>CM061230.1:4509126-7439117 GCA_030844895.1 Ambrosia x helenae | reverse complement strand
GGTTTTTCGCGGCGTTTAACGCTCCAAATCAGATCCAGAACGTGTGTAACCATCCATAATCATTCCAACAACTATTTAAACGTTTAAACTAAAATCCTTCGTTTTGCCTCGTATTATCAGCCCTGCATTGCAACCACGTAATCCAAACACAATTCACATAGCATGCAACATCACATTAACATGCATAACTATAACCCTAATAATCAATTACTCAGATTTATTATCATGAATCAATATTATTCTGAAACTAACCTAATAACATGTTAATCACTCGTCTTGATATCATAAAAACCCTAGATATGAATCATAAACACACATAACACATGTTATGATTGTTAGAATCCGATTAACAACACTTATTAACGATTTTCAGAAAGCTTTTTCGTTTTAGAACAGGTCTGGACCATTAGGGATTGAGTAAAAACGTTTATAAAGATTGCATGGACGGAAACCAAACCTTAGATTTGTGAAAGGAAGATGAATTAAGCTTGTGAACCTTGTGTTTTGATCAAAAATCGCGTTCCAGAGGTTGTGTGTGTGTTGGGGCGGGTTATGGGACGACTAGGGTTTGTATTATGAAGTTTAGGAGGTCAAGTATAGTATTTATAGTCGTTTTTAGTCGTCCAGCACGTAACACGCGATTGTGCAGACTTACACGCGATTAGGGGTCCTAATCGCATGTAACTACATGCTTTTGGGGCCTAATCGCATGAAACAGTCATGCATTTAGGCCCTACTCGCCTATAAGACTGCCCACTCGCCCTCCTATAGGCGATTGGGCTTTCCTAATCGCCTATAGGGGCTGGTTCCGTGTGTTTTGCGCGTTAAACCCCGTTTTACCATATGTTAACACATATTCACATACCGACAAGTCACATAATGATTGTAAACACATAACACTTGTAAATACACATATTCACACTCGTTCACCATTCCCGGGACTCGAGACTTGTATGCTCCGTATGCCCTGACGATCCTACAAATTGTCACCGTTTGTACACTTGATTAAGGACTGACATCTAATGAACCTCTAGACCAACATCCAATGATCTTCTAGACTAAACCGATAGTTCCCGAACCATAACCCGACTTAACTATCCCAGTTAAGTGCAATATACGCGTGACTCGCTAAGGTAGACTTTCATCTAGACAACGTTGTTAACCAGAATTTGCCGGGTGTCACATCATCCCCACGTTAAAAGAATTTTCGTCCCGAAAATTGCGCAAGTAACAAAAGAACAAAGAAAATAACGAAGGGAACAAACAAAAGATAGAAACCAAAGGAGAGATTTACCCGAGTTGTCACATCATCCCCACGTTAAAAGGAATCTCGCCCCGAGATTCATTCAGCTGCAGAAGAGACATATCTCGACTCGAACGCTTCCTTAGAAAAGAGATGAGGATACTTAGACTTCATTGATCTCCGCTCCCAAGTGTACTCTGGTCCCCGGTTCGAGTTCCACCGAACCTTAACGATGCGAATCTTGCTGTGACGTAGGCTACGAATCTTGTAATCCAGAATCTCCACAGGTTCTTCCACAATCCGAAGACGATCATCAACCTTGATCTCTTCCAGTGGACAATGAGAGACTCGTCAGCCAGACACTTCTTCAAGTTGGACACATGGAAGACGTTATGTACGTTACCGAGCTCCGTCGGTAAATCAAGACGATATGCCACCGGTCCAATCGTTCCAGGATCGTAAATGGACCGACATACCGAGGGTTGAGTTTGCCACGCTTCCCAAAGCGTATGACGCCCTTCCACGGTGAAAACTTTCAGAAGTACTTTGTCACCAACTTGGAATTCCAATGGTTTGCGACGCTGATCGGCATAACTCTTTTGCCGGTCCCGTGCCGCTGCCAACCGGTTACAAATCTGTACGATCTTTTCCGAAGTTTCGTACACTAGTTCAGGCCAGTGAGTTGACTCTCACCCACTTCAGCCCAACAAAGGGAGAACGGCATTTCCGTCCGTACAGTGCCTCGAACGGAGCCGCCTTGATGCTCGTGTGATAACTGTTGTTGTACGAGAATTCTACTAACGGTAAATGAGCTTCCCAACCTTTGCCAAAATCGATCACACATGCCCGCAACATGTCTTCTAAAGTTTGAATCGTGCGCTCACTCTGACCGTCAGTCTGTGGATGGTAAGCTGTACTCATGTCAGTTGGGTACCCAAAGCTTGTGCAAAGACTTCTAGAAGTGAGAAGTAAAATGGGAGTCACGATCCGAGATAATAGAAACTGGCACCCCGTGCTTAGAAACAACCTCCTTCAAATAAAGACGAGCCAAAAGATCCATGGTGTCGGTCTCCTTAATAGCAAGAAAATGGGCTGATTTCGTCAACCGATCGACAATCACCCATATCTTGTCATTCCCGCTTGGTGATTTAGGAAGTTGCGTGACAAAATCCATTGTAATCCGTTCCCATTTCCATTCCGGAATTTCAGGTTGTTGCAAGAGACCCGACGGTTTCTGGTATTCCACTTTGACCTTAGCACAGGTCAAGCATTTGCTCACGTATGAGGCTATATCTGACCTCATGTTTGGCCACCAGTACAGCACTTTCAGATCTTGGTACATCTTATCTGAACCAGGATGAATAGAATACGGGACTTATGAGCCTCATCTAGGACAAGCTCCCGTAGTCCCACTTATAAAGGAACCCATATGCGTTCTGCGAAGTAGTGCAGGCCATCAGGCCTTCGCTCGAGGTGCTTGTCGGCACCGTGCATAGTTTCAGCTTTAAGGTTTTCCTCCTTCAAAGCTTCTAACTGAGCAGAGAACGAAGTTGATCAGGTAGGGATGAATGAATGGTGAGTTGCAACGCCCGAACGCGACGAGGTTTAGTTGATTCCTTCCTGCTCAAGGCGTCTGCTACAACATTCGCCTTGCCAGGATGGTACTTAATGGCACAATCGTAGTCGTTCAGGAGTTCAATCCAACGACGCTGCCGTATGTTCAAATGTTGTTGGTCGAAAATATGTTGAAGACTCTTGTGATCGGTGTAGATGGTGCATTTGGTACCGTACAAGTAATGTCTCCAAATTTTCAACGCGAATACCACGGCACCCAACTCCAAGTCATGGGTGGTGTAGTTTTTCTCGTGCACCTTGAGTTGACGAGAAGCATACGCAATCACTTTCTCGCGTTGCATCAACACGCAACCGAGACCATGAATAGAAGCATCACAGTAAACAACGAAATCATCAGGGCCTTCAGGTAAAGACAAAATAGGAGCAGAACACAGTTTGGATTTTAGTTCTTCAAACGCTGACTCTTGTGGTTCACCCAGTCGAATTTCCTATCCTTCTGCTGAGAGTGGTCAGTGAGTTCAGGGGTTGAGCGATCTTCGAGAACCCCTGAATGAAACGACGATAGTAGCCCGCAAGGCCTAGGAATTGCCGCACCTCAGTTGGTGTCTTAGGTGCTCCCCAGTCCTTGATCGCTTCGATCTTAGCTGGATCGACATGAATCTCTAGTTCATTAACCACATGTCCTAGGAACTGAACTTCGCGTAACCAAAAATCACACTTTGAGAACTTAGCGTAAAGTTGTTCCCGTCGTAAGAGTTCCAGAACCAAACGCAGGTGTTCCTCGTGTTCGGTCTTGTTCTTGGAGTAGATCAGAATGTCATCAATAAACACAATGACGAACTTGTCCAGATATGGTTTGCAAACGCGGTTCATCAAGTCCATGAAAACCGCCGGTGCGTTCGTGAGACCGAAAGGCATGACCAAGAATTCGAAAATGGCCATAACGTGTACGAAAGGCGGTCTTTGCAACGTCAGCTTCCCGTTACGGCAAATGGTGATAACGGACCTCAAGTCAATCTTGGAATAATAACTAGAACCCTGGAGCTGGTCTAATAGATCATCAATACGTGGAAGAGGATAATGGTTCTTGACGGTCAATTTGTTCAGTTCTCTGTAGTCCACACACAATCGGAAACTTCCATCCTTCTTCTTAACAAATAGAATCGGGGCTCCCCAAGGGGAAGAACTTGGTCTGATGAAACCTTGTCCAAGAGTTCCTGTAACTGACTAGACAATTCCTGCATCTCGGGAGGTGCAAGACGGTAGGGGCGGCCCGAGTAATAGGAGCAGCCCCTGGTACAAGATCAATACCGAACTCGACTTGACGATGGGGAGGAAGACCAGATAAATCATCGGGAAAAAACATCAGGAAACTCGCGTACAACTGGAATATCGTCGATCTTCTTCTCATCACCAGAGGTAACAGATAAAAGTGCCAAAACGGCTGGATAACCCTTCGAAGACACTTAAGGGCTTTCATACTAGAGATGATATTCAGCGGAACACCACCCTTGATACCGTACACAGAAAGGAATTCTCCATCAGGGAGAGGAATCCGAATAATCTTGTCGTAACAGATAATCTTTCCGCGCGATACAAAGACAACCAATCCATGCTACCACCACGTCAAAACTACCCAAAGGTACCGGCATAAGGTCGATGGGGAACGACAAACCCGACAACTCTAATTGACACTCCGAAGGAAGGATACTAGTAGCTTCAATCTTTTTACCGTCAGCCAACTCAATAATATACTTAGTCTCTAATGGTACGGGTACTACATCTAGCAGTCGACTAACTTCCATGGATACAAAACTCTTGTCGGCACCAGAATCAAATAACACACTAACAGAACGATTATTGAGAAGGAACGTACCGGTAACTGTGTCAGGATCCTGTCTAGCCTCAGCGGCTCCAATGACGAAGGCGCGTGCATTCCTGCCACCGCCCCCGTTGTTCCCATTACCGTTGTTCCACCCTGCTTCAGTTTTGGGCAATCCTTCTTGTAATGACCGGTCTCACCACAGTTGTAACATCCTTGTCTTCCCGCAGTTCCTTGAGTAGTAGGAGCTGAGTTAGTAGTCGGGGCCTGGGTCGATGGAAGTGTAGCCCGACAATCTTTAGCAAAATGCCCGGTTCGCTGGCAGCGATGACAACGGTTACTGTCGCAGTTCCCTTGATGATGGCGTCCACACTTGTTGCATTTAGGCAGTTTCCCCGCATAACCACCCTGCTTGTTACCCGAAGAAGAAGAACCCCCATTATCAAACCTCTTACCCTGCTGTGCTGACCCAGATCCTTTCCCTTCATTATCCCACTTGCGCTTGTTGTTCTCTGGGGCCTTGACAGTCGAACCCTTAGCAGGCAAAATACCCTCATTCACCTTCAAGTTGGTCATCCTATGAGCCGATCGGACCACCTCTGAGTATGTAGGATGATTTCCGCGCCACCCAACCCTGCGATTTCTGGTACTAACCCTGAGATATAATGCTCGATCCTCCTGTACTCTGGCACATGCAGGTCGGGACACAACACTGCCAACTCATTACGCCTCACAGTGTACTTCTCAATTTCAGACCCAGTCATTTTGAGGTTCCATACCTCGTGCTCTAACTTCTGCACCTCTTCCCTCGGACAGTACTCTCGCTTCAACAGTTGCACAAAATTCTCCCAAGGCATAGCATACGCCTCCCCAATACCCATATTCTGGGTGATGTTATTCCACCAAGTCAAAGCAACGTCCTGGAATAACGCAGCAGCATACTTAACCCGATCTTCTGGGAGACAGTTACACATCAGAAAACACTGACTCCACTTTTTCCAACCACCTGAGTAAGCTCACCGCACCCTCAGTGCCAGAGAATTCCTGGGGCTTACAGTCCCGAAACATCTTGTAGGTACACATGGGTGGGGGTGGGTTAACAGGACCACCTGAAATGAAATGCGTGAGGAATCACGACGAATGTAAACAAGGTTCACTAATGAGGCAAAGAAAATGGATAAATCAACTTACCACCACCATTGTGCCCTAACTAGAAGGCAGCTTGGAGCAAGTTGTTAAGATCAGCCTGCGATAGGTTAATACCTCCACGACCACCAGCACCACCGCGACCACCACCACGTCCACCATTGCGACCACCTCCACGTCCTCCTCGTACTCCAGACATGATTCTGGCAGAAAGAAAAACGAGAAGATTTAGTTTCGCAGCTAAAGATAATCACTAATGTTTACAAGATCAAAGCTAGATCCAATCCAGGACTATCCCTTCAAACCCAGAGCTCACTAGGGCTTCCATGCATTTCGGTTTATGATTTTGTGTGCACCCAAAATGATAAACCGCTCTACATGGTCCTCCAAGTGTTCTCCTAGTTCAAAGTTCAAATCACCGAACATAGACTCTTAGCTATACATCGTAATACTACGGTAGTTTATAACAAGTGTTTCTATTGTAGTATAGAAGAGAGATGTCCGAGCCTTGGACAAATCTCAAGAGCATACGAGTTACCCCAATATACTACACTGCCTAGAAAGTAAGTAACCCGACCTAAGATAGAACGGATGATGTAACGTAGAAAGACCAAATGATATAGAGACACCCCGACAAGACCATACGTAAACCATCATAATGTTTAGTACCATGTGATCGTCTAGTGTGTGCGACTCGGCTATAGACTAGACTCTACATGCAGTCCTAGTTCACTATAACCATTGGCTCTGATACCAATCTGTCACACCCTCAAAATCCACTTGCGGAGTTTTACCGCGAGGCGCATGACAAACCAGGATCCAAACCAACGATCACAATAAACAAGTCTAACATGAACATAATGCAATTTCAAAACAATGTTTAAAATCCCCGTTTACAGCGGAAGCTTATTCAAAACAATTATTCAATAGTAAACCAATGTTCAACGTTTGTAAAACCATGCAACCCTAACTAGACGCTGTGCAGACGCGTGCGCCCTAGTCCAGTCGTGCTACCTTAGCGACCTGAGAAAACATGTAAAAGTTTACGTCAGCACAAAAATGCTGGTGAGTTTACAGGTTTTGTAATCCAAGTACCAAGTCAACCTGTCCATACTATAACAAATCGAAAACCAGTGTACGCTAGCTAGGCGTATGTTTTGTTACTACCACGATTGGAAAACCATTACTAACTCGTAAACCAAATGTGTGCCCGATGTAGTAACCCTGTTGTTCCTGTTTTTCCTGTTTGAGACAATATGCACCCGCCGACCCTCCAAGTCGACGAGCGGGGTTGGTCACTCCCAATAGCGCTATTCACATTTCCCCGTTGTGCAAACCCGCACATTCATGGTTCCCCCGGGACTTCCAAAGATCGTGTAGTACACAATAGAAACCCATAGTATGACAGTAGTTACCAAATAATCGTTTTAACACATGTTTTCTCCCCCGAAAATGTGAAACCAGTTTAAAGAGGGGCCGTAAACTCACCTTAAGTTGCGTTACTTGTAATACGAATAACTCAGCAGCTATGCTAGTCCCGTAAAGCGGCGACCTAACATATGACAGTTACAAGTACTTAGACTAATAACCCGCAGGTTAGTTAGTCCCTAGATGTCCAGACCATAACCAAATTCGTTTGAAAACACCGTGACTGTTTAACTGACACAAAGTACAAGACTCGACATCTCATTGGTGACCGAGACTCTCCCGTGTTATGTTTACGCTCTTAAACATGCAATCATGCAATCATACTTAACATACGTTAACGCACAACAAGTTATATCACATAGCTCACGTATCACCGAATTACATCCAAACATATGTTACCAAGTTATTAGATATGTTACGAGGTTCCTAGCATGTTCCTACAGGTCAAATCGGTCTCGGAATGCTAATTTACACTTACAGCAGCAGTACACGCGATTAGGAAAAGTCAACTAGCATTTAGGTTGGTCAACTGGCATTTAGGAAGGCTAATCGCATGTAATATAGGCATTTAGGGTCATAAGACATGTAAACCTTGACTTTATAGGCGATTAGGGCTATACCACATGTAACTACTAGCATTTAGGGCTTATACCACATGTATCTACTAGCAATTAGGGCTAATCGCATGTATCTACTAGCAATTAGGGCTAATCGCATGAAACATGGGCGATTGGCCTCCTAATCGCCTCTAACATAGGCGATTAGGATTGCTAATCGCCTGTAACCTTGCTGTTCCGGTTTTTCGCGCGTTTAACGCTCCAAATCAGATCCAGAACGTGTGTAACCATCCAATATCATCCCAACAACTATTCTAAACATGTTTTAAACTAAAATCCTTCGTTTTGCCTCGTATTATCAGCCCTGCATTGCAACCACGTAATCCAAACACAATTCACATAGCATGCAACATCACATTAACATGCATAACTATAACCCTAATAATCAATTACTCAGATTTTATTATCATGACATCAATATTATTCTGAAACTAACCTAATAACATGTTAATCATCGTCTTGAATCATAAAAACCCTAGATATGAATCATAAACACACATAAACACATGTATGATTGTTAGAATCGATTAACAACACTTATTAACGATTTTCAGAAAGCTTTTTCGTTTTAGAACAGGTCTGGACCATTAGGGATTGAGTAAAAACGTTTATAAAGATTGCATGGACGGAAACCAAACCTTAGATTTGTGAAAGGATGATGAATTAAGCTTGAAACCTTGTGTTTTGATCAAAAATCGCGTTCCAGAGGTTGTGTGTGTGTTGGGGCGGGTTATGGGACGACTAGGGTTTGTATTATGAAGTTTAGGAGGTCAAGTATAGTATTTATAGTCATTTTTAGTCGTCCAGCACGTAACACGCGATTGTGCAGACTTACACGCGATTAGGGGTCCTAATCGCATGTAACTACATGCATTTGGGGCCTAATCGCATGAAACTTCATGCATTTAGGCCCTACTCGCCTATAAGACTGCCCACTCGCCCCTCCTATAGGCGATTGGGCTTTCCTAATCGCCTATAGGGGCTGGTTCCGTGTGTTTTGCGCGTTAAAACCCCGTTTTAACATATGTTAACACATATTCACATACCGACAAGTCACATTATGATTGTAAACACATAACACTTGTAAATACACATATTCACACTCGTTCACCATTCCCGGGACTCGAGACTTGTATGTTCCGTATGCCCTGACGATCCTACAATCGTCACCGTTTGTACACTTGATTAAGGACTGACATCTAATGAACCTCTAGACCAACATCCAATGATCTTCTAGACTAAACCGATAGTTCCCGAACCATAACCCGACTTAAACTATCCCAGTTAAGTGCAATATACGCGTGACTCGCTAAGCTAGACTTTCATCTAGACAACGTTGTTAACCAGAATTTGCCGGGTGTCACACTACTCGCCTGAAGATACTAGTGAGATAGGCCCTACTCGCTAGTTGTTGATGTGTGATAGCTTCCTACTCGCCTAAAGGGGTCTGTACGAGTATGGGAGGTATAAATAGTCCCAATCATTGCCCTAATCATTAGTTCTTGCCTCACACACTCTCCAAACACCCTCCCATGGTCTGTAAGGTCTGATTTGATCTCTGTAAACACTCGAGCTCTGTTTTAGTGATTAATCTATAATCTTTTGACCCGTGTGTGTGTTGTAATTACTCGTTTGTCATTGTTTCATCTTTGTTTCTGTTATTAGAACATATTTAGAGGATTCCGCACTCTAAATATCAAGCTCGTGATTGTCGGGTGACACGTTAGTCGATCCTACAAGTGGTATCAGAGCCGAGGCTCTTATCACGAGTGTTTTGATAGCAAAAACGAGCAAAAATAGGTAGGTTTTTATGGAAAAATTGTGATTTTTGGCAAAAACCTGTTTTGAAGTTTGAAACTTTGAGTTTTTTATAAAAACCCTTATTTTCAAATTCTTGGTGTGTGTTTATGGATTAAAACGTGTGTTTTTTATTAGGTTTTGTTCTAAAAGTGTTTTGGAAACTTTTCCAATCATTTGGGGTTTAAACACATTGTTTTAGATAAGATTTTGAGGCAAAAACGGCTGTTTTTGAGCAAAAGTGGGGTTACAGATCAGATCTAGCGATTACGCAGACATTCTAGCACTTAGGAAACCCTAATCGCCTATCTTCAGGCGATTACAAGAAAGTTTAAGCATTTAGCCTCTATTCGCCTATATATTAGGCGATTACAGCCCTATCACACATCAAGACTCCTAATCGCCTATTACTTAGGCGATTACAAGGTGCCTTCACACATTTAGCCCCTAATCGCCTCTATTACTAGCGAATAGAGGCCTACTCGCCTAAATCAGGTGTGGTATAGCTCCTACTCGCGTGAAAGGTCTCCATACACTAGCATTTACACTCTAATCGCCTATAATCACACAAATAGAGTTCCTACTCGCCTAAAAGGACCTGAAACTGAAAAATTTGACTAAGTATCGGACTTTTGACAAATATTAACATATGGCAAACCCGTGGGGTCATCTAAACCAACCAAGGCAACATAATAACCAACAATTGAACAATCAAGCGAACGTACCCACAAACCCTTGGCAATACTCAGCCGAGCGAAACGCGCAACGGATGCAACAAGCGCAGATGCAAGCGAATGTTGCCGGAATCAATCCGTGGGCGCTAGCGGCTCAACAACAAGCGATGAACGCGAATCCTGGGGCACTCGCGGCTGCTGCAAACTCACAGACAAATCATCTGTCTTCCGTTCTCATGAGTGACTTAGAGACGGGTAGTTCGAATAGGGCGCCGAAATTGCAATACATGTCAGACTACCATGGTTGGAAAGGCAGATTTCAAACGTATGTTGAGGGTATTGATGGTCTCGTGTGGTCAGCGATAGAGACTGGGTATAGTAGGCCTATGGTTGAGAACTCCACAACTCCGATCTCAATTGAAGACATGAATGAAGATCAGAGGAAGAAGTATAATTATGAGAAGAAGGCGATGGCGGCATTGAAGCAAGCTCTTCCCAAGGATATTCTTCATCAATTCGCTCAGTGCACAACATCACAGATGCTTTGGTTAGCACTGGCTGAGCGAAATGAGGGTAATCTGAAGACGCGAAAGGTTAAAATGGATCAACTCAAGAAGGAGTTCGAGAACTTCAATGCTATTGGGAACGAATCTCTGAGGGACTTGACTGCTAGATACTACCATCTGATGTCTGAAATGTATCAGTACGGGGTCTTATATTCATCTGCGGACCTTGTAGAAAGATTTGCTGAGGCGCTACCTCCTCACTGGCATCAATGGTTGGATATTCTAAAGTCAAGCAATGCATATCAGACTCTCTCCATCAACGAGTTCATTACCGAGCTGGAGAACAAGGAGATAGAGGAAATCAGGAGAGCAAACAAGGCGCTCATTCCACAGAATCCCAGCATCTATTATGGGAATCCTCTTCAGGACACCAGTGTGGGTGGTACCAAACCACAAACTGCTTTTGTGGTTAACCCGGACCCAGTTTATGCTTTCGACAATTATGGTCCCCCAGCTGATGTTCCTCCTCCTACATATCCTTTTGGACCAAACCCGTATCCTTTGAATTTTAATACTAACCAGTTTGGTGTTAACCCGTTTTCTCATCTTGCAGCACCAGCGCAGGCAACTGCAAACTTTAGTGGACCTTCTTCTTCAGGTTTTGGCGGGGCTCCAACTACAAGTTATGGTGGATATGGAGGTGCTTCTACTTCTAATCAAGGTGGCTATCGGACCAATACAGTCCCAGAGCAGCTGAACACCGCGGGTTTAGAAAAGGTGACTGTAGAGCTAGCTCAAGAACATATGGCTCTACTGTCGACCTTGGTAAACTCCTATAGTGGACTGGTTGCTGGACAGATCGGGAATCCTCATCTTACACAGGAGGATTACTCGCAGATTGATAAAGACGACATGGATCTGATAGACATACAATGGCACTTCGCAAGCGTGGTGAGAAGGGCAAAGGAATACATGGACAGGACGGGAAGGAGAGATGTCTTGATCAATAACAACACCAAGTTTGGGTTCGACAAAACAAAGGTCACATGCTACAACTGTGGCACAAAAGGGCATTTTGCAAGGGAATGTGACCGACCTAAGCAGCAAGGACATCAGAATCCCTTCAACAACAACAGAGCGAATCAGAATCAGAGACAGCAAGCTCAGGCTCAACCTAATACTGAGCGTGCTATTGTCCCAGTCAACAACCAGAATCAGAACCAGAGGCCGCCTGCAAACAACAATCAAGGTCAAGCCATGGTTATTCAAGCTGATGAAGGCTATAACTGGAACCATCTGATCATTGGAGAAGAAGCTCCTCAAGGTGGTGCAGCCTGTTTTGCTCAACAAGCGTCTGAAGCACCAGCCGAAGTTGAAGAAACTTCGAGTCAGTCTGACATCATCACTTCTGAAACCGAAGCGTCTGACTGTGACTCGGAGTGCGATTCTGATAGGGGAGAAGATTTGGAGGATCTGTTAGCTGAAGCAGATGCATTGATCGGTAAAAGATCGTTTCTTGTGGATGCTGACTGCACAGAGAAGAACTTCGGCGAATTCTTTGGAGCTCAGAAGACAGCAGCTCATTATGCATTGATGGCCATTACTGAATCGTCGAACAAGGTAAGTTCTTCTTCTGATTCTAAATTAGATTGTGTAGAGTGTAATCAGTTAAAATTCAGAATTAAAGAATTAACTGAAGAAAATCTGAATTTAAAAGCTGATGTTGGTCCGTTGCAAAGGTCAATTGATTCCTTGAGACAAAAGGAGAAAAATTTTCTTAGTACAATTGAAAATTATAAAAAGGATGTTTCTGAACTGTCTAAAACCTTGGCTAACAAACAAATTGCTATAAATAATTACATCAATGAGGTCGAAGACACTAAGAAACAATTGGCCATTGTTAACTGTGACTATGAAAAGATCAGGAAGAAGCTTGAGAGTTATTTAAACTGCAAGTATGTCCTTGATCACATAGTAGAACACTCTGACAAGGAAGGCTTCTCCACCAGTCCCAAATACTCTCAATGTCCACCTCCGGTGAGATTCGAAAATCATAATTTTGATGTCTTGCCGAAGGAGGAACTTGTGGACGTGGCAGCTGAGGCAGCAAAAGCTGCAGAGGCGGCCAAGGTTACTGAAGCAGCTAAACCTGCTGAGGTCACTAAGGCTGCTACTCCTGCTAAAGCTGTCAATCTGTGTGAGAAAGCTGATGATATCAGTGTATATGACACTGACTCTTCGGATGATGAGCTCGATGAACCTCCTAGGTATGCACCGGTCAAAACTAAAGATGTTCCTTTTGAGAATCATATCATTACCACTGAAACCTTGAGTGAACTGGAACCGAAAGTGCAAACCGAGGATGGTAGGAGGATTAAGGTGTTTTATAAACTAAAAGGGTCTGAAAGGGTGCATGCTGATGAGGAAGTCCCTCTCAGATGTATCGCCCCTGGTCTTGTTGCCAAAATTTGGCAAGAATCTGTCATTACCGTAGAAAAGGAAACCTGGAATAAAAAGAAGGGTAAGGGTAAGGGTAGAAAGGATCAGGGTAATCAGCCTAATGAAAATAACAAGAAAAATCAAAAGTCGAACACCGTTAATCCTCAAAATCAAGCTCAAAGAAAAAGTCCGAAGAAGCATGTAACTGAGTTTATTAGATCGAGCGGCAATGAAAGAAACGACGATCCTCAAGTCGATCAGCAAAGAAGATGTCTTGAGGATCTAAAACACAAAAACTCATTTGCCGGCCCATCTAACAAAAGGAACAAAAAGGAGACCAAACCCGAATCTCCTAGATTTGAAGAATATAGATCCTGTCACAAGTGCGGGGAACGTGGGCATTTAGTTGCTGCGTGCCCTGAATTGAGACGAGAAAGGATCAAGGTGGATGATCCTCCCAGTTCTAGCAAATCCAAGCAACCTGTTTCCCCTAAACTCTCAGAGAAACAAAAGGGAAAGCAGGTCGTTTATGATAACCGCAACAAGATTGCTATGAACCAAAAGCCAGTTGATGGCAGGGGTCCACAGCTGAGGGGGAGCACTGTTCCTCCAAAGGTTGAAGCAGCGCCTAAGCCACCAGCAAAGGCTGCAGCTAAACCGCAGGGCAACCCCAAAGCTGCTCCACGTACAGTTAATTCTGAAGTGGATCCAAAATCTGTTCCTCCAAAGGAATCCAAGGCTGGACCTTCTAGCCCACAGGCGAAGAAGAAGCCCAAGCCAAAGAAACCTGAACAGATTTGGAGACCCAAGTCACCAACCAAAGGAGGAGAATCATCTGCTGGAGAAAGCAATGCTGTACCATCGGAAACAACACCAACTCCAAATGGAAGATGGGTTGACTTTCCGATGTTAGATGAAGATGGTAGACCCAAGACCGTGAAGGCTTGGGTCCCCCTTAACCACTGAACTTTGAATGTTTGTGCAGGGAGTTCCACAGGGCCTTATCAGCAGCCTATGGATTGTTGATAGTGGAGCTTCAGGGCACATGACAGGCGATTTATCCCTGCTTTTTGACATAAAGAATATCAACGGGGGGTATGTTGCCTTTGCTGGTAATAAAGGGGGTTATATTACAAAAGAAGGAAGTATGAGCAACGGTATTGTAAGCTTTGAAAGGATAAGCTTTGTCAAACAGATAGACCACAACTTGCTGAGCGTTTCGCAGATATGTGACAAGAAGTTCACTGTGTTCTTTGATGACAATGCATGTTTCATTCTGAAGCCTGGATTCAAAATACCGAAAGAGTGGGTCATGATCTCAGCTCCCAGGGTCAACAACTTATACGTCCTGGACATGAGCCGAGCAATGACAGCGAAAGGTCAAGTCACTTGTTTTCTGTCAAAGGCGACAGAGAAGGAATCGATAATGTGGCACAGACGAATGGGACACATCCACTTGAGGAAAATGAACCATCTGGTTCAGAATCAACTGGTGGAAGGTGTTTCTGTTAAGAATTTTCATTTAAACGACGTCTGTGTCTCATGTAAGAAAGGGAAGCAGAAAAGAAAGTCTCACAAGCCTAAGAAGACAAACTCAGTTAGTCTACCACTCGAACGACTGCACATGGACCTGTTTGGCCCAGTCAATCGGAAGAGCAAGAACGGTGACTCATACTGCTTAGTGATTACGGATGATTATTCTAGGTTTTCTTGGGTTGTGTGCATGAAGCACAAGAGTGAAACTTTTGATTACTTGAAGAATCTGTTTACTAAACTGGAAAATATATATCAGCTAAAGATCCGTAGGATCAGAAGCGATAACGGTACAGAGTTCAAGAATCACGCTATGGAGGCGTTATGTGCAGAAAAGGGCATTCATCATGAATTCACAGCGCCATACACTCCTCAGCAAAACGGGGTTGCAGAAAGAAAGAATCGGACTCTTATTGAGGCAGCCAGAACTATGCTCGCAGACTCGAACTTGCCTGTGATCTTCTGGAACGAGGCAGTTCACTGCGCGTGTTACACTCTGAATAGGGTTCTAACGGTAAAGAAGCTTGGAAAAACCTCTTACGAGCTTCTGAACCGAAGGAAACCGAACTTAGAGTTTCTGGAACCTTTCGGAGCTCCATGCACCATGATACATCCCGATGGGAAGTTTGGTGCAAAGGCAGAAGAAGGTTTCTTTGTTGGTTACAGCACTCCCAACAAAAGAGTGTACAACAAAAGAACCAACAACGTTGAAGATTGGCTTAATGTCGATGTTCAGCGTTATACTGCCAATGCACCTGGTGTTGGACCTGATTGGTTGTTCGACTATAAGAGTCTATTTGATTCCTTCAACGTGGAGAATTTGGTGGATGATGCTGTAGCGCAAATGTATTACGAATGTGAAAACGCAGCTAGCTCTCCGCTAATGCGTCCGATCGTGGTTAATGCACCTGCGCCTGCTCCATCTGATGCCTCTGCATCCACGGGTCCCCCTGATAAAACCGCAGCAGCAGAAGTTGAGGAAGTTTTTCAGGAAGCGTCAGCAGAGGTTCTCGAATCTTCATCTTCCGACGACGATTTTGCAGAGTCTCATGAAACTCTCACTGAGGAACAAGCTGGAAATGGTGAATCTACCACTACAGCTCCAGTTAATCCGACAGGAAACAATCAAGCTGGTCCTTCTTCTTCAGCAGCTCCAGGGATAGGTCTTCGGATCGATCTCTCCGGTTTTAATATGCAACCCGCTGCTCCCTCTAGTTCAAGCGCAGCAGAGACAAATCTATCTCAAGGTTTGGAGAACCTTAATCTGCATTCGGATGATCCAGTGTCGGCACATCCGGAATCTCGGATTCACGACACTCATCCGATGCAAAATGTGATTGGTAATCCGGCTAGCAGAGTCATGACGCGCAGTCAGCTCAGAAATGCTAGTCCAAGTGACAATACAGGTACTCTGGCACTCTACTCGGAAATCAGAAAAGCAGGTCATCAGAACGATTGGTCCTTCGCCTTGTATGTTTCTCAAACTGAACCAAGAACTGTGCAAGAGGCACTGAGGGAAGAACCATGGATTGAAGCAATGCAAGCCGAACTTCAGCAGTTCCAAAAGCTAGGAGTGTGGGACTTAGTTGACTTACCTCCAGGCTCGAAGAAAATTGGAACAAAGTGGGTCTACAAGTGTAAACGGGATGACCGCGGGGTGATTATAAGAAACAAGGCTCGATTAGTTGTCCTCGGCTTCCGTCAAATCGAAGGAATAGATTACAACGAAGTATACGCTCCAGTTGCGCGCCTTGAAGCTATCCGGATGTTCTTAGCTTACGCTTCGTACAAACGGTTTAAGGTGTATCAAATGGACGTGAAAAGTGCTTTTCTGTATGGTGTCGTGAAGGAAGAGGTGTATGTTGCTCAGCCACCGGGTTTTGAGGATCCGCTACATCGCGAAAAAGTCTACAAATTGAACAAAGCGTTGTACGGACTCCATCAGGCACCGCGTGAATGGTACCAAATGCTTAGCAACTATCTGATATCCAACGGGTTCAAACGTGGACTCGTGGACTGCACCTTATTCACCAAGGAAAAGGGTGGTGATCGTCTTCTGGTACAGGTTTATGTTGATGATATTATTTTTGGGTCTACTAATGATGTCATGTGCAGGGAATTCGAAAAGCTTATGCAGGATAAATTTGAGATGAGCTCGATGGGGGAGATGCAATTCTTCCTCGGTCTACAAGTAGAACAACAAGAGTCGGGGATCTTCATCCACCAGACAAAATACGTTGCTGACATCTTGAGCCGGTTCCAGATGGAAGACTCTACTCCAGTAGGCACACCGATTCAGACCAATCACGGGATTGGGCCTGACGAGAAAGGACAAACCGTTGATCCTTTTCTCTATCGAGCTATGATAGGCTCACTCATGTACCTCACTGCATCAAGACCTGATATAATGTTCGTGACATGCTTACTATCAAGATACCAGTCAAGGCCGAAACAGTCCCACCTGGTTGCTGTGAAGAGGATCTTACGTTATCTAAAGGGTTGTCCGACCAAAGGTCTTTGGTACCCTAATGACGATAAGTTTGACCTCATCGCATTTAGTGATGCTGACTATGGCGGATGCAAGACAGACTTAAAATCCACATCGGCTGGATGCAAGTTTTTGGGACCAAGACTAGTCTCGTGGCAGTGCAAGAAGCAAGCCTCAGTCGCCTTATCCACCTGCGAGTCGGAATATGTAGCAGCATCGAGCTGCTGCTCCCAGGTTCTTTGGATACAGCAACAAATGAGAGACTACGGTTTGAAATTTCTTAATACTCCCATTCACTGTGATAATGAGTCCGCTATAGCTCTTGCTAAAGACTCAGTTAACCATTCCAAGGCGAAACATATCTTGGTTAAGTATCATTTCATACGCGATTGCTATGAAAAGAAACTTATCGATATGGTAAAAATCCACACAGACTACCAACGTGCCGATTTATTCACCAAAGCTTTTGACGGTCCTCGTTTTGAGTATTTGTTAATCTTAAACGGCATTAAAGTTAAGCAGGATTAGATCCTCATCGGTAATCGTTTTTGTAAATATTTTTCTTTCAAAAATCAGAAAAATCCAAAAATATTGTCCTTTCGCAAATTTTTAGATTTTTAGGGGGAGAAAATTTCAGAAAAATACAAAAACATTCAGAAAATGCAAAAATTCAAAAAAAAAAAAAAAAAAAAGAGAAAATCCCAAAATCAAAAAAATTGAAAAAATGCAAAAATGAGTTTCTTTGGTGAAAATGGGAAGATGATATTAACCAATCAGTCGGACTGTCTGGACCCTTATCATCTTAAAAATATTGGAACTGATAGGTAGCCTCTACAATGATGTGTCGGTAGGCTCAAAATCATTTCCAAGTTCGGCACGGTGATATAAACCTAAATCATCTGAATCATGTGTGGATCAACGTGCGTTGGCATATGGTCTTGGTACCGAAATCTCGTTTGATAGCATGCCAAAATCCGAGGTTTCATGGTCTTTAAGAGGTTGGTACATCCGGGGTGAACTGGACGTCTCTCAGAATAAATAGGAATGGCACACGTGTCGTACGTTGGGGTCGCAGCCTACGACTGAGACACCCCTATGTCATTTCCTGAAAAAAAAAATAGAATAAATTCTGATCAGGAGACGTCCAGGAATCCTAAAAGAGCAAGAAGATTCATATATGCCAAAACCCTATTCTCAATGAGAATTCGCTCTAAGGTATCAAATCATATACCTAAAGCATCGTACCGTGAAAAATCAAATATACGGTATTTGACTTGTACCCTGGTTTGGATCTCACTGGTCTCTCTGTTGCAGCGTTTCTGCAGACCTGATCACCACTGAGTCCACTCCTTGATACGGGAATGTGTCGCGTGGCGGGGAACACCTTGTATCTCAGCCTTAATATTACCTTAAACGTATCTAAAGTGCCTAGCGATAAAACTTGATTTTGAGTTTAGGTGGACAACAATATCGACAGTTGTTGTAGGATGCTTATTGGTAATTTAAGCGAAAACTGAAAATATAAGGGTTCTAGTAAAGTCCGTACACTGATATGATTCCCTAACCGTTGAAACTCGCAAAAATATGTTAGTGTACAGTTAATTGATCTCCCGTTTTATTTTATTTACGCTTAGTTTAGCTTAATTAATCATTCTTGATTGCCGATGATGGAATCCTAATCCATTGTAATCTTACTTCTTCAAGAATAAAACGCCGAAAAATAAAAAGGACAACTAATTGGAAACTTGTGTTTTTGCCGGGTCAAAACCGTATGTTTTATCAATTACAAGGGTCGAAAATGAAAGTTTTTCAAAGTCATGAGTCGTTATCTGTGTCGTATGTTAAAACGAGGTGAAAAACGCATGTTTTAAACCTTAACGGGTCAAAATTGTGAAAAATGGTGCTGCAAGGGCATTTTGGTAATTACTGTGAAAATAGACACAATTAGGATGCCTACTCGCGAGTATAAACAGGCGAGTAGCATGTAATCGCCTCTTGCTAATGCACGTATAAGGCTACTCGCTTGAACTTATAAGCGAGTAGGACCCCTTATCCTCTTATAACACTTTTGAACCCAATTAGCGAGTAGGACATATACTCGCGTGTGTCTGTATAGCGAATAGGGGTATTATTGAGAGTCTTTAAATGAGTAGAATCATACTCGTGTATGAAGTCAGGCGAGTAGCAGCGAGTATAAAAACAACACTTAGAACATTTCATTCTTATTTTCAAAACCTCTAACAGTGTTCGTTCCCTCTCATCTGCCTTTGACCAAATCATCTTGCCCGATTGTTTTGATCATAGAACATAAATCTACACTACCAAGGTATGCTATGTTCAAAATTTCAAGCATTAACATCCTGTTTTAGATACTTAAATCTGTCATTATTGAACTGAAACCCTAGGTCTCGTCTTTTTGATCTCAGACCTCTAATACTTGTTTGTTACGGTCAAATCTTGTCAAGGGTTTGTTAATCGGCCCCCCTAGGATGTTTTTCAACCAACATTTCAACCCAAATCATTCCAGATTCAAAAGCCCCAATTTTGAACTTATGAACCCTAATTTTAAAATCTTTCAATTATCTCTTGATTCTGTTTTGTATGAGTAATATTTCATAGGGGTTTTGTTGTTGGGTTATGTTAGACCTCAAAGGGATGAAATACGGACTCGTAACAAGACGCCTCGGGTTTTTTCGACGATTTTGGTACTCAAAAACACTGTTCATGCGAGTAGAATTATACTCGCATGAACGGGAAGCGAATAGGAGGATGAATACTTGTAATCACGTCAATTATACACGAATGGTCATGTAATCGTGCATACAGTACACGACTGTATCTCTACTCGCGTATAGAGTTTATACTCGCGTATAATGGTCAGTTCTTGGCCCACTCGCGTGTAAAGATTTCCTACTCGCATATATACAGACCTAATCGCGTACAAACAGGCCTATTCGCATGTCTTTTAAGCAATTACAACTTGTAATCGCCTAATACAAGCTGTTGACCAAAATTTGTCAAAGTCTTGTCCGTTTTTGTCCGTTTTAGTCCGTTTATGCTTGTTTATGAATATATGATCAACGTATGATACTTATTACGCGTTTTGGTGTACAGGATGGAGAATTGGAAGACGTCGCCAAAGCACAACTGTTGTGCTTTTCTCGGACCGATTACGTTGGATAAAGGCAAAGTTTTTCAAGGCGTCATCGACTTCTTAAAACGATCGAGAATACACTATGCGATATCCAAGCAGCACGCTGCTTACAAGGATATCTTGCTAGAATTCTATCGTAACGCCAAGGTTGATCCCAAGGCTGATCCGATCGTGATTACTAGTTCGGTTCAAGGAAAAGATGTTATTATCACCGAACAGATAATTCGAGAAGTGCTACAGTTTGGAGATTCTGATGCTGATCCTATAGTGTTTGACGCTATTCTGATACGTGGCGGCTTTCTTAGGATGAAGTATTTGGGTAAAGTCAACAAACAGACGATGCTAAAGAAAGGATTACTTCCGCCGGAGTTTAAATATCTTACTCATGTGGTTTTGAAGTGCCTTGGTCCGAGAAAAGGTGCTTTTGATGCGATAAGAGATACATTGGCCTCTGCGATTGTCGCTCTGACACTCAACAAGCCATTTAACTTCTCCAAGATGATTCTGCACCACTTAAAGGAGATCATATTATTGCCGCCGACAAAGAAGACCTTCATTGTCTATCACCGGTTCTTACAGTTGATCATCGATAATCAAGTACCTGATTTGGTGAAGCATCCTGCTGAATATATAGGGACTGATGATATTACTGAGGTAGAAATGAACAGGATGAGAAGTTACAAAGGGCGACCGAAATCTGAATATCCTCCGAATAGACAACTGTATGGGCACTTGAAGCGAGAAGACTATGCGTCACCACCAGGCAACAGGTGGAGACACGAAGACAGTGATTCAGAGGATGACTTTCGTATCCACGGGTTAGTGTTTAAAGAGGGGGACAATATAGGGCGTAAAACAGATGAGTTGGGAGAAAACGCCCCAGGCAGGATTTCTGACACGGCTGAAGGTGATGATGAGGAGTTTGATCCGAATGTTATGGATTTCTCTGAACATTCGGGAGCTGCACAAGAACCTGATACCTCTCAGTCTGATAGAGGTAAGGCACATGTTGATGAAGACGCACCAGTTGACATAACTGATGCAGATGACGACTCTGAAGCTACAGAAGATGACTCACCCGATGTACTTTCTCTAGAAGAGGATAGAGCTCTCACAGCCGAGGCGAGAGAACTTGCAAGAGATCCCACTTTCACTCCAGGTAGTGGTGATCTTATTGCAGATATTGATGCAGAGCTTGCCTCTTCGCCTCCTGCAAAGAGACAAAAGACAACTGCCAAGAAGGACAGGGTTCGAGGTAAGAAGACGATGTCTGTTAAACCTCAAGCGGTGAAAACCCCAAGAAATAGACGATTCACCCTTCCTGAAGCTTTTGGGGATCCAGTCACTCAATCCTCTCAAGCGGCAGCAGCAGCAGCTACAACAACAGCAACAACAACAACAGCAACAACAACAGCAGCAATGACATCTTCGGCTCCTATTTCAGTTAGCGCAGCGATGCCTGCCAGTGTCACTATGTCAATGCCTGCTTCGGTAATCTTCACTGAGCCAGTCTCAGTTACCGAGGCAGCGACAAGCTCGCAGATTGTTCCTAATACTATTGGTGACAGGATCCGAAGTATAAGACAGAAAGTTCAACCCACAGCTTCCGGGTCATCCGATCAGACCTCTTCGTCTGCTTCTGCTACAAATGAACAACTTCAAAGAAAAATTAGCGAGCTAACTGCCATAGTAGCTGCGCAAGCACGTGATATAGCAGAATTGCGAACGAAGAATGCAAGCATAGAAGAAAATGAGAACGCAATGCTTGAGCTGATCGAAGAATCTATCCAGTCTAACACAGACTTGAGAACGACGGTAGATGCGCTCACATTATCTAACCAGCAGGTCATAGAGTCGAATAGGCTAATGATGGAATCTCATCAGCAGCTGATACAGTCGAACCAAAGTACTTTGGAGAGACTTGCAGGTGTAGAGGCCTCAAATAGCGAACTTCGCCTGATCAATGTGAACAATGAGCGAAGGATCACGAAGACTGAAAAAGAAAATGCCGAGCTGAGGGCTAGGATAAATGAGTTGACTGGAACTCAACCTAGACTCACTGGTGGTCCTAGTTCAGAGTCTGGTGCTGGTGATGATGATGATGAGGATAATGATGATGAAGAAGATGATGATGAGGATGACGATGATGATGAATCAGATGGTGATGATGATGTTGGAAAGGGTGGTCGTGGTGATCCTAGAGCCACAGGTGGTGGCGGATCATCAACTGGATCTGGAGCTCAGCGAACAAAGAAGAGTCACGACAAATCAGGCAAGGATCCTGCAGCAGGTTCTTCTGCTCAGGGGGAGTCTGAACAAAGGAAGAGCAAGATTCAGGAACTCAAAGACAAACTGAAGCGAGCTATAGTTCCTGTGGAAAATGTTGAGCCTCTAAACAGTTATTTCGACTATGATGATGATGGCAACCTGTACGTTCCTCCTGTGTCCTCTGATTATGATCTGGAAGAAG
The DNA here is from genome assembly GCA_030844895.1 of Ambrosia x helenae. Classification (NCBI taxonomy): domain Eukaryota; kingdom Viridiplantae; phylum Streptophyta; class Magnoliopsida; order Asterales; family Asteraceae; genus Ambrosia; species Ambrosia x helenae. The sequence goes on along the minus strand of CM061230.1, from coordinate 7,416,225 downwards.
GTGAAATACCTCCTGAGGTTACACCTGAGGACCTGGAAAAGATTTTTGGCTTGGCACCTGGAGAATCTTCCAGTGCTGGCCACTTTGCTCCAGAACTGCATCCAGACAATCATGAAGTGGAGATGGAAGATGGAACCAATATCACTACACCCGAGTATGTGGTTGATGAGTCCAGCAGCGGGATACCTAAGATCTTTGAGGAGATGCTTAATCAGTCTGAAGAAAAGCTAAAGTCTGATCCTACACCTGTCCCAGACAAAGTGAAAGAACGACATGACAAGATCAGACAAAAGTATCCTGAGTGGTTTCCATCTGGAGGCGAGTCTGAGAAGAAAAAGGAACCTGTACAAGCTTCAATATTCAAGAAACAGTTGGTAAAGATGTCAGGAAGCGTTATCAGCTGGGCTTACATAAAGCATGCTAAGATGTTTGGAATAAAGTGGCAGGATGGTCTTCTCTACTTTCAACCGTACACGAAAGTCCTCAGTCTGCCCTTCTGGCATATTCGTGATTTGGTTAGATTGCAGCCTCCTTTGTATCATGAGTCTCGCTATGAACTTCAAGGGTTCTACAACATTATGAGAAGAGAAAGTGTTGAGGGATGGGACCAGTTCCAACCACAGTACCCAAAATCCGTTGTGACAAACAAGATTCATCCCATCACAAAGAATCCTATTTGGAAGCACATCATCAAACCACCCGAAACCGCGTCGAAGATTCCATTAGTTCTGATTGAGTAAGACTTCTCTTCTAAGTTGTATTACTGGCACTATGACGCAGAGACAACAGAAGCCGTAATAGTCTTGAGCAACTCGCCAAAACCGTGCAGGAAGATTAGAATATGGGATCCAATGTGGCTGATTAACTGCTCGGAGAAAGACGTGGAGACATTGTTCTTATATCCAATACAACATTTGAAGGCCGAAGCCGATCAAGCATTGAAGTTTCAACGGGTGATTCATTTTTGTCACGCCAACAAAGTTCATGCGGGATGCGACTGGTCAAGACTTTCCAGGATCGAGACAATGTCGATTTGATGAAGACTGAAGATGCTGCATGTTTTGTTTATGTTATGTTTGCTGTGTATGTTTTCAATTTTGAGTCTGTAAAGTTGCTAGTAGTTGCTATAAACGATGTCTTATGTAATTTTTGTACGTATACTAGCCTGGTCCAAGGGGGAGTCTGTAAGTGCATGATGTCCCTAGGCTAGTATATATGTTGATTGGACGTGTTACGGGGTGTTTGGAGATGTTGATACGCGTTTCGGGACGTTTGGGACACTTCAAGCGAGTACGGTGTGGCTTTAGGCATTTACGGCCTATACCACATTAGCTTTAGGCATTTACAGCCTATACCACATCAGTCTCGATGTGTGATAGCCCTACTCGCCTGAAGATACTAGTGAGATAGGCCCTACTCGCTAGTTGTTGATGTGTGATAGCTTCCTACTCGCCTAAAGGGGTCTGTACGAGTATGGGAGGTATAAATAGTCCCAATCATTGCCCTAATCATTAGTTCTTGCCTCACACACTCTCCAAACACCCTCCCATGGTCTGTAAGGTCTGATTTGATCTCTGTAAACACTCGAGCTCTGTTTTAGTGATTAATCTATAATCTTTTGACCCGTGTGTGTGTTGTAATTACTCGTTTATCATTGTTTCATCTTTGTTTCTGTTATTAGAACATATTTAGAGGATTCCGCACTCTAAATATCAAGCTCGTGATTGTCGGGTGACACGTTAGTCGATCCTACAATTACTACTTAACAATATCTAGGAGTGAGCAATATGTAAACCATTCACTGAAGCTAAACAAAAAGAGAGACAAAAGTTGATCAAAACTAATAGAAAAATGAATTAACCAACATCTGACGTAAAATCGTTTATCGTTTTCTTTTTGTACCCTTAGTTAGCCAAAATCAGTCAAACTGAAACGGAACCACTCATCAGTGAGACAAGACTTTCTTAACTGTAAGCGTCTAATCCAACTTGTATGGTGCAGGTATGGCTAGTCATGTACCTGAATTTGAAAGAGATCACAATGTTGTTTGTTACCTGTCAGATTCACCTGAGGACCACATGCAAGAATTCAAATCTCTCATTGTGGGCCTGAATACATGTCGATTATCTCATGCACTACAAGAGAACCCAGTCATTGTTAAAGATTGGATCGTTGATTTTGGGAGAATGCGACTGCGAAGAAGACAGACACTGTTATACATTCAAGAAACGTGGGACTGATGTAACAATCAGTGAGAAGGTTGTCAGGGATGTGTTATTATTTGGTGACTCTCCAAATGCTCCAATCACTAACAGAAGGGATCAAATTATGCCTGTACTACGGAAAATGGGATATGAAGGTGAAGATGGTCCAGTTCTAAAGTAGTTATTCCCAAGCTACGGGAGATTATTAGTTCATGTGTTTTTGATGTGTATTGGAGGAAATAAGAGCACTATGGATTTAATGATCAAAAGTACTCCTCTGCTGTGGTTGCACTGGTGGAAGGTTGGAAGTTTAACTATTCAAGATGTGTTTTTGAGGATATGTTGATGAACGTGAAAGAGAAAAACAAGAATTACTTCTACAAGTTTCCAAGTCTCGTGCAAATGATTTTGGAAACTAAGTATCCAGGATTGGAAAGGACGACGGAGAAGTATGATAAAAAATTTACGGGTCCTTTGGTTTTTGGGTTGATGAAGCAAACAAGAAAAGAAACTAAACAAGCACTTCGAGGAATTTACCCAATGGTCAAGTTTGAAGCATTTGGTGAAATAGCTGAAGAAGTCCCAGTTCCTTCACCAGCTCAAGTTGCTGAGGAACATGATGTACAGGTCATTGATCCTTCTCCCGAGGAACAATGTTCACCTCCTGAAAATGTTGACCTGATAGATGTGGCTAGTGAAGATGAAGAGATCACGGGTAAAGAAGAGAAGAGACTTAGTGAGGATGAGGAATAATTTGATGATTTTAATTTTGATGATCTTAATGAAGATGAGATAAATGATTTTGTGATAAATAATTCGGAGTTGGAACCAGAAGCTGCTATTCCTATTGACACTGGTGTGACTCTATCCTCAGTCGATGTTCTTACAAACATCATGGATTCTGTCCGTGAGGCTGAACAGAGGAATCCTCCATCCGATGTTCTAGCTGAGACTCCTATTGATACCGAAGTGGTTGAAGATCCTAATGCTGATCTACGACCGAGAAAGAGTAGCAAGAGAGATCCTAGATTACATGTTATCCCTGAAACCCCTGCTGCTGTAGTTGATGCTCCAATTTTAGTTGCTGATGTTATTTCTACAACTGATATTAGTTTGAATGCTGTAGTGACTGCAGAGATTCCAGTTCCTACTGTTGTGACTTCAACTGTTTCTACTACCATGTCCTACACACCTGCTACGAAATCTTTCTCACAGTTCATGAGCAATGTTACAATTACAAATCGTCTTGACGAAAGTGGAAGTTCAGCTGCTGCTGAATCAGGACGGTTATTGTTTAGTCAAGAGGCATTTGAAAGAGTTCAAGCTGTGTTTCTTGTTACAAGAGATAAAGAGAAGGGTGTAGATCTTGACTATCAAACTACTGATGAGAGATGCTGATAAGATGGGGACTGATAGTGATGATGATCTTTTTGCTGAAGTGGATGTTCATCGTTTACAGTCAAGGGTATTGAAGTTGGAAACAGACAATGTGTGGCTTTCGGCTCAAGTTCAAAGTTTGATGGAGACTGAACTGAGAAAAATCAAAAGATAAATGAGTTATAATCAAATCTAGGTGATGTGTCTGCTAGATTACTTAATATAACCCAGAAGCTGGAAAACAAGTTTGGAAATGAATTCTTTGAGACATCCACCTCTGTTGAGAAATTGATGACACTCGCTGAACAAGAGAGGAAAAGGAAAGAACATGAAGAGAACATGAAAATGTACTTTGAAGACCAGATTTCTCCAGTTAGGTCACGTCCTCCAGGAAGTGCTTATGTACTCAAGAACACTGCAAAGCCATCAATTGATCCATTTGACGAACAATCTGAAAGATTTGTGACTATTACCCAGATAACTTTGATGAGTATGGAAACCGAAGTGGAATAAATTGCTGGAGATACAATGATGACAAAAGGGTATTTGTTGTTCATAGGGGCAACGGTGCAGTTGAGTACTATGCTTCCACTATGGCATTTAATGCTTGGACCAAAGTTGACCCGGCAGAGTTAGCAAAAGCATGCTTCATTAATCAAGTGAGAAATCCTAAGAATGTCATTGGCAAGATGTTTCACAAAAAAAATCCAGCAACAAGCAAAGGTGCACTTTAGGGACATGAAGACTGCTCAGTCATGTGTGGAAGAATATATGAGGATGTGATGGGTCCTGATGGAAAGCCATTTCGAACAGTTAGATGGCCTGCGACCCAGAAAATGAAGACCATACCATTGTCCAAGCCAATGCGTAAGGGATGCTTTGAAAGACATGAAGTTTTGGGAGTACGATCCAACCTCTCGCTCTGTTGTAATTGTGTGGGAACATGATGAATTCAGATTTTTTGATGATAAGGATTTGATGACATTGCATTCGGAAGACATTCAAGTTCTGGTGAAGCATCAAATTCAGTGTGATCCTAACTATGAAATCTGCGCCAAATCTTTTACAGGTGCAGTTGCTCAGGTGATACTGTTTGGGTTAGAAGTTAATCAAAGGAGTAGAGTAGAAACACGGCTGTTTGGTCCATATGTTGGCAAATCTACTAAAGAGATGCGAGAGGCCTTTGAGAAGAAGAAGAAGGAAGATTCAAAAAAGAAAAAGAAATCAACCGGTGGTCGCAGCAGGAAGTGAAGACATATATACCAAGACGACACAAACCTAAGGGTATCTTGTTGAGCTATGATTTAGAGGTTTGCGTCTGTCATGGTCCATTAGATGGTTTGTTAGGGGTTTCGGCCTATTAGGCCTATTGTATGAGAACTGCCCTATGTAACTATAAATAGGGGGTTCCTAGACTATTTTGGGGTTTCTAATTATTTTGATTGTTTTCTCTCTTGTACTCGGGTTTGGTGTACCAGACGACTCCTTTGAAGTCGTGTGCACCGTATTAAAATAATCATTCTCTTTGAAGTTTTTTTATTGTTCTTACATACAATCATTGTTTTCGCCTTTGGTTGTGTGTCGTTTGATACCTTAGGAAAGATCTTGGACTTACAACCAACACGTTGGCACCAACGACAGGACCCTCGCAGACATCCAGCTGACCTCAACATCAAGTATGAGAGGTGGACCACCCTCTATGAGCACACGATGAGGGACGATCCAAACCTCGATCACGAGTTGGCTATCGACTTCACTCACTATGACTATGATGCTCGATACGACAACAATTTCGACCATGTCAAGGCATGACAATTGTTGCGCAACCTTAAGTTTATTTTTCTTTGTTTTAATGTATTTTTATTTTATGTTTAATATTAGTATGTTTTAATTTTATGTTTTAATGAAATGTTCTTATTTATGTTTTTTTATTTAATTAGATTTTAATGTGTTTTTATGCTTTAAAACAAACGATTAAAACAATATTAAAGAAACGGTTAAAATACAATAGTATTTATTTAAGTAAAAAATAACCAAAAAAACGGTTATCAGCACGATAAAAAGAACCAGCAAACCGGTTCACAGGACCACTACCAGCATGGGTGGCGGCAGCGTTTCCGTGCTGGTAGTGGGTACCCGTGACCAATTCAGGTGGCGCCCAGTCCCCCCTAAACATTCAAATTAATCTAGACCAATGTTCACTTTAATCCTTCAACTTTTAACGTACTCATACGTGTTTGAGGATTAACTTTCACCAGTTATGAGATTACACCAATGGATATTTCCGTTATAACAAAATACGAATTAAAATTTTATAGATATTTCAAAATGTACCAGTATGATCAAAATTTTCTTTCATCCCCATTATGTAATCCTACAAGCCGATTAAGCTAGAAAAAAGACGAAATGTGAATTTGGATTCTTATGATGGGTTCTTGAGATTTTCACTTTAATCCTTCATTTATATTGCAAGCGAAGACTTGGAAGTCAATACAACAGAAATAAAGAAAGCAAAAGCTATGTTCCGTTCCACAAAGACTTGAAGAAGTCAACAAAAAAATCCCATGGAATTTCTATGTGTGAACAAATATGAACTGATAATACAATGCTTTACAAACAAGCACTAATATTTTTTTTTTAAAAAAATTTGACAGGAGTTTAAAATGCAACAAATAAATTTTTAAATTTTCTTTCATACTTCTTAAGTTTGTATAGACCTTAACATTTGCCTAAAGATTGATGAAAATAAAGCTTGTTATTGTTTGCAAATTTGATTTAAATGTTTCAATTGTCTAACTCTTAAGGGCTATAATGTATTGCAAGGCGAAGTAGCTGTTAGAATAGTAAATATAACATTATGTTTCTGTCTTATTATGTACATTTGAACACGATATTTATGTATTCCTATGTATGTTATTAGATGTAGACATTAGCTATTAGTATGTTGTAATAGATAGGATATGGGTCAAAAATGAACCGGCTTCCGCACAAGACTAATTCAGAAGGATTACAACATAATTGCAAGGCTGCAACATATGAGAGTCAAATGGGTCAGCAAACTCGAACAGAAACAGCAGCAAAACATGAAACAAAATGGCGGGACAGAAGGTGAAATGACCAGAATGCCCTTGACATTTATTCCTGTTTTATTTGGCGCCAAAACATCAAACCGGTGGCAGTTTATCATGGAACAACATGTCTGTTCAGAAACCTTAACTGTCAACCATATCGTACTAGTTCATTTTATATATATAGGATTAGAGTGTTCTATTATTCTTTATCAAGATTGTATCCTTGTAAACTCATAATCTTTCTATTAAAACACTGCTGTCCGAAATTGTTTATCATTCAATTGAGTTATCATTTGTTTGTTCATTACAAATCTGTTTTGTTGTCATAAGCACATTTGTTTTCTGGGCCAACAGTAGCTTAATATATCATAAGCACGATTGATGACATCGTCATGTCAACTACGTTGTTATGGTCTTTAAGGCGAATGCCATTTACCTAAACGAATTTTACTGTGTTTGGCTGAGACCCCCTACTGATAATAAGGTTTGAACATATGGCGTGGCTGACCCCACAGAATCACCCCATAATAAAGTTCAGGCTATGGATCCAATGGGGAGTGATTTATTAACCAGGTTGTGTCTCATAGGCTCTATTCCTGCTAACACAACAAAAAAAAAAAAAAAAAAAAAAAAAACATCAGTTCTGTCGAGTAAATGTCAACTAAAGCATGTCATAGGAAGATTACTAAAACTATGACAGACAAAATGCATAAGGAAATTTGATGAAAATTTTCTGTACAAAAGGAAGTTTTCAAAGTCCCATGAAGATTTTTTGAAAATTTCACAAGAGTTTAAAATGTATCAGTAAATTTAGAATTATCTTTCATGCTTAAATTGAGTATTGTGTGCAGGTCTCATTTTTGTGTTCCTTACAAGCGCCGCGAGGCCACGTGGGCCATTCCCTCTCGCCCTTTTTCTACTCTCCTTACCCTTGTCGTAAATAATCCTTTTCAATTCATCAATTGAGTAAAACACTTTTATTTTGGTCATATGAGGTTCAGAGCTAAAAAGTCCAATATCTTGTCTAGAGTCAAGCTGCAAAAGTCAACTTCTATGCAAGATGCAGAAGTAAAAATGCCAAAATTACTAATTGGGATTTATGGTTGACAGTCAAAATGCCAAAATTACTGCTGGAAATCAAGAGAGTCAACATAAATCACTTCTTGCATGGTGGATGGGTCGAAGTGTTCTCATGGCAGCTAAAGATCAAATGAATTTATACTTTTATTTGTTACAAATCCATAAAAGTCAAAGCCATCTTGGAGCCAATTGATTTGGGTGATTGATCATCACACTCAACTCACAGAAAAAAAAAAAGAAACACAAACGAGAATATTAGACACAAAGTTCACTAAGAAATCAAAACAATCTTCAAGTTTTGCTTTCTTCCATTTTCACCAAAACTACAATAAGCAGGAAAAATGCGTCTGATGGTTGGGGTCAAACAAAGTCAAATTTTAACATGAAACAAAAGTCAAAGACAATGAAAGGTCATATTGGCAAGAATGTATTATGGAAATAAGCTGGTATGGGTTAGCATGCCTGATCATGATAGCAAATATGTTAGTGATTTAATAAACTGGAACTGTTGGGTTCACTGCAGGAATATATTAAAGTTTACTGCTGAGTATCAATGGAATTACATAGATAACGGATATGGGCACTTAAACCAAGTCAACAGTTGGGAAATGACTGTAGCTCATTGTAAACTGTTAACCGTTTGTGGCCGGATTGTGCGTTTTTCCCATCAAAAGCAACAAATAACGGTTTGATCTTTACAAGATCGTTCAGTTCCGCCATAACTAATCTTTTAGAAGGTCTAAAAAAGACATCACTACCAAAATGACTATATGGTTTTATATTATATTGGCAAAGTATGAGCTTCAGTCAGAAACGGGTCAGTTTGGTTTGGGTCAAAGACAGTTTTTGGTTTATCAAAGTAGGTTCGGGTTAAATTATGGAGTCGTATTAAAAAGGATTCACAATTCTGAATAGTAGATAATTATTGCTTTAACAATTCTGAACATAAGCATATAATGTCTGCTCAGAATATTTTTTTACAGTGGTTGATTTCTTTCAGAAAACATTACTGTGCATCAACATAGAAGACCCGTGATTCTTGTTGGCCCAGAACTTGATTTTGCAGGGGATTAAATGATATGAACACAAATACAATAGACACAAAAAAGAATACTAAATGTTATATAAACCGAATGAAAGACTGTATTGTACAATTGAACAAGAACACACTAGAATTCTGGAAGTATTATTCGAATAGAGGATTGTGTTTGTTGGCAATCTTGATAACTGAATAATGTGCCGCATCCCTTATATTTATATGTTTCGAATAGATGTGACTGTTTCTGAACGGTTTTGTCTTGATGTCCCACCGGTTTGTATTCAGTTTTGGCGCCAAGAATAACTAACAATAACGGTAGGGTATAATTGTCTTTTGTGCAGAATCTTTGTCTTTCAATCTTGTTTGTCTTCTGATTAATACAGCCTTGATGTCCAGCCTTAATACTTGATGTGCAGCCACTTTGATCTTGTCGTGCAGCCTTGAACTTGAAGTGTAGCCGATTTGTTTTGACCCATATGCATTGTTCCTCTAATACAATACTAACTAATCTTAAGTTCCTAATATAATTGTTCTACTTAAAACATACATTACATACAAGTATTTACAAGTAAAATATAATACATACAAATATAGATAAGTTATATTTACAATTCAACAATTCTCATGAATATATCAGTTCCCAAATATGAAATTAAAGTTAGTGACTTAGTGTTCGTTATGTTTCTGTTCTTCGTATTTAGTTTTGTTGTCCAGTTATGTTATATTTTTCAGTTAACTAACTCAATAGACATTTTCTTGACATAACTTAGAATCATGTCAATGTACGTAAATAGTGTCATAAAAAAAAACATTTAAGCAACACAATCATGTCAATGTACGTAAATAGTGTCATAAAAAAAACATTTAAGCAACACAAGTGCAATTCCATACAGATATCTATCTGTATGCAAGGTAATTCAAACAAATAAAACAAGTAAAATCAAACAAATATCATGAGATAAGAAGTTTATAACAAATACATATACACACATACCCACATCATATAACACACATAGAATCCTAAAAGCAATATCAAAATGAAAAACAAGCAATGATAATATGTATGTGAATTACTTGAATTCGAGTGGATCTATATGGCTCTCTTCATCTCTTCATCTTGTTCACTCTTACCATGACTGCAACGTGTATCTTGTCAATGGTGTCCACAGCATACACGAAAAGATTACGTCTCCATCGCTTCTTCAACGCTAAAACTATAATAACACCCCAAAACCCTGTTGCAAAACCACATGTTATGTCCATATAAAACCATAACTTGCTGGGCTCATGAGCTGCTTCATGTACTTTCTTGGATGACGGGGTTAGGTCTTCATGATTGGAACAATTCTTTGGCAATGGAGCTCCACATAGATCTTTGTTCCCTGCATATATTGATGGATCGATGAGGGTCTGTAACTGATTTCCTGTCGGAATTCGGCCTGACAAGTTGTTGTTTGACAAATTCAAATGGCTCAAAAAAGTCAAAGCTGCAATGCTCGAAGGGATCAGACCGTCCAACTTGTTTTCTGATAAATCGAGAGAAATTAACCCTGTCATGTTTCCAATGTGGTCTGGAATGCCTCCACTGAGATGATTATTTGACAAATTGAGACCCACCAACCCACAAAGTGCAGTTAACTCTACAGGTATGTCTCCAACAAATTTATTGCTTGAAAGGTCCAAGTTAGTGACATAAGACCATGTATTCGTATATTCAAGAGACATGCCATTTATTACCTCAATCAACCCCTCCTCCATACCCTCAGCATAGTCATCATATCTAGGTTTGTCAACCATACCTTGCAATTCTCCTAGACAATGAGGGATTGTTCCTGTAAATCTGTTGTGTGCAACATCCAAAACTTGAAGCTCTAAATTTTTGCATAGAGACCGAGGAATTGCTCCAGTGAAGTTGTTGTTGTGTAACCTGACAACCTTCAATGATCTCATTTTTTCTCCAATCGATTCCGGTAGTTTTCCGCATAATGCATTATCACCCAAATCTAAGACCCGTAAATAACTTATATTCCAAATTTCTGCAGGAAGCTTACCACTAAAGTTATTATCATTCAAGTTTAATGACTCTAATAATGACATGTGCCCTATAAAACTTGGAACGGTGCCATTTAACCCATTTGAGTTTAACTTCATGAACTGCAGATTATGAAAATTCTTAAAACATTTGGGAATCTCCCCGGTTAACCTATTTTTGGAAAGATCAAGATAAGCTAACCCTTTCCACTTGCACAAGGACCTTGGAATTGACTCATTGAAAAGGTTATTTTGTAGAAATAAGCCAGGAACACTACCATATGAATTAATTCCAGCTTCCCAGTTTGGAAGGTTGGTTAATGGTCCGCTGAGGTTGTTGTGGGAGAGATCTATGAAAGGAATGAAGGGCATCTTTCGCAACCACGTGGGCAGAGGCCCTGAAATTGTTGCATCAGACAACCGTAAACTTTGAAGTTTTCTCTGATTTTGAAGCCATTGTGGAAACCCATTTTCAATCTTCCAAGAACTGAGATCAATTCTTATTAACTGGAATGGAGGCAGCCACTCACGTGAAACATTGAATGTCAACTTACTGTTATAAGCTGCATCCAAGTACTCCAACATTGAAAGGTTAGCAAAATGGGATTCATAAACTACTCCTTCCAAAGAATTATTATAGACATAAAGAGAACGGAGCTTGGAGAGTTGCCCAATTGAAACCGGAATAGTCCCGCTTAACTTATTGCTGTCTAGAGACAAATCTGTTAAAGCAGCTAATCTTCCAATGGATTCTGGAATGGGACCTGTTAAGTGGTTATCAGATAGATCTAACACTTGTAACAACTTCAATTCACTCACAGATTCCGGAATAGTCCCACTTAACTTATTGTCGTATAGATACAAAGCTGTTAAAGCAGCTAATCTTCCAATGGATTCTGGAATGGGACCTGTTAAGTGGTTATCAGATAGATCTAACACTTGTAACAACTTTAATTCACTCAAAGATTCTGGAATGGGTCCTGTTAAGTGGTTATGATATAGATCTAACACTTGTAACAACTTTAATTCACTCACAGATTCTAGAATGGAACCTATTAAGCTGTTATAGGAGAGATCTAAATGTTGGATGTTTGAAAGGGAAGTAAGATTATGAAGAACATGAGATAGAGGTGTCTCTTTGAGGTTACATTCTGACAAGTGGAGCTCTAATAAAGAAGAGCTCATGCTTAGCAACTTTAAAAAGCTGGATGAAAAGTTTAATGCAGTACCATGAGGAAATGAAAGATCCAGGAATTGTAAGGATGTCAAGTTTTGAAAAAAGCGAGGGATTTTGTCTGTGAAAATGTTCCCGCTAAGATCCAAGTGTTTGATGTTGGAAAGTGTAGTGCTAAAATTACGAAGCGGGCTTCGATCGTCAATCAAAAGACCACAATATGACAACTTTAACACTTTTAACGAAGGAGCCATGTAAAACCCCACATGGATTTTTGCTCCGGTAAGATTCACAAGACTTAAGTCAAGATAAGCAAGTGACGAAAGGCCGGAAATCCATGTAATATCATGTGACGAAAGGCCGGAAATCCAATTAAGATCAAGAATCTTTAAATGAGAAAGATTTCCAATGTGATAAGGAATAATACCAGAAAAATATGAATTGGAGAGATTGAGGTAAGTGAGTTGGTTCAAGGATCCAATGAACTCAGGGATCCGATTTCCTTGAAAATCATTCCCACTCAAGTCTAAGTATTTTAGATGCCTTAGCTCTCGTAAAGAAGTGCTCAACTTTTTAATAACCAAGTATTCTCTATAAGATTCTCTATAAGAAACAACAAAATCACCTCTAAGATGAAGACCTTCAACATTTCCAGTGACACCATTACATGTGACTCTTTCCCAGTGGCAACAGTCATTGCCAACCCATGATGACAACATATCATATGATGAACGGCCAATTGTGACACTATGTTTGAACTCAAGAAGAGCTAGGCGCTCATGTTCAAAGCAAGCCACCGTGCTATTTCTATTTCGAGCACCCAAACAGGATGTTGTGGTTACAACCAAAATAATAGTTACAATAATAAAATGGAGCGCCAAACCCCATTGATAACCCATTATATAATCCCACAACACTGATTAAGCTAGAAAAAAAAATGAAATGTAAAGATGGATTATTATGATGAAGTGATGGGATTTGAGATTAACTACACATGATCATTTATAGATCTAGAAATGATGGAAAAGTATAACCATGGAAGACTTGGAAGTCAATAGGAAAGATTATATCCACAAATTAGTAATCTTAGGGTCCTACTCTGTTTTTTCCATGTCTTCAGGCAGCAAACATTGAATTCAACATCCCCTAAAAACGACAGCGACGACAGCAAACATTCAAATCTGCTGTGGGGGTGCTGATGTTCTGGTGTAGCAAGCTATGTGGCTGTGCTGTGGTGGCGAGAAGGAACGGTGGGTTGCGACGGCTGTGATGCTGGTGACAGAGAGAAAGAGAGAGAAGAGAGAGTAGAGGCGGTGGTGGAACCATGATGGTGGTGGGGGCTGTGTAGGGATAAGAGAGAGAGAGAGTACAGGAGAAAGTAAGCTCTGTTAAATGGGAGGACTGTGCAATGAAATAACATTTTATTAATTTATTTATAAGTGTGTTTATTTTATTATTATTATTTTGACTAAACGTCTCCATTTCTTCTGTTTAACTTTTTTTTCTTTTTGTTTGTGGCCACAAGTAACTATTTGGGTGCTCAAAATGTCAAGAGTATTTTTAATGGAGAGCTTGTGTACAGTTCACTTCACTGGTGTGGATGGAACAAGTCCATGGAAATCATGTATTGAAGGAGAAAGAAATGTGTTGGTCCGTCCGGTATACGGACGTGTTTGAGGTGGGACTCGCGTGTATTTTAATATTAAAAAAATAAAAAAATTTGTGTGTGGGATATAAATTAAATAAGAGGAAATGTAAGTGATTAGGTGAAGGTTTGGAATGGTTTATCGTTGGAGAAAAAAGTGGGTTGTGGTTTGGAATGATATGGCATAGTGATGTGACAGTTTGAAATGGTTTGTTAGGTGTTGTATTCTACATGCTCTCAGTGGGGTTTGGGCTCCATTTTGTTTTTGTAACTGTTTTTTTTTTTTTTTTTTTTTTTTTGTGTTGCGGCCACAAATATATGTATGACCTAGGGGTGTTCACGAGCCGAGCCAACTCAAGCTCTGCCTCGATTTGGTTGTAAACCGAGTTGGCTCGAATTTGAAACTGAGCTGAAAATCAAAGCTCGAGCTCGGCTTGGTTTTAAACCGAGCTAGCTCTGGTCGGCTTGTTTGGATCAAATTTAAAAAGAAAAAAAGTCTTTCAAAATTTAATAGTTTAAAATAGGGAAATTGGATTTTAACATCCTGAACTATTGAAAATATAGTGTGGTGGTGAACAATTTTGTAGTTCGGTGTGTTAGCGGCCAATAATCAATAGTTGAGAGTGTTAAAATCCAATTTCCCTTTAAAATATTATTCAATAGTTAAAATAGCACATTTAAATAAGTTTAACCTAATACATTACAAGCTAAAATCAAGTTAAAGCAAATACAAAATAAATTTTAAATTTCAACGAAATACAGTATAATTTCATAAATATACGAATTAACCCGTGAATAAGCAATAGATGTCCGATTGAACTCCTAAACACTGACCTCTTTGAAATCAAATGCACTATTTAGTTTGATAACTTGAGTACTTGGACAATTATCATTATGCTACGGTTTATTAAAATAACTGTTAAAATTCTTCTCCCCTCCCCCCCCCTCCCTCCTTTGCATTTTCGTTTGAACATTTGAAGATTACGATCAATCCTTTAAGTTTTCCGGAGACTCCTTTGATGATTCCGACAGATCTTCAAGTTTTCCGGTGAAATTCAAAATTTATGAACTCTCTCAATCCAGTTTCTTTCTTTTTATAATATGTTTGCCCTTCTTCGTTTAATTCTAAACATGTCGAATACTTAGATGAAGAGCAAGAATCCTCCTGTAGCCATGGTCGATGCTACAATCAAGTGGAGGAGGGACTCATTTGAATAGTTCTTAGAACTGTACGAGATACCGGTGAGTTGGGAGCCAACACTCCTGACCGATGGTGAGACTGTACTGGACTCCGGTTCGGGCCGGATGGCCCTCTACGCCGCTCACTTCCAGTTTGCCGGGTTCCAACTGCCGGCCACCAGGTTTGTGTGTGACATGTTGCTTCGTTATTAGTGTCACTTAACTTAAATTTAAAAAGAAAAATAGCCTATCAAAATTCAATAGTTTGAAATATTATTCGATAGTTAAAATAAAACATTTAAAATAAGTTCAACCTAATACATTACAAGCTAAAATCAAGTTCAATCAAATACAAAATATGTTGGGTTGGTGAAGTCCTTGGTTTATTAGGCTTTAGGGTTGACATTAGAAGACATGGGACAGGCCCGGTTTAGTTTTCTTGGTCCCTAAGTTGTTTAACCTAATTGTTCTCTATATATACCCTAGTCATGTATTGTAATCTTGTGTGCCTTGAGCTTAATGAAATAACCTAGTTGTAGCCCCTGGACGTAGGTCCCCCACTGGGACCGAACCACGTAAAATTCTTATGTCGTGTTTACTATTTTCTGTTCATCGCGTGATAATCGTGTGTGCCGTTTGTGTGTTTGATTCCGCTGCGCCGACTGATACCTAACAAGTGGTATCAGAGCTTTGGCTCGTTAAGACACCGAGATTTGCACGAACGATTGCGGTGGAGGTTTGATCGGATCGGATTGTCAGCGAGAACTTGGTTTTATGGCTCGATGTTCGTGATCCGAGGAAGGTGAGTACCGATTTATTTTAATCCTTGGCCGCATTTTTAGTTTGTTGTATTCGATTGGAGCCACTGATTAAGTTTATTCAGTTGTTGGTCGAGTTTGGGTTGCGGGCTATGTAGGATTTGTTTTCTAAGTTCGGGGTTTGACAATTATTATCAATCGTGATTATATAACCGGGTTTGTGATAACAGTTGGGTTGGGCCAAATTTGTCTACATGGTTATTTGTAGGAGCAAATCGGTTTGGTTGACAATGTTCAGTTGAACAGTCGCCAAGTTCAGGCCCGTTCCATTACTATGTCTGTTCACTACTTTCTGATTTGTTCTCGTTTGTTATTGTCATAACTGAAGACGGGATGGTTACGATTAGAAGGTTCGACGGGTTTGAGTGTCGATTGATTGGTTTGTCAAGGGAACTTGGATGTGGTACTTAACGAAGATAAAACCTGTAGAAAATGGAACCGGCTGGTTTGGAATACTTTGGGTTTAAGGTATTCTTGCTCGGGCGTGCTGGTGACGACATAAGTGAAAAAAAAGGTTAGTGTCAAGTCATGCGAACTATTTCTAGCTAGTTGGATGATCTTTCGGTTAGGGTTTGCGTTAACTGGTTGTGTGTACGGTCATAGAACCCTTGGTACCGCTTGCTTTCCATTAAAGCTCAACTGCTGTTATAACCATTTGCCTGTTAGCTGGTCTAGAACTGCGATGTTAATTCTTGCTCGGTGGTGATCGGTGATTTGACATTTGAGGGGATCTTTGTACTGGTACTGGGTGAAGGTTTTCGCTGGGGAAGTACGAGTGGAGGTTCGACTCATGAGTGTCGGTTTGGCATGGGTCAGGATAACACGGACAGTGGGAGCGGGGCGTAGTTGACTTGTTGGGGCTGCATGGAGGTGTGGACATTTTTTTAGAGTCGATGTCATAGATAGGAAATTCTACTTCTGAGAATGTGTCGGGGTTTGATACATTGGGACTCAGTGGAAGGTAGTGAGACTCTTGGGTTCGAGATTCTATTTGGCTTCATTTCTTGTTACCTACTTCAATGAAGCATTAGTTAATCTATTGTTGAAGACTTTTGAAGTGTGCAGATTGCTGCGCAACCAGAAGAAGAGAACCAACTTCCGTGTAGTAAAGTCTTGGCTCGTTGATTCGAGAGTTAAACGAGTCTAGTTTACAACAAAGGACTCTGGACTCCAGGTAATCCGCTTGAGCGTATTCGGAGGTCTGAGCATGGACGGGATTTTTGTAACAGTGGGAGCACATGGGGTGTTCTGACACGGTCTGTAAATCGACGTTAGGTTTGGAAGACCAAGGATCCGAATGAAATCTCTCCTGGGAGTCTGCTGTTAGTGGAGAGTGTTCTTTCCTCTGGAGTCTCTGCAGCCGGCGATTTAAGTAAGTAGGGGCCGGTTGAGATTGAGGATGTGTGAATGGCGGGCTTTGCCATGTCTGGGTCTTTGATGACCATATTGGAGTTGTTGGGAGCTTCAATGGGCCTTTTAGGTTACTAATGAGAAGGGCCGCTGCAGCTAGGTGGATACATGGACAGGTTTGGAGTTTGGTTTGTTCTTTGGGAGCTGCACCTGGAAGACTTCTATTCCTGTGTGTTTAGAGATTACTGAGTACTAGATGATTGGGTTGTTATTTACTTGTTGGCAGGCTGGAGTTCCTCGCAAGGCCTTCAAGTGGGAGATTGTTGGGTTGGTGAAGTCCTTGGTTTATTAGGCTTTAGAGTTGACATTAGAAGGCATGGCCAGGCCCGGTTTAGTTTTTCTTGCTCCCTAGTCATGTATTGTAATCTTGTGTGCCTTGAGCTTAATGAAATAACCTAGTTGCAGCCCGTGGACGTAGGTCCCCCACTGGGACCGAACCACGTAAAATTCTTATGTCGTGTTTATTATTTTCTGTTCATCGCGTGATGATCGTGTGTGCCGTTTGTGTGTTTGATTCTGCTGCGCCGACTGATACCTAACAAAATAAGCCTCAAATTTCAACGAAATACAGTATAATTTCATCAACATACGAATTAACCCCTGAATAAACAATAGATGTCCGATTGAACTCCTAAATATTGACCTCTTTCAAATCAAATGCACTATTGAGTTTGATAACTTGAGTACTTGGACAATTATAATTATGCTACGGTTTATTAAAATACTTGATTGGTTTTAAATTCAATCCCAAGCACACAATCTCTATACTACTATGAACAAATATTAAATATGTAACATGTCCCCTCCTCTTTTTTAACACTTTTATAGTATATTATATCTATACATCTAATAAACTAAAGTCCATGAGGACACTTGGCACTCCCACATTCATCCTCAATTGTGTAGCCTATCATATTGTGCCAAGTGTCTCATTGTGAGAATTTATAAACTTTTTCATTTAAAAAAAATTAAAAATAGAGTAATAATCTATACATATGGTAACAATTATCACTTACTACTTTCCTAATCTAATTAACCTACTCAATCAATTACCCTCATTCTCTCTCACACGCCAATTATTCTTTCTTCTCGGTGATTCCTCTATCTCCATCCGATCAAAAGCTTCCATCATCATCGTTCATCTTCTTCGTGTATATCATTCAAGGTAACGATTTCTTCATTGTTTTTCATACGATTTCTGTTAAATATCGTTGTTTCTTATAATTATTTACTGATTTAATCGATTTTTATGTTTCTCTGTTTCTTTCTATGTTTCCATCGCCGATCATCGTCTTCCTCTATCTCTCATTCAAGGTAATCATTTTTTCTACTTTCTTGATACGATTCCTTTTATATATTGTTTTTTTTTTTGTAATTATTTTCAGATTTAAGTGATGAATGATATTAGGTCTTTCTTTTTTCTCTGATCGTCGCCTATTTATATTCTAATATTTCATTCAGATTCTAATATTAAACTTTTATTTTTGTATTGTTGATGGTTTTTAATAATTTTTCAGATTTGGGGCTTTAGGTTTCATCTTTCTTATTTTCTACTATGAGATTATATTGTGACTTTTAAGTTTCAGTGTTTAGGTATTGTTATTTGTTTTCAATGATTAGGTATTATGTTTGTTGTTTTCAAAAATTATGAGATTTTAATAATTTTCAGATTTGTGATATGATCAGTTTCAGTGTTTAGGTATTGTTATTTGTTTTCAATGATTAGGTATTATGTTAATTAATTGTAAAATCAAGTTACATCTGGATAATGGGTAAGCGAGCAACAAGCTGCGCAAACACGAAAATTTAGTAATTTTTTTAGAATTTATAAAAGGGTTTTGATATTTAAAAAGGAATTTACAAGATTTAAGTGTAATTTATATATATATAATGGTTTGAAAAAAAATAAATGGAAAAGAAGTGTTCAAGCCGGGTCTCGAACCCGGTTAGTCTTAGTTATAGGCAGGAGTCACAACCACTTGGCCTAGGCCTGTGGTTGTGATTTATCTCAGTTTAATAAAAATATAAACAGTATGAAAAATCAGTTTTCTTCCCCAAATTAACAAGCCATGAACCCTAGTTTTTGCAATAATCTGATTCACTCATCAATAGCCCAATTAATCATGGGGCTATTGATTAGTTATTGCCGATATACAAAACCCACAGGAGGAATTAAACTTACAAAGTCGTGTAGAACACGATTGCTCGGTCAAAGCAAAAGTCAACAACGAACAAGATAATAATAATCAGTGTGAATCAGAGAGAATTGGAGGTTGAGAAGAGATAATTGGCGAGTTGTAATGCTTCTAGGATGATCAATTTATAGGGATAACATCTTGGTGTTCAAAATGGTAATTGTTGACCTTGAATCAATTATGACGTGTTTATAATTATAATTGGTATGATTTGGTGATTGATTAGCCGTGTGTAGGCCGATGATTGTGATTCTAAGTCAACCAAGATAATTTTCGCGTTAACTAAGTTAATTAATTGGTCAAAGGAGAAAGAAATAAAAAAAGAAAAGGAATCAAATCTGCTGCTGTTACGCGTGAAACAGCAGGGAAGAAGAACAGCGACCATAATAAGCGGTTATATAGAATTTAAACTGGGATCAGAACAGGATTTGGGTTGTGGCTCAGTGGTTAAGACGCGTGTGTGTTGCCTGATGTTGGTCCGGTTCGATTCCCGGGTGAAACATTTTATTTTTTTATAACAGATTTGAAGGAGGGGGGGTTTGGGCTTGGGCTAGCTGGGTGGGCTGGGTTTAATGGGCCGGATGCTGGGCTCCAAACAACAAAAAGGAAAATGGGGAGTGGGCCAGAAGCTGAATTCAGTTTAAGTATATATATATATATATTTTTTTTAAACAAAACTGAATTATAATTATTATTATTATTATTATTATTATTATTATTATTATTATAAATCTATATATATATATATATGTATATAAGTTGTGAATGAGGAAAAATAAAGACGTTGCCACATTTGTATAAAATGAAAAAAATAAAGGCGTTTATAAAAAATATTTGGGGGAAAATTTTGCGATGTTACAGTCTCCCCTACTTTTGAAAACTTCGTCCCGAAGTTTATTGAAAACACAGGGTTGAAGGGGATTGGATAAAATTTAGGACAAGTGTGACTTGAAGAATTTTATGTTAGGGCATGACAATGAATAGAGTAACCTGTCTCGGATGGCGTGGATAAGAGGCGTGTCACGTGTGAGTTGAGCTACTAAATGAACTACTAGATATCTAATGTTTACATTTGGTTAACTACTGAAAATCTTGATAGTATTCCACACCACCTTAACGTACCTGTAAATTCATGATTACGTTCCGGACCGCAATCACCAATTTACCTTACATTAAGGTTTTGTGTCCTTCTATGTCTCTACCGATTGTTGAGCAGGTCTGATAGTCTCCACCAGTCGTTGAGCAGGTGGTAGGGCCTCTCCCGACTGTTGGAAAGACATGATGACCTCTACCAACCGTTTAGTAGATTGTTTGGTAGTCAACTAACTGTTGTACAAGTAAGCAAGTATGATCATAGATATAGCAATCAGTTCACATTCAAACAAATATGCATGCAGATGTTATGATATTACTTGAATTTATTACTTGAATCCATAAAGTGTCAATACAAAGAATTAAAAGCAAACAACATTCAAATGGTGGGACTTGCTGTTAAGTAGCTAGAGGGTTTTGATCTTGGTTTAGTTTAGGGCATCGGTTACGGAAGTGATTTGGGTTTCCACATTCATAGCATTGACCATAGTTGTATTTACCAGGATGATTAGGAGTAGTAACCTGAGCAGGGTTGTGGATAATCGCAGCCAGTCGGGCATCAACACCTTTGTTGTTTTTTGTTGTTGTTGTGGTTGGTATTGTGGTTGTTGTTACTTTCCTCTTGGTTTTCACCACTGTTATTGCGAGTGCTACGACGTGGAGACATGTAAGGGGCACAATGAAGGTTCAATGTGGCATGAAATGAATGAGGTAATATAAGGAATGTAATCATTTATTCATTAATTAAAACGAATAAACGAAAACGTTGACTTATCAAAGATTTAAATTCTAATAACATATGAAGACATGCTTTAGCCTATAAGTGAACACTCATCCCGAGAATTCCCAGGTAGGCATCCGGGTCCCTCGTCTGATTGGGATATATGCGCAATGCCAGCCTAGACAGAAGACTCAGAATACAGGTGTTCACCCTTCCAGATTGCACGTGTTCGTTATTAAAATCTAGAACTTCGACGAGATCTCAAGGGGGTTCAGGTTAAAACTGAGGATTTTTGCCCTATCAGTCTAGGAGTAGATCCAGTGATGGAGAGTAACCTTCTTGTAGGGATGAAAGTAGGGATGTGAAGTAGGAGGGAGGTAGAGTATAGCAAACAAAAGAAGCAAGTACTGGTTAAATCCTATGGTTATAGACTAGATTATTTCTCTAATAACCTAATTCCCTATAACCATGGCTCTGATACCAATCTGTAACACCCCAACCGATGGCGGAAACATCGGGATGTCACGTAATGATGATTGTTCAGTAGCTCATGGTGAATAATAGATTCCATTAAATGATTTAAATGAATTACATACAATTGTTCTAGAATTTCTACATCAAATTGAATAAATCTATACACGTATCTTCAAGCATCAATTCAAATCTTCAAGCAAATAGAACCTGAAACATGTTAAGTTGAAAATGTTTTGGGTCAACAAAAGTTGGTGAGAATTACATAGGTTTTTTGATGATTGAAATAAATGTTGTGCAATTCATGTGTCATGTCAATCTAGTCCATATGTGAGAACATACTAGAAATAAATCGAGTGCATAATCAACCCTGATGACTGTTATAAAATGATACATACCATACGCTCATGGTCCAATATGTTATACGATAACAAACACCCACGTAACCTTTGTAGGAGGCACGTATCCGGGTGGGATTGTCAGTCCAATAGATCTATCAATGTATACCGCCGGCTGATCAATGTTAATGATTATGCTAGAATGGTGCTTACTCTAATCATGCTCAAGACATAATGCAACATAGAAAACACATAGACACATTGATGATTGAATTGCAATGATGATGTTATAAACATGTTTCACCCCAAAAATGGTGATAAATAGAAAAGAGGCTATGTAAAACTCACCTTGGTAAAATGTTATATCTGTTGAGAAATGTGTTGACCAAATGTATCAAGTATCACCCTAAAATGAGGTAATAAATATGTCTAAGTCTATCAAGTCTACAAATGTATAAGTTCTAGGGCTTCGAATTGGGGATAATTGCTCGTTTGATTAATATAAAAAAAAAATATTCGCCAATTGAGAGAAATTTAGTAAATACATAACTAAAAATCTTTTTATGAAATTTAAATTGAAGATGGTCACAATAATGTGTTTAAAGTGTAAAAATAATTTTTATAAAATTATTTCATTTAAAATAGATTTTTAAATCTATTTATTATAAATAGCCAATATTTAACTTTAATATTCAAAAATACTAAAATCATTTATTTAATATTTTTAATCAATTTTTGTTAGTTTTAATCATAATTAAATCATAATACCTATTTATTATAAATAGGTATTATGTTTGTTGTTTTCAAAAATTATTAGATTTTAATAATTTTCAGATTTGTGATATGATCCTTCATGTTTTCTCAGTAGTAAAAACACGAAAATTTCCCGTGTATTATATATTTCTTCATGATATTATGTTGGCTCGATGATGTTTGTCTTCGGGTGAGGTTGAATGTTCATATGTTCTTCGAGGTGTTCTTGAGGATCATAATATTAGATGAAAGGTAAAAGAATGTTGGATATTTTTTAGTGATTAATCCGCTTAGGAAAGCTATTCGGGTCCGGGTCCTGTTTGTTGATTCGGGTCTCATTTATTAGCATTTTATTTGTTTCCTAAGTTGATGGCTTAAAGTTTGGAAGGATAATTATAAGAATTAATTGTTATAAATGGTGGTTTGAAAAGTCTTGGATGTTAAAAGGAAGGGTCGAGTTTTTTGGTAAGAGATTGATTGATTGTATTATAGGAAAGTTAATAGCACAATTAGTTGTACACTTTCCATATATTCATAGTCAAATGTATTAACTGCATAGTCAAATGTATTAACTATAATTGCTATAATTATGAATCTTGGTTTGGAAAGTTGTTGAATGGAATTGATGGTGGAATTGGTTTTGTAAAGTTATTGCACTAATTTTAATACATTTTTAAATTCTGATTTGTTTTTTTAATACTTTTTTATGGCGGTTGCAGGTGTATAACGATTGTGTTGCACCAGTGAGCAACGGTGGAGGCTGTTTGCTCAGGGTAATAGTACTCTGGCAGATTCTTGCATAAACCAATTGGAGTTTATTGTTGCACGGGCACAAAGGATTGGAGATCCAAAATATCAACAGAAGGTACATGATTTTGCTCTTTAGTGTTAACAATTCTTGCATTTTGATATTTATCATGATTTATACAATATTGGAAACATCTAATGTTAATAATTATAATTACCATATCATTAATAACCTTTAAACACAAAATTATTAATCAAATATAAATACATTTATAAATTTACTTTTAAACATTCAAAATCAAAATTTAAAAAATAAAATCGGTTTTTAAAATTAAAGACATTTAAACACAAAATAAATGCTTAATTCTTTGATTTGTCACATTACTATTTTTAGCGTATAATTAGCATTTATCATGATTTACACAATATTGGAAACATCTAATGTTAATAATTATGATTACCATTTCATTAATAACATTTAAACACAAAATTATTAATCATATATAAATATAAATACATTTATAAACAAAGTTAAATTTGAATTTTTTTCATCACACTTAATACGTCTATTTTCAATTGAATTACTTTATTTTCAAACATTCAAAATCAAAATTTTTAAAAAAATTACGGTTTTTAAAATTAAAGTCATTTAAACACAAAATAAATGCTTAATTCTTTGAATTGTCACGTTACTATTTTTAGCGTATAATTGACATTTATCATGAGTTACACAATATTGGAAACATCTAATGTTAATAATTATGATTATCATTTCATTAATAAATTTTAAACACAAAATTATTAATCATATATAAATATATTTATAAATTTATTTTTACACATTTAAAATCAAAATTAAAAAAAAAAAACGGTTTTTAAAATTAAAGACATTTAAACACCAAATAAATGCTTAATTATTTGGTTTGTCACATTACTATTTTTAGCATATAAATAACATTTATCATGATTTACACAATATTGGAAACATCTAATGTTAATAATTATGATTACCATTTCATTAATAACATTTAAACACAAAATTATTAATCATATATAAATATAAATACATTTATAAACAAAGTTAAATTTGAATTTTTTTCATCACAATTAATACGTCTATTTTCAATTGAATTACTTTATTTTCAAACATTCAAAATCAAAATTTAAAAATGAATACGGTTTTTAAATTTAAAGACATTTAAACACTAAATAAATCCTTAATTCTTTGATTTGTCACATTACTATTTTTAGCGTATAATTAGCATTTATCGTGAGTTACACAATATTGGAAACATCTAATGTTAATAATTATGATTACCATTTAATTAATAACCTTTAAACATAAAATTATTAATCATACATAAATACATTTATAAATTTATTTTTAAACATTCAAAATGAAAATTTAAAAAAAAATCCAGTTTTTAAAATTAAAGACATTTAAACACAAAATAAATGCTGAATTATTTCATTTGTCACATTACTATTTTTAGCGTATAAATAGCATCTATAAGGTAATAGTCGGTTAAATTATTGAGTAATGCTCCTTTTACTTATACATGGGTCACTTTAGATAATGTTCCTTCCTATAAACGGGTCAAATAAGGTAATAGTCGGTTAAAATGTTGTTTTAATGTGTAGGTTCATGTTTGTTTACTTATAAATTGGTCGATTTGGGTAATGTTCAACTTTTCCAATGGGTCAAATAGGGTAAAAGCCACCAACAGTGTGTTTATGGTGTTTTGATTAGATTGATGTTCCTTTTACTTATACATAGGCCATAGGTGAATTGGGGCAATCTTCCCTTTTCTTAACGGGTCGATTTGGGTAATGTTTGCCTTTTCAAATGTGTCAAATAGAATAAAATGTGCTCGAAGCTTTTTTTAGCGGGTCGATATGGGTAATGCTCATCTTCTCAGACGTGTCAAATTAAATTGTGAAATTTAGGTGGTAGTTAGTTTCTTATTTTTATTTTTATTACTTTCTTATTGTTGAATATGCCATAAGTATATTTTTAACACATATCATTTAAGTCGCCTTATTCAGGTTGGATTGTATTTAAGAAACCCTGTATTCTCACATGGCCAGCTTTATGTCGCATTGTCAAGAGTTAAAAGCAGGGCAGGCGTGAAGTTACTTATACTGGATGCTGATGGGAAAGTGATGACTAAAACAAAAAATGTTGTTTATAAGGAAATTTTCAGCGATATTTGAATAAATGTGTATTCGTTGCTTTTAAATTTTAATAAACTGTTTCTACTTTATTTTTCTTATACGTTATACTACTCCAAATAATCGTACGTTGGTAAACTGCGTGTCAACGCGGGCAAATATCTAGTGTATATAAAAATAATATATATTAAAAATTAGAATTATCCGAGCCAAACCGACTATCTCGGCTCGTTACGATCCGAGCTAAGCTAGGCTCACTTTCTAACCGATCTGAGCCGGCTTGACTCACTTTCAAACCGAGCCATATTGAACGAGCCTTTTTCCAGCTAAATCTGAGTGAGCTTCAAGCAAGCTCCGAACCATGAGCTTTTTGGACAACCCTAGTATGACCTGTTACATGACCATACCCAACCCAATTATTTTGCCTAGTAAACCAACTCTTATCTTGGATTCAACATTTTTGTTTAGGTTAAACTTGAGTAAATTACAACTCTGTCAACCTCATAATATAAAACATGTAGCCATTTTGGTAATGATGTATTTCTACTAGACCTTCTCAAAAGCTGAACTGGAGAACTTTTAAAGATTGAAACCGTTCTTTGTTTCCCAATTGTTAACTTTTTTTAATGAGCTTTAGACATTTCCCAATTGTTGACTTTTTTCAAGTGTCCATGTCCCTTATTTATGAAATTCCATTGATACTCTGTAGTAAAAGCTAGAAAGGTTTCTGTGAATTATTATTGATGAATAATATGAATACAAAGAACCCTTTATATAGGCCTAGATAACAATGAAACCCTAGCTATAAATAAGGAAACAATAAACATTCTAAACATAAGATAAAACCAATTGTAAATACAATAAAATACAATTCTTATTATTATGTCGGCTAAGACTCCCCGCAGTTCGAGCAGACGTAGGACAGACGCTCAAACTGGATCGAAACGATTCAAACAATTGTCTTGAAATCCCCTTCGTAAAAATATCTGCATGTTGTAAGGAAGACGGTACATGTAAAACGCGAATGTCACCAACTCTGACCTTCTCCCGAACAAAATGAATGTCAATCTCGATATGCTTAGTTCTCTGATGTTGTACCGGATTATCCGAAAGATAAACGGCAGACACATTGTCACAGTATATGATCGAGGCACGAATAAGCGGGAGATTTAATTCAAGAAGCAGGTTTCGAAGCCATGTAGCCTCTGCAACGGCATTTGCAACACCACGGTATTCAGCCTCTGCACTCGAACGAGAGATAGTAGGCTAACGCTTGGAGGACCAAGAGACCAAATTATCTCCAAGAAATACACAATAGCCGCTCGTAGATCGGCGACAATCTGGCAGCCGCCCCAATCAGCATCAGAATAGGCGACCAAAGAATGTGTATTAGACTTAATAATGCGAATGCCATAGTGAATCGTGCCTTGGATGTAGCGGATGATTCGTTTCAGAAAAGCATAGTGAGGATCTCGTGGCTCGTGCATGAATAAACAAACCTGCTGAACTGCATACAAAATGTCTGGACGGGTGAAGGTGAGATATTGAAGAGCACCTTCAAGGCTACGATATAATGTAGGATCATGAAATAAAGACCCATCAGACGCACTAAGCTTCGAAGAAAGATCAACTGGAGTAGCACATGGTTTACAGGTCGTCATATTGGCCCGTGAGATAATATCTTTGGCATATTGTGCCTGGTCCAGAAATAAACCCGTAGCATCCCTCGTAACTTTAATACCTAGAAAGTGGTGCAGAGGGCCCAAGTCTGTCATAGCGAACTCTCGTGAGAGTATCGAGATAATATCAGACAAAAAAGAAACTGACGACGCCGTAAGGACGATGTCATCCACATATAATAACAAGTAAGCAACCTGGTCACCCTATTTATAAATAAATAATGAGTTGTCCCATGCGCTACTGCGAAACCCATGAGCCAAAATGTAATTGGCAAATCGCATATACTAGGCGGGAGGTGCCTGCTTAAGTCCATAAAGAGACTTCTTCAGCCTACACACAAAGTTAGGATACCGCTTATCAACAAACCCAAGCGGTTGATGCATAAAAACCGTCTCGTTCAGGTGCCAGTGAAGGAAGGCATTCTTAACATCCAACTGATGGATAGGCCAAGAGCGAGAAACTGCAATAGAAAGAACAGTTCTGATGGTGGCCGGTTTTACAACCGGGCTAAATGTATCCTCGCAATCAACTCCCACTGTTTGGGATTTACCATTAACGACCAGCCTTGCTTTATACCTCTCTAGTGTCCCATCTGATTTAAACTTGTGCCTAAAAAGCCACATACATCGAATAACCGGCCGATCAACCGGTCGTGGCACAAGTTCCCATGTTTCATTTTCCTGTAACGCACTAAACTCGGTTTGCATGGCATGCAACCAATGAGGGTCGGCAAAGGCGTTGGCATAGGTTTTTGGTACGGGAGAAACGGTGGTAGTGTGTAGGATTTTGGCTTTGGACTGGGTGGTCATGGGATGGGAGTTGTTAGGAGGGGCGGATGTGGATGGTTGGGCTTGGGCCATAGGTGGTGGCTGGGTGGGAGCTGCCGTGGCAGAAGGGTGGGATGGCTGGGTCGGTGGTTGTCGAGGTCGACGGGTGTAGGTTATGGGATAGGGTGTGGTGGAAGGGTGGGTGTTGGGCTGTGAGGTGGAAGGGATAGGAAGAGTAGGTGGTGGGCGAGTGAATGAGAAACCCGGGGGTTGTGTCATCGAGGAAATTATAAGAAGAGGGGGGCGTGGGAATGGTAAAAGGGAAAGTAGTCTCGTCAAAAGTAACATGGCGAGAGATGTGGACTTTGCCAGTGGTGGGGGTCAAAGCATCGGTAGCCCCAGAAATCAGGGGTAACCAAGGAAGATGCATCTAACAGACCGGGAATGTAATTTGTGGGGTTGGGTGGCAGATTGGTTTGGGTAGCAGGCACAGCCGAACACACGAAGATGCTCGTATGTGGGATGTCGAAGGTAGAGGACAAAACTGGGTGTATAAAAGTTAAGGCGTTTAGTTGGAAAAATGTTGTGTAGGTAGGTTGCTGTGTGTAAGGCCTCGACCCAAAAGGTGGGGGGTAGATGGGCATGAACGAGTAACGCACGAATGATGTCGTTCAAACGACGTATCATACGCTCAGCTCGTCCATTTTGGGATGAGGTTTGAGAGCAAGAAAAACGGAAAAGGAGACTGTTTTGAGTGGCAAAGGTTTTAAAGGCATTGTTGTCGAATTCCCCGCCTAGGTCACATTGAAAAGTTTTAATGTTTCGTTGAAATTGTGTGGCAATGAGGCGGTGAAATTTGACAAAGGTAGGAAAGGTCTCGGACTTGTATATGAGGGGATAGACCCAGATAAAGTGTGAAAAATTATCAATTAAAACCATATAGTACTTGTAACCGGTTTTACTTGGTATAGGCGAAGTCCACAAATCACAGTGAATTATATCAAAAGGAGAAAAAGTAAACGAACTAGATTCATAAAATGGAAGACGTTTACTATTAGATAAATGACAAGAGTTGCAAAAACCAGAAATTTGATGTTTATTACAAGAAAAACCAAAATTACGACTAAGAATTTCTAAGACTTTTGAGCCAGGATGTCCAAGTCTGTCATGCCATGGTAGTGAAGATGAAGTGATGTAGCAAGCTTGAGGCGGAAGTGTTGGTGGTGTGATTGGATAAAGATCTCCCGTGCTATTGTGGCGGGACAGGTGGCGTCCCGTTTTGAGGTCCTTCAAGGAAAAACCAAAGGGATCAAATTCAATTGACACATTATTTTCACGGGTGAATCGTCTAACAGATAAAAGATTTTTAATGATTTGAGGGCTAAAAAGAATATTGGGTAGGATATAGGTACGGTTGAGGATTGGGAGGTAACCCGTGCCAGAACCCTCAACTGGTAAAACATTACCATTACCTACCAAAAGTTTAGTTGAAACAGGAAAAGGATCAGGGTGAGAAATTATACCTTTGTTGTGTGAGACGGTCCGTTCTGCTCTAGTGTCAAAATAGAGAGTGGGATGAATGTAACCAAGCTAAGAGGTGTTGTAAGCAGCACTTAGATCGGATGGATTCAGCGCATCAAAGTGGGCCTGTTGTGGGCCATAAGGGCTGTAACCCTGCTGCTGTTGATACCCGGCAAACTGGGCTGAAGGAAACTGTGGTGGGTTGGGCTGATTTGGTCTCCATGGTGTTTGTGAGGGATAAGGGCATGGGGTGTTTGCCACCAAGCCCATTGGGGGTATGAGTGAGGTTGAAAGGCCCAGTTTGTGTTATTCGGGCGGTATCCACGGCCCCGACCTCCACTGCTGCATCCTCGTCCCTGTAACCAGATCCACGGCCCCGTCCTCTGTAAGATTGCTGATAGTTGGGGTCATCCGGAGGGGTTTGAGTCTGGGCAGGAGGCGGAGGTGTTTGGTTGCCCGCGGAGGTTGCAGCAAGGACAGAGGAGGTCTTGGATTTCCTAGCATCCTGTCGCAAAACTTCATCATTAAGCATCGATCTGGCCAAATCTATTAGACGTTATATTATTATAAGCTAGATATGTAAGACACCGGTTCACACATCCATACCGGTTCAACAATACGCGACGGTTCAAACAAAGAGACACAATGCTTCGAATCAAGACACGTCGTTTAGATTAATATCATTATGTATATATAGTTATGTATGTGTAAATTTAGCGGTTATCAAGTTTTCATTATCACAAACCAAAAAGATACGAAACACTTTGTAATCTTACGATCAATTTCAATATTATTATTATCGTTCATTATCAGTTATTGTTATTGATTTGCGCATATTGTTGTAAATCGGCAAAACAAAACCGGTATCAGAGCCAAGGAAACGAAGAAATCATTCAAACAAGATCATTAATCCGGTTATCATACTCGGTCGAAAAACAGAGGATCACTTCGGTTGTTCAAAAGGAAAGAAAAACTCGAAAAAACAATAAGAGGATTTACACGAATCATATCAGCGAGAAAATTCTCATCGAATCAACACACAAAATCGTCTGTAAATTCCCTGATCCTAAGTCTGTTTTGATTATTATTTCCCTCGTAGAACAGAGTACAATTCTTACTCCGATTATTGTTATATAGCGATTGATAGTTAAACTGTTATTACGTATATAATCATCGCATAGGATAGATTGGAAAAGATATTTAGAATTTATCCAGATTATCTCTGTTCTCTTGTTTTTAGGATTTAGGAGGGAATTCAAAAGGGATAATTATTAATTATTGTTTTTGAAATCGTTGACCCTAGAAAGTCAACTTTCGAATAAGACAAACAGAAGATATATCTTGGGTTATCTCTTCCAGGTAATTTCGAGATTAAACATACAATCTCAATACACATCAATAATTATTATTAAAAAATAATATGACAACACAAGGAGGGGTACAAACCCAAATTCCAAAATTATTAGGACAAAATTACTATCATTGGCACATCCAAATGAAAGTACTTTTAGAATCTCAAGATTTGTGGAATATAGTAGAAGATGGTGTTAGAGAATTACCAAATGATGCAAGTGAAGCCCTACGAAAAGAACATAGGGAACAAAATAAAAGGGATAAGAAGGCACTTCACTATCTATTTCAAGCATCAACAGAAACAATATTTGAAAGAATTGCAAATGCAAAATCATCTAAGGAAGCATGGGAAATATTATACAAATCATATCATGGAGAACGTCGCGTAAAGACAGTAAAGTTACAAACCCTTAGATGCGAATTGGACTCTGTAGCTGTAGAAGAGTCCAAAGATTTAGAAGAATTATCATTTGAAGAACTTATGGGAATATTACAATCCCATGAATTAAGACTTAAGCAATATGACACACACGTCATTGATCAAGCATTCCAAGTACAAGACGGGACTCAAGTAAGAAATAAAGGAGGAAATAGATATAGTAACAGCTACAGAGGAAGAGGAAGAGGAAGAGGAGGTAGATCAGGGCGATACGGACCCAGTGTATGTTATAATTGTCAAGGATTAGGTCATATAGCTAGAAACTGTCCAAATAAGGAAGAAAGTGAGAAAGAAGAATCCGCAATGGTATGTAAAGAAGAAAGTAAATCAGAACGAGATACCATGTTCATGATATTTAACATGGAAGAAAATAAGGATAAAAATTGTTGGTACTTAGACAGCGGATGTAGTAATCACATGACAGGAAATAGGAGTATATTCATCACATTTAATGAACAAGATAGACGAGAAGTTAGAACAGGTGATGATAAGAGACTACAAGTATTAGGAAGTGGGGAGGTATGCATAAGAGTAAACGATAAGGTAAACAAAATACCAAATGTATTTTATGTGGAAGGACTGAGGCACAATCTACTTAGTGTGGGACAACTACTGCAGAAGGGATATGATGTGTTTTTTGGTAAAGGAATGTGCACCATAAAAAATCATGAAGGAAAGACAATCATAGAAACACCTATGACTCAAAACAAAATGTTTCCTCTATACCCAAATCAAGACTTGCCAAAAGTACTATATACATCCACAAAAACCGGTTCAGACTTATGGCATCAAAGATATGGTCACATCAACTATGAAACATTAATTGAAATGGAACACAAACACGCAGTAAAAGGTTTACCCAAGATATATAAGACAGAAAACGTATGTGAAGGTTGTGCTTTAGGAAAACATGCAAGAAAACCATTTAGCAAACAAGCAAAATGGAGAGCAGAAAGTCCTTTACAACTTGTTCACTCGGATATATGTGGACCAATGAGAACAAAGACAATAGGAGGATGCAGATACTTCATTACTTTCATAGATGATTTTACAAGGAAAACCTGGGTATACTTCCTCAGAGAAAAATCACAAGCACTACATTTCTTCAAAATATTTAAGGCCTTAGCAGAAAATCAATCAGATAAAAGAATCAAATATCTTAGGACTGACAGAGGTGGAGAATATTGTGGAAATGCTTTCCAAGAGTACTTACAAGAACATGGAATACATCATCAGATGACCACAAGCTATACACCACAACAAAATGGAGTTGCAGAACGTAAAAATAGAACCTTAATGGAACTAAGTAGGAGCATGTTGAAAACAAAAAAACTCCCGAATGAATATTGGGGAGAAGCTGTAAGTTGCACAACATATCTTTTAAATCGAACAACTTCTAAGAGTATCAGTGATAAAACTCCTGAAGAAGCCTGGACTGGAATCAAACCTGATGTATCAAATTTACGAATATTTGGTTGTCTTGCCTATGCACACGTTCCAGAACAAAAACGGGGTAAACTTGATGATAAAACAGAAAGGGCTATCTCTGTCGGATACAGTGAGAATAGTAAAGCTTATAAATTATACAATCCGGTTACAAGAAAGACTATAGTCAGCCGAGATGTTATATTTGATGAAGATAAAACTTGGGAAGAAATTGAAGATGAAGATATTGTGACTCAAGATGAAAACAAAAATACAGATAATAGTGATAACAATACACACGATATAACTCCTAGAAATGAAGAACACTCACCCATACACAATACAGTTGGAAGTGAGAGGCAAGATGAACTGGAAACACAACTTGAAGATGAAAATCTAGATTCCACAACATCCAGTCAAAGTCCACCTTTAAAAATATGTTCATTAGCGGATATTCATAGTAGAACTCACCATTGAGCAGTCCAGAAGTACGGGATTTATATCAGAGACATCAAGAAGCTGCAAACTTTGCACTTTACACTGACTCAGACCCAATTGATTATGATGAAGCAAGTAAAGATGGAAAATGGAAGGAAGCAATGAAAAGGGAAATAGAATCTATACAAAAGAATGAAACCTGGGAGTTGGTTGATTTACCAAAGGATCAAAAGCCCAAAGGGGTAAAATGGATATACAAAACCAAATACGACGAACATGGAAATATAGATAAACATAAAGCTCGTCTAGTAGTGAAGGGTTATAAACAAAAATATGGGATAGATTATCAGGAAGTATTTGCACCAGTAATTCGTTTTGAAACTGTAAGACTAGTACTTGCCCTAGCAGCTCAATATAAATGGTATCTACACCAAATGGATGTGAAAACTGCATTCTTGAATGGAGAATTAAAGGAAAAGGTGTTTATAGAACAACCTCTGGGATTTATAGAAAAGGGAAATGAAAATAAGGTATGTCTTCTTAAAAAGGCACTATATGGATTGAAGCAAGCTCCACGAGCATGGTATAGTCGGATCAGTCAATGTTTTGAACAACATAACTTCAAAAGATGCACATTTGAACATACCTTATATGTAGATGATTTAATCATAGCTAGTGACTGTATGGAAGAAATAATTTCATTTAAGGAATCCATGCAAAGAGAGTTTGAGATGACAGATATGGGAAAATTACATTATTTCTTAGGAATGGAAGATACTTATGATCAAGAAACAATAAAGATTTCTCAAACTAAGTATGCTAAAGACATACTTGAAAGATTTAGAATGGCAGATAGCATTAAAGCCTCAACTCCAATGGAATATGGACTAAAGTTGATCAAGAACAGCAACGAAGAAAACATTGACCCAAGTTTATATCGAAGTTTAGTTGGAAGCCTTATGTATTTAACAAATACAAGACCCGACATAATGTTTGCAGTCAGCAAAATCAGCAGATTCATGGATCAACCAAAGAAGTCACATTGGGAAGCAGGAAAACATATATTGAGATATATAAAAGGCACTTCAGAATATGGAATAGTATACAACAAAAACTCATTTGAATTGAAGGGCTTTAGTGATAGTGATTATGCAGGAAATATAGATGATAGCAAAAGCACATCAGGATATATATTCAATATAGGATCAGGAGCAATTTCGTGGCAATCAAAGAAACAAAAGGTGGTAGCATTATCATCAACAGAAGCAGAATACATAGCTTTATCTCTCACTGGATGTCAAGCTCTATAGCTCAAAGGGATCTTAAAAGATTTAGAGTTTGACACGAATAAGGCAATTACCTTATATTGTGACAATAAATCTACCATCAATCTCACAAAGGACCCAGTCTATCATGGAAAAAGCAAACATATCAGAATCAAATATCACTTCATAAGAGATATAATCAAGACTGAAAACGTGGAGATAAAGTACTGCAACACAAAAGATCAAGTAGCGGATATCTTCACCAAAGCACTACAACCAAAGGACTTCACAAGACTACGCACTATGGTAAATGTATTACCAATCTAGTTTAAGGGAGGGTATTGGACGTTATATTATTATAAGCTAGATATGTAAGACACCGGTTCACACATCCATACCGGTTCAACAATACGCGACGGTTCAAACAAAGAGAC
The DNA here is from genome assembly GCA_030844895.1 of Ambrosia x helenae. Classification (NCBI taxonomy): domain Eukaryota; kingdom Viridiplantae; phylum Streptophyta; class Magnoliopsida; order Asterales; family Asteraceae; genus Ambrosia; species Ambrosia x helenae. The sequence continues at coordinate 7,381,386 of CM061230.1, read as the reverse complement.
ACAATGCTTCAAATCAAGACACGTCGTTTAGATTAATATCATTATGTATATATAGTTATGTATGTGTAAATTTAGCGGTTATCAAGTTTTCATTATCACAAACCAAAAAGATACGAAACACTTTGTAATCTTACGATCAATTTCAATATTATTATTATCGTTCATTATCAGTTATTGTTATTGATTTGCGCATATTGTTGTAAATCGGCCAACAAAATCCCAATCAGCCTGTTGCTGATTAATAAGTGCTGCGGTGGTGTCGAATTCTGCGGAGAGGCTGCGGACTAAAGTGAGGACGAGTCGTGACTCGGTCACCGGTTGATCGACATCTTTCAATTGATCGGAAAGGGCTTTTAATTGTTGACAATAATCGTCAATGGAACTGCACTGTTCAAGCGTAACATTAACGAACTGAGTCTCCAAGGCGGCTGCTTTAGCTTGTTTATTGCTGAGATACTTCTTTTCGAGTTTTAACCATGTGGTCCGAGCCAAAGCATCGGTGTCCAATATATCCGGCAAGAGGCTATCTGCAAGAGTGCTATAAATCCATTGTGAAACCAGTGCATCCAGTTCTTTCCATTCCATGTATTTCGGATCAGTGGGTTCAGGGGGTGGGGTGGAGTCGATGTGATCAAGGACCTTGTACGCCATGGCATGAAGCTTAAAAAGTTTCACCCATGAGGTATAAGTGACCGTGGTTCCATCGAGGGTACGGATTTTACTGTTGATGTTTGTTATTGAATAAGCGGGGTGGAGGGAGTGTGGTTTGGTTGGTTCGGAAGGGGCAGGCTGATCGTTTTTTGTCATGGATTCAGGCCAGAAGAAACCGAGCAGAAGAGGATTGGTTGGGTGATGATTCTGTAGCCGAAGCTATTGGTAGCAGCCGAAGCTTGCTGGACAAGAAAAAAAAGAAACCAAAATAAGAAGGTAATCAGAACCGAGACTCTGATACCATAAAAGCTAGAAAGGTTTCTGTGAATTATTATTGATGAATAATATGAATACAATGAGCCCTTTATATAGGCCTAGATAACAATGAAACCTTAGCTATAAATAAGGAAACAATAAACATTCTAAACATAAGATAAAACCAATTGTAAATACAATACAATACAATTCTTATTATTATGTCGGCTAAGAGGTAGTAAATTTTAATATATTTTTCATCAGTGAATACAGTATTTCCAGACAATTATATCAACAGCAAATGATCAAAACTCAGTCTATCACATCATACTTCTTATTACTCTATTATGCTGATATCTGTCAGTAAACATTTGTCCAAACATTTTGTTCATAACCACACAATCTACTAATGTACATCTATGATATTTTATTCGGTTGCTATAGCCATTTTGGTTAACTTGAATGTACAAGTTGACTGTTGAAACCGGTCAACGTGAAACACTTTCTGTACTACTTGTTTAGATTTTATACAAATATTACCATAATACTGTATGTTTCTGAATAAAATTATAAAATGATTTACGAAGTTTTATACTATGAAATACACTTTGGGCGACTCTTCTTATGTAGCTATTGTTTTACTGTATTGTTTGACCCGTTAGAGATAAAAACGTAATCTGAATCAAGCAATCATAAGTAAATGAGTCGAGATTGTGCCACTATATTGGGTAGCAGACCAAAACATGTACCTGTTAATACGGTTCAGTTGGGCTGATCCTTGCACTTGTCCAAAATTTATACAAAAATATTACCAATTAGTATGTCAAGTACGATAACAAAATCCATGAATATATTATTCCAGTTATAACCTAATGTTTTTAGTTGTTTCTGCTGAAACCTAATAATAAGTAAATGGGTCAAGTGTCAACAAGGCCACCTCTTAAATGATCACCTACCCCTGCTACAACATTTTAAACAGTGTTTTATAAAGACTTGTTTAAGGAACAATGGTGTATATGTATTAATGTATGACAATTCCCTCAAAACAGTGAACTTTTTAGATCATCATACTATTACTTGGCACTTGGCACTTGGTTGCCAATGACTGTAACTTTTCAAAATGGAATACGAAAGACGGAAACAAAAAAATCTGAAATCGGACAGGCGTCAAAAGAGTTTCTTGATTATATAAGGTCGCTGAATTAGGCTGCTGATTAAGAAGCATTCTATCAAAACAGGCTACTGATTATCAAGACCAAAACAGGCTGCTGATTAAGGAACATTTTCCCAACTTTAAAGGCTTTATGTCACACAAGCAGTTTATCAAACATGTAGTGTGCATATATTTACAGCTAATCAGTTATGTTACCTTGTGTTTAGGATATACACTTGTGAAGTTCAACCTGTACAGTTTTCCAAACCCTAGTCTCTATTCCCTAATTAAATAAATTAAAACTGTTACAACCCAAACAGGAAAACTCATCCCAAAAGACTAGTCTGATGGAAGAGAGAGCCCACTTGGGTTATAAACCCCACATTGGTTGCCCATACAACCGATGTGGGACAAGTCCCATACCTTGCAATGATTTCAGTCCATAACAAAAACAATAGTTAATCATTTATCTAATGTCAGAGTCTTGGCCAGAATTCAATAATCGGCTAAGGCATATTGGTAAAGGATAATTATATAAGTTATATTGATAATTAGTTTTTATATTATATTTCTATCTCATGACACGCATATAGTCTTGGAGTTTTCCCAGTTGTACCTATTCAAGGAAATATTAAGATAAACTAAATCTGTCCTGTTGCACAATGAACTTGGAATGGACTCATTGAAATGATTAATTTGAAGATATAATCCCATTGATAATAATCATAATATTAATCATCATCTCTACTAGCTGCCCTGCCTCACTAGGAAGATTGGTTAAAGGTGCACTGAGGTTGTTGTAGGAGAGACCTATGAAAGGAATGATGGGCATTTTTAAATCCTTGTAAGCAGAGGTCCTGAAATAGTCATCTATGACACTGTGTTTGAACTTGACAAAAGCTAGTCGCTCATGCTCAATGTAAGCCACCATGGTCAACCAGCAATATAGTTAATAAAATGAAATGGAGCCCCAAACATATCTTTAAGCTAGTAAATAAGTGACATGTAAAGATGGATTCTTATGATGAAGACTTGGAAGTCGATACTGCAATTTGTATCCACAAACATATCTTTGGATCCAGCTGTATTTTTATTACACAAAGACTTTGAATAAGTCAACAAAGTCCCCTCCAAATTTCTATTTATTAACAAATATGAATTGAAAAGGAATACAATGCTTTAGAAAACGTATGCTATAAATCCAAAATTTTCATTCATACTTCTTTAATTAAGTTTTTTTAAAGCGTTTTGTAATGACCTTAACATTAGCCTAACAATTTATGAAAATAATGTTTGTCAATAAAACCAACTCTTAAAATATATATATATATAATTAAAGACAAGTTTAAAGGACAAATTTGCCCCTAAAAATAAGTTAAGATGTGCATTAGGTATTGTATGATAAGCAAATTATACTTGTACCTCTTAATTTTTAAGAAGTCCTTAGGAAATGCTTTATAATATAGTATAGATATAGATATAGATAATGTATTGTGATGTAAAGTAGCTTAATGTATCAACATTATAATATTATGTATATTAACTGTCAGAGATCTAATTCATTCTTAATAGATTTTCTTTTTGGCAAAATTCTTCTATTCACATGGCTGACATCACTTGATGGTAAGTATAACAATTTTAAACCTTACAAAACTTAAGCTCAGCCAACCAATTCAAATGAGGGAAAACTATATAAACAGTACAACACACTCCACCACCAGTTCATAAGGGAAAACTATATATTCCAAAGACTGATATGTGTCTAGATCTTTATTTTTCTGTTTCCTAGTGGCGCCGTGAGGCAACATAGGCCTCCCTCCCACCCCTTTTCCATTCCCCCTATCCTTATGGTATATAATCCTTTTCAGTTCATAATATGAGTCTAAAACATTTATTTTGGTCATTGAGTCTGTCACGAGTCAGCCAACATGGGTCAATGGGCTTTGGGGTTGGGTTTGTTGGCCCAGAAAAATCTTGCAGCGGATAGTTTTAATCGAAATATACAATAGAACAGTAAGAAACAATTGATCAAACAAATGAACACTGAATTGTATTAACAAAAGGTTTCAGACAGAACTTATTGGACAGAAAGATTACAAGAATGTTGGATTGTTTTGTGTACAATCTTGATAAAGAATAAATGAAACTATGTAGTCCTATATATATGTTATCAAACGGTATGTCATTGACAGTTATGTTCGAAGCAGTGTGATGGTTCTGTTGTGTCTTTCAACTGCCACCGGTTAAGGTTTTGGGCGCCAAACAACCAGTATTAACTGTCAGGGGTAATTTGGTCTTTTCACAGCCTTGTCCCGCCTTTTGTTGATGTATATGCTGCTGTCCCTCCTTGTTATTTTGACCCATTAAGCTTCTTGATTATGTGCAGCCTTCGAATCAGATTAGTTGCAGTGTGTTGCTCATCCAATTTGACCCATATGCAAACTTTTGCCATCTAGTCTAATATATCTAACAACTAAACCTATATCTAATGTTTAACACACTAATACAATCATTCAATCATAAATACAGAAAACATATGTTCAAATGTTTATACTAAACACAAATCATAAAGTTATATTTACCAGTTTAACAGGGTTGGAGTGATAAGGGGGAGTTGTATTAGTTCCTTGTGTATTGTTTAAAAAGGTAAATGGATAATGATTGGAATAATAGAAAATGGAAAGTAAATATCATATGAGGTGCAAAGCTAAAAAGGTCGAAATCTTGCTTAGAGTCAGAGCTGAAAAAGTCAACTACTATGTAAGATGCAGAAGTAAAAAAAGTCAAATATGAAAGGTCAACTGTCAAAAGGAGCATGGGTCAATCCAAAATTGGGACTGGGAAATTATTTGTTACTAATCCATATAAGTCAACAGTAGAGCTATCTTGAACGAGGCTAAAAATTTAAAGTCAATTATGATCTTGTTTGATGATTTATTTCTGCATTGAAGACTGTAAATTAGATATTATGGCTGAATCCAAAGTTGATAAATAGGAAAAAGGCATCTGATGATTTATTTCTCCTAAGGAAAAAGGCTTCCTCTACGATGATTATTGGACAAATTGATATGTACAAGAGACCATGTACTCTTATATTCGAGAATCGAGAGCAGTGCCTCTCATTACCTGATTTAACCCCCCCTCGGTACCATAACCAAAGTGACTAGCGTACGAATTGCTAATCATACCTTGCAATTCTCCTAGACAACGAGGGACGGTTCCAGCTAAGTTGTTGTGTGCAACATCCAAAATTTGGAGCTTTGAATTTGTGCAAAAGTCAAAAAAGGTTCAGAGCTAAAAAGTCAAATATTTGCCTAGAGTCAAACTGCAAAAGTCAACTTCTATGTGAGATGCAGAAGTAAAAATGCCAATGTCCAGAACCGAAATTACCGCATCAGATCAATCCGAAACTTATTTATTACAAAACCGAAAAAGTCAACAGCAGAGGTATCTTGAATAAAGCTACTAATAAAAAGTCAATGATGATCTTGTTTGATGATTTATTTCTGCTATGAAGAATGTAATTTGCTAAAAAAAAAAAAAATGATGATCTTGGTGTGCCAGTTGATGTTGGCTAGAAATGAGTTATTTTAAAGTTGATTTAAGGGATTGTATATTGAATTGGCTAAATCTAATAGAATAGTCAAAGTCATATGGGCAAGAAGGAATTACGGAAATAAGCGGATGGGTTAGCAGACCTGATCATGATAATCGTTGGGCTGATTTTATTTCCTGATATCAGCATAATAGATAATACTCAATTAATAAGAAATATGTTGGTGATTTGACGTCAACAGATAGCAAATATATTATTGACTTAATCAGCTGGAAATGTTGAGTATCAATGGAGTTTCATAGATAAGGGATATAGATGCTTAAACAAAGTCAACATTTGGGAAATGACTGTAGCTCATTGTCAACTGTTAACCATTTGTGGTCAGATTGTGCGTTTCTTCCCATCACAAGCAACAAAGAACCGTTTGATCCAAGATAAATACATCATTACCAAAATGACTATATGGTTTTATATTATATATTTATATGGCAAAGTATAAGGTTGAAAGAGTTGTAATTTACTCAAGTCTGAACTAAACGAAATGTTGAATCCAAGATAACAGTTGGTTTAAACTTAAGCCTGCAAAATGATTGGGTTGGGTTGGGTAGGGTCATGTCATGGGTCATACAGTGTTCAGTCAGAAACGGGTCAGTTTGGTTTGGGTCAAAGACAGTTTTTTTATATAGGTTCGGGTTAAATAGGGAGTCATATTAAAAAAGATTCACAATTCTGAATAGTAGATCATTATTGCTTTAACTAATTTCCTGAGCTGATGATTCTAATCGAACACCAAACAGAAGCATATATTGTCTGCTCTGAATATATATATTTTTTTTACAGTTTTTTTATTTCTTTTTGAAAACATTACTGTGTATTAACATTGAAGACCCGTAATTCTCGTGAATATATCAGTTCCCAAATAAGAAATTAAAGTTAGTGACTTGGTGTTCACTGTGAACGTAAATAGTGTCATAAAAAACATTTAAACAACACAAGTGCAATGCCATACAAATATCTCTATCTCTTAACAAAAGAGTGAGAAATTCGCAAGTAAAATTAAACAAATACCATGAGATAAGAAGTACATAACAAATATATATACACACATACCCACGTCATATAACACATATATGCCTTTCAAATATAGAATCCTAAAAGCATTATCAAAATGAAAAACAAGCAATAATAATATGCATGTGAATTACTGGAATTCGAGTGGATCTATATGGCTTCTCTTCATCTCGTCATCTTGTTAACTCTTACCATGACTGCAACGTGTATCTTGTCAATGGTGTCCGCAGCATACACGAAAAGATTACGTCTCCATTGCTTCTTCAACACTAAAACTACAATAACACCCCAAAACCCTGTTGCAAAACCACATGTTATGTCCATATAAAACCATAACTTGTTGGGCTCATCAGTTGCTTCATATTTGCTATTCGCTTTTGTGGTTGGCTCTTCATGATTGGAACAACTCTTTGGCAACGGAGCTCCACATAGATCTTTGTTCCCTGCATATATTGATGGATCAATGAGGGTCTGTAATTGATTTCCAGGCGGAATTCGGCCCGACAAATTGTTGTTTGACAAATTCAAATGGCTCAAAAAAGTCAAAGCTGCAATGCTCGAAGGGATCAGACCGTCCAACTTGTTTCCTGATAAATCGAGAGAATTTAACGCTGTCATGTTTCCAATGTGGTCTGGAATACCACCGCTAAGATGATTATTGGACAAATTGAGACCCACCAATCCAGAAAGTGCAGTTAACTGTATAGGTATTTCTCCGACAAATTTATTGCTTGAAAGGTCCATGTTAGTGACAAGTGACCATGTTTTCGTATACTCAAGAGAAATGCCTTTCATTACCTGAATTAACTCCTCCTCACTACCATCATCAAAGGAGACGACATCATGATTTTTAACCATGCCTTGCAATTCTCCTAGGCAATGAGGAATTGTTCCTGTAAAGTTGTTGTGTGCAAGATCCAAAACTTGAAGCTCTAACATTGTGCACAAAGATCGAGGAATTCCTCCGGTAAAGTAATTGTTGTGTACCCTAAAAACCCACAGCGAATACATTATTTCTCCAACGGATTCTGGTATTTTTCCGCATAATGCGTTATCGCCTAGATCTAAGACCCATAACCGACTTAAATTCCAAATTTCTGCAGGAAGCTCACCAATAAAGTTATTATTATTCAAGTGTAACAATGATAATGACGAGCTGGGCCCTATAAAACTTGGAATGACGCCGCGTAACTTATTAAAGCTTAATTTCATGAATTGCACATTTTGGAGATTCTCAAAACATTTGGGAATTTTCCCAGTTAACCTGTTTCTGGAAAGATCAAGTACAAGTAAATCTGTCCTCTTGCACAAGGACCTCGGAATCGACTGATTAAAAATGTTATTTTGAAGAAATAAACTTGATGGAATATCATCATCATCATCATCATCAATATTTGTAACCCCGCTAGGAAGGTTGGTCAAAGGTCCGCTAAGGTTGTTGTGAGAGAGATTTATGATAGGAATGATGGGCATCTTTCGCAACCATGTGGGCAGAGGTCCTGAAATGGTTGTGTTAGGCAACTGTAATATCTTAAGTTTCCTCTGATTTTGAAGCCATTGTGGAAATCCGCTTTCAATCTTACAAGAACTGAGATCAATTTCTATCAATTGGAACGGAGGCAGCCACTCAGATGAAACATTGAAGGTCAACTTACTGTTAAAAGCTGCATACAAGCTCTCCAATGTGGAAAGCTTAGCAAAATGGGATTCAAAAACTACCCCCTCTAAAAAATTATTAGAGACATCAAGATAACTGAGTTTAGAAAGTTGCCCCATTGAAATTGGAAGAGCCCCACACAACTGATTGTAACCCAGATCCAAATATGTTAAAGCGACTAATCTTCCAAGGGATTCTGGAATTGACCCGTTCAAGCAATTTCCATATAGGTAAAGTTCTGTAAGTTTATCAGGGAATGTTGGAATGGGACCCGTTAACTCGTTATATGATAGATCAAACACTCGCAATAACCTTAATTTTCCTAGAGATTTTGGAATTGGACCGGTCAAGTGATTATGAGAAAGATAAAGTTCGGTAAGTTTTTCAGGGAATGTCGGGATGGGACCCGTTAAACTGTTACCAGATAGATCTAGGTGTTGGATGTTAGAAAGGGTAGTAAAATTATTAAGAATATGAGATAGATATGTTTCGTTGATGCTACATGACTGCAAACGGAGCCCAAACAAAGAAGGGATCATGCTTAGAAACTTTGCAAAATTCCATGTTGGACTAAATTCAAATGATGAAAGATCAAGGTATTGTAAAGATGTCATGTTTTGAAAAAAGTGAGGAAGTTGACCTTTGAAATAATTGTAGCTAAGATCTAGATGTCTGATGTTAGAAAGTGGAGTGCTTGAATTACGAAGAGGACTGAAATTGGCATTAGAAAGACCACATCCTGAAAAGCTTAACTCTTTTAACGAAGGAGTCATGTAAAGCACCATGTCAACGCTTTTTGTTCCACTAAGATTCACATGACTCAAGTCAAGATGCTCGAGTGACGAAAGACCAGAAATCCAAGTCATGTCATGTGAAACCAACTCTTGGTAACTAAGATCAAGTTTCTTTAAATTGGAAAGATTTCCAATGTGGTGAGGAATAATACCAGAAAAACTTGCATGAGAGAGATTCAGGTAAGTCATTTGTTCCAAGGATCCAATGAACTTTGGGATATGACTTTCTTGAAAATTATTCCCACTCAAGTCTAAGTATTTTAAATTCCTTAGCTCTACTAGGTATTCAAAAGAAAAACGAGCAAAAGATAAAAGGGAACCACCTCTGAGATGAAGACTTTCAACACTGCCAGTAACACCATCACACATGACTCTTTCCCATCGGCAACAATCATTACCAACCCATGATGACAAGATATCATAGTCATCTATGACACCATGTTTGAACTTGAGAAGGGCTAGTTGCTCATGTTTGAAGCAAGCTACTGTTGTATTTCGAGCAGCAAAACAAGTATGTATGCTTGCAACCAGAAATATAATTACAAAAATGAAATAAATCCCAAAACCCCGATTAAGCAAGAAAAAAGTCAGAATATGTGAATTTGGATTCTTATGATAAGTGATGGGTTCTTGAGATTAACTGAACTATTTCATTTATAGATAGAGAAATGATAGAAAATATTGCAATGGAAGTCAATACGGCAATTTGTATCCACAAACATAATATTTGTGAATTAATATGTTTTAATCCACAAAGACTGTGAAGAAGTCAACAAAATCCCATGGAATTTCTCTGTGTAAACAAATATGAACTGGTAATACAATGCTTTACAAACAAGCAGTAAAAGCGAATTTTACTGTATTTTTCTCTTAGTGACGGGTTTTGCGGGCTTTCAGGTGAATGCCATTTGCCTAAAAACGAATTTGACTGAGAGCCTCTACTGATAATAAGGTTTGAACATAGGATAAACATTCTTGCTCTTCTTGCTCTGGATTTAGGGGTGTAGATGAGAGTTCACCAGAGTATGGTGTAGCTGACCCTGCAGAATCACCCCACAATAAACATCAGGCTATGGATCCGATGTGGGTGATTTATCAATCAGGTTGTATCTCATAAGCTCTATTCTTGCTAACACAACAGAAAAAAAAGAACATCTGTTGTGTCAAGTAAGTGTTAACCAAAGCATGTCATAGGAAGATTACTGCAACTATGGCAGGTAATATGCATAAGGAAATTTTATGAGGAGAGCTAGAGCTGGAAATTTCTTAACAGTAAAATTTGGGTCCTCTGTTTTAACTCTTTCTTGACACAAGGAAGTTTTCAAATCCCCCAGTAAATTTTCATTTATAAAAAAATATATATATATGAATTAATAAGGCATACAATGCTTCACAAACAACCACTAATTATATATATATATATACACACACATTTTAAATTTGGGAGGAGTTTAAATGTATTAATAAACTTAGAAATTCCGTTCATACTTATCATGAGTGTTGTGTCCCAGGTCTTATTTTTTATGTTCCCTAAAAGCGCCGCGAGGCCATTTGGCTCATTTCCTCTCGGACCTTTTCAACTTCCCTTGCCCTTAAGCTATATGGTATGGAATGGAGCCCCTGTGGGCTCCATTGTGCCACGTTAGTGCCAGGTGTGCAATTGGTTCCAATAAACACCCCCCCCCCCCTTTTAACATCCAAGAAATGAGTTAAAGCCTCAATGTACCCCCTGGCCCTATTTTCCTTTTATAATTAGTATAAATTGAAGGGGGAGCCACAAAACATCCGTTGATACTCGTTATTACGCCACTCCAACCCCCCACCCCCACAATAGCGCCCTCGTACTGGTGTTGGGGGCACCATTGGTCTAATGTGTCATGGGGCGCTACCCCATACCACACCGCCTTATCATTTATAATCCTTTTCAGGTCAACATATGAGTAAAAACGTTTATTTTGGTCATATGAGGTTCAGAGCTAAAAGATCAAATATCTTGTCTAGAGTCAAACTGCAAAAGTCAACTTCTATGCGCGATGCAGAAGTAAAAAGGCCAATTTCCAGATTATTGTCAAATATGCAAAGGTCAACTGTCATAAGGAGCTTGGTTGAATCCGAAATCAGGATTTGTGGTCAACAGTCAAAATGCCAAAATTACTGCATCGAATCAATCCAAAATTCATTTGTTAAAGAACCATAAAAGTCAACAACAGAGCTATCTTGAATGACGCTAAAAATCAAAAGTCAATGATGTCTTATTTAATGATTAATTTCTGTTATGAAGACCGTAATTTGCCAAATGGAAAAATTGTGGATCTTGGTGTGCTAGTTGATGTTGGCATGAAATTAGCATTATTGATGATTTCAAAGTTGATTTAATACAAAATAAAAAATCTGGGAATAAGCTGGAAAAATGCCTCTGATGGTTGCAGACTGCAGTCAAACACAGTCAAAATTTAACAAGAACAAAAGTCAAAGGAATTGAATGGTCAAAATGGATTATATATTAAGTTGGCTAAATCTAACAGAATAGTCAAAGTCAAATGGGCATGAGGGAAAAATTGAAATAAACTGATATGGGTTAGAAGATATGTAATTTCTTTAAAAGGTTAGCAAAGGTTCAAGGAAGTAATGGAATTGATAATGATAATGTTTGGACTAATGCGTATTTTCGGATCAGGATCATGATAATGTTTGGACTAATGCGTATTTTCGGATATCAGGATATAGATTATACTCAGTTGATAAAAAAAAGTATGTTGGTAATTTGAAGTCAACAGAAAGCAATTTGATGTGGTAGACGGAGAGTTTTGATCAATTGAAGGTATTTGCTATTGATTTACTTGACTGAAAATGTTGTATTCACTGATGAAAGCTCATGATATGGGTCAAACAAGCGGGAAAAAAAGTTAAAATAGCTAGTTGGTTAGAAAGGGTAAAAGGGTCATTTCAATTGTAGTAGTGTGACTATAAAAGTCAAACAGCTATAATCGTTGAGATCAGTTAATAAACAAACCAACTTTCCCGCCATTATCTTCTTCTTCTTCCATCTCTCTCTCAATCCTTCCACCATAGCTCAATAACTTCAAGGATCTTCCATCAATCCCTTCGTTTAAGCTTGTGTTTGACCATTACTTGTAATCTCAAACAATGACATTTATCATTGGCATCAGAGCCTTGCCTTCCTCGGCAAAGCTCCATTACTGTCAGAAATCATGGTATCAACATAAAGCTTCAAAGACTTTTATTAATCAACCCAAAACAAATCAATGTTTACACAAGAAAACATACAAGACCCTTAAAATACAGGGAAATAACGGTAACACCTAAATAGATTCAGACACACGAAACAAAGACTCATACACAAAGATCTCACAACCCAGGACCACCGGAGATGATCAATCTTGTATTAACGATCCAAACTCAAACCCTAGATTAAATCTTCACTTATGATTGAATCACCTTGAAAAGGTGAGAGAGAAAACAAACAAGAGAGAAATAAAAATCTGAGGTTGGAAACCCTAGCTTAGAGAAAGTGAGTTATTTATCTATCCTCACTCTCAAAGAAACACACCCACTTAAAGAGATTTTAAAACAAACTCAACGGGCTGGACTTTTATTGACTAGCCCAATAAACTTGGCCCACTAAACTGTTACAGCTGATCCAGTCCAAACGTGAAGCTCCTGCCCAGTCCCTGCTCCTGTCCAGCTCAGCAATGGGCCCACAGCCTGAAACAAAACTCTTAACCCAGAAATAAATAAACACACAAACTAAAGATAAAATTGAAACTATAATAAATTCAACAATTACAAACCCTATAACCATGACCGAACGATCTGAAGCAAACAAAAACTCCAATCAATCACATGACCAAGAATGAACTAGCAATCAATTGACGAAAACAGAAACAGCCAGGTTCAAACCATTAATGGGGATGAAACAATGTTACACCAAATTGGGAAGAATTAAGAGGTGCTCTTGAGGTAAGATTTGGAAACCTATTTGATGATCCAATGTTTGATCTTAAAAATTTTAAACAAACTTCAAATGCCAAAGATTACCATAATGAGTTTGATATACCCCCTGAGTATGCCTTAAGTTGTTTTTTGGCTGGTGTTGATGAAGAGATACAGTTGCATGTAAGAATGTTTCAACCACAAACCGTTCAAAAAGCCTATAGTTTGGTTAAGTTGAAAGAAGCAAGCCAAAAGTTTAAGAAAACAAAATGGAATGGAAAACCCGTCCTTCATGATCACACACACACACACAAAAAAAAAAAAAAAAAAAAAAAAAAACAACCAAATCTTACCGAATCCTAATCAAATAACTAATAGAAGTACCTATAAACCTCATTTTGTTAAGAAAACATTTACTACTGAAGAATTTGAAGAAAGAAAGGCCAAAGGCTTTTGTTATTTTTGTGATCAAAAGTTCGTGAGAGGTCATAATTGTAGGGGTAAAAGACCTCAATTGTATCACATAGAAATGGAATTGAGTGATGATGAAAAGGAGGGTATGTTTGATGATTTTGAGATGGAACCAGCTCAGATATCACTAAATGCAGTAGAAGGAAATAGTAGTTATCAAACTCTAAGAATAACAGGCCATTATGGGAGGTTTAGATTGCAAATACTAATGGATACAAACTTAATCAAGGAACAATGGTGTGTATATATGTATGGATAATTGGATGTGTATGTACATTGAACATTTAAAATCCTCATACTTGGCACATGGAGTTTTATACAGACTTGCTAATGACTGTAATTTTTCAAAGTGCGATAGGAGGCAAAAAAAAAAAAAAACAAAAAAACAAAACTAAAATGGATGACTGCTTTACTGATTCTACAGACATCACAACAGTTGATGAAATTAACCAACATAATATGCACAAGCATTCATCGTAACAGTTTTTGAAGCAGTGGTGCTAATTAAGAAGCATTTTATCAAAGCTTTAGAGGCTTTGTGTCACACAAGCATTTTATCAAACATGTGGTGCGCATATATTTTTAACTGGTCAGTTTTGTTAGAAGATTACGATGTGAAGAAGTGAGAAATTTTATTGCATATTTAAAGTGTTGTCATCTTCTGGTTTTATACCATCACACCAAACTCATATTCTTACATAAGTTTAGAAAAGAATCATAAATAAAAATGTGAAGTGTGTTTGATTCTTCATAGATAATTAAGATTTAAGAACGCCCTGTAATGATGATTTCTTTGAATTGGGACTTTAGTTGATGAAGACGACCATTCATAAAAATGGTTCATCTAACACATAAGATTAATAGATTTTCATTTTTCCATGTGTACACATTATATATAATATTGAACCCAACCAATCGTAACCGTTTTTTGTTTAAATGTGACCGTCCGATCAACAAATCGTACACATTATATATAATACCACCGTCTCTGCTTTTCTTTGCTCTGTTCCTAATTGCAGATTGCTTAACAACTATCACAACTGAAAATTAGTTAACACTCAAGATTTGTATACTAGGATTACGATTGGAGGCAAACCCCGAAATTTGATCATCGCCATATCACTACTAAGCCCTTCAACCGGCGAAGGTTTTACGCCAGAATTTGATTGTCAGCCATGGTGATTCAAGGTATAATAACCGACTCTGTCAGTTCTCGGGTTTCTAAAGTTAATTGATTCATTTGCTTTTCTTGATTGTACATCAACAACACAAAAAGCAACAAGACGATGGGGGTTAAGTTGTTGTGCCTGCTCCGGTGGTTTTTATTGGTGTCCTTGTGTCGGCGACTGCAAATTAAACTAACTGGGTTTTGTCTGAAGGTGAGAGGTTATGATCTTACTATTTCTTTAATTTGCTATAAATTGATTTGTACATTCAGTCAGTTTTTAGTATTTGCAAAGAAAGAAAAACAAAGCCTTTACATAAGGGAAATGATTATTGACTATCTAAAGTGGATTATTACTTTCTTTCAAGTCAATATGTACATGTTTTTAGATTTTGGTATACTATTAAGTTAACTAAATCAACTCGAATTGAAGCAACATATTCGTGTTTGGGGTGTTTGTGGAATCGATGCAGTGTTCTTATGACGAGCGACTCAACAACATGCCTATAATGATGCAACAACAGTTATACACTGGATGCGGCCTTCAGGTAATACTTGGTTTATAAATTTTATAATCATTTAATGTTGATTTAGTGTGTATTGGCTACAAGCAGAGAAGGAATATTTACAATAAATGCAGAAAACAATCAAGAAGACGACGTTAGGAAGCAGCTTAACAAAGGGTTTGTCGGTCATTGAATAGATGGTTGTTGTTTAGCTGGCTTGATTAAGGTAGTAATCAGGTACCCTAATAATATTTGCTTATTTATTTTGTAACTGGACAATGAAAGTGATTTATGTTTTCAAATACAGGCATGGTTTATAGAACTGCGTTCTTGATTCATTAACACTTGAGCAAATAATGCATTGCAACACAAAATCAAATCAATTTGGCTGGATTCATGTACCATCTGGATCATTTCAAGGCAAGCCGCCTAGCTAAATTTACTATAAACATACAACTTTTATTGGAGTTTTTTTTGTAAAGGAAAATTATGCTGTCTTTATTGTTCCATAAGTGATGGTGTACATTTTATATCCAACAGTGTTTGTCGTTATTATCCTATAAACTCTTTTTTTAATATGATTCTCTGGTAACCTTTCTGATGACATTACATTGCTGGACTGTGATTATTATATATTAAATATCATATACTTCTGTTCTGATTATAAACTAGTGGCTTTTTGTCCTATAGCTTTGTTACTACCATCGCATGTGTGTTAAAAAGAACTTACTCGCATCTCAATAATCACCAAAAAACAATGTGACTGATGGATACAAGTTTGAGTTTTAATGTTGGATAAACTAGGTAATTATGTGTATATTGGATTTTGCAGCTATGTGATATATTAACACTGTTTTTGCACCCAAAAATGGTCAAATTCCTGTAGGTTCTCTTAATCCAACATTGTCCTTTTTTACCTTATCTACATTACCTACATTATTTATAAGACCCCATGTACTGGGGCGTGAATATGGGCGTGAAGACCAATTTAGCGCCCCCAACACCATTACAGGGGGCGCTAAGTTTCAAAAATGGGCCAAAACGTTATGTTTATAACGCCGGAATGTTAAACTTGCTTCCAATAAAATCGTGCCACGTCCGAAGATGTTGTTATTGTTGCTTATTTATTTTTGTTTTTATTATAGCGCCCCAATTTCCCCCTCCCACTACACCCCATTTTCACTTCAAACCCTATGCTGACTCAGCTGCCACGTGGACCAATCAGAAATAGGGGCCTTATCTTTTTCCCTTCCCCACTACACATGGTCTAACACCAAGTTGGTTGTAAATTTGATAATGACAAAAAATGATGAAATTTTGTTAACCAGTATTATAATATTACTATTTTGTTAATGGGGTCAATTGGTAAATCATGTGTTTCTCTAGGTATGTTTGTTAGGATCGACTAACGTGTCACCCGACAATCACGAGGGCTATATTCAAGGTGCGGAATCCCTTGAATATGTCTCAATAACAGAAACAAAGATGAAACAATGATAAACGAGTAATTACAACACACACACGGGTCAAAAGATTATAGATTAATCACTAAAACAGAGCTCGAGTGTTTACAGAGATCAAATCAGACCTTACAGGCCATGGGAGGGTGTTTGGAGAGTGTGTGAGGCAAGAACTCCGGTCTAGGGTTGAGAATAGGCCTATTTATACCTCCCGGGTATGTACAGCACCTTATAGGCGATTGTGCAGCTATAAGACATGATAACATAGGCGATTGGGCCTAATCGCCTATGAACAGTGATATGGCATAGCCCTACTCGTGTGCTACAGTACACACGATTAGGCTCAATCGTGTGCTACAGTGATGTAGCATGAGTGCTAATAGCCTGATAACTCTGTGTAATCGCCTACAGCTTCCCGAACCCTCCAAAATGCTTACAAACGTCTCCAAACACCCCGAAACACGTCCAAACAACTAATATACTAGCCTAGGGACATCATGTACTAACAGACTCCCCCTTGGACCAGGCTAGTATACGTACAGAATTAACCAAAAGACAACGTTTATACCAAAAGCTAACAACTTTACAGACTCGATAAGCAGAAACAAATACAACTAAACAAAGTGACAAGCAGCATCTTCTGTCTTCTGTCTTCATCTTCAGCTTGACGTTGTTCTGACCCTTGTGATTCTCGACCAATCGCATCCTGCATGAACCTTGTTGGCGTAGCAAAACTGGATCACTCTTTGAAACTTCATCGCTTGATCGGCTTCAACTGGTAAATGCATGATTGGATGTTGGTACAACGTTTCCACGTCCTTCTCTGAGCAATTTATCAACCACATAGGATCCCAAATTCTTATCTTTCTGCATGGATTCGGACTGTTGCTCAAGACAATCACGGCTTCTGTAGTTGCTGCATCATAATGCCAGTAGTACAGCTTAGAAGAAAAATCTTGCTCAACTGGAACGATGGGAATCTTTGAGACACATTTCGGTGGCTTGATCTTGTGTTCCCAGATAGGCTTCAAAGTGAAAGGATGAATCTTGTCTGTCGGATATGATCTGGGATACTGAGGCTCGAACTCTTTCCATCCCTCTGAGCTTTCTCGCTTCAACTTTGTGTAAAAACCCTTAAGAGAAGCAGTTTTCTCTTTGTACAATGGATAATCGAGACGAACTAAATCACAAATGTACCAGAATGGCAGGCTCAGAATGTCTTTGTATTCACTAAAGAACAATACACCTTCTTTCCATTTTACCCCGAGCATTCTTGTCTGACTCACGTACGCCCAGCTTATCACATTGCCAGACATCTTCGACAATCTCTTCTTGAAGATGGATGCTCGCTCGACTGGCTTTTTCTTCTCTTCGGGCTTGAACCATTGGGGATACCGCTCTCTGATTTTGTCATGTCGTATCTTTACTTCATCAGGAACTTCAGCAGAGTCGGATTTCAACTTCTCTTCGGCCTCACGTACCATTTCTTCATCAATGTTTGGAATTCCAGCGCCCGAGTCATTTACAACGTACTCAGGAGTCGGTACGCTGGTTCCATCTTCGAGATCCACTTCATTGTACTCTGGATGCATCTCAGGAGGAACACTTTGACTTGCACTGGAAGATTCTCCAGATGCAAAGCCATATACTTTAGCCATATCCTCTGATTTCATCTCAGGTGGAATCTCTCCTTCTTCCAGATCATATTCAGGTGTGGCAGGAGGTGGGAGCAAGTTACCTTCGTCATCATATGCAAAATAACAGTTTAAAGGCTCCACGCATTCAACTAGAACTATCGCTTTCTTCTTCACTTTCTCACGTAGTTCTTGAATCTTGCTCTTCCTTGGATCAGACTCCCCCTGAGCAGAAGAACCTACAGCGGGATCCTTGCCTGATTTGTCGTGTCTCTTCTTAGTTCGCCGAGATCCAGTTGATGATCCGCCACCACCTGTGGCTCCATGATCACCACCACCACCCTTTCCAACATCATCATCACCATCTGATTCATCATCATCATCATCATCATCCTCATCATCCTCATCATCATCTTCTTCATCATCATTATCCTCATCATCATCATCACCAGTACCAGCCTTTGAACTAGGACCACCAGTGAGTCTAGGTTGAGTTCCAGTCAACTCATTTATCCTAGCCCTCAGCTCGGTATTTTCTTTTTCAGTCTTCGTGATCCTTCGCTCATTGTTCACATTTATCAGGCAAAGTTCGCTATTTGAGGCCTTTACACCTGCAAGTCTCTCCATCATCAGCCTGTTCGACTCTATGACCTGCTGGTTAGATAATGTGAGCGCGTCTACCGTCGTTCTCAGCTCTGTGTTAGACTGGATAGATTCTTCGATCAGCTCGATCATTGCGTTCTCATTTTCTTCTATGCTCGCATTCTTCGTTCGCAATTCTGCTATATCACGTGATTGCGCAGCTACTATGGCTGTTAGCTCGCTAATCTTTCTTTGAAGTTGTTCATTTGTAGCAGACGCAGACGAAGAGGTCTGATCGGATGACCCGGAAGCTGTGGGTCGAACTTTCTGTCTTATGCTTCGGATCCTGTCACCGATAGTATTAAGAACAATCTGCGAGCTTGTCGCTGCCTGGGTAACTGAGACTGGCTCAGTGAAGATTACCGAAGCAGGCATTGACATGGTGACACTGGCAGGCATTGCTGCACTCACTGTAGTAGGAGCCGAAGATGTCATTGCTGCTGTTGTTGTTGTTTCTATTGCTGCTGTTGTTGCTGATACGGAAGAGGAAGCAGGTATGTTAAAAGTATCTGGGAGATTCAAGGTCATACGTCTTCCCCTCAATCTCTTAGGAGTCTTCTCAGCCGCAGCTGTCTTCTCTGACATCCTTTTCTGTCCTCTACCAACTTTCGTTGCTTTAGTCTTCTGTCTTTTCTGGGGAGGAGGCGTGCTAAGTTTAGCATCGATATCTGCAACAAGATCACCACTAACTGGAGTGAAAGTGGGATCTCTTGCAAGCTCTCTCGCCTCGGCTGCGCGAGCTCTATCCTCTTCTAGAGTGAGTACATCGGGTGAATCATCTTCTGTAGCTTCTGAGTCGTCATCATCCTCATCAACGTCTTCTATGTTAACCGGGCCTTCATCAATCTTGCCTTTACCTCTGCCTGAACTGGATGGTGCATCTGCATCCAGAGACGTAACATCAAACATATCATCATCTTGTCTCAGTTCAGCATCACCCGTATTGCCCGGTGCATTGGGTCCCAAAGCAACAGTAGGTCTGCCAATGTTATCACCATCTTTGAACACTTGTCTGTGAATCTGAATATCATCTTCTGACTCACTGTCGTCATGCCTCCACCTATTACCTGGAGGTGCCTCATAGTTATCTCTCAACAGATATGCAAACAATCGACGACTTGGTGGATGTTCTGACTTTGGCTTTTTCTTGTATTGCAACATTCTTTTCAACTCAACTTCATCTATATTCGTTATATCAATCAACTCTTCAACCCGTTTTACCATGTTTGGGATCTGGTTGTCAAGGATCATCTGCAAAAAGCGAGGATAGACAATGAAAGCGTTCTCTGACGGTTTCCGCAGAATCACTTCCTTTAGATGATGCATGATCATTCCAGAGAAGTTGAACGGCTTGTTCAACGTCAACGCGATAATCGCTGACGCCAAAGTGTCTTTGATCGCATCGAAAGTTCCTTTGCGAGGGCCGATGCACTTTAACACAACGTGCGTTAGATATTTCATCTCTGGAGGTAGACACCCTTTCTGTAGCATCTCCCGCGCACGAACATCACCAGTGTACTTCATCCTTAGGAATCCACCACGTATCAAAATGGAATCGAACACGATCGGATCATCTTTATCATCTTCAAACCTTAGAATCTCGCGAATTAAGTCTTCAGTGATAATAACTTCCTTTCGTTGCACAGTACTTCTGATGGTAGCTGGAATTGTGCTGACGTCGACCCTAGCATTTTGATAGAATTCCTGAAGAATGTTCTTGTAAGCTGCATAGTCCGTAGATATAGCATACTTTATCTTTGAGCGCTTCAAGTATTCGATTACGCCTTCAAACCGCTTGCATTCCGGCTTCTTTACAGGTCCGAGAAAGGCAAGACAGTTGTGCTTGTCCGACGTACCGTACTGCATGATTCTATAAGGCAAACACATGACAAATCATCACAAACAGATCAAGATATGATAAACGGACAAAACACGGACAAATTTTGACTAAAATTGGTCAACAGGTTGTATCAGGCGATTACAGCTTGTAATCGCCTATCATAGGCACGAGTAGAAGATAATTATACACGATTGACTCCTAATCGCTGCACTATTCACGCGATTAGGAGTTCAATTTGCCTATTCGCTATAATGTTCACACGATTAGACATCTAATCGCCTGAACTGTGCTTCGATCACTAAGACTTTATCAAATCTGAAGTTTTGTTGATTCGAGTCCGGATCTTGTTACATTGAAGCCCAAGGCACCCGACTAACACAACCCCTAAGACTACTACACTCATCAGATCAGAATCAAGGGTCAATTACACAGTTTTAAAAACTAGGGTTCTTGAACCTTCAAATTTGGGGCTTTTCATTCTAGGATGATTTTGATAAAAAAAATTTAGTTGGATAGGTTTCAAAATGACCCGATTAACAAACCCCCATCCCCATTTATCACTAACAAACATGAAATAATGCAACCCGATCAAGAAACTATAACCTAGGGTTTCGACATTTAAAGAACGGATTTAACCCCTTAAAACATGTTGTTATGATCTGAAATTTCGCATGGATATTACCTTGATAGTGAAGAACAGTTATTCAAGATCAAAGGGGCACGGGCAAGGGTTTGATCAGAAACGGGTATAGAGGGAAATGGTATAACAGTGATGGTCGTTTGAAATATTATGAAGAGGAAGTTTCTAAGGTCTGCTTTTATATCCAGTTCTAATCACCTGACTTAACTAACGAGTAGAGTTGTGTTCGTTTGAACCATCACACGAGTGGGACTACTCGCCAATAATATGCACGAATAGAAATCCTACTCGCTTATAAGTCCACTCGCCATAACACACGATTGTGTTTCCTAATCGCCCATATGTTTAAATGGTGTAATAGAAAGAAAAGGATCCTAATCGCTTGACTTTAAACACGATTAGGATGCTAATCGCTTAAAAGAAGCACACGAATGTGGTAATCGTCTAAAGCTATAGGCGATTAGGACACAAAAGCATATGGATTACCCACAAATTACCAAATTGCCCCTGCAGCACCAAATCTCACATTTTTGACCCGTAAAGGTTCAAAACATGCGTTTTTCACCCCGTTTTAACACGTGACTCAGATGATGACTCAGATACTTGAAAATTTTTCATTTTCCACCCTTGTACTTGATAAAACATACGGTTTTGACCCGGAAAAAACACAAGTTTCCAATTAGTTGTCCTTTTTATTTTTCGGTGTTTTATTCTTGAAGAAGTAAGATTACAATGGATTAGGATTCCATCATCGGCAATCAAGAGTGATAAATTAAGCTAAACTAAGCACAAATAAAACAAAACGGGAGATCAACTAACTATACACTAACATATTTTTGCGAGTTTCAACGGTTAGGGAATCATATCAGTGTACGGACGTTACTAGAACCCTTATATTTTCAGTTTTCGCTTAAATTACCAATAAGCATCCTACAACAACTGTCGATATTGTTGTCCACCTAAACTCAAAATCAAGTTTTATTGCTAGGCACTTTAGATACGTTTAAGGTAATATTAAGACTGAGATACAAGGTGTTCCCCGCCACGCGACACATTCCCGTATCAAGTCATGCACAAAGCTTCCTCGTAACCGGTGAGTAAGCTGTTGTCATCCGTATTTTACAAGGAGTGGACTCAGTGGTGATCAGGTCTGCAGAAACGCTGCAACAGAGAGACCAGTGAGATCCAAACCAGGGTTCAAGTCAAATACCGTATATTTGATTTTTCACGATACGATGCTTTAGGTATATGATTTGATACCTTAGAGCGAATTCTCATTGAGAATAGGGTTTTGGCATATATGAATCTTTTTGCTCTTTTAGGATTCCCGGACGTCCCCTGATCAGAATTTATTCTATTTTTTTTTGTTTTTGTTTTTTCCAGGAAATGACATAGGGGTGTCTCAGTCGTAGGCTGCGACCCCAACGTACGACACGTGTGCCATTCCTATTTATTCTGAGAGACGTCCAATTCACCCCGGATGTACCAACCTCTTAAAGACCATGAAACCTCGGATTTTGGCATGCTATCAAACGAGATTTTGGTACCAAGACCATATGCCAACGCACGTTGATCCACACATGATTCAGATGATTTAGGTTTATATCACCGTGCCGAACTTGGAAATGATTTTGAGCCTACCGACACATCATTGTAGAGGCTACCTATCAGTTCCAATATTTTTAAGATGATAAGGGTCCAGACAGTCCGACTGATTGGTTAATATCATCTTCCCATTTTCACCAAAGAAACTCATTTTTGCATTTTTCAATTTTTTTGATTTTGGGATTCTCATTTTTTTTTGAATTTTTGCATTTTCTGAATGTTTTTGTATTTTTCTGAAATTTTCTCCCCCTAAAAATCTAAAAAATTGCGAAAAGACAATATTTTTGGATTTTTCTGATTTTTTTTAAAGAAAAATATTTACAAAAACGATTACCGATGAGGATCTAATCCTGCTTAACTTTAATGCCATTTAAGATTAACAAGTACTCAAAACGAGGACCGTCAAAAGCTTTGGTGAATAAATCGGCACGTTGGTAGTCTGTGTGGATTTTTACCATATCGATAAGTTTCTTTTCATAGCAATCGCGTATGAAATGATAGTTAACCAAGATATGTTTCGCCTTGGAATGGTTAACTGTGTCTTTAGCAAGAGCTATAGCGGACTCATTGTCACAGTGAATGGGAGTATTAAGAAATTTCAAACCGTAATATTTTTGGATTTTTCTGATTTTTTTTAAAGAAAAATATTTACAAAAACGATTACCGATGAGGATCTAATCCTGCTTAACTTTAATGCCGTTTAAGATTAACAAGTACTCAAAACGAGGACCGTCAAAAGCTTTGGTGAATAAATCGGCACGTTGGTAGTCTGTGTGGATTTTTACCATATCGATAAGTTTCTTTTCATAGCAATCGCGTATGAAATGATACTTAACCAAGATATGTTTCGCCTTGGAATGGTTAACTGTGTCTTTAGCAAGAGCTATAGCGGACTCATTGTCACAGTGAATGGGAGTATTAAGAAATTTCAAACCGTAGTCTCTCATTTGTTGCTGTATCCAAAGAACCTGGGAGCAGCAGCTCGATGCTGCTACATATTCCGACTCGCAGGTGGATAAGGCGACTGAGGCTTGCTTCTTGCACTGCCACGAGACTAGTCTTGGTCCCAAAAACTGGCATCCAGCCGATGTGGATTTTAAGTCTGTCTTGCATCCGCCATAGTCAGCATCATTAAAGCGATGAGGTCAAACTTATCGTCATTAGGGTACCAAAGACCTTTGGTCGGACAACCCTTTAGATAACGTAAGATCCTCTTCACAGCAACCAGGTGGGACTGTTTCGGCCTTGACTGGTATCTTAATAGTAAGCATGTCGCGAACATTATATCAGGTCTTGATGCAGTGAGGTACATGAGTGAGCCTATCATAGCTCGATAGAGAAAAGGACCAACGGTTTGTCCTTTCTCGTCAGGCCCAATCCCGTGATTGGTCTGAATCGGTGTGCCTACTGGAGTAGAGTCTTCCATCTGGAACCGGGCTCAAGATGTCAGCAACATATTTTGTCGGGTGGATGAAGATCCCCGACTCTTGTTGTTCTACTTGTAGACCGAGGAAGAATTGCATCTCCCCCATCGAGCTCATCTCAAATTTATCCTGCATAAGCATTTCGAATTCCCTGCACATGACATCATTAGTAGACCCAAAAATAATATCATCAACATAAACCTGTACCAGAAGACGATCACCACCCTTTTCCTTGGTGAATAAGGTGCAGTCCACGAGTCCACGTTTGAACCCGTTGGATATCAGATAGTTGCTAAGCATTTGGTACCATTCACGCGGTGCCTGATGGAGTCCGTACAACGCTTTGTTTAATTTGTAGACTTTTTCGCGATGTAGCGGATCCTCAAAACCCGGTGGCTGAGCAACATACACCTCTTCCTTCACGACACCATACAGAAAAGCACTTTTCACGTCCATTTGATACACCTTAAACCGTTTGTACGAAGCGTAAGCTAAGAACATCCGGATAGCTTCAAGGCGCGCAACTGGAGCGTATACTTCGTTGTAATCTATTCCTTTGATTTGACAGAAGCCGAGGACAACTAATCGAGCCTTGTTTCGTATAATTACCCCGCGGTCATCCCGTTTACACTTGTAGACCCACTTTGTTCCAATTTTCTTCGAGCCTGGAGGTAAGTCAACTAAGTCCCACACTCCTAGCTTTTGGAACTGCTGAAGTTCGGCTTGCATTGATTCAATCCATGGTTCTTCCCTCAGTGCCTCTTGCACAGTTCTTGGTTCAGTTTGAGAAACATACAAGGCGAATGACCAATCGTTCTGATGACCTGCTTTTCTGATTTCCGAGTAGAGTGCCAGAGTACCTGTATTGTCACTTGGACTAGCATTTCTGAGCTGACTGCGCGTCATGACTCTGCTAGCCGGATTACCAATCACATTTTGCATCGGATGAGTGTCGTGAATCCGAGATTCCGGATGTGCCGGCACTGGATCATCTGAGTGCAGATTAAGGTTCTTCGAACCTTGAGATAGATTTGTCTCTGCGGCGCTTGAACTAGAGGGAGCAGCGGGTTGCATATTAAAACCGGAGAGATCGATCCGAAGACCTATCCCTGGTGCTGCTGAAGAAGAAGGACCAGCTTGATTGTTTCCTGTCAGATTAACTGGAGCTGTAGTGGTACATTCACCATTTCCAGCTTGTTCCTCAGTGAGAGTTTCATAAGACTCTGCAAAATCGTCGTCGGAAGATGAAGATTCGAGAACCTCTGCTGACGCTTCCTGAAAAACTTCCTCAACTTCTGCTGCTGCGCTTTTATCAGGGGACCCGTGGATGCAGAGGCATCAGATGGAGCAGGCACAGGTGCATTAACCACGATCGGACGCATTAGCGGAGAGCTAGCTGCGTTTTCACATTCGTAATACATTTGCGCTACAGCATCATCCACCAAATTCTCCACGTTGAAGGAATCAAATAGACTCTTATAGTCGAACAACCAATCAGGTCCAACACCAGGTGCATTGGCAATATAACGCTGAACATCGACATTAAGCCAATCTTCAACGTTGTTGGTTCTTTTGTTGTACACTCTTTTGTTGGGAGTGCTGTAACCAACAAAGATACCTTCTTCTGCCTTTGCACCAAACTTCCCATCGGGATGTATCATGGTGCATGGAGCTCCGAAAGGTTCCAGAAACTCTAAGTTCGGTTTCCTTCGGTTCAGAAGCTCGTAAGAGGTTTTTCGAAGCTTCTTTACCGTTAGAACCCTATTTAGAGTATAACACGCGCAGTGAACTGCCTCGTTCCAGAAGATCACAGGCAAGTTCGAGTTTGCGAGCATAGTTCTGGCTGCCTCAATAAGAGTCCGATTCTTTCTTTCTGCAACCCCGTTTTGCTGAGGAGTGTATGGCGCTGTGAATTCATGATGAATGCCCTTTTCTGCACATAGCGCCTCCATAGCGTGATTCTTGAACTCTGTTCCGTTATCGCTTCTGATCCTACGGATCTTTAGCTGATATATATTTTCCAGTTTAGTAAACAGATTCTTCAAGTAATCAAGAGTTTCACTCTTGTGCTTCATGCACACAACCCAAGAAAACCTAGAATAATCATCCGTAATCACTAAGCAGTATGAGTCACCGTTCTTGCTCTTCCGATTGACTGGGCCAAACAGGTCCATGTGCAGTCGTTCGAGTGGTAGACTAACTGAGTTTGTCTTCTTAGGCTTGTGAGACTTTCTTTTCTGCTTCCCTTTCTTACATGAGACACAGACGTCGTTTAAATGAAAATTCTTAACAGAAACACTTTCCACCAGTTGATTCTGGACCAGATGGTTCATTTTCCTCAAGTGGATGTGCCCCATTCGTCTGTGCCACATTATCGATTCCTTCTCTGTCGCCTTTGACAGAAAACAAGTGACTTGACCTTTCGCTGTCATTGCTCGGCTCATGTCCAGGACGTATAAGTTGTTGACCCTGGGAGCTGAGATCATGACCCACTCTTTCGGTATTTTGAATCCAGGCTTCAGAATGAAACATGCGTTGTCATCAAAGAACACAGTGAACTTCTTGTCACATATCTGCGAAACGCTCAGCAAGTTGTGGTCTATTTGTTTGACAAAGCTTATCTTTTCAAAGCTTACAATACCGTTGCTCATATTTCCTTCTTTTGTAATATAACCCCCTTTATTACCAGCAAAGGCAACATACCCCCTGTTGATATTCTTTATGTCAAAAAGCAGGGATAGATCGCCTGTCATGTGCCCTGAAGCTCCACTATCAACAATCCATAGGCTGCTGATAAGGCCCTGTGGAACTCCCTGCACAAACATTCAAAGTTCAGTGGTTAAGGGGGACCCAAGCCTTCACGGTCTTGGGTCTACCATCTTCATCAAACATTGGAAAGTCAACCCATCTTCCATTTGGAGTTGGTGTTGTTTCCGATGGTACAGCAGTGCTTTCTCCAGCAGATGATTCTCCTCCTTTGGTTGGTGACTTGGGTCTCCAAATCTGTTCAGGTTTCTTTGGCTTGGGCTTCTTCTTCGCCTGTGGGCTAGAAGGTCCAGCCTTGGATTCCTTTGGAGGAACAGATTTTGGATCCACTTCAGAATTAACTGTACGTGGAGCAGCTTTGGGGTTGCCATGCGGTTTAGCTGCAGCCTTTGCTGGTGGCTTAGGCACTGCTTCAACCTTTGGAGGAACAGTACTCCCCCTCAGCTGTGGACCCCTGCCATCAACTGGCTTTTGGTTCATAGCAATCTTGTTGCGGTTATCATAAACGACCTGCTTTCCCTTTTGTTTCTCTGAGAGTTTAGGGGAAACAGGTTGCTTGGATTTGCTAGAACTGGGAGGATCATCCACCTTGATCCTTTCTCGTCTCAATTCAGGGCACGCAGCAACTAAATGCCCACGTTCCCCGCACTTGTGACAGGATCTATATTCTTCAAATCTAGGAGATTCGGGTTTGGTCTCCTTTTTGTTCCTTTTGTTAGATGGGCCGGCAAATGAGTTTTTGTGTTTTAGATCCTCAAGACATCTTCTTTGCTGATCGACTTGAGGATCGTCGTTTCTTTCATTGCCGCTCGATCTAATGAACTCAGTTACATGCTTCTTCGGACTTTTCCTTTGAGCTTGATTTTGAGGATTAACGGTGTTCGACTTTTGATTTTTCTTGTTATTTTCATTAGGCTGATTATCCTGATCCTTTCTACCCTTACCCTTACCCTTCTTTTTATTCCAGGTTTCCTTTTCTACGGTAATGACAGATTCTTGCCAAATTTTGGCAACAAGACCAGGGGCGATACATCTGAGAGGGACTTCCTCATCAGCATGCACCCTTTCAGACCCTTTTAGCTTATAAAACACCTTAATCCTCCTACCATCCTCGGTTTGCACTTTCGGTTCTAGTTCACTCAAGGTTTCAGTGGTAATGATATGATTCTCAAGAGGAACATCTTTAGTTTTGACCAGTGCATACCAAGGAGGTTCATCGAGCTCATCATCCGAAGAGTCAGTGTCATATACACTGATATCATCAGCTTCTCACACAGATTGACAGCTTTAGCAGGAGTAGCAGCCTTAGTGACCTCAGCAGGTTTAGCTGCTTCAGTAACCTTGGCCGCCTCTGCAGCTTTTACTGCCTCAGCTGCCACGTCCACTAGTTCCTCCTTCGGCAAGACATCAAAATTATGATTTTCGAATCTCACCGGAGGTGGACATTGAGAGTATTTAGGACTGGTGGAGAAGCCTTCCTTGTCAGAGTGTTCTACTATGTGATCAAGGACATACTTGCAGTTTAAATAACTCTCAAGCTTCTTCCTGATCTTTTCATAGTCACAGTTAACAATGGCCAATTGTTTCTTAGTGTCTTCGACCTCATTGATGTAATTATTTATAGCTATTTGCTTATTAGCCAAGGTTTTCGACAGTTCAGAAACATCCTTCTTATAATTTTCAATCGTACTAAGAAAAATTTTCTCCTTTTGTCTCAAGGAATCAATTGACCTTTGTAACGGACCAACATCAGCTTTTAAATTCATATTTTCTTCAGTTAATTCTTTAATTCTGAATTTTAACTGATTACACTCTACACAATCTAATTTAGAATCAGAAGAAGAACTTACCTTGTTCGACGATTCAGTAATGGCCATCAATGCATAATGAGCTGCTGTCTTCTGAGCTCCAAAGAATTCGCCGAAGTTCTTCTCTGTGCAGTTAGCATCCACAAGAAATGATCGTTTACCGATCAACGCATCTGCTTCAGCTAACAGATCCTCCAAATCTTCTCCCATATCAGAATCGCACTCCGAATCACAGTCAGACGCTTCGGTTTCAGAAGTGATGATGTCAGACTGACTCGAAGTTTCTTCAACTTCGGCTGGTGCTTCAGACGCTTGTTGAGCAAAACAGGCTGCACCACCTTGAGGAGCTTCTTTTCCAATGATCAGATGGTTCCAGTTAAAACCTTCATCAGCTTGAATAACCAGGGCTTGACCTTGATTGCTGTTTGCAGGAGGCCTCTGGTTCTGGTTCTGGTTGTTGACTGGGACAATAGCACGCTCAGTATTAGGTTATGCCTGAGCTTGCTGCCTCTGATTCTGATTCGCTCTGTTGTTGTTGAAGGGATTCTGATTTCCTTGCTGCTTAGGTCGGTCACATTCCCTTGCAAAATGCCCTTTTGTGCCACAGTTGTAGCATGTGACCTTTGTTTTGTCGAACCCAAACTTGGTGTTGTTATTGATCAAGACATCTCTCCTTCCCGTCCTGTCCATGTATTCCTTTGCCCTTCTCACCACGCTTGCGAAGTGCCATTGTATGTCTATCAGATCCATGTCGTCTTTATCAATCTGCGAGTAATCCTCCTATGTAAGATGAGGATTTCCGATCTGTCCAGCAACCAGTCCACTATAGGAGTTTACCAAGGTCGACAGTAGAGCCATATGTTCTTGAGCTAGCTCTACAGTCACCTTTTCTAAACCCGCGGTGTTCAGCTGCTCTGGGACTGTATTGGTCCGATAGCCACCTTGATTAGAAGTAGAAGCACCTCCATATCCACCATAACTTGTAGTCGGAGCCCCGCCAAAACCTGAAGAAGAAGGTCCACTAAAGTTTGCAGTTCCCTGCGCTGGTGCTGCAAGATGAGAAAACGGGTTAACACCAAACTGGTTAGTATTAAAATTCAAAGGATACGGGTTTGGTCCAAAAGGATATGTAGGAGGAGGAACATCAGCTAGGGGACCATAATTGTCGAAAGCATAAACTGGGTCCGGGTTAACCACAAAAGCAGTTTGTGGTTTGGTACCACCCACACTGGTGTCCTGAAGAGGATTCCCATAATAGATGCTGGGATTCTGTGGAATGAGCGCCTTGTTTGCTCTCCTGATTTCCTCTATCTCCTTGTTCTCCAGCTCGGTAATGAACTCGTTGATGGAGAGAGTCTGATATGCATTGCTTGACTTTAGAATATCCAACCATTGATGCCAGTGAGGAGGTAGCGCCTCAGCAAATCTTTCTACAAGGTCCGCAGATGAATATAAGACCCCGTACTGATACATTTCAGACATCAGATGGTAGTATCTAGCAGTCAAGTCCCTCAGAGATTCGTTCCCGATAGCATTGAAGTTCTCGAACTCCTTCTTGAGTTGATCCATTTTAACCTTTCGCGTCTTCAGATTACCCTCATTTCGCTCAGCCAGTGCTAACCAAAGCATCTGTGATGTTGTGCACTGAGCAAATTGATGAAGAATATCCTTGGGAAGAGCTTGCTTCAATGCCGCCATCGCCTTCTTCTCATAATTATACTTCTTCCTCTGATCTTCATTCATGTCTTCAATTGAGATCGGAGTTGTGGAATTCTCAACCATAGGCCTACTATACCCAGTCTCTATTGCTGACCACACGAGACCATCAATACCCTCAACATACGTTTGAAATCTGCCTTTCCATCCATGGTAGTCGGACATGTATTGCAATTTCGGCGCCCTATTCGAACTACCCGTCTCTAAGTCACTCATGAGAACGGAAGACAAATGATTCGTCTGTGAGTTTGCAGCTGCCGTGAGTGCCCAAGGATTCGCGTTCATCGCTTGTTGTTGAGCCGCTAGCGCCCACGGATTGATTCCGGCAACATTCGCTTGCATCTGCGCTTGTTGCATCCGTTGCGCGTTTCGCTCGGCTGAGTATTGCCAAGGGTTTGTGGGTACGTTCGCTTGATTGTTCAATTGTTGGTTATTATGTTGCCTAGGTTGGTTTAGATGACCCCACGGGTTGCCATATGTTAATATTTGTCAAAAGTCCGATACTTAGTCAAATTTTTCGTTTCATAACCTTGTAGGCGATTATGGTCACAATTGCTAGTTAAGGTACATGATTAGGGCTAATTGCTAATGAATAGTGATGCGATTTGGGCTAATTGCTAATGAATAGTAATGCGATTTGGGCTAATTGCTAATGAATAGTAACACGGGTAGGGTTTTAGGGTGAACTGGGGTATGCCACGTGATTGGGCCTAATCGCGTGCACTGTAGCAAGCGATTGGGATCCCAATCGTGTACTAGTAACCAATTTAACAAGCGAGTAGGCTAATCGCATGCACTGTAGCACGCAATTATGAGCTAATTGTGTGAAAACCCTAATCGCTCAAACTTTTCATGCGATTTGGCCTGCTAATCGCCTGATCTGATCTGCAGCCGCACTTTTGCTCAAAAATCACCTATTTTGCCTCAAAATCTTATCTAAAACATTGTATTTTGATCCCAAATGATTAGACAAGTTACCAAAATAGTTTTAGAACAAAACCTGATAAAAAACACACGTTTTTAACCGTAAACACACACTAAGATTTTGAAAAAGATGGGTTTTTGATAAAAACTCAGTTTCAAAATAAGAACAGGTTATTAATTAAAAATCTTAACTTTTACACCAAAAACAACCTGTTTTTGCTCGTTTTTGTTATTAAAACACCCGTGATAAGAGCCTCGGCTCTGATACCACTTGTTAGGATCGACTAACGTGTCACCCGACAATCACGAGGGCTATATTCAAGGTGCGGAATCCCTTGAATATGTCTCAATAACAGAAACAAAGATGAAACAATGATAAACGAGTAATTACAACACACACACGGGTCAAAAGATTATAGATTAATCACTAAAACAGAGCTCGAGTGTTTACAGAGATCAAATCAGACCTTACAGACCATGGGAGGGTGTTTGGAGAGTGTGTGAGGCAAGAACTCCGGTCTAGGGTTGAGAATAGGCCTATTTATACCTCCCGGGTACGTACAGCACCTTATAGGCGATTGTGCAGCTATAAGACATGATAACATAGGCGATTGGGCCTAATCGCCTATGAACAGTGATATGGCATAGCCCTACTCGTGTGCTACAGTACACACGATTAGGCTCAATCGTGTGCTACAGTGATGTAGCATGAGTGCTAATTGCCTGATAACTCTGTGTAATCGCCTACAGCTTCCCGAACCCTCCAAAACGCTTACAAACGTCTCCAAACACCCCGAAACACGTCCAAACAACTAATATACTAGCCTAGGGACATCATGTACTAACAATGTTCAATAAGAAAATGGAGATTTTTTTGGTTTGGGTTAGATCGGGTTTAGCAAAATTGGGTTTGGGTTGAAACAATCCGTTTAAAAAAAATCAATTTTGTTTGGGTTAGATACGTGATTTTTGTGTTACTTTTTAAATATGGCCATTAATACTTTAATGCTTGTGTACACTGATTTTTTCCATTAATATATACAAAATCAAAAAAAATATCAAAGTTATGAGGAACTAAATTTGTGTAATTGGTAACCATGTGTTTCTCTAGCTATGTTCAATAAGAAAATGGAGCGACAACCTAAATTGGAAGTTTAACCCTTGAAGGAGGCACAGATTCATGTGAAAGAAGCGTTGTGAAGGTTCTAATAGCATCATTAAGATAAACACACTTTCTTCATAAGAATTCTTATGGTTTTCATAGCAACTTAATATCAACTTTAGTTGTATTATAAAAAAGTGGATGTTGGAAATGTTGCAAATCAGATCTTAATACATAACATATGTTGTGACACCCGGCATATTCAGGTTAATACTTTTCATACTTTACATACATGCGTTCCATACTTTGCATACATACGAGTCTACCTCAACGAAAACATTGAAAACAACTAGTTAATATCATACTTGACCGGGTCGGTTGAGTCGTACCGATGATTCGGGAATCATCGGGAGTCGTTACAATGGTCCGAGGGACCATTGGGTATCGGTCCATAACCATGTGTACAAGGATCGGTGATTCGTGGAATCGTCGGATTTAACGCACATACGTAAGTCTCGAGTCCCGGGAATTGGTGATCGGGTGGGAACGTGTTAGCTATCATGCATTACGTATTTATAATCATTATACAACTTGTCGGTATGTGAAAACGTGTTTATATATGTTAAAATAGGGTTTAACGCGCCAAAAACTCGGACACTTAGGCTATAGGCGATTAGGGCATGTGGGATAGCCCTAATCGCCCTTAATGATGCGAGTAGAAGGCCCCTTGGGGCGAGTAGGGCCTAAATGCTAGTTGTTACTAGCGAATAGGATCCCTACTCGCCAATAATAACTCCGTACTCGCCTATACTGCAGGTCACGACTAAAAACGCCTATAAATACCACCCTTATGTTTCAAAACATCATTTGTGAAACCCTAATACACCCCAAAGCCACCCTACACCTTATCCAACCTCTTTAACACGTTTTTGAGCAAGAAATCATATTTCCAAGTCTTACAACCCATAATCTCACCATTTCATGGTGTGGTTTTCATCCCAAACCCTTATAGTAGTATTGTTTTGATCCCTAATGGTCCAGACATGATTTATAAACGTTTGTGTCTTTAAAAACTTATTAAAAATCGGTTTCAAAACAAACCTACACATCTATACTTGTTATATGTGATGTATTCATGCAAGATAGGATTTTTATCTTTTAAACATGATTGTTCTTGTGTTATTAGTATGTTTATGATCTAAATAAGTTAATATGATGAGAATCTAGGAAATTGAAGGTTCATAGATGTGTAATATTGATATTAGGCATTTTGACCCGTTTGGGCGATTATGGTGAATTGATGATGATATGTTGTGTTTTGTTGATTATTTAAGGATAGGGTTTACTCTAGGATGATGCTAGAACAGTAGGATGATGTCGGATAACGTCGTTATGTGATGAAATCTGAGTATTTGCTATTTAGGGTAAGTTTTACATGTTGATGTGATGCTTACATGCAAGTTATGCTATTTTGGGAAATCGCGTGCATTCGGAACAGCTAGGGTGATGATAAATTAGGGGTTTTTGCTTGAAGTAGTTGGGTTAATGTTTTGGGTTGGGTATTGGGTGTTTACGCATGTTTCAAATCTGATTTGGAGGGTTAAACGCGCAAAAAGGATGGAACAGACCTGAACTAGCGAGTAGGAGTTCTAATTGCCAGTGTTATAGGCGATTAGCTCCTAATCGCCTGATATACATGCGAATAGAAGCCCTATTCGCCCCAACAACTAGCGAGTACAATCCTAATCCCCACTTTTACTAGTGATTACAATCCTAAATGCTAGTTTGATTCCTAATCGCGTGTAATGCTGTTGTATGTGTATTTTAACATCCCGAAACACGGATTGACGCCTAGGAACATGTTAGGAACCCTAGGACATGTCCAAGGACTTGGTAACACGTGTTCGGACTTAGTTATACGTTAATTAACTGATATGTTAGATTAGGTGAACTCTTGGGCGCGTTAAGTGGTTAATTGCATATGTTGCATGATATCTTGCTTTCGGCTAACACGTGGGATATCGGGTCTTGTCTGGTATGGTCGGTTAAACGTTTAAACAACATTTCATATGTACACGGTTATGGTCTGGACTGCTAGGGACTAATCAACCTACGGGTTGTTAGTCTAACACCTTATACGCTCGTCATGATAGGTCACCGGTATTTGGTGCCGTCTGTTGAGCAGGTTTACTTGTCTTAGTGCGAGGAGCATCATCAGGTGAGTTTCACGGCCCCACTTTACGTTTTTACATTTCGGGGGAGACACATGCTTTATACTTATTTCATAAATTATCATGTTATACTAGTGTTAATTCATTTACATACTATACGATACATAAAGTCCCGGGGAAACCATGAATGTGCGGGGCACAACGGGGGAAATGTGGATAGATCTATTGGGATTGACAGACCCCACCCGTCAGCTGGGAGCCGGGCGGGTGCATATTGTCTCGGTCATTAGCTAAATCGTTTCGGGCAAAATCATAAATCGTTGTCTGTAATGGTTTCCGGTCGTAGCAGTATTATTCATGCGTCTAGCTAACGCTATCATTTCTAAGGTGGTGATAACATGATGGCTTTTATTACTTAAACATTTAATGTAAAACCTGTGAACTCACCGGCATTATTTGCTGACGTTTTTAGCATGTTTGTCTCAGGTCGTTGAGGTAGCAGCTTATCATAGGAGCACGGAGTCACACGGCGTCTAGGATCCATATGCATTTTCTTTATCTTTTTCAGACTTACGTACTTTTGCATTTTGGGTTGTAATAAAGTTTACGCTTCCACAGCGATGGATTTATGAAAACTTGATGGTTTGTTTATGTCATTTTACGTATTATATAGTGTCGTTTATTGTGACCGTTGACTTAGATCCTGGTTTGTCACGCGCCTCGTGGTAAAACCCCGCACGTGGAATTTGAGGGTGTGACAGATTGGTATCAGAGCCAATGGTTATAGTGAACTAGGACTGCATGTTGAGTCAAGTCTATAGCCGAGTCGCACACACTAGACGGTCACATTCATATAAGTCATGTCATATGGGAATTGCCGGGGTGTTTGTATTACATTCGTTATTATCATTTATGCTTACATCATCTATCTATTACTCTTATTTCCTATCATGTTCTTCATCTTCGTGCTGAAGACGAGGAGCCTTACTATCCTTGCACGGCAGTAGCGTACATTGGAGTGGCTTCGGCATCCTTCGGAGATTTGTCCAAGATTCGGACATCTCCCATTTCTATACTCCAATGGACACACTTGCTCGCACACATTATCGCACACTTGTACTTGCTGTTTTATATCTTGGGTGTTTTACCACGTAGGAGTTCTTATCTGTTCCTGAACGTGGGTGCCTTGTGGTTTGAAAGTTAGGCTAGGAGCACGCCTCGGGGACCATGTAGAGCGACTTATCATTTCGGGTGCACACGAAATAATAAGTTGAAATGCATGGAAATCCTGGTGTACTCTGTGTTTGATCTAATAACCATGATGGAATCCAGTTCTTCGGTTGACCTTGTTGCTTATGATTTCTTTATGATTCCTTGTTATCTGTTCTGGAATCTGATGTCTTGTCTTTGATCTTGACAGAAGATGGCAGGACGTCGTGGCGGTCGTGTTGGTGGTCGCGTTGGTGGCCGGAATGGCGGTGGACGTAATGGGGGCCGTGGTAACGTCAGCATGACCCAGGCGGAGCTGAATAATCTGATCTAGGAGCACGTGGCAGCTGCTATTGCTGCGCAGCAGGCTGCCCAGCAGGGCCATGGTGGTAATTTAATTACCCCTACCCTCATTCCTTATCTTTTGTCATGTGATATTCGTTTTCTGACCGTGTTGCTTATTGTAACAGGGGGTGCTTTTCATCCTCCACCACCTCCACCTCCTCCAGTCCACTGTACTTATAAGATGTTCCAGGACTGCAAGCCCCATAACTTCAGTGGGACAGAGGGAGCTGTGGGACTGCTCCGCTGGTTGGAGAAGGTTGAGTCTGCTTTCTCCATGTGTAACTGCCCTGAGGAGTTTCGTGTGAAGTATGCTTCGGGGACGTTTGAGGGACGTGCCTTGACTTGGTGGAATTCGACTGTGCAGACTATTGGTTTACTGGAGGCCCATGCGTTGCCATGGACCGAGTTTGTGTTTCGTTTGAAGATGGAGTATTGTCCCAGGGATGAGATTAAAAGTTTGGAGCACGAGCTGTGGAATCATCAGATGGTGGGATCTGAGATAGAGGAGTATACCACTCGCTACCATGAGTTGGCACTTTTGTGCCCGGATTCTGTGACGCCTGAATATAAGGCTATTGAGTTCTACATTAGTGGGTTGGTGATCGCGTGTCGAAGTGCTAATAGGAAGTAGGGTTGTCGAACCTCAGGGAGTTTGTGGAAAGTGATCATTTACTAATTACTAATTAACTTAAGATTAACTAAACTAATTTTTATGAAGTTTAATGTAAAAGTGCTGCAGTGCTGCAAACGAAGTGATAATAGAGTTTTATAAAAGACAATAATATGGAAAAACGGTTACTCCGGGTTTCTGATTCGGTAATTATCAACTGAATTATGTTAATACCCTACCTAGGAAATCACCTAGACATGACTTTGTTTAAGTTGTTCGACCCAATTCAGCTATCATAACATTAATTGCAAAGTTAAATTAATCCTAGTGCAAGAAAACCAAGATACGATAACATAATGCAATAATACTAATCGACCAAACTGTCTAGATCAGTCAAACATACAATTAGACGCAAAGACCGTTAAGGTGTTCACAAAATCTAATCCAAGTAATGAGTATCAAACATAAAACAATTGATAAAATAACCAAATCGTTCACCCGGAGAAACCGCAAGATGATTAACCTTGCATCTTCATGATTTCGGCCTCAAAACTTGTTCTGGATTGCTCTGGCATCAACCGGAATGAATGGAACTGCAAAAAGTCTTCAAAATCGTCCCTTGGAAGCTCTGGAAGTCGAAGATTTCCTCCCCAAACGGCTGATAGGTTTTCAATTGCGAAAATGGGCTTTTTATGGGCTGAAGGGTTATTCGCGACCCCATGAATAACTTACTGACTTATTCGCGTGGCATGAATAAGTCTTAACTTCGCGAGGGTAACAAGGGTAATTAACTGGATTCATTAAGGGCAGTATAGTCATTTTGCAACTCAATTCAGTTATTCGCGGGGCATGAATAACTCCTGAGGTTATTCATGGGGCATGAATAAGTGATCTGACATATTTTATTTTCTTTTTTATCCCTTATTCATCCGTGCACTCGTTTCACCTCCAATTAGACTCTTTTTCTCTCATTTTAGCCCACGAACACCTGTTTAACACTAAGACACAAATAAGTATCTAAGACACGATATAAACGAACGTTAAATGATTAAAAACTATACAAAAATAATATCTAAATGTGATGGATTTGGCAACACATCACACCCCCACACTTACCTTTTGCTTGCCCTCAAGCAAATCTGCTCAAAACATTACCACGAACAAGTAACAAATACCTCAAACGCCCCCGCCATGCACTAGTTAGGGTCCAAAGTCATACCCCATTCATAGATCATCATTAGATGTGTTAATTCAATAGGAAACCATGATGCACAAATTTGAAAACAGAGTTCACCCAACTAAGTCTAACATGCTTTCGGTGTTTATTCTCATGCAACACACCCCTCACAAATTTTCACTCCACTCGGTTTAATATCTGGACTAGCATGTAATGCGCTAGTATGAATCACTCAAAACCAAGTATGCAACTCTGTTATCATAGGCTTGTATAACAATCACATCTCAACTATAGACAATGCACATATCTAAAGGACTTACGGGTTTTGGGCTTCGGGTAAAGGTAGGAGAGATTTGGCTAACAATTAGTTTAAAAACAAGGGTTTCAACACGCTTGAATGACCATCCTTATTCACTAAGCACCATAATACAATAATCACACAACTTTGGGCATATTTGACCCATAACACATACTTCTATTTTTTTTCTTTTTTTTTTTCTCTTTTTTTTCATATATATTTTTTCTTTCTTTTTTTTCTTTTCTTTCACGACTTAAAACATATCGCAATCACTTGAACAAAACATAAACACAATGGATGTCATCAATTTATTACACAAGGGTAAACAAGTCAATTTAGGTAATAGGTTTAATCAAATGAAAGGGTATAGGCTCAACATGGGTTACTAAGGGTGATTTTAGGTAAACGGGTCAAACAAAACAAATAAGTGGGTATCAAAAGAAAAAGGGAAAACCTAAATTGCCTTTATCATCTATGTGCATATCTAGTCTACAACCTCGGCATGTATCAAATCACACAAGTTCTGCAACAGAGAAACATCTGGCCTACACTCAACAAATGAAAATATATATATATGTATCAATCTATCATTTAGTAGGCTCAAGATCTCACCAAAGTGTGGAATTGGGTTACCGATGTGTGCATGCGTTTTTTACCGACAGCTCGTTACACCTAATCGGGCAAATTCTAAACATTTTCTCTAAAACACCTGTTGAAAACGGTTCATATGTCTGTTCTAAAGAATTGGACCATGATTAAGGACCCACACACCACAAGCAGAGACAGAATGAAAGCATTGAAACAGTCGCTTTCATGCCTGATCAGACCGCTTTTTGGACATTTTTTAATTTTTAATTTTTTTTTTGACTCAAAACTAAATAAAACAAAAAAAAAGTTTCCCCACCCCCACACCTGAATGACAGATTGTCCTCAATGTGAGCTAGGAATAAAATAAAGCAGAATTAAAAATAAAATACAATAGAAGTAAAAGGAACAGACTCCCCTGGATAAGCAGTACTTGCATATGAGTTTGTTCAATTCCCTCCAATGTCGGCCGTATAGCATTTCATTCGCAGCCATAAAACAAACCTGAAACAAAGAAACAAGAAAAAAACAAAACAAAACAAACAAATCGGGATACCTGCAACCATTAGTGGTTTTCAGATCGTCCCCGCTCGAATGGAGATTGAGTATGAGCAGGGCAATCTATTCTTGCAATTCAAATCATATCAAGCAATCCCATGACTCCAACAAAAATAAAACTGACTCAAACACACTCAAAATAAAAATAAAAATAAAAATAAATAAAACAACTAAATATACAAAATATACAACAATCATACCTGATGTTTGTTCATGGTGGTCTCAAAGAACATTTGCCTACCGAATTCCCAATGTATGTTCGGTAGTTGACATGTCGAATCTTTATCTTCTTTCTTATCTTTGACATGTCTGCAGGATCATTGCTGGGCCACTTCACTATACTTTGTCCAATGTCTTCAATGCTCACCTTCCTCTTTTGCCCACTCAAGCCATTATCTTCAACTTTGTCTATTTTGCTCATAAAT
The DNA here is from genome assembly GCA_030844895.1 of Ambrosia x helenae. Lineage (NCBI taxonomy): Eukaryota > Viridiplantae > Streptophyta > Magnoliopsida > Asterales > Asteraceae > Ambrosia > Ambrosia x helenae. The sequence goes on along the minus strand of CM061230.1, from coordinate 7,341,214 downwards.
ATAGAAGGATGGTTAGGGTACACCATGGTTACCCGGTTCACTGATTCTTCAGTAGGTGTGTCTGCAAGTGGTTGTACGTACGAAGTCACGTCTACCTTAAGGCTTGTAGCTTCCTCTTCTAAGGCTTCCTCCATCACATCCTGCTCCACATATGCCTCCTCAACAAGTTTTTCAGCCACATCAACATTAACCATATCTGGTTCAACTGTCAAATCTTCAAGTTCCAAATTTTCTGCCAATTGACACACTTGCTTAAATAATGCCTCAACGGTGTGGTCCTGAACTTCATTATCCTTTTGAATTCTCTTAAAGTCCTCCCGGATCGCCTTTACATCTTCGTGGACAGCCTTTATGGCCTCTAAGATCTCACTCAGTTGATCATTGCTTCCATCTTCATTATTTTGTTGCTGCTGATAACCGTAGTCAACACTCTGGCCTCCATTAACAACCGGATCAGTATACATGTAGTAATCTGAAGTTTGTTCCCTAGATTGATAAATGTGTGGCTTGTAGTATCTATGCTGACAATTATGATATTGTGGCCAATAATATGAGGATGATACGTGTGAGTTTTCTAGTTTTTCTAGTCCAAAGATAATACGATCCTGTCGTGCCTTATATACTTTAACTTTCTGGCGGGCAATTGGACAATCTTGCATCACATGATATGGGCTCTCGCAACACCCACATGCATCATAATCCACCCAATTCATCCTGAATTCAATTCGCCTGCAAAACTAACATACCCAACGTAATACTGAACAAAGTAGAGAAAAATACAAGACAAGAAAAAAAAAATATTTTTTTTTGGTTTTTTTTTAATTTGAAAAAAAAATAATAAAACTAAAAACACTAAGCGCACGAACTCCCCGGCAACGGCGCCATTTTGATCGCGTGTCGAAGTGCTAATCAAAAACTACTCCTTAGCTACAACTGACTGCAGTATAGGAAGTAGGGTTGTCAAACCTCAGGGAGTTTGTGGAAAGTGCTCATTTACTAATTACTAATTAACTTAAGATTAACTAAACTAATTTTTATGAAGTTTAATGTAAAAGTGCTGCAGTGCTGCAAACGAAGTGATAATAGAGTTTTATAAAAGACAATAATATGGAAAAACGGTTACTCCGGGTTTCTGATTCGGTAATTATCAACTGAATTATGTTAATACCCTACCTAGGAAATCACATAGACATGACTTTGTTTAAGTTGTTCGACCCAATTCAGCTATCATAACATTAATTGCAAAGTTAAATTAATCCTAGTGCAAGAAAACCAAGATACGATAACATAATGCAATAATACTAATCGACCAAACTGTCTAGATCAGTCAAACATACAATTGGACGCAAAGACCGTTAAGGTGTTCACAAAATCTAATCCAAGTAATGAGTATCAAACATAAAACAATTGATAAAATAACCAAATCGTTCACCCGGAGAAACCGCAAGATGATTAGCCTTGCATCTTCATGATTTCGGCTTCAAAACTTGTTCTGGATTGCTCTGGCATCAACCGGAATGAATGGAACTGCAAAAAGTCTTCAAAATCGTCCCTTGGAAGCTCTGGAAGTCGAAGATTTCCTCCCCAAACGGCTGATAGGTTTTCAATTGCGAAAATGGGCTTTTTATGGGCTGAAGAGTTATTCGCGACCCCATGAATAACTTACTGACTTATTCGCGTGGCATGAATAAGTCTTAACTTCGCGAGGGTAACAAGGGTAATTAACTGGATTCATTAAGGGCAGTATAGTCATTTTGCAACCCAATTCAGTTATTCGCGGGGCATGAATAACTCCTGAGGTTATTCATGGGGCATAAATAAGTGATCTGACATACTTTATTTTCTTTTTTTATCCCTTATTCATCCGTGCACTCGTTTCACCTCCAATTAGACTCTTTTTCTCTCGTTTTAGCCCACGAACACCTGTTTAACACCAAGACACAAATAAGTATCTAAGACACGATATAAACGAACGTTAAATGATTAAAAACTATACAAAAATAATATCTAAATGTGATGCATTTGGCAACACATCAGTTGGTGCCTGAGGTTCGCGGGTTGGTGACCGCCAATGATGCTACTACACTTCGGGATACCATTCGGTTGGCTCATAGGTTGACTAAACAGAAGGTTCAGGAGGGTGTTTTGCCTCATAAGGGTACCGTGGCGAAGACCTCTGATGGCAACAAGAGGAAATGGGAGAGTGCGGGTAAGGGTACGGTTCAGCCTCAGCAAGAGCAGCAGAGGAAGTTTGAGACTACGGGTTCGTCTTCTGGACAGAGGCAGGGTGGTTATACCGGTAGACTGCCTAAGTGTGATCGTTGTGGGTATCATCATGTGGGAAATTGTAGTTATTGTACCCGTTGTAAGAAGAACGGGCATCAGGCCCAGACATGTAGGGTGAATCTTCAGACTCAGCAACAGGTGATTGCCCCTACTACTACTACTACCACTGCTGCACCTAGGGGTAATCAGGGATGCTTCAACTGTTGGGAGACAGGGCACTTTAAGAAGGACTGCCCCAAACTGAAGCAGGGGAATGCTGGGAGGAATGACAGGGGTAACGGGGGTGGCGGCAGGAACGCGCGCGCCTTCGTCATTGGGTCGGGCGAGGCCCGTCAGGATCCGGATACTGTTACTTGTACGTTTCTTCTTTGTGATCGTTATGCCTCTGTTTTATTTGATTCGGGTGTCGACAAGAGTTTTATATCTGTTGAGTTTAGCCGACTGTTAGCATAGTACCGACGCCTTTAGAGGTTAGGTATTTAGTTGAGTTGGCTGATGGTAAGAATATTGAGGCAACTCATATTCTTAAGGGATGCCAGTTGGAACTGTCGGGGTTATCTTTTCCTATTGATCTCATGCCGGTGTCATTGGGTAGTTTCGACGTTGTAGTGGGTATGGATTGGTTGTCCTTGTATCATGCGGAAATCGTTTGCTTTGATAAAATCATTCGCCTCCCTCTCCCGGATGGAGAGATTCTTTTGGTTCATGGCGAGAAAAGTGGGGTTCCTTTGAGCATCATTTCGTGTATGAAAGCGTATAAGTATTTACGTAAAGGGTATTCTGCTATCTTAGCCCTTGTTTCGGTTTCATCTGACGATGAGAGGAGGATCGAGGACATTCCTGTTGTTCGTGATTTTCCCGACGTATTTCCTGACGATTTGCCTGGTCTTCCACCTCACCGTCAGGTTGAATTTAACATTGATCTTACGCCCGGTGCGGCACCTATTGCCCGAGATCCTTACCGCCTTGCACCTCCCGAGATGCAAGAATTATCTAATCAACTGCAGGAGTTGTTGGAAAAAGGGTTCATTCGACCTAGTTCATCCCCGTGGGGAGCTCCTATCCTATTTGTCAAAAAGAAAGATGGGAGCCTTCGTATGTGTATTGACTACCGGGAACTGAACAAGGTAACCATCAATAATCGTTACCCGCTTCCTCGTATTGACGATTTATTCGATCAGCTCCAAGGCTCCAGTTTTTATTCCAAGATAGATCTGAGGTCTGGATATCACCAACTGCGGGTACAAGAAGCTGACATTCCAAAGACCGCCTTTCGTACACGTTATGGCCACTTCGAGTTCCTAGTCATGCCCTTCGGTCTCACGAATGCACCTGCTGTTTTCATGGACTTGATGAACCGCGTTTGCAAGCCCTATCTAGATAAATTCGTCATCATGTTTATTGACGATATTTTGGTTTATTCTAAGAACGAGACGGACCATGAGGAACACTTACGGTTAGTCTTGGAACTTTTGAGACGGGAGCAGTTGTTTGCTAAGTTCTCAAAGTGTGATTTCTGGTTGCGTGAGGTACAATTCTTAGGACATGTGGTTAATGAACCGGGAATTCATGTCGATCCGGCTAAGATCGAAGCTATTAAGGACTGGGAAGCACCAAAGACACCATCTGAGGTGCGGCAATTCCTAGGTCTTGCGGGTTACTATCGTCGTTTCATTGAGGGATTTTCGAAGATCGCTCAACCCCTCACCACTCTTACCCAGAAGGACCGAAAGTTTGACTGGGGAGAACTGCAGGAATCAGCATTTCAGATGGTGAAGCTTAAACTTTGCTCTGCACCTATCTTATCCTTACCTGAGGGTACGGATGATTTCGTTGTGTACTGTGACGCTTCCATTCGTGGTCTCGGTTGTGTGTTAATGCAACGCGGGAAGGTTATTGCCTACGCTTCTCGCCAGCTTAAGGTCCATGAAAAGAACTACACCACTCATGATTTAGAGTTGGGTGCAGTGATCTTTGCGTTGAAAATCTGGAGACATTACTTGTACGGTACCAAGTGCGAAGTATACACCGATCACAAGAGTCTCCGGCATATTTTCGACCAGAAGGTGTTGAACATGCTGCAGCGACGCTAGGTTGAACTCCTGAATGACTATGACTGTGCTATCAAGTACCATCCTGGCAAGGCGAACGTTATGGCAGACGCCTTGAGCAGGAAGGAGTCTGTGAAACCTCATCGTGTTCGAGCCTTACAGCTCACCATTCATTCTTCGTTTCCTAACCAAATCCGTTCTGCACAATTAGAAGCTTTGAAGGAGGAAAACCTTAAAGCTGAAACCATGCACGGTGCTGATAAACACCTCGAGCTTGGGTCTGATAGCCTGCATTACTTTGCCGAACGAATTTGGGTTCCTTTATTTGGGGGTTTGCGGGAGCTTGTCATGGACGAAGCTCACAAATCCCGGTATTCTATTCATCCGGGTTCCGATAAGATGTATCAGGACCTAAAGATACTCTATTGGTGGCCCAACATGAAAGCTGACATAGCTTCGTATATTAGCAAATGTCTGACCTGTGCTAAGGTCAAGGTGGAGTACCAGAAGCCGTCTGGTCTTCTACAGCAACCAGAAATTCTGGAATGGAAATGGGAATGGATTACAATGGATTTTGTGACCAAACTTCCAAAGTCGCCCAGTGGTTGTGACATGATCTGGGTGATTGTCGACCGGTTGACAAAGTCTGCACATTTCCTCGCTATTAAGGAAACCGACGGTCTGGAGCGGTTGTCTCGTATCTATATTAAGGAAGTGGTTTCCAAGCACGGGGTGCCCGTCTCTATCATCTCCGACCGTGATCCCCGTTTCGCTTCCCGTTTCTGGAAGCAATTACATAAAGCGTTAGGTACTCAACTGGACATGAGCACCGCATATCATCCGCAAACTGACGGTCAAAGCGAGCGGACGATTCAGACGCTTGAAGACATGCTTCGAGCATGTGTCATCGATTTCGGTAAGAGTTGGGAGGTTCACCTACCGTTGGTGGAGTTCTCTTACAACAATAGTTACCACTCCAGCATTAAGGCGGCACCGTTCGAGGCTCTGTATGGACGGAAGTGCCGGTCCCCTCTTTGTTGGGCCGAGGTGGGCGAGAGCCAACTCACTGGCCCAGAAATGGTGTACGAAACTTCCGAAATGATCGTAGAAATTCGTAATCGTATGGCGGCAGCTCGTGATCGTCAGAAGAGCTACGCTGATCGTCGTCGCAAACCTTTGGAGTTCTAGGTTGGCGACAGGGTCTTATTGAAGGTATCTCCATGGAAGGGCGTTATACGCTTCGGGAAGCGCGGCAAACTTAACCCTCGTTATGTCAGACCGTTCCCAATTCTGGACCGTATTGGGCCGGTGGCATACAGACTTGACTTACCAGCCGAACTTAGTGGCGTGCATAACGTCTTCCATGTCTCGAATCTTAAGAAGTGCTTGGCGGACGAATCTCTCGTAGTTCCTCTCGAAGAAATCAAAGTTGATGATCGTTTACGTATCGTGGAGGAACCGGTTGAAATCCTTGATTATAAGATTCGTAGCCTTCGTCGGAGTAAAATCCGAATCGTTAAGGTTCGTTGGAATTCAAATCGTGGACCAGAGTTCACGTGGGAACGAGAAGATCAGATGAAGGCTAAGTACCCTCATCTATTTCCTAAGCGTGCTTTTGAATCGAACTATGTTGCTTCCAAAACTAAATGAATCTCGGGTCGAGATTCCTTTCAACTGGGGGATGATGTAACAACGGGAAAATTTTTCTTTTCTTTCTCCCTTTCATCTCTTCATCTCCGGACTTCATTAAATTTTCGGGATGAAAATTCTTTCAACTGGGGGATGATGTGACACCCGGCATATTCAGGTTAATACTTTTCATACTTTACATACACGCGTTTCATACTTTGCATACATACGAGTCTACCTCAACGAAAACATTGAAAACAACTAGTTAATATCATACTTGACCAGGTCGGTTGAGTCGTACCGATGATTCGGGAATCATCGGGAGTCGTTACAATGGTCCGAGGGACCATTGGGTATCGGTCCATAACCATGTGTACAAGGATCGGTGATTCGTGGAATCATCAGATTTAACGCACATACGCAAGTCTCGAATCCCGGGAATTGGTGATCGGGTGGGAACGTGTTAGATATCATGCATTACGTATTTATAATCATTATACAACTTGTCGGTATGTGAAAACGTGTTTATATATATGTTAAAATAGGGTTTAACGCGCCAAAAACTCGGACACTTAGGCTATAGGCGATTAGGGCATGTGGGATAGCCCTAATCACCCTTAATGATGCGAGTAAAAGGCCCCTTGGGGCGAGTAGGGCCTAAATGCTAGTTGTTACTAGCGAATAGGATCCCTACTCGCCAATAACAACTCCGTACTCGCCTATACTGCAGGTCACGACTAAAAACGCCTATAAATACCACCCTTATGTTTCAAAACATCATTTGTGAAACCCTAATACACCCCAAAGCCACCCCACACCTTATCCAACCTCTGTAACACGTTTTTGAGCAAGAAATCATATTTCCAAGTCTTACAACCCATAATCTCACCATTTCAAGGTGTGTTTTTCATCCCAAACCTCTATAATAGTATTGTTTTGATCCCTAAAGGTCCAGACCTGATTTATAAACGTTTGTGTCTTTAAAAACTTATTAATAATCGGTTTCAAAACAAACCCACACATCTATACTTGTTATATGTGATGTATTCATGCAAGATAGGATTTTTATCGTTTAAACATGATTGTTCTTGTGTTATTAGTATGTTTCTGATCTAAATAAGTTAATATGATGATAATCTAGGAAATTGAAGGTTCATAGATGTGTAATATTGATATTAGGCATTTTGACCCGTTTGGGCGATTATGGTGAATTGATGATGATATGTTGTGTTTTGTTGATTATTTAAGGATAGGGTTTACTCTTGGATGATGCTAGAACAGTAGGATGATGTTGGATAACGTCTTTATGTGATGAAATCTAAGTATTTGCTATTTAGGGTAAGTTTTACATGTTGATGTGATGCTTACATGCAAGTTATGCTATTTTGGGAAACCGCGTGCATTCGGAACAGCTAGGGTGATGATAAATTAGGGGTTTTTGCTTGAAGTAGTTGGGTTAATGTTTTGGGTTGGGTATTGGGTGTTTACGCATGTTTCAGATCTGATTTGGAGGGTTAAAAGCGCAAAAAGGATGGAACAGACCTGAACTAGCGAGTAGGAGTTCTAATCGCCAGTGTTATAGGCGATTAGCTCCTAATCGCCTGATATACATGCGAATAGAAGCCCTATTCGCCCCAACAACTAGCGAGTACAATCCTAATCCCCATTTTTACTAGTGATTACAATCCTAAATGCTAGTTTGATTCCTAATCGCGTGTAATGCTGCTGTATGTGTATTTTAACATCCCGAAACACGGATTGACGCCTAGGAACATGTTAGGAACCCTAGGACATGTCCAAGGACTTGGTAACACGTGTTCGGACTTAGTTATACGTTAATTAACTGATATGTTAGATTAGGTGAACTCTTGCGCGCATTAAGTGGTTAATTGCATATGTTGCATGATATCTTGCTTTCGGCTAACACGTGGGATGTCGGGTCACCAATGGGATGTCGGGTCTTGTCTGGTATGGTCGGTTAAACGTTTAAACAACATTTCATATGCACACGGTTATGGTCTGGACTGCTAGGGACTAATCAACCTACGGGTTGTTAGTCTAACACCTTATACGCTCGTCATGATAGGTCACCGGTATTTGGTGTCATCTATTGAGCAGGTTTACTTGTCTTAGTGCGAGGAGCATCATCAGGTGAGTTTCACGGCCCCACTTTACGTTTTTACATTTCGGGGGAGACACATGCTTTATACTTATTTCATAAATTATCATGTTATACTAGTGTTAATTCATTTACATACTATACGATACATAAAGTCCCGGGGAAACCATGAATGTGCGGGGCACAACGGGGAAATGTGGATAGATCTATTAGGATTGACAGACCCCACCCGTCGGCTGGGAGCCGGGCGGGTGCATATTGTCTCGGTCATAAGCTAAATCGTTTCGGGCAAAATCATAAATCGTTGTTTGTAATGGTTTCCGGTCGTAGCAGTATTATTCATGCGTCTAGCTAACGCTATCATTTCTAACGTGGTGATAACATGATGGCTTTTATTACTTAAACATTTAATGTAAAACCTGTGAACTCACCGGCATTATTTGCTGACGTTTTTAGCATGTTTGTCTCAGGTCGTTGAGGTAGCAGCTTATTATAGGCGCACGGAGTCACACGGCGTCTAGGATCCATATGCATTTTCTTTATCTTTTTCAGACTTACGTACTTTTGCATTTTGGGTTGTAATAAAGTTTACGCTTCCGCAACGATGGATTTATGAAAACTTGATGGTTTGTTTATGTCATTTTACGTATCATATAGTGTCGTTTATTGTGACCGTTGACTTAGATCCTGGTTTGTCACGCGCCTCGCGGTAAAACCCTGCACGTGGAATTTGAGGGTGTGACATATGTAATGTAAAGACATGTTTGGACTTGAAGTTCTACATGTTATCGGCTTATCTTTTGCAGAGTTGCATATTGGTATGGGGCAAGAGTGGTGGGGGTATGAAGTTGTACTACCCATCCAACGGACGGTATAAAACTAGTATTTAATTATTTACACAAGTCTATAGACCCTAACAATAAGTCCATAAGTTGTTTGGCTAAGCTGGAAGTGATTTCTCTTTTGGCTTTTTGATATAACTTAAAAAGCTTTTTTGGAGGACTAAGAAATACTGGCTTTTTGTTTTGCCTTTTGCCTTTTGAAATATAAATTATAGATCTACCCACTCATTCTTTGCATTCATGAAGATTTATTTGCACTTTTTGGTCACTATACGTAAAAACTTAAACCAAACACCTTAAAAAAAAGCTTATTGACTTTTTGGCTTTCCGGATCACAATATCTAATTCAAATGTTTAACTCCCATCTCCAATAAAGCTTGTAAAGGAGTGAAATGTAAAGATGGAATCTTGTGATGAAAGTGATGGGTTCTTGAGATTTAACTAATCTTGCTCATTTATATATATTATATACAAACTAATAGAAACATAACTATTTCGCGAACACTTGAAGTCAATACCGCAATGTCTATAAAGAAGAACACGTAATTTGCAGATCCGGCTATGTTTTTCATTTTCCACGTAGAAAAACTGGGAACGTCAATACCACAATTTCTAACAAGAACACATACTTTGTATACCCAGCTATGTTTTTCATTTTCCACAAATATAGACTAGGAAGTCAAAACCCGCAATTTCAATCAAGAAGAACAAGTAATTTGTAGACCAAGCTCAGTTTTCATTTTCCTTGCTGGAAGACTTGGAAGTCAATAACTCTATTTCTATGAAGAACACATAATTTGTAGACCATGCTCTGTTTTTCATTTTCCTTGTAGAAAGACTTGGAAGTCAATACCTTAATATCTATCAAAAACAACACGTAATTTGTAGACCCTGCTCTATTTTTTCATATTCCTCATAGAAAGACTTTGAAGTCAATACCTCAATTTCTAACAAGAAGAACACGTAATTGAAGACTCTGCTCTGTTTTTCATTTTCCTCCTAGAAAGACATAGAAGTCAATACCTCAATTTTTATCAAGAAGAACACGTAATTTGTAGACCCTGCTCTGCTTTTCTCATTTTCCTAATAGAAAGACTTTAAATTCAATACCCCAATTTCTATATAAAAAAAAAAGAGTAAGTAATTTGTAGACTCTGCTCTTTTGTTATTTTCCTCATAGAAAGACTTGGAAGTCAATACCACATTTTTCTATCAAGAAGAATACGTAATTTGTAAACTCTGCTCTGTTTTTCATTTTCCTCATCGAAAGACTTCGAAGTCAATACCTCAATTTCAAACAAGAAGAACAAGTAATTTTAAGAATCTGCTCTATTTTCATTTTCCTCATAGAAAGACATGGAAGTCAATGCCACACTTTTTTTTTTTATCAAAAAGAACAAGTGATTTGTTGACCTGCTCTGTTTTTCATTTTCCTCATAGAAAGACTTGGAAGTCAATACTCAATTTCTATCAAGCAGAACACACAATTTGTACCTCAATTTCTACTAAGAAGAACACGTAATTTGTAGACCCTGCTTTGGTTTTCATTTTCCTCATTTAAAGACATGGAAGTCAATACCTCGGTTTCTATAAAAAAGAACACGTAATTTGTAGAACCTTCTATGTTTTTCATTTTCCTCACAAAAAGATTAGGAAGTCAATACCTCATTTACTAAAAAGAAGAACACATAATTTGTAGACCCTATCTGTTATTCATTTTCCTTACAAAAATACTTGAAAGTCAAAACCTCAATTTCTTTAAAGAAGAACACGTAGTTTGTAGACCCTGCTCTCTTTTTTTCGTTTTCCTCATAGAAAGACTTGGAAGTCAATACCTCAATTTCTATTAAGAAGAACATGTAAATTGTAGAGACCACTCTGTTTTTAATTTTCTTCATAGAAAGACTTGGAAGTCGATACCTATATTTCAATCATGAAGAACACATAATTAATAGACTTTGCTTTGTTTTTCGTTTTCCTTACAAAAAGATTTGGAAGTCAATACTACAATTTCTACCAAGAAGAACACAAAATTTGTAGACCCTATTCTGTTTTTCATTTTCCTCATAGAAAGAATTGGAAGTCAATACCTCAATTTCTATCAAGAAAAACACATAAATTGTAGATCATGCTTCATTTTTCATTTTCCTCATAGATAGACTTGGAAGTCAATACCTCAATTTTTATCAAGAAGAACATGTGATTTGTAGACCAAAGTTTGTTTTTAATTTTCCTCCTAGAAACTTGGAAGTTAATACCTCAATTTCATTCAAGAAGAACACGTAATTTGTAGACCCTACTTTGTTTTTAGTTTTGCTCATTCAAGGACTTGGAAGTCAATAACTCGATTTCTATCTAGAAGAACACGTAATGTATAGAACCTGCTCTGTCTTTTGTTTCCTCGTAGAAAGGCTTGGAAGTCAATACCTCAATTTCTATCAAGAAGAACATGTAATTTGTAGACCCTACTCTGTTTTTCATTTTCCTCATAGAAAGACTTTGAGGTCAATATCTCAATTTCTGTCAAGAAGAACACATAATTTGTAGACTCTGCTCTGATTTTCATTTTCCTCACAGAAAGACTTGGAAGTCAATACCACAATTTTTTTTATCAAGAACACGTAATTTCTAGACCATGCTTTGTTTTTCATTTTCCTCATAGAAAGACTTGGAAGTGAATACCTGAATTTCTATCAAAAAGAATACGTAGATTTTAGATCCAGCTCTATTTTCATTTTCCTCATAGAAAGACTTGGAAGTCAATACCTTAATTTCAATCATTAAGAACACGTAATTTTTAAACTTTGCTCTGTTTTCATTTTCCTCACAAAAGATTTGGAAGTCAATACCTCGTTTTCTATAAAGAAGAACACACAATTTGTAGACCTTCTCTGCTTTTTTTTTTTTTTTTTTTTTCATTTTACTTATAGAAAGACTTGGAAGTCAATACATCGATTTCTATCCAGAAGATCACGTAATTTGTAGACCATGCTCTGTTTTTCATTTTCCTCATAGAAAGAATTGGAACTTAATACCTCAATCTCTATCAAGAACATGTATTTTATAGACCCTACTCTGTTTTTATTATCCTCATAGGAAAACTTGGAAGTCAATACCTATATTTCTATGAAGAAGAACACGTAATTACCATGCTTTGTTTTTCAATTGTCTCACAAAAAGACTTCGAAATCAATACCTCAATTTATATCAAGAAGAATACATAATTTGTAGACCCTACTTTGTTTTCAATTTTCCTCATAGAAACACTTGCAAGTCAATACCAAAAATTCTATCAAGAAGAACGCGTAATTTGTAGACCGTGCTCTGCTTTTTATTTTCCTCATTGAAAGACTTGGAAGTCAATACCTCAATTTATATCAAGAAGAACACGCAATTTGTAGACCTTGCTCTGCTTTTGATTTTCCTCATACAAAGTCTTGAAAGTCAATACCTAAATTTATATCGATAAGGACACGTAATTTGTAGACCCTACTCTGCTTTTAATTTTCCTCATAGGAAGACTTGGAAGTCGATACCTATGTTTCTATCAAGAAGAACACGTAATTTGTAGACGCTGATATTTTTTCATTTTCCACATAGAAAGACTTGGAAGTCAATACCACAATTTCTATCAAGAAGATCACGTAGTTTGTAGACCCTGCTATGTTTTCCATTTTCCACATAGAAAGACTAGAAAGTCAATAACGCAATTTTTATCCAGAAGAACTCGTAATTTGTAGACTCTACCGTGTTTTCCATTTTCCTCATAAAAGGACTTAGGAGTCAATACCTCAATTTCTATCTAGAAGAAACGTAATTCTAGATGTTGCTCTGTTTTTCATTTTCTTCATTGAAAGACAATACCTCAATGTCTATCAAGAAGAAAACGTAATTTTTAGACCCTACTCTGTTTTTCATTTTCCTCATAGGAAGACTTGGAAGTCAATACCTCAATTTCTATCAAGAAAAACACGTAATTTGTAGACCCTACTCTGTTTTTCATTTTCCATATAGAAAGACTTGGAAGTCAATACCTCAACTTCTATCAAGAAGAACACGTAATTTGTATACCTTACTTCATTTTTCATTTTCCTCATAGAAAGACTTGGAAGTCAATACCTCAATTTACATCAATAACAACACGCAATTTGTAGACCCTGCTTTGCTTTTCATTTTCTTCATAGAAAGAATTTGAAATCAGCATCTCTTGGATATTTCCATTAATAAAAAAAATATGAATCGATACAAGCACTAGTGTATTTTGAAAATTGTATTCATAGTTTAAAACGTATTGTGAAATAATCTGGTGCTGGAAGGCCCTCGGTTATACTTTTTCTCCCTAATTTGGTCTTGGGCCGGCCCATTCTTAGTCGGGTTTTGATCAGCCTGTTGTTAACAATTTAAAGGTTTAAATTGGTTCGATTGTGAATAGGGACTTTATGTGATATAGTTAAATTTTTTTTTGTCAGTTGGTTGCCATTTACTGAGTTTCGGTCATTAGAGTGAACGGAGTGGGGTGGGTGGCTAACCCAAACCCTAAACACCATCCCATTGTTGGGTGAGTTGGACGTGGTCCAAGAAAAATATAGGAATCCTATCTAATGAAATAAACTCCATTGATTTCCCTTTATTCAACCCTACAACTCAACTTAAGCTAGTAAAAAAGTGAAACGGTGATGCTTCCTCCATCCTTGCCCGCCAACTCTGACGTCATGCCCGCCCTTATTGTGGATATGGATTGTGTGCTTGGATGTCTCCGGTCTTTCCCTAAAGGGACTTCCTGTGGGAGCGGTCTGAGGACCCAACATTTGCTAGACGCTCTTACTGGAGAAGGGTCAGTGACTTCCACGGGTTGCTCTCAGCTATTACTGAAGTCGTCAACCTTTGGCTAGGGGGTTTGTGCCCAAGGGTTCTAGCTGAATTTATTTCTTTGGCCCCCTTACCATTTTATTGAAACCTGATAACGGGATTCGGCCCATTGTCGTAGGGGCCATTTGGCGCAGATTAGTTTCTAAAGTGGCTATGAGGAAGGTTGGGAAGGAAATGGCTAAGTACCTTGGGGACTTTCAATTTGGGGTGGGAACACCCAATGGGGCGGAGGCAGTGCTTCACAGTGCGAACAGGTTCTTAAGCTCCTTCCATGCGGACGGGTCTTTGGCTATGCTCACGGTGGATTTTTCGAACGCGTTTAATATGATCGACCGCACTGCCCTTCTTCGAGAGGTCCATCAACGTTGCCCGTCTATCTATTCATAGGTCCAGTTCTTATATGCCCAGCCAGCTAGGTTGTATGTTGGTACTGACTGTATAGGGGCTACTATGGGGGTTCAGCAGGGGGACCCTTTAGGTCCCCTCCTTTTCGCCCTTGCTTTACACCCTATGGTTCTCCGGGTACAAGAAATTTGTAAACTCCCATTTCATGCGTGGTACCTGGACGATGGGACGATTATTGGTGAGGCCACCGAAGTTGCTAAAGCCTTAGACATTATCCGGCTAGAGGGGCCATCCTTGGGGCTTCAGCTTAATATTAAGAAAACAGAGGTTTTTTGGTCGTCATGTAATGGGGTGAAACTTCAGGATGGGCTTTTTCCCAGTGGGATTGGTAGGCCAGAAAAAGGGGTGAAGCTCCTCGGAGGGGCTGTTAGCCGTGACCCTTATTTTATCCGCGAATTGGCAAGGCAGAGGGCATCGCGCGCTGTTGAACTTATGAAACTCTTGCCCTGCCTTAGGGATCCCCAGAGTGAACTCCTCCTGCTCAGGTCTTGTATGGGGGTTGCTAGGTTGCTTTTTGGGTTACGGACCTGCCAACCCTCCGTGATGGATGAAGCAGTGTCATGTTTTGACAAGGGTTTAAGGGAAGCCATTGAAGACATAGTGGTATGTGGGGGGCCTTTCTTTGGTGACCTACAATGGCGGATGGCGTCTTTGCCGATGCGTGTGGGAGGATTAGCGCTCCTCTCTACGAAGGATGTCGGCATGTATGCGTTTGTGGCGTCACGAGCTCAGTCCTGGAACCTTCAAGACCACATCCTATGAAATAGCGGGGTTTTCGGCGCAGACTTGGACTACGTGCTGGCCCTCGAAAAGCTAAATGACTATCTCCCAGGTTTTGATATTGGCGGTTTTTCTAACAAGGACACCCCCCCCCAAAGCCTCAGAAAACTTTGGCGAATGCCCTTTATGGCAAAATCGCTCAGAACCTGGGTGAAGTTTTTTGTCTGTCCCCCGTCAGAGGGCAGTTATTGAATGCTTGCAAATCCCCAACGCCCAAGATTTCCTAACTGTTATCCCGATCGAAGGTTTAGGCCAAAGCATGTCCGCTATTGAATACATGGCCATTCTTAAATATCGTCTGATGATCCCAATGTACCAGGAGGATGAAATCTGTCCGATTTTCCGTAAGGCCTACCTGGATGAATACAGGGAACATGCGGTTCATTGTAAGGAGTTGCCCGGTTTCAAAAATTGGCATGATTGGGTTCGAGACATTCTGTGGGACATTTTAAGACGGGCTGGGATCTCAGCCAAGAAGGAGGCCCATGTAAACTTCCTCTCGGATCCAGCAGAAGGGAGATCCACCCTACGACTAGTAGATGTCCTTGTCTTTGGGTGGGCCGGGGGAAGCATGCTTGTGTTGACCTGACGGGTGTATCTCCCCTAGTTGGGTTGAGGGATAGTGGCTTTATAGCAGGACAAGCGGTCCGGAAAGCAGAGGCAAAGAAGGTAGAAAAACATGCTAAAGCCTGCGAGGAGAACCAACACGTTTTTGAACCTTTGGCTTTTGATACCTTTGGCTCATTGGCACCGGAGGCTACCCGTTTCCTGACCAGGGTCCAGCGGGTTATTCATAGTAGGATCTCGGCTCCGGGTGGACATGGTTATGTTTTTAGTAGATTAGGATTTGCTATTCAGAAAGGGGTGGCGGCGCAGGTTGTTGCCCGCCTGCCCGCTATCTTAATGTAATTTTCTTTGTCTGGAATGAAAGTATTTATTATTATTTGGGATTGAAAAAAAATGGGTTGTTGAGATTAATAATTAACAGAAAGTTATTATAATGGAAGACTTAGAAATTTCAATCCACAAACCCGTGTTCCTTGGGTCCTCCACTCTTTTTCTTTTTCTTCACACAAAGACTTTGAAGCCAATAAAGAAACCTAAAGGAACTTCTCTTCCAACACCAACACACATAAGTGTGACATTATACCAATGGATATTTCCAATCCATTGTAACAAAATACGAATTAAAATTTTATGGATACTTCAAAATGTGTGAGTACAATCAAAATTTTCTTTCATACATATATATAAATTAAGCCCACATTTTATATTTGATAGTAAGCGTTTTGTAAAGACCTTAACATTTTCCCTTAGATTTATGAAAATAAAGTTTGAAATTATTTACAAAATTGATTTAGATGTTTAAATTGAAAATAAAGCTAAATATTGAGATCTATATTATAACGTAATGTGAAATTGCTAAAAGTAACTTAAAATATCAAAAATTAAAGTATAACAATACTCGTTATTGGTGGTAATTATGTTTATTTAAAGAATTGAATGGGTTGGTTTGGGCAAAAAATTGTACAACGGTCAATATGGTTCACATCAAATTAGCCAACGGGTCAATTTGGGTCCATTTAGATCTACTCAAATTAGTTAACGGGTCCAAATGGTGAAATGGGCAGTTATTATAAATTTTTCTTTATTTAAAAAGAGTCCACGCGAGTTAGCACACACATAACCATTGGTTGTCTCCATCACCTACTCCTTGTCACCGACACCATCGCCGCCACCACTACTGCAACTACCACCACTCTACCACCGTCATCACCATTATAGCCCGTCACCGCCACGCATTGGTGAAACCATTTTGACCACAAATTAACCAAATTGTTAAATTCTCATAAGCTGTTCCGAACCGAACATGATTTTACCCATTACCAAAATTTTGACCCCAAATTAACCCGCCCATTTTGACAGGCCTATCAGTGATGAGATAACTAATTCATTATTAATGAATATTTGAATTTAGACAAGTTGATAACATTGAATTCATATGCATGGCAAACATATGTGGACTGTGGTCATAAGTCTTTACATCTAAGTCAACTCCCCAAGGACACGCACAAGAAAACTACGTTATTATATTTAATGTTGGATATTTTAGTGTAATTGGATTGACTGTGTTGACCAATATGTTCATAATAATACATCATATAGGTATGGTGGTGCGGAGTGCACGCCTATTTGAATTTATTATGAACTTAGGGGCGAAGCCCCTATGGAACGGGGTCTGGGGGCAGCGCCCCTGGGAGCAGGGTCCAAGGGGCAGAGCCCCTGGCATTGCTATGGTAAAAATGTCTCAGAAAATTAATTTTCGGAAATAGAGGGACTATTTTTGCCAATGTTGAAACCCTTTGAAAACTGCCTAAAAGGCAGTTTCTAGCCCTGTTTTTCAGAACGAAATTCTTCTTCTTGGTCATAATCTCTCTGGTTCTCATAATCTCAATCACAACATACAGAAAATTCTCAATCTCTGATTGTATCCGGTTGAATATTCGATAGAACCGTCGAATTGATTCAATCTGAAAGCGATCACGTGCCTTCAGAGATTTCTGTTATCCGTTTTTGTTCGTAATTACGGTCATTCCCCAACATTTAATACCGTTAATTTGTTGTAAATGTCTAAAATGAACACACAAGGTGTTGGATGTCACTCTTAACAACCGGTTTCGGCTTGAAATTAAAGATAACCCGTTTGAACCTTATCCAACTTGGCCTTCCCATTTTGCTACCCCTAGTTTTAAGCTATGACTAAAAACATCGGATATGTTCTTTATAATTTATAAAAATTCTAAGCTAGACGTTCGTAGTAAAACTAAATAGGCCCATTTTATGTGAGAGAGGAAGTTGTAATATACTAGACAAAATAACGTACTTTTGGGTCTGTACCCTTAGTAGTATTCAACATTTTTCAACTACATGCAATTTCAGCATTTCAATTGCAATGAACACGTAAATTCCTAACTTGATAAATCCGAGTCGTAAAGAACTAAAGTACAACGGTCAAAATTTGATTATAAAGTACAACGGTCAAGCACTAACTTGATGGAAATTCAGATCAAGAAGGGTGGTCTTTCAGGATTGGTCGTTGTGTGGTCATATGTGCAAGAAGGGATTACGGAAATAAGCGGATATGGGTTAGCAGACCTGATCATGATAATGCTTGGGCTGATGTTTATTTCCTGACTTAAACACAGTTGGGAAATGATTGTGCGTTTTTTCCCATCACAAGCAACAAAGAACGGTTTGATCTTTACAAATCTTTCAGTTCAGCCATATTTAATCTTTGAGAAGGTCTAAAAATACATCTTACCAAATTGACTATATGGTTTTATTTATATGGCAAAGTATGAGGTTGAAGGAGTTGTAATTTACTCAAGTTTGAACTAAACCAAAGAGTTGAATCCAAAAGAAGAGTCTGTTTAAACTTAAGCCTGCAAAATGATAGGGTCATGTAACTGGTCATACAGGGTTCAGTCAGAAACGGGTCAGTTTGGTTTGGGTCAAAGACAGTTCTTTTATCAAAATAGGTTCGGGTTAAAATAGGGAGTCGTATTAAAAAGGATTCACAATTCTGAATAGTAGATCATTATTGCTTTAACTAATTTCCTAAGCTAATGATTTTAATCGAACACCAAATTAGCAGAAGCATATATTGTCAAACAAAAGCATTGAAACCAAATTAACAGAACCATATATTGTCTGTTCTGATTTTTTTTACAGTCGGTTGATTTCTTTCTGAAAACATTACTGTGAGTTAACATAGAAGACCCGCGATTCTGGTGAATGTATCATTTAACTCACTCATGTCAATGTACTTAAATAGTGTCATAAAGAAACATATAAACAACACAATTAAAATCAAACAAATACCATGATAAGTACATAACAAATATATACACACATACCAACATCATATAACACATATATGCTTCTCTTCATCTCTTCATCTTGTTAACCCTTACCATGACTGCAACGTGTATCTTGTCAATGGTGTCCGCAACATACACAAAAAGATTACGCCTCCATCGCTTCTTCAACACTAAAACTACAATAACACCCCAAAACCCTGTTGCAAAACCACATGTTATGTCCATATAAAACCATAGCTTGTTGGGCTCATTAGTTGCTTCATATTTGCTATTGTCTTTTGTGGTTGGGTCTTCATTATTGGAACAATTCTTTGGCAACGGAGCTCCACATAGATCTTTGTTCCCTGCATATATTGATGGATCGATGAGGGTCTGTAACTGACTTCCTGTCGGAATTCGGCCCGACAAGTTGTTGTTTGACAAATTCAAATGGCTCAAAAAAGTCAAAGCTGCAATGCTCGGAGGGATCAGACCGTCCAACTTGTTTCCTGATAAATCGAGAGAATTTAACGCTGTCATGTTTCCAATGTAGTCTGGAATGCCTCCGCTGAGATGATTATTGGACAAATTGAGACCCACCAACTCACAAAGTGCAGTTAACTCTATAGGTATGTCTCCAACAAGTTGATTGCTTGAAAGGTCCAGGTTAGTGACAAGAGACCATGTATTCGTATATTCAAGAGAAATGCCTTTCAATACCTCAATCAACCCCTCCTCGATAACCCCACTAAAGTCATCATTAGTAGGTTTGTCAACCATACCTTGCAATTCTCCTAGACAATGAGGGACTGTTCCTATAAAGTTGTTGTGTGCAACATCCAAAACTCGAAGCTTTAAATTTTTGCACAGAGACCGAGGAATTTCTCCAGTGATGTTGTTGCGTAACCTGAAAACCAGCAATGATTTCATTTTTTCTCCAATCGATTCCGGTATTTTTCCACATAATGCATTATCACCCAAATCTAAGACCCGTAAACCACTTATACTCCAAATTCCTGCAGGAAGCTTACCACTAAAGTTATTATCATTCAAGTTCAATGACCATAATGACATGTGCCCTGTAAAACTTGGAACGGTGCCACTTAACCCATTTGAGTTTAACTTCATGAACTGCAGATTATGAAAATTCTTAAAACATTTGGGAATTCTCCCGGTTAACCTATTTCTGGAAAGATCAAGATAAGCTAACCCTTTCCACTTGCACAAGGACCTTGGAATCGACTCATTGAAAAGGTTATTTTGTAGAAATAAGGCAGGAACACCATTATATGAATAAATTCCAGATTCCCCACTTGGAAGGTTGGTTAATGGTCCGCTAAGGTTGTTGTGGGAGAGATCTATGAAACGAACAATGGGCATCTTTCGCAACCACGTGGGCAGAGGTCCTGAAACTGTTGCATTAGACAACACTAAACTTTGAAGTTTTCTCTGATTTTGAAGCCATTGTGGAAACCCATTTTCTATCTTGCAAGAACTGAGATCAATTCTTATTAACTGGAATGGAGGCAGCCACTCACGTGAAACATTGAATGTCAACTTACTGTTATAAGCTGCATACAAGTACTCCAACATTGAAAGGTTAGCAAAATGGGATTCATAAACTACTCCTTCCAAATAATTATTATAGACATAAAGATAACGGAGCTTGGAGAGTTGCCCAATTGAAACCGGAATAGTCCCGCTTAACTTATTGTCGTATAGAGACAAATCTGTTAAAGCAGCTAATCTTCCAATGGATTCTGGAATGGAACCTATTAAATTGTTATTGGAGAGATCTATCTGTTGGATGTTTGAAAGGGTAGTAAGATTATGAAGAACATGAGATAGAGGTGTCTCTTTGAGGTTACAACCAGACAAGTGGAGCTCTAATAAAGAAGAGCTCATGCTTAGCAACTTTAAAAAGCTGGATGAAAAGTTTAATGCAGCACCAACAGGATATGAAAGATCCAGGAATTGTAAGGATGTCAAGTTTTGAAAAAAGCGAGGGATTTTGTCAGTGAAAATATTCTCCCTAAGATCCAAGTGTTTGATGTTGGAAAGTGTAGTGCTAAAATTACGAAGCGGGCTTCGATCGTCAATCAAAAGACCACAATATGACAACTTTAACACTTTTAACGAAGGAGCCATGTAAAACCCCACATCAAGGATTTTTACCCTAGTAAGATTCACATAACTCAAGTCAAGATAAGCAAGTGAAGAAAGGCCGGAAATCCAGGAAATATCATGTGACATGAGGTCACTGGAATAGTATGAATGAAGATCAAGAATCTTTAAATGAGAAAGATTTCCAATGTGATAAGGAATAATACCAGAAAAAGCTGAATAGGAGAGATTGAGGTAAGTGAGTTGGTTCAAGGATCCAATGAACTCAGGGATCCGATTTCCTTGAAAATCATTCCCACTCAAGTCTAAGTATTTTAGATGCCTCAACTCTTGTAAAGAAGTGCTCAACTTTTTTCCAACTAAGTATTCTCTATAAGAAGTATAGTGATCACCTCTAAGATGAAGACTTTCAACATTTCTAGTGACACCATCACACGTGACTCTTTCCCAACGGCAACAATCATCGCCAACCCATGATGACAACATATCATATGATGGCGATCTATCATGCCCAATGGTGACACTATGTTTGAACTCGAGAAGAGCTAGGCGCTCATGCTCAAAGCAAGCTGCGGTGCTATTTCTATTTGGAGCAGCCAAACAGGATTTTGTGGTTACAACCAAAATAATATTTAAAATAATAAAATGGAGCCCCAAACCCCATTGATAACCCATTATATAATCTAACAACAGTGATTAAACTTGAAAAAAAAAATTATGAAATGTAAAGATGGATTATTATGATGTAGCGATGGGATTTGAGATTAACCAAACAAGTTCATTTATAGATCTAGAAATGATGGAAAAGTATAACCATGGAAGACTTGGAAGTCAATAGGAAACATTGTATCCACAAATTAGTAATCTTAGGGTCCTACTCTGTTTTTCCATGTCTTCAGGCAGCAAACATTGAATTCAACATCCCCTGAAAACGACAGCGACGACAGATTTGAAACAAATCTGCAAGATGGTGCAGCGGTGGGGGTGCTGATGTTCTGGTGTAGCAAGCTATGTGGCTGTGCTGTGGTGGCAAGAAGGAACGGTGGGTTGCAACGGCTGTGATGCTGATGACAGAGAGAGAGAGAAGAGAGAGTAGAGGCGGTGGTACGATGGTGGTGGAACCATGATGATGGTGGTGGGGGCTGTGTAGGGATAAGAGAAAGAGAGAGAGAGAGTACAGGAGAAACTAAGAAAGTAAGCTCTGTTAAATGGGAGGACTGTGCAATGAAATAACATTTTATTAATTTATTTGTAAGTTTGTTTATTTTATTATTATTATTTTGACTAAACGTCTCCGTTTCTTCTTTTTAACTTTTTGTTTTTGTTTGTGGCCACAAGTAACTATTTGGGTGCTCAAAAGTATTTTTAATGGAGAGCTTCGGTATAGTTCACTTCACTGATGTGGACGGATCAAGTCCATGGAAATCATGTGTTTAAGGAGAAAGAAATGTGTTGGTCCGTCCCGTATACGAAACGGACTAGTCCAAAGGTGTTTGAGGTGGGACTCGCGTGTATTTTAATATTTAAAAAAAAAAAAGTTTGTGTGTGGGATATAAATTAAATAAGAGGAAATGTAAGTGATTAGGTGAAGGTTTGGAATGCTTTATCGTTGGAGAAAAAAGTGGATTGTGGTTTGGAATGTTGTGGCATGGTGATGTGACGATTTGAAATGGTTTGTTGGGTGTTGTATTGTGGATGCTCTCAGTGGGGTTTGGGCTCCATTTCGTTTTTGTAACTGTTTTTTTTTTTTTTTTTGTATGTGTTGTGACCACAAATATATGTATGACCTAGGTGTGTTCACGAGCCGAGCCAACTCAAGCTCTGGCTTGATTTGGTTGTAAACCGAGTCGGCTCGGATTTGAAACTAAGCTGAAAATCAAAGCTCGAGCTCGGGTTGGTTTTAAACCGAGCTAGCTCTGGTCGGCTTGTTTGGATCAAATTTAAAAAAAAAAAAAAAAAAAAAAGAAGAAAGTCTTTCAAAATTCAATAGTTTAAAATAGAGAAATTGGATTTTAACATCCTGAACTATTGACTATTGGCCGCTGACACACTGAACTACAAAATTGTTCACCACCACCCCGTACTTTCAACTTCTTGGCTTGTGTCACCCTCAGACTAACCTTAGTTTTTTGACAGCGACGGGTTCTCTGCCCCTGCGGGGATGGAGCGACAGAAGTTTTGAGAATTCAAGAGAAGGTCACGGCGAGACGAGCTGTTTATCATTACGATAGGTGTCAAGTGGAAGTGCACTGATGTATGCAGCTGAGGCATCCTAACAGACCGGTAGACTTGAACCTTGTTCCTACATGACCCGATCAATTCGATCGGGCACTCGCCATCTATTTTCATTGTTCAATTCTTTAACAACACGAAATAACCATTGTTCAATTCTTTGACAACATGAAAAACCAAAAGCTCTGCCCTCCCTCTCTATCTATTATCCTTGCTGATGTGGCCATTTTTCCTGATGTGGCATGATGCCCCATCAACAAAACTGGCCACGTCACCATGCCACATCAGCAAAAATGGTCACGTCAACAAAAAAAACTAACCATGGCTAGTCCGAGGGTGACACATGAAGTTGAAAATATAGTGTGGTGATGAACAATTTTGTAGTTCAGTGTGTTAGCGGCCAATAATCAATAGTTGAAAGTAATAAAATCCAATTTCCCTTTAAAATATTATTCAATAGTTAAAATAGCACATTTAAATAAGTTTAACCTAATACATTACAAGCTAAAATCAAGTTAAAGCAAATACAAAATAGATTTTAAATTTCAACGAAATACAGTATAATTTCCTAAATATACGAATTAACCCCGTGAATAAGCAATAGATGTCCGATTGAACTCCTAAACACTCACCTCTTTGAAATCAAATGCACTATTGAATTTGATAACTTGAGTACTTGGACAATTATCATTATGCTACGGTTTATTAAAATAACTGTTGAAATTCTTCTCCCCTCCCCCCCCTCTCTCCCTCCTTTGCATTTTCGTTTGAACATTTGAAGATTCCGATCAATCCTTTAAGTTTTCCGGAGACTCCTTTGAAGATTCAGATAGATCTTCAAGTTTTCCGGCGAAATTCAAAATTTACGAACTCTCTCAATCCACTTTCTTTCTTTTTATAACATGTTTGCCCTTCTTCGTTTAATTCTAAACATGTCGAATACTTAGACGAAGAGCAAGAATCCTCCTGTAGCCATGGTCGATGCTACAATCAAGTGGAGGAGGGACTCATTTGAACAGTTCTTAGAACTGTACGAGATACTGGAGGGCCGGATGGCCCTCTACGCCGCTCACTTCCAGTTTGCCGGGTTCCAACTGCCGGCCACCAGGTTTGTGTGTGACATGTTACTTCGTTATTAGTGTCACTTAACTCAAATTTAAAAAGAAAAATAGCCTATCAAAATTCAATAGTTTGAAATATTATTCGATAGTTAAAATAGTACATTTAAAATAAGTTCAACCTAATACATTACAAGCTAAAATCAAGTTCAATCAAATACAAAAATAAGCCTCAAATTTCAACGAAATACAGTATAATTTCCTCAACATACGAATTAACCCATGAATAGATGTCCGATTGAACTCCTAAATACCGACCTCTTTCAAATCAAATGCACTATTGAGTTTGATAACTTGAGTACTTGGACAATTATAATTATGCTACGGTTTATTAACATACTTGATTGGTTGTAAATTCAATCCCAAGCACACAATCTCTATACTATTATGAACAAATATTAAATATGTAACATGTCCCCTCCTCTTTTTTAACACTTATATAGTATATTATATGTATATAAAAATAATATATATTAAAAATTAGAATTATCCGAGCCAAACCTACTATCTCAGCTCGTTACGATCCGAGCCAAGCTAGGCTCACTTTCTAACCGATCTGAGCCGGCTCAACTCACTTTCAATTACCGAGCCATATTGAACGAGCCTTTTTCCAGCTAAATCTGAGTGAGCTTCGAGCAAGCTCCGAACCATGAGCTTTTTGGACAACCCTAGTATGACCTGTTACATGACCGTACCCAACCCAATTATTTTGCCATGTTAACCAACTCTTATCTTGGATTCAACACTTTTGTTTAGGTTAAACTTGAGTAAATTACAACTCTGTCAACCTCATAATATAAAACATGTAGCCATTTTGGTAATGATGTATTTCTACTAGACCTTCTCAAAAGCTGAACCGGAGAATTTTGGTAATGATGTATTTCTACTAGACCTTCTCAAAAACATGTAGCTATTTTAGTTCTTTGTTTCCCAACTGTTAACTTTTTTCAATGAGCTTTAGACATTTCCCAACTGTTGACTTTTTTCAAGTGTCCATGTCCCTTATTTATGAAATTCCATTGATACTCGGTAGTAAATTTTAATATATTTTACATCAGTGAATACAGTATTTCCAGTCAATTATATCAACAGCAAATGATCAAAACTCTCAGTCTATCACATCATACTTCTTATTACTCTGTTATGCTGATATCTGTCGGTAAACATTTGTCCAAACATTTTGTTCATAACCACACAATCTACTAATGTACATCTATGATATTTTATTCGGTTGCTATAGCCATTTTGGTTAACTTGAATGTATAAGTTGACTGTTGAAACCGGTCAACGTGAAACACTTTCTGTACTACTTGTTTAGATTTTATACAAATATTACCTTAATACTATATGTTTCTGAATAAAATTATAAAATGATTTAGGAAGTTTTATACTATGAAATACACTTTGGCGACTCTTCTTATGTAGCTATTGTTTTTCTGTATTGTTTGACCCGTTAGAGATAAAACGTTACTGAATCAAGCAATCATAAGTAAATGAGTCGAGATTGTGCCTCTATATTGGGTAGCAGACCAAAACATGTACTTGTTAATACGGTTCAGTTGGGCTGATCCTAGCACTTGTCCAAAATTTATACAAATATTTTTACATCAGTGAATACAGTATTTCCAGTCAATTATATCAATAGCAAATACCTTCAAATGATCAAAACTCTCAGTCTATCACATCATACTTCAAATGATATCTTTCAGTAAACATTATGTTCATCACCACACAATGTACTAATGTACATCTATGATATTGTATTCGGTTACTATACCAAGTACTGCTACTGTTTTACTGTATTGTTTGACCCGTTAGAGATAAAACGTAATCTGAATCAAGCAATCATAAGTAAATGAGTCGAGATTGTGCCTCTATATTGGGTAGCAGACCAAAACAAGTACCTGTTAATATGGTTCAGTTGGGTTGCTCCGAGCACTTGCCCAAAATTTATACAAAAATATTACCAATTAGTATGTCAAGTACGATAACAAAATCCATGAATATATTATTTCAGTTATAATCTAATGTTTTTAGTTGTTTCTGCTTATACCTAATAATAAGTAAATGGGTCAAGTGTCAACAAGGCCACCTTTTAAATGATCACCAACCCCTGCTACAAAATGTTAACAGTGTTTTATAAAGACTTGTTCAAGGAACAGTGGTGTATATGTATTAATGTATGACAATTCCCTCAAAACAGTGAGCATTTAAAATCATCATAATATTACTTGGCACTTGGTTGCCAATGACTGTGACTTTTCAAAATGGAATACGAAGATAGAAACAAAAAAACTGAAATCGGACTACTGCTTTACTGATTCAACAGGCGTCAAAAGTGTTTCTTGATCATATAAGGTCGCTGAATTAGACTGCTGATTAAGAAGCATTCTATCAAAACAGGCTACTGATTATCAAGACCAAAACAGGCTGCTGATTAAGGAACATTTTCCCAACTTTAAAGGCTTTATCTCACACAAGCAGTTTATCAAACATGTGGTGTGCATATATTTATAACTAATCAGTTATGTTACCTTGGGTTTAGGATATACACTTGTGAAGTTCAACTTGGAGTAATGTTTTGAATCTAAACTTCATAACCTGTATAGTTTTCCAAACCGTAGTCTCTATTCACTAATTAAATAAATTTAAACAATAGTTAATCACTTATCTAATGTCAGAATCTTGGCCCGAATTCAACCATCTGCTAGGCCTATTGGTAAAGGTCCTAAGCATATGGTCACTGCACTAACAAGGTTTAAACCAATTTGATAATTAGTTTTTATATTAAATTTCTATCTCATGACACGGCTTAACAGTCTGGAGTTTTTCCGGTTGAACCTATTCATGGAAATATTAAGATAAACTAAATCTGTCCTCTTGCACAATGAACTTGGAATGGACTCATTGAAATGTTTAATTTGAAGATATAATCCCCATTAATAATAATCATAATATTAATCACCTCACTAGGAAGATTAGTCAAAGGTGCACTGAGGTTGTTGTAGGAGAGATCTATGAAAGGAATGATGGGCATTTTTATAACCTTGTAGGCAGAGGTCCTGAAATGGCTGCATTAGACATATCATAGTCATCTATGACAAAAGCTAGTTGCTCATGCTCAAAGCAAGCCACCGTGGTCAAGCACCCAAAGGTATGTGTGGTTGCAACCAGCAATATAGTTAATAAAATAAGTGACATGTAAAGATGGATTCTTATGATGAAGACTTGGATATCTTTGGGTCCAGATTTACTTTTATTACACAAAGATTTTGAATAAGTCAACAAAGTCCCCTCGAAATTTCTATTTATTAACAAATATGAATTGATAAGGAATACAGTGCTTTACAAAACAAGCACTAGCATTTTTTTAAAATTTCACAGATGGTTTCAAATGTATGCTATCGATCCAAAATTTTCATTCATATTTCTTAAATTAAGTTTTCTAAAAGCGTTTTGTAATGACCTTAACATTCGCCTAATGAATTA
The DNA here is from genome assembly GCA_030844895.1 of Ambrosia x helenae. Taxonomy (NCBI): domain Eukaryota; kingdom Viridiplantae; phylum Streptophyta; class Magnoliopsida; order Asterales; family Asteraceae; genus Ambrosia; species Ambrosia x helenae. The sequence goes on along the minus strand of CM061230.1, from coordinate 7,313,410 downwards.
TGAAAATAGTGTTTGTTAATAAAACCAACTCTTAAAAAATATATAATGTATTGTAATGTAAAGTAGCTTAATGTATCAACATTATAATATCATGTATATTAACTGTCAGAGATCTAATTCATTCTGAATAAAAACTTTTTTGGCAACATTCTACTATTCACATGGCTGACACCACTTGATGGTAAGTATAACAATTTTAAACCTTACAACACTTAAGCTCAACCAACCAATTCAATTGAGGGAAAACTATATAAACAGTACAACAAACTCCACCACCAGTTCATAAGGGGAAACTATGTATTCCAAAGACTGATTTGTGTCTAGATCTTGATTTTTCTGTTTCCTAGTGGCGCTGTGAGGCAACGTAGGCTGCCCTCCCGCCCCTTTTCCATTCCCCCTATCCTTATGGTATATAATCCTTCTTAGTTCATAATATGAGTCTAAAACATTTATTTGTTATAAGGTATGAATCGCTTGAATGATCAACTTCATTACACATATCGGTATTTATACAAGAGAGCCTATCTAGTGTTAAGGAAATATAATAATTACATATGAATATTTATAGTAAATACAAATCATAATAAAGAGACTGGTCAAACGCCATAATGGTGATGGCTGAAATCGTGGAGCTGATCATGGTCTAATAGTCCCCCGCAGTCGAAGCAGTAGCCGGTCAAATGCACAGACTGGACTTGAAACGATCAAATAATAGACGTGGTAGACCTTTGGTGAAAATATCTGCATATTGATATTCAGTGGGGACATGAAGTACACGAACCGTACCAAGTCGAACCTTTTCACGCACAAAATGAATGTCGATTTCCACATGTTTGGTGCGTTGGTGTTGAACTGGGTTTTGAGACAAATACATTGCTGAAATGTTATCACAGTATATGATGGATGCTTGTCGAACCGGCACATGTAACTCGAGTAGCAGATTACGAATCCAGGATAACTCGGCAGTAGTGTTGGCAACTCCTCGGTACTTAGCTTCGGCACTGGAGCGCGATATGGTTTGTTGACGTTTTGAAGACCAAGAAATTAAGTTGTTGCCTAGAAAAACACAGTAGCCTGAGGTGGAACGGCGTGAATCTGGGCACCCCCCAGTCAGCATCAGAATATGCGATTAATTGAACTGATGTAGAGGGGGTTAAATGCAGACCATGATTGGTGGTGCCGCGAAGATACCGTAAAATTCTCTTGAGATAATTGAAATGTGGTTCACGGGGTGCATGCATAAATAGGCAGACTTGTTGGACTGCATATGCTATGTCTGGCCTGGTAATGGTTAGGTACTGAAGAGCACCTGCAAGGCTGTGGTAAAGGGTACCATCAGGGAGAAGTTCACCGGTAGTGGAGCTGAGCTTGGATGTTGTATCTGCAGGAGTATGGCATGGCTTGCAATTCTCCATTTTGGCCCGGGCAAGAATGTCTTGGATATATGTTTGTTGAGATAAGAATAGTCCTCCAGACGTATGTTTCACTTCTATACCCAAAAAATGATGTAACCTGCCAAGGTCAGTCATAGCAAATTCGCGAGACATGGCATTAATGAAAAATGATAATAAGTGGTCATTGGATGCCGTGAGAATGATGTCATCAACGTAAAGCAATAGATAAGCCATATCCGAGCCACGCTTGTACACAAATAGTGAGCTATCCGAAGTGGAAGTTTTGAAACCGCATTTGATAATATAAGAGGCAAAACGCTGGTACCAAGCGCGAGGTGCCTGTTTGAGCCCATAAAGAGAGCGGTTCAACCTGCAAACAAATTTTGGATTCCTGCTATCCACAAACCCTGGTGGCTGAAACATATAGACAGTCTCATTTAAATCACCATGTAAAAATGCATTTTTGACATCCAATTGATGGATAGGCCATGATCTAGATAAAGCGAGACTAAGTACTGTACGAATCGTGGTTGGTTTTACCACAGGGCTAAAGGTTTCATCACAGTTGACTCCAACTTGCTGTGACTTTCCATTCACAACCAACCGAGCTTTGTATCGCTCAAGAGTTCCGTTAGCATGGAACTTGTGGCGAAATAGCCACATGCATCGAATGATGTGTGCATCAGGCGGTCTCGGTACAAGATCCCATGTGTGGTTATCTATTAAAGCGTTGTATTCAGTTTTCATAGCATCATACCAGTGTGGATCGGATTGGGCATCAATGTGAGATTTTGGGATGGGTGATATGACTTCGGTATTAAGGTTAAAGGGAACTTTGGGTTTGGAGGTGCCGACCCGGGAACGAGTGACCATAGGGTGGTGTGGTTGGGTAGGGGGGGCATGTTGGGGTGGAGGTTGTGGGTCTGATGTGTTTGTGGGCTGAATGGGTGGTTGGTTTGTATGGGTAGTATGGGTGTTGTTTGGTGGTGGGGCTGTTTGGCGAGTTCGTCTAGAGTAAGTGATGGGTGGTGGAATAGGAGGTGGCGTGGGTATGGTAGTGGACGATGGTGAGGGTGAGGGTGTGGAAGGTGAGTTGGTGGTCGATGAGGTGGCAGTAGGTGTAGGGTTAGTGAAAATGAGTGGAGATGGGTCGGTCTCTAGGAAAGTGTATGAGTCAGGTGTTGGCTGGTATGATTTTGAAAATGGAAAGTCAACTTCATTGAAGGTTACATGTCGAGATAGAATGATTTTGCCCGTGGAACGATCAAGACATCGGTAGCCACGGTGGTCAGCAGGATAGCCTAGGAAGACACACGGAGTAGACCGTGGAGCAAGTTTATGAGGACGGGTGTCGGATTGGTTTGGATAGCATGCACAACCGAAAACACGGAGGTGAGCGTAATCCGGGTTTTTAAGGTATAGGGCAGCAGTGGGGGTTCGAAAACCAATGGTTTTGGATGGGAGGATGTTATGTAAGTAGACAGATGTGTGAAGGGCCTCGACCCAAAGATTGGGAGGGAGAGAAGCATGGGTGAGAAGGGACAGCATGATTTCGTTAAGGCGACGAATCATGCGTTCGGCTTTCCCATTTTGTTGGGATGAGTGGGGGCATGAGAAACGAAATTGTAACCCATGAGTTGCAGCAAATTGTTTAAATTGGGCATTGTCAAACTCCCCACCCATGTCACTTTGAAAAGATTTAATGTTGCGGTGAAACTGGGTGGATATATATTTGTAAAATTGTGTGAACTTGGTGTATGTTTCGGATTTAAATTTTAAAGGAAATACCCAAGTAAAATGAGTAAAATCATCAATAATAACTAAATAATATTTCTAACCCTGTTTGCTGAGGACAGGAGAAGTCCACAAATCAAAATGCACAATATCAAATGGGCAAACAGTAGTAGAAGTAGATAAATGAAAAGGTAAATGTTTGTGTTTCGCAATCTGACACGAATCACAAAAAGTACGGGCATGCTTATTACAGGAAATAAAATTATTAGAATTTAAAATGTCTAGAACATGCACGCCAGGATGTCCTAAACGGTTATGCCACGAGCCTTGTAGACCTGTGGAAACAAAAGCAGAAGCATCGGGAGGGGTGGAGGCAGTGAGCGGGTAGAGGTGACTGGTACTATCATGCCGACTCAAAATCATCCCACTCGGGTAATCCTTCACAGAAAAACCAAACGGGTCAAAATCAACGGAAACCCAGTTATCACGGGTGAATTTCCGGACAGATATGAGGTTTTTAATGATATTAGGGGTATGTAAAATGTTTTTGAGTTGGAGTGGTTTAGAAGTTGAGGGTAGGTTCGTATGACCCGATCCAGCAACCGGTAAACGATGTCCATTTCCAACTAATACATGTTTAATAGAATTACCACACGAGTGAGAAATCATACCTGAGTCCGATGTGAGATGATTGGTTGCACCCGTGTCCATGAACCATTGTGGGGTCTCCTCTTCTACCGCCATGGTTTGAAATGCTTCGGCTAATTCAGTGGGCTCAAGGGGATTGATGTCTGTGACATAGGCCTGGGCCGATTTGGAGGATGAATTTGATGTTTGGGCCGGTTGTTGTGGTGTGGACCAAGGAGAGGCCCAGCCCGGTAGTGTGGGGTATGGGCATGGAGGGGGAACGGGCCAATAGCTGGGCCAAAAATTATTGGGCGGGTGGGTCCAATAGTTATTATGTGTTTGGCGGTTTGAGTTACGGCTGGGTCCAGATTGACGATATGATCTGTTGGGCTGGTTATCAAAGGAGGGCTGCCCATTGGGCTGACTTGGCCCATTAACTTGATTAGGCCCATCCCGGCGATAAAACCCACCCCTATTGCTATTATTATTCTGAAAAGAAGAAGAACGATAACGATTCCTCTGATTAACCTGATTAGGTCCATACCGGTTACCCTGAGCATCATGGCGGCGATTCCCAGTATTCGCCGGAGCTTCTTGACGGCGAGCAGGAGGGTTTACAGCAGCTAGGGCTTCGGAAGATGCAGACACGGGTTCCTGAGCAGTCTGCCGTTCCAGATCTCCTCGAAGCATTTCAACTGCTTCGTTCCAAGATGGGAGTTCTCTATGGATCATCGCAGCGATTGTGTCGTATTCCCGTGGCAACCCCCGCACGAGTTGTAGGACTAGGGCTTGTTCAGTCACCGGAGTGCCGAGATCTTCCGGTTGGTCAGCTATGTCTCGAAGGTTTTGGCAATAGGCATCCAATGAAGGGGATGTGCTTAGTTTCATATTTGTGAACTTTGATTGCAACGCAGCACACCGGGGTCCCCTGTTGGTGTGGAAAATCTCACGAACACGAGTCCAAGCTTGAAGTGCCGTAGCATCATTACCTGGGTTCAAAAGGTCAAGAAGTTGTTTGAGATAATTATCAGCAAGGGTGGAGTATATCCACTGCAATACAATAGCATCAGTATTCTTCCACTGATCATACGACGGGTCGTCTTTGGAAGGAGGTTCAGACGTGATATGGTCCAAGACTTGATACCCACGTGCGTGAAGTTGAAAGAGTTTTACCCACGCAGAGTATGTCACCTTGGAGCCATCCAGAATCCGGACTTTCTTCGTGATGTCGGTAACGGTGTAGACGGGGTGAAGTGTGTTGGGTGGTTTGGCCGAGGCCTGGGAATTTTCTGCAGTGTTATCTGCCATGTTTTGGATGATAATGGTGTGGAAAGAAATGAGGAAATGGAAGCAGGGACAGCAAGGCCCGAAGGCGAGAATCTGCTGAAGACCGAAGTCAAGAACAGCAGTGGCAGATTTAGGTCCAGAGCAGTGGCTCTGATACCATGTTATAAGGTATGAATCGCTTGAATGATCAACTTCATTACACATATCGGTATTTATACAAGAGAGCCTATCTAGTGTTAAGGAAACATAATAATTACATATGAATATTTATAGTAAATACAAATCATAATAAAGAGACTGGTCAAACGCCATAATGGTGATGGCTGAAATCGTGGAGCTGATCATGGTCTAATATTATTTTGGTCATTGAGTCTGTCACGAGTGAGCCAACATGGGTCAATGGGCTTTGGGGTTGGGTTTGTTGGCCCAGAATAATCTTGCAGCGGATAGTTTTAATTGAAATATACAATAGAACAGTAAGAAACAATTGATCAAACAAATGAACACTGAATTGTGTTAACAAAAGGTTTCGGACAGAACTTGTTGGATAGAAAGATTGCAAGAATGTTGGATTGTTTTGTGTACAATCTTGATAAAGAATGAATGATGCTATTTAACATTTGTATATTGTTAATTATATAAGTTATATTGATAATTAGCTTTTATATTAAATTTCTATCTCATGACACGCATATATTGCAGGTGCTTAACAGTCTGGAGTTCTTCCGGTTGAACCTATTCATGGAAATATTAAGATAAACTAAATTTGTCCTCTTGCACAATGAACTTGGAATGGACTCACTGAAATGTTTAATTTGAAGATATAATCCCCATTGATTATAATCATAATATTAATCATCATCTCTACTAGTTGCCCTGCCTCACTAGGAAGATTGGTCAAAGGTGCACTGAGGTTGTTGTAGGAGAGATCTATGAAAGGAATGGTGGGCATTTTTACAACCTTGTAGGCAGAGATCTTGAAATGGCTACATTAGACATATCATAGTCATCTATGACACTGTGTTTGAACTTGACAAAAGCTAGTCGCTCATGCTCAAAGCAAGCCACCGTGGTCAAGCACCCAAAGGTATTTGCAATATAGTTAATAAAATGAAATGGAGCCCCAAACACCACTGATTCCCCATTATTTGATATATACCACAACCTCATTTAAGCTATGTAAAGATGGATTCTTATGATGAAGACTTGGAAGTCGATACTGCAATTTGTATCCACAAACATATCTTTGGGTCCAGCTTTATTTTTATTACACAAAGACTTTGAATAAGTCAACATAGTCCCCTCGAAATTTCTATTTATTAACAAATATGAAATAATAAGGAATACAGTTTTTTTTAAAATTTCACACTGATGGTTTAAAATGTATACTATCATAAATCCAAAATTTTCATTCATACTTCTAAAATTAAGTTTTTTTAAAAGCGTTTTGTAATGACCTTAACATTCGCCTAATGATTTATGAAAATAATGTTTGTTAATAAAACCAAGTCTTAAAAAATATATAATGTATTGTAATGTAAAGTAGCTTAATGTATCAACAATATAATATCATGTATATTAACTGTCAGAGATGTAATTCATTCTGAATAAAAATTTTTTGGCAACATTCTTCTATTCACATGGCTGACACCACTTGATGGTAAGTATAACAATTTTAAACCTTACAACACTTAAGCTCAACCAACCAATTCAAATGAGGGAAAACTATATAAACAGTACAACACACTCCACCACCAGTTCATAAGGGGAAACTATATATTCCAAAGACTGATTTATGTCTAGATCTTGATTTTTCTGTTTCCTAGTGGCGCCTTGAGGCAACGTAGGCCGCCCTCCCGCCCCTTTTCCGTTCTCCTATCCTTATGGTATATAATCCTTTTCAGTTCATAATATGAGTCTAAAACATTTATTTTGGTCATTGAGTCTGTCACGAATCAGCCAACATGGGTCAATGGGCTTTGGGGTTGGGTTTGTTGGCCCAGAATAATCTTGCAGCGGATAGTTTCAATCGAAATATACAGTAGAACAGTAAGAAACAATTGATCAAACAAATCAACACTGAATTGTATTAACAAAAGGTTTCGGACAGAACTTGTTAGACAGAAAGATTACAAGAATGTTGGATTGTTTTGTGTACAATCTTGATAAAGAATAAATGAAACTATCTAGTCCTATATATATGTTATCTAACCATATGTCATTGACAGTTATGTTCGAAGCAGTGTGATGGTTCTGTTGTGTCTTTCAAATGCCACCGGTTAAGATTTTGGGCGCCAAACAACCGGTATTAACTGTCAGGGGTAATTTGGTCTTTTCACAGCCTTGTCTCGCCTTTTGTTGATGTATATGCTGCTGTCCCTCCTTGTTATTTTGACCCATTAAGCTTCTTGATTATGTGCAGCTTTCGAATCAGATTAGTTGCAGTGTGTTGCTCATCCAATTTGACCCATATGCAAACTTTTGCCATCATAAATACAGAAAACATATATTCAAATGTTTAACATACTAATAGAATCATAATATGAGTCTAATATATCTAACAACTAAACCTGTCATAATAGAACATGGAAAGTAAATATCATATGAGATGCACAGCTAAAAAGGTCCAAATCTTGCCTAGAGTCAGAGCTGAAAAAGTCAACTACTAAGTAAGATGCAGAAGTAAAAAAGTCAAATATGAAAGGCCAACTGTCATAAGGAGCATGGGTCAATCCAAAATTGGATATGTCAAAAGGATACAGAGTACAAATGAATTTTGGAGGCAATACTGGGAAATTATTTGTTACTGATCCATACAAGTCAACAGCAGAGCTATCTTGAACGAGGCTAAAAATCTAAAGTCAATTATGATCTTGTTTGATGATTTATTTCTGCATTGAAGACTGTAACTTAGATATTATGGCTGAATCCAAAGTTGATAAGTAGGAAAAAGGCGTCTGATGATTTATTTCTCCTCAGCAATTCCCCAAAACCTTGTTGCAAAACCACAAGTTAAGTTCAGATAATACCATACCTTGTTGGGCTCATCTGTTCTTCATGTTTCTTTCTAGGGCACAGCGGTTGGATCCTGATCATGGTTGGAGCAATTCACGTAGATTTGTGTTCCCATCATATATTGATGGATCGGTGACTACAATTGATTTCCTATTGGAATTCGTCTTGACAAGTTGTTTGACAAATTCAAATGGCTCAAAAAATTTAAAGCTGTAATGCTTGAAGGATCGGCCCACCCAAATCGTTTTTTGATAAATCGAGAGAAATTAACGCTATCAGTTGTCCAATGTTGTTTGGGATGCCTCCTCTAAGATGATTATTGGACAAATTGAGACCTACAAATGCAGAAGGTGCAATAAACTCTACAGGTGTCTCTCCAACAAGTTTGTTGGTTGAAAGGTCCATAACCAAAGTGACTAGCGTACGAATTGCTAATCATACCTTGCAATTCTCCTAGACAACGAGGGACTGTTCCAGCTAAGTTGTGTGCAACATCCAAAATTTGGAGCTTTGAATTTGTGCAAAAGTCAAAAAAGGTTCAGAGCTAAAAAGTCAAATATTTGCCTAGAGTCAAACTGCAAAAGTCAACTTCTATGTGAGATGCAGAAGTAAAAATGCCAATGTCCAGAACCGAAATTACCGCATCAGATCAATCCGAAACTTATAGTCAAAGTCATATGGGCAAGAAGGAATTACGGAAATAAGCGGATGGGTTAGCAGACCTGATCATGATAATCGTTGGGCTGATTTTATTTCCTGATATCAGCATAATAGATAATACTCAATTAATAAGAAATATGTTGGTGATTTGACGTCAACAGATAGCAAATATATTATTGACTTAATCAGCTGGAAATGTTAAGTATCAATGGAGTTTCATAGATAAGGGATATAGATGCTTAAACAAAGTCAACAGTTGGGAAATGACTGTAGCTCATTGTCAACTGTTAACCATTTGTGGTCAGATTGTGCGTTTCTTCCCATCACAAGCAACAAAGAACCGTTTGATCCAAGATAAATACATCATTACCAAAATGACTATATGGTTTTATATTATATATTTATATGGCAAAGTATAAGGTTGAAAGAGTTGTAATTTACTCAAGTCTGAACTAAACGAAATGTTGAATCCAAGATAACAGTTGGTTTAAACTTAAGCCTGCAAAATGATTGGGTTGGGTTGGGTAGGGTCATGTCATGGGTCATACAGTGTTCAGTCAGAAACGGGTCAGTTTGGTTTGGGTCAAAGACAGTTTTTTTATATAGGTTCGGGTTAAATAGGGAGTCATATTAAAAAGGATTCACAATTCTGAATAGTAGATCATTATTGCTTTAACTAATTTCCTGAGCTGATGATTCTAATCGAACACCAAACAGAAGCATATATTGTCTGCTCTGAATATATATATATTTTTTTTTTACAGTTTTTTTATTTCTTTCTGAAAACATTACTGTGTATTAACATAGAAGACCCGTAATTCTCGTGAATATATCAGTTCCCAAATAAGAAATTAAAGTTAGTGACTTGGTGTTCACTGTGTACGTAAATAGTGTCATAAAAAACATTTAAACAACACAAGTGCAATGCCATACAAATATATCTATCTCTTAACAAAAGAGTGAGAAATTCCCAAGTAAAATTAAACAAATACCATGAGATAAGAAGTACATAACAAATATATATACACACATACCCACGTCATATAACACATATATGCCTTTCAAATATAGAATCCTAAAAGCATTATCAAAATGAAAAATAAGCAATAATAATATGCATGTGAATTACTGGAATTCGAGTAGATCTATATGGCTTCTCTTCATCTCGTCATCTTGTTAACTCTTACCATGACTGCAATGTGTATCTTGTCAATGGTGTCCGCAGCATACACGAAAAGATTACGTCTCCATTGCTTCTTCAACGCTAAAACTACAATAACACCCCAAAACCCTGTTGCAAAACCACATGTTATGTCCATATAAAACCATAACTTGTTGGGCTCATCAGTTGCTTCATATTTGCTATTCGCTTTTGTGGTTGGCTCTTCATGATTGGAACAACTCTTTGGCAACGGAGCTCCACATAGATCTTTGTTCCCTGCATATATTGATGGATCAATGAGGGTCTGTAATTGATTTCCAGGCGGAATTCGGCCCGAAAAATTGTTTTTTGACAAATTCAAATGGCTCAAAAAAGTCAAAGCTGCAATGCTCGAAGGGATCAGACCGTCCAACTTGTTTCCTGATAAATCGAGAGAATTTAACGCTGTCATGTTTCCAATGTGGTATGGAATACCACCGCTAAGATGATTATTGGACAAATTGAGACCCACCAATCCAGAAAGTGCAGTTAACTGTACAGGTATTTCTCCGACAAATTTATTGCTTGAAAGGTCCATGTTAGTGACAAGTGACCATGTTTTCGTATACTCAAGAGAAATGCCTTTCATTACCTGAATTAACTCCTCTCACTACCATCATCAAAGGAGACGACATCATGATTTTTAACCATGCCTTGCAATTCTCCTAGGCAATGAGGAATTGTTCCTGTAAAGTTGTTGTGTGCAAGATCCAAAACTTGAAGCTCTAACATTGTGCACAAAGATCGAAGAATTCCTCCGGTAAAGTAATTGTTGTGTACCCTAAAAACCCACAGCGAATACATTATTTCTCCAACGGATTCTGGTATTTTTCCGCATAATGCGTTATCGCCTAGATCTAAGACCCATAACCGACTTAAATTCCAAATTTCTGCAGGAAGCTCACCAATAAAGTTATTATCATTCAAGTGTAACAATGATAATGATGAGTTGGGCCCTATAAAACTTGGAATGACGCCGCGTAACTTATTAAAGCTTAATTTCATGAATTGCACATTTTGGAGATTCTCAAAACATTTGGGAATTTTCCCAGTTAACCTGTTTCTGGAAAGATCAAGTACAAGTAAATCTGTCCTCTTGCACAAGGACCTCGGAATCGACTGATTAAAAATGTTATTTTGAAGAAATAAACTTGATGGAATATCATCATCATCATCATCAATATTTGTAACCCCGCTAGGAAGGTTGGTCAAAGGTCCGCTAAGGTTGTTGTGAGAGAGATTTATGATAGGAATGATGGGCATCTTCCGCAACCATGTGGGCAGAGGTCCTGAAATGGTTGTATTAGGCAACTGTAATATCTTAAGTTTCCTCTGATTTTGAAGCCATTGTGGAAATCCATTTTCAATCTTACAAGAACTGAGATCAATTTCTATCAATTGGAATGGAGGCAGCCACTCAGATGAAACATTGAAGGTCAACTTACTGTTAAAAGCTGCATACAAGCTCTCCAACGTGGAAAGCTTAGCAAAATGGGATTCAAAAACTACCCCCTCTAAAAAATTATTAGAGACATCAAGATAACTAAGTTTAGAAAGTTGCCCCATTGAAATTGGAAGAGCCCCACTCAACTGATTGTAACCCAGATCCAAATATGTTAAAGCGACTAATCTTCCAAGGGATTCTGGAATTGACCTGTTCAAGCAATTTCCATATAGGTAAAGTTCTGTAAGTTTATCAGGGAATGTTGGAATGGGACCCGTTAACTCGTTATATGATAGATCAAACACTCGCAATAACCTTAATTTTCCTGGAGATTCTGGAATTGGACCGGTCAAGTGATTGTGAGAAAGATAAAGTTTGGTAAGTTTTTCAAGGAATGTCGGGATGGGACCCGTTAAACTGTTACCAGATAGATCTAGGTGTTGGATGTTAGAAAGGGTAGTGAAATTATTAAGAATATGAGATAGATATGTTTCGTTGATGCTACATGACTGCAAACGGAGCCCAAACAAAGAAGGGATCATGCTTAGAAACTTTGCAAAATTCCATGTTGGACTAAATTCAAATGATGAAAGATCAAGGTATTGTAAGGATGTCATGTTTTGAAAAAAGTGAGGAAGTTGACCTTTGAAATAATTGTAGCTAAAATCTAGATGTCTGATGTTAGAAAGTGGAGTGCTTGAATTACGAAGAGGAATGAAATTGGCATTAGAAAGACCACATCCTGAAAAGCTTAACTCTTTTAACGAAGGAGCCATGTAAAGCACCATGTCAAGGCTTTTTGTTCCACTAAGATTCACATAACTCAAGTCAAGATGCTCGAGTGACGAAAGGCCAGAAATCCAAGTCATGTCATGTGCAACCAACTCTTGGTAACTGAGATCAAGTTTCTTTAAATTAGAAAGATTTCCAATGTGGTGAGGAATAATACCAGAAAAACTTGCATGAGAGAGATTCAGGTAAGTCATTTGTTCCAAGGATCCAATGAACTTTGGGATATGACTTTCTTGAAAATGATTCCCACTCAAGTCTAAGTATTTTAAATTCCTTAGCTCTACTAGGTATTCAAAAGAAAAACGAGCAAAAGATAAAAGGGAACCACCTCTGAGATGAAGACTTTCAACACTGCCGGTATCACCATCACACATGACTCTTTCCCATCGGCAACAATCATTACCAACCCATGATGACAAGATATCATAGTCATCTATGACACCATGTTTGAACTTGAGAAGGGCTAGTTGCTCATGTTTGAAGCAAGCTACTGTTGTATTTCGAGCACCAAAACAAGTATGTATGCTTGCAACTAGAAATATAATTACAAAAATGAAATGCATCCCCAAACCCCACTTATCAATCCCCATTATTAAATCTTACAACCCGATTAAGCAAGAAAAAAAGTCGAAATGTAAATTTGGATTCTTATGATTTAGTGATGGGTTCTTGAGATTAACTGAACTATTTCATTTATAGATAGAGAAATGATAGAAAATATTGCAATGGAAGACTTGGAAGTCAATACGGCAATTTGTATCCACAAAAATAATATTTGGGTCCTGCTATGTTTTAATCCACAAAGACTTTGAAGAAGTCAACAAAATCCCATGGAATTTCTCTGGGTAAACAAATATGAACTGGTAATACAATGTTTTACAAACAAGCAGTAAAAACAAATTTGACTGTATTTTTCTCTTAGTGACGGGTCTAGTGGGCTTTGAGGTGAATGCCATTTCCCTAAAAACGAATTTGACTGTATTTGGCTGAGAGCCTCTACTGATAATAAGGTTTGAACATAGGATAAACAATCTTGTTATTCTTCCTCTGGATTTAGGGGTGTAGATGAGAGTTCGCGGAGTATGGTGTGGCTGACCCGCAGAATCATGATGGACGGGTAAATCATGGTGTTTAAGATGCTTAACTATGTGTTTTTAATGTCGTTTAATTGATTATATGCTTTGAATGTGATAACTACGCAATGATGTGTGATTGTAGGTTAAACGACATATTTGGAAGCTTAAACGTTGTTGAGGTTGAGTTTGGATGGTGAACCGAAGATATGGAAGTGTTCGGGACGTTTGTTGTGGCTAAATGACGTTAAAGATAATTTTTTGATAAGCCAAGAACACCCGAGTCGGAGGCTAATAATAATAATAATAATAATAATAATAATAATAATAATAATAATAATAATAATAATAATAATAATATTATGAGACAATGTCTTGCTAATAATAATAATATATAATAATAATAGTAACATAATGAAAAGTGAAGGAGATTGTTATGATTGCCTCGTGAAGGAACAAAAGCAAATGAAAAAGAATTTGGCAGTACTTGGTGGCCGTAGGGCCATGTTAAGTTGGCGTAGGCTATAGCGTATGATGAGAAAAAAAAGGAAGTTTGTTTAAGGTTTTAATAAAAAAATATATGCAACCCTATTAGAGGATCAGCCTCCTAGGACGAAAGTGTGAGATTTTTGGGAGTAATTTTGAAGCACAATCATCACTATTCATCATCATTCATCCATATCTTCAATTCTCATTAACATGTTCGGTATTATTATTCAAACTTTTGATTCGGTTCTTGTTACCATGAGCGGCTAAACATCTTGTAATCACCTCCGGGTGTATGGTTTATTTGTGAAACCTTAACTCTTGTTTGATTTGGTTTATGGATTGTTTTTCATTTAGTTGAAGAATATTTGTGGTTTTTATCATTTAAGCGATTCACTTGTTTTCATTTGCTTATCTTTTTATCATTCACATTCGGTTTTTCTTGCATCGTGAGTAGTTTGATAATTTAGAGGGTAGGTGATACTTGTGGGTTGGTAATTGAATTATACAGGTTATTATTAAAAACTTGTGTTCGGTTATCACTTGATTTGAACCGTCCAACAAAACTATGTCTATGTAGTATCCAATCAATTAAACAAGAGTAGGGTGGATCATTAACCGGAAGCCTGGAGGGGATTACTTCGTTTATATTATTGTTACAACTTCTTAAATTCAATTAAAAAAACAAAGTAATTAGATTTAAATTTACTAGTTGACTTACAAAACTATACTTTCCACCAATTCCCTGTGTAGACGACTCAACTTCCATATACTACTAATTTCATTATTTTTGACCGACCAAACGACATCGATCAAAATGGCGCCGTTGCCGGGGAATCGGTGCGCTTAGTTAGATAGTTTTGTTTTAGTTTTATTGCTTTTCTTAGTAAAAAAAAACAAAAAAAAAAAAACAAAAAACAAAAAACAAAAACAAAAATATTTTTCTTTTTCTAGTGTTTTAGTTTAATTTTTGTTTTGCTTTATTTAGTTCGGTATTACGTGTGGTTTGCTTGTTTGTGTCTGTGCAGGTAATTCAGTTGCATGCATCATACACGTTATTCGGGCAAAACTTCACCGCTAATTTACGATCCGAAAATTGAAAAGACAGCTAGAAAGAACAGAGTCATTCATCAAACCCGACCAACACCAAACATGAGCCATCACAGTAACCAAGATAACCAACCTCCACCGAACCAACCTGACCCAATACCACCACAACAAAACCCATTGGGCGATATGCCTTCACGACCATTGCAAACAGCACCAACTCCAAGACAACAACAACCATTCCCACAATTTAACCCGGATCCGAACGCTGGTGGTTCTAGACAATTTCAGCAAGGCCATCAAGAGCATGACGAGTGGGACGAACATTATGAAAATGATCAAGCTTTTGAGGTCCCACAACAGCAACAACAACCCAACCACCCATTAGCCTTAAATCGACAACCACCACAAAACCGAAACCCAAGATCTAGCAGTAATAGAGCAATGGATTCACTTCATGGAGATGACAGTATGCACGGTACAGCGGGCACTTTTAATGGTAGAGTTACTGATTGGGATGGAGGAGTTGCTGATGATGGATACTACATGAATCAGGATCAGTTCGACTATGATGAGCATGATGAGTTTGGTCCGCAATATCAGCAGCAACATCAGCGAGGGTTTAATATCAGGGGACATAATCAGGGACAGAGAGGGGTCCCTCGGAATCAACCAAGAAATCAAGTGCGAGGGAATGGGCAGCGGCAATATGTAGATGGAGTACCTCGGGTGAACTACAGACCTCCTGTAAATGGCGTTGGGAGCCATTTTATTCCAGTGGCCACCGAGCACACTTCACCCATAGTACCACCACATCAGAACGGAAGGAGCTTTGAAGTTAGACCCCAATATTTGAACCACCTTCCGAGTTTCTATGGTAAGGCAACAGAGGAACCCTATCTACACATTGCGGAGTTTGTGAGTATCTGTAACACCATTGGGGGCCATGGGTTTAGTCAGGATGAAGTGGGGTTGATGATGTTTCAGTTCACCCTCAAGGATCAAGCAAAATTGTGGTATCATTCATTGCCTGCTGGGAGTATATTCACATGGCAAGAGCTTCAACAGCAGTTCTTAGAAGAATATTATACTATGACTTGCACTACTGATGCTCGGGAGGCTATCAGAACCTTCCAACAACCCTCGGGGGAACCATTTCATGAAGCCTTCACGAGGTTTAAGGAGTTGTTAAGGAAGTGTCCACATCATGATATACCTATGTGGGAACTGATTAAGTCATTCTATGATGGCTTATTACCCGAGGATGTTAGAGATTTGAATGCCAATAGTAATGGTACCTTTTTGACTAATCATGAGGATGTGGATTGGGAGTACATGGAGAGGTTGGCAGTGACATCAAAGAGACAGGCTCGTGCTAGTAGAAGAAGCCGAACAGGTGCAGCTAAGGGTGTTGATGTAGAAGCTGAAAAGAGAATAGCAAGCTTAGAGCGACAGATTGCACAGTTGACAGCTGGTAGAGGCGCAGGAAGGAGTGATGGAGCAAAGGCAGCTAATTCTTTTACAGTTTGCTCCATTTGTGATGATCTGGGACACATGGATGCTGATTGTCCTACTCAACAAGGGAAATCTGAAGAAGTAAATCAGCTTTATGGACAGCGAAATCCATATGATATGAATTCTAATTCATATCACCCAGGTTTGCGAAATCACCCTAATTTTAGTTACAGTAATACTTCTAACCAGTTGAATCCTCCATCACAGGTACCTAATCAAAGCAATCAGAGAGGATATTCAGGCCAAGGGAACTACAACAATCAAAGAAACTACCAGCAAGGATCTGGAAGCAATCAAGGGAGTTCTCAAGGCAACGGGAGAAGTCAAGGCAATCAACAAGGTGGATCCTCGGGGCAGGATGTATCAGTGAAGGATATGTTGACTGAGTTTATGAAGTCAACAGGAGAATTCATGAAGTCAACGGGCGATTTCATGAAGGAGATCAGAAAGGACAACGAAATCAGAGACAAGGAGTACAAGGCCCTTTCGAAGCAAGTTGGCCAGATTGCAGAAGAGTTGTCCACTATGCGTCAAGATCCAGGTAAGCTACCGAGCACCACCACAGTGAATCCTGCACACCAGTCATCCAGCTCGAGACATGGCAAGAATGCACAGATTAATCAGGTAAGTATTCTTCGCTCAGGTAAGATTTATGACAATAAGGTAGGGTCTCCACCACCATTTGTAGAGGGGGTGGTGGAGGATGTTAGTGATGACGATGATGAGGGGGAATCTGTGAAAACATCTGTTAGCCCTAAAAAGACTAAGTAACTTTTTCTGAATCACCAAATAGGGTATTAGAGAATAATACTGAAGCTAAGGAAAAGGGTGTGGAGGGTAATACCATCCCGTTTCCTGAAGCTTTGGTACCACCAGAAACAAAGGTAAAAAGAAGGAGCCCACAATAGGAGGAGATGTGGGAAATTTTTAAGCAGGTAAAGATTAACATACCTTTGTTGGATGCTATTAAATAGATTCCTGCTTATGCTAAGTATTTGAAGGAGTTGTGTACTCAAAAACGGCAAAATAAAGTTCCAAAGAAAATTGATTTTTCAGAAAGTGTCAGTGCCGTTTTGTCGGGTATACTTCCTCCTAAGCTCAGGGATCCAGGAACTCCTTTGATACCCATTCAAGTGGGTGAATGTAGGATAGACCGAGCTTTACTGGATTTCGGAGCTAGTGTTAGCATCTTACCGGGGAGTTTATACGACCAGTATGATTTTGGGCCTTTACAGAAAGCCGACACTACTGTGGTGTTGGCCGACTTGACTTTGAAACTTCCCCGGGGGATAGTATATGATGTCATTGTCAAAATTGAGGACTTTTACTACCCAGTTGATTTTCTAGTGTTGGATTATGTCTCTTCAAATACAACTAAACAACCTAATGTGATACTTGGTAAACCGTTTTTAGCAACTGCAAATGCTTTAATTGATTGTAGAAACGGGACAGTTGACATGGCATTCGGGAATAGGAAAGTTCGTTTAAGCGTTTTTCCCCATATATCTAACTCTCTGGTCAGTGATGAATGCTTTATGGAAGGCATTATTGACACGTGTCACCCCATGTAAATGAGGAGGACGCAACAGAGACGTGCTTTGTTTGTGACAGGAAGGATGTTGAATATAGGGAAGTTCTGAAAGAGATGGAGAACGAGTTGGAGGTGATGGCGGTCAAAGAAGGGAAACCCACTTGGACACATCAGGTGGAAAGCCTACCAGAGCACATTGACACACAGTTGAAGCCATCATTGGAATCACCTCCACAGCTGGAACTGAAAGAATTACCAAAGCATTTGAAATATGCTTTCGTGGGTGAGAATAAAACTCTTCCTGTTATTATTGCTTCTAATTTGTCTGATGTGCAGGAAAAAGCATTGATGGAAGTGTTGGTGGAGCATAAGGCGGCGATTGGATGGACCATTGCAGACTTGAAGGGAATTAGTCCATCCATTGTGATGCACAGGATCATCACTGAAGAAGGTGCAAAGCCAGCTAGGGATGCTCAGAGAAGGTTGAACCCGAATATGCGGGAAGTGGTGAAAAAGGAGGTTTTAAAGTGGCTTGATGCAGGTATTGTCTACCCAATTTCAGATAGTGAGTGGGTGAGTCCGACACAGACAGTGCCCAAGAAAGCAGGTATACAGATTGTTACAGGTGAGGATGGTGAGCAAATTGCTACCCGGCCCGTGACCGGGTGGCGTATTTGCATTGATTACCGAAAGTTGAACTCTGCGACTTCCAAAGATCACTTTCCATTACCGTTTGTTGATCAGATAGTTGAGAAACTCGCAGGTCAGAAATTTTACTGCTTTCTAGATGGATATTCAGGATATAACCAGATTGCCATACATCCTGAGGATCAACAGAAGACTACATTTACATGTCCATATGGCACCTTCGCATTCAGGCGAATGCCATTTGGCCTATGTAACGCCCCGGCCAACTTTCAAAGGTGCATGATGAGTATCTTCTCAGATATGGTCGGGGACTCTCTTGAGATCTTCATGGATGACTTTTCCATTTTTGGCACATCTTTTGAGTCATGTTTAACGCAACAAAAGTTTTGAAGAGATGTGTCGAAACAAATATGGTTTTAAGTTGGGAAAAGAGCCATTTTATGGTTCAGGAAGGGATTGTGTTGGGACATGTAATGTCAAGTAGGGGAATCGAGGTGGACCATGCTAAAATTCAAATGATTTCAACTTTACCTCCACCTACAAATTTCAAAGGCGTTCGTTCCTTTCTTGGACACGCCGGGTTTTATAGACGGTTCATAAAAGGATTTTCTATTATTACTAAACCGCTATGTAACCTTCTGTTGAAAGATGTCCCGTTTGTTTTTGATGAAGAATGTATGAAAGCTTTTACCACCCTAAAACAAAAACTAATTGAAGCTCCTGTTTTACAATCACCAGACTGGTCCACCCCTGTTGAGATAATGTGTGATGCTAGTGACTATGCAGTTGGGGCGGTTTTGGGACAACGGGTGGATAAAAAGCCTGTGGCTATTTACTATGCAAGCAAAACTCTTTCTGATGCTCAGTTAAATTATACCACTACTGAGAAAGAGTTGCTTGCAGTTGTGTATGCATTGGATAAGTTTAGATCTTATTTATGGGGTAGCAAAGTTATTGTTTATTCTGACCATAGTGCTGTCAGGTACCTCATGGAAAAGAAGGATGCTAAGCCAAGGTTGATTCGTTGGATCTTACTGTTGCAGGAATTCGACCTTGAGATTCGATACAAGAAGGGGAGTGAGAACGTGGTAGCCGACCACTTGTCATGGGTGGTGCATGAGACACAAGCACCGGAAGTAGAAATCAATGACACATTCCCAGATGAGCAATTATTATCTATTTCCACTAAACCATGGTTTGCTGATTTTGCTAATTATGCAGTTACAAGAACCACTCCAGAGCACTGGTCAAAGAGGAAGAAGCAACATTTTCTTTCTCAAGCAAAGTATTACATATGGGATGACCCATACCTCTTCAAAGTTGGACCAGACCAGCTCATCCGACGATGTGTACCGGATGATGAAGTTCAATGTGTGCTGAGCATGGTGCACACATCAGCGTGTGGTGGCCATTTCAGTGGTCAAAAGATGGGCCACAAAGTGCTTTCATGCGGCCTATATTGGCCTACCATTTTTAAAGATGCTTTTGAGTTCGCTAAAAATTGCTTAAGATGTCAACAGATGGGTAGCATCTCAAAACGGAACGAGATGCCCATGCAGCCGATTCTAGTTGTCGACATCTTTGATGTTTGGGGAATCGACTTCATGGGCCCGTTCCCAAATTCATTCGGTAACTTGTACATCTTAGTGGCAGTGGATTAGGTGACCAAATGGATCGAAGCCATTGCCACCAAGACGAATGATCACAAAGTGGTGTTCAAGTTTGTCCAAAGTAACATCTTTACTCGCTTTGGAATCCCTCGTGTGATCATTAGTGATGGGGGTCCCACTTTAAAAATTTTTACTTTGGCAAGCTACTGAAAAGTTATGGTGTAGACCACCGTATCGCGACACCGTATCACCCACAAACGAGTGGGCAAGTTGAGGTGTCCAATAGGCAGATTAAGGAAATTTTACAGAAAACTGTGCGACCCGACCGCAAGGACTGGTCCACTAAATTGGACGATGCTTTGTGGGCGTATCGCACTGCCAACAAAATGCCTATTGGAACCACACCTTATCGGTTGGTCTACGGGAAGGGGTGTCATTTACCTGTTGAACTTACTCATCGTGCCTTATGGGCTGTTAAACGGGTTAACATGGACTATGATGCTGCAGGAAAGGCAAGGAAGTTAGCATTGGGAGAGCTGGAAGAGTTGAGAAACGAGGCATATGAGAGTGCAGCGGCATATAAAGACAAAGTCAAGAAGGTGCATGATGCCAAGATCCGGTTGAAAAACATCGAGGTGGGTCATAGAGTTTGGTTATACAATTCTAGATTGAAATTATTTCCAGGAAAGTTGAGGAGTAAGTGGACTGGACCGTATCTGGTCACACGTGTGGGGAACTATGGAGATGTGGAGATTGAAGACTTTGATGATCATTTGAGGCAAGTGGTGAATGGCCACGGATTGAAACCGTATATTGAGCCGAATGACATCAATGGACCGGACAAACAGTCAGAGAGCTTCGCGTTAAGCAGCCTGACTTATGATTCAGAATGAGCATTCGAGGTACAAGTCTGGCTGAAGACTAATAAACTTAGCGCTACCGGGAGGCAGCCTGGAAATTTTGTATATATCTTTTGTTTTTGTATATATTTCGTTTTAACCATTTGCAAGTTGTTGAAGCACGCCCGGTGTCTCACACAAGTGTGGGGAAGGTTGACTCGCTCAGGTACGTCTGTAGCTTGAACCGAAAGTTGGGGTCAACTTTAGATTTTTCAAGGGGTGGTGGCAATAACTAAAAATTTTTGCAAGGGGATTAATATTTTTCAAAAAAAATAATAATAATAATAGAAATAATAAATAAAATATAATATAAAGAGTAAAAAAAAAAAGAACGTAAAAGAAAAAAATAAAAAATAAAAAGTAGTGATAAAATAATGAGACAAAATGGAAAACATAAAGATGTAGAACGTAAAAGAAAAAAAAAGAACAAATGAGAAAAAAAGGAAGTAAAGATGTTGGAGTGAAGCAAAGTCAACAAACAGTGTGTCACCAGAACTTTTCAAGCGTAAGACCAGATATGCTGGCCGTACCTTACGCAAGTAACCAACCAAAATAATCAGCCCTTGACCAGAGCTTGACACCCGTAACAGATGTGTTGCCAAATGCATCACATTTATATAGTAGTTTTGTATAGTTTTTAATCATTTAACGTTCGTAAATATCGTGTCTTAGATATTTATTTGTGTCTTGGTGTTAAGCAGGTGTTCGTGGGCTAAAACGAGAGAAAAAGAGTCTAATTGGAGGTGAAACGAGTGCACGGATGAATAAGGAATGAAAAGAAAATAAAATCTGTCAGATCACTTATTCATGCCCCATGAATAACCTCAGGAGTTATTCATGCCCCGCGAATAACTGAATAGGGTTGCAAAATGACTATACTGCCCTTAATGAATCCAGCTATTTACCCTTGCTACCCTCGCGAAGTTATGACTTATTCATGCCACGCGAATAAGTCAGGGAGTTATTCATGGGGTCGCGAATAACTCTTCAGCCCATAAAAAGCCCATTTTCGCAATTAAAAACCTAGCAGCCGTTTGGGGAGATAATTATTGAGTTCCAGAGCTAACAAGGGGCGATTTTGAGTATTTTTTGCAGTTCCATTCATTCCGGTTGATGCCAGAGCAATCCAGAACAAGTTTTGAAGCCGAAATCATGAAGATGCAAGGCTAATCATCCTGCGGTTTCTCCGGGTGAACGATTTGGTTATTTTATCAATTGTTTTATGTTTGATACTTATTATTGGGATTAGATTTTGTGAACACCTTAACGGTCTTTGCGTCTAATTGTATGTTTGACTGATCTAGACAGTTTGGTTGATTAATATTATTGCATTATGTTATCGTATCTTGGTTTTCTTGCACTAGGATTAATTTAACTTTGCAATTAATGTTATGATAGCTGAATTGGGT
This sequence comes from Ambrosia x helenae, assembly GCA_030844895.1. NCBI lineage: Eukaryota > Viridiplantae > Streptophyta > Magnoliopsida > Asterales > Asteraceae > Ambrosia > Ambrosia x helenae. The sequence continues at coordinate 7,291,038 of CM061230.1, read as the reverse complement.
CGAACAATTTAAACAAAGTCATGTCTATGTGATTTCCTAGATAGGGTATTAACATAATTCAGTTGATAATTACCGAATCAAAAACCCGGAGTGACCGTTTTTCCATGTTATTGTCTTTTATAAACTCTATTATCAATCCGTTTTGCAGCACTGCAGCACTCTTACATTAAACTTCATAAAATTACTTTAGTTAAGTTTAATTTAATTAGTAGTTAGTAAATTAGCACTTTCCACAAACTCCCTGAGGTTCGACAACCCTACTTCCTATACTGCAGTCAGTTGTAGCTAAGGAGTAGTTTTTATTAAGTTTTTGATTAGCACTTCGACACGCGATCAAAATGGCGCCGTTGCCGGGGAGTTCGTGCGCTTAGTGTTTAGTTTAGTTTAGTTTGTTTATTTATTTTCTTAAAAAAAAATTGTCTTTTTAGTTATTTGTTTCCGTATTTTATTTCTCTTCTTCGTTCAGTACTACTCTATTTGTTTTCTTGTTTTTGTGTGTGCAGGTGACTTCTGTGTTGCATGCATACTAGGTTTTCCAAAAAGTCGTCTCCATTGTTATTTGATCCAGAGATTGAGAAGACAGCACGTCAAAACCGTGTTGTTTTTCGTTCAGCAGTAAAGAAGCAATCAAGTTCTTCAACAGTCGCTCAGAGAATTGAAGAAGCAGCTATTGAGATGGCTGATCAGGATAACCAAAATGACCAAATACCCAACCAACCGAATGATCTTATTCCACCTGCTCTACCAAACCAACCCATCCCAAACCCACCACCACCACAACAACAATTCCAACCTGGTGAGTATTTTCAAGCTGCTAACCCACGTCCACAACAAAACCAACAAAATCCAAGAAACCAACCTCGTCCACAACAAGCAGTTATCCCACCCAACCGACAACAGAACCAACAGAGATATGATGAGGGAAGTGTGCATACTTGGGACTCTGATTGGGATCAAGAGGACGAACAGGAACCGTATGATGGGAGATATGGTAATTATGGGCATGACATGGAGTATGAGCAGCAGCCACCACAGCGGGTTAATCAGGGGAACCGTGTTCAGGGATACAGAAATAATCAAGCACCACAAGGGGTTCCTCAATTTAATGTTGGAAATATGGGGATAGGAGATGAGTTACAGTTAGTAGATGGTGTCCCACAGATACGTCAGAGGGCACCGGTTCAGGGGGTTGATAGTCATTTTAGGCCGGTCATTGTACCCAATTCTTCAGCTGTAGTGACACCGGTGAGCAGGAACGGGAGAGCATTTGAGGTGAGACCCCAATATTTGGGTCATCTACCTGAGTTCTATGGAAAAAGATCTGAAGAGCCTTACTTACATATATCAGCATTTGAGTCTGTGTGCAATATGATTGGAGGATCAGGGTTTACTAAGGACCAGGTAATGTTGATGATGTTTCAGTTCACCTTGAAGGACAAGGCAAGGCAATGGTTTGCTACACTACCCCCAGGTAGTATATACACTTGGCAGGATATGCAACAAATTTTCTTGGAAGAGTATTACACCATGAGCAGAACATCTGAGGCTCGGGATGCAATAAGAGGATTTCAACAGAATTCAGGGGAAGCATTCCATGAGGCTTTTACTAGATTCAAAGAGCTATTGAGAAAATGTCCTCATCATGGGATTCAGACATGGGAACTAATAAAAGCTTTTTATGATGGATTGACACCAGAGGATGTTAGGGGGTTGACTGCCATTAGCAATGGCACATTCTTTACTAACACTGAAGCTGTGGATTGGGGACACTTGGAAAGGATGAGTGCCACTTCAAAGAGACAGGCGCAATCATGTAGGAAGTTGAGACCATCATCTGTCAAGGCAGCAGACTGTGAAGCTGAAGAAAGAATTGAAAAATTAAAGCAGCAAAATTTACTCTTGGCAAAACAGGTAGCTCATCTTAATTTGGGGAAGAGTAGTGAGGCAAAGGCGGCTAATGCTTTTTCGGTATGTACTGATTGTGGAGAGTTGGGACATCTAGCCCAAGACTGCCAGGGGCCTTTGGAGAATACAGAAGAGGTGAATCAAGTTTATGGAGAACGGAAGCAATATGACATGAATTCCAACACCTATCATCCTGGGCTCAAAAACCACCCAAACTTCAGATATGGTAATCCTAATAATCAATTAAATCCTAACTTTTCTGGTTCTAATGTGCAGGGAGGAAATCAACAACAGTCTCAGAACAGGCAGTATGGATATAATCAAGGGGGTTACTCAAAGAATACCTATAATCAGAGTGGTCAGCAGCAGAGAGGAAATCAACAAGGCACATCAGGAGGAGGTAATGATCAACTAAGTGCAATCTTGGATGCCATTAAAGCTGTACAGAATGATGTCAGGACAGTACAGAACGATGTCAGGACAGTTCAAGAAGAGGTCAAGGGAATGCGAAAAGACAATGAAGTGAGGGATAAGACTGTGGAAGCATTGTCCAAGCAGGTAGGGCAATTGGCTGCAGATATGTCTAAGAGAGATCCAGGGAAGCTACCAAGTGACACCACCATTAATCCTCAACATCAGCAATCAAGCTCAAGGAATTCGAGGAATGTGCAAATTAACCAGGTAAGTATTCTGCGCAATGGTAAGGTTTATGATAATAAAGTGGGAACTCCACCACAGTTTGTTGAGGGTGTGGTGGAGGATTTGGGTAGTGATGATAGTGAAGATGAACAGGAATTTGTTGAATTGAACAAAACACCTAACACTGCTTTAGAAAAAGAAAAAAATAAAAATAAAAGTGTTTTGATCAATAATTCCAACCAGGTTGTAGAAAAGGGTGTGGAGGGTAATACCATCCCTTTTCCTGCAGCTCTCATTGATCCTGGTAAGAAAAAGACAGTCAATAAAAAAGGCCTACAATCGGATGAAATGTGGGAAGTTTTCAAACAAGTTAAAATCAATCTTCCTCTTTTAGATGCAATTAAACAAATTCCTGCTTATGCAAAGTACTTGAAAGATATGTGCACTCAGAAAAGAAATCATAAAATTCCAAAGAAACTTGACATGCCAGCAGATGTGAGTGCAATAATTTCAGGTACTCTGCCTGAAAAATTACAAGATCCAGGGGCACCAATTATTTCAATTCAAGTTGGTGATTTTCAAATGACACGAGCCCTTTTGGATCTTGGAGCGAGTGTGAGTATACTACCGGGGAGCTTGTATGACCAGTATGAGTTCGGTCCACTTAAGAAAGCTGATACCACGGTGGTATTGGCTGATTTGACTCCTAAGCTACCCCGGGGAGTATTGTCAGACGTGATTGTGAAAGTTAATGAGTTTTATTATCCGGTCGATTTCTTGGTCCTTGATTATGTTTCTGTTGATAAAACCAAGCAACCGACTGTGATTCTTGGCAGACCATTTTTAGCTACTTCTGACTCTCAGATTAATTGCAGGACTGGTACTGTGGATATGACTTTCGGTAACCGTAAGATGCGGTTAAGTGTTTTTGGTAATGTTTCTAACCCCAATGTTAGTGATGAATGCTTTATGGCAGACATCATTGACGGGCGCGTTCCTCCTTACATTCCTAATGATGAGGGGGACGAGTCCATGGTAGAATGTGCTTTGTTTGGCAGGTTATATTCTGAGACAGTCAAGGAACTTGAGGAAGAGGATGCAAAGGTGGAGGCGATGGTAGTGAGAGAAGGAAGACCACCTTGGTCTTATCATGTGGAGAGTTTGCCAGATCACATTGACACAAAGCTGAAACCATCATTAGAGACACCACCACAATTAGAACTTAAAGAGCTACCTAAACATCTAAAATATGCTATTGTTGGTGCTAATGATACTCTTCCTGTTATTATTTCTGCAGGTTTGACTGAGGAACAGGAGAAAGCTTTGATGGAAGTTTTGGTTGCACACCGGGCTGCAATTGGGTGGACTATTACAGACCTGAAAGGAATAAGCCCCTCAATAGTGATGCATAAAATCATAACAGAGGAGGGAGCAAAACCGGCAAGAGATGCACAAAGAAGGCTTAACCCGAACATGAGAGAAGTGGTGAAGAAAGAAGTTTTGAAGTGGCTGGATGCGGGTATCATTTATCCCATCTCTGACAGCACTTGGGTAAGCCCAACACAGACCGTTCCAAAGAAAGCAGGGATTCAGATAGTCAGGAACGAAAAAGGGGAAGAAATTGCCACCCGACCTGTCACTGGGTGGAGAATATGCATTGATTACAGGAAGCTGAATGCAGCTACATCTAAGGACCACTTCCCTTTGCCGTTCATTGATCAGATCATCGAGAAGTTATCAGGTCAGAAATTTTATTGTTTTCTTGATGGTTATTCAGGGTATAATCAAATTGCCATCCACCCTGAAGACCAACAAAAGACTACATTTACCTACCCTTATGGTACCTTTGCATTCAGGCGAATGCCATTTGGGTTGTGTAATGCCCCAGCCACCTTTCAAAGGTGCATGATGAGTATCTTTTCAGATATGGTTGGGGACTCACTTGAAATTTTTATGGATGACTTCTCAATTTTTGGAACCTCCTTTGAATCTTGCTTAGAACAGTTAACTAAGGTGTTGAAACGATGTATTGAAACAAACTTAGTTTTAAGCTGGGAAAAGAGCCATTTTATGGTTCAAGAAGGGGTGGTGTTAGGGCATGTGATTTCAAAACGTGGGATTGAGGTTGATCACACAAAAATTAAAGCTATTTCAACTTTACCTCCTCCCACAAATGTTAAAGGGGTTAGGTCGTTTTTAGGACATGCTGGTTTTTACAGAAGGTTCATAAAAGGTTTTAGCACAATCACAAAACCACTTTGCAAGTTACTTTTAAAAGATGAACCTTTTGTATTTGATGAGGAGTGTGTAAAAGCTTTCAACACTTTGAAAGAAAAACTGGTTGAAGCCCCAATTCTGCAAGCACCCGATTGGTCACAGCCTTTTGAAATCATGTGTGACGCGAGTGACTATGCAGTTGGGGCCGTTTTGGGTCAAAGGGTAGATAAAAAACCAGTGGTAATTTATTATGCAAGTAAGACGTTGGACGTAGCACAATTGAATTATACTACTACTGAAAAAGAATTACTTGCAGTTGTGTTTGCTCTTGATAAGTTCAGGTCTTACATTTGGGGAAGCAAGGTGATTGTGTATTCAGATCACAGCGCGGTGCGTTATTTGATGGAGAAAAAGGATGCGAAACCCAGATTGATCCGTTGGGTTCTCCTGCTTCAGGAGTTTGATTTGGAAATCAGAGACAAGAAGGGAAGTGAAAATGTGGTGGCAGACCACTTGTCTAGATTGCCCCATATGGATGCTGAAGTCACTAATGAGATCAATGAGAGCTTTCCAGATGAGCAGCTATTCGAAGTATCTACTTCACCATGGTATGCTAACATTGTTAATTATTTGGCTGCAGGTATCATCCCAGAGCATTGGGCAAAGAAAAAGAGAACTCACTTGAAGGCTCAAGCGAAGCAGTACATTTGGGATGAACCAGACTTGTTTAAGATAGGAGCTGACCAGATAATTCGAAGATGTATCCCAGAATCGAAAGTTCAATGCGTATTGGGACTTGTGCATGCATCTGCTTGTGGAGGACACTTCAGCGGGCAGAAAACAGGACACAAAGTGCTATCATCGGGGTTATATTGGCCAAGCATTTTTAAAGATGCTTTTGAGTTTGCTAAGAACTGCACCAAGTGTCAGCAGATGGGTAGCATAACTAAACGGAATGAGATGCCCATGCAGCCTATCCTCGTGGTTGATATTTTTGATGTGTGGGGGATCGACTTCATGGGCCCGTTCCCAAATTCCAGGGGTTATCAGTATATCTTGGTGGCTGTCGATTATGTATCTAAATGGATAGAAGCAATAGCCACCAGGACAAACGACCATACCGTTGTTTGCAATTTTGTAGTATCAAACATCTTTACACGATTTGGACTTCCCCGTGTGATCATCAGTGATGGGGGGTCACATTTCAAGAATTTTAAGTTCGGTAAATTGCTTAAACGGTATGGTGTGGATCACAGAATTGCAACCCCATACCACCCACAAACAAGGGGTCAGGTTGAGGTGTCAAATAGACAAATCAAAGAAATCTTACAAAAAACGGTAAGACCAGATCGTAAGGACTGGTCCACCAAGCTAGATGATGCATTATGGGCTTACCGTACAGCTTATAAGACACCAATTGGCACCACACCATACCGATTGGTTTATGGGAAGGGTTGCCATTTACCGGTGGAAATAGCACATAGGGCATTGTGGGCTGTTAGAGAAGTTAATACTGATTATGGTGTTGCAGGTAAAGAAAGGAAGTTGAATCTGTGTGAGCTTGAGGAGCTGAGAGATGAAGCATATGAGAGTGCATCATCATACAAGGACAAGATGAAGAAGGTGCAAGATGCCAAGCTTCGTTTGAAGAAGTTCGAGGTAGGCCAAAAGGTATGGTTGTACAATTCCCGTCTTAAATTATTTCCAGGGAAGTTGAAAAGTAAGTGGACGGGGCCATACTTAATTACGAGAGTTGGTGAATACGGTGATGTCGAGATTGAAGACTTTGATGATCATTTATGTCAAGTAGTGAATGGACATCGACTTAAACCGTACCTGGATTCGTCTGACATCCACGGAACAACAGAAGAGCCGGTTTGCTTTTTGACGAGTGAACCGGATGATGAAGGTAAGTGATAACGCATTCGGTATGTGTAATTGTAGAGTTTGTACAATTTTTTTTAATTTTTTTGTGTATTTTCGTTGTTTTCGGTTTTGCGTTTTTTGTGTGTTTGAGTTTTTCAGGTAATCGTATCTATTTCGACACGAGGAATCATCAGTAACAGGAGTCCAGGTAAGTTTACATGTTAATGGGGCATTGGAATAGGTTTTAAAGGGTTTGGGAGTGTAAGAATTGAGAAGTTAAAATTTTTTCTAAGTATAAAAACGTCATAACTTTCTGTTACCAAAGGAATTCGCGCCCCTCTAATAAATCTCCAAGGAATTCATGGGGCGCTAATAACCTCAAAAAAAATAAAAATAAAAAAAAAAAAAAAAAAACGTGAACCTGTTCTCTTTACCTTCTTCCCCAAATCAACCCTAACATCACCTCCATACCCATCACCACCATACATCTTCCACCTACTACCTTCCACCATCTCCACTCCAACCCGACCCCTCCTCCTTCAACCACCACCAGTCACCGCCGGCTTGCTCTGCAAACCCCAACCCAACCCGCCGCCGCCACTGCTATTCCCCTCCATGACCATCACCGGACCCAGACCTACCTCCAAAACCCACCTCCTAACCCTTCACTGCTGCGACGCAACCCCAACCCGCCCCAACCCCAACTCATTACCCGACTGATCAGCCACCCGATTTGTTTCATAATCGAGTCGTTTTGGTTCCGATTTTTGTCTTGTATTTGTATTGATGTTTGTGTCGACAATCAGGTACCTTTCCTTCTATTTTTTTTCCTTTTCTTTTTGTATTCTTTATGTTCTATTTTATGTGTTTGATTGGCTGTCTCGTTGAGTCACGTTGTTCGGTCATGACGCCTATAGGTATAGTCAGAGTCAAGTTTCGGTTTCTAGCGGCCTTTGAAAGGATTTTTGACTTGTGATGGCTTATTGCGCTAAAGTGGTTTGGAATAGAATTGTTAAGCACTTCTGACTTAGGCGCTTTCTTGGTTTGAAGGTTGTTTTAATGATGATAAAGATTTTGGTCGTCGCTTAGATATAAAATATGATTACAAGTGAAGTGGCGAAACTGTTGTTATAAGTAGTAACTTGGTTTTAATAGTGGCGACATGGTAGCTCATGATTGTGGGTTGTTTGTGGAATATATTATGTCCTAAGCATTGGATTCGTATAACACTTAGGCGATGTGTTGTCTAGGCCATTCGAGGACAAATGGGATTAAGTGTGGAGGGGTCGTTTGAAGTTGTGGACCTAATAAGATCATTTTGTTGAAGTCGCAAGGATGAGATGTTAGGCGTAAAGTCATAAGTAATTAATTGGCGCATGTGCAAAGATGGTTAGTAGGCGAGTCTGGATGATCAAGTGAAGTGAGGGTTGAAAAGGCTTAAGTTAATTTCTTGTGTGGTAGTCGTGTTAGAGTTTTTAAGGAGTCGTTGGGATGAGTTGTCTTGAAATTAATTGCAGGTTTAAAACGCCTCGCCCGTACTCAATCTCCATTCGGGCGGGGATGTTTTAACTATTATATACATAATGGGTATCCCACATTCGAGAAGTTATTTTAGATTTGTTTATTTAATTTTATTTAATTTTACTTATTTATTTGTCTGTTCTCAGTTTTAGGTGCGACCGCGACCGAAATGCTATACGGTCGCAATGTTTTTCAGTATAAAAAAAAAATTGAAAAATTAAAATACCAAAAAATAGTTGCTTATTTATGATACCTGACTGATTTGTATGTTTTTAAATTGTTTCGCAGGATGTCAGGTGAGGGATCGTCTAGTGCGGTCGTGGGAGCCAAGCGAAAAAGAGGACCTAAACAGAGGCCACGGGGTGAGCCTGGACCGCGGGTTACAGGGGTTTCTAGGAGTATTCGGTATGCATTACCTGAAGTTAGGCCACAGCCCGGAGACCCAGTAGAGCCCGTTGAGGACAGGGTTTTAGAGGATCACACACTATTGCAGTTTGATATAGGTTCTAGGGAATGGGAGAACTGTCAAAAATATATGTTGATCCTTGAGTTACAGCACAGGACGATAAATTGGGAGTTAATGGGTGTGTTAGATCAGCATGAGAGGATGGAGGAGATGTTAGGACCTAAGTGGATGGCTATCTTAGAGTGTGATCGACCGCAGTATAGGGAGCTTACCGTTGAGTTTTATTCCACTTTTAGGTACAATGCTGACAGATTTCTTGAGCAACATGCAGTGTCGTTCTCATTAGGCAGACGGTTGTATGAGTTTAGTGTGCCTAGGTTTGCAGTAGTGACTGGGATTTATACTGACCAAGAGGTGAAGGCATCTGGATTTAGCCGGTTACATAGGGGTAGTTATAAGAACAAAAGGTCGAGTTCGATTCTTACTAGGGATTTAAAGGAATTTTGGAAGACTATCGCTGTGGGTGAGTTTGGTAACAATGTGACGGAGTCGAGGATTAGAGATCCAGTTATCAGGTTTATTCATAGGATCTTAGCGTGCACTCTTGTCGCCCGTAAGGGGAGCGGGGACAAGGTGAGTGTACTCGATGCTTTCTGTTTGTATTGTATTGTCGGCCGACGGGAGGCCAATCTGGCTACTATTTTGTTATCCTCATTTGCTAGGGGTGCGCGTGATGGAGCTAAGAGTAGATTAGGTTTGGGACCTTATGTGACTCGGATTGCAGAAAATTGTGAGGGGTGTGTTGCATGAGAATAAAAGCCGAAAGCATGTTAGACTTAGTTGGGAGAGTTCTGTTTTCAAAATTGTGCATCATGGTTGCCTGTTGAATTAACACATCTAATGATGATCTATGAATGGGGTATGACTTTGGACCCTAACTAGTGCATGGCGGGGGCGTTTGAGGTATTTGTTACTTGTTCGTGGTAAGGTTCTGAGCAGATTTGCTTGAGGGCAAGCAAAAGGTAAGTGTGGGGGTGTGATGTGTTGCGAGATGCATCACATTTATATAGTAGTTTTGTATAGTTTTTAATCATTTAACGTTCGTAAATATAGTGTCTTAGATACTTATTTGTGTCTTGGTGTTAAGCAGGTGTTCGTGGGCTAAAACGAGAGAAAAAGAGTCTAATTGGAGGTGAAACGAGTGCACGGATGAATAAGGAATGAAAAGAAAATAAAATCTGTCAGATCACTTATTCATGCCCCATGAATAACCTCAGGAGTTATTCATGCCCCGCGAATAACTGAATTGGGTTGCAAAATGACTATACTGCCCTTAATGAATCCAGCTATTTACCCTTGCTACCCTCGCGAAGTTATGACTTATTCATGCCACGCGAATAAGTCAGGGAGTTATTCATGGGGTCGCGAATAACTCTTCAGCCCATAAAAAGCCCATTTTCGCAATTAAAAACCTAGCAGCCGTTTGGGGAGATAATTATCGAGTTCCAGAGCTAACAAGGGGCGATTTTGAGTATTTTTTGCAGTTCCATTCATTCCGGTTGATGCCAGAGCAATCCAGAACAAGTTTTGAAGCCGAAATCATGAAGATGCAAGGCTAATCATCCTGCGGTTTCTCCGGGTGAACGATTTGGTTATTTTATCAATTGTTTTATGTTTGATACTTATTATTGGGATTAGATTTTGTGAACACCTTAACGGTCTTTGCGTCTAATTGTATGTTTGACTGATCTAGACAGTTTGGTTGATTAATATTATTGCATTATGTTATCGTATCTTGGTTTTCTTGCACTAGGATTAATTTAACTTTGCAATTAATGTTATGATAGCTGAATTGGGTCGAACAATTTAAACAAAGTCATGTCTATGTGATTTCCTAGATAGGGTATTAACATAATTCAGTTGATAGTTACCGAATAAGAAACCCGGAGTGACCGTTTTTCCATATTATTGTCTTTTATAAACTCTATTATCAATCCGTTTTGCAGCACTGCAGCACTCTTACATTAAACTTCATAAAATTACTTTAGTTAAGTTTAATTTAATTAGTAGTTAGTAAATTAGCACTTTCCACAAACTCCCTGAGGTTCGACAACCCTACTTCCTATACTGCAGTCAGTTGTAGCTAAGGAGTAGTTTTATTAAGTTTTTGATTAGCACTTCGACACGCGATCAGTAACCCCTCCCCCAACCTTAGTAGCTTACGCCTAGCACCCCTCCAAACCCACTTGAACCGGGTCAGACTTGAACCGGACCTTTTCCCTCTCTTGAACCGGGTTATCCTTCCTAAAACCTATCAAAAACCTAAACTTAACCATCTTTCACCCATATTATTATCTTCTTCAACCATTCTTCTCAAGAACACCATAACCCACCTAAATCTCTAACTTCTTCAAATCTTCACCAAATCACACAAATTTATAGTCCATCTCGCTTATTTTTTCGAGAGGAACAAAACCCTACCATTTGTTTCTCGTGATTTCGCCGCGTTTGAAAGCATTCTGCTCGGGCTTGAAGAACCCTAATTTTTCAAATTGGGGCTTTTCAATTTTAAAGCTTATTTGGTGTAATTGAAGCTTAATACAACCCATATAAACATCAAAGGTACGTTCTCTACCTCTCTTTAGGTAGAATATTGCCGGTAAATGGATGTATGCATGACCATTGTTTAGATATTAAGCTTTTATATATGAATGTGGATTGATATAAACTCTAGCATGTTGTTGGATATGAGATGTGATGAAAAAAAAAAAAAGTTTCAATTTTATTATGCTAGACAATGTTGTTTGGTAGGGATATGGCTATTATGTGACATGTAGGGCTTGTTGAACATCACATGTATTCAGAATAATGTTCATATTAAGGTTGTTGGTTATTGGAACTTGGTAACTTAGATAAGTTTTAAATTCTTGTTCAATAATTAATAAAGACGCCTTTTGAAATAGTTCAACAAGCCCGGTAGCCATAGCAACACATAAGTGTGGGAAGGATTGTTAGAAATCCACACTTAGTAATTGAATGAGATGGGACTAACTTGCTCTGTTTATGTGGTTATGTTTGTGCAGGATGACGAAGTCAAAGTCATATGGTAGCGAGGATAAGGGGAAGGCACCCGAGTCTTCTTCCAATCCTCAACCAAGCGCTGCCAAGAAAAGAAAAACCACAAGTCAAAGCATAGTCATTTATGAGGAGGGTAGAGTGGAAGGTCAAGAAGAACAAGGAATTGCTGAGCAAACCATAAGAAATCATGGGGATATACCGTACAAGATCGAATGGTCAAAGGGTCCACTTTGGAAAAGACCTCAAGCTTATCAACTAGAGCTATTCATGGCAAAGATGGGGCCACGTAACGTTATCCTAGATAACATGTGCTTTGAGAGGGAGGTGCTTGAAGATGACTTTAATGCCATGGGGTTCACAGAGAAACTTAGAAACTTGGGTTGGGAGGCGCTGGTGGATTTCAAGGGGAATGCAACGGGAAGGGTTTATGTCGATAGTATTATGGCATGGCTAAGCACATTAGAGCGGGAAGAAGGGTCCAACCCCCTAAGGACAGTCAAACTCACGGGACGGGTTGGGGATAAAACTGCTGTGCTCTCGATTACTACACTGAAGAAGCTAGCCAAGTTTGATTCAAAAGGGTTAGCTTTTTACGATTATGTGTGTGAGCGCGATTATTGGAAGCATCCTCATGCATTGGGGGATGAAGACACAATGAGAGCAGCAATATTTCAACCAGGTACAGGTTCTTCGATGAAGAGGGATGACTTGAAGCCGATAGTCAGGGTGTTACTGAAGTTCGTGGTCGCGAATATAGCACCCAGAGGAGGTGATATGGTGAATCTTAGAATTTGGGAAGTGCCACTTCTGTATGCGATCATGACTGGGGAGTTGCCTTTCTCCTTTTGCCATTTGGTTATTATGCATGTGTGGAAGGGGAGGAATCTCAAACAACAAAAGATGACACCACATGCGAGGTTGTTGAGTGCTTTGTTGGAGAAGCAAGGGGCCATATTGGAGGATGAAGCGCCCTACGTGAAAAAACATATTATCTTTTCTTTTTCTAACCTAGCGTCGGCAGTTGAAAAATGGAAGTACAAAAAAACCAAATTGTGGCACAAGCTGGATATGGGCAACGGGAACAAAGTAAAGGTGCTACAATGGGGAAAGGAAGCACCAACAGGAGGAGAAATGGATGACGAGGACTCCAGTGATGAGGAGTTGGTCCGAAGGCAGGTAGAAGAGGGGGCAAGACAGCCGGTTAAACTGAATCAGCCGCAAACTGGGGTGGCCGAACATTCGTGGGGTGTTTTTGATGATGATATGCAGGTGTACGTGGTGAGTATGAGACCGCCACAGTATGATTTGTGGGATTCGTTTCAGCAGAGCCTCTATGATCAGAACTCCAGGATGGAAGAAACCCGCAGGAGGCAACATGAGCAGCTGATGAGAGCTGAACGGGTTCGTCACATCGAAGCGCAAATAGAATTAAACATGCGAGCATTTGATGAAAATCAATATAGGAGGCACTTGGATCTTTGTGCTGGGGTTCCTTACGTGGAGAATCCACCTTTCGTGGATTACAGCACTATGCCACCACTTGGGCCAGGTGTGCCGAGGCCTCCATCGCCTCAGGTTCACGGGTCGATGTGGCTGCCACGGGAGTATACTGCTCCCCATTTTCAGAGCTCTTACCCATATCGGCCACCACCCTATCAGTACCCGTCCCAGCAGCAGCCGCCTCAATCATCAGCATCATCATCACAGCAGCGTCAGGACCAAGGCTTGGGCAGCATTTTTCACATGACAGAATTGTACCAGCTTTTGGGGGGATTTTATGGTGGACCACCTGGCCCATCTTACAGATGAGCACCCTCCTCTTAATCAGGTCATGTATCGTTCCTCGCCTTGTATATTTTTGTACATTTGCAGTTATTTCTTTGTTTTTCCGTTTTTAGTATGTTTTGTTTGATTGTTTTGGGGATGTTAGTCCACCTGGGTTGGTAACATTGAAACTTGAATATGTCGAGTGAGAGAGGTTGTGAAAAGCATGAGACACCATACATTGGGGACAATGTATCCCAAGTGTGGGGATGGGGACCCAAGGGAAGTAAGGTGGAGTACTTACCTTTGCAAGAAAAATGTGGAATTTTGAAAATTTTTGAAATATTTTAATGAAAAATCTTGCAAAGTTGTCCTTTTTTTCTGCTTAATCAGACACAAAAGCCAAATTTTCAATCACCAAAGAGTCTTTTGCCAAACATGAAAGTACGAGATCCCCAATCATGGTTGTTCCTTTAAGTTTCATGAGAGTGTTTCTGGTGAGCGTTTTTAGAGGAAATGAAAAGAGATGCCTAACTAGGGGTAACATGCTTATAGGACTTGCATATGCTACATGTCGGCAGCCCATTTCCCTACATTGCGAGACTTTGAGCCTATTAGATGTTTAGTGATATAAACGTTTCATTTCATGAGAGTAGGCCAAATGCTTCTTAGTTGCAGAATTTGTATAATTCGATACATGCTAAAGCTTTAGGCAAAATGTGCACGTAGATGAGAAAAGCAATGTAGGAACCCATTCGTTTGTTGATACCCTTGTGTTGTTTGTGTTGACCCGTTTGTTAAACATTACCATTAGTAAACCATGTTGAGCCTAAACCTTTCAATTGTTAAACCTACATGATCACCCAAATTGACCCGTTTACCTTATTGAATAAAAATGTTGACATCCAATGTGTTCGTAATGCTTATTGTTTGAATTACTCAATACTGAAAAAAAAAAAGAGAGAGAGAAAAAGAAAAAAAATATATATATATATGAAAAAAAAATGAAAAAAAGAAAAAAAATATAGAAGTTATTGTTATGGGTCGATTTTGCACAAGTTTGTGTGTTAGTATGTTTGTGTGATTTGTGAATAAGGATGTCAAACAATTGTGTTAAATACATTGTTTCCAAGCCATCTGTGAACCAAATCTATCATACCTTTACCCGAAGCCCAAAACCCGTAAGTCCTTTTGATATGTGCACGGTTTATAGCTTATGTGTGATTGTTATACAAACCTATGATAACGAAGTCGCATTCTTGGTTTTATGAGTGTTATATACTAGCACATTATACGCTAGTCCAGATATTAAACCGATAGGAGCGAACATTGTGAGGGGTGTGTAGCATATGTAGATGATAATAAGCATGTTAGTTTTGGATAGGCAAGTCTTGTTTTGAAACTGCGCAACACTTGCTCGCCAGATTGTCAATCTCGATTGTGTAAGTCTATGGGACGGGTATGATTGGGGACCTTGGAAAATCGATAGGCGAAGGAATTGGAGGTGATTTGTTAAGTAGGTGAGTCGTGTTTTGAGATGGTTTGATTGGGGAACATCAAAGGTAAGTGTGGGAATGTGATAGACGGGTAAATCATGGTGTTTAAGATGCTTAACTATGTGTTTTTAATGTCGTTTAATTGATTATATGCTTTGAATGTGATAACTACGCAATGATGTGTGATTGTAGGTTAAACGACATATTTGGAAGCTTAAACGTTGTTGAGGTTGAGTTTGGATGGTGAACCGAAGATATGGAAGTGTTCGGGACGTTTGGTGTGGCTAAATGACGTTAAAGATAAATTTTTGATAAGCCAAGAACACCCGAGTCGGAGGCTAATAATAATAATAATAATATTATGAGACAATGTCTCGCTAATAATAATAATATATAATAATAATAGTAACATAATGAAAAGTGAAGGAGATTGTTATGATTGCCTCGTGAAGGAACAAAAGCAAATGAAAAAGAATTTGGCAGTACTTGGTGGCCGTAGGGCCATGTTAAGTTGGCGTAGGCTATAGCGTATGATGAGAAAAAAAAGGAAGTTTGTTTAAGGTTTTAATAAAAAAAATATATGCAACCCTATTAGAGGATCAGCCTCCTGGGACGAAAGTGTGAGATTTTTGGGAGTAATTTTGAAGCACAATCATCACTATTCATCATCATTCATCCATATCTTCAATTCTCATTAACATGTTCGGTATTATTATTCAAACTTTTGATTCGGTTCTTGTTACCATGAGCGGCTAAACATCTTGTAATTACCTCCGGGTGTATGGTTTATTTGTGAAACCTTAACTCTTGTTTGATTTGGTTTATGGATTGTTTTTCATTTAGTTGAAGAATATTTGTGGTTTTTATCATTTAAGCGATTCACTTGTTTTCATTTGCTTATCTTTTTATCATTCACATTCGGTTTTTCTTGCATCGTGAGTAGTTTGATAATTTAGAGGGTAGGTGATACTTGTGGATTGGTAATTGAATTATACAGGTTATTATTAAAAACTTGTGTTCGGTTATCACTTGATTTGAACCGTCCAACAAAACTATGTCTATGTAGTATCCAATCAATTAAACAAGAGTAGGGTGGATCATTAACCGGAAGCCTGGAGGGGATTACTTCGTTTATATTATTGTTACAACTTCTTAAATTCAATTAAAAAAACAAAGTAATTAGATTTAAATTTACTAGTTAACTTACAAAACTATACTTTCCACCAATTCCCTGTGGAGACGACTCAACTTCCATATACTACTAATTTCATTATTTTTGACCGACCAAACGACATCGATCAAATCACCCCACGATAAACATTGGGCTATGGATCCGATGGGGGTGATTTATCAATCAGGTTGTATCTCATAAACTCTATTCCTGCTAATACAATAAAAAGGAACATTAGTTGTGTCAAGTAAATGTCAACCAAAGCATGTCATAGGAAGATTACTAGAACTGTGGCAGATAATATGCATAAGGAAATTTTATGAGGAGGCAGATCAAAACAGACTTGTGATACAAGAACTTTAACAAACACAAAAATGCAATCTGAATTTGTCACACCCCGACTTTTCCCTCGTCGGTTGCGACGTTTGGTGCCTTTGCCAGCGCAGCGGAAAGTTGCATCTAAGACTCTTATTTCCCGAACGCCATTGCTAACCCTCTAGGATCCCCGATCCCATATGCCGAATACTCCAACCGTGCCGTTGCCAAAGTTTAAACCTGAAAGACATACTTAAAAAGTCAACATAAAGCTGGTGAGTTCATAAGTTTTGCAGAAATAATTCCACAAGTTTTCATAAAAGAGTTTCCATAAGTCTGAAAAGATCATTCCCGTTAATACTATGTCATAAGAACGTTAGCTAGACGTTAAGTGTTTTTACTACTACGGTTGGGAACCCATTACTAAACATGAACCAAATGATGAAACCAGCCCAGATGACTGGGCTACCGATGCCTCGGTAACCCGATAGGTAGAGACAATATGCACCCGCCCGGCCCCGCCGTCGAGTGGGGTTTGTGAGGCCCAATAGATCTATCCACATTTCCCTCGTTGTGCATGCCAGCACATTCATGGTTTCCCCCTGGGACTTTCCATAAAAGCCGTATAGTAATATAAAGTGCCCATAGTATAACATGATCTTTAAAACGATGTAAGTAGTACGCATGTTTCTTCCCCGAATGTAAAACCAGTAACAGCAGGGCCGTGACACTCACGCACCCATTTCATTTTTCAAAAACTTGTTCGTTTGGAATTCCTCAGGTTTTCATAAAAGAAGCATGTCTTCCACCCCGAAAACATTTATAAAACCGTAAAAAGTGGGGTCATGAACTCACCTTAATTTCCATGCTAAGCTAGCAAATAAAGTCCAAGCCTCGACCGGCTTCCTCGTGCCCTAATTACCAACAAAGGACACCTTAACAGTCTATCACAAATAAGCCTAACTTATTATCCGGCTAAAAGATAGTTTATCCAACTATCTAGACTCGTGTGTATAACTCGAGTACTAATATGCTTTAACTCGACGAACCGATCGTGACTTATCTTACTTATGCGTTAACACACGACATAGTACCCAAGTTGCGCACTTGTCACTATTCGTGTGCACACCACGTTGGACTATTTTATGAAACGTATAACTTATCCCGAGCCGTAGCTCGTCTTATAATTATATTTTAGGAAAATATTCTTTGATGAAAATATAAGTATAGTTATTTAAAACCGATTAGTAACAATATCGCTTCTTTTCCAATCTTTAAAGGTTTCGAACATAAATTTTTATATAATTCTTTCTCAAATAGGTTGAGCGTTTTATAATTCAAAACCGTTTAGATGGAAATGTTTTAGTTACCAAAATCTTTGAAGATTGACACAAGTGACGCTCAACAAATATTATGTATTTGTTTTGGAAATATTGTTCGACGTTTTTCTTTAAATGTTGCAAGAAATCATTTGTCAAAAACCTTTTACGATATTGTAGAAAACTACATTTGTCAAAATACTTGGAGGTTGTTTATAATGAAATATGCAACAAATATCGCCTTCGTTTACGCTTATAAATTTTATAAAATTTCGGCAGAGTTTCCTCTGTTTTTGTACAAACCAGGCAACACAAGTCGCCTACAATTTTCCCAAAAATCAATATCAAACACAAATCCACATTTTGTTTATCCGCAATTCCAAATCAGACGAGACTTATACGTTTCGACGCTTTTACATAAACTACACTTATTTGTATAAAGACACGACAATATATATGTATATTATAGTCCAACCAATTTAGTCTGATATCGATTTTATAAGTCACGCCTTTTATATCCAATACCAATCGTCCGACTTAATATAGTTACGGATTATTATTATTATTCGGTTCGTTCGCGAGTCAAAACTATTTTAAGAATATCGATGTATTTATATACATATATAATATCCACAACAAATATACAAATACGAATTAAAGTATACCGATTCGTACGCGCGTAACCCGAAGCCACCTCGAACTACGTGTAGACCGGAACCAAAGTTTGACCAGCTTTGACCGCGTGTTGACCGAGGCTTGACCATCCAGATCTGACCCGAACAAGACCCGTACCGAACCCGATCTCGTACCGAATCTGACCCAAACACCAAAACCACCAAACTTTGACCCGAACGCAGATCTAACCCGAATGCAAACTCGAGGCCAACTGTCGCGCGACTCGAACCCAACACCAAAACTGACCCATTCCTATTCCCGAGCCTAACCCACTGACCCGAGACCAAAACGAACACGGATCTGACCACCACCCAACACCGGCACCATCACCAGTCAAACCACCACTCGAACCAGCATCATCAGACACCACGAGCAAAACCCCCAAATAGCTCCTTTACCCGATCGGACCTTGAACTCACCAACCCGACCCAAGGACCCCTAAACCGAACCAGACCACAATCGTAACCAAACCATCGGACCCAAAATAAAACCCAGACCCGAAAGCAACTAATACAGCCGAACCTGGACTCGTGGAACTCATCAGGGACCAACCGGCTCTGTCATGCCTCCACACCCACCATCCAAACGCAAAACAACCACCATCAGCTTCCACCTGACGAACCACCCTCGTCACCCGCTGCACCACAACGACTCCACCTCTGCAACCATGGCAAGACAGCCACCCATCGCCTCACCGCTCGGGCTTAAAAACCTTCACGAAACCTGGAACCACCCTGAACGACCACCACCCCTCCGTTTCTGGCCAAGAACCACGCGCCGCCCAGCTTCCATGCCGTCACCACCATGGATGGTGGTGACCGGTTTCTGCTAAAGGGGAGGAGGAAGGGTTCGTAAGGAGAGAGAGATGGTTAGAGAGAGAGAGTAGAGAGAGGGATTGCAGAGAGTTAAGGGGGGTGTTTGGCTGCGGGTGTTAATGGAAGGAGGAAGAAGATAAGTGGCCCTTTTATAGCTAGGGTTTAGGTAGGTGGGCTTCTACCGCGTATCGAACCCGTACAAACTTAAAACGTCTCGGTTTCTATTCTAGGCCCGCTAATAAATTATAAAAAATAGTCGGTTTTGTTCGAAATACAAAACCGAGCATAAATATAAATATTTTTGATGTCCGACGCGTGTTTTCAGAACACGCGTTTAAATCGCGTTAATTTAACCGGTCACAGTTTCGATTGTAAAAACAGTCAGTAAACTTCCGAAACTTAATAATTAACAATATTTAAAATAAATATTTAATTTTAATAATAAAAATCACGTCGGTGTAGATCGGAAGTTGCCGGGTGTCACATCCTCCCCATGTTACAGAAATTTTGTTCTCAAAATTTGAGGTAGGATATCATCCAAGAATCAATGGTAGTACGACAAAAATAGTCAACGGACTTGCCGGTACAAATGGCACGAAATAAAGTTTCAGAACCAACTGGATGCAAAGTGTAAACAATAACTTTGTCAACAAACACTATTGACGCACCTCAAACGAAACAACTAGTGCACCAACTTTTTCATTACACACCACAAGGTGTGTCTGCATTTAAGGCAATGACAAACAAGTTGATGAAAGTGAGACATGTCAATAAAATCATTCATTATTCCAAGTCGATTGAATATTCACCGCAAGGTGCTGTATTAAATTCCAACAATTCGATTCAACTGAAATGTCGACTTTAAAGAAACTCATCGACGAAGTATCAAAGGATTCATTGCCTACACTGGCCAAACATAGCAAGACTATAAGACAAACATTACGAACAACGTAATGATAAAACAAATCATTAATGAAACAATTGTTTGATGCGAAGTCCTACAATGGACCTTCACAGGTTTAAAGAATCCAAACATATAACAGTTGACACGTGTACGAAATGTGTGTCTAATTTGGTGAAAAGAATAAGGAATCAACAAAAAATAAATTCCTTTATGATTGAACGTTGAAGGCCGCGAATACAAAAGAAGAGAGATGTAAATCGTATTCAAAGATATAACTAGGTTCTACAACATGAACCTTAGAAGCTCAAGAAACAAGATTATCAAGAACTTAAACTGGTTTAAGAAAAGCAAGGTCACAAATGACACGAACAGGGGAGAATCGACAATCACGTCCGTAACAACAAAATAATGAAAAACCCTTATCCATTATATATATATATATATATAAATGTATATACAACAACATAATAGTATAGATACCCTCACGATAGATGTCCTTAGAATTATCAAGTGCCTGTAAATTCGCAATAACGTGACGTCTTCGTTATCGAAAATTTACCTCACCAGATCATCCTATTAACTTCCATCATAAGTTATATCACGAGTACTCGTCACATTCATATAATAACACGTATATATATCATAATATACTGTCCGTCATGTGCGCCACTTTTCCCAGTGCTCTTCCCGTCCGCATTCCAGCTCCGCAGCATCATCGGCAGAATGAGGTGCCTCATTAAGATGTTTCCGACCCAAATCGACCTTGACGACATAGCATGCTCCGTACCCGGGATGCGAAACCACAGATGCTACAACAATCCCTTTGCCAACTCGTCCAACTAACATGACACGTGTGAGCGTGTAAATACGTCCAAGCTTGAGTCGACAACCATTGGCGATACGTATTATATATACTTTACATAAATACACATAGTACATAAACAAGTAAATTGTTCCTCATACCAAGAAACAATGACTCAGCTAACTCTATGTGAATAAACACCCTGATATCTAAAGCGATGACTCGCCAGTCACTAGTGAGGTATGCCTAGCCATCACGTGTTACCACCCTTTCTATATACCACTATAGAACATATAAACTTACTTATTCACATAAGAAAAAAAAATGTTCCTTGCGCCGAAGGAATGTACGCTGAGCTAGTGTGATACACTAATAGTCTTGCAACAGATTTGGCAACGGTTGGAATTCCAGTTCCTAGGCGTTCGTACTAAATATCATGTCTTAGAAATTTTTGGTCCCAACTTCAAAACAAACTCAGGTTAAAGCCTAGATATCTACACAGACACCTAGTTCGCTAAAACCTATGGCTCTGATACCAAACTGTCACACCCCGACTTTTCCCTCGTCGGTTGCGACGTTTGGTGCCTTTGCCAGCGCAGCGGAAAGTTGCATCTAAGACTCTTATTTCCCGAACGCCATTGCTAACCCTCTAGGATCCCCGATCCCATATGCCGACTACTCCAACCGTGCCGTTGCCAAAGTTTAAACCTGAAAGACATACTTAAAAAGTCAACATAAAGCTGGTGAGTTCATAAGTTTTGCAGAAATAATTCCACAAGTTTTCATAAAAGAGTTTCCATAAGTCTGAAAAGATCATTCCCGTTAATACTATGTCATAAGAACGTTAGCTAGACGTTAAGTGTTTTTACTACTACGGTTGGGAACCCATTACTAAACATGAACCAAATGATGAAACCAGCCCAGATGACTGGGCTACCGATGCCTCGGTAACCCGATAGGTAGAGACAATATGCACCCGCCCGGCCCCGCCGTCGAGTGGGGTTTGTGAGGCCCAATAGATCTATCCACATTTCCCTCGTTGTGCATGCCAGCACATTCATGGTTTCCCCCTGGGACTTTCCATAAAAGCCGTATAGTAATATAAAGTGCCCATAGTATAACATGATCTTTAAAACGATGTAAGTAGTACGCATGTTTCTTCCCCGAATGTAAAACCAGTAACAGCAGGGCCGTGACACTCACGCACCCATTTCATTTTTCAAAAACTTGTTCGTTTGGAATTCCTCAGGTTTTCATAAAAGAAGCATGTCTTCCACCCCGAAAACATTTATAAAACCGTAAAAAGTGGGGTCATGAACTCACCTTAATTTCCATGCTAAGCTAGCAAATAAAGTCCAAGCCTCGACCGGCTTCCTCGTGCCCTAATTACCAACAAAGGACACCTTAACAGTCTATCACAAATAAGCCTAACTTATTATCCGGCTAAAAGATAGTTTATCCAACTATCTAGACTCGTGTGTATAACTCGAGTACTAATATGCTTTAACTCGACGAACCGATCGTGACTTATCTTACTTATGCGTTAACACACGACATAGTACCCAAGTTGCGCACTTGTCACTATTCGTGTGCACACCACGTTGGACTATTTTATGAAACGTATAACTTATCCCGAGCCGTAGCTCGTCTTATAATTATATTTTAGGAAAATATTCTTTGATGAAAATATAAGTATAGTTATTTAAAACCGATTAGTAACAATATCGCTTCTTTTCCAATCTTTAAAGGTTTCGAACATAAATTTTTATATAATTCTTTCTCAAATAGGTTGAGCGTTTTATAATTCAAAACCGTTTAGATGGAAATGTTTTAGTTACCAAAATCTTTGAAGATTGACACAAGTGACGCTCAACAAATATTATGTATTTGTTTTGGAAATATTGTTCGACGTTTTTCTTTAAATGTTGCAAGAAATCATTTGTCGAAAACCTTTTACGATATTGTAGAAAACTACATTTGTCAAAATACTTGGAGGTTGTTTATAATGAAATATGCAACAAATATCGCCTTCGTTTACGCTTATAAATTTTATAAAATTTCGGCAGAGTTTCCTCTGTTTTTGTACAAACCAGGCAACACAAGTCGCCTACAATTTTCCCAAAAATCAATATCAAACACAAATCCACATTTTGTTTATCCGCAATTCCAAATCAGACGAGACTTATACGTTTCGACGCTTTTACATAAACTACACTTATTTGTATAAAGACACGACAATATATATGTATATTATAGTCCAACCAATTTAGTCTGATATCAATTTTATAAGTCACGCCTTTTATATCCAATACCAATCGTCCGACTTAATATAGTTACCGATTATTATTATTATTCGGTTCGTTCGCGAGTCAAAACTATTTTAAGAATATCGATGTATTTATATACATATATAATATCCACAACAAATATACAAATACGAATTAAAGTATACCGATTCGTACGCGCGTAACCCGAAGCCACCTCGAACTACGTGTAGACCGGAACCAAAGTTTGACCAGCTTTGACCGCGTGTTGACCGAGGCTTGACCATCCAGATCTGACCCGAACAAGACCCGTACCGAACCCGATCTCGTACCGAATCTGACCCAAACACCAAAACCACCAAACTTTGACCCGAACGCAGATCTAACCCGAATGCAAACTCAAGGCCAACTGTCGCGCGACTCGAACCCAACACCAAAACTGACCCATTCCTATTCCCGAGCCTAACCCACTGACCCGAGACCAAAACGAACACGGATCTGACCACCACCCAACACCGGCTCCACCACCAGTCAAACCACCACTTGAACCAGCATCATCAGACACCACGAGCAAAACCCCCAAACAGCTCCTTTACCCGATCGGACCTTGAACTCACCAACCCGACCCAAGGACCCCTAAACCGAACCAGACCACAATCGTAACCAAACCATCGGACCCAAAATAAAACCCAGACCCGAAAGCAACTAATACAGCCGAACCTGGACTCGTGGAACTCATCAGGGACCAACCGGCTCTGTCACGCCTCCACACCTACCATCCAAACGCAAAACAACCACCATCAGCTTCCACCTGACGAACCACCCTCGTCACC
The DNA here is from genome assembly GCA_030844895.1 of Ambrosia x helenae. Lineage (NCBI taxonomy): Eukaryota > Viridiplantae > Streptophyta > Magnoliopsida > Asterales > Asteraceae > Ambrosia > Ambrosia x helenae. The sequence continues at coordinate 7,267,048 of CM061230.1, read as the reverse complement.
CGCTGCACCACAACGACTCCACCTCTGCAACCATGGCAAGACAGCCACCCATCGCCTCACCGCTCGGGCTTAAAAACCTTCACGAAACCTGGAACCACCCTGAACGACCACCACCCCTCCGTTTCTGGCCAAGAACCACGCGCCGCCCAGCTTCCATGCCGTCACCACCATGGATGGTGGTGACCGGTTTCTGCTAAAGGGGAGGAGGAAGGGTTCGTGAGGAGAGAGAGAGATGGTTAGAGAGAGAGAGTAGAGAGAGGGATTGCAGAGAGTTAGGGGGGGTGTTTGGCTACGGGTGTTAATGGAAGGAGGAAGAAGATAAGTGGCCCTTTTATAGCTAGGGTTTAGGTAGGTGGGCTTCTACCGCGTATCGAACCCGTACAAACTTAAAACGTCTCGGTTTCTATTCTAGGCCCGCTAATAAATTATAAAAAGTAGTCGGTTTTGTTCGAAATACAAAACCGAGCATAAATATAAATATTTTTGATGTCCGACGCGTGTTTTCAGAACACGCGTTTAAATCGCGTTAATTTAACCGGTCACAGTTTCGATTGTAAAAACGGTCAGTAAACTTCCGAAACTTAATAATTAACAATATTTAAAATAAATATTTAATTTTAATAATAAAAATCACGTCGGTGTAGATCGGAATTTGCCGGGTGTCACAGAATTCGAATAGAACAATGAACAAAACGAAGAACACGGACTTTTATGGATTAATTGGATATATTGAATTAATCTTTGTACTTTACAAATGAGACCGTATATGTCTATATATACATGTTAACTGACAATTTGGCGGTTTTTCACCTCTAGTTTTGGCGGGATTAACTAACTAATAACCGTAATTTGGATCAGGGTTATTTTGGTCAATTCACAGCAGAATTTCTTCTGAAGCACGCCTTTTGTTCCTGTCTTTAAACATGCTGCTTTTAATCCGAGATCATTTGATTTGCAAGCCTCCTATACCCATCACAATTAATCCTAACTAAACTATTACTCTCTCTTACATTTAGAATAGGTCCTTAGGACCAGTGTACACTAGCTAATGTGCGCCACTTCAAAAAACTATATTTTTTCCCTCTTTGGATAACAACTGCAACAACACCGATAACACCACCGATCACCGACGCTCTACCCCAAATCGAGGTCGTTAAATTGAAGCGGCAGCTTAACATCTTCCCACGCTGGTGTTAAGAATGCCCTGAGTACACCAAACTCACAAACTTCTTCCACTCTAGCAGGCGGCAATCAAAAGGGTTAAGGTTCCCAGGAAGGTTCCGACCATTCTCCGGCGAGTTGTTTTTGCCGTGCATGTTTACATCGGCGACATCCGAGTAGGTAGATATAGAGGGAGAAAGAAGACATCGGACCTTTAGACAAAGAACTGGATAAAATAATCTTGGAACTCGGTGAACGATAATGACGTTGGTTGCAACGGTCGTTTGGTGTGGCATCGGCAAGTGGTGGTGTAGGGTAGTGGGAGTACCACTGTCAAGGGTTATAATTGGGTTTTCCAACAACACCCATGAAAGTTCATAGTTATTATTCCTCACAATTTTGTAATAATCAATTAAAGTATAAAAAAACAACGAATATCTATCTTTTATCATTTACATTTAGCCCAATATATGACGTTCAAAATTTTTTTTACCCAATAAATCAAACGACTTTATAATAAATTTTGTAAAGGTTTCCTTAACAACCGTGAGTTGTTTTTAAATGAGTAACACCTACTTAATATAACCGTAAAATAAGGTTTGTTGTAGGGCATTTTTTTTTGGAAGGTGTGTTTTAACGGAGAATTCAAACGACGCACAACCTCTCAACCCCGGTTCGAATCCAGGCCAAAAGCAGGTGTTGAATTTCTCACCCCTTAGTGCGAGTGGGGGACTCGAAACTGAGACCAAGCCCGGGCGGGAACCTCCCTAAAGAGTAAATCCTTCCACCTCCGACCAGCTGGGTTGGATATCATTAGCAGGTTTGTTGTAGGGCATATAATAGGTTAATGTAAATATGTAATATTATTAATATTTATAAATAAGATGCGCAACAAAATTTTATTAGAATTTATATCAGCATCTTTTTATGCATATACATTTAGACAATGGATACAAGAACGAGACTTGTTACTTTAAATAAGTAATTGACTAGACGTTCTATAACAGCTATATGAAACTCGATTAGTAATATAAATCCTTGAAGACAATAAACCTATAAAGCATGTCGTAATGTGCGGTGTAACCAACTTATATATAACAATCAGAGTAGAATCTTATGAACAAACTTATCACAGCTTAACGACCTCGCCCCGCAACGCGGGGTGTCAACCACTAGTTACAGTACATTCCTAATATCTACATGCATATCCTATAATATTACACATACGTTTATACAAATACAAGCATAAATATGTTCAAGTATCAAATATAATCTAAATACAACTTCTAGTTTAATCAACTTCAACACTTCACACAAGGAAGTTTTCAAAGCCCCCGGTAAATTTCCATTTATAAAAAGAAATATAATTAATAAGGAATACAATGCTTCACAAACAACCACTAATATATATATATATTGAAAATTTCGGAGGAGTTTAAAATGTATTAATAAACTTAGAAATTTCTTTCATACTTAAAATGAGTATTGTGTCCCAGGTCTCATTTTTATGTTCCCTAGAAGTGCCGCGAGGCCGCGTGGGCCATTCCGTCTTGGCCCTTTTCTACTCCCCTTACCCTTAGGCTATATCGAATGAAATGGAGCCCCCAAGGGGATCCATTCTGCCACATTAGCGCCATGTCTGCAATTGGTTCCAACAAAGCCCCCCTTTGACATCCAAGAAATAGGTTAAAGCCTCAACGTAACGCCCCCCCCCCCTCCCCTATTTTCCTTTTACTATTAGTATAAATTGAAGTGGGAGCCATAAAATTTCTGTTGATACTCGTTACTAGGCCACTCCCAACACCTCCCCCCCCCCCAACCCCCAAATAGCACCCCCGCAACGGTATTGGTGCCACCATTGGTCTTATGTGGCATGGGGAGCTACCACATACCACACAACCTTATCATATATAATCCTTTTCAGTTCAACATATGAGTAAAAACTTTTATTTTGATCATATGAGGTTCAGAGCTAAAAGGTCAAATATCTTGTTTAGAGTCAAAGTGCAAAAGTCAACTTCCATGCGCGATGCAGAAGTAGAAAAGGCCAATTTCCGGATTATTGTCAAATATGCAAAGGTCAAACTGTCATAAGGAGCTTGGTTGAATCCGAAATCAGGATTTGTGGTCAACACTCAACAGCGAAAATGCCAAAATTACTGCATCGAATCAATCCAAAATTTATTTGTTAAAGAACCATAAAAGTCAACAACAGAGCTATCTTGAATGAGGCTAAAAATCAAAAGTCAATGATGTCTTATTTAGTGATTAATTTATGTTATGAAGATCGTAATTTGCTAAATGGAAAAAATGTGGATCTTGGTGTGCTAGTTGATGTTGGCTGGATATTAGCATTATTGATGATTTCAATGTTGATGTAATACAAAATAAAAATTTAGGTAATAAGCAAGAAAAATGCATTTGATGGTTGCAGTTAGTCAAACACAACCAATTTTTAACAAGAACAAAAGTCAAAGGAAATGAATGGTCAAAATGGATTATATATTAAGTTGGCTAAATCTAACAGAACAGTCGAAGTAAAATGTGCATGAGAAAATATGGAAATAAACTGATATGGGTTAGGAGAAATGTAATTTCTTTGAAAGGTCAGCAAAGGTTCAAGGAAAGCAATGGAATGGAAAGTTGGTTATAAAGTCATGATCAAGATCAGGATCATGATAATGTTTGGACTTTGGAATGATGTGTATTTCCAGATATCCGGATATAGATTATACTTCGTTAATAAAATGTATGTTGGTAATTTGAAGTCAATAGAAAGCAAATTGATGTGGTAAACTAAGAGTTTTTGATCAGTTGAAGGTATTTGCTGTTGATTTACTTGAATGAAAATGTCGTATTCACTGCCGGAATATATTAAACTTTGCTTATGAGGATCAATGGAGTTTCATAAATAAGGAATATGGACACTTAACGAAAGCCAACAGTTGGGGAATGTTTATGAAAGCTCATGATATGGGTCAAACAAGCGGGAAAAGTAGTAAAAATAGTTAGTTGGTTAGGAAGGGTAAAAAGGGTCATTTCAATTGTTGTAGTGTGACTATAAAAGTCAAATAGTTACAATCGTTGAGATCAGTTAATAAACAAACCAACTTTCCCGCCATTATCTTCTTCTTCCATCTATCTCTCTCAATCCTTCCACCATAGCTCAATAACTTCAAGGATCTTCCATTAATCCTTTGGTTTGAGCTTGTGTTTGACCATTACTTGTAATCTCAAACATTGACCTTTATCATTGTCATTAGAGCCTTTCCTTCCTCGGAAAAGCTCCATTATTGTCAGAAATCATGGTATCAACATAAAACTTCAAAGACTTTTGTTAATCAACCCAAACCAAATCAATGTTTACCCAAAAAAACATACAAGACCCTTAAAATACATGGAAACACAAACCCTAACACCTAAACAGATCCAGACACACGAAACAAAGACTCATACACAAAGATCTCACAGCCCAGGACCACAGGAGATGATCAATGACAAGACGTTAAAGATCCAAACTCAAACCCTAGATGTACACTTATGTTTGGATAAACTTATTTGAGTCCAAAAAGTCTTTTGGTTAAAATAACTTATTAACTTATGACTTTTCAAAAAACGACTTTTTAAAAATGAGTTTTTTGAAAAGTGTTTGGATTAACTTATGTGATGGGGAAAACAATAAGTCAATAAGTTATTTTGTAAAAAGTGTTTGTTTTAACTTGTTGAAATAGAATGACAAAAAAGGATATAAGGGAGGACGGGGCGCCACCAGAATTGGGCACGGGTACCCCACTACCAACACGGTAACACCGCCACCACCCGTGCTGGTAGGGTTCCCATGAACCAATTTCTGGTTTTTGTTACCGCACCGGTACAAAGAAACGGTCATTTTTCTTGAGCAATAAAAACTTGCCACTTTTTTTCCCTTTGACCGTTTATTTTTGACCGTTTACATTTTGACCGTTTTTATCTTTTACCCATATATAAATAAATTATACATTCACATAATTTTTTGACCGTTTTTATAAAAACATCTTTTAATATGGGTGGTGGTAGTATGTTTCCGAATACGTGTCGTCGTCGACGATCAACCGCCCCGCAACACATCAACCGACCACACACCAATAACACAACCGACCACACACACACCAACAACATAACCGACAACACATCAACCAACTACACACCCCACATTTTAATTTTACGAGCCAGAAGATCCTGAAGATTTGACCACCGAAGAAATGGTTTACGCGTATGATTACGTAATGGCTCTAGTACACCTCGGAACAATACGAATTGAAGAATCTGTACAAGTGCCGGAGCGTGTCAATCCCCTTTTAGTGCGAAAGCCACCGGTCCCGGTACAAAACCCCTCGGTAAAAAAACCCGATGAAGAAGATCCTGGGGCCGAATACGTAAATAATTTGATGAGAGGGTGTTTTACCATGCTAAGATGTATTTAATTATGTGTTTTTAAGTGATTTATATCATAAAACATAGTTACTTTGAGAATGTTTGTAATTTGCAGGTGTACGTTTGTGAAAAGCACTAAACGGAGCATACTTGAGGGTTTCGGGACAAGTTAAGAAGGATTGGAAGTCACGCGAGAGCACCGGGGATGAAAACGCGAAGAATGGCCAATTTTTACATAGGGGCGCAACCTACTAGCAGACAGGGGCGCAACCTACCTCAGCAGGGCGCAACCTTGCGCTGATAGGCAAAAAGTGGCTGTTCTGCGCCCTTTAGGGCGCAACCTACTCACTTGGGGCGCAAGCTTGCGCCCCTATCTGATTATGGACGCGAAATTTCGGATTTTGGCCATATTTAAGGGTTCTTTACTCCACAAACGAAGAGGACTTCAACCCTAGCCGTCTTGGACCATTCTAGGACGAATTTTATCATTCCAAAACACATTTTAATCATTCTTTTCATGCATCAATCATCAAAATCATCCATGGAAGCATACTTAATCATGATGAGCGGCTAGTTTCTTTATGTAACCACCTCCGGGTGCACGGTTCGTTTGTGAAACCTTTAAACTTGTTTGATTTGGTTCTTGGATTGTTTTTCATTCACTTGAAGAATATTTGTGGTTTTAATCATTTAAACAATTTATGTGTGTTTCAATTACTTATCTTTTAATCATTCGCATTCGGTTTTCTTGCATCGTGAGCAGTTTGATTATTGGGAGGGTAATTGATACATGTGGGTTGGTAATTGAATTGTATAGGTTATTATTAAAAACTTGTGTTCGGTTATCACTTGATTTAAAACTGTTTAACAAAGCCATGTCTATGTGGTATCCTATCATTTAACTAGGTTTGGGTGAATCATTGAACCGGAAACTCGGAGGGGGTTACTTCTTTATTATTATTATTTACAACTTTTCAAATCCGTTTTCTTAATTCAAAGCAAAAGCAAAGTAATTAGGTCTTAGTTTAATAGTAAAATTTACAAAACTACTCTTTCCACCAATTCCCTGTGGAGACGACTCGACTTCCATATACTACTTAATCTTTTCTTTTGACCGACCAAACGACATCGATCAAAATGGCGCCGTTGCCGGGGAATAGGTGCGCTTAGTGTAGTTTTTTGTTTTTATTGTTTATTTATAAAAATCCTAAAACCCAAAAAAAAAAAATATATATTTTCTAGTTAGTTGATTTAATTTCTTTTTATTTTTGTTCAGTATTACACTTGGTGTGTTAGTTTGTGCAGGCACAGTGACATGCAAAGACACTATGATTAGCTGGGTAGAAGATGACCCATGTGATTGTTGCGGGAGCCCGTATCATGTGTTTCACGATTGTCCAGTGGCCCGTAGGAAGATTGAAGCGTATAAGGAACAACAAGATCGAATCATATTCGGTTTCAAAAATCATGGAGGCTCACCCCTATCATCTTCACATCCTCAGCCACATTCAGCGAACTCCTACGGCTATCATCAGCCAAATAATGTGTATCAAAGGAGTTCATTCAATCAAAGGAAGCTACAATATCAGAACCGTCAGCAGGGGAACCAAAGAAATTATCAAAGAGAAATGCATAATCAAGGCTATCAACAAGGTCCACGTTTTGATTATGAGGAAAATTGGCAAGATCAAGGAAAGCATGTGGAAGAATTGGTTGACTCGGTTGCTTCATTTAAAGATACACTTATGGAGTTCATGCAGGAAATACGGAAGGATTACGAGATCCAGGACAATATGCATATGGAATTGGTAAAGCAAGTTAACCAATTAGCAGAGGAAATCGCATATTTAAAGGCTATGAGAAACAAGACCACACAAAATCCTCCTATTCCTGAAGATTTTACAGTAGAACCGGGTATGGTTAATGATGAGGTGGTAGATGAGATTATGGATGTTCCTAACCAAGAAGTTGAAGAAGAGGTCATGGAAATCAATACCATGCCAATTCCTTCAGTCGTTGAAGAACCACATGAGGACAAGGTTGTGCCTGAGGATGATGGTGTAAAAGAAGTGGGAATGGAACTTGCAAAGCATGAAGCTGGTTGTTTAAATCATGTTAAAGACATAACTCAAATTCCCGCGGTTGTGATAGAAGAATCCATACAAGAGGAAGTTACAAACCTCAAAAAGTATATGACATCTTGTGTACAACCACTTGTAGACATACCATTAAAGATTGGAAAATGTGCAAATACACCTCCTAAAGAACTAGTGAACCAGGTAACTCTTGCATATTCTAACCACCCTCTTATATTTATTATAAAAACCGAAAAAGTTAGGGATGGTGGTTTGATTGGAAAGAAGAGGAAGGTGAGTTGGGAGGACCTTGGTCAAATTATTGTGAAGAGGCTCTTTAGTGATCCTAAAAATGTGTCTATGCTAAGAAAGAATGTGAAGTCTCGACATGTGAACTACCGAGCATACATTGGAAACTCGGTGGGTAAATGTTCACTAAGACCACCATGAGAGATATAGAAAGTATGAAGTCCGGCTGAAGACTCATAAACTTAGCGCTCTCGGGAGGCAGCCCGAGGTACGTGTTTTGTTTTATTTTGTTTTATTTGTTTTGTGTGTTTTCGTTGTTTCATAGCTATTGCAGCAACCAAGTGTGGGGAAGTTGTGCGGACATGATAGGTTTTGAGTATTCAATCCGATACACATCAGAGTCGATGCGCATTTGACGGGGGGTGAATCAGGTCCATGTGCTCATTCCTTTTCTTTTGTTGTTGCTTGTTTATGAAAGTTGGTGGTGTGAAAAATCTGTTCGTGAAGGGAATGGTTTGTTTTGTTACTTTGGGGTGCTAGTCAGCTCTGGTAGGTAGTGATGGAGGTTGAACATGTTGAGTAGTGAAGGACTGAAAACCATACATTGGGGACAATGTATCCCAAGTGTGGGGATGATGGGTGACCCTAGGATAGTCGGGGGAACACTTACATAACTGTGAGAAAAATTGAGAAATTTTCGAAATTTTGAAAGAAAAATATGAATGAAAAAAAAAATTCTCGCAAGATGTCACCTTTTTCACTTGATCAGGCACAAAAGCTGCGTTTATAGTTGCTAATGAGTCCTTTGCCGAGTATGAAAAATGAGACCCTTGATCATGGTCATCCCTTTAAGTTTCATGAGAGTTTTTCTGACAAGCGTTTTTATGGAAACTGAAAAGAGATGCCTAACTAGGGGTAACATGCTTTTAGGAATTGCATATGCTACATGTCGGCAACCTATATCCCTACTTTGTGAGAATTTGAGCCTACTAGATTGATAGATATTGATACATATTTTCATTTGTTGAGAGTAGGCCAAATGTTTCCTTGTTGCAGAATTTGTGTGATTTGATACATGCTAAAGTTGTAGGCAAAACATGCACATAGATGAGAAAGGCAAATTAGGAATCCCTTTGTTGTGTTTGAAATCATTTGTTCGTCTTTTGTTGACCCGTTTATCCAAAAATTACCCTTAGTAGCCCATGTTGAGCCTATACCCTTTCATTTGATTAAACCTATAATATTACCCAAATTGACCCGTTTGCCTTTGTGTAATAAATTGATGACATCCATTGTGTTTGTGTTTTGTTCAAGTGATTGAGTTATGCTTAAGTCGTAAAAAAAGAAAAAAAAAAAAGAAAGAGAAAAAAAAAGTATGTGTTATGGGTCAAATATGCCCAAAGTTGTTTGTTTAGTGTATTATTGTGTAGTATGAATAAGGATAGTCATTCAAGCATGTTGAAACTTTTGTTTTTAAACCAATTGTTTAGCCAAATCATTCCTACCTTTACCCTAAGCCCAAAACCCGTAAGACCTTTCGATGTGTGCATAGTTTACAGCTTCTGTGTGATTGTCATACAAACCTATGATAACAGGGTTACATTCTTGGTTTTTGAGCGACTTTTACTAGCACATTACAAGCTAGTCCAGATATAAACCGAGAGGAGCGACCATTGTGAGGGGTGTGTAGATATATGTATGATGATAAGCATGTTAGGCTTAGTTAGGCAAGTCTTGATTTTAAAATGTGCAACACTTGCTTATCAGTCTGTCAATCTCGATTGTGTAAGTCTATGGGATGGGTATGATTCGGGGCCTTGAAGAGTAGTTTCGGTATGGGAATTGGAGGCGGCTTGTTAACAAAGCGAGTAGTGTTTTGTAACGGTTTGATTGGGGACAATCAAAGGTAAGTGTGGGGATGTGATGAGAGGGTGTTTTACCATGCTAAGATGTATTTAATTATGTGTTTTTAAGTGATTTATATCATAAAACATAGTTACTTTAAGAATGTTTGTAATTTGCAGGTGTACGTTTGTGAAAAGCACTAAACGGAGCATACTTGAGGGTTTCGGGACAAGTTAAGAAGGATTGGAAGTCACGCGAGAGCACCGGGGATGAAAACGCGAAGAATGGCCAATTTTTACATAGGGGCGCAACCTACTAGCAGACAGGGGCGCAACCTACCTCAGCAGGGCGCAACCTTGCGCTGATAGGCAAAAAGTGGCTGTTCTGCGCCCTTTAGGGCGCAACCTACTCACTTGGGGCGCAAGCTTGCGCCCCTATCTGATTATGGACGCGAAATTTCGGATTTTGGCCATATTTAAGGGTTCTTTACTCCACAAACGAAGAGGACTTCAACCCTAGCCGTCTTGGACCATTCTAGGACGAATTTTATCATTCCAAAACACATTTTAATCATTCTTTTCATGCATCAATCATCAAAATCATCCATGGAAGCATACTTAATCATGATGAGCGGCTAGTTTCTTTATGTAACCACCTCCGGGTGCACGGTTCGTTTGTGAAACCTTTAAACTTGTTTGATTTGGTTCTTGGATTGTTTTTCATTCACTTGAAGAATATTTGTGGTTTTAATCATTTAAACAATTTATGTGTGTTTCAATTACTTATCTTTTAATCATTCGCATTCGGTTTTCTTGCATCGTGAGCAGTTTGATTATTGGGAGGGTAATTGATACATGTGGGTTGGTAATTGAATTGTATAGGTTATTATTAAAAACTTGTGTTCGGTTATCACTTGATTTAAAACTGTTTAACAAAGCCATGTCTATGTGGTATCCTATCATTTAACTAGGTTTGGGTGAATCATTGAACCGGAAACTCGGAGGGGGTTACTTCTTTATTATTATTATTTACAACTTTTCAAATCCGTTTTCTTAATTCAAAGCAAAAGCAAAGTAATTAGGTCTTAGTTTAATAGTAAAATTTACAAAACTACTCTTTCCACCAATTCCCTGTGGAGACGACTCGACTTCCATATACTACTTAATCTTTTCTTTTGACCGACCAAACGACATCGATCATAATTCGGATGAAGAAATGTATTGCCCGGCAACACCCGAAAGTGAGGGATATCAATATCACTATGAGAGGTCGGACGGGCGTGATAGTGATCGTGACGTTTCTTCGCCCGAGTCAATTGCGTATTCTTTCTTTTTTAGCTATGTTTAAGTTGTATTTTAATTAGGTTTATGTTTATGTTTAATTAATGTTTTATTTAGGTTAATTATGTTTGTATTTTGAGTCTTATTTTTTTAACGGTTAACTTTCATTAAAAGTTAAAACACCATTAAACAATAAACATTAAACAACATTAATCATTAATTATTAAACAAATGGCGCAACATTCGCCATGGCGCAACATGGTTGACGTTAGTCCCGTGTGCATGGTAATACTCGCCACGCGTGACTTGGATTGCAATGTCTTCTTGAAGATTAGGGTGCCTCTCCATCGTGGCTTCATAGAGGGCGTTCCATCGGATACACCTGGACCAGAGAGCAATCCACTAACTAGCGAGTGAATCCTTGGGGCGGTCATTTGTGCCGGTTATTTCATTGAATATCACCGACACCCGGTTCCAAAACGAATTTCTCTGGAAATCGCCAGCATGAACCCATGTGTTTCTCACTATCAAGTATGCCCTTGTTAACGCAATCTCCTCATTTACATTCCACATGACCATTTTAACGATACGATGCAAGTATAACCGGTTTTGGTGTGATTTTGGTATTTAAGTTATTGGGTTTTTATAGAACAAAATCTAACGGTAAAAATTCTTGAAGGTTCCAACGGCTTAAATTTTAGTAACGGTAAGAAAATTTTCAGTCTGACATTTAAAAATGGTTACTTTTTTGAATTTAAATGAAATATAAATTAAAGAATCAGTGTAGTGTTGCCTCCAAAAAAAGTAGTTTAGTTAAGTAATCAGTGAAGTGATGTGGCAGTGTATAATTGGTTAAAATCAGTGAAATGAAAAGAATTGACTACAACTGCCTCTTCCCCCTAAGGAAGGTAGGTAGGTATAAGGATATATGAAGGACATGAAGCTAAAACTTGGATTACTAGTAATAGGGTGGTGCCTCAGCCTAGTGGTAATGTTTTTACTTGGTGTAAGGGGGTCCCTCTTAAGTGCAATGTGTTTATGTGGAGGTTTTTGTTAGATAGGATTCCGACCAAAGTGGCGTTGAGAAGAAGAAATATTATTCATGGAGAGTGTATTTGTGATTTTTGTAGTGAACAAGAAGAAAGTGCAGATCATGTTATTACTAGTTGTAGTCTGGCGACTGACACGTGGCAGAGTATCGCAAACTGGGTACATTTACCTCCTATTTATTTATTTTCTGGTAAAGATATTATTGAAGTGGTTACTAGCTCGAGATGGTCGAAGAGGAAAAAAGAGATTTTGTATGGAATTTTCATCGTGGTTTGATGGCGTCTTTGGAAAGCTAGAAACGAAAGGCTTTTTAAACAAAAGAATAGGAATGTGGCAGAGATTGTAGCTGATGTTAAGTCTTTGAGTTATCTTTGGCTTTCTAGTAGGGGAAATATTGGAGGGGTGGATTGGAAGGGTTGGAAGTATTTCTCTTTTGATGTAATGTAACTTTTGTTGTAGGGGTTTTCGCCTTGGGAATCCTCGGGTCTTGTTTTGTGTTTAATGAAATTTGCCTTTCAAAAAAAAAAAATATATATATATATATATCAATAAGTTATAAGGAGTTTTAAAAAGTCACATATTCCTTATTTTTCCAAAACAACTTATTATAGGCAAATGAAAAGCTAAAACATTAAATAATTATCATTTGTCAAACATTTTTTTTAACTTGTTAGAAAAATAATAAGTTATAAAGAGTTGAAAATAAGGAGAGCCAAACATACTTTTATGGTTGAATTGCCTGGAAAAAGCATTGTTTTGAAAACCGGACCGGACCGGCCGGTCGGACCGGTCGGACCGGGCTCCGGGCCTGGACCGGTCCGGTTCGGGTAGTCTGACCGTTTTTGCAGCGAACCGGGGTTGAACCGGTGAACCGGCCCGTCGGACCGGAAACCGGACCGGTCGGACCGGATTTTTTATTTTTTTTTATTTTTTTTTAATTTTTTTTGTTTTTTGGGCCGGTTCGTCGAACCGGTCGAACCAGTGAACCGGCCGGGGGTCCGGTTCGACGTCCGGTCCGGTTCTGAAAACCTTGGGAAAAAGTGAGAGAGAAAACAAACAAAAGAGAAATAAAAATCTGAGTATGGAAACCCTAGCCGAGAGAAAGTGAGTTATTTATTGACACACCCAATAAACTCAACGTGCTGGACTTTTATTGACTAGCCCAATAAACTTGGCCCACTAAACTGTTACAGCTGATCCAGTCCAAACGTGAAGCTCCTGCCCAGTCCCTGCTCCTGTCCAGCTCAGCAATGGGCCCACAACCTGAAACAAAACTCTTAACCATGACGGAACGATCTGAAGCAAACAAAATCAATAACATGACGAAGAATGAACCAGCAATCAATTGACAAAAACAGAAACAGCCAAGTTCAAACCATTAATGGGGATGAAACAATGTTACACCGAATTGGGAAGAATTAAGAGGTGCTCTTGAGGTAAGATTTGGAAACCTATTTGATGATCCAATGTTTGATCTTAAAAATTTTAAACAAACTTCAAATGCCAAAGATTACCATGATGAGTTTGATATACCCCCTGAGTATGCCTTAAGTTGTTTTTTGGCTGGCCTTATGAAGAGACACACTTGCATGTAAGAATTGTTGAAAATAATAGTTCTTCAATTACAATTTTATTACTTGTTATAATTTACAATTACAGTGTGTTTCATCATGTTGCATAAGTGAATGTGCAGGTTGTGGTTCGTGTAGCTGGGCTGTAGCTGGTGGGCTTGTGTAGCTGGGCTGTAGCTGGTGGGCTCGTGTAGCTGGGTTGATAATTAGTGGGCCGCTAATGTTTAATGATGAATTAGTTTAAGGTTATTGGGCTTAAGTGACAAAGAAGTTGTTAAGATGATGTGGGCTATACAACTAGTCACGTGATTGGGCTTAACATCATTTAGGCCGAGTAAACATTATGATGCATTATATAAAAGGCATTCAAGCTGACTTCCCAAGGTGTGATGAATCACATTTTTCTCACAGATCCTTATATTCACACCACAATTAGGTTTTCAAGTGTGGGATTCATCTGGTCAAATATCTCGCCTGTTCATCTCTTTACACGCTTGGCTTATTCTCTTTATGAAGATATTGTATCTCATCTTTATTTCATCTGTTCAGGTTCATGTTACAATTACTTTCTCTTAGGGTTTGAGTCTAGGTCATGGTATTTTGATCGGTGTATTCTCATATATAACTCTAGTGTTTTTTGAGAGATTTGTTGAGTAATCGTTTGGTTCATGAGTCTGTGTATCTTAGGTGTTTAGGTATTTCTTTGTATTTTTAAGAGTCATTGTATGTTCAGGGTTTAAAACATTTTTGGTTTGGGATAATATATCATGTCTTTGAAATATTTGATATCATGTTTTTGACAAGAATGTTTCAACCACAAACTATTCAAAAAGCCTATAGTTTGGTTAAGTTGAAGAAGCATGCCAAAAGTTTAAGAAAACGAAATGGAATGGAAAACCCATCCTTCATGATCACACAAAAAAAAAAAAAAAAAAAAAAAAAAAAAAAAAAAAAAACCGAATCTTACCGAATCCTAAACAAATAACTAATAGAAGTACCTATAAACCTCATTTTGCTAAGGAAACTTTTACTACGGAAGAATTTGAAGAAAGAAAGGCTAAGGGCTTTTGTTACGTTTGTGATCAAAAGTTCGTGAGAGGTCATAATTGTAGGGGTAAAAGACCTCAATTGTATCACATAGAAATGGAATTGAGTGATGATGAAAAGGAGAGTATGTTTGATGATTTTGAGATGGAACTAGCTCAGATATTAATAAATGCAGTAGAAGGAAATAGTAGTTATCAAACTCTAAGAATAATAGGCCATTATGGGAGGTTTAGATTGCAAATACTAATGGATACAGACTTAATCAAGGAACAATGGTGTGTATATGTATATGGATAATTGGATGTGTATGTACAGTGAACATTTAAAATCCTCATACTTGGCACATGGAGTTTTATACAGACTTGCTAATGACTGTAATTTTTCAAAGTGCGATAGGAGGCAAAAAAAAAAAAAAAAAAAAAAAAAAAAAAACTTAAATGGATGACTGCTTTACTGATTCTACAGACATCACAACAGTTGTTGGTGCTAATTAAGAAGCATTTTATCAAAGCTTTAGAGGCTTTATGTCACACAAGCATTTTATCGAACATGTGGTGCGTATAAATTTTTAACTGGACAGCTTTGTTTGAAGATAACGATGTGAAGAAGTGAGAAATTTTATTGCATATTTAAAGTGTTGTCATCTTCTGGTTTTATACCATCACACCAAACTCATATTCTTACATAAATTTAGAAAAGTGAAGTGTGTTTGATTATTCGTAGATAATTAAGAACGCCCTGTAATGATGATTTCTTTGAATCGGGACTTTAGTTGCTGAAGACGACCTTTCATAAAAATGGTTCATCTAACACATAAGATTAATAGATTTTCATTTTTCCAGGTGTACACATATTTAATTATTTACACAAGTCTATAGACCCTAACAATAGCTACCACAATTTAACTGAAGTGCAAGAAACAAAGAACGGTTCACTGTTTTTCAAAAAAACCAATAAGTCAATAAGTTGTTTGGCTAAGCTAGAAGTGATTTCTCTTTTGGTTTTTTTATATAACTTAAACGTTGTGTTCCCTAGTTAACTTAAAGATGGAAAAGAAAGGAAAAGAATAGAAGGAAATGAAGGGAAAGGAAAAGAAAGGATAAGTATCCTTTCCTTCCGTTTCCTTCCAAATCGGAAGGAAAACTAAACTTAAAGATTTTGCCTAGTTTTCTTTCTATTTCCTTTCTTTTCCTTCCTTTAATGAAACTCGGGAACACACCATATTTTGTTTTCCTTTGTTTTCTTTCCTTTAATGAAACTCAGGAACACAATCAAATTTTTCTTCCTTTCCTTTCCTTTCTTTTCTCTCGTTTAGTTAACTCGGGAACACAGCAAAAAAGCTCTTTTGGAGGACTATGAAATACTGGCTTTTTGTTTTGGCTTTTGCCTTTTGAAATATAAATTATAGATCCACCCACTCACCCTTTGCATTCGTGAAGACTCATTTGTACTTTTTGGTCATTATACATAAAAACTTAAACCAAACACTTTAAAAGAAAAAAAACTTATTGACTTATTGGCTTTCCCAACCACAATATCTAACTCAAACATTTAATCCCCCATCGCCAATAAAGCTTGTAAAAGAGTGAAATGTAAAGATGGAATCTTGTGATGAAAGTGATGGGTTCTTGAGATTTAACTAATCTTGTTCATTTATATATATATATATATATATATATATATATATATATATATACACACACACACAAACTAATAGAAACATAACTATTTCATGAAGACTTGAAGTCAATACCGCAATGTCTATAAAGAAGAACACATAATTTGTAGATCCGGCCATGTTTTTCATTTTCCACACAGAAAGACTGGGAACGTCAATACCACAATTTCTAACAAGAACACGTAATTTGTATACCCAGCTATGTTTTTCATTTTCCACAAACATAGACTAGGAAGTCAATACCCGCAATTTCAATCAAGAAGAACAAGTAATTTGTAGACCCAGCTCAGTTTTCGTTTTCCTCGCTGGAAGACTTTGGAAGTCAAAAACTCAATTTCTATGAAGAAGAACACATAATTTGTAGACCATGTTCTGTTTTTCATTTTCCTTGTAGAAAACCTTGGAAGTCAGTACCTTAATTTCTATCAAGAACAACACGTAATTTGTAGACCCTGCTCTATGTTTTCATACTCCTCATAGAAAGACTTTGAAGTCAATACCTTAATTTCTAACAAGAAGAACACGTAATGAAGACTCTAGCTGCTTTGTTTTTCATTTTCCTTGTAGAAAGACATAGAAATCAATACCTCAATTTCTATCAAGAACAACACGTAAATTGTAGACCCTGCTCAGTTTTTCTCATTTTCCTCATAGAAAGACTTTAATTTCAATACCCCAATTTCTATATAAAAAGAAAGTACGTAATTTGTAGACTCTGTTCTTTTGTTATTTTCCTCATATAAAGACTTGAAGTCAATACCACATTTTCTTTTATCAAGAAGAACACGTAATTTGTAGAGTCTCCTCTGTTTTTCATTTTCATCATAGAAAGACTTCGAAGTCAATACCTCAATTTCAAACAAGAAGAACGAGTAATTTTAAGAATCTACTCTATTTTCATTTCCTCATAGAAAGACATGGAAGTCAATGCCACACTTTTTTTCTAATAAAAAAGAACAAGTGATTTGTTGACCTGCTTTGTTTTCATTTTCCTCATAGAAAGACTTGGAAGTCAATACCTCAATTTCTATCAAGCAGAACACGCAATTTGTACCTCAATTTCTACAAAGAAGAACACGTAATTTATAGACCCTACTCTGGTTTTCATTTTCCTCATTGGAAGAATTGGAAGTCAGTACCTCAGTTTCTATCAAGAAGAACACGTAATTTGTAGACCCTGCTATGTTTTTCATTTACCTCACAAAAAGATTAGGAAGTCAATACCGCATTTACTTAAAAGAAAAACACATAATTTGTAGACCCTCTCTGTTTTTCATTTTCCTTACAAAAATACTTGAAAGTCAAAACCTCAATTTCTTTAAAGAAGATCACGTAGTTTGCAGACCCTGATCTGTTTTTCATATTCCTCATAGAAAGACCTGGAAGTCAATACCACAATTTTTATTAAGAAGCACATGTAAATTGTAGAGACCTCTCTGTTTTTAATTTTCTTCATAGAAAGACTTGGAAGTCGATACCTATATTTCAATCTAGAAGAACACGTAATTAGTATACTTTGCTTTGTTTTTCATTTTCCTTACAAAAAGACTTGGAAGTCAATACCTGAATTTCTACCAAGAAGAACACGGAATTTGTAGACCCTATTCTGTTTTTCATTTTCCTCATAGAAAGAATTGGAAGTCAATACCTCAATTTCTATCAAGAAAAACACATAATTTGTAGAGCATGCTTCGTTTTTCATTTTCCTCATAGATAGACTTTGAAGTCAATACCTCAATTTCTATCCAGAAGAACATGTAATTTGTAGACCAAACTTTGTTTTTAGTTTTCCTCCTAGAAACTTGGAAGTTAATACCTCAATTTCATTCAAGAAGAACACGTAATTTGTAGACCCTACTTTGTTTTTAGTTTTGCTCATACAAAGACTTGGAAGTCAATACCTCAATTTCTATCAAGAAGAACACGTAATTTATAGAACCTGCTCTGTTTTTCGTTTCCTCGTAGAAAGGCTTGGAAGTCAATACCTCAATTTCTATCAAGAAGAACATGTAATTTGTAGACCCTACTCTGTTTTTTCATTTGCCTCATAGAAAGACTTTGAAGACAATATCTCAATTTCTATCAAGAAGAACACGTAATCTGTAGACTTTGCTCTAATTTTCATTTTCCTCATAGTAAGACTTGGAAGTAAATACGAAAAAAATATTTTCAAGAACACGTAATTTCTAGACCATGCTTTGTTTTTCATTTTCCTCATAGAAATGCATGGAAGTCAATAGCTGAATTGCTATAAAAAAAGAATACGTAATTTTTAGATCATGCTCTATTTTTCATTTTCCTCATAGAAAGACTTGGAAGTCAATACCTTAATTTCAATCATTAAGAACACGTAATTTTTAAACTTTGCTCTGTTTTCATTTTCCTCACAAAAATATTTGGAAGATCAATACCTCGTTTTCTATAAAGAAGAACACGTAATTTGTAGACTTATCTGGTTTTTTTTTTTTTTTTTTCAATTTCCTTATAGAAAGACTTGGAAGTCAATACATCGATTTCTATCCAGAAGATCGCGTAATTTGTAGACCATGCTCTATTTTTCATTTTCCTCATAGAAAGAATTGGAACTCAATACCTCAATCTTTATCAAGAACACGTATTTTATAGACCCTACTCTGTTTTTATTATCCTCATATGAAAACTTGGAAGTCGATGCCTATATTTCTATCAAGAAGAACACGTAATTAGTAGAACATTCTCTGTTTTTCAATTGTCTCACAAAAAGACTTGGAAATCAATACCTCAATTTCTATCAAGAAGAATACATATTTCAATTTTCCTCATAGAAATACTTGCAAGTCAATACCAAATTTCTATGAAGAAGAATGCGTAATTTGTAGACCGTGCTCTGTTTTTTATTTTCCTCATTGAAAGACTTGGAAGTCAATACCTTAATTTATATCAAGAAGAACACGCAATTTGTAGACCCTGCTCTGCTTTTCATTGTCCTCATACAAAGACTTGGAAGTCAATACCTCAATTTATATCAATAAGGACACGTAATTTGTAGACCCTACTATGCTTTTAATTTTCCTCATAGGAAGACATGGAACTCGATACCTATATTTCAAGCAAGAAGAACACGTAATTTGTAGACCCTGCTATGTTTTTCATTTTCCACATAGAAAGACTTGGAAGTCAACACCGCAATTTCTATCAAGAAGATCACTTAGTTTGTATACCCTGTTTCATTTTTCATTTTTCTCATAAAAAGACTTGGATGTCAATACGTCAATTTACATCAAGAAAAACACACTAGGGGTGATCATTTGCGTCTGACCGGACCGAACCGGGCCATACCCGACCCGGACCGAAACCCGATAGTAGGAAATATTTAGAACCGAGGATCGTACCTGACTGGTTATTTCAGGTTTAGGGTTCGAAACCGATGACTGACGACTGCGAGACTACTACAGATGCGAACCTGCTAGCCTTGAATCCTAACCCATTGATGAACTTGAACCTGATGGCTACTACTATTATAACCAAATGATGAATAAATGCTTTGTTGCCGGAATGCTCACCGTAATTGCAGGTATTTTATTTTCGATTGTGCATTGTAAGTGTTTTCACATCTTAAATCTATTGGTTCGTGAATATCTTTATCTTCATCAGTGCAATCTCACTCTGGTCATGTTCTTCAGTTCGATTGTGATCTATGCCTCTGTGGTTACTGGTTTGCCGACTTGATGAGGATGATGATAAGATTAAAGTATGATAATATTTAGTCCATATTTCAATAGGTCAAAAATCAAATATTATTACTAGGCCCTGAATTGTTGACTATTTGTCACACCCTCAAATTTCCACCTGCGGAGTTCTACCGCGAGGCGTGTGACATACCAGGATCCAAGTCAACGGTCACAATAAACGACGTCTAAATGTAAAAACATACGTAAACAAAACCATGCATAAGTTTAAAACCAACATTCAACAGTGCGGAAGCATTTTAAAGTTTACAAAAGCCATGCATAAATAAACATAAGTTCAAAAGTTCATAATCCCAAAACGTGCAGATGAGACCCTAGACACGAGACGACTCCAGTGCGACCACGTGCGCCTATCCATATGCTGCTACCTTAGCGACCTGAGAAAACATGCTAAAAGAGTCAACATATAATGCTGGTGAGTTCACAGGTTTTAATTAAACGTTTACAGTGATCCTTCAAAAATGTTACCATCACAATTACTACTATGCTTGTGAGAACGCCAAACCAGGCGCAGAATGAGATACTCATACGGGTGAAACCATTACTGACTAAGCCGTGTGTTACCCTTAGTTCCTATGGGCTACCGTCATCGCCGGTAGACCTTGTTTTGTTAGAGACAATATGCACCCGCCGGTCCCACCGTCGAGTGGGGTTTGTCAGTTCCCAATAGCGCTATCCATATTTCCCCGCCATATACCCATGTTAGTGGTTTCAAGGGATTTTCGATGAACCGTATAGTAAGATAAGTAAGCCATAGTATAACGTGATAACAAGTCATAAGTCATAAGAGTTTAACAAGTCATAAGTCATAAAAGAGTTTGTAAGCATGTTTCTCACCCCGAAAGTAAAAACTGTAAAATGTGGGGCCGTGAACTCACCTTAAGTTGTGCAATCCGTATGCGTGATATGAGTAAACCGTTTATGAGATATGATAGCCCCAACTATTGGCGACCTATCATAAGATATGTATTAAGTTAGACTAATAACCCATCGGGTTCATTAGTCCCTAAGTCCAGTCCATGACCATTATGTGTTCGAAAAGCATGTTTAACCGACAACCAGACAACGTAAGACAAGACTCGACATCCCATTGGTGACCCGACAATCCACGTGTTAGATAAATACAAGACAACATGCCACATATGCAATTAAACACTTAATACGCGCAACAGTTCACCTAGTCTAACATAATATCCGTTTAACGCATAAACAGGTCCGAATACGTGTTACTAAGTCATTGGGTGAATCCCGGGGTTCCTATCATGTTCCTAGGCGTCAAATCATGTTCCGGGATGTTAAAATACGCATACAGCAGCATTACACGCGAGTAGGAATCAAACTAGCAATTAGGAAAAGTCAACACGTGATTAGGGCTGGTCAACAGGCGATTACAGGGTCTAATCGCCTGTATACACACGAGTAGGCCCTTTATTCAGGCGAGTACACCCCTAATCGCCTATACAGTCATGCGATTAGGGTGCTACTCGCCTGCAGTAGCTGTGAAATGCAATTTCGCGCATTTAACGCTCCAAATCAGATCCGAAACATGTAAAAACATCCAATAATCATCCTAACACATTAACAAACATATTTCAAGCAAAACCCCTAAGTTTTCATCATTCTAACAGTCCCGAATGCGAGCGTTTTCCCAAAATGGCAACTTAGCATGTAAACATCACATCAACATGCAAGAGCTTACCCTAAATAGCAAATATTCAGATTTAACCACATAATCACGTTGTCCGATAGCATCCTACTGTTCTAGCATCATCCTAGAGCAAACCCTAACGTCATTCAATCAACAACACACCTCATAACATCCTTAATCCTCTAAAATCCTTCAAATGGGTCAAAATACCAAGTATCAACAATACATCACCAAAACCATCCAAACTCCTAGGACATCATCATACTAACTTATCTCAGCAATAAACATCAAAATAACATAAGAACAACCATGATTCAATCCTAAAAATCCTACCTTTAAACATATATAACACATATAACACATGTAAAGGTGTGGGTTTGTTTAAAAACGGTTTTAAATGGATTTTCAAAGATAAAAACATTTATAAGTCAGGTCTGGACGTTTAGGGAGTAAAACATAATCATTTAAAGGTTTGGGTTTGAAGAACACACCTTGTAATCAAGAGGTGATGATGGAATAAGCTTGAAAATGGTGGTTTTGATGCAAAAACGAGTTCCAGAGGGTGTGTGGGTGTTGGGTTATGTTATGGGACGGCTAGGGTTGCACAAATGATGTTTTGGAGGTCAAGGGTGGTATTTATAGGCGTTTTTGGTCGTCCAGCATGTATCATGCGAGTGTGCAGGTTTTATACGCGAGTAGGGTGCCTAATCGCATGACTGTTCATGCGAGTAGCCCTACTCGCCTGTAAGCTTCTTCCTACTCGCCCCAAGGTCATGCGATTAGGCTATCCACCAAGCCTAATCGCCTATAGCCCCTATGTTGGTGTGTTTTGCGCGTTAAACCCCGTTTTAACACATGTTAGCACATATTCACATACCGACAAGTCACATAATGATTGTAAACATATAATACATGATAAATGACACGTTCCCGCCCGATCACCAATTCCCGGGACCCGAGACTTGCGTATGTTAAAACCCTAATGATGTGCGACTCGACTCGACCATGTGTAACGTATGCGCGACTCGCTAAGGTAGACTTACTAAGTTTTCAAAAGTTAGTTACCGAAAGTTGCCGGGTGTCACATCATCCCCCTGTTGAAAGAATTTTCGTCCCGAAAATTTCCCGAAGTCGAGGAGAGAAAAACAAATAAGAAGAAAAATTTTCCGGGTCGTCACATCATCCCCCTGTTGAAAGGAATCTCGTCCCGAGATTCTTTCGGTTTCAACAGTAATGTGTGTCGACCTCTGCGCCCAAGTAACGTTTCCCCAAAATACAACAAGTGAAGGTCATAGACCAAACGTGCCAGTACTAACCGGGAAACCACTTTCCCAAATATGAGTATGAGACAAGAGACCCCCGATGAAAGCCTACTGGAGCCTACTATGATCGGTATAACTAATCCACTGGTACCGTCCAAGTAGCATCCCCAAAGGACCCTCATCAACCCAAAGAATGAGAAACAGCGACCAAACCACAAAGAAAACACCCGAAACACGAACGCACAACAATGTGGATAAAAGTATGACCAAAGCGTAACAAGAGATAAGAGAGAATACGTACGGGTAACAGTGTCTGGGTCCGCCTGGTTCTCCCTAGCACCGATCACATAAGCATGAGCACGAGTCCACCGGCCACCGCCTTCCTTGTCCCCATCCTTCCCTGTAGTCTCTGTGCCCCCTTGAGTCAACTTGGGACAGCTTCGCTTGAAGTGCCCCGCTTCCCCACAATGGAAGCAACCCTGGTTCCCCTGTGGAGCAGGGGTAGTAACAGCAGCAGTCTGAGTCGTCCCGGAGAGGTTGACCCTACAATTCTTGGCAAGATGCCCCGTCTTCTGACAACGCTCACAGCGAAAGCTCTCACAAGTACCAAAATGGTGAAACCCACAACGTCCACACTTAGGGCTTTTCCCAGCATAGCCCCCCTGTTTCTGGTCCGATGCTGACCCAGAAGCTTCAGTCTTCTTCGCTGCCGGTTGTCGCTGAGTCCCCGAAGAACCCTTATCCACGCTCTCCCACTTCCTCTTGTTCTCAGCCGGCGCCTTCACAGATGAGCCCCTAGGAGGCAAGACACCCTCAGCAATCTTCAAATTGGTCATCTTAGTAGCTGACCGCACCGCCTCTGACATAGTAGTAGGATCCCTAGCAGACACCAGTCCCGCAATCTCTGGCACCAAGCCCGCAAGATACTGCTCTATCCTCCTATACTCTGGTGTAGACAAACCTGGACACATCACTGCTAGCTCGTTGTGCCTGATCGTGTACTCCTCAACCTCAGAACCAACCATCTTAAGATTCCCATATTCCTGTTCCAACCTCTTAATCTCCTCACGTGGGCAATACTCCTCCTTCAACCTACGCACAAAATCCGCCCAAAGCATGGCGTTGGCCTCCCCAAGACCAAGTGTCTGTGTGACGCAGTTCCACCACGTCAAGGCGGCTCCTACAAAAGTCCCCGAAGCAAACTTCACCCAATCCGCCGCTGGAGTCTCACATAAAGCAAATACCGACTCCGTCTTCTCCAACCACCTGAGTAACTCCACAGCTCCCTCCGTACCCTGGAAGCTGAGAGGCTGACAATCCTTAAACCGCTTATAGGCAACACCTGCCTGAACTGGAGGAGCAGCAGCACCCATGAAAGTCTGCTGGGCTGCCTGAAAAGCAGCTAGTGCAACGCCCAACTGTTGCTGCATCATCTCATTGAGCTCATCATACGTCATAGTAATGTTACCACCACCTCTACCCCCACCACGGCGTCCACCTCCGCCACCACGGCGTCCACCTGTACGTCCACCAGCGCGACCAGACATGCTCTGCCAAAACATGAGACGAGACACTCAGTACCACAAACAAACCAAGCTACAAGTGACCAACGAATTCAGAATACGGTTACAGCATGACCGTTAGTCCGAACACAAAGTCCACCAAGATTTTCATGCATTTCGATTTGTGATTTCGTGTGCACCCGAAATAACAAATCGCTCTACATGGTCCCCAAGGCGTGCTTCGAGCCAGAACTTCAAGTCACCCGATAACCACATCCCAGAATGATATAACTAACTCAAAAGATCGATAAATAAGTCCCCTCGGCTGTAACCCAGAGAGGAAAATAAAGTGAAGCTAAAAATAGCCAAGAATGAGATAAGTAATGTGACACTGTATGGTAAGGAGACCGACACCCCGACAAGGTTAGTATGTTTGCCCAAAAGACATGACTCAAATGTATGTGACCGTCTAGTGTGTGTGACTCGGCTATAGTCTAGACTCTACATGCAGTCCTAGTTCACTATAACCATTGGCTCTGATACCAATCTGTCACACCCTCAAATTTCCACCTGCGGAGTTCTACCGCGAGGCGTGTGACATACCAGGATCCAAGTCAACGGTCACAATAAACGACGTCTAAATGTAAAAACATACGTAAACAAAACCATGCATAAGTTTAAAACCAACATTCAACAGTGCGGAAGCATTTTAAAGTTTACAAAAGCCATGCATAAATAAACATAAGTTCAAAAGTTCATAATCCCAAAACGTGCAGATGAGACCCTAGACACGAGACGACTCCAGTGCGACCACGTGCGCCTATCCATATGCTGCTACCTTAGCGACCTGAGAAAACATGCTAAAAGAGTCAACATATAATGCTGGTGAGTTCACAGGTTTTAATTAAACGTTTACAGTGATCCTTCAAAAATGTTACCATCACAATTACTACTATGCTTGTGAGAACGCCAAACCAGGCGCAGAATGAGATACTCATACGGGTGAAACCATTACTGACTAAGCCGTGTGTTACCCTTAGTTCCTATGGGCTACCGTCATCGCCGGTAGACCTTGTTTTGTTAGAGACAATATGCACCCGCCGGTCCCACCGTCGAGTGGGGTTTGTCAGTTCCCAATAGCGCTATCCATATTTCCCCGCCATATACCCATGTTAGTGGTTTCAAGGGATTTTCGATGAACCGTATAGTAAGATAAGTAAGCCATAGTATAACGTGATAACAAGTCATAAGTCATAAGAGTTTAACAAGTCATAAGTCATAAAAGAGTTTGTAAGCATGTTTCTCACCCCGAAAGTAAAAACTGTAAAATGTGGGGCCGTGAACTCACCTTAAGTTGTGCAATCCGTATGCGTGATATGAGTAAACCGTTTATGAGATATGATAGCCCCAACTATTGGCGACCTATCATAAGATATGTATTAAGTTAGACTAATAACCCATCGGGTTCATTAGTCCCTAAGTCCAGTCCATGACCATTATGTGTTCGAAAAGCATGTTTAACCGACAACCAGACAACGTAAGACAAGACTCGACATCCCATTGGTGACCCGACAATCCACGTGTTAGATAAATACAAGACAACATGCCACATATGCAATTAAACACTTAATACGCGCAACAGTTCACCTAGTCTAACATAATATCCGTTTAACGCATAAACAGGTCCGAATACGTGTTACTAAGTCATTGGGTGAATCCCGGGGTTCCTATCATGTTCCTAGGCGTCAAATCATGTTCCGGGATGTTAAAATACGCATACAGCAGCATTACACGCGAGTAGGAATCAAACTAGCAATTAGGAAAAGTCAACACGTGATTAGGGCTGGTCAACAGGCGATTACAGGGTCTAATCGCCTGTATACACACGAGTAGGCCCTTTATTCAGGCGAGTACACCCCTAATCGCCTATACAGTCATGCGATTAGGGTGCTACTCGCCTGCAGTAGCTGTGAAATGCAATTTCGCGCATTTAACGCTCCAAATCAGATCCGAAACATGTAAAAACATCCAATAATCATCCTAACACATTAACAAACATATTTCAAGCAAAACCCCTAAGTTTTCATCATTCTAACAGTCCCGAATGCGAGCGTTTTCCCAAAATGGCAACTTAGCATGTAAACATCACATCAACATGCAAGAGCTTACCCTAAATAGCAAATATTCAGATTTAACCACATAATCACGTTGTCCGATAGCATCCTACTGTTCTAGCATCATCCTAGAGCAAACCCTAACGTCATTCAATCAACAACACACCTCATAACATCCTTAATCCTCTAAAATCCTTCAAATGGGTCAAAATACCAAGTATCAACAATACATCACCAAAACCATCCAAACTCCTAGGACATCATCATACTAACTTATCTCAGCAATAAACATCAAAATAACATAAGAACAACCATGATTCAATCCTAAAAATCCTACCTTTAAACATATATAACACATATAACACATGTAAAGGTGTGGGTTTGTTTAAAAACGGTTTTAAATGGATTTTCAAAGATAAAAACATTTATAAGTCAGGTCTGGACGTTTAGGGAGTAAAACATAATCATTTAAAGGTTTGGGTTTGAAGAACACACCTTGTAATCAAGAGGTGATGATGGAATAAGCTTGAAAATGGTGGTTTTGATGCAAAAACGAGTTCCAGAGGGTGTGTGGGTGTTGGGTTATGTTATGGGACGGCTAGGGTTGCACAAATGATGTTTTGGAGGTCAAGGGTGGTATTTATAGGCGTTTTTGGTCGTCCAGCATGTATCATGCGAGTGTGCAGGTTTTATACGCGAGTAGGGTGCCTAATCGCATGACTGTTCATGCGAGTAGCCCTACTCGCCTGTAAGCTTCTTCCTACTCGCCCCAAGGTCATGCGATTAGGCTATCCACCAAGCCTAATCGCCTATAGCCCCTATGTTGGTGTGTTTTGCGCGTTAAACCCCGTTTTAACACATGTTAGCACATATTCACATACCGACAAGTCACATAATGATTGTAAACATATAATACATGATAAATGACACGTTCCCGCCCGATCACCAATTCCCGGGACCCGAGACTTGCGTATGTTAAAACCCTAATGATGTGCGACTCGACTCGACCATGTGTAACGTATGCGCGACTCGCTAAGGTAGACTTACTAAGTTTTCAAAAGTTAGTTACCGAAAGTTGCCGGGTGTCACACTATTTGACCACCACAATTGAATATTTGTGTTTTGGGACTTATGCCATGGATTGCACGTCTTCCATTGCAAAGGTTTATGTTGGCAATTAATTATGTTTCACTTCCGAGGCATTCAACGTAAACTAGTAAACTACTAAATATATATTAATCGGGTCCGTGTTTTTTATTTTGGTTTTTTGTGGTTCAGACCCGAGAACCGACCCGGACCTAAAAATTCAAATTTATGGGAACCGAAGACTAACCCTGATGGACATATCGGTCTCGGTTTCGGTTTATTTTCGGTCTGGTTTTCGAGTAATATCGGGTTGGACCGATTTTTGCTCACCCCTAAAAGACACAATTTGTAGACCCTGCTTTGCTATTCATTTTCCTCATAGAAAGAATTCGAAATCAGCATCTCTTGGATATTCCATTAATAAAAAATAATATGAATCGACACAAGTATTAGTCAACCATATTATTGGAAACCTATTTATTGTATGTATTTTGAATTGTAATTTACCATGATTAGTGTTAGGTCTATTAGGAAGGTTATTTGTATATATTCTCACTAGCTAATAACCGGGAACGTCCCGGGGTTGAAATATAATAATATTTATAATTTAATAATATTTAACGTTGGTTGGCATTCAGTATTATGAGAAAGTAGGTTACGTAAATTGTAAGTGTGCACATGTTAAGAAATATTAGTATAAAAAAAGATGTAATATAGAAAAAATGTTTAATCATTAAAAATATAAAGAGTCTATAGATGTATTACAAATATGAGAAAACTTCTTTGTAGACAACGTTCTTGGTTTCTGATTGTGGTTCGCCATCTTTGTTAAGAATCAACAACCTTAGGCCATCTTTACTTTTAACTCTTGATAAGGCAACATATAGCTGACCATGTGTAAAAACTGGTTCTTTTAAGTAAAGGCCAACTCTTGACAACGATTGTCCTTGACTTTTATTGATTGTCATGGCAAAACACACTGATAAAGGAAACTGCCTTCTTTGGAATTTGAAAGGAATTTTGGTGTCTGATGGTATCATGTTTATTCTTGGAATTAAAATCTTCGTTCCAACATTGGCACCAGTTATAATCTCAGCCTGAAGAACTCGTCTACCAAGTTTTGTTATCCTTAATCTTGTGCCATTACACAGTCCTTGTTGCTGGTCAAGGTTACGTAAAAGCATTACTGGTAAACCAACTTTTAAAACCAATTTGTGATTAGGCAAACCTGAAAAAGAAAATATTAGTTAAATATATAATTAAGAAATTAGAATTACAATTGTAAAATAAAGAATTGTCGAACCTGAAATTTGAAGATTATTAAGTACATCAGGAGAATATAAAAGTTTTTGAAAAGGGTTTAATGTTTCTGAAGGACAGATACTGTCAGAACTAAGATATTCTCTTTGGTCACCTGGGAACAAAGCGGTCAATCTATCATTTATTTCATGAACAATTTCATTTTTTGGAGCAAGAATTGCTCTTTCAGAAAAGTATGATTGATTGCCATGTTGTTGAAGAAGTGATGGATAAACAAAGTCAATCAAACTCTGTATAGGATCAGATGAATCAGAAATTAATAGATCATTTGGTATCTTAATGTTTACTTCTCCATCATTTGGATCTCCAACTGTTCCTTCACCAACTTGTAAGAGCCATGCAGCAAATTTTTCGGTCTCTTCAACATTTGACAATTGTGAACCAATGGCTAGTCTCATATTTCTTGTTAATTTTAATAGCTTGCATTGTGACCATAACTTTGATGAAGTTAAAGATGCATTGACGATATCTTGTCTAGTACCGTTTTGAACAACAGGTAAAATCTGTCTGAAATCACCTCCAAAAACAACAACTTTACCACCAAAGGGAAGTTGTGAAGCTGAATTGGTACGTGTAGAGAAAATATCTTTCATTGTTCGATCAAGGGCTTCAATTGCATGTCTATGTACCATTGGTGCTTCATCCCAAATGATTAGCTTTGTTTTCTTTAGAAGATTTGCCTCATCACTATTTGGTGTAATATCGCAAATTGTGTCTTCATTAATGATAATAGGGATATGAAATCTTGAATGTGCGGTTCTCCCTCTTGACATTAATAAAGATGCAATTCCACTTGAAGCAACATTTAGAACGATTTCTCCTTTACTTCGAATTGATGAAGCAAGTGTCTTCCATAAAAAAGTCTTTCCTGTTCCGCCAAATCCATAAACAAAGAAAACTCCACCAGTGTTATTTTCCACTGCATTGGTAATTTGATCAAAGATGTCTTGCTGTTCTGAAGTCAACGACTGTTTTAGTGTATTGAATTCACTAAGCACATGTTGTTGGTCAAAAGATAACTCATCATTGATTAATCTGTTATCAATATCAGACAATGCTCTTGTATTTGGAGAAGGCATTGATTTATATCTTTTTAATGTAGAGTTATTTCGACGAAGGAATTTTTCAATTTCCAAAAGAGTTAGACTTTTGATGACTTCTTCTGGAATAACTGTACCTGGATAAGGTAAATATGAAATTATATTAAAGTAAAAAATTAGAAATGTTAATTAAAAAAAATGCAAATTTATAATTAAAGTTGAAAGAAAATGTTATTATATTTAGTTATAGTTTAATTAAAAACCTGGAAATCTTTTTTGCCTTTCGTACAATATATCTTCTCCAAGCAATTGCCATGTATGTTCCCAAACAAAATCAGGACGTGAAAGACTTTCTGATGTAAGAAGGGTTCCAAACAAATAACGCAGATAAGTAGCGCCAGACGAAAAACTTGCTTCTTTTATTGCTTCAACATATTCAGTGTCATCGTCTAAAAGTCCTCTTGCATAACATGCATCTCTGAAAGTTTCATACAGTTTACCGTTGACAGTTCGGATTTCTTCAAATGATTTGGGGCCTTTAATAATGTTTAACAAAATCCGTAGAAAATAAGGTTCTCCCAAAGAAGGAGGCACAGAATATACCCTGCCAATTGTTGAGAAAAACGACTTCCTTTCCTTCCAACATCGTTTTTTAATTTTCCATGTAAATTTTGTAGGAAACTCAGCATACGTTAACGTACGTGCAAGAGAACTTTGTTGGTTCATAACCATCCATTGTAAGAAAATAGAAGAAGCGACACTACGCTTACTTAAGACGTTGTCAACATCTTCATTTGCACCAAAAACAATTTTTTGTTGATTTGGAAGATGAAATGGAAGTCTCATAACAGATGGATACCTGTAATGGACATCAAAAGAAAAAATTCTCCAAGACGCTTCACAGGCAGATACATACCTGTTAAAAAAAAATAATTGTTCATGTATTTTAAATGTTTAGTTTTGATTTCTTTTCAGTTATTGTTAATTTAAAGAAAAGTATGATTAATTTAAATTTTATAGTTAATAATAAAATAACATAATGATGACATACCTGCAATCATAGTATTCTTTTATTTCATTACGCTGTTGGGTTTGCTGTGCGTCGCCTTCATCAGTTGTAAATGCAAGGGATGCACGATCAGGTCCTTTGTTAATATATTTGAACAAATACTTTATCGAAGCACCTTGATTGCACCACTCTACGTTGATGTGAGCTTGGTAACGTTTTAGAAGTCGTTTATTGTATGGTACAACGTACCTGTTATCTAAGTCTTCACCTGACTTTGTTACTGTCAACCCATCATCACGCCTTTTATAAAGTGGAAAACCATTCTCATCGACTGTTGTTTCTTGTTGTATCTTTTTTGGAAACTCTTTAGAACATTTCTTGTCAACCATGCAAGGTGATTTGAAATTAGCAGGTCCACAAGGTCCATTTATCATAAACTCAGCTACCAAATCATAAAGCTCGGGGTCTTTGATTTTACATGGGATTTCAGCAGAAATAAATGAATCAATTTGATCTGGAGTTATTACCTTATCACTTGCCTTTAAGAATAAGCAAATATGTGCATGAGGTAATCCTCGCTTTTGAAACTCCACAGTATAAACAACTATAATGAAACAATAAATATTGTTAGTATATAGTAATTAAAATAAACAATGTTTAAAGTAAAAATGCCACTTTTGTAATTACCTGCATTTATAGATCCAAAATAACGATTTACTTTTAAATCTTTTATAATTGCATTTAGTTTAAGTTTAAAGATTCGTGACAAGATATCTGGTCTATCTTGTGGTTGAATTGTCTTGTCTTGAAGAAACCTTTTGACCTCTGGCCATTTTGGGTTACAGGTTATGGTAATGAAGAAATCTGGATAACCATACCATTTACACAATGCCATGGCATCTAAATAATTTTGCTGCATATAGCGTGCACCACCAGTAAATGAAGATGGTAAGACGATTCGTTTACCAGTTTTACTTAAATCACCATCAGCATTTTGTGAAAGTTTATACAAATTCTCATATGAGTCACATCGTAGATGTTTCTGTTGAGAAAGAATATATACCAGCCTTTCACTTTCAATCATAGTGTAAGCATCTACCAAAAACTGTTGAAATAATTTTCTTGCATTCAGAATTAGCGAATAACCTTCAGTACGCTCTTGTATCCTATAGGCAAAAAATTCTCTCATGGTACATTTTGGTGGTATTTTCTTTGTTGTTATGATACCATCTCGATGAGGTATGTCAATTCTATAACCGTCATCACCATAAGGAAAAAGAATGGGATACTGTAAAGCAAGGTAAGAAGGATGTAATTCGCTAATTCTTTGCAACCCTTCTGAGTGACTTTCAACAATAATGTCTCTGTTATTTGCAGCATCTGTGATGTCACCTACTATCAGAGCAGCAACTTCAGATGAAGTTGGTAAGTTGTATGTTCTACCATCTCTTTCTCTATTATAAATTAGTTTAAGTTTTAGAGAAACTTCTGGGTTTTGATGAATATGATCACGGACCATTCGGTATGTTTTTACCAACTCATTTTCAGCATCTAACATGGTCTTCAGATTTTGTATAAGTTCAAGATCTAACTTTTTATCAATCTTTGATGACTTATCATTTGAGCCCCTGTTAAATATGTAGTATAATTATTAAAATTAATAAATTAAAGAAGATAAAATATGAAAGTGAAATAAATAATAAAATTTATACCTGAAAATTTCATGTCTGTTTGAAATTTCATTTTCAGTGTCGTAAATGTAAAGTTGAGAGAATTTGGGAGTTGTTCCATCTTTTGGAAGTAGGCAACCAATACTGTGACAATTTTGACCACTTAATCTGTAAATGCTTGGCGCCTTTCCCTTATTAAGATTCTCATCAACTTTACCTCCCATTGAAGTAAAGGAGAACATTGAGTTGAAACGCCTGATACTATTTATGAAGTATTTGCTTTTTGAATCCAGCCCTTTAAATAAGGATTGGTATTGTGGATTTGCATCTTTTAATTTAGGAAGCACAACTTTACCATATCCACAACATATTGAATAAGTTTGTTTCTCTATTGTTTCTCTTTTCTTGGCAGCCTCTTTTTTCCACAACTTTGCTTCACACAGTTCACATGTAATAATTTGATCTCCATGGTCTAAATACTCTGTTTAAATTGAGTAGACAATAATTAGTTTTATGTTATAAAAAAAGTAAGAATTTTTTTAATATAATTAAAAATTTATAATTACCACGAGATACTCCTTTAATTATTTGTTGTGTGACTTGTTGTGACAATGGCTTTTGCTTTTTGTTATGAAGAATTGTCTTTCTCAATTGACGCCTATGAGCAGGAGAATTTATGTCTGTATGAAACAATTCTTTGTATGTTATAAAATTAAAAAACATAAGTAGTTTTATATTATTAAGATTAATTGTAATAGTATAAGTAAATTACCTGGAATTGGGTGTTGTAAAGGAGTAATTTGTGGATTCATTTGAAGGACTCTCTTCCTTTTTTTAAGATCCAGAATTTGTTTTCTCACTTGACGTCTATAAGCAGCATCATTAACTGTAATTTTCTCTATATATGTTAATTATATTAAAAAAATCGTAAAACTAAAAAATATATTAAAATAGAAGATTTACCTTGAACATTTGCCGTTAAATTGTTTGGTTGATTAAATGTGTTAAAGTAATTTTGTATAAAAACTGATGACTCATTTTGTGCCATACTTTGTAAGAATTTTGTTTGATTCTTATTATTAATAATCATGTTTCTAATATGAGATCTATGAGCTGCATCGTTAATTGAACCTGCAAATATTTTTTGAATAAATTAAATAACGAATTCTATAAAATAATAATTATGAGTAGTGTTGACAATATATATTATATAATGTATATAATAAAAAAGAAAAAAATATATAATATACCAGTCACAATTGTTGAAAATGGAAGTAATGAAGACGTTTCCAAATGTCGTTGTAATACTCTTTGTTGTTTCTTATTATCAACAATCAACTTTCTAAGTTTACGTCTAATACGGCCATCAGTAGCTGAAAAATACAAAAGTTAATATTTTAATTAAAAACCAAAATTAAAAAAATGATAAGTATTTAAAATAAAATTGAAGATATTACCTCTTAATGAATTTGATGTTGATATTACATGTTTAGTTTGTGATG
The DNA here is from genome assembly GCA_030844895.1 of Ambrosia x helenae. Classification (NCBI taxonomy): domain Eukaryota; kingdom Viridiplantae; phylum Streptophyta; class Magnoliopsida; order Asterales; family Asteraceae; genus Ambrosia; species Ambrosia x helenae. Next base: position 7,232,798 of record CM061230.1, on the reverse strand, counting down.
GGTCTTTAACTCTTCTTTTTGTCATATCCTGTTTTAGTTAATAATACTCAATAAAAAAAAAATTTCAGTAAATATATAAGTATTTTATAAATATAGTTATAATATCATTAGAATAAATATATTAGAAAGTAAACATTAAAAAAGTGTAATTTCCTAACAAAATTAAAAACGAATATGTAATGATTCAGTTAATTCAATGTGAGTTAATTAATTAAAATATATAGCAACTTTATGAAATTTATTTTATAATAAAAAATCAGTTAACTGTTAGGGAGAAGGTTATACATCAGCAGCATTTATTCTACATTAGGATTAACAATAGTATGAACAAAGGATAAGAAAAACCATTCGTTGGTTATTTCAGTTAATTAATGTCACACCCTCAAATTTCCACCTGCGGAGTTCTACCGCGAGGCGTGTGACATACCAGGATCCAAGTCAACGGTCACAATAAACGACGTCTAAATATAAAACATACGTAAACAAAACCATGCATAAGTTTAAAACCAACATTCGACAGTGCGGAAGCATTTTAAAGTTTACAAAAGTCATGCATAAATAAACATAAGTTCAAAAGTTCATAATCCCAAAACGTGCAGATGAGACCCTAGACACGAGACGACTCCAGTGCGACCACGTGCGCCTATCCATATGCTGCTACCTTAGCGACCTGAGAAAACATGCTAAAAGAGTCAACATATAATGCTGGTGAGTTCACAGGTTTTAATTAAATGTTTACAGTGATCCATCAAACCGTTACCATCACAATTACTACTATGCTTGTGAGAACGCCAAACCAGGCGCAGAATGAGATACTCATACGGGTGAAACCATTGCTGACTAAGCCGAGTGTTACCCTTATTCCTATGGGCTACCGTCATCGCCGGTAGACCTTGTGTTGTTTAGAGACAATATGCACCCGCACGGCCTCCAGCCGTCGAGTGGGGCTTGTCAGTTCCCAATAGCGCTATCCACATTTCCCCGCCATATACCCATGTTAGTGGTTTCAAGGGATTTTCGATGAACCGTATAGTAAGATAAGTAAGCCATAGTATAACGTGATAACAAGTCATAAGTCATAAAATAGTTCGTAAGCATGTTTCTCACCCCGAAAGTAAAAACTGTAAAATGTGGGGCCGTGAACTCACCTTAAGTTGCGTATTCCATTTAAGAGTAAACCGTATGCGTGATATGAGTAAACCGTCTGTGAGATATGATAGCCCCAACTATTGGCGACCTATCATAAGATATGTGTTAAGTTAGACTAATAACCCATCGGGTTCATTAGTCCCTAAGTCCAGTCCATGACCATTATGTGTCCGAAAAGTATGTTTGACCGACAACCAGACTACGTAAGACAAGACTCGACATCCCATTGGTGACCCGACATTCCACGTGTTAGATAATTACAAAACATCATGCTACATATGCAATTAAACACTTAATACGCGCAACAGTTCACCTAGTCTAGCATAATATCCGTTTAACGCATAAACAGGTCCGAATACGTGTTACTAAGTCATTGGGCGAATCCCGGGGTTCCTATCATGTTCCTAGGCGTCAAATCATGTTCCGGGATGTTAAAATATACATACAGCAGCATTACACGCGATTAGGAATCAAACTAGCAATTAGGAAAAGTCAACATGTGAGTAGGGCTGGTCAACAGGCGATTACAGGGTCTAATCGCCTGTATTATACACGAGTAGGCTTCCTTATAGGCGAGTAGGCCTCTAATCGCCTATAACATAGGCGATTAGGATCCCTAATCGCCTATAGTGCAGCTGTTGTGGTTTTTCGCGCGCCGAACACTCCAAACCAGATCCGAAACATGTAAAAACACTCAATAATCATCCTAACATATTAACAAACATATTTCAAGCAAAACCCCTAAGTTTTCATCATTCTAACAGTCCCGAATGCGAGCGTTTTCCCAAAATGGCAACTTAGCATGTAAACATCACATCAACATGCAAGAACTTACCCTAAATAGCAAATATTCAGATTTAACCACATAATCACGTTGTCCGATAGCATCCTACTGTTCTAGCATCATCCTAGAGCAAACCCTAACATCACACAATCAACAACACACCTCATATCATCCTTAATCATCCAAAATCCTTCAAATGGGTCAAAACATCAAGTATCAATAATACACCACCAAAACCATTCAAACTCCTAGGACATCATCATACTAACTTATAACAGCAATAAACATCAAAACAACACAAGAATAACCATGATTCAACCCTAAAAATCCTATCTTTAACATATATAACACATATAACACATGTAAAGGTGTGGGTTTGTTTAAAAATGGTTTTAAATGGATTTTCAAAGATAAAAACATTTATAAGTCAGGTCTGGACGTTTAGGGAGCAAAACATAATCATTTAAAGGTTTGGGTTTGAAGAACACACCTTGTAATCAAGAGGTGATGATGGAATAAGCTTGAAAATGGTGGTTTTGATGCAAAAACGAGTTCCAGAGGGTGTGTGGGTGTTGGGTTATGTTATGGGACGGCTAGGGTTGCACAAATGATGTTTTGGAGGTCAAGGGTGGTATTTATAGGCGTTTTTGGTCGTCCAGCACGTTACACGCGAGTATGCAGACTTATACGCGATTAGGGAGCCTAATCGCATGACTGTTCATGCGATTGGGGCCTAATCGCATGAACAGTGATGTGATTAGTCCCCTAATCGCCAGTAACTTCCTCCAATCGCCCCTATACAGGCGATTAGGTAAGCCTAATCGCCTGTAACCCCTGTTTTGGTGTGTTTTGCGCGTTAAACCCCGTTTTAACACATGTTAGCACATATTCACATACCGACAAGTCACATAATGATTGTAAACATATAATACATGATAAATGACACGTTCCCGCCCGATCACCAATTCCCGGGACCCGAGACTTGCGTATGTTAAAACCCTAATGATGTGCGACTCGACTCGACCGACCATGTTATGTGTAACGTATGCGCGACTCGCTAAGGTAGACTTACTAAGTTTTCAAAAGTTAGTTACCGAAAGTTGCCGGGTGTCACATCATCCCCCTGTTGAAAGAATTTTCGTCCCGAAAATTTCCCGAAGTCGAGGAGGGAAAACAAATAAGAAGAAAAATTTTCCGGGTCGTCACATCATCCCCCTGTTGAAAGGAATCTCGTCCCGAGATTCTTTCGGTTTCAACAGTAATGTGTGTCGACCTCTGAGCCCAAGTAACGTATCCCCAAAAGACAACAAGTGAAGGTCATAAACCAAACGTGCCAGTAACAACCGGGAAACCACTTTCCCAAAATACGAGTATGAGACAAGAGACCCCCGATGAAAGCCTACTGGAGCCTACTATGATCGGTATAACTAATCCACTGGTACCGTCCAAGTAGCATCCCCAAAGGACTCTCATCAACCCAAAGAATGAGAAACAGCGACCAAACCACAAAGAAAACACCCGAAACACGAACGCACAACAATGCGGATAAAAGTATGACCAAAGCGTAACAAGAGATAAGAGAGAATACGTACGGGTAACAGTGTCTGGGTCCGCCTGGTTCTCCCTAGCACCAATCACATAAGCATGAGCACGAGTCCACCGGCCACCGCCTTCCTTGTCCCCTTCCTTCCCTGCAGTCTCTGTGCCCCCTTGAGTCAACTTGGGACAGCTTCGCTTGAAGTGCCCCGCTTCCCCACAATGATAGCAACCCTGATTCCCCTGTGGAGCAGGGGTAGTAACAGCAGCAGTCTGAGTCGTCCCGGAGAGGTTGACCCTACAATTCTTGGCAAGATGCCCCGTTTTCTGACAACGCTCACAGCGAAAGCTCTCACAAGTACCAAAATGATGAAACCCACAACGTCCACACTTAGGGCTTTTCCCAGCATAGCCCCCTGTTTCTGGTCCGATGCTGACCCAGAAGCCTCAGTCTTCTTTGCTGCCGGTTGTCGCTGAGTCCCCGATGAACCTTTATCCACGCTCTCCCACTTCCTCTTGTTCTCAGCCGGCGCCTTCACAGATGAGCCCCTAGGAGGCAAGACACCCTCAGAAATCTTCAAATTGGTCATCTTAGTAGCTGACCGCACCGCCTCTGACATAGTAGTAGGATCCCTAGCAGACACCAGTCCCGCAATCTCTGGCACCAAACCCGCAAGATACTGCTCTATCCTCCTATACTCTGGTGTAGACAAACCTGGACACATCACAGCTAGCTCGTTGTGCCTGATCGTGTACTCCTCAACCTCAGAACCAACCATCTTAAGATTCCCATATTCCTGTTCCAACCTCTTAATCTCCTCACGTGGGCAATACTCCTCCTTCAACCTACGCACAAAATCCGCCCAAAGCATGGCGTTGGCCTCCCCAAGACCAAGTGTCTGTGTGACGCAGTTCCACCACGTCAAGGCGGCTCCTACAAAAGTCCCCGAAGCAAACTTCACCCAATCCGCCGCTGGAGTCTCACATAAAGCAAATACCGACTCCGTCTTCTCCAACCACCTGAGTAACTCCACAGCTCCCTCCGTACCCTGGAAGCTGAGAGGCTGACAATCCTTAAACCGCTTATAGGCAACACCTGCCTGAACTGGAGGAGCAGCAGCACCCATGAAAGTCTGCTGGGCTGCCTGAAAAGCAGCTAGTGCAACGCCCAACTGTTGCTGCATCATCTCATTGAGCTCATCATACGTCATCGTAATGTTACCACCACCTCTACCCCCACCACGGCGTCCACCTCCGCCACCACGGCGTCCACCTGTACGTCCACCAGCGCGACCAGACATGTTCTGCCAAAACATGAGACGAGACACTCAGTACCAATAACAAACCAAGCTACAAGTGACCAACGAACTCAGAATACGGTTACAGCATGACCGTTAGTCCGAACACAAAGTCCACCAAGATTTTCATGCATTTCGATTTATGATTTCGTGTGCACCCGAAATAACAAATCGCTCTACATGGTCCCCAAGGCGTGCTCCGAGCTAGAACTTCAAGTCACCCGATAACCACATCCCAGAATGATATAACTAACTCAAAAGATCGATAAGTAAGTCCCCTCGGCTGTAACCCAGAGATGAAAATAAAATGAAGCTAAAAATAGCCAAGAATGAGATAAGTAATATGACACTGTATGGTAAGGAGACCGACACCCCGACAAGGTTAGTATGTTTGCCCAAAAGACACGACTCAAATGTATGTGACCGTCTAGTGTGTGTGACTCGGCTATAGTCTAGACTCTACATGCAGTCCTAGTTCACTATAACCATTGGCTCTGATACCAATCTGTCACACCCTCAAATTTCCACCTGCGGAGTTCTACCGCGAGGCGTGTGACATACCAGGATCCAAGTCAACGGTCACAATAAACGACGTCTAAATATAAAACATACGTAAACAAAACCATGCATAAGTTTAAAACCAACATTCGACAGTGCGGAAGCATTTTAAAGTTTACAAAAGTCATGCATAAATAAACATAAGTTCAAAAGTTCATAATCCCAAAACGTGCAGATGAGACCCTAGACACGAGACGACTCCAGTGCGACCACGTGCGCCTATCCATATGCTGCTACCTTAGCGACCTGAGAAAACATGCTAAAAGAGTCAACATATAATGCTGGTGAGTTCACAGGTTTTAATTAAATGTTTACAGTGATCCATCAAACCGTTACCATCACAATTACTACTATGCTTGTGAGAACGCCAAACCAGGCGCAGAATGAGATACTCATACGGGTGAAACCATTGCTGACTAAGCCGAGTGTTACCCTTATTCCTATGGGCTACCGTCATCGCCGGTAGACCTTGTGTTGTTTAGAGACAATATGCACCCGCACGGCCTCCAGCCGTCGAGTGGGGCTTGTCAGTTCCCAATAGCGCTATCCACATTTCCCCGCCATATACCCATGTTAGTGGTTTCAAGGGATTTTCGATGAACCGTATAGTAAGATAAGTAAGCCATAGTATAACGTGATAACAAGTCATAAGTCATAAAATAGTTCGTAAGCATGTTTCTCACCCCGAAAGTAAAAACTGTAAAATGTGGGGCCGTGAACTCACCTTAAGTTGCGTATTCCGTTTAAGAGTAAACCGTATGCGTGATATGAGTAAACCGTCTGTGAGATATGATAGCCCCAACTATTGGCGACCTATCATAAGATATGTGTTAAGTTAGACTAATAACCCATCGGGTTCATTAGTCCCTAAGTCCAGTCCATGACCATTATGTGTCCGAAAAGTATGTTTGACCGACAACCAGACTACGTAAGACAAGACTCGACATCCCATTGGTGACCCGACATTCCACGTGTTAGATAATTACAAAACATCATGCTACATATGCAATTAAACACTTAATACGCGCAACAGTTCACCTAGTCTAGCATAATATCCGTTTAACGCATAAACAGGTCCGAATACGTGTTACTAAGTCATTGGGCGAATCCCGGGGTTCCTATCATGTTCCTAGGCGTCAAATCATGTTCCGGGATGTTAAAATATACATACAGCAGCATTACACGCGATTAGGAATCAAACTAGCAATTAGGAAAAGTCAACATGTGAGTAGGGCTGATCAACAGGCGATTACAGGGTCTAATCGCCTGTATTATACACGAGTAGGCTTCCTTATAGGCGAGTAGGCCTCTAATCGCCTATAACATAGGCGATTAGGATCCCTAATCGCCTATAGTGCAGCTGTTGTGGTTTTTCGCGCGCCGAACACTCCAAACCAGATCCGAAACATGTAAAAACACTCAATAATCATCCTAACATATTAACAAACATATTTCAAGCAAAACCCCTAAGTTTTCATCATTCTAACAGTCCCGAATGCGAGCGTTTTCCCAAAATGGCAACTTAGCATGTAAACATCACATCAACATGCAAGAACTTACCCTAAATAGCAAATATTCAGATTTAACCACATAATCACGTTGTCCGATAGCATCCTACTGTTCTAGCATCATCCTAGAGCAAACCCTAACATCACACAATCAACAACACACCTCATATCATCCTTAATCATCCAAAATCCTTCAAATGGGTCAAAACATCAAGTATCAATAATACACCACCAAAACCATTCAAACTCCTAGGACATCATCATACTAACTTATAACAGCAATAAACATCAAAACAACACAAGAATAACCATGATTCAACCCTAAAAATCCTATCTTTAACATATATAACACATATAACACATGTAAAGGTGTGGGTTTGTTTAAAAATGGTTTTAAATGGATTTTCAAAGATAAAAACATTTATAAGTCAGGTCTGGACGTTTAGGGAGCAAAACATAATCATTTAAAGGTTTGGGTTTGAAGAACACACCTTGTAATCAAGAGGTGATGATGGAATAAGCTTGAAAATGGTGGTTTTGATGCAAAAACGAGTTCCAGAGGGTGTGTGGGTGTTGGGTTATGTTATGGGACGGCTAGGGTTGCACAAATGATGTTTTGGAGGTCAAGGGTGGTATTTATAGGCGTTTTTGGTCGTCCAGCACGTTACACGCGAGTATGCAGACTTATACGCGATTAGGGAGCCTAATCGCATGACTGTTCATGCGATTGGGGCCTAATCGCATGAACAGTGATGTGATTAGTCCCCTAATCGCCAGTAACTTCCTCCAATCGCCCCTATACAGGCGATTAGGTAAGCCTAATCGCCTGTAACCCCTGTTTTGGTGTGTTTTGCGCGTTAAACCCCGTTTTAACACATGTTAGCACATATTCACATACCGACAAGTCACATAATGATTGTAAACATATAATACATGATAAATGACACGTTCCCGCCCGATCACCAATTCCCGGGACCCGAGACTTGCGTATGTTAAAACCCTAATGATGTGCGACTCGACTCGACCGACCATGTTATGTGTAACGTATGCGCGACTCGCTAAGGTAGACTTACTAAGTTTTCAAAAGTTAGTTACCGAAAGTTGCCGGGTGTCACAATTAAGATGGTATTATTATTGTATTATTTAAAAAGTTTATATATTTCATTAGGTGTATTGAAATTTGGATAAAGTGATTTATACCAAGCAATCTTGTATAATAGAATAAGTCGTTGAAAGGCGTCAGATCTTCATATAGCTTTTAAATTTGTTAAAAAAAACGCTCTCGCCATAAGCGTATGGAAAGAAGACACATTAAAAAACAAAAAATACATAAATCCGTAGTTATCATCAAAAGAAAAACGAACTTGGTTTAAAAAAATCATTCCAGGAAACAATCATCGGGAACCTATATGGATGTATACGGACAAAACAAACACGGAATCGAAATATATTGTAAATTATCACGTATATACACAACTATTAACAATTCAATATATTTCGAAATAACATAATTATTGGAAAAAAATTAAAAATTAAAGGGCATGTAAAACTATAACAGATTTCAAACAAATATTTTAAAACAAACTCATGATCAATGAATAATTCGAATATATGGTTTTACAGATTCAATGATATTAAATCATATGATAAATATTTACACATATAGAAAAAGGTCATATCAAAGTTATTGACAGTTGACATGAAGTTTTGTGCTAGGGAATAATATTATAATTGACTACATGAATATTGATGAATATACATGTTGATTTGTTTTGAAGAAACGATGTACAATAAAGTTGAAAAAAAAATATTTCGAAAAACAATCTTCTAAGATTTACAAAAAAGAAATCAATTTTTACATGAATTTGATATGAATTAAAAGTTTACCTTGATGTTGTTACAAGAGTCTTGATACTGAAGAGAATTCGTTTGATGAAGTTTATGAAATTTGTTCAATGTTGTATGATTGTTCTCAATGAATAGATTTTATTTATAGAACAAATTTATAGATAATGGTAATTTAAAATATGTAATAGATATGTATGAAAATTTAGTAAGGTGAAAAGATTACATATTCTAGAACAATTTGTTTCATACGAGTTATAAGGCAACAATATTAATAATTAATAAATAAATATATGATAATAATTTTAATTTTAAGGATGTTTATCATTAAAATTTGATCTTTCAATGTTTATCATTCAAATTGCATCTTCCTTTGTGGCCCAAATAAATGTACTAAAACTTGATAATCACTTTTCTGGCCCAAACAAAACTTTTTACAAAATTATTGTCCCAGATTAGTACACATCCAAAATTTTGGGACAATGAGTTTTCTTGAGCAATACATAATATTTATTGTCCCACATTAGTAGACATACAAAATTTTGGGACAATGAGTTTTGTTGACCATTACATAATATTTAAGTTTTTCTACGATAACGTCATTTTCATCTACAAATGACGAAACCAAATATTTTTCTTATGCGCCTTTTTTCTAAGGGCGTGTGAAGACCACCCTACCTTGTGTGACACCCCAGGAAAATCCCACATCGGCCGTGGCCAGGAGAGATCCTTGGTTCATAAGTAATGTCTTGCCTCTTAAATCACCAACGCGTTTTGGGGCTTAATGTTAGTGGATGAGAGGAGAATTCCACAGTTAAGCGTGCTCAGGTGGGAGAAATTTCAGGATGGGTGACCTCCTGGGAAGTCTCGACTTGGGCAACCAAAAACAAACCCGTGAGCTCTGGATGGGCAAAGCGGACAATATTGGTGATGAGAGGGGCGGGGTGTTACAGATGGTATCAGAGACACTCCTGTGCCGTTCAGGATGGTGGGTGCACACCTCATCAGGGACGATGAGACTCTAACAGGGGGTGAATGTGACACCCCAGGAAAATCCCACATCGGCCGTGGCCAGGAGAGATCCTTGGTTCATAAGTAATGTCTTGCCTCTTAAATCACCAACGCGTTTTGGGGCTTAATGTTAGTGGATGAGAGGAGAATTCCACAGTTAAGCGTGCTCAGGTGGGAGAAATTTCAGGATGGGTGACCTCCTGGGAAGTCTCGACTTGGGCAACCAAAAACAAACCCGTGAGCTCTGGATGGGCAAAGCGGACAATATTGGTGATGAGAGGGGCGGGGTGTTACACCTTGCATCTCCACATAGGTAATCCTATAATAACGTCCATTCCTTAAACCAAGCTTTTTCATTGTCGACTTCCATTTGCTTATCGAATACCTTGTTTTGTTACCTTTTCCTTGAGCACAAATTTTCTTAATCATGAAATCTCCATTTTCATATTGCACACCCACATTCATAACATTTTGAAAGTGACAGTCTCTACCAAATGGTATTGGAAATCTCTGTCAAGACAGACAAACAATTGCAATTATAATACACATTCAAACGAAAAGTTAAATTGAATTATGAAAAAATAAAAGCTTACGAAACGATATGTCACTTTCGCCACAGTTGAATGATATTCAGGAACAGAATCGAAGTCAACCGTACCACCGGAGTACATTTCACTATCAGAATCCGTTGGGAATCCATCAGCAAAGTCAGAATTAAACTCTTCAGAGGAATCACTTGAAATTTCAATAACTGGAACTTCTGGGTTTACCTGAACAATTAAAAATTTGTAATAAAAATTTTTTAAATTTTAATGTTAACAATGATTTATTATATGAAATCTATATTACCATTTTCCTTCAAAATTTATGTTGGTTATAAAATCGCCTGCAACAATAGAGAAGTCATGTTTTAATTAACAAATAATAATATGATAATTACGGTTTATAATGTCATACGAAACTTGTTTAACGTAAATGATGTCAAATTATTTTGCTAAACCTATAACCAAGATATAAGTATTCATATTTGTTTAACATTTGATCATTAATATAAAGCATTCAAAAATGGTTTACATGATTTTTATCAACAGTTTTAACAACTAACAATTATGTGGTAAGTGCCTTTAAAATACCTATGAACATATAAATGAAAACATATAATGATGAAGAAGGGAAAGTGGAGAAAACTAATGATATACATTTTTGAAATTTAAATTAAAAGATATAATCATGAAAATATTTATGTAACTTAAAAGTAGAATATGAAAAGGTGAATCTATATATATGTAATGATATCTATATATTAGGAAAATCATGAAAATCTTTATGTAACTTAAAAGTAGAATATGAAAAATATGAAAATGTTTGTGTTCATAAATAATATGTAAACTATTATTGTTTACATGGTTGATAAAGAAAATATTTATACATATTTTGTACAAATAATACGGCAAGAAAAAATGTAAATTTGACATATTTTTTAGAAATAATATGAACCCCCCTTTTTGTCTACTTTATTTGTAGACGAATTTTCATATTTCATATAATTTTTTTTTTGTTACAGTTATACAAAAATTATAATGAACATCAACAATCAACAATATACAATATAAAATTTACATATTTATATATATATATGATACTTCTTCTATATGTATATATGTATACAGAATATCGATCTTCGATGTTAAGCAATTGTAGATCCACTATTACACAAAGCCGATCTATATTAACACATATATTGAGACATGCAATTAAAAAAATAGATCAAATAACTATTACAGAAATTAAAAAGCCGATCTATATTAACACATATATTGAGACATGCAATTAAAAAAATAGATCAAATAACTATTACAGAAATTAAAAACCGGGTTTTAAAGTTGAGAAATCATTTGCATATTAAGAAGAATCCATATTATTTCTTTAATCAACAATGTAAACAAAATATAAGAAATAACTTACTGAGAATCTTGATATTTTCAAGGTAGAAGATATGGATAGCTTTTCACATTGGTAAAGTTAAAGTTATGTTTTCAAGGTTATATTGTTTTTTATGGTTTTTTTTTATTCGAAATTCAAATGGGCTTTTTAAATGTCCTTAATTTTTATCAGAAGCCCAATAAAAATTGTCTTCAAATGTTACTATATGGCCTGGAATTTAAAGGTTAGGTCATAAATATTTAAACGTTTATTCAGCCCACTATAATGCAACAACATAGTCAAATATTAAATAACAATATAAAATAAGTAAAAAATAACATAATTTATTACTGGAAATTGTTCATGTTATTAAGAATATTAAATAACTAAAAAAAATTAAATGTTTATTTTTAAATGTCAAAGCATATGAAATAAAAATAAAAGCAAACATAAATCATGATTTATTTCTCAATTTTAGGGATCAACAGTTGAAACTTCTTATTCTTTGTTCCATCATCTTCATCATTGACTCGCTTTCGTTTAGTAGCTGCAATTGTGGATGGACCATCTACTTCATAAACATCGTCTTCTGTATTGTTTGAATGTGATGCATCTTGTTCAATAGTAACATTTTTCAATGGTAAAACTTCACTTTCCTTTGGATCAGTTGAAGACATGTTATCCTGAAAATAGTTTAAAACCATAAGAACTTAATTAAAATATAATACTTGTTGTTTAAGTAGTCTTTAATTATTAAATTTATTGTTACAAACCTCTATGTTATTATCTTCTAAGTCAGGGTTACGACCTCCATCAATTAAGAACCTTGCTTGAACCTATAAAAAAGGTATGTATTTATATAAATTGACATTAAAAGTTAAAATTAAATATTAACATTACCTCTTCAACATTCCACTTTTTATTTAATTTTGCAAGCAAGGCTTCATCTTTTGTTAGCATTGAAATTCCATACTGAGAAGAGTTTGGATGTTCAATGTTATAAGGAGTTACGTTTATGATGAATCCAAACTTTTTGCCAACTATTTCATCAAACTGTTTAGGATATGAAGGTGGAACTTGATCTTTGTATATCATCTACAAAATTAGAATATAAATTAAACATATAGCAAATTAAAAAATTTAAACATATTAAAAACATATATTTAATTTTAAAAGTAACCTCTTCTTCTTCATCAAAAAAATGCTTAGCAGGTTTACCAAACATCTTAGCCGCTTCATAGTCAAAAAGCGTCATTGTTATAGTTCCAGAACCGTCATCAACCTTTAAAGATATTCTGTACCTGTTGTGCATATGAAAGTTGTTATAAATAAAAATTTCTTTTTTAAAATATAATTTTTTTTTATAAATTGAACATTACCTTATAACTTCTTTAATATCATCACCACCTTCACACTTACGATATGAACATTTAAATACTTCTTTTCCACCAATAGTACCATCGTCTCTTTCATACGAAACAAATTTTTTTTCAACTTTCGCTCTGCAGTAACTACAACCTTTGTAATACCATTTAAGATCTGTTCCAATCTCAGTTATTTTCCCAACAATAATAACTTTTGATTCCTGAAAAAAATATACATACTTAATAAAATTATAATATTATTTTAGTTTTAATTAATAAGGAACTATACTTTTAATATTACTTACAGTTCGGCGAGTTGGAATAAATACTATTGGGTGAAAGGAGTATTGTTCAGAAACTCATCTTCAAGATTTGAAATCATATATGAAGCAGTGGTGCTATTTGATGATTCTGAAGAATCCTTTTCAGCAAATTTTTGAAGATACCTAAATAATAAAGTTGTTAGTTAAAATTTAGTGATAAAGAGTATTAACAATTAGTGAAGTATTTAAATGTAATGAATTTGTTAGTTACTTGTTCTTGAAAGAAGTTAATTCTTCAATATCTTCATTTATAAAGAGTCTTGATGCCTCAAATCTGTTTTGGACGCTCATGTTACCTAAACAAATAAAAAAAAGAAAATTAATATATTGTAAAAACGCAATTGTTTATTTGTTTTTTTATTTTTTTCGTGTTTAAGTTTCTTTTATTAATCAAAAATATAATAATAAATTAATAACATTCAATACCATGGTAGTTGTTAATAGCACCAAATTGTACCAAAACAAACACATAAGGATCACGATCTTCTTTAGACATGTAGCTTGATAGAGCTATTGCTTTGTCCTCCCACAAACATGCATGAACTTCAACTCCACTATTATTTTAAAAAAAATAAGTTATATTCAATAATAAACATTATATTATTTATGTTAATAGGGGCCAAATACTTACTCAAGGTTACGAAGCTTGTAGTTTATTTTAGGAGACTTTAAACCATTTTTCTTGTCAACATAGCCTAAGTTGTAACAAACTTTAACACATCCTATGAAATCTGAAAAAAAAAATATTATTGAATATATTTAATTATATTTAATTTAATTTTTACATAAGTTTTTATACTCAATATAATAACCATACCAATTTTTGTAGCATGTTTCAAGGTTTTTTGATTAACAATCTTGAAATCCACAAAATTGAAAGCGAATTTAGGACCTTCCCAATCTAGACATTTTTCCATAGTTGTTTTATCATTGATAGACAATTTTAAATCGTTATCAACATATTGTTTACTATCATCTTTTGCAATAAATGGATTGGTTATGTAGATTTTTCCATCAACACTGAGCAACTCTTGAAACCTTTCCAAAAACCTATGATGACAGTTTGCATATATAAAACTTCCCTGTAGCAAAAAGTATAAAAAGTTAGTGAAACGCATAATTTAATTTACTGTAATATACATATTTAAAACATAATATTATTTGTTACCACATCGTCCATTAAAATCATGTCCATTCGATAAGTTTGGTTTTCAGTCCCATTCATCTTCAATCTCCATAAACTTGCTATTTTGACCTTAACTGTCATGTTGTTCTTCCTTGGTTTAAGATCTTTCAGTAACACCACTTGATTTGTTGCCATTGTATTGCTGATTCCAGAAGTGAAAAATTTTTTTTACACAATTTAACATGAACACGACATTAAAAATATGTTGGTTGACAAAAATTGAATGCAATTTATTAATATAATATGTACAGTTAGTGAAACATGGTAATTTTGTCTTTAATAAAAAACAAAAAAGTGAATCATGATATAATGAACTTCTCAATATTAGTATATTAAACTCAATACAAAAAGAAATCATGATTAAAAAGCTGCAAACTTTGACTTTATTGTTTAACAATTGTGTCATTGAACAAAACAAATAAATTATAAACAAAATAGAATAAAATTAACATATATGCAAAATAATATAATATTGAATCGTAAAACTTAAAGCATCTGTCAAACTAATATTGAATATAAAAGTATTAGTTACCTTTCTGTTGCACAAAGGAGGAGATGAGTTTCGAATGAATGATCTTTTGATTATGAAACCATGTATTTATAATGGTGTTTCAAATAAGGAATTTAGATAATAAGGAAAGTAAATCTTGTATTTTAAATTATAAGATTAACATAATTTTGTAATAAAATTTAAAACATGTATATCTTTACATTTAAATTTTAATCTTTATCTAAATGTAAATCTAATCTAAATAAGTATTTAAATAAATAACATCATTAATATTATTAACATTAACATATATAAAATAATTTAATAATATTCAGTTAAAATTGATTAAGATAAACATAAAATATTGTGAAAAACATAATAGTGAAGTATATCGGATATATGTGAAATTTTTAATTAATTTTTCCAAAATAAACAGTAAAATATAATTTAAATGATAATTTAGCAGAAGTTGCTAAATGCCACGATGAACATTATAAATTTAAGTATATTTTTTTAAAAAAAAATAAATTTTTATTTTAAATAGGATGTAAATCTTAAATTGACATATATTTGGGAACTGTTTATAAAATTGAAACTTTATTAACTAACAAAATTTTAAAACCATAAATTGCATTTTTATAGGTGAATTGGAGAACGTCTTGTTTTGTAAAGGGTCGTGTTAGTTAACTGAAGAAAAATATTTTTTCCATGTGAAGATCAGTTGGTTTTCGGGTCGTATCATTTAGCACCACAAACAATTAAGTTAAAGTTCAAAATTGAATTTTTATAAAAAATAAATTCATAATATTAGGTTGAATACACGTTGTAAGTGCATTGTTTGTATGTCCCTAGCTAGTGATAGGTCTATATAGGTCGTTGGCTAGGTTAATCGAGTAGTTTATGGCTCGTAATCGTATACTAGCCTGGTCCAAGGGGGAGTCTGTAAGTGCATGATGTCCCTAGGCTAGTATATATGTTGATTGGACGTGTTACGGGGTGTTTGGAGATGTTGATACGCGTTTCGGGGCGTTTGGGACACTTCAAGCGAGTACGGAGTGGCTATAGGCATTTACGGCCTATACCACATCAGTTACATGTGTGATAGGGCCTATTCGCCTATAGTTACATGTGTGATAGGCCCTACTCGCCTATAGTTACATGTGTGATAGGCCCTACTCGCCTGAACATACTAGTGTGATAGGCCCTACTCGCTAGTAGTTCATGTGTGATAGCTTCCTACTCGCCTAAAGGGGTCTGTACGAGTATGGGAGGTATAAATAGTCCCAATCATTGCCCTAATCATTAGTTCTTGCCTCACACACTCTCCAAACACCCTCCCATGGTCTGTAAGGTCTGATTTGATCTCTGTAAACACTCGAGCTCTGTTTTAGTGATTAATCTATAATCTTTTGACCCGTGTGTGTTGTGATTACTCGTTTATCATTGTTTCATCTTTGTTTCTGTTATTAGAACATATTTAGAGGATTCCGCACTCTAAATATCAAGCTCGTGATTGTCGGGTGACACGTTAGTCGATCCTACAAAATAGGTTTCATATTGCTCCAATAAATTGATCAGAATATCTTTGGAGGATATGTAACCTTAGCCAATAAAGGGGGGGATGTGTTATCGAAGAAGAAGAAAGAAGAGAAAATGCTCGATAAGAATAATTCCAGACCCAGTGTTTCGACTTAACAACGGATGTCAGTAATGAATAAGAGTGGACTGGGTGATTGCTGCAGAACGGTTCCTTCATTATCTAAAGGGTTACCGACCAAAGGTCTATGGTACCCTAATGGCGATAAGATGGATCTCGTTGACTTTAGTGAATTTATCAATTGTGGTTACAATATTGAAGCTGGATCCGCAACGGGTGGATATCAGTTCTTGGGAGGTCGTCACATGTGTTTCCTGCAACCTTCGAAGACGAATCAGGTAGCTGCATTGAGCTGCTGTTTCCAGGTTTATCTTTGGATACTTCTACACACATGCTTGACTACGGTTTGCATTTTCTTATCACCTCCATTTTCTTATTAATAGTGTAACTTCCATAACAATCACTAAGGATCCAGTGATTATTTATGTCCACACTGACTACCGAATTGCCAAAATTTTTACCAAATCACTTAACAAATTGAAATTTGACTATCTTTGAAAGGTAAAAGGCATTTTGGGAAAATCTGAGTAAACCACATCGGAAAATCATTTTTTATTTAATATTTTTCTTCAAAAATCAGAAAAATCCAAAAATATTGTCTTTTCGTAAATTTTTAGATTTTTAGGGGGAGAAAAATTCAAAAAAAAAAAAAATTCAAAATTAAAAAAAATGCCTTTTTTAGATTTTTAGGGGGAGAAAATTCAAAAAAAAAATTCAAAATTAAAAAAAAATGAAAAAAAAAATGCAAAAATGAGTTTCTTTGGTGAAAATGGGAAGATGATATTAACCAATCTGTCGGACTGTCTGGACCCTTATCATCTTAAAAATATTGGATCTGATAGGTAGCCTCTACAATGATGTGTCGGTAGGCTCAAAATCATTTCAAAGTTCGGCACGGTGATATAAACTTAATTCAACTGAATCATGTGTGGATCAACGTGCGTTGGCATATGGTCTTGGTACCGAAATCTCGTTTGATAGCATGCCAAAATCCGAGGTTTCATGGTCTTTAAGAGGTTGGTACATCCGGGGTGAACTGGACGTCTCTCAGAATAAATAGGAATGGCACACGTGTCGTACGTTGGGGTCGCAGCCTACGACTGAGACACCCCTATGTTTTTTCCTGAAAAAAAAAACAAAAACAAAAAAAATAGAATAAATTCTGATCAGGAGACGTCCGGGAATCCTAAAAGAGCAAAAAGATTCATATATGCCAAAACCCTATTCTCAATGAGAATTCGCTCTAAGGTATCAAATCATATACCTAAAGCATCGTACCGTGAAAAATCAAATATACGGTATTTGACTTGAACCCTGGTTTGGATCTCACTGGTCTCTCTGTTGCAGCGTTTCTGCAGACCTGATCACCACTGAGTCCACTCCTTGTAAAATACGGATGACAACAGCTTACTCACGGTTACGAGGAAGCTTTGTGCATGACTTGATACGGGAATGTGTCGCGTGGCGGGGAACACCTTGTATCTCAGTCTTAATATTACCTTAAACGTATCTAAAGTGCTTAGCGATAAAACTTGATTTTGAGTTTAGGTGGATAACAATATCGACAGTTGTTGTAGGATGCTTATTGGTAATTTAAGCGAAAACTGAAAATATGAAGGTTCTAGATTAGTCCGTACACTGATATGTTTCCCTAACAGATAAAACTCGCAAAAATACGATAGTGAATAGTGTTTTACATTTCCTGCATTTTTAATTTTTGTTCGATTATCTTGAGAAACCCAAAAAGATCTTTCTTTTGTCTTTATTTTTGATTGACCGATGTTGGAATACAAGTATTCTTCAATTGGAATCTCAGATCCGAAGCCGAAACTCACATAAAATCTAAATTTTACAAAATTCAAGGGTCAAATATCACTTTCAGGGTCACAAATTGCAATCATGAGAGTTCAGGGTAAAATTTGAAAGGATCTAAATGTTCAGGGGGAGAATGATTCGTTTCTCAAATTGGTGGTCACTATGAACAAATCTTGAAAGTTCATCAAATGATAAACTTCAAGAATTTGATTGACTCCGGATTATTTGTCGTATCTAATACAAGTTGTAGTTTGTGTGCAGTTTTTATTAATTTTTCCTGCAGGATCAACACAACGTCTGTGCATACCATGATTCAAACGACAAGGCTCGAAGCTGAACAAGGCCCGAACCTGAACAACAAAATCATCCTGAACAGCAAGAACCCGATATTTCATCTTCGAAGAAACCAGATCGTGGTAGAGCTCCAGCAATCAAAGCTGAAGAAGATGAAAGTCAAGAGATGAAAGTGAAGATGATATTGATCTTCGTCCAAGTCAAAGAATTGTCAATCATTAAAAGCGGAGATTTCTTGTTACCTCCCAAGTTATCGAAGCAAATGGATGTCCAAGACGAGATCTTATGAAGCCACGACTAAACCTCAAATTAGTTGATATGTTCAAATCTTCAGAGGTCATACACTGCGGTGTCACCCTAAGTTGAAGAATGCTGAACATGACGACTTGAAGACCATATATCTCCAGCTAGATCCAACGAGGAGTCTGTAAATGCACTTCTTGGGTGTCCCCAGCTAGATGATAGGTTGAGTCTGTAAATCACTAGCTAGGTCCAAGGGGGAGTCTGTAAGTGCATTGTTTGTATGTCCCTAGCTAGTGATAGGTCTATATAGGTCGTTGGCTAGGTTAATCGAGTAGTTTATGGCTCGTAATCGTATACTAGCCTGGTCCAAGGGGGAGTCTGTAAGTGCATGATGTCCCTAGGCTAGTATATATGTTGATTGGACGTGTTACGGGGTGTTTGGAGATGTTGATACGCGTTTCGGGGCGTTTGGGACACTTCAAGCGAGTACGGAGTGGCTATAGGCATTTACGGCCTATACCACATCAGTTACATGTGTGATAGGGCCTATTCGCCTATAGTTACATGTGTGATAGGCCCTACTCGCCTATAGTTACATGTGTGATAGGCCCTACTCGCCTGAACATACTAGTGTGATAGGCCCTACTCGCTAGTAGTTCATGTGTGATAGCTTCCTACTCGCCTAAAGGGGTCTGTACGAGTATGGGAGGTATAAATAGTCCCAATCATTGCCCTAATCATTAGTTCTTGCCTCACACACTCTCCAAACACCCTCCCATGGTCTGTAAGGTCTGATTTGATCTCTGTAAACACTCGAGCTCTGTTTTAGTGATTAATCTATAATCTTTTGACCCGTGTGTGTGTTGTGATTACTCGTTTATCATTGTTTCATCTTTGTTTCTGTTATTAGAACATATTTAGAGGATTCCGCACTCTAAATATCAAGCTCGTGATTGTCGGGTGACACGTTAGTCGATCCTACACACGTTTTACTCGTTTAGTAATAAATTTTATGTTTACTTGAATGTAAATTTCTTTACATTATGATATAGGGAAAAAATATTATCTTATTTGTAACTTCTAAATGTTAATCATGTATTCATAGACAAACAACTTATCAATGAAGGTGAGGTTAAATTTAAAAATAATATTATTGTAATTGTTTGAAAGGGCAACAATTTAATCATTAAAAAACGTACATATGCTAAGGGCCATGGGAAACATTCTGCCAATTAAATCCAACATAACGTTTAGTATTAAATTTGAAGTTTAGTTAAATTTTAATTTGGTTACATTATCATAGACCAAAAAATTATTATGTCATTTGTAAGGTTTAATTGTTACCCATAATATCATTATAAATAATACAGAAACAATTTATCAATAAAGGTTAGTTAAATTTTAAAATAACAGTATTATCAGTAAGTTATTAATATGACAAATTATTGACATTAAAAAAAATTTTGTATTGTTATAAACTAACAATTTTTAGTAAACAATATGTATTCATATATCATGCACCTTCAATTGTATAATAGAAGCATATTCATCCTTCTAAATGTATTACACTTAAATATAACCAAAGTAGCAATTTTTACTCAAACATAACCAAACATAGTAACTTCAAGTTTTCTACATTAAAACCTTCATATTTCTAAAGTATTGACTTCAAAATACCAACATACTACCAAGTTTCAAAATACCAACATACTACCAAGTTTCAAAATACCAACATACTACCAAGTTTCAAAATACCAACATACTACCAAGTTTTATTCAAATATAACTATCCAAACGTCGTTCACTTTTGGTTTTCTACCATAGCAAACTTCATACTTGTAGGCTAATGATTTGAAAAGATCAACATACCTTCCTCTTTCAAATATGACAAACGGTAAATTCTTCCATTTACCAATCCAAGCATTTTCATACATTTTGTCCATTCGCAGATTGCAAATCTGACATTCTTCCTTGACTTTTCAACTCTTAATTTCTGCGTTAAAGGTTCTCCATTTTCAAATCTAACCTTCAACTCTTTTACATTGTTAAGCTCATGATACCTACCAAACTTTGTTGGAAAACGCTGAGTAAAGAAAATATAAATTAGCATATAAAAGTTAATAAAATATTTAATGAAAATTAAATTATTAATAGTAAGTTAAGGAAACATTACAAAATTATGAGTAATTTTCTTCACAATTTCTTCTTTAGTCTTCTGCAGCATTTGAGCATGTGTTGCATGGTTTGATATTTCAATATTATCACCGTCAAATGCATTTGCGACACCTTTTTTCTGTTTTTTCAATACTTTAGCATTCTTCTCTTCAACTTCGCTTTCATGAAACTTACTTTTCATCTGAAATGTAAAATTAAATAAATAAAAAAATGTTTTTAATTCCATACTATACTATATTGCTAAACTACATGATACTAATATCAATTTCTAGGGGAGGGATTTGTTTGCAGTTTTAAACTTGGCACGACCACCTCATAATGAAATTTGTCAATTTCTACCTTTAATATATCTCAACTTCAACAAAACTTTCCTAAACTTAAAACATGACTAATTCCCAAAGACTATCTCATATATATTTTAACATTCAACAAAACTTTCCTAAAACATGACTATTTGTAGATGAGTTAGTCGCACTTTAAGGTAACTTCTTTATCAAACAACAATTGGCAAAGACTATCTCATTTAAAAAAGAGGCGTTATGTTAAAACTTTCGCAGACTTAAAATGTTTTCATTTTAAATTTTTATATTTTTTTAGCAAAAAGTAAAAATCTCAAAACTCGTCCAACCTTTAGATTCACCTGGTCAGGTTAGAAAATACAACCTATCATTAATAATCAAACATAGAGCTTAGAAAATCTGTGTCTAATTATATGAATGTGTTATCACTAACAAAAAAGAAGTAAAGTTTCATCATTTACCTTATTACTTGTAGTAATTTTCATAAGACCAAAATTAGGAACATGAAATTCCTTTTCAATTTGGCAAAAAATTTTCCTTGCTTCACACCATAACGAACCAAGATCACCAGATTCAATTTTAATGCCTTTTGCTTTATACCTATACAAATATCAATAATTAGTGGTAAATATTGAATAATAATCATGGGAAATGGGAAACATAAATTTAAACAATATATACACCTTTAAAATACTTACCCCATATCATTTAAGGCGAGAGCAACAGCACAAAAGTTAGGAATTCCACTTTTGATCACCTAATTATTTAATTGAAAACAATTATAAATTAAGTAAAAGGCTAAATTTATTAAATTTATATTTATATCATTAGGTAAAGAATACTTCATACATCATATTTGTCAACAATCCCTACAAAGTTATCTGGAAACTTCAATGCAGATGAAATAAAACTTCCCAATTCAGATCTATTTGTGTCAATAGTAACAGTGTTTGAACACATTAATCTCTGTAACACACATACATTAACACAATTTTATACATTAGGTAAAAAATATGCATTTATTTATTTTTAATAATAATATTATAATTGACAAACATACCTTCATCTTATCTAACCACTTTTGGCTTGCATCGACAAAATCATTGCAAACTTTTCCCCCATTCTGACTTTTCAGAGACCGCTCTATAATCACATCACTTCCCTAAATTTAAAAAATGCATAAATTCTAATAAATACTAAATACTGTTTATAGCCGTTAAATGGTAGCTACAGTACACAGTACTTTACAACATAATAAGACATCAATTATATTATACCCAGCTGGTTAGTTAAAACTGTAACTAATAATAAAGATGGGAAACTTACATCAGCAAGCACGATATTGTTGCAGTAATCACCAAAGTTTGCTGTAACCTGCATTAAATAGAATAACAACTAAAATTTCCAATCAAACAACTTAACATTATCTAATTTATAAAGTAAAAAATTACCTCATTTTTGTCTTTTAAGATTGGCTCAACTTCTAAACCAGTGTAAACAAAAAGACGGATATTAAATGTATCCTTCCCATCTTCTTCAAAACTTAAGACATCACCAATATGCAAACATAGATCTTTGAAAACATTATTCCATCCATAAGTGAAATAGAATCCTTTTGGTTTCTTTTCTAAAACAACTTTCCATTCATTGTAACAACCAAATTTCAATTTGTAAGTCACTTCATTCACATTTTCTTCTTTGAAGTGTTCTCTAATATACTCAATTGGCACCTTCTGAAAATTATAACACAAAATATGAAACTATTAAATCTTTTAAATATAAACAATTATAAGTCCTATTTCCAAAAAAATTATGACAATTCATACCATTTTTTCAGTCGCTGCGCTAACGAACCAGTAATGAAAACCATTAGATACATCTTTAGAAGTTAAGTGTATCAAGTTAAATGTTTTCTTTCCAGTTAGCTCAAAAATGACAAAATCATTTTCTTCGATTTTTAATTCTTCAACAATATGTTTCCAACCATTACATATAGTATAGGTTTCACCTTCTTCAATTATTTCCGCATCCCAAATCATATGATTCTTGCTTCTTAAAATAACGGAACCAATGGGAAACTTTTCTTTTGTATGTAATATGTGGTAACAGCTTGGAAGTTCCTACATATTATTACATAAATATGTTAAACTTATATATTTTTCACATTATAACAAATTAAGTGATATAGTTACAAATTCTTATAGGTTAAATCATACCTGTTGTTTGTAGTCATAGTTAATTATCAACTTTACAAATGATTTCGCCATACTTGTATTTCTGTAAAAATAATAAAACAAACAACTATATTAAAGAGTAATATATCAGAACAATCAGAAAGTGTTAGTAACATTATTTTTTTAACTATATGATTTCAGTATACTTTACCTAAAGAGTAATATATCAGAACAATCAGAAAGTGTTAGTAACATTATTTTTTTAACTATATGATTTCAGTATACTGTACCTACATTAAGTAAACTACACTCACAATAACTTATATAAAATTATTGCTTAACAAAATCAGTATACATAAACAAAAGATGTATAACATATATCACTTAATACACATTAGTTTTTTAAGTATCCTTCTGATTTACATAAAATCCCATCAATTCAACAAAAAACACCTATAAGTAAACTACACTCACAATAACTTAAATGAAATTATTGGTTAATAAAAATCAGTATACATAAACAAACGATTGATAACATATATAAATAAATGCTTCAGATTAAACACTACGTTAACAGATCTGAAAACATCATATATACAAATCTGTCTTGACTAATTACCATATAATACATAATAGATCTGAAATAAAAAACTAAATTAAACAATCAATAATACAATTAAACAATCAATAATACAATTAAACAATCAATAATAGTTAAAAACTATTAAAAAATATCTGACAACATAATATATATAAATCTGTCGTACTAATTACCATATAAATTATCACAGATCTGAAATAGAACTTAAAATTAAACAATCAATATTACTTAAAAAGTATTAAAAAAGAGTGAATATATACCGATTCAAGAACTTATGAACACACAAACACTGAAGCTAGATCTGAAATACAAAACAAAATTAAACGATCAATAATACGATAGATCTGAAATACAAACAAAATTAAACAATCAATAATACTTAAAAAGTATTAAAAAAGGGTGAATATATACCGATTCAACAACTGATGAACACAGAAACACTGAAGCTAGATCTGAAAAACAAAACAAAATTAAACGATCAATAATACGATAGATCTGAAATACAAACAAAATTAAACAATCAATGAGAGATGAGAGACAAACGTGAGAGGATATATCTGAAATAGAAAGAAAATTAAACAATCAATGAGAGATGAGAGAACAGGTGAAGAAGAAGCTGCGAGGTGGAGAAGAAGCGGCGTTAGGAAGAGGATGGCATTTTAGGGTTAGAGGTTTGAGGTGGAGAAGAAGCGGCGATAGGAAGAGGATTTTAGGGTTAGAGGTTTTTAATTTGTTTTTCATTTAATCACAACAGGTGGAGCGCACGTTCTAATTTCAGGGATTTAGTTTTTTTAATTGTTTTAAATTAAAATTAAAAAAGAATCCAAAACCTTTCATTAGAGTGCCACGTGGCAGTTTCAAAGGGGTGGTGAAGTTACCATTGCTCGCCACGTCAGCAAAGCTCTTTTCTTTTATATATATTAATAGATAATCTCTATCAATGAAGACATCGAACCATTGTGAATTAACATGGTATCAGAGCTAGGCTCTATACCTTAATCATCTTCTTGCTTCATCCTGGCTACAGCCTCCGTTCGGTTTTTTTTTTTTTTTTTTTTTTTTCTGCTTCACAACAGGCTACGACCCTTTTTCATTTATCAATACAACTCATTCCACATCGGGCTATTGTGTGTTTCTTGGTGCCAATCTTATTTCATGGTCATCTAAACATCAACACACCGTTTCAAGATCAAGCGCTGAAGCCGAGTATCGTGGCGCGGCAAATACTGCTGCAGAAACAAGCTGGATTCGAAATCTCTTATGCGAGCTACATCTTCCCACTCGACATACCACCATCATTTTTTGTGACAACGTGTCTGCCGTCTATCTCTCAGACAACTCAGTTCAACATCAACGGACCAAACACGTGGAAATTGATATACATTTTGTTCGTGATAAAGTACGAATAGGTGATATTCATGTATTACACATTCCGGCCGACTATCAGTATTGCTAACATCTTTACAAAGGGCCTTCCTAAGAAACTCTTTCAACGCTTCAAGTCCAGTCTCTGCGTTCGCCCTACTACCGCTTCGACTGCAGGGGACTATTAGTCAACCATATTATTGGAAACCTATTTATTGTATTTATTTGTAATTGTAATTTACCTTGATTAGTGTTATGTCTATTAGGAAGACTTTGAAGTCAATAAAGAAACCTAAAGGAACTTCTCTTCCAACACCAACACACATCGGTTGTGACATTATACCAATGGATATTTCCATTATAACAAAATACGAATAAAAATTTTATGGATACTTCAAAATGTATTAGTACGATCAAAATTTTATTTCATACATATATATAAATTAAGCCCACATTTTATATTCATAGTAAACGTTTTGTAAAGACCTTAACATTTTCCCTTAGATTTATGAAAATAAAGTTTGAAAGTATTTACAAAATTGATTTAGATGTTTAAATTGAGAATAAAGCTAAATATTGAGATCTATATTATAACGTAATGTGAAATTGGAGATCTATATTATAACGTAATGTGAAATTGCTAAAAGTATCTTAAAATAAAAATTAAAGCATAACAATACTCGTTATTGATCCTAATTATGTTTATTTAAATTAAGAATGGGTTGGTTTGGGTAAAAATAAACTGTATATGGGTCAATATGGTTCACATCAAATTAGTCAACGGGTCAATTTGGGTCCACTTAGATCTACTCAAATTAGTTAACGGGTTCAAATGGTGAAATGGGCAATTATTATAAATTTTTATTTATTTAAAAAGACTCCATGCGAGTTAGCACACACATAACCATTGTTTGTCTCCATCACCTACTCCCTGTCACCGACACCATCGGCGCCACCACCGCAACTACCACCACCCTACCACCGTCATCACCATTATAGCCCGTCACCGCCACCCATTGGTAAAACCATTTTGACCACAAATTAACCAAATTGTTAAATTCTCATAAACTGTTCTGAACCGAACATGATTTTACCCATTACCAAAATTTTGACCCCAGATTAACCCGCACATTTTGACAGGCCTATCAGCGATGAGATAACTAATTCATTATTAATGAATATTTGAATTTAGACAAGTTGATAACATTGAATTCATATGCATGGCAAACATATGTGGACTGTGGTCATAAGTCTTTACATCACTTGTAAGTCAACTCCCCAAGGACACGCACAAGAAAAATGCGTTATTATATTTAATACCATTAATTTGTTGTAAATGTCTAAAATGAACAAACAAGGTGTTGGATGTCACTCTGTACAACCGGTTCGGCTCGAAATTAAAGATGACCCGTTTGAACCTTATCCAACTTGGCCTTCCCATTTTGCTACCCCTAGTTCTAAGCTATGACTAAAAACGTCGGATATGTTTTTTTTTTAATTTATAAAAACTCTAAGCTAGACATTCGTAGCAAAACTAAATAGACCCATTTCATGTGAGAGAGGAACTTGTAATATACTTGACAAAAAAAAAAAAAAAAAAACGTACTTTTGGGTCTGTATCCTTAGTAGTATTCAACATTTTTCAACTACATGCAATTTCAGCATTTCAATTGCAATGAACACGTAAATTCCTAACTTGATGAATCCGAGTCGTAAAGAACTAAAGTACAACGGTCAAGATTTGATTATAATACCACATAATGGAAATTCAGATCAAGAAGGGTGGTCTTTCAGGATTGGTCGTTGTGTGGTCATATGTGCAAGAAGGGATTACGGAAATAAGCGGATATGGGTTAGCAGACCTGATCATAATAATGCTTGGGCTGATGTTTATTTCCTGACTTAAACAAAGTCAACAGTTGGGAAATGATTGTGCGTTTTTTCCCATCACAAGCAACAAAGAACGGTTTGATCTTTACAAATCTTTCAGTTCAGCCATATTTAATCTTTGAGAAGGTCTAAAAAAATACATCATTACCAAAATGATTGGGTTGGGTAGGGTCATGTAACGGGTCATGTACAGATTACAAGGTTCAGGTAGAAACGGGTCAGATTGGTTTGGGTCAAGGTTCTTTTATCAAAATAGGGAGTCATATTAAAAAGGATTCACAATTCTGAATAGTAGATCATTATTGCTTTAACTAATTTGCTGAGTTGATGATTATAATCGAACACCAAATTAACAGAAGCATATATTCTCAAACAAAAGCATTGAAACCAAATTAACAGAAGAACATATTGACTTCTTTCTGAAAACATTAACAGTGTTCACTGTGTTTCTGTTCTTCGTGTTTAGTTTTTGTTGTCCAGTTATGTTATATTTTTCAGTTAACTCACTCAATAGACTTTTTCTTCACATAACTTACAATCATGTCAATGTACGTAAATAGTGTCATAAAAAACCATTTAAACAACACAAGTAAAATCAAACAAATACCATTAGATAAAAAGTACATAACAAATATATATACACACATACCCACTTCATATAACACAAATCTGCCTTACAAATATAGAATTCTAAAAGCAATATCAAAATGAAAAACAAACAAGTTCATTTATAGATCTAGAAAAGATGGAAAAGTATAACCATGGAAGACTTGGAAGTCAATAGGAAAGATTATATCCACAAATTAGTAATCTTAGGGTCCTACTCTGTTTTTCCATGTCTTCAGGCAACAAACTTTGAAGTCAAAATCCCCTGAAAACGACAGCGAAGACAGATTTGAAACAAATATGCAAGATTGTGCCGCGGTGGAGGTGCTATTGTTCTGGTGCAGTCTGCTATGTGGCTGTGCTGTGGTGGCGGGAAGGGAAGGTGGGTTGCGGCTGTTGTGATGCTGCAGGTGACAGAGAGAGAAGAGACAGTAGAGGCGGTGGTACTATGGTGGTAGAACCATGAAAGTGAGCTCTGTTGTTAAACGCTTCCATGAATTTCTCACGAACAAGAGCCATCTTCTGTTTTTCACTACGTTTTCCCTTTTGCGGTGAATCATTTTGACGTATTTCATAAACGTCTTTGTATTCTCCATGTTGTTGTTGCAAAAATTCTAAGGATCTTGTTAGATATTAAGTCAAAATCAAAGTCAAATAATAAGTCAAACTTGGTCAAGAAAGTTTGAGGGACCGGTTGTGACAAGTTACAAAGTTCTTTTACTGCTTTAATAAAGTTTGTGTTGATTTTGTCAAGGCTGAAGAATTGGAGGGTCATTTGTGCCAAGAATGAAAGTGTTAACAGACTTGTTAACAAACACATTGGGGGTTTAGGGCTATAAATAGATCTCTTCAATTAGCTTGTAATCAGTCTTTTTCTTTACAATTTTCTTTGTATTTCGTTTCCATTATCAATAATAATTCGAAGCTTTCGGCAATTGTGTTCTTGATTCAATTTCATAGGTGTTTTACAACAATTGGTATCAGAGCCAGGTTGCTCTAATTCTGTGAAATTGGTTGTGTTATCCATGTAATAAGATCAAGAATGGTGACGACGAAGTTCGAATTGGAAAAGTTTGATGGGAGAAACGATTCTAGTCTGTGGAGGATGAAGATGAGAGCCCTGTTAGTGCATAACGGTGTTGTTGATGCATTGAGGGGTGAAGATTCCTGGTGATCTCACAGATAAGGAGAAGAAGGAGATGTTAGAAAAGGCTCACAGTTCGATCATATTGAGTCTGGGTGACAGGGTGTTGAGGGAGGTGTCGAAAGAAACGTCTGCTGCTGGTATTTGGGCAAAACTTGAGACCCTGTACATGACCAAGTCGTTGGCCAACAGGTTGTATCTCAAGAAGAAGTTGTATACGTTTCAGATGAGCCCTGGTAAGACACTGGATGAACATACAGATGAGTTTAATAAACTTATCCTGGATCTTGAAAATATTGAGGTTGAATTGGATGGTGAAGATCAGGCCATCATATTTCTCACATCATTGCCATCTTCGTATGAGCATTTTGTGGATACTCTTATGTATGGAAGGGAGACATTGACTATGGATGAAGTCTTGGCTGCCCTGAATTCAAAAGAGTTGAAAAGAAGAACAGATGTGGTAGAAGATGGTGGAGATGCATTGTTTGTGAGAGGGAAGGCTGATCAGAAGAATTCAAGGGTCAAGGGTGAATCAAGATTCAAGAGGAGGTGTTATGTTTGTAACTCAGAAGATCATTTGAAGAGAGATTGTCCTGAATTGAAGAAAAGAAAGAGTGAACAGAGGCATGATAATCACAGGCAACAAGAAGGTGATTCATCAGATGAATGTGATGTTTGTGATGTTCTTGTAGTGACCAGTGAAGAATTCTGTTCAGAGAAGTGGATCTTGGATTCAGGTGGGTCTTTTGGGATGACATATGATCAGGGGTATTTCAGGGATCTGAAATATGATTATCTTGGTAAAGTCAAGATGGGTGATGGCAGAACTTGTAAGATTCAAGGGGTTGGGACAGTTGTATTCATGATGGACAATGGTGATATTGTTGAAGTTCATGATGTGAGGTATGTTCCTGATTTGAATAGAAGTTTGTTGTCATTGGGTTGTTTAGAAAAGATAGGTTACCATGTGTGGTTGAGAGATGGTAAGGTCTTGATCATGTTTGATCAAGAGGTTGTCATGACTGGAACTAGACAGGAGAGTAATGTTTATGTTCTGGATGGTCATGTGATGATGCCTAGTGAGAAAGAGTTCATGGTTCACACAGATGAACAGGGATTGATTGGGAAGAATAGTCATGGGGTTGTTCATGATGGTAGTTTGGAGAGGTACAAGACTGTGGTGGAGTTGAGTCACAGGTTAAAGGTCTCTAGTGAGGGTCAATCAATGGTAGTTCATGGTGAAAGGTGTGATGGGATAGTGAACTGGTGTCTAGGTGGAGTTTTGGAAGTGCTTGGTTGTTCTAGACAGGTGGAGTTGATGAAATCAAGGACAGGTGTTGATATGTTCTTGGGATATTCTGATGTGTTGAAAATATTCAGAATATGTGGTCTAGAAGATGGGAAGCCAAGGTTACAGGATAGCAGGTTTATGCTATGGATAAAAGGCAGCAGGGTTATGCTGGGTTTAGAAGGTTTTTGGACTGAGGTGGAGGCTGCACAAGGTGATAATGTTCAGGTTGAGGTGGAGTTGCCTGGTAAGTGTGCAGGAGATGTGACTCAGTTGTGGTTTGGTGAAAGGCAGTCCTGTGTTGAAAAAGGACTGGTCAGTAGTTAATGCAGCTAATCTTTTGACTAGTATTGAGCCTGATATTGAAGCAGTAGAGATCAAGGGTAATGCTTGGTTGGTGCTTAGAGGTTCTAAAGATCAGTGGATACTTGTTGAAGATGTGAAGAAGGGTTGCAGGGGCAGAATGGTCATATTCTGTGGTGTTACTAGGTCAATATGAGTAAAAAGCTGGAAATGGGTCAAGTCCATTGAAGTTTGTCAGATTTTTGAATGTTGCTCAAGGTTGGAAAGAGTTGTGCAGCATGGGTCAGGTCTGGGTGATATTGATTCAGGGGAAGCTGATATGTTCAGGAAGGGCAGTTTGGTCCTTGAAAAGTCTGCTGAGAAAATCTGCTGTTTGGTGTTGTTTTGTAGCAGTTGTTTGAAAGTACTGATGATAAACAGATGTTAGAACTACTGATGGTTCAGTTGATCAGTAGTTTGGAGGACAAGGGTTTAGAATCAGTAGTTTGGTCAGAAACTGCTGATGTTGAAGATCAGTAGTTTGTTAAACAGCTGATTGTTTTATTGATCAGTTGTTTGGATGATTGTCAAGAAGGCTGGATTGATTGTTGACTTAAAGGTGGAGATTGTTAGATATTAAGTCAAAATCAAAGTCAAATAATAAGTCAAACTTGGTCAAGAAAGTTTGAGGGACCAGTTGTGACAAGTTACAAAGTTCTTTTAGTGCTTTAATAAAGTTTGTGTTGATTTTGTCAAGGCTGAAGAATTGGAGGGTCATTTGTGCCAAGAATGAAAGTGTTAACAGACTTGTTAACGAACACATTGGGGGTTTAGGGCTATAAATACATCTCTTCAATTAGCTTGTAATCAGTCTTTTTCTTTACAATTTTCTTTGTATTTCGTTTCCATTATCAATAATAATTCGAAGCTTTCGGCAATTGTGTTCTTGATTCAATTTCATAGGTGTTTTACAACAGATCTCGATTGACTCACGCGTGAAGCCGAATCATGTTGATGCTGATATGGCAGCGCATCAAGCCCCATTAGTTTGGCAACCAAATTATATGGACTTTACTTTGAACCCTCTTCCTTTGACATTTCTGTTGTCAAACAAACTGATATGCAGCGGATTTGGATCGATAGATAATGAAACCGAGAACAATCGTTAATGGATTGATTGAATTAGTTTGGAATTGTACAATACACAACCTATATATACATTGTCTGGATAATTGTTTGGTGGTTAAAAGCAGTTAAAATTGGCGCCAATAACCGTTAACTTCTGCAGGGGCATTTATGTCTTTTTACTTCTGTGTTTGAGGTGCGCCTTCTGTATGTTTGCTTGATATGCTGCTGGTTTTTGTCCGAGAACTGATTCGCTGTGTACGCAGTTTTAATCCTAATAGTATCGTACATACACACACTTTACATACAGTAATATTTACATAAAACACAAATAAACATAGTTTGAATTTACTAAATAACAATTTCTTGGGCAATAAGCATCTTTATTGGCATTCCGTTTACTCTTCTATTTGATGGAGATTTTCTTAAGTCAGATACAATCTGCATTAACCAATATTGAATTAGTATACTTCATACAACAAAATAGATCGATAATACTTATTACTCAATTAATAAGATTAGGGATATGTACACTTAAACAAAGTCAACAGTTGGGAAACGATTGTCAACTGTTAAAATCTTCCCATCACAAACAAAAAAAGAACGGTTTGATCTATACAAAATCTTCCAGTTCAGCAATAATTAATCTTTGAGAAGGTATAAAAAAATACATCATTACCAAAAGTTTGAACTAAACAAAAGTTTTGAATCCAAGATAAGAGTCGGTTTAAACTTAAGCCTGCAAAATGACTGGGTAGGGTCATGTAATGGGTCATACAGGGTTCGGTCAGAAACGTGTCAGTTTGGTTTGGGTCAAAGACAGTTTTTTGTTTATCAAAATGGGTTCGGGTTCAAATAGGGAGTCATATTAAAAACGATTCACAATTCTGAATAGTAGATAATTATTGCTTTAACTAATTTGTTGAGCTGATGATTCTAATCGAACACCAAATTAACTGAAGTATATATTGTCTAACAAAAGCATTGAAACCAAATTAACAGAAGCATATATTGTCTGCTCTGAATAATTTTTTTTTTTACATTTTGTTGATGTTTTTCTGAAAACATTACTGTCTATTAACATAGAAGACACGTGATTCTGGTGAATATATCAGTTCCCAAATTAGTAAGAAATTAAAGTTAGTGACTTGGTGTTCACTGTGTACGTAAATAGTGTCATAAAAACCATTTAAACAGCACAAGTGCAATGCCGTACAGATATATATACACACATACCCACATCATATAACACATATGGAATCCTAAAAGCAATATCAAAATGAAAAACAAGCAATGATAATATGTATGTGAATTATTGGAATTCGAGTGGATCTGTTACAAAAAACACAGTGAAAACTAGAACAGTTGATTACAAAAGATTGATGATCTTATTGAATGATTGAATACGAAAACAAGAATCAAAACAATTACAAAGATTAAAGAACTAATCAGAGAACCCCAATTTATAGACATTGGAGCCCTAATTTTAACCTAACAGATTATAACGACTCTAATTCAATATTTACACTATCAGTCCCTGAAAGTTACACTTCTGGTCCCCCATAATATTGCACTCCACCGTTTATAGACAAAACGTTGTAACAGCTTGAGTCCTCTCTTATAAAACTTTGACAAGTTGTCATAATTGCTCCCTGAACTTTATTGACTTTTGTTGACCGGCTTGATTTTGACTTTTCCTTTGACAATCTCCACCTAAGTCTAAAACAAGCTCACCCCAAACTCATTGAATCAACACAAAACATGAATTTAGGCCCTGGTAAAGCCTTTGTCATCACATCAGCTGGATTAACATCAGTTCCAACCCATTTGATCTCTACCTCCTTTGAAACAATAACATCCCTTATCCAAAACATCTTCACATTGATGTGTTTGGTCCTCTCATGAAATACACTATTCTTTGAGAGTTGTACAACCCTAGAGTTATCACAATTCACCTCAACACTGTCCAAACTCACACCCAGATCAGCAACAATGCCCTTAAGCCATAAAGACTCTTTTATTCCTTCTGTTAAAGCAATAAACTCTGCTTCAGTTGTGGACAGTGCAACAACATGTTGTAGTTGTGATTTCCAGCTTACCACATTTCCTAAAACAACAAATGTGTAACCTGTAATAGACTTCCCATTCTCTTTATCTTTAGCATAATCAGCATCCACAAAACCTCTGACCATTTTACCCTTAGTTCCAGTTTTATCCCCAAACTTCAAACCAAGTTTCTTTGTACCAGCCAAGTACCTAAGAATCCATTTAACAGCTGCCCAATGATTCTTTCCTGGATTTGCCATATATCTACTTACAACACTCACAGCATAAGCTATATCAGGTCTTGTGCAGACCATGATATACATCAAACTCCCTACTGTATTTGCATATGGAACCTTACTCATATAATTTGTCTGTTCATCAGTCTTTGGACAATCTTGTTTTGACAAATTAAAATGAGCAGCCAATGGAGTTGTAACAGGCTTACAATCTTCCATTCCATAGCTCTTCAACACTTTCTCAATATATGAAGATTGAGACAGTGTTAAGGTCTTCTTTGATCTATCTCTGTGAATCTCCATGCCCAATATCTTCTTGGCTTCACCTAAATCCTTCATATCAAATTCTTTCATCAGTAACTGCTTAGTTTCTTCTATCTGGCCTTTGTCTTTACATGCTATCAGCATATCATCAACATATAAAAGCAAGTAGACAAACTTGCCCCTGTCATACTCCCAATGATAAACACAACTATCATATGGACTTCTCTTGAAACCACTGCTCACTATGTACTCATCAAATCTTCTATACCATTGTCTAGGAGATTGTTTGAGCCCATATAATGATCTTTTCAGCAAACAAGCTTTACTCTCATGTCCCTTCACTTCATACCCCTTAGGTTGAGCCATATATATCTTCTCTTCTAAACTGCCATGTAGGAAAGCAGTTTTTACATCCATTTGTTCTAATTCTAGATCAAATGTTTCCACTAAGGATAATATAATCCTTATAGAAGTGTGTTTGACTACAGGAGAAAAGATCTCATTGTAGTTAACACCAGCCTTTTGTGTGAATCCTTTTGCCACCAATCTTGCCTTAAACCTTGGACCCTCTCCTTCTTTCATACCTTCTTTTAACTTGTAGATCCACTTGCAAGATACTAGCTTCTTATCAGAAGGCTTATCAGTTAATTCCCATGTATCATTATTATATAGTGATTCCATTTCTTCATTCATAGCTGAACACCACTTTTCTTTATTACTGGACACAATAGCTTCTTCATATGTTAGTGGTTCATGTATACTTTCAAACTCAGCTGCTGTGAAGGCCACAGCTGAGATTCCTTCTTCATGATCCCTATACCTCAAAGGAACTCTTATTTCCCTTCTTGACCTATCTTTTGCTATACTTGTACCAGGAGCATTATTATTTCCAGAAATGCTCTCAGTCACAGATTCTTCTTGTATACTTTCACTAGGCTCCACCTCAAATTGAACCCACTTGTTTTCTTCAAAACTTTCATTATCATACTTCAAATTATTGCCCAGCAAATCTTTATACAACACCTCTTCTCTGAACTTGACATTTCTACTATGAAACACTCTAGGCCCTTCCCCTTCCATTCTCCATAGTCTGTGACCCTTAACCCCATTAGTGTATCCTAGAACAACACACTTAATAGCCCTGGGATTAAGTTTTCCCTGACTTATGTGGGCATAAGCTAGAGAACCAAAAACTTTCAAGTCACTATACTCACTATAATCCTGCTTCTCTCCTGTCCACACCTCCATAGGTGTCTTCATAGATAAAGCAGCTGATGTGGACCTGTTAATCAAATAAACTGCAGTACTTGCAGCCTCTGCCCAAAACTTCTTAGGCATTTTAGCATGATTCAACATACACCTTAATCGTTCACAAATGGTTCTATTCATTCTTTCAACCAAACAATTTTGTTGAGGTGTACCAGGAATAGTCAAGTGCCTGTCTATTCCATATGTCTTACAATATTGATTAAACTGATTATTGCAAAACTCCAGACCATTATCTGTTCTCAGTTTCTTAACCTTCTTACCGGTTTGATTTTCAACCAAAACTTTCCACTCTTTGAATTTTTCAAATGCATCATTCTTGTGTTTAATAATATATATCCATACCCTCCTGGAATAATCATCCACTATGGACATATAATATCTTGCTCCCCCTAATGATTCATTTCTTGCAGGACCCCACAAATCAGAGTGCACATATTCTAAAATGCCCCTGGTTGTGTGTCTGCCTTTTGAAAACTTTACCCTTTTATGTTTTCCCATTACACAACTTTCACAAAAGCTAATATCATAGTCACTATTATTCAACTCATCAATGACTTGTTGTTTGTTTAATTCAACAAGTCCTTGACTACTAATATGACCTAGCCTTTTGTGCCATTAAAGAGCAACAGAATTACCTTCCTCAAGAGCAACAGAAACTGAACTGGCCAACATGATCTGACCATCAAGCAAATAGGTATTGTTACCACTTCTTGTCCCTGACAACAACACCATATACCCTCTGATCACCTTTGCTTTTCCATCTTTTAAACTGACATGACATCCTTCTTTCTCAAAAGTGCCAAGAGACAATAGGCTTCTCTTCAGATCAGGGACATATCTCACATTCTTGATATCAACCTCCTGTCCATTACGCATCTTTACAGTTATAGTTCCCATTCCAACAACCTTACATGGCCTGTCATCTCCCAACTTTACAGACCCAAGTTATAGTTCCCATTCCAACAACCTTACATGGCCTGTCATCTCCTAACTTTACAGACCCAAGATTCATCATCTTTAGATCTTTAAAGTACTCTTTGACAGGTATCATATGGAATGAATACCCAGAGTCCATAACAGGTTTTCCTTTCTCATCTGTGCTTGTTACACACAGAACATCAGAACTCTCATAACCATTTGATCCTTCATCTTGAGAAACACTACTGGATTGTCCTTTAAAACTGACGTTTGACTCAGTTTTCTTCTTCTTGAGTTCTGGACAATCTTTCTTCTGATGTTTTTCTAAATGACATACAAAACACCTTCTCTTGAACTTAGACTTTGATCTTCCCTTGTTCTTTGATCCATTACTTCTCTACTCAGGCCTTCCTCTCACAAATAACCCCTCTCCACCTTCTTCTTTCACATCAGACCTCTTTTTTAATTCTTTTGAATTCAGAGCAGCCAAAACCTCTTGCATTGTCAAGGTTTCTCTGCCATACATAAGAGTATCTACAAAGTGCTCATATGAAGATGGTAAAGATGTGAGAAATATTATAGCCTGATCTTCATCATCCAATTCAACCTCAATGTTCTCAAGATCCAAGATAAGTTTATTAAACTCATCTGTGTGATCTTCCAGCGACTTTCCTGAATTCATCTGAAAAGTATATAATCTCTTCTTCAAATACAGCCTATTAGCCAAAGATTTAGTCATATACAATGACTCTAACTTGGCCCATATCCCTGCTGCACTTGCTTCTTTAGAGACTTCTCTCAAGACTCTATCTCCTAGGCTTAAGATGATAGCACTATGTGCTTTTTCAAGAATATCCTTCTTCTCCCTGTCTGTTAATGTAGCAGGAAGATTAGCCTCACCCAATAGGGCATCACTAACCCCCTGATGCACTAACAGAGCCCCCATCTTCACACGCCAGAGACTAAAGTCATTCTTCCCATCAAACTTTTCTAATTCAAACTTAGTCGACACCATTGCAATCAATTTCTGCAGAATTAATCACCAGATTTCACTCAATCGAGCCAACGAGGCTTTGATACCAATTGTTATAAAAAAACACAGTGAAAACTAGAACAACTGATCACAAAAGATTGATGATCTTATTGAATGATTGAATACGAAAACAAGAATCAAAACAATTACAAATTTTAAAGAACTAATCAGATAACCCCAATTTATAGACATTGGAGCCCTAATTTTAACCTAACAGATTATAACGACTCTAATTCAATATTAACACTATCAGTCCCATAAAGTTACACTTCTGGTCCTCCATAATATTGCACTCCACCGTTTATAGACAAAACGTTGTAACAACTTGAGTCCTCTCTTATAAAACTTTGACAAGTTGTCATAATTGCCCCCTGAACTTTATTGACTTTTGTTGACCGTCTTGATTTTGACTTTTCCTTTAACAGGATCTATATGGCTTCTCTTCATCTCTTCATCTTGTTAATTCTTACCATGATTGCAACGTGTATCTTGTCAATGGTGTCCGCAACATACATGAAAAGATTACGTCTCCATCGCTTCTTCAACTCTAAAACTACAATAACACCCCAAAACCCTGTTGCAAAACCAAAAGTTATATCCATATAAAACCATAACTTGTTGGGCTCATCAGTTGCTTCATATTTGCTATTCGCTTTTGTGGTTGGCTCTTCATGATTGGAACAATTCTTTGGCAACGAAGCTCCGCATAGATCTTTGTTCCCTGCATATATTGATGGATCGATAAGGGTCTGTAATTGATTTCCTGTTGGAATTCGGCCCGACAAGTTGTTGTTTGACAAATTCAAATGGCTCAAAAAAGTCAAAGCTACAATGCTCGAAGGTGCAGCACAGTTGCTCGCAGCAGAGTATTTATTATTAACGTTACATATAAAAGGAAATACACTAGAGCATGACGTTATCCAATGTGATTACAGGTAACGTTGTATAGCTGGAAAATGGGTGGATTGGGTAACACGTAAATTAGGCAAGGTTGGTTGACCCAAATCTTTTTCCAAAAAACTTTTTTTAGTGTACAATAAGTGTTGTTTTTTTCTAATTGATTTAGGAAGTTTTTATGCATTACAAATACGATCTGATAGACTTTCGAATCATGTATTCGACCCGTTTCA
Source organism: Ambrosia x helenae (assembly GCA_030844895.1). NCBI lineage: Eukaryota > Viridiplantae > Streptophyta > Magnoliopsida > Asterales > Asteraceae > Ambrosia > Ambrosia x helenae. Next base: position 7,193,966 of record CM061230.1, on the reverse strand, counting down.
GTGTAAACCATTATCTTACTTTCACCGCTTAGATAAAACATAACCCAAATTCACCACTTTTAAAAACTTTGTATGTTTTTAACCACCTGAATACACTAGATGACGGACATGCAGGACAATTGATTGCCAGTCTAGAAACACTAACGTTCATTTCATGGATTGTAATTGAATTGGAAGTTTTGTAGGAATTGAAATTTGATTCGGAAATAAGGTGTGTTCGTTTAACAGAATAGAACAGAATCCGGATGGAATTGAAATGTAGATTTCGTTCCATAAAATTTCCAATTATAAAAAGAATTTGAACATATAAGGAATTCAAGATTTACAAAGAAACACTATCTACTACTTGTTTGAAAAATGGACGCAAGTTAAGTTTACATATACCAGTGATGAAACCGTGATTGAAAGATTTATATTATCAACACAAAAAGGTTGGTAAATAATATAATTTCATACCATTAAACCGTTCGCTAAACTAACCAAAGACAGAAAAACTTAAATGAAATTTTAAAATTACTTAAGGAACCCCACAAAACCAGAAGTTTTTGTGCTACTTTTTTTAGAATTTCAATAAAGAATTAACGTGTCAAATAGAAAATTAACCTTATACCATAATAATATAAGTTTCTGAATTAAATTATAAAAAGGTTAAGTAGCTATTGTTTAACAGTCTATATTGTTTTACCAGTTAGAGATAAAACATAATCAACCCATTCATAAGTAAACGGGTTAAGACTTTAGATTGCCACCTCTAAGTTGATGTAGATGTCACAATATCCGAAAGTTGGGTGGCTGACCAAAACATGGACACGTTGAAACGGGTCAGTTGGGTTGATCTGTCACAGCTGGTCCCCAAAATTATACAATTACTTACCTATAGTGTATCAAATATGATTACAAAAACCAAAAATATATTATTTCAGTAATTATCTAATTGTTTTAGTTGTTCCTATATAGCTAAAAAGGAATAGCATACCATGTGTCAAGAGACATAACAAAATACCAAGTGACAAATTAACCAATAAATGGGTCAAAATGACCACCTCTTAAATAATCACCAAACCCCTGCTAGAAAATGTCTGAGTTTTATAAAGGCTTGATCAAGGAACAATGATGTATATGTATGGATGTGTATATCTATTAATGTATGACAAATTGACAATTCCCTCATATTGTGAACATGTAAAATCATCATAATTGCACTTAGTTGCTAATGACTGTAATTTTTCGACATGACAAATAAGGAGCATTTTATAAAAATAACAGTCATCAAAACGCTTTCTTGATTAAAAATTGAAATAAGTGGGAAAAACTGAAATCGGACAACCGCTTTACCGATCATCGAAACAGTTTCTTGATCAGAAAGGTTGTTGGATTAGGCTGCTGATTGGGGAGCATTTCATAAAAACAGGCTACTGATTACCAAGACCCAAACAAGGTGCTGCTAAAGGAACATTTACCCAACTTTAAAGGATTGATCTCACACAAGCATTTAATCAAACATGTGGTATGCATATATTTTTAAGTAATCAGCTCTGTTACCTTTGGGTTTAAGATATAATGTTGTGAAGTAATCACTTCAGCCAAAGGATATAATTTCTGAATCGTTTATTATTGGATTACGGTATAACCCGATAGGGTTGGGTTATTCTACAAAGGCTACAAAAAATGAGAAGGGTGATAAGCCACTAAAAAATGACATGTGTCCAAAGGATTAAACAAGTGGAAAGGTAATTTTGTCAAAAATATATGCACATGCAAGTCACATGCCATTTCCACCTTCATTTTTAAATGCCCGTAACTTTTTTATACCTCATCTTTTTTAAAAAAAATTATACCATAAAATTGAGGGTATTTTTATCTTTAATATGAATACCATAGTGTTATACTTTTGAAAAAATAGTCAAAAACCCACTTGCGTAAGACACAATGGCGTGTAAAACACAATGAGCACCAATTAAATATAGGGTATAAAACATAATCAACCTTCTAATAAAACACAATGGACAACAAACTAAAGACACAATGAATAGAATACTAAAACACAATGAATACTTTTGAAAAAAAGAAGTTGAAACCCCAGTTACGTAAGACACAATGAATGTCATACTAAAGACACAATGAAAAGAAGACTAAAACACAATGAATACTTTTGAAAATAAAAGTCAAAAACCCAGTTGCGTAAAACACAATGGACGACATAATAAGGACACCATGAACAGAAGACCAAAACTCAATGAATACTTTTGAAAAAAAAAATTGAAAACCCAGTTGCGTAAGACACAATGTTGATAACGTAAAACACAATGAGTATCAATTAAATATGTAATGAACAATAGGGTATAAAACACAATGAACAGTCTAATAAAACACAATGGACGCCATATTAAAGACACAATGAACGAAATACTAAAACACAATGAATAATAGACTTGGGCTGTTTGGTAGCCTCTTAATCAGCCTCTTAACCATTCAGGTCTGAATCATTCAGCATTCAGATTGTTTGTTTCAGCATCTGAATGGAATGACTAAGTGTTGAACCATTAAGCTAATAAGGGATGCTGAATGATTCAGCTCTTAACCATTCAGAGTCTCTTAACCATTCAGACCATCTTAATGATTCAGCAATTAATCAACCAAACAGCCCCTTAAACACAATGAACAACATAATAAAACACAATGTACACCTAAATACAAAACTCATTTGCGTAAAACACAATGAAAAGCATAATCAAAACACAATGGACAAAGTTAAATTGTTAGAAAAACATGATATCTACTCAATAATACTCAGAACTTTATTATGATCACCAAACATACAAAGACCCTTAAGATTACAAAGAAATAACCCTAACACCTATTGACTCAGATACACGACTCAAAACAATCATACCCAAGACCTGAACACAAGGTTTACAAGAGAACAAAGAGATCTATAACAGGATGTTAAAGATCTTACTCAAAACCTAATCAAATCTCTATGATAAATCGACTGAAACAAGGTGAAGGAGATGTTGTAATAGAGAGTACAAAAAATGATCTGTGGTGGTTAACCCTAGATCCTGACCAAGACTTGTGTTTATATAGAGGATCTAGATTCTTCTCTTGAGAAAACACAAAATGGATCACCCTCAGCCACACGATCACTTATTCACACGGATCGATCAAATGAGTGGCCAAGATTAATTCGAGACATAAAAGGCCAAAGGCCTTGACCAGGCTTTGACTTGAACTCCTGGACCCATCAACAAGCAGCTACAGCCCAATACCTCCAATCCAGCTCCAGCCCAGCTACCAAGCCCAAAATCCTGAAACAAACTTAACCCAGAAATAAGGAGCTAAACTTAAACAAAAATTAATAATAAAAATAATAATAAAAGAAAAAATTGATAAGTAAAATTATATAATTCCATATATATAATTTTAACATAAATCATGTGTAGACTAAAAAAACATAAATAACATATTTATAAAGCATACGTGCATACTATAACACAATGAACGAGCAAAAGACACAACGGAGAAGAAAACTCATTTAACACGGTTTCTTTTTTTCAATTTTAATGTAGCAATGTGGTACTCATATTAAAGATAAAAGCGCTCGTTAATATGTTGAAATTTTTTTGAAAAAAAAATATCGCATGAAAAAGTTATAGACGTTTTAGAATGAGGAGGAAATTGACATGCGCATTGCATGTGGAGAGAGAATGTCAACAAATGTGGTTTTCCTTTTATGCCCTTCCTCTAATTTATTATTTTTTTTTTCAAACAAACTAATCTCAACCCTTCAAATGTATGATCAATGGATCACAATCCTTCTCACCCTTCCTAGAAAAAGTGTCTTGTGTATTTGATCCTAACCATAACCAGATATGGGTCCTGGTATTAATACCCAGTTTTAAAAAACATGTTTTCTTTATTACTAAATACAAAAACAAATGGCAAAATGGATTTTAATAAAGGGAATTGGAATTAAATAATTCCCAACTTTGTTGGGTTGGAAGACAATAATCCTAACTTGAAAGTTGCAATTTATATATATATATATATATATATATATATAGGGGAGGGTTATCTTGAGAACGCTAAATATTGTGAGAACCGTGAGAACAAGTACAAAAATCAATCAAAATCAATTTTTTTTAATACAAATCCCATTATAATCAAAATTCAACATTAATAAATGAATTTTTTTTCCAAATAAGTCATCTTTTCTTGCAAAAACACTTTTAAATTAACTTTTTACACATGTGTAAATGAAACAGTTTACACATGTATAAACAGCAAATTTACACATGTGTAAAAAACAAATTATTTTCGTATACGTTTGAATTTTTACGCGTAATTTGTGTTTTTGAGATGGAATTTTAGTAATAAAGACAAGTGTAAAAAGAAATTTGGAATTTGAATGGTTTTAGATGCCGTTCTCACGGTTCGCACGAAATATAGGTGTTCTCAAATTAACTTTCCCATATATATATATATATATATATATATATAGGATTTGGTTCAAATGAGAACCTTTTCCCAAATTGAGAACTAGAGAACCATTCTGGGCCACACATTTCTCTAAGGCAAATTTTTTTTTTTTTTTTTTTTTTTTTTTTTTTTTTTGCAAAAATCGCTGCTTTATATGTAAGGAAAAATTTTTTTTTATTTTTTTTGTATTTTTTTTTCAGTATACACATGTGTATAATTGCATTATACACATATGTATAATGCTATATACACATATGTATAACTGAAATATACACATATGTATAGCTGGAAAATGCTATATACACATATGTATAAATGAAAAAAAAAAATCAAAAAAAATAAAAAAAAAAAATTTCCTTGCATAAAAATGTGCGATTAAAGCAAAAAAAAAAAAAAAAATTTTTTTTTTTTTTTTTTGCCTTTATATGAAATGTGTGGCTCAGAATGGTTCTCTCAGTTCTCAAATAGGGGTTGGTTCTCTTAGGATCCCTACCCTATATATATATATATATATATATATATATATAGGAATGGGATCATTTGAGAACTCATCCCAGTTGCGAGAACTTGAGAACTCCAATGGACCAATCACCAAGTGCCACATCATCAGTTTTGTATTTTTTTGCATTTGTTTAATAAGGGGCAATATAGTCTTTATACACAAATACTTAAGGACATTTTAGTAATAATAACACCCCACCCCACCCTACCCCACACCCAACCTACCCCATTAACATTTAAATAATAATAATAATAATAATAATAATAATAATAATAATAATAATATTAATACAGAGATTCTTTCTCTCTCTCATTTTAAACATCTCCTCTCTCTCTCTTCTTCTCTCTCTCTCTCTTCTTCTCTCTCTTCTTCTTCTCTCTCGTTCTGTCTTTCTCTCTCTCTAAAAACAGGGAAACATCAAACAAGAACAAAACAATCAAGGTGGTGATGGGGGGTTGTAGAAGGTGGTCGATGGTTCGACATTGGAAAACAGTTATGAAACAGACGACGGTGACGATCAGTTTGATGATGGTGACCAAGTATCGAAACAGATCTGAAATGTCGTGTGTGGTTATTTGGGCGGAGATGGGGGTTAAGGGGAGATGGGGTGTTTTTGGGATCTGAATGGGGGTGGTTGTTGGTGGAGGAGATGGCGAACGGCGGAGAAGGAGGAGACGAGGGTGGTTGCTTCTCACACAACTCTCAAACACAGGTTATTATTTATTATTATTTATTATTATTATTATTATTATTATTATTTTTGTTGTTTGTTTTGAAAGAAGATGAAGTTTTGATGATGATGATGATGTGTTTTTGCAGATGCAGCAGCAGGGTTGTGTGTGTGTTTTCTTTTTTTTTTTTTTTTTTGTAACAATAATGTTTCTACTATGCTTTTTATAAATGTTTGGTTTGTTTTAGGACATTTTTTATGGTGATAATACCAGTGTAAATTATGGTAGATTTACACTGGTGTAAATCGGTGGTTTTTTTTTTGGTATAAGGTAAAGAAACAATGTGTAGTATGAGGTGTGTACTATGAAATGTATAGATGTTTTTTTTGGTGCTTTTTACATTTTGATGTAATACATTTTTGGTGATGTTGTGGGGGCATTTACACTGGTGTAATACGTTTGTTTAGATGATTGTTTTTGGTTTACACTAGTGTAAAATAATTACACTGATGTAATACGAAATGTAGTAGGTTTGTGCATCGTACATTTACGCTGGTGTTACACCAGTGTAAATGATGGTAAATTTACACTGGTGTTACACCAGTGTAAATGATGGTAAATTTACACTGGTGTAAATTACACCAGTAATACGAATGTTGTAGTTTTGTGCATGGTAGATTTACACTGTGTAAAAATAATTACACCAGTGTAAATGATGGTAAATTTACACTGGTGTAAATTACACCAGTGTAAATCATCCTCATTAGACTTATCTGATTATTTATTTTAAAAAACAAAGAAATTAAAAAAATAAAATATAGTTTAAAAAATATGATATTTTTGAATTATTAAATAAAAAATTAATATTGTATTATATTAATTATTTTCTCTCACATGGTGTTTTTACCTTAATACCCTTAATGTACTTTATTAGATTAAAAAAATACTTAATAATCAAGTCAAGACAAAAACCCTCATCTTTTAATCTCAACCATTAGATCATCAAGATCAATGGTCCAGATGAGTTCCTATGGTTCTCACAACTCAAGTGAGTTCTCAAACTATCTATTCCCTATATATGTATATATATATATATATATATATATATATATATATATATATCTAACATATACCTTTCATGTATAGTCTTAACTAGAAAAATAAACATGTGCACACGTATAATTAGAAGTAGGTTTTGTGGGTTATGGAATATTGATCCTATACAAATTTTTTTTTTTAAAAACGACATATTCTTTTACCCTTTACAATAGAAACATTTTGTCAATTCATATTAGATTTGTTTATCCCGGGAACCTCCCGGGGTATAATCTAGTTTACAATATGTATAATTATATCTATACACACAACTTATAGTTACGTTTATAGTTTTATACATACAACTTTAGTGGGTTTGACCCAATACATGTGAACATACAATTATATTTACACTTAGTAGCACAATCAACTCAATGATAATTTAACACAAGTTCAATACTAAAACCCTAAGTTGTGAAGCAAGAGTCTTGAATTTATCCTCCCATTAGTCGTCCGTCGTCAATTGCTTCCCGCTATTACTCTACGCAACAATGCGGCAATTCTTCTATGTAGTATGCTCATCACCTCACCGGCTTCAACCTAAGACTTATTCTCGGACAGTTGAACCTCAGGGCTTAGTGTCATATTCAGACGGTTGGACCTCAGTAGTCACCCAACAATAGAAACATTGAAGGAAACATCCCAAATTTATGATTGTCCGAATCACTCGTCGCTCGCTTGAAAAAATGTGCGTTCGAAAAATGCTCGCTTGGTTGTCAACCCAAGCACGAGCAAAAGTCTGCTCAATTCGGCTTGGCTCGGCTCGTGAACAACCCTACTTCTTCTATCCACATGATTGTCACCACATGTTAGTAAAACCCCTAACAATACACACAAACAAAAGTGTCATGACTCATGATTATCCCTAAATGCAAGTTAAGCTTACGTTTTTGTTTGTGTTCAGAAGGTAGAAATTGACAGAAAGTAATACCCATTTTTGAAATGTCAACATTGTTTATACTTTATTTCATGTGAGTTATTAATGCTACTCAAGATAATTTTTATGATTTGATGATTCTTCGAATACAATGTTTCAAAATTAGTTAAAAAAATAAGATCTCAGTATTCTTTGTCACGGATAATTGTTTTATTTTTTTGGTATGTATAGTTATATTTTTTGTGCTCTTCACGAGCTTCTCAATATACCGTGTGTGTGAAATGTTAATTTGCAGCTAAGCAAATTACAACTAGTCCACAAAACAAGGAGGCTTTTGGAATATTTTTCTAGGAGCACTATGGTTATAGTCATGCAAAAATATAAATATTAAACCAAAGTTAAATCACCAAAACACAGATTTGCAATACTTTATTATTTTGATAAAAGATGATTGTAATAAAGATATAAATGGTGATAGAATTTGGGCCGCTAAGATAATTTAGAAATTTATTTTGGTTTTTCTTCAGAAAAATAAATGATTTTTTTGGCTATATTACGTTCCTCGAGTGGTCCCAAATTCTAATTAGTCAAGACCCTAACAACACGCATAGAGAGGATATATAGTGACATGAATTGACTTAATATATATCTATATTTATAAGGGGTAAGGGGCGCTCCACTGAAGATGTTTTCACTTCACTGATTTCTACCAATCCTGCACTGTCACGTCACATTACTGATTTCATTCACTGAAACACTTTTTTGGAGGCAGCACTTTACCGATTAACCTCACTGAAATGTTTTTTTTTTGCACTATTTTTTAAATAAACATTATTAAACATATTTAGTCTCGTCTTTTTTTTTCTAAACATAGATATTGATATTTGACATATTCTTAAACTAAAAATAATCTAATTAAAAAAAAAGAAATAGAAAAAGATTTTAAACTGAATATTATTTTCCAAAGATAAAAAAACAAAAACCCTAGTAAATGAATTCCTTCAAGCTCGTCCTCTTCCTCAAACGGTCCTCCTTCAACCTCCTTCAACCACACATATATAAAAATAATAATACTTGCAGCTAAAAAGAATAGAGAGGATATATAGTGACATGAATTGACTAAATATATATATATATATATATATATCTATATCTATAAGGGGGAAGGGGTGCTTCACTGAAGATGTTTTCACTTCACTGATTTCTACCAATCCTGCACTGCCACGTCACTTCACTGATTTCATTCACTGAAACACTTTTTTGGAGGCAGCACTTTACTGATTAACCTCATTGAAATGTTTTTTTTTTTTTTGTTCTATTTTTTAAATAAACATTAATAAACATTAGTAAACATATTTAGTCTCATCTTTTTTTTTCTAAACATAGATATTGATATTTGACATATTCTTAAACTAAAAATAAGCTAATTAAAAAAAAGAAATAGAAAATGGTTTTAAACTGAATATTATTTTCCAAAGATAAAAAAAAAAAAAAAACCTAGTAAATGAATTCCTTCAAGCTCGTTCTCTTCTTCAAATGGTCCTTCTTCAACCACAACCTCCTTCAACCACACATATAAAAAAAATACATGCAGCTAAAAAGAATAGAGAGAGAAAGAGAAAGAAGAGATTAAATGAAGAATGAGATTAGATGATTTCACTCCATGGTCCGTTAACTACAACCAGGAAATGGTTCACGGATTCACGATCAGCATCACCGAAGGCGGTATTACCGTGCTGGTAGTGGGGTACTGGTGCCCAATTCTGGTAGTGCCCCGTCCCCCTAATAAACGAAAGCATGTTGTGTGGCATGACATTAAATTAGACTTGCCCCTTGAGTGATACATGGCATTAGGTTAGGCCCTCACACCCCTTGAGTGACATGTGACATTATGTGAGGCTTTCCTCCCCCTTATTTCTCTCCGGAAGTTTTTTCTCTTCATGCCCCCTTCTACAATTTTTAAACGTTAATAACTTTTATATAAGAGATTTAAAAAAAAATTACACCAAATTAACGAGCTTTTTATTATCTTTCCGACGAGTATCGTAGTGCTATACAAAAAACAAAAAAAAAAATGACTTTTTTAGTGGGTTTTGTTCATACAGGAAAAAAATACAATATGTTGGGTTAATTCATTAATCATGTCTAGGAAAGTCATTAGGGATGGCAAAAAAACCTGAGCCCGATGGGTAAACCCGAAACCCGAAGTATTTAGAACGGTTATACCCGATACCAAATGGGTATGGGACGGGTTTACTATTGGAAATAGCATATTTCACGAGTATGGGACAGGTATGGTATAGGTGATAACCGACCCGGTCACCCAAAACTAAATACCCGTTTACCCGAAACATATGCTCATAAATTTTTAAGTTTTATATATAGTTTTTTCTTAACTATTTTTAGTATTGTTTCATTATAATAGATTCAATATTTGAAAAAACAGTCTTTTCTTTTGAAACTAATATTTGAATGACATTATTATTTATATTTATATGCTACAAAATATAAAAATATTTTTGATATACATATTATAGTATATGTTTACATTCTAAATATTTCTAAAATTAGTATATGATGATCATACGTATGTTATTTATTACAATTTAATATATTGTAGATTTCTAAAACATAAAACTATAAAAAAAGTAAAACAGTATATATACATACACACACACATGCAAATCCTAATATGTATACTTGAAACCAGCGGTATGCTCTATACCGATGGGTAATACCCGACAAATACCTGACGGGTAATGGGATGGATATGGGATGAGATTTTATAATTGGGTATGAGTATGGTATTAGCCAAACCCGACCCGTTGTCATCTCTACAAGTAACTAATAATGTTAAAACCAATAAATAGAAATTCTATTTTCATCGAGAACATAATATGTTAAAATCAGTCACGTCCAAAAAAACACACACCTTCAATATTACCCCCTCAATCACGCCCTGCAATGGTTGCTTCTACCTTTGCAACTCATCCAAACGTATATTTACTTTTTAATATACATTTTAATTCTTATTCTCATGATTAAAGTTGTTGTTTTCTCATATTGTAGTACATTAATTTTTTTGTTACATCATAACACATATTTTATCACTTTATATTAGATTTTTCTATCCCTAGAATCTTTTGGGATATAATCTAGTGAAGTATATTAAAAATAAAAGTTTACATTTATGAAATATCAAAGCTTGTTTATTATTTCTTTTTAAGTTAACATATAAATGGTAAATATGATTTTAAGCATGGCTTTGAAAACATCTATTTTTGTATTTAATTTTTTAAGACAAAATTCATTTTTAAATTCAATATTTCATATTTATTATTTTTTTAATAGTGACTTTCATATGAGTGACCCAATATCACATTGCCTAATCAGCAGCCCTAGCCAAGGTCTGTCCCAGAATACATTGTCTTAACCGTGCCCGCGCTGGTGTATCAGACTTGGTTACGGCTTTCCCTAGAAACCATACTGCCTCCAAACGAGTTTCCTAGCTGGAGTAACAGCCGGTTAAAACCGGGGTGCGGCTCAGGACCGAACGCTCTTTGGTGCGTTTGTCACCATCATTGTCCAGATGGCGTAGAAAATAATGAGGAGAGTGGGAATCTAACCTAAGTCACAAGGAACACCAAGTCTTTCCCCAACCACTCCACCACTACCCCATTGGCAATATTTCAAGTCTTGGCAATGCAATATTGTTTTATTGCGAAACAAAAATAAAAAAAGGAATAAAATGCATCATAATAGCTATGTTAAGTTGACTTAAAATTTACTTTTTATTAAGGCCACCCATAGTGGTTGGTGAAAGGGGCGTGAAGTGGGGCATTTCACCCCCCCTTTCACCATGTAACCCCTCTCCCCGTTAAAGGGTGTGAATAGGGGCAAGTTGAAAATTTTCACTGGGTGAAAAAGTTGGGCTGGCCAATCATGGGGTGACATGTCATTTTTATTGTTTTTTTCTTTTTTTTAATTCAAATTTTAATACCATTATATATTCACCCTCTTTCACCCATCAAATTTCACCACCCATTATACCACTTGCCCATTTCACCCCTTTTCACACACCAAGTGGCCCACATTGCCACGTGTCGAAAAACGCCCATTTCACCTACCAAATTTCACCCCATTCACCAACCATTACACATGGTCTAATAGAGGGAATTTCTCATATCCTATACAACAAACTTTGCAAGTTTTCTCACTGATTGCTTAAATCGGCGATAACTAACCACTTGGCCGCCACCACTTGCAACTTATTTTCCTCTACTACTCTCAAATTAACTGAACTCTATTCCAATTAGTTTTAGCTGATGTGACAGTAGCCACATCAGCATGTCACGTCACAAAAACTAACACGTCAGCAAAAATACTAGGGTTAGGGTTCAATTAGTTTGGGAGTGTTAGATGAAAATAAGTTACTAGCTGGAAGTGGTGGCGGTCAAGTGGTTAGTTGGAAGTGGGAGTGACCCACACGAGATAGTTGAAATTATTAAAATCCAATAACCCTAAATATTTAGTCTAAATAACCAATTACTCGTTTAATTTATTTAGCCTAAAGCCCACTAACCAGTGTATTTAATCCATTAATCCTAATTTCTAAATCCCAATAAATTTAAGCCTAAAGACCAACAAAAAATGACTAAAGCCTACTAAACTGAAAAACAAAACACCCTGCCCCATTCCCCAAAAATCCAGAGACTTGTGATTCTATGAAGTTCGTGAAAATTTTTAGAGAATGATAACTTACACTACTAAAATCAAACTAGAATCATGAAAACAACATTGAATTGGTTTATATACTAATACTGTAACACCCCGCCCCTCTCACCACCAATATTGTCCGCTTTGCCCACCCAGAGCTCACGGATTTGTTTTTGGGTGCCCCGACGGAAACTTCCCAGGAGGTCACCCATCCTGAAACTGCTCCCACCCGAGCACGCTTAACTGTGGAGTTCTCCTCTCATCCACTAACATTAAGCCCCAAAACGCGTTGGTGATTTAAGAGGCAAGACATTACTTATGAACCAAGGATCTCTCCTGGCCACGAACGATGTGGGATTTTCCCGGGGTGTCACGTTCACCCCCTGTTAGAGTCTCATCGTCCCTGATGAGGTATGTACCCACCATCCCGAACGGCACAGGAGTGGCTCTGATACCATCTGTAACACCCCGCCCCTCTCACCACCAATATTGTCCGCTTTGCCCACCCAGAGCTCACGGATTTGTTTTTGGGTGCCCCGATGGAAACTTCCCAAGGAGGTCACCCATCCTGAAACTGCTCCCACCCGACCACGCTTAACTGTGGAGTTCTCCTCTCATCCACTAACATTTAGCCCCAAAACGCGTTGGTGATTTAAGAGGCAAGACATTACTTATGAACCAAGGATCTCTCCTGGCCACGACCGATGTGGGATTTTCCCGGGGTGTCACAAATACTCAACCGGTAGGAACCCTTTTAGCGATGGAGTTTTATTCATTTGAAAACTTAAACGATTGTGAAATCCCAGGGTAGTGATAATTTGAAATATTATGAAAATGAGTCAAAATTAGACTTTTTCAAAAGAAATCACTCACATTCCTATGCTTCTTCATCAACTCAAAGTCCTAGATCAGCTACATACTCGAACACGTGCTTGGATGATAGACGAGTATGTTATGGATGTTATGAAGTTAGTGGGATGTTGAAGTATCCTGTGATCTTCAGGAATTCTTCACTCCTGTGAGTTTCTTTAATTCTACACCTCATGTGACTTTTTAACATCTGTCTCTTTCTCAAAACTTGGACTTTGTGGCGGTTTAGTTACATGAATATACTCCAAATTCATAAAACACACTCGATATTAAAAAATCAAATAAAAACTACAAACATCATACAACTTAAGGAAGAAGCAATACCTCAGCACACATTATGTTAGTTGGGACCGATAGCGGCCAATAGCTCATAGTTGGGATTATTCAAATCTAATACTCCTATTGTAAATAATTAACTAGAGCTTAAGTATAGGAAGACAATTGACTATAAGAGACTTTCTCCGAAGACCATTGACATGTAAATTATGATTATATATACCTTGTAAATGATTGAATGAATCACACAGTGAATTACAAAGTCTACCATGGTATCAAACCAAAATTTCTTAAATCTCATATCCTTTCTGTTCCGTTTCCCTCTTTTGACCGAACCATGGACCCAAAAACACACCTTGCTATTACTGTCTCCAACATCAAAACATTCATCCCTATAACCCTAGAGATGGAAACCAGTCAATACTCATCTTGGGCTGAACTCTTTAAAATTCATAGCTGCGCGTTTCAAGTACTCAATCACCACTCCCCTCGTGTTACTAACCCTTCCGTTGCCGCCTCAACTGAAGCCACTGCCACCAACACTACTGATGATGCAAATATGATTAAGTTGTATCAATATAATGCATCTATAAACTTGAACCAAATGATTTACCGATAAACAAAAGTAAAGCAATGTAGACATCCAAACAGATCCATTTTAGCATGCTAAGAATTGTGAGAAGGCTAGAAAAGGCCATCAAAGTCTGCATAATAGATATGTGTTGTCTAACAAAAGATCAAAGGGTTGTAAATCATACTAAGAATTGTAAAAAGGCAAGAGAACGCGGTCAAAGTCAGCCTAGTACACCTATTTTGGCAAACAAAAGAGCAATATTCGGTAATTAAACAATAAACATTAATTTTAAACTGGTTTTGGACACCCAAGGTTAGGCCCCAAATATTTAGTCACGAATGATTTAACAAATGATCTTAATTTCACAAATATTAAGTTAATCTGTGGGTCAAACGGGTTGAGTGACAGGTCAAAACATAAAGAAATGGTTCACCTCTTGATTTCCCTCTGAAAGTTTTTTTTCTCTCATGTGCATGCCACATGCACTTTCTCACACAATTTTTAAACACTAATAACTTTTATATACAACATTTTTTTAAAATAAAAACTACAACAAATTAACGAGCGTTTTGTTACCTTTCTAACCGGTACCATAGTGCTATACAAAAAACGAAAAAATGACTTTTTTGTGGATTTTGTTCATGCAGAAAAAAAACACGTGTTGAGATACATTAATCATATCTAGGCAAGTCACTAACATGTTAAGATAGTATATATGTTTTTGAACCTATTATTACATATATGAACTCCCTAACTACATATAATTCACAGATGTAGTCAGCTCGGTAAGAATTTGATTTCTTTTATTTTACATCAACTAAGTTGATCAATGACAGGTCACTGCTAATTAAGTACGTAATGTGCATGGTTATTGAATTGTGTAATATTTACAAAAGAAGCTTTGAAAACATGTAAATATTGATACACATACAAGTTTGATCAACAACATGTATATATATCTAACACATACCTTTCATGTCTAGTCAAAACTAGAAAAATAAAAAAGTGCACACGTATAATTAGAAGCAGATTTTACAGGTTATGATCTATTCCTTTCACATCATAAACATTTTATCACTTCATATTAGATTTGTCTACCCCGGGAACCTCCCGGTGGATAATCTAGTCTATAATATATGGTAGGGATCCTAAGAGAACCAACCTCTATTTGAGAACTGAGAGAACCATTATGGGCCACACATTTCATATAAAGGCAATTTTTTTTATTTATTTTTTTTTGCTTTAATCGCACATTTTTTATGCAAGGAATTTTTTTTTATTTTTTTGATTTTTTTTCATTTATACATATGTGTATATGGCAATTATACATATGTGTATATCTATATTATATTATAAAGCATTTGATAAGGACGTCTTAAAACTTAAGAAGTATAAATTTATTTGCTAATAATACAACATACAATGCATATAATAACTACTTTTTGGGGGTAGATTTTTCTTTTAAAACACTACATTTAATCAAAAGAAAGTCAAGTGTCAAGAGATGTTTATGAGGGCTCATGAAATTAATTCTACAATTGCTTTAAACACATAAAATAGAAAACATATAAAAAAAACAATTTATAATGCTACATGTTTTGTTATAATCTTTTATATAAGATTAGGTATTTTATAAAACTTAAAGTTCTACAAGAAATCAAAATCGAG
Source organism: Ambrosia x helenae (assembly GCA_030844895.1). Lineage (NCBI taxonomy): Eukaryota > Viridiplantae > Streptophyta > Magnoliopsida > Asterales > Asteraceae > Ambrosia > Ambrosia x helenae. The sequence goes on along the minus strand of CM061230.1, from coordinate 7,178,238 downwards.
AAATCAATAATAAACAATGCATTTTTAATCTTGAAGTAACGGTTTGAATTCCGGAACTATTACGTTATATTCATACACCTGAACATAGCTAATATGATCTAAACTATAGGGTCTTTGGATTCTATGACCGGAGAAGAAAATTTTTGTTTATAATTATTTCAAACAAAGGTATGGTTAAATTCATAGTAGCTATGTCCATTATCAAATTTTAAAAACAAAAGAAAGAATATATATTTCATTGGTTTGTTAATGATACGTTATAAAGAAAAACAATTTTTTTTACCACTTATGTAAAAAATAACTATTTAAGATACTTTATAATATAAATTTTATCTTCAATATGTTATTGAAATTTACGCTATACATTGAGTGATACAAAGAAATAATATATTGCTTATAAAAGCTAAAAAAAGAAAGGTGCAAGATCCTTCAATGTCATTCTTATGTAATCCATCGTATCGGTTACAATAATATCATTATCATTTAATGGATCATCACACCTGTTTATATGGAAACTTTTTTTATTGATTTTGAATCAATATTCTTTTAAAGTACCTTAGTCTTTCGATTTAGTCAAATCAACCTACTTAGAATTATTATATCAAAGACCTTCTCAGATCAAAATATTGAGATAACATTACTCATAGTCTTAATCAAAAGTTTTGGTTTTGGCTATGACTCAAAGTCAATCTGAACCGAAAAACAGTGTATGCACACCTTAAAATCACCAATCAAAGTGTTGTGGTCCCCGCCGCAACGCGCGGGCAAACCCACTAGTAGCAATTATACATACGTGTATATAACATTTTTCAGCTATACATATGCGTATATTTCAGTTATACATATGTGTATAAAGCAACGATTAAAGAAAAAAAAATGCCTTAGAGAAATTTATGGTCCAGAATGGTTCTCACAGTTCTCAATTTGGGAAAAAGTTCTCATTTGAACCAAATCCTATATATATATATATATAATTAAATATATACACACAAATTATAGTTACGTTTATAGTTTTATACATACAACTTTAGCGGGTTTGACCCAATACATGTAAACATACAATTATATTTATAATTAGTAGCACAATCAACCCAATGATAATTTAACACTAAGTTCAATACTAAAACCCTAAGTTGTGAAGCAATAGTCTTGAATTTATCCTCTGATTAGTCATCCGTTGTAAATTGCTCCCTGCTATTACTCTACGGAACAATGCGGCAACTCTTCTATGTAGTATGCTCATCGCCTCACCGGCCTCAACCTAAGACTCATTCTCGGACAATTGAACCTCAGGCTTAGTGTCATACTCAGACGGTCGAAGCTCTGTCTTCACCTAACAACGGAAACATTGAAGGAAACATTCCAAATTTATGGTTGTCTAAATCACTTGCTGCTCAACGCTCGCTTGAAAAATGTGCGCTTGAAAAATGCTTGCTCGTTTTTCAGCTTAGTTGTAAACGAGCCAAGCACGATCAAATGTCTGCTCTGTTCGGCTCGGCTCGTAAACAACCCTAGTTCTTCTATTCACATGATTGTCACCACATGTTAGTAAGACCCCTAACAATACGCACAAACAAAAGTGTCATGACTCATGATTATCCCTGAATGCAAGTTAAGCTTATATTTTTGTTTGTGTTCAGAAGGTACAAATTGACAGAAAGGAATTCCCATTTTTGAAATGTCAACATTGTTTATACTTTATTTCAAGTGAGTTATTAATGCTACTTTCAGGATAATTTCTATGATTTGATGATTCTTCGAATACATTGTTTCAAAACTAGTTGAAAAAATAAAATCTGAGTATTCTTTGTCACGGATAATTGTATGTATAGTTATATTTTTTGTGCTCTTAATGAGCTTTTCAATATACTATGACTTGTCCAAAATAAAGTTAAAGTGAAAGAAATATTGGTACTAAAAGTAGCGTGTTTGTAATAGAAGTTGAAAAGAAGAAACCAGATGAGATGCTTGAGATAATCTCAATCCATATTCTCAGTACTTGTAATGCCAATCAAAATTGGCTCGTTATATGGATATATGATTTAACTGCAAACCATTGACTCGGTCATCCATGTCTTAACTTGTCATTTTGCTTTGTGTGTGAAATGTGAATTTGCAGCTAAACAAATTACAACTTCTCCACAAAACAAAGAGGCCTTTGGAATATTTGTAGTCATGAAAAAATATAAATATTAAACCAAAATTAAATAACCAAAAAATATGATTGCAATATTTTTTTTTTTTTTTGAGAGGCAAACATCACTCCACCAAAATACTTCTAAATTTACATTTACACCTTACCCAAGACTTAAACTTGGGTCTTCTCCAAAAGAAGCTTTGCTTCTTACCCATAGTCACCTAAATCGCGGTTCGCTTCGGTACTGGAACACAGTACAAATAAGCAATTCGCTAGGCTGGACAAATTCGGTACGGAGGGGGGTAGGCTCATTTCGGTACGATCCGGTACGATGTACCATGGAGTTTAGTACGATGCAGATTTTTTAAAAAAAATAGCTATTTATAAACCAATTTTATAAATACATAAACTAATTTTACCTTTTTTATGTAAAAGTTTACAAGTGTAGGGTCTAGATGTAAACTATTGAAAGATAAAGGGTTAAATGTTTAAATTCCTAAACTTATCTAACCCTAAAATGCCTAAACAAAAAAGTTAAAAATAGCCGCTCTTCTTCTTCTTCCTGGTAAGTTGTTACTGTTTCTTCTTCTTCCTGGTAAGTTGTTACTGTTTCTTCTTCTTCCTGGTTTCCAAGAACAACTCTCACTCTCAAAAACCCTTCAATCGATTAAATTCGCAATTTTAGGTCTAACTGCAGCGACGCATCATCACAATTGGATCATGATTTCTTGTTCATATGGAACGACGAACCATCACAATCGGAGCGACGTACCATGAGCGACCGGTATGATAGCGAATTCCAATTGGGTACAGGTTGTACCAATACGAAATTCGTGGTTACTTGAGCAAATTCTATGACTATGTTCTTACCACTAGGCTACAACCTAAGTGGTACATGTTTGTAATATACTTTATTATTTTGATGAAAGATTATTGTAATAAAGATAATTTGGAAATTTATTTTAGTTTTTCTTCAGCAAAATAAGTGATTTTTGGCTAAATTCCATTCCCCGAGTGGTCACAAATTCTCATCAATCAAAACCCTAACAACACGCATAGACAGGATATATAGTGACATGAATGGAATGAATCTATATCTATAATAACGCAATCATGTTGTGTGGCATGACATTATATTAGGTCCTCTCACCCCTTGAGTGACAGACGGCATTAGGTTAGGTCCTCACACCCCTTGAGTGACATGTGGCACTATGTGAGGTCACCCCCCCACCCCTCTTATTTCGTTCAAAAGTTTTTTGTTATTTCATGGTAATTCATTAATTATGTCTAGGCAAGTTACTAATAATGTTAAAACCAAGAAATATAAATTATATTTTCATCGAGAGCAGAATAGGTTAAAATCGGTCTTTTTAAAAAAAAACGATCTTCAAGACTACCGTCTCAATTATGTCCTGCAATGGTTGTTTCTGCCTCTGCTCCTCATCAAAACGTATATTTTCTTTTTAATATAAATTTTCATTCTTATTCACGAGATTAAAATTGTTGTTTTCTCATATTGTAGTACATTAATTTTTATATGTATTACATCATTACACATCTTTTATCACTTTCTATTAGAATTGTCTATCCCATGAATCTTCCAGATATAATATGGTGAAGTATATTAAAAATAAGAATGTGCATTTATGAAATATCAAAGATTGTTTATTATTTCTTTTTAAGTTAAACATATAAATAACAAATATGATTTTAAACATTCGTTTAAAAATATAATTTTGTATTCAATTTCTTAAGACAAAATTCATTTTTAAATTCAATATTTCATATTTTTCGACAAGAGAAAGTATAAAGTCTTGACAATGCACTATTTGTTTTATTGCGAAACAAATATCAAAACTATATTTGCATATTATAAGAAAAAAAATGGAATAAAATGCATCATAATAGATATGTTAAGTTGACTATAAATTTACTTTTTATTAATAGAGGGAATTTCTTACATTTTGGTCATATGAGGTTAAGAGCTAAAAGTTCAAATATCTTGTCTAGGGTCAAACTGCAAAAGTCAACTTCTATGCGAGATGCAGAAATGAAAATGCCAATTTCCATATTATTGTCAAATATGCAAAGCTCAACCGTCATAAGGAGCTTGGCTCAATCCGAAATCGGGATTTGTGGTTAACAGTCAAAATGCAAAACTTATTGCATCATAACAATATGAAACTAAAAATAGAAAGTCATTGATGATCTTGTTTGATATTAATTACTGTTATGAAGGCTGTAATTTGCTAAATGAAATAAAAATATAAATTAGCATTATTGATGATGTCAAAGTTGATTAGATATAAACTAAAAAATCTGGAAAGAAGCAGGAAAAAAGGCATCTGACAATTGGGGTCAAATTTCAACTCAAACAGAAGTCAAAGACAATGAAGGTCAAAATGGATTGTAGATTACGTTGGCTAAGTTTAATAGAATAGTTCATATGGCAAAAAGGAATTATGGAAATAAGCGGATATGGGTTAGCAGACCTGGATCATGATAATGCTTGGGCTGACGTTTATTTCCTGATATCGGCATAATAGATTATACTCAATGAATAAGAAATGTGTTGGTAATTTGAAGTCAACAGATAATATGTTGACTTAATCAACTGGAAATATTGGGTTCACTGCTGGAATATATAAAATTTACTACTGAGTGTCAAACCAAGTCAACAGTTGGGAAATGACTATAGCTCATTGTCAACGTTAACCGTTTATGTGTGGATTGTGCGTTTTCTCTTTCCCCATCACTAGCAACAAAGAACGGTTTCATCTATACAAAATCTTTCAGTTCAGCCATAATTAATCTTTGAGAAGGTCTAAAAAATGCATCATTACCAAAACGACTATATGGTTTTAGGTTATTGGGCAAAGTATGAGGTTGAAAGAGTTGTAATTTACTCAAGTTTGAACTAAACCAAAGTGTTGAATCCAAGAAAAGAGTCGGTTTAAACTTAAGCCTGCAAAATGATTGGGTTGGGTAGGGTAGGGTAGGGTAATGTAACGGGTCATACAGGGTTTAATCAGAAACGGGTCAGTTTGGTTTGGGTCAAAGAGAGTTTTTTTAATCAAAATGAGTTCGGGTGATATAGGGAGTCATATTAAAAATTCTGAATAGTAGATCATTATTGCTTTAACTAGTGATATTAGTTATATAAATACAAACTTGTTTCTTTATTTATTTGTTTATATGTAAATTATGAATACTTGTATTAGTTTATATGTAATATGCATGTATGTAGAATAACAATAAGTCATAGGTATATGTAAGTTAGTAAGTCAGAATGTTATAATCTGAATATGGGTCGAAATGGATCAAGAGGAGGCTGCAAGTTATCTACAAATGGGTCAATTTGGATCAGAGTGAAAGGCTGCATATGAGATCAATACATCCGGGTCAGAGGGCACCAAAGACAGCAGCAAATTACAGTTGACAAACGAAAATATTGAAGGCTGCAAGTTAACAGAAAAGACTGTTATACCCTTACGGTTATAGTAGTTATTTTGGCGCCAAATCTGATTCAAAACGGTGGGAAAACGTAACCAACACAACCGATTAGACACATCGATCCATAAGTTACCAAGATCGTTATCATATTTATAGGACAATTGTTATCCTTAATACAATCCATAAGTTTCCGAAAAGTTTATATTCTTGTTCTTAGTTTTCTGTTTTCTGTCCAACATTCGAAGATAATCATTCTGATTCATCATAATCTGTTCTGTTAATCAAACTTTGATCTTATATTCATATTGTTTCTGTTCATTATCTGTTGCATATCAGAATCAATTGCCAACATTAACTAATTTGCTGAGCTGATGATTCTAGTGGAACACCAAATTAACAGAAGCATATATTGTCTAACAAAAGCATTGAAACCAAATTAACATATATCTGTATCTCTTAACAAAAGAGTGAGAAAGTACCAACATCATATAACACATATACGCCTTACAAATATAGAATCCTAAAAGCAATATCAAAATGAAAAACAAGCAATGATAATATGTATGTGAATTACTAGAATTCTACTGGATCTATATGGCTTCTCTTCATCGCTTCATCTTGTTAATCCTTACCATGACTGCAACGTGTATCTTGTTACTGGTGTCCGCAACATACACGAACAGATTACGTCTCCATCGCTTCTTCAACACTAAAACTACAATAACACCCCAAAACCCTGTTGCAAAACCACATGTTATGTCCATATAAAACCATAACTTGTTGGGCTCATCAATTGCTTCATGTTTGCTATTGGCTTTTGTGGTTGGGCCTTCATGATTGGAACAATTCTTTGGCAACGGAGCTCCACACAGATCTTTGTTCCCTGCATATATTGATGGATCGATGAGGGTCTGTAACTGACTTCCTGTCGGAATTCGGCCCGACAAGTTGTTGTTTGACAAATTCAAATGGCTCAAAAAAGTCAAAGCTGCAATGCTCGGAGGGATCAGACCGTCCAACTTGTTTCCTGATAAATCGAGAGAATTTAACGCTGTCATGTTTCCAATGTGGTCTGGAATGCCTCCGCTGAGATGATTATTGGACAAATTGAGACCCACCAACTCACAAAGTGCAGTTAACTCTACAGGTATGTCTCCAACAAGTTGATTGCTTGAAAGGTCCATGTTAGTGACAATTGACCATGTCTTCGTATATTCAAGAGAAATACCTTTCATTACCTCAATCAACCCCTCCTCGATACCTGAACCAAAGCCAACACCTCTAGGTTTGTTAACCATACCTTGCAATACTCCTAGACAGCGAGGGATTGTTCCTGTAAAGATGTTGTGTGCAACATCCAAAACTTGAAGCTCTAAATTTTTGCACAGAGACAGAGGAATTTCTCCGGTGAAGCTGTTGTTGTGTAACCTGAAAACCTTCAAAGATTTCATTTTTTCTCCGATCGATTCTGGTATTTTTCCGCATAATGCATTATCACCCAAATCTAAGACCCGTAAATCACTTAAACTCCAAATTTCTGCTGGAAGCTTACCACTAAAGTTATTATCATTCAAGTTCAATGACCCTAATGATGACATGTTCCCTATAAAACTTGGAATCGTGCCACTTAACCCATTTGAGTTTAATTTCATGAAATACAAATATTGCAGATTCTTAAAACATTTGGGAATTTTCCCAGTTAACCTATTTCTGGAAAGATCAAGATAAGCTAACTCTGTCCACTTGCACAAGGACCTTGGAATCGACTCATTGAAAATATTATTTTGTAGAAATAAGACAGCATAACCATATGAATAAATTCCAGATTCCGACCTTGGAAGGTTGGTTAATGGTCCACTGAGGTTGTTGTGGGAGAGATCTATGTAAGAATTTATGGGCATTTTTCTCAACCACGTGGGCAGAGATCCTGAAATTGTTGCATTAGACAACTTTAATATTTGAAGTTTTCTCTGATTTTGAAGCCATTGTGGAAACCCATTTTCAATCTTGCAAGAACTGAGATCAATTCTTATTAACTGGAATGGAGGCAGCCACTCACTTGAAACATTGAATGTCAACTTACTGTTATAAGCTGCATACAACGTCTCCAACATTGAAAGGTTAGCAAAATGGGATTCATAAACTACTCCTTCCAAAGAATTATTATAGACCTCAAGATAACGGAGCTTGGAGAGTTGCCCAATTGAAACCGGAATAGTCCCGCTTAACTTATTGTCGCTTAGATACAAATCTGTTAAAGCAGCTAATCTTCCAATGGATTCTGGAATGGGACCTGTTAAGTGGTTACCAGATAGAGCTAACTGTTGTAACAACTTTAATTCACTCACAGATTCTGGAATGGGACCTGTTAAGTAGTTTCCAGATAGAGTTAACTGTTGTAACAACTTTAATTCACTCACAGATTCTGGAATGGGACCTGTTAACAGGTTTTCAGATATATCTAATACTTGTAACAACTTTAACTCACTCACAGATTCTGGAATGGGACCTGTTAACTGGTTATAAGATATATCTAACACTTGTAACAACTTTAATTCACTCACAGATTCTGGAATGGGACCTGTTAACTGGTTATAAGATATATCTAACACTTGTAACAACTTTAATTCACTCACAGATTCTGGAATGGAACCTATTAAATTGTTATTGGAGAGATCTATCTGTTGGATGTTTGAAAGGATAGTAAGATTATGAAGAACATGAGATAGAGGTGTCTCTTCCAGGTTACAATATGACAAGTGGAGCTCTAATAAAGAAGGGCTCATGCTTAGCAACTTTAAAAAGCTGGATAAAAAGTTTAATGCAGCACCAAAAGGATATGAAAGATCCAGGAATTGTAAGGATGTCATGTTTTGAAAAAAGCGAGGGAGTTTATCGGTGAAAATATTCTCGCTAAGATCCAGCTGTTTGATGTTGGAAAGTTTTGTGCTAAAATTACAAAGCGGGCCACGATCGTCAATCAAAAGACCACAACCTGACAATTTTAACACTTTTAACGAAGGAGCCATGTAAAACCCCACATCAAGGATTTTTGCTCCAGTAAGATTCACCAGACTCAAGTCAAGATAAGCAAGTGACGAAAGGCCGGAAATCCAGGAAATATCATGTGACATGAGGTCACTGGAATAGTATGAATGAAGATCAAGAGTCTTTAAATGAGAAAGATTTCCAATGTGATAAGGAATAATACCAGAAAAATATGAATTGGAAAGATTGAGGTAAGTGAGTTGTTTCAAGGATCCAATGAACTCAGGGATCCGATTGCCTCTAAAATTATTCTCACTCAAGTCTAAGTATTTTAGATGCCTTAGCTCTCCTAAAGAAGTGCTCAACTTTTTAATAACTAAGTATTCTCTATGAGAAGCAGCATAATCACCTCTAAGATGAAGACCTTCAACATTTCCAGTGACACCATCACACGTGATTCTTTCCCAACGGCAACAGTCATTGCCAACCCATGATGACAACATATCATATGATGGATCACCAATTGTGACACCATGTTTGAACTCGAGAAGAGCTAGGCGCTCATGTTCAAAGCAAGCCACCGTGCTATTTCTATTTCGAGCACCCAAACAGGATGTTATGGTTGCAACCAAAATAATAGTTACAATAATAAAATGGAGCCCCAAACCCCATTTATAACCCATTATATAATCCCACCACACTTATTAAGCTAGAAAAAAATATGAAATGTAAAGATGGATTATTATGATGAAGTGATGGGATTTGAGATTAACTAAACATTTTCATATATAGATATAGAAATGATAGAAAACCATGGCCATGGAAGACTTGGAAGTCAATAAGAAAGATTATATCCACAAACTAGTAATCTTTGGGGCCTACTCAGTTTTTCTAGGTCTTCACGCAATAAACTTTGAAGTCAACAAAGAAACAAAAAAACATACTAACAATCAATATGAAAACAATATAGTCTTAAGCCAAAATATTAAAGAAAGAAAAAAAAAAGAGACACCTCGATGGGCAAAACATGTAAGAAGGATGTTTGATTTGGATGTGTGTTGGCGTATACAAAAATAAGAGTATTTTGAAGTCATTTCTATAAGACTGTGTTGTGGTGCGCGAACAAGCAGGCGCGAGCCGACCAGACGGGCCACTTGGCTCACGAACACGACAAGAATGTGCTCGCGTGGGAGGGAGAGGAGAGCAACGACTCTTTTGAGGGTTGCTAGCGTCGGAGGTCAAGGTGAGCCACAACATGGTTAGGTGAGCAAGCAATTTTCTTTATCCGGTGCCAAGTCGTATGAGATGATTGAGTTTGTGCTTAAGGTGAGCCACAACAAATAATCTAAGATGAGGGGTATAGGCACTCCAATCCCCAATATTATGTTTGGTATTCTTTTTATATGTCTATTATGTAAGATAACAACCCCTAATTAATATATATAGTAGGGTATCATTCTTTAGTAATGTCAATTTGATTGTGATTGGGAACCAATACTACTAAAAAATGGTATTTTATTATGAAGTAATGTATTGCTCATAATATATGTCGGTAGATGGACAAGTTGTGGTTTGTTGTCGCTTAAGTGAGTTATAGGTTTTTCGGTAGAAATTTCAAGTCCAAGATCTTGTTGTCAAGCACAAGTTACTCGTATATGTCGGATTCCATCCTTAAATAAATTAACAATAGGTGGAGCGTATAAGTTACCTTCAAGCTCGATTATCTTTAAATGCGTGACACTATGGGTTGGTATACATCAAACAACTTTAAGTTTCAACGGTTGTTGGAGCACGAGTGGCCTGATAGAAAGGGTGAAAACCGAGAAACGCATTTTTAAAACAATAAATAAGCACGATTATAGACAAATATATTCACATAAAATTTTGTAAGTTCCTACAACACCCATCTAACAATAATAATATGACTTGTGAGGGCCATACATACATAAAAGCCATACAGGGAACATCCACCCATCTTTCTCACAAAACCATTAGCATATGATGATGTTTTTGTGTAAACCATTAAAAGGTGCGTACTAGCTATCATGTGTACAAATCATGGTTGAACAATGAATGGAGGGAACTACATTGATGAACCTGTTTCTCAGATAATTTTTTTCCCATAAATTAATGGTATTGGTATGGTGTGTAAATCATTTAAGATATTAACTAACAAATTATAGAAAAGTCTAGGTTTTGTACCTAGCATTCCACACAAAGATCACAAACAAATGTAATAAAAAAGAAGGTATTGAACACTGGGTAAACAACAAGACTAATCATGTAGTATTATAATTTAGTACCACTTTTGGAAACTAGCAAGACATTATAATAGTGTTTAATTGTACACAAATAATTATGTTATAAATCATTACTAGAAGCCAAAAAAAACACAAAAAGCCTCATCAAACTCTACTAGTCAACTCCAACACACAATCTTGCACCAACTCCTCTAGCAACTTCCTTTCAATTTCCTTTCTTGTATTAACAATTTCCATTCTCAACCCCTCCACCCACCCCCTACCCACCACCTCTTTCACCACCACCATGCTGCCGCCGACATCCCCCTCCTCCCAATCGCACATTTCCTCCCGCCATAACCATTCCTTCATCTGACCACACACATGGTCCTCCAGCATAGCTGATGATATTGTCTTGTCAACTATGTTGTTATGGGCTCCACTGTAGGGCCCACGGGCCGATATATCTATCAAAGCCTCGTTTACACAGTCAAACACGAGTTTTGATGTTGCCCTGTGATGTCTTAGTTTGGTTTGACCAATTATGGGTTCCTTCTCACTTAGGTTCGTGTATTTGTCTCTAAATGATGGATCTAGTGGGCTTTCAGGCGTATGCCATTTGCCTAAAAACGAATTTGACTGTATTTGGCTGAGACCCGCTACTGATAATAAGGTTTGAACATAGGATAAACATTCTTGCTCTTCTTCCTCTGGATTTAGAGGTGTAGATGAGAGCTTACTGTGGTATGGCGTGGCTGACCCGGCATAATCATCCCACGATAAAGTTCGGGCTATGGATCCAATAGGGGTGATTTATCAATCAGGTTGTATCTCATAGGCTCCATTCCTGGTAATACAACCAAAAAAAAAACATTAGTTTTGTCTAGTTAATGTTAACTAATGCATGTCATATTAAGATTACCAAACATTGTGGCAGGCAATATTGAGGAGAACCAAGAGGTGGTGAATGGATTAAGCTAAAGGATTTGACTATAAAGGAGACAAATAATAAATTTTATTTAATCATATTCAGCACATTAAGTATTTATAAAATTAGAAAAGTAGATAAAACACGATTTTTCATGGCAGCCTAACCCATTCTAATTCGGGTTAAAAAACATACTCGACCATTTGCCAGACCCGCCCATTACCAATGGCTACAGTATACAAATGAGTAGTTTATGAAAATTACCATATTTATTCAGCCTAAGACTATGATGACAATTTGTTGTGAGGTCATCTTCTTCAAATTGTTGCTCCAAAACCGAAATAGGGCTTGGCTGATCCGGATTCGCAATGTGGTTTCCAGGAAAGTCAGGTTTGTGAAAGAAAATCCCGCGTGTATTAGCAGTTATTAATTCTTCAGACTATTGACTCCAAATTCAGAAAACAGACCAATATTAATTAAATCCAATAAAAAACTACAACTTAAGGAAGAAACAATACCTCAGGTAAAAATAAGCCTTTTTTCAGACCAGAACATGATGCTTCTTCAGTAACCATGTCGCCTATGCATTGAGATCCTTCTGTACCATGTTTTGGGGAAAATCTAGTAGATTGAGGTACGTCGTTAGACTGCTGGGACTTCTCTTTACTAGATTTCTTATTCTTAGAAAAAAACAAACTTGAAACTCGCCCCTTGAAAGATGATGATTTCACAAGCTTTTCCTTCACCGCCTCTTTAGTATCATCGACCTTGTCTTTCAACTTGCCTGAATCTTCTAAACCACGTCGAGCTGGAACAGAGTTTGATCTTGAAAGATTTCTAGAACCTCTACCGGCATCTTGATCAGCTTTGCCGAAATCACTAGTATCATGATTTTCCTCAGGTTTTACCGGTTTCTTCAAATCCGAAAGAGCAAGCATATCACCCAATGTACTTGAGCTTCTTTGTATTTGTCTTTGTTCTAGAACATTTTTATTTGATGAAATCATCGCCCATCTTTCAGAAAGCCGTTTCTTAGCTTCCCTACAAACAGATGACTCAGGAGAATAAGACGTACGGCTGGATGAAGTTGTTGGCCCCGATATGAATTGTGCAGCGGAAATTAATAATCTAACAACAACAAGATCGATATACTAGAATATGAATATTATTAAGATCGAATAAAAGACGAATTCGGTATACAATTGAATGTTTTCAAGTGTGTGTTGTGCAAAGGAATGGAAACTTTGGATGTGTTCTTGATAACTGTTCGAGAATGTCTTGTGTCTTCTATATATATGTTTTGAAACGTTGCCTCCTTTTGTTGTGAACCGTTGCAAGTTATTCCCACCGGTTGACTTTGAGTTTCCCTCCAAAATAACTAACATAACCGTTGGTATTTTGTCCTTTGCAGCCTTCATCTTTGTCCTCAGCAAACATGTGTTTCCGATTGTTTCTAGTCTTCGTGTCATGTTGCTTTGGTCTTTGATATGCTTCCAGTTTGTTCCTTTGATCGATCTTCGGTGTATACTATCTACTAAACTAAGTTTCATAATCATATGTTCTAACTATTACAAGTTATATACTACATACATACATTTACAAATACTAACACAACATATATGAAAATATAAGTTTAGGTTATATTTACAAATCAACACTCGCCCCTAAATATAACTAGGGCTCATGGGACTTGTCGGTAGAGTTTCTATGGCTTCTTTGAGGGCTATTTCGGCTTGTGTGAAGTCGAAATTTCTTCTTTTCATGAACCTTTTTGCTGCCCTCCAATCACCACCCATGTACAAGGCATAGTCTTCTTCATTTGGCTTCATTTCTTTGCTTGACGATTGAGCATTCATAGACATGTTTGGTGATGTATTTACCCTTCTTACTTGACTACTTTCATGCCTTTCTTTCACCATATTTTCGGCTGTTTTGCGGGCATTTTTGTGGACAATGTATTGCCAATCTAAGACATCAAGATATTGTGCATACAAGATTCTTATCATGTCCTTGTCCTCATAGTCAAATCCCAATTCCTTTGCTATCACAACCCATAAGTTATACATAGATACCCTCTTGTGTCCACCTTCTTTTTGTACCATTATGTACAAATCATACAACTCAACATACTTCCCATTTTCAAACCTGGGAGGAATTGGTCTATTTGTTATACCTAGGAATTCCTTTAGAAACCATGAAACCATTTGTATAAATGGTCCTTTAAGTATGTTTCTATGTGCCCAAGGAAATTCCATATCATGTATGATATCCAAGAACTCAATGCATTTTTCAAGTGAATCAATATATATATTATCTACGACATCATCTATATTTTTTATGATGCCATCGGCTTCGGCCGAAACCATATCAAAGTAATTGTTCATATAATTTTCTTTTGATCTTATGTGATCACTATCATCTTCCAATTCTTTTGATATTTCTTCTCTTGATTCACTTGTGTGTTCTATAAATCTAAATTGCATGCTTTTGTCCTTGAACATATTTTCTACAATACAAAAGTTTCCCACAATTTTCACTACAAAACCTTGTAGTTTAAGTTGTGGAAGACTTAGTATATTGTCCTCCAAATCGGTTGAGTAAAACACATTTGGTATCACCAAATTTTGATCTTCAACCACTATACTAACAATACCAACCCCTCTAAAAAAAACACAAATTCTTTCTTGATTCTACTTTCCACTCCAAATGATTTTTTCAATTTAAGAAAGAAATCTATGTTACCCGAAATGTGATTTTGTATGTTTGGACTTACGTACCACAAGTCTTTCCACAAGCCAACATCGGATCCTTGAAGAATATAATCTTCACCATTTCCAAAAAACTTCTCGGGATAATATGAAATCCCCGTGTTTATGGCATCCCTTATCAATTGTGCGCTTTCTTCCCTTTCTTTTATACCACAAACCCCTATAAGATGACCCGGTTGTTTGCAATAAAAACATCTTCTTGTCTCAATCCCCCTTCTTCTTAATTCTGCTTGTCTTTCCCTTCTTCGTCTATATCGTGCCATATATCTTGGCCTTGGTCCAGAGTACGAGATTCCCGTAGATTCAGACATGATTTAATTATTTTGTGAGTGCTTTTGGAGCGTGACCGTGTGATATATTGAACCGTATATGAACGATATTGAACCGAAACAACAGGAACTGATGGAGTATATATGAATGAACCGGATTGAAACTTGAGTTTTTGAAATAGACTCTAATGGAAAGACTACAAACTTATGACTTATGTTTATTTGTTTGAGACGGACAGAAACAATTAACCGAATATGATCGAGTAATTGATTAAGACTGGAACAATATTTAACCGACTATAACACAAACGAATAAACTTACTATAAACTTAATGATGGACACAAACAAAACGATAAATGATAGAACTTGTGAACAGATATGATCGGAATAATACAAAGAATCTATGAGCGATATATAACGAACGATATTTGTAACCGAATGATCTTTAAACTATGGAACATACGTAGTATCTTGACAATTAAGATCAGAACTATGAACAATTTTGTAAATCCAAACGAGTATACGATCGAACAATACTTACAGATTCAAAGACGATCAACAAACGAGGTATGATGAACTTTCAAGTGAAATAATAGAGCGATTTCTTAAAGAAGAAAACTGGCTCTGATACCAGATTTGTTGGCCCCGATATGAATTGTGCAGCGGAAATTAATAATCTAACAACAACAAGATCGATATACTAGAATATGAATATTATTAAGATCGAATAAAAGACGAATTCGGTATACAATTGAATGTTTTCAAGTGTGTGTTGTGCAAAGGAATGGAAACTTTGGATGTGTTCTTGATAACTGTTCGAGAATGTCTTGTGTCTTCTATATATATGTTTTGAAACGTTGCCTCCTTTTGTTGTGAACCGTTGCAAGTTATTCCCACCGGTTGACTTTGAGTTTCCCTCCAAAATAACTAACATAACCGTTGGTATTTTGTCCTTTGCAGCCTTCATCTTTGTCCTCAGCAAACATGTGTTTCCGATTGTTTCTAGTCTTCGTGTCATGTTGCTTTGGTCTTTGATTTGCTTCCAGTTTGTTCCTTTGATCGATCTTCGGTGTATACTATCTACTAAACTAAGGTTCATAATCATATGTTCTAACTATTACAAGTTATATACTACATACATACATTTACAAATACTAACACAACATATACGAAAATATAAGTTTAGGTTATATTTACAAATCAACAGAAGCACCATAATGACTATCATAACGATTAATATAGTCCCATGAGTGCCTAGAAGCTGGTGAAACGACTTCAGAATCACTAAGATTCCCAGTTGCATAGTCAATCTCTGATTTACAATATGAACTGTCATCGCCAATATAACCGTTTGAAAAAACAGAAGAAACTAAGGTTTCGTCTCTTCTAAGCCCACTTAAGCTTTCAGAAATCTCGTCTGCAGTCTCTTCTGGATCGCCATCAAAAACATCATCATGTGATGTTAAATTAGAAGGCGAGGAAGAATCAAATTGGATATTTTGAGGTTTCACAGAACTAGGTTTCAGTACCACAATCCGAGTCGGCAGGTTAGGGGCATCATCACTTTTGCAACAATCAGGAGAAAACAAAATATCGGAACCCTTTTTGTTCCAATCATGCTTTTCATCATCCACCAACTTAGATGGTTTAAGAATAGTGATCCTTCTAGATTCTGGCGGTGGTGGACCAGACTGCAAATTGTATATGTTTTGTGAGAATAAAGAATTAGGCTCTTGCAGATACTTGAGAAACATATCTTTATTAGAACTTAAAACTTCTAATGCATCTTGAAATTGCTTTGTTTGGCGAAGTTTTTCATGGGTGGACAACCGTTTCGCTTCCATGAATTTCTCACGAACAAGAGCCATCTTTTGTTTTTCACTACATTTTCCCTTTTGTGGGGAATCGTTTTGACGTATTTCATAAACGTCTTTGTATTCTCCATGTCCTTGTTGCAAAAAATCTAAGGATCCCGATTGACTCATGCGTGAAGCTGAATCATGTTGATGCTGATGTGGTAGCGCATCAAGCCCCATTAGTTTGGCAACTAAATTCGATGGACTTTGCTTTGAATCCTCTTCCTTTGACATTTCTTGGGCAATAAGCATCTTTATTGGCGTTCCGTTTAGTCTTCTATTTGATGGAGATTTTCTTAAGTCAGATACAATCTGCATGAACCAATATTGAATCAGTATACTTCATACAGTAGTTGCTTCCAATATAAAGTTGGTCAAGTTAATCTTAATTTAAAGTAATTAGTAATTACCAGTTTATCATCCATATGATCATCAACTAGACTTGTTCTAGCCACATCTGAGTGCCTCCTAGAGAACGAAGAACCTGTTCAATTTCACATTTTGTCACAAACAACTTTCATACAAAGAGCAGCGTGTTCATATAGATAGTCAACGGATATAATGTCAAATACAAACGACCAGTGTTGTCGGCCGCCTAGGCGCTAGGCGAGGCAAAATATAGGAAATAAGCCCTAGGCGAGGTCCTAGGCGTTTTGGGGATTAGGCGGTTATTAGGTGGGATTAGGCGGTCCTAGGCGGTGGTTTTTTTATTTTTTATTTTTATTTTTTTAAATTCCACAAATTTCTAAGTATTTCTTAGTATTATGTGTATATATCCAGTGTTGCAGAAGGCGGCCTAGGCTCTAGGCTGAACAAAAACTAGGAATTTAGCCCTAGTCGGATTCCTGGGCGATTTGGCCTTTAGGCGGCAATTAGGCGCAGCCTAGGCGGGCCTAGGCGGTGTTATTTTTTATTTTTTTTATTTTTTTATTAAATTTCTAAGTATTTCTAGGCATTTCTTAGTATTATATGTATATATCCAAGTATTATGTGTATATATCTTAACATATTTTCAAAAAACACCTAAATTTGTGTATGTATATATAAAATACGTATAAAATACCAAAACGCCTAATTCCGCCTAATTTTCGCCTAGTCCCGACTAGTCCCTAGGCTGGACCTCACCGCCTGCCTAGCGCCTAGCGACTTCTGCAACCTATATATAAGTATTTCTAAGTAGTATGTGTATATATCTTAACATATTTTAAAAAAACACCTAAATCTGTGTGTGTGTGTGTATATATAAAATACATATAAATATATCATAACGCTTAATTCTGCCTAGTCCCGACTAGCCCCTAGGCTAGACCCCACCGCCTGACTAGCGCCTTCTACAACCTTGCAAACGACACAAACCTCGTGTTCATAATACACGACTCTTATTGAATGAGCATATGTATGTATGTATGTATGTATATTTAGATATTTCATCAGTAGTTTATCCCTCTATCCCATAAAAAGAGCAGAAAACAAAAGCAAAATACTTGAGAAAATCACCATCATAATACGGTGTGTCCGTAAGCAGCCTGTTTCCTCCAACACTAGTATTCAAATCAAACAAATTCACCATTCTTCCCAAGCACCCTGAAATAGGTTTTTCAGGGCTTTGCTTTTTTCCATGTTGAATCCAACTCATTTTTTATACCTGTAAATAACAACAAGACATGATTTATTATTTATAAAGATCAAATCAATCAATCAACAACAAGTATATTATTCTCTAAATAACATGATGTTAAATCAAAGGCATATATCTACATTGCTATCAGTCATCAAATACCAAGAACTCAAAACAACATTCTTAATTTAGAAACTATACACCCACCACCACGCACTGACCGACACCACTGCCACCCACCGACCACCACAGCCACCGACAACCGTCGCCACCACTAACTGCCATCGTCACTCCTTGCCGCCCCCGCTGCCCTTGACCACCACCACCGTCACCGCTACTATCACCACCAAACGTCTCCACCCACCGACCACCTATCACCGTCGTTGCCACTAACCACCATTACCACCGCCCGCCCACCCACCGATATCCACCACTACCACAAACCACCGTCGTCGGCACCCACATTCAACCGTCACCGCCGCCGCCACTCACCACCGTCGATTTTACTCTGTCGTCCTTGTCCATTCTATTTCCTCGTCCATTCTATTACCCCATACCAAATAGACCATTATAGATTAAAAGAAATTTAATTTTATTTATGTATGTGTGTGTATATATCATATGAAATATTTTAAAAATATAATAAAATAAAATCGTACGTTCCGTTCCGGTTTTCTAAGGTTAGAAACCGTAAACCAGACCGTTTGTTATGGATTGAAAATATTGAAACCGACAGACCAAAACATAAGTAAAAAACGGACCGTAAAACCAAACCGATGACCATTTGGGCGGTTTCACGGTTTGAAACCGAACCGTGAACACACCTAATTGTCACGAAGACTTGCAGTCAATACCGCAATTTCAATCAAGAAGAACACGTTTGTAGACCCTGCTATGTTTTTCAGTTTCCTCATATAAGGATTGGGAAGTCAATACCACAATTTCTATTAGGAGGAACATGTAATTTGTATACCCTACTATGTTTTTCATTTTCCTCATAAAAAGACTTGGAAGTCAATGCCTTAATTTCTATCAAGAAAAACACGCAATTTGTAGACCCTGCTCTGTTTTTCATTTTCCTCGTAGAAAGACTTGAAAGTCAATACCTCAATTTCTATCAAGAACACGTAATTTGTAGACCCTGCTATGTTTTCATTTTCCTCATAGAAAGACTTGGAAGTCAAAACCGACCCTACTTTGCTTTTGATTTTCCTTGTAGAAAGACCTTGAAATCAACATCTCTCGGATATTTCTATTAATAAAAAATATGAATTGCTACAAGCACTATTATATTTTGAAGGGAATGATAGCTAGAGATGGTGCGGCGATAAATGAGGCTATTTTTGGTTAAATTTGTTAAAATACTTATTTTGAATGAGCTTGGTTTCCCAAATGGTTTTATTCTAGATTGGTATAAATGGGTTTCAAGAAAGTGCAACATCTATGCTTGGAGAGCGGGACGGGATAGAATTCCCACGAGGACAGATCTAAGTAAACGGAATGTAGAGGTGGGAAATATTGAGTGTGTTTTTTGTGGGGAGTGGGATGAATCAACGGATCACATTTTACGGCTTGTCGGATAGCGATTGGGGTATGGCAAGGTATCTCTAATTGGTGTAAGATTCCTCCTGTTTTTGCATTTACAGGTAGAGATCTTTTGGAGGTTCATAAAATGGGGGGGGGGGGGTTTATCACATTTAAGAAAGGAGGTGATACACGGTGTGGCTATTATAACACTTTGGAGGATATGGAAAGCGAGAAATCACTGGCTTTTTAAGATAAGAAGATTAAAGTCGAAGAATTATTGGCGGGAGTGAAATTTTGACTTGAGGTAATCTTCTTGGTTTGGCGGCCTGGCTCTCCTCAAGACAGGTTTTGCTAGTTTGGTGTTTTTTTTTAATGAAGTTTACTTTTCCAAAAATAAAACTAATATATTTTGAAAATTGTATTGATATTTTAAAACATTTTGTGAAATAATTGAGTGGTGGAAGGTCCTCGGTTATACTTTTCTCCCAAATTAACGAGCGTTTTATTATCTTTCCAACGAGTATCAAAGTGCCATATAAAAAAACGGGGGGAAAGGCTATTTTTTTGTGGGGTTTTTTTCGTACATGAAAAAAAAACGTGATCGGGCAATTCATTAATCATGTATACGCAAGTCACTAATTATGTTCAAACCAGTAAATATGAATTATATTTTCAACCAGAGCAGAATATATTATTAGAGTTATACATTGTTTTAGGTTAGATATCAATATTAGTAGGTTAGAGTTGTACACTTTTTTAGTCTTTAGGATAGACTAGTGGGAAACCCGCATGTTGTTGTGGGGCGTTCTGGTGAGCTGGGGGCAAATTTGTATTGTTTTTGCACCATTATCTACGTAACTTTTGGTTATATAAAGAGTAGTTACACTTTTGCCCACTTATCTCTATTCATGTATTTCTTTAATTTCATTTTTGAACCAACAATATAATGCCACATGACACACCCACAACAATGTCTTTATTTTTTGTTTGCCATCTAGTAGGGTGTCGCGTTTCGCGGCGGGAACACGATCCATTTGTAAGTTTAAAAGTTTCCGAATACTAAACCAAGAATTAGACATTACAACACAAACTATGCAAGTGGTTCAATTTGTTCTTTACTTCACCTCGTTCCTTGGCAGACAATTGTTTGCAACGTTCATTTAAAGAGAATATTTGGCTTTGGAATTTGTGAGTAGGGGTATAAATGGAAGAAAGTGGTTAGGCGTTAACATTAGAGATACATTGTTAATTGTTTTAGGTTAGGTGCTGTCTTAAGCTTTCCTGCATGTAACTGTAAAGCGTATAAGTTTATTTCATATGTAAAATTGATATGTCATATTAGATTTCTTAACCCCAGTGATACTCCCGGGGTATAATCTAGTTTATTAATAATTAAGAGAAACTTTTTGTAATGGAAGACTTAGAAATTTCAGTCCATAAACCCGTATTCTTGGGGCCCTCCTCTCTTTTTCTTTTTCTTCCCACTAAGACTTTGAACCAATAAAGGAACCTCTCTTCCAACACCAACACACATCAGTTGTGACATTATACCAATGGATATTTAACAATTTTATAGATATTTAAAAATGCACCAGTATGATCAAAAGTTTCTTTCATACATATATATAAATTAAGCCCACTTATCAATCTCCATTATTTAATCCTACAAGCCGATTAAGCTAGAAAAAAAATAAAGACGAAATGTGAATTCGGATTCTTACTATTTCATTTATATATATAGGAGAAATGATAGAAAATATTGCAAGGGGAGACTTGGAAGTCAATACGACAATTTTGTTTGTTGGTATTTGAAGTCAAAAAAGTATTCAACAGAAATAAAGCAAAAGACATTTTCTTATTCAAATGAGAACTGCAATATGATCACATACAAAAGCAAAAGCAAATAGGAAATAGGAAAGCAACTACTTTAACAGGAGAAACGTAGTATTTGGGTCCTGATATGTTTTGTTCCACAAAGACTTGAAGAAGTCAGCAAAAAAATCCCATGGAATTTCTATGTGTGAACAAATATGAACTGATAATACAATGCTTCACAAACAAGCACTAATATTATTTTTTAAAATTTGACAGGAGTTTAAAATGCATCAAATAAATTTAAAATTTTCTTTCATACTTCTTAAGTTTGTATAGACCTTAACATTCGCCTAAAGATAGATGAAAATAAAGCTTGTTATTATTTGCGTATTTGATTTAAATGTTTAAATTGTCTAACTCTTAAGAGCTATAATGTATTGCAAGGCGAGGTGGCTTAATATATCAAAAGTTCATAACCATAATATGATGTGTGTTAACTCTAAGCACGGTTGATGACATCGTCATGTCAACTACATTGTTATGGGCTTTCAGGCGAATTCCATTTACCTAGATGAGAGTTACTGGAGTATGGCGTGGCTGACCCCACGGAATCATCCCATAATAAAGTTCGGGCTATGGATCCAATGGGGAGTGATTCCTGCTAATAGGCTCTATTCCTGCTAATATAAAAAAAAAAAAAAGAACATCAGTTGTGTCGAGTAAATGTCAACTAAAGCATGTCATAGGAAGATTACTAAAACTATGACAGACAAAATGCATCAGGAAATTTGATGAAAATTTCTGTATGAAAATTTGATTAAAATGTATCAGTAAATTTAGAATTTTCTTTCATGCTTAAATTGAGTATTGTGTCCAGATCTCATTTTTGTGTTCCCTACAAGCGCCGCGAGGCCACGTGGGCCATTCCCTCTCGCCCCTTTTCTACTCTCCTTACCCTTGTCGTAAATAATCCTTTTCAGTTCATCAAATGAGTAAAAAACTTTTATTTTGGTCATATGAGGTTCAGAGCTAAAAAGTCCAATATCTTGTCTAGAGTCAAGCTGCAAAAGTCAACTTCTATGCAAGATGCAGAAGTAAAAATGCCAAAATTACTAATTGGGATTTATGGTTGACAGTCAAAATGCCAAAATTACTGCTGGAAATCAAGAGAGTCAACATAAATCACATCTTGAATGGTGGATGGGTTCAAGTGTTCACATGGAAGCTAAAGATCAAAGGAATTTATAATTTTATTTGTTACAAATCCATAAAGTCAAAGTTATCTTGGAGCCAATTGAGTCGGGTGATTAATCATCACACTCAACTCACAGAAAAAAAAGAAAAAGAAACGCGAACGAGAATATTAGACACAAAGTTCACTAAGAAATCAAAACAATCTTCAAGTTTTGCTCTTACATTTTCACCAAAACTACAATAAGCAGGAAAAACGCGTCTGACGGTTGGGGTCAAACAAAGTCAAATTTTAACATGAAACAAAAGTCAAAGACAATGAAAGGTCATATTGGCAAGAATGTATTATGGAAATAAGCTGGTATGGGTTAGCATGCCTGATCATGATAGCAAATATGTTAGTGATTTAATAAACTGGAACTGTTGGGTTCACTGCAGGAATATATTAAAGTTTACTGCTGAGTATCAATGGAATTACATAGATAACGGATATGGGCACTTAAACCAAGTCAACAGTTGGGAAATGACTGTAGCTCATTGTCAACTGTTAACCGTTTGTGGCCGGATTGTGCGTTTTTCCCATCAAAAGCAACAAATAACGGTTTGATCTTTAGAAGGTCTAAAAAAGATCGTTCAGTTCCGCCATAACTAATCTTTTAGAAGGTCTAAAAAAGACATCATTACCAAAATGACTATATGGTTTTATATTATATTGGCAAAGTATGAGCTTCAGTCAGAAACGGGTCAGTTTGGTTTGGGTCAAAGACAGTTTTTGGTTTATCAAAGTAGGTTCGGGTTAAATTATGGAGTCGTATTAAAAAGGATTCACAATTCTGAATAGTAGATCATTATTGCTTTAACAATTCTGAACATAAGCATATAATGTCTGCTCAGAATATTTTTTTTACAGTTGGTTTATTTCTTTCAGAAAACATTACTGTGCATCAACATAGAAGACCCGTGACTCTTGTTGGCCCAGAACTTGATTTTGCAGGGGATTAAATGATATGAACACAAATACAATAGACACAAATAAGAATACTAAATGTTATATAAACCGAATGAAAGACTGTATTGTACAATTGAACAAGAACACACTAGAATTCTGGAAGTATTATTCGAATAGAGGATTGTGTTTGTTGACAATCTTGATAACTGAATAATGTGCGGCATCCCTTATATTTATATGTTTCGAATAGATGTGACTGTTTCTGAACGGTTTTGTCTTGATGTCCCACCGGTTTGTATTCAGTTTTGGCGCCAAGAATAACTAACAATAACGGTAGGGGTATAATTGTCTTTTGTGCAGATCTTTCCTTCGAAACCTTTGCTGAATCTTTGTCTTTCAATCTTGTTTGTCTTCTGATTAATACAGCCTTGATGTCCAGCCTTAATACTTGATGTGCAGCCACTTTGATCTTGTCGTGCAGCCTTGAACTTGAAGTGTAGCCGATTTGTTTTGACCCATATGCATTGTTCCTCTAATACAATACTAACTAATCTTAAGTTCCTAATATAATTGTTCTACTTAAAACATACATTACATACAAGTATTTACAAGTACAATATAATACATACAAATATAGATAAGTTATATTTACAATTCAACAATTCTCATGAATATATCAGTTCCCAAATATGAAATTAAAGTTAGTGACTTAGTGTTCGTTATGTTTCTGTTCTTCGTATTTAGTTTTGTTGTCCAGTTATGTTATATTTTTCAGTTAATTCACTCAATAGACATTTTCTTGACATAACTTAGAATCATGTCAATGTACGTAAATAGTGTCATAAAAAAAAACATTTAAGCAACACAAGTGCAATGCCATACAGATATCTATCTGTATGTAAGGTAATTCAAACAAATAAAACAAGTAAAATCAAACAAATATCATGAGATAAGAAGTACATAACAAATACATATACACATATACCCACATCATATAACACACATAGAATCCTAAAAGCAATATCAAAATGAAAAACAAGCAATGATAATATGTATGTGAATTACTGGAATTCGAGTGAATCTACATGGATTCTCTTCATCTCTTCATCTTGTTAACTCTTACCATGACTGCAACGTGTATCTTGTCAATGGTGTCCGCAGCATACACGAAAAGATTATGTCTCCATCGCTTCTTCAACACTAAAACTACAATAACACCCCAAAACCTTGTTGCAAAACCACATGTTATGTCCATATAAAACCATAACTTGTTGGGCTCATCAGTTGCTTCATATTTGCTATTCGCTTTTGTGGTTGGGTCTTCATGATTGGAACAATTCTTTGGCAACGGAGCTCCACACAGATCTTTGTTCCCTGCATATATTGATGGATCGATGAGGGTCTGTAACTGACTTCCTGTCGGAATTCGGCCCGACAAGTTGTTGTTTGACAAATTCAAATGGCTCAAAAAAGTCAAAGATGCAATGCTCGGAGGGATCAGACCGTCCAACTTATTTCCTGATAAATCGAGAGAAATTAACGCTGTCATGTTTCCAATGTGATCTGGAATGCTTCCGCTGAGATGATTATTGGACAAATTGAGACCCACCAACTCACAAAGTGCAGTTAACTCTACAGGTATGTCTCCAACAAATTTGTTGCTTGAAAGGTCCATGTTAGTGACAAAAGACCATGTATTCGTATATTCAAGAGACATGCCATTTATTACCTCAACATCCCTTGAAAACGACAGCGACGACAGATTTGAAACAAATATGCAAGATTGTGCCGCGGTGGAGGTGCTAATGTTCTGGTGCAGTCTGCTATGTGGCTGTGCTGTGGTGGCGGGAAGGGACGGTGGGTTGCGGCGGTTGTGATGCTGCAGGTGACAGAGAGAGAAGAGAGAGTAGAGGCGGTGGTACTATGGTGGTAGAACCATGAAAGTGAGCTCTGTTGTTAATCGCTTCCATGAATTTCTCATGAACAAGAGCCATCTTCTGTTTTTCACTACATTTTCCTTTTGTGGTGAATCATTTTGACGTATTTCATAAACGTCTTTGTATTCTCCATGTTGTTGCAAAAATTCTAAGGATCTCGATTGACTCACGCGTGAAGCCGAATCATGTTGATGCTGATATGGCAGCGCATCAATCCCCATTAGTTTGGCAACCAAATTATATGGACTTTGCTTTGAACCCTCTTCCTTTGACATTTCTGTTGTCAAACAAACTGATATGCAGCGGACTTGGATCGATAGATAATGAAACCGAGAACAATCGTTAATGGATTGATTGAATTAGTTTGGAATTGTACAATACAGAACCTATATATACATTGTCTGGATACTGTTTGGTGGTTAAAAGCAGTTAAGATTGGCACCAATAACCGTTAACTTCTGCAGGGGCATTTATGTCTTTTTACTTCTATGTTTGAGGTGAGCCTTCTGTATGTTTGCTTGATATGCTGCTGCTTTTTGTCCGAGAACTGATTCGCTGTGTACGCAGTTTTAATCCTAATAGTATCGTACATACACACACTTTACATACAATAATATTTACATAAAACACAAATAAACATAGTTTGAATTTACTAAATAACAATTTCTTGGGCAATAAACATCTTTATTGGCGTTCCGTTTACTCTTCTATTTGATGGAGATTTTCTTAAGTCAGATACAATCTGCATTAACCAATATTGAATCAGTATACTTCATACAGCATAATAGATCAATAATACTGATTACTCAATTAATAAGATTAGGGATATGGACACTTAAACAAAGTTAACAGTTGGGAAACGATTGTCAACTATACAAAATCTTTCAGTTCAGCAATAATTAATCTTTGAGAAGGTATAAAAAAATACATCATTACCAAAAGTTTGAACTAAACAAAAGTTTTGAATCCAAGATAAGAGTCGGTTTAAACTTAAGCCTGCAAAATGACTGGGTAGGGTCATGTAATGGGTCATACAGGGTTCGGTCAGAAACGGGTCAGTTTGGTTTGGGTCAAAGACAGTTTTTGTTTATCAAAATAGGTTCGGGTTCTAATAGGGAGTCATAATAAAAATGATTCACAATTCTGAATAGTAGATCATTATTGCTTTAACTAATTTGCTGAGCTGATGATTCTAATCGAACACCAAATTAACTGAAGTATATATTGTCTAACAAAAGCATTGAAACCAAATTAACAGAAGCATATATTGTCTACTCTGAATAATTTTATTTTTTTTACATTTTGTTGATGTTTTTCTGAAAACATTACTGTGTATTAACATAGAAGACACATGATTCTGGTGAATATATCAGTTCCCAAATTAGTAAGAAATTAAAGTTAGTGACTTGGTGTTCACTGTGTACGTAAATAGTGTCATAAAAACCATTTAAACAGCACAAGTGCAATGCCGTACAGATATATATACACACATACCCACATCATATAACACATATAGAATCCTAAAAGCAATATCAAAATGAAAAACAAGCAATGATAATATGTATGTGAATTATTGAAATTCGAGTGGATCTGTTACAAAAAAACAAAGTGAAAACTAGAACAGTTGATCACAAAAGATTGATGATCTTATTGAATGATTGAATACGAAAACAAGAATCAAAACAATTACAAAGATTAAAGAACTAATCAGAGAACCCCAATTTATAGACATTGGACCCCTAATTTTAACCTAACAGATTATAACGACTCTAATTCAATATTAACACTATCAGTCCCTGAAAGTTAAACTTTTGGTCCTCCATAATATTGCACTCCACCGTTTATAGACAAAACGTTGTAACAGCTTGAGTCCTCTCTTATAAAACTTTGACAAGTTGTCATAATTGCCCCTGAACTTTATTGACTTTTGTTGACCGGCTTGATTTTGACTTTTCCTTTAACAATCTCCGCCTAAGTCTAAAACAAGCTCACCCCAAACTCATTGAATCAACACAAAACATGAATTTAGGCCCTGGTAAAGTCTTTGTCATCACATCAGCTGGATTAACATCTATTCCAACCCATTTGATCTCTACCTCCTTTGAAACAATAACATCTCTTATCCAAAACATCTTCACATTGATGTGTTTGGTCCTCATATGAAATACACTATTCTTTGAGAGTTGTACAGCCCTAGACTTATCACAATTCACCTCAACACTGTCCAAACTCACACCCAAATCAGCAACAATGCCCTTAAGCCATAAAGACTCTTTTATTCCTTCTGTTAAAGCAATAAGCTCTGCTTCAGTTGTGGACAGTGCAACAACATGTTGTAATTGTGATTTCCAGCTTACCACATTTCCCAAAACAACAAATGTGTAACCTGTAATAGACTTCCCATTATCTTTATCTTTAGCATAATCAGCATCCATAAAACCTCTGACCATTTTACCCTCAGTTCCAGTTTTATCCCCAAACTTCAAACCAAGTTTCTTTATACCAGCCAAATACCTAAGAATCTATTTAACAGCTGCCCAATGATTCTTTCCTAGATTTGCCATATATCTACTAACAACACTCATAGCATAAGCTATATCAGGTCTTTTGCAGACCATGATATACATCAAACTCCATACTGTATTTGCATATGGAACTTTACTCATATAATTTGTCTGTTCATCAGTCTTTGGACAATCTTGTTTTGACAAATTAAAATGAGCAGCCAATGGAGTTGTAACAGGCTTACAATCTTCCATTCCATAGCTCTTCAACACTTTCTCAATATATGAAGATTGAGACAGTGTTAAGGTCTTATCTCGGTGAATCTCCATGCCCAATATCTTCTTGGCTTCACCTAAATCCTTCATATCAAATTCTTTCATCAGCAACTGCTTAGTTTCTTCTATCTGACCTTTGTCTTTACATGCTATCAGCATATCATCAACATATAAAAGCAAGTAGACAAACTTGCCCCTGTCATACTCCCAATGATAAACACAACTATCATATGGACTTCTCTTGAAACCACTGCTCACTATGTACTCATCAAATCTTCTATACCATTGTCTAGGAGATTGTTTGAGCCCATATAATGATCTTTTCAACAAACAAGCTTTACTCTCCTGTTCCTTCACTTCATACCCCTTAGGCTGAGCCATATATATCTTCTCTTCTAAACTGCCATGTAGGAAAGCAGTTTACATCCATTTGTTCTAATTCTAGATCAAATGTTGCCACTAAGGATAATATAATCCTTATAGAAGTGTGTTTGACTACACGAGAAAAGATCTCATTGTAGTCAACACCAGCCTTTTGTGTGAATCCTTTTGCCACCAATCTTGCCTTAATCCTTGGACCCTCTCCTTATTTCATACCTTCTTTTAACTTGTAGATCCACTTGCAAGATACTAGCTTCTTATCAGGAGGTTTATCAGTTAATTCCCATGTATCATTCTTATATAGTGATTCCATTTCTTCATTCATAGCTGAACACCACTTTTCTTTATTACTGGACACAATAGCTTCTTCATATGTTAGTGGTTCATGTATACTTTCAAACTCAGCTGCTGTGAAGGCCACAACTGAGGTTCCTTCTTCATGAACCCTATACCTCAAAGGAACTCTTATTTCCCTTCTTGGCCTATCTTTTGCTATACTTGTACCAGGAGCATTATTATTTCCAGAAATGCCCTCAGTCACAGATTCTTCTTGTATACTTTCACTAGGCTCCACCTCAATTTGAACCCCTTTGTTTTCTTCAAAACTTTCATTATCATACTTCAAATTATTGCCCAGCAAATCTTTATACAACACCTCTTCTCTGAACTTGACATTTCTACTATGAAACACTCTAGGCCCTTCCCCTTCCATTCTCCATAGTCTGTGACCCTTTAACCCCATTAGTGTATCCTAGAACAACACACTTAATAGCCCTCGGATTAAGTTTTCCCTGACTTATGTGGGCATAAGCTAGAGAACCAAAAACTTTCAAGTCACTATACTCACTATAATCCTGCTTCACTCCCGTCCACACCTCCATAGGTGTCTTCATAGATAAAGCAACTGATGTGGACCTGTTAATCAAATAAACTGCAGTACTTGCAGCCTCTGCCCAAAACTTCTTAGGCATTTCAGCATGATTCAACATACACCTTAATCTTTCACAAATGGTTCTATTCATTCTTTCAACCAAACCATTTTGTTGAGGTGTACCAGGAATAGTCAAGTGCCTGTCTATTCCATGTGTCTTACAATATTGATTAAACTGATTATTGCAAAACTCCAGACCATTATCTGTTCTCAGTTTCTTAACCTTCTTACCAGTTTAATTTTCAACCAAAACTTTCCACTCTTTGAATTTTTCAAATGCATCATTCTTGTGTTTAATAATATATATCAATACCCTCCTGGAATAATCATCCACTATGGACATATAATATCTTGCACCCCCTAATGATTCATTTCTTGCAGGACCCCACAAATCAGAGTGCACATATTCTAAAATGCCCCTGGTTGTGTGTCTGCCTTTTGAAAACTTTACCCTTTTATGTTTTCCCATTACACAACTTTCACAAAAGCTAATATCATAGTCACTATTATTCAACTCATCAATGACTTGTTGTTTGTTTAATTCAACAAGTCCTTGACTACTAATATGACCTAGCCTTTTGTGCCATAAAAGAGCAACAGAATTACCTTCCTCAAGAGCAACAGAAACTGAACTGGCCAACATGATCTGACCATCAAGCAAATAGGTATTGTTGCCACTTCTTGTCCTTGACAACAACACCAGAGACCCTCTAATCACCTTTGCTTTTCCATCTTTTAAACTGACATGACATCCTTCTTTCTCAAAAGTGCCAAAAGACAATAGGCTTCTGTTTAGACCAGGGACATATCTCACATTCTTGATATCAACCTCCTGTCCATTACTCATCTTTACAGTTATAGCTCCCATTCCAACAACCTTACATGGCCTGTCATCTCCCAACTTTACAGACCCAAGATTCATCATCTTTAGATCTTTAAAGTACTCTTTGACAGGTATCTTATGGAATGAACACCCTGAGTCCATAACAGGTTTTTCTTTCTCATTTGTGCTTGTTACACACAGAACATCAGAACTCTCATAACCATCTGATCCTTCATCTTGAGAAACATTACTAGATTGTCCTTTAAAACTGACATTTGACCCAGTTTTCTTCTTCTTGAGTTCTGGACAATCTTTCTTCAGATGTTTTTCTGAATTACATACAAAACACCTTCTCTTGAACTTAGACTTTGATCTTCCCTTGTTCTTTGATCCATTACTTTTCTGCTCAGGCCTTCCTCTCACAAATAACCCCTCTCCACCTTCTTCTTTCACATCAGACCTCTTCTTTAATTCTTTTGAATTCAGAGCAGCCAAAACCTCTTCCATTGTCAAGGTTTCTCTACCATACATAAGAGTATCTACAAAGTGCTCATATGAAGATGGCAAAGATGTGAGAAATATTATAGCTTGATCTTCATCATCCAATTCAACCTCAATGTTCTCAAGATCCAAGATAAGTTTATTAAACTCATCTGTGTGATCTTCCAGCGACTTTCCTGAATTCATCTGAAAAGTTTATAATCTCTTCTTCAAATACAGCCTATTAGCCAAAGATTTAGTCATATACAATGACTCTAACTTGGCCCATATCCCTGCTGCACTTGCTTCTTTAGAGACTTCTCTCAAGACTCTATCTCCTAGGCTTAAGATAATAGCACTATGTGCTTTTTCAAGAATATCCTTCTTCTCCCTGTCTGTTAATGTAGCGGGAAGATTAGCCTCACCCAACAGGGCATCACTAACCCCTTATGCACTAACAGAGCCCTCATCTTCACACGCCAGAGACTAAAGTCATTCTTCCTATCAAACTTTTCTAATTCAAACTTAGTCGACGCCATTGCATTCAATTTCTGCGGAATTAATCACCAGATTTCACTCAATCGAGCCAACGAGGCTCTAATACCAATTGTTACAAAAAACACAGTGAAAACAAGAACAATTGATCACAAAAGATTAATGATCTTATTGAATGATTGAATACGAAAACAAGAATCAAAACAATTACAAAGATTAAAAAACTAATCAGAGAACCCCAATTTATAGACATTGGAGTCCTAATTTTAACCTAACAGATTATAACGACTCTAATTCAATATTAACACTATCAGTCCTTGAAAGTTACAATTCTGGTCCTCCATAATATTGCACTCCACCGTTTATAGACAAAACGTTGTAACAGCTTGAGTCCTCTCTTATAAAACTTTGACAAGTTGTCATAATTGCCCCTGAACTTTATTGACTTTTGTTGACCGGCTTGATTTTGACTTTTCCTTTAACAGGATCTATATGGCTTCTCTTCATCTCTTCATCTTGTTAATTCTTACCATGACTGCAACGTGTATCTTGTCAATGGTGTCCGCAACATACACGAAAAGATTACGTCTCCATCGCTTCTTTAACACTAAAACTATAATAACACCCCAAAACCCTGTTGCAAAACCGCAAGTTATATCCATATAAAACCATAACTTGTTGGGCTCATCAGTTGCTTCATATTTGCTATTTGCTTTTGTGGTTGGCTCTTCATGATTGGAACAATTCTTTGGCAACGGAGCTCCGCATAGATCTTTGTTCCCTGCATATATTGATGGATCGATAAGGGTCTGTAATTGATTTCCTGTTGGAATTCGGCCCGACAAGTTGTTGTTTGACAAATTCAAATGGCTCAAAAAAGTCAAAGCTGCAATGCTCGAAGGTGCAGCACAGTTGCTCGCAGCGGAGTATTTATTATTAACGTTACATATAATAGGAAATACACTAGAGCATGACGTTATCCAATGTGATTACAGGTAACGTTGTATAGCTGGAAAATGGGTGGATTGGGTAACACGTAAATTAGGCAAGGTTGGTTGACCCAAATCTTTTTCCAAAAAACTTTTTTTGTGTACAATAAGTGTTGTTTTGTTTCTAATTTATTTAGGAAGTTTTATGCATTACAAATACGATCTGATAGACTTTCGAATCATGTATTCGACCCGTTTCAGTGTAAACCATTATCTTACTTTCACCGCTTAGATAAAACATAACCCAAATTCACCACTTTTAAAAACTTTGTATGTTTTTAACCACCTGAACACACTAGATGACGGACATGCAGAACAATTGGCTGCCAGTCTAGAAACACTAACGTTCGTTTCATGGATTGTAATTGAATTGGAAGTTTTGTAGGAATTGAAATTTGATTCGGAAATTAGGTGTGTTCGTTTAACAGAATAGAACAGAATCCGGATGGAATTGAAATGTAGATTTCGTTCCATAAAATTTCCAATTATAAAAAGAATTTGAACATATAAGGAATTCAAGATTTACAAAGAAGCACTATCTACTACTTGTTTGAAAAATGGACGCAAGTTAAGTTTACATATACCAGTGATGAAACCGTGATTGAAAGATTTATATTATCAACACAAAAAGGTTGGTAAATAATATAATTTCATACCATTAAACCGTTCGCTCAACTAACCAAAGACAGAAAAACTTAAATGAAATTTTAAAATTACTTCAGGAACCCCACAAAACCAGAAGTTTTTGTGCTACTTTTTTTAGAATTTCAATAAAGAATTAACGTGTCAAATAGAAAATTAACCTTATGCCATAATAATATAAGTTTCTGAATTAAATTATAAAAAGATTAAGTAGCTATTGTTTAACAGTCTATATTGTTTGACCAGTTAGAGATAAAACATAATCAACCCATTCATAAGTAAACGGGTTTAGACTTTAGATTGCCACCTCTAAGTTGATGTAGATGTCGCAATATCGGAAAGTTGGGTGGCTGACCAAAACATGGACACGTTGAAACGGGTCAGTTGGGTTGATCTGTCACAACTGGTCCCCAAAATTATGCAATTACTTACCTATAGTGTGATATGGGTCAAAATTAAGTGGGAAAGTTAGTTTACTAGTTAGTTAGTCATAAGGGTAATAAAGTCATTTGTATTCAATTGTATCTTTGACTATATAAGTCAACCATGTAACAGATTAGAAGGACAGTTAATACAATAACAACTTTCCCGCCTAACTCACTCTCTCTCTCTCTCTCTCTCTCTCTCTCTCTCACTCAATTCTTCCATAGCTTAATCCTTCAAGGTCTCTCTTTGATCTTCTGGACAACTAGTGTTTAATCACTATTCCTAGTCTTGAACACGAACCCTTATCAATGGTATCAGAGCTGTGTCTTCCTCGGCACGCTCAATTCCAGTGATTCCCGCGCAATTTCATTGTCATAACAACCTCCATTAACGACCTTCATAATAATAATAATATCACTTACAAAAAACTCACATTCTTTTCATAATAATAATAATATCTCACTCTTAATTCACTGAAACCCTAGAAATGACGAAACGAACCGAAACCAGCAAACATTCCAATTCAGTACAAGATGAAGAACGAACAAGCGATTATAGTGATAATGAAGTAACTCAGATTCAACAGCATCTAAAGATGTGTATGCAAAACATTGATGAAGCCAGAAAGAATCAAGAATTATCCATTAATGAGATCCGTAAAGAACAGAGCATGTCATTATTGGCGATGAAAGAAATGTTTAAAGATTTGTCCAATTCTCTCAAAGATCAGACTGCTCGAACCAGATCATAAAGACCTTCCAGTTCAGATGATGCTAATTCTGGATACAATTACTCTGCAAGATTGACAAAAATCGATTTTCCAAGGTTCAATGGGGATGAATTGTCTGCTTGGTTGTATAAAACAGAACAATTCTTTCAGTTAGACAATGTTACTGATGATGTACGGGTTAGATTGGCAACCATTCATTTCGAAGGCAGAGCATTACAGTGGTATCAAACTCTGATTAAGCAGAGAAACAACATTACACCTACATGGGATGAATTAAAGAATGCTCTTGAGGTAAGATTTGGTAATCTATTTGAGGACCCTATGTTTGATTTGAAAAATCTGAAACAAACATCAAATGCTAAAGATTATCATGATGAGTTTGATGCTATAGTGAGTAAATTGGATTTGCCTCCTGAATATGCTCTAAGTTGTTTTTTGGCTGGACTTGATGAGGAAACCCAATTGCATGTTAGAATGTTTCAACCTCAAACTGTTCAGCAGGCTTACAGTTTGGTTAAGCTGACTGAAGCAAGTCAAAAATGTAAGAAAACAAAATGGGGAGGTAAACCAGTTTTTAATAATAATCAAAAGGGCATTTTACCTACCCCTAAACAGATTAACAATGGCAATACTTACAAGTCTAATGTGGCTAAGAAAACTTACAACTGAGGAGTTTGAAGAAAAGAAAGCAAAAGGGTTGTGTTATTTTTGTGATGAAAAGTATGTGAGATCCACAATTGTAGGGGAAAGAGACCACAGTTGTTTCATATAGAAATGGAGTTAAGTGATGATGAGGATGATACTGGTGAGGAAGATCTTGAGATGGAGTTGGCTCAGATCTCATTGAATGCAGTAGAAGGTAGTAATAGCTATCAGACTTTGAGAATAACAGGCCACTTTGGGAGATATAGATTGCAGATTTTGATGGACACAGGGAGTTCACACAACTTTGTGGATTTCTTGTTAGCTCAGAGGTTGGGTTGTGTTATAGTTACTACAAAAACTCCTATGTTAGTAAAGGTGGCAAATGGAAAGAAAGAGGTGTGTGATAAGATGATTTTGAATTTTAGATGGAAAATGCAGGGAGTGGAGTTTGTTACTGATGTCTATGTCATGCCATTAGGAGGTTGTGATTTAGTATTGGGAGTTCAGTGGTTTCTAACTTGGGAACCATCCAAATGAATTTTCAGGAAAGAATTATGGAGTTTAAGTATCAGGGACAAAAAGTGGTTCTCAGGGGTAGTTTGGGAAAGAAATTGGTTAATATGGGCAAAGGGGGTGCTCAAAAGTTATCAATACAGGCTGCTGAATTGTCTATGATCCAGCTGTGTCACATTGAAGGGGAAGACACTCCTACTTCTGTTGTTTTAAGTAAGCCAAAGATAGAAGAGAATGAGGCTCAGACAGCAGGGCTGCAACTTTTGTTAGAGGAGTTTAATGATGTGTTATGTGATCTTAAGTCTCTTCCTCCCTCAAGAGGGCCTTTTGATCATAGGATTCCATTGAAAGAAGGAACTCAGGGTATCAATTTGAGACCCTATAGGTATCCATTGTTACAGAAAGATGTGATAGAGCAGATGACTGCTGAACTGCTGGAACAAGGTGTCATCAGGCAAAGTAATAGCTCTTTTGCCTCTCCTGTGGTTTTAGTTAAGAAGAAGGATGGCAACTGGAGAATGTGCATAGACTATAGGAAGCTGAATCAGGCCACTATTCCTGACAGGTTTCCTATACCTCTGGTAGAAGAGTTGATGGATGAGCTTCATGGTACTCAATTCTTCTCTCAACTTGATTTGAAATCTGGTTATTATCAAATTAGAATGCACAGTGAAGACATTGAGAAAACAGTCTTTAAAACTCATAATGGGCATTATGAATTCATGGTCATGCCTTTTGGCTTGATAAATGCCCCATCAACCTTTCAAGGTTTGATGAATCAAGTGTTCAGGCCCCATTTAAGGAAGTTTGTTTTGGTATTTTTTGATGACATCCTAGTATACAGTTCATCATGGGATACTCATTTGCAGCATTTGAAGTTAGTCTTACAACTATTAAGGCAAAATCAGTTAGTGGCAAAGAAGACTAAGTGTGTTTTTGGGGCTAAAGAGTTAGAGTATCTAGGCCATATCATTTCTGAGAAGGGAGTAGCTACTGATCCTTCTAAAGTTGAGGCAATTCAGAAATGGCCAATACCTAAGAATTGTAAAGAATTAAGGGGTTTTCTGGGGCTGACAGGGTATTATAGAAGGTTTGTTAAGAATTATGGGGGTATAGCCAGGCCACTAACCCAATTAACAAAGAAAGATGCTTTTGTTTGGAATGATGAAGCTGAAATAGCTTTTAATAAGCTGAAAACCACTATGATGAGTCCTCCTGTTTTGGCCTTGCCAAATTTTAATGAGCCATTCATCATAGATGCTGATGCTATTGGTGCAGTCTTAATGCAACAAGGCCATCCCATTGCTTTTATAAGCAAAGATTTGTCTCCAAGAAACTTGGCTTTGTCAACTTATGAAAGAGAACTGTTGGCAATTATACATGCAGTAAAGAAATGGCAGCCTTATCTTATGAATAGACCTTTCATTATAAGAACTGATCAGCAAAGTTTGAAGCACTTATTGGAAAACAAAGTGGCAACACCTTTTCAGCAGAAGTGGTTGTCTAAACTCATGGGTTTGCAATATGAAATTCAATATAAAAAGGGATCTGATAATTCAGTGGCAGATGCTTTGTCCAGGGTTACTCATGGAGAGTTGTTGCAGTTGACAGTTTCCACTGCTCATACAACTCTGCTAGATGATATTAGACAATCTTGGAAAGAGGATTTGGAAATTAAAAGGTTGATTCAAGAACTGCAGCATTGTCCCACAAGTCACAAGCATTATAATTGGCAGAATGATGAGTTGAGAAGAAAGGGCAAATTGGTAATTGGTAACATTCCCTCACTTAAGCTGAAGATTCTACAATGGGTGCATGATTCAGCTCAAGGTGGTCATTCAGGGGTACAAGCTACTCTTAAGAGGTTGGGAAGATTGTTTTATTGGCCCAAAATGAAGAAATCAGTGAAATCTTATGTTCAAGGGTGTCCTGTGTGTCAACAGTGTAAGTATGACACAGCAGCATCTCCTGGATTGCTGCAACCATTACCTATTCCAAAAGGGGTATGGGAGGACATTTCTATGGATTTTGTGGAAGGTTTACCAATGTCAAGGGGCAAAAATGTCATCTTGGTGGTGGTGGACAGATTAAGTAAAGCTGGTCATTTTATTGCATTATCACATCCATATACAGCAATAGAGGTGGCACAAGTGTTCTTAGACCACATCTATAGGCTTCATGGCAGTCCAAAGACCATTGTTTCTGATAGGGATAAAGTGTTTATCAGTACTTTTTGGAAAGAACTTATGGTGTTGCAAGGGATAGAACAATGCATGCCCAGTTCTTATCATCCTCAGTCTGATGGCCAGACTAGGTATTGAACAGATGTCTAGAGGGGTATCTTCGAAGTATGTGTTTTGAAAGACCAGGAGATTGGATGAGATGGCTTCCATTGGCTGAATACTGGTATAACACCAGTTACCAGTCAGCTATCAAGGCAACCCCTTTTGAAGTTGTGTATGGACAACCTCCTCCACTACATCTACCTTATCTGCCAAGAGAAAGTAATGTAGAAGTGGTAGATAGGAGTCTTACTGCGAGGGAGAATGTTATTTCTATGTTGAAAGAAAATTTAGTTGTGGCCCAGAATAAGATGAAGCAGATGGCTGATAAGAGAAGAAGTGACAGGAAATTTGAGGTTGGAGATTGGGTGTTTTTGAAATTAAAGCCTTACAGACAGATGACAGTACACCAGAGGTACAATCAGAAACTTTCAGCTAAGTATTATGGTCCTTATAAAGTTCTAGCAAGGGTGGGAAGTGTTGCTTACACATTGGAGTTACCTATGCGAAGTAGCATTCATCCTACCATTCATGTGTCCCTACTCAAGAAGTATTATGGACCTGATCCTGTAAGAGAGTCTGAATTACCTATGGCAGCTCCAGATGTTAGAAAACCTGTTTGTGTGCTGGATAAGAGGGTGGTTAAGAAGAATAATGCTGTTAGTGTACAGTGGTTAGTACAATGGTCAGGAACTGAACCTGAAGATGCTGTGTGGGAGATTGCAAGTATAATTGAAGAAAGGTTTCTAGAATTTGATCCTTGGGGACAAGGATCTTCTCAAGGGAAGGGTATTGATATGGGTCAAAATTAAGTGGGAAAGTTAGTTTACTAGTTAGTTAGTCATAAGGGTAATAAAGTCATTTGTATTCAATTGTATCTTTGACTATATAAGTCAACCATGTAACAGATTAGAAGGACAGTTAATACAATAACAACTTTTCCCGCCTAACTCACTCTCTCTCTCTCTCTCTCTCTCTCTCTCTCTCTCTCTCTCTCTCTCTCTCTCTCTCACTCACTCAATTCCTCCATAGCTTAATCCTTCAAGGTCTCTCTTTGATCTTCTGGACAGCTAGTGTTTAATCACTATTCCTAGTCTTGAACACGAACCCTTATCATAGTGTATCAAATATGACTACAAAAACCAAAAATATATTATTTACGTAATTATCTAATTGTTTTAGTTGTTCCTATATAGCTAAGTGGTTAAAACTGAAATCGGACGACTGCTTTACCGATCAGTCATCGAAATAGTTTCTTGATCATAAAGGTTGTTGGATTAGGCTGCTAATTAGGGAGCATTTCATAAAAACAGGCTACTGATCACCAAGACCCAAACAAGGTGCTGCTTGAGGAACATTTACCCAACTTTAAAGGATTGATCTCACACAAGCATTTAATCAAATATCTGGTGTGCATATATTTTTAAGTAATTAGCTCTGTTACCATTGGGTCTAAGAGTGAAGTTGGTGGGAGGAGAGAGAAATATCCGACCTAGGATTCGATGGGGAAACTTAAAGGGCGATAAAATTACAGAGTTCAAAGATAAGGTCATCTCTAAGACAACAACTGAATTGGGTGGACGCGGACCGGATGTGGCAAAATATGGCGACTATCATTAACCAGGTGGCGACTGAGGAGGTGCAGACTAAAATTAAGGGTAAGCATGATAGCTTTAGAGATCTTTTGAGGTGCACAGACGATAGAGAACGTGTCACACTTAAGGAAAGATACAAAAAGGTCAAGAGGGAGGCAAAGAAAGCAGTGACCGAGGCAAAGAACACGGCCTATAAGGAGATGTATGATCGACTGGAAACTAAAGAGGGGGAGCATGATATGTTCAAGATCGCCAGAGCTAGGGAGCGTAAGAGGCAAGATCTAGATGTGGTGAAGTTTATAAAGGGAGGAGATGGGAGTATTCTAGTAAACCAACACGACATCAAGCTAAGATAGCAGACATATTTTTAGTATACAATTACTCACCGGTTAGTGTATCAAATATGATTACAAAAACCAAAAATATATTATTTCAGTAATTATCTAACTGTTTTAGTTGTTCCTATATAGCTAAAAAGGAATAGCATACCATGTGTCAAGAGACATAACAAAATACCAAGTGACAAATTAACCAATAAATGGGTCAAAATGACCACCTCTTAAATAATCACCAAACCCCTGCTAGAAAATGTCTGAGTTTTATAAAGGCTTGATCAAGGAACAATGATGTATATGTATGGATGTGTATATCTATTAATGTATGACAAATTGACAGTTCCCTCATATTGTGAACATGTAAAATCATCATAATTGCAGTTGGTTGCTAATGACTGTAATTTTTCTGACATGACAAATAAGGAGCACTTTATAAAAATAACAGTTATCAAAACGGTTTGTTGATTAAAAACTGAAATAAGTGGGAAAAACTGA
Source organism: Ambrosia x helenae (assembly GCA_030844895.1). Lineage (NCBI taxonomy): Eukaryota > Viridiplantae > Streptophyta > Magnoliopsida > Asterales > Asteraceae > Ambrosia > Ambrosia x helenae. Next base: position 7,138,019 of record CM061230.1, on the reverse strand, counting down.
AATCGGACGACTGCTTTACCGATCAGTCATCGAAACAGTTTCTTGATCAAAAAGGTTGTTGGATTAGGCTGCTGATTGGGAAGCATTTCATAAAAACAGGCTACTGATTACCAAGACCCAAACAAGGTGCTGCTAAAGGAACATTTACCCAACTTTAAAGGATTGATCTCACACAAGCATTTAATCAAACATGTGGTGTGCATATATTTTAGGTTTTCAGCTCTGTTACCTTTGGGTTTAAGATATAATGTTGTGAAGTAATGAGGTGGTGGAAGTTCAATTAAGGTAATCACTTCAGCCAAAGGATATAATTTTTGAATCGTTTATTATTGGATTAGGGTATAACCAGATAGGGTTGGGTTATTATACAAAGGCTACAAAAAATAAGAAGGGTGAGAAGCCACTAAAAAATGACATGTGTCCAAAGGATTAAACAAGTGGGAGGGTATTTTTGTCAAAAATATATGCACATGCAAGTCACATGCCATTTCCACCTTCATTTTTAAATGCCCGTAACTTTTTTATACCTCATCTTTTAAAAAAAAAATTATACCATAAAATTGAGTGTCTTTTTATCTTTAATATGAGTACCATATTGTTATACTTTTGAAAAAATAGTCAAAAACCCACTTGCGTAAAACACAATGGAGTGTAAAACACAATGAGCATCAATTAAATATAGGGTATAAAACATAATCAACATTCTAATAAAACACACTGGACAACAAACTAAAGACACAATGAATAGAATACTAAAACACAATGAATACATTTGAAAAAAAAAAGTTGAAACCCCAGTTACGTAAGACACAATGAATGACATACTAAAGACACAATGAACAGAAGACTAAAACACAATGAATACTTTTGAAAAAAAAAGTCAAAAATCTAGTTGCGTAAAACACAATGGACGACATAATAAGGACACAATGAACAGAAGACCAAAACTCAATGAATACTTTTGAAAAACAAAAGTTGAAAACCCAGTTGCGTAAGAAACAATGAAGATAACGTAAAACACAATGAGTATCAATTAAATATGTAATGAACAATAGGGTATAAAACACAATGAACAGTGTAATAAAACACAATGGACGACATATTAAAGACACAATGAACGGAATACTAAAACACAATGAATAATAGACTTAGTGGCTGTTTGGTAGCCTCTTAATCAGCCTCTTAAGCAAGGGCGGATCTTAGAGTATTAAAACCGGGCCTCGGCCCGGTCTCTTTTTTCATTTCGTAGAGTAAATTTTTAAATTTTTTTTTGAAAATTTGTATATGTATTGAGTCCGGCCCGCCCAGATTGAGCCCGGCCCTACCAGGTGTTTGGTTCAAGACCCGTCATTGCTCTTAACTATTTAGGTCTGAATCATTCAGCATTCAGACTATTTGTTTCAGCATCTGAATGGAATGATTAAGTGCTGAACCATTAAGCTAATAAGGGATGCTGAATGATTCAGCTCTTAACCATTCAGAGTCTCTTAACCATTCAGACAATCTTAATAATTCAACACTTAATCAACCAAACGGCCCCTTAAACACAATGAACAACATAATAAAACACAATGTACACCTAAATACAAAACTCATTTGCGTAAAACACAATGAAAAGCATAATCAAAACACAATGGACAAAGTTAAATCATGTGTAGACTAAAAAACATAAATAACATATTTATAAAGCATACGTGCATACTATAACACAATGAACGAGCAAAAGACACAACGGAGAAGAAAACCCATTTAACACGGTTTCTTTTTTTCAGTTTTAATGTAGCAATGTGGTACTCATATTAAAAATAAAAAACGCTCGTTAATATGGTGAAATTTTTTTGAGAAAAAAATATCGCATGAAAAAGTTATAGACGTTTTAGAATGAGGAGGAAATTGACATGTGCATTGCATGTGGAGAGAGAATGTCAACAAATGTGGTTTTCCTTTTATGCCCTTCCTCTAATTTATATTTATTTTTTTTCAAACAAACTGATCTCAACCCTTCAAATGTATGATCAATGGATCACAATCCTTCTCACCCTTCCTAAAAGAAGTGTCTTGTGTATTTGTTCCTAACCTTAACCAGATATGGGTCCGGGTATTAATATCCAGTTTTAAAAAACAAGTTTTCTTTATTATTACTTAATACAAAAACAAATTGCAAAATGGATTTTAATAAAGGGAATTGGAATTAAATAATTCCCAACTTTGCTGGGTTGGAAGACAATAATCCTAACTTGAAAGTTGCAATTTAACAGGCCCAACTTGTCATGGATTTTATTCCATTGGATAAAAAATACTCGGGTTAATCCAGATGTAGTCACATATGTAGTCAGCCTGGTAAGAATTTGATTTCTTTTATTTTACAGTAACAAAGTTGATCGATGACAAGTCACTGCTAATTAAGTACGTAATGTGCATGGTTATTAGATTGTGTACTATTAAAAAAGAAGCTTTGAAAACATGTAAATATTGATACATATACAAGTTTAATCAACAACATGTGTATATATATATATATATTATATATATATATATATAACATGGGCTAGGATACTTTGAAAACCAAGGTGAGTTGTGAGAACCATAAGAACTCTTTTGAGCCATTGATCTTGATGATCCAACGGTTCAGATCGAATGATTAGACCTTTTGTCTTGACATCTTTTTTTGAATATTTTTTAATATAATAAAATGAGTGAAAGGGTATTTGAGTAATATTGCATGTGAGAGAAAAAACTATATAATATCATATTATTTTTTATTCCATTACTAAAATAACCACATTTTTTTAAACTTTAATTTATTTTTTTAATTCATTTGTTTTTCTAAAACAAAATACATTCAGTAAACTTTCAAAGTTCACCATTGTAAAAATAATACATTCAGAAAACGTTTTTACACCAGTGTAAAATTTCGAAGTTCAACAATTTTACATCTACTAATCTGTCATCTCTCTCCATGTATGAAAACGTCGTTACACCAGTGTAAAAATTGTAAAATCTACCATACACAACTATTACAAACAAAATACATTGTATTACACTAGTGTAAATGCCCACGGTAAATGTATTACACCTAGGTAAAATGCCCACAAAAAAACATCTATACATTGTATTACACCACAGTAAATGCCCACCAAAAAACACATCTATACATTGTATTACACTAGTGTTAATAATATAATAATAATAATAATAATAATAATAATAATAATAATATTTAAAAAAAATTAACATACCTTCGTCACAGATCTAACACCACCACCGAGCCCCAACCACCGTCATCTTCATCTTCAAAGATCCAAAACCCCACCATTCACCATCGCCTTCACCCACAAACCAAATCCAAACCTGAAACCCCACCATTCACCATCGCCTCCCACCGTCATCTTCAAAGATCCAAACCGCCGTTCAGATCCACCTCCACCCACACCCCATCCAAACCTGAAACCCACCATCGTCACCCACCTCCACCACCGTCAGACGCCGTTCAGATCCACCTCCACCACCTCCACCACCGTCAGACGCCGTCAGATGCCGTTCAGATCCACCTCTGCAAAAACCACCATCATCGACCACCTCTAAAACCACCCTCAAAACCCCACCACCAAAAACCACCATCAGCCGCCACCCATCGGACCACCTTTGCAAAAACCCCATCATCGACCACCTCTGCAAAAACCACCATTAGCGACCACCTCTGCAAAAACCCCTTCACCACCACACCCCACTTACGATCTGATAGCCATCATTATCTGAACCACCATAACAAAAATACCACCGAGATCGAGTTGAATGTCAAGCTTGTGTTTTGTGTGTTTGAACCTTACAATCTGTTTGGACCTTACGATCTGATCTTTTGATTTGAAGATCAAACTTGTGTTTTTGTGTGTTTGAGTATGTGAGAGAGAGAGAGGATCAGGGGAAGAATTAAGAGAGAGAAAGGACATTGTTAATATTAGGGGAAATGGAATCTAATAATCCCAACTTTGGGGGTTGGAAGGCAGCAGTCCCAACTTGAAACTTGTACCACAGCAGTCCCAACTTGTCAACTATTTTATTTGGTTGGTCCCAGACTAACCTCAGTTAGTTTTTCCAGTTAAGTGCCACGTAGGCATCCCACGTGGCAGTCCTACGTGGCAAGAATGGTGTATCTGTCAAAAACGAGGTGGGGCCACATGTTTTAATCAAATATAATTATTTTTCTTTAAAAAAAAGTGGGACCCACAAATTTAATAATAATAATAATTCTGTGTTCTTCACATCAGCCCACCTAGTAACCACCCCACCTAGTAACCACCACCACCACCACCACACCCGCCACCACCACCACCACCACCAACACCAACACCTTATACAACTCACCTGAACATCACCGGTCATCTTCTCCGGTTGCCCTCCTCCATCACCGGTGACCAGTTCCTTCTTCTCCACTTGCCACCCACAGCCAACAACCCACCATAAACACCTCTAACGGAGCCCTAATTTTACAAGGGGAAGAAGAGGGGGAGAAGCCCTAATTATTTTTGGGGGAAGAAACCTAACCTGATTAGATACTATTGTTCTTCATCTGATTGAATCGACAACCCCATCAATTTCTTCTTCCTCCAATCTTGAACGGTGGTCGGAACCCACTTGTTCTTCCTCCAATCTTGAACGGTGGTCGGAAATCTTTAATACGTACTCAAGGTTTCATGTTTGGTATAAACAAACAAAAATAATGATAAAGAATTGGTGGTGTTTGTGGTGGTGATGGGTGTCGTCCGAGATGGCCGTTTTTGGTTCAGATCTGGTAGTGGGTGGTGGAGAAGACGACCGGAGAAGGTGGTGTTTGTAGTGGTGGTGTTTGTGGTGGTGGAGAATACGACCGGTGGTGGTGGAGAAGACGACCGCTGACGGGTGGTTCAACGAACACCCTTTAATAGTGTTAAAATGCTTATTTTATCCACATTTATTCGTGATATTGCTTGGAATTGGGTGACTACGGTTGCTTTGGTTGTAGGTGTAATAAGGAGCTAAAAATGACGAAATACGGGCTTTGGGAATGGACCGGAACGCATCGGAACGAGGTGGAATGCAAGAAAGAAAAATGAAGATTTTTAAAGGGTCCACCGTACCCTTACGGTAGCTACCGTAGGGTTACGGTGGCTTCAAGACATATATTTGCCACCGTAGGGCAGCGTACAAAGGCTGTCAAGATTTCAGACCCACCGTACCCCTACGGTAGCCACCGTAAGGGTACGGTGGCCTCTGCACCAAAATTGTAACTCCCTTATTTAAAGACTACTTGATGGTGTCTTTTCATCATCACTTTCACTTGGGAACGGTTCTAGGCATCCTTTGGGCGATTTTTGGTCTAGAACAAGGTTGAAGAACAATTATAATCCTTTGGTTATTGTCTTTGATTCATATGAACAATTATTTGAAGATTATGATGATCCATTCCATGATGCTAGGCTAGAACTCTTGATGATCATCTTTGGTGAAGTTTTTTCTTAAACTCTTTTATGTTTGTTCCTTTCATTTCTAGAACGATAATCTAGTACATGTTTGCTTGATTGTTGTGGTGTTTGAACAATTGCTTGTAGTAGTTAATCAATTTCTCAATTTTTAGTCTTAATCGTACGTTCTTGGTGTTGCTAACAATCGTGATATTGCGGGAAGGATTTGGGTTGGATAATTGATTAATCGGTCATCGGAAACAACCTCGCATTGCTATAATCCGAGTACTTTGTTCCCTTTTATCACAATAATTGTTTAAACACGAGTTATGTCTATGTAACTCTTTCTACTGGAACTTTTGCATAAAGGTTTAAGGAAAATGGATCCAGGGATGGTCATTGCTTGGTAACTTGAAGAACAAAACCCATTTCAAATCAGTAATTTAGTTTTCTTTTTATTAAGTCTAAATCCAAATCAACCAACAATCTTTGATCTTTAATTTTGTTATTAGTTAAATATTAGTTAATATCGCAAAGTTATTAGTTTACACACATTCCACAAACTCCCTGTGTTCGATACCTTCTTGCCACTATTTATTAGTTGTAATTGGGAAATTTTACGTGTACCACGACAAGCACGTCAACCGCCATCTGCAACCTCTCTGCGTCTCTCTCTCTCATCTCTTTCTCTCTCTACGTTCTCTCTCTCTCATCTCTTTCTCTCTCTACGTTCTCTCTCTCAGCTCTTTCTCTCTCTGTCAACTGTATATGTGTATATATATTGTATATGTGTGTATATATATTGTATATGTGTGTGTGTGTATATATATATATATATAAATATTTTGGTATAAAGATTAAAAAAGACACATGTACATTGTGGGACCCACGTTTTTTTTTTCCAACTAGACAGATTTTGCCACGTAGGACTGCCACGTGGGATGCCTACGTGGCACTTAACTGGAAAAACTATCTGAGGTTGTCTAGGACCAACCAAATAAAATGGTTGACAAGTTGGGACTGCTGTGTTACAAAGTTTTCTGTTACCTACTTCCAACCCCCAAAGTTGGGATTATTAGATTCCATTTCCCCTTAATATTATATAACTTTTGAATGGGGGAGAGATATGACAGCTAGTAATCATTTCATGTAACATTTTACTAAAATGCCCACTCTCAATAGTGTAAAAGGACATTGTTACCCCATGTTAAAATATTTAAAATATTACAATTTGAATATGTGTCACATTTGATTGCCCAGATGAGTTTTCAAGTTCTTGCAACTCACACGAGTTTTCAAAATATCCGGATACCTTTCATGTATAGTCTTAACTAGAAAAATAAACTTGTGCACACGTATAACTAGAAGTAGGTTTTGTGAGTTATGGAACATTGATCCTATACAATTTTTTTCTTCTGAAAAAAACGACATATTCTTTTACCCTTTTACAATAGAAACATTTTGTCAATTCATATTAGACTTGTTTATCCCGGAACCTCCCAGGGTATAATCTAGTTATAATATGTATAATTATATATATACACACAACTTAAAGTTACGTTTATAGTTTTATACATACAACTTTAATGGGTTTGACCAAATACATGTAAACATACAATTATATTTACACTTAGTAGCACAATCAACTCAATGATAATTTAACACAAGTTCAATACTAAAACCCTAAGTTGTGAAGCAATAGTCTTGATTTATCCTCCCATTAGTCGTCCGTCGTCAATTGCTTCCCCCTATTACTCTACGCAACAATGCGGCAATTCTTCTATGTAGTATGCTCATCACCTCACCGGCTTCAACCTAAGACTAATTCTCGGACAATTGAACCTCAGGGCTTAGTGTCATACTCGGACGGTTGGACCTCAGTAGTCAACCAACAATAGAAACATTGAAGGAAACATCCCAAATTTATCGATCGTCGCTCGCTCGAAAAAATGTGCGTTCGAAAAATGCTCGCTTGGTTGTAAACAACCCAAGCACGAACAAAAGTCCGCTCAATTCGGCTTGGCTCGGCTCGTGAACAGCCCTACTTCTTCTATCCACATGATTGTCACCACATGTTAGTAAAACCCCTAACAATACGCACAAACAAAAGTGTCATGACTCATGATTATCCCTATATGCAAGTTAAGCTTACGTTTTTGTTTGTGTTCAGAAGGTAGAAATTGACAGAAAGTAATACCCATTTTTGAAATGTCAACATTGTTTATACTTTATTTCAAGTGAGTTATTAATGCTACTCAAGATAATTTTTATGATTTGATGATTCTTCGAATACAATATTTAAAATTAGTTGAAAAAATAAAATCTTAGTATTCTTTGTCACGGATAATTGTTTTGTTTTTGGTATGTATAGTTATATTTTTTGTGCTCTTCACGAGCTTCTCAATATACTGTGTGTGTGTGTGAAATGTTAATTTGCAGCTAAGCAAATTACAACTTGTCCACAAAACAAGGAGGCCTTTGGAATATTTTTCTAGGAGCACTATGGTTATAGTCATGCAAAAATATAAATATTAAACCAAAGTTAAATCACCAAAACACAGATTTGCAATACTTTATTATTTTGATGAAAGATGATTGTAATAAAGATATAAATGGTGATAGAATTTGGGCCACTAAGATAATTTGGAAATTTATTTTGGTTTTTCTTGAGAAAAATAAATGATTTTTTTTTTTGCTATATTACGTTCTCGAGTGGTCCCAAATTCTAATTAGTCAAGACCCTAACAACACGCATAGAGAGGATATATAGTGACATGAATTGACTAAATATATATCTATATTTATAAGAGGTAAGGGGCGCTCCACTGAAGATGTTTTCACTTCACTGATTTCTACCAATCCTGCACTGTAGTATGCTCATCGCCTCACCAGCCTCAACCTAAGCCTCATTCTCGGACAATTGAACCTCAGGCTTAGTGTCATAGTCAGACGGTCGAAGCTCTATCTTCACCTAACAACGGAAACATTGAAGGAAACATTCCAAATTTATGGTTGTCTAAAATCACTCGCCGCTCAACGCTCGCTTGAAAAATGTGCGCTTGAAAAAATGCTTGCTCGTTTTTCTGCTTAGTTGTAAACGAGCCAAGCACGATCAAATGTCTGCTCTATTCAGCTCGGCTCGTAAACAACCCTAGTTCTTCTATTCACATGATTGTCACCACATGTTAGTAAGACCCCTAACAATACGCACAAACAAAAGTGTCATGACTCATGATTATCCCTGAATGCAAGTTAAGCTTATATTTTTGTTTGTGTTCAGAAGGTACAAATTGACAGAAAGGAATTCCCATTTTTGAAATGTCAACATTGTTTATACTTTATTTCAAGTGAGTTATTAATGCTACTGATGATAATTTTCATGATTTGATGATTCTTCGAATACAATGTTTCAAAATTAGTTGAAAAAATAAAATCTCTGTATTCTTTGTCACGGATAGTTGTATGTATAGTTGTATTTTTTGTGCTCTTCACGAGCTTCTCAATATACTGTGTGTTGAAATGTGAATTTGCAGCTAAATAACAAATTACAAATTATAGTTACGTTTATTGTGACGACCGGGAAAATTTTTCTTTTTATCGCTTCGTTCTCTTTGACTTCGGGAAATTTTCGGGACGAAAATTCTTTCAACAGGGGGATGATGTGACACCCGGCATGTTTGGGTCAACATTTTATAAACACATAAGTCTACCTTAGCGAAAAACGTTTATTAAACATACTTGACGGGTCAGTAGAGTCGGAACACAGTCCGTATTGTCCAGTCCAGGGTCCAATGATTCGGGAGATCATTGGGTTAGTCACACACACACGATACGAGTCCCGTTGTTGGTGAATTACATAAACTAATTAAGTGTATGTGTAGACTAATTGTCGTATGGTGGATTATATGCTTAGATGTGTTTAAATGATGTGTAGATAATCATCCATGCTTAAATATGATAAACATAGACTAAGGTTGCATGCTCATGTGTTAAAATGTGTTAGAATGCGTTAAACACGACGAACTGGAAAACTAGATGAAAGGGTTCTGGTTCGACCACTTCGAGTGGTCGAAGTAGGGATTTTGTTTGGTTCGACCCTTTGTAAATGGGCGAACCAGGGAAGTGGAATTAAAGGAATTCCCTTCGACCAGAACAGGGCTCATTCGACCATGTGAAAGGGTCGAAGGAAACCACCTTCGACCATTGAAATGGTGCGAAGGAGGATTAGTATAAATACCACACTTTGTCATTTTTCACCATTTCACAAACCCTAACCGTCTCAAAACACTCTCTAGCAACTCTAAACATTGGGGAAGGAGTTTTTGCCCTTGTTTTCTATAATCTAACCTGCAAACATCTTCTACACAAAGATCAAAGGTGTGTTCTTCATTCTAAATCATTTTTAAAGCATTTCAATTCGTTTTTATTAAACCCCAAGAGTCCAGATCTGATACAAACATGTTTTCATGAATAAAAACCTTCCTAATATCTTTCTAAACAAAACCTATTCATAAACAATGAGTTTTCATACAAAATAACATGTGTTAATGGTGTTTTATGTGATGTTATGCATTGTTTGATGATTGATTGCTGTATAGATGTTATGACAATGATCTAGGACTGTTATTGATGATGATTTATGATTGAGATAGGTTACAATTGATTATTGATGATGTTATGTTCATTTTGGGGATTTTGGGTTAGATCTAGGGCTTGTTCATGATGATAGTGATAAGGATATGATTGGGGGTTTATTGTTCATGATAATCTGAGTATATTAAGTTGATTATTGATTGATTTCATAAAGTTTCCTAATTGGGTAAAGATTGCATGCGTTTGATGTGACATCTCCATAAGTTGCTATTTCGGGTAACTCGTAAAACGGACGGATTTCGGGACAAAATTGGTAGGGTTATGTAGGAATATGTTAATGATAGTTGACTGCTGTGATTGGTAATGTTTCGTGATGTTTTCGGACCGTTTAGATGCGTTTTGGTGCGTTTTATAAAATGCTGATGAAAACGGGCGAACGTGGAATAAAATTGGTTCGAATGGGCGAACGTGGAATAAAATTTGGGCGAACGTGGAAAAACGGGCGAACGTGGAAAAACGGGCGGACGTAGGAAAAACGGCGAACGTGGGAAAAACGGGCGAACGTGGCTCAAACGGCGAGGAGACTGAAAAGGTGCGAAGGAGACTGAAAAGGTGCGAAGGAGACTGAAAAGGTGCGAAGGAGACTTAAAACTGACTGGTTCGACCGTTCTGATGCAGAAATGGGATTTTTGATACAAACTAAGTGTTTTATGCTTGAATCTTGTGTGTAATCTATGTGTACTTGATTAGTTGGGGTAATGGGTCACCAACGGGATGTCGGGTCGGTCTAGTGTGTCGGTTAAACATTTAAACACGTTTTAAAACATGCTCGGTCAAGATCTGGACAATCGGGGACTAGTTAGCCTCCGGGTTAATAGTCATCAAACTTATGTAAACTCGTTGATAGGTTGTCGTTAGTTGGGATTACCATACACGTGTTGGAATTCTAGTTATCAGAAGACGCACTCTAAGGTGAGTTTCACGGCCCCACTCTTTTACTGGTTTTACATTTTCGGGGGAGAAAACATGCTGTGTCCTTTAAACGTGTGTCAACTATGTTTTCATAAAAGGCGTTTCAACTATGTTTTCATAAAGGGCGTTTCAACTAAGTTTTCAGGAAAGATGTGTCAACTACGTCTTGGTATTCATGAATTCATTGGGTTTGGAGTATTCATTATGTTTTCACGTATTCATTATGTTTTAGAGTATTCATTATATTACTATGCGATCTTTGGAAGTCCCGGGGAAAACCATGAATGTGCGGGGATGCACAACGGGGGAAATGTGGATAGCGCTATTGGGCTTGACCCGCCCCACTCGTCGACTGGAGGTCGGACGGGTGCATATTGTCTCTTAGGTATTCAGTATTCAGTATTCAGTATGCAGTATTCAGTATTCAGTATTCATTCGGGCACGTATTCAGTATTCACAGTATTCGAGTCCAGTAATGGTTTTCCAATCGCAGTAGTAACAGGTATTCATATGATTTGCATGCATGTGGTCTGGATTGATCATGGGTATTCATTTGGGAGTTAGTATTCAGTTGGAGTCGATTTTCACTTGGAATTGGTATACATTTGGAGTCGGTATTCATTAAAAACCTGTGAACTCACCGCATTATTTGCTGACGTATTTAGCATGTTTGTCTCAGGTCGCTAAGGTAGCAGCTGTCGATAGGCGCACGGAGTCTCACGGCGTCTAGGATTCATGTGCATCTCATTTAGTATTTTCAGACGTTCATACTTTTGATTTCACGTTGTAATAAAGTTTTACGCTTCCGCAGCGTTGGATCATTTATGAAAACTTAATGGTTTGATTATGTCATTTTTACGTATCATATAGTGTTGTTTATTGTGACCGTTGACTTGGATCCTGGTGTGTCACGCGCCTCGCGGTAAAACCCCGCACGTGGAAATTTGAGGGTGTGACAGATTGGTATCAGAGCCAATGGTTATAGTGAACTAGGACTGCATGTAGAGTCTAGTCTATAGCCGAGTATCACACACGTTAGACGGTCACACATAGTTATGGGTCGTGTCATTTGGTAAACATACTAACCTTGTCGGGGTGTCAGTGTCCTCATCACACAGTATCACATTATCCATCTTTTGTTATTCCTACCTTGGTTCTACCTTCTTCTTCGGGTTTGAAGATGAAGGGGCTTATCGCTTATACTTGGCAGTAGTGTACATTGGGGTGGCTTCGGCACATTCTTGAGATCTTTCCGGGTTTTGGATATCTCCCCTCTATGCTCTAATGTACATACTTGCCTGCACACACACTATTATGCACTAGTACTTGTCATAGTACACTCCTGAGTGACTGTTCACTTTGGGATCTTCGTGCGATAATAGTTTCTTTTAGGAATGTGGGTATCGGGTGATTTGAAGTTCTAGCAAGGAGCACGCCTAGAGGACCATGTAGAGCGATTTGTTATTTCGGGTGCACACGAAATCATAAATCGAAATGCATGAAAATCTTGGTGGACTTCGTGTTCGGACTAATGGTCATGCTGGAACCACGTTCTGGATTCGTTTGGTCACTTGTAGCTCGATCTGTTGGTGATTTTGAGTATCTTATCTCATGTTTGGCAGAACATGTCTGGTCGCGCTGGTGGACGTGCTGGTGGACGCCGTGGTGGCGGCGGGGGTCGCAATGGCGGTGGACGAGGTGGTGGGAACATTACCATGACTCAGGCGGAGTTGGAGAACATGTTGCAGCAGCAGTTGAACGTTGCGTTGGCTGCTTTCCAGGCTGCTCAGCAGACCCTGGGAAATACTAATCAGATGCAGACTGGGTGCACGTACAAGAAGTTTATGGACTGTAAGCCCCATTTCTTTAATGGGACTGAAGGGGCAGTGGGTCTGCTCCGGTGGTTAGAGAAGATCGAGTCGGTGTTTGCTATGTGTAACTGTCCTGACGCTGATCGCGTCAAGTATGCTTCTGCTACACTGGAGGGACATGCGTTGACTGGTGGAACTCCACCACTGCGAACCTTGGTCTGGGTGAGGCCAATGCTATGTCGTGGTCCGAGTTTGTTCAGATGTTGAGGGCAGAGTATTGCCCAAGAGACGAGATTATGAAGTTGGAGCATGAGTTTTGGAATCTGAAGATGGTTGGGTCGGAGATCGAGGAGTTTACTGCTAGGCACAATGAGTTAGCTGTGATGTGCCCCGGTTTGGCTACACCGGAGTACCGGAGGATTGAGCACTACGTTGCTGGGTTAGTGCCGGAGATTGCTGGACTTGTTGCCGCTGCTGATCACACTACCATGTTGGCCACTGTTCGGGCAGCTCACAAGCTGACCAACATGAAGGTTGCTGAGGGTGTTCTACCTCCGAGGGGTGCTGCTGTGAAAGCCCCTGCGGACAACAAGAGGAAGTGGGAGAGTGCTGGGAAGAACGTTGGGTCATCTTAACAGCAGGTTAAGAGGCAGGACGTTGTGGGAGCGTCATCCGAGCAGAGGTCTGGGGGATATACTGGGAGACTCCCGAAGTGTGGTGAGTGTGGATTTCATCATACGGGTGATTGTGAGAAGTTTCGCTGTCGTCGGTGCCAGCGTTTTGGTCATCATGCTAAGGACTGTAGGACCACTCTTCAGCTACAACCGGCACAGGTCACTACTGCTACTACTACTGCCACTGCTCCTCAGGGGAGGCAGGGATGTTATCACTGTGGAGAAACTGGACACTTCAAGCGGGATTGTCCTAAGCTGAAGCAAGGGACTGCAGGTGGTGCTGGGAATGAAGGTGGCGGTCGAACTACTCGTGGTCATGTCTACGTCATTGGCGCTAGGGAGAACCAGGAGGATCCTGACACTATTACTGGTGAGTATTCTTTTCTTGATTCTCGTTATACTTGTATTCATTCTCATTCACATTGTTTGGCTATTCGTATTCATTGTGTGCATTCAGTTTGGTATTTGGTCATCGTTTTGCATTCATGGGTCTGATGTGGGTCCTCTGGAGATGCTACTTGGACGGTACCGGTGTGTCATTTATACCGATCACAGTAGTCTCTAGTAGGCCTTCGGTCGGGAGGATTCATTGTTTTGTATTCACTTTGGGGGAGGGTGGTTCCCCGGCATAGAGTATTCGTTGATATCATTTTTCGTTCGTGGTTATCATTTCGTTTGCGTTCTGGGAGGAGTTACTTGGGTTACGTCGACACTCATTACTGTCGAAGAGTGAATCTCGGGGCGAGATTCCTTTCAACAGGGGGATGATGTGACGACCGGGAAAATTTTTCTTTTTATCGCTTCGTTCTCTTTGACTTCGGGAAATTTTCGGGACGAAAATTCTTTCAACAGGGGGATGATGTGACACCCGGCATGTTTGGGTCAACATTTTATAAACACATAAGTCTACCTTAGCGAAAACGTTTATTAAACATACTTGACGGGTCAGTAGAGTCGGAACACAGTCCGTATTGTCCAGTCCAGGGTCCAATGATTCGGGAGATCATTGGGATTAGTCACACACACACACGATACGAGTCCCGTTGTTGGTGAATTACATAAACTAATTAAGTGTATGTGTAGACTAATTGTCGTATGGTGGATTATATGCTTAGATGTGTTTAAATGATGTGTAGATAATCATCCATGCTTAAATATGATAAACATAGACTAAGGTTGCATGCTCATGTGTTAAAATGTGTTAGAATGCGTTAAACACGACGAACTGGAAAACTAGATGAAAGGGTTCTGGTTCGACCACTTCGAGTGGTCGAAGGAGGGATTTTGTTTGGTTCGACCCTTTGTAAATGGGCGAACCAGGGAAGTGGAATTAAAGGAATTCCCTTCGACCAGAACAGGGCTCATTCGACCATGTGAAAGGGTCGAAGGAGACCACCTTCGACCATTGAAATGGTGCGAAGGAGGATTAGTATAAATACCACACTTTGTCATTTTTCACCATTTCACAAACCCTAACCGTCTCAAAACACTCTCTAGCAACTCTAAACATTGGGGAAGGAGTTTTTGCCCTTGTTTTCTATAATCTAACCTGCAAACATCTTCTACACAAAGATCAAAGGTGTGTTCTTCATTCTAAATCATTTTTAAAGCATTTCAATTCGTTTTTATTAAACCCCAAGAGTCCAGATCTGATACAAACATGTTTTCATGAATAAAAACCTTCCTAATATCTTTCTAAACAAAACCTATTCATAAACAATGAGTTTTCATACAAAATAACATGTGTTAATGGTGTTTTATGTGATGTTATGCATTGTTTGATGATTGATTGCTGTATAGATGTTATGACAATGATCTAGGACTGTTATTGATGATGATTTATGATTGAGATAGGTTACAATTGATTATTGATGATGTTATGTTCATTTTGGGGATTTTGGGTTAGATCTAGGGCTTGTTCATGATGATAGTGATAAGGATATGATTGGGGGGTTTATTGTTCATGATAATCTGAGTATATTAAGTTGATTATTGATTGATTTCATAAAGTTTCCTAATTGGGTAAAGATTGCATGCGTTTGATGTGACATCTCCATAATTTGCTATTTCGGGTAACTCGTAAAACGGACGGATTTCGGGACAAAATTGGTAGGGTTATGTAGGAATATGTTAATGATAGTTGACTGCTGTGATTGGTAATGTTTCGTGATGTTTTCGGACCGTTTAGATGCGTTTTGGTGCGTTTTATAAAATGCTGATGAAAACGGGCGAACGTGGAATAAAATTGGTTCGAATGGGCGAACGTGGAATAAAATTTGGGCGAACGTGGAAAAACGGGCGAACGTGGAAAAACGGGCGGACGTAGGAAAAACGGGGAACGTGGGAAAAACGGGCGAACGTGGCTCAAACGGGCGAAGGAGACTGAAAAGGTGCGAAGGAGACTGAAAAGGTGCGAAGGAGACTGAAAAGGTGCGAAGGAGACTTAAAACTGACTGGTTCGACCGTTCTGATGCAGAAATGGATTTTTGATACAAACTAAGTGTTTTATGCTTGAATCTTGTGTGTAATCTATGTGTACTTGATTAGTTGGGGTAATGGGTCACCAACGGATGTCGGGTCGGTCTAGTGTGTCGGTTAAACATTTAAACACGTTTTAAAACATGCTCGGTCAAGATCTGGACAATCGGGGACTAGTTAGCCTCCGGGTTAATAGTCATCAAACTTATGTAAACTCGTTGATAGGTTGTCGTTAGTTGGGATTACCATACACGTGTTGGAATTCTAGTTATCAGAAGACGCACTCTAAGGTGAGTTTTCACGGCCCCACTCTTTTACTGGTTTTACATTTTCGGGGAGAAAACATGCTGTGTCCTTTAAACGTGTGTCAACTATGTTTTCATAAAAGGCGTTTCAACTATGTTTTCATAAAGGGCGTTTCAACTAAGTTTTCAGGGAAGATGTGTCAACTACGTCTTGGTATTCATGAATTCATTGGGTTTGGAGTATTCATTATGTTTTCACGTATTCATTATGTTTTAGAGTATTCATTATATTACTATGCGATCTTTGGAAGTCCCGGGGAAACCATGAATGTGCGGGGATGCACAACGGGGGAAATGTGGATAGCGCTATTGGGCTTGACCCGCCCCACTCGTCGACTGGAGGTCGGACGGGTGCATATTGTCTCTTAGGTATTCAGTATTCAGTATTCAGTATGCAGTATGCAGTATTCAGTATTCAGTATTCATTCGGGCACGTATTCAGTATTCACAGTATTCGAGTCCAGTAATGGTTTTCCAATCGCAGTAGTAACAGTATTCATATGATTTGCATGCATGTGGTCTGGATTGATCATGGGTATTCATTTGGGAGTTAGTATTCAGTTGGAGTCGATTTTCACTTGGAATTGGTATACATTTGGAGTCGGTATTCATTAAAAACCTGTGAACTCACCGGCATTATTTGCTGACGTATTTAGCATGTTTGTCTCAGGTCGCTAAGGTAGCAGCTGTCGATAGGCGCACGGAGTCTCACGACGTCTAGGATTCATGTGCATCTCATTTAGTATTTTCAGACTTTCATACTTTTGATTTCACGTTGTAATAAAGTGTTACGCTTCCGCAGCGTTGGATCATTTATGAAAACTTAATGGTTTGATTATGTCATTTTTACGTATCATATAGTGTTGTTTATTGTGACCGTTGACTTGGATCCTGGTGTGTCACGCGCCTCGCGGTAAAACCCCGCACGTGGAAATTTGAGGGTGTGACATTTATAGTTTTATACATACAAACTTTAGTGGGGTTGACCCAATATATGTAAACATACAATTACATTTATACTTAGTAGCACAATCAACCAAGTGATAATTTAACACTAAGTTCATTACTAAGACCCTAAGTTGTGAAGCACAATCTTGAATTTATCCTCTCATTAGTCGTCCGTTGTCAATTGCTTCCCGCTATTACTCTACGCAACAATGCGGCAATTCTTCTATGTAGTATGTTCATCGCCTCACCGGCATACAACCTAAGCCTCATTCTTGGACAGTTGAACCTTAGGCTTAGTGTCATACTCGGACGGTTGGACCTCAGTAGTCACCTAACAACAGAAACATTAAAGGAAACATCCCAAATTTTGTCCGAAATCACTCATCGCTCGCTGAAAAAAATGTGCGTTCGAAAAATGCTCGCTTGGTTGTAAATAAGCAAGGCACAAGCAAAGGTCCACTTAGTTTAGCTCGGCTCGTGAACAACCCCAGTTCTTCTATTCACATGATTGTCACCACATGTTAGTAAATCCCCTAACAATACGCACAAACAAAGTGTCATGACTCATGATTACCCCTAAATGCAAGTTAAGCTTACATTTTTGTTTTGTGTTCATAAAGTAGAAATTGACATAAAGGAATTCCCATTTTTGAAATGTCAACATTGTTTATACTTTATTTCAAGTGCTACTTTCATGATAATTTTTATGATTTGATGATTCTTCGAATACAGTGTTTCAAAACTAGTTGAAAAAATAAAATATGAGTATTCTTTGTCACGGATAATTGTATGTATAGTTATATTTTTTGTGCTCTTAATGAGCTTCTCAATATACTATGACTTGTCCAAAATAAAGTTAAAGTGAAAGAAATATTGGTACTAAAAGTAGCGTGTTTGTAATAGAAGTTGAAAAGAAGAAACCAGATGAGACTCTTGAGATAATCTCAATCCATATACTCAGTACTTGTAATGCCAATAAAAAATGGCTCGTTTTATGGATATATGATTTAACTGCAAACCATTGACTCCGTCATCGATGTCTTAACTTGTCATTTGCTTTGTGTGTGTGAAATGTGAATTTGCAGCTAAACAAATTACAACTTCTCCACAAAACAAAGAGGCCTTTGGAATATTTGTAGTCATGTAAAAATATAAATATTCAACCAAAATTAAATAACCAAAACATATGATTGCAATATTTTTTTTTAGAGGCAAACATCACTCCACCATAATACTTCTAAATTTACATTTACACCTTACCCAAGACTTAAACTTGGGTCTTCTCCAAAAGAAGCTTTGCTTCTTACCCATAGTCACCTAAATCGCGGTTCGCTTCAGTACAGGAACGCAGTACGAATAAGCAGTTCCTAGGCTGGACAAATTCGGTACGGAGGGGGGTAGGCTCATTTCGGTACGATCCGGTACGATGTGCCATGGAGTTTAGTACGATGCAGATTTTTTTTTAAATAGCTATTTATAAACTAATTTTATAAATACATAAACTAATTTTACCTTTTTTATGTAAAAGTTTACAAGTTTAGGGTCTAGATGTAAACTATTGAAAGATAAAGGGTAAGGGTGTTTTGGATAGGCTCTGAATCATTCATTCAGAGGGTGCCTCTGACCGAATAAGAGGCTGTGTTGTTTGGTTGGAAAAATTGCCACCTCTGAATGATTTTATACAGCACTGACCCATTCAGTTCTAGGAAGTCTCTGAATGAAACTAAAGACGTCTCTACCCTCAAAGGCTCAAACCCTGATCAGCTTGTTCTCCTCTCATCACCTCCTTCCATCTTCTCCTCCATCTCCTCTCCTCTGCACAGCACCTGCTCCCCGTCTCCTCCTCTCCTTCTCTCCTCCCTTTCCTTTTCCCTCTCCTCCGCACCCCTGCACCCGCCGCCTTCCTCCGTCGCTTGTCCCCCTTCCTCCTCTGTCTTTTTTTTCTGTTACTCTCTCTTTCCCTCTCTCTCACTCACTCTTCTCTGCTCTTTCTCTCTCTCTACTCATCTCTCTCTCTCTCTCTCTCTCTAGAAACGATTGTGATCAGAAAATGAAAATGAAATGATAAAAGTTGAATTGGTTTTTGTGATCAGAAAAGAAAATGAAGAAGTGATAAAGTTGAAAAATGATTT
The DNA here is from genome assembly GCA_030844895.1 of Ambrosia x helenae. Taxonomy (NCBI): domain Eukaryota; kingdom Viridiplantae; phylum Streptophyta; class Magnoliopsida; order Asterales; family Asteraceae; genus Ambrosia; species Ambrosia x helenae. The sequence continues at coordinate 7,118,665 of CM061230.1, read as the reverse complement.
GGGAAATATAAATGGTCAATGGTCAAATAGGTTGGGCTATTCTTGGTTTTTGGTTTTATTAATTAATTAATAATAAAAATAATAATAATAATAACTGTTAAAAAAATAAGAATAGAAATTATGTATAGGATTTTTATTGATTAAAGTGGTGTTTTCTAAATATCGAGGTGTTATTGTTACAGGGACAAAATAGTCATTTTGCACACTCATTCAGAAATACAACCAAACAACCATTTCTGGTTCAGCACTTACTGGTTCAGAGCATCTTACCCATTAAGACCTCTTACTGGTTCAGCACTTGCCAAACAGCCCCTAAATGTTTAAATTCCTGAATTTATCTAACCCTAAAATGCCTAAGCACAAAAGTTAAAAACAACCGCTCTTCTTCTTCTCCTGGTAAGTTGTTACTGTTTCTTCTTCTTCCTGGTTTCCAAGAACAACTCTTACTCTCAAAAACCCTTCAATCGATTAAATTCGCAATTTTAGGTCTAACTGCAGCAACGTACCATCACAATTGGATCATAATTTCTTGTTCATATGGAACGACGAACCATCACAATTGGATCATGATTTCTTGTTCATATGGAACGACGAACCATCACATTCGGAGCGACATACCATGAGCGACTGGTATGATAGCGAATTCCAATTGGTTACAGGTCGTACCAATTCGAAATTCGTGGTTACTTGAGCGAATTCTATGACTATGTTCTTACCACTAGGCTACAACCTAAGTGGTACATGTTTGCAATATACTTTATTATTTTGATGAAAGATGATTGTAATAAAGATAAAAATAGTGATAGGATTTGGGTTGCTGAGATAATTTGGAAATTTATTTTAGTTTTTCTTCAGCAAAATAAGTGATTTTTGGCTAAATTCCATTCCCCGAGTGGTCACAAAGTCTCATCAATCAAGACCCTAACAACACGCATAGACAGGATATATAGTGACATGAATGAATGAATCTATATCTATAATAACACAATCATGTTTGTGTGGCATGACATTATTGATATCTATAATAACGCAATCATGTTGTGTGGCATGACTTTATATTAGGTCCTCTCACCCCTTGAGTGACACATGACATTAGGTTAGGTCCTCACACCCCTTGAGTGACATGTGGCACTATGTGAGGTCACCCCCCAGCCCTCTTATTTCTTTCAAAAGTTTTTTTGTTCATACAGGAAAAAAAACACCATATGTTATGTTAATTCATTAATCATGTCTAGGCAAGTTACTAATAATGTTAAAACCAAGAAATATAAATTATATTTTCATCAAGAGCAGAATAGGTTAAAATCGGTCTTTTTCAAAAAAAACGATCTTCAAGACTACCGTCTCAATCATGTCCTGCAATGGTTGTTTCTGCCTCTTCTCCTCATCAAAACATATATTTTCTTTTTAATATAAATTTTCATTCTTATTCACAAGATTAAAATTGTTGTTTTCTCATATTGTAGTACATTAATTTCTATATATATTACATCATTACACATCTTTTATCACTTTCCATTAGAATTGTCTATCTCATGAATCTTCCAGATATAATATGGTGAAGTATATTAAAAATAAGAATGTGCATTTATGAAATATCAAAGATTGTTTATTATTTCTTTTTAAGTTAAACATATAAATAACAAATATGATTTTAAACATTCGTTTAAAAATATAATTTTGTATTCAATTTCTTAAGACAAAATTCATTTTTAAATTCAATATTTCATATTTATCGACAAGAGAAAGTATAAAGTCTTGACAATGCACTATTTGTTTTATTGTGAAACAAATATAAAAATTATATTTGCATATTATAAGAAAAAAATGGAACAAATGCATGATAATAGATATGTTAAGTTGACTATAAATTTACTTTTTATTAATAGAGGGAATTTCTTACATTTTGGTCATATGAGGTTAAGAGCTAAAAGGTCAAATATCTTGTCTAGGGTCAAACTGCAAAAGTCAACTTCTATGCGAGATGCAAAAATGAAAATGCCAATGTCCATATTATTGTCAAATATGCAAAGCTCAACTGTCATAAGGAGCTTGGCTCAATCCGAAATCGGGATTTGTGGTTAACAGTCAAAATGCTAAACTTATTGCATCAAAACAATATGAAACTAAAAATAGAAAGTCATTGATGATCTTGTTTGATATTAATGACTGTTATGAAGGCTGTAATTTGCTAAATGAAATAAAAATATAAATTAGCATTATTGATGATGTCAAAGTTGATTAGATATAAACTAAAACATCTGGAAAGAAACAGGAAAAAAGGCATCTGACAATTGGGCTCAAATTTCAACTCAAACAGAAGTCAAAGACAATGAAGGTCAAAATGGATTGTAGATTAAGTTGGCTAAGTTTAATAGAATAGTTCATATGGCAAAAAGGAATTATGGAAATAAGCGGATATGGGTTAGCAGACCTGGATCATGATAATGCTTGGGCTGACGTTTATTTCCTGATATCGGCATAATAGATTATACTCAATGAATAAGAAATGTGTTGGTAATTTGAAGTCAACAGATAATATGTTGACTTAATCAACTGGAAATGTTGGGGTTCACTGCTGGAATAGATAAAATTTAGTGCTGAGTGTCAAACCAAGTCAACAATTGGGAAATGACTAAAGCTCATTGTCAACATTAACCGTTTATGTGTGGATTGTGTGTTTTCTCTTTCCCCATCACTAGCAACAAAGAACGGTTTCATCTATACAAAATCTTTCAGTTCAGCCATAATTAATCTTTGAGAAGGTCTAAAAAATGCATCATTACCAAAACGACTATATGGTATTAGGTTATAGGACTATATGGTTTGAACTAAACCAAAGTGTTGAATCCAAGATAAGAGTCGGTTTAAACTTAAGCCTGGAAAATGATTGGGTTGGGTAGGGTAATGTAACGGGTCATATAGGGTTTAATCAGAAACGGGTCAGTTTGGTTTGGGTCAAAGACAGTTTTTTTAATCAAAATGAGTTCGGGTGATATAGGAAGTCATATTAAAAATTCTGAATAGTAGATCATTATTGCTTTAACTATTGATATTAGTTATATAAATACAAACTTGTTTCTTTATTTATTTGTTTATATGTAAATTATGAATACTTGTATTAGTTTATATGTAATATGCATGTATGTAGAATGACAATAAGTCATAGGTATATGTAAGTTAGTAAGTCAGAATGTTATAATCTGAATATGGGTCGAAATGGATCAAGAGGAGGCTGCAAGTTATCTACAAATGGGTCAATTTGGATCAGAGTGAAAGACTGCATATGAGATCAATACATCCGGGTCAGAAGACACCAAAGACAGCAGCAAATTACAGTTGACAAACGAAAATATTGAAGGCTGCAAGTTCACAGAAAAGACTGTTATACCCTTACGGTTATAGTAGTTATTTTGGCGCCAAAACTGATTCAAAACGGTGGGAAAACGTAACCAACACAACCGTTTAGAGACACATCGATCCATAAGTTACCAAGATTGTTAACATATTTATAGGACAATTGTTATCCTTAGTTTCTGTTTTCTGTCCAACATTCGAAGATAATCATTCTGATTCATCATAATCTGTTCTGTTAATCAAACTTTGATCTTATATTCATATTGATTCTGTTCATTATCTGTTGCATATCAGAATCTATTGTCTGCTCTGAAAACATTACTCTGTATTAAGAAACTAAACAACACAATGCGAAACATATATCTGTATCTCTTAACAAAAGAGTGAGAAAGTCTCATGTAAAATCAAACAAATACCATGAGATAAGAAGTAAATAACAAATATATGTACACACGTACCAACATCATATAACACATATACGCCTTACAAATATAGAATCCTAAAAGCAATATCAAAATGAAAAACAAGCAATGATAATATGTATGTGAATTACTAGAATTCTACTGGATCTATATGGCTTCTCTTCATCGCTTCATCTTGTTAATCCTTACCATGACTGCAACGTGTATCTTGTCAATGGTGTCCACAACATACACGAACAGATTACGTCTCCATCGCTTCTTCAACACTAAAACTACAATAACACCCCAAAACCCTGTTGCAAAACCACATGTTATGTCCATATAAAACCATAGCTTGTTGGGCTCATCAGTTGCTTCATATTTGCTATTGGCTTTTGAGGTTGGGTCTTCATGATTGGAACAATTCTTTGGTAACGGAGCTCCACACAGATCTTTGTTCCCTGCATATATTGATGGATCGATGAGGGTCTGTAACTGACTTCCTGTCGGAATTCGGCCCGACAAATTGTTGTTTGACAAATTCAAATGGCTCAAAAATGTCAAAGCTGCAATGCTCTGAGGGATCGGACCGTCCAACTTGTTTCCTGATAAGTCGAGAGAAATTAACGCTGTCATGTTTGCAATTTGATCTGGAATGCTTCCGCTGAGATGATTATTGGACAAATTGAGACCCACCAACTTACAAAGTGCAGTTAACTCTACAGGTATGTCTCCAACAAATTTGTTGCTTGAAAGGTCCAAGTTAGTGACAAAAGACCATGTTTTCGTATATTCAAGAGACATGCCATTTATTACCTCAATCAACCCCTCCTCGTACGCCCACCAAAGTTATATTGTGTAGGTTTGTCAACCATACCTTGCAATTCTCCTAGACAATGAGGGATTGTTCCGGTAAAACTGTTGTGTGCAACATCCAAAACTTGAAGCTCTAAATTTTTGCATAGAGACCGAGGAATTTCTCCAGTGAAGTTGTTGTTGCGTAACCTGAAAACCTGCAATGATTTCATTTTTTCTCCGATCGATTCCGGTATTTTTCCGCATAACGCATTATCACCCAAATTTCTGCTGGAAGCTTACCACTAAAGTTATTATCATTCAAGTTCAATGAGAATAATGATGACATGTGCCTTGAAAAACTTGGAATGGTGCCACTTAACCCATTTGAGTTTAATTTCAAGAATCCCAAATTAATTAGATTCTTAAAACATTTGGGAATTTTCCCTGTTATCCTATTTCTGGAAAGATCAAGAACAACTAACCTTGTCCACTTGCACAAGGACCTTGGAATTGACTCATTGAAAAGGTTATTTTGTAGAAATAAGGCAGAACTACCATCATATGAATAAATTCCAGATTCCCCACTTGGAAGGTTGGTTAATGGTCCGCTGAGGCTGTTGTGGGAGAGATCTATGAAAGGAATGATGGGCATCTTTCGCAACCACGTGGGCAGAGGTCCTGAAATTGTTGCATTAGACAAGTATAAACTTTGAAGTTTTCTCTGATTTTGAAGCCATTGTGGAAACCCATTTTCAATCTTGCAAGAACTGAGATAAATTTCTATTAACTGGAATGGAGGCAGCCACTCACTTGAAACATTGAATGTCAACTTACTGTTATAAGCTGCATCCAAGTCCTCCAACATTGAAAGGTTAGCAAAATGGGATTCATAAACTACTCCTTCCAAAGAATTATTATAGACATCAAGATAACGGAGCTTGGAGAGTTGCCCAATTGAAACCGGAATAGTCCCGCTTAACTTATTGTCGTATAGATACAAAGTTGTTAAGGCAGCTAATCTTCCAATGGATTCTGGAATGGGACCTGTTAAGTGGTTAGCAGATAGATCTAACACTTGTAACAACTTTAAGTTACTCACAGATTCTGGAATTGAACCTATTAAGTTGTTACCAGATAGAACATGAGATAGAGGTGTCTCTTTGAGGTTGCAACCTGACAAGTGGAGCTCTAATAAAGAAGGGCTCATGCTCAGCAACTTTAAAAAGCTGGATGAATAGTTTAATGCAGCACCAACAGGATGTGAAAGATCCAGGAATTGTAAGGATGTCAAGTTTTGAAAAAAGTGAGGGATTTTGTCTGTGAAAATGTTCCAGCTAAGATCCAGTTGTTTGATGTTGGAAAGTGTAGTGCTAAAATTACGAAACGGGCTTCGATCGTCAATCAAAAGACCACAACCTGACAACTTTAACACTTTTAATGAAGGAGCCATGTAAAGCCACACATCAAAGATTTTTGCTCCAGTAAGATTCACATTACTTAAGTCAAGATAAGTAAGTGACCAAAGGCCAGAAATCCAGGTAATATCATGTGACATGAGGTCACTGTAATATTGTGAACCAAGATCAAGAATCTTTAAATGAGAAAGATTTCCAATGTGATAAGGAATAATACCAGAAACATATGAATTGGAGAGATTGAGGTACGTGAGTTGTTTCAAGGATCCAATGAACTCAGGGATCCGATTGCCTCGAAAATCATTCTCACTCAAGTCTAAGTATTTTAGATGCCTTAGCTCTCCTAAAGAAGTGCTCAACTTTTTAATAACTAAGTATTCTCTATAAGAAGCAGCATAATCACCTCTAAGATGAAGACTTTCAACATTTCCAGTGACACCATCACACGTGACTCTTTCCCAACGGCAACAGTCATTGCCAACCCATGATGACAACATACATATCATATGATGGATCACCAATTGTGACACCATGTTTGAACTTGAGAAGAGCTAGGCGCTCATGTTCAAAGCAAGCCACCGTGCTATTTCTATTTCGAGCACCCAAACAGGATGTTATGGTTGCAACCAAAATAATAGTTACAATAATAAAATGGAGCCCCAAACCCCATTTATAACCCATTATATAATCCCACCACACTTATTAAGCTAGAAAAAAATATGAAATGTAAAGATGGATTATTATGATGAAGTGATGGGATTTGAGATTAACTAAACATTTTCATATATAGATATAGAAATGATAGAAAAGCATGGCCATGGAAGACTTGGAAGTCAATAAGAAAGATTATATCCACAAACTAGTAATCTTTGGGGCCTACTCAGTTTTTCTAGGTCTTCACGCAATAAACTTTGAAGTCAACAAAGAAACAAAAAAACATACTAACAATCAATATGAAAAGAATATAGTCTTAAGCCAAAATATTAAAGAAAGAAAAAAAAGAGACACCTCGATGGGCAAAACATGTAAGAAGGATGTTTGATTTGGATGTGTGTTGGCGTATACAAAAATAAGAGTATTTTGAAGTCATTTCTATAAGACTGTGTTATGATGCGCGAACAAGCAGGCGCGAGCCGACCAGACGGGCCACTTGGCTCACGAACACGACAAGAATGTGCTCGCGTGGTTTAGCGTGGGAGGGAGAGGAGAGCAACGACTCTTTTGAGGGTTGCTAGCGTCGGAGGTCAAGGTGAGCCACAACATGGTTAGGTGAGCAAGCAATTTTCTTTATCCGGTGCCAAGTCGTATGAGATGATAGAGTTTGTGCTCAAGGTGAGCCACAACAAATAATCTAAGATGAGGGGTATAGGCACTCCAATCCCCAATATTATGTTTGGTATTCTTTTTATATGTCTATTATGTAAGATAACAACCCCTAATTAATATATATAGTAGGGTATCATTCTTTAGTAATGTCAATTTGATTGTGATTGGGAACCAATACTACTAAAAAATGGTATTTTATTATGAAGTAATGTATTGCTCATAATATATGTCGGTATGGACAAGTTGTGGTTTGTTGTCGCTTAAGTGAGTTATAGGTTTTTTCGGTAGAAATTTCAAGTCCAAGATCTTGTTGTCAAGCACAAGTTACTCGTATATGTCGGATTCCATCCTTAAATAAATTAACAATAGGTGGAGCGTATAAGTTACCTTCAAGCTCGATTATGTTTAAATGCGTGACACTATGGGTTGGTATACATCAAACAACTTTCAAGTTTCAACGGTTGTTGGAGCACGAGTGGCCTGATAGAAAGGGTGAAAACCGAGAAACGCATTTTTAAAACAATAAATAAACACGATTATAGACAAATATATTCACATAAGTTCTTGTAAGTTCTTGCAACACCCATCTAACAATAATAATATGATGCGACTTGTGAGGACCATACATACATAAAAGCCATACATGGAACATCCACCCATCTTTCTCACAAAATCATTAGCATATGATGATGTTTTTGTGTAAACCATTAAAAGGTGGGTACTAGCTATCATGTGTACAAATCATGGTTGAACAATGAATGGAGGGGACTACATTGATGAACCTGTTTCTCAAATAATATTTTCCCATAAATTAATGGTATTGGTATGGTGTGTAAATCATTTAAGATATTAACTAACAAATTATAGAAAAGTCTAGGTTTTGTACCTAGCATTCCACACAAAGATCACAAACAAATGTAATAAAAAAGAAGGTATTGAACACTGGGTAAACAACAAAAGACTAATCATGTAGTATTATAATTTAGTACCACCTTTGGAAACTAGCAAGACATTATAATAGTGTTTAATTGTACACAAATAATTATGTTATAAATCATTACTAGAAACCAAAAAAAACACAAAAAGCCTCATCAAACTCTACTAGTCAACTCCAACACACACTCTTGCACCAACTCCTCTAGCAACTTCCTTTCAATTTCCTTTCTTGTATTAACAACTTCCATTCTCAACCCCTCCACCCACCCCCTACCCACCACCTCTTTCATCACCACCATGCTGCCGCCGACATCCCCCTCCTCCAAATCGCACATTTCCTCCCGCCATAACCATTCCTTCATCTGACCCCACACATGGTCCTCCAGCATAGCTGATGACATCGTCTTGTCAACTATGCTGTTATGGGCTCCACTATAGGGACCACGGGCTGATATATCTATCAAAGCCTCGTTTACACAGTCAAACACGAGTTTTGATGTTGCCCTTTGATGTCTTAGTTTGGTTTGACCAACTATGGGTTCCTTTTCACTTAGGTTCGTGTATTTGTCTCTCAATGATGGGTCTAGTGGGCTTTCAGGCGAATGCCATTTGCCTAAAAACGAATTTGACTGTATTTGGCTGAGACCCGCTACTGATAATAAGGTTTGAACATAGGATAAACATTCTTGCTCTTCTTCCTCTGGATTTAGAGGTGTAGATGAGAGCTTACTGTGGTATGGCATGGCTGACCCGGCATAATCATCCCACGATAAAGTTCGGGCTATGGATCCAATAGGGGGTGATTTATCAATCAGGTTGTATCTCATAGGCTCCATTCCTGGTAATACAACCAAAAAAAAACATTAGTTTTGTCTAGTAAATGTTAACTAATGCATGTCATATTAAGATTACCAAACATTGTGGCAGGCAATATTGAGGAGAACCAAGAGGTGGTGAATGGATTAAGCTAAAAGATTCAAAGCACATTAAGTATTTATAAAATTAGAAAAGTAGATAAAACACGATTTTTCATGGCAGCCTAACCCATTCTAATTCGGGTTTAAAAACATACTCGACCTGTTACCAGACCCGCCCATTTCCAATGGCTACAGTGTACAAATGAGTAGATAATGAAAATTACCATATTTATTCAGCCTAAGACTATGATGGCAATTTGTTGTGTGGTCATCTTCTTTAAATTGTTGCTCCAAAACCGAAATAGGGCTTGGCTGATCCGGATTCGCAATGTGGTTTCCAGGAAAGTCAGGTTTTGTGAAAGGAAATCCCGCCTGTATAAGCAGTTATTTAATCCTTCAGACTATTGACTCCAAATTCATAAAAACTACAAAGAACAACATGCAACGTAAGGAAGAAACAATACCTCAGGTAAAAATAAGCCTTTTTTCAGACGAGAACATGATGCTTCTTCAGTAACCATGTCGCCTATGCATTGAGATCCTTCTGTACCATGTTTTGGGGAAAATCTAGTAGATTGAGGTGCGTCGTTAGACTGCTGGGACTTATCTTTACTGGATTTCTTATTCTTAGAAAAAAACAAACTTGAAACTTGTCTTTCAACTTGCCTTGAAAGGTGATGATTTCACAAGCTTTTCCTTCACCGCCTCTTTAGTATCATCGACCTTGTCTTTCAACTTGCCTGAATCTTCTAAACCACGTCGAGCTGGAACAGAGTTTGATCTTAAAAGATTTCTAGAACCTCTACCGGCATCTTCAGCTTTGCCCAGATCACTAGTTTCATGATTTTCCTCAGGTTTTGCCGGTGTCTTCAAATCAGAAAGAGCAAGCATATCACCCAATGTACTTGAGCTTCTTTGTATTTGTCTTTGTTCTATAACATTTTTATTTGAGGAAATCATCGCCCATCTTTCAGAAAGCCGTTTCTTAGCTTCCCTACAAACAGATGACTCAGGAGAATAAGACATACGGCTGGATGAAGCACCATAATGACTATCATAACGATTAATATAGTCCCATGAGTGCCTAGAAGCTGGTGAAACGACTTCAGAATCACTAAGATTCCCTGTTGCATAATCAATCTCTGATTTACAATATGAACTGTCATCACCAATATAACCATTTGAAAAAACAGAAGAAACTAAGGTTTCATCTCTTCTAAGCCCACTTAAGCTTTCAGAAATCTCGTCTGCAGTCTCTTCCGGATCGCCATCAAAAACATCATCATGTGATGTTAAATTAGAAGGCGACGAAGAATCAACTTGGATATTTTGAGGTTTCACAGAACTAGGTTTCAGTACCACAATTCGAGTCGCCAGGTTAGGGGCATCATCACTTTTGCAACATTCAGGAGAAAACAATATATCAGAACCCTTTTGCAACTTAGACGGTTTAAGAATAGTAATCCTTCTAGATTCTGGCGGTGGTGGACCAGACTGCAAATTGTATATGTTTTGTGAGAATAAAGAATTAGGCTCTTGCAGATACTTGAGAAACATATCTTTATTAGAACTTAAAACTTCTAATGCATCTTGAAACTGCTTTGTTTGGCGAAGTTTTTCATCGGTGGACAACCGTTTCGCTTCCATGAATTTCTCACGAACAAGAGCCATCTTTTGTTTTTCATTACATTTTCCCTTTTGTGGTGAATCATTTTGACGTATTTCATAAACGTCTTTGTATTCTCCATGTTGTTGTTGCAAAAATTATAAGAATCCGGATTGACTCATGCGTGAAGCCGAATCATGTTGATGCTGATGTGGCAGCACATCAAGCCCCATTAGTTTAGCAACTAAATTAGATGGACTTTGTTTTGAATCCTCTTCCTTTGACATTTCTTGGGCAATAAGCATCTTTATTGGCGTTCTGTTTAGTCTTCTATTTGATGGAGATTTTCTTAAGTCAGATACAATCTGCACAGTGGCGAAGCTTGACCCGAAGGTTCGGGGGTCAGAAGTCACCGGGGTTCGGAAGTCACTGGTTTCGGGGGGTCGAAAACCAATTTCGGGGGGTCGAAACCCTATATTTTCAAAATTTTCTATACGGATACTATATAATCGGAACTTCTGCGCGAAAATCCGGGGGGTCGGCCGCCCCTCCCCGCCCCTACAAACCTTCGCCAGTGAATCTGCATGAACCAATATTGAGTCAGTATACTTCATACAGTAGTTGCTTCCAATATAGAGTTGGTCAAGTTTATAATAATTTAAAGTAATTACCAGTTTATCATCCATATGATCATCCACTAGACTTGTTCTAGCCACATCTGAGTGCCTCCTTGAGAATGAAGAACCTGTTCAATTTCACATTTTGTCACAAACAACTTTCATAAAAAGAGCAACGTGTTCATATGGATAGTCAAAGGTGATAATGACAAATACTAACAGCCAGTGTGTCAGCCGCCTAGGCGCTAGGCGAGGCAAAATATAGGAAATAAACCCTAGGCGAGGTCCTAGGCGTTTTGGGGATTAGGCGGTTATTAGGCGGGATTAGGCGGTGGTTTTTTTATTTTTTTTATTTTTATTTTTTTAAATTCCACAAATTTCTAAGTATTTCTTACAATTATGTGTATATATCTAAGTATTATATGTATATATCTTAACATATTTTCAAAACGCCTAAATCTGTGTGTGTATATATATAAAATACATATAAAAATACCAAAACGCCTAATTCTGCCTAGTCCCGAGGCTAGACGCCACCGCCTGCCTAGCGCCTTCTACAACCTTGCTAACGACACAAACCTCGTGCTCATAATACATGTCTCTTATTGAATGAGCATATGTATGTATGTATGTATATTTAGATATTTCATCAGTAGTTTATCCCTCTATCCCATAAAAAGAGCAGAAAAAAAAAGCAAAAAAGTTGAGAAAATCACCATCATAATACGGTGTGTCCGTAAGCAGCTTGTTTCCTCCCACACTAGTATTCAAATCAAACAAATTCACCATTCTTCCCAAGCACCCTGAATAGGTTTTTCAGGGCTTTGCTTTTTTCCATGTTGAATCCAACTCATTTTTTATACCTGTAAATAACAATATATAGGGTGTACCGCAACTAACCCACCACACCTTTGATACTTCGAAAACGCACTGAAAATCTCTCCTAAAACCCTAATAGAATTCGATCCATACCACCTCAATGTACATGTAAATTCCTAATTACGTTCCGGACCGCAATCACCAATTTACCTTACATTGGGGTGTTATGTCCTTCTATGACACTAACTCGGCACATTAGAAATGATTAAGAATATGAAGATTATGCAAAAAGAGGGGTGTCATGTTTTATGCACAGCTAGGGTATGATGAGGTCCTTCCCTTCCCCAGGTTCACCTCCTATGCGTTAGACTACAAGACACTAGACACACACTGCGACAGAGTAAGCACATGCTTAGTTTCCCTCAAGTTGAAAACACATTCCAACCCGAGAACTAGTTTTCCTCGTAAGCTTCCATGTTATACTTAACACGTCAACACGAGCACGAACACTAACTTGGTTCATTAAGTCACGAGTGAAAGAAATACTTTCACCTCAACTCTAACATGAACACTAGTTTAGTTCGTCGATTCTCTATGTCACTTGATGTATCAAGTGTCCACAGTCCGAATGTTTCCACAAAGAGAAACTTACACATGTTTAGTTCAGGGTTATGAATAACCTATCTTGTTAACGAAATATAAATCCAAGAATATACAGGTATTATGATTGCTCACAAGTAAATTATATAATCTATGATCACATATCACGTATTTTGGAAATCAGGTATCAACAAGGCATATGTAATCACGTAGCACAATATTGTATCAAACTAATTACAACATTCATTTATAAGTGTATGAAGATCGTAACACAAATAGACATATAGGTTCTTTATGTGTAATCAAGATTCACGTAAGTTCTAGCTATGACATAAAGGCTAAGGCATACAGAATTTGTGCAAAGATAACGAACAACTTGCAATCTAGGTCAGCACATGTAGGACCGAATAACACGAAATCCAACAATCACGGGGTTTATACTAGAGGTGCGGAATCCCTCTAATATGCTTTAATAACAGATACGATAATGAAACGATGACAAATGAGTAATCACAACACACACACGGGTCAAAAGATTATCGATTAATCACTAAAAACAGAGCACGAGTGTTTACAGAGATCAAATCAGACCTTACAGACATGGGAGGGTGTTTGGTGAGTGTGTGAGGCAAGAACTAATGATTAGGGCAATGATTGGGCCTATTTATACCTCCCGGGTACGAACAGCACCAAACTAGCGATTAGCAGACTCATGTGGGGCGAGTAGGGCTAATCGCCAATACAATAGTCCCAATCGCATGAACAGTTACACGATTAGGGCCCTAATCGCGTGTAACTGATTGCTAATCGCATGCAGCATCCCGAACCTTCCAAAACGCATACAAACATCTCCAAACACCCCGAAACACGTCCAAACAACTAATATACTAGCCTAGGGACATCATGTACTAACAGACTCCCCCTTGGACCAGGCTAGTATACGTACAGAATTAACCAAAAGACAACGTTTATACCAAAAGCAAACAACTTTACAGACTTGATAAACATAAGCGAATACAACTAAACAAAATGACAAGCAGCATCATCTGTCTTCATCTTCAGCTTGACGTTGTCTTGACCCTTGAGATTCTTGACCAATCACATCCTGCATGAACTTTGTTGGCGTAGCAAAACTGGATCACTCTTTGAAACTTCATGGCTTGATCGGCTTCAGCTGGTAAGTGCATGATCGGATGTTGGTACAACGTCTCCACGTCCTTCTCTGAGCAATTTATCAACCACATAGGATCCCAAATCCTTATCTTTCGGCACGGGTTCGGACTGTTGCTCAAGACAATCACTGCTTCAGTGGTTGCTGCATCATAGTGCCAATAATACAGCTTCGAGGTAAAGTCTTGTTCAACTGGAATAATGGGAATCCTTGAAACGCATTTCGGTGGCTTGATCTTATGCTCCCAGATAGGCTTTAAGGTGAAAGGATGAATCTTGTCTGTCTGATACGATCTGGGATACTGAGGCACGAACTCTTTCCATCCCTCTGAGCTCTCTCGCTTCAACTTTGTGTAAAAACCCTTAAGAGAGGCAGATTTCTCTTCGTACAGCGGATAGTTGAGACGAACTAAGTCACGAATGTACCAGAATGGCAGGCTCAGAGTGTCTTTGAACTCCTCAAAGTACAATACACCTTCTTGCCATTTTACCCCGAGCATTCTTGTCTGACTCACGTACGCCCAGCTTATCACATTGCCAGACATCTTCGACAGTCTTTTCTTGAAGATGGATGCTCGCTCGACTGGCTTTTTCTTCTCTTCGGGCTTGAACCATTGGGGATACCGCTCTCTGATTTTGTCATGTCGTATCTTTACTGCATCAGGAACTTCAGTAGAGTCGGATTTCAACGTTTCTTCGGCCTCACGTATCATATCTTCATCAATATTTGGAATTCCAGCGCCCGAGTCATTTACAACATACTCAGGGGTCGGCACGCTGGTTCCTTCTTCGAGATCCACTTCATTGCACTCTGGATGCATCTCAGGAGGAACACTTTGACTTGCATTGGAAGATTCTCCAGATGCAAAGCCATATACTTTAGTCATGTCCTCTGTTGTCATCTCAGGTGGAATCTCTCCTTCTTCCAGATCGTATTCAGGCATGGCAGGAGGTGGGAGCAAGTTGCCTTCGTCATCATATGCAAAATAACAGTTTAAAGGCTCCACGTCTTCAACAAGAACTATCGCTTTCTTCTTTACTTTATCACGAAGTTCTTGAATCTTGCTCATCATAGGTGCTGGCTCCCCCTGAGCAGAAGAACCTGCCTTGGGATCATTGCCTTTGCGATCGTGACTTTTCTTCGTTTGTCCCGATGCAGACCCACCAGTTGATCCACCCCCGCCTGTGGCTCCGGGATCACTACCATCACCCTTACCATCATTGTCATCATCATCATCAGACTCATCATCATCCTCTTCATCATCATCGTCTTCTTCACTATCCTCATCATCATCATCAGCAGCAGTACTAGCTCCAGCTTCCTAACCACCAGTAAGTCTAGGTTGAGTTCCGGTCAAAGCATTCAACCTAGTCCTTAGCCTTGAGTTTTGCTTCTTATATTTGGTGATTCGACGCTCATTGTTCACATTTGCGAGCTGGAGATCACGGTTAGACTGAATCAGCTACTGATGTGATTCCATGAGCTGCTGTTGTGATTCCATGATCTGCCTGTTCGACTCCAAGAGTTGCTGATTAGATAAAGTAAGAGCGTCGACAGTGGTTCTCAGCTCAGTGTTAGCAGTGATAGTGTCTCCAATCAATTCCAACATCGCCGTCTCATTTTCTTCTATGTTGGCGTTGTTTCTCTTCATTTCAGCCATTTCCCGTGCTTGTGCAGCCACTATAGCAGTAAGTTCATTGATTTGGCGCTGGAGTTGTTCGTTGGTTGTTGGAGTCGAAGATGAGGATTGGCTAGAAGGTTTAGCAGCTGTCGATCTTGCTGCTTCTTTCAACATCCGGATTCTATCACCTATCGGATTAGCGGCCAACTGTGAACCTGTCGCTTCAACGGTAACTGAGACTGGCTCAGTGAAGATTACCAAGGAAGGCATTGACATAGTCACACCCGCAGGCATAGCTGCACTGAAAGAGAGTGGGACAGACAATGTTGCCGCTGTTGTTGTTTCTGTTGCTGCTGTTGTTGTATCTGTTGCTGCTGTTGTTGCCGATACAGAAGAGGAAGCAGGAAGGCCAAAAGTATCTGGGAGTTTCATACGCCTTCCCCTCAATTTCTTAGGCGTCTTCTCAGTCGCAGCTGCCTTTTCTGACATTCTCTTTTGACCCTTACTAACCTTCGTCGCTTTAGTCTTTTGTCTTTTCTGAGGAGGCGGCGTGCTAAGTTCAGCATCAATATCTGCAACAAGATCACCACTAACTGGAGTAAAAGTGGGATCTCTTGCAAGCTCTCTCGCCGCAGCCGTGCGGGCTCTATCCTCCTCAAGTGAAAGTATATCGGGCGATTCATCTTCGGTACGCTCTGAGTCGTCATCTTCATCATCAACATCTTCAATGTTAACCGGGCCCTCGTCAATCTTGGCTTTGCCTTTGCCTGAACTGGATGGTTCATCTATATTTAGCAAATCAGTATCAAGCATATCATCATCTTGTCTTGCTTCAGTATCACCCATATTGCCCGGTGCATTGGGTCCCAAAGCAACAGTGGGTCTCCCAATGTTATCATCATCCTTGAATACCTGTCTGTGAATCTGAATATCGTCCTCTGACTCACTGTCATCATGCCTCCATCTATTACCTGGAGGTGCCACATAGTTGTCTCTCATTAGGTAGGCAAACACTCTACGACTTGGAGGATATTCGGACTTTGGCTTATTCTTGTACTGTAACATTCTCTTCATCTCAACTTCATCAATTTTCTTTATGTTAATCAGCTCTTCTACCCGTTTCACCATGTTCGGGATCTGATTGTCAAGGATCATCTGCAGAAAGCGAGGATAAACAATAAAGGCATTCTCTGTCGGTTTTCGCAGAATCACTTCCTTGAGGTGATGCATAATCATCCCAGAGAAGTTGAACGGCTTGTTCAACGTCAATGCGACTATCGCAGATGCCAAAATGTCTTTGATTGCATCGAACGTTCCTTTGCGAGGTCCGAGACACTTTAACACCACGTGCGTCAGATACTTCATTTCTGGAGGAAGACATCCCTTTTGTAGCATCTCCTGCGCACGAACATCACCCGTATACTTCATCCGTAGGAATCCACCTCGTATCAAAATGGAATCGAATACGATTGGATCGTCTTTATCATCTCCAAATCTTAGAATCTCGCGAATCATGTCTTCAGTGATAAGGACCTCCTTTCGTTGCACCGAGCTTCTGATAGTAGCTGGAATTGTGCTGACGTCGACTCTAGCATTCTGATAGAATTCCTGGAGAATGTTCTTGTAAGCCGCATAGTCTGTAGATATGGCATAACTTATCTTTGAGCGCTTCAAGTACTCGATGACGCCTTCAAACCGCTTGCATTCCGGCTTCTTTACAGGTCCGAGAAAGGCAAGACAGTTGTGCCTGTCCGAAGTACCGTATTGCATGATTCTGTAAGACAAATATACAACAGATCGTCACAGACAGATTAAAGATATGAAAAACGGACAAAATTTGACTAAAATTGGTCAACAGAAGGTTAGAGGCGATTAGCCATGTAATCGCCTATAACTTATACACGATTAGGTATACTCGCGTGACTATTCATGCGATTAGCTGAAGAGGGATCCCAATCGTCCTACTGTTCACACGATTAGGAAGCCTAATCGTGTGACAGTTTAGTCCCATTACCAAAATTTTCAAAAATTCGGAAACATCTTGTTTCGTGTCCGGATTTTTGTTACATGAAGTCTATAACAACCCAACAATAAAACCCCTATGAATTATTACGCTAATAGATCAGTTTCAAGGGTTAATTTGACGGTTTTGAAAGCTAGGGTTTATCAAGTTTAAAATTGGGGCTTTTTGAATCTGGACATTTTTGTTTGAAATTTTTGTCAAAACAGATTCTAAGGGGGCCGATTAACAAACCCTCATCAAGAAACGGCATTAACAACCACATTATAGAGATTAATCAAACGTTTTGTTCAAGATAGGGTTCCGGTTGATAATGGACTGATTTAACCCCTTAAACGATGTTGTTAGGATCTGAAACTAAGAGGAATTGTTACCTTTGTATGGAGGATTAAGATTCTAAGGTCAAATGACAATTTGGCAAGGGTTCGTTTAGGGTCAGATTAGAGGGAACACGAGGAACAGTTGGTTATGTTTGAAAGAATGAGATGAATATTCCTAAGTGTCCCTTTTATACCTGTTCATAATCGCATGCTCAAGCACACGATTAGGCTTACTCGCTGACGGGTGGTTCAAGGAACAACCCTTTATATTGTTAAAATGCCTATATTAATCACATTTAATCATGATATTGCTTGAAGTTGGGTGACTACGAGTATTATGGATGCAGGTATGATAAAGGAGCCAAAATGACGGAAAACGGGCTTTGGAAATGGACCGGAAGGCATTGGAACAAGATGGAACAAAACAAAAGAAATTTGGAATTTTGGCCCAAGCCCACCGTACCCCTACGGTGGGAGCGTAGGCCTACGGTGGCCTCAGGCCATGTTTTTCCACCGTTGGGCAGCCTTGAATCACCGTCAAGATAAAGAACCCACCGTACCCCTACGGTGGGACAGTAGGGGTACGGTGGCCCTGATTAATTGTGTAACTCTTGCATTTAAAGGCTCTTGATGGGAGACTTATGGCATCACTTCTCATTCTAACCGTTTCTGATCATTGGTGGGCGAATTTTGGCTGCAAGAAACTTTGGAGAACATTGCAAAACACTAGTTTTTATGTCTTTGATCTATATGAACAATATTATGTTTAGGGTTGATGATTCACCAAGTCATGCGCGGCTAAACAATTGGTAATCATTCATGGTGAAGGTTTCTCTACAACTCTTGTGTGTGTTTTCCTTACATTTCTAGGATGATAATTTAGTACTCTTGCTTGATTATTATGATGTTTGAACAATTGATTGTAGTGTGTTGATTATTTTACCAATTTTTAGTCTTTATCGTTCGTTCTTGGTGTTGCTAACAACCGAGATATCACGGGAAGGATTGGGGTTGGTAATTGATTAATTGGTCATCGGGAAACAACCTCGCGTTAATATAACCCGAGTACTTTGTTCCCTTTTACCACAATAATTGTTTTCACATGAGTTATGTCTATGTAACTCTTCCTAGTTGAAATTCACACATGTGTTTAGAGAAACCGGATCCTTGAATGGTTATTAGCTCATAATCTGAAGAAACACTTCTAAGTTTGAATTGATAATTAGTCGTTATTTTAGTTTAAACCAAAACAATCAAAAATCATAATCATTTACTTTTTATTTAAGTAGTTTAATTGTAGTTAATCAATAAAGCTAGAATTTACACATTTTCCACAAACTCCCTGTGTTCGATACCTTCTTGCCACTATTCCATAGTTGTAATTGGGAAATTTACGTGTACCACGACTAGCACCCCAAGAAACATAATGCAAGACCCTCACATACCAACAACGGGTCAAACGACCTCACCATTCATGCCTACTTCTTCACACATTTCACCCAACACCACATTACCTAACTTGTCCACTAATCCTGAAACACCAAGCCATACCACCCAACCGAGTTCCACCCAATTTGATCCAAACCTTAACTTTAATCCATCATGTACCATTCCACCATTTTCCCATTTTTTTCCAACTACGGGTCAATCATCTTCTACCATTCCACACCCACAAGGACAAGGTTCAACAATTGTCCACACCACATCTTCTTATCAACCACCTAATCAATCGGGTTTTTACCATTCATCTTTTCAAGGTGGTCTAAATTCAAGATTTCAAAGAGATGTGTATGACGAGGGGTATGATGATGAGGAGTTTAGTGGGTACAATGAAGAGGGTTATTACTATGGAGGACAAGGTGCATATGTGGGTTCGCAAGCTCAAATGGGTCAAGCAAGTCAACCACTTTTACAATATCAAGACCCGTCAAGACTACCGGTTGGTGTGCAACATGTTAGACCACAAGGATTGCAGTTTCAACATCCCACGCCACTCAATCAATTGCGGCCTCCAAATATGCAAGCTCAACATCAAAGGCCAAATCACCAACAACAACCTATGCATCCGAATCAACATCAACAACAATTTGCACCACAAGGTGCAATGCAAGGGCAAATGGGTCAACCAAGAGCGCCATTGGGAGCACCTAGAAGACTCCACCGTGATGTTGTACGTGGAATTGAGGCACATTTTCGGCCTATCATCACTAATAATCCATCACCCATAGTGATTCCACAAAATGCAAATGGAAGAACTTTTGAAGTTAGAACAACCGCACTTCAAAGTTTACCAAAATTCAAGGGGCTAGCAACGGAAGAGCCTTATTTCCATTTGGAAACTTATGATTCAATTTGCAACACTATTGGGGGCCAAGGATTTACTCCGGATGATGTCAAGTTGGTACTTTTTCAATTCTCATTGGAAGATAAAGCAAAGAGATGGTTTCACACTCTACCATCCGCATCAATTTTCACATGGGCCGATATGCAACAAATCTTTTTGGATGAAAATTTATAGCTCGCAAAAGACCAATGATGCAAGGAGGGGGTTGAGAAGCTTTCAACAACAGTCGGGAGAGATGTTCCATGAAGCATTTGAGAGGTTTAACATGATGCTAAGAAATTGCCCTCATCATGGTATCCAACTATGGGAATTGCTAAATGCTTTTCATGAAGGTTTGACATCGGAGGATGCACGGGATCTTATGTCCATCACAAATGGTACTTTTGGTACAAATTTTGAACAAGATGATTGGGCATATTTAGAGCAAATGGCGGTGACTTCAAAAAGGAAGGCCCAATCTTCAAGAAGGGCAAGACATGTGATTCAAAGACCACAGGTACATGCGGTTGAGGGAGGTAATGTGCAAAATACTAACCAATTGTATAATGTTTGCAGCACTTGCCAAGAGATAGGCCACACGGCGGAGGTTTGTGGAGTGGGTGTGCAAGAAACACCAAGTGAAGAAGTGAATGCTATTCAAGGGGGTGGGAGAAACTATGACATGAACTCCAACACTTACCACCCCGGGTTACGAAATCATCCCAACTTTAGATATGGGAATGCTTCTAATCAAGCCAACCCGAATTTTCAAGCTGCTCAAGGTAACTTTGTGCCTCGTCAACAATACAACCAAGGGAATTATAGAGGTGGATACAATAGTGGCTATCAAGGGCAGGCTCAAACTGGACAACGAAATTCGGGTCATGATTCGTCAAGTGGAAATGAGGTCATGGAGATGCTTAAAGCTATGCAACAAGATATGAAAAGGCGAAACCAACTTGATGAAGCACGAATACAAAAGGATGAAGTTCGTGATAAAAGCATTCAAGCATTAACAACTCAAATGGGTCAATTGGCAACAGATGTGGCGGAGTTGAAGAAAGGTAAAGGTAAACTTCCTAGCGATACGCAGGTAAATCCGTCACATGGCTCTTCACGAGGTAACAATGTTAATGTTAATCATGTAAGTGTTTTAAGAAGTGGGAAAGAATTTAAAGCGGACTTGTCACCAAGTTTTGTCGAGGGGGTGGTTGAAGATGTCATGGGTGAAGAAAGTGACAATGATGAAGTTTCACCGGTTTTACAAAAAGAAATAAATGTTAAAAAACCGGAAGCGAGTGAGATTGAGAAAATTGAAAATGAGCCGAATCAAGTTCCATTTCCATCGGCTCTACTTGACCCGGGTAAGAAAAATTTTATTACATCAAGAGGTCCCCAAAAAGAAGAAATGTGGGACATGTTTAAACAAGTAAAAATAAATCTTCCTTTACTTGATGCAATAAAACAAGTACCCGCATACGCTAAATTTTTGAAAGAATTGTGTACACAAAAGAGGCAACAAAAGAAAAAAATGCCTAAGCGGGTAAATGTTACGGGTCAAGTGAGTGCAGTTTTGAACGGGGAGCTTCCTCCTAAGCTCCAAGATCCGGGCACGCCATTAATAAATATTCAAGTTGGTAATTTTCAAATGGCAAAGGCGTTGCTAGATCTTGGAGCTGGGGTGAGTATTTTACCGGGTGGGTTGTATGATCAATATGACTTTGGTCCATTAGCGAGGGTGGAGACAACGGTTGTTTTAGCCGATTTGTCTCATAAGTTACCCCGGGGGATGGTTCAAAACGTCATTGTTAAAATTGATGAATTTTATTACCCGGATGACTTTTTGGTATTGGATTATTCATCCGCCGAGTCAAAACAACAGCAAAATGTCATATTGGGTCGACCATTTTTGAACACCGCACATGCGGTAATTGATTGTAGATTTGGTACGGTCGACATGACATTTGGAAACCGGAAAATGCGTTTAAATGTTTTTACTAACAATACTAATGATTCCGGTGTTGAAGAATGTTTTATGTCAGATGTTATTGAGGGATGCAACCCATGTGAGTATGAGAAAGACGGAATGGAACTTTGTGCTTGTAATTTTTCTGAACAGGTACATGCGGTTGATTTGGAGAATGAAGAAGAAAAGCAAGATGTGCTAGCTTTGAAGGAGGGTCGACCACCATGGTCCCACCAGTTTGATAGTTTGCCAGTGGAGATTGATTCGGGCACCAAACCTTCATTAGAAGTGCCACCAAAGTTGGAGCTGAAAGACTTGCCAAGACATTTGAAGTATGCTTTTCTAGGGGATAATGACACATTACCGGTCATTATTGCTTCTAATTTGGAGATGGCTCAAGAGCAAGCTTTGTTGGAAGTGTTGAAGGAGAATAAAGAAGCTATTGGGTGGACGATTGCCGATCTTAAAGGAATTAGTCCATCCATTGTCATGCACAAGATCATTACCACCGAGGATGCAAAGCCCACGAGAGAAGCGCAAAGAAGGTTGAACCCGAACCTTAGGGAAGTGGTAAAGAAAGAGGTAATTAAGTGGTTGGATGCGGGAATTATTTATCCCATTTCGGATAGTGCTTGGGTAAGTCCTACTCAAGTGGTCCCTAAGAAGTCTGGCATTCAAGTAATTAAAGATGACAGTGGTGACCAAATTGCTACCCGACCCGTCACCGGGTGGCGGGTGTGCATTGATTACCGAAAGTTGAATGCCGCCACTTCCAAGGACCATTTCCCACTCCCATTTATTGACCAAATTATTGAAAAACTTTCAGGTCAAAAATACTATTGCTTTTTAGATGGGTATTCGGGGTACAACCAAATAGCAATTCACCCGGATGACCAACACAAGACCACCTTCACTTGTCCTTATGGTACTTTTGCCTTTAGGCGGATGCCATTTGGATTGTGTAACGCTCCGGCAACTTTTCAACGATGTATGATGAGTATTTTCTCGGACATGGTTGGAGAGTCGCTTGAAGTGTTTATGGATGATTTCTCAATATTTGGCACTAGTTTTGAATCTTGTCTCAACGAGTTACAAAAAGTTTTAAAAAGATGTGTTGAGAAAAATTTAGTGCTTAGTTGGGAGAAAAGCCATTTCATGGTGCAAGAGGGAATTGTGTTGGGTCATGTGATTTCGGAGAGAGGTATAGAGGTGGATAAGGCAAAAATCCGGGTTATTTCATCATTGCCACCACCAAAGAATGTGAAAGGGGTAACGTCATTTTTGGGACACGCGGGCTTTTATAGACGGTTTATTAAAGGTTTTAGTGTCATTACCAAACCTTTATGTAATTTGCTTTTGAAGGATGTTCCATTTGATTTTACTAATGAATGTTTGCAAGCTTTCACTGTTTTGAAGGAACACTTGGTCAAGGCTCCTATTTTGCAACCACCGGATTGGTCGAAGCCATTCGAGATAATGTGTGATGCAAGTGACACTACAATTGGAGCAGTTTTGGGCCAACGAGTTGACAAGAAGCCAGTGGTAATTTACTATGCGAGCAAAACTTTGTCCGAAGCGCAACTGAATTACACCACAACCGAAAAAGAACTATTAGCGGTGGTGTATGCTTTGGACAAGTTTCGTTCGTATATTTGGGGAAGCAAGGTGGTGGTATATTCGGACCATAGTGCGGTTCGATATTTGATGGAGAAGAAAGACGCCAAACCAAGATTGATTAGATGGGTTTTGTTGCTCCAAGAGTTTGATTTGGAGATTCGGGATAAAAAAGGAAGCGAAAATGTTGTAGCGGATCACTTGTCTCGAATTCCGATGGAAGGGAGTGACGATATGACTGAAATAAATGAAAGATTTCCGGATGAGCAACTTTTAGCCGTATCAACCCAAGCCGCACCGTGGTATGCTCATTATGTTAATTATTTGGCCACAGGTGCTATTCCGGATCATTGGACCAAGAAACGGCGACAACAATTCATGGTCCAAGTGAAACAATATATTTGGGATGAACCGGATCTTTTCAAGATTGGACCCGACCAAGTGATTCGAAGATGTGTCCCCGAGGCGGAAGTTAAAGAAATTTTGACACATGCTCATTCTTCCGCTTGTGGTGGGCATTTTAGTGGACATAAAACTGGCTACCGGGTACTTTCATGTGGGTTTTATTGGCCTACAATTTTTAAGGATGCTTGCCAGTTCGCCCGGAATTGCTTAAATTGTCAAAGGTTGGGGAGCATATCAAAAAGGGATGAGATGCCAATGCAACCGATTTTGGTTGTGGAAATATTTGATGTTTGGGGCATCGACTTTATGGGGCCGTTTCCTAATTCAAACGGGTTTTTGTATATTTTAGTGGCGGTGGATTATGTCTCAAAGTGGATTGAAGCAGTTGCTACAAGGACAAATGACCATTCGGTTGTTTGCAAATTTGTTCAATCCAATATTTTTGCCCGGTTTGGTGTGCCTAGAGTGATTATAAGCGATGGTGGTTCACATTTCAAAAATTTTAATTTTGGGAAGCTATTGAAGAGAAATGGTGTGAACCACCGGATTGCTACACCGTACCATCCACAAACAAGTGGACAAGTTGAAGTGTCCAACCGTCAAATAAAGGAGATTCTAATGAAGACGGTAAGAGTTGATAGAAAGGATTGGTCGGGGAAATTGGATGATGCTTTGTGGGCATACCGAACGGCCTACAAAACTCCCATTGGTACTACGCCTTATCGGATGGTATATGGAAAGGGTTGTCATTTGCCAATGGAGTTAACGCATCGAGCACATTGGGCAGTAACGACGGTGAATGCAGATTATGATGAGGCGGGCAAAACGAGGAAATTACAACTGAGTGAGATTGAGGAAATTAGGGATGAGGCATATGAATGTGCATCGGCTTATAAAGACAAACTCAAGAAAGTGCATGATGCCAAGTTGAGAAAGAAAACCTTTGAAGTGGGTCAAAAGGTTTGGTTGTACAACTCAAGACTCAAGATGTTCGCGGGGAAGTTGAAAAGCAAATGGATGGGTCCTTATATAGTTTGCCGGGTTGGTGAGTATGGTGATGTTGAAATTTTGGACGAGAATACTGGTAAGCAACAAACGGTAAACGGACACCGATTGAAACCGTATTTGGAGGGCAATGATATCAACTATTTGGAGATGGATAAATCGGGCTACATTCTAAGCCCGGTTGAGGAGACGTGATCAAGAGGCCCAGGTTTGGTAGTGTAAATAGTTAGATTTTTATTTTATTTTATTTTGTTTATTGCATAATTTCGTTTTTGATCGAAACCCGTGTTCGAAACAAGTGTGGGGACGTTTCGGTCGCGAATGGTTCTAGCATTATGTTGAGGACAAGATGGGATTTTCGAGGGGGTAGGGTAATTTTTGGGTTTGTAAAATTACTTAAAAAAAAAAAAAAATTTGCCAGACCCTACCGTACCCTTACGGCCTAGCCGTAGGGCTACGGTGAACCTGAAAAACCCAACGCCCAATCACCTCTGCCATACGGTGAAGAAAAGTGGCCTTATGCCACCGTAGGCCTACACCCCAACCGTACCCCTACGGTGGGGTCTGGGCAGTTCAGGTCGGTTACGAAAAAAAAAATATATTTTGTGGTGTACTTGAAACAACAAACCGGCCCACACCTCATTCTTCACCTATTCTTTTTTCATTCTTCTTCTTCTTCTTTCCTTCAACCTTCAAGAACACCCACACCTTCCTAATCTTAATTCATCCATTAAACCCTCAATACTTAACCAAATCACATGATTTTTGGGTCTATCTTGGCTTAAATTTCATAAGGATTCCGATTGTGGGAGGTACATTGCAAGAAAAACACGTTGTTGGGTCCGAATCAAAACCCTAAAAATCGCATAATTTGGGGGTTTTCTTGTTTTCTTGTTTTCTTGTGTTCTAACATCTTCTACTCCAAGGTATGTATCTTATTTGTGAATTTTTATGCTACATTGTAAGATTTTTAGGTTTTTGTTTTTACCTAGTTGATACCCACTTGCTTGTTAATGTTATAGTATGTAAATAGGTTGTTTGATAATGTTGTGGTAGTAGATGTGTGTTGAGATGGAAAATATGAGTTTTTGGTAATGCTATGATTATAGAGGCGTCATGCCCAAATTTTGTCAAACCAAAGAGGACTTGTATGTTTAAAAAAAAAACATCTACTACCATAGTAACAAGCAAGTGTGGGGATGTTTGGTCATGTTGGCTAATGGTTTTGTTTTGCTTGCTTTTGGTTTGTTTGTTTGTTTGTGCCTTGTATAGGAAATGGCACGCACGGGAGAAGCCGCTGGGTCAAGCTCGTCTGCTGCAAAGGCTAAAGGAAAGCAGCTGGCTCAGCAGTACAAAAGAAGAAAGTATGTTCCTCAAAACAATGAATCTGATGTGGAGATGGAGCAAGCACCTCAAGCACCTCAAGCACCGGAGGCTCCAAGGCTAGACCCGGCTGAGAAGCCGGAATGGAAGACTGGGCCATTGAATGCAAAACCAAGAATATGGCAAGCTACGTTATTTCATGATCAACTCAAAAATTTGCAAGATCGAGCTGGGGCTTTTATCTATGAAAGAGAGGTGAGCCGAAAAGATTTCGAGCCATTTGGGGTGTTTGACAGGTTTAAAGCGCTAGGATGGGAAGCTGCACTTTATTGTTATGATCAAGAAGAAAGAAGGGTATTTTTGGACGAGGTAGAAGAATGGATGGCCACACTACGATGTCCGAGATTTGATTCACCTTCAAAGATGAAGCTAATTGGTGAGGTAAATGGGATAGAGGTGGAAATGTCTTACGAGACATTACGAAGGCTTGCAAAGTTTGACAGTTTACCGGTGAAGGAATATAAGAATCCGAGCATTGACGAATTGTTACTTAATCCGGACAAGCATCCTCGTTGGATGGACATGTTGAGTGATTTATTTTTGCCGGGTACTTATCATAGTACGTTATATCGAAGAAATTTGAAGATAGAACCTAAACTGTTGCTGCATTTCACCATCTTGAACATATTACCGAGACGCGCTGATAAGGAACAAGTGCGCTATTCTGAGGTTCCTATTTTATATGCGTTGATACACTGTGGACCGAAATTCTCTTTTCGGTACTTGGTTTTGAATCATGTGTGGATATGTAGAAATTCACCGGACAGGACAATCATTCCTTACTGTCGAATAATTACTGGATTGTTGAAGCAACAAGGTGCAATCACTGCTGAAGATGAAGGAAGAAAGAGGAAAAAGTTTAAACCTATTGATCTGGCAATATTGGGTTCTGGTTGGGTGTATTCTGAATCTACAAGGTATCATAAATTGAAAAGTGGAGGTCAAAAGTGGAGGATGTTGAAGAAAGACGCACGGGCACTTTTGCCCGGTGAGGAGGATGACCCCGAAAGTGGAGCTGAAGCGCCACCAAGTGATGATGAAGAATATGAAGATAACCCGGCGGGTGGACATTTGGATATTGGCCAAGGGAGTTCGAGCGGATATCATGGTGGAGGATTTTATGATTTTACCGAGAGGGCATTTGTGGATGGTTGGGCCTTTGGGGGATCGATGAATGAGGTGATTGAAAGTCAACGCCCCCCAGCCTCGGTGTTTGATACTTGGTCGGGGTCGGAGCGAACATTATTTGATCATCAAACGATGATGGGAGCTAGCATGGAGCGGAGAATGCAACAAGGTTTTGATCGCCAAGAATTATGGAACCGTGGACATGCTTACGCTCAGCAAGTGGAGATTAATCACAGGTACATTGATGATCAGAACAGGAGAATGAATGATGATTGGCACGCGGGAAGGCCTGTAGTCGCAAATCCACCACCGGTGGATTATGGGTCTTTACCGCCATATGATGGAAGCATCTCCTACCCGACTCCACCAATCCACCATTCCCAATGGATCAATCCTCAGCAGCAGCAACAACCCACAGATCAAGGAGGAAGCAGTGATGGAGCATTCGGCTTTGGCGAATGGAATGATTTGTTCACTTCGGTGTTCGGGCCGCCGCAGCCGCGCTACTATTGATCAGGTCGTGCTTCTTGTACATAGTTTTATATTCTGTTTGTTTATGCTTATGTTTTTACCTTTGGGTTTTGGGTGGTTGGGTGGTGTATTGAATCATGTGAATTGTTGATGAGTTTGGGTTGTGGAAGTTGGATGTGTGTTTGTGTTTTAAAAAATGAAAAATCTAAAAAAAAATTACAAAATGAAAAAATACAAAAAGAAGTTTGTGGTTTGAGTGTACGAGCGTTTCTTTCCAAAGCCACGCATTGGGACAATGCATCCCAAGTGTGGGGATGGGAGGAAATTTTTGGAGATTTTAAAAAAAAAATTTGAGGTCAAGTGCAATATTGTAAAAATTGGAACACCTTGATTTTACCCCATTAGACACATCGGCAACCCTTAATACCTGTTTCTTTTTCTTGGTGAGAGTTGAAACCACACATGTAAATAAATAAATTCTTCTTTTGTGAGAGTGGCAACGGGTGGGGGTGCACTAGAACTTGTGCCTGAATACAGCTTGAATCCTTGTTGGGCCATGTTATTAGAGGTTTGCGTTTGACTTGGGCTTGTTAGTATTATTGTGTTAGTTAGATTTCGGCCCAAGAGATTCATGTAATATGACCGCCCTATATTCATATAAATAGGGGGTTACCTAGTTGTTTTGGGGTGGCTAGTCTTTTGTTCTTTTGTTCATCTTGTGTTCGGCTAGCATTAGGTGTACCAGACGTCTCATAGAAGACGTGTGCACTAGATAATAAAATCATTCTATTCAAAGTCTCTTTCTTGTTCTTCACCATTCAATCTTGTTTTCCGCACTCGATTGTTTGTTTGATACCCGGTAGAGAAGATCTTGGACTTACAATTGGTATCAGAGCCTAAGTAGTCTTACGAAGGCTCGGTTCGGTATCAAAAAGAAGAAGATCAAGGAAAGTTTCATCGCAAAAAAGGTTGTTTTTATTTCTTTTATTGGTCTAAATATTATGTGTTATGGCTAACCTTCTGTGCTAATCGTGTTCTTTTTCTGTTGGTCATGTGTTGTTTTTCTGTTCATAGTTTGATCAGTGTGTTTCTTAATTTTCTTCGCACAAAATCTTCAAAGAAAATACAGTTTTGATCCATTCTGATGCGAAGTCAAACGTGTTTCCTAAAATTAAGGAGATAACAAATTTTTTAAAAGGGAAGTATTTTTATAACTTTATCTCTTTATTTTTCAAAAAAAAATAGGGAAAGTTTGTTGCTCATTTTGTGCAGGTTACCATATCAACTCAGGAAGCTGTGTCCGACCTCAGGAAGGCTGTGTCCGACCTCTCTGATTGTGTCCGATCTCAGGAAACTGTGTCCGACCTCAGGAAGGCTGTGTCCGACCTCTCTGATTGTGTCCGACCTCAAGGAGCTGTGTCCGACCTCACACTCTGTGTCCGACTTAAAGCTGTGTCCGACCTCACAACTTTGTGTCCGACCTCACATCCTGTGTCCGACTTCGAGCTGTGTCCGACCTCACACTCTGTGTCCGACTTAAAGCTGTGTCCGACCTCACAACTTTGTGTCCGACCTCACATCCTGTGTCCGACTTCGAGCCGTGTCCGACCTCACACTCTGTGTCCGACTTAAAGCTGTGTCCGACCTCACAACTTTGTGTCCGACCTCACATCCTGTGTCCGACTTCAAGCTGTGTCCAACCTCACAACTTTGTGTCCGACCACACACCCTGTGTCCGACTTCAAACTGTGTCCGACCTCACAACATTGTGTCCGATTTTACACCCAGATTAAACTTTATAGGATATTAACAAACGTTGGACTGGAACTCGGACTCTCTAAGATTGCTTTATAAATCTTAAAACAGAACTAATAAATTTGAGGCTTCTTTTCAGAAATGGACCAAATTGTTAATCAGGGAATTTTGAGTGGAATGCATACTGATCAACTACTTGTAGCTGCACAAGTAGACAAAGCCATGGAATCTGTCATTGGCACCCATCAGAAAATCCCTGTTCTTCAACTCGGAATGTCTTATTCTGAGTGGAAGTTCAGGTTCATTCAAGTCATGAAGATAAAGGATGCAAAAGCTCTCAGATCTATTCTAAATGGACCTTGTGTGATTACCTACGTGGTAAATGAAATAACTGGAATCACTGCTATCAAACCAAAGAGTATGTACACTGATGAAGATCATGAAAAGGCTGATGTTGATGAAAGGGCAATTGCGCTTCTTCATCAAGGACTCTCACCTGAAGTATCAATTGGAGTTCGTGACAATGCCACGGCAAAAGAACTTTGGGAAGCTCTTGAGAATCTGTATGAAGGGAACGAAGAGATGAAGGAGAGCAGGAGGGAGATGCTGAGTCAGAAGTTTAACGCTTTCAATCACATTCCGGGAGAATCACTTGAAAGTCAGATACAACGTTTCGTGGCCTTAGTGAGTGAAATGAAAGCAAATGATATGGTAGTAGACAACTCCGTCATGAATAAAAAGCTGCTCAATACTCTTCCAAGAAGTTGGGATTCAAATGTCACCCTCATCAAGAGAACTAAAGATCTAGCAAGACTCACTCTTTCTGAGACCATCTCATTAATCAAGTCCTATGACCTTGATGACAGACAGCGTTACATGACTCAAACTGCTAGTTACAACAATGCCATTATTGCAACTCCCAGCAATGCTTTAATTTCCCAGCAAGAAACTCAACGGCCATCACTGTACTCTTATCCAGCAAGTGGGTCCTCGTATCCACCCATGTTTGCCCCTAGTGCCTCAAAAGGGTCAACTGTGCTCCCTTCTTCTGCAACCATCACTGCTGGATCTTCGTCATCTGCTCCACCTCCAGCTACATCTATGGCAGCAAAAATTCCCAAGGAGCTTGAAAGTAACCTAGGATTATTTGCTGGATTTATGAACTGTTATAATGCATTTCTGACAGGTCAACTCACTTCAAAAGATGTTGGAGCATGTGATTTAAATGACGTTAATCAAGATGATATTGAAGAGATGGATCTGACTTGGCAGATAGCTATGGTTGTGCACAGAGCCAACAAGTTTGTGAAGAAGACTGGTAGAAACGTGTGGGAAAACCCAACAAGGAAACTAGGTTGGGATAAGATGAAGATGCGCTGTTACAACTGCGATGAACTTGGTCATTTTGCTCGTGAGTGCACCAAACCAAAGAAAGAAGGAGAAAACTCTACTCCTGCAGCTGCGTCTTCCAATACTGCTCAAGGAACTCAATCGGCGCCTGCACACACTGGAACTGAGTCCTCTAACTCTAGCCAAGCCATGGTTGCTCAATCAGGAGGTGGATGGGATTGGTCTTCTCAGATGGCAGATCTTAAAATTGTTGAAGATACAGTGTATAAGGCTCTCATGGCACAGATGGATGATGACTATATTCCATCAGCAGCTGAGGTACATTCTGAAATTTTAGCTGAATCATGCTGCACTGAAAGGTGCAAACGAAAAATAAAAGGTTTTAGGGAAGAAACTCTCTCCGCATTCAAACAGCTTGAATATGAGAAAATGGCCTCTTGGGACATTAAAAAGAAATTCAACTCTTATAAAGAAATGGTTGAAAAACAAAAACTTGACATCAAGCGTTTGCATCAGGAGGTGAGTGATCATAAATGTCGATACTTGCACTTCAAACGACTTTCTGATACCTTGACCACGGAATTGATCGATTTAAAATCAAAATTTGAAAATGCAGATTTTCACTTTAAAAAATTTGACTGCTCCAGTCCTAAAGTTGAAAAAATGATCAATACCCAGTTAAGGTTCAGACCAAAGGACGTGAGGAATAAGGGAATTGGATTTGTGGAAATACCTCCACCTTTCAATGAAAACTATTCTTCAATTCCTATGTCAGATGAAGAACTATTGGCTCTTCCTTTGAAAGGATATGGTCCTCCAATAGAAGAGCCAACTATTCGACCATCAAGGGATCAAATTGAAATTACTAAACCTGCATCGATCCCAATTAGAATCTCTAAACCGAAACAAAAACACTCTAAACCAGAGATGGCTCCATCAAAAACCTTTGTCAAATCTCAGGATGCTTCAAAGCAGACTGAGACGTTAAATTTTGAGAAAAATAAAGAGGTGGACAGAGTTTTTGAGGTTAGCAAAGATGAGGTTCCATCCTCATCTGAATCAGTTGAATTTGTAGGAGTGTCTAGAGAGTCTAAACATGAAAACTTAACAGAGAAAGAACAAATTTCTGATTCATCCACTCAACAAAACTCTAGCGTAGACTATGAGTTTGATTTCATGAAGAAAATTAGAGAACTGTGTCTAAAGCAAATAGCAGAAAGTGAAAATCAAATGAATAACTCTGAATCAACAGGACATTCAGCAGAGCCACAACATGTTTCTGACTTAAGTGGCTCATCTGAATCAAATGTTACACTCTTGACTGAGCCAGAATCTGAAGAATCTATGTGCTCAAGGCCAGTCAAGATTAAACAGGAAGGTAAGGATTCATCATATTCAGATGATTCAAAGAAAACTGCACCTGAGTCTGAATCTGATTCAAACTCAGAAAAGACCGACTCATCTAGTCATCAGTCATGTGAGATCACAGAATCATCTGAAGACATGCTAAAAGACAGTGAATGTAACTCCGTGTTCACTTCATGCTCTTTTAGTTCAGCACAAACATGCTCAATATTTTCTGAATCTTCCACTTCTTCTGTGGATGAAAATTTTTGCACAGAAAATTGTCTGAATGTTACTAACAATGAGAACACTACTAATTCTGTTAATTCTTGTGCAGAAAATGTGATTGTTGAGGATTGGGTAGATGATGGGGAGGAAGTTGCTGACACTGATTTACTTGCATTAAATAATAAAAATCAGAAAAACGATTTCTCAATTTCTGATAATGACAACAATATTTGTGTGGGCTCGTTTGTTTTGAGCATAAAACCTTGTGACTTTTCATCTGATTCGTTGTTTCTTCATTCAGATTCTGTTATTTTGCCACATGCTTGTGATAAAACTAAAAATCTTTTGGTTAAACAATCAAGTCAGGGCAGGACAGAGAAATATGTCCCACCAAAACAGGTTTTACCAAAGTATAAACAGAACCTTTCAAAACAAAAGCCTCATTATTTCAAAACTGATTCACACAGGTATAAAAGTGTCTCTAAGCTTTCCGCGTCTGGAAAGTATGCAAAATCTCAGGGGGATCCACATGTCAAACGTCAAACATGTTACACATGTGGAATCCCAGGACATATTGCCAGAAATTGTCCAACTGTTCAACAACATCTTGCAAGCTGGAAACATCAGAAGGCTCCAAACGGGAATCATAATCATACCAAGCCTATGCGGGTTGAAAAATCTAAGGCAATACGTAATGACAACTCCAAGGTGAAGCCTTCTGATGGTGATTGGAATAGACATAAACTGATCAAACAATCTAATAAAAGATTATCTTCAAAATTCAAATCGTACTGGAAGCCAAAATGTTCTATTCCAATCTCTTCCCCGTCTGTAGGCTCCTCGTGTTCTGTGAATGATAAATCTTATTATTGTGCAAATGTTTCAAACGTTGACATGCAATGGATCAAAGTCCAATATACAGATGCCAATGGTGCACCCAAGATGACCATGGCCTGGGTACCTATGACTAACTGATCCTGCATCATGTGCAGGAACGGCTGTGGAGGACTATCATTCGTCTCTGGTACATTGATAGTGGCTGTTCGAGGCACATGACAGGAGACTTGTCCCAACTAACTGAGGTTGAATTTTTCAATGGCGGATTTGTCTCCTTTGCAGGAGGTGAGAAAGGTCAGATAACTCAAAGAGGAACGGTAAGAAATGGTGCTCTTCAGTTTAATAAGGTAAATTATGTTCCTGAATTAAAGCATAGTTTGCTTAGTGTATCACAAATCTGTGACAATGGCTACTCAACTCATTTCACTGATAAAGGTTGTTTGATATTGAAACCTGGAGTAGTCATTCCAGATGAATGGGTTTTACTGAAATCAGATCGTCGAGGCGATGCTTATGTCATTGACATGAACAAACCCCCTTCCGAAAATGTCACATGTCTTTTTTCTAAAGTTTCTCAAAATACTGCTATTCTTTGGCATCGTCGTCTTGGACATGCAAATGCTAAAAATCTGAACAGAGTAGCTAAACTGGGATTGGTAAGGGATTTGCCTGTGCGTGATTTTATAACAATTGAAAAATGTGTTGCTTGCGCGAGAGGAAAGCATCATCGAAAACCACATTATTCCAAGTTAGTAAACTCTATTGACTCATTACTACAGCTACTTCACATGGACCTATTCGGCCCAGTGAATGTACTTAGTATCTCTCGTAAAGCATACTGTTTGGTAATAACTGATGACTACTCACGCTTTACCTGGGTTTTCTTTTTGGCTAACAAGAGTGAAACTGCAGAAATAGTCAAACATTTCATAATTTTGATTGAGAATCAGACCAACTCGAAGGTAAAAGGTATTAGGTGTGACAACGGGACTGAATTCAAGAATGCTGAGTTGAACTATTACTGTGCTCAAAACGGAATTGCCCGTCAATTCAGCTCAGCAAGGACGCCGCAGCAAAATGGAGTTGCAGAACGAAGGAATCGCACTCTAATTGAAGCTGCCCGCACAATGTTGTGTGACTCACAACTTCCAACTTTCTTTTGGGCAGAGGCGGTCAACACAGCTTGTTATGTGCAGAACCGCGTTCAAGTCAACAAAGCTCGGATGAAGACACCCTACGAAGTGCTGTTTGGCACTAAACCCTCCGTCAAGCATTTTCGTGCTTTTGGTTGTCCATGTACACTGCTGCACTTGGACGCTATACCAAAGTTTGATGCGAAAGCTGACGACTGCTATTTTGTCGGTTATGCTGGCAAAACTGCATATAGGGTCTATAACAAACAAACTAGGCAAATTGTAGAGTCGTTTGACGTGCGTTGGCTTGAAGAAAATGCAACAGATGCTAGAGTGGGCCCCGATTGGTTGTTTGACTATGAGTCTCTCTTTCGATCATTTCATGTTTTTGATAATATCTCTAGCAGTGTGAATACAGGTTCTGCAGATTCCTCTACTTTCAATGCTGGACCCTCATCCTCCATGACTGATGATGCAACGGATGAGGGGGATGGTGCATCCACATCTCAATTACCACAGCCACTTCCAGCTCCTGTCGATCCATTCATTCACTCAGCAGATTCTATGCCACAGGTTGATGATGAAAATGTGTCTGATGAAACTTCGATTCCCTCATTTCATGACCCTATTCCTACTGACTGCATGGTGGAGCATACTGATGCAGTAGCAAATGATCATGACTCTATGGAAGAGCCTGCAGTAGGCAGTATCACCGTTCTCCCGAGAACCTCCTCAGTTTCAGACATTGTTATTCCCACTAGCATTCAACGAGATCACCCACTGGAGAATATTATTGGTCCGGTAGATGCAGGTGTTCTAACCAGGAGCCAAACTGGTGACATCAACAGATGTCTGTATTCGTGTTTTATCTCTCAAAATGAACCAAAGTCTATTGCTACGGCCATGAAAGAAACAAGTTGGGTGGATGCAATGCAAGATGAACTGAACCAGTTTGAAAAATTGAAAGTTTGGAAGTTAGTTGAATTACCTCCAGGAAAACGACCACTTGGCACACGATGGGTCTACAGAAACAAAAGAGACGATAGCGGAGTCATTGTGCGAAACAAAGCTAGGTTAGTCGTACAAGGGTTCAGACAAATTGAAGGACTCGACTATGATGAAGTCTATGCGCCGGTGGCGAGATTGGAAGCAATCAGAATTTTTCTCGCTTACGCTTCATTTAAAGGGTTTACTGTCTATCAGATGGACGTCAAAACCGCATTTCTGTATGGAACAGTGAAGGAAGAAATTTATGTTGGTCAACCACCGGGTTTCACAAATCCAAAGTACCCAGAGCATGTGTACAAACTTGACAAAGCGTTATATGGTTTACATCAAGCACCTCGTGCTTGGTATGCTACCTTAACTGAACACTTGCTTGTGAATGGATACACTCGTGGTGTCATTGATCAGACTCTTTTCGTCAAGACAGTAAATGACGATCGTATACTGGTGCAAATTTATGTGGATGATATCATCTTTGGCTCTACTAATGATGCTCTGTGTAAAGAATTTGAGGAGGTGATGAAAAAGCAATTTGAGATGAGTGCTCTTGGTGAAATGACCTTTTTCTTAGGTCTGCAAGTTCGTCAAAACTCCAAGGGTATCCTGATTCATCAAGGAAAATACGTGGATGACATTCTTGCAAAGTTCAGCTTCAATGATATCAAGCCAGCCGATACACCAATGTCTGAAAGACCAGGTCTCACTCAGGATCTGGAAGGGGAGGCCGTAGAAGAAACACTTTATCGTTCAATGATTGGTTCGCTGATGTATCTGACAGCTAGCAGACCAGACATCATGTTCGCAGTGTGTCAATGCGCACGTTATCAGGCTAATCCTAAAACTTCTCATTTACATGCTGTCAAGAGAATCTTTAGATACCTTAAAGGGAAACCTAGATTCGGTCTTTGGTATCCTAAAGATTCTCCTTTTGATTTATATGCTTTTTCTGACAGCGATTTTGGAGGTTGTGACATTGACAGGAAATCTACTTCTGCGGGGTGTCAATTCTTAGGCGATCGGCTTATTGCGTGGCAATGTAAGAAGCAGCAAACAGTATCTGTTTCAACAGCGGAAGCTGAATATGTGGCTGCCTCCGCATGCTGTTCTCAGGTTATCTGGATACAACACCAACTGGTGGATTACGGTTTGGATTTCTCTCTCACTCCAATTTATTGTGATAATGATGCTGCTATTCAAATCGTAAAAAATCCAGTTCAATTTTCTAAGGTAAAACACATTGCAACCAAAGAACATTTCATCCGCGACTCGTTTAACCAAGGTTTAATTGTGCCCACGCACATTCATACTGACGACAATGTTGCAGATCTTTTTACAAAACCTGTTAATCGAGCTCGTTTTGAAGCTCTGTCTGAACTGCTCAAAATGGTCCATTTCGAGGACTGAACTGGTTTAAAAAAAAAAAAAAAAAAAAAAAAAAAAAAAATTTCATGTTCTTTTCTTAGTCTTTGTTTTAAAAAAAATTTGTTCTTTAAAATTCTAAATTTTAAGCACAAATTTAGGGGGATGTATCCTAAGAAAAGATCAAAACAATTTTGGTCTCAAAACGAGAGATGAAATTAAATTTCACAAGTTGGATTAAGGCTGACACACATAAGACGTGTATCGAAACAGTCTGGCTCTAATGTGATTTGTTGGTAGGCTTAGTCCTGAAGGCTCAAATGTTAATGATCTTGTGAAGCACTTAAAGATAAAGACACGACCTCAGTAAGGAACATCACTTAGAATCAGGTACAATTTCTATTTGAATGCTTGTGTGATGTCCTGAAGCATAACACTGTGGTCTAGGTCTGAAACCTTTTCTGAAAAACTCGTGTATCTCCTCTGTTTTGCGTAAGCAAGGACCTGGAGATGCTAGGCAACGAAAGCTTCTGCTGCATCCAGATATATGCTGACCTAGTTTTTCGTTGTCGTGCTTTAGATCATCCTTCACCTAAAAAGAGACCTCAGTGTCCAAAGATGTCCTGACTGCTCCTCTGCTGCATCCAGATATATGCTGACCTGGACACAGTCAGGATGTCATAAAAGAGACCCTCAAGAGTCCAAAACCCAAAGGCCTTGTTATTTGAGAAATCATCTGACTTGTACTTTAATCCAAAATCTCTTACTGATCTATTCTTTTCTTTTCTCAATCTAGTCCCAGTCAAGGTTTCAGAATTCTAGAACAGATACTGTGAAAAATATGCTGTAAGGAAACTGCTTGCATGATAGAGTGTACCACTAAATATTCTAGGATTTGATTGTGACTTGCTTGAGTGTTCGTACAAACATACCAAAACATGATAAATAATATCACAGATCACTATACGAGAAGGCCTAAGGAAATAAGTTTAAGTGGACAAATATACTGGCAATTGCTACGACCAACTGGAGTAGATTAGAGTTGATAAGTGTAGCTCGGCCCGAAACACAGTGATTTGATCTCGTTTGACTAAATTTATTTTTTTTTAAGTATTTTATTTAGATATTTATTGTTGAATTTTAGTTAGGCCAGTTTACGATCTGATT
The DNA here is from genome assembly GCA_030844895.1 of Ambrosia x helenae. NCBI lineage: Eukaryota > Viridiplantae > Streptophyta > Magnoliopsida > Asterales > Asteraceae > Ambrosia > Ambrosia x helenae. The sequence continues at coordinate 7,080,268 of CM061230.1, read as the reverse complement.
TGGACCCGGTTACAAAATACATCAAAAATTGCTTTGATATGGGCATTGGGATGTGAGAGGGGCCCACCACACGTTTGGTGGGCCACCCAAATCTCGAGTGAACAAAAGTGGGGGGCGACGGTTAAATTTCATCATCACAAGTTCATAATTCACTTTCTCTTTTCTCTCAACTTTACACACACTCACACTATCACACACTGTTTGTCTTCATCAAGATTGTCAAGTGTATCTAAAGAATCAAAAGGTAAACTCATGTTGTTTTGATCATCTGTTATGGAAATGGTGTTGTTTGAGCTTTTTGCAGGTACACGAGATATCAGAAAGGCTAACGACGATCATTGGAGATGATGATATCGACGGTTTGATGTCCCAGGCGGTTGAGCGTGGGACTCACGCGCCGGAAACTTCAAAATCAAGCGGCGCGTGAATCTTACGCGAGTGGAGTTCGAACTCAATCAGGATAAATTACAAAACTGCCCTCGGACACCCATGACATTTGACAGAATTGCCCTCGGACACTTCTGATCACTCGGACACTCATGGAGATTGACCAAACTGCCCTCGGACACTTCTGATCACTCGGACACTCATGGAGATTGACCAAACTGCCCTCGGACATACCTTGACAACTCGGACACAGATCAGTATTCGAACTCTTTGGTTGACACGTCACCTCGGACACTCAACCTGAGCTCGGACACCCACGTTTATCACCTTTCTACCCTCGGACACACCATACCTTACTCGGACACCCACGTTTATCACATTTCTACCCTCGGACACACCATACCTTACTCGGACACCCATGATTTTCCATTTTGTCCTCGGACACAACCCCACCCACTCGGACACACTTTTAACATGTTTCTGTGTGACCTGAGGCCCATTGGGCTATCAGATACTGGCCCGAACATGATCAAGACAACAAAGAGGGGGGCCCATTAATCTGTTTAAATATTTTTGAAAATTTTTGATGTTGTTGACTGATACAGCTCGTTTTTGTGCAGAAATGGCCATTCATATACCTAAGTTTGAGAAGGATCACAACATCGTTTGTCCTTTATTTGATCCACCTGAAGATCATATGAGGGAGTTCAAGTCGCTGATCGTGGGGCTCAACACTTGCAGAATTGCTCACGCATTAAGAGAAAATCCCGTGATACTTGTTGACTGGATATCTGAATTCTGGGATAATGCAAAGGCACGAAAGACAGATACTCTTATTAGATCAAAGATTCGGGGAACTGAAGTGTCAATCTCAGAACAGGACATTCGTGAGGTGCTGCTTTTTGGTGACTCTAATGAAGACCCTGTTACTTTTACAAGAGAGCAGGTTGCTCCAACATTAAGAAGGATGGGTTATGAGGGTGATTTGAATGTTTCTCCATTTATCAAGAAACTGTTTCCCAGCTACTGGAGAATGTTGATTCATATGTTTTTGGCAAGTTTGGGAGGAAATAAGAGTGGTTTAGATCAGATGAATTTAAAGTACACTTCGGGAATAGTGGCGTTGATTGAAGGATGGGATTTTAATTTCTCAAGGTGTGTTTTTGAGGACATGATAGTTAATGTGAAGACACTGAACAAGAAGTATTTCTATAAGTTTCCACGATTTGTTCAAATGATACTGGAAAAGAAATACCCAAATCTGGTGAGAACCATTGAGACGTATGATCAAAAGTGTATGGCTCCTCAGGCTTTTGGACTGATAAAACAGAACCGTAAAGATGCTAAGCAAATGTTTGAAGGAAAGTTTCCTCTGGAAAAATTTGGAAATTTCGCTGAAATTGTTGAAGAAGCACAAATTCCTTCATCTGCTCTTATTGCCGAAGAGCATGATGTTCAGATTATTGATCCACCATCTGCTGAACTACGTTCTCCTGCTGAAAAGGTTGACTTGACTGAGGTGGAAAGTGAATCTGATACAGAAAGCGAAGATGAGGAGGAAGTGAGAGATGACAAACTGACTACAGAAAATGAAGATGATCAGTTTGAGAATTTTGAGTTTGATGACCTGAATGATGATGAGATAGATGATTTCATTCTTGAGAACGCTGAGATAAAGTCTGTGACTGACACTGAAAAGGAGATGGTTGAAGAAGAAAGTGCGACTCAAAATACTGATATTACTACTTCTGCATCAATTATTCCTCAAACAGAGGTGTTGTCCAGCATATTGGATACTGTTCGAGAGGCTGAACAAAGGATTCCTCCATCCATTGTTGCAGCTGAGACAGTTGTTGATGATGAAGGTGCTGAAGATACGGGTTCTGCTTTACGGCCAAGAAAACGAAGTAAGAGAGATCCACGAATGAATGTTATTGTTGAAGAGTCTGTTTCTGCTGCTGCTGATGACATTGCTATGACCGATACTGATCCTTCACCTGATGTTCCTGCTGGCACTATTAGTTCTTCTATCTCACCAGTGATTGCAACAGAGGCTTTCTCTCAGTTCATGAGCAAGGCACCTATCACTGGGAGACTTAGTGAGGAAACTGGATCCTCAGGTGCATCTGGCACTGGAAAGGTTTTGTTTGATGAAGAGGCCTTTCAGAAAGCTCAATTGGCATTTCTTGCAGACAAAGAACAGGGAAAGAAGGTGGATGTGGAATTTCTGACAACTGATGAAAGAGAGAAAAGTCAAGAAGAGGTTGAAAGTGATGAAGATTTGTTTGCAGAAGTGGACGTTCACAGATTACAGTCTAAAGTGCTGAAACTGGAGACTGAAAATGTTTGGTTGACAGCTCAGGTGCAGAGTTTGATGGAGACAGTTACTGAGAAGGAAAAGAAAATTGCTGAATTAGAGACGGGATTGGGAGATGTTTCAGCAAGATTGCTTAACTTGACTCAGAAACTTGAGAACAAGTTTGGAAAGGAATTCTCTGAGACATCTTCTTTTGTTGACAAGGTGTTGACTCCAGCTGAACGTGAGAGATCAGAGAAAGAGCATGAAGAACATATGAAGAAGTATTTTGAAGATCAAGTTCCCAGAGTTAGAGATCGTCGACCTGGAAGTGCATATGTTCTCAAGAATTTAGCTGAACCGTCTATTGATCCAATGGAAGAGCATCCTGAGCGATATGTGACGATTACCAGTGATAGATATGATACGTATGGTAATCGAACTGGGATAGAGTGTTGGAGGTATAATGATGATAAAGGAGTATTCGTGGTTCATAGAAAGAATGGAGCTGTTGAGTATTATGCTTCTACTTCAGCTTTCAATTCTTGGACGAAGATTGACTTGGCTGAACTTGCTAGATCTCCTTTTATCAACCAAACAAGGAATCCAAGGAATAAGATAGGTCTCACGTTTCATAAGAGGATTCAGGATCAGGCTAAAGTAAATTTCAGAGATATGAAGACTGCTAGCTCGATAGTGGTGGAATATAAAGGCGTACGAGGTGCTGATGGAAAGCCTTTTAAGACTGTACAGTGGCCACCAACTGAGAAATTGAAGACTATTCCCTTGTCCAAGCCAATGGACAGAGGTTGCTTAAAGGACATGAGATTTTGGGTATATGATCCTACCTCTTCATCTGCTGTAATTGTGTGTGATACGGATGAGTTCAGGATTTCTGATGCTAGAGATTTAATGAGTTTGCATTCTGAAGATGTTCAAGTTTTGGCTAGGCATCAGATTCAATGTGATCCTACTTATGAAGTTTGTGCCAAATCATTCACTAGTGCGGTGGCGCAAGTGGATAGACTGGGATTGGCCTCTGACAAGAGAGGAAGGGTGGAGACAGAATTATTTGGACCCTATGTCGGTAAATCACCAGAAGAATGGAAGAGGGCAATGGAAGCAAAGAAGAAAGAATCAAAGAAGCGCAGCAAAAGCAGCAAGAAGCGCTAAAGTAATCACAAGTCAACACAAACCTAGGGGGATATTGTTGGGCCATGTTATTAGAGGTTTGCGTTTGACTTGGGCTTGTTAGTATTATTGTGTTAGTTAGATTTCGGCCCAAGAGATTCATGTAATATGACCGCCCTATATTCATATAAATAGGGGGTTACCTAGTTGTTTTGGGGTGGCTAGTCTTTTGTTCTTTTGTTCATCTTGTGTTCGGCTAGCATTAGGTGTACCAGACGTCTCATAGAAGACGTGTGCACTAGATAATAAAATCATTCTATTCAAAGTCTCTTTCTTGTTCTTCACCATTCAATCTTGTTTTCCGCACTCGATTGTTTGTTTGATACCCGGTAGAGAAGATCTTGGACTTACAATCCTTGATTGAACATGAGTGTAAAAATGATAAGGGCATTAGGTAGCCTCATCAAGTGAGTGCGAGTGTGGGTTTTGGGGGTTGGACTTCATACATTACAAATATGAGCAAGGTAGCGAGAGGGGCGAGGGTTTGGACATTTAGTTGCCCATCTTTGAGCCTAAAAGCCTATCGATTGTTAACCCTTTAGCTAGTTCCTTAAATCAATACCCAACTTGACCCGGTCTTATGTGTTTAAATAGAGTGTTAGTGTGTTACTTTTAGTATTACAAGTTGAAGTTTTAGTTTAGTGTGTTCGTATGTGTATGTATTTGTGTTTCTTGATGTATTGAAAAAAAAAAAAAAAAAGGAAGAAGAAACTGAGAAAATTGATGTAAAAAAAAAAAAAAAAAAAAAAAAGAGAAAAAAAAAAGAGCAAGTTAAGTTAAGTTATGTTTGTGCTTGTATATAGTAGTATTTCTTTGTTCGCGTGTGTTTGTGTTGTAATAAAAAGACCGGGTAAAGTTTGCGCTACTTTTATATATATCCCATTCCCTACCTTCACACCTAGCCAAGTTACAACCGTAAAGTCCCTTTGATTTATATTCATGTTCATGTTAGGACGATTATTGATTTAGGTACAAGCTTATGGTTGTACAACTACCCGTTTGCCTTTTGTGTGTCTAGCGTATCTTTGCTAGAGCTTATTTGATACCGAGAGGAGAGATATTGTGAGGGGTGTGTTGATTGGGGTGTCGAGGATGGGTTAGTACGAGGATTGCACATCTAACTTGACTTTAAAATGGTCGTTTTTGTGAGAAATAGAGTTTTGGTAGATTGCTTGGGACAAGCAATGGTTAAGTGTGGGGATGTGACGGGTGGTTCAAGGAACAACCCTTTATATTGTTAAAACGCCTATATTAATCACATTTAATCATTATATTTCTTGAAGTTGGGTGACTACGAGTATTATGGATGCAGGTATGATAAAGGAGCCAAAATGACGGAAAACGGGCTTTGGAAATGGACCGGAAGGCATTGGAACAAGATGGAACAAAACAAAAGAAATTTGGAATTTTGGCCCAAGCCCACCGTACCCCTACGGTGGGAGCGTAGGCCTACGGTGGCCTCAGGCCATGTTTTTCCACCGTTGGGCAGCCTTGAATCACCGTCAAGATAAAGAACCCACCGTACCCCTACGGTGGGACAGTAGGGGTACGGTGGCCCTGATTAATTGTGTAACTCTTGCATTTAAAGGCTCTTGATGGGAGACTTATGGCATCACTTCTCATTCTAACCGTTTCTGATCATTGGTGGGCGAATTTTGGCTGCAAGAAACTTTGGAGAACATTGCAAAACACTAGTTTTTATGTCTTTGATCTATATGAACAATATTATGTTTGTGTTGATGATTCACCAAGTCATGCGCGGCTAAACAATTGGTAATCATTCATGGTGAAGATTTCTCTACAACTCTTGTGTGTGTTTTCCTTACATTTCTAGGATGATAATTTAGTACTCTTGCTTGATTATTATGATGTTTGAACAATTGATTGTAGTGTGTTGATTATTTTACCAATTTTTAGTCTTTATCGTTCGTTCTTGGTGTTGCTAACAACCGAGATATCACGGGAAGGATTGGGGTTGGTAATTGATTAATTGGTCATCGGGAAACAACCTCGCGTTAATATAACCCGAGTACTTTGTTCCCTTTTACCACAATAATTGTTTTCACATGAGTTATGTCTATGTAACTCTTCCTAGTTGAAATTCACACATGTGTTTAGAGAAACCGGATCCTTGAATGGTTATTAGCTCATAATCTGAAGAAACACTTCTAAGTTTGAATTGATAATTAGTCGTTATTTTAGTTTAAACCAAAACAATCAAAAATCATAATCATTTACTTTTTATTTAAGTAGTTTAATTGTAGTTAATCAATAAAGCTAGAATTTACACATTTTCCACAAACTCCCTGTGTTCGATACCTTCTTGCCACTATTCCATAGTTGTAATTGGGAAATTTACGTGTACCACGACTAGCACGTCACTCGCATGCTACAGTGTAGCGACTAGGGACCAAACGCTTAAACACTACACGCGATTATGGCTAATCGCTAATAGCAAATAGCGATTGGGAATTTGAATGGTCACGCGATTGGCTTGGCTAATCGCTTATCATTACACACGAATAGGACATAAACGCGTATAAACACACACGATTAGGAGCTACTCGCCAATATGCATAGGCGATTAGCTCACTAATTGCATATCCACTTTCCACAAATTACCAAATTGCCCCTGCAGCACCAAAATATACATTTTTGACCCGTTAAGGTTCAAAACATGCGTTTTTCAACCCGATTTGACACGCGACTCAGATGATGACTTAGATACTTGAAAATATTACATTTTCCACCCTTGTACTTGATAAAAGTACGGTTTTGACCCGGCAAAAACACAAGTTTCCAATAAGTTGCCCATTTTATTTTTCGGCGTTTTATTTTTGAAGAAGTAAGATTACAATGGATTAGGACTCCATCATCGGCAATCAAGAATGATTAACTAAGCTAAACTAAGCATAAATAAAATAAAACGGGAGATCAACTAACTGTACACTAACATATTTTTGCGAGTTTCAACGGTTAGGGAATCATATCAGTGTACGGACATTACTAGAACCCTTATATTTTCAGTTTTCGCTTAAATTACCAATAAGCATCCTACAACAACTGTCGATATTGTTGTCCACCTAAACTCAAAATCAAGTTTTATCGCTAGGCACATTAGATACGTTTAAGGTAATATTAAGGCTGAGATACAAGGTGTTCCCCGCCACGCGACACATTCCCGTATCAAGTCATGCACAAAGCTTCCTCGTAACCGGTGAGTAAGCTGTTGTCATCCGTATTTTACAAGGAGTGGACTCAGTGGTGATCAGGTCTGCAGAAACGCTGCAACAGAGAGACCAGTGAGATCCAAACCAGGGTACAAGTCAAATACCGTATATTTGATTTTTCACGGTACGATGCTTTAGGTATATGATTTGATACCTTAGAGCGAATTCTCATTTAGAATAGGGTTTTGGCATATATGAATCTTTTTGCTCTTTTAGGATTCCCGGACGTCTCCTGATCAGAATTTATTCTATTTTTTTTTTGTTTTTTTTTCAGGAAATGACATAGGGGTGTCTCAGTCGTAGGCTGCGACCCCAACGTACGACACGTGTGCCATTCCTAATTATTCTGAGAGACGTCCAGTTCACCCCGGATGTACCAACCTCTTAAAGACCATGAAACCTCGGATTTTGGCATGCTATCAAACGAGATTTCGGTACCAAGACCATATGCCAACGCACGTTGATCCACACATGATTCAGATTATTTAGGTTTATATCACCGTGCCGAACTTGGAAATGATTTTGAGCCTACCGACACATCATTGTAGAGGCTACCTATCAGTTCCAATATTTTTAAGATGATAAGGGTCCAGATAGTCCGACTGATTGGTTAATATCATCTTCCCATTTTCACCAAAGAGACTCATTTTTGCATTTTTCAATTTTTTTGATTTTGGAATTTTCTCATTTTTTTTCATTTTTTTTAATTTTTGCATTTTCTGAATGTTTTTGTATTTTTCTGAAATTTTCTCCCCCTAAAAATCTAAAAATTTGCGAAAAGACAATATTTTTGGATTTTTCTGATTTTTGAAAGAAAAATATTTACAAAAACGATTACGGATGAGAATCTAATCCTGCTTAACTTTAATGCCGTTTAAGATTAACAAGTACTCAAAACGAGGACCGTCAAAAGCTTTGGTGAATAAATCGGCACGTTGGTAGTCTGTGTGGATTTTTACCATATCGATAAGTTTCTTTTCATAGCAATCGCGTATGAAATGATACTTAACCAAGATATGTTTCGCCTTGGAATGGTTAACTGAGTCTTTAGCAAGAGCTATAGCGGACTCATTATCACAGTGAATGGGAGTATTAAGAAATTTCAAACCGTAGTCTCTCATTTGTTGCTGTATCCAAAGAACCTGGGAGCAGCAGCTCGATGCTGCTACATATTCCGACTCGCAGGTGGATAAGGCGACTGAGGCTTGCTTCTTGCACTGCCACGAGACTAGTCTTGGTCCCAAAAACTGGCATCCAGCTGATGTGGATTTTAAGCCTGTCTTGCATCCGCCATAGTCAGCATCACTAAATGCGATGAGGTCAAACTTATCGTCATTAGGGTACCAAAGACCTTTGGTCGGACAACCCTTTAGATAACGTAAGATCCTCTTCACAGCAACCAGGTGTGACTGTTTCGGCCTTGACTGGTATCTTGATAGTAAGCATGTCGCGAACATTATGTCAGGTCTTGATGCAGTGAGGTACATGAGTGAGCCTATCATAGCTCGATAGAGAAAAGGATCAACGGTTTGTCCTTTCTCGTCAGGCCCAATCCCGTGATTGGTCTGAATCGGTGTGCCTACTGGAGTAGAGTCTTCCATCTGGAACCGGCTCAAGATGTCAGCAACGTATTTTGTCTGGTGGATGAAGATCCCCGACTCTTGTTGTTCTACTTGTAGACCGAGGAAGAATTGCATCTCCCCCATCGAGCTCATCTCAAATTTGTCCTGCATAAGCTTTTCGAATTCCCTACACATGACCTCATTAGTGGACCCAAAAATAATATCATCAACATAAACCTGTACCAGAAGACGATCACCACCCTTTTCCTTGGTGAATAAGGTGCAGTCCACGAGTCCACGTTTGAACCCGTTGGATATCAGATAGTTGCTAAGCATTTGGTACCATTCACGCGGTGCCTGATGGAGTCCGTACAACGCTTTGTTCAATTTGTAGACTTTTTCGCGATGCAGCGGATCCTCAAAACCCGGTGGCTGAGCAACATACACCTCTTCCTTCACGACACCATACAGAAAAGCACTTTTCACGTCCATTTGATACACCTTAAACCGTTTGTACGAAGCGTAAGCTAAGAACATCCGGATAGCTTCAAGGCGCGCAACTGGAGCGTATACTTCGTTGTAATCTATTCCTTCGATTTGACGGAAGCCGAGGACAACTAATCGAGCCTTGTTTCTTATAATCACCCCGCGGTCATCCCGTTTACACTTGTAGACCCACTTTGTTCCAATCTTTTTCGAGCCTGGAGGTAAGTCAACTAAGTCCCACACTCCTAGCTTTTGGAACTGCTGAAGTTCGGCTTGCATTGCTTCAATCCATGGTTCTTCCCTTAGTGCCTCTTGCACAGTTCTTGGTTCAGTTTGAGAAACATACAAGGCGAAGGACCAATCGTTCTGATGACCTGCTTTTCTGATTTCCGAATAGAGTGCTAGAGTACCTGTATTGTCACTTGAACTAGCATTTCTGAGCTGACTGCGCGTCATGACTCTGCTAGTCGGATTACCAATCACATTTTGCATCGGATGAGTGTCGTGAATCCGAGATTCCGGATGTGCCGGCACTGGATCATCCGAATGCAGATTTAGGTTCTCCAAACCTTGAGATAGATTTATCTCAGCTGCGCTTGAACTAGAGGGAGCAGCGGGTTGCATATTAAAACCGGAGAGATCGATCCGAAGACCTATCCCTGGAGCTGCTGAAGAAGAAGGACCAGCTTGATTGTTTCCTGTCAGATTAACTGGAGCTGTAGTGGTAGATTCACCATTTCCAGCTTGTTCCTCAGTGAGAGTTTCATGAGACTCTGCAAAATCGTCGTCGGAAGATGAAGATTCGAGAACCTCTGCTGACGCTTCCTGAAAAACTTCCTCAACTTCTGCTGCTGCGGTTTTATCAGGGGGACCCGTGGATGCAGAGGCATCAGATGGAGCAGGCGCAGGTGCATTAACCACGATCGGACGCATTAGCGGAGAGCTAGCTGCGTTTTCACATTCGTAATACATTTGCGCTACAGCATCATCCACCAAATTCTCCACGTTGAAGGAATCAAATAGACTCTTATAGTCGAACAACCAATCAGGTCCAACACCAGGTGCATTGGCAGTATAACGCTGAACGTCGACATTAAGCCAATCTTCAACGTTGTTGGTTCTTTTGTTGTACACTCTTTTGTTGGGAGTGCTGTAACCAACAAAGAAACCTTCTTCTGCCTTTGCACCAAACTTCCCATCGGGATGTATCATGGTGCATGGAGCTCCGAAAGGTTCCAGAAACTCTGAGTTCGGTTTCCTTCGGTTCAGAAGCTCGTAAGAGGTTTTTCCAAGCTTCTTTACTGTTAGAACCCTATTCAGAGTATAACACGCGCAGTGAACTGCCTCGTTCCAGAAGATCACAGGCAAGTTCGAGTCTGCGAGCATAGTTCTGGCTGCCTCAATAAGAGTCCGATTCTTTCTTTCTGCAACCCCGTTTTGCTGAGGAGTGTATGGCGCTGTGAATTCATGATGAATACCTTTTTCTGCACATAACGCCTCCATAGCGTGATTCTTGAACTCTGTTCCGTTATCGCTTCTGATCCTACGGATCTTTAGCTGATATATATTTTCCAATTTAGTAAACAGATTCTTCAAGTAATCAAACGTTTCACTCTTGTGCTTCATGCACACAACCCAAGAAAACCTAGAATAATCATCCGTAACCACTAAGCAGTATGAGTCACCGTTCTTGCTCTTTCGATTGACTGGGCCAAACAGATCCATGTGCAGTCGTTCGAGTGGTAGACTAACTGAGTTTGTCTTCTTAGGCTTGTGAGACTTTCTTTTCTGCTTCCCTTTCTTACATGAGACACAGACATCGTTTAAATGAAAATTCTTAACAGAAACACCTTCCACTAATTGGTTCTGGACCAGATGGTTCATTTTCCTCAAGTGGATGTGCCCCATTCGTCTGTGCCACATTATCGATTCCTTCTCTGTCGCTTTTGACAGAAAACAAGTGACTTGACCTTTCGCTGTCATTGCTCGGCTCATGTCCAGGACGTATAAGTTGTTGACCCTGGGAGCTGAGATCATGACCCACTCTTTCGGTATTTTGAAACCAGGCTTCAGAATGAAACATGCGTTGTCATCAAAGAACACAGTGAACTTCTTGTCACATATCTGCGAAACGCTCAGCAAGTTGTGGTCTATCTGTTTGACAAAGCTTATCTTTTCAAAGCTTACAATACCGTTGCTCATACTTCCTTCCTTTGTAATATATCCCCCTTTATTACCAGCAAAGGCAACATACCCCCCGTTGATATTCTTTATGTCAAAAAGCAGGGATAAATCGCCTGTCATGTGCCCTGAAGCTCCACTATCAACAATCCATAGGCTGCTGATAAGGCCCTGTGGAACTCCCTGCACAAACATTCAAAGTTCAGTGGTTAAGGGGGACCCAAGCCTTCACGGTCTTGGGTCTACCATCTTCATCTAACATCGGAAAGTCAACCCATCTTCCATTTGGTGTTGGAGTTGTTTCCGATGGTACAGCAGTGCTTTTTCCAGCAGATGATTCTCCTCCTTTGGTTGGTGACTTGGGTCTCCAAATCTGTTCAGGTTTCTTTGGCTTGGGCTTCTTCTTTGCCTGTGGGCTAGAAGGTCCAGCCTTGGATTCCTTTGGAGGAACAGATTTTGGATCCACTTCAGAATTAACTGTACGTGGAGCAGCTTTGGGGTTGCCCTGCGGTTTAGCTGCAGCCTTTGCTGGTGGCTTAGGCGCTGCTTCAACCTTTGGAGGAACAGTGCTCCCCCTCAGCTGTGGACCCCTGCCATCAACTGGCTTTTGGTTCATAGCAATTTTGTTGCGGTTATCATAAACAACCTGCTTTCCCTTTTGTTTCTCTGAGAGTTTAGGAGAAACAGGTTGCTTGGATTTGCTAGAACTGGGAGGATCATCCACTTTGATCCTTTCTCGTCTCAAATCAGGGCACGCAGCAACTAAATGCCCACGTTCCCCGCACTTGTGACAGGATCTATATTCTTCAAACTTAGGAGATTCGGGTTTGGTCTCCTTTTTGTTCCTTTTGTTAGATGGAACGGCAAATGAGTTTTTATGTTTTGGATCTTCAAGACATCTTCTTTGCTGATCGACTTGAGGATCGTCATTTCTTTCAGTGCCGCTCGATCTAATGAACTCAGTTACATGCTTTTTCGGACCGTTTCTTTGAGCTTGATTTTGAGGATTAACGGTGTTCGACTTTTGATTTTTCTTGTTATTTTCCTTAGGCTGATTTCCCTGATCCTTTCTACCCTTACCCTTACCCTTGTTTTTACTCCAGGTTTCCTTTTCTACGGTAATGACAGATTCTTGCCAAATTTTGGCAACAAGACCAGGGGCGATACATCTGAGAGGGACTTCCTCATCAGCATGCACCCTTTCAGACCCTTTTAATTTATAAAACACCTTAATCCTCCTACCATCCTCGGTTTGCACTTTCGGTTCCAGTTCACTCAAGGTTTCAGTGGTAATGATATGATTCTCAAGAGGAACATCTATAGTTTTGACCGGTGCATACCTAGGAGGTTCATCGAGCTCATCATCCGAAGTGTCAGTGTCATATACACTGATATCATCAGCTTTCTCACACAAATTGACAGCTTTAGCAGGAGTAGCAACCTTAGTGACTTCAGCAGGTTTGGCTGCTTCAGTAACCTTGGCCGCCTCTGCAGCTTTTGCTGCCTCGGCTGCCACGTCCACATGTTCCTCCTTCGGCAAGACATCAAAATTGTGATTTTCGAATCTCACCGGAGGTGGACATTGAGAGTATTTGGGACTGGTGGAGAACCTTCCTTGTCAGAGTATTCAACTATGTGATCAAGGACATACTTGCAGTTTAAATAACTCTCAAGCTTTTTCCTGATCTTTTCATAGTCGCAGTTAACAATGGCCAATTGTTTCTTAGTGTCTTCGACCTCATTGATGTAATTATTTATAGCAATCTGTTTGTTAGCTAAGGTTTTTGACAGTTCAGAAACATCCTTTTTATAATTTTCAATTGTACTAAGAAAATTTTTCTCCTTTTGTCTCAAGGAATCAATTGACCTTTGCAACGGACCAACATCTGCTTTTAAATTCAGATTTTCTTCAGTTAATTCTTTAATTCTGAATTTTAACTGATTACACTCTACACAATCTAATTTTGAATCAGAAGAAGAACTTACCTTGTTCGACGATTCAGTAATGGCCATCAATGCATAATGAGCTGCTGTCTTCTGAGCTCCAAAGAATTCGCCGTAGTTCTTCTCTGTGCAGTCAGCATCCACAAGAAACGATCTTTTACCGATCAATGTATCTGCTTCAGCTAACAAATCCTCCAAATCTTCTCCACTATCAGAATCGCACTCCGAGTCACAGTCAGACACCTCGGTTTCAGAAGTGATGATGTCAGACTGACTTGAAGTTTCTTCAACTTCGGCTGGTGCTTCAGACGCTTGTTGAGCAAAACAGGCTGCACCACCTTGAGGAGCTTCTTCTTCGATGATCAGATGGTTCCAGTTATAGCCTTCATCAGCTTGAATAACCATGGCTTGACCTTGATTGTTGTTTGCAGGCGGCCTCTGGTTCTGATTCTGGTTGTTGACGGGGACAATAGCACGCTCAGTATTAGGTTGACCCTGAGCTTGCTGCCTCTGATTCTGATTAGCTCTGTTATTGTTGAAGGGATTCTGATGTCCTTGCTGCTTAGGTCGGTCACATTCCCTTGCAAAATGCCCTTTTGTGCCACAGTTGTAGCATGTGACCTTTGTTTTGTCGAACCCAAACTTGGTGTTATTATTGATCAAGACATCTCTCCTTCCCGTCCTGTCCATGTATTCCTTTGCCCTTCTCACCACGCTTGCGAAGTGCCATTGTATGTCTATCAGATCCATGTCGTCCTTATCAATCTGCGAGTAATCCTCCTGTGTAAGATGAGGATTCCCGATCTGTCCAGCAACCAGTCCACTATAGGAGTTTACCAAAGTCGACAGTAGAGCCATATGTTCTTGAGCTAGCTCTATAGTCACCTTCTCTAAACCTGCGGTGTTCAGTTGCTCTGGGACTGTATTGGTCCGATATCCACCTTGATTAGAACTAGAAGCACCTCCATATCCACCATAACTTGTAGTTGGAGCCCCGCCAAAACCTGTAGAAGAGGGTCCACTAAAGTTTGCAGTTGCCTGTGCTGGTGCTGCAAGATGAGAAAACGGGTTAACACCAAACTGGTTAGCATTATAATTCAAAGGATACGAGTTTGGTCCAAAAGGATATGTAGGAGGAGGAACATCAGCTGGGGGACCATAATTGTCGAACGCATAGACTGGGTCCGGGTTAACCACAAAAGCAGTTTGTGGTTTGGTGCCACCCACACTGGTGTCCTGAAGAGGATTCCCATAATAGATGCTGGGATTCTGTGGAATGAGCGCCTTGTTTGCTCTCCTGATTTCCTCTATCTCCTTGTTCTCCAGCTCGGTAATGAACTCGTTGATGGAGAGAGTCTGATATGCATTGTTTGACTTTAGAATATCCAACCATTGATGCCAGTGAGGAGGTAGCGCCTCAGCAAATCTTTCTACAAGGTCCGCAGATGAATATAAGACCCCGTACTGATACATTTCAGACATCAGATGGTAGTATCTAGCCGTCAAATCCCTCAGAGATTCGTTCCCTATAGCATTGAAGTTCTCGAACTCCTTCTTGAGTTGATCCATTTTAACTTTTCGTGTCTTCATATTACCCTCATTTCGCTCAGCCAAGGCTAACCAAAGCATCTGTGATGTTGTGCACTGAGCGAATTGATGAAGGATGTCCTTTGGAAGAGCTTGCTTCAATGCCGCCATCGCCTTCTTCTCATAGTTGTATTTCTTCCTCTGATCTTCATTCATGTCTTCAATTGAGATCGGAGTAGTGGAGTTCTCAACCAAAGGCCGACTGTACCCTGTCTCGATAGCTGACCATACGAGACCGTCGATGCCCTCGACATACGTCTGAAATCTGCCCTTCCAACCGTGGTAGTCGGACATGTACTGCAGCTTCGGTGCCCTGTTAGAACTACCCGTCTCTAAGTCACTCATGAGTACGGAAGACAGATGATTTGTTTGAGAGTTTGCAGCAGCCGCGAGTGCCCACGGATTCGTGTTCACCATTTGCTGTTGAGCAGCTAGCGCCCACGGATTGATTCCGGCAACATTCGCTTGCATTTGCGATTGCTGCATCCGTTGCGCGTTTCGTTCTGCTGAGAACTGCCAAGGATTCGTGGGTACGTTAGATTGGTTGTTCATTTGTTGGTTATACTGAGGTCTCGGTTGACTCAGATGTCCCCACGGGTTCGCCATATGTTAAGGTATGATAATAGTCCAATACTTAGTCAGATTTTATGTTCCAGAACCTTTTAGGCGATTAGGTTAATAATCGTTAGTTAAAATAGGCGATTGGGGCTAAATGCTAGTAAACAGTGGGCGATTTGGCCTAATCGCTAGTTTTTATATGCGATTAGGGTTTTGGATTGACGTGAGTATGGCAGGCGATTAGGGCTAATCGCTAGTTAAGCGAGTAGGCCTAATCGTGTGGGGTAACAGGCGATTGGATGCTGATCGCGTGAAATTATTGGCGATTGGGGGCTAATCGCTAGCAAACCCTAATCGCGTGAAAGATTGATGCGAGTAAGCCTGCGTAATCGCCTGATCTGATCTGTAGCCGCACTTTTGCTCAAAAATCACCTATTTTGCCTCAAAATCTTATCTAAAACATTATATTTTGATCCCAAATGATTAGACAAGTTACCAAAACAGTTTTAGAGCAAACCCTAATCAAAAACACTCGTTTTTAACCGTAAACACACACCAAGATATTGAAAAAGATGGGTTTTTGACAAAAACTCAAAGTTTCAAAATAAGAATAGGTTTTTGCTTAAAAATCTAAACTTTTACACCAAAAACAACCTGTTTTTGCTCGTTTTTGTTATTAAAACACCCGTGATAAGAGCCTCGGCTCTGATACCACTTGTAGGACCGAATAACACGAAATCCAACAATCACGGGGTTTATACTAGAGGTGCGGAATCCCTCTAATATGCTTTAATAACAGATACGATAATGAAACGATGACAAATGAGTAATCACAACACACACACGGGTCAAAAGATTATCGATTAATCACTAAAAACAGAGCACGAGTGTTTACAGAGATCAAATCAGACCTTACAGACCATGGGAGGGTGTTTGGAGAGTGTGTGAGGCAAGAACCAATGATTAGGGCAATGATTGGGCCTATTTATACCTCCCGGGTACGAACAGCACCAAACTAGCGATTAGCAGACTCATGTGGGGCGAGTAGGGCTAATCGCCAATACAATAGTCCTAATCGCATGAACAGTTACACGATTAGGGCCCTAATCGCGTGTAACTGATTGCTAATCGCATGCAGCATCCCGGACCTTCCAAAACGCATACAAACATCTCCAAACACCCCGAAACACGTCCAAACAACTAATATACTAGCCTAGGGACATCATGTACTAACAGCACATATGTAACATCTTGATGAAACGATAGAATATTAAGAATTTCTATCTATGAACATAAAGTACAAAATGATCTCGTCTAATAATTTTTGAGTTTAAGAAAATATGTGTGTGTGGAAAGTGTTATGATCAAAGATTGAATTTAAAGTGAAGTTCCAATTTCCATGTCTTTATGAGAATGTCTAAATCACAAAATAAAATCAAATTTGTATGTTTTAAGAAAATTTCTTGATTTCAAACTTCACAAATAACCATGTTAATTACATTGAAAAAGAAAATCGAATCTCACGTTTCGAGAAATGTTAGAAAGATTTTGTGTTACAAAAGATTCATACATTACATGTCACGGGGTTACAACTTCCATCAATGATAAGAAAACACATGAACATGTATTATTGAAATTAAAGTTGAAACTCAAACACCTTAAATACAGAATTAAAATCCATACACAAGAAAAAAAAATTTAGAAAAATAAAATAAAATGAATATGTTAAATGAACTCACTTCACGTTGATATCAAGGTGATGAAACTGCTCCCTGATTGGCCAACAAAGCTCACGTCTTTTGGTTCGCTTGCAGACTTTTACTTGGCATGTGCTGAAGGGTGGTGATTTGGATAATATTAAGGATCCCATGTGCCTTAAGAAAATTCTTGTATATCTAAATTTTCTGTCAGTTTACAAAACCCCATTTTATTTATTAAAAATTATTATTTATTTGCTTTTATTGGGAAATGTTTGACGATTTCCAAACTACAACTTTAATTAAATTCTAAAATGATAGAAGTACAAGGACTACAATTGACAACTTGAAAAAGATGAAGTTGACGGATGTCACACACCGACCACCACCACAAGGCACCAACCACCGTTGCCGACACCCACTGTCAACCGTCTCCGCCGCCACTCACCACCGTCGATTTTATTCCTTCGTATTTTCCTTCCTACCAAACAATACCAAATAATGATTCATTCCATTCTTACGTGGTAACCATATAAGACCATGGTATGGAAATTATCCATTTCAATCTTGACTCCATTCCATTACCTTGTCCATTCTATTTCCTCGTCCATTCCATTACCTCATACCAAACAGACCCTTAAAGATTAAAAGAAATTTACTTTTTTTTTATGTATGTATGTGTGTGTATATATATCACTAGTAAGAAACCCGCGCGATGCGGCGGCGGCGAAAATTTGCAACACGATACTTGTATTATGTTAGTTTATCAATCATTTAGTGGGTTCACTCACGTTTTGGGGCTGGCAAACTAATTTGTTACAAAATTTATATGATAACGTAAACGCGACTATACATACGATTATAATATTAAATAGGAATTGACAATTAAAATACTATAGTTGGATTTCTCCGCTCTACACAATGGGAAATATCGGTTTGCATAAATCATATGCAAATGAGAATAGCCTAGCGGCATTTTGATGATGAGACCATAAGGTCCTGGGTTCGAATCTCACAAAGGGGGTTTTCTCATAATTATTATGAGTTTCCTCCTGAATTGGTGACTTGGTGGTGGAATATGATCGCGTGGTAATATTGGTGACACGGTGATACTCCAATGTTCCGTGAGTGATTCCAATTTGTTGGCCGTTCAAAAAAAGAACATGTAAAATGTAGTTATTGCAACTGTTATGAACTAATTACAAATGGATATAGAAAATAGCATTAGATGAACTTAAACTAAGTTTAAATGCTTCTTGGAAAAACGATATGTTTTCAAACATCGTACGTTGTTATTTAAAGATGGCCGAGGTATAATAATATTAATGTCAACAATAGTAAATAATTAAAATAGCCAAATAAACATAAAAGATATAGTGAGGCAAATATTTCCTTATAAAAAGAAGTTTTGGTTGCTAAAGCTATTTCTTGTTCTATATCTTTAGCGATTATGAGTATATGGTAACCATTTTCTGAGAAAAATAAAACAAACATAAATATAAGGAATAATCTACAAGTTTGACACATAATTTTCCTAATCCACCATGACTTGAAAACATAACATCACAAATTAGTAAACTTTTATATCATTGCTTTAGAAGTGGTGGATATATTCATGAGAAGAGCCGTGGACTTGGGTATATTTCGTGGTCTTAAAATTTCGAGCGACGGCCCTTTGGTATCACATTTATCTTACGCGGATGACGTACTATTTATGGCGAGTGGTCGGTTGATAATGCAGTTAGCTTAAACCGTTTCTTAAGGTGCTTGTACTTAGTGACCGGGTTAAAGGTTAATCATAATAAAAGCAAAATTTTCGGTGTGGGAGTAGATGACCAGGAAGTCGCTGAAGTTGCTGAAAGGTTGAAGTGTGAAATCGGCTCTTTTCCATTCAATTATCTCGGCATTCCTATCGGCGTAAATATGAAGCGGGTCAAATTTTGGGAGCTGGTTATAAATAAGATCAAGAAAAAACTTACTTCCTGGAAGGCGAAATTATTATCATTTGCGGGTAGAGTTACGCTTGCTAAGGCGGTCCTTGGTAGTCTCCCCTCCTATTATATGTCCTTGTTCGTGGCGCCTAAAAGTGTTATAAAACGAATTGAGAGTTTGCGGCGGGATTTTGTTTGGGGTAAAACGGGTAGCGGGCAGAAAATTCGGTGGGTAAAATGGTCGAAGATGGTCGTCCCTAAGAAAGTTGGAGGTCTTGGGATTGGGGGAGTCGAGGATTTCAACTTAGCGATGGTTACTAAATGGTGGTGGCGTTTCAAGCATAATCCCGACCAATTGTGGGTGAAGATTATTAGTGCTATACATGGCTCTCAAAAAATTGGTGCCATTATCCCTGTTAAAAAGTCAATGGCAGGTGTTTGGAAGGATGTGGAATCCATGGGTGGGGTGCTGTCAAGGTTGGGTATAAATATAAGTGATAAATTGATGGTTCGAGTTGGAGCTGGTGATAAAACATTATTTTGGAAGGACAAGTGGGCATGTGGGACGATTCTTGCTGAGGAATTCAAGACTTTGTACAAGTTAGCTAAGAATAAAAGGGCTTTAGTATTGGACAATTACTGCAATGGTCAATTGTATGTATTTGGAGTAGATGCCCTCCAAATTAAATGAAGTAGCCTTCTACGTACCATTTTACACACACGCCCAAACATAATCGTTTTTACGTCAATGTTATTTATCGCAAAAGACTGTAGAACGAAAGGGAAGAAAAGTCATTCACCGAATATTCTAACTAAAATACATACAACACAACATTAATGCAAAATGGGCATCTAAATCCCACAAAAACTAAGTGAAGTTCAGTATTATAACTAAAATACATACAACACAACATTGAAGTTCGGTATTATAACTAAAATAAATACATACGACCCTATGAACTTACGACCCTATGTATTTACGCTTAGCAACCAAGTTAGTGTAGCAAAGACTAACCCAAAATAAACATGTGCCTAAAAAGAGACGATGCAGAGTTGCAGACTCCATTTTTGTATATCACTGGGCTATATCTGTCAAAAGTGTGGGAAATTTATTGTGTACCCAAAAGAAAACATAGTTAAGTGTTGTCCACATCAAGACAGATAAAGTATGATTTTTACTTCCATTTTGAATCTTTGTAGAGGCTAATAAAATAAGAAACTAAAACAAGTTATGTCTGCAAACTTCTTTAGAGTGAAAAAAGGCTGACATATATTGAAAGAGTAAATTCTTTATGTTTTAGAAATATTTTTCAAAACTTATTGCTATCTCTTGTATGATTGTGACAAGGCATGAACTTACGACCCTATGTATTTATGATTCTGCCAAGGCATGAGCACTAAGACCAATATGCCATGTGTTCATTATTATCTTGATCCTGCAATAAAAGAGCCATTCGTTATACCTTACACAAATTAATAAACAGTAAAAATTTCATTTTGTAGTTATTAATCTCTGAAGAAGTACCTCAATAGTTGAACCCATCATCTGAATAAGACCATCAAAGACGTTAGTGTTTTCAGCTACAAAAGTTCTCTAGGATCTGTCTTCGCAAGCTATTACCTCCAAAAATGGTAGCAGTTTGACATAAATTTTGGCCTCTAATAAATGGATTCAAAATATTAATAGTATGTCATAACTCCAAGTTAGAGTCAAATTTAATAAATCTGGTGCCATCAACTGTTTTATAGATATGATCTCCAGTAAAGGTGCCATCAACTGTTTTATAATCAATAGTTCTTTATAATCAATAGTTCTTTAATAGTTCTTTAATATGTTGTGCAGCCTGGGCAATGCCGCTTCGACCCCTACCCATCCAGCCCAACCCACCCCTTTCTGAATATAAATGACAAACAATACCATGTTTTGAGGGAAACGCCAATAGACGTCTTGTAAAGCCGCATAACAAATAAAGCATTCATTCCCATCGACTGAAAGAGTATCGTAGGCTTTGTGAATTAAATACTTATTCATATGAGAACATTCGCCACTATTTCGCAAGAAGATTAAAGAAAAGCAAACTTTATGTGAATTAAATACTTATTCACATGAGAACACAAAATCACCAATCAACTAAAAAACTAAAAATTAGAACAAGAAATAATATTTTCTCTAGTGATTAATCGGCTCCATTTAAATTGCCAAACACTCCATCTCAAGAATCGGGCTTAAACAAATTGTATAAAACAACAATTAACATTTAAGAGTATGAAGAAAAGTAACCAAGAAACATGGTTAACATGGCCTCTCTTTTCTGTAACATGGCCTCTCTTTTCTCATGGGTAAAGAACAAAGAATAGATGAGATACCTCAAGGTCTTTTGGTTTCGCTGAATTACCCACACTTGTAAGTAATGAAGTACCCTCCTCAGGTTTCATTTCCTTTTGATACACCACACATATGTAATCTGCAATCAAATCATACATATAATTGTTAAAACTAAATAACTTAACTTGTAGACCTGTTAGTGGGTCAGATCGTTAACAAATGGATAATGATCTTGCCCATGACCTAGCAAATTAAGAAGAAAAAGGTCTTCAATAATACACACCTTTCTGAAAGCAAAGCTGATCCTTCCTCTATTAGCTCATCCACCACATCTGGCTCTAGTTACAATGTAGCTAGAATTTCATAAAAATAACACCATAATCTGTGACATAAAAAACAACATTGTTTCAAACGCGAAAGCGGCAAAACGGGCAGATTGGGTAACCAGTTTAATGAATGCTCGTCAAAGTTAGAATGGGTTGGGCTGGGTTGCCAACATGTAACAGGACCAGGGGTATTTGATCCGCAAAATAATGTATTTAAGTAACTCACAAATGAAATAAACTACAAATGAAAACAACACCAGAAGCAAAAAAAAAAAAACATACCAACTTAGCAATAGCCTGTCTAATTGCTATGAACTTTTGTTGCTATATTAGTGATGGTTAGGTGCTGGTGGCTTTGTTCTCACTCTTTTTTCCAAAATTTGCTTCATCATCCCAACTAACTCAACCTTCCACTCATAACTATGAATTTAGAAACATACAAAAACGGACTGGCCAACTTTAGAAACATACCGAACGGTTTGCTTGATTTGGACCAAACAGCTCCTTCCTCTTCAAACATTGTATTGCTGCTAAAACACCATAAATATAAAAAATGAATACTTCCTTACAGTATTGGAAAAAAAAATAAAAAATGCAGGTGTATAAAGTAGGATTTTAATTACATATGACATGAGTACAATCTTTAAAAAGATTTTAAAAAAATATACTTTTCTAAAACATTTTTATCTATCGCAAAATGAATGAATTTAGACAAATAGTTACATACATCATTCAACTTCGAAAAAATTATGTAGACTATATTTGTGAAGCCGAAAGACAAAACATTAGGAAAACAAAACTTATTAAAGTCACAAAGTTAAGAAGCCAACTTAACAGTATAACGCTTTAAACATCAAAACATTAGGAAAACAAAACTTATTAAGCTTAAACATGAACTACCAAAGAAGTGAGGGAAGACCTGAACAGGAGATGCAGCAGTTAAGATTCCAGATATAACACCACCAAAAACTTGACCAGCGGATGCGTTAACCGTGCACCTCTGAAAGCACATATAAACCAAAAAGTGAACACATATCAAATCTCAACAATACAATACATTACTTTACACTAAATAAATGAAGTTAGCAAGAACAGATGATAGACTATACCTTTGAATTACAAAACAACAGCTCGATCTTGAGCTTTTCTCAAACTGTGACCTACTCTTTAAACCATGACCTACAATAACGAAGATCCATATCTAAACATAAACGACTTTAAGTGAAATTAGTGATTGAATGACGAAATAGTGTTCAGAATCAAAACACGGTCACTTACCCTTGACGAAGGTAGCAATAATGAAAAAAGAATCCCAAATCAGAACCGGGGCTCGAAATCTTTATAGATCTGGTCAAATCATGGTGAAATCATTGTGAAATCTTCTTAGATCTGATGAAATCATGGTGAAATCTCCTTCCTTGATGTTCTTGAATCGGTTGAGAGAGAGAGGGATAGAGGCGGATCGCATTTTGAAATGTTAATACGATGAATGAATCTTGAAAACCCTAATCTGATTTGTTCCGTGTGTTTTTTTATTTTCCATAGTAGGCTTGTACATAATGCATAATAACTTGCACCCCATAAAATTTTAAGAGTTTTATGCAATGGATACTTGTACATTAAGCTTCCAAGCATTGTACAGTGTAAAAAGACCATTTCTGCCCTTCCTATATGCTTATTAATATAGTATAGATATGATACATTTAAGAAATATAATTAAAATAAAATCATATGTTACGTAACTTACGTTTTGGTTTTTAAGGTTGGCTTTCATTATAAACTATAAACCTAATTGTTTGTTAAAGATTGAAAATGCTGAAACCAAAAGACCGAAAGATAAGTAAAAAACCGAACAGATGATCGTTTGGGTGGTTTCATGGTTTGAAACCGAACCGTGAACACCCCTAATTGCCGCGAAGACATGAAGTCAATACTGCAATTTCTGTCAAGAAGAACACGTTTGTAGACCCTACTATGTTTTTCATTTTCCTCATAGAAGGAATGGGAAGTTAATACCACAATTTCTATTAGGAAGAACATGTAATTTGTAGACCCTGCTCTGTTTTTCATTTTCCTCATAGAAAGACTTGGAAGTCAATACCTCAATTTCTTTCAAGAAGAACACGTAATTTGTAGACCCTGCTCTGTTTTTCATTTTCCTCATAAAAAGACTTGAAAGTCAATACCTCAATTTCTATCAAGAAGAATACGTAATTTGTGGACCCTGCTCTGTTTTCATTTTCCTAATATAAAGACTTGAAAGTCAATACCTCAATTTATATCAAGAGAACATGCAATTCGTAGACCCTGCTCTGCTTTTCATTTTCCTTGAGAAAGACTTTGAAATCAACATCTCTCGGATATTTCCATTAATAAATAATATGAATTGCTACAAGCACTATTATATTTTGAAGGGAATGATAGCCGGAGATGGTGCGATGATAAATCAGGCTCTTTTTGGTTAAATTTGTTCAAATACTTATTTTGAATGAGCTTGGTTGCCTAAATGGTTTTAATATTCTAGATTGGTGTAAATGGGTTCCAAGAAAGTGCAACATCTTTGCTTGGAGAGCGGGACGGGATAGAATTCCCACGAGGACGGAGCTAAGCAGAAGGAATGTAGAGGTGGGAAAACTTGTGTGTTTTTTGTGGGGAGTTGGATGAATTAACGAACCACATTTTTACGGCTTGTCGGATAGCGATGGGGGTATGGTAAGGTATCTCTAATTGGTGTAAGATTCCTCCTGTTTTTTCCATTTTCAGTAAGAGATCTTTTGGAGGTTAATAAAAATTGGGGGTTTATCACATTTAAGAAAGGAGGTGATACACGGTGTGGCTATTATAACAATTTGGAGGATATGGAAAGCGAGAAATCAGTGGCTTTTTAAAGATAAGAAGATTAAAGTCAAAGAATTATTGGCGGGAGTGAAGTCCGTTGGTTTTTTATGGTTTAGGAAAGGCATAAGAATAAGTCTATTGACTAGAAGACGTGTAATTTTGACTTGATGTAATCTTCTTGGTTTGGCGGCATGGCTCGCCTCAAGACAGGTTCTGCCGGTTTGGTGTTTTTAATGAAGTTTACTTTAAAAAAAAAAACTAATATTTTTTTGAAAATTGTATTGATATTTTAAAACATATTGTGAAATAATCAGATGGGGGAAGGTCCTCGGTTATACTTTTTCCTCCCTAATTTGGTCTCGGGCCGGCCCGTTCTTAGCCAGGTTTTGATGAACCTGTTATTAACGATTTAAAGGCTTAAATTGGTTCGATTGTGAATTGGGACTTTATGTTATATAGTTAATTTTTTTACTGCCAGTTGGTTGGCATTTACTGCGTTTCGGTCATTAGAGTGAAGGGAGCGGGGCAGGGGAAATGGGGTGGGTTGCCAACCCAAACCCCAAACACCATCCCATTATGAAATAAACTCCACTGATCAACCCTACAACTCAATTTAAGCTACTAAAAATGAAATGTAAAGATGAATTCTTATGATGAACTAATGGGTTCTTGAGAATAACAAATCTGGTTTATTAATAATTAAGATAAACTTTTTGGGTACTCCACTGATCAACCCTAGAACTCAATTTAAGCCAGTAAAAAAGTGAAACGTAAAGATGAATTCTTATGATGAACTAATGGGTTGTTGAGATTAACAAATCTGGTTTATTAATAACTAACCGAAAGTTAATGTAATGGAAGACTTAGAAATTTCAATCCACAAACCCGTGTTCTTTGGGGTCATCTCCTTTTCTTTTTCTTCACACAAAGACTTTAAAGTCAATAAAGGAACCTCTATTCCAACACCAACACACATCAGTTGTGAGTTGTGACATTATACCAATGGATATTTCCATTATAAAAAAATACGAATTAAAATTTTATAGATATTTAAAAATGTACAAGTATGATCAAAAGTTTCTTTCCTACATATATATAAATTAAGCCCACTTATCAATCCCCATTATTTAATCCTACAAGCCGATAGGATAAATGATAGAAAATATTGCAATGGAAGACTTGGAAGTCAGCAGCATCAGCATCATACTCAGTTAATCCCACCAATAGCAAAGCTAAGGTAGAGTCTGAGGAGGGTAAGATGTAGACAGCCTTACCTCTACCCCATGGGAATAGAGAGGCTGCTTCCAGTGAGACCCTCGGCTCGATAGTGGTTTTGTATCAAGCCTTGGACATAAGCCACATAACACTTAGCAATCGGGACAGCCCGATTGGTGCATGTAATCCCTTGTCTTTTGGCTATCAACGCTACCACATGATGCATGATTAACCATCCATCGTTTTTAATGTTATTTTCACGAAATTAGTAAAATAACGTTAAAATTAGTGCAACTTTACTTTTGCCCCCCAAGGCCACACATATATACATTATATGCGCAGAGTCGTAAGCAGAGCTTAATGGAAGACTTGGAAGTCAATACGACAATTTTGTTGGTATTTGAAGTCAAAAAAGTATTCCACCCCATTGTTGGGTGAGTTGGAAATGGTCCAAGAAAATATAGGAATCCTATCTTATGAAATAAACTCCAATGATTTCCCTTTTTTCAACCCTACAACTCAACTTAAGCTACTAAAACATAAAACATGAAATGTAAAGATGAATTCTTATGATGAACTAATGGGTTTTTGAGGATAACAAATATGGTAATCTATATATGACGAACCATGTGACATTAAGTAATTTTTGGAAAAAAAATATTTGAAAACAAAATTGGATTTTTCTCTCTCATGTTTCCTCCCATAATTTTTAAACGTTAAAATCTTTTATCTACGAGATTTTTTAAAGAAAAAAATTACACCAAATCAACGAGCGTTTTATTATCTTTCCAACGAGTACCATAGTGTCATATAAAAAACGGGGAAAAGACTATTTTTTTTTGTGGGTTTTGTTCATACATGAAAAGAACACGTGATTAGGTAATTCATTAATCATGTATACGCAAGTTACTAATTATGTTCAAACCAGTAAATATGAATTCTATTTTCAACCAGAGCATAATAGATTATTAGAGTTATACATTGTTTTAGGTTAGATATCAATATTAGTAGGTTAGAGTTGTACATTTTTTTAGTCTTTAGGATAGATGTTAATATTAGAGTTACATTGTTTTAGGTTAGATATCAATATTAGTAGGTTAGAGTTGTACATTTTTTTAGTCTTTAGGATAGATGTTAATATTAGAGTTACATTGGAGTTATACATTGTTTTAGGTTAGGTGTTAGCATTGGAGTTGTACATTGTTTTAGGTTAAGTATCAATATTAGAGTTATACATTGTTATAGGTTAGATGTTAATATTAGAATTATACACTGTTTAAGGTTAGGCGTTAACATTAAAGATACATTGTTAATTGTTTTAGGTTAAGTGTTGTCGTCTTAAGCTTTCTTGCATGTAACTGTAAAGCGTATAAGTTTATTTCGTATGTAAAATTGATATGTCATATTAGATTTCTCAACCCCGGTGATACTCCCGGGGTATAATCTAGTTTATTAATAATTAAGAGAGAAACTTTTTTGTAATGGAAGACTTAGAAATTTCAATCCATAAACCCGTGTTCTTGGGGCCCTCATCTCTTTTTCGTTTTCTTCCCACTAATTTGGCTCTCCTTATTTCCACCTCCTTATAACTTATAACTTTTCCAAAAAGTTAATAAGTTACAAAAAGTGTTTGACAAAAGGAAAATGACTTTTTGTTTTAACTTTTTGTAAGCCTATGATAAGTTGTTTTGGAAAAGTAAGGGAGGAGTGACTTTTTGAACCTCCTTATAACTTATTAATGGTTATTTACCTACATGCCCTTATTATATCCTTACACATTCCCTCCTTATACCCTTTTTGGTCATTTTACCTAAATAAGTTAAACCAAACACTTTTTTACAAACTAACTTATCAAGTTATTGTTTTTCCCCACCACATAAGCTAATCCAAACACTGTTTTAAAAACTCCTTTTTAAAAAGTTATAAGTTAATAAGTCATTTTAACAAAAAGTCATTTTTGCCTCAAATAAGTTTATCCAAACATGCCCTAAGACTTTGAAGTCAATAAAGGAACCTCTCTTCCAACACCAACACACATCAGTTGTGACATTATACCAATGGATATTTAAAAATTATATAGATATTTAAAAATGCACCAGTATGATCAAAAGTTTCTTTCATACATATATATAAATTAAGCCCACTTATCAATCTCCATTATTTAATCCTACAAGCCGATTAAGCTAGAAAAAAAATAAAGACGAAATGTGAATTCGGATTCTTACTATTTCATTTATATATAGATAGGAGAAATGATAGAAAATATTGCAAGGGGACACTTGGAAGTCAATACGACAATTTTGTTTGTTGGTATTTGAAGTCAAAAAAGTATTCAACAGAAATAAAGCAAAAGACATTTTCTTATTCAAATGAGAACTGCAATATGATCACATACAAAAGCAAAAGCAAATAGGAAATAGGAAAGCAACTACTTTAACAGGAGAAACGTAGTATTTGGGTCCTCATATGTTTTGTTCCACAAAGACTTGAAGAAGTCAACAAAAAAATCCCATGGAATTTCTATGTGTGAACAAATATGAACTGATAATACAATGCTTTACAAACAAGCACTAATATTTTTTTTTTTTAAATTTGATAGGAGTTTAAAATGCATCAAATAAATTTAAAATTTTCTTTCATACTTCTTAAGTTTGTATAGACCTTAACATTCGCCTAAAGATAGATGAAAAAAAAAAAGAACATCAGTTGTGTCGAGTAAATGTCAACTAAAGCATGTCATAGGAAGATTACTAAAACTATGACAGACAAAATGCATAAGGAAATTTGATGAAAATTTCTGTATGAAAAATTGATTAAAATGTATCAGTAAATTTAGAATTTTCTTTCATGCTTAAATTGAGTATTGTGTCCAGATCTCATTTTTGTGTTCCCTACAAGCGTCGCGAGGCCACGTGGGCCATTCCCTCTCGCCCCTTTTCTACTCTCCTTACCCTTGTCGTAAATAATCCTTTTCAGTTCATCAAATGAGTAAAAAACTTTTATTTTGGTCATATGAGGTTCAGAGCTAAAAAGTCCAATATCTTGTCTAGAGTCAAGCTGCAAAAGTCAACTTCTATGCAAGATGCAGAAGTAAAAATGCCAAAATTACTAATTGGGATTTATGGTTGACAGTCAAAATGCCAAAATTACTGCTGGAAATCAAAAGAGTCAACATAAATCACTTCTTGAATGGTGGATGGGTCGAAGTGTTCTCATGGCAGCAAAAGATCAAAGGAATTTATACTTTTATTTGTTACAAATCCATAAAAGTCAAAGCTATCTTGGAGCCAATTGAGTCGGGTGATTGATCATCATACTCAACTCACAGAAAAAAAAAAAAAAGAAACGCGAACGAGAATATTAGACACAAAGTTCACTAAGAAATCAAAACAATCTTCAAGTTTTGCTTTCTTCCATTTTCACCAAAACTACAATAAGCAGGAAAAACGCGTCTGATGGTTGGGTTAGCATGCCTGATCTTGATAATGCTTGGGTTTATGTTTATTTCCTGATATCAGCATACTGGATAGCATATATAAAACTGGAAATGTTGGGTTCACTGCAGGAATATATTAAAGTTTACTGCTTAGTGCTGAGTATCAATGGAGTTTCATAGATAAGGGATATGGACACTTAAACCAAGTCCACAGTTGGGAAATGATTGTAGCTCATTGTCAACTGTTAACCGTTTGTGGCCGGATTGT
Organism: Ambrosia x helenae; assembly: GCA_030844895.1. Lineage (NCBI taxonomy): Eukaryota > Viridiplantae > Streptophyta > Magnoliopsida > Asterales > Asteraceae > Ambrosia > Ambrosia x helenae. The sequence goes on along the minus strand of CM061230.1, from coordinate 7,050,809 downwards.
GCGTTTTTTCCCATCAAAAGCAACAAATAACGGTTTGATCTTTACAAGATCGTTCAGTTCCGCCATAACTAATCTTTAAGAAGGTCTAAAAAAGACATCATTACCAAAATGACTATATGGTCTTATACTATATTGGCAAAGTATGAGGTTCAGTCAGAAACGGGTCAGTTTGGTTTGGGGTCAAAGTCAGTTTATTGTTTATCCAAGTAGGTTCGGGTGATATAGGGAGTCATATTAAAAAGGATTCACAATTCTGAATAGTAGATAATTATTGTTTTAACAATTCTGAACAGAGCATATATTGTCTGCTCTGAATATTTTTTTTATAGTTGGTTGATTTCTTTCTGAAAACATTACTGTGTATCAACATAGAAGACCCGTGATTCTCGTGAATATATCAGTTCCCAAATATGAAATTAAAGTTAGTGAGTTAGTGTTCACTGTGTTTCTGTTCTTCGTATTTAGTTTTGTTGTCCAGTTATGTTATATTTTCAGTTAACTCACTCAATAGACTTTTTCTTCACATAACTTACAATCATGTCAATGTACGTAAATAATGTCATAAAAAACCATTTAAACAAAAGTAAAATCAAACAAATACCATGAGATAAGAAGTACATAACATATATATATACACACATACCCACTTCATATAACACATATCTGCCTTACAAATATAGAATCCTAAAACCAATATCAAAATGAAAAACAAGTAATAACTGGAATTCGAGTGGATTTATATGGCTTATCTTCATCTCTTCATCTTGTTAACTCTTACCATGACTGCAACGTGTATCTTGTCAATGATGTCCGTAGCATACACGAAAAGATTACGTCTCCATCGCTTCTTCAACACTAAAACTACAATAACACCCCAAAATCCTGTTGCAAAACCGCATGTTATATCCATATAAAACCATAACTTGTTGGGCTCATCAGTTGCTTCATATTTGCTATTCACTTTTGTGGTTGGGTCTTCATGATTGGAACAATTCTTTGGCAACGGAGCTCCACACAGATCTTTGTTCCCTGCATATATTGATGGATCGATGAGGGTCTGTAACTGACTTCCTATCGGAATTCGGCCCGACAAGTTGTTGTTTGACAAATTCAAATGGCTCAAAAAAGTCAAAGCTGCAATGCTCGGAGGGATGAGACCGTCCAATTTGTTTCCTGATAAATCGAGAGAAATTAACGCTGTCATGTTTCCAATGTGATCTAGAATGCCTCCGCTAAGATGATTATTGGACAAATTGAGACCCACCAACTCACAAAGTGCAGTTAACTCTACAGGTATGTCTCCAACAAGTTGATTGCTTGAAAGGTCCATGTTAGTGACAATTGACCATGTCTTCGTATATTCAAGAGAAATGCCTTTCATTACCTCAATCAACACCTCCTCAGTACCCAAACCAATGTCACCACCTTTAGGTTTGTGAACCATACCTTGCAATTCTCCTAGACAATGAGGAATTGTTCCTTTTAAGTTGTTGTGTGCAACATCCAAAACTTGAAGCTCTATATTTTTGCATAGAGACCGAGGAATTTCTCCAGTGAAGTTGTTATTGTGTAACCTGAAAACCTGCAATAATTTCATTTTTTCTCCAATCGATTCCGGTATTTTTCCGCATAATGCATTATCACCCAAATCTAAGACCCGTAAATGACTTGTATTCCAAATTTCTGCAGGAAGCTTACCACTAAAGTTATTATCATTCAAGTTCAATGAAATTAATGATGACATGTTCCCTGTAAAACTTGGAATCGTGCCACTTAACCCATTTGAGTTTAATTTCATGAATTCCAATTCTTGCAGATTCTTAAAACATTTGGGAATTTTCCCTGTTATCCTATTTCTGGAAAGATCAAGAACAACTAACCATGTCCACTTGCACAAGGACCTTGGAATTGACTCATTGAAAAGGTTATTTTGTAGAAATAAGGCAGGAAGATATTCATACGAAGAAATTCTATATTCCCTCCTTGGAAGGTTGGTTAATGGTCCGCTAAGGTTGTTGTGGGAGAGATCTATGTAAGAATTTATGGGCATCTTTCGCAACCACATGGGCAGAGGTCCTGAAACTGTTGCATTAGACAACACTAAACTTTTAAGTTTTCTCTGATTTTGAAGCCATTGTGGAAACCCATTTTCAATCTTGCAAGACCTGAGATCAATTCTTATTAACTGGAATGGAGGCAGCCACTCACTTGAAACATTGAATGTCAACTTACTGTTATAAGCTGCATCCAAGTCCTCCAACATTGAAAGGTTAGCAAAATGGGATTCATAAACTACTCCTTCCAAAGAATTATTATTGACAAAAAGATAACGGAGCTTGGAGAGTTGCCCAATTGAAACCGGAATAGTCCCGCTTAACCTATTGTCGTATAGAGACAAAGTTGTTAAAGCAGCTAATCTCCCAATGGATTCTGGAATGGGACCTGTTAAGTGGTTATCATGTAGATATAACTCTTGTAACAACTTTAATTTACTCACAGATTCTGGAATGGGACCTGTTAAGTAGTTAGCAGATAGATATAACTGTTGTAACAACTTTAATTCACTCACAGATTCTGGAATGTAACCTATTAAGTTGTTATGGGAGAGATCTAACAGTTGGATGTTTGAAAGGGTAGTAAGATTATGAAGAACATGAGATAGAGTTGTCTCTTTGAGGTTACAACATGACAACTTTAAAAAGAAGGGCTCTAATAAAGAAGGGCTCATGCTTATCAACTTTAAAAAGCTGGATGAAAAGTTTAATGCAGCACCATCAGGATATGAAAGATCCAGGAATTGTAAGGATGTCATGTTTTGAAAAAAGCGAGGGATTTTATCTGTGAAAATATTCCAGCTAAGATCCAGTTGTTTGATGTTGGAAAGTTTAGTGCTAAAATTACGAAGCGGACCTCGATCGTCAATCAAAAGACCACAATTTGACAACTTTAACACTTTTAGTGAAGGAGCCATGTAAAGCCACACATCAAAGATTTTTGCTCCAGCAAAATTCACATTACTTAAGTCAAGATAAGTAAGTGACGAAAGGCCGGAAATCCAGGTAATATCATATGACATGAGGTAACGGGAATAGTATGAATGAAGATCAAGAATCTTTAAATGAGAAAGATTTCCAATGTGATAAGGAATAATACCAGAAAAAGATGAATAGGAGAGATTGAGGTAAGTGAGTTGGTTCAAGGATCCAATGAACTCAGGGATCTGATTTCCTTGAAAATCATTCCCACTCAAGTCTAAGTATTTTAGATGCCTCAACTCTCGTAAAGAAGTGCTCAACTTTTTTCCAACTAAGTATTCTCTATAAGAAGTATAGTGATCACCTCTAAGATGAAGACTTTCAACATTTCCAGTGACACCATCACACGTGACTCTTTCCCAACGGCAACAATCATCGCCAACCCATGATGACAACATATCATATGATGGCGATATATCATGGCCAATGGTGACACTATGTTTGAACTCGAGAAGAGCTAGGCGCTCATGCTCAAAGCAAGCCACGATGCTATTTCTATTTCGAGTACCCAAACAGGATTTTGTGGTTGCAACCAAAATAATAGTTAAAAATATAAAATGGAGCCCCAAACCCCATGGATAACCCATTATATAATCTAACAACAGTGATTAAGCTTGAAAAAAAAAATATATGAAATGTAAAGATGGATTATTATGATGAAATGATGGAAAAGTATAGCCATGGAAGACTTGGAAGTCAATAGGAAAGATTATATCCACAAATTAGTAATCTTAGGGTCCTACTCTGTTTTTCCATGTCTTCAGGAAACAAACTTTGAAGTCAACATCCCCTGAATACGACAGCGCAGACAGATTTGAAACAAATATGCAAGATTGTGCCGCGGTGGAGGTGCTAATGTTCTGGTGCAGTCTGCTATGTGGCTGTGCTGTGGTGGCGGGAAGGGACGGTGGGTTGCGGCGGTTGTGATGCTGCAGGTGACAGAGAGAGAAGAGAGAGTAGAGGCGGTGGTACGATGGTGGTAGAACCATGAAAGTGAGCTCTGTTGTTAAACGCTTCCATGAATTTCTCACGAACAAGAGCCATCTTCTGTTTTTCACTACATTTTCCCTTTTCTGGTGAATCATTTTGACGTATTTCATAAACGTCTTTGTATTCTCCATGTTGTTGCAAAAATTCTAAGGATCTCGATTGACTCACGCGTGAAGCCGAATCATGTTGATGCTGATATGGCAGCGCATCAAGCCCCATTAGTTTGGCAACCAAATTATATGGACTTTGCTTTGAACCCTCTTCCTTTGACATTTTTGTTGTCAAACAAACTGATAAGCAGCGGATTTGGATCGATAGATAATGAAACCGAGAACAATCGTTAATGGATTGATTGAATTAGTTTGGAATTGTACAATACAGAACCTATATATACATTGTCTGGATAACTGTTTGGTGGTTAAAAGCAGTTAAATTTGGCACCAATAACCGTTAACTTCTGCAGGGGCATTTATGGCTTTTTACTTCTGTCTTTGAGGTGCGCCTTTTGTATGTTTGATTGATATGCTGCTGCTTTTTGTCCGAGAACTGATTCGCTGTGTATGCAGTCTTATCATACATACACACGCTTTACATACAATAATATTTACATAAAACACAAATAAACATAGTTTGAATTTACTAAATAACAATTTCTCGGGCAATAAGCATCTTTATTGGCGTTCCGTTTACTCTTCTATGTGATGGAGATTTTCTTAAGTCGGATACAATCTGTATGAACCAATATTGAATCAATATACTTCATACAGTAGTTGCTTCGAATATAAAGTTAGTCAAATTTATCATAATTTAAAGTAATTACCAGTTTCTGAATTAAATATAAAATGGTTAAGTAGCTAGTGTTTAACAGTCTATATTGTTTGACCAGTTAGAGATAAAACATCATCAACCCATTCATAAGTAAACGGGTTTAGATTGCCACCTCTAATTTGATGTAGATGTCGCAATATCCGCAAGTTGGGTGGCTGACGAAATCATGTGCACATTGAAACGGGTCAGTTGGGTTGATCTGTCACTGGTCCCCAAAATTATACAATTACTCGCCGGTTAGTGTATCAAATATGATTACAAAAACCAAAAATATATTATTTCAGTAATTATCTAACTTTTTTAGTTGTTCCTATATAGCTAAAATGGAACATGTAAATGTATGGATGTATATCATCTATTAATGTATGACAAATTGACAGTTCCCTCATATTGTGAACATGTAAAATCATCATAACTGCACTTGGTTGCTAATGACTGTAATTTTTCTGACATGACAAAGAAGGAGCATTTTATAAAATTAACAGTCATCAAAACGGTTTCTTGAATAAAAACTGAAATAAGTGGGAAAAACTGAAATCGGATGACTGCTTTACCGATCAGTCATCGAAACAGTTTCTTGATCAAAAAGGTTGTTGGATTAGGCTGCTGATTGGGGAGCATTTCATATAAACAGGCTACTGATTACCAAGACCCAAACAAGGTGCTGCTAAAGGAACATTTACCCAACTTTAAAGGATTGATCTCACACAAGCATTTAATCAAACATGTGGCGTGCATATAATTTTAAGTATTCAGCTCTGTTACCTTTGGGTTTAAGATATAATGTTGTAAAGTAATGAGGTGATGGAAGTTCAATTAAGGCAATCACTTCAGCCAAAGGATATAATTTCTGAATCGTTTATTAGTTTATATAAGTCTAAAGTCATTCGATTCATATTGGGCTTTAGAAAAATCAGAGCAATTCAAAACCGAAGGATCAATTTAGTCCATGAGTTGCAAGCCCATCTCCAGATATAAATAGAGGTTCAAGTCGAGTTTTTTAAATACCCGGTTCCAGGTATGAAACTGGTTTATGGTATAATCAGATTTTGAAAAATCATGTATTGAGATAAACTGGGTAAGGTTCAAGTACGTGGTATTGAAGAAAAAACCTATACTCTATGTACCCGGGTAAGGTATGGATGTATATCATCTATTAATGTATGACAAATTGACAGTTCCCTCATATTGTGAACATGTAAAATCATCATAACTGCACTTGGTTGCTAATGACTGTAATTTTTCTGACATGACAAAGAAGGAGCATTTTATAAAATTAACAGTCATCAAAACGGTTTCTTGAATAAAAACTGAAATAAGTGGGAAAAACTGAAATCGGATGACTGCTTTACCGATCAGTCATCGAAACAGTTTCTTGATCAAAAAGGTTGTTGGATTAGGCTGCTGATTGGGGAGCATTTCATATAAACAGGCTACTGATTACCAAGACCCAAACAAGGTGCTGCTAAAGGAACATTTACCCAACTTTAAAGGATTGATCTCACACAAGCATTTAATCAAACATGTGGCGTGCATATAATTTTAAGTATTCAGCTCTGTTACCTTTGGGTTTAAGATATAATGTTGTAAAGTAATGAGGTGATGGAAGTTCAATTAAGGCAATCACTTCAGCCAAAGGATATAATTTCTGAATCGTTTATTAGTTTATATAAGTCTAAAGTCATTCGATTCATATTGGGCTTTAGAAAAATCAGAGCAATTCAAAACCGAAGGATCAATTTAGTCCATGAGTTGCAAGCCCATCTCCAGATATAAATAGAGGTTCAAGTCGAGTTTTTTAAATACCCGGTTCCAGGTATGAAACTGGTTTATGGTATAATCAGATTTTGAAAAATCATGTATTGAGATAAACTGGGTAAGGTTCAAGTACGTGGTATTGAAGAAAAAACCTATACTCTATGTACCCGGGTAAGGTATAACCAGATATGGGTCCGGGTATAAATACCCAGTTTTAAGAAACAAGTTTTCTTTATTATTACTTAATACAAAAACAAATGGCAAAATGGTTTTTAATAAGGGGAATTGGAATTAAATAATTCCAACTTTACTGGGTTAGAAGACAATAATTCTAACTTAAAAGTTGAAATTTAACAGGCCCAACTTATCATGGATTTTATTCTATTAGATCAAAACTAACTGGGTTAATCCATATGTAGTCACATATGTAGTCAGCCTAGTAACAAAGTTGATTGATGACAAGTAATGTGCATGGTTATTGGATTGTGTAATATTAAAAAAGAAGCTTTGAAAACATGTAAATATTGATACACATACAAGTTTAATCAACAACGTGTGTGTGTGTATATATATATATATAACATATACCTTTCATGTATAGTCTTAACTAAAAAAATAAACAAGTGCACACGTATAATTAGAAGTAGGTTTTGTGGGTTATGGAGTATTGATCCTATACAATTGTTTTTCTTCTGAAAAAAAAATGACATATTCCTTTTACCCTTTTACAATAGAAACATTTTGTCACTTCATATTAGATTTTTTTATCCCGGGAACCTCCCAGGGTATAATCTAGTTTATAATATGTATAATTATATATATACACACAACTTATAGTTACGTTTATAGTTTTATACATAAAAATTTAGTGGGTTTGACCCAATATATGTAAACATACAATTATATTTACACTTAGTAGCACAATCAACTCAATGATAATTTAACACAAGTTCAATACTAAAACCCTAAGTTGTGAAGCAACAGTCTTGAATTAATCCTCTCATTAGTCGTCCGTTGTCAATTGCTTCCCGCTATTACTATACGCAACAATGCGGCAATTCTTCTCTGTAGTATGCTCATCACCTCACCGGCTTCAACCTAAGACTCATTCTCGGAATATTCGGACGGTCAAAAAAATATGATTGTCAGAATCACTCGTCGCTCGCTCAAAAAAATATGCGTTCGAAAAATGCTCACTTGGTTGTAAACAACCCAAGCACGAGCAAAAGTTCACTCAATTCGGCTTGGCTCGGCTCGTGAACAACCCTACTTCTATCCACATGATTGTCACCACATATTAGTAAAACCCCTAACAATACGCACAAACAAAAGTGTCATGACTCATGATTATCCCTGAATGCAAGTTAAGCTTACATTTTTGTTTGTGTTCAGAAGATAGAAATTAACAGAAAGTAATATTCATTTTTGAAATAACTACAAAAAAATTGCCATTTAGTGACATACAAAAAATGTCACAAAAAACCCAAAAAGTGCCACTAAAGATTGTTATTGGAATGAGCGACACAAAAAAAGTGCCACTATAAACGGTAACACTAAAGCCTTTTAGTGACGCAACACTAAAAACATTTGAGCTTTTAGCGGCAATTTTTCATTTGCCACTATAAATGCTTAGTCTTTTAGTGACACTTAATTTTTGCTACTAAATCACTGATCACATCAAATTAAATGCCTATATACACGTTTATCGTATTAATTTTGATTAATTAAATCATTATTTATTTACAATATAAAATACAATTTAAATTGTAAAATATAGAAGTTATAATATTATTACTCCAATTACATCTTCGATTGTCTTCCAAATGTTTTTCAAAGGTCCAATAAGTGTTAAAATTAAGTCTAAATATCAAATACAAAACACAAAACTAACAAATAATTGAATAAAATGTGAAACTTCATTGCTTTTAAGAATAATATCCTCATCAATCAGGCCATGGATATCATCAGGTCCCATTATATAAGTTCCAAACCATCTTCACTGTTTTGGTTAGTCGTCAATTTCGTCATCGATCTGGTGAATAATCGAATAGCTTTTGTCAATTCAAACAAGGGTACGGAACAAACTAAACCCAAGGGTAGCAACCATTCCAACCTGTCATATAAAATGAAAGACAGAATTAGTTGCTGTGGTAAATAAATTAACATGTGAAAGTTGAAATTAGAGGTATCATTTTTTACCTATATAATAATGAATGAGTCAATTTTAGCCCAACATGACAAACAAGTAAAGGGGGGATTTTTCAAGACAAACTATAAAGAGGGTCAAAATGTATGGTTGTGTGGGTTAGATAACGGGTCAAAACTAATAAACTTCTAATCATATGTTGCTACAGAACGAACAAAAAGCTCAACGCAATGATGAAAACTAAATATAAAAAAAGATGAAAATAACTTATAAAGAGAAAGCATGAAATGAAAAAGAAAGAAACTACCTCAGCAAACAGTTCCTATAATATGATTTTGGACACCGCCTGCAAGTAGCAAACTACAAATCTTTCACCTTTTATTTATGTTTGCTTACAGACAACACATTTGTGCGCTGGATATATAGAGGGTTCCAGAACAATGAAATACCTACAAAACATTAACAGTTTTAACACTTTAAACTAATGAACATATATTTTGAACCCTTATCATAAAATAAGTTTAACTGCTATGCGTTCAAAAAAAAATAATAAAATAAAGTTAATACAAAATATGTTCATGCAAAAAATTCGTTACTGCCTTCAGAACGAACCCATATTGACATGTGACGTTTTATCCATTTTAATAATCATTTATAATTGTTTTTAATAAGATTGTATAACTAAAAAAGTACACGTATAGTGTTTTTAGTTATAAAAATGAAAGGAATTAAATGAGACACATTAGTATGTAATTTAAATAGGTTAGTGTACACCTTGAAGTTGAAAATTTACAAGAAAAACTACTTTCATACATAGTTATCAAACGCGTGAGGCGCACTCAAGGCGCTTAGGCTCCGCCTGTGGCCTAGGCGAGAAGCGCAAAAAAGGCGCAAGCCTAAGAAAAAAAAGCGCAAATAAAAAAATTAAAAAAATCACCAAATCATTAAACATAACAATCATCTTATAAATCATATAAACATAAAATGATTAACTTAGCCATAACTGCTAAAAGAATTAACGCGCCGTTGATAACTATCTGGTACATAAAATGATTAACTTAGCCACAACTTTAAAAGGTTTTTAAAGTGGCTTTTTTTATCTAGGAGGGAAAAGCGGGATCTTGTGGCTTCTAGGAAATTGGTCGCCTAGGCGGTCAAGGCGATGGCTTTTGATAACTACGCTTTCATAAAATAAGTTTGTGTAAAAGTTGGTTCTAGCATTGTAGATGGTCTAACATTAGTTCTTCTACTTGATTAAAATGCTTCACACTTCACAGTAGCAAAAAAAAAAAAAAAAAAAAAAAACAAAACATGCTATGAGAGAGCGCACAAATTTATCAAAACTAGAGCTAGTAATATTGATCAATTTATTTATGAATAGACAGTTTTGGCCAATTTCAAACGGTCATTATATGGAAAAAAAAAAGATACAAAGAAATGGGTCGAATGTGTCAATTGGGTGGAAACTCGCCCGAACTCAATACTTTTAACAGATACATCCTCCTAAATCCTTCATATTCAAAAGATTCCGATTATAATTGCATAAATATTGTATTTATTTTTGTCATGAAAGTATTTTACAGCAATAATTAATTGTGATAGAGTGAGACAGTTACCAACAACAAATTTCAAATTGTATGTTAGCACTATGAATTAATGTTTTTGGCTCCGGATATTTGCACAAGTAGTAATTTTATTCAGACAACCCTATACGGGTCGTAGAGAGCTCTACGGCTCGTAGAGCCACTTTTTTCAGACTTCTACGAGCCGTAGAGGCCTCTACGGCTCGTAGGTACTCATTACCAATGATTGGTAATCATACAATCATTGCTAATGATTGCCTACGAGCCGTAGAGGCCTCTACGGCTCGTAGAAGTAGTCTTAATATTTTTGAGAATGAAGAAGCAGAAGATTGGTGTTTTATGGTGCCTACGGCCCGTATAGGCCCCTACGGGTCGTAGACAAAAAAAAAACCAAAAACGTTTGGGACGAGGTTCGATCTTAGGCACATTATCACACAATCACACACACAAAGTCTTATTAAGCATATGGGGACCATCTGGGCTACCAGTTCGCTGGTTTCTTAGTTGGAAAGTTTTAATATAACATAAACCAGTCTTAGGCAGCCTCTACGGCCCGTATAGGTCTATACGACCCGTAGATATGGTTTTTTTTTTTTTAAATCATTTTAATTATGTAATAATTAATCCCGAGCATGTAATACATTAACACAAGCATGTAAAACGTGAACACAATTGTTTATAACATAAACCAATATAAACCAACGTCGTCTCGATAAGCGTGTAAAATAAACGTTAACAGAAACGTTCAAAATAAAACTAATCGTTTATATACGCAACAAAATAAAACTAAAAGTTAACAGAAGCGTTCAAAATAAAGATTGTTTAAATACATAAGATGATCAGAAATAATACATCGTAGAGTCAGTCGGCGGCGCGGTCCCGGGCTCCTGCGAAGACGTGTCGGGCTGCTGGGAGGACGTCACGGGCTCGTGCGTGCTGGTCCCTAAAGTCGGTGGGACACGAGCCTGCATGCCTAGGTGGCGATACATATCCTGCTGGCCAGCAATCAACCAGCGCATCGCGTCGTCCTGCCGATCACGCCACTGACGCGTATCGGCGTCCTGCTGCTGACGCCAGGCGTCCTGCTGCTGACGCCAGGCGTCCTGCTGCTGACACCAGGCGTCCTGCTGCTGACGCCAGGCGTCCTGCTGCTGACCCCAGGCGTCCTGCTGCTGACGCCATGCACGCATCTGGACAGCCTCCTCGGCAGCCGCACGAACGTCCGCCCTAACATCAGGAGGCAACCTGAGGGAGTGATAAACGCGCCCCGGTATCTGCAAGTCCTCAGGCTGCTGCTGAGGCATCTCGACGTCCCTAAGACCGCCCCCCTCCTGCTCATGCACAAACTGCAACCCGACCTCCACAGCATCACCTGCAATGGATAACAATAAATAATTAATAAATAATAATAATATTCCAGGATTTTATAAAAAAATTGGGCAGAGTTTCCCCTGTTTTTAGGCAATCCAGACAACACAAGTTGTCTACAAGTTTCCCAAATAATAATAGTAGTAATAATAATAATAATAATAATAATAATAATAATAATAATAATAATAATAATAATAATACCTCTAAGGCCCTGATGTACTAACGGCTCATGCACAAACTCCACGCCACCGGTGCCAATCAGATAGTGGTACTCATCATGATCCGGCGTCTTCGCCTTCTTCGCCGCACAAAGCATAGCCTTCATCGTTTGTAGACCTATTGGGCTGAAAGAAACTCAAAAACATTAACATTAATAATAATAATAATAATAATAATAATAATAATAATAATAATAATAATAATAATAATAATAACAACAACATTAATAACCGAAATACCTGGGCGGTAGTGACGGAAACCGATTACGGTTAACATAACCGTAATACTTCACGCCATCGCAGCGCTCAGCAATCCTGCTGATGAGCCCCCCGCATGGGAGGCCTCCCTTCAACGGCTTATGGGGGAAGGCGGCAAAAAACTCGGCCATGACCCGATGCAAGGCAATCGGCTTGCCGGTGAGTATGCAATGCAGGTACATCAGGTCCGTCTTCGTCACCCGCTCGTTACTATTCCCCCGTGCCGTTAGGGAATAAGTAATGCAACGGTGAATGTAACGAACTACGGGGTGACGAATGTTGGATGCCCTGTCACACCTATCCCTGCACAGCATAATAATAGTAAATAATAATCAGAACAAAGATATTGAAAAAAAATAATAATGATGATGATAATAATAATAATAATAATACTTCTCTGTCGGGTTGCCGAACACGGGACCGCCAATGGTGGGCCACCACGCATAGAGGTCGTCATCAGCGACAGTAGTCACCGCCCTAGTGTAGACATCCTGAACATTAACATTAACATTAACATTTCGAATAAGAACAAAAACAAAAATAATAATAATAAAAATAAAAATAATATTAATACCTCTACAAGGTCGTCGCGAGTGTACCACCCGAGGTGCGTAGCCCAGTCATCTAGAGAATAACCATACTCAACGCCGAGTATGGAAAACTCAATGTCACTCGGTGGGCGGCCTGAAGATCCGGCGCCCGACGATCCGGCGTCCGACGATCCGGCACCGGGCGGGCGAAACCGAAAGGTGGATAGAAACTCTATCACCAACGGCCTATGGGACGGGGCGCAGAAGTCGTCGAAAAACCTGTCCAGTGGGCTCCCTTCCGGGATCCACTGTCGGGCAATCGCCTCAGCACCCCTACACGCCCGAAGCGCGGCCCAAGAAATCCCACGCGCCGGCACAGTCTTCTTCTTCCTCAACCTATGAAATCTGGCACCCGCGTAATCGACGCGCAGAAAAATGCAATGCTCATAGCCTGACATGTCACCCCCTGCCATGTCAGCCCCCGCCTGCACCGCGGCCACATCCTCCTCCTGCTGCTGCTCCTCCTCCTCCTCGCCCATGTACTGCTCGTCTACCAAATGTGCCATAACTGCAAAATCAAAGAATATATAGTTAGTTATGGCGTTTCTATAATTAAGGCGTTTCAAAAGAATCGCCAAAACTATATAGTTTTTGGCGATTCAAAAGAATCGCCAAAACTAATATAGTTTTTGGCGATTCAAAAGAATCGCCAAAACTAATATAGTTTTGGCGATTCAAAAGAAACGCCAAAACTAATATAGTTTTGGCGTTTCAAAAGAATCGCCAAAACTATATAGTTTTTGGCGATTCAAAAGAATCGCCAAAACTAATATAGTTTTGGCGATTCAAAAGAATCGCCAAAACTATATAGTTTTTGGCGATTCAAAAGAATCGCCAAAACTATATAGTTTTTGGCGATTCAAAAGAATCGCCAAAACTAATATAGTTTTGGCGTTTCAAAAGAATCGCCAAAACTATATAGTTTTTGGCGATTCAAAAGAATCGCCAAAACTAATATAGTTTTGGCGATTCAAAAGAAACGCCAAAAACTAATATAGTTTTGGCGTTTCAAAAGAATCGCCAAAACTATATAGTTTTGGCGATTCAAAAGAAACGCCAAAACTATATAGTTTTTGGCGATTCAAAAGAATCGCCAAAACTATATAGTTTTGGCGATTCAAAAGAAACGCCAAAACTATATAGTTTTTGGCGATTCAAAAGAATCGCCAAAACTATATCAAACCATAATCAACAATAATTATCAACAATAATCAACAATAATAACAATTATCAACAATTCTATAGGATATTCTACAATTATCTAAAAAAAAAAAAAAAAAAACTGAAAAAAATTGAAAAAAAAAAAACTAAAATCAACAATTATCTAACCCCTCAACAATAATCTACAACTATTAACTAATTTAAACATAAAAACTAATTAAAATTAACTTTAAAAAAAATACCTTTTTTCGAAATGGTGATGGATTCGGGTTGAAAGAAGGGTTTTCGTGGTCGGATTCGGGTGGTGGTGGTGGTTGCAGTGGTGGAGAAGGAAGTGGTGGTGGTGGATTAGGGTGGTGGTGGTGGATTAGGGTGGTGGTGGTGGATTAGATGAAAGGGGCGATGGGGTTGGGTTAGGGTTGGGAAAGTTTGTTTTGGGGCTTTTCTGATCTGTTCGTCTGCTCAAAACTGTTTTAATAACTTTCCTACGGCCCGTATAGGGCTTTACGGGCCGTAGATGGGCATTAAAACTCTTCTATGTCCCGTATAGGTCCATACGGCCCGTAGGTGAAAAAAATTTTAAAAAAACGGTTTGTACGAGGTTCGATCTTGGGCCTATCCATTCTCACACACACACATACACACTTATAGTAACAATGGGGACCATCTGGGCTACCAGTTCGCTGGTTTATATCCCACAAAAATAATATATAACATAACACTGAAAAGCAAATTTTTTTTTAAAAAAATCATCGTCTACGGCCCGTAGAGACCAATACGGGTCGTAGACTCATATTTTTTTTTAAAAAAACTACTGATTTATATATATAAACTTCACGAATTGTTTGAAAAAAAAAAATTCTCTACGGGTCGTAGAGACGTCTACGGCCCGTAGACTAATTCCATCTACGACCCATAGAGGGTCTCCTACGAGCATCTCCCTGAAGTCTACGGCTCGTAGAGGGCCCTACGACCCGTAGATAAAAATTGCCTACGGCCCATAGGGCCCTCTACGGCCCAATTCAAGTTTTGTTTTTTTTTAATTTTGTTAGTTTTAATTATGTGGTATAGGTTTTTTTTATAAAATAACGTTTTCATTTCATATTGTATATGTAAAATAATAATAAAAAATAAAAAAATGTATTTAATAAATCATTATACATTATAAAAACAAATTTACACCGAACTATTAGAAGAATCAGGACAGCCTGTTAGGTCAAACCACTCTGGATCTGTTTGAGATAGCCTACGCCCCTCATCAAGACGATCCCTGTATAGTGCTAACCATGGGTTGTGATTTACATCTACCCAACGCCTCCATGCTCCGCTCGGATAAGGCATCGGAGCGTCGTCTGCTAGCTTCAGCATGATGAAGTGGTTGCCGTTCACGAAGGCCATCGAAATGACCCGATGTTGTATCACGCTTTCAGGATGAATGTGAATAGGGAAGAATGTGCACGCTCCAAGAGGACTGAAGAATTGAAGGACCACACCAAATGCCTGAGCAATCACTAATCCAGTCAAAGGCATCTCCATCCATTTTGAGTTTGGTGCATCCCCGAGTCCCCTCCAATCTATGGACGAGTATATGCGGGCGAACGCGTTATCGTCGAATCCGTTCAAAATCTCGTACCAGTCCTCATGGTATTGACCCATCAACTCTTCTTTAAGAACGTGGCGGATCAAATCCCAGTCTTCCTCCTCCCTATCCAAAGCCACAGCTACAGATCGGAACCCACAGTTACCGTCTGGCTGAACATCTTGAATATGCGTGACAAACCGTCGATACAGGGGATCAATCTGATGCTTAAATGCTCTAAGCACAAATTTATACCTGTCACAGCCAAACATTGGGAAATCATGATTAGGGATGTGTACTGTATATATATGTATGTATGTATGTATAAATAGTTATTTATGTACCTGTCCCCTCTTAAGAGTGGATACTTTTTGCTACACACTCTCATTGTATCTCTACCTGGGTCTGATGGCCTACGTCTTCTAACAGGCTCGTCTTCCTACAATGGATAACAATAAAATTATAATAACAATAACAATAATAAATAATAATAAATAATAATAATAATAATAATAATAATAATAATAATAATAATAATAATAATAATACTAACGTCTTCTTGCGCATCCTCCTGCTGATTTTTTTTCTTTGATTTTGTAGTTGGGCGCCCACGAGTATTCTTTTGTACCTCAGGAGGTTGAGTGTCAGTCATACTTGGATTTACCACCGACTTTATTTTTGACAACATATTTCTCTGAACGCGTGGTGATTGAGACAGCAGTGTCTCTTTGACTATTTCCCACTCACTCGCAAGGTCAGGTTCGCTCCATACTACTTCCGGTTCGTAATTCAGTCGTGTCCAGAAGACGTCTATTTCGGACAGCTGAATTTTTATTCCTGTATTCAATAAAATAATAATAATAATAATAATAATAATAATAATAATAATAATAATAATAATAATAAAGTAATGGTATTACCTTTATTTATATACGAATCTAATCGACATGCACACGGTAACCCAGAACTCGCGAAAAGCTGGTGACCACAACTCTTTTTTCGTTTCCTCAACTTCTCTATATTTTTTATCTCATTTATCATCTTCTCGATCGCTGCATGGGAAACGTTACCGAGTAGGTCCTCAAAAATCGGTAAGTCATGGTGCACCTTTTTCACAGACAAACTCTCTTCAAACGAGTGGTTTATTGCCCTCTCTTGTGACGTTACCACATCGTCTGCAATCATCACAAGTTTGTGGAGCGAGTTGTTCGGCCCCTTAATGTGCATCTTAAACCGTGAATGCTGGCTCTCAGCTCTGTTGGTCGTATACTGACCAAAGTTGTAGTTTGTGTCTGTCCATGCAGAAACAAACCTTTCTTTGTAGTCACGGAGCCAGACCCGGTCTATATATTTAAAAACACCTGTAAAGATAGAACAAAGATATTTGTTAATGTGTGTATGCGTTTTAAACTAAATTAATAAAATATGTACCAGTTCGTTCGTCTTGACATAGTCGTCTGTAGAATCGGTCTAACCAGTGCTGATAAAATGCCGGAGATGAAGATCTACATAATCGCTTAAAAGATTTCACGAATATTTTCCAATCTTCATCTCCAAAGGCTTGTCTGCAGTGCTTCAGTATATTTCGTTGAATGTGCCACCTGAATGCATAACAACAACAACAACAACAACAACAATAATAATAATAATAATAATAATAATAATAATAATAATAATAAAAATAAAAATAATAATAATAATAATAATAATAACAATAATAATAACAACATGTATACCTGCATAACAACTTCGAAGCTGCTGGAAATACAATGTCGCATGCATTCATCAAGGCTTTCTCACAATCAGTAACTATAGCACGGGGCTCCGTACTATCTTCTAGCAACTCTTTAAGCCTTTGTATCACCCACAAGTAGTTATCTTTTTTTTCACGGGAGATGAATGCATGGGCGACAATAAACGACTTGGATGTTGATGTCATCCCCACAACTTGAATAAACGGAAGTTTATGCTCGTTCGTTTTGTAGGTCGCATCAATCATCAGCACATGCGGGAACGCACGCCATAACCTGTGCGAGGTGGGATGGACAAACAAAATATCCTCGATCGCATTTGTCGAGGCATTCCTCCGGGTGAAGTAAACAAATTTTTTTTCCACCAATGTGGCTTCGAGTACCTGCATAGCAATAATAATAATAATTAAAATAATAATAATAATAATAATAATAATAATAATAAAAATAATAATAATAATAATAATAATAATAATAATACCTGCATTTGAGTCCTGCCCCCATATAACAAATGCTTAACCTTAGTTATTGTGTTATGTATGTCTCTTAAGATGCAGTGACTATCCGGGTTTTGTTTTCTAACGGCCGAATGTATGTCTACTGGTGTAACATTTTGAAAATAAAGTGTATCCACCAATTTTAACTCGGCCGGACCCAGCCTCCTAGCATACGCGTGACCCTCGATGTGTTGGAAAGGTTTGTGATTATGTGTTTGGTTTTGGACCTCCAAAATATAACCATCGTGGCCGGAGTGGTATCTCCCTATTAGTTGAAACGGGCAATTACATTTTTTACTGCCCGTCTTTCGAACCGTGGCTACACTATGATGTACGCCACTACGGTCACATCGTATCCATGCCGATGTTACCCTCCTATTCGGCCCCCTGCCATCAGAAACAGTACGTCCGAATACGGTAATGTAACCATTTTCTTTTGCTCTCTGATAAACCCACTCTGCGAGGTCTTTAAGAGACCTGAATACCTGCAAAATTTATATACGACTTCAAATAGAAACTAATATATACGAGTTCAAATCTCACAAACCCTACGAGTTCAAAATCTCACAAACCCTACGAGTTCAAATAACAACTAATATATACGAGTTCAAAATCTCACAAACCCTACGAGTTCAAAATCTCACAAACCCTACGAGTTCAAATAACAACTAATATATACGAGTTCAAATCTCACAAACCCTAAAACAAATTTAGGTACGGGACTAAATATACGAGTCTAAATATGTACACGGGTCTAAATATCTCACAAACCCTAAATATACGAGTCTAAATATACACGGGTCTAAATTATAAACAAGTGCAAATTCATAAACACACCTGATTCGTTTCGTACGAAACATCCGGGACAGGTTCCTCGCCACCGTTATCACCTCCCTCGTACTGTGGATGACTTGGCGGAGGCAAGTAAAATGACCCCGGTTCTTCTACGTACTCCTCATTCAAATCGGGCAGCAGGTTCAAATCGGGTAGTGCATTCCCGTCACCATAGCGAACAACGGAGCTAACCTCCTCCTCACCACGTTCCACCACGGCTCCGAAAAGGCTTTCCGAGACGTGAGATAGGCTAAACGAATACTCCCATTCATCCGAACCATTACTGTAGTGACCCGAAGACATCGTGGTAGCTTGGAATCGATCGGATTTTTGTGACCCGCGTTTTTAAATTTTCTTTCGTTAACTGAAGAAAGAAGACAAGGAAGAAGAATATATCTGGACCCTCTACGGCCCGTAGAGGCCTCTACGGGCCGTATAGGGTTTAATGCTCCCAACAACCAGGTTTCCTACGGGCCGTATAGCCCTCTACGGCCCGTATAGGTTTAGCTTTTTCAGACACTTTTCAGACTGACACACTGAATGTCAGACACTTCATTCAATCACCTCGTACCTCGTACTGCCTACGGGCCGTAGAGGTCTCTACGGCCCGTATAGGGTTTAAATGAACCCCACCAAACTCCCCTCTACGGGCCGTAGAGGGCTTTACGGGACGTAGAGGGTTGAGCATTTATTACACTGACACCCTCTACGGCCCGTAGAGCCCTATACGAGCCGTAGAGGGCTGTGAAAATTAACTTTTCCTTCTTGTGTAAATAATATCCCCCATGTTTTTCTCCAAGAACTGACACTTGCTATGGTTGATGAATTAACTGATGCTAATATTATCATTGGAATTGTTAAAGGTGGATTGTTTTTAGCATGTAGAGGCCTTGTCACATTCTCAAAAGCATAGAAACAAACAAGTGTTGCATTAAAACCTGCAACAATGAAGAATAAAACCAATGATACACCATTATCTATCTTGCAGCCCCTATTGGTGATTTGGTGGTGACCTAATAACATTTGAATAAAACTACTTGTATTAACTCAAATAGGTAGGGTTTTCATCCTCCATAATATCATAATGACATTGCAAGTAAGGGCATAGATTCCACCTGTTTACAAGAGACATACCGCTAGGGCCCTGAACGGCGACTCTGCCATTCAAGTTAAGCTTTAATTTGGCAATTCAAAATTCAGTTAAACATTAAACATATAACCAAACTCTAATGGCCTAGGTACTATGACAAAAGACTGCATAAAAAGTTAAGGCTCACAGTTTAGTTCAGCCAACTTGCAGCTTATATTACCAATATCATGCACTTTAATATCTTTATGAATGCCATTGGATTAAAGATCTTGAAGAGATTTCACTAAATGAGTAAACTGCTCTCCACAATCAACAAATAACTGATTAACATGCATAAAGCCAACAACATTAAGTCCCATCAAAATACCATAACAAGTTGTGGGTGAAGCAAAGCATCGAACACTTGGCGTGCATGAACGTAAATAAGAAACTAAGTTATTTTTACATATCTTGATGGCCATTCTTAGAAGTAAATAACACCACCAACGATATGCTTACACCCATAATCATGAATGAAACAAAAACTCGAATTACCATATGGTAATCCAAGTTTAAACTCTCAAATCTCAAATTGTGGGTTAATAAATAAAAAACCTTCACTTGGTGGGCATGAAAGAAACCAAACAATAAGATATCTAAACCTAAATTGACAACAATTTATGGAAGTAATCAACACCAATAACTATATATTTACATCTAAAGTTCATGAGAGAAAAAAAAATCAAACTATCATAGGGTTATTTAAGAATAAATATGAGAAATAACAAAGTCTTACTGTTTCCTCATTCTTAATCTCCTCCAAATTGCTGCTACTTTTCTGAAATCATTGGCTAAAGGCATGAACATCTTGATGTTTAATCATTTGATGATGTTTAACAAAGTCGTACTGTTAAAGCAAGGAATATTTATATGATTTGAATGAGGGAAAGGGAAATTTTCTAGAAAGTTGTTTTAAAATTTTTGTGGCATATGCAAAGAGCCATTAAAACTTACTTAAATGTTAAGCGGTACATGTAAAGTGCCATTAAAAGTTTAAATTAGTGGCTTTAAAATCATGTGACGCTAAAAGTATATACCAAACAAATATGGCATACGCAAGTGCCATTAAAAACCGATATTAGTGGTACAAAAACTAAATGTCATTAAAATCGCGTGTCACTAAATGGCAATTTTTTTGTAGTGCCTGTTAATTTTGAAGTTGGTTTCCCGAAATTATGGTGCAAAACCGTTTCGGTTTTTCAATTCATGGTTGATTAGAGATAGGATTGATGACATAGTGGTGAATGCGATGAGCTTAGAGCAGCGAACAGATATGAAACCGGATGTTAGGTTCATGGATAAACTTAAAACAGTTAAATGGTCCTTACAAAAGTGGATAAAAGATATGTATAAAAATGAAGCAGAGGAAGTGGTTTGCTTGAAAAAAGAGTTAGATGATTTGGAGGTTATTATGGAGAATAGGGATTTGTCCGAAGAAGAGCAATGGGTGTTCGAGGAGGGTTCTAAGCGTTTGATAGTTATTGAGTTTTTGAAAAGTAAGGATTTGAAACAAAAATCTCGTGTAAAGTGGGCGAAGGAGGGTGACGAGAATACGTCATTTTTCCATTGTTTTATTAATGGCCGGAAGGCGAGCAATGGTATTCCGGGGCCTATGATCAATGGGGTCTGGGAAACACGTCCTAGTATAGTTAAAAAAGAGGTGATGGTTTTCTTTCGGAACAAATTTAAAGAGGAGATGGTTGTTCGTCCGTATCTAAGGTGCTATGATTTGAGACAATTATCCTCGACAAATGCGAGTGGGCTTGTGGTGCCGTTTTCGGAGCAAGAGATTAAGAAAGCCGTGTTCAGCTGTGGTATTGATAAAGCTCCCGGCCCGGATGGATTCAACTTCCGGTTTGTCAAGAAATTTTGGTCTTTATTTGTGGCTGACTTCGTTGAGATTTTTAACGATTTATATGAGAGCGGTGTTATTAGTCGAGGTGTTGGTTCATCTTTCATTACTTTAATCCCCAAGGTAAACGATCCGGTTTCTTTGGGTGAGTATCGGCCGATTAATTTAATAGGGATTGTCAGTAAAGTTCTTTCTAAAGGACTTGCTAATAGACTGAAGACAGTTATGAATTCGTTGATTCATGAGACACAATCGGCGTTCATTGCGGGTAGATACATTCTTGATGGTCCTTTGATTGTTAGTAAGGTGTTGGCGTGGGCTAGACAAAGTGGCAAACATTTTTTCATGTTCAAGATTGATTTCGAAAAGGCCTATGACAACGTGAATTGGGGTTTCTTGTTGATGGTTATTCGGCAAATGAACTTCCCGAAGACTTGGTGTAATTGGATTTCAGGAGTTCTATCTTCGGCTAGGTCATCTGTTCTAGTTAATGGAGTTCCTACTTTTGAATTCTCCTGTATCCCCTTTTTTATTTATTATTGCTATGGAAGCGCTTTCGGGTCTTGTTAAAAAGTCGTGTTTTGACGGGGATTTAAAGGGGTTCATCTTCCCAATGACGGTCGTGTATATCTCATCTATTGTATGTGGATGACGCTATGATAATGGGGGAATGGTCGGTATCTAATTTCAAAATCCTGAAGCGAATTTTACGCATTTTTTACTTGTGCACGGGGCTTAAGATCAATATTAAAAAATCCACCTTGTATGGTATTGGTTTGAATGGTGAAGAGGTTTCGGTGCAAGCCGAAGTGTTGGGTTGTAGTTCGGGTGACATTCCATTTAAATATCTTGGGATCCAAGTAGGAGCTAATACGGGGATAATAAATAACTGGGATCCGATTGTGGAGGTGTTCAATAAAAGACTTTCTAAATGGAAATCTAGGACGCTTTCTATGGGGGTAGAGCGGTTTTGATTAAATCGGTTCTGGAGAGTCTCCCGACGTATTATTTCTCTTTATTCAAGGCCCTAGTTGCGGTTTTGTCTAAGCTTGAGAAGATGGTTTGGAAGTTTTTATGGGGCGGAAATGAGGATCAAAATAAAATCCATTGGGTTGGTGGGAGGTTGTGACGCGTCCTAAAAATTTGGGGGACTCGGTTTGACCAAGTTGGGCGTTAGCAACAACGCTCTTTTGCTTAAATTGATTTGGCGTTATAGAACGAAGGGTCATGTTTTGTGGAGAAAAGTGATAGAAGCGATCCATGGTTCGAAAAGGAGATGGCTTTCAGTTCCTTACAATAAAAATGTGCGAGGGGTATGGGGGAAGATCGTTAACTGTGGTAATCGGCTTATAGTTAATGGGTCGTCTTTTAGTAGCTTGATTCAAGGCCGCGTGGGTAACGGAAAGGAAATTAGATTCTGGATTGATCCGTGGATGATTTGGGTTCCGTTAAAAAATTTGTTCCCGGCTTTGTTCCGTTTCGAAAAAAACAAGTGGTGTGTCGTGGCGGATTGAGTCAACTTCAATGGGAGATCGGGTATTATGGTTTGGGATTGGAAGAGGTATCCAACTATGCTTCAAGAGACTTCGGAACTTATAGAGTGTGTTCGGATGGTTGCTGATACGGAGCTGTTCTCCTTTCCTGATTTGTGGATGTGGAACGTCAATTTACTGCAGAATTTGTTCGTGCAGGATACGAAAAAATGGGTCACCGATTCGAGCATTCCGGAGCTGAGTTTTGAGGTTCATCGGGTGAAATGGCTTCCAGCTAAATGTAATCTTTTCTTATGGAGAGCCGGACTAAATCGGCTTCCTACGAAAGATGCTCTTCTTAGAAGAAACATCCATGTGGCTACTGCAAGTTGCGTTTTATGTGATGGATCGGAAGAGACGCTTGATCATCTTGTTGCCGAATGTATGTTCTCAAATGGAGTGTGGAGTGGAATCGCTAGGTGGTGCCATATTCCTCCGATTTTTCTGTTTTCGATACAAGACATGCATGTTATTGCGGAGCATTCGGGTTATTCGCAGCCTAAGAAAGACATACTTTGTGGTATTTTGGTGATAACGCTATGGCGTATTTGGAAGGCTAGAAATGAGAAAGTGTTTAAGGAGACGAATGTGTCGATTGTTCAAGTGATTTCCGACATGAAGGCTCTTAGTTTTCTTTGGTTTAATAGTAGACGTAAGGGTAATGATGTGACTTGGGAGGGTTGGCGTTCTTTTGATTTTGATGTTATGTAATTGATTGTGTTTTGTGGCTATCTCCGCCTTGGAGATAGGCCGTTGTTTTTTAATGAAAGTTTCCTTCCAAAAAAAAAAAAAAAAAAACTAAACTGGAAAACAAAACATCCGGCCCCACTCCCCAAAAATCCAGAGACTTGTGATTCTATGAAGTTCGTGAAAATTTTTAGAGAATGATAACTCACACTACTAAAATCAAACTAGAATCACGAAAACAACATTGAATTGGTTTATATACTAATACTCAACCAGTAGGAACCCTTTTAGCCATGGAGTTTTATTCATTTAAAAACTAATACGATTGTGAAATCCCAGGGTAGTGATAATTTGAAATATTATGAAAATGAGTCAAAATTAGACTTTTTCAAAAGAAATCTCTCACATTCCTATGCTTCTTCATCAACTCAAAGTCCTAGATCAGCTACATACTCGAACACGTGCTTGGATGATAGACGAGTATGTTATGGATGTTATGAAGTTAGTGGGATGTTGAAGTATCCTGTGATCTTCAGGAATTCTTCACTCCTGTGAGTTTCTTGAATTCTACACCTCATGTGACTTTTTAACATCTGTCTCTTTCTCAAAACTTGGACTTTGTGGCGGTTTAGTTACATGAATATACTCCAAATTCATAAAACACACTCGATATTAAAAAATCAAATAAAAACTATAAACAACATACAACTTAAGGAAGAAGCAATACCTCATGTAAAAGTATGCCATTTTTAGACCAAAATATGATGCTTCTTCAATAACCATGTCACCAATGCATTGAGATCCTTCTATACTAACATGTTTTGGGGAAAATCTAGTAAATTGAGATATGATCATTTGACTGCTGGGACTTCTCTTTACTAGATTTCTTACTCTTAGAAAGAAACAAACTTGAAACTCGTCCCTTGAAAGAGGTATCAATAAATTTAAAATGTTCTTTTGTGCTTAAATCAAGTATTGTGTCTGGGTCTTGATTTTTGTGTTGCCTAGCTAGCAGCATCGGGAGGCCACTTAGGCCATACCCTCTCGTCCTTTTTCTACTCCCCTTAGCCTTATGGTATATAATCGATTTCAATTCATCATGTGAGTAAACTTATATTTTGGTCATATGAGGTTCAGAGCTAAAAGGTCAAATATCTTGTCAAGAATCAAACTGCAAAAGTCAACTTCTATGCGAGATGCAGAAATAAAAATGCCAATGTCCATATTATTATCAAATATGCAAAGCTCAACTGCCTTAAGGAGCTTGGGTCAATCAAAATTGGAATTTGTAGTCAACACTCAAATGCCAATATTACTACATCAAATCAATCCAAAACTTCTTTATTACAGAACCGTAAAAGTCAACAGCAGAGCTATCTTGAATAAAGCTAAAAATTAAAAGTCAATAATGATCTTGCTGATGATTAAAAAATGGACAATAATCAATAGTTCAGGGTGTTAAAAATCCAATTCCCCATGCCATGTCAGCAAAAATTAACCATGGTTAGTCTGATGGTGATACAGGCTAATAAGTTGAAAATACAGTGCGGTGTTGTTCAATTTTGTAATTCAGTGCGTCAGCGGCCAATTGTCAATAGTTCAGGGTGTTAAAATACAATTTCCCTATAAACAAACTAATAAAAATATAACTATTGTCGCGAAGAATTAAGGTCAATAACACAATTTCTATCAAGAAGAACACGTAATTTGTAGACCTACTATGTTTTTCATTTTCCACATAGAAACACTCTGAAGTCAATACTGCAATTTCTATCAAGAAGAACAAGCAATTTTTAGACCCTGCTTTGTTTTTCACTTTCCACATAGAAAGACTGGGAAGTCAATACCGCAATTTCTATCAAGAAGAACACATAATTTGTAGACCCTGCCCTTTTTTTCATGTCCCTCATAAAAAGACTTGTTAGTCAATACCTCAATTTCTATGAAGAATAACACGTAATTTGTAGACTTTGCTCGGTTTTTCATTTTCCTCGTAGAAAGACTTGGAAGTCAATACCTCAATTTCTATCAATAACAAAACATAATTTGTAGACCCGACTCTGTTTTTTCATTTTCTTCATAGAAAGACTTTGAAGTCAGTAGCTCAATTTCTATCAAGAAGAACACGTAATTTGTGGACTCAACTCTATTTTTTCATTTTCGTCATAAAAAGACATGGAAGTCAATATCACAATTTCTTTATCAAAAATAACAAGTAATTTGTAGAATTTGATCTGTTTTTCATTTTCCTCGTAGAAAGACTTGGAAGTTAGTACCTCAATTTCTATCAAGAAGAACACGTAATTTGTAGACCTGGCTATGTTTTTCATTTTCCTCATAGAAAGACTTGAAAGTCAATACCTCAATTTCTATCAAGAAATACACGTAAATTGTAGACCCTGCTCTGTTTTTCATTTTCCTCACAAAAAGATTTGGAAGTCAATACCTCATTTTCTATAAAGAAGACTTATATGTAATTTGTAGACCCTCTCTGTTTTTCATTTTCCTCACAAAAAGACTTGAAAGTCAATACGTCAATTTCTTTAAATAAGAACCCGTAATTTGTAAACCCTGCTCTGTTTTTCATTTTCCTCATAAAAAACTTGGAAGTCAAACCCTCAATTTCTATTAAGAAGAACACAGAATTTGTAGAACCCACTCTATTTTTAATTTTCTTCATAGAAAGACTTGGAAGTCGATACCTATATTTCAATCAAGAAGAACACGTCATTAGTAGACTCTGCTCTGTTTTTCATTTTCCTCACAAAAAGACTTGAAAGTCAATACCTCAATTTCTATCAAGAACAACACGTAATTTGTAGACCCTATTATGTTTTTCATTTTCGTCATAAAAAGACTTGGAAGTCAATACCTCAATTTCTATCAAGAAGAACACATAATTTGTAGACCCTGCTTTATTTTTCATTTCCTCATAGAAAGACTTGGAAGTCAATACCTCAATTTCTATCAAGAAGAACATGTAATTTGTAGACCCTGCTTTGTTTTTCATTTTCCTCCTAGAAAAACTTGGAAGTTAATACCTCAATGTCAATCAAGAAGAACACGAGATTTGTAGACCCTACACTATTTTTAATTTTGCTCATACAAACACTTGGAAGTCAATACCTCAATTTCTATCAAGAAGAACATGTAATATATATACCCTGCTCTGTTTGTAATTTTCCTCGTAGAAAGGCTTGGAAGTCAATACCTCAATTTCTATGAAGAACATGTAATTTGTAGACCCTGCTCTGTTTTTTTTCATTTTCCTCATAGATCATCTACATACTCGAACACGTGCTTGGATGATAGACGAGTATGTTATGGATGTTGTGAAGTTAGTGGGATGTTGAAGTATCCTGTGATCTTCGGGAATTCTTCACTCCTGTGAGTTTCTTGAATTCTACACCTCATGTGACTTTTTAACATTTGTCTCTCTCAAACCTTGGACTTTGTGGCGGTTTATTTACATGAATATACTCCAAATTCATAAAACACACTCGATATTGAAAAATCAAATAAAAACTACAACATACAACTTAAGGAAGGAGCAATACCTCAAGTAAAAGTATGCCATTTTTAGACCAAAATACGATGCTTCTTCAATAACCATGTCACCAACGTATTGAGATCCTTCTATACCAACATGTTTTGGGGAAAAACTAGTAGATTGAGATACGTCATTAGACTGTTGGGACTTCTCTTTACTAGATTTCTTATTCTTAGAAAAAAAAAACTTGAAACTCGTCCCTTGAAAGATGATGATTTACAAGCACTAATATTTTTTTTTGAAACTTTCACAGGAGTTTAAAATGCATCAATAAATTTAAAATGTTCTTTTGTGCTTAAATCTAGGATTGTGTCTGGTATCGATTTTTGTGTTGCCTAGCTAGCAGCATCCGGAGGCCACTTAGGCCACACCCTCTCGTTCCTTTTCTACTCATCTTAGCCTTATGGTATATAATCATTTTCAATTCATCATGTGAGTAAACTTATATTTTGGTCATATGAGGTTTAGACCTAAAAGGTCAAATATCTTGTCTAGAGTCAAACTGCAAAAGTCAACTTCTATGCGAGATGCAGAAATAAAAATGCCAATGTCCAGATTATTGTATTTGTAGTCAACACTCAAAATGCCAATATTACTTCATCAAATCAATCTGAAACTTATTTATTACAGAACCGTAAAAGTCAACAGCATAGCTATCATGATGTTGGCTAGCAATTAGCTATTTATGGAAGATTTTGTTGGATTACTTACAGTAAAATGGAGACCGATCAGATTCTGCAAAAGGAAACAAACAAGGAAAATAAAAAGATTAACAGAACCGGGCTTGTGTTTGACACAATTCCCTTAAACAGATTCGTCGTCTGTTCCCAGGGTACACCGGTTCAACAGTGACGGTGCACTGCGGACTATCTCACTTGCCTGAAAAGAAACCGAAACTGGACTAGTACTGGAACTTGTTGCTGCAATAAGACAGATGTGAGAGTATATGTTTCTGTGTGTATTGTGTTCTGCACACAAGTCTGTATTATATACTTGAACACCACATTGGTTCAAGGATTTTTCCGAGCCAGAACCCATTTTTGCACCCCC
This sequence comes from Ambrosia x helenae, assembly GCA_030844895.1. NCBI lineage: Eukaryota > Viridiplantae > Streptophyta > Magnoliopsida > Asterales > Asteraceae > Ambrosia > Ambrosia x helenae. Next base: position 7,022,410 of record CM061230.1, on the reverse strand, counting down.
CCTGCGCGCGGGTAGGAGTCAGAGGATAATATAACTTTAACAATTTAATTCCTCCATTCAAACTTTACCTTATAAAGTCTTCCAACTTTCATCTTCCCACCAATGTGGGACACAACCAACTCACACACTTAACTCACATTCACTTCTATAATTTTCCAACAGATTTTAAAGTTGATTTAATTCAAATTGAAAATCTGGGAAAACCGAATCAAATTTTAGCAGGAAACAGAAGTCAAAGACATAAAAGGTCAAAATTGATTGTATGTTGAATTGGCTAAATATAATAGAATAGTCAAAGTCATGTGGGCAAGAAGGAATTACGAAAATAAGCGGATGGGTTAGTAGACCAGATCATGATATTGTTTGGGCTGATGTTTATTTCTTGATATCTTCAAAATACATAATACTCAATTAATAAAAAATATGTTGGTGATTTGAAGTCAACAGATAGAAAATTTGTTATTGACTTAATCAACTGGAAATGTTGGGTTCACTGCTGGAATATATTAAAATTTACTGTTGAGTGTTGAGTATCAATGGAGTTTCTTAGAAAAGGGATATAGACAGTTAAACAACGTCAACAGTTGGGAAATGACTGTAGCTCATTGTCAACTGTTAACCGTTTGTGGCCGGATTGTGTGTTTTTTCCCATCACAAGCAACAAAGAACAGTTTGATTTTTACAAAATCTTTCTGTTTAGCCATAATTAATCTTTGAGAAGGTCTAAAAAAATACATCATTACCAGAATGATTATATGGTTTTATATTATATATGTATATGGCAAAGTATGATGTTGAAAGAGTTGTAATTTACTCAAGTTTGAACTAAACAAAAGTGCTGAATCCAAGATAAGAGTCGGTTTAAACTTAAGCCTGCAAAATGATTGGGTTGGGTCCGGTCATGTAACGGGTCATACAGGGTTTAATCAGAAACGGGTCAGTTTGGTTTGGGTTAATGACATTTTTTTTTAATCAAAATAGGTTCGGGTGATATAGGGAGTCATATTAAAAAGAGTTCACAATCATGAATAGTAGCTAATTATTGCTTTAACTAATTTGCTGAGCTCATGATTCTAACAGAACACCAAATTAACAGAAGCATACATTGTCAAACAAAAGCATTGAAACCAAATTAACAGAAGCATATATTGTCTGCTCTGATTATATATTTTTTTTACAGTTAGTTGATTTCTTTCTGGAAACATTATTGTGTATTAACATAGAAGACCCGTGATTCTCGTGAATATATCAGTTCCTAATAGTTATTATTATTATTCTTATTATTATTATTATTATATATTAAAAAATTATTATTAGTTTTTTTTTTAATATTATAAATCCCAAACAACCCCCCCCCCCTTCTTTCTTCTTCTGCCTCCACACGAGTTCATCTCCTACACCAACAAAACCCTAAATTTAAAATAAACCACCGAATTCAAACCTACGATTACAAATCTGTTGATTCTTTCGACACATATGGTTACAAACCCCGATTACAAATCTAACTTTTGAATAACATACGTATGATCATCATATACTAATTTTTGAAATATTTAGAATGTAAACATATATTATAATATGTATCTCATTTTTTTTTTATATTTTGTAGCATATAAATATAAATAATAATGTCATTCAAATATTAATTTCAAAAGAAAAGTCTATTTTTCAAATATTGAATCTATTAAAATGAAACAATACTAAAAATAGTTAAGAAAAACTATATATAAAACTTAAAAATTTGTGAGCATATGTTTTGGGTAAACGGGTATTTAGTTAGGGTGACCGGGTCGGTTATCACCTATACCATACCCATACCCATCCCATACTCGTGAAATATTTTATTTCTAATACCAAACCTATCCCATACCCATTTGGTATCGGGTATACCTGATCGCGTGTCGAAGTGCTAATCAAAAAATATTTTAAAAACTACTCCTTAGCTACAACTGACTGCAGTATAGGAAGCAGGGTTGTCGAACCTCAGGGAGTTTGTGGAAAGTGCTAAGTTACTAATTTCTAATTAAATTAAGATTAACTAAACTAATTTTATGAAGTTTAATGTAAAAGTGCTGCAGTGCTTTTACATTTTTTGTCACGAAGACTAACCAGGTTAGACCTCCATTAGTTTGAGGGTGAGGGAAAAAAATAAGTTGCAAGTTGGAAATGCTAATGACCAAAGTGAAAGTTGGAAGTATTATCCACCAATAGGTGAAAGTTGAGAGTAATTAAATCCATTTCCTCTATTAATAATTAAAAAAACTTATTGTAATAGAAGACTTGAAATTTCTATCCACAAACCCGTGTTCTTTGGGTCCTCCTCCCTTTTTCTTTTTCTTCACACAAAGACTCTGAAGTCAATAATGTAACCTCTCTTCAAAATGTATCATTATGATCAAAATTTTCTTTCATACATATATAAATTAGGAGAATTGAATCTTAATAACCTTAACTATTTGAAATTGGTCCTTGGCACCGCAAACTAAAAAAAAGGCATATATAACCTGTACTATTAATCTATTAGATTATGACACCGAATTTGGGTTAAGTTACTAACCCAGATAGTGTTTTGGCTTACGTGACACCCCCAATCTGGCGTGGCATGCTGATGTGACACCCCCAATCAAACTGGGTTAGTGACTTAAGCCAAATTGGATGCCAGAATCTAATAGGTTAATAGTACAGGTTATATATGGTTAATTTTTTTTAATTTGGGGGTGCCAACAGCCAATTTTGAATAATTTAGGTTAATAAAATCCAATTCCCCTAAGCTCACATTTTATATTCATCGGAAGCGTTTTGCAAAGACCAGGGGCGAAGCATTATGAGGGCCAGGGGTGCCCTGCCCCTATCGATTTTTGGCGCAGTGGTAGAATTTTGCGATTTTCGTAGGTAAATTGAGTTCGGGTTGAGTCCGGCCCCCACCGATTTGCCACTACCGATCGAAAAAAATTGAGTTCGGCCCCCACCATTTGAAGAACCAAGCTTCGTACCTTAACATTTTCCCTAAGATGTATGAAAATAAAGTTCGATACTATTTACAAAATTGATTTAGATGTTTAAATTGAAAATAAAGCTAAATATTGAGATCTATATTTAGTATATATCACTCGTTATTGGTGGTAATCATGTTTTATTTTTTAAGAATGGGCTGATTTGGGCAAAAATAAATTGTAAATCGGTCAATATGGTTCACATCAAACTAGTCAACGGGTCAATTTGGGTCCATTTAGATCTACTTAAATTAGTTACCGGTCCAAATGGGCTGTTATTATAAAATTTTGTTTATTTAAAAAGAGTCCACGTGAGTTAACACCACACATGATCATTGTTTGTCTCTATCACCTACTCCTTGTCACCGACACCATCGCCGCCACTGCAACTACCACCACTCTACCACCGTCATCACCATTACAGCCCGTCACCGCCACCCATTGGTGAAACCATTTTGACCCCAAATCAACCAATTTGTTAAATTCTCATAAATTGTTCCGAACCGTACATGATTTTACCCATTACTTAACCCACCAATTTTGACAGGCCTATCACCAGGCACTCAGTGATTAGATAACTAATTCATTATTAATGAATGTTTGAATTTAGACAAGTTGATAACATTGAATTCATATACATGGCAAACATGTGTATGTGACTTGTGGTCATAAGTCTTGACACCACTTGTAAGTCAACGCCCCAACGACACGCACAAGAAAAATGCGTTATTATATTTAATATCGTTAAATTGTTATAAATGTTTAAAAATGAACAAACAAGGTGTTGCATGTCACTCTGAACAACCTATTATGGCTCAAAATTAAAGATGACCCGTTTGAACGTTATCCAACTTTTTTTTTTTTAATTTTATGGGTAAGGTTTTTGTTGTTTATGTTTTCTTTTTTTTTTTTTAAATTTATAAAAATTCTAAGCTATACAATCGACACAAAACAAAAATAGGCCCAATTCATGTGAGAGAGGAACTTGTAACATGCTTGACAAAAAAACGTACTTTTGGGTCTGTACCCTTAGTAAGTAGTATTCAACATTTTTTCAACTACAAATTCAGCATTTCAATTACTGTGAACACGCAAATTACTCACTTGATGAATCAGAGTCGTAAAATACTTAGTAGTAAGCAACTAGGGATCGACCCACCGAAATCGTTTCTTGATAAATCGAGAGAATTTTACGCTGTCAGGTGTCCTATTTTGTTTGGAATGCCTCCTCTAAGATGATTATTGGACAAATTGAGACCCACCAATGCAGAAGATGCAGTAAACTCTACAGGTGTCTGTCTGACAAGTTTGTTGTTATTAGCCTTTGATAAATTTCACCTTGAATATGCTTCTGTATTGATTTGATATATAAACAAATATACAACATAAATTTAGGAACAATACACGGTAACTTATGATAATTATGACTAAATAATAAATTCTATTTATGGTTGAGATTTATCGTTAACAGTTGTTTGAAAGGTCCATGCTATGGACAGGAGACCATGTACTCTTATATTCGAGAGCAGTGCCTCTCATTACCTGATTTAACCCTCCCTCGGTACCATAACCGAAGTTACTAGCATACGAATTGCTAATCATACCTTGCAATTCTCTTAGACAACGATGTTCCAGCAAAGCTGTGTGCAACATCCAAAATTTGGAGCTTTGAATTTGTGCAAAAGTCACAAAAAGTCAAATATCTTGCCTAGAGTCAAACTGCAAAAGTCAACTTCTATGCAAGATGCAGAAGTAAAAATGCCAACGTCCAGAACCGAAATTACAAAACCGAGAAAGTCAACAGCCGAGCTATCTTGTTTGATGATTTATTTCTGCTATGAAGACTGTAATTTGCAACAACAGAGCTATTTTAAAGTTGATTTAATGGGCAAGAAGGAATTACAGAAATAAGCAGATATGGATTAGCAGACCTGATCATGATTTAATGGGCTGATATCAAATATGTTCAATTAATAAGAAATATGTTGGTGATTTGAAGTCAACAGATAGCAAATATGTTATTGACTTAATCAACTGGAAATGTTGGGTTTACTGCTGGAATATATGAAAATTTACTGCTGAGTATCAATGGAGTTTCATGACGCTTAAACAAAGTCAACAGTTGGGAAATGACTGTAGGTTATTGTCAACTGTTAACCGTTTGTGGCCAGATTGTGTGTTTTTTCCCATCACAAGCTACAAAGAACGGTTTGATCTTTACAAAATCTTTAAGTTCAGCCATAATTAATCTTTGAGAAGGTCTAAAAAAATCTTGACAATCAGACTACTATGAAGGAATTGTCGCCGCGTGCCACACGGCTAAACAGTCAAAATTAGGAATAGTCTTCTCATTCCTACTCAAATACTTATCTCCATGCGGAAGCTTGATCACAAGAAAATATCCTTTTTCGCTGTGATGAGACTAACGACTTGCTACCAGTGGCGAACCCAAGATTTTTTACTTTTTATTTTTTTGGGAAAAAAATCAAAGGCTTAACCGAACTTTTAAGGGCGACGATAAGGATTTTGCTTATAAATTACACTAACTTTTTTTATGGGCTGTTTGCTTTTTGCTCAGAAGCACTTCTAATCTCTTTTGTCTGCGCCGCGCAGACGCGCGCAGACGTTTAAGGTCTGCAAATTGTTTGTTTTTTGGAAGACCTTTCACTCAAAAAGATCTTCTTGACCTCTTTTTGGTGCAGACTTGTTTCAAGGTCTTCTAAGATCTTCAAAGGTCTTTTCATCTTCTCTTATCCTCACCCACCACCACCACGGTCCACCACTACCACCACCGTCCACCACCACCACCCACCATCACCGTCCACCACCACGACGGTTCACCACCACTACCACGGTCCACCACCACCGCCCACCACCACCTTCTACCAACACCATCTACCACCAACACCATCCACCACCACTGTCCACCATCAGACTGCTGTAAAGAATTTAGTTTATTTAAATTTCAGTTTATTTCAACAGCCTGCAGACGTTAACAAACAAACAGTATTCTTCTTGCAGACTGCAGACCTTTGGTCCACCTTTTCTCCTGCAGATGTCTGCAGATGTGGTCCGCAGACTGTAGACCTTTTCCTGCAGAAAAAACAAACAGCAGTTAGGTGTCGTGCCCGCTGCCCCTCAAGTTCGCGTGCGCTGTGGAATTTTTTTTACGATTTTTCGAAAACGTTACTACTAAAGTAAATTTACGTTGCTACTAAAATTTAATATACGTTACTACCAAATGATATTATAAGTTACCACGTTACATTACTCAAAAAAAAAAAAATACTTATCGAACTCGAGTAATAATAACAAAAAAATAACTAATCTAATTATCTAAACAAGCTCAAAATCAATATTCCAAATTATAATACAATTAAACAAGCCCACCCCATTACCCCAAGTCCAACAAGCCCAACCCACCCCACCCCACTTTCACCCTCAAAGATAAAAAAAAACGTTTGGAACTTTCTTTTTGTTCAGATAACAGCCATTCAACAAGAAATCAACAAACCCTAGCCCACCATTTAACATATAAAAAAACGTTTAGGCCTTTCTTTTTGTGGAGGCTTTTATTAATTGAATTGCTCATGTGTTTTAGGGAATTAACTTGAATAATATTGTTAATGTTGAATGTAGAGTATATTTGGAACTTCCAGAGAATGTTGGTCTGAGTTTTTAAGGTTCCATGATTAGGTCTTCATTGTAATCACTTGAGCTCTGATTTTATCAGTAAAGACAATCATTTAACCAAATCTTTCACTTGTTTTTGCATGCATTGTTGTTCTTAACTTGTTCTTGATTGTTACCAAACACAAGCCTTGGATTCCGCACTCGGATTTGTGTACAAACCTGTGATATACAGATTCGATCCTACAAGATTTCCATTTTATAAAAAAATATATGAACTAATAAAGAATACAAATGTTACGTATTTGTGATACAAATAGGACCCAAATGTTACGTATTTGTGATACAAATTGCATTATTGACTTCCAAGTCTTCCATGGCAATAATTAAGTTTCTATACCCAACGCTATTGGTAAACCCGAGCGTATGGGGAGCTTTCACCCTAGGGACGGGCGTCCCTGGGTTGTCGGGCCTTAATTTTGTTGGCCGTTCAATAAAAAGATAGATTCTTATGATGAAGTGATGATTTCTTAAGATTAGCTAAACTAGTTCATTAATTGATCTAGTTAATGAATAGAAACTTGATTATTGCCATGGAAGACTTGGAAGTCAACAACACAATTTGTATCCACAAATACATAATATTTGGGTCCTACGCTGTTTAATCTTTTTCTTCACACAAAGACTTTGAAGAGGTCAACAAAATCCCCTGGAAATTTCCATTTAGAAAAAAAATATATAAACTAATAAAGAATACAATGCTTTACAAACAATCACTAATACTTTTTAAAATTTCACAGGAGTTTAAAATGTATCAAATAAGATAAAAATTTTCTTTCATACTAAATTAAGTATTTTTTTAACAGTGTTTTGTAAAGACTTTAACATTAGCCTAAAGATTATAAAAATATAGTTTGATGTTATTTGTAAAAATGTTTAGACGTTTAAAATGTTTATAAAGTAAAAATAGCTTATATTAAGACCAGGACACGTCACCATGCCACGTCAGCAAAAATTAACCATGGTTAGTCTGAGGGTGATACAGGCCAATAAATTAAAAGTACAGTGCGGTGTTGGTCAATTTTGTAGTTAACTGCGTCAGCGGCCATTTGTCAATAGTTCAGGGTGTTAAAATCCAATTTCCTTTTTTTTTGTATGTATAGTTATATTTTTTGTGCTCTTCACGAGCTTCTCAATATACCGTCTGTGTGTGTGAAATGTTAATTTGTAGCTAAACAAATTACAACCTGTCCACAAAAGAAGGAGGCCTTTGTAATATTTTTCTAGGAGCACTATGGTTATAGTCATGCAAAAATATAAATTTTAAACCAAAGTTAAAACACCAAAACACATATTTGCAATACTTTATTATTTTAATGAAAGATGATTGTAATAAATATAAATGGTGATAGAATTTGTGCCGTTGAGATAATTTGGAAATTTATTTTGGTTTTTCTTGAAAAAAATAAATGATTTTTGGCTATGTTACGTTCCTCGAGTGGTCCCAAATTCTCATAAGTCAAGACCCTAATAATACGCATAGAGAGGATATATAGTGATATGAATTGACTAAATATATATCTATATCTATAATAAACGAAAGGATGGCATTAGGTTAGGCCCTCACACCTCTTGAGTGACATGTGACATTATGTGAGGCTTTCCTCCCTCTTATTTCCCTCCAAAAGTTTTTTCTCTTCATGGCCCCCCTCTACAATTTTGAAACGTTAATAACTTTCATATGAGAGATTTTTTTTTAAATTACACCAAATTAACGAGGTTTTTTTTATCTTTCCAACGAGTACCGTAGTGGTATACAAAAAACAAAAAAAATGACTTTTTTGAGTGGGTTTTTGTTCATACATGAAAAAAATGCAATATGTTGGGTTAATTCATTAATCATGTCTAGGGAAGTCATTAGGGATGGCAAAGAAACCCGAGCCCGACGGGTATACCCGAAACCCAAAGTATTTAGAACGGGTATACCCGATACCAAATGGATAAGGGACGGGTTTGGTATTGGAAATAAAACATTTCACGAGTATGGGACGGGTATGGTATAGGTGATAACCGACCCGGATACCCAAAACTAAATACCCTTTTACCCGAAACATATGTTCACAAATTTTTAAGTTTTATATATAGTTTTTCTTAACTATTTTTAGTATTGTTTCATTTTAATAGATTCAATATTTGAAAAATAGACTTTTCTTTTGAAATTAATATTTGAATGACATTATTATTTATATTTATATGCTACAAAATATATAAAAAAAAAATTGAGATACATATTATAATATATGTTTACATTCTAAATATTTCAAAATTAGTATATGATGATCATACGTATGTTATTTATTACAATTTAATATATTGTAGATTTCTAAAACATAAAACTATAAAAAAGTAAAACAATATATATATACACACACACATGCAAATTCCAATAGATATACTCGAAACTAGCGGGTATGCTCTATACTGACGGGTAATACCCGACAAATACCTGACCGGTAATGGGATGGATATGGGATGAGATTTTATAACTGTGTATGGGTATGGTATTAGCCAAACCCGACCCGTTGTCATCTCTACAAGTCACTAATAATGTCACACCCCGACAGCGCACAGCGGAATGCTAGTCATGAGGTAACGGAAGTTGTTACCGTAAAGTTTAGCAAATCACTTGAGTATACGCATGGACATCTTGCAACCACCCTCTAGCCCAACAGATTTAAGCTTTTGGTCTAAGAAAGTTTTAAAAATATGTCATAGCCAAGATGGAGCGAAATTTCATAAGTAGTGTTTTACAATTTATTTAAATAAAAGATAGTAAAACATAGTTTTATAGTTTAAGGTCCCATTCAACATGTCCAACGCAGTGCCTGCTAAACCCACTCTCCCCAAGAGCTTCATTCATCCGTACCTGAAAAACATGCTTAAAAACATCAACAAAAATGTTGGCGAGTTCACAGGTTTATGAATAAACTTTAAAGTTTAGTAAACAACATATGATCGAATAGTACTAAATAGAGAATCAAGTGGACTTGCAAGGTCCACAAGTATGATGTAATCCAAAGGCTTTTAATCAATCCATAACTTTGTTTCCCGGGGTGCCGTTCTTATCCAAGAGGGACTTGCTGATGTTTATGTTCATTTTTCAAGCAGACCCCATGACAAACAATACAATACCTTGATCATGAAAACAGGGGAGTCAACCCAATAGTACTACAACATAAACAACGACCTTTTCTGAAGGCTAATGATTAAAATGTGCTCGGAGAGAGAGAGTGGCAACCCGTCGGTTGACACTGGTGTGACATTATATCTAATGTACCCACCTGGTGCACTAACCTAAGGGCATCAATATTCTATATTTAAAGTCTATCGCATCATATAAGCATGTTAATCCCCCGATTTGTAAAACATTCAAAAACATTTAAAAAGAAAAGGGGCCGTGAAACTCACCTTTAAACTGCAATCTCAATGTTTCCCCGAATCTGTGTCACGTGCTCCTTTACCAAACTAGCCCTAAATATTCATAGGGTTGTTTAGCAAATTTGCCTAAATTTAATCTAACATTTCACCAACCTTCCTTTACTCAGTTTCTCAATACTCATTTCCACCCATTTCCCGTTGGTGATTAAATGTTGTTAAATCCTTTTAGGTTTCAAGTGACCACACAATTCATTATATCCTTATTTCCATGCGTCCTCTTACTCATACTTACTCATTCATATAACGTTCGTGTTTGTGTTCAACAACTCATTATGTTTCTATTTACATAATTTATGTTCTTTTCCACCAAACACACATAATATCTAAGGTTTTCTCATGTCTAGAGTCCTTTTGATTCCTCAAATAACTTAACAAATAAATCTAATTTGTTATTCCAGGTTATCCTTAAGTAGTGACTACTCTATGCCTCAAAACTCACTTTTCGGTGATTTCTGGGACATAGTTTTGCATTGAAATCATTTGTTGTTAAGGTAAACATATATTGTACCTTAAATAATGACTTTTATACTCATTTTAACCTCAATAAAGCTGTTTTACATCAGCCCTAAAGTTAGATGTTTTAAATGGGTATATATTGTCGAAAACTTACGTTTTACGCATTTTATCTCAATAGTCTTGGAGTTTTAACCTAGATAACTCATCTTTACTTTAGCACCTTTATTTTCACCTTCATAAAGTCTATTTGGACCTGTTCTAACTTAGATTTAATATTCTTACTTCTGGGTCCATAGTTTGGCGTTTTAAGCCTTAATATGTGTCTTGATCGTACATGCAAGACCTCCTAAGCGTGTAATTCCTACTTATACTTGTTTTGCTCAAGTTTGGGTTCATAAAAACCACTAAAACTTATTAACATTCAGATCTGAAAGTTAGAGGTTTTATTGTCCATTCCTTAACATAAACCTTAGCTAAATGCTAACCCATTGTTTAAATAGTCCACTTTTTACTATATTCATCCTTGTGCTAACAATCTAAATCATCCAAGACCTCTAATCATCTTTTAAATTCAGATTTAATGTCCTTTCATAAACTTCCTTGCATGTCCACAAAATCCATGGATCTAACCATTTCCAACATTTTATTAAACAAAGTAACCTATTACATGTATATATTCATAATATTGATTCATACTTATGCATGTGCATATATATATACGCGCGATATATACATACGTATATATATATATACGACACACATGCATACATATTTACATCATCTTTTCCACTTCTCTCTTTTCCTTTTACTTGTTTTATCCCTTTTTACCCAAAAATCTTTGAAGGTTTGATGAATCTTGAATCAAAACCAAAATAATAAGAAACTTTTAAATAAATCTTTTTGATGAAGAACTAACCTTTAAACTTCCTTGAAAATCAATGTTTTCTTGCTCTAAACTCTTGGGTTCTTGAAAGATTTGATAAAAACATATATGATCTTAGTGATTTATGCTTGATTCTTCAAAGAATCATCAAAACATAACAATTTAGAGAGAGAGTTTCGAAAGAGAGAGAGAGAGAAATGAGAATGTGAAGAGTGTGTGTGTTAAATGTATGGGAAAGGAGGGGTATTTATAGGGGAATGTGTAGGTTTAATAATAATAATAATAATAATAATAATAATAATAATAATAATAATATTAATAATAATAATGATAATAACAACAATAATAATAATAATTATAATAATAATTATTATTTAGTTAATCAAGACTCCTTGATTGGGTGAGGTGGGCGGCAACCTAGGGAGTGGGGTTGGGTATTATATATTTCTTTTTTTTTTATTAAAGTCTAAACATAATACATTTTCCTTTTACCTTATAATTATTTTTCCATAACAATAATTCAAGATTTTTATCCGTTTAATCACTCATACCCCTTTTTCTTAGCGAATCGTCCACATCCAACTAAAATTATTATTATCGCGTTTCCTACCGCATAGAATCCTTGTTCCGAAACCATCAAACTTAGAACGTTTGAGACTCTTATTATGACCCACCATTAATTCAACTACCATTTCTCTAAATGATTTCAAATCATAGATAACACACCCTATGGGTAATATTCCATAGTCTCCTGCCAATTCCCGAATTTTACCGGTTGTCACATTCTCCCCTCGTTTAAGAAATTTCGTCCTCGAAATTTTCCGCCTTATTCGTTAGATAATCTTTTATCATAATCTTAGGATAGATATAGGTATCCCGTAGTTCCATCATACGTACCTTATGGCTCTATCCATTCCATTAACCCTTACTAATAAGTGTCCATACATATTCCTTATCGAGTCGCTTAAAACTTTCCTCATGCTTGGTCTAGTTGGAGTCCTATCACTTAGTGATTACTTAATTCTAGTAATTCCTTATACACTCATAATACTTCATTAATCTTACAACTTAGTCACCTAGTTGGATACCCCTTCCCGGGAGAACCCTTTACCTATAATATCATAATTTACCACTGGCCCAATGAACCTAAATTCTAAGATTCTGAGGCGCAATCATATCACTTCTCATTAGGTCAAACTACATCCCTTTAAGCACAACTAAGACTTATCATACTCCCGATGTCACACCCTCAATTTACCACTTGCGGGGTTTTTACCGCGAGGCGCATGACAAACCAGGATCCAAGTCAACGATCACAATAAACAACTCTATATGAAAAACGTAACAGACATAACCATTAACATAACAAGCGGAAGCGTTTCAGTAGCATTTAATTAGCTATGCTAACATCTCAAAGGTTGTTCAAAATACTTTTATTACAAAACGTGCACTAAAAATCTAGACGCCAATGCAGACCCGTGCGCCTAGTTCCGTTCATTGCTACCTTAGCGACCTGAGAAAAACATGCCAAAAGATGTCAACATATAATGCTGGTGAGTTCACAGGTTTGTTCAAAATGTTACTAAAACGTTACCATGTCCATACTATATCAATGTTACCAAGTACGCTAGCTAGGCGTAAGTTTTATTACTACTACGATTGGAAACCATTACTAGACACGTTTAGCAATGTTCAGCATGTTTAAGCAGCCCGTATGTTCAGCATGATACCAATGTACCTATTCGAGACAATATGCACCCGCCCGGCCCTCCCAGACGAGTGGGGCAGGTCACGCCCAATAGATCTATCCACATTTCCCCCGTTGTGCAACCCCGCACATTCATGGTTTCCCCCGGGACTTTCCAAAAGATCGTATAGCAATATAAAGTTAAAACCATAGTATGACATATGTTACCAAAACCGTTTAACGCATGTTTTCTCCCCCAAAATTTAAAGCAGTAAAAGTGGGGCCGTGAACTCACCTTAAGTTGCGTTCCTCAAATACAAGTAAAGACGTTTAGCCCCTGGATAATCCCTCTACCGGAGATCTATCAAAATGTTCACATAAGTGTTCTGACTAATAACCATAAGGTTATCTAGTCCCCGATTGTCCAGATCGTAACCAAGTATGTTTTAAAACGTGTTTAAATGTTTAACCGACACACTAGACCGACCCGACATCCCGTTGGTGACCCGTTACCCTAACTAATCAAGTACACATAGATTACACATAAGGTTCAAGCATAAAACACTTAGTTTGTATCAAAAATCTCATTTCTGCATCAGAACGGTCGAACCGGTCAGTTTTGAGTCTCCTTCGCACCTTTTTGTCTCCTTCGTACCCTTTTACATCTCGTTCGACCGTTTGATGTTTCCTTCGCCCGTTTTATCACATTCGTCCAAATAAAATCCCAGGTTCGCCCCTGTTGCATAGTTTTTCCTAAACACACTTCAAACACATTCAAAACGACCCGAAACATCATCAAACACAGCAGTCAAGCATGAGTAACTTATCCCTACAAAACCCCATCGATTTCCCCGATAATACGTTCGTTTCAGCCCTTTCCCAAAATGGTAAAGATTATGGAAACATCACTTTCATGCATGGATTATTTACCCAATTTGGAAACTTTTGAAATCGATTCATGTTTAGCTTAAAATACTCAGTTTGTCGATTATCCGATCTTTCTTATTCATTCTATTGATCATAAATATTCATGCATCAAGTATTGATCCAATAAAACCCCCAAATATCAATATACCCAATCCTAACCCTAGACAACCATAATCCAATCATTAACAACAATCCTATATCATGTTTCTATCATAGATATAGCAGCAAATCAGTGAACAACACATAACACTACATAACACACAACTAACACATGTTATTCATTATGAAAACCTATGTTAAATGATCATGTTTTGATTTAGAAAGATGTTTAAAAGGTTTTTAATCATAAAAACACCCTTAGAACAGATCTGGACAATTAGGGTTAGATGAAAACGAATTAAAATGCTTTTAAAAGATTTAGGATTATGAACACACCTTGGATTCTTGTTTAGATGTTGTAGATGGGTTAGATTATGAAAAAGAAGAGCAAAAACTCCTTCCTTAGTGTTTAAGATCGTTTGAGAGCGTTTTGGGACGGTTAGGGTTTGTGAAATGATGAAAAATGACAAAGGTTGGTATTTATACTAGTCTTCCTTCGCACCAACTTATTGGTCGAATGTAGGCTCCTTCGCCCCTTTCACAGGGTCGAATGAGCCCTATTTGGTCGAAGGGAATTTCCCAATTTCCACTTCCCTGGTTCGCCCATTTCACAAGGGTCGAACCAGGCAACTTCTTCTCCTTCGACCACTCGAAGTGGTCGAACCAAGACCTCTTTTAAACTAGTTTTCCAGTTTGTCGTGTTTAACGCATTCTAACACATCCTAACACATAAGCATGCATCCTTAGTCTATATTTAACACATTTAGGCACAGATAATCATTTACACATCATTTAAACATATCTATGTATATAATCCACCACACAACCCATAATCTACACATATACTTAATTAGTTCATGTAATGTCACCAACAACGGAACCCGGTACTAGTGTATTACCAAAACGACTCCCAATGATCCTCCAGATCATTGTACCCTGGACAATCCTAACTTGACCCGACTCAACTAACCCAGTTAAGTTTGTTTATAAACGTTTCTCGCTAAGGTAGACTTAGATGTTACTAATATGTTTAAGCCGAACATGCCGGGTGTCACATCATCCCCACGTTGAAAGAATTTTCGTCCCGAAAATTGCGCAAAGCCCAACAAGAAAGAAACGAAAAGAACAGAACGAAAAGAAACTTACCGGATGTCACATCATCCCCACGTTGAAAGGAATCTCGACCCGAGATTCATTCCGCTTCAGCAGTAACATGCCTCGATTCAAACGCGCGCTTCGGAAAGAGATGAGGATACTTAGATTTCATCTGATCCTCCCGTTCCCATGTGAACTCAGGTCCACGGTTCGAGTTCCAACGGACTTTAACGATGCGGATTTTACTCCGACGAAGGCTACGGATCTTGTAGTCGAGAATCTCGACAGGTTCCTCCACAATGCGAAGACGATCATCAACCTTGATCTCTTCCAGTGGTACAATGAGAGATTCATCAGCCAAACACTTCTTCAAGTTAGACACATGGAAGACGTTGTGTACACTACCGAGCTCTGCCGGTAAGTCAAGTCTATATGCCACCAGTCCAATCCGATCCAGGATTGCGAACGGTCCGACATAACGAGGGTTAAGCTTGCCACGCTTTCCAAAGCGTATGACGCCCTTCCATGGTGAAACTTTCAGAAGTACCTTGTCCCCAACCTGGAACTCTAAAGGTTTTCGACGGCGATCGGCATAGCTCTTCTGACGATCCCGTGCAGCAGCCAAACGTTGACGGATCTGTACGATTTTCTCCGAAGTTTCGTACACGAGTTCCGGACCAGAGAGCTAGCTCTCGCCCACCTCGGCCCAACAAAGTGGTGATCGACATTTCCGTCCGTAAAGAGCCTCGAACGGAGCTGCCTTGATGCTAGAGTGATAGCTGTTGTTGTAGGAGAACTCCACTAACGGCAGATGGATCTCCCAATTTTGCCAAAATCGATAACACATGCCCGAAGCATGTCTTCCAAGGTTTGAATCGTCCGCTCACTCTGTCCGTCAGTTTGCGGATGATAAGTCGTACTCATATCCAACTGAGTACCCAAAGCCTTGTGCAGAGCCTTCCAGAAACGCGAAGTGAAACGAGAATCACGATCAGAGATAATAGAAACAGGCACCCCGTGCCGAGCAACCACCTCCTTAAGGTAAAGTCGAGCTAACCGCTCGAGTCCATCGGTTTCCTTAATAGGTATAAAACGTGCCGATTTCGTCAGCCGGTCAACAATCACCCAAATCATATCATAACCACTAGGTGACCTTGGCAGCTTGGTGACAAAATCCATCGTGATTCGTTCCCACTTCCATTCTGGAACCTCTGGTTGTTGCAGGAGACCAGACGGCCTCTGATACTCCACCTTGACTTTAGCACAAGTCAAACATTTGCTGACATAAGAAGCTATATCAGCTTTTATGTTCGGCCACCAATAAAGTATCTTCAAATCCTGATACATCTTATCGGAGCCAGGGTGAATAGAATACCGGGATTTGTGAGCTTCATCCAGAACAAGCTCGCGCAATCCCCCGAACAATGGGACCCAAACACGTCCCGCAAAATAGTGTAAGCCATCAGTCCTGAGCTCAAGATGCTTGTCAGCACTGTGCATCGTCTCAGCCTTAAGGTTTTCCTCCTTCAAGGCTTCTAACTGTGCAGAACGGATTCGGTCAGGCAATGACGAATGAATGGTGAGCTGTAAGGCTCGAACACGGCGAGGGTTCGCAGACTCCTTCCTGCTCAAGGCGTCCGCCACAACGTTCGCCTTGCCAGGATGATACTTGATGGCACAGTCATAATCGTTCAGGAGTTCAACCCAGCGACGCTGCCGCATGTTCAACACCTTCTGGTCGAAAATATGCTGAAGACTCTTGTGATCGGTATATACTTCGCACTTGGTACCGTACAAGTAATGTCTCCAGATTTTCAACGCAAAGACCACCGCACCCAGTTCCAAGTCATGAGTAGTGTAGTTTTTCTCATGAACCTTGAGTTGACGAGAAGCATAAGCAATAACCTTCCTGCGTTGCATCAACACGCAACCGAGACCACGAATAGAAGCATCACAGTACACGACGAAATCATCCGTACCATCAGGTAGGGATAAGATAGGTGCAGAACAAAGTTTAAGCTTCAGCATCTGAAATGCTGATTCTTGTGGTTCATCCCAGTCGAACTTTCGATCCTTCTGGGTAAGAGCAGTGAGGGGTTGAGCGATCTTCGAAAATCCCTCAATGAAATGACGATAATAACCCGCAAGACCTAGGAATTGCAGCACCTCAGATGGCGTCTTTGGTGCTTCCCAGTCTTTAATAGCTTCGATCTTAGCCGGATCGACATGAATTCCCAGTTCATTCACCACATGTCCTAGGAATTGAACTTCACGCAACCAAAAATCACACTTCGAGAACTTAGCATACAACTACTCTTGTCTCAAAAGTTCCAAGACCAACCGCAGATGTTCCTCATGATCCGCCTTGTTCTTAGAATAGATCAGAATGTCGTCAATAAACACGATGACGAACTTATCAAGGTAAGGTTTGCAAACGCGGTTCATCAAATCCATGAACACCGCCGGTGCGTTGGTGAGACCGAAAGGCATGACCAAGAACTCAAAATGGCCATAACGAGTGTGAAAAGCAGTCTTCTGAATGTCAGCCTCCCTGACGCGCAACTGGTGATACCCGGACCGCAAATCAATCTTCGAATAATAACTGGAGCCCTGAAGCTGGTCAAAGAGATCATCAATGCGAGGAAGAGGATAATGATTCTTGATGGTCACTTTGTTCAGCTCACGATAATCGATACACATACGAAGACTTCCGTCCTTCTTCTTCACAAACAAAATAGGGGCTCCCCACGGGGAAGAACTCGGTCGGATGAAACCCTTTTCCAAGAGTTCCTGTAACTGGCTGGACAACTCTTGCATCTCGGGAGGTGCAAGACGATACGGGGCTCGGGCAATAGGAGCTGCGCCCGGAGTGAGATCAATACCAAACTCAACCTGACGATGGGGAGGAAGACCAGGTAAATCATCAGGAAACACATCAGGAAAGTCACGAACCACTGGGATATCCTCGATCTTCTTCTCATCGTCAGAAGAAACGTTAACAAGTGCCAGAATGGCCGAACAGCCCTTCCGAAGATACTTACGGGCTTTCATGCTAGAAATGATACTCAGCGGAGCACCGCTTTTCTCGCCACGAACAGAAAGAATCTCTCCATCAGGGAGAGGGATCCGAATAACCTTGTCAAAACAAACGATCTCCGCGCGATACAACGATAACCAATCCATGCCAACCACGACATCAAAACTACCCAGAGGTACCGGCATAAGGTCAATGGGGAAAGACAAACCCGATAGTTCCAAACGACATTCCCTAAGGGTGTGTGTCGCTTCGATTTTCTTACCATCAGCCAATTCTATTAAGTACTTAGCCTCTAAAGGTGTGGGTACTATATCCAGCAATCGACTAATATCCAAAGATACGAAACTCTTATCGGCACCAGAATCAAACAAAACAGAAACATAGCGATCATTAAGAAGGAACGTACCGGTAACTGTGTCTGGATCCTGCCTAGCCTCTGCAGATCCAATGACGAAAGCACGTGCAGTCCTGCCTCCGCCGCCATTGTTCCCGTTACCGTTTCCGCCCCTCCCATTATCGCCCTGCTTCAGTTTGGGACAATCACGCTTGAAATGCCCCGTGTCACCACAGTTATAACACCCCTGCCTCCCCTGAGTCCCCTGAGCAGCAGGAGTAGGAGTAGCCGCAGGAGTCTGAGTTGGGGTGAGCGCCACCTTGCAATCCTTAGCATGGTGCCCCAACTGATGGCACCGATGACAACGAGCCCTATCGCAACCCCCAGAGTGATGAAAACCACACTTGTTGCACTTGGGATGCTTCCCAACATACCCACCCGTCTTCGACCCAGAAGAAGACCCAGATGTATCAAACTTCTTCGCCGGCTGGGCTGGCACCACACTCTTCCCCACACTCTCCCACTTCCTCTTGTTCCCCTCAAGAGCCTTCACAGTAGCACCCTTGGGTGGCAAAACGCCTTCCGCCACCTTCAGGTTAGTCATCCGATAAGCTGATCGGACAACTTCAGCAATAGTGGGAAGATTCCCAACAGCCACCAACCCAGCAATCTCGGGCACTAGTCCAGACACATAGTGCTCGATCCTCCTGTACTCGGGTGTGTGCAAATCAGGACACAACACCGCCAACTCGTTCCTCCTCACAGTGTATTCCTCAATCTCCGACCCAACCATCTTGAAACTCCAGACCTCATGCTCCAACTTCTGTATCTCCTCCCTCGGACAATACTCACCTCTCAAAAGCTACACAAACTCCGCCCAAGGCATAGCAATAGCCTCCCCCAGTCCCACGTTCTGAGTAGTAGCATTCCACCACGACAATGCAGGCCCTTCAAATGTCGCAGTAGCATACTTCACTCGGTCCTCAGCAGGACAGTCACACATAACAAACACAGATTCCACCTTCTCCAGCCATCGGAGCAGTCCCACCGCTCCCTCAGTTCCAGCGAAGTTATGGGGCTGACAGTCCCTAAACTTCTTATAAGAGCACTGAGGTGGGGGTGGATTGGCACCAACACCTGAAACACGGTACATGAGTAAAACACAAACGAAAGGACACGAAACCCAAAAATGAGGCAAGGTCGACAAAATCAACTCACCACCCATGGCATTAATTCCAGCCTGGAAATTAGCCATAGCCATGTTCACTTGCTGCTGGAGCAAGTTGTTCAGCTCAGCCTGGGTCATGTTGATGTTCCCACGACCACCGCCTCCGGCACGACCACCGCCGCCGGCACGGCCACCGCCTCCACCACGACGTCCACCACCGCGAGCACCAGACATGATCTAACAAACCAAGAAATCGAGAGATTCAGATTCACTCCCAGTGTCAACCACTAGAAATTTACAAGAGTTAACCTAGGGACAAATTCAGGACTATACATCCAAACTCGAAGTCCATCGGGATTTTCATGCATTCCAGTTTATTATTTCGTGTGCACCCGAAATGATAAACTGCTCTACATGGTCCTCCAGATGTACCCCTAATCTAGACCCCAGTCACCGAACATTGTCGCCTATGTGGCAATAGGTGCAAGTGTAAGAAGGCATGTGTGTGCTAGAACCAACAAATCAACCCCTCCTCCTTCAATCCAGAAGAAGAAGACAAGAGTAGGTAAGAACCCAAATAAAACGGATGATGTAACAGAGAAGCATGATGATGATGTAAGGACACCCCGACAACGTTAATACATATCCCATTAATAGACCCAAAGTATGTGACCGTCTAGTGTGTGCAACTCGGCTATAGACCAGACTCTACATGCATTCCTAGTTCACTATAACCATTGGCTCTGATACCAATCTGTCACACCCTCAATTTACCACTTGCGGGGTTTTACCGCGAGGCGCATGACAAACCAGGATCCAAGTCAACGATCACAATAAACAACTCTATATGAAAAACGTAACAGACATAACCATTAACATAACAAGCGGAAGCGTTTCAGTAGCATTTAATTAGCTATGCTAACATCTCAAAGGTTGTTCAAAATACTTTTATTACAAAACGTGCACTAAAAATCTAGACGCCAATGCAGACCCGTGCGCCTAGTTCCGTTCATTGCTACCTTAGCGACCTGAGAAAAACATGCCAAAAGATGTCAACATATAATGCTGGTGAGTTCACAGGTTTGTTCAAAATGTTACTAAAACGTTACCATGTCCATACTATATCAATGTTACCAAGTACGCTAGCTAGGTGTAAGTTTTATTACTACTACGATTGGAAACCATTACTAGACACGTTTAGCAATGTTCAGCATGTTTAAGCAGCCCGTATGTTCAGCATGATACCAATGTACCTATTCGAGACAATATGCACCCACCCGGCCCTCCAATCCGAGGAGTGGGGCAGGTCACGCCCAATAGATCTATCCACATTTCCCCCGTTGTGCAACCCCGCACATTCATGGTCTCCCCCGGGACTTTCCAAAAGATCGTATAGCAATATAAAGTTAAAACCATAGTATGACATATGTTACCAAAACCGTTTAACGCATGTTTTCTCCCCCAAAAGTTAAAGCAGTAAAAGTGGGGTCGTGAACTCACCTTAAGTTGCGTTCCTCAAATACAAGTAAAGACGTTTAGCCCCTGGATAATCCCTCTACCGGAGATCTATCAAAATGTTCACATAAGTGTTCTGACTAATAACCATAAGGTTATCTAGTCCCCGATTGTCCAGATCGTAACCAAGTATGTTTTAAAACGTGTTTAAATGTTTAACCGACACACTAGACCGACCCGACATCCCGTTGGTGACCCGTTACCCTAACTAATCAAGTACACATAGATTACACATAAGGTGCAAGCATAAAACACTTAGTTTGTATCAAAAATCTCATTTCTGCATCAGAACGGTCGAACCAGTCAGTTTTGAGTCTCCTTCGCACCTTTTTGTCTCCTTCGCACCCTTTTACATCTCGTTTGACCGTTTGATGTTTCCTTCGCCCGTTTTATCACATTCGTCCAAATAAAAACCCAGGTTCGACCCTGGATCCCTCCTTCGCACCATCGACTGGTCGAAGGAGGCCAGGTTCGCCCCTGTTGCATAGTTTTTCCTAAAAACGCTTCAAACACATTCAAAACGACCCGAAACATCATCAAACACAGCAGTCAAGCATGAGTAACTTATCCCTACAAAACCCCATCGATTTCCCCCGATAATACGTTTGTTTCAGCCCTTTCCCAAAATGGTAAAGATTATGGAAACATCACTTTCATGCATGGATTATTTACCCAATTTGGAAACTTTTGAAATCGATTCATGTTTAGCTTAAAATACTCAGTTTGTCGATTATCCGATCTTTCTTATTCATTCTATTGATCATAAATATTCATGCATCAAGTATTGATCCAATAAAACCCCCAAATATCAATATACCCAATCCTAACCCTAGACAACCATAATCCAATCATTAACAACAATCCTATATCATGTTTCTATCATAGATATAGCAGCAAATCAGTGAACAACACATAACACTACATAACACACAACTAACACATGTTATTCATTATGAAAACCTATGTTAAATGATCATGTTTTGATTTAGAAAGATGTTTAAAAGGTTTTTAATCATAAAAACACCCTTAGAACAGATCTGGACAATTAGGGTTAGATGAAAACGAATTAAAATGCTTTTAAAAGATTTAGGATTATGAACACACCTTGGATTCTTGTTTAGATGTTGTAGATGGGTTAGATTATGAAAAAGAAGAGCAAAAACTCCTTCCTTAGTGTTTAAGATCGTTTGAGAGCGTTTTGGGACGGTTAGGGTTTGTGAAATGATGAAAAATGACAAAGGTTGGTATTTATACTAGTCTTCCTTCGCACCAACTTATTGGTCGAATGTAGGCTCCTTCGCCCCTTTCACAGGGTCGAATGAGCCCTATTTGGTCGAAGGGAATTTCCCAATTTCCACTTCCCTGGTTCGCCCATTTCACAAGGGTCGAACCAGGCAACTTCTTCTCCTTCGACCACTCGAAGTGGTCGAACCAAGACCTCTTTTAAACTAGTTTTCCAGTTTGTCGTGTTTAACGCATTCTAACACATCCTAACACATAAGCATGCATCCTTAGTCTATATTTAACACATTTAGGCACAGATAATCATTTACACATCATTTAAACATATCTATGTATATAATCCACCACACAACCCATAATCTACACATATACTTAATTAGTTCATGTAATGTCACCAACAACGGAACCCGGTACTAGTGTATTACCAAAACGACTCCCAATGATCCTCCAGATCATTGTACCCTGGACAATCCTAACTTGACCCGACTCAACTAACCCAGTTAAGTTTGTTTATAAACGTTTCTCGCTAAGGTAGACTTAGATGTTACTAATATGTTTAAGCCGAACATGCCGGGTGTCACACCCGCCTAATGTATCTTACGCAACGTAGCATCTACTATCAATCAATATTCTTATCTTCCTCTAAGAATATGCTAATTTCAATCGCATCAAATATAATTTCACTTAAATACTAAAGAACTTACCAGTTCGTTCGGATGGTCCTGGAGAATCATGTCCATGCTCGCCTCCGGTTTCCTTTTTCTCAACATCCTTCTCACAAATTTTTGGGCAGTCCCACTTGTAATGTCCCATCTCACCACATCGGTAACAATCTATTTCCTTCATACCAACTCCCTTCTTAGAAGATCCCGGGCATTCCCGCTCGTGATGTCCTTTCACACAACAACAATGGCTAACCGTTTTCCCTCAAACCTCGTTACCTTGATCTGGGACATGTGCCTGGCATTCTGAAGCCACATTCTTAAATTGTCCGCATTTCGCACAAGGCTTTACAAACTTCCACTTTCCTGCCTTGTTGATCTTATTCCTCTTCTTAGAACTCTTACCCTTTGAGTTCACCATTCTTTTTCTCTTTCTACCCGACTTCTGTCCCTTTGCTTCCACACCATCCTTGGTTCCCGCATTCAACTTTCCTTCAACCTCATCTTTCTTCCTCAATACCTCCATTCTAATCCCGCCATCGGTTAATGAGTCCGCCATTGCCATAGCACTTCGCAACATCATTGGTTCTAAAGACATCATCATATCCCTGACCTGAGGTGTCAAGCCTCTCATATAGTGCTCAATGACAGCAAGTTCCGATGGAAACAATCTAGAACCAAACCATCCAACTCACCAAATCTCGTCGAGTATTCCTTCACCTTTGACCCTTCCATAGTTAATGTCATAAACTCTGTTACAATCCTTCTCCAATCACTAGGGGAACAATATTCTCCCAATAACATCCTCTTCAATTCGTTCCACGTCATATTACGTATTACTTCACTTCCCATTGTGCAAACCTGCATATTCCACCATGCCAATGCATCGCCTTGCAAAAGACTCACTGCATAACCAAAATTCTGGTGAATCAATCCTTCTCCAGTCGTCATTGCTGCATCTACCTTCTTGACCCATTCGATAACCTTTGATGCATTTTCAGTTCCTGAAAAGGTACTGGGGTGACATGTCAAAGACATTCCTTGATCACCGTCCTGCTCAATTTCTCCTTGTTTGTCAAGACACACGTCTGATACATTTCCAATGACATGTTCCTTTCTTAACTCAACTTCATTCGCATCCTGCTTCTGCGAACTGCTAGCTCCAGGTGCACGTCCACCTATCTTACCATCGTGCTCACCTTCATCGATCTCCATATCGTTTCCATGCTGATTGAGAGCAAGGTTCACCTGTTGAGCTATCATCCTAGCCAGCTGATCTGGTGTAATCAGAAGCGAAAAATCTTTCCCCTTATCGTCCGTCTTTGATGTAGGTGCCATGTATTCTTTCTTTTCTAACTAGATGATAATTAAGTATATAAGAAACCGTCCACATAATTTGAAAATTATGTCGTGTCCCAAATATCAATCCATGATATTTGCATATACATACTACTATTCATATAGTGCCACTATGTGCTAATCATATGAAACAACTCGTCCAATATCATAATCATAAAAAGATATAATGCAATCATACAGAAACATATCTCATAGGAAATCATTCAACCATGACATTCATTGTTTTGAACAATCCAAACAAATAATCCAAAAACAAGGACAATCATCATCAACATAAGTTTGTCCCAACGGACTAATCAAAGAAACACACCAAACAAAATAAAGAAACATAGAGTCTAACATGCTCTCAAACTTCACCCGAACTAATCACTCACGGAATCCTACTCCCTCGAAGAATGGTAACCATAAACATCAACACCACAGTGGCCAATGCTGTAGCCACACTGTATCTCTCTTCAGCCACCATCACATGCTGTTCTAATCCCTCCATGCCGCTTTCCAATCCCTTCAACTCACTAGCCTGCTCACCAATCCTCTTTCTCATGCCCTGTAATCCTTCTTGCAAAACCAACAGATCTGCCTCTAACTTCTCGATGCGATAATGCATCTGATCACGTGCATCGCTGTGTAACACAGAATCCTCCTCAAAAGTAGTGATCCCACCATCCACAATGTCCACTTTATCATCCAAAGGGCTAAACTGATCACTCACTAACTTCATACGATCCCCGATCTGCTCCAGCTTGCCACCCAAGCCATCAAATCCACGGTCCGACTCCTCTGCACGATACTGCAATGAATCTGTCCTCATACCCGATTTGACATACTTCCCTTGAAGTGTAGTGATCCTGATATCTGTACGGGCCCCAAATACTGCTAAAGTAGCCACGGTGCGAACAACGGGCTCACGTGTCAACGAGGGAACACTAACTCCTGCGAAAGGTCTACTCTTCTTGTAGTTACGAGGTATGCCTCCTATCTCTGCCCATATACTCAACTTATGAGGTAACCAATCCCATCGTCTCGCCCTTGCCCTACGCTTCTTCCTCACGGGCGTCTCCTGATCTTCGGTGTTCATCAGCCTCTTGAGTGCAGTCTCATTCACGATAGGTGCTAACTCAGTAGGTGTAGGATCAACAACTAGTGCTACCATCGGCCCTGAACTAGCGGGTACTACTGCCGTAGGCTCATCAACTACCGGATTCACTACAATCTCTTCGTCACGCTCGACCAACCAACCAATTCCGGGCACATTCAAGTCATTATCTTCCGGAGTCACATGTGCTTCCTTGGAAACATATGGTGCTCGTGATGGCTCCTTCTCGGTACTAGAGAAACATTTGCTTGATGAAGTCATGATCTGCGACAAGTGGTATTCGTACTAAATAAGTACATAATAACACAACAATATAAAATTCTTCACATAATCACATTCCATAATGCACCCTAAGAATATCTCTATTCTTATGTACTATTCCCTATGTACATTTCGAATCTAAATGTCAATTACTTAGAACATTAAATTACTACCGTCGATTATTATTCCATTCGTACACTATTTTAACCGAAACGTATAGTGAAGCTAGATTTATGGATAGTCCTATCCAATTACACTAAAGTCCTCAAATGAACTATAAGGCCAATTCACTACCATATCAATTATTCATCAAATATAGTGATGCCGCACATATTCATACAAGTATATCTACGCATATGGTACTCGATATAACACTTTTACAGTTCTAGAGTTACTTTATATAGTTTTTGGGAGAGCGTTCATGGTTATAGCTTAGACCAAATATTTTCAGTTTGCTATAACGTCGGCTCTGATATCAACTTCTGTCACACCTCGACAGCGCACAACGGAATGCTAGTCATGAGGTAACGGAAGTTGTTATCGTAAAGTTTAGCAAATCACTTGAGTATACGCATGGACATCTTGCAACCACCCTCTAGCCCAACACATTTAAGCTTTTGGTCTAAGAAAGTTTTAAAAATATGTCATAGCCAAGATGGAGCGAAATTTCATAAGTAGTGTTTTACAATTTATTTAAATAAAAGATAGTAAAACATAGTTTTATAGTTTAAGGTCCCATTCAACATGTCCAACGTAGTTCCTGCTAAACCCACTCTCCCCAAGAGCTTCATTCATCCGTACCTGAAAAACATGCTTAAAAACATCAACAAAAATGTTGGCGAGTTCACAGGTTTATGAATAAACATTCAAGTTTAGTAAACAACATATGATCGAATAGTACTAAATAGAGAATCAAGTGGACTTGCAAGGTCCACAAGTATGATGAAATCCAAAGGCTTTTAATCAATCCATAACTTTGTTTCCCGGGGTGCCGTTCTTATCCAAGAGGGACTTGCTGATGTTTATGTTCATTTTTCAAGCAGATCCCATGACAAACAATACAATACCTTGATCATGAAAACAGGGGAGTCAACCCAATAGTACTACAACATAAACAACGGCCTTTTCTGAAGGCTAATGATTAAAATGTGCTGGGAGAGAGAGAGTGGCAACCCGTCGGTTGACACTGGTGTGCCATTATATCTAATGTACCCACCTGGTGCACTAACCTAAGGGCATCAATATTCTATATTTAAAGTCTATCGCATCATATAAGCATGTTAATCCCCCGATTTGTAAAACGTTCAAAAACATTTAAAAAGAAAAGGGGCCGTGAAACTCACCTTTAAACTGCAATCTCAATGTTTCCCCGAATCTGTGTCACGTGCTCCTTTACCAAACTAGCCCTAAATATTCATACGGTTGTTTAGCAAATTTGCCTAAATTTAATCTAACATTTCACCAACCTTCCTTTACTCAGTTTCTCAATACTCATTTCCACCCATTTCCCGTTGGTGATTAAATGTTGTTAAATCCTTTTAGGTTTCAAGTGACCACACAATTCATTATATCCTTATTTCCATGAGTCCTCTTACTCATACTTACTCATTCATATAACGTTCGTGTTTGTGTTCAACAACTCATTATGTTTCTATTTACATAACTTATGTTCTTTTCCACCAAACACATAATATCTAAGGTTTTCTCATGTCTAGAGTCCTTTTGATTCCTCAAATAACTTAACAAATAAATCTAATTTGTTATTCCAGGTTATCCTTAAGTTGTGACTACTCTATGCCTCAAAACTCACTTTTCGGTGATTTCTGCGACATAGTTTTGCATTGAAATCATTTGTTGTTAAGGTAAACATATATTGTACCTTAAATAATGACTTTTATACTAATTTTAACCTCAATAAAGCTGTTTTACATCAGCCCTAAAGTTAGATGTTCTAAATGGGTATATATTGTCGAAAACTTACGTTTTTACGCATTTTATCTCAATAGTCTTGGAGTTTTAAACTAGATAACTCATCTTTACTTTAGCACCTTTATTTTCACCTTCATAAAGTCTATTTGGACCTGTTCTAACTTAGATTTAATATTCTTACTTTCTGGGTCCATAGTTTGGCGTTTTAAGCCTTAATATGTGTCTTGATCGTACATGCAAGACCTCCTAAGCGTGTAATTCCTACTTATACTTGTTTTGCTCAAGTTTGGGTTCATAAAAACCACTAAAACTTATTAACATTCAGATCTGAAAGTTAGAGGTTTTATTGTCCATTCCTTAACATAAACCTTAGCTAAATGCTAACCCATTGTTTAAATAGTCCACTTTTTACTATATTCATCCTTGTGCTAACAATCTAAATCATCCAAGACCTCTAATCATCTTTTAAATTCAGATTTAATGTCCTTTCATAAACTTCCTTTCATGTCCATAAAATCCATGGATCTAACCATTTCCAACATTTTATTAAACAAAGTAACCTATTACATGTATATATTCATAATATTGATTCATACTTATGCATGTGCATATATATATATACGCGCGATATATATATACGACACACATGCATACATATTTACATCATCTTTTCCACTTCTCTCTTTTCCTTTTACTTGTTTTATCCCTTTTTACCCAAAAATCTTTGAAGGTTTGGTGAATCTTGAATCAAAACCAAAATAATAAGAAA
This sequence comes from Ambrosia x helenae, assembly GCA_030844895.1. Taxonomy (NCBI): domain Eukaryota; kingdom Viridiplantae; phylum Streptophyta; class Magnoliopsida; order Asterales; family Asteraceae; genus Ambrosia; species Ambrosia x helenae. The sequence continues at coordinate 6,993,770 of CM061230.1, read as the reverse complement.
CTTTTAAATAAATCTTTTTGTTGAAGAACTAACCTTTAAACTTCCTTGAAAATCAATGTTTTCTTGCTCTAAATTCTTGGGTTCTTGAAAGATTTGATAAAAACATATATGATCTTAGTGATTTATGCTTGATTCTTCAAAGAATCATCAAAACATAACAATTTAGAGAGAGAGTTTCGAAAGAGAGAAAGAGAGAGAGAAATGAGAATGTGAAGAGTGTGTGTTAAATGTATGGGAAAGGAGGGGTATTTATAGGGGAATGTGTAGGTTTAATAATAATAATAATAATAATAATGATAATAACAATAATAATAATAATAATTATAATAATAATTATTATTTAGTTAATCAAGACTCCTTGATTGGGGGAGGTGGGCGGCAACCTAGGGAGTGGGGTTGGGTATTATATATTTCTTTTTTTTTTTATTAAAGTCTAAACATAATACATTTTCCTTTTACCTTATAATTATTTTTCCATAACAATAATTCAAGATTTTTATCCGTTTAATCACTCATACCCCTTTTTCCTAGCGAATCGTCCACATCCAACTAAAATTATTATTATCGCGTTTCCTACCGCATAGAATCCTTGTTCCGAAACCATCAAACTTAGAACGTTTGAGACTCTTATTATGACCCACCATTAATTCAACTACCATTTCTCTAAATGATTTCAAATCATAGATAACACACCCTATGGGTAATATTCCATAGTCTCCTGCCAATTCCCGAATTTTACTGGTTGTCACAAATAATGTTAAAACCAATAAATAGAAATTCTATTTTCATCGAGAACATAATATGTTAAAATCAGTCATTTCCAAAAAAAAAAAAAAAAAAAAAAAAAAAAAAACACACACACACACACACACACCCCTTCAATATTACCCCCTCAATCACGCCCTGCAATGGTTGTTTCTGCCTTTGCTCCCCATCCAAACGTATATTTACTTTTTAATATATATTTTAATTATTATTCTCATGATTAAAATTGTTGTTTTCTCTTATTATAGTCCATTAATTTCTTTGTTACATCATAACACATATTTTATCACTTTATATTAGATTTTTCTATCCCGAGAATCTTTTGAGACATAATCTTGTGAAGTATATTAAAAATAAAAGTTTACATTTATGAAATATCAAAGCTTGTTTATTATTTCTTTTTAAGTTAACATATAAATGGTAAATATGATTTTAAACATTCCTTTGAAAACATCTATTTTTGTATTTAATTTTTAAGACAAAATTCATTTTTAAATTCAATATTTCATATTTATTGTTTTTTTTTAATGGTGACTTTCATATGAGTGACCCAATATCACACTGCCTAATCGGCAGCCCTAGCCAATGTCCGCCCCAGACTACGTCGTCATAATCGGGCCCGCGCTAGTGTATCAAACTTGGTTATGCCTTTCCCAGAAACCGTACTGCCTCCACACAAGTTTCCTTACTGGAGTAACAGCCGGTTAAAAACCGGGGTGCGGGTCAGGATCGAACGCTTCTCGGTGCATTTTGTAACATTACGCATTAATACTTGTACGTTACAATTATTTGGAATAAAACGTCAAGTTTCATTATTATTATTCGCTTTTAATTATTATTGCGACGTATTCGGAACCCTAATACTATATTATTTATATATAATATACATATATATATAGTTTTAATGTCAAAAAAATAAAATGCTTAGGCCGGGAATCGAACCCGCGCCCAAGCCGGGTTAACCATCACAACAAGCTCAACCATCTGGTCTACACACATACTTGTTATAAATCCCAACATATTATTATTATATAACAAGTTTAGTTCTTCACAGTTGACTAGGAAAGTCAACTGTGATATCAATCTACTAAAATTAACCTATTCAAACGCGTAATAACACTGATTTGGTATGATTGATGATTGAACTGATGAATCCGCGTCCCTTACACGCTGTATTGATGGCCAAATCATACCAATTATACCCAATTACGCGTTAATACATTCAATACGAGGTCAACTTGCCAATTCGTTCATCCAAACCTTCTCACTATAAATTGGACCTCCCCATTCCTTCTACACTCGCCGAAACCTCTCTCCAAATCTCTAATTTCTGTTCTAAAACCATCTTTCGAAGCATTTGTCTCGTGTTTGACTTTTTCTGTTGACCGCACAAGAATCACGAGTTCATTATTGTAAGTGCCCTTTTTCTTGTGGGTTTTAATCTTCGGCCTATACACAACAATAACCCTAAGTTCAATTGGGTTATTGTTGTGTAATTTGTATAATTGATAGGCTAGGGCTCGAATGCTTCGATTTGGGGAGGAACATTATCGCAGAACTGAATATTTATTTTAAATAGATACAAACTCAACACAACCACTGATCCTGATCAAGTGGTTGTGTCTATTGTTATTAAACCCAAGCGCGCGGGTTCGAGTCCCATGCAAACCGTTTTATCCTTTTCTTTTTAATTAAATATGAATCAGATTCCTACATACTATATAATCAATTATTAGTCTAATCTATTCGTTCTTAGGGTCCAGACCAGTTGGTCTGGGCTTGTGATTTAAAACCAACGAACCGACCAAGGGCCCGGGTTCGAACCATGGCATCAACAAACAATTCTTTTTATTTAAGTATCTATATATATAATCCCTTGTATTTTTAAAAATTCATTTTAAAATACTAAAACTCTTTTATAAATTCTACAAAAATTATTTTATATTATTCTAGTGGAAAAGTTTAACATACAATTTTTAGTTTTCAAAAATTTATTTATTTAATATATAAAATAAATAATTCATGTTTATTCTATTTTATTTATAAAATTCTATAAAAATATCAAAACAATTATATAAATTTCCACAAAAATTATTCTGAGTTTTTATGACAATAAACTTTTCTGAAATGATTTTTATTTCTAAAAAATCATTTATTTAATATTTTTAATCAATTTTTGTTAATTTTAATCATAAATAAATCATAATAAATTCATTTTTCAATATTGTTGCACCAAAATTTTATATAAGTTATTTCTATTTATTTGGAACAGAAATACAATTTTTAATTTAATAATTCTTTAACTTTTGTATTTTTAAATATTAAAGTTATATTTTGACAACTTGAAATAAATAGATTTAATATTCTATTTTTAAGGAAATAATTTTATAAAAATTATTTTCATACTTAAAACTTATTATTGTGACCATCTTTAATTTAAAATTTACAAAAAGACTTTTGTTTATTTATTTATCAAATTTCTCTCATTTATCAAACATTTTATTTATTAATCAAACGAACACTTATCCCCAATTCGAAACCCTAGAATATATTTGTAGACTAGAAAGACTTAGACATATTTATTACCTTAATTATAGGGTAATACTTTGTAACACCCCAACCGATGGCGGAAACATCGGGATGTCACGTATTGATGATTGTTCAGTAGCTCATGGTGAATAATAAGTTTCATAAATGATTTAAATAACTTACATACAAATGTTCTAGAATTTGTACATCAAATTGAATAAAACTAAACACATATCTTCAAGCATCAATTCAAATCTTCAAGCAAATAGAACCTGAAACATGTTAAGTTGAAAAGGTTTTGGGTCAACAAAAGTTGGTGAGAATTACATAGGTTTTTGATAATTGAGTAAGAATGATGTGCAATTCATGTGTCATGTCAATCTAGTCCATATGTGAGAACATACTAGAAATAAATCGAGTGCATAATCAACCCTGATGACTGTTATAAAATGATACATACCATACGCTCATGGTCCAAAATGTTATACGATAACAAACACCCACGTAACCTTTGTAGGAGGCACGTATCCGGGTGGGATTGTCAGTCCAATAGATCTATCAATGTATACCGCCGGCTGATCAATGTTAATGATTATGCTAGAATGGTGCTTACTCTAATCATGCTCAAGACATAATGCAACATAGAAAACACATAGACACATTGATGATTGAATTGCAATGATGATGTTATAAACATGTTTCACCCCAAAAATGGTGATAAATAGAAAAGGGGCTATGTAAAACTCACCTTGGTAAAATGTTATATCTGTTGAGAAATGTGTTGACCAAATGTATCAAGTATCACCCTAAAATGAGGTAATAAATATGTCTAAGTCTATCAAGTCTACAAATGTATATGTTCTAGGGCTTCGAATTGGGGATAATTGCTCGTTTGATTAATATTAAAAATACTTGCCAATTGAGAGAAATTTAGTAAATAAATAACTAAAAATCTTTTTACAAATGTTAAATCTAGGATGGTCACAAGAATGTGTTTAAAGTATAAAAATAATTTTTATAAAATTATTTTCTTTAAAATAGATTATTAAATCTATTTATTACAAATTGCTAACAATTAACTTTAATATTCAAAAATACTAAAATTAAATAATTTCTATTTTAAAAATCATATTTCTGTTCTAAATGATTAAAAATAGTTTGTATAAAATTTTGGTGCAAAAATGATGAAAATTGGATTTATTATGATTTAATTATGATTAAAACTAACAAAAATTGATTAAAAATATTAAATAAATGATTTTTCAGAAATAAAAATCATTTCTGAGAAACTTAATGTTATAAAAACTTAAAATAATTTTTGTGGAAATTAATAAGATCGTTTTGATATTTTAATGGAATTTTATAAATATAATAGAATAAAATTGATTTAATTATTATAAATATTAAATAAATGAATTTTTGAAAAATAAAAGTTGTAAATAAAACTTTTAACTCAGATTAAACAAATATAATTTTTTTAGAATTTATAAAATAGTCTTGATATTTTAAAATGAATTTATAAGTTTTAAATGAAATATATATATATAAAATGGGTTTAAACAAAAAGAAATGAATTTAAGGAAAAAAAAATGTCCATGCCGGGTCTCGAACCCTGTTTCCACCCGGTTCAGAGTTTGTAAGTAAGGAGGGTATCACCAACTGCTCTGAAGCTCAGTTGGTGATTTATGTTAGATTATTAAAATTAAAAATGATGGTCTGCGAAGGTCATCTTCCCCAATTCTTATGCAAGAAAACCCTAACTTACCAATTGAATCAATTATCAACCAGTAGCCTCCAAATCATTGGGGCTTTTACCGGTACCTGGCCGATAAACAAAACCAAGAAAGGAATTTGGGACTTACAATGCTTAATGCTTATGATTGAAGAGGTCAACAAACAAGTCAAACCGAGCAAAATTATGCGAATAAGATGAATTTAGAAGATAATTGAAGGTTTGTGGATGTTTTTCGGCTCTATTAGAAACTGAGGATGGTCCCAATTTATAGTAATCCACACGAAATCGTAAATTTAGAAGTTTGACCCGATATTAACATCTACGCGTGATTACTTCACAAATGGAATGTTTTGAATTGATTCGTGCGTGATTATTAAGCTTAAAGAGCCGATAATTAGTTTCCAAAAACAGATTGTGATTAAAAACGCGTTAAAATTATTGGATTGGGATGGCACGATCTGATCGCTGGTTACCAAGTTCTGATTGAACGATATGTAATAAGACCTTATATAAATTGTGTGCTGAGATTCAAACAGAAAGGATTCTTGGCTCAAGTGGTTTGGTGTGTGGGTGTTAAGTGTGAACCGGCTCGCAGCTCGGGTTCGAAACCCGGCTGGAGCATATTTGTTATATTTTTTTTTTTTAAAACAGTATAGGGGAGGAGTTGGGCCAGGTGTTGGGCTAGGGTATTAGTTGGGCTTCAGAAAAACACAAAGGGGTTTGGGCTGAGTGTATATTGGATTAACATGGTTTTGTAACAAACTCTAAACAAAAAAAAATCTGATTTTTGTGTCACAATATTATTATTATTATTATTATTATTATTATTATTATTATTAATATATATACATATATATATATATAAGTTGTGTGGTCGGGAAAATAAGACTTAGGCACGTTATGAATGAAAAGAAAAAAAAAATAATATAATATGCGTGTTGAAAATTTCTCGATGTTACAGTCTCCCCTACTTTTAGGAACTTCGTCCCGAAGTTAAGAGAAACACTAGGTTAAAATTTGTCAATCACTGGAAACCTTGATAAAATTTCACACTACCTTAATGTACCTGTAAATTCATGATTACGTTCCGGACCGTAATTACCAATTTACCTTACATTAGAGTTTTGCGTCCTTTCATGACTTCACCGATTGTTGAGCAGGTCTGATAGTCTCCACCAGTCGTTGAGTAGGTGGTAGGGCCTCTCCCCGACTGTTGGAAAGACATGATGACCCCCACCAATCGTTGAGTAGATTGTTTGGTAGTCCACTAATTGACGTACAAGTAAGCAAGTATGATTATAGATTTAGCAATTAGTTCACATTCAAACAAGCATGCACACAGATGTTATGATAATACTTGAATTTATTACTTGAATCCAAAAAGTGTCAATACATAGAATAAAAGCAACCAATAGTCAAATGGTGAGACTTGCGGTTAGGTAGCTGGAGGGTCTTGATCTCGGTTTAGTTTAGGGCATCGGTTACGGTAGTGATTTGGGTTTCCACATTCATAGCATTGACCATAGTTGTATCGATTAGGATTATCAGCCTGAGCAGGGTTGGTGGGTTGATTGGCATTAGGGTTTGGGGTCTCGCGGCATGTGTTGACCAGATGGCCATACCTACCACAATTGGTGCACACGCGACATGCTGAAACAGTGGGATGATGTCGGTTGCATGTGTTACACAATGGAAAGTTTCTTGTATAAGGCTTTTTGTTAGAGACTTGTGTAGTGAGGTTTACATTAGGATTCCTGGTCTTACGCTTCTGGTTTTTGGTAGTTACCGCGGCCACAATACTCGTTTTCTCGCTTTTCCGAACTAGGGTTCCGTTCTTTATGTGATTTCCATCGCCATATCCATTTCTATTGCCGTTCCCTTTCATTGGGATGACTTGAGCCAACAAGTTAGAAACCAGAGTTGTGATTTGTTGTGCCAATTGTTGAGAAATAATCGTAGCTAGTTGGGCATCACCTCCATTGTTAGTGTTGTGGTCGGGATTGTGGTTGCTGCTCTCTTCTTCATGATTGTCACCACTGTTAATGCGAGTGTTGTGACGTGGAGACATGATCTGTAGAAGACACAATGAAATGAATGAGGTTATAGATACGGAATGTAATCATTTATTCATTAATTAAAACGAATAAACGAAAACGTTGACTTATCAAAGATTCCAGATTCTAATAACACATGAAGACATGCTTTAGCCTATAAGTGAACACTCATCCCGAGAATTCCCAGGTAGGCATCCGGGTCCCTCGTCTGATTGGGATATATGCGCAATGCCAGCCTAGACAGAAGACTCAGAATACAGGCGTTCACCCTTCCAGATTGCACGTGTTCGTTATTAAGATCTAGAACTTCGACGAGATCTCAAGGGGGTTCAGGTTAAACCTGAGGATTTTATCCTATTAGTCTAAGAGTAGATCCACTGTTGGAGAGCAGCCTTCTTGTAAGGATGAAGGTAGGGATAAGAAGTAAGAGGGAGATAGAGAATAGCAAGTAAGAGAAACAAGTACTGGTTAAATCCTATGGTTATAGACTAGATTATTTTTCTAATAACCTAATTCCCTATAACCATGGCTCTGATACCAATCTGTAACACCCCAACCGATGGCGGAAACATCGGGATGTCACGTATTGATGATTGTTCAGTAGCTCATGGTGAATAATAAGTTTCATAAATGATTTAAATAACTTACATACAAATGTTCTAGAATTTGTACATCAAATTGAATAAAACTAAACACATATCTTCAAGCATCAATTCAAATCTTCAAGCAAATAGAACCTGAAACATGTTAAGTTGAAAAGGTTTTGGGTCAACAAAAGTTGGTGAGAATTACATAGGTTTTTGATAATTGAGTAAGAATGATGTGCAATTCATGTGTCATGTCAATCTAGTCCATATGTGAGAACATACTAGAAATAAATCGAGTGCATAATCAACCCTGATGACTGTTATAAAATGATACATACCATACGCTCATGGTCCAAAATGTTATACGATAACAAACACCCACGTAACCTTTGTAGGAGGCACGTATCCGGGTGGGATTGTCAGTCCAATAGATCTATCAATGTATACCGCCGGCTGATCAATGTTAATGATTATGCTAGAATGGTGCTTACTCTAATCATGCTCAAGACATAATGCAACATAGAAAACACATAGACACATTGATGATTGAATTGCAATGATGATGTTATAAACATGTTTCACCCCAAAAATGGTGATAAATAGAAAAGGGGCTATGTAAAACTCACCTTGGTAAAATGTTATATCTGTTGAGAAATGTGTTGACCAAATGTATCAAGTATCACCCTAAAATGAGGTAATAAATATGTCTAAGTCTATCAAGTCTACAAATGTATATGTTCTAGGGCTTCGAATTGGGGATAATTGCTCGTTTGATTAATATTAAAAATACTTGCCAATTGAGAGAAATTTAGTAAATAAATAACTAAAAATCTTTTTTACAAATGTTAAATCTAGGATGGTCACAAGAATGTGTTTAAAGTATAAAAATAATTTTTATAAAATTATTTTCTTTAAAATAGATTATTAAATCTATTTATTACAAATTGCTAACAATTAACTTTAATATTCAAAAATACTAAAATTAAATAATTTCTATTTTAAAAATCATATTTCTGTTCTAAATGATTAAAAATAGTTTGTATAAAATTTTGGTGCAAAAATGATGAAAATTGGATTTATTATGATTTAATTATGATTAAAACTAACAAAAATTGATTAAAAATATTAAATAAATGATTTTTCAGAAATAAAAATCATTTCTGAGAAACTTAATGTTATAAAAACTTAAAATAATTTTTGTGGAAATTAATAAGATCGTTTTGATATTTTAATGGAATTTTATAAATATAATAGAATAAAATTGATTTAATTATTATAAATATTAAATAAATGAATTTTTGAAAAATAAAAGTTGTAAATAAAACTTTTAACTCAGATTAAACAAATATAATTTTTTTAGAATTTATAAAATAGTCTTGATATTTTAAAATGAATTTATAAGTTTTAAATGAAATATATATATATAAAATGGGTTTAAACAAAAAGAAATGAATTTAAGGAAAAAAAAATGTCCATGCCGGGTCTCGAACCCTGTTTCCACCCGGTTCAGAGTTTGTAAGTAAGGAGGGTATCACCAACTGCTCTGAAGCTCAGTTGGTGATTTATGTTAGATTATTAAAATTAAAAATGATGGTCTGCGAAGGTCATCTTCCCCAATTCTTATGCAAGAAAACCCTAACTTACCAATTGAATCAATTATCAACCAGTAGCCTCCAAATCATTGGGGCTTTTACCGGTACCTGGCCGATAAACAAAACCAAGAAAGGAATTTGGGACTTACAATGCTTAATGCTTATGATTGAAGAGGTCAACAAACAAGTCAAACCGAGCAAAATTATGCGAATAAGATGAATTTAGAAGATAATTGAAGGTTTGTGGATGTTTTTCGGCTCTATTAGAAACTGAGGATGGTCCCAATTTATAGTAATCCACACGAAATCGTAAATTTAGAAGTTTGACCCGATATTAACATCTACGCGTGATTACTTCACAAATGGAATGTTTTGAATTGATTCGTGCGTGATTATTAAGCTTAAAGAGCCGATAATTAGTTTCCAAAAACAGATTGTGATTAAAAACGCGTTAAAATTATTGGATTGGGATGGCACGATCTGATCGCTGGTTACCAAGTTCTGATTGAACGATATGTAATAAGACCTTATATAAATTGTGTGCTGAGATTCAAACAGAAAGGATTCTTGGCTCAAGTGGTTTGGTGTGTGGGTGTTAAGTGTGAACCGGCTCGCAGCTCGGGTTCGAAACCCGGCTGGAGCATATTTGTTATATTTTTTTTTTTTAAAACAGTATAGGGGAGGAGTTGGGCCAGGTGTTGGGCTAGGGTATTAGTTGGGCTTCAGAAAAACACAAAGGGGTTTGGGCTGAGTGTATATTGGATTAACATGGTTTTGTAACAAACTCTAAACAAAAAAAAATCTGATTTTTGTGTCACAATATTATTATTATTATTATTATTATTATTATTATTATTATTATTATTATTAATATATATATATATATATATATATATAAGTTGTGTGGTCGGGAAAATAAGACTTAGGCACGTTATGAATGAAAAGAAAAAAAAAATAATATAATATGCGTGTTGAAAATTTCTCGATGTTACATACTTGGCATTGTTGGGCAACACATACTCTATTTTCACGAGACATAACATTTTGCTAAGGTGAGTTTTACATTGCCCCTTTTCTATTTTCACTATTTTTGGGGTGAAACATGTTACAACATTCTATATGCAATTCAATCATAAAGTGTCTATGTGTTTTTCTATGTTGCATTATGTCTTAAACATGACTAGGGTAAGCACAATATTCTAGCACAATCATTAACATTGATCAGCCGACGGTATACAATGATAGATCTATTGGACTGACAATCCCACCCGGATACGTGCCTCCTACATAGGTAGCGTGGGTGATTGTTATCGCATAACATAATCGAGTGAACCATGAGCGTATGGGATGGACCACAATATTCTAGTCACAAGGGTTGATTATGCACTCGATTTACTTCTAGTATGTTTTCACATATGGACTAGACTTGCCATGACACTTGAATTGTACAAGCTTTATTCGATTATCAAAACCTATGTAATTCTCACCAACTTTTGTTGACCCAAAATATTTTCAAACTTAACATGTTTCAGGTTATAACATGCCCGAAGATTAGAGTTAATGCTTGAAGATGCGTAGCTTGTATTTTTCATTTTGATGTACAAATTCTTAGAACAATTGTATGTAATTCATTTAAATCATTTATTGAAATTTATTATTTACCATGAGCTACTGAACAATCATCAATACGTGACATCCCGATGTTTCCGCCATCGGTTGGGGTGTTACAGATTGGTATCAGAGCCTTAGTTATAGGGAATTAGGTTAATAGAAAATAATCTAGACTATAAACTTAGGGACTTAAACAGTACTTGCTTCTCTTACTTGTAACCCTAATTGCTTCCTTAATCTTATCCCTATCCTATACCTTATACAACCCTAATCCTACAAGTGACTACTCTTATTCGTCTGCTGCAATCCTGATCCACCATTAGATTAATAGGACAAAATCCTCAGGTTTATCTTGAACCACCTTGAGATCTCGTCGAAGTTCTAGATTTTAATAACGAACACGTGCAATCTGGAAGGGTGAACGCCTGTATTCTGAGTCTTCTGTCTAGGCTGGCATTGCGCATATATCCCAATCAGACGAGGGACCCGGATGCCTACCTGGGAATTCTCGGGATGAGTGTTCACTTATAGGCTAAAGCATGTCTTCATTATGTTATTAGAATCTAGAATCTTTGATAAGTCAACGTTTTCGTTTATTCGTTTTAATTAATGAATAAATGATTACATTCCTTATATAACCTCATTCATTTCATTGTGTCTCTTACAGATCATGCCTCCACGTCGCAGCACTCGCCTTAACAATGGTAACAATCATGATGAAGGGAGTAGCAATCACAACCATAACCATGACACTAACCACAACAACAACAACAACAACAACAACAACAATGGTGTTGATGCCCAACTGGCTGCGATCATTTCTCAACAAATGGCGCAGCAAATCGCGACTCTGGTTCCTAACTTACTAGCTCAAGTCATCCAGATGAACGGAAACGGCAACGGAAACGGTAATGGAAACGGAAACGGAAATGGAAACCACAACGGGAACGGGAATGGTCTCCCAGCCTGCACTCTTAAGCACTTTAATTCCTGTAATCCCCCTAAGTTCAGTGGAGAAGAGGGAGCTACGGGACTTCTACAATGGTTCGAGGGTATTGAGAATACCTTCATTAACAGTGAATGCCCCGACAACTTTAAGGTCCGTTATGCCATGAGCGTTCTTCACAAACGAGCACTCACTTGGTGGAATGAGGAAAAACGCACCCGTGGAGCTGAAGTCGCACTGACCTTAACTTGGGATCAAGCTAAAGACATTATGAAGGCAGAGTTTTGCCCTCGTAATGAAATCAAGAAGTTGGAAGATGAGTTTCATGATCTTTCCCAAGATAGTGGAGAAAACCTTGCCTACAACACTCGTTTTCACGAAATTAGTCTACTGCTACCACACAAGGTCACCCCCTTGCCTATTGCGATCGAAAAATACATTGGTGGCTTACCCATGCAGATTCAAGACACGGTGTGGGGAAGGAACCCTGCTACTCTGGAGGAAGCAAAGCGTTTGGCAGCCACCCTAACAGATAACCATGTGAAGGCAGGAACCCTGACTCGAAAAGGGGAAAAGAAAACTGTTGCGAAGGATACACCCCAATCTGCCGTTGAAATTAAAACTGAGGCCTCAACCAATGGAAGGCGCAAGGTCAGGAATTTTGCAATAGACGCCACTGTCCCACCCAACAAGAAACAATACAACGGGAACTAACCTAAGTGTGACACCTGCCAATATCACCACCCAACCCAAGTGCCCTGCCGTCAGTGTACCAATTGTCAATTGGGTTATTGTTGTGTAATTTGTATAATTGATAGGCTAGGGCTCGAATGCTTCGATTTGGGGAAGAACATTATCGCAGAACTGAATATTTATTTTAAATAGATACAAACTCAACACAACCACTGATCCTGATCAAGTGGTTGTGTCTATTGTTGTTAAACCCAAGCGCGCGGGTTCGAGTCCCATGCAAACCGTTTTATCCTTTTCTTTTTAATTAAATATGAATCAGATTCCTACATACTATATAATCAATTATTAGTCTAATCTATTCGTTCTCAGGGTCCAGACCAGTTGGTCTGGGCTTGTGATTTAAAACCAACGAACCGGCCAAGGGCCCGGGTTCGAACCATGGCATCAACAAACAATTCTTTTTATTTAAGTATCTATATATATAATCCCTTGTATTTTTAAAAATTCATTTAAAAATACTAAAACTCTTTTATAAATTCTACAAAAATTATTTTATATTATTCTAGTGGAAAAGTTTAACATACAATTTTTAGTTTTCAATAAATTATTTATTTAATATTTTTAATCAATTTTTGTTAATTTTAATCATAAATAAATCATAATAAATTCATTTTTCAATATTTTTGCACCAAAATTTTATATAAATTATTTCTATTTATTTGGAACAGAAATACAATTTTTAATTTAATAATTCTTTAACTTTTGTATTTTTAAATATTAAAGTTATATTTTGACAACTTGAAATAAATAGATTTAATATTCTATTTTTAAGGAAATAATTTTATAAAAATTATTTTCATACTTAAAAACTTATTATTGTGACCATCTTTAATTTAAAATTTACAAAAAGACTTTTGTTTATTTATTTATCAAATTTCTCTCATTTATCAAACATTTTATTTATTAATCAAACGAACACTTATCCCCAATTCGAAACCCTAGAATATATTTGTAAACTAGAAAGACATAGACATATTTATTACCTTAATTATAGGGTAATACTTGGCATTGTTGGGCAACACATACTCTATTTTCACGAGACATAACATTTTGCTAAGGTGAGTTTTACATAGCCCCTTTTCTATTTTCACTATTTTTGGGGTGAAACATGTTACAACATTCTATATGCAATTCAATCATAAAGTGACTATGTGTTTTTCTATGTTGCATTATGTCTTAAAACATGACTAGGGTAAGCACAATATTCTAGCATAATCATTAACATTGATCAGCCGACGGTATACAATGATAGATCTATTGGACTGACAATCCCACCCGGATACGTGCCTCCTACATAGGTAGCGTGGGTGATTGTTATCGCATAACATAATCGAGTGAACCATGAGCGTATGGGATGGACCACAATATTCTAGTCACAAGGGTTGATTATGCACTCGATTTACTTCTAGTATGTTTTCACATATGGACTAGACTTGCCATGACACTTGAATTGTACAAGCTTTATTCGATTATCAAAACCTATGTAATTCTCACCAACTTTTGTTGACCCAAAATATTTTCAAACTTAACATGTTTCAGGTTATAAACATGCCCGAAGATTAGAGTTAATGCTTGAAGATGCGTAGCTTGTATTTTTCATTTTGATGTACAAATTCTTAGAACAATTGTATGTAATTCATTTAAATCATTTATTGAAATTTATTATTTACCATGAGCTACTGAACAATCATCAATACGTGACATCCCGATGTTTCCGCCATCGGTTGGGGTGTTACAGATTGGTATCAGAGCCTTGGTTATAGGGAATTAGGTTAATAGAAAATAATCTAGACTATAACCTTTGGACTTAAACAGTACTTGCTTCTCTTACTTGTAACCCTAATTGCTTCCTTAATCTTATCCCTATCCTATACCTTATACAACCCTAATCCTACAAGTGACTACTCTTATTCGTCTGCTGCAATCCTGATCCACCATTAGATTAATAGGACAAAATCCTCAGGTTTATCTTGAACCACCTTGAGATCTCGTCGAAGTTCTAGATTTTAATAACGAACACGTGCAATCTGGAAGGGTGAACGCCTGTATTCTGAGTCTTCTGTCTAGGCTGGCATTGCGCATATATCCCAATCAGACGAGGGACCCGGATGCCTACCTGGGAATTCTCGGGATGAGTGTTCACTTATAGGCTAAAGCATGTCTTCACTATGTTATTAGAATCTAGAATCTTTGATAAGTCAACGTTTTCGTTTATTCGTTTTAATTAATGAATAAATGATTACATTCCTTATATAACCTCATTCATTTCATTGTGTCTCTTACAGATCATGCCTCCACGTCGCAGCACTCGCCTTAACAATGGTAACAATCATGATGAAGGGAGTAGCAATCACAACCATAACCACGACACTAACCACAACAACAATAACAACAACAACAATGGTGTTGATGCCCAACTGGCTGCGATCATTTCTCAACAAATGGCGCAGCAAATCGCGACTCTGGTTCCTAACTTACTAGCTCAAGTCATCCAGATGAACGGAAACGGCAACGGAAACGGTAATGGTAACGGAAACGGAAATGGAAACCACAACGGGAACGGGAATGGTCTCCCAGCCTGCACTCTTAAGCACTTTAATTCCTGTAATCCCCCTAAGTTCAGTGGAGAAGAGGGAGCTACGGGACTTCTACAATGGTTCGAGGGTATTGAGAATACCTTCATTAACAGTGAGTGCCCCGACAACTTTAAGGTCCGTTATGCCATGAGCGTTCTTCACAAACGAGCACTCACTTGGTGGAATGAGGAAAAACGCACCCGTGGAGCTGAAGTCGCACTGACCTTAACTTGGGATCAAGCTAAAGACATTATGAAGGCAGAGTTCTGCCCTCGTAATGAAATCAAGAAGTTGGAAGATGAGTTTCATGATCTTGCCCAAGATAGTGGAGAAAACCTTGCCTACAACACTCGTTTTCACGAACTTAGTCTACTGCTACCACACAAGGTCACCCCCTTGCCTATTGCGATCGAAAAATACATTGGTGGCTTACCCATGCAGATTCAAGACACAGTGTGGGGAAGGAACCCTGCTACTCTGGAGGAAGCAAAGCGTTTGGCGGCCACCCTAACAGATAACCATGTGAAGGCAGGAACCCTGACTCGAAAAGGGGAAAAGAAAACTGTTGCGAAGGATACTCCCCAATCTGCCGTTGAAATTAAAACTGAGGCCTCAACCAATGGAAGGCGCAAGGTCAGGAATTTTGCAATAGACGCCACTGTCCCACCCAACAAGAAACAATACAACGGGAACCAACCTAAGTGTGACACCTGCCAATATCACCACCCAACCCAAGTGCCCTGCCGTCAGTGTACCAATTGTCAATTGGGTTATTGTTGTGTAATTTGTATAATTGATAGGCTAGGGCTCGAATGCTTCGATTTGGGGTAGAACATTATCGCAGAACTGAATATTTATTTTAAATAGATACAAACTCAACACAACCACTGATCCTGGTCAAGTGGTTGTGTCTATTGTTGTTAAACCCAAGCGCGCGGGTTCGAGTCCCATGCAAACCGTTTTATCCTTTTCTTTTTAATTAAATATGAATCAGATTCCTACATACTATATAATCAATTATTAGTCTAATCTATTCGTTCTCAGGGTCCAGACCAATTGGTCTGGGGTTGTGATTTAAAACCAACGAACCGGCCAAGGGCCCGGGTTCGAACCATGGCATCAACAAACAATTCTTTTTATTTAAGTATCTATATATATAATCCCTTGTATTTTTAAAAATTCATTTTAAAATACTAAAACTCTTTTATAAATTCTACAAAAATTATTTTATATTATTCTAGTGGAAAAGTTTAACATACAATTTTTAGTTTTCAAAAATTTATTTATTTAATATTTTTAATCAATTTTTGTTAATTTTAATCATAAATAAATCATAATAAATTCATTTTTCAATATTTTTGCACCAAAATTTTATATTAATTATTTCTATTTATTTGGAACAGAAATACAATTTTTAATTTAATAATTCTTTAACTTTTGTATTTTTAAATATTAAAGTTATATTTTGACAACTTGAAATAAATAGATTTAATATTCTATTTTTTAGGAAATAATTTTATAAAAATTATTTTCATACTTAAAACTTATTATTGTGACCATCTTTAATTTAAAATTTACAAAAAGACTTTTGTTTATTTATTTATCAAATTTCTCTCATTTATCAAACATTTTATTTATTAATCAAACGAACACTTATCTCCAATTCGAAACCCTAGAATATATTTGTAGACTAGAAAGACTTAGACATATTTATTACCTTAATTATAGGGTAATACTTGGCATTGTTGGGCAACACATACTCTATTTTCACGAGACATAACATTTTGCTAAGGTGAGTTTTACATAGCCCCTTTTCTATTTTCACTATTTTTGGGGTGAAACATGTTACAACATTCTATATGCAATTAAATCATATAGTGTCTATGTGTTTTTCTATGTTGCATTATGTCTTAAACATGACTAGGGTAAGCACAATATTCTAGCATAATCATTAACATTGATCAGCCGACGGTATACAATGATAGATCTATTGGACTGACAATCCCACCCGGATACGTGCCTCCTACATAGGTAGCGTGTGGTGATTGTTATCGCATAACATAATCGAATGAACCATGAGCGTATGGGATGGACCACAATATTCTAGTCACAAGGGTTGATTATGCACTCGATTTACTTCTAGTATGTTTTCACATATGGACTAGACTTGCCATGACACTTGAATTGTACAAGCTTTATTCGATTATCAAAACCTATGTAATTCTCACCAACTTTTGTTGACCCAAAATATTTTCAAACTTAACATGTTTCAGGTTATAACATGCCCGAAGATTATTGTTGATGCTTGAAGATGCGTAGCTTGTATTTTTCATTTTGATGTACAAATTCTTAGAACAATTGAATGTAATTCATTTAAATCATTTATTGAAATTTATTATTTACCATGAGCTACTGAACAATCATCAATACGTGACATCCCGATGTTTCCGCCATCGGTTGGGGTGTTACAGATTGGTATCAGAGCCTTGGTTATAGGGAATCAGGTTAATAGAAAATAATCTAGACTATAACCTTAGGGTCTTAAACAGTACTTGCTTCTCTTACTTGTAACCCTAATTGCTTCCTTAATCTTATCCCTATCCTATACCTTATACAACCCTAATCCTACAAGTGACTACTCTTATTCGTCTGCTGCAATCCTGATCCACCATTAGATTAATAGGACAAAATCCTCAGGTTTATCTTGAACCACCTTGAGATCTCGTCGAAGTTCTAGATTTTAATAACGAACACGTGCAATCTGGAAGGGTGAACGCCTGTATTCTGAGTCTTCTGTCTAGGCTGGCATTGCGCATATATCCCAATCAGACGAGGGACCCGGATGCCTACCTGGGAATTCTCGGGATGAGTGTTCACTTATAGGCTAAAGCATGTCTTCACTATGTTATTAGAATCTAGAATCTTTGATAAGTCAACGTTTTCGTTTATTCGTTTTAATTAATGAATAAATGATTACATTCCTTATATAACCTCATTCATTTCATTGTGTCTCTTACAGATCATGCCTCCACGTCGCAGCACTCGCCTTAACAATGGTAACAATCATGATGAAGGGACTAGCAATCACAACCATAACCACGACACTAACCACAACAACAATAACAACAACAACAATGGTGTTGATGCCCAACTGGCTGCGATCATTTCTCAACAAATGGCGCAGCAAATCGCGACTCTGGTTCCTAACTTACTAGCTCAAGTCATCCAGATGAACGGAAACGGCAACGGAAACGGTAATGGAAACGGAAACGGAAATGGAAACCACAACGGGAACGGGAATGGTCTCCCAGCCTGCACTCTTAAGCACTTTAATTCCTGTAATCCCCCTAAGTTCAGTGGAGAAGAGGGAGCTACGGGACTTCTACAATGGTTCGAGGGTATTGAGAATACCTTCATTAACAGTGAGTGCCCCGACAACTTTAAGGTCCATTATGCCATGAGCGTTCTTCACAAACGAGCACTCACTTGGTGGAATGATGAAAAACGCACCCGTGGAGCTGAAGTCGCACTGACCTTAACTTGGGATCAAGCTAAAGACATTATGAAGGCAGAGTTCTGCCCTCGTAATGAAATCAAGAAGTTGGAAGATGAGTTTCATGATCTTGCCCAAGATAGTGGAGAAAACCTTGCCTACAACACTCGTTTTCACGAACTTAGTCTACGGCTACCACACAAGGTCACCCCCTTGCCTATTGCGATCGAAAAATACATTGGTGGCTTACCCATGCAGATTCAAGACACGGTGTGGGGAAGGAACCCTGCTACTCTGGAGGAAGCAAAGCGTTTGGCGGCCACCCTAACAGATAACCATGTGAAGGCAGGAACCCTGACTCGAAAAGGGGAAAAGAAAACTGTTGCGAAGGATACTCCCCAATCTGCCGTTGAAATTAAACTGAGGCCTCAACCAACGGAAGGCGCAAGGTCAGGAATTTTGCAATAGACGCCACTGTCCCACCCAACAAGAAACAATACAACGGGAACCAACCTAAGTGTGACACCTGCCAATATCACCACCCAACCCAAGTGCCCTGCCGTCAGTGTACCAATTGTCAATTGGGTTATTGTTGTGTAATTTGTATAATTGATAGGCTAGGGCTCGAATGCTTCGATTTGGGGAAGAACATTATCGCAGAACTGAATATTTATTTTAAATAGATACAAACTCAACACAACCACTGATCCTGATCAAGTGGTTGTGTCTATTGTTGTTAAACCCAAGCGCGCGGGTTCGAGTCCCATGCAAACCGTTTTATCCTTTTCTTTTTAATTAAATATGAATCAGATTCCTACATACTATATAATCAATTATTAGTCTAATCTATTCGTTCTCAGGGTCCAGACCAGTTGGTCTGGGCTTGTGATTTAAAACCAACAAACCGGCCAAGGGCCCGGGTTCGAACCATGGCATCAACAAACAATTCTTTTTATTTAAGTATCTATATATATAATCCCTTGTATTTTTAAAAATTCATTTTAAAATACTAAAACTCTTTTATAAATTCTACAAAAATTATTTTATATTATTCTAGTGGAAAAGTTTAACATACAATTTTTAGTTTTCAATAAATTATTTATTTAATATTTTTAATCAATTTTTGTTAATTTTAATCATAAATAAATCATAATAAATTCATTTTTCAATATTTTTGCACCAAAATTTTATATAAATTATTTCTATTTATTTGGAACAAAAATACAATTTTTAATTTAATAATTCTTTAACTTTTGTATTTTTAAATATTAAAGTTATATTTTGACAACTTGAAATAAATAGATTTAATATTCTATTTTTAAGGAAATAATTTTATAAAAATTATTTTCATACTTAAAACTTATTATTGTGACCATCTTTAATTTAAAATTTACAAAAAGACTTTTGTTTATTTATTTATCAAATTTCTCTCATTTATCAAACATTTTATTTATTAATCAAACGAACACTTATCCCCAATTCGAAACCCTAGAATATATTTGTAGACTAGAAAGACTTAGACATATTTATTACCTTAATTATAGGGTAATACTTGGCATTGTTGGGCAACACATACTCTATTTTCACGAGACATAACATTTTGCTAAGGTGAGTTTTACATAGCCCCTTTTCTATTTTCACTATTTTTGGGGTGAAACATGTTACAACATTCTATATGCAATTCAATCATAAAGTGTCTATGTGTTTTTCTATGTTGCATTATGTCTTAAACATGACTAGGGTAAGCACAATATTCTAGCATAATCATTAACATTGATCAGCCGACGGTATACAATGATATATCTATTGGACTGACAATCCCACCCGGATACGTGCCTCCTACATAGGTAGCGTGGGTGATTGTTATCGCATAACATAATCGAGTGAACCATGAGCGTATGGGATGGACCACAATATTCTAGTCACAAGGGTTGATTATGCACTCGATTTACTTCTAGTATGTTTTCACATATGGACTAGACTTGCCATGACACTTGAATTGTACAAGCTTTATTCGATTATCAAAACCTATGTAATTCTCACCAACTTTTGTTGACCCAAAATATTTTCAAACTTAACATGTTTCAGGTTATAACATGCCCGAAGATTAGAGTTAATGCTTGAAGATGCGTAGCTTGTATTTTTCATTTTGATGTACAAATTCCTTAGAACAATTGTATGTAATTCATTTAAATCATTTATTGAAATTTATTATTTACCATGAGCTACTGAACAATCATCAATACGTGACATCCCGATTTTTCCGCCATCGGTTGGGGTGTTACAGATTGGTATCAGAGCCTTGGTTATAGGGAATTAGGTTAATAGAAAATAATCTAGACTATAAACTTAGGGACTTAAACAGTACTTGCTTCTCTTACTTGTAACCCTAATTGCTTCCTTAATCTTATCCCTATCCTATACCTTATACAACCCTAATCCTACAAGTGACTACTCTTATTCGTCTTCTGCAATCCTGATCCACCATTAGATTAATAGGACAAAATCCTCAGGTTTATCTTGAACCACCTTGAGATCTCGTCGAAGTTCTAGATTTTAATAACGAACACGTGCAATCTGGAAGGGTGAACGCCTGTATTCTGAGTCTTCTGTCTAGGCTGGCATTGCGCATATATCCCAATCAGACGAGGGACCCGGATGCCTACCTGGGAATTCTCGGGATGAGTGTTCACTTATAGGCTAAAGCATGTCTTCACTATGTTATTAGAATCTAGAATCTTTGATAAGTCAACGTTTTCGTTTATTCGTTTTAATTAATGAATAAATGATTACATTCCTTATATAACCTCATTCATTTCATTGTGTCTCTTACAGATCATGCCTCCACGTCGCAGCACTCGCCTTAACAATGGTAACAATCATGATGAAGGGAGTAGCAATCACAACCATAACCACGACACTAACCACAACAACAATAACAACAACAACAATGGTGTTGATGCCCAACTGGCTGCGATCATTTCTCAACAAATGGCGCAGCAAATCGCGACTCTGGTTCCTAACTTACTAGCTCAAGTCATCCAGATGAACGGAAACGGCAACGGAAACGGTAATGGAAACGGAAACGGAAATGGAAACCACAACGGGAACGGGAATGGTCTCCCAGCCTGCACTCTTAAGCACTTTAATTCCTGTAATCCCCCTAAGTTCAGTGGAGAAGAGGGAGCTACGGGACTTCTACAATGGTTCGAGGGTATTGAGAATACCTTCATTAACAGTGAGTGCCCCGACAACTTTAAGGTCCGTTATGCCATGAGCGTTCTTCACAAACGAGCACTCACTTGGTGGAATGAGGAAAAACGCACCCGTGGAGCTGAAGTCGCACTGACCTTAACTTGGGATCAAGCTAAAGACATTATGAAGGCAGAGTTTTGCCCTCGTAATGAATCAAGAAGTTGGAAGATGAGTTTCATGATCTTGCCCAAGATAGTGGAGAAAACCTTGCCTACAACACTCGTTTTCACGAACTTAGTCTACTGCTACCACACAAGGTCACCCCCTTGCCTATTGCGATCGAAAAATACATTGGTGGCTTACCCATGCAGATTCAAGACACGGTGTGGGGAAGGAACCCTGCTACTCTGGAGGAAGCAAAGCGTTTGGCGGCCACCCTAACACATAACCATGTGAAGGCAGGAACCTTGACTCGAAAAGGGGAAAAGAAAACTGTTGCGAAGGATACTCCCCAATCTGCCGTTGAAATTAAAACTGAGGCCTCAACCAATGGAAGGCGCAAGGTCAGGAATTTTGCAATAGACGCCACTGTCCCACCCAACAAGAAACAATACAACGGGAACCAACCTAAGTGTGACACCTGCCAATATCACCACCCAACCCAAGTGCCCTGCCGTCAGTGTACCAATTGTCAAAGGTCTGGGCATCTTGCGGATGCTTGTCGAATTCCTGCTACAAACGCCCTTGCTGCCCCAAATAATCCTGCTAGGGACCCTCCAGCTACTTAACAGCAAACCCGACCATTTGAATTATGTCTGCTTTTTAATTCTATGTATTGATTCAAGTAATAAATTCTAGTATTATCATAACACCTGGATGCATGCTTGTTTGAATGTGAACTAATTGCTATATCTATATCTAAATCATACTCGTTATACGTGCTTACTTGTACAACAGTTAGTTGGCTACCAAACAACCTACTCAACAATTGGTAGAGGTCATCATGTCTTTCCAACAGTCGGGAGAGGCCCTACAACCTGTTCAACGACTGGTGGAGACTATCGAACCTGCTCAACAATCGGTAGAGTCATAGAAGGACGCAAAACCCTAATGTAAGGTAAATTGGTGATTACGGTCCGGAACGTAATCATGGATTTACAGGTACGTTAAGGTAGTGGGAAATTTTATCAAGGTTTTCGGTAGTTGACCAATTGTAAACTCTAGTTACCTGGTAGCTCATTTAGTCCTTCTATAGTCCATCAACTCATTTCTTTTAGGACTCCTAAAACTTAATGCTTTGCTAGATTCTTACTCTCCCTGCGATGTCAGACGAACCTAATTCAACTCTTAAAGCTCACACCTACCCGACCTCCTATCCAAATTACCCGAAACCACTATCCTATTACCAATAAAAGAACTTCCAAATCACAGTTGCTCCAAATTCTACCCAATCACCCTCAACCTTGTGTTTTTCTTTTAACTTCAGGACGAAGTTCCTAAAAGTAGGGGAGACTGTAACATTACGCATTAATACTTGTACGTTACAATTATTTGGAATAAAACGTCAAGTTTCATTATTATTATTCGCTTTTAATTATTATTGCGACGTATTTGGAACCCTAATACTATATTATTTATATATAATATACATATATATATATATATATATATAGTTTTAATGTCAAAAAAATAAAATGCTTGGGCCGGGAATCGAACCCGCGCCCAAGCCGGGTTAACCATCACAACAAGCTCAACCATCTGGTCTACACACATACTTGTTATAAATCCCAACATATTATTATTATATAACAAGTTTAGTTCTTCACAGTTGACTAGGAAAGTCAACTGTGATATCAATCTACCAAAATTAACCTATTCAAACGCGTAATAACACTGATTTGGTATGATTGATGATTGAACTGATGAATCCGCGTCCCTTACACGCTGTATTGATGGCCAAATCATACCAATTATACCCGATTACGCGTTAATACATTCAATACGAGGTCAACTTGCCAATTCGTTCATCCAAACCTTCTCACTATAAATTGGACCTCCCCATTCCTTCTACACTCGCCGACACCTCTCTCCCAATCTCTAATTTCTGTTCTAAAACCATCTTTCGAAGCATTTGTCTCGCGTTTGACTTTTTCTGTTGACCGCACAAGAATCACGAGTTCGTTATTGTAAGTGCCCTTTTTCTTGTGGGTTTTAATCTTCGACCTATACACAACAATAACCCTAAGTTCAATTGGGTTATTGTTGTGTAATTTATATAATTGATAGGCTAGGGCTCGAATGCTTCGATTGGGGAAGAACATTATCGCAGAACTGAATATTTATTTTAAATAGATACAAACTCAACACAACCACTGATCCTGGTCAAGTGGTTGTGTCTATTGTTGTTAAACCCAAGCGCGCGGGTTCGAGTCCCATGCAAACCATTTTATCCTTTTCTTTTAATTAAATATGAATCAGATTCCTACATACTATATAATCAATTATTAGTCTAATCTATTCATTCTCAGGGTCCAGACCAGTTGGTCTGGGCTTGTGATTTAAAACCAACGAACTGGCCAAGGGCCCGGGTTCGAACCATGGCATCAACAAACAATTCTTTTTATTTAAGTATCTATATATATAATCCCTTGTATTTTTAAAAATTCATTTTAAAATACTAAACCTCTTTTATAAATTCAACAAAAATTATTTTATATTATTCTAGTGGAAAAGTTTAACATACAATTTTTAGTTTTCAAAAATTTATTTATTTAATATATATAATAAATAATTCATGTTTATTCTATTTTATTTATAAAATTCTATAAAAATATCAAAACAATTATATAAATTTCTACAAAAATTATTCTGAGTTTTTATGACAATAAACTTTTCTGAAATGATTTTTATTTCTGAAAAATCATTTATTTAATATTTTTAATCAATTTTTGTTAATTTTAATCATAAATAAATCATAATAAATTCATTTTTCAATATTTTTGCATCAAAATTTTATATAAATTATTTCTATTTATTTGGAACAGAAATACAATTTTTAATTTAATAATGCTTTAACTTTTGTATTTTTAAATACTAAAGTTATATTTTGACAACTTGAAATAAATAGATTTAATATTCTATTTTTAAGGAAATAATTTTATAAAAATTATTTTAATACTTAAAACTTATTATTGTGACCATCTTTAATTTAAAATTTACAAAAAGACTTTTGTTTATTTATTTATCAAATTTCTCTCATTTATCAAATATTTTATTTATTAATCAAACGAACACTTATCCCCAATTCGAAACCCTATAATATATTTGTAGACTAGAAAGACTTAGACATATTTATTACCTTAATTATAGGGTAATACTTGGCATTGTTGGGCAACACATACTCTATTTTCACAAGACATAACATTTTGCTAAGGTGAGTTTTACATAGCCCCTTTTATATTTTCACTATTTTTGGGGTGAAACATGTTACAACATTCTATATGCAATTCAATCATAAAGTGTCTATGTGTTTTTCTATGTTGCATTATGTCTTAAACATGACTAGGGTAAGCACAATATTCTAGCATAATCATTAACATTGATGAGCCGACGGTATACAATGATAGATCTATTGGACTGACAATCCCACCCGGATACGTGCCTCCTACATAGGTAGCGTGGGTGATTGTTATCGCATAACATAATCGAGTGAACCATGAGCGTATGGGATGGACCACAATATTCTAGTCACAAGGGTTGATTATGCACTCGATTTACTTCTAGTATGTTTTCACATATGGACTAGACTTGCCATGACACTTGAATTGTACAAGCTTTATTCGATTATCAAAACCTATGTAATTCTCACCAACTTTGGTTGACCCAAAATATTTTCAAACTTAACATGTTTCAGGTTATAACATGCCCGAAGATTAGAGTTAATGCTTGAAGATGTGTAGCTTGTATTTTTCATTTTGATGTACAAATTCTTAGAACAATTGTATGTAATTCATTTAAATCATTTATTGAAATTTATTATTTACCATGAGCTACTGAACAATCATCAATACGTGACATCCCGATGTTTCCGCCATCGATTGGGGTGTTACACATTTGTCACCATCATTGCCCGGATGCCATAGAAAATAATACGGAAAGTGGGAATCAATCCTAAGTCATAAGAAACACCAAGTCTTTCCCCAACCACTCCACCACTACCTCAATGACAATATTTCAAATCTTGACAATGCAATATTGTTTTATTGCGAAACAAAAAATAAAAAGAAGGAATAAAATGCATCATAATAGCTATGTTAAGTTGACTTAAAATTTACTTTTTATTAATGTAGGGAATTTCTCATATCCTATATAACAAACTTTGCAAGTTTTCTCATTGATTGCTTAAGTCGGTGTCAACGCCCCCCTCCCCCTCCGATTTTTTTAGTCCGGCCCCTGATTTTTCTTTTTTCTTTTTAAATATTGGGTTATTTGATTTTAATAACCTCAACTAACCACTTGGCCGCCACCACTTTCAACTTGCAACTTATTTTCCTCTACCATTCTCAATCTAACTGAACTCTAACCCAATTAATTTTAGCTAATGTGACAGCTGCCACATCAGCATACCACGTCAGCAAAAATACTAACTGGGTTAGGGTTCGGTTAGTTTGGGAGTGTTAGAAGAAAATATGTTACTAGCTGGAAGTGGTGGCAATCAAGTGGTTAGTTGAGAGTGGCAATGGCCCACACTTGATAGTTGAAATTATTAAAATCCAATAACTCTAAAATATTTAGTCTAAATAACCAATTACCCATTTAATTTATTTAGCCTAAAGCCCACTAACCCAGTTTTTTTAATCCATTAATCCTAATTTCTAATCCCAATAAATTTAAGCCTAAAGACCAACAAAAAATGACTAAAGCCTAAAAAACATTGACGTTGAATAGTTAATATCTTAAGGGAGGCGATTGACGGCGATTAGGGTTTCTCCCAACGTCCATGGCGGCAAGGGAACGTTTCAAGGTTAACACATGGTATGATGTACCATTCAAGAACGGCAGAAGATCGAAGAATCATGGGGAATCAAGTTCTAACGTCAAGATCACTAAGGTATTTGTTTCGAATCTGACCGAGGGATGTTCATCGGCAGATCTGGTTCATGTCATGAAGAGTTTTGGGGTGATACAAGGAACTTACATTGCTCGAAAATACGATAGGCTAGGGAAGAGGTTTGGTTTTGTTTCATTCGGTAACGTTGAGGATCCAGTGAGACTCGAAGAGGATCTAAAGGACGTATGGATTGGCAGTTATAAACTATACGCCGTCATTGCCAGATTTGTGAATGGTGTGAAGATTCAAGACAAGGAGGCTAAGGTGTGGAAACCAGTGGTTGACACAGGGGTTGAGTCATAGTAGCTATGTCCATTATCAAATTTTAAAAACAAAAGAAAAAATATATATTTCATTGGTTTGTTAATGATACGTTATAAAGAAAAACAATTTTTTTACCACTTATGTAAAAAATAACTATTTAAGATACTTTATAATATAAATTTTATCTTCAATATGTTATTGAAATTTACGCTATACATTGAGTGATACAAAGAAATAATATATTGCTTATAAAAGCTAAAAAAAGAAAGGTGCAAGATCCTTTAATGTCATTCTTATGTAATCCATCGTATCGGTTACAATAATATCATTATCATTTAATGGATCATCACACCTGTTTATATGGAAACTTTTTTATTGATTTTGAATTGGTATTCTTTTAAAGTACCTTAGTCTTTCGATTTAGTCAAATCAACCTACTGAGAATTATTATATCAAAGACCTTCTCAGATCAAAATATTGAGATAACATTACTCATAGTCTTAATCAAAAGTTTTGGTTTTGGCTATGACTCAAAGCCAATCTGAACCGAAAAATAGTGTATGCACACCTTAAAATCACCAATCAGAGTGTTGTGGTCCCCACCGCAACGCGCGGGCAAACCCACTAGTAGAAATTATACATATGTGTATATAACATTTTTCAGCTATACATATGTGTATATTTCAGTTATACATATGTGTATATTGCATTATACATATGTGTATAAAGCAGCGATTAAAGAAAAAAAAATGCCTTAGAGAAATTTATGGTCCAGAATGGTTCTCACGGTTCTCAATTTGGGAAAAGGTTCTCATTTGAACCAAATCCTATATATATATATATATAATTAAATATATACACACAAATTATAGTTACGTTTATAGTTTTATACATACAACTTTAGCTGGTTTGACCCAATACATGTAAACATACAATTATATTTATACTTAGTAGCACAATCAACCCAATGATAATTTAACACTAAGTTCAATACTAAAACCCTAAGTTGTGAAGCAACAGTCTTGAATTTATCCTCTGATTAGTCATCCGTTGTCATTGCTCCCTGCTATTACTCTACGGAACAATGCGGCAACTCTTTCTGTAGTATGCTCATCGCCTCACCGGCCTCAACCTAAGCCTCATTCTCGGACAATTGAACCTCAGGCTTGTCATATTCAGACGGTCGAAGCTCTGTCTTCACCTAACAACGGAAACATTGAAGGAAACATTCCAAATTTATGGTTGTCTAAATCACTCGCCGCTCAACGCTCGCTTGAAAAATGTGCGCTTGAAAAATGCTTGCTCGTTTTTCTGCTTAGTTGTAAACGAGCCAAGCACGATCAAATATCTGCTCTGTTCGGCTCGGCTAGTAAACAACCCTAGTTCTTCTATTCACATGATTGTCACCACATATTAGTAAGACCCTAACAATACGCACACACAAAAGTGTCATGACTCGTGATTATCCCTGAATGCAAGTTAAGCTTATATTTTTGTTTGTGTTCAGAAGGTACAAATTGACAGAAAGGAATTCCCATTTTTGAAATGTCAACATTGTTTATACTTTATTTCAAGTGAGTTATTAATGCTACTGATGATAATTTTCATGATTTGATGATTCTTCGAATACAATGTTTCAAAATTAGTCGAAAAAATAAAATCTCTGTATTCTTTGTCACGGATAATTGTATGTGTAGTTATATTTTTTGTGCTCTTCACGAACTTCTCAATATACTGTGTGTTGAAATGTGAATTTGCAGCTAAATAACAAATTACAAATTATAGTTACGTTTATAGTTTTATACATACAACTTTAGTGGGGTTGACCCAATATATGTAAACATACAATTACATTTATACTTAGTAGCACAATCAACCAAGTGATAATTTAACACTAAGTTCAATACTAAGACCCTAAGTTGTGAAGCAACAATCTTGAATTTATCCTCTCATTAGTCGTCCGTTGTCAATTGCTTCCCACTATTACTCTACGCAACAATGCGACAATTCTTCTATGTAGTATGTTCATCGCCTCACCGGCCTACAACCTAAGCCTCATTCTTAGACAGTTGAACCTTAGGCTTAGTGTCATACTCGGACGGTTGGACCTCAATAGTCACCTAACAACAGAAACATTAAAGGAAACATCCCAAATTTTTGTCCGAATCACTCGTCGCTCGCTGAAAAAAATGTGCGTTTGAAAAAATGCTCGCTTGGTTGTAAATAAGCCAGGCACAAGCAAAGGTCCGCTCAGTTTAGCTCGGCTCGTGAACAACCCTAGTTCTTCTATTCACATGATTGTCACCACATGTTACTAAAACCTCTAACAATACGCACAAACAAAGTGTCATGACTCATGATTACCCCTAAATGCAAGTTAAGCTTACATTTTTGTTTGTGTTCAGAAAGTAGAAATTGACATAAAGGAATTCCCATTTTTGAAATGTCAACATTGTTTATACTTTATTTCAAGTGAGTTATTAATGCTACTTTCTTGATAATTTTTATGATTTGATGATTCTTCAAATACAGTGTTTCAAAACTAGTTGAAAAAAATAAAATCTAAGTATTTTTTTGTCACAGATAATTGTATGTATAGTTATATTTTTTGTGCTCTTAATGAGCTTCTCAATATACTATGACTTGTCCAAAATAAAGTTAAAGTGAAAGAAATATTAGTACTAAAAGTAGCGTGTTTGTAATAGAAGTTGAAAAGAAGAAACCAGATGAGACGTTTGAGAAATATTACATTTACACCTTACCCAAGACTTAAACTTGGGTCTTCTCCAAAAGAAGCTTTGCTTCTTACCCATAGTCACCTAAATCGCGGTTCGCTTCGGTACAGGAACGCAGTACGAATAAGCAATTCGCTAGGCTGGACAAATTCGGTACGAAGGGGGGTAGGCTCATTTCGGTACGATCTGGTACGATGTACCATGGAGTTTAGTACGATGTAGATTTTTTTTAAAAAAAATAGCTATTTATAAACTAATTTTATAAATACATAAACTAATTTTACCTTTTTTATGTAAAAGTTTACAAGTTTAGGGTCTAGGTGTAAAGTATTGAAAGATAAAGGGTTAAATGTTTAAATTCCTAAACTTATCTAACCCTAAAATGCCTAAACACAAAAGTTAAAAACAGCCGCTCTTCTTCTTCTTCTTCCTGGTAAGTTATTGTTTCTTCTTCTTCCTGGTTTCCAAGAACAACTCTCACTCTCAAAAACCCTTCAATCGATTAAATTCGCAATCAGATTGACGTACCATGAGCGACCGGTATGATAGCGAATTCCAATTGGGTACAGGTCGTACCAATACGAAATTTGTGGTTACTTGAGCGAATTCTATGACTATGTTCTTACCACTAGGCTACAACCTAAGTGGTACATGTTTGCAATATACTTTATTATTTTGATGAAAGATGATTGTAATAAAGATAAAAATAGTGATAGGATTTGGGTTGTTGAGATAATTTGGAAATTTATTTTAGTTTTTCTTCAGCAAAATAAGTGATTTTTGGCTAAATTCCATTCCCCGAGTGGTCACAAAGTCTCATCAATCAAGAGCCTAACAACACGCATAGAAAGGATATATAGTGACATGAATGGAATGAATCTGTATCTATAATAACGCAATCATGTTGTGTGGCATGAAATTATATTAGGTCCTCTCACCCCTTGAGTGACACATGGCATTAGGTTAGGTCCTCACACCCCTTGAGTGACATGTGACACTATGTGAGGTCACCCCCACCCCTCTTATTTCTTTCAAAAGTTTTTTGTTATGTCATGGTAATTCATTAATCATGTCTAGGCAAGTTACTAATAATGTTAAAACCAAGAAATATAAATTATATTTCATCGAGAGCAGAATAGGTTAAAATCGGTCTTTTAAAAAAACGATCTTCAAGACTACCGTCTCAATCATGTCCTGCAATGTTTTTTTTCTGCCTCTGCTTCTCATCAAAACGTATATTTTCTTTTTAATATACATTTTCATTCTTATTCACAAGATTAAAATTGTTGTTTTCTCATATTGTAGTACATTAATTTCTATATATATTACATCATTACACATCTTTTATCACTTTCTATTAGAATTGTCTATCCCATGAATCTTCCAGATATAATATGGTGAAGTATATTAAAAATAAGAATGTGCATTTATGAAATAACAAAGATTGTTTATTGTTTCTTTTTAAGTTAAACATATACATAACAAATATGATTTTAAACATTCGTTTAAAAATATAATTTTGTATTCAATTTCTTAAGACAAAATTCATTTTTAAATTCAATATTTCATATTTATCGACAAGAGAAAGTATAAAGTCTTGACAATGCACTATTTGTTTTATTGCGAAACAAATATCAAAACTATATTTGCATATTATAAGAAAAAAATGGAACAAATGCATCATAATAGATATGTTAAGTTGACTATAAATTTACTTTTTATTAATAGAGGGAATTTCTTACATTTTGGTCATATGAGGTTAAGAGCTAAAAGGTCAAATATCTTGTCTAGGGTCAAACTGCAAAAGTCAACTTCTATGCGAGATGCAGAAATGAAAATGCCAATGTCCATATTATTGTCAAATATGCAAAGCTCAACTGTCATAAGGAGCTTGGCTCAATCCGAAATCGGGATTTGTGGTTAACAGTCAAAATGCAAAACTTATTGCATCAAAACAATATGAAACTAAAAATAGAAAGTCATTGATGATCTTGTTTGATATTAATTACTGTTATGAAGGCTGTAATTTGCTAAATGAAATAAAAATATAAATTAGCATTATTGATGATGTCAAAGTTGATTAGATATAAACTAAAAAAATCCAGAAAGAAGCAGGAAAAAAGGCATCTGACAATTGGGGTCAAATTTCAACTCAAACAGAAGTCAAAGACAATGAAGGTCAAAATGGATTGTAGAATAAGTTGGCTAAGTTTAATAGAATAGTTCATATGGCAAAAAGGAATTATGGAAATAAGCGGATATGGGTTAGCAGACCTGGATCATGATAATGCTTGGGCTGACGTTTATTTCCTGATATCGGCATAATAGATTATACTCAATGAATAAGAAATGTGTTGGTAATTTGAAGTGAACAGATAATATGTTGACTTAATCAACTGGAAATGTTGGGTTCACTGCTGGAATAGATAAAATTTAGTGCTGAGGGTCAAACCAAGTCAACAATTGGGAAATGACTATAGCTCATTGTCAACGTTAACCGTTTATGTGTGGATTGTGCGTTTCTCTTTCGCCATCAAAGAACGGTTTCATCTATACAAAATCTTTCAGTTCAGCCATAATTAATCTTTGGGAAGGTCTAAAAAATGCATCATTCCCAAAACGACTATATGGTTTTAGGTTATAGGGCAAAGTATGAGGTTGAAAGAGTTGTAATTTACTCAAGTTTGAACTAAACAAAAGTGTTGAATCCAAGATAAGAGTCGGTTTAAACTTAAGCCTGAAAATGATAAGAGTCGGTTTAAACTTAAGCCTGGAAAATGATAAGAGTCGGTTTAATCAGAAACGGGTCAGTTTGGTTTGGGTAAAAGACAGTTTTTTTAATCAAAATGAGTTCGGATGATATTATTTAAATACAAACTTGTTTCTTTATATGTAAATTATGAATACTTGTATTAGTTTATATGTAATATGCATGTATGTAGAATAACAATAAGTCATAGGTATATGTAAGTTAGTAAGTCAGAATGTTATAATCTGAATATGGGTCGAAATGGATCAAGAGGAAGCTGCATATGAGATCAATACATCCGGGTCAGAAGACACCAAAGACAGCAGCAAATTACAGTTGACAAACGAAAATATTGAAGGCTGCAAGTTCACAGAAAAGACTGTTACACCAAAGACAGCAGCAAATTATGTTGGCGCCAAAACTGATTCAAAACGGTGGGAAAACGTAACCAACACAACCGTTTAGAGACACATCGATCCATAAGTTACCAAGATTGTTATCATATTTATAGGACAATTGTTATCCTTAATACAATCCATAAGTTTCAGCAATGTTTATATTCTTGTTCTTAGTTTTCTGTTTTCTGTCCAACATTCGAAGATAATCATTCTGATTCATCATAATCTGTTCTGTTAATCAAACTTTGATCTTATATTCATATTGTTTCTGTTCATTATCTGTTGCATATCAGAATCAATTGCCAACATTAACTAATTTGCTGAGCTGATGATTCTAGTGGAACACCAAATTAACAGAAGCATATATTGTCTAACAAAAGCATTGAAACCAAATTAACAGAAGCGTGTCTTAAGAAATTAAACAACACAATGCGAAACATATATCTGTATCTCTTAACAAAAGAGTGAGAAAGTCCCAAGTAAAATCAAACAAATACCATGAGATAAGAAGTAAATAACAAATATATATACACACGTACCAACCTCATATAACACATATACGCCTTACAAATATAGAATCCTAAAAGCAATATCAAAATGAAAAACAAGCAATGATAATATGTATGTGAATTACTAGAATTCTACTGGATCTATATGGCTTCTCTTCATCGCTTCATCTTGTTAATCCTTACCATGACTGCAACGTGTATCTTGTCAATGATGTCCGCAACATACACAAAAAGATTACGTCTCCATCGCTTTTTCAACACTAAAACTACAATAACACCCCAAAACCCTGTTGCGAAACCACATGTTATGTCCATATAAAACCATAACTTGTTGGGCTCATCGGTTGCTTCATATTTGCTATCCGCTTTTGTGGTTGGCTCTTCATGATTGGAACAATTCTTTGGCAACGGAGCTCCACACAGATCTTTGTTCCCTGCATATATTGATGGATCGATGAGGGTCTGTAACTGACTTCCTGTCAGAATTCGGCCCGACAAGTTGTTGTTTGACAAATTCAAATGGCTCAAAAAAGTCAAAGCTGCAATGCTTGAAGGGATCAGACCGTCCAACTTGTTTCCTGATAAATCGAGAGAAATTAACGCTGTCATGTTTCCAATGTGATCTGGAATGCTTCCGCTGAGATGATTATTGGACAAATTGAGACCCACCAACTCACAAAGTGCAGTTAACTCTACAGGTATGTCTCCAACAAGTTGATTGCTTGAAAGGTCCAGGTTAGTGACAAGAGACCATGTATTCGTATATTCAAGAGACATGCCTTTCATTACCTCAATCAACCCCTCCTCGCACCAAGGTAAACACCTCTAGGTTTGTCAACCATACCTTGCAATACTCCTAGACAGTGAGGGATTGTTCCAGTAAAGCTGTTGTGTGCAACATCCAAAACTTGAAGCTCTAAATTTTTGCACAAAGACCGAGGAATTTCTCCACTGAAGTTGTTGTTGCGTAACCTGAAAACCTTCAATAAATTCATTTTTTCTCCAATCAATTCTGGTATTTTTCCGCATAACGCAT
Source organism: Ambrosia x helenae (assembly GCA_030844895.1). Classification (NCBI taxonomy): domain Eukaryota; kingdom Viridiplantae; phylum Streptophyta; class Magnoliopsida; order Asterales; family Asteraceae; genus Ambrosia; species Ambrosia x helenae. Next base: position 6,959,133 of record CM061230.1, on the reverse strand, counting down.
TATCACCCAAATCTAAAACCTGTAAATACCTTATACTCCAAATTTCTGCAGGAAGCTTACCACTAAAGTTATTATCATTCAAGTTTAATGACAATAATAATGACATGTTCCCTATTAAACTTGGAATCGTGCCACTTAACCCATTTGAGTTTAATTTCATGAATTCCAAATATTGCAGATTCTTAAAACATTTGGGAATTTTCCCAGTTAACCTATTTCTGGAAAGATTAAGATAAACCAACCATGTACACTTGCACAAGGACCTTGGAATTGACTCATTGAAAGGTTATTTTGTAGAAATAAGGCAGATATACCATCATATGAATAAATTCCAGATTCCCCACTTGGAAGGTTGGTTAATGGTCCGCTGAGGTTGTTGTGGGAGAGATCTATGAAAGGAATGATGGGCATCTTTCGCAACCACGTGGGCAGAGGCCCTGAAATTGTTGCATTAGACAACCGTAAACTTTGAAGTTTTCTCTGATTTTGAAGCCATTGTGGAAACCCATTTTCAATCTTGCAAGAACTGAGATCAATTTCTATCAATTGGAATGGAGGCAGCCACTCAGGTGAAACATTGAATGTCAACTTACTGTTATAAGCTGCATACAATTTCTCCAACATTGAAAGGTTAGCAAAATGGGATTCATAAACTACTCCTTCCAAATAATTATTATAGACATCAAGATAACGGAGCTTGGATAGTTGCCCAATTGAAACCGGAATAGTCCCACTTAACTTATTAAAGCGTAGAAACAAAGTTGTTAAAGCAGCTAAACTTCCGATGGATTCTGGAATGGGACCTGTTAAGTGGTTATAAGATAGATATAACACTTGTAACAACTTTAATTTACTCACAGATTCTGGAATGGGACCTGTTAACTGGTTATCATATATATCTAACACTTGTAACAACTTTAATTTACTCACAGATTCTGGAATGGGACCTGTTAACTTGTTTGAGGAGAGATCTAACTGTTGGAAGTTAGAAAGGGTAGTAAGATTATGAAGAACATGAGATAGAGGTGTCTCTTTGAGGTTACAATATGACAAGTGGAGCTCTAATAAAGAAGGGGTCATGCTTAGCAAATTTAAAAAGCTGGATGAAAAGTTTAATGCAGCACCATGAGGATATGAAAGATCCAGGAATTGTAAGGATGTCAAGTTTTGAAAAAAGCGAGGGAGTTTATCTGTGAAAATGTTCCTGCTAAGATCCAGGTGTTTGATGTTGGAAAGTGTTGTGCTAAAATTACGAAGTGGACCACGATCGTCAATCAAAAGACCACAATGTGAAAACTTTAACACTTTTAACGAAGGAGCCATGTAAAGCCACACATCAAAGATTTTTGCCCCATTGAGATTCGCAAAACTCAAGTCAAGATAAGCAAGTGATGAAAGGCCGGAAATCCAGGTAATATCATGTGACAAGAAGTCATCGTAACCAAGATCAAGAATCTTTAAATGAGAAAGATTTCCAATGTGATAAGGAATAATACCAGAAAAATATGAATGAGAGAGATTGAGGTAAGTGAGTTGGTTCAAGGATCCAATGAACTCAGGGATCCGATTTCCTTGAAAATCATTCCCACTCAAGTCTAAGTATTTTAGATGCCTCAGCTCTCGCAAAGAAGTGCTCAACTTTTTACCTACTAAGTATTCATTATAAGAAGTAAAGAGACCATCACCTCTGAGATGAAGACTTTCAACATTTCCAGTCACACCATTACACGTGACTCTTTCCCAACGGCAACAGTCATTACCAACCCATGATGACAGCATATCATATGAACCGCCAATTGTAACACTATGTCTGAACTCGAGAAGAGATAGGCGCTCATGCTCAAAGCAAGCCACCGTGCTATTTCTATTTCGAGCACCCAGACAGGATGTTGTGGTTGCAACCAAAATAATAGTTAAAATAATAAAATGGAGCCCCAAACCCCATTGATAACCCATTATATAATCCACAACACTGATTAAGCTAGAAAAAAAATATATGAAATGTAAAGATGGATTATTATGATGAAGTGATGGGATATGAGATTAAGTAAACAAGTTCATTTATAGATCTAGAAATGATGGAAAAGTATAACCATGGAAGACTTGGAAGTCAATAGGAAACATTGTATCCACAAATTAGTTCAGGTCCTACTCTGTTTTTCCATGTCTTCAGGCAGCAAACATTGAATTCAGCATCCCCTGAAAACGACAGCAACGACAGATTTGAAACAAATCTGCAAGATGGTGCAGCGGTGGGGGTGCTGATGTTCTGGTGTAGCAAGCTATGTGGCTGTGCTGTGGTGGGAGAAGGAACGGTGGGTTGCGACGGCTGTGATGCTGGTGACAGAGAGAGAGAGAGAAGAGAGAGTAGAGGCGGTGGTATGATGGTGGTGGAACCATGATGATGGTGGTGGGGGCTGTGTAGGGATAAGAGAGAGAGAGAGAGAGTACAGGAGAAAGTAAACTCTGTTAAGACTAGTGGGAGTGGGGCCGGAGAGGGGCGGGAAGGGGGGGGGGGGGGAACACCGCCGCCATAGGGGCGGGATAGTGAGCGTGGGGCTGGGGGCGGGGAGTTGAGCACCGGCGTGGGGAGATTGACTTGCCACGTGGCGGGATGTTATTGGCCCATAAGATTTGAACGTTAGCTTTAAAAAAAATAAATAAATAATAATAATAATAATTTCAAACGGCTATAAAACCAACGTCAAAAAAATAATTTTTTTATAATTACCCCCATTTCACTACAAAACACCCACTTTAACCAAATTTTATACACTTTTCAACCAAATTTTATACAATTTTCATCCATATTTTATACACTTCCTCAACCAAAAATGAACCCTTACAACCGAGGCTTCGACCCGAACAACCCATACGCGTTTGTCCCAAACCCGAATACACCACCGTTCGCCCGATCCCAAACCGTCCACCCATTCCTTCACCTTGTCCCGACTACGCGGTTTATGCGGGTTTCATTAGTGGGCAAATTTATCCGAATTTCCATTCAATGATTCTCTCGTTCCTTCACAACCTCCTTCACAACTTCCTTTAACCCAAACCGTACCCGAAACACAACCCCAAAATGTCGCGGATCATCTTCGGTAAAACCCCCCCTCCAAGAAGAAGTCACAGGAGGAAGACCCCGGAGGAGAAAGCAATAGCCGCCGCTAACCGCCAACCACTTAAGTGGACACCCGATGAAGAGCTCGCTATAACGAAAGCGTGGATAAGCGAGTCAGAAAAACAAGAAGGTATTTGTAATAATTTTTTTAACATGATTTTTATACACTTGGTGTTGCTAATATTTTTTTTTTTTTTTTTTGTAGGAACTAGTCGCCATAAAGTTGAGTTTTGGAACGACATAAACGCCGCGTTCCATGGGTTGATGGGACGAGAGTTTCTATCGAGCAAACGATAGTCTCTCGTCCAAGTGGACAGAGATAAACAGGGCAATGAACACGTTTCAACCGCATTATTATATGTGCAATGAAATAACATTTTATTAATTTATTTATAAGTGTTTTAATTTTATTATTATTATTTTGACTAAACGTGTCCATTTCTTCTTTTTAACTTTTTTCTTTTTGTTTGTGGCCACAAGTAACTATTTGGGTGCTCAAAATGTCAAGAGTATTTTTAATGGAGAGCTTGTGTACAGTTCACTTCACTGGTGTGGATGGAACAAGTCCATGGAAATCATGTATTGAAGGAGAAAGAAATGTGTTGGTCCGTCCGGTATACGGACCGGACTGGTCCAAAGGTGTTTGAGGTGGGACTCGCGTGTATTTTAATATTAAAAAAATAAAAAAATTTGTGTGTGGGATATAAATTAAATAAGAGGAAATGTAAGTGATTAGGTGAAGGTTTGGAATGGTTTATCGTTGAGAAAAAAGTGGGTTGTGGTTTGGAATGATATGGCATAGTGATGTGACAGTTTGAAATGGTTTGTTAGGTGTTGTATTCTACATGCTCTCAGTGGGGTTTGGGCTCCATTTTGTTTTTGTAACTGTTTTTTTTTTTTTTTTTTTTTTTTTTTTTTTTTTTTGTGTTGCGACCACAAATATATGTATGACCTAGGGGTGTTCACGAGCCGAGCCAACTCAAGCTCTGCCTCGATTTGGTTGTAAACCGAGTTGGCTCGAATTTGAAACTGAGCTGAAAATCAAAGCTCGAGCTCGGCTTGGTTTTAAACCGAGCTAGCTCTGGTCGGCTTGTTTGGATCAAATTTAAAAAGAAAAAAGTCTTTCAAAATTTAATAGTTTAAAATAGGGAAATTGGATTTTAACATCCTGAACTATTGAAAATATAGTGTGGTGGTGAACAATTTTGTAGTTCGGTGTGTTAACGGCCAATAATCAATAGTTGAGAGTGTTAAAATCCAATTTCCCTTTAAAATATTATTTAATAGTTAAAATAGCACATTTAAATAAGTTTAACCTAATACATTACAAGCTAAAATCAAGTTAAAGCAAATACAAAATAAATTTTAAATTTCAACGAAATACAGTATAATTTCATAAATATACAAATTAACCCCGTGAATAAGCAATAGATGTCCGATTGAACTCCTAAACACTGACCTCTTTGAAATCAAATGCACAATTTAGTTTGATAACTTGAGTACTTGGACAATTATCATTATGCTACGGTTTATTAAAATAACTGTTAAAATTCTTCTCTCCTCCCCTCCCCTCCCCTCCCCTCCCCTCCCCCCCCCCCCCCCCTCCTCCTTTGCATTTTCGTTTTGAACATTTGAAGATTCCGATCAATCCTTTAAGTTTTCCGGAGACAGATCTTCAAGTTTTCCAGTGAAATTCAAAATTTATGAACTCTCTCAATCCACTTTCTTTCTTTTTATAATATGTTTGCCCTTCTTCGTTTAATTCTAAACATGTCGAATACTTAGACGAAGAGCAAGAATCCTCCTGTAGCCATGGTCGATGCTACAATCAAGTGGAGGAGGGACTCATTTGAACAGTTCTTAGAACTGTATGAGATACCGGTGAGTTGGGAGCCAACACTCCTGACCGATGGTGAGACTGTACTGGACTCCGGTTCGGGCCGGATGGCCCTCTACGCCGCTCACTTCCAGTTTGCCGGGTTCCAACTGCCGGCCACCAGGTTTGTGTGTGACATGTTGCTTCGTTATTAGTGTCACTTAACTTAAATTTAAAAAGAAAAAAGAAAAATAGCCTATCAAAATTCAATAGTTTGAAATATTATTCGATAGTTAAAATAAAACATTTAAAATAAGTTCAACCTAATACATTACAAGCTAAAATCAAGTTCAATCAAATACAAAATATGTTGGGTTGGTGAAGTCCTTGGTTTATTAGGCTTTAGGGTTGACATTAGAAGACATGGGACAGGCCCGGTTTAGTTTTCTTGGTCCCTAAGTTGTTTAACCTAATTGTTCTCTATATATACCCTAGTCATGTATTGTAATCTTGTGTGCCTTGAGCTTAATGAAATAACCTAGTTGCAGCCCCTGGACGTAGGTCCCCCACTGGGACCGAACCACGTAAAATTCTTATGTTGTGTTTATTATTTTCTGTTCATCGCGTGATAATCGTGTGTGTCGTTTGTGTGTTTGATTCCGCTGTGCCGACTGATACCTAACAAGTGGTATCAGAGCTTTGGCTCGTTAAGACACCGAGATTTGCACGAACGATTGCGGTGGAGGTTTGATCGGATCGGATTGTCAGCGAGAAACTTGGTTTTATGGCTCGATGTTCGTGATCCGAGGAAGGTGAGTACCGATTTATTTTAATCCTTGGCCGCATGTTTAGTTTGTTGTATTCGATTGGAGCCACTGATTAAGTTTATTCAGTTGTTGGTCGAGTTTGGGTTGCGGGCTATGTAGGATTTGTTTTCTAAGTTCGGGGTTTGACAATTATTATCAATCGTGATTATATAACCGGGTTTGTGATAACAGTTGGGTTGGGCCAAATTTGTCTACATGGTTATTTGTAGGAGCAAATCGGTTTGGTTGACAATGTTCAGTTGAACAGTCGCCAAGTTCAGGCCCGTGCCATTACTATGTATGTTCACTACTTTCTGATTTGTTCTCGTTTGTTATTGTCATAACTGAAGACGGGATGGTTACGATTAGAAGGTTCGACGGGTTTGAGTGTCGATTGATTGGTTTGTCAAGGGAACTTGGATGTGGTACTTAACGATGATAAAACCTGTAGAAAATGGAACCGGCTGGTTTGGAATACTTTGGGTTTAAGGTATTCCTGCTCGGGCGTGCTGGTGACGACATAAGTGAAAAAAAAAGGTTACTGTCAAGTCATGCGAATTATTTCTAGCTAGTTGGATGATCTTTCAGTTAGGGTTTGCGTTAACTGGTTGTGTGTACGGTCATAGAACCCTTGGTACCGCTTGCTTTCCATTAAAGCTCAACTGCTGTTATAACCATTTGCCTGTTAGCTGGTCTAGAACTGCGATGTTAATTCTTGCTCGGTGGTGATCGGTGATTTGACATTTGAGGGGATCTTTGTACTGGTACTGGGTGAAGGTTTTCGCTGGGGAAGTACGAGTGGAGGTTCGACTCATGAGTGTCGGTTTGGCATGGGTCGGGATAACAGGGATGGTGGGAGCGGGGCGTAGTTGACTTGTTGGGGCTGCATGGAGGTGTGGACATTTTTTTAGAGTCGATGTCATAGATAGGAAATTCTACTTCTGAGAATGTGTCGGGGTTTGATACATTGGGACTCAGTGGAAGGTAGTGAGACTCTTGGGTTCGAGATTCTATTTGGCTTCATTTCTTGTTACCTACTTCAATGAAGCATTAGTTAATCTATTGTTGAAGACTTTTGAAGTGTGCAGATTGCTGCGCAACCGGAAGAAGAGAACCAACTTCCGTGTAGTAAAGTCTTGCTCGCTGATTCGAGAGCTAAACGAGTCTAGTTTATAGCAAAGGACTCTGGGACTCCAGGTAATCCGCTTGAGCGTATCCGGAGGTCTGAGCATGGACGGGATTTTTGTAACAGTGGGAGCACATGGGGGTGTTCTGACACAGTCTGTAAATCGACGTTAGGTTTGGAAGACCAAGGATCCGAATGAAATCTCTCCTGGGAGTCTGCTGTTAGTGGAGAGTGTTATTTCCTCTGGAGTCTCTGCAGCCGGCGATTTGAGTAAGTAGGGGCCGGTTGAGATTGAGGATGTGTGTATGGCGGGCTTTGCCATGTCTGGGTCTTTGATGACCATATTGGAGTTGTTGGGAGCTTCAATGGGCCTTTCAGGTTACTAATGAGAAGGGCCGTTGCAGCTAGGTGGATACATGGATAGGTTTGGAGTTTGGTTTGTTCTTTGGGAGCTGCACCTGGAAGACTTCTATTCCTGTGTGTTTAGAGATTACTGAGTACTAGATGATTGGGTTGTTATTTACTTGTTGGCAGGCTGAAGTTCCTCGCAAGGCCTTCAAGTGGGAGATTGTTGGGTTGGTGAAGTCCTTGGTTTATTAGGCTTTAGAGTTGACATTAGAAGACATGGGCCAGGCCCGGTTTAGTTTTCTTGCTCCCTAGTCATGTATTGTAATCTTGTGTGCCTTGAGCTTAATGAAATAACCTAGTTGTAGCCCGTGGACGTAGGTCCCCCACTGGGACCGAACCACGTAAAATTCTTATTTCGTGTTTATTATTTTCTGTTCATCGCGTGATGATCGTGTGTGCCGTTTGTGTGTTTGATTCCGCTGCGCCGACTGATACCTAACAAAATAAGCCTCAAATTTCAACGAAATACAGTATAATTTCATCAACATACGAATTAACCCCCTGAATAAACAATAGATGTCCGATTGAACTCCTAAATATTGACCTCTTTCAAATCAAATGCACTATTGAGTTTGATAACTTGAGTACTTGGACAATTATAATTATGCTACGGTTTATTAAAATACTTGATTGGTTTTAAATTCAATCCCAAGCACACAATCTCTATACTACTATGAACAAATATTAAATATGTAACATGTCCCCTCCTCTTTTTTAACACTTTTATAGTATATTATATGTATATAAAAATAATATATATTAAAAATTAGAATTATCCGAGCCAAACTGACTATCTCGGCTCGTTACGATCCGAGCTAAGCTAGGCTCACTTTCTAACCGATCTGAGCCGGCTTGACTCACTTTCAAACCGAGCCATATTGAACGAGCCTTTTTCCAGCTAAATCTGAGTGAGCTTCGAGCAAGCTCCGAACCATGAGCTTTTTGGACAACCCTAGTATGACCTGTTACATGACCATACCCAACCCAATTATTTTGCCTAGTAAACCAACTCTTATCTTGGATTCAACACTTTTGTTTAGGTTAAACTTGAGTAAATTACAACTCTGTCAACCTCATAATATAAAACATGTAGCCATTTTGGTAATGATGTATTTCTACTAGACCTTCTCAAAAGCTGAACTAGAGAACTTTTAAAGATTGAAACCGTTCTTTGTTTCCCAACTGTTAACTTTTTTCAATGAGCTTTAGACATTTCCTAACTGTTGACTTTTTTCAAGTGTCCATGTCCCTTATTTATGAAATTCCATTGATACTCGGTAGTAAAAGCTAGAAAGGTTTCTGTGAATTATTATTGATGAATAATATGAATACAATGAACCCTTTATATAGGCCTAGATAACAATGAAACCCTAGCTATAAATAAGGAAACAATAAACATTCTAAACATAAGATAAAACCAATTGTAAATACAATACAATACAATTCTTATTATTATGTCGGCTAAGACTCCCCACAGTTCGAGCGGACGTAGGACAGAGGCTCAAATTGGATCGAAACGATTCAAACAATTGTCTTGAAATCCCCTTCGTAAAAATATCTGCATGTTGTAAGGAAGACGGTACATGTAAAACGCGAATGTCACCAACTCTGACCTTCTCCCGAACAAAATGAATGTCAATCTCGATATGCTTAGTTCTCTGATGTTGTACCGGATTATCCGAAAGATAAACGGCAGACACATTGTCACAGTATATGATCGAGGCACGAATAAGCGGGAGATGTAATTCAAGAAGCAGGTTTCGAAGCCATGTAGCCTCTGCAACGGCATTTGCAACACCACGGTATTCAGCCTCTGCACTCGAACGAGAGAGAGTAGGCTGACGCTTGGAGGACCAAGAGACCAAATTATCTCCAAGAAATACATAGTAGCCGCTCGTAGATCGGCGAGAATCTGGCAGCCGCCCCAATCAGCATCAGAATAGGCGACCAAAGAATGTGTATTAGACTTAATAATGCGAATGCCATAGTGAATCGTGCCTTGGATGTAGCGGATGATCCGTTTCAGAAAAGCATAGTGAGGATCTCGTGGCTCGTGCATGAATAAACAAACCTGCTGAACTGCATACAAAATGTCTGGACGGGTGAAGGTGAGATATTGAAGAGCACCTTCAAGGCTACGATATAATGTAGGATCATGAAATAAAGACCCATCAGACGCACTAAGCTTCGAAGAAAGATCAACTGGAGTAGCACATGGTTTACAGGTCGTCATATTGGCCCGGGAGATAATATCTTTGGCATATTGGGCCTGATCCAGAAATAAACCTGTAGCATCCCTCGTAACTTTAATACCTAGAAAGTGGTGCAGAGGGCCCAAGTCTGTCATAGCGAACTCTCGTGAGAGTATCGAGATAATATCAGACAAAAAAGAAACTGACGACGCCGTAAGGACGATGTCATCCACATATAATAACAAGTAAGCAACCTGGTCACCCTGTTATAAATAAATAATGAGTTGTCCCATGCGCTACTGCGAAACCCATGAGCCAAAATGTAATTGGCAAATCGCATATACCAGGCGGGAGGTGCCTGCTTAAGTCCATAAAGAGACTTCTTCAGCCTGCACACAAAGTTAGGATACCGCTTATCAACAAACCCAAGCGGTTGATGCATAAAAACCGTCTCGTTCAGGTGCCCGTGAAGGAAGGCATTCTTAACATCCAACTGATGGATAGGCCAAGAGCGAGAAACTGCAATAGAAAGAACAGTTCTGATGGTGGCCGGTTTTACAACCGGGCTAAATGTATCCTCGCAATCAACTCCCACTGTTTGGGATTTACCATTAACGACCAGCCTTGCTTTATACCTCTCTAGTGTCCCATCTGATTTAAACTTGTGCCTAAAAAGCCACATACATCGAATAACCGGCCAATCAACCGGTCGTGGCACAAGTTCCCATGTTTCATTTTCCTGTAACGCACTAAACTCGGTTTGCATGGCATGCAACCAATGAGGGTCGGCAAAGGAGTTGGCATAGGTTTTTGGTACGGGAGAAACGGTGGTAGTTTGTAGGATTTTGGCTTTGGACGGGTGGTCATGGGATGGGAGTTGTTAGGAGGGGCGGATGTGGATGGTTGGGCTTGGGCCATGGGTGGTGGCTGGGTGGGAGCTGCCGTGGCAGAAGGGTGGGATGGCTGGGTCGGTGGTTGTCGAGGTCGACGGGTGTAGGTTATGGGATAGGGTGTGGTGGAAGGGTGGGTGTTGGGCTGTGAGGTGGAAGGGATAGGAAGAGTAGGTGGTGGGCGAGTGAATGAGAAACCCGGGGGGTTGTGTCATCGAGGAAATTATAAGAAGAGGGGGCGTGGGAATGGTAAAAGGGAAAGTAGTCTCGTCAAAAGTAACATGGCGAGAGATGTGGACTTTGCCAGTGGTGGGGTCAAAGCATCGGTAGCCCCGAAAATCAGGGGTAACCAAGGAAGATGCATCTAACAGACCGGGAATGTAATTTGTGGGGTTGGGTGGCAGATTGGTTTGGGTAGCAGGCACAGCCGAACACACGAAGATGCTCGTATGTGGGATGTCGAAGGTAGAGGACAAAACTGGGTGTATAAAAGTTAAGGCGTTTAGTTGGAAAAATGTTGTGTAGGTAGGTTGCTGTGTGTAAGGCCTCAACCCAAAAGGTGGGGGGTAGATGGGCATGAACGAGTAACGCACGAATGATGTCGTTCAAACGACGTATCATACGCTCAGCTCGTCCATTTTGGGATGAGGTTTGAGGGCAAGAAAAACGGAAAAGGAGACTGTTTTGAGTGGCAAAGGTTTTAAAGGCATTGTTGTCGAATTCCCCGTCTAGGTCACATTGAAAAGTTTTAATGTTTCGTTGAAATTGTGTGGCAATGAGGCGGTGAAATTTGACAAAGGTAGGAAAGGTCTCGGACTTGTATCTGAGGGGATAGACCCAGATAAAGTGTGAAAAATTATCAATTAAAACCATATAGTACTTGTAACCGGTTTTACTTGGTATAGGCGAAGTCCACAAATCACAGTGAATTATATCAAAAGGAGAAAAAGTAAACGAACTAGATTCATAAAATGGAAGACGTTTACTATTAGATAAATGACAAGAGTTGCAAAAACCAGAAATTTGATGTTTATTACAAGAAAAACCAAAATTATGACTAAGAATTTCTAAGACTTGTGAGCCAGGATGTCCAAGTCTGTCATGCCATGGTAGTGAAGATGAAGTGATGTAGCAAGCTTGAGGCGGAAGTGTTGGTGGTGTGATTGGATAGAGATCTCCCGTGCTATTGTGGCGGGACAGGTGGCGTCCCATTTTGAGGTCCTTCAAGGAAAAACCAAAAGGATCAAATTCAATTGACACATTATTTTCACGGGTGAATCGTCTAACAGATAAAAGATTTTTAATGATTTGAGGGCTAAAAAGAATATTGGGTAGGATATAGGTACGGTTGAGGATTGGGAGGTAACCCGTGCCAGAACCCTCAACTGGTAAAACATTACCATTACCTACCAAAAGTTTAGTTGAAACAGGAAAAGGATCAGGGTGAGAAATTATACCTTTGTTGTGTGAGACGGTCCGTTCTGCTCGAGTGTCAAAATAGAGAGTGGGATCAATGTAACCAAGCTGAGAGGTGTTGTAAGCAGCACTTAGATCGGATGGATTCAGCGCATCAAAGTGGGCCTGTTGTGGGCCATAAGGGCTGTAACCCTGCTGCTGTTGATACCCGGCAAACTGGGCTGAAGGAAACTGTGGTGGGTTGGGCTGATTTGGTCTCCATGGTGTTTGTGAGGGATAAGGGCATGGGGTGTTTGCCACCAAGCCCATTGGGGGTATGAGTGAGGTTGAAAGGCCCAGTTTGTGTTATTCGGGCGGTATCCACGGCCCCGACCTCCACTGCTGCATCCTCGTCCCCTGTAACCAGATCCACGGCCCTGTCCTCTGTAAGATTGCTCATAGTTGGGGTCATCCGGAGGGGTTTGAGTCTGGGCAGGAGGCGGAGGTGTTTGGTTGCCCGCGGAGGTTGCAGCAAGGACAGAGGAGGTCTTGGATTTCCTAGCATCCTGTCGCAAAACTTCATCATTAAGCATCGATCTGGCCAAATCCCAATCAGCATGTTGCTGATTAATAAGTGCTGCGGTGGTGTCGAATTCTGCGGAGAGGCTGCGGACTAAAGTGAGGACGAGTCGTGACTCGGTCACCGGTTGATCGACATCTTTCAATTGATCGGAAAGGGCTTTTAATTGTTGACAATAATCGTCAACGGAACTGCACTGTTCAAGCGTAACATTAACGAACCGAGTCTCCAAGGCGGCTGCTTTAGCTTGTTTATTGCTGAGATACTTCTTTTCGAGTTTTAACCATGTGGTCCGAGCCAAAGCATCGGTGTCCAATATATCCGGCAAGAGGCTATCTGCAAGAGTGCTATAAATCCATTGTGAAACCGGTGCATCCAGTTCTTTCCATTCCATGTATTTCGGATCAGTGGGTTCAGGGGGTAGGGTGGAGTCGATGTGATCAAGGACCTTGTACGCCATGGCATGAAGCTTAAAAAGTTTCACCCATGAGGTATAAGTGACCGTGGTTCCATCGAGGGTACGGATTTTACTGTTGATGTTTGTTATAGAATAAGCGGGGTGGAGGGAGTGTGGTTTGGTTGGTTCGGAAGGGGCAGGCTGATCGGTTTTTGTCATGGATGCAGGCCAGAAGAAACCGAGCAGAAGAGGATTGGTTGGGTGATGATTCTGCAGCCGAAGCTATTGGTAGCAGCCGAAGCTTGCTGGACAAGAAAAAAAAGAAACCAAAATAAGAAGGTAATCAGAACCGAGACTCTGATACCATAAAAGCTAGAAAGGTTTCTGTGAATTATTATTGATGAATAATATGAATACAATGAGCCCTTTATATAGGCCTAGATAACAATGAAACCTTAGCTATAAATAAGGAAACAATAAACATTCTAAACATAAGATAAAACCAATTGTAAATACAATACAATACAATTCTTATTATTATGTCGGCTAAGAGGTAGTAAATTTTAATATATTTTTCATCAGTGAATACAGTATTTCCAGACAATTATATCAACAGCAAATGATCAAAACTCTCAGTCTATCACATCATACTTCTTATTACTCTATTATGCTGATATCTGTCAGTAAACATTTGTCCAAACATTTTGTTCATAACCACACAATCTACTAATGTACATCTATGATATTTTATTCGGTTGCTATAGCCATTTTGGTTAACTTGAATGTACAAGTTGACTGTTGAAACCGGTCAACGTGAAACACTTTCTGTACTACTTGTTTAGATTTTATACAAATATTACCATAATACTGTATGTTTCTGAATAAAATTATAAAATGATTTAGGAAGTTTTATACTATGAAATACACTTTGGGCGACTCTTCTTATGTAGCTATTGTTTTACTGTATTGTTTGACCCGTTAGAGATAAAACGTAATCTGAATCAAGCAATCATAAGTAAATGAGTCGAGATTGTGCCTCTATATTGGGTAGCAGACCAAAACATGTACCTGTTAATACGGTTCAGTTGGGCTGATCCTAGCACTTGTCCAAAATTTATACAAAAATATTACCAATTAGTATGTCAAGCATGATAACAAAATCCATAAATATTTATTTCAGTTATAATCTAATGTTTTTAGTTGTTTCTGCTTATACCTAATAATAAGTAAATATAATAAGTAAATGGGTCAAGTGTCAACAAGGCAACCTCTTAAATGATCACCAACCCCTGCTACAAAATGTTAACAGTGTTTTATAAAGACTTGTTGAAGGAACAATGGTGTATATGTATTAATGTATGACAATTCCCTCAAAACAGTGAGCATTTAAAATCATCATACTATTACTTGGCACTTGGTTGCCAATGACTGTAACTTTTCAAAATGGAATACGAAGACGGAAACAAAAAAACTGAAATCGGACTACTGCTTTACTGATTCTACAGGCGTCAAAAGAGTTTCTTGATTATATTAGGTCGATGAATTAGGCTGCTGATTAAGAAGCATTCTATCAAAACAGGCTACTGATTAAGGAACATTTTCCCAACTTTAAGGGCTTTATCTCACACAAGCAGTTTATCAAACATGTGGTGTGCATATATTTACAACTAATCAGTTATGTTACCTTGTGTTTAGGATATACACTTGTGAAGTTCAACCTGTACAGTTTTCCAAACCCTAGTCTCTATTCCCTAATTAAATAAATTAAAACAATAGTTAATCATTTATCTAATGTCAGAATCTTGGCCCGAATTCAACAATCGGCTAAGGCCTATTGGTAAAGGATAATTATATAAGTTATATTGATTGATAATTAGTTTTTATGTTATATTTCTATCTCATGACACGCATATATTGCAGGTGCTTAACATAGTCTGGAGTTTTCCCAGTTGAACCTATTCAAGGAAATATTAAGATAAACTAAATCTGTCCTATTGCGCAATGAACTTGGAATAGACTCATTGAAATGTTTAATTTGAAGATATAATCCCCATTGATAATAATCATAATATTAATCATCATCTCTACTAGCCTCACTAGGAAGATTGGTTAAAGGTGCACTGAGGTTGTTGTAGGAGAGACCTATGAAAGGAATGATGGGCATTTTTAAATCCTTGTAAGCAGAGGTCTGAAATAGTCATCTATGACACTGTGTTTGAACTTGACAAAAGCTAGTCGCTCATGCTTAAAGTAAGCCACCGTGGTCAAGCAGGTATGGTTGCAACCAGCAATATAGTTAATAAAATGAAATGGAGCCCCAAACATATCTTTAAGCTAGTAAATAAGTGACATGTAAAGATGGATTCTTATGATGAAGACTTGGAAGTCGATACTGCAATTTATATCCACAAACATATCTTTGGATCCAGCTGTATTTTTATTACACAAAGACTTTGAATAAGTCAACAAAGTCCCCTCCAAATTTCTATTTATTAACAAATATGAATTGAAAAGGAATACTTCTTAAATTTCACAGATGGTTTCAAATGTATGCTATAAATCCAAAATTTTCATTCATACTTCTTTAATTAAGTTTTTTAAAAGCGTTTTGTAATGACCTTAACATTTGCCTAATGATTTATGAAAATAATGTTTGTTAATAAAACCAACTCTTACAAAATATATAATGTATTGTAATGTAAAGTAGCTTAATGTATCAACATTATAATATCATGTATATTAACTGTCAGAGATCTAATTCATTCTGAATAAATTTTTTTTTTTGGCAACATTCTACTATTCACACAATTCCAGTATGGTTTGGTCAAAGCTGGTTATGACCAAAACAGGTTGATTTAAAAAAAAAAAAAAAAGACCAAGATCAGCAAAAATATAATCAAGAACAGGTAGGGGTAAGGGCTGGTTGTTTTAAATAAAGTTCACTTTGGTTTGTGTCTGAATGGGTTTGGTCAAAAATGGATAGGGTCGTAATGTGTTGCTATAAAAAACGTATCAAATTACTAGAAATAATAATTACAAATGTCTTAACTTATATGTCAACTAATATCTAATGGTAATTATAAATGAAAATAATTATTATATTTGTGTCAAGGAATACAAATGGTTCGAATCTCCTTTGAAAAAGGAAGAAACTTATCAAATTGTAGTATTCATAGAAATTATTAGCTTTCTGAACCCAAGGTACTTAATGTGGAAAATGTGGTTTGTATTTTGAGGCTTACAAATGGTTGCTTAGAAAGATAGATATGCAATAAGCTGTTTGGTTCGTGATTATTATCATCAGTGGCGAAGCTTGACCCGAAACATCGGGGGGTCGGAAGTCACCGGGGGTCGGAAATCACTAGTTTCGAGGGGTCGAAAACCAATTTCGGGGGGTCGAAACTGTCTATACCAAAAAATTTCTATACAAATACTATATAATCGGAACTTCTAAGCGAAAAATTCGGGGGGTCGGCCGCCCCTCCCCGCCCTTTAAAAGCTACGCCACTGATTATCATTGGGTAAGGCTCAGGATTACGACAATTGGTTGTTCCGGTCTACCCCAGTTCTGCTTACGCGTATTCTTTTGGTTTGCTCATTTTTTTTGGGAAAGGGGACGGAACCCCATGCAAAATTTATTAAATACCGAAAGGAGGTTCCCCCCAGGCAAAATATATACTAGGCACGCAGGCCTAAATAAAATAAAAACACAAGACAACTGGAACTAATTATATCTAATGCTTCATGAAGCGCCCCGTCCCGTCTGTCTCTGATAATACTTCAACCGAGTCATCATCTACTTCATCCTTTTGCGTGGTCGCCTTATGGTCATCTTTCTTATGGGCCTCCTGTTACGCCTTTTTTAACCCAAAATAAAATTCTTGTTTAGCTTTCGACCAAGAATGAAACAAAACTTCCTATGTAGGAGGGACTCCCAAGTTGTAATATTTTATTGCATCCGCTTTTTCACTATCCCACAATTTAGTCGTGCCATCATAATAGTCATCAATGCTATCATCAAGCAAACTAGAATTTTGCATTTGGACATTATGTTTTACCTGATTTTGATCATCCAAGTCCTCTAGAACTGCATACGGATTTGATATAATAACCGACTTCAATTGTTTCTTTTTCCTAGCATGTTGGGCTCCTTGCATTTTTTCCTTTTGGGCCGAGAGGGGTGGGAAATCCTCGTCAGCCCGTGACGCAAATTCAGCGCCTGAAGATGACCCAACTGGATTGGGCGAGTCTGCAGATGGGCTCGGCTGCTTAAGCGGACCAGCAACAATATTGGGCCGGCTAGGAACAAAATCTGTGTTGGGCCTGTCAACAATATTTGGGCCACTTTTAGTTGCAACAGTTATGTTCATCTTGGGCATATTAATACCCGGGATTTTCAAAGGTCTCCATTGGCCTAGAGGTGTACAAACCCGGGTTTTTTGAATACCCGGGTTCGGGTATGACCGGGTAGGGTATAACCGGGTATTACGAAATAATCGGGTCAGGTTCGCGTAGGGTAAAATTTTAATTTTAATACATTAGTTTTATATATATTTGTGTTTTTTTGTAGTAAAATTTTAATTTTAATACATTAGTTTGCGAAAATACCCTACGGGTAGGGTCGGGTTTGGGTATTCAATAACCGGGTAGGGTCGGGTTCGGGTATTAATTAACCGGGTTTTAAAATACTCTACGGGTAGGGTCGGGTTCGGGTATTAAATAACCGTGTTTTAAAATACCCGGGTTTTAAAATACCCGGGTTCGGGTATTTTTTTCGGGTTCGGGTTCAGGTATTTTGTACACCAATGATTGGCCTAGCATAAGATGTTGGTTTTGTTTCAAATTTTTCTTCTTTCCGTGACCAACTCAAATCCATCCTCTTCCAATTTAATACCTTTCCCTTAACAACACTTCCAATATTCACGTGTGATGAACCATCCAATTTGTTTGCATCTTGCTTAAGGCCCGAAGAACTTGGTTGTGGGCCTGGACATTGGGCCGCTCCATGTGTTTGTGCTAACTTGGTTTACTCATGTTGGTAAGGCAAGTGTTTTCCGTTGTTTTCTTTTTTTATAAACCAAGACAACTAAAATTTTCATGGTTAAGTTGTTTATTTATATTTTATGTTATTTTTTTTTATTTAAGCGACATGATATTGGTTGTCAATGTAATTTGATGTAATGCTGACATTATAGCGTTTATGTTCCCGTCCAACGGACGGGTAAACTACTAGTTACCAATGGCACAATAAGCATTCATAGACATACATTAGTACATAGTGTGGTGATGAACCAACCTTATTTGTATAGTGTTGTCTAGTGATATTTTCATCAACTTTATTGAAATTATTATATCTTCTTACTATGTTTCGAAACAACATAATGGTGTTAGGGATTTATTTCCAAGTTATTTATTTAACTATTTGCAAGTGAAAGAAGTTGTTTCGAATAAGTCATTTCCGTTAATTTAAACAACTTGTTTAAAAAATAAGCGATGATTATTTCTAATAACAACTATACCCGGTAAATGATCCATTCTAATACGCAGTCCCAATTCCCAAACATTGGTGTTAGAAGATTTAGAATACCATTGTAATAATATTACTTTTTAGTGGCACTATTTTTCTTGAACATTTTTTTACACTCAAGAATCATGATACTTACATGGATTTAGATCCACACCACTTTTATGAGGGACATGCATCGTACTACTAGACCACTAAATCATAGATACTACTCCTTTTTTATCTATAGAAACCAAAAATGGACAAATTACGGTTTGATTCCGGGTTGCTTTCACTGTTTAGGCACATTCAACCTTTATACAAGTAATCCCAAATTTGCCAAGAACAAAAACAAAAGAACAAAGAAAACAAAGGTAGCGTTTGGTATGGTGGAATGGAAGGGGGAATGGAATGGACCATTTATGTGGTAATGAAAAATAGTTTGTTTGGTTGGTTAAAGGAATGGAATCACCCATTCCACAAGGCATTTCATTCCCTCAAAACCATTCCATCCACCCCCATGTTTTTTTTTTCATTCCATCGCTCATTCATCCTTTAGTAACAACACCATAACCCACCACCACCACCCACCACCCACCACCGCTGTCGCCCCACCGTCACTACCCACCACTGTCGCCCACCATTGCTGCTACCACCACCCACCTCCGTCGTCCACCACCGCTACCGCCACCCGCTACCTTCACCCACCTACCCACCACCGTCGCCGCCACCCACCACCGTCACCTACCCACCGCCGCCATCCATCGCCACCCACCGCCGCCCACCACCATCACCCACCCACCGCTACCACCCACCACCGCCACTGCTCACCATCGTCACCCACCCACCATCACCGCCATCCACCTCCGTCCATCGCCACCGTTGCCGCCACCCAGCACCACGCTACCGCCACACACCACCACCTACCATCACTACCACTAACCACTACTCACCATCGTCACCCACCAACCATCACGGCCATCCACCTCCACCTTCCACCGTCGTTGCCGCCACCCACCACCGCCGCTACCGCCACATATCACCACCACCATCATCGCCACTGACCACCACCCACCACCGCCACTAACCACCGATTTTAATTCCTTCGTCTTTTCATGCCTATCCAACAACATAAAATAATGTTTTGTTTCATTCCCACATGGCAACCAAACAAGACATGGAATGGTAATGATCCATTCCATTACCTTGTCCATTCCATTACCTCGTCCATTCCATTCCCTCTTCCATTCCATTACCAAACAGACCCATAATGTCTGAGTTCCCGGATATCATAACACTAGTTATAGAATGCTTTAATCAAGTTGTTTAGAATGCGAAATATGAAATGCTAAAATCAATCTGTTTAAAAAGCTAAACATGGAAGCCGACCTTTAGGGTGTAGTGAATAATTGAACAAACTTACATTATACTTAGGTAGCGTTTAGTATGCAAGAATGGAAGGCGGAATGGAATGGAGCATTACAATGGAATGAAAAAAACGGTGTTTGGTTGGTCGAGGTAATGGAATCATCCATTTGTCTCCTCCATTCCATTCCTTCTAAAAGCCCCCAAAATTCATTCCATCCATCCTCTCTATTTTTTTTTCCATTCCATTCCCTCTATCATTCTTCATCACCACCACAAACCACCACCACCCAGCTCCACCACTACCACTCATCGCCACCACCATCAGGCGCCACCACCAACCACCACCACCAACCGCCATTGCCAACCACCGCCACTCACCACCAAACACCGACTACCATCACCACTCTCCGTCACCAACCACCGACCATTGCCACCCACTGACTACCGCCGTCATCAACCACCACCAACATTGAAAACCGCCACCAATGGCCACGTCCACCGCCACCCACCACCCGCACTGACTGGCACCACTGCCACCCACTGACCACCACAGCCACCGACAACTGTCGCCACCACTAACTGCCATCATCACTCCTTGCCGCCCCCGCTGCCCCTGACCACCACCACCGTCACCGCTACTATCACCACCAAACGTCTCCACCCACCGACCACCCATCACCGTCGTTGCCACTAACCACCACTACCACCGCCCGCCCACCCACCGATATCCACCACTACCACCAACCACCGTCGTCGGCACCCACATTCAACCGTCGCCGCCGCCGCCACTCACCACCGTCGATTTTACTCTGTCGTCTTCTTCTCATCGGAGTTCTTTCACAATGACTTGCCATGGTAAGGAAGAAGGGGGAACAGGCACACTTGGAGAGCGCAGTACACCGGAGAGTTGTATGCTGCGTTCGGGAAGGATGAATCGCTCCCGAAAAGGAATCTATTGATTCTCTCCCTACAATATGGGGTAAAAAAGCCAAACCTTTCTACCAAACAATACAAAATAATGATTCATTTCATCCATGAAATGGTAATCATCCATTTCATTCTTATGTCCATTTCATTACCTTGTCCATTCTATTTCCTCGTCCATTCTATTACCCATACCAAATAAACCATTATAGATTAAAAGAAATTTAATTTTATTTATGTATGTGTGTGTGTATATATATCATATGAAATATTTTAAAAATATAATAAAATAAAATCGTACGTTCCGTTCCGGTTTTCTAAGGTTAGAAACCGTAAACCACACCGTTTGTTATGGATTGAAAATATTGAAACCGACAGACCAAAAGATAAGTAAAAAACTAACCGTAAAACCAAACCGATGACCATTTGGGCGGTTTCACGGTTTGAAACCGAACCGTGAACACACCTAATTGTCGCGAAGACTTGCAGTCAATACCGCAATTTCAATCAAGAAGAACACGTTTGTAGACCCTGCTATGTTTTTCAGTTTCCTCATATAAGGATTGGGAAGTCAATACCACATTTTCTATTAGGAGGAACATGTAATTTGTAAACCCTACTATGTTTTTCATTTTCCTCATAAAAAGACTTGGAAGTCAATACCTTAATTTCTATCAAGAAAAACACGTAATTTGTAGACCCTGCTCTGTTTTTCATTTTCCTCGTAGAAAGACTTGAAAGTCAATACCTTAATTTCTATCAAGAACACGTAATTTGTAGACCCTGCTATGTTTTCATTTTCCTCATAGAAAGACTTGGAAGTCAAAACCTCAATTTAGATCAAGAAGAACACGCAATCCGTAGACCCTACTTTGCTTTTGATTTTCCTTGTAGAAAGACCTTGAAATCAACATCTCTCGGATATTTCTATTAATAAAAAATATGAATTGCTACAAGCACTATTATATTTTGAAGGGAATGATAGCTAGAGATGGTGCGGCGATAAATGAGGCTATTTTTTGGTTAAATTTGTTAAAATACTTATTTTGAATGAGCTTGGTTTCCCAAATGGTTTTATTCTAGATTGGTATAAATGGGTTCCAAGAAAGTGCAACATCTATGCTTGGAGAGCAGGACGGGATAGAATTCCCACGAGGACAGATCTAAGTAGACGGAATGTAGAGGTGGGAAATATTGAGTGTGTTTTTTGTGGTGAGTGGGATGAATCAACGGATCACATTTTACGGCTTGTCGGATAGCGATTGGGGTATGGCAAGGTATCTCTAATTGGTGTAAGATTCCTCCTGTTTTTGCATTTACAGGTAGAGATCTTTTGGAAGTTCATAAAATTGGGGGTTTATCACATTTAAGAAAGGAGGTGATACACGGTGTGGCTATTATAACACTTTGGAGGATATGGAAAGCGAGAAATCCGTGGCTTTTTGAAGATAAGAAGATTAAAGTCGAAGGATTATTGGCGGGAGTGAATTTCGTTGGTTTTTTATGGATTAGGAATAGGCATAAGAATAAATCTATTGATTGGATACGTGGTGTAATTTTGACTTGAGGTAATCTTCTTGGTTTGGCGGCCTGGCTCTCCTCAAGACAGGTTTTGCTAGTTCGGTGTTTTTTTAATGAAGTTTACTTTTCCAAAATAAAACTAATATATTTTGAAAATTGTATTGATATTTTAAAACATTTTGTGAAATAATTGAGTGGTAGAAGGTCCTCGGTTATACTTTTCTCTCAAATTAACGAGCGTTTTATTATCTTTCCAACGAGTATCAAAGTGCCATATAAAAAAACGGGGGAAAAGGCTATTTTTTGTGGGGTTTTTTTCGTACATGAAAAAAAAAACGTGATCTGGTAATTCATTAATCATGTATACGCAAGTCACTAATTATGTTCAAACCAGTAAATATGAATTATATTTTCAACCAGAGCAGAATATATTATTAGAGTTATACATTGTTTTAGGTTAGATATCAATATTAGTAGGTTAGAGTTGTACACTTTTTTAGTCTTTAGGATAGACTAGTGGGAAAACCGCACGTTGTTGCGGGGCGTTCTGGTGAGCTGGGGGCAAATTTGTATTGTTTTTGCACCATTATCTACGTAACTTTTGGTTATATAAAGAGTAGTTACACTTTTGCCCACTTATCTCTATTTATGTATTTCTTTAATTTCATTTTTGAACCAACAATATAATGCTACATGACACACCCACAACAATGTCTTTATTTTTTGTTTGCCATCTAGTAGGGTGTCGCGTTTCGCGGCGGGAACACGATCCATTTGTAAGTTTAAAAGTTTCCGAATACTAAACCAAGAATTAGACATTACAACACAAACTATGCAAGTGGTTCAATTTGTTCTTTACTTCACCTCGTTCCTTGGCAGACAATTGTTTGCAACGTTCATTTAAAGAGAATATTTGGCTTTGGAATTTGTGAGTAGGGGTATAAATGGAAGAAAGTAGTTAGGCGTTAACATTAGAGATACATTGTTAATTGTTTTAGGTTAGGTGCTGTCTTAAGCTTTCCTGCATGTAATTGTAAAGCGTATAAGTTTATTTCATATGTTAAATTGATATGTCATGTTAGATTTCTTAACCCCGGTGATACTCCCGGGGTATAATCTAGTTTATTAATAGGGAAAATGGCCAAAATAGCCCGTTGACCGTGTGTGTTTTGCAAGAATAACCCTCTCCCCCCTCTTTGGGGAGACGGGACACGGCTCCCAACGAGCCTGAACCGTCTCCGAGAGCCTTTGGTTTTAGATCCAATGGCCAACCAACACGTGGCGTCTCTCATCCCGAGGCTGTACCGTCTCTCTCCAGACGGGTCAGAATTCAACCGTCTCTCTCCCAGACGGGTCAGAACCCCAAGTCGTCTCAAGCCGTTTTGGGCTACCGTCTGAACCGTCTCACGAGTGTATATAAATACCCCAATTCACTTAACAAAATTTGCACCCACCGCCCTCCCCAAACCTTTCATCTTCCAAACCAATGATGTTTTTTGCTTTCCCAACCGAAGCCTACCGGCTTACGAAAATATTGTCCGATTACTTGGATTGTTGTTTCATGTGCGTACGCCTACTTGGATTGTTGTTGCATCTGCGCGTGGGTTAACCCGTGTAATTTGCATCTACAATGTGGTAGTCTATTTTATTTGCAAGAAGAGTTCTTTGTCTATGTAACGCACATACTCCATTCAAACAAAGTTCTTAGCAAGTAAATTTAGGAAGTTTGTTGTAATAGTATAGTTTGTTTATTGTTGTTGTAATAGTATAGTTTGTTTAATGAAATATTTACTTTTATATAAAAAAACATAAATAAACATTCATTGCATTAATAAAATTACTTCGATTACAAAGGTTTTATAAACTACAAGTTAAGACGATCCCTCATCATTTGCCAGGCAGACACATGTTTAAATTCTTTGCGCTCCCTGGTTTGATACTGTCTTTTTGTGTATCTAATTGCCGCGTTTTCGGGCATGTCAGAGGGTACCACCTGAAGTGTCCGGTTGTGGTACCCGTTGAAGATTTGACACTTCGTGGTCAAATCGGTCAACTTCCGGCTAAGAGACTCGGTTGTTCGGTCTGACCCTCCAACCAGCCGATTGTACTCGTGCAATATACGGAACCATTTGTTGGTTTGGTGGTTGCTTTCTTCGACATGGCGCCATGCTGCAATCAGTGCAATTTCCTGTTCTTCGGTCCATCGTTGCGGTGCTATTTGGATGAATTAGACTGTGGTGGTGGACGGTGGTGGTGGTGTGGTGGTGGTGATAGTGTTAGACGGTGGTGGGGTGATAGTCTGACGGGAATGGGACGGAGTTTGTGACTGAGAACGGTATTTATAGGGCTGAGCTGGACAACCGAAGCGTCGGACTAATCATCGGGACTCACCGGAGACGACGATACCCGAGACGTCTCGGGAGACGGTGAGTCCTCATGGGGAAATGTGACCCGTCTTGAGAGACGGTTGAACCGAAGGCCAGCCGGCATGGGAAAATGTGCCCCGTCTGGGAGAGAGACGGTTGAATTCTGACCCGTCTGGAGAGAGACGGTACAGCCTCGGGATGAGAGACGCCACGTGTTGGTTGGCCATTGGATCTAAAACCAAAGGCTCTTGGAGACGGTTCAGGCTCGTTGGGAGCCGTGTCCCGTCTCTTCAAAGAGGGGAGAGAGAGTTATTCTTGCAAAACACACGGTCAACGGGCTATTTTGGCCATTTTCCCTTATTAATAATTAAGAGAAACTTTTTGTAATGGAAGACTTAGAAATTTCAGTCCATAAACCCGTATTCTTGGGGCCCTCCTCTCTTTTTCTTTTTCTTCCCACTAAGACTTTGAAGTCAATAAAGGAACCTCTCTTCCAAGACCAACACACATCAGTTGTGACATTATACCAATGGATATTTAACAATTTTATAGATATTTAAAAATGCACCAGTATGATCAAAAGTTTCTTTCATACATATATATAAATTAAGCCCACTTATCAGTCTACATTATTTAATCCTACAAGCCGATTAAGCTAGAAAAAAAATAAAGACGAAATGTGAATTCGGATTCTTACTATGTCATTTATATATAGATAGGAGAAATGATAGAAAATATTGCAAGGGGAGACTTGGAAGTCAATACGATCACATACAAAAGCAAAAGCAAAAGCAAATAGGAAATAGGAAAGCAACTACTTTAACAGGAGAAACGTAGTATTTGGGTCCTGATATATGTTTTGTTCCACAAAGACTTGAAGAAGTCAACAAAAAAATCCCATGGAATTTCTATGTGTGAACAAATATGAACTGATAATACAATGCTTTACAAACAATATTCTAATATTAAAAAGTTAAAATTATATTAATAAACCTAAAATTACAAATAAGATTGAGGGTTTTGATGCATTTGCATATGGCCAAATTGGTTAAAAGAAGTGGGTTTTGGTGCATTTGCATTTGAGAATATTGGGTGAAAGGGCTGGGACTTTGTTGGAACCCGAAAATGTCGCCTAATTTAGATCGATTGGCATCGTGTAACCCGGTGTCGTGAACGGGTTTGGATTCAGGTTTTTAATACATTGTGGGGTTTGATTCGGGTTCGGGTTGTTTTGGTAAGGATCCATAATGATATAAAATAAAAGATTGTAGAAAAAAATAGAAGTGTGTTTGTAGAGGAGGGTGTGAGATGGTATAAAAAATAGGAAATTATGTGGTGTATTTATAATATTAAAAAAAAAAAAAAACCTTTTTTTTTAAACGGTCAAAAGACCGTTGTAGAACGGTCGAAAAGGAGCAAATTGGACAGATGGAGGCACGGCATGCTCGGCTTGGAGTTGCCGTTGAGGACGACGCCGTCCCTAGGGGCGGTGTTGCCGGGCCGTTATTGGGCTTGCCGGCCCTACGTCGAGCCCGTCACCACTAGTCTAAGAGGTTATCTCTTATTGGTCCACAACCTTTTAATGGTTAGAGAATAACCTTAAGTCTTAATGGTTACCTTTCAACTATTTAGACTTAAGGTTACCTTTTAACTATTAAGAAATTATGGACCATTAAAAGATAGTATCTTAATGACCATTAAAAAACTACAAAATAGCCCCTTAAACTCAAATTAAATACCCACGCTTTTCTAAATAACACAAATCACTTCAGGAAAAGGAAGGAGAAATTAAAAGACTTCTAATTCACATGCTCATTACTACAACCATGTTGAGTCATATGAATATATTTATGTATAAAAAATTTTACTATCTTCTTTTTCTTACATATAAAAAAAAACTAAAAATGATATATTAATAAAGATATTGGTGCATTTAATAAAGGGGAAATGGATTTTAATACTACCAACTATCGCCTGTTGGCGGATATCACTCCGAACTTTCACTTTGGCCAATAGCACTCCTAACTTTCAACTTATTTTCTTCCATCACCCCCAAACTAACAGAGGTCTAACTTGGTTAGTCTTCGTGGCCAAATGTAAAAACCAAAACTTCTACGTGGCAAAAATGTAAAACCCAAAACTTAAGGAGCATTTTTGAAACTTTTTATTATAAATCCCAAACCACCCCACCCCCTTCTCCCTTCTTCTTATTCTGGTTACAGGGCCCAGACCACCCCCACCCCCTTGTCCAACAACCACTGCCTCACCGCCATCCTCAAAACAACCACCACCACCATCGTGAACGAAACCCTAACACAATTAATTACCCACACTTGAGTCGTTTAGACAAGAAAATCGAGCCTTGAAAACTATCGTCCACCAACTGTTCGACGTTTTGCCTGAATGAACTTACTTCGACAACAACACCAACAACAATGATTCATACTCCAATGTCGATACGTCGTCGTATCAATTCCCTGACGATGGCCAACACGAATCCCTAGACAGTCAGATCCGTACGGATTATGATCCAATCCGGATCCCTCGCCGCTTGATTTTTCCTCGGCACCGATATCCAATGGTGTGAACCAGAATAGTTATGATTTAGGTGAAAATGCTGATGGATTCTTTAGTTATGTTGGAGGTACCGTTTTGGTGGTTGTGGTTGAAGGCGATGGTGATGGAGGAGGTGGACGGTGGTGGTTGGGGTCAAAGTGTTAACAATATATAAGGTTGGTGATGGAGATGACATACATAGATGAAGAAGAAGGTGAATAATAATAATAATAAGGGAATGATATACAGAGATGAACAAGCTTCTAGATTTTATACCTTGAATCGTGGTGGTGGGGATGGATATGAAGTTTTGATGGTGGTGGTGGTGAGGATGGAGATGAAGTTTTGAAGGTGATGATGGTGTTGTTTTGAAGTTTTGGTCTGTCATAGAAAGAGAGGGGGTTTTAAATAATAATAATAATAGGTTTAAAAAATGCCCCTTAAGTTTTCATTTTTATATTTTGGCCACATAAAAGTTTTGGTTCTTACATTTTGGTCACGAAGACTAACCAGGTTAGACCACCGTTAGTTTGGGGGTGATGGAACAAACTAAGTTGAAAGTTGAGAGTGCTATTGGCCAAAGTGAAAGTTCGGAGTGATATCCGCCAAAAGGTGATAGTTTGGAGTAATTAAATCCATTTTCCCTTTAATAAATAGTTAACATCAAATAAAGTGTGTTAAAATATACCGATCAAACACTAAAATATATACAAAACTAGCATATTAACATGGTGTGTTTCCTAACATACATCATATATGGGTCAATCTGGTTTGTCTCAAATTAGTCAACAAGTCAATTTGGTCATTTCAAATAAATTAATGAGCCAATTTGGGTCTACTCATATTAGTTAACGGGAATGGGCATTATTATAAAACTTGTTAACTTAAAAGTAGTCAAAATGGGTTAGCATCACACATGAACATTCTTCATTTCTTTGCCTCCACCACTTATTCGTTGTCGCCTACACCATTGTTGATATTGTTGTCACACCACCGCAACCACCACCACTCTACCACCACCATCACCGTCGCCACCACCATTCAACCCATTTCGACCCTAAACCAAATTGGTAAGTTTTCAAAAGGCTTGTGTTGACCTGAACTTATTTTACTCATAACCTATTCCAACTCAAACCCGGTATGAACCTTAGGTAGCGTTTGGTATGATAGAATGAAAGGCGGAATGTAATGGACCATGACGAAGTAACGAAAAATAGTGTGTTTGGTTGGTCAATGGAATCACCCATTCCATCCACCTCCATGTTTTTTTTTTCATTCCATTTGTTCCTTCACCTTTCATTAACACCATAACCCACCCCCATCGTCACTACCCACCATCTCGCCACCCACCATCGTCGCTACCATCACTGACCACTGTTGTCGCTGCCACCAACCACTGTATCCTATCCTCTTCACCCACCCACCATCACGACCATCCGCCACCACTCACCACTACCTACCACCACCACCTACCATCGTCGCCTCATATCACCACTCACTATCACCGCCATTAACCATCTTCCACCGCTACCGCCATCCACCACCATCCGTCGCCGTCGCCACCCACCACTGTCACCCACCCACCATTGCCGCCATCCACTTTTACCCACTGTCGTCTAGGCCACCTGTCATCATCACCACTGTTGCCTCCACCCACTGTCGACGCGACCACCTGCCATCGTCGCCATCATCATCCACCACCGTTGCTTCCACCCGCCACCACTGCTGCTGCCACCACCATATATCACCACCCACCATCATTGCCACTAACGACCACCCACTACTGCTACCTACCAACGAGTTTATTCCTTCGTCTTTTCTACCTACCTAACAACACAAATAATGATTTGTTACATTCTCACAAGGCAACCAAACAAAACATGGAATGGATCATGGAATGGTAATGTTCCATTTCATTATTTTGCCCTTTCTCTTACCTCGTCCATTCTATTACCCCATACAGGGCCGACCCATTAATGCATTTGGGTGAGGCTAGAGCCTAGGCCCCAGAAGAATAGGGCCCCCAAATTTTTTTTATTTTTTTATTACAACTATATAAAAAAATCTGGTTATTATATTTCCTAAGATCTGTTGTAAAGATAACATTATCGTAGCTTAGTGGCAAGAAAGCTATGATGTTTCAGTTATGTGGAGTTCGAATATCTCTTGCTACAATTTTTAATCAAACTAGGTTTATTAAAGTACGCGTGTTGCGCGATGTCGAAACAATTTTTTTTTACACCGTGATAATACTTGCATATGACATATTTAAAAATAGTGGCATGTTTAGGTGTTGCATATGTTTACGATCAGGTAAATATTATCTTGTTACAGATCAAAACATCAGTTTCAGTCTTATATACAAACCAGCCAAAATCACACATTCTATGCTAATGTTGCTTCCTACTTTCCAAGGCATCATTGTGCATTCTTGTTTGGTTTTTGCCCTTCTTTGTAGTCGTTTCCTCAAAAGCTGCAATAGGTGTTTAAAAGCACAAAAAGTCGCCACGAACATTAAATAATAACAAAATCACCTAACACAATAATCATTCAGCACTACCATTTCCCTCTCACTTCACCATTTCACTATCAATTCAGTCAGTTTAAACTACCACAAACAAACAAAACAATAATAGCAACAAAGGCACCCATGACGACTAAAACTAAAGATCAACAGCACCACATATTTGTGTATCAAGGTTTAAGATATCAAGTTTAAAAACAAATTAAGAACCACACAACTTTATTTTTGAAAAGTTATCGTTATAATAACCAAAAGGAACCTTAGCACTTTCTATGAACCACCATTGTGAAACATCAACACAGTTGAATGTTTTAGCAAACCAATCAAAGTAGGGGTAAAAAGGAAACCCTAATCTATGAATCCAATAAAGTTAGAAGATTAGAACTTACCTGAAACATAGAAAACCATTAGAATCTCAGCCAAAAAAAGGGAAGAGGCACCTGCAACAACATCGGAAAAGGAAGCCTAAACGGTGCAATCAGCGACCACCGCCACCATCTACCATCCACCAATAAACGACGGAAAACACGGATAAGGAGGTGGTGATGGGTGGCAGAGGCGGCAGGGAACGAACGTTAACGGTCACCATTCCCAGCCACCGTCGTGAAAGCCCCTCTCTGTCTTCTTCCTCTGTAATGGTGAAACAATGATACAAAAGTAGATAAGAAAATGACAAGAGATGGGTTAGAGACTTAGAGATGTGAAATACCCTTGAAGAAAGCTACATTTACATGTTTGCCATGTTACACGGCGCATTGCGCCTAAGCCATCATGTGCTACGCAACTGGAATTTGTTCCTAGTCTTTGAATGTGTTTAATTTGGTGAGTCAAACATTTGGAATGTAATGCATTTCATGATCTTTTTCGGTATTTTTATTCTAAACCATCACACTTCACCCTACATGGATTGTGTTGTGAGCATGGATTGTTAGAGCTGGCACACATGTGTCGTAGAGTTGGATGCCAAAGGGCTTTTTGTACTGGTGTGATAAAATAATGAATTTATGTATAATACCATATTTTTATTATGTATAATACCATATTTACCTTTTGTAGCAAATTTTAGATTTATCTTATTATAAGTTTTATAAACCATATTTGCCCAACTAAATAAATTATTATTACTCATCTTTTAATAAACTTAACAGTTTATATTACTAATTATATATAAATACAAAAAGCAACTTAACGTTGCTTTAACGGTTCCGTTTGTTTTAACAGTTAACACATTGATTTTGAAACTTGGCATCCCTTCTCCGGCGGTTACTCTGGTTAGAATCTCACACCACCATTTGGATATACAGTACAAACAAAAATCATCAATACATACAAGTTGCAACTTAACCGTCCCAGTAACGGTTTTAATAACGTTGACTTTTCCCGTCAAAACACATAACCGAAGAAAACCGATTTCAATATGTTTTCGGTTGAAAAGGATTTTATCATAGCAAATGGTTATCATCGTTTTATCAATTTAATCTTCTTTATCACCATGAATTTTATTGAATCTTACTTTTAAAAACAAATAATGATTAGGTTATAGGAAGCGGGATCACGGTTTCGCTCCAAAAATTACTGTTGTATGATTTATCCATTCAATGGAAACGAAGTGGTGGAAACGTCGCACAACTACCATGGGAAACTCCTTCCAATGGAAACGAAAGGTTTATCGTTTATGATTGATCCGATTAATCACAATTGGGATGCAATTATATGACGATCTGCCGGTGACTGCCGCGATAAGTAAGGTATCAACATGGTGGTGATGATGTCGGTTCTAGAAGTTTTAGACTTTCGATGTTAACAGAGGAAAGGAAACGGTTTGATAGTGGTGACGGTTTGCTTTCCATTTTTTCTGTTTTAAAGCTAATGAATTTAAATTTTGTTTTTTATTTTACTTTCATAATCCTAAGTGTTTTTATTTTACTTTTATAGGTATATAAATAGTTAAGTGATAATTATGTTCTTTGTGATGTACAATCAGAAGTAAATATGTGTATTTTTGTTTATAAATCATTGTTTGGTAGGCAAGGGATAAAGCAAAAAAATAAAAGTATGTTTTGAATAAACTTAAGAACTTATCTAATACATACTATCATCAACATTCCGCCGCAACGCGCGGACTGACGTCAACTTGTTTTATTAAACATAATTTAACATATAACATCCTTGTACTCTTTCTTTCATTTTCAGACTTCAAACTCTATACGTGTACTGTCATTCTCTTTTACTTTCAGTGTAAACCAATTCGAATCGAACCTAGATCTGATGGTCAGACGAAGTAGTGGTACATGTGTATGTAGACGTGCAGATTCCAAGTTAAATAAATGTCAATTAATTAAGCATGTTATGTTAGATTTAAAGTTTTTTTTTTTTTTTTTTTGAACGGCCAACAAACTTTTATTAAACACCCAAGCTAGCGGGAAACTAGCGAAATCACCCGACATACAAACAACAATAATAAACATAGCAAAACGCCACCCATATACATCGCTATGCTACCATACAAAGACTACACAACGTGTGATAGATTATAGCCACTCCATTTCTCCCATTCCAGCCCGTGTAGTTTCGCCCTATTCTTGACCCACAAAAAGCTGAGCGTTTTTATATCCCCTATAATCCTTTGCAAAGACGGCTGCACCTGTTTAAAGACTAGTTCGTTTCTGCAACCCCATATACACCATAAGGTCGTCAAACAAACGGCATAGAATATCTTCTTCAGTTTCTTCGGACCTGTTGTGAAAATATGCAAGGAGAGGATATCCCGTACATCAAAAGCATATAGGCCACTCACCCTACACCATAATGAAATTTGTTGCCACACTGACTCCGCAAAGGCGCAGGCGCTAAACAAGTGAACTCCAGATTCAGGTGCATTCCCACATATTGGACACAGATTTGACCCCACATTAATATTTCTCCGGGTTAGCGCCTCTTTAGTTGGGAGCCGATTTAGGCCCGCTCGCCACGCCAGGATTTCTACTTTCCTAGGCACCCAATTGTTTCGTTCGAAGACCCATATTGCCCCGTTTACATACGATCGCTGCAGCAGCCTTTTTATCTCTTTTACCGAGAAAAACCCCTCCCCATCGCTGACCCATTCCCACCTGTCTGTTGCATCTGCAGCAAGAAACAGCATCGGCTGCTGTACATCAGCCGCAAACACATTGAGTTCTGCCAAGGTAGCGTCATTCAGGATGTTGTTTCTCCAATCCCACACCCATCCCCGCCCATTTGTTGTTACCCGATCTCTGACAACAGCGTGTTTGTCACCTGCAGCTGCAAACAGCAAAGGGTAAGTGGCTGCTAGTGGATCGTGACCTGTCCAATAATCCAGCCAGAATCTAATGTTGTGTCCATTCCCGACAATCCCTTTCGTGAGTATCCCCAAATCGACCCCACATGATTTCAGTCTATCGATGGCCCCCACAATCACCTTCCACGGGCCAGGAACCGAAAGGCGACATGGAATGGGATTCCACGCCCTAGAAGAGTGGTGGATAGACCAAATAACCTTCCGCCACAGCCCGTCTACTTCTGTCCGAAACCTCCACCACCATTTTGCCAACATCGACAAATTGGCGTCCCTAAGAGAGCCAAAACCGAGTCCGCCACTGTCACATGGTGCAATCACCCCGTCCCACGCAACCCAGTTCATCTTAGCTTTCTCCTCCGAGCCACCCCAAAAGAAGACTCTACGCAATCTATCTAGTTTATCCAATACTCCCACCGGCGCTTTGTATAGTGAGAAAAAATAGGTTGGAAGCGAGTTCAATACCGACTTGATAAGTACGACTCGGCCCCCAAATGACAAGGACTTCACTCTCCATATTGACAACCTACTCCGGAATGTCTTCAAGATCGGCTCCCAATGTTTAATCAAATTCATATTAGCCCCGACAATTAACCCCAAATGTGTAAAAGGAAAACAACCCCTTTTACAGTTAAGTATTTCAGCCATACCTTGTATTTCATTTTCATCCACGCCGATACCGAAGACACTACACTTTCCAAGATTAATCCTCAAACCGGACACTAGATAAAAACACCTAAGTATCCGCTTCAAGTTTTCCGCATTCACCCGGCTCCATTCTCCTAAAAAGACCACATCATCCGCATAGATGAGATGTGACAAGACAAGATTACCATATCCGCATCTCAAGCCTCGGAATAAACCCACTTCCCCCGCTCTTTTTATCACCCCCGTAAGCGCTTCCATGGCCAATACAAACAAGAAAGGTGAAAGCGGGTCACCTTGTCTAAGCCCACGTTTACAATCGAACTCTTGAGTCGGTGAACCATTCACTAGAACCGAAGTCCTAGCCATCGTTACAATAGCCATTATCCACCTACGCCATGTCAACGGGAAATTCATTTGCGCCATCACCGATTCTAAAAAATCCCAGCACAATGAATCGTACGCCTTTTCCAAATCCACCTAGAATAACATACCCTGTTGTTTCACCTTTTTCAGCCACCCAATAATCTCGTTTAACATTAGCGGCCCGTCCGTTATACTTCTACCTGTGAGAAAAGCAGATTGCTCAAGCGATACTAATTTTCCAATCACCTTCTTGAGTCTTGCGACCAACACCTTGGACATGACCTTATTGATGCACCCGACCAGACTTATGGGTCTGAAATCACGAAAGTTTAGGGGATCCTCTGCCTTTGGAATCAAAGCTATGAATGATGAAAAGCATCCTCTGGACAGGTATGGATTCCGATGAAACTCCTCAAACATATTCACAAAATCAGTTTCGAACACGGACCAGCAACGTCTCAAAAACTTGAAATTAAATCCGTCGGGTCCGGGCGCCTTATCCCCATCACACCCCCATACAGCATCTTTTATTTCAGTCAAAGTGAAAGGCTGAATTAAAGAATCGGCTTCCTGGTTGGAGAGCTGCGAAACATGGGAACATAAAATAGTTGGTCTAGACGCCATCGGCTCTTGGAACTTTGCCTCAAAAAACCTAAAAGCCTCGTCTTTCACTGCCGTTGGCCCCGCATCCCACACCCCGTTAATAAGGATCCCATTAATCCGATTATTCGACGTATTGGCGTTGACAATGCGATGGAAAAAGCCGGTGTTTTCATCACCATCTAATGTCCACCGGATACGTGCCTTTTGACGCTGATCAAGCTGCATTTTCCTGTCAAAATTAAAAGACATTTCTAATTTCTTTCATCTATGTATAAATTTCCTCTACACCACCAGATGAAGACCAATAGTCCAATACCATCACAACATAATATAAATAAATAACGTACAATAATGTGCATATAGCATGAAAAAATTAAATCAATGACAAAATAACATTAAGAGGGTGTTTGGGATTGAGTTTGGAGATGCAAAAGTGCTTTTGGTCAAAAGTGCTTATTGGCTTATGACTTTTTGAAAAGGAGTTTTAAAAAAAGTGTTTGGATTGGCTTTTGGGATGAGAAACGTCAAAAAGTCAATAAATTGTTGTTTTTTTAAGTGTTTCGCTTAACTTATTGTGAATATTGGTTGTACGGGTGGTAGATTTGTAATTTTTTTTCCAAAAGTCAAAAGCCAAAAGCCAGGATTTCTAACTTTTCAAAAACAGCTTTTTCACCCTTAAAAACCAAAAGTCAAAAGTCAAAACAGAAAGTGCTTTTGGGTTACACAAACAGCTTATTGACTTATTGGCTTTTTGGAAAAGCCAATAAGTCAATAAGTTGTTTTGAAACTCAATCCCAAACACCCTCTAAAAAGAATGTACAATATTTGCTTTCCAATACACGGTTTTACGGCCTTCCCAACACAAAACCTTTTACACAGTACATTATTTGGGTTTTTCCTTTCCACTCTCATTTTCCTTTCTGTACAACCACCGCCATGATTCAGGCGACGAAAAAGGTTAACAACGATGGGTGATTTTCCAGTGGCCAGAAGTGACGGTGATGGTGGTGTTAACTATTTTCAACAGATGTTAGTCGGCCTAGGGTTCCGATGAATTTCCGGTGACCAAATCTAACTGTGCATGTGTTATTTCGGTGTAAATCAGCATGGGGAAAGTACAACCCCACAACATGTAGGTCGTTTCAGTTTTAATTGTGCATTCTCCAACAACCGATGATAAGGTGTTGAACTCATGCCCGCTCCGGTCACGGTGATAACACAACATATCGGTATGGGTAAAGTACAGCCATCGACTCTACCAACTCTTCTACCACCACCCACACCATGGCCACCGACTACACCACTTCCTCCATCTGTACACCAGCAGCCTCTCTCTCTCTCTCTCTCTCTCTCTCTCTCCACTTTCTGTATATGGTTGGTGATGGTGGCGGTGTGTGCAGTGGTGGTACTTGAGGGCGGTTACTCGGTTAGGGTGGTTGTGGCGGTGGTAACCGATGACGGTGGTGGTGAATTACAAAAATGGGATTTATACGTCGACGTCAGTGGTTTTCCCCTGTTATCGACCAATGATGCCGATTCCGATTGAGATATGTGGTTGGGGATGTGAGATATGAGATGTGGGAATAAGAGAGTGGTATGGAAGAAAGCTACAAAACAAAAAGAGAGAGTGGTATGGAAGAAAGCTACAAAACAAAAAGACCGATGTACCCTTGCGAAAATCAAAAAGACAAAATTGCCACAGTACTGTTCAAATAGCACAGCTATTAATAGTATGTAAATGTAATGTAATTTTTTTTATAAACATAAAAACGCATTATGTGAATGTTGGGTTATGAAGCATATAACATTTAAATTAGATTTTTCAATAAAATTTGAAAACTTTTTTTCCAGTCTAGGCAGAAACGTTTAATTTATTTAATAACCAAATATTTTGTATACTTGGTTTCAAACATAGTAAACTCTTTCAACCAGTTTTTATTACATTTGCGTTTTATATAACCAATTTTATTTGATCAGAAAAACCATCTTGTTATAAACTTGCTAAAATTGCTATATTGGTGTTTCTTAATCATTTACATGTCAAACACAAATCTAAATCAAAAACCTCATTTATAAGAAAAGACCTCGGATTTCCAATTCGTTTGGGCCCCCAAAATATTTGAGCCGGCTTTGCCCCATACTAAACAGACCCTTAGACAACAATGAATTCATATACATGGCTAACATATGTGCATATGGTCATAAGTCTTGACACCACTTGCAAGTCAACTCCCTAACAACACGCACACGCAAATAAGTGTAATGACTCATGATTATCAGTCATGTCAGGAAAGGGTCGAACCTAAGAAACACTATAAGGTGTCCTGTTTTCATCTGCTTTTTATATGATGAAGAAAATGTGCTAAAAGGATACAACCAATTAAAAATGAGAGAAAAGAATTTACTAATATTCTATATGTCAATCTTTAAGTTACTTGAATACATTTTTATTGTCAATATGTTCAAACTTTAAAGTGAAGTTTAGACTCATGCACAAAGAAAATACATTTTTTTTGGGCTGCAGAACTAAATTGGGCTTTATATAAATGGGCCGAGTTAAATTTAATTAGAAGGAAACACAAGTGGTGGCTAGAATTTAAATTCGGCTGATTAATAATTTATGTGGGCTGGGCAGCAGATGGAGCAGACCGAAGCCGAAAAAAGGAATTAAAAAGGAAACAGTGTTAGAAAGGAGTGTTGCGGGTTGAGTCTTATGGTGGACAAAGGTGTAGATTTGGAAATAGTAATAGAGGGTGTGTGAGTTAACCGGCAACAAAAGGAGAGTTAGAAGTTGACATCGGGCAGATTTGAGGGGTGCTCGGCGGTTTTGAGTGGCGCTGAGATCGAGGCAGGACAAATTCTCATACCTTACAGTGGTTTCAGTCATCAACACCACCACACTAGAATTAAAATATTAAATAGCAAAAGTATCATGGGTTAAACTATAAAGACCCACGCGGAATGCTACTGATGTCTGCTGGTAAGTAACACAATGATATCGAACTCTAATGTAAAATTGTAAACAGACCCTAGACTTTCAACAATGACTGTTTAACACAGTGGTATCATTTCGAATTAGAATTTTAAATATATCATAATATAATTCCATCGCGTTCTATTATGACATTTTCCTTTTTGCGAGTCTCATTATCACGTTGTTTTCGTCATACCATATGCATGGAACCCAGAGAATGGAAATGGTAAATGGACATACACTTTTTTAGTTTTTTTTTTCCTTCTTTTTTTGCCATTTTCATAGATAATTAATGTGTCAATAATGATTAGAAACAATATAACTACAATAATAACCTATTTTTTTTAATCAAACCGTTTCAAAGACCCCATATCATAAAACAGAGTTTTGGCGATTATTAACCAATCTCCACCATTTGACCCGTTTCACTTGTAGCTAAAAACTATTGACCCGTTTCAGACATAACATCAACCAAATCGACTAATACAATACATAATTGTATGGGTCAAAATTGTCACATCTAATAACCGTTAAGCTAAATCAAAAGGGAACATGTAAGTTTCATACTTTCATGGCATAATGTTAAATAGTGAATTCAATAAATAAAATAGAGCTACACAAGACTGTTATGATCTTCATTAACCATCAGTAGGATAGTAACCTACAATGTTTGAAAACAAAAGGTTGAGAGTAGTAAAAAAGTTCTCTAAAATGCTTAAGAACTCCTAAATAGCTCTAACTAAATAAACAATATAGAGTAGTAAAAAAGTTAAGTACATTGGTCTTAGTACAATGGAAGGGCAAATTCTCGACTTGATGAATCAGAGTAGTAAAAAATTTAAGTACAATGGCCAAGACTTGATTAGAATACTACAAATACGCCACAAAGAATGTAAATCCCAATCGGTATTTGTTACAGAAAAATCATTATTTTCTACTTGATTTCAGGTATTCATGGTAAGAAGCAAAAAATGAAATATATATGTAACATATAAATGACTAGACACATTAACTCAATATGGCTTCTCTTCCTCTCTTCACCTTATTAACTCTTACCATGATTGCAACATGTATCTTGTCCATGGTCTCCTCAGCAAACATGAAAAGCTTATGTCTCCACTGTTTCTTCAACACCAAAACTACAATAACCCCCCAAAACCCTGTTGCAAAACCACACACTATGTCCAAATAAAACCATACCTTGTTGGGCTCATCAGCTGCTTCATATTTGTTCTTGGGCGTTGTGGTTGGCTCTTCTTGATTCGAGCAATTCTTTGGCAACGATGCTCCACATAAATCTTTGTTCCCTGCATATATTGATGGATCAATAAGGGTCTGTAATTGATTTCCTATCGGAATTCGGCACGACAAGTTGTTGTTTGACAAATTCAAATGGCTCAAAAAAGTCAAAGCTGCAATGCTCGGAGGGATGAGACC
Source organism: Ambrosia x helenae (assembly GCA_030844895.1). Taxonomy (NCBI): domain Eukaryota; kingdom Viridiplantae; phylum Streptophyta; class Magnoliopsida; order Asterales; family Asteraceae; genus Ambrosia; species Ambrosia x helenae. The sequence continues at coordinate 6,920,299 of CM061230.1, read as the reverse complement.
GACCAACTTGTTTCCTGATAAATCGAGAGAAATTAGCGCTGTCATGTTTCCAATGTGATCTGGAATGCCTCCGCTGAGATGATTATTGGACAAATTAAGACCCACCAATCCCTTAATTGTAGTTAACTCTACAGGTATGTCTCCAACAAGTTTATTGCTTGAAAGGTCCATGTTAGTGACAATTGACCATGTATTCGTATATTCAAGAGAAATGCCTTTTATTACGACAGTTAACCCCTCCTCGACACCTAATAGCATATTCTTAGCCATATTCACAGCCAAGCATAATATCAGCCTGATTCTCAGCCTCCTAATTCTCAGCCTTATTCTCTGCCATATTTTGTAATTGTAATTATTTTGTATTAATCATGTATCCATAATTAAGCCTATACATTGTACTATATAAGGTTGTAACATTATCAATGAAAATTCATCAGAGAATTACCTTCTCACATGGTATCAAGAGCTTATCCTTGATCCTAATCCTTCTTCTTTCTTCCTTTTTTTCCTTTGTTGGCTGCCTCCCTGCGACTTTAACCCTCTGTCTTCTGTCAAACCTTTTCTCAGCCTGATTCTCATGGATACCAAATTACACCCAGCAATGACCATCTCTAACATCAAAAATTTTGTTCCAATAACCCTTGAAAGTGAAACAGACCACTATACCACTTGGGCTGAACTCTTTCAAGTCCACTTCCGTGCTTACTAAGTCTATGACCATCTTGAACCCCCAAAACCACCCACCACTGCTGCTTCCCCTACCACCCCTGCCACACCACCAGCCGCTGATCCTTCATGGTCACGGTTGGACGCCATTGTTAAACAATGGATTTACGGTACCATTTCCACTGATCTACTTCACACCATAATCATACCCGGTCAATCCGCTTATCAAACTTGGACTGCTCTGGAAAACCACTTCAAGGACAACAAAAATGCTCGCGCCGTCTTCTTACAACAGGAGTTCGGTAACCTTGGTTTGGATAATTATCCAAACATGGCAGCCTACTGTAGGGAGGTCAAGCTTCTTGCGGACCAACTTAACAGTGTCGGCTGCCCGGTTGATAACGACCGGATGGTTCTTCAACTCCTTACCGGACTCTCTGAGCAATATGATGGGATCTCGACGATTCTTCAAAATCGGGATCCCTTACCTGATTTTACAGAGTCCCGTTCCAGGTTAACCATGGAAGAAAAGAAGAAACAACATCAACTCACTGCTGCCGCCGCCGCCTCCAACACCGCCCTCACTACGACCTTCACTCGGTCTGCTACTGATAATAACCCACCACCGGCCTCTGATAGAGGGAATGGTCGGAACCGACCTCCGGTTAACTCTTTTTCTGGAAGGTCGCGTGGCAGAGGTAGGGGAAGACAATCCTCTGTTCATTCCTCTAAAACTAATAATAACCCTTCTCAACCTAAAAATAATAATCCCTTTTCAAACTGGCCCAGAACCCATGGATGGCCCAATGGACTAGTTCAACTTTTCCTTGGCAATTCATGATGGGTCAACCCCCCATGTCCTTATCCTTCCACACCGAGGCCTAACTCAAATTCTGGAGCTGGTATATTGGGCCCGCGTCCATCTCAGGCATATACAACTGGATACACACCTACTGATATTGCACAGGCTTTCTACACTTTGTCTCTCAATCAGCCTGATAACTCAGTTATGGACTCTGGTGCATCAGGTCACATGGGCAATGAACAAGGTACGTCTTCCCCGTCTATTTTTAATTCTTGCTCTAATCAAAATATAATCGTCGGAAATGGCATGACCATACCATTACTTGGACAGAGTAACCTTACCTTACCATCCCCCTTCCCCCTTTAAAACTTAACAATTATCTATATGCTCCAAACCTTATTAAAAACCTTATATCTATTTGACGCCTAACAACCGACAATCTTATTTCAATCGAATTTGACCCTTTTGGCTTTGTTATGAAGGACCTCAAGACATGGGCACCTATCCTACGATGCAATAGCATGGGGGATCTATACCCGCTCACCACTCCAATCCTTTACAACAAGCCCACTCATTCAACCTTTGCTGCTATCACTCAAGATCTATGGCACCAACGCCTAGGACATCCTGGATCAAATCTTCTTCAAACTTTAAAGTCTACTTCTTGTATTGATTTTAATAAAATTAATAAAACTACATGTGAACCTTGTGTGTTTGGAAAAAGCATTAAATTACCTTTTCGTGATTCTGTCAATTCTACCAAATTACCTATTGACATCATTCATAACGACCTTTGGACTTCGCCAGTCCTAAGCACTGGTGGTCACAAATACTATATACTATTTTTAGATGATCACACCAATTTTTGTGGACTTTTCCTCTTAGCAATAAATCCCAAGTCTTCTTCTACTTCACCATATTCTATAACCATATTCAAACCCAATTCGAGAGGAAAGTCAATCAATTTCAATGTGACAACGATCGTGAATTTGCAAATAAACAATTTATTAATTTTTGCAGCCAACATGGAATGATGTTCCGTTTTTCTTGTCCCTACACCTCCTCTCAAAATGGTAAAGCCGAGCGAAAAATACGCACCATCAACAATATGGTCCGTACGCTCCTTTCCCAAGCCTCTCTGCCAAACAACTTCTGGCACCATGCTTTAGAAGTTGCAACTTACCTCCTCAACATCCTTCCTAGCAAAACCCAAAGTTTCCTTTCCCCAACAACTCGACTTTATAACTGTGACCCTGACTACTCACACTTACGAGTCTTCGGGTGTCTTTGTTACCCTCTCTTACCTTCCACCACTATCAACAAACTTGCTAATCGATCCAAACCATGTGTCTTTCTTGGTTACCCGCCCAACCATTGTGGGTATAAGTGCCTTGATCTCACCTCCCACACCATCTTTATCTCCCGACATGTCTACTTTGAGGAATCCATTTTTCCTTACAGTCTTCGTCTCCAATCCAACCCCAAATCCTATGACTTTCTTCAAACTTCTCTTCATCCCATTTACTGGAATCATGTTCACCAACCCACTTCCACACCCTCGAACCCAAATTCTTGTCCCTTGGTCCAACATCCCTCCTCACCTTCTACGACCCAAACAATTCATCCACATCACTCACCATCACCTGCCCAACGGGCCTCGACCTCCACCCCTATAGCCCACACCACACCTACACCTCACACCCAGACCACGTACCACAACTCTCCTACTCCACCCACACTAAACAAACCCATCCTTACGTACTCTAGATGAACCAACCCAACCACTTCTCACCAACTTCCCACCGAGTCTGCTTCTATGCACCCACCTACTAATCAACCGCCCCCACCTCCTACCATAGCTACCCGTTCCATGCGCACCCGCTCCATGGACGGGATCTCCAAACCACGACAACCTTTTGACTTTCACACCACCACCATCGTACCCATACCCAAAAACCCTCAGACTGCTTTGTCCACACCTGAATGGTACACTGCCATGCATGACGAGTTTAGTGCACTAATTAAAAACAAGACCTGGGAACTCGTTCCTCGGAAATCAGACATGAATATTATTAGATGCATGTGGTTGTTCAAACGTAAATTCAAGTCAGATGGCAGCTTAGAAATGTACAAAGCTCGATTGGTATGTGACGGTCGAAAGCAACAGGTGGGCATCGATTGTGGTGAAACGTTTAGCCCGGTTGTTAAACCGGCTACCATACGTACAGTTCTTTCTCTAGCTCTCTCACAGTCATGGTCAATTCATCAACTGGATGTCACAAATGCATTTCTACATGGTAACCTAGCTGAAACCGTCTACATGCATCAACCTATGGGGTTCCGACATCGTGGTTATCCTGATCATGTGTGCCTATTAAAGAAGTCACTCTATGGAGTTAAGCAGGCCCCTCGTGCCTGGTACCAGCGTTTCACTGACTTTATTCTTTTGCAGGGCTTTTCTCAAAGCAATTCTGACAACTCGTTGTTTATTTATCAGCATGAAAAAGATGTTGCTTACTTATTGATTTATGTCGATGACATTATTTTGACAACTTCCTCGGACAGTATTCGTAAACACTTAATGACTGTTCTTGCTGGAGAGTTTGCAATGAAAGATCTCGGTCCGCTCACTTACTTTCTTGGCATTCAGGTGACTCGAACCGGTGATAACATGTTTCTCTCGCAACAAACTTATGCAAAAGATATTATTCAACGAGCCGGTATGGACTCATGCAAACCAGCTGCTACACCCGTTGATACTCAATCTAAGCTTAGCAACACATCTGGTTCTCCATTTGAGGATCCCACCACCTATCGCAGCCTTGCTGGCGCCCTCCAATACCTGACGTTCACTCGCCCAGATATCTCCTATGTTGTTCAACAAATCTGCATGCACATGCATTCTCCCACGACTGATCATTGGAATGCTCTTAAGCGAATTATTCGATATATTCAAGGCACGTCACACTTTGGACTTCATCTTGGCCCTACTAAGTCGATATCATTGATTGCTTACACTGATGCGGACTGGGCCGGCTGCCCAGATACCCGACGCTCCACTTCAGGTTATTGTGTCTACTTAGGTGACAACTTAATCTCTTGGTCCTCAAAACGACAGTCCACCGTCTCCAGCTCTAGTTCCAAAGCCGAATACCGCGGTGTTGCCAATGTCGTCGCTGAAATATGTTGGCTACGCAACCTTCTCTTGGAACTTCACCGGCCTCTCTCTCAGGCTACTCTCGTCTACTGTGATAATGTGAGTGCCATATATCTATCTGGCAATCCTGTTCAACACCAACGAACCAAGCACATTGAACTCGACATTCTGTTTGTGCGCGAGCAAGTTCAACGTGGTAATGTTCGTGTTCTTCATGTTCCAACTCATCATCAGATTGCAGACATCTTCACCAAGGGCCTTCCAAGAGTACTGTTCGATGATTTCAGATCCAGTCTAAGCATACGGCCTCCTCCCGCTTCGACTGCGGGGTGTAATAGCATATTCTTAGCCATATTCACAGCCAAGCATAATATCAGCCTGATTCTCAGCCTCCTGATTCTCAGCCTTATTCTCTGCCATATTTTGTAATTGTAATTATTTTGTATTAATCATGTATCTATAATTAAGCCTATACATTGTACTATATAAGGTTGTAACATTATCAATGAAAAGTCATCAGAGAATTACCTTCACCCTCACTAGGGAATTCACGTATAGGTTTGTCAACCATACCTTGCAATTTTCCAAGACAATGAGGGATTGTTCCTATAAACTACAGGTATGTCTCCAACAAGCTTATTGTGTGCAACATCCAATCCCTTAATTGTAGTTAACTCTACAGGTATGTCTCCAACAAGCTTGTTGTGTGCAACATCCAAAACTTTAAGCCCTAAATTTTTGTATAGAGACCGAGGAATTTCTCCTATGAAGTTGTTGTTGTGTAACCTGAAAACCTGCAATGTTTTCATCTTTTCCCCAATCGATTCCGGTATTTTCCCGCATAATGCATTATCACCCAAATCTAAGACCTGTAGATAACTCATACTCCAAATTCCTGCCGGAATCTTACCACTAAAGTTATTATCATTCAAGTTCAACGACGCTAATGACATGTTCCCTATAAAACTTGGAACGATGCCACAAAGATATGTATGACCTAGGGGTTTTCATGAGCCAAGCCAAGCCAGCTCAAGGTTGGGCTCGACTTGGTTGTAAATCGAGTCAGCTCGGATTTGAACATAGCTGAAAAACATAGCTCGAGCTCCGTTTGTTTGGCTCAAATTTAAAAACAAAAAAGAAAAATAGCCTTTCAAAATTCAATACTTTAAAATATTATTCAATAGTTAAAATAACACATTTAAAATAAGTTCAACCTAATACATTACAAGCTAAAATCGAGTTCAAGCAAATACAAAATAAGTTTCAAATTTCAACGAAATACACTATAATTTCATCAATATACGAATTAACCCCCTGACAAAGCAATAGATGTCCGATTGAACTCCTAAACACTGACCTCTTTGAAACCAAATGCACTATTGAGTTTGATAACTTGAGTACTTGGACAAATATCATTATGCTACGGTTTATTAAAATAACTTGACTGGATGCAAATTCAATCCCAAGCACACAATCACTATTAACAAATATTAAATATGTAACATGTGTTGAAATATGTGATTGACAAAAATCAAGGTCAATTTCCATCTTTCCTTATTTGGTCCTTTGACCCGTTTAGCACAAGATTAGCATATTCCTCTAATTGACAGTTAACCTATTCATTGTCATTGATTGTTCATTTCCTTTTTAGTCTTTTGTATAAGCTATATAATGATGTACCAATGAATGTAAAAATACACAAGAAACAAAAGAACAATATTCAGTCCTTTATCATCTCTGTTTATCATTAACCACATGGTATCAGAGCAGTGCATTTGGTCTTAGGACCTACCTGCTCATCACCAACCCACTCGTTTACCTATATCTGAAATCAACCGATTATGTCCGAAGAAAACAGCCAGAGCAATGACATTGCTATACAAATCACCAACCTCCTCAAAAACAGTTTAAATAGTCAAAACCTCCCTCCAAAACAGAACCTTTCGAATAGTCTGACAATCAGCATCAAACTTAACAGCAAAAATTATCCTTTATGGGCCAGAATGATCCGAGTCGCTATCGGTGGCAAATAAAAAAACCTTCTCAACCATTTGACCGATAACCCACCTAATAAACTCGATGCGATGTATGAACAATGGGAACAAGACGATCTTGTAGTGTTCTCATGGTTGATACAAAACATCGAGCCCTCCCTTGCGAGCAACCTAACCGAATATCCCACAGCAAAAACACTGTGGGATGCCCTAGTGGTTACTTACAGTAGCGGGAAGGATAAATTACAAACATTTGACTTACACGTTAAAACGAATGAACTCAAACAGAATGGCTCACTGTAAGAAGATTTTTGGATAGTTATACAGGGCATCTGGGGAGAAATCGAAAGAAGGGATCCGAACCCAATGACCTGTACCACTGACATAGCAACCTACAACCGCCTCAGATCCGAGCAAAAACTCTTCCAATTTCTCAATGCCCTTGATTTATTGTTATGTATAGTCACGCAGTTTGACATCCGTATATTTTCTGATCTTCATAGATTGTGTTCAACATTTGTTTCGGTATGGGTTTTGGGTTCGAGTTTATAATATAGTTGTTGGGATTTCGTATTTCTTTCCCTTCGTCCGTTCTTTTCATGAACTGTTGATTTCTCCATTACTGGACAATTTTTGGCTCAGCCGTATTTTTCTTTGTTGTCTTGTTTTATGTGTTCGCAGGTAATCTGGGAAATCAGGGATGGGTGAGATAGAAATGAAGTTCAAGACTTTTTATTTTGTTTATATTCAGTAATAAATAAATTGAGACTTAGGATTTTGTTCGGTTTGATTTGAGACTCTCGGTTGTCTTGTGGATTCTATTTTCATTTTAAATGGATTGTGTTTGGTTTTGATATCTGTAATTGACATTTCAACCTGTCCGGGTTGGGGTGTGACAATGTTTATGACACTAGAAATTGGCACAAGATCAATTAGCTAAAATGAATTCAACATAAGATTAATCGCAATCCAACACAATTGTTTGACATTCAAAAGCAAATACAAGATAAAAAATAGGAAAAATGGAAATAAATAATCCCAACTATTCACTATTGGCCAATAACAGTCCCAACTACGAAAATCACCAATATTGGTCCCAACTTTCGACATATTGGAAACCAACGGACCCAAACTATCAGAGGCTAACTCCGTTAGTGTGACGCTGACGTGGCATGCTTATGTGGCAAGATGATCCTATGTGGCATCCTACGTGGCATGCCACATGGCAAAATGATCCTATGTGGCATCCTACGTGGCATGCCACGTGGCAAAATGATCCTACGTGGCATCCTACATGGCATGCCACGTCAGCATCACACTAACGGAGTTAGCCTCCGTTAGTTTGGGTCCGTTGGTTTCCAATATGTCGAAAGTTGGGACCAATATTGGTGATTTTCGTAGTTGGGACTGTTATTGGCCAATAGTCAATAGTTTGGATTATTTATTTCCATTATTCCTAAAAAATACCCAATTTTTAGAACCCTAGAATCAATGTTTACACCCGGATGTGAATAAAAGTTTAGCCAAGCGTGGCCATAGAAATCATCAAATGTTGTTGTTATTGGTCTTCAATCTTCAAGACTAGATGCTATGGAATGATCGGTAAACAATGGAATAATTGGAGATGAATATTGGTGGAAAAGATGCCTATTTCTGGTCAAATGGATTTATTTTTATTGCTTCTAATCGTAACCCCTGTCATAACATGTGCAATTAAGAGCTGAGATTTGAAAACACCATGTTTTGGCATAACTTATGCCAGTTTTGGCGTTAATTATGCCAGACTCAATTTTCCTACGCCATGGTTGCTGCCCTACGTGACAATTGCACCCTTCCTACGCCACTGGCGTAGGATATGCCAAAAGCACCATTTTTCTTGAATTTGGCTTTCCTTGCTTTTTTTCGGCTTCCATGTCTCTTCCGGGCTGCTCCAAGACTCCATATTTGCACTCTCAAGTTGTCAAAGCCTGCAAATAACAAAAAATATCAAAGCACTACCATTCGAAAACATTTCATATCTTATAACTCACTTTAAAACATCTTGGTGCACAATTCTTTACCAACCCATCACCTAACTCACACTGCCATGTAACTTTTTGAAAGTTTGAGTCCTGCTCTTTAGGCACTTCCCAAAACACCGCCAAGCCACTCTTTAAGCACTAGGTTCTCTAATTTACCTTCTTAAATTTATGTAGAGGCTTAATTCTGGCCGGGAATCCGTTCCACCTTTCTCAACTCTCGCTTTCCGTACCGAAGGATCTCACATGCCATCAGCTTGTGTGGTGGGGGACCCTCTAAGAAGTTAACGACGTTGTACTAATGAGAGCGCGATAAAGTATCCTTGTTTGATTTACCTTTATAAAAGTGTACTTAATTATTTATTGATCAGATAAATTTAAGTTTGGTTTAGTGATCATGTGACTTAACAAACCAACCCTTAACCTCCCAAGACTTTTGAATGAAATCCTTAGCAAAGGTGGAGCATAATCCTAAAGGTGTGTAATCCGAAGATCACTAGTGTACCCGTATGGAATCCTCCATTTGCCAAGAAAATCACTCACACATCTGGTAAGAACAAAAACTTGTCACCCGGATCTGGTCCACTTCAGAAGCCATTGCTTGGAGCCTGGTTTGGATATCAGAAACACAAAGGATCTGTCTCACTACCAGTTTCCATGCCTTGGATCTAGCTCGGGACTACCAGAAGCCGTACGAACCCCATGATAGTTAAATTTATTATTTAATTTAGGGTCGATTTTAAAGGTTTATCAAGTTAATCACTAATTGAACCTGTCACAAAGATAAACAAACAAGAATTAGTTAAGAAGCTAAACACACCGAATAACTAAAAATAAAATCCTACTAATAATAAAAGTCTACAAATCGAAATACGTACGGAGGATACTAGATGGATACAACCATAAATGATAATCAACACAAGAACATGGATGCTTCGAACTCATAGACAAGCCTTCCACCTCCTTGATCCTATGTATCTAATGTGATCCTCATGACCCTCGATGTTTTATTGCATGTAACTACTCCTACGATTCCATTCTTGGCCAAGATAATCAAAGTAGGATGTGTCCTAACCTTAGTGGGATGTTAGGATGGCCCTAAGGCCTCCCACAAGACCCCAAGAACTCTAGAGGAAGCTTGGAAGTCGACTTAAGAAGGCACAAGAAGGAACACCAAATGATTGAGTTGAACTTGCTATTTATAGAGTTGCCAGGATTAGCACGGGCGTGCTCAATGATGAGCCGTCGTGCACCTGCCCCACGTACGTCCCCTTGCTGCAGAATCTATCTTGTATGTCCTTTTGGTCGGGCACGGGCATGCCATCTGAGGAGCACGGGCGTGCTTGTTGACAAACTTGCGTTTCTTGTCTCCCAAGTTGGCTGCTTTGTCTTCTAGTGTGAGGGACCTCTGTGCAGGTGAGCATGGGCATGCTTGGTCAACCTTGGGTCAATTTTATCATCGTTTAAGCCCTGCGAAGGTCTCCACACACACACACACACACACTTGGAACATGCTTCGGGTCTCGTATTCTCAGGAATCTCCGATTTTAGCTGTTTTTACCCGAAAATCATTTATTTTCGGGTTGGAGCTCCAATTTCCTAATAAACATGAATATGAGCAATTAAGTAGCTATAATTATCAATTTAAGCTCAATTTTTTTCGGTATTATAAGACTTTTTATGCATGTTTTATATGTGTAATTGATGGCACATCAAAGACCCAACGGAAACCAACAAGTTTCTTTCCTAGAGGAAGGACACATTTTTCCTCTGTATTATTCTTTATAAGAGCCTCCATTTCTATTTCCATGGCATCCTTCCAATTTTTTGATTTTAAGGTTTCTTCCACGGGGTTTGGGAGTTCTTCACTGTACAAGGCAGTAGTAAAATCCTTGGCTTCTTTTAATAAATTTCCTTTGGCAATATTTGCTTGCTGTGGGATACCTGGAAGGTCTTGTTTACCTCCCTGGAGAGTACCTTTTAGGAGGAACTCCTCTGTTGGCTCTTGGTGGAAGGTCATATTTATTGGTTGTTTGTTCCTGTACTATTTCTACCTGCACAGTTTGTTTTATGGGAAACTAAAAATTGTTAGAGATGTTCCTATCATATTCATTATGATGACTATCCTCATGTGTTTCGTTATTTTGAATTTCCTGATGATTTTAATAGTTTTGAGAATAACTTACCTCAGTGTTTGGACTTGGAGAATCATGGCTGGTGGCACTGACATCTTCGCTAGATTTGTGGAAACCTGTGGCTCAGTAGTTTGAGGGTTACTGTAATTTTTTTTGGGAGTTGATGGGAGCCTGCATGTTAATCAACTCAGTGTGTTAGCATATTCTTTCTCCCCATCACTACTGTGTTGGGATTTGTAAAAGAACTCAGTTTCAAGAAAAGAACAATCGAGTGTAGTGTGCATTCGACGAGTTTTAGGATTATAACATTGGTATCCCTTTTTATCAATACCATAGCCAACAAAAATACATTTTTCAACACATGGTTCAAGTTTCCCACTGTCAGTTTTAGGTATGTGGACAAAAACAGAGTTTCCGAAAACACGAGGTGTAAGTGTTAATGGAGGGAATTTTGGTAAACTCAGAAATGGCTGGAAGAGGAGTTTTGAGGTTATGAGCTCTAGTTGGGAGTTTATTTATTAAGTACGTGGCGGTAGCAACAGCTTTGAGCCAGAAAGATTTAGGAACCCGAGATTCCATAAGAGAGGCTCGAGTAATTTCTAAAAGGATACGATTTTTCCTTTTACCGGTACCATTTTGCTCAGGAGTGTGCGAACAAGTAGTTTCATGGATAATACCTTTGTTTTGACAAAAAAGTTTCCTAGATTCATTTATAAATTCTCCTCCGTTGTCAGTTCTAAGGATTTGTATATTCGTTTTAAATTAAGTTTGTATCATAGTGTAAAATATAATAAATTTTTCAAAAACTTCAGATTTGTATTTTAAAAAATAAATCCAAGTCATTCGCGTGCAATCATCAACAAAAGCACAAAGAAACGGAAATTTTATCCTCCATTAATTTCTGCGGGACCCAAACATCAGAATGAACCATAGAGAAAGGTGACTTTGGTGTTATTTGGTTTATAAGTACGTCTATGGCTTTTTGTAAAACACATGTCTCACAATGAAAAGTTTTATTTAACTGCTAGATGGGTGGCCTAGTCTCCTATGCCATAGCTAAGCTTCCCTCTTTGTAGTTCCGTGAGCAAGCATCAAAGTATTATGTTGAGTCACTTCCTTTACATAATACAATCCTTGACGTTCAGTGCCACGCCCAATGATCACTCCCGTCCTTATATCCTGAAGTATACAAAACGTGGGGTGCATTAAAACTATGCAATTTAATTGTTTTGTCACATGGCTAATTGACAATAATTTATGTGACAAGGATGGTATGTAAAGACAATTTGAGAGTTTAAGAGTTGGAGTTATCTCAACAGTCCCTCCAACGGCAATAGTCTACCCGTTGGCGGTTTTTATATTATTGATTTGTGGTTTGGTTTTTTGAGACAATATCATCAGGATCAAATGTCATGGTGTCAGTTGCATCACAATCAAATATCCAAGATTGATATAAATCAATATATATTTGAGCCATATTAGCTTGTCCAAGAGGTTTATATTTTCTCCTTTTATTTATAAAAAGTGATTTTTTTGACTTTTTTGAAAAACGTTTACTTTTAGGTTTTTGTTTTGTATAAAACAAACCGGATTTGGTTTGTTTAGTTGACATATTATCTTCATTTTCCTCTTTATAAAAAGGACCCATTTGTTTGGTTGAAGTATTATCCATACTTTCCTCTTTATAAACAAAGTTTGGTTTGTTTGGTTGAAAACTCATTTGTCTTCTCCTCTCGTCCAGTATCATTGATACTGGTTTCAAGAACCCTAAAATAGTTTGGAACTTCAATATTAGGGTTTATACAAAATGAAGGGCCTGTGGAGTTTTCCCCAAACCCGGTACCTCCACTATCGTCGTCTTCTTCTCTGGCAAGTGCTATGCCTCCAAAGCCTCCACTGCCACCATCATGTGCCGCCTTTGTGTTGGTGTCAGTGTCGGTGGCGGCGACCACCTTCTCTCCTTCTTTATTTCCCTTTTTGTGGCCATCAGTCCACCAATCAGGATACCCGACAAGTTGAAAACATTGTTCCTTGGTATGTTTCATCATACAACAGTGACTACATTTCAGTTTCGTCTTGTCAATCCGGGATGATGATCCATTAATTGGGGTTTTCTGACATGTTCGCCCTTTAGAGAGGAACCCTTGACCTTCATGTGACCGGTTGGTAGCAAATCCTATCGCCACCCCGTGAGAAGATGAGTTGTCTTTGCTTGAGCCTAATACACCTTGATGTGCCATCTCCTTCCAGACAGAAGCGTAGACGCCCTCGTCCGGGGGTAACGGGTCACACCGGATGAGCTCTCTCTTTATGGGGTCATATTGTTTGTCAATGGCGTTCGGGAACTGAAATAGCTTTTGTTTTCACCGGATTCGACTGTAAGTTGTTATGTCCTTTGTACACTTCATGGGATTTGGGTCTCTCCTATCGAGTTCTCCCGAAATCCCTTAAAGCGTAATCCATAGATCTTCGAGTGGCGAACGATTTTGTTTAATTCCATCGTCTTAACATGAAGGTCAAAGATCTGAAGCTTGTCTTTCCCGCCGTTGTAAGTAATCGCCAAAGCATCCCAGAGCGTTTTTTTATGTGGGAAATTCGGTTAGATTGCTTGCAAGCGCGGGTTCGATGTTCTGAATTAACCATGAGAACACGATTAAACCATCTTGTTCCCATCGTTCATATTCTGCATTGGTTGATTGTGGTGGTTCCGGACTTCTCGATTAAATCATTCTGGCTGTTGAGGCTGATACTGATTTTCAGGATGTCTGCAAAACGTTGTTTTTGGGTCTAGTCATGATTGTTGAGGATAGTTTTGAGGTTTGTCATTTGTAGTTCAAGATCATTGTTTTTGTTTTCATCACCCATTAGTTATCTTGATAACGAAAAAGCGATTGAAGGTTGAATTGGGGTAAGTGATGAGTAGGTTAGGAGTAAAAATGCTCTGATACCATCTAGAGAAATTGAAAATATTGAATCAAAAAATTTGTTATTGATATTGAATTGTATTACAATTGACAAAGGGTTGTGCTTTAAATAGAGATACAAAAATCATGAAAATGGAAACAAATAAAGGAGATTGAGAGAATATTGGGAACCAACGGTTCCTTTCCTCCTTTCTGGGAGCCGAGATTGCACTATAAAAAAAAGAAATGATAATCCCAAAATCTGATCCTAAAAACATATTTTTTCTAACAGAGGTGTTGTTTTTCTAATGAAAATTGATTAAAAAAAAAAACAGACTGCTGCGATGACATTCAAAAGTAGAATTTAATCTAAATTCATATATGGGCATAAATTATAGAAAGAGCGACAAAGTCCCAGTAATAATCATGTTAATTAATATATTTGCTGATACCATTGGAACCTATTAGGCTATGGGGTGTGGTCACCCTTCCCCCTTCCTTCCCCCTTGTCCACATCAGCGCCACGTCATTTCCCCCCTTCCCCTCCCCCTTCTAGGGGAAATGGTTCCCCCTTCCTTTTTTTATTATTTTTCTTTTTTTATATATTTATATATTTTATATTTATTTAATGTTTTTATCACTAAAAAAAAAAAAAAAAACATAGAAATTAAACATTTAAACCAACCGACTCCTTCAGTCCTTCACCTACCTCCACCTTTATCATCTCCTTGTCTTCCTTCACCTACCTCCACCTTTATCATCTCCTTGTCTTCATCATTTAAACCAACCGACTCCTTCATCATTTTTATCCAACCACACAACACACACAACTACCATTTGAGACTGCAAGATCTGGGAGTGATACAAATGGAGGAGTAAAAGATCAAGAACAGCAACTACCATTTGGGAAGGAGAAGACAAGTGAAATGTTAAAGAAAATTAGTTTTTTTTTTTTTTTTTTTATAAACGGTCAAATATTCCAACAATAAAATAGCCAACGTTCAAATTGTTCTCGATATTTGGGACGGGGTGGACGGGGAAAACCTCCCGTTGGCACCGAACAAAGGACGGGGGGGGGGGGGGGGGGGGGGCGGTGTACACCGACGGGGACGGTGGCCACATCAGCTCACCGAACCCCTCACCGATCCCACACCCCATAGTCTTACAACCTTTTAAAATACCACGGGATACAAACAACATAACAAATATACACATACACACACATATTACATATATATAAATACATAAAATCTTAAAAGCGGTATTAGAAGAAACACAAGCAACGATAATAAATATGTTAATTATCTGCATTTGAGTGGCTCTATATGGCTTCTCTTCGTCTCCTCATCTTGTTCACTCTTACCATAACTGCAAAGTGTATCTTGTCCATGGTTTCCTCAACAAACATGAAAACCTTATCTCTCCACTGCTTCTTCAACACCAAAACTGTAATAATACCCGAAAACCCTGTTGAAAAACCACACGCTATTCCCAGATAAAACCATACCATGTTGGGATCTTCCGCAGCTTCATATTTGTTCTTGGCTGTTGCGGTATGATCGGAGCAATTCTTTGGCAATGGAGCTCCACATAGATCTTTGTTGCCACCATATATAGATGGATCGATAAGGGTCTGCAGTTGTTGACCTGATGGAATTCGGCCCGACAAGTTGTTGTTTGACAAATTCAAATAGCTCAAAAAAGTCAATTTTGCAATGCTTGGAGGGATCAGGCCGCCCAACTCATTTCCTGATAAATCGAGAGAAGTTAATTTTGCCATGTTACCAATGTTTTCTGGAATGCCTCCGCTAATTTGATTATTAGACAAATTGAGACTCACCAATGCAGTAAGTGTAGTTAACTCTACAGGTATCTCTCCTATGAATTTATTGCTTGAAAGGTCTATGTTATTGACATAATACCATGTATTATTATATTCAAGAGAACTGCCTTTCATAACTTGAATCAGCTCCTCCTCAGTACCCTCACCAAAATCAATATGGTAATGACTGTTACGCATACCTTGCAATTCTCCTAGACAATGAGGGATTGCTCCTGTTAAGTTGTTGTGTGCAACATCCAAAATTTGAAGATCTTTATTTGTGCACAGGGATCGAGGAATTCCTCCGGTGAAGTTATTGTTGTGCAACCTAAAAACCAACAAGGATTTCATTTTTTCTCCAATCGTTTCGGGTATTTTTCCACAGAATGCATTATCACCCAAATCTATGACATTTAACCAACTTAAATTCCATAATTCTGCAGGAAGCTCACCACTAAAGTTATTAGCATTCAAGTTTAACGATTCTAACGATGAAATGTGCCCTATGAAACTTGGAATGATGCCACTTAACCCGTTTGAACTTAATCTCAGGAACTGCAATTTTCTCAGCTTCTTGAAACATCTTGGAATTTTCCCAATTAATCTATTTCCAGAAAGATCAAGATTAACTAAATCTGTCCTCTTGCACAAGGACATTGGAATCGACTCGTTGAAAATGTTATTTTGAAGATATAATTTCGGTTGAATAAATTCAAAATCATCGTCAACATTAGTAACTCCATTAGGAAGGTTGGTTAAAGATCCGCTAAGGTGGTTGTGGGAGAGATCCATGAAAGGAATTATGGGCATCTTTCGCAACCATGTGGGCAGAGGTCCTGAAATGGTTGCATTAGATAACACTAGTCTATGAAGTTTCCTCTGATTTCGGAGCCACTGTGGAAACCCGTTTTCAATCTTGCAAGAATGAAGATTAATTCTTATTAATTGGTATGGAGGCAGCCACTCACGTGAAACATTGAATGTCAACTTACTGTTATAAGCTATATTCAAGTCCTCCAACATGTAAAGGTTAGAAAAATGGGACTCAAAAACTACTCCTTCCAAAGAATTATAAGAGACATCAAGAGAACGGAGCTTGGAGAGTTGCCCAATTGAAACCGGAATAGTACCACTTAACTTATTGCGGTTTAGAGACAAAGCTGTTAAAGTAGATAATCTTCCGATGGATTCTGGAATTGGACCCGTTAAGTCGTTAAAAGATAGATCTAACACTTCTAACCGCTTTAATTCACTCAGATATTCTGGAATTGAACCTGTTAACTCGTTAAAGGATAGATCTAAGCGTTGGATGTTAAAAAGGGTAGTAAGATTATGATGAACATAGGATAGATGCATCTCTTTGAGGTTACAATATGACAAGTGGAGCTCTAATAAAGAAGGGATCATGCTTAGTAAGTTTGCAAAGCTAGATGAAAAGTTTGATGCAACATCAAGAGGAAAAAGTGAAAGATCCAGAAATTGTAAGGATGTCATGTTTTGAAAAAAGCGAGGGAGTTTATCTGTGAAAATGTTTCGGCTAAGATCCAGGTGTTTGATGTTGGAAAGTGTAGTACTAGAATTACGAAGCGGACCACGATCGTCAACCAAAAGACCACAACCTGACAACTTTAACACTTTTAATGAAGGAGCCATGTAAAGCCACACATCAAGGATTTTTGCTCCAGTAAGATTCACATAACTCAAGTCAAGAAACTCAAGTGACGAAAGGCCGGAAATCCAAGTAATATCATGTGATACGAGCTCATTGAAATATAGGTAACCAAGATTAAGAATCTTTAAATTAGAAAGATTTCCAATGTGATAAGGAATAATACCAGAAAAACCTGAATATGAGAGATTGAGGTAAGTGAGTTGCTTCAAGGATCCAATGAATTCAGGGATCCGATTTCCTCGAAAATCATTCCCACTCAAGTCTAAGTATTTTAGATGCCTCAGCTCTCGTAAAGAAGTGCTCAACTTTTTAATAACTAAGTATTCTCTACAAGAATCAGGAACATCACCTCTAAGATGAAGACTTTCAACATTTCCAGTGACACCATCACACGATACTCTTTCCCAGCGGCAACAGTCTTTGCCAACCCATGATGACAACATATCATATGATGAACTGCCAATTGTGACACTATGTTTGAACTCGAGAAGAGCTAGGCGCTCATGCTCAAAGCAAGCCACCGTGCTATTTCTATTTTGAGCACCCAAACAGGATTTGGTGGTTACAACCAAATTAATAGTTACAATAATAAAATGGAGACCCAAACCCCATTGGTAACCCATTATGTAATCCCACAACACCAATTAAGCTAGAAAAAAAAAATGAAATGTAAATCTGGATTCTTATGTTGAAGTGATGGGATTTGAGATTAGCTAAACATTTTTATTTATAGATCTAGAAATGATGGAAAAGTATATCCGTGGAAGACTTGGAAGTCAATACGTTCAATTATATCCACAAACTAGTAATCTTTGGGTCCTACTCTGTTTCTTTCTTTTCACGCAACAAACTTTGAAGTCTACGACGTCTCCTATTTCCATTTATATAAAAATTAGAAAAAAATCAATGATTTCCATTATTTCTATTTACGTTATTAATAAAAAATAAATAAAAATAACAAGTATAGTAGGAGCCATCAGGCTTATGGCCCGGTGGTCAGGGGTTTTTGCGATAAGGCTTTCCTCCTCTACGGATTGGTGCGGATTGCAAGTTCGAGTCCTGTTTTGTGCAGGAATTTACTCAAGTATTGTGGGGGGCTCGGATTGGGAGTTTAGCCGGTCTAAAAAAAAGTATAGTTTGTGCTGCTTTGGACCATGCCAATCACCATTCACTTAAATATCTTTTGCGTTTCTTCCTCCAAGGAATGGCTTCTTATTGTTGTTTACATTTACATTTCAGAGTAACTTTTTATCTAGACGGGTCAAACGGGTTAACGGGCTCATGGGCGTAGCATTCAAGGGGCGGCCGATCCCTAAATTTCGCTCAGATATTTCGAGTATACAGTCTCCGTATGGAATTTTTTTGGTATATACCGTTTCGACCCGTTTTAAAAATAATAGTTATATAAACCAAAACTTAAACCCAAAACAAAGTAAATGTAAAGGCCAAATCCTAAAGTCCTAAGCCCAACAACTAAACGAGTGGGATAGTAGATTCAATAAGCAAGCGATGGAGTTGTTATCTCTTAGCTAACGAGCTAGGCTTGGTAAAAAGCTTGAAACGAGCTAAGCCAAGCCTTATCAAGCCCGAGCTTGAGCTTAAAACAAAGCTCCTTTACCAATCGAGCCCGAGCTCAACCTAGCACGTGAAGCTCGCGTCAGGCTCGTCGAGCCTTATTGAGCCTTAGTGTAGTATTAGGTTTATTAATATTTAATAATATACCCCCTCATTTAAGCTTGTTTACTAAACGAGCCCGAGCCGAACTTCATTTATCGAGTTCCGAGCCTATTATTTATATTATTTTTATTTAAAATATTAACTAATAGATAGTAAACGAGCCGAGCTTGAGCTCTCGTAAGTTTTTCGAGCTCGGGCTTAGCTTGGCTCGTTTGCATCCCTATCCATAATTGAAGAGTTAACAAATCTTGAAGGTCGACGGCCTGAACTGTAATTCTTCATCCAGGTACTAACCATTTGTCTCATTTTTAATGTTTTAGTGTCTTTGCTCAATTGTTTGTTAAACAGTGTGTAGAAATTTGACATTTATTTATTGTATTTAATGTTTGACTCGATCCGAATCGAATCACTGACCAAAACATATCACCCGAACCATAGCTACAGAAACAAAAAATTTAGGTCTCGTCCCGTGACCGCGGACTTCCGACCTCCTGGTCCAAATTCTCAAGCTCCGCCACTAAACGGTTTAAACTGATCGACCGAGTTCAAATGTATTGTTTTTTAGTTTAATTTAATGTTTCATAGACAATTTTAAAGGAATCAATGTTTCGTAGACTATTCCAAATAAGCCGAAGTTTATTTCAACACTGAAGGTCTTGCGAAATATTTATTTATATTTTTATTCTGTAAATGGAACGACAGCAAGGTATATTTCATAACTTTAAAAAACTACATTTGGCCTTTTGGCCAACTGTGACACTATGTTTGAACTCAAGAAGAGCTACCTACTCATGCTCAAAGCAAGCGACCGGGCTATTTCTATTTTGAGCACCCAAACAGGATTTTGTGGTTACAACCAAAGTAATAGTTACAATAATAAAATGGAGCCCCAAACTCCATTGATAACCCATTATATAATCCCACAACACCGATTAAGCTAGAAAAAAAAATATGAAATGTAAAGATGGATTAGCATGATGAAGTGATGGGATTTGAGATTAACTAAACATTTTTATGTATATATCTAGAAATGATAGAAAAGTATAGCCCATACACGACTTGGAAGTCATACAAGAGATTATATTTACAAACTAGTAATCTGTGGGCCCTACTCTGATTTTTGTTTCTCATTCACTCATCAAACTTTGAGTCAACAACGTCTATTGGATATTTGCATTCGCATTTATTTATAAAGCACTAGATTATACACCGGGAACGTTCCGGGGTTGAGAAATCTAATATAACATATCAATTTTACATATGAAATAGAATGATGCGCTTTACAGTTACATGCAGGAAAGCTTCGGGTATAACTCAAATATCAATACCTAACCTAAAACAATGTACAACTCCAATGTTAACACATGTTGAAAATATAATTCTTATTTACTGGTTTGAACATTATTAGTTGTTGAAAACTGAATGTTTTGGACGGTTATAGATAATAACAAACTGAGATAATTATCTGCAGAAAATATAGAGAGAGTATGAGAGAATATGGGACAGAAACCGATAGATGTTTATTGATGTTTCAAGTCCTATATATAATAAACTAAACGGTGTGAACATGGAACAACACATCCGTTGACAACATAACTGCTAATAACTGCTTACATGAATCGGCATGTATCTATCCGATTGTAACTACCCCTATGACACTTGTGACTTATTTATTATCTATACATTTGTCACACTAATATAACATAATATTAAACTTATGATATGATGATGTAAAGATTATTTTCCAACAATTTCCCCCTTAATCTTTGTATCATCATAATCATAATTCTTCTTGCTTATTCTTCACTGCTCGAAGTCTTTGATTTCTTCTTTGGAGGGAGGTCATCATCTTGAGTCTCATTGTAGCCCACATTCAAATCCGTATTGTCTTCACTGCATTCCACATAGAGTTCCCTTCCTTTGAATTTCAAATGATACCAATTTAGGATCTCCAAATATTGAATGTAAGTGACCCGTATGTCCTCCACTATGCCATCATGCTTCATTTCTCTTGGTAATCCATACCCATATCCCATTTGGATGGCTACTTGTACCCACAAATCATATTTGTTCACTGCATTGAAACCACCAAATCTCTCTACTGTTGTATAGAGATCAAACAATTCTATCTTCTTCCCCGTGTGGTCTCTTGGTGGGATAGGAATGGCCGAATTGATTTCGAGGAAATCATTCAGAAACCATGAGACTATTCTGTCAAATTCAGACTTGAATTTGATTCTTTGCACTTCCAATTGGGTCGATATATGGATCATGTCCATAAGGGCGGTGCAATCTTCTAATGTTGAACCTTTTGGATAAAGAATTGCTCCTCCTTGTTTGTTTGTACCCGGTGCATCACTGTCCCTTTTCCTGTGGGATTCTTCATAGTGATTCTTCAAAGACTTCTTCATATAATATTTGTTGGGCATAAAATAATCTTCCACTCTTTCTTTGCCTCTTGCCTTTCTTTTCTGTTCCTTCTCAAATTCTTCTACATTCGGACAAGTATATGGCTTGTGGAATTGATTGCAATTCCAACAGTGGATCTCCGATTGAATAGAGGGAGTTTTCTTGTATTCTCTTGTGATAAAACACACATCACCTTCAAACTTAACCTTGTAACCGTCCAAGATTAATTTGTCCACACTCAAAACATTCCTTCTTAAAGTTGGAATGTAATAGACATTCTCAATTGTGTGGTTTTGGCCCTGACTATAGATCTCTACACACCCTTTTCCTTTATAGAGATCCCTTTTAAAACCTTCTGAATTTCCATCTATACCAAACGTTTTCGGCATGTTCTTGAACAGATGCTTGTATCCTGATGCGTGTTGTGTTCTATTAACACTTGCATACCAAATGTCATTCCATGTTTTTCCATCCGTACCCTTGATCATAAACTCTATCTTTCCAATACGTTCTGGACAATCTTTTCTATAATGGAATGGTTGGTCGCAATAAGAACACCGCATGCCTTTAGGATATTGCCAATCAATTTCCTTCTTCCCATAACTTTTATAAGTATAACTGCCATATGATTGATGTTCTTTTTCTTTCTGCAACAAATAATCTTTCGCAGAATCCATGAAGGGTGACAAGTATTGGTTACCTTTCTTGCCAAATGTCCACTTATGATCCTCCTGATCATATAACTTCTCTTTGCCTACACGCCTTTGAGAAGATGCTTGGAAAACGGGTGAGAGACTGCACCCTTGGCCTTTGTAACCATCGCTAGAATTGTCTTCCTTCTTGACTGAGAAAGGATTCTTCCTTAACCAAATCACTTGGTTGTTTTCTCCACAGGTCTTCTTCGGATCTGGCTCTGATGCCATGTTGAAAACTGAATGTTTTGGACGGTTATAGATAATAACAAACTGAGATAATTATGTGCAGAAAATATAGAGAGAGTATGAGAGAATATGGGACAGAAACCGATAGATGTTTATTGATGTTTCAAGTCCTATATATAATAAACTAAACGGTGTGAACATGGAACAACACATCCGTTGACAACATAACTGCTAATAACTGCTTACATGAATCGGCATGTATCTATCCGATTGTAACTACCCCTATGACACTTGTGACTTATTTATTATCTATACATTTGTCACACTAATATAACATAATATTAAACTTATGATATGATGATGTAAAGATTATTTTCCAACATTAGTGACTTGCCTATACATGATTAATGAATTACCTGAACACTTTGTGTGTTTTTTTGTATGAACAAAACCCCACAAAATATTAACTTGCGTCTAAAACATAAGACTCATACTAAACAACCGAATTAAATGCATGCTAATTAGACTTATTCTTATGACTCTATTACTGACCCGACTTGACCCATAACCTACTGACTCGATCAAGATTAACCCAACATTCACCCTTTAATCTTGATTTCAGTTCTAGGTACTTGATCCTTTCGTGCTTGCGTTCGATTCTTCTTGCGTTCGGTTAAATTTCTTGCTCATTCGCTTTGGCAGCCCTATACCACAACCTCTCGTAGTCTTTCACCATTGATTCAACCCCGAAACAACCCTCCTTTCAGTGTCGATCACTACTTCTCACAACTTATGTTTGCTGCCAATCAAACCACGAATCGCCGTAAAAAATCGTACACATCTTGTTGTGATTTGTCACCATCTAGCCACACCTCATTGTTGTTGATCAAATCCAATAACAGCCTCTGATGCTAACATATAACTAACATGATAGGTTGCTTGTTTCAATTCATCAACTTGCCTACATGCTTGCTTTCCTTTTTTCTTTTTTTTTTTTCCGTATTTGATCCTTTCTCGCAACAACCACTCCCAATTAATCCCTTCCCTTTTTTCATATATATAACTAGATTATACCCCGGGAGCGTCCCGGGGTTAAGAAATCTAATATGACACATCAATTTTACATATGAAATAGACTGATGTATAACTCTAATATTAATATCTAACCTAAAACAATGTACAACTCCAATGCTAACACCTAACCTAAAACAATGTAGAACTCCAATGTAACTCTAATATTAACAGATATCCAAAAGACTAAACAAATGTACAACTCTAACATACTAATATTGATACCTAACCTAAAACAATATATAACTTTATTAACCTATTTGGCTCTGGTTGAAAATAGAATTCATATTTACTGGTTTGAACTCCAATGTAAATCTAATATTAACACATATCTTAAATACTAAACAAATGTACAACTCTAACATACTAATATTGATACCTAACTTAAAACAATGTATAACTCTATTAACCTATTATGCTCTGGTTGAAAATATAATTCATATTTACTGGTTTGAACATAATTAGTGACTTGCCTATACATGATTAGTGAATTACTTGAACACGTGTTTTTTTCTTGTATGAACAATACCCCACAAAAAATAGTCGTTTTTTTTTCTCCGTTTTTATATATCACTATGGTACTCGTTGGAAAGATAATAAAACGCTCGTTAATTTGGTGTAATTTTTTTCTTTAAAAAATCTCGTATATAAAATATATTAACATTTAAAAATTATAGGAGGATACATGAGAGAGAAAAATCGAATTTTGTTTTTAAACGTTTTTTTCCCTAAAATTACTTAATGCCACATGGCATCCTACAAGGCACTCTCAAAGGGGAGAATGACTATGTGAGTGCCATGTAGGATTTTAGGCTTTCAATTATATAATGGAGATGTAGCACACTAGTTCCGTCACAACCCCTTTCTTTCTTGAATGACAATCAGCTTGTTACTTAATTCTCCCACAGTCTTCTACTACTGAAGCTTCGGTCTAGCTTGCTTTCTCTTTCTTTGGCAAACCTTCAGTCACGTTCACCTCGGTCTCTCGGTCAATCTTTCTTTCTTATGTGAACCTTCGGTTGCTGGTCACCCGTGTCGGTCTATTAGCTGTTGGTCTATATAGCAGCTTATGGTCTTCTCGGTCTAATGCTAGGACTTAATTTCGGCCATAGTCTTCTATTCGCCGGTTCTTCTTCTGACGACGATAACGGTCTTCACTCTTCTTTCGTACTCCAGATCCACCTTCCAGCCAGTCTCTTTCGGTCTAGAGTTCTTTTAAGCCGTTGGTCACTATTGCGGCTTATCGGTCTTTTCTGTATCCCGCCAGAATTCACTTTCCGACAGCGGTCTTTGGTCTTTGCTGCTGTAGCAGCCTGACTTCCCATCTCTTTCTGCAATTAAGATGAAATCGCCCTCCTTCTTCTTCTTATTCTAATCTCGCCCTTACATGGGCAACACTTTCTTTCTATTGAACACAAAACATGATCAGCCTTTTCTTCTACTTTCTTGCGAACCAAGTGCATTTTTTCACTCTTTTCTCGGCCCTTCTGTTTAGAGGATTGCACCCCTCTTCTCCACAAACGACTCTCAAACCGGCAACACCTTCTTCAACCTTGCTCTCTGATACCAAATGTTGGTTCAGGCCCAATAAAGCTCAAAGAAAACACACATTCAAAGAGAAGTTTATTGCTTTCAAAACTTAATGTTTTTATTCAACATACTATGATACTATTTAAATACCCAAACATACACACGTAACCACAATAATATTAACCATACATGACTTTTGCCATGATTCATGCCTTGTAATTATTGTAAATATGTTAGTCTTTGGTCAAGGTCAATAGCTTAGTCTTAGGAAGTTATTTCTTAGTCTTTGGTCAAGGTCAATAGCCTGTTTCCCTCCTATACTGGAGCTTCGAGTCTGTATATATTGTATGCCCTTCAATGAGAATATTGTACCTTTACTCATAAAACAACTCATACTTGATATGGTATCAAGAGCCTAAAGCTCCCTTGAGCCAACCGATCCATCACAGCTTTCAACGGCCATCTGTCCGTAGCCTACACAGCCCTTTCATCTTTTTTTTTTTCTGATTTGCAGCCTCAATGGATCCCTTTTTTGTTCATCAATCGAACAGTAACTACAATCGGAACCCTTGTTCCTCAGCCTCAAACCCCTCATTACAAAACCGACCCTCCTCATGGTCAAACAAATCCGCAACCCAAACTCAAAACAACCCGAACCACAACAGCCAAACTAACGTTTTTTGTTATTTTTGCAGCATACCCGGTCATGTAATGAAATATTGTCACAAACTTAGTCGCTTCCTACGCGACCATCAAGTCTCTACTCATGATTCCTACTTATACCCGGTTGTGAACAATACATCTTCTCACACCGTGGTTCCAAACACTCCATGGATGTGGGATACCGGCGCTTCCAATCACACTAACAACAACAACAACAACAACCAAATGCATGTTCTTTTCGAATATGGTGGCCCGGATGAGATTGTTTTATGTGATGGTAAAACCCTTCCTATCACACATATTGGTCAAACAACCTTTCACACCAACTCACGACCACTTTTCTTAAACGATGTCTTAATCTTTCTATCTCTTCGCAATAATCTTATTTCTGTTGCAAAAATTAGTCATACTAATCAAGTTTCTGTTGAATTTTTTTCCATATAATTTCTTGGTTAAGGATCTACGCATGGGGGCACATCTCATGCGGGGCGTAAACGTCAATGACGTTTACTACGGACCAACCACACTCTCTCCTCAAATCAATGCAACAACAACAAGATCTCTACTTGTGTGGCACCATATCCTTGGACATCCTTCGTTTCAAGTCTTCAAGTTTTTATTTACTAAATTAGGACTTAATGGTAATAAAGTGTCACTTGAGTCTTTTCATTGCAAATCTTGTTCGTTAAATAAAAGCCACAAAATTCCTTTTGGTAAAAACTCATTTGTTGCAAATAAACCGTTGCAACTCGTTTATTCAGATGTATGGGTCCAGTCCAAACATCCATTGACGACTTCAAGTACTATGTCATATTTGTCGATTATTTTTCTAAATACATTTGGTTATATCCGATAAAAAGAAAATCCGACGTCTCCATCCTTTTTCCAAAATTCAAATCACTAGTGGAAAAAAAATTTCAAACCCCTCTTATCTTTCTATTTGCCGACTGTAAGGACAAAAAGGATTGAAGAAACCACTTTTGCAGGCCTTAGTCTAATTCCTATTCTGCCAAAAATGCTAAGTATAGAAACTGCTGAAGAACAAGATTCAAAGTGCTGAAGAAGAAAAACATCAAGTGCTGAAGAGTAATGATTAGAAGTTCTAAAGTCAAACCAGACAAGTCAACTGAAGAACTGCTGAAGACAAACTACTCATCAGTAGTTTGTCACTCATCAGATGTTTTGATAGAAGCTTCTTACCGCCTTTGAACTTCTGTAGTGTAGTTTAATATTAGTATTCTTAGATCTTTTGTACAAGTACCAATGCTACAGCCTGTTGTAGTATTTCTACTTATTATATTGCTTCAATACTTCTCTTGTACGTTTATACTTAGTCTATAAATAAATGGGTTCATCCCACTATTTTAGACATTCCTTTTGTAGTTATTATTTCCATTATATCTAAGAATCATTGAAGCATTTACTGTTTTATTCATTAACTATTTTAGATTCTCACTTACTACTTTAGTTTGATAACTCAAGGGGGGGTATTTATTACTGTTTAAAAGTACATCTTTACCTTGAACACTTAACTTATAATCCGCTGTGCAAATTACTTTGATAGTTTAAATATGCAAGTGTTCATGATAAGAACCTGTTAAAACAAGAAACTGATCCAACAATTGGTATCAGAGCACTGGTTCATCTGATCAAATATCAATGTAACAAATTGAGAATCAGACACAGGCTCTTATTGATATTCAATATAGGATTGCAGTTCACTTTTTAAACAATCCATCACTTTAAGAAATCATTGATCAATCTTATTTCTTAAAAATGGACCCTTATAACACTGGATCTGCCAATAAACCTCCTATGCTGGTCAGAAATGAATATAATATCTGGCAAAGGAGATTGGCACACACTTTATCTCAAACTAATACCGGATGTTGGAAGTCTGTTATGTATGGACCTCATAAACCAGTATTAACAGATCCAGAAACTAAAGTAGAAAGACTTAAAGATCCAAAAGACTACACGGAAGAAGATTTCCTAAAACTTGAGCAGGATGCTAGGGCATTCTCTATGTTGGCTATGGCTCTCCCAAATGAAATTCATGTTGGGCTTTTACATTGTGAAAGTGCCAAAGAGCTGTGGGATTGCCTCAAAGAGCAGTTTGGAGGAACTGATGAGGTGATAGCCAACACTAGAGAAATCCTGGCTCAACAATATGAAACTTTTACTCATGTTAATGGAGAGACTTTAACACAACAATTTGAAATATTCTCTTCATTAATATCAGAGTTAAAATTAAATGGTCAGACCTATACAAACTCATCTATTCTTCATAGATTTTTAAGGTCTTTACTAGAAAAATGGGAAACTTATTGTATAGTTGTCAGGTCAGGACCAGATTTTGATTCTCTCTCACTCACAAAACTTCATGGGAGATTACTCACTTTTGAAAGAGAAATCAATCAAACGAAAAGATTACAAAACTCTGAAAAACTACTGATGATTATATTCCAGGTAGCACAACACTCTTAGGACAAGACTCACCTTCTTGTTTTAATGATTTTGGGTCTAGTGAATATATTGACATAACTGTTGGGATCTCATCAGAAAGGTCACATCCAACCTATGACAATGATGAAAATTGTCAAACTACTGATAATATGTGTTTTATAATGGATGATTTAAAAATTTTTAGTAGTGATTGTTGGTGGTGAAAATCCTCAAGATGATTTTACCTCATATCCTTAGTGTAGCATTCTCAGGATGCTGAAGGACTCGACAGACTTTAGGATGTAGCTGTATGTTAGCATGTGCACATCCTGAGGATGGACTAATGAATTATCTCTCTATGACATGATTGCAGGTACAATTGAGCTATAATATGGACTTGTAACCTCTTTATAATGTCTATATTATGGTATTCAGTCAAATATGGAAGAGTTATACTTGCAAGCCAAAGTCCAAGCTCGAAGAAGTTGTCAAACTTGTAACCGGCAAGCCTTAAATATAGGCGAAGAAGGAGGAAACTGTTGCTCAACGACTATATTCAGCTGAAACAGCTACAACGGTCACCTGAAGCCTCAAGGAACTTAACTAACTAGAGGATTGCACGGATCTCTTATTTACTTTCGTGTAACTATAAATAGGGGATGATTGACGAGTATAGGACACATCACATTCACTTGAATAACACCTGATACTCTGATACTCACACATACAAAGCACTTATCATTGTATTCGTAGAACACTCGTTCACCATTCATCCAAAGTTGTACTATTTTTACATTATTAATATTAACAAACAAGGCAGGGGCTTAGACTCCTCTTGAGGTTTTATGCCGGCGATCAACAACTGATCAATGGCTTTCCTCGTACATCGAGTGTTGTTCTCTTGTTACATTACATTCACATTCATTGATCTTTGCCTATTACACTATTCTGCCAGACAGTTACATCCTCAGGATATAACTGTCCATCCTCAAATTTACTTCTAAAAAAGTTCTACTTCTCAAATTCCACCTAGACCGGTACTGGGGACATCTGGAACCACTCCTCCTGTTTTCGTGTCAAATGATGAACTCCTTTCCATGTTTGCATTGGTGAAGGATCAAATACAGCAGCAGCAGGACACAAACCAGATGCTGATGAGAGAAATACAATCTCTCAAAACATCCTTAAAGAGGCCAACTGAAGACATGGGGACACCATTACCACCTAGGGTGTTGGATTTTAATTCTGGCATCACTGGATTTTCTGCTCCTGAAACTACCACAACACCCAGGATGACAACAACCAGGGATCCAGGATATACACCTGGGCCATCCCGAGGATATAACAATAACGGTAACAATTTAAGTTCAAGTACTTTTGCTACTAATGATGTTGCTTCTTTGCACGATACTGGTATAAGCCCACAATTGGCAAGGGAGCTTCAAAAGATCAAGGATATGGTATCAAGTGTACCAGGGATAATACAACCTATCCCCGAAGTATCCTCAGCATGTCACAGGGTGTCTCGTTTTGCACCTCCTATATGTGATGCAGAGATTCCAAAGAGATTTCAAACTCCAAGCATGTTATGATGGATCCACAGATCCTGTAAAGCATGTGGCACAATGCAGGGAAAGGATGGAAATAAATCCGATCCCTGCTGATCTCAAGGAAGCATGCTTGTGTAAAGGATTCGGTTCCAACCTTACCGGTCCAGCTTTAAAATGGCTCCTAAGTGTTCCTCCCTATTCTATTACTTCTTTTGCACATTTGATTAATATGTTCAACAATCAATTTTCTTGTAGTCGAACGTTTGAACGTTTGACAAGTGACTTGTACAAGGGACTTAGCCATAGGGAGAATCACTAAGAGAATACATCACTAGGTTCGGAAAGGAAGCACTTGACATCCCTAACTTGGATGTCACAACAGCAGTGCAAGCATTCAAGATGGGGCTGCAAAGAGATTCACTATTCTATCAAGAATTGGTGATGAATCCTTGCAAGAATTTGGATGAAGTTAGGAACAGGGCTCTAAGGTTCATCTGACTTGAGGATGATAAGAAGATATAAGAGAGGATAGAAGCATCCTCAATATACAACCATCCTAATCGAAAGTCCACTCTCACATATGAACCTTATAAGCATAAGCCATATGCTAGACCTGATAATAAAAAGGTCAATGTGGTTGAGGATGACGATGAGGATGACTATCCTAAATTAGCAGATTACTATTTTTATGTGGATATAACAGGATTAATGTATGCCATTAAGGATTTAGGGGACAAGGCAAGGTAGCCAAGAAAGGATAACAAGTCAGGATGGAAGGACAAATCCAAATGGTGTGCCTTCCACGAAGTTTGTCCACATCACTGAAGATTGCATTGCCTTGAGAAAGGAAATAACATATCATCTGAGCAAGGGTCATCTCAAGGATCTCCTAGGCAAAAAGAAGCCGAAGGTTTAGGATGGCACTAGCATCCCAGAAAGAGCAGCATCACCTCCTAAGGATGCTGGCATAATTAACTTCATTTCAAGTGGTTCAGACATTTGTGGAACATCTTACTCAGCTGCTAAAAGGCATGCAAGAGAGATCAAATCAGAGAAAGGAGAAAGACCCACAAAGACTACCATCCCGACGACTTCAAAAGTGATCAGCTTTGAAGAAGAAGATCGAGAGAATATACTTGACCCTCACCATGATGGTTTAGTTATAACCTTATATATTTCTAATCATTTTGTTCGCAGGAACTTGTAGATAGTGGGAGCTCAGTCAACATAATCCAGCTAGAAGCTCTCAAAAGGATGAACATCCAGGAGACTGAAATAGTATCCAGATCATCAGTCTTGGTTGGTTTCAATGGAGAAACCAAAAGCAAAATAGGTGATATCAAACTACCAGCATATGTAGAAGGGGTAAACTCTATCCAAAGATTTTGCGTGATAGATTCTTTATCCTGCTACAATGTAATCCTGGGAAGACCATCGATACATGACATGAAGGCATTTCCTTCAACATATCACCAATGTGTGAAGCTACCAACACCATGGGGAGTCGTCAAAGTAAACAGTGATCAATAAGAAGCCAAGGATTGCTATATGACATCGATGAAGGCTTCGTCAAGACAAGCATAGCAATTACATAAGGATGCACAGTGCCATCCTCAGGATGTAGAAGCCCATCCTGACTAGGATGTAAAGGCTGTTTGCCTTGATGACAATAACAAGGATATCACTGTGCAGATTGGTAAGAATATCCCTAATGACATTGAACAATCTCTGATTTCGTTTTTAAAGTGTAGGATGTCGACATTTGCATGGAAGCATGAAGATATGACTGGCATCTCTAAGGATGTCATCACTCATAAGCTTAGGATTGACAAAAGTTTCAAGCCTATCTAGCAGAAACGAAGGAAGTTTGCACCTTAAAGGAATGCCATCATACAAGAAAAGGTGGACAGACTACTAAAATCCAAGATGATAAGAGAAGTCAAATTCACAAGATGGCTGTCAAACGTGGTGGTGGTACAGAAGAAAAATGGGAAGTGGAGAGTATGTGTGGACTACACAGACCTCAACAAAGATTGTTCTAAAGACCCATTTCCACTACCACACATAGACTCGATGGTGGATGCCACAATAGGCCACAAGATGTTAACATTCATGGACGCATCCTCAGGATTTCAAAAAATCCAAATGGAACCAGACGACCAAGAGGATACTGCATTCATGACCCCATCAGGTATTTATTGTTATATAGGTATGCCATTTGGACTAAAAAATGTAGGTGCAACCTACCAAAGGCTAGTGAATATGATGTTCAAGGAAACGATTGGGACACAATGGAGGTATACATCGACGACATGGTGGTTAAATCCAAGAAGGCAGAGAACCATCTTCAGGATCTCAAAGAAGCATTTAACATCCTGGATGCTTACAATATGAAGTTAAATCCAGCCAAATGTCATTTTGGGGTTAGTGCTGGGAAGTTTCTTGGATACTTAGTAACAAAAAGAGGGATAGAAGCCAGCCCTAAACAAATAAAGGTCATCCTTGACCTCAATCCCCAACAAATGTCAAGGATGTACAAAGACTAATTGGCAGGATAGCAGCTCTGAACAGATTCATCTCAAAGTCCTCAGAAAAATGCAAGGAGTTCTATGATATCCTAAAAACGAACAACAAATTTGACTGGGGACAGAAGCATGAGGATGCATTGAAGAAGCTGAAGGAGTATCTTGCAACAGCTCCACTCCTGATGAAACCTGAGGATGGTGAATCTCTCATGCTATACCTTGCAGTTTCTAGAAATGCACTAAGTGCTATTTTGGTAAAAGACTATGAAGGGCAACAACATCCTGAAGTAAAACTCTATTAGATGCTGAAACCAGGTATTTACATCTTGAAAAACTCATTTTAGCTTTGATAATGGCATCTACCAAGTTAAGGAATTATTTTGAAACACAAAGGATACATGTTCAAACTAATTACCCTAATAAAATGTTCTTAGAAAACCAGAAATGTCATGAAGAATGGCAAAATGGTCAGTAAAATTGAGTGCCTTTGACTTGGTATATGAACCTAGAAATGCAATCAAATCACGGGCTGTAGCAGATTTTGTGGCTGATTTCAGTAGTGACATCCTAAGTGAAGTAGAGTCTGAAGTTCAAAAATTAAATGAAAATTTAGGAAAATGGACTCTATACACTGATGGTGCTTTAAATGCAAGAGGTACAGGGTTAGGATTACTACTAAAATCGCCACAAGGGGACATAATACCCCATGCTATTAGATGTGCATTTCAAACAACCAATAATGAGGCAGAGTATGAAGCTCTTATTGCTGGTTTACAACTTGCTAAGGATATGCACATTTCAAATTTACAAGTATTTATTGATTCCTTATTGATTACTAACCATTTTAATGGATCTTATGTAGTAAAAGGTCAAAAGTTAGTTATTTATTTTTTTGGTCAAAAATTATCTGCTGAAAATAACTTTGTATTCCAAATTAGTTTATGTGAGGTATAGTGCTAAATGTGTAGAAATATGTTTATAAATCAATAATATTCTCAAGATGGTGTATCGGGATGTTAAAGAAACAAAAATATAAGTATGATAGGGATGGCTTAGGTTAGTTTCGGGATGGATAGTTATATCCTCAGGATGGAACTGCTAGGGATGAACAAATAAAGTGTTAAACAAGAGAGACAACACACGATCTACGAGGAAAGCCCTTGATCAGTTGTAGATCGTCGGCATAAAACCTCGGGAGGAGTCTAGGCCCCTGCCTTGTTTGTTAATATTAATGTGGTAAAAAGATACAACTTTGGATGAGTATTTGTACGAGTGTACTATATTACAATAATTGTGCAAGTGTTTTTGATTAGCTAAGTGTATATGTGTAGCTATAATGTGAGCAATGTGTCCTATACTGTAACATCACAAAATTTTCAAAAGACTGAATTACAAGTTTTGTCCTTTAAGTTTGTACCAGATTACAAGGCATGTCCTTTAACTTTAAAATTAATTGGTTTTGTCCTTTATCTTTTAAAATCTTGCACGTTATGTCCTTTCGACTTAACTCTGTTAATTTTCTTCGTTAAGTTGGGTCATGTGCAAGGCACATGAGGGCATTTTAATCCTTTCATGCCTTTTATTATTAATTTACATCAAAAATAAAAAAACAAAAAAAACAAATATAAAAATCCTGTTACCACCCTCCACCACCACTTGCCACCACAACCACCACAACCATCGTCTGCTACCACCCTCCACCACCACTTGCCACCACAGCCACCATCCCTAACATCAAAATCCCAACCCAACAACCTCTAAATAACCACTGTAAGCCTCTCCATTACCACCACCCATCACCATCGTCTACTGTCACCACCATCGCTCCACCTGCTATGAGCCTCTATCACCATTTCTTTAGCAAAGCCATTATAATATTATAATAATTAAAACAAAACCAATCAAATTGGTCTTCTTATCTGAAAACACAGTTGTCTCTCTGATCTCTATACAACCAGCCACCACCACTCCTACTACTACTCGGCCACCACCACTCCTACTACCAGTCGGCCACCACTGCCACCACCAGCCCACCACCTCGTTTTTTTTCTCCTCAAAAATCAAAGAGAAGCAGAGAGAGGAAGTACGTCAAAACAGAAGTAGATTGAGAAAGCAAGTATGAGAGAGAGAGAGAGAGAGAGAGAGAGAGAGAGATAACCCCCACCGTTTCAAATCTGAAAACCCCATTGCAGATCTTGGCGACCGATTGAAGGAGAAGATGATTCAAATCTGAAAACCCCATTCGCTAGAATTCAATTACTGACGAAATTCAGTTAAGCTCGTAACAATCTTATCAGTATCGCTATGATTATTTAAGCTCTCACCTGTCCTCATTGTGGGTTAGGGTTTTGGTCGGGGTGAATGACGGAACTTTGTTGGTGAACGCTTACAGTGAAGGTAGAGTGGTGGTTGTGGGGGTGGAGGTTGACGGGAATGGTGGTTACAGCGGTGAAGGTGGAGGTGTGTGACGGTGGTTGGTGTGGGATGGGTGGTGGTGGTGGTGTCGGTGGCAGGTGATGGGTGATGTTGCAGGTAAGTAGGGGGAGAAAGATGTGGGAAAGAAAGGGGTATGTGTGTATATATATATATAAATCTTTATAAATGGGTGAAAAGACCAATTTACCCTCTACTTAACGGTTAAAATTAACTTGGTTAGAACCAAAGGACATAACGTGCAAGATTTTAAAAAATAAAGGACACAACCAATCAATTTTAAAGTTAAAGGACATGCCTTGCAATCTGGTACAAACTTAAAGGACAAAACTTGTAATTCAGTCTTTTCAAAATGTCCTTCCCATATTTTTTTTATTTAATTTATTTCAATAAAAGCCCCTTTCCAATATATGTATACAAATCGCTTATCCACCTTTTATTACACAATTTTTTTTTATAATGAACATATATATAGGGTAGGGTTCATACGAGAACCAACTTTAGGGAGAGAACCAAAGAACCAGTGTGAACTGATGGCATTGTTGTAAATAAATAGGGTAATTAAATAACAACCCGTATCATAGTTATATGGATATTTCGGGTAAAATTTGACCCGGTTTACACATAAAACGAATCAGAGAAATAGGAGACAACATATTCAATTAAAAAAACCCTAGATCATCATCCTGCTTTCTTTCTTTCTTTCATATTATCCTTTCTTCTATCATCATCCTTATTTCTTCAACAGCAACCGTTATGGTGTAGCAACGTCGTTTATGAGGTTTCTTGCAGTAACATGGAATACTATTATCTTGGGGAACTTCTATACTTTACTAGTGCAGAATCTCTTGATTTTGAGGTTTATTTGTTTGTTTGTGTTAAACTACATGGCGATTATCCTATTTGTTAGTTGTATTGAAATCTACAATATGTGAAATGAGTATTGATGTATCGTTGCTGATCTGATTATGATGAGTATTATTTAATCGTTGCTGTTATAAACTTTTTGGGAATCATATCGTATTTTCAAATTGATTATGATATCACTTGGTTTTTTGACTGGTCTGGCTGATAAACCGGTAGAGAGCGGTTGGTTCCTGTTCAATTTTGGTTATAACATCAGGTTTAAGACTTTTCCATAAGGCTAGTTGGTGGAGTTAGGGAAGGCCACACTTGTGAGAGTTGTGAGAGTTTGGTTTTGTTAAACTACATGGCGATTATCCTATTTGAATGGGTCAGAATTCAATCAAGGCATTGCTGATTGCATTTGCAGTTTTGCAGGTTGGCGGATGTGGTTTTTTAGGTTGTCGATCGGGAATTTGTTATTTAAGTTATGGCTTTTGGTTCTATACATCGATTTATTGTGTGGTTTTTAGTTTTGTGTTTAATGAATTGTATTTGAAGTGTGTTTATTGGTAAAATGTTTGCATATTTTATATATGAAGATAATTTGTGTTTTACATTGTAATTTGGACAAGCCGACTAGGTTAATGCACATGTGCAATCGTTTTGTTATGAATGAAGTATGTTATGAATGTACATGTGCATTAAGACTGTGAATGCACATGTGCAAAACATGGTTTATAATGTTAAAAGTAATGTTAAGTCACAAATTGATATAACTAAGTAGGTCATAATGTTGCACATTGTGAAGTCTATGCTTTAATTTTGTATTCGTTAATGGTCACTTCTGGTAATAGTAGTCTTGTTGGAGTTTCTTTAAATGAGTTGATGATGGTTATTCGTCCTATTCTGAGTATTTTGATTTCACAAGAGGATGGAGTTCACAAGTTTTTGTTGGAAGTTTCTGGATGGAAACATGAAACGGTTTCTGCTCATTAGATTTTTTCCTCGGCATTCATGGTGATTAACTTGTTGAACATCGATTGAGCTTTCTCTTCGTTACGAGCCATGGTGCGATTGGACTGGATACAAACCCTAGCTTGATTGTGTTGATATTGAAGGTATAGTATACTTATTTTATTTATTTTATATATCATTATGGTTGTTTATTAGTTAATGCACATGTGCATAATGTAGTTGGTAATAATGAAATTAATGTTAACGCACATGTGCATTAAGACTATCATCATTAATGTCATTAGATATAACGCACACACGCATATGTTGTGGGAATTAACAAAGTAATTTTGATGCACATGTGCATTAAGATTGAAATTCAGGTTTTCTTATATGTTGTTTAATATTTGTAGTTAAATTATGGTAAAAAATCGAAGAAAGTAACATTTATATTAGAATCGAGGGAGAAATGGTCAAAAAAGTTACCGGATGCGATTGAAGATAATGACATAACCGTTGATCAGGAAGTAAAATCAGGTAGGTATTAGTTATTTAGTCCATTTAGAAAGATATGCACATGTGCATATATGTATATTTTTCATGTCAAATGATAAGTGTTGTTTGTTTAAACACACGAACTATCCCATATGCATATATGGAAGTAAAAAGAATAATACGAACGAGGTTAAGTAAGCGAAAACATAATGAAATGGTGAATAATGATGGTATGTGTTGTGCATAATGTTTAACATACATAGTGAATATACACATGTGCATAATTACAGATGAACATGATATATAGTTGAGGACTGGCCGGTGCTCGTGAGGTTCTATTCGAAGAAGACGAACAGATTACAGGTCTCATTGTCTTGCTTTGAGGTATTTATACACTAGATTACTCAAGGATTCTTTTCGATAACTTGGAGTGTAATTATAGTTTATTATATTAAATGTGAGTAATAATAATAATAGTAGTAATAATAATAATAATATTAATAATACTAATACTAATAATAATAATAATAATAATAATCATAAGTTAAGTGTGTGTCTATATTTATGTTTGTGGTTGTGGTTGTGTAGAGATAATGTTGTGATGTCGCCTTAAGCAACAGTTATGCAATTTGTTGTAGATACTTTTGATCTGTTAGATTAGGTTTAGAATTTGGAACATAGGAAGTGGAATGAGATTGATCTGACACTTGAGAAGAAGAATGGGTTGGTTATTACTTTGTGGATAACTAGAGTGACTGAATCGGAATTCCGACTGGTCAAATAACTAGAGCGACTTATGCACATGTGCATAATTTATATGGTAATGTTGAAATTAATGTTAATGCACGTGTGCATTAAGGTTTAATTATTGTTATCATTAAGGCCGTGCATATGCATTAATGTTAATGCATATGTGTATTAAGGTTTTATTCTTGTTAATTTGGATCTGTTTAATTTGTTGCAGGTGTTTTACGACTACAAATGGATAGAAGGCAGTGATCGTTGGGAATGGAGAGGTGACAAAGATGGAATTTATACGGTCCGGAAGGCAATACAGTTGTTCGTCGATTGCAGCAACAATGTTGTCGGACAGAAGGTTAAGTGGAAGGGTTGGACTCCTCTCAAGTGTGAGTTAGTGATATGTCGGGTAGTTCGGAATCGCATACCTACAAAACAGGAGCTGCAGAAACGTGGAGTCATATTAGCAGACGATATATGTCCGTTATGCACAGAAGCTGCTAAAACAGTCACACATATATTTACAGGTTGTTGGTTCGTACAGGAGTTGTGGTTTAGGATCTGCAGATGGTGCCGATTGCAGCCGATGCTGCTATTTGATATTGATGATCTGATGCAAGTGGCTGTAACAAGTACGAAGATCGTTGCGCAGCGGAGTTAACTTAGGGGTATTGTATACACAACCATATGGTGTCTTTGGATTGAGCGGAACGCAAAGGTTTTCTCGGATAAAAGTCAGCGACCGGTTGAAGTAGTTGAATATATTAAGTCGACCACGTTCTTTTGGGTTCGACATAGATCTAAATTAAAAGTTAAAAACTGGATTGAGTGGTGTAAATATCCCATAGATTGATGTTTTGTGTTGCCTTGGGTCCCCTCTTT
Source organism: Ambrosia x helenae (assembly GCA_030844895.1). Classification (NCBI taxonomy): domain Eukaryota; kingdom Viridiplantae; phylum Streptophyta; class Magnoliopsida; order Asterales; family Asteraceae; genus Ambrosia; species Ambrosia x helenae. Next base: position 6,882,028 of record CM061230.1, on the reverse strand, counting down.
AATTTTATTCATGTTTGTTGTCCTACACATGTTTTATTTTTCGAATTATGTTATAATATGCATGACTAAACAATTGACAAGTTCGAGTGTATTTTATATCTCACTTTGCGGTCATTTAATGAGCATTGAATAGAATTTGTGACCTATTATATATCTGTATCGCGTCCATTTTATAATCATTTAAGTATGGTAATTGACAATTCATTCAAAATTGTGATTTAATAGTGAAATGAACATATGCATACGGTGTATTTCTGTATATATAACAGCGAAATGCACATGTGCATCAAGGATGACGTCATATGACGTCACAACAGCCGTTTTTTTGAATTAATAATGAAAAATAATCATTTTGGTGTTTTTACTTTTTTTATTTTTTATTTATTTAGGTTATATATATTTTTTTTATTTTTTTTATTTTTTGATGGAGGGGTTTTTGTAGAGACCCTTCATATTTACAAAAATGCCACCTGTTCACACTGGTTCTTTGGTTCTCTCCCTAAATGGTGGTTCTCAAATGATCCAAATCCTATATATATATATATATATATATATATATATTGGGTAGAGATCCTAAGAGAACCAACCCCTATTTGAGAACTGAGAGAACCATTCTGAGCCACACATTTCATATAAAGGCAAAAAAAAAAAAAAAAAAAAAAAATTTTTTTTTTTTTTTTTTTTTTTGCTTTAATCGCACATTTTTATGCAAGGAAAATTTTTTTTATTTTTTTTGAATTTTTTTTCATTTATACATATGTGTATATAGCATTTTTCAGCTATACATATGTGTATATTTCAGTTATACATATGTGTATATAGCATTATACATATGTGTATAATGCAATTATACTGAAAAAAAATACAAAAAAAATAAAAAAAAAATTTTCCTTACATATAAAGCAGCGATTTTTGCAAAAAAAAAAAAAAAAAAAAAAAAAAAAAAAAAAAAATTTGCCTTAGAGAAATGTGTGGCCCAGAATGGTTCTCTAGTTCTCAATTTGGGAAAAGGTTCTCATTTGAACCAAATCCTATATATATATATATATATATATATATATATATGAGTGAATTACAAGCTTTGTCCTTTTCGTTTATATCAAATTTCAGACGATGTCCTTTGACTTTAAAATTGATAGGTTTCGTACTTAATGTATCAAAATGTTGCACAGTTTAGGATCAAAGGACAAACCTTGCAACATTCTGAAACATTAAGTACAAAACCTATCAATTTTAAAGCCAAAGGACAATGCCTGAAATTTGGTATAAACGTAAAGGACAAAACATGTAATTCACTCTATATATATACTAAATAGGGTTAGGATCAAATACACAAGACACTTTTTCTAGGAAGGGTGAGATAGATTGTGATCCATTGATCATATATTTGAAGGGTTGAGATTAGTTTGTTTAAAAAAAATAATAAATTAGAGGAAGGGCATAAAAGGAAAACCACATTTGTTGACTTTCTCTCTCCAAATGCAATGCACATGTCAATTCCCCCATCATTTTAAAACGTCTATAACTTTTTCATACGACATTTTTTTTTTCAAAAAAAAATTCACCATATTAACGAGTGTTTTTTTATCTTTAATATGAGTACCACATTGCAACATTAAAATTGAAAAAAAAAATCGTGCTAAATGGGTTTTCTTCTCCGTTGTATCTTCTGTTCGTTCATTGTGTTATAGTATGCATGTGTGCTTTATAAATATGTTACTTATGTTTTTTTAGTCTACACATGATTTAACTTTGTCCATTGTGTTTTTAGTATGCTTTTCATTGTGTTTTATGCAAATGAGTTTTGTATTTAGGTGTACATTGTGTTTTATTATGTTGTTCATTGTGTTTAATTCTATTATTCATTGTGTTTTAGTCTTCTGTTCATTGTGTCTTTAATATGTCGTCCATTGTGTTTTATTAGACTGTTCATGTGCTTTATACCCTATTGTTCATTGCATATTTAATTGGTACTCATTGTGTTTTACGTTATCACCATTGTGTCTTACGAAACTGGGTTTTCAACTTTTTTTTTTCAAAAGTATTCATTGTGTTTTAATCTTCTGTTCATTGTGTCCTTATTATGTCGTCCATTGTGTTTTACACAATTGGGTTTTTAACTTTTTTTTCAAAAGTATTCATTGTGTTTTAGTCTTTTGTTCATTGTGTCTTTAGTATGTCATCCATTGTGTCTTACGCAACTGGGTTTTCAACTTTTTTTTTTCAAAAGTATTCATTGTGTTTTAGTCTTCTATTCCTTGTGCCTTTAGTATGTCGTCCATTGTGTTTTACTATACTCTTGATTATGTTTTATACCCTATATTTAATTGGTGCTCATTGTGTTTTACACTCCATTGTGTCTTACGCAAGTGGGTTTTAATTTTTTTTTTTCAAAAGTATAATAATATGGTACTCATATTAAAGATAAAAAGACGCTCAATTTTATGGTATAATTTTTTTTAAAAAATAGATAATGTATAAAAAAGTTATGGACATTTAAAAATCTAGGTGGAAATGGCATGTGACTTGCATGTGCATATGTTTTTGACAAAATTACCCCTCACACTTGTTTAATCCTTTGGACACATGTCATTTTTAAGTGGCTTCTCACCCTTCTCATTTTTTGTAGCCTTTGTAGAATAACCCAACCCATACTAAATAATAATAATAATAATAATAATAATAATAATAATAATAATAATACGAAAAAAAAAACAAAACGAATATGACAAAACTAAGACCATAAGCATTCCATATCCAATCTTAAAACCTCGTACAGAGGAACATGTTCACAATAATAAGCCTATATCCAGCCACAAATATACAAATATGTATCATCACCATCTTCGTCACAGCTGGTTCAAAAAATATCCTCATTCATTTTGGCGAGCCACCAAATCAGTTAACCTTTTCATTTTAGAACCAAATCAACCTAGCAATCAGGCAATCATGATTCCGCGTTGTCCATCTTCAAATCCTTTGCTAAAGACGAGCTTGAATCACGACATGAATCACGGGATTTCCATAAATCTAAAACTACAAGATGTCCTCAGCTTGTTTTTCTTCGGAACACCGTTGCGCTATAAAACCCACCACAACTTCCAACCGTCGCTTACACCGCACCCCATCTCCCTCGTTTCCCCTTTTCTGTCGAAACTCAACACCCGCCATACTTACCAATCTTCGACCATCCTTTCCTCTCGCAGCCCTATTCCTACTCTATGTCTAAACTCTGGCGAACATACCAGCCACCATACATGACTGAAGCCACCACACCACTGATGTTACTATTAGAACATCAACCGGCCACCGCCGCACCGATCACATTGTCACCGTCGCCCCACCGCTACCTCCATCAACAGTTCAAAGCTTCACCTGACTTGTTTGCTTTGTTTCCTTTGACTATCTAAGGTAACAACCCAGTTCATTTACTCGAAATTAGGATATAGATTGGATGTTCCGTTGGGGGATGGGTTATTAAGCATATAGTTCAGACAAGAAGGTTATTGACTTTTTGGGTGTATATGTTTTGGTATATAAATGAAGTGTGGGGAATGGGTGTATACGTAAGTACCATATACATCCTTTCAAAGTATAGTTTTTTTTTTCCAAAAGAAAGTTACTCAATGCCACCAAGCATTTGTATTTTATTAACGCTGCGTGTCAAGTTTTAGTACACCCTATATGTTTTATTTAGTTAATTATTTTACAATTGATAAAGTTCTTGTACTAATTAAGCCTACCTTACCATATGTTCATAGTAAATAAACTTTTAATTTTAAGATATGCTTGGTTTGATAAAACAAGCCTTGTCACAGAAAGTTTAAACATCAACCACAATTACATAGTTCAAATTTCTTTTAACCCTATCATTCTATTCAAGCCATTTTATAATGCTTTACGAATTCATATTAGTTTAAATAATATTTAATACCCATTTAATTTTATTAGACTAATAACAATCATAATTCGTTTCATATTTAATTGAAAGGGTAAAATAGATGAATTAAAAGTGATACATTTTGCACAAGCACTATAGCTATGATATAAACTTAATCGACTCTAAATCATCATTCTTAATTTACTTAGGTTCGAGCATAATTATGTGATTCTTGTTAAGTTTGCTTTTGCAAGCTTGTCATCACAATCAAGGTGAGTTTACGTAGCCCCTTTTTCCTTTCACTATTTTGGGGTGAAACATGTTACAACATCAATCTACAATTCAATCATAAGTGTCTATGTGTTATTCTATGTTGCGTTATGTCTTAAACATTACTAGGGTAAGCACACTTATTCTAGCATAATCATTAACATTGATCAGCCGACAATATACAATGATAGATCTATTGGACTGACGACCCCACCCGGATACGTGTACCTCCTACATAGGTAGCGTGGGTGATTGTTATCGAGCACATGACAAAATCGAGTGAACCATATGCGTATGGGATGGACCACAATATTCGAGTCACAAGGGTTGATTATGCACTTGATTTACCTGATAGTTTTGTTTTCACATATGGACTAGACTAGCCATGGCACTTGAATTGTACAACATTTTTATTCAATATACAAACCTATGTAATTCTCACCAACATTTTTGTTGACCCAAAATATTTTCAAACTTAACATGTTTCAGGTTATAGCTTGCCTTGAAGATTAGAGTTAATGCTCGAAGATGTGTAGCTAGTATTTCTCATTTGATGTACAAATTCTTTTAGAACAATTGTATGTAATTTATTTAAATCAATTATTGAAATTTATTATTTACCATGAGCTACTGAACAATCATCAATACGTGACATCCCGATGTTTCCGCCATCGGTTGGGGTGTTACATATACTCGTCCAATACCCCTATTTATATAGTACATGAAATAAACAAACGATCCCATGAAACTCGCTAAGTAGTTAAGTTCTTTGAAGTCTTCGTATGACTGTTGTGGTTGTTTCATCTCAGGTGAACGTTGTAGCGACGGTGTCTTCTTAGCTAGTTTAATGTTTCAGCTGTTTCCTCTTTTGTCGCTGATATTAAATGTATATCGGTTACAACTTTGACCATGTCTTCCATCTTGACCATATCTTCCATCTTGACCACGAGTTATATTTCTATCCTTGAATTCTTCAATTGAGGATGATAATATAGACATTGTTAAGCATGTAAATCCATATTATAACTTATTTGTACCTGTGACACCCGGCAAATTCTGGTTAACAACGTTGTCTAGATGAAAGTCTACCTTAGCGAGTCACGCGTATATTGTACTTAACTGGGTTAGTTAAGTCGGGTTATGGTTCGGGAACTATCGGTTTAGTCTAGAAGATCATTGGATGTTGGTCTAGAGGTTCATTAGATGTCGGTCCTTAACCAAGTGTACAAACGGTGACGATTTGTAGGATCGTCAGGTCATACGGAACATACAAGTCTCGAGTCCCAGGAATTGGTGAACGAGTGTGAATATGTGTATTTACAAGTGTTATGTGTTTACAATCATTATGTGACTTGTCGGTATGTGAATATGTGTTAACATATGTTAAAACGGGGTTTAACGCGCAAAACACACGGAACAGGCCCCTATAGGCGATTAGGATAGCCCAATCGCCTATAGGAGGGGCGAGTGGGGGACCTTAGGGGCGAGTAGGGACTAATTGCATGACTGTTCATGCGATTAGGCCCCAATTGCATGGACTTACATGCGATTAGGCTCCCTAATCGCGTGTAAAGGCTGCATAATCGCTAGTTACGTGCTGGACGACTAAAAACGACTATAAATACCATACTTGACCTCATAAACTTCATAATACAAACCCTAGTGGTCCCATAACCCGCCCCAACACACACACAACCTCTGGAACGCGATTTTTGATCAAAACACAAGGTTTCAAGCTTAATCCATCATCCTTTTACAAATCTAAGGTTTGGTTTCCATCCATGCAATCTATTAAACGTTTTTATTCAATCCCTAATAGTCCAGACCTGTTCTAAAATGGAAAAGCTTTCTGAAAATCGTTAATAAGTGTTGTTAATCGGATTTTAACTAGTATATATGTGTTATGTGTGTTTATGATTAGAAAGCTAGGGTTTTTATGATTCAAGATGAATGAATGACATGTTATTATGTTAGATCAGAATAATAATGATATTATGATGATAAAAATCTGAGAATTGATTATTAGGGTTATAGTTACGCATGTTAGTATGATGTTGCATTCTATGTGAATGGTGTTTGGATGACGTGATTGCATGCAGGGCTGATAATACGAGGCAAAACGAAGGGTTTTAATTGAAACATGTTTAGGATAGTGTTTGGGATGATATTGGGTGGTTACACACGTTCTAGATCTGATTTGGAGCGTTAAACGCGCGAAAAACCGGAACAGCAAGGTTACAGGCGATTAGCAACCCTAATCGCCTATGTTAGAGGCGATTAGGAGGCCAATCGCCCATGATTCATGCGATTGGGGGCTAAATGCTAGTACTTATAGGCGATTAGCCCTAATTGCTAGTTGATACATGTGGTATAGCCCTAAATGCTAGTAGTTACATGCGATTAGCCTTCCTAAATGCCAGTTGACCAACCTAAATGCTAGTTGACTTTTCCTAATCGCGTGTACTGCTGCTGTAAGTATAAATTAGCATTCCGAGACCCGATTTGACATGTGGGAACATGCTAGGAACCCCGTAACATATCTAATAACTTGGTAACATATGTTTGGATGTAATTCGGTGATATGTGAGCTATGTGCTATAACTTGTTGTGCGTTAACGTATGTTAAGTGTGATTGCATGATTTCATGTTTGAGAGCGTAAACATAACACGGGGAGTCTCGGGTCACCAATGGGATGTCGAGTCTTGTACTTTGGGTCAGTTAAACAGTCACGGTGTTTTCAAACGAACTTGGTTATGGTCTGGACATCTAGGGACTAATTAACCTGCGGGTTATTAGTCTAAGTACTTGTAACTGTCATATGTTAGGTCGCCGCTTTACGGGACTAGCATAGCAGCTGAGTTTACTCGTGTTAAGGAGTAACGCAACTTAAGGTGAGTTTACGGCCCCTCTTTTAAACTGGTTTCATATTTTGGGGGGAGAAAACATGTGTTAAACGATTATTTGGTAACTACTGTCATACTATGGGTTTCTATTGTGTACTACACGATCTTTGGAAGTCCCGGGGGGAACCATGAATGTGCGGGTTTGCACAACGGGGAAATGTGAATAGCACTATTGGGAGTGACCAACCCCGCTCATCGGCTTGGAGGGCCGGGCGAGTGCATATTGTCTCAAACAGGAACAACAGGTTTACTTTTTGGGCACAACATCTGGTATGCGTGTTAGTAATGGTTTTCCAATCGTGGTAGTAACAAAACATACGCCTAGCTAGCGTACACTGGTTTTCGAGTTGTTATAGTATGGATAGGTGGACTTGGTACTTGGATTACAAAACCTGTAGACTCACCAACATTTTTGTGCTGACGTAAACTTTTACATGTTTTCTCAGGTCGCTAAGGTAGCACTACTGGACTAGGGCGCACGCGTCTACACGGCGTCTAGTTAGAGTCGCATGGTTTTCATATGTTGAACATTTGGTTACTTTTGAGATACTGTTTTGAATAAGCTTCCGCTGTAAACGGGGATTTTAAACTATGTTTTGAAATTGCATTATGTTCATTTAGACTTGTTTATTTTGATCGTTGGTTTGGATCCTGGTTTGTCATGCGCCTCGCGGTAAAACTCCGCAAGTGGATTTTGAGGGTGTGACAGATTGGTATCAGAGCCAATGGTTATAGTGAACTAGGACTGCATGTAGAGTCTAGTCTATAGCCGAGTCGCACACACTAGACGATCACATGGTACTAAACATTATGGTGGTTTACGTATGGTCTTGTCGGGGTGTCTCTAAATCATTCGGTCTTTCTACGTTACATCATCCGTTCTATCTTAGGTCGGGTTACTTACTTTCTAGGCAGTGTAGTATATTGGAGTGAATCGTGTACTCTTGAGATTTGTCCAAGGCTCGGATATCTCCCTTCTATACTCCAATAGAAACACTTGTTATAAACTACCGTAGCATTACGGTGTATAGCTAAGAGTCTATGTTCGGTGATTCGAACTTTGAACTAGGAGAACACTTGGAGGACCATGTAGAGCGGTTTATCATTTTGGGTGCACACAAAATCATAAACCGAAATGCATGGAAGCCCTGGTGAGCTCTGGGTTTGAGGGGATAGTCCTGGATTGGATCTAGCTTTGATCTTGTGAACATTTGTGGTTATCTTTATCTGCGAAACTAAATTTTCTCGTTCTTTCTGCCAGAATCATGTCTGGAGTACGAGGAGGACGTGGAGGTGGTCGCAATGGTGGACGTGGTGGTGGTCGCGGTGGTGCTGGTGGTCGTGGAGGTATTAACCTATCGCAGGCTGATCTGAACAACTTGCTCCAAGCTGCCTTTCAGTTAGGGCACAACGGTGGTGGTGGTCCTGTTAACCCACCCCACTCATGTGTACCTATAAGATGTTTCGGGACTGTAAGCCCAGGAATTCTCTGGCACTGAGGGTGCGGTGAGCTTGCTTAGGTGGCTGGAGAAAGTGGAGTCAGTGTTTCTGATGTGTAACTGTCTCCCAGAAGATCGGGTTAAGTATGCTGCTGCGTTATTCCAAGATGTTGCATTGACTTGGTGGAATAACATCACCCAGAATATGGGTATTGGGGAGGCGTATGCTATGCCTTGGGAGAATTTTGTGCAGCTGCTGAAGCGTGAGTACTGTCCGAGAGAAGAGGTGCAGAAGCTAGAGCACGAGGTGTGGAACCTCAAGATGACTGGGTCTGAAATTGAGAAGTATACTGTGAGGCGTAACGAGTTGGCAGTGCTGTGTCCTGATCTGCATGTGCCAGAGTACAGGAGGATTGAACACTATGTCTCGGGGTTAGTACCGGAAATCGCAGGGTTAGTGGCTGCGGGAAATCATCCTACATACGCAGAGGTGGTCCGATCGGCTCATAGGATGACCAACTTGAAGGTGAATGAGGGTATTTTGCCTGCTAAGGGTTCGACTGTTAAGGCTCCAGAGAATAACAAGCGCAAGTGGGAAAATGACGGGAAAGGATCTGGGCTAGCACAGCAGGGTAAGAGGTTTGATAATGGGGGTTCTTCTTCTTCAGGTAACAAACAGGGTGGTTATGCGGGGAAACTGCCTAAATGTAACAAGTGTGGACGTCATCATCAAGGGAACTGCGACAGTAACCGTTGTCATCGCTGCCAGCGAACAGGGCATTATGCTAAAGATTGTCGGGTTACACTTCCATCGACCCAGGCCCCGACTAATAACTCAGCTCCGACTACTCAAGGGACTACGGGAAGACAAGGATGTTACAATTGTGGTGAAACGGGGCATTACAAGAAGGATTGCCCAAAACTGAAGCAGGGTGGAAACAACGGTAATGGGAACAACGGGGGCGGCGGCAGAAATGCACGTGCCTTCGTCATTGGAGCCGCTGAGGCTAGACAGGATCCTGACACAGTTACCGGTACGTTCCTTCTCAATAATCGTTCTGTTAGTGTGTTATTTGATTCTGGTGCCGACAAGAGTTTTGTATCCATGGAAATTAGTCGACTGCTAGATGTAGTACCCGTACCATTAGAGACTAAGTATATTATTGAGTTGGCTGACGGTAAAAAGATTGAAGCTACTAGTATCCTTCGGGAGTGTCAATTAGAGTTGTCGGGTTTATCGTTTCCCATCGACCTTATGCCGGTACCATTGGGTAGTTTTGACGTTGTGGTAGGAATGGATTGGTTGTCTTTGTATCGCGCGGAGATTGTCTGTTACGATAAGGTTATTCGGATTCCTCTCCCTGATGGAGAATTCCTTTCTGTGTACAGTATCAAGGGTGGTGTTCCGCTAAACATCATCTCTAGCATGAAAGCCCTTAAGTGTCTTCGAAAGGGTTATCCAGCCGTTTTGGCACTTTTATCTGTTTTCTCTGGTGATGAGAAGAAGATCGACGATATTCCAGTTGTACGCGAGTTTCCTGATGTTTTTCCCGATGATTTATCTGGCCTTCCTCCCCATCGTCAGGTTGAGTTTGGCATTGACCTTGTACCAGGGGCTGCTCCTATTGCTCGGGCCCCCTACCGTCTTGCACCACCCGAGATGCAGGAATTGTCTAGTCAGTTGCAGGAACTCTTGGACAAGGGTTTCATCAGGCCAAGTTCTTCCCCTTGGGGAGCCCGATTCTATTTGTTAAGAAGAAGGATGGAAGTTTCCGATTGTGTGTGGACTACAGAGAACTGAACAAATTGACCGTCAAGAACCGTTATCCTCTTCCACGTATTGATGATCTATTCGACCAGCTCCAGGGTTCTAGTTATTATTCCAAGATTGACTTGAGGTCCGGTTATCACCAGTTGCGGGTAAGGGAAGCTGACGTTGCAAAGACTGCCTTTCGTACACGTTATGGCCATTTCGAATTCTTGGTCATGCCTTTCGGTCTCACGAACGCACCGGCGGTTTTCATGGATTTGATGAACCGCGTTTGCAAACCATATCTTGACAAGTTCGTCATTGTGTTTATTGATGACATTCTGATCTACTCCAAGAACAAGACCGAACACGAGGAACATCTGCGGTTAGTTTTGGAACTCTTGCGACGGGAACAACTTTACGCTAAGTTCTCAAAGTATGACTTTTGGTTACGCGAAGTTCAGTTCCTAGGACATGTGGTTAATGAACTAGGGATTCATGTCGATCCAACTAAGATCGAAGCGATCAAGGACTGGGGAGCACCAAAGACGCCAACTGAGGTGCGGCAATTCCTAGGCCTTGCGGGCTACTATCGTCGTTTCATTCAGGGGTTCTCGAAGATTGCTCAACCCCTCACCACTCTTACTCAGAAGGATAGGAAATTCGACTGGGGTGAACCACAAGAGTCAGCGTTTGAAGAACTGAAGTCTAAACTGTGTTCTGCTCCTATTTTGTCTTTACCTGAAGGCCCTGATGATTTCGTTGTTTACTATGATGCTTCTATTCATGGTCTCGGTTGCGTGTTGATGCAACGCGAGAAGGTGATTGCGTATGCTTCTCGTCAACTCAAGGTGCACGAGAAGAACTACACCACCCATGACTTGGAGTTGGGTGCCGTGGTATTCGCGTTGAAAATATGGAGACATTACTTGTACGGTACCAAATGCACCATCTACACCGATCACAAGAGTCTCCAACATATTTTTGACCAACAACATTTGAACATACGACAGCGTCGTTGGATTGAACTTCTGAACGACTATGATTGTGCCATTAAGTACCATCCTGGCAAGGCGAATGTTGTAGCAGACGCCTTGAGCAGGAAGGAATCGACTAAACCTCGTCGCGTTCGGGCGTTGCAGCTCACCATTCATTCATCCCTACCTGATCAACTCCGTTCTGCCCAGTTAAAAGCTTTGAAGGAGGAAAACCTTAAAGCTGAGACTATGCACGGTGCCGACAAACACCTCGAGCGAAGGCCTGATGGCCTGCACTATTTCGCAGAACGCATATGGGTTCCTTTATTCGGGGGACTACGGGAGCTTGTCCTTGATGAGGCTCATAAGTCCCGGTATTCTATTCATCCTGGTTCGGATAAGATGTACCAAGATCTGAAGGTGCTTTACTGGTGGCCAAACATGAGGTCGGATATAGCCTCATACGTGAGCAAATGCTTGACCTGTGCTAAGGTCAAGGTGGAATACCAGAAACCGTCGGGTCTCTTGCAACAACCTGAAATTCCGGAATGGAAATGGGAACGGATTACTATGGATTTTGTCACGCAACTTCCTAAATCACCAAGCGGGAATGACAAGATATGGGTGATTGTCGATCGGTTGACGAAATCAGCCAATTTTCTTGCTATTAAGGAGACCGACACCATGGATCGTTTGGCTCGTCTTTATTTGAAGGAAGTTGTTTCTAAGCACGGGGTGCCAGTTTCTATTATTACGGATCGTGACTCCCATTTTACTTCTCACTTCTGGAAGTCTTTGCACAAGGCTTTGGGTACCCAACTAGACATGAGTACAGCTTATCATCCACAGACTGACGGCCAGAGTGAGCGTACGATTCAAACTTTAGAAGACATGCTGCGGGCATGTTTGATCGATTTTGGCAAGGGTTGGGAAGCTCATCTACCGTTAGTAGAATTCTCGTACAATAACAGTTATCACACGAGCATCAAGGCAGCTCTGTTCGAGGCACTGTACGGACGGAAATGTCGTTCTCCTCTTTGTTGGGCTGAAGTGGGTGAGAGTCAACTCACTGGCCCTGAACTAGTGTACGAAACTTCGGAAAAGATCGTACAGATTCGTAACCGGTTGGCAGCGGCACGGGACCGGCAAAAGAGTTATGCCGATCAGCGTCGCAAACCATTGGAATTCCAAATTAATGACAAAGTACTTCTAAAAGTCTCACCATGGAAGGGCGTCATACGCTTTGGGAAGCGTGGCAAACTCAATCCGTGGTATGTCGGCCCATTTACGATCCTGGAACGGATTGGGCCAGTGGCATATCGTCTTGATTTACCGACGGAGCTCGGTAACGTACATAACGTCTTCCATGTGTCCAACTTGAAGAAGTGTCTGGCTGACGAGTCTCTCATTGTCCCACTGGAAGAGATCAAGGTTGATGATCGTCTTCGGATTGTGGAAGAACCTGTGGAGATCCTTGATTACAAGATTCGTAGCCTACGTCATAGCAAGATTCGCATCGTTAAGGTTCGGTGGAAATCGACCGGGGACCAGAGTACACGTGGGAACGGGAGGATCAGATGAAGTCTAAATATCCTCATCTCTTTCCTAAGGAAGCGTTCGAGTCGAGATATGTCTCTTCTGCAGCTGAATGAATCTCGGGGCGAGATTCCTTTTAACGTGGGGATGATGTGACAACTCGGGTTAATCTCTCTTTTTGGTTTCTATCTTTTGTTTGTTCCCTTCGTTATTTCTTTTGTTCTTTTGGTACTTGTGCAATTTTCGGGACGAAAATTCTTTTCACGTGGGGATGATGTGACACCCGGCAAATTCTGGTTAACAACGTTGTCTAGATGAAAGTCTACCTTAGCGAGTCACGCGTATATTGTACTTAACTGGGTTAGTTAAGTCGGGTTATGGTTCGGGAACTATCGGTTTAGTCTAGAAGATCATTGGATGTTGGTCTAGAGGTTCATTAGATGTCGGTCCTTAACCAAGTGTACAAACGGTGACGATTTATAGGATCGTCAGGGCATACGGAACATACAAGTCTCGAGTCCCAGGAATTGGTGAACGAGTGTGAATATGTGTATTTACAAGTGTTATGTGTTTACAATCATTATGTGACTTGTCGGTATGTGAATATGTGTTAACATATGTTAAAACGGGGTTTAACGCGCAAAACACACGGAATAGGCCCCTATAGGCGATTAGGATAGCCCAATCGCCTATAGGAGGGGCGAGTGGGGGACCTTAGGGGCGAGTAGGGACTAATTGCATGACTGTTCATGCGATTAGGCCCCAATTGCATGGACTTACATGCGATTAGGCTCCCTAATCGCGTGTAAAGGCTGCATAATCGCTAGTTACGTGCTGGACGACTAAAAACGACTATAAATACCATACTTGACCTCATAAACTTCATAATACAAACCCTAGTCGTCCCATAACCCGCCCCAACACACACACAACCTCTGGAACGCGATTTTTGATCAAAACACAAGGTTTCAAGCTTAATCCATCATCCTTTTACAAATCTAAGGTTTGGTTTCCATCCATGCAATCTATTAAACGTTTTTATTCAATCCCTAATAGTCCAGACCTGTTCTAAAACGGAAAAGCTTTCTGAAAATCGTTAATAAGTGTTGTTAATCGGATTTTAACTAGTATATATGTGTTATGTGTGTTTATGATTAGAAAGCTAGGGTTTTTATGATTCAAGATGAATGAATGACATGTTATTATGTTAGATCAGAATAATAATGATATTATGATGATAAAAATCTGAGAATTGATTATTAGGGTTATAGTTACGCATGTTAGTATGATGTTGCATGCTATGTGAATGGTGTTTGGATGACGTGATTGCATGCAGGGCTGATAATACGAGGCAAAACGAAGGGTTTTAATTGAAACATGTTTAGGATAGTGTTTGGGATGATATTGGGTGGTTACACACGTTCTAGATCTGATTTGGAGCGTTAAACGCGCGAAAAACCGGAACAGCAAGGTTACAGGCGATTAGCAACCCTAATCGCCTATGTTAGAGGCGATTAGGAGGCCAATCGCCCATGATTCATGCGATTGGGGGCTAAATGCTAGTACTTATAGGCGATTAGCCCTAATTGCTAGTTGATACATGTGGTATAGCCCTAAATGCTAGTAGTTACATGCGATTAGCCTTCCTAAATGCCAGTTGACCAACCTAAATGCTAGTTGACTTTTCCTAATCGCGTGTACTGCTGCTGTAAGTATAAATTAGCATTCCGAGACCCGATTTGACATGTGGGAACATGCTAGGAACCCCGTAACATATCTAATAACTTGGTAACATATGTTTGGATGTAATTCGGTGATACGTGAGCTATGTGCTATAACTTGTTGTGCGTTAATGTATGTTAAGTGTGATTGCATGATTTCATGTTTGAGAGCGTAAACATAACACGGGGAGTCTCGGGTCACCAATGGGATGTCGAGTCTTGTACTTTGGGTCAGTTAAACAGTCACGGTGTTTTCAAACGAACTTGGTTATGGTCTGGACATCTAGGGACTAATTAACCTGCGGGTTATTAGTCTAAGTACTTGTAACTGTCATATGTTAGGTCGCCGCTTTACGGGACTAGCATAGCAGCTGAGTTTACTCGTGTTAAGGAGTAACGCAACTTAAGGTGAGTTTACGGCCCCTATTTTAAACTGGTTTCATATTTTCGGGGGAGAAAACATGTGTTAAACGATTATTTGGTAACTACTGTCATACTATGGGTTTCTATTGTGTACTACACGATCTTTGGAAGTCCCGGGGGGAACCATGAATGTGCGGGTTTGCACAACGGGAAAATGTGAATAGCGCTATTGGGAGTGACCAACCCCGCTCGTCGGCTTGGAGGGCCGGGCGAGTGCATATTGTCTCAAACAGGAACAACAGGAACAACAGGTTTACTTTTCGGGCACAACATCTGGTATGCGTGTTAGTAATGGTTTTCCAATCGTGGTAGTAACAAAACATACGCCTAGCTAGCGTACACTGGTTTTCGAGTTGTTATAGTATGGACAGGTGGACTTGGTACTTGGATTAGAAAACCTGTAAACTCACCAGCATTTTTGTGCTGACGTAAACTTTTACATGTTTTCTCAGGTCGCTAAGGTAGCACTACTGGACTAGGGCGCACGCGTCTGCACGGCGTCTAGTTAGAGTCACATGGTTTTCATATGTTGAACATTTGGTTACTTTTGAGATACTGTTTTGAATAAGCTTCCGCTGTAAACGGGGATTTTAAACTATGTTTTGAAATTGCATTATGTTCATTTAGACTTGTTTATTGTGATCGTTGGTTTGGATCCTGGTTTGTCATGCGCCTCGCGGTAAAACACCGCAAGTGGATTTTGAGGGTGTGACAGTACCTGCAGTCATATATATAGGGGAGTCAACTCGTTAGTTCATCCTAAAGATGTGCACATGCTGAAACACTGTTACATCCTGAAGTTAATTAAGTCCTTCAGCATCCTGGGGATGGTACATTAGGGATGTGAGGTAAAATCATCTTGAGGATTTTCACCCACAACAATTGTCCCCAAAAATATGTTACCGTTAATATCTTTTGAGGTAAAAATATTTTTTAATCTAAATATCTCTTCCGATGACTAATGGAATGTCTTTTCAAGATGACAACGGCTACTTTCTCGGCGATAATTAAGTGATGACCGTTATAAGCATCATCTTCTACTCCCTATATCTAGAGCTTATCCCTTCCTTTATATTCACATCTGATTTTTTTAAGAAGGTAATTTCTCTCTTCTTTCTTCTACTTTTCTCTTCATACCTGCAAAAAATAAACAATATTCCAAAGATGGCAAAAAGATCCACAAGAACTTCTGGGAATGTGAGAACTTCTAGTGATTTCATTCCCCAAAACCTCTTGAGTCATCCTGAACAGGAGACCTGTTCTTTTGATGACAAAGAGATTCGAGCCCTAAAAGAATCGAAAATTTTCCCAAGTTCTGCAGAGTTTCGTCCTTACGATCCTCATGCAAGATCGGATTTTGCATCTTCTATTTGGGTCTGTTTCCTGTACTTACCGTTCCTTCTAGGGTTGAGGTATCCTTTTCCCAAGTTTATCAAAGATTTCTTTGATATGACTGGGATGGCTTATTCTCAAGCCATGACTGAACTCTGGAAGATTCTGATGGTTTGCAGCATGCTTGTTGAGGATCATGGTGTCCATCTGGAAGTGGGGGACCTAGCTTATATTTATAACATGAGGACACATGGTTCCTATCGTTATATTCTTCAAGTTATAAAAAAGGATCCACCCTTTCTGTTTAATGTGATGAAATCCGAGAAAAATTGGAAAACCAAGTTTTTCTTTGTTAAGAGAAGTTCTATTCCCTAGGGGGATGAGATCCCTATTTATTGGTTAAACAGTGGTAAAATTACTTTTAGTAAAAATTTTCTTTTTAGTTATATCCTAGAGATGCTAACATCCTGAAAATTCTTTTGTTTAACGGGTGCTTCCCTTGCCAAATTTGCTACTCCAGCGAATGACGCTTCTCTCCTGTGTGAAGTTATTTACAAGTTACCTGAATCAGAAAGGACCTTTGGAGTGGAAGATAGTCATACCACCAACCAAGCTTCTAAGATGTCGGGTGAGTACGTTATGTTGCATCCCGGGAATGTTTATTATTTTATTCACTAACTCCGTTATTATCTTAGCCTCAGCCAAGAAAGCTGCTTCTTTTGATCTGGATGATATTGACAGCATGGATGTCAAGGCAGTCAAAGTTGCCTCTCGTTCTCCCTCAAGCTCCAAGATGGCTACTCCTTCTACTAACCCTCCCAAGTCTAGGGCTGCTGCTGCTTCACAGAAGAGGAAAGGGAATACCGCTATTGTCATTGCTCAGGAAGTCATTCCTTTTGAGGGCTTGTCTTGTCAGGAAATTCTGAACAAGGTCTCCCAATTCACTCTCCAGGTATGATCCTATCCTGAAGACAACACTATTATGTTAGTAAGAAAAAGTTAAGAATACTCACCTTTTTTTCTCCTTGTTAGGGCAATGAGCATCTGTCAAAGTCTCTAGATATTATTCTTCAAGAATTTCATGAGGCACAGACTAAGCTTGAAGATGTCCAGAAGATTTCTCATGATAAGGGCAAATATCTTAAGAGCAAGCTGGCAGAGACTGAAGCAGAGCTGAAGAGAGTGAAGGCTGAGCATGCTAAAGCCATCTTGGATAAAGAAGCGGAGGCACAGGATCACAGGAATGGGCTCATCAAGTCTGCTAGTATTTCTGTCTTTCAGGCCAGGGTGAGGATGGTTCTTCAGGCCAAGGATCCAGGTTTTGATCAGAATACCTGGGATGTTGAAGCCTGGAAGGAAAGAATCAAGAGCTTGGTGGAAAAGAAGTAGTTTATGTCACACCCTCAAATTTCCACTACAAGGTTTATACCGCGAGGCGCGTGACATACCAGGATCCCATAGACATAAGCTATAAGAACGACTCTAAATGCCCAAATCATTTAGTTCGTTATGGAAAATCAAGTTTAGCGTTTACCAAAATGTTTAGTTAAATTGCGGAAGCGTAAATCAAACATAATCGTTTAAGTTCATGCGCAAAACAACGCGCCCAAAATAAAACCGTTAAATGTTAAGCAAAGTGTATAAGTTAAATAATGTTCACAACCCATGACACAATGATGCATGACCTATCGTGCTCTGAACCTAGAGACCTGCAAAAGCATGCTAGCGTGTGTCAACATAAAGTCGGTGAGTTCACAAAGTAAGGTAAGTAAAAGTGTAGGTTTCCCAAACCCGAAAGTAAAAGCGTAGATCTCCAAGACCACATAACAACAAGTAAAAGCGTAGGCCTCCAAGACCGCATAACCGCTAATTCACATGCCAAGGGTAGCTAACCCATTCATGATAACTAAACAGTGAGATACCGAATTGTTACTCAAACGTTGCACTCACCCTGCGAGCTGGTTTTTGCCTCCCATCATTGTTTATCAACAATGATAAAATCTAAGGTCGTAGTTCACGCCCGGCTCCCAGCACGGTATGAGGTTTGTCAACCTAATAGCGCTATAAACTAGTAACCGCTTGCCACCCGGCAACTCATTCGGTAAATAGTGAAGGACTTCCGTGATAGAGTGCAGTTTAGTTCATCAAGGACACAGAGTGTGAAACTAGCAAAACCCGACCCACACAAGGAGTCATTGTATCCCAGCGATGTGTAGTAGTCCCAAACCAGACTAGAAAAAGTTAAGTAAGTTGTCTCGAACCCGAGACGCATGCTTTTGAGAAAAGAGTAGTGAAACTCACCTTATTATGCAAGCAAGTAAATCCAAACTCCAAAGTAGGGTGTGCTACCGACTCCCTAGTACATGTGTCACTACGTGAGTATATGTGTAATACCATTACACCATATAACCCGTTTTTCCAAGACGTTTAAATGTTCAAAAAATCGTGTGAGTGACACCTAGTGATTCTACATGCATAAGTAAACCCTACGGACCCGTTGGTGAATATGTTGGTTATCATCAGTTTTACACTTCATATGCATCTCATATAAGTATCCATTCAAGTTCATGTCAATTACATACCACATAAGACATTACATACCACATAAGACCCCAAATAGTCACATAAACAAAAAATACACAATCTGCGTTTTTAGGACAGATTATGCGCTATGAAAACTAATTTATTAAAAATACTTATCCAGTAAGTTAGACTCCCAAAATTTTACTAAATATTCTAGGGGGTCTACTGGACAAATCCATATTTGTAGTTTGTGATAAAACCTTGCACAAAAATTATGAAAAATCACGCAACACAGTTATGTTCAGAAAAATACACACAACAGATCAGTTTAGTAGAAAAATTTCCAAAAATCTTGTCTTTATTCAAATGGGATGAATCCACTTGAAAAAGCTAAGTTATTATAGTGTTAATCTACTGTTCAAATTTCATAACTTAATTCCTTGTAAAACTCGAGTTATGATTGTTTAAAGTTGACTTACTTTGTTAATCCGAAAATCTGATATGACCTTTAATCAAAGAAAATTCCTAAAACATATCAAACGATATCCAAATCAGAGGATTTTGCCCATTATAAAAAGCTAAGACCATGTACAATCTATTCATGCAAAGAATCGATCAAAACAACTATTTGCAAGCCACGTAACAGACCCTACAAGTCGACATTCCGATTCTGTCCAGATTTTAATCATGCAATATCATCAATTATATCAAACCCTAGTTGCATATTATCAATCAATAACACCTAATAATCATCATACAACATTAATGAGAGCCACATCTGATCAAATCCCTAATGATACATCATAAACATCATCATTCATAAACCCTAGGAGTCTAAAACATCAAGAACATGCATAATCATGCAACCTATCTATTTCTAATCGCATAAGATTATGTTCAACCCATTTAATCTTTATAAACCTCAAGTTTTAATCTTTGTGAAAACGTTTCAGACCTGGACAAAATTAGTTATAAGGTTTTATAACCTATTAAGGAAGATTAAAACACAAGAGATTGAATGTTATACCGCAAGCTCTTCGAAACATTCAACCGAATGCTCTCCAAGCTTCCCGATCGATGTTCTTGCGCCTTAGCAGGTGTTAGGGGTTGATATTTTCGTAAAAAGGCAGTAGGGGGTGATTAGGGTTTGAGTTTAGGGGATACAAGAGGCTTAAGGTTGCTTAAATAGTGTTTTAAGTCGGTTTGGTGGAGTCTGTCACCCGCGCGTGACCGCTCAGAGGGAGCGCGCGCGGCCGCTCACTCCTCCGGCCCGCTCCGGGTGGCCTGCTTCGTTGTACAACCTATTTTTTTTTATTTTTTTGCTATTTTGGACCATAACAAGTGTAACCCCATGTGTTAAGACCCCAACCATCCTAATGGTCCACCTAATATGATTTTTATTAACGTATTCGGTTTAAGTTCACGTAATCACATACAGTTTGCACATAGTTTCGCAGAGTTTCATAGAAGCACATAATTCCAATCAATCTCAATCAATTAATTCACAATTATCTAATTTCACCGTTCACCAACGTCCGAAGTTCACTACTCATGTATACAATCTCGTAATTCCCCGAATTATCACTTCATGCAGTTATTAACCTATAACTGTGCAACGTGTGTCCTATCTAGCTAACCCTAGTTAAATAGAATGCATAGAATGTAACTAGAGTTCAGTTAAAGTGAGAACATAAAATTGCGAGGTATCACATCATCCCCAAGTTGAAAAGAATTTCGTCTCGAAATTCAATAAGTAAACAGTAAAGTTGGCGTTGAGTGAGTGTCAAGTGAGAGAAAATTCCGAAAAATTTTCTGGGTGTCGCATCATCCACAAGTTGAAAAGAATTTCGTCCCGAAATTCAGTTTGAGTTTTCGGTTACGTGCTCTGAGTTCTCCTAAAAGAGAGGTGCCAACGCTGGCGTTGTATTGATGTCGCTGGCCAGACAAGATTTCCCCCACCAGAACAAGGGACTCCAATCACTATCTTGTGCCAAGGATTTAAGTTCAAGGTTGGGCAACCCATCCACGCCCATGATGATGTCAGAGCTACGAAAGATAGTTGGGATGATAAGATTGATTCCTAATGGTTCGTTAAACCGTACGGGTTTTCTACTTGTAATAGAGCTAGGTAACTTCGATAATCTTACCATTAGCTAGTTCAATAGTGTGGTTGAATACAAAGAGAGTTGAGTCTAACCCTACCTAGAGTTGCACTAAAGTCCAAAGGCACATGCTCAATCAGCATCAGATTCAAATAGGACTTTAGCAAAGAACGTACCCGTCACGCGTTGTTGTCATCATTCCCCATTGTTGTTGTCACCGTTGAGCTGGGGACAGTCCCTCTTGTAGTGGGTCTCACTTCCACACTTGAAGCACCCTTTTTCAGTTCCCTTATGCTGTGGCCATCCTAGTTGACGTTGAAAATTCCTTGTGAGCTTCACACAACAGTCTTTAGCCACATGACTAGCTTTTCCGCAGCACTCGTAAAGTTCCACCTCACAAATACCGGAGTGATGGTGCTTGCACCGATTACACTTTGGGTGTTTCCCCTTATAGTGGTGCTGGTTTTTGTCGTAATGAGTCTTGATGTTTCTACTACTTGGGATCTTATCTGCGACTTCTACCCGCCTTCTTTTGTTGTTACCAGCACTAGATGACGACGTCTCATGTGAAGATACTACCCCTTCTTCACCTTTTTGATTTGTCAGCTCATGAGCCAGGCGGGTGGTCTGCTGAATGTTGCCCAAGTTTATTGGTGTGGCCGTGCTCATGACCTGGGGAGTAAACCCTTCTATATGGAGTTCAAAGCGTTTGAAGAGCGGGCTTATCCGATCAGAGTCCACAGGTGGGTTACGAGTAGGTTGGCCAGTTTGAAAAGCTGCAAGGGCTACAACTACCCTTTCGTTAATCATTGCGTTCAATTCCGCCTGTGTCATGTTGATGTTTCCCCGCCCATGTCCACGTCCAGCCATAGTGGTCCTACATTCACCCTAAGCTCTTGAGACATAAAAATATGCGGGCCATACGACCGTTCACACGTAGTGTAGGCGAACTGAAATAAAGAACAAACTTCAAGAGAATAACTCAGTCTCGACTGGGTCTAGAATTAAAGAAAGAAAGATCAAGCGAATGAAGATAGGAATCCATCGTCTCCGTGCTCAATTAAAATAATAGAGTCTTTATGTTCAATCTCTTCAGGTTTGATGGCTTCAAGTTCCTTCTCTAATTCCTCTTCCTCCTCCTCTAGTGGTGTAAGTGTTATCTAGAGTTATTCGCGTGTAGTACTAACGTCCTTCTCGTTCCTCCTAGTAGCCTTCCTCCCTCACCTGTAATGTTCACCGTGTTCAATGGTTGGTTCTCGCACTGGTACTCGATGGCTAACTCCCCATCCGTGAAGCTGGTTAAAATTTTAATCCCAATGGATGCGCCACATGGCCTAGCTTTCGTCCTTCACCAAGGATGTGCTCGATATCGGATTTAGTGTTAAAGGATTATGTATCTCCTATATTCTGTTAAGTACGTTTACATAGCCCGAAAGCTAGTTGTGCACTTAAGCTGTGAGTGTACAGTGTACTAATGCAATGCTTACGCTATGACAGTTATAGACTAGACTCACCATGCAATCCTAGTTCACTATAACCAATGGCTCTGATACCAATCTGTCACACCCTCAAATTTCCACTGCGGGGTTTATACCGCGAGGCGCATGACATACTAGGATCCCATAGCCATAAGTCATAAGAACGACCCTAAATGCCCAAACCATTTAGTTCGTTATTGAAAATCAAGTTTAGCGTTTACCAAAATGTTTAGTTAAATTGCGGAAGCGTAAATCAAACATAATCGTTTAAGTTCATGCGCAAAACAACGCGCCCAAAATAAAACCGTTAAATGTAAAGCAAAGTGTATAAGTTAAATAATGTTCACAACCCATGACACAATGATGCATGTCCTATCGTGCTCCGAACCTAGAGACCTGCAAAAGCATGCTAGCGTGTGTCAACATAAAGTCGGTGAGTTCACAAAGTAAGGTAAGTAAAAGTGTAGGTTTCCCAAACCCGAAAGTAAAAGCGTAGGTCTCCAAGACCACATAACAACAAGTAAAAAGCGTAGGCCTCCAAGACCTCGTAACCGCTAATTCACATGCCAAGGGTAGCTAACCCATTCATGATAACTAAACAGTGATATACCGAAGTGCTACTCAAACGTTGCACTCGCCCCGCGAGCTGGTTTTTGCCTCCCATCATTGCCTATCAACAATGAAAAAATCTAAGGTCGTAGTTCACGCCTGGCTCCCAACACGGTATGAGGTTTTTCAAACCTAATAGCGCTATCAACTAGTAACCCGCTTGCCACCCGGCAACTCATTCGGTAAATAGTGAAGGACTTCCGTGATAGAGTGCAGTTTAGTTCATCAAGGACACAGAGTGTGAAACTAGCAAAACCCGACCCACACAAGGAGTTATTGTATCCCAGCGATGTGTAGTAGTCCCAAACCAGACTAGAAAAGTTAAGTAAGTTGTCTCGAACCCGAGACACATGCCTTTGAGAAAAAAGTAATGAACCTCACCTTAGTATGCAAGCAAGTAAATCCAAACTCCAAAGTAGGGTGTGCTACCGACTCCCTAGTACATGTGTCACTAAGTGAGTATATGTGTAATACCATTACAACATATAACCCGTTTGTCCAAGACGTTTAAATGTTCAAAAATCGTGTAAGTGACACCTAGTGATTCTACATGCATAAGTAAACCCTACGGACCCGTTGGTGAATATGTTGGTTATCATCAGTTTTACACTTCATATGCATCTCATATAAGTGTCCATTCAAGTTCATGTCAATTACATACCACATAAGACATTACATACCACATAAGACTCCAAATAGTCACATAAACACAAAATACACAATCTGCGTTTTTTAGGACAGATTATACGCTATGAAAACTAATTTAGTAAAAATACTTACCCGGTGAGTTAGACTCCCAAAATTTTACTAAATGTTCTTTGGAGTCTACTGGACAAATCCATATTTGTAGTTTGTGATAAAACCTTGTACAAAATATATGAAAAATCACGCAACACAGTTATGTTCAGAAAATACACACAACAGATCAGTTTAGTAGAAAAATTCCCAAAAATCATGTATTCATCCAAACGGGATGAATCAACTTGAAAAAGCCAAGTTATTCTAGTTTTAATCTACTGTCCAATTTTCATAACTTAATTCCTTGTAAAACTCTAGTTATGATTGTTTAAAGTTGACTTAGTTTGTTAATCCGAAAATCTGACATGACCTTTAATTTTTTTTTTTTTAGGAAAAATATATTTACTTTTTAATATAAAAGAGGCAAATTACATAAGAGTAGCAGGTAGGCGGGCAACAAGCTGCGCCGCCACCCCCTTCTGGATAGAGAACCCTAATCTAGAGAAAATAAATCCTCGCCCCTGGGGAGTCGAGAAGTTGCTGTGGACCACCCGCTGGACCCTCGTCAGAAATCTGATCGCTTCCGGGGCCAATGAGCCAAAAGTGTCAAAGGCCAAAGGGACAAAAGCATGTTGGTTATCCTCGCACGCTTTAGCATGCTTTGCCACCTTGTTCGACTCTGCTCTAAGTACCGCTTGCCCCGCCACGAACCCACTCTCCCTGAATCCCGCTAAAGGAGACACACCTGTAAGGTCTACACATGCGTGTTTCCCACCTTCCCAGCCAAACACTAGCAGGTCAGCCGGACGTAAAGTGGACCTCTCTTCTGTCGGGTCTGTAAGAAAGTTAACCGGTGCCTCTTTCTTGGCCGAGATCCCTGCTCGTCTAAGAATATCCATTAAAACGTCCCGAACGAAATCGTGCCTGTACTTAAACCCAGCAACTCTCTACAATGGAGGGCATGCTCCCCATATTTATCCAAACACGCTTTACGGCAGACCGGACATGTTTCGTCATCGGGAAAAATGGGAATCATGAAACGATATTTAAGGATTGCTCTATATTCCACCGCTGACATTCGTTGCCCCAGTCCTTCGATTGGGATAACTGTTAGGAAGTCTTGGGCGTGGGGCCTCTGTAAGCATTCCATGACGGCTTTCTGGCGTGGGGTCAAGCAAAAATCTTCCCCCAGACTTCGTGCGATTCGACAATAAAGAGCATTCGCCAAGGTTTTCTGTGGCTTTTTGGGGGCGGTGTCTTTATTGGAGAAACCGCCAAGATCAAAGTCAGGGAGATTTTCATGCAGGCATTCCAAAGCGCAAACATAATCCGGATCCGTGTTATCAACCCCGCTGTTACGTAAAATATGGTCTTGCAACCCCCAGGATTGAGATCTGGACGCCACAAAGGCATAAGTGGCTACATCCCGGGCTGAGAGATGGCCCAACCCACCATGCCGCATCGGTAAGGTTGCGACCCGCCACTGGAGGTCCCCAAAATATGCCCCCCCACAAACTACAATATCTTCAATTGCCTCCCGGAGTCCTTTATCAAAGCATGAGACAGCGCTGCCTACAAAGGGGGGCTGGCATGTTCGTAAGCCGAAAAGCAACTTTGCGACCCCCATACAGGATCTGAGCAGGAGGAGCTCGCTTTGAGGATCCCGCAGACGAGGGAGGAGACCCATAAGATCCATAGCCCGTGACGCCCTTTTAGTAGACAAATCACAGATGAAGCTAGCATCACGGCTGACTGCCCCTCCTAGTAGTTTGACACCTCTCTCAGGCCGTCCAAAATCACTAGGGAATAGCCCTGGCCTAGTCTTCACCCCATCGCAGGTTGGCCAAAAAATCTCTGTTTTCCTAATATTAAGGTTGAGCCCCAATGATGGTCCTTCTGAACTGATGATTTCCAGGCCTTAGCAACCTGCACAGCGTCCCCGATGATCGTCCCATCATCTAAGTACCAAGAGTGGAAGAGGAGGTTGCAGTTTTCCTGCACCTGGCGCACTAGGGGTGTAAGGCAAGGGAAAAAAGCAAAGGTCCCAAGGGGTCCCCTTGCTGAACCCCCGTAAAGGCTCCAATGCGTTCATCCCCAACATATAACCTAGCTGGCTGGGCATACAAAAATTTGACCCACGAAAAAATGGAGGGGCAATGGCGATGGACTTCCCGTAACAAAACAGATCGGTCAACTACGTTGAAGGCGTTAGAAAAATCAACCGTGAGCATGGCCAAAGAGCCGTCTGCATGAAAGGAACTGAGGAACCTGTTAGCGTTGTGTAACACGGCCTCTGCCCCATTGGGGATTCCCACCCCGAATTGGTAGTCTCCTAGGTACTTAATAACTTCTTTACCAACTTTCTTCATGGCTACTTTAGAGACCAACCTTCTCCATATGGCCCCCACAGCAATGGGGCGAATCCCATTATCAGGTTTCAACAACGGGGTCAGCAGGGCTGAAGCAATAAATTCAGCGAGCACCCCAGGACATAGCCCCCCTAACCACAGATTGACCACATCGGTGATAGCGAAAGCAGACCTGAAGCAGTTGTTGACCCCTCCCCGCAGAGGGCATCCGGCAGGTGTTGAGCCCGTAAGCCATCCCGACCACAGGATGTCCCTTTTGGGAAAGACTTCACACACCTGTACACGCAGTCTTCACCCACCGATAATGCAGGGTGGGGTAGAGGGCTGGATGGTAGGGTTGGCGGCGAAACAATGGGATGCTTGTTGATAAGGGCTTGCATGGTAGATTCCCCGGGCGGCGCTACCCCATTGGAGCACAACACCTTAACAGCGGCGGTGAAGTGCCCATCTCTGACTTTCCTAAGGCATTGCTTGATGTTGGGGTCAACTTCCTCGTCCTTTTCCCTCGTCCATTGCGCTCCCCCCACCATGCGAGACCTCTTCCCCCGTCAGGAGGAGCGACGTAACCAAGTCCTCAAACCCAGAGCCGTCCTTCCATGTTGCTAATGCCCGCATAATACTATCACATTGCAAGGACTTCCTGTTACCTGATGTAACACCCCAACCGATGGCGGAAACATCGGGATGTCACGTATTGATGATTGTTCAGTAGCTCATGGTGAATAATAAATTTCATTGAATAATTTAAGTAAGTTACATACAATCGTTCTAAGAATTTGTACATCAAATTGAATAAAACTATGCAAACATCTTCAAGCATCAATTCAAACCTTTCAAGCAAGTAGAACCTGAAACATGTTAAGTTGAAAATATTTTGGGTCAACAAAAGTTGGTGAGAATTACATAGGTTTTGATAATAGAATAAAATTGTAGTGCAATTCATGTGTCATGGCAATCTAGTCCATATGCGAAAACATACTAGAAGTAAATCGAGTGCATAATCAACCTTCTTGACTGTTGTAATTGTGGTACATCCCATACGCTCATGGTTCACTCGTTTATATTGCAGTAACAAACACCCACGTAACCTTTGTAGGAGGCACGTATCCGGGTGGGATTGTCAGTCCAATAGATCTATCAATGTATACCGTTTGGCTGATGAATGTTTATGCTAGAATTGTGCTTACCCTAGTCATGTTCAAGACATAATGCAACATAGAAATACACATAGACACATTGATGATTGAATTGCATAAATATTGTTGTAACATGTTTCACCCCAAAAACGGTGATAAATAGAAAAGGGGCTATGTAAAACTCACCTTAGCAAAATGTTATGTCTCGTAAAAAAAATAGAATAATGTGTTGTGAATGTATGCGAGGCGAATCCCAAAGACTCAACAACGTAGCTAGTCCAAATTGAAGAAAACGAAAAAGAAAGAATATCAAGCTTCCAATTCGCCAATTACAAGAGCTCATAATCAAAGCTTCAATTGTAGAATTAATAGACTATAGAAGAAAGGTATGAGGGAAAGTTTAATCGATTGAAACAATCGATTTAGAGGTGCAAAGTATAATGGGTCATAGGTGGGTTTTTATACTAGTTTTGGAGTCAATTAGCCATTAAAATTGGTCAACACCATAAAGTAAGGTTTTATGATGAATTGACTATTTGACTAAGACTTTGACTGTTTGACTAAGACTTTGACTAGGACTTTGACTATTTGACTCAAGGCTTTATTTAAAAAAAAATCTTGTATGTGAAAAAAAAAGAATTTAGAATCATATTATTATTATTCTTTATATACATTTATGTATGTATATAAGTTGTGAGTTAGGATAAATAAAGACTTAGGCACATTTGCATAATATTAATGATAAAGGTGTAATAAAAAAATATATATATATATATATAAGGCTTTTTATGTATTAAAATTTTGGGGAAAATTTTGCGATGTTACAGTCTCCCCTACTTTTAGGAACTTCGTCCCGAAGTTAAAAGAAAAACACCAGGTATACAATTGGTTGACTACCGAAAACCTTGATAAAATTTCTCACTACCTTAACGTACCTGTAAATTCATGATTAGGTTCCGGACCGTAATTATCAATTTACCTTACATTAGGGTTTTGCGTCCTTTTATGACTCTACCGATTGTTGAGCAGGTTCGATAGTCTCCACCAGTCGTTGAGCAGGTTGTGGGGCCTCTCCCGACTGTTGGAAAGACATGTTGACCTCTACCAATCGTTGAGTAGGTTGTTTGGTAGTCAACTAATTGTTGTACAAGTAAGCAAGTATGATTATAGATATAGCAATTAGTTCACATTCAAACAAGCATGCACTCAGATGTTATGATAATACTTGAATTTATTACTTGAATCAAAAAGTGTCAATACATAGAATTAAAAGGTAGACATCATTCAAATGGTGGGGTTTGCTGTTAAGTAGCTGGAGGGTCTTGATCTCGATTTAGTTTAGGGCATCGGTTACGGAAATGATTTGGGTTTCCACATTCATAGCATTGACCATAGTTGTGTTTACCAGGACGATTAAGATTAGCAACCTGAGCAGGGTTGGTTGGTTGGTGTTAGTGTTTGGGGACTCACGACATGTGTTGACCAGATGGCCATACCTACCACAATTGGTGCACAGGCGACACACTGAAACAGTGGGGTGATGTCGTTTGCATGTGTTACACAATGGAAAGTTTCTTGTATAGGGTTTCTTGTTAGAAGCTTGTGTAGTGAGGTTTACATTAGGATCCCTGGTCTTGCGCTTCTGGTTCTCGGTAGTTACCGCGGCCACAATACTTGTTTTCTCGCCTTTCCGAACTAAGGTCCCGTTCTTTATGTGATTTCCATCGCCATTTCCATTTCCATTGCTGTTCCCATTCATTGGGATGACTTGAGCCAACAAGTTAGAAACCAGAGTTGTGATTTGTTGCGCCATTTGTTGGGAAATAATCGCAGCCAGTTGGGCATCAACACCTTTGTTGTTTTTGTTGTTGTTGTGGTTGGTGTTGTGGTTGTTGTTACTTTCCTCTTGGTTTTCACCACTGTTATTGCGAGTGCTGCGACATGGAGACATGATCTATAAGGGACACAATGAAGGTTCAATGTGGCATGAAATGAATGAGGTGATATAAGGAATGTAATCATTTATTCATTAATTAAAACGAATAAACGAAAACGTTGACGTATCAAAGATTTCAGATTCCAATAACATAGTGAAGACATGATTTAGCCTATAAGTGAACACTCATCCCGAGAATTCCCAGGTAGGCATCCGGGTCCCTCGTCTGATTGGGATATATGCGCAATGCCAGCCTAGATAGAAGACTCAGAATACAGGCGTTCACCCTTCCAGATTGTACGTGTTCGTTATTAAAATCTAGAACTTCGACGAGATCTCAAGGTGGTTCAGGTTAAACCTGAGGATTTTGTCCTATTAGTCTGAGAGTAGATCCAGTGATGGAGAGCAACCTTCTTGTAAGGATGAAAGTAGGGATAAGAAGTAGGAGGGAGATAGAGAATAGCAAGTAAAAGAAGCAAGTACTGGTTAAATCCTATGGTTATAGACTAGATTATTTTTCTAATAACCTAATTCCCTATAACCATGGCTCTGATACCAATCTGTAACACCCCAACCGATGGCGGAAACATCAGGATGTCACGTATTGATGATTGTTCAGTAGCTCATGGTGAATAATAAATTTCATTGAATAATTTAAGTAAGTTACATACAATCGTTCTAAGAATTTGTACATCAAATTGAATAAAACTATGCAAACATCTTCAAGCATCAATTCAAACCTTTCAAGCAAGTAGAACCTGAAACATGTTAAGTTGAAAATATTTTGGGTCAACAAAAGTTGGTGAGAATTACATAGGTTATGATAATAGAATAAAATTGTTGTGCAATTCATGTGTCATGGCAATCTAGTCCATATGCGAAAACATACTAGAAGTAAATCGAGTGCATAATAAACCTTGTTGACTGTTGTAATTGTGGTACATCCCATACGCTCATGGTTCACTCGTTTATATTGCAGTACCAAACACCCACGTAACCTTTGTAGGAGGCACGTATCCGGGTGGGATTGTCAGTCCAATAGATCTATCAATGTATACCGTTTGGCTGATGAATGTTTATGCTAGAATTGTGCTTACCCTAGTCATGTTCAAGACATAATGCAACATAGAAATACACATAGACACATTGATGATTGAATTGCATAAATATTGTTGTAACATGTTTCACCCCAAAAACGGTGATAAATAGAAAAGGGGCTATGTAAAACTCACCTTAGCAAAATGTTATGTCTCGTAAAAAAAATAGAATAATGTGTTGTGAATGTATGCGAGGCGAATCCCAAAGACTCAACAACGTAGCTAGTCCAAATTGAAGAAAACGAAAAAGAAAGAATATCAAGCTTCCAATTCGCCAATTACAAGAGCTCATAATCAAAGCTTCAATTGTAGAAATAATAGACTATAGAAGAAAGGTATGAGGGAAAGTTTAATCGGATTGAAACAATCGATTTAGAGGTGCAAAGTATAATGGGTCATAGGTGGGTTTTTATACTAGTTTTGGAGTCAATTAGCCATTAAAATTGGTCAACACCATAAAGTAAGGTTTTATGATGAATTGACTATTTGACTAAGACTTTGACTGTTTGACTAAGACTTTGACTAGGACTTTGACTATTTGACTCAAGGCTTTATTTAAAAAAAAATCTTGTATGTGAAAAAAAAAAAGAAATTAGAATCATATTATTATTATTATTATTTATATACATTTATGTATGTATATAAGTTGTGAGTTAGGATAAATAAAGACTTAGGCACATTTGCATAATATTAATGATAAAGGTGTAATAAAAAATATATATATATATATATATAAGGGCTTTTTATGTATTAAAATTTTGGGGAAAATTTTGCGATGTTACAGTCTCCCCTACTTTTAGGAACTTCGTCCCGAAGTTAAAAGAAAAACACCAGTATACAATTGGTCGACTACCGAAAACCTTGATAAAATTTCTCACTACCTTAACGTACCTGTAAATTCATGATTAGGTTCCGGACCGTAATTATCAATTTACCTTACATTAGGGTTTTGCGTCCTTTTATGACTCTACCGATTGTTGAGCAGGTTCGATAGTCTCCACCAGTCGTTGAGCAGGTTGTGGGGCCTCTCCCGACTGTTGGAAAGACATGTTGACCTCTACCAATCGTTGAGTAGGTTGTTTGGTAGTCAACTAATTGTTGTACAAGTAAGCAAGTATGATTATAGATATAGCAATTAGTTCACATTCAAACAAGCATGCACTCAGATGTTATGATAATACTTGAAATTATTACTTGAATCAAAAAGTGTCAATACATAGAATTAAAGGTAGACATCATTCAAATGGTGGGGTTTGCTGTTAAGTAGCTGGAGGGTCTTGATCTCGATTTAGTTTAGGGCATCGGTTACGGAAATGATTTGGGTTTCCACATTCATAGCATTGACCATAGTTGTATTTACCAGGACGATTAAGATTAGCAACCTGAGCAGGGTTGGTTGGTTGGTGTTAGGGTTTGGGGACTCACGACATGTGTTGACCAGATGGCCATACCTACCACAATTGGTGCACAGGCGACACACTGAAACAGTGGGGTGATGTCGTTTGCATGTGTTACACAATGGAAAGTTTCTTGTATAGGGTTTCTTGTTAGAAGCTTGTGTAGTGAGGTTTACATTAGGACTTCCTGTTACCTGATGAATGTTTACCAATAGATCTATCAATGTATACCGTTTGGCTGATGAATGTTTATGCTAGAATTGTGCTTACCCTAGTCATGTTCAAGACATAATGCAACATAGAAATACACATAGACACATTGATGATTGAATTGCATAAATATTGTTGTAACATGTTTCAACCCAAAAACGGTGATAAATAGAAAAGGGGCTATGTAAAACTCACCTTAGCAAAATGTTATGTCTCGTAAAAAAATAGAATAATGTGTTGTGAATGTATGCGAGGCGAATCCCAAAGACTCAACAACGTAGCTAGTCCAAATTGAAGAAAACGAAAAGAAAGAATATCAAGCTTCCAATTCGCCAATTACAAGAGCTCATAATCAAAGCTTCAATTGTAGAAATAATAGACTATAGAAGAAAGGTATGAGGGAAAGTTTAATCGGATTGAAACAATCGATTTAGAGGTGCAAAGTATAATGGGTCATAGGTGGGTTTTTATACTAGTTTTGGAGTCAATTAGCCATTAAAATTGGTCAACACCATAAAGTAAGGTTTTATGATGAATTGACTATTTGACTAAGACTTTGACTGTTTGACTAAGACTTTGACTAGGACTTTGACTATTTGACTCAAGGCTTTATTTAAAAGAAAATCTTGTATGTGAAAAAAAAAAGAATTTAGAATCATATTATTATTATTATTATTTATATACATTTATGTATGTATATAAGTTGTGAGTTAGGATAAATAAAGACTTAGGCACATTTGCATAATATTAATGATAAAGGTGTAATAAAAAAATATATATATATATAAGGGCTTTTAATGTATTAAAATTTTGGGGAAAATTTTGCGATGTTACACCTGACCTCCGTTCCCGCCAAGAAGACTGAACAATCACCTTAAAAGTACATCGTGGTAAGAGTAAAATTTTGACCCAGTTTTCAACAGACCCAGGGGAAGCCACTACTTTACGAATGGCACACGTCAAAGCCTGGGAAAAAGCTAAACAACAACTTGGGGGAATACTTTTAACTGTCCGCACCGGGATGGAGAAAACTTGATCGAGGAGAGTGACATCCCCCACCACTCCTTGTTGGGACCTAAGATCACAACTCACCCTAGGATCCCGAGGCCTTAGGATCCCCATAATAAAATCCCCGTCCGAGCCAGTGTTTCCAGAGAAGGTGGAGACACCATCCGGGTGATGGCACCCTCTGCTAAGAGCATGTGTCTTCATGCACCTCCCACACAACCAATATCCTAAAACCCGTAGGGTTTCCCCCACAAGTCGACATTCAGATTCTGTCCAGATTTTAATCATGCAATATCATCAATTATATCAAACCCTAGTTGCATATTATCAATCAATAACACCTAATAATCATCATACAACATTAATGAGAGCCACATCTGATCAAATCCCTAATGATACATCATAAACATCATCATTCATAAACCCTATGAGTCTAAAACATCAAGAACATGCATAATCATGCAACCTATCAATTTCTAATCGCATAAGATTATGTTTAACCCATTGAATCTTTATAAATCTCAAGTTTTAATCTTTGTGAAAACATTTCAGACCTGGACAAACTTAGTTATAAGGTTTTATAACATATTAAGGAAGATTAAAACACAAGAGATTGTATGTGATACCGCAAGCTCTTCGAAACAATCAACCGAATGCTCTCCAAGCTTCCTGATCGATGTTCTTGCGCCTTAGCAGGTGTTAGGGGTTGATATTTTCGTAAAAGGGCAGTAGGGGGCGATTAGGGTTTGAGTTTAGGGGATACAAGAGGCTTAAGGTTTCTTAAATAGTGTGTTAAGTCGGTTTGGTGGAGTCTGTCACCCGCGCGCGGCCGCTTACTCCTCCCGGCCCGCTTCGGGTGGCCTGCTTCGTTGTACAGCCTATTTTCTTCGATGTTTTCGCTATTTAGGACCATAACAAGTGTAACCCCATGTGTTAAGACCCCAACCATCCTAATGGTTCACCTAATATGATTTTTATTAACGTATTCGGTTTAAGTTCACGTAATCACATACAGTTTAAGTCCATATGGACTCAAACAGGCACCACGGGCATGGTACCAACGCTTCACCGACTTTGTTACATCTATTGGCTTCTTCCAGAGTAGATGTGATAAATCTCTCTTCGCATACCATCACGGGGGTGACATTGCTTACTTGTTAATTTATGTTGACGACATTATTCTCACCACTTCATCTGTTGCTCTTAGGATGAAACTCATGGGCAGCCTTGCAGCTGAATTTGCAATGAAAGATCTTGGACCTCTTAAACACTTCTTGGGTATCTCAGTAACCCACTCGGGCAATAGCATGTTTCTATCTCAGCAGTCATATGCTCTAGACATAGTCTCTCATGCAGGTATGGAGAATTGTAACCCCGTTGCTACACCTGTTGACACTAAACCAAAACTTAGTGCCACGTCCAGTGTTCCTTTCGAGAAACCCACTCTCTACAGAAGCCTTGCTGGTGCTTTTCAATATCCAACATTCACCAGACCTGACATCAGCTATGCGGTTCAATAGATATGTATCCATATGCATAACCCTACTACTGATCACTGGAACGCTTTGAAGCGTATTATTAGGTACATTCGTGGCACTGCTGAGTATGGACTTACATTGCCTTCGTGTTCTACCATTTCTCTTCGCGCCTATACCGATGCCGATTGGGCAGGATGTCCTGATACTCGGCGCTCAACCTTTGGTTATTGTGTCTACATGGGTCCTAATTTGTTATCTTGGTCTTCCAAGCGACAGACTACCATATCTCGTTCTAGTGCTGAGGCAGAATATCGTGTGGTCGCTAATGTGGTCGCTGAAGTATGTTGGATTCGCAACCTTCTACTGGAATTACGTCGCCCTCTCTCCTCTGCTACCTTGGTTTATGGCGACAATATTAGTGCCATCTATCTATCCAACAATCCTGTGCAACATCAGCGTACTAAACACATTGAGCTTGACATTCACTTCGTGCGTGAACATGTTCAACGAAGTACCATTCGTATTCTCCATACGCCGACTCGTCTCCAAATTGCTGACATCTTCACTAAAGGCCTACCGTGTGTTCTCTTTGATGACTTCCGCTCCATTCTCAACATTTGGCAGCCTCCTGCTTCGACTGTGGGGTGTAATAGATTAACTATACGTTTGACTTTTGAATATTGTATTTATAGATAATTGATAGAATTTACATTGTAATTATCACTTCCCAAAAATGTAGGAAGCTATTCTTGTATATATTGAGTCTTCTATGGAATGAGAAGGGATCACTTTGAACCATACCATTCAACAACTTTATCCAACTTGGCCTTCCCATTTTGCTACCCATAGTTCTAAGCTATGACTAAAAATGCCGGACATTTTTTTTAATTTATAAAAACTCTAAGCTAGACATTCAAAAAAAACTAAATAGGCTTGTTTCATGTGAGGGAGGAACTTGTAATATGCTTGATAAAAAAAAAATGTACTTTTGGGATTGTACCCTTAGTAGCATTCAACAATTTTTCAACTACAATTTCAGCATTTCAATTACAATGAACATGGAAATTCCTGACTTGATGAATCTGAGTTGTAAAAAACTTAGTAGTAAGCAACTAGGGATCGACCCACCCAAATCGTTTCTTGATAAATTGAGACAATTTAACGTTGTCAAGTGTCCTATTTTGTTTGGAATGCCTCCTCTAAGATGATTATTGGACAAATTGAGACCCACCAATGCAGAAGGTGCAGTAAACTCTACAGGTGTCTCTCCGACAAAAATGTGGATCTTGGTGTGCTAGTTGATGTTGGTTAGGCCTGCTATGAAGTCTGTAATTTGCTAAATGAAAAAAAAAGTTGATTTAATTCAAAGAATGGTTCTTTCAGTTCGGCCATAATTAATCTTTGAAAAGGTCTAAAAAATACATCATTACCAAAAGGACTATATGGTTTTAATATTATATGGCAAAGCATGAGGTTGAAAGAGTTGTAATTTATTAAGTTTGAACTAAACAAAAGGGTTGAATCCAAGATAGGAGTCTGTTTAAACTTAAGCCAGCAAAATGATTGGGTCATTTAACAGGTCATACAGGTTCAGTCAGAAACGGGTCACTTTGGTTTGGGTCAAAGACATTTCTTTTATCAAAATAGGTTTTGGTTAAAATAGGCAGTCATATTAAAAAGGATTCACAATTCTAAATAGTAGATCATTATTGCTTAAAATAATTTGCTGAGCTGATGATTCTAATCGAACTCCAAATTAACAGAATCATATATTGTCAAACAAAAGCATTGAAACCGAATTAACAGAAGCATTTATTGTCTGCTCTGAATTTTTCCGGAGTAATGAAAATAAATAATCCCGACTATTGACTATTGGCCAATAACAGTCCCAACTACGAAAATAACCATTTGCGGTCCCAACGTTCGACATATTGGACACCAACGGACCCAAACTAACTAAGGCTAACTCCGTTAGTGTGATACTGACGTGGCATGCTTAGGTGGCAAAATTATCCTATGTGGCATCCGACGTGGCATCCTAGGTGGCAAAATGATCCTATGTGGCATCCTACATGGTATCCTAGGTGGCAAAATGATCCTATGTGGCATCCTACGTGGCTTGCCACGTCAGCATCACACAACGGAGTTAACCTCACTTAGTTTAGGTCCGTTGGTGGACAATATGTCGAAAGTTGGGACCGCTAGTGATTATTTTTGTAGTTGGGACCATTATTGGCCAAAGAGAAATAGTTGGGATTATTTATTTCTGGGAAATTGGATTTTAACACCCTGAACTATTGACAATTGGCCGCTGACGCACTGAACTACAAAATTGAACAACACTGCACTATACTTTCAACTTATTGGTTACAGGGTCATTCTTAAATATCGTTTGATGATCCCCATGTACAAGGATGACGAAATCTCTCCAATTTGCCGTAAGGCCTGCCTGGATGAATAAGGAGAACATGCGGTTCATTGTAAGGAGTTACCCGGTTTCAAATATTGGCATAATTGGGTTCGAGATATTCTGTGAGACATTTTAAGACAGGCTGGGATCTCAGCCAAGAAGGAGGCCCCTGTGAACTTCCTCTCAGATCCAGCAGAAGGGAGATCCACCCTACGACCAGCAGATCTCCTTGTCTTTGGGTGGGCCGAGGGAAGCATGCTTGTGTTGACTTGACGGGTGTATCTCCTCTAGTTGGGTTGAGGAATAGTGACTTTGTAGCAGGGAAAGCAGAGGCAAAGAAGGTAAAAAAACATGCTAAAGCCTGCGAGGAGAACCAACACGTTTTTTGTACCCTTGGCCTTTGATACCTTTGGCTCATTGGCACGGAGGCTACCCGTTTCCTAACCAGGGTCCAGCGGGTTATTAATATTAGTGTCTCGGCTCCGGGTGGGCAGGGTTACGTTTTTAGTAGATTAGGATTTGCTATTCAGAAAGGGTGGCGGCGCAGCTTGTTGCCCGCACTGTCTTGATGTAATTTTCTTAGTCATGGAATATAATTAACTCTTTATTAAAAAAAGTACATAGAATCCTAAAAGAAATATCAAAATGAAAAACAAGCAATGATAATATGTATGTCAATTACTAGAATTCGAGTGGATCTATATGGTTTCCATTCATCTCTTCATCTTGTAAACCCTTACCATGATTGCAATGTGTATGGTATCAATGGTGTCCACAGCATACACGAAAAGATTACGTCTCCATCGCTTTTTCAACACTAAAACTACAATAACACCCCAAAACCCTGTTGCAAAACCACATGTTATGTCCATATAAAACCATAACTTGCTAGGCTCATCAGTTACTTCATATTTGCTATTGGGTTTTGAGGTTGGGTCGTCATGATTGGAACAATTCTTCGGCAACGGAGCTCCACATAGATCTTTGTTCCCTGCATATATTGATGGATCATCGATGAGGGTCTGTAATTGATTTCCTGTCAGAATTCGGCCCAACAAGTTGTTGTTTGACAAATTTAAATGGCTCAAAAAAGTTAAAGTTGCAATGCTCGGAGGGATCAGACCGTCCAACTTGTTTCCTGATAAATCGAGAGAAATTAACGCAATCATGTTTCCATTGTTATCTGGAATGCCTCCGCTGAGATGATTATTGGACAAATTGAAACCCACCAACTCACAAAGTGTAGTTAACTCTACAGGTATGTCTCCAACAAATTTATTACTTGAAAGGTCCATGTTAGTGACAATTGACCATGCATTCGTATATTCAAGTGACATGCCATTTATTACCTCAATCAAACCCTCCTCGGTACCGGCACCAATGTAATACCGTGTAGTTTGTCAACCATACCTTGCAATTCTCCTAGACAACGAGGTATTGTTCCTGTAAAGTTGTTGTATGCAACATCCAAAACTTGAAGCTTTAGACTTTTGCATAGAGAACGAGGAATTTCTCCGGTGAAGTTGTTGTTGCGTAACCTAAAAACCTGCAATGATTTCATTTTTTCTCCAAATGATTCCGGTATTATTCCGCGTAACATATTATCACCCAAATCTAAGACCTGTAAAGAACTTATACTCCAAATTTCGGCAGGAAGCTTACCACTAAAGTTATTATCATTCAAACTCAACAACGATAATGATAATGATAATAATAATAATAGTTGTTCACCAAGAAAATTGGATTTTAACACCCTGAATTATTAATTATTGGCCGCTGACACACTGAACTGCAAAATTGTTCTCCACCACACTGTACTTTCAACTTCTTAGCCTGTGTCACCCTCGAAATAACCATAGTTAGTCTTTTTTTGCTGACGTGGCCATTTTTGCTGATGTGGCATGATGACGTCACCATGCCACATCAGCAAAAATGGCCACGTCACCCTGCCACATCAGCAAAAAAATAGCCACGTCACCACACCACATCAGCAAAAATGGCCACGCCACCATGCCACATCAACAAAAGAAAATGGCCACGCCAGCAAAAAAAATAACCATGGTTATCCGAGGGTGACACAGGCCAAGAAGTTGAAAGTATAGTGTGGTGGTGAACAATTTTGTAGTTCAGTGTGTCAGCGGCCAATAATCAATAGTTCAGAGTGTTAAAATCCAATTTTTCTAATAATAATAATAATAATAATAATAATAATAATAATAATAATAATAATAATAATAATAATAATAATAATAAGTTTCAAAAAGGTCCCGTAAGTTTAGGTTATACATTTTTGCCACGTAGACTGTCCCTTAAGTTTAGGTTTTACATTTTTGCCACGAAGACTAACCAGGTAATACCTCTGTTAGTTTGGGGTGATAGAACAAAATAAGTTGAAAGTTGAAAGTGCTAATGACCAAAGTGAAAGGTGGGAGTATTATTCGCCAATTAATGAAAGTTATGAGTATTTAAATCCATTTCCTCTGTAAATAGTTAACAAAAACATAAAGACTTTTTGTAATAGAGGACTTGAAATTTCTATCCACAAACCCGTGTTCTTTGGGTCCTCCTCCCTTTTTCTTTTTCTTCACACAAAGACTTTGAAGTCAATAATGGAACCTCTCTTCCAACACCAATAACATCAGTTGTGATTTGTGACATTATACCAATGGATATTTCCATTATAACAAAATACAAACGAAAATTTTATGGATACTTCAAAATGTATCACTATGATAAAAAAATTCTTTCATACATACATATATATATATATATATATATATATATATATAAATTAGAAGAATTGGATTTTAATAACCTTAACTATTTGAAATCAGCCCTTGGCACCGCAGACTAAAAAAAGGCCATATATAACCTGTACTATTAAACTATTTGATTATGGCACCGAATTTGGGTTAAGTTACTAACCCAGTTAGTGTTTTGGCTGACGTGACACCCCCAATATGACGTGGCATGCTGATGTGGCACCCCCAATCTAATTGGGTTAGTGACTTAACCCCAAATTGGGTGCCAGAATCAAATAGGTTAATAATAGTACAAGTTATATACGGCTAATTTTTTAATTTTGGGTACCAACGGCCAATTTCGAATAATTTAGCTTAATAAAATCCAATTCCCCTAAGCCCACATTTTATATTCATTGTAAGCGTTTTGCAAAGACCTTGACATTTTCCCTAAGTTGTATGAAAATAAAGTTCGATATTATTTACAAAAATTGATTTAGATGTGAAATTGCTGAAAGTAACTTAATCAAAAATTAAAGTATAACATCACTCGATATTGGTGGTAATCATGTTTTACTTTTTAAAGAATGGGTTGATTTGGGCAAAAATAAATTGTACATGGGTCAATATGGTTCACATCAAACTAGTAAACGGTCAACTTGGGTCCATTTGGATCTACTTAAATTAGTTACCGGTCCAAATGAGCAGTTATTATAAAATTTTGTTTATTTAAAAAGAGTCCACGCGAGTTAACACCACACATGATCATTGTTTGTCTCTATCACCTAATCCTTGTCGCCGACACCATCGCCGCCACCCCTGCAACTACCACCACTCTACCACCGTCATCACCATTACAGCCCGTCACCGCAACCCATTGGTGGAAC
Source organism: Ambrosia x helenae (assembly GCA_030844895.1). Taxonomy (NCBI): domain Eukaryota; kingdom Viridiplantae; phylum Streptophyta; class Magnoliopsida; order Asterales; family Asteraceae; genus Ambrosia; species Ambrosia x helenae. The sequence continues at coordinate 6,841,677 of CM061230.1, read as the reverse complement.
CATTTTGACCCAAATCAACCAATTTGTAAATTCTCATAAATTGTTCGGAACCGAACATGATTTTACCCATTACTTAACCCACCAATTTTGACAGGCCTATCACTAGGCACTCAGTGATTAGATAACTAATTCATTATTAATGAATGTTTGAATTTAGACAAGTTGATAACATTGAATTCATATACATGCAAACATGTGTATGTGACTTGTGGCCATAAGTCTTGACACCATTTTTAAGTCAACGCCCCAACGACACGCACAAGAAAAATGCATTGTTATATTTAATACCGTTGATTTGTGGTAAATGTCTAAAAATGAACAAGCAAGGTGTTGCATGTCACTTTGAACGACCAGTTTCGGCTCGAAATTAAAGATGGCCCATTTGAACCTTATCCAACTTGGCCTTCCCATTGTGCTACCCCTAGTTCTAAGCTATGACTAAAAATGCCGGACATTTTTTTTTTAATTTATAAAAACTCTAAGCTAGACATTCGAAACAAAACTAAATAGGCTTGTTTCATGTTAGGGAGGAACTTGTAATATGCTTGATAAAAAAAAATGTACTTTTGGGATTGTACCCTTAGTAGCATTCAACAATTTTTCAACTACAATTTCAGAATTTCAATTACAATGAACACGTAAATTCCTGACTTGATGAATCCTAGTCGTAAAAAACTTAGTAGCAAGCAACTAGGGATCGACCCACCCAAATCGTTTCTTGATAAATCGAGAGAATTTAACGTTGTCAGGTGTCCTATTTTGTTTGGAATGCCTCCTCTAAGATGATTATTGGACAAATTGAGACCCACCAATTTGGAATGTAGTAAACTCTACAGGTGTCTCTCCTTCCAATTTGTTGCTTGAAAGAAGAAACCATGTACTCTTATATTCGAGAGCAATGCCTCTCATTACCTGATTTAAACCCCCCCCCCCCCCCCCCGTACCATAACCGAAGTTACTAGCGTGCGAATTGATAATCATACCTTGCAATTCTGTTAGACGAGGGACTGTTCCAGCAAAGTTGTTCTGTGCAACATCCAGAATTTGGAGCTTTGAATTTGTGCAAAAGTCACAAAACGTTCAGAGCTAAAAAGTCAAATATCTTGCCTAGAGTCAAACTGCAAAAGTCAACTTCTATGCGAGATGCAGAAGTAAAAATGCCAATGTCCAGATTAATGTCAATTGTCAAATATGCAAAGGTCAAATGCCTTAAGGATCTTCGGTCAATCCAAACTGGGATTTGTGGTCAACACTCAAACTGCCAAAATTTGAATAACAAGAACAATAATAATGATGTATTATTTACGAATGGAACAACAAATACAATCGAATTCTACACTTGACATTTTTGGATTGTGTTTATGAGAGACAATCTTGATAACTAACAATGAAACATAATAGGAGTCGGATTATGTAAAACGGCCAAGTTACATTCAAAAGATACAAATTATGGATGTGTCAAGTCGGATAAAACGACCAACTTACATTAAATGATTCAAAATTCCATGGTTTGGATAAACGACCAACTTATATTTAAAACATACAAAAGTCCATATGGGTCAGTTAGTATAAGACGACAAACTTGCATTTCTAACATACAAATTTCATATGGGTCGGTTGGATAGAACGACCAACTTACATTTAAAAGATACATAATTTCATACGGGTCGGTTTGGATGCAACGACCAACTTCCATTTAAAAGATACAAAATTTCATACGGGTTAGTTTGGATAAAACGACATAACTTCCATTTAAAAGATACAAAATTCCATACTGGTCGGTTTGAATAAAACAACCAACTTACATCTAAAACATACAAAATTCCATACGTGTCGGTTTGGATAAAACAACCAACTTACATCTAAAACAAATACGGGTCCGGTTGGATAAAATGACTAACTTACATCTAAATGATATCTTAACTCACCCATTTCCTGAGCTAAATCTTCAGCGTCTTTATATGTCTAAAACTTTTCGCCTTTCAGTTATACCTACCATCAATAAGAGAGAAAATTTAACGAGTGCTACATGTTTGAGATCACCACTATTTTAGAGTATGGCCACACGGGCATCTATATAAAGCAATGAATAGCAAATATACCTCTATGCATCTCACCTCAAAGTGTACTACTTCATCGACCAAAATGAAACTACTGCCATCAGTTGAATAGGTAGACATCTACAACATAAAAAACATTAAAACAAATATATCTATGCACACACACATAACAGTTAATTATGAATGATCAATCTTATCTAACATAGCAAAAAGAAACTATTTTATCAAGCACAAGTTTAATATGTAGAACGCGGTGAACGAATACTGAGAAAATGCATTCAAGTGTCCTATTAGTTTGCAATTGTTGCGTATACTGTTGAGTATCCAATTAAAGTTTTAATATCCTAAATTGGTTTCCACAACCCATAAATTCAAAAGACAATACACAGCAAGAAAAGAAGATAAAAGAGTTGTGAAATATACCAATTGTAATCCCCATAATACATAACATACATTCAACATATCCAGCGCCTACAATTCCTACAAGTTTCTATACGTTTTATCAACTTTATATCCTAAAGTAATACTGGGGCATGCCACCTAAACTTCGCGTGAATGGATTATAGTGATCAGCTAAGGATGAGTTAGTGTTCTGTAAAGGCGGTAACAGTTTTATTCATTCCAAAATAAAATTCCATATGATAAGCATGCATTGAACCAAAAGAAAATATTATAAGATAAAAAAAATTAAAAGAAATAACATTTATGTAGGAAAAAATAGACAAAATAACACCTTTCAACTTCAATGTGGGATCAAATGTTCTTCAAAAGAAATCATAATTTGAACAAAAGCATAATCTAGAATCACTAACCTTGAACAAATGTCAAGAGCTTCAACAACACTATACAGACCATAAAAAAACATAAATATTAACATCACTTTTCACCATGATATCGAAATCCAACATAAGATCTATAATTGTATATGATTCATAGAGCATCAGTGAATTCCTCAACAAAACTCTCACTGAGGTAATTTATCAAACACCTGGTGGGCAAGATAAAGAAAACTGAAAACTCTATATGATTGATTATTCAAAACCCATAAGCATGCAACATAGTTAATGGAGTCTTGAACGAATGTAAATTCATGATAGCGAAAAGAATAAGATAACATGATCAGTTAATATGTGTGTCTTGAATGAGTATAAAAAAAAGACCGAACCATGGTTCCCGTGACACACCTCGGATTGGATTCATGATCTCCTTTAGAAACTGGAAATCTGATAAATTTTAGAAGTGATGATTGGATTCTGAAACTGGAAATAGACTAAATTAACATAATTAGGGCAACAACAAATTAGAGTAGAATGAGGAAAACATGATTAGAAACTCCCAATACCACGAAAAGAGTCAAGTTGATACTTGAATGAGAAGTTCATTCATGAGAACATAATTTAGAAACAAAATCCATTAGAAATTGTTTTACGAAAGCATAATGGACTTTACAATATCAGGAAAACAAAACCCGTAAGAAACACCTAAAAATTTGATTCACTAATGAAAATTGAACAACAATGAGAATGGAAATTAGTTGAAGAGAAATAAGACGTAGAAGTCAAAAGTAAGAATAAAAAATACCGTTGATCACTATAATTAATCCACGCGAAGTTTAGTTGAGCAGAGAAAAAGGAGAATGTGGAGAGTGTGGAGGGTATGGGTGTTCGAGACTTTGATGATCCCATATTGCTACCGTTAGTTGGGTTGCTGACGTGGTACGCTGATGTGGCAAAAGTTGCTGACATGGCACGCTAATGTGTGCACACGTGGATTGACACGTCAGCATGCCACGTCAGCAAATATTGCCACGTCAGCGAACCCACTAACGGTGTTAGTGATTTAACCGTTAGTGGGTGTTAGATTCCAATAAGTCGATAGTTCAGGTTATAAACGGCCAATTTTTTAGTTGGGGGCGCCAGTGGCCAATTTCAAATAGTTCAGGTTATTAAAATCCAATTCCTCTATATTATATAGGAGTAAACCCACGTTTCTTCCAATATTTTAGGATAGTAGTAGGGGAGTTGGCCTATTTTTTAGGAGTGAAAAAACTGCCCCATGTAAAAGATAACCTCCAAATTTGGAGAATAACCACCATATTGTTCTAGTCAGGATTTAATCTCATAATTAACCACCTATTTTCAACGCTCCAATCATCCCAAAAACGGTTAGATTTTCTAAAAGTGGCGGTTACTTGCATGATGAACAATAGTATAATAATGTATGACCTAGGTGTGTTTACGAGCCAAGCCGAGCCAACTCAAGCTCTGGCTCGATTTGGTTGTAAACCGAGTCGGCTCGGATTTGAAACTGAGCCGAAAATCAAAGCTCGAGCTCGGCTTGTTTGGATCAAATTTAAAAACAAAAAAGAAAAAAAGTCTTTCAAAATTCAATAGTTTAAAATAGGGAAATTAGATTTTAACACCCTGAACTATTGACTATTGGCCGCTGACACACTGAACTACAAAATTGTTCACCATCACCTATACTTTCAGCTGACTGTACCCAACCCAATCATTTTGCCAAGTAAACCCACTCTTATTATGGATTCAAGACTTTTGTTTAGGTTAAACTTGAGTCAAGTACGACTCTGTCAACCTCATAATATAAAACATGTAGCCATTTTGGTAATGATGTATTTCTACTAGACCTTCTCAAAAGCTGAACCGGAGAATTTTGTAACGATTGAAACCGTTCTTTGTTTCCCAACTGTTGACTTTTTTCAATGAGCTTTAGACATTTCCCAACTGTTGAATTTTTTCAAGTGTCCACGTTCCTTATTTATGAACTTCCATTGATACTCAACAGTAAATTTTAATATATTTTGCATCAGTGAATATAGTATTTCCAGTCAATTATATCAACAGCAAATACCTTCAAATGATCAAAACTCTCCGTCTATCACATCATACTTCTTATTAGTTGAGTATAATCTATTATGCTGATATCTGTCAGTCAGTAAACATCAGTCCAAACATTATGTTCATCACCACACAATGTACTAATGTAGATCTATGATATTGTATTCGGTTACTATACCAAGTACCGGTACCGAACCAAAAGATACCGGTCATATAATATAAAGCATGTATAGTCATTTTGGTTAACTTGAATGTATATGTTGACTGTTGAAAGTGGTCAACGTGAAACACTTGCTGTACTACTTGTTTAGATTTTAAACAAACAATTAACATGTAAATATAAAAATACTGAAAGTGGACTACTGCTTTACTGATTCTATAGGCATCAAAAGAGTTTCTTGATTATATAAGGTCGCTGAATTATTTCTATCAAAACAGGCTACTGATTATCAAGACCAAAACAGGCTGCTGATTAAAAAGGACGCCCAACTGCGTTGTTTGTACAACTTGTGCTTTAGGTTGCATAAGGCGCTGAGGTTTGCGCCTCATGCGCTTTTTGAAACCAATGCCATTACATCCTCTTTTTTACTTTATCAAATAGTTCTCTTTCGACGTACAAATTAGAGCATTGTTCAAAGACTCCTCACCAATTTGATTGCATAAATAGTCTTGATTTTGTTCTTGTGTTTTTACCCGTTCAAAATATTAACCATGGTCAATGGGCTTGAATGTTTTAATTAAGAAATTACAAATGGAATGGGTTATGGCCTATGGGCTTCTATCTTTTTTGAGGTTGGGCATATATTGTAAACTTTGATGGTGTTTGGGTTTTTAAAATTTGAGAGGTAACGTTACATAATTTTTAGGGGTAACGTAATACAAAAAACATAAAAAAAATTAAAGAATCTGCACTATGTCGGAAAAGTTGAGGGGTAGCGGGCGTTACCCATACCAAACCATATGTTCGCCCCTGCGATCCGGCTCGGCTCGCTTTCAAACCGAGCCATATCGAACGAGCTTTTTTCGAGCTAAATCCGAGTAAGCTTCGAGTGAGCTCCGAACCACGAGCTTTTTGAATAGCCCTAGTATGACCTGTTACATGACCGTACCCGGCCCAATCATTTTGCCTCGTAAACCAACTCTTATCTTGGATTCAGCACTTTGGTTTAGGTTAAACTTGAGTAAATTACAACTCTGTCAACCTCATAATATAAAACATGTAGCCATTTTGGTAATGATGTATTTCTACTAGACCTTCTCAAAAGCTGAACTGGAGAATTTTGTAAAGATTGAAACCGTTCTTTGTTTCCCAACAGTTGACTTTTTTCAATGAGCTTTAGACATTTCCCAATTGTTGACAATGAACTTTTGACATTACCCAACTGTTGACTTTTTTCAACAGCAAATACCTTCAAATGATCAAAATTCTCAGTCTATCACATCATACTTCTTATTAGTTGAATATAATCTATTATGCTGATATCTGTGAGTAAACATCAGTCCAAACATTTTGTTCATCACCACACAATGTACTAATGTACATCTATGATATTGTATTAGGCTAAGGCCTATTGGTAAAGGGCCTAAGCATATGGTTACTACACTAATAAGGTTTAAACCAATTATATTAGTTATATTGACAATTATATTGAAAATAATACTTTTCCTATTTCAATTTTATTACTTGTTATTATATACAAGGTATTTTATCATGTTGCATAAGCGTTTGTGCAGGTTGTGTGGCTGATCGAGCTGGACTCATAGGTTCGTGACTGTTCGTGAAGCGTTTTTTGTAGCTGATCAATAGATGAAGTACAGGATTAATCTGGTCTGGCCCAAGTGCATAAATGTTAGAAGTGTTTATAGAAGCCCAGTTAATGGAAGCCCATTATTGAAGAGGTCCAGCCCAGGAAGTTTATATGGTCAACAGTCCAGTCCAAAGGTCCAAATGGTGATGGTGTTTAACACAAACGAGCTGGCACCGTTGATCAAGTATTATAAGTCTAATCCTGGCCGTTGATTAAGATTGAATAGAGAGCCTTCTCTCTCTGGGTTATAAACGCCTTGGTCTCCTTTCTCTCTCAGATTGTTAGAGTCAATCAGTCTCTCTAATTTATCATCTTTCTTTGTTTTCTCTCTTGAGTGTTCCAGAGAGTTCGTTTCTATTCGTCACCTAGGGTTCGTTCATAGTCCTAGGGTTTGTTTAAAGAGATCGTCTAAATCTTTTTGTTTTTTGGCTGCTTGTTTAGATCTTGATAGTAGTTCAGGTCTGGTGTTAAGCAGGTGTCGTTTTCTGTTCAGATTTTTTGTTAATGGTCACCAAGGCCACCTCTTAAATGATCACCAACCCCTGCTACAAAATGTTAAACAGTGTTTTATAAAGACTTGTTCAAGGAACAATGGTGTATATGTATTAATGTATGACAATTCCCTCAAAACAGTGAGCATTTAAAATCATCATACTATTACTTCGCACTTGGTTGCCAATGACTGTGACTTTTCAAAATGGAATACGAAGATAGAAACAAAAAAAACTGAAATTGGACTACTGCTTTACTGATTCTACAGGCGTCAAAAGAGTTTCTTGATTATATAAGGTCGCTGAATTAGGCTGCTGATTAAGAAGCATTCTATCAAAACAGGCTACTGATTATCAAGACCAAAACAGGATGCTGATTAAGGAACATTTTCCCAACTTTAAAGGCTTTATCTCACACAAGCAGTTTATCAAACATGTGGTGTGCATATATTTACAACTAATCAGTTATGTTACCTTGGGTTTAGGATATACACTTGTGAAGTTCAACCTGTACAGTTTTCCAAACCCTAGTCTCTATTCCCTAATTAAATAAATTAAAACAATAGTTAATCATTTATCTAATGTCAGAATCTTGGCCCGAATTCAACAATCGGCTAAGGCCTATTGGTAAAGGATAATTATATAAGTTATATTGATTGATAATTAGTTTTTATGTTATATTTCTATCTCATGACACGCATATATTGCAGGTGCTTAACATAGTCTGGAGTTTTCCCAGTTGAACCTATTCAAGGAAATATTAAGATAAACTAAATCTGTCCTATTGCGCAATGAACTTGGAATGGACTCATTGAAATGTTTAATTTGAAGATATAATCCCCATTGATAATAATCATAATATTAATCATCATCTCTACTAGCTTCCCTGCCTCGCTAGGAAGATTGGTCAAAGGTGCACTGAGGTTGTTGTAGGAGACATCTATGAAAGGTATGATGGGCATTTTTAAATCCTTGTAAGCAGAGGTCCTGAAATAGTCATCTATGACACTGTGTTTGAATTGACAAAAGCTAGTCGCTCATGCTCAAACTAAGCCACCGTGGTCAAGCAGGTATGGTTGCAACCAGCAATATAGTTAATAAAATGAAATGGAGCCCCAAACATATCTTTAAGCTAGTAAATAAGTGACATGTAAAGATGGATTCTTATGATGTAGACTTGGAAGTCGATACTGCAATTTGTATCCACAAACATATCTTTGGATCCAGCTGTATTTTTATTACACAAAGACTTTGAATAAGTCAACAAAGTCCCCTCCAAATTTCTATTTATTAACAAATATGAATTGAAAAGGAATACTTCTTAAATTTCACAGATGGTTTCAAATGTATGCTATAAATCCAAAATTTTCATTCATACTTCTTTAATTAAGTTTTTTAAAAGCGTTTTGTAATGACCTTAACATTCGCCTAATGATTTATGAAAATAATGTTTGTTAATAAAACCAACTCTTACAAAATATATAATGTATTGTAATGTAAAGTAGCTTAATGTATCAACATTATAATATCATGTATATTAACTGTCAGAGATCTAATTCATTCTGAATAATTTTTTTTTTTTTTTTTTGGCAACATTCTACTATTCACACAATTCCAGTATGGTTTGGTCAAAGCTGGTTATGACCAAAACAGGTTGATTTAAAAAAAAAAAAAAAAAGACCAAGATCAGCAAAAATATAATCAAGAACAGGTAGGGGTAAGGGCTGGTTGTTTTAAATAAAGTTCACTTTGGTTTGTGTCTGAATGGGTTTGGTCAAAAATGGATAGGGTCGTAATGTGTTGCTATAAAAAACGTAACAAATTACTAGAAATAATAATTACAAATGTCTCAACTTATATGTCAACTAATATCTAATGGTAATTATAAATGAAAATAATTATTATATTTGTGTCAAGGAATACAAATGGTTCGAATCTCCTTTGAAAAAGGAAGAAACTTATCAAATTGTAGTATTCATAGAAATTATTAGCTTTCTGAACCCAAGGTACTTAATGTGGAAAATGTGGTTTGTATTTTGAGGCTTACAAATGGTTGCTTAGAAAGATAGATATGCAATAAGCTGTTTGGTTCGTGATTATTATCATCAGTGGCGAAGCTTGACTCGAAACATCGGGGGTCGGAAGTCACCGGGGTCGGAAATCACTAGTTTCGAGGGGTCGAAAACCAATTTCGGGGGGTCGAAACTGTCTATACCAAAAAATTTCTATACAAATACTATATAATCGGAACTTCTAAGCGAAAATTCGGGGGGTCGGCCGCCCCTCCCCGCCCTTTAAAAGCTACGCCACTGATTATCATTGGGTAAGGCTCAGGATTACGACAATTGGTTGTTCCGGTCTACCCCAGTTCTGCTTACGCGTATTCTTTTGTTTTGCTCATTTTTTTTTGGGAAAGGGGACGGAACCCCATGCAAAATTTATTAAATACCGAAAGGAGGTTCCCCCCAGGCAAAATATATACTAGGCACGCAGGCCTAAATAAAATAAAAACACAAGACAACTGGAACTAATTATATCTAATGCTTCATGAAGCGCCCCGTCCCGTCTGTCTCTGATAATACTTCAACCGAGTCATCATCTACTTCATCCTTTTGCGTGGTCGCCTTATGGTCATCTTTCTTATGGGCCTCCTGTTACGCCTTTTTTAACCCAAAATAAAATTCTTGTTTAGCTTTCGACCAAGAATGAAACAACACTTCGTATGTAGGAGGGACTCCCGAGTTGTAATATTTTATTGCATCCGCTTTTTCACTATCCCAGAATTTAGTCGTACCATCATAATAGTCATCAATGCTATCATCAAGCAAACTAGAATTTTGCATTTGGACATTATGTTTTACCTGATTTTGATCATCCAAGTCCTCTAGAACTGCATACGGATTTGATATAATAACCGACTTCAATTGTTGCTTTTTCCTAGCATGTTGGGCTCCTTGCATTTTTTTCCTTTTGGGCCGAGAGGGGTGGGAAATCCTCGTCAGCCCGTGACGCAAATCCAGCGCCTGAAGAAGACCCAACTGGATTGGGCGAGTCTGCAGATGGGCTCGGCTGCTTCAGCGGACCAGCAACAACATTGGGCCGGCTAGGAACAAAATCTGTGTTGGGCCTGTCAACAATATTTGGGCCACTTTTAGTTGCAACAGTTGTGTTCATCTTGGGCATATTAATACCCGGGATTTTCAAAGGTCTCCATTGGCCTAGCAAATCCATCCTCTTCCAATTTAATACCTTTCCCCTTAACAACACTTCCAATATTCACGTGTGATGAACCATCCAATTTGTTTGCATCTTGCTTAAGGCCCGAAGAACTTGGTTGTGGGCCTGGACATTGGGCCGCTCCATGTGTTTGTGCTAACTTGGTTTACTCATGTTGGTAAGGCAAGTGTTTTCCGATGTTTTCTTTTTTTATAAACTAAGACAACTAAAATTTTCATGATTTGTTGTTTATTTATGTTTTATGTTATTTTTTTTTATTTAAGCGACATGCTATTGGTTGTCAATGTAATTTGATGTAATGCCGACATTATAGCGTTTATGTTCCCGTCCAACGGACGGGTAAACTACTAGTTACCAATGGCACAATAAGCATTCATAGACATACATTAGTACATAGTGTGGTGATGAACCAACCTTATTTGTATAGTGTTGTCTAGTGATATTTTCATCAACTTTATTGAAATTATTATATCTTCTTACTATGTTTCGAAACAACATAATGGTGTTAGGGATTTATTTCCAAGTTATTTATTTAACTATTTGCAAGTGAAAGAAGTTGTTTCGAATAAGTCATTTCCGTTAATTTAAACAACTTGTTTAAAAAATAAGCGATGATTATTTCTAATAATAACTATACCCGGCAAATGATCCATTCTAATACGCAGTCCCAATTCCCAAACATTGGTGTTAGAAGATTTAGAATACCATTGTAATAATATTACTTTTTAGTGGCACTATTTTTCTTGAACATTTTTTACACTCAAGAATCATGATACTTACATGGATTTAGATCCACACCACTTTTATGAGGGACATGCATCGTAATACTAGACTACTAAATCATAGATACAACTCCTTTTTTATCTATAGAAACTAAAAATGGACAAATTACGGTTTGATTCCGGGTTGCTTTCACTGTTTAGGCACGTTCGACCTTTATACAAGTCATCCCAAATTTGCCAAGAACAAAAACAAAAGAACAAAGAAAACATACGTAGCGTTTGGTATGGTGGAATGGAAGGAGGAATGGAATGGACCATTTATGAGGCAATGAAAAATAGTTTGTTTGGTTGGTTAAAGGAATGGAATCACCCATTCCACAAGGCATTTCATTCCCTCAAAACCATCCCATCCACCCCCATGTTTTTTTTTTTCATTCCATCCCTCATTCATCCTTTACTAACAACACCATAACCCACCACCACCTCCCACCACCCACCACCATCGTCACCACCCACCACCGCTGTCGCCACCACCCACCACCACCGTCGCCAACCATCGATGCTGCCACACCCACCACCGTCACCACCCACCTCCGTCGTCCACCACCGCTACCGCCACCCGCTTGTGACATCCGTCACTTTTCTTTTATATATATATATATATATATATATATATATATTTTTATTATATATATATAAATAATAATAATAATAATAATATGTTTAGATAGTGGGCTTGTAAATTTCCTTACCAAATCAAACCATCCATTAGTTATATAAGTTGGAGCCCATAAACTGAAGCCCAATACCCAACCCAAACAATATACCGGCCCACTGACCCCCTTGTTCCCTTTCTTTCATCCTGGAAGCCCACCAGAATCCAGCCCAGTAGCTGAGGCCCAATCACCTTCCCTTCTTGCTTTAATCAAAAAAAAAAAAAAGGTTGCTGCTTACGGGACTCGAACCCGGGCAGACCCCAACACACACACACGGGTGCAACCACCTGAGCTACGGCTCGTACCTGTTATTTCTCCAACTCAAATTCCTTATAACCCCTCCTGAAAAGACTAATACTACCCTTCTTCCTGCTGACCTTCGATGTGCAGCAACCAAACAAGAGCTGACCAAAAATGTCAACCTTTGACCCTATAATTAAGATGTTTTCGTGAATATGGAAACCTAGTAATTACTGATTAATTCCGCGTCCATTACACTCGTCAAATTATCAATCAAAACCTACCATTTTTTGATTAAAACACGTCAACATTCATGGCGAGTCAACGTTTCCAATCGAGCAATCCAACCCACCTCCCTATAAATTGGATCTCCTAATCCCTTCATCATTCGCCGAAACATCTCCCCCAATCTCTAATTCCTGTTCTAAAAGCATCTTTCGAAGTTTTTGTCTCGCGTTGACTTTCTCAGTTGACCACACGAGAATCACGTTTTGTGTCTGTAAGCATCTCTTTTTTTTTCATGGGTTTTAATCTTCGGCCAATGCACAACAATAACCCTAAGTTCAATTGGGTTATTGTTGTGTAATTCGTATAATTGCAGATCTAGGGTTCATGGCTATTTGATTTGGGGATAATCTGATTTACGCGTATATATTTATATTTATCAGAACAAGATTCATCACAACCACAGGCCTAGGCCAAGTGGTTGTGACTGTGGCTTATAACCAGGACCACCTGGGTTCGAGACCCGGCTGGGACGCTTTTTGTTCATTTTTTTCATGCTTTTAGACAAACAAATAATATACATATATTACATTTAAATCTTGTAAATTCCTTTTTAAATATCAAAACCTTTTATTAAATTCTAAAAAAATTATATTTGTTTAATCTGAGATAAAAATGTTATTTACAATTTTTATTTTTCAGAAATTCATTTATTTAATATTTATAATAATTAAATCATTTTTATACTATTATATTTGTAAAAATCCATTTATATATCAAAACAATTTTATTAAACTCTCCAAAATTTATCCTGACTTTTTATAAAGATAAACTTTACTGAAATAATTTTTAATTCAGTAAAATCATTTATTTCATATTTTTAATCAATTTTTGTTAGATTTAATCATAATTAAATCATAATAAATCCAATTTTCATCATTTTTGCACCAAAATTTTATACAAATTATTTCTGATCATTTAGAACAGAATTATGATTTTTAAAATAATAATTCTTTAATTTTAGTATTTTTAATTATTAAAGTTAAAGTTTGACAATTTGTAATAAATAGATTTAATAATCTATTTTAAAGAAAATAATTTTATAAAAATTATTTTTACACTTTAAACACATTATTGTGATCATCTTAAATTTAAATTTCATAAAAATATTTTTGATTATTTATTTACTAAATTTCTCACAATTGACGAATATTTTTAATATTAATCAAACGAGCATTTATCCCCAATTCGAAGCCCTAGAAATACATATATCCTAGAGTTATTTCACTTACACATTATCAATTACTTTAGGTTGATACTTTGAGATAGTTCCAACACATATTTCGTTGTCCAAGTTCAAATTCAAGTTATTACGTGAACTGTGAGTATTTCCTACCCCTTTTTGCTTTTATACATTTTTGGGGTGTTACATGTACACTATTACAATTTCAAATACAAGTTTACATTTTTACAATACAATTCTAGTACTATGTGCATTGCTTACAACGTGCTTTATGCTTAGACATTACATGTGGATTACATTTGTACTTAGTGAAATCATTAACATGGTACAAGCCGACCTTAACATTGGATAGCGCTATTTGGATTGACAACCCGCCTAGATTGATTCTCCCCCTTTTTCATCGGAGAATCCGTGGCCAGTGTTAAGTTATCATCCATTTATTGGTTGAGTACACTACAGTTCATACAGTACATTATACAGTCACAGGGTTGATTTCGCTCATTTGTATGATACATAGTTTACATATTTGCACTGTAGCTTGCACTTGAATTGTATAACTTTTTTAAAACCTACTATATATATATCAAAACTAGGAATGCTCACCAACATTTCATATGTTGACCAAATCTATTTGTACATGTTTCAGGTGCAGTTGATCTAGTGCTTTAGCAAGGAACATTTAGTGCTTTATTTTAATTTAGTTATTTCAATATTTACATTTCATTTAGACAATGTATTTTCCATTTCCATGTAAGACAATTTTGATTATTCAATAATAATTACATTTTAGTACCATGAGCTTTTGAACAATCGTTACTACGTGGCACCTCGATGATTCCGCCATCGGTTGGGGTGTTACAGATTGGTATCAGAGCCATGGTTATAGGGAACTAGGTTATTAGATAAAAAGGCCTAGACTATAACCGAATTTCAACTTTCGTGCATTATATTTCCTGAATTACCCTACCCCTCATTTCTCCCTACTTTCCTCCTTCTATCTTTCCCTTCTTCTCTCTCCCTATTCTTCTTTCATCATGGTGCATAGAGATGGAGTCCTACAGAGAGTGGAAAGTTTACATCTTCATGGAACGGGAACAGTACCTACTCTTATTGTTACTCCTTCGAAGTTGTTGAACTTTAATGAGTGTGATAAGGACACGTGCAATCAAGGGTGGACGCCTGTACACTGGGTTTTCTGGCATAGGCAAGCATAGCGCATAAATCCATTTACGGACCTGTTATGCTTACCTGGGGATTCCTGGAGTGAGTGTCCACTTATAGGCTAAAGCATGTCTTCTTTGATCACCATTGGGTTCAATTCCTTTGAAAAGTCAACGTTCTTGTTGAGCTTTACAGCTAGACAAGGGCACTCCAAGCATTTTGTACAAGTTTTTCCAATAATACCCTCTCGTTTCATATACAATACTTTGCATATCATGATTGCTTACAAGATCACATCTTCATAATCATCTGTACGACTATACACTTACATTTTCTAATCTCATGATTATTAATTGACTACCTCATAGATGTCTGCTCGCCGCATGCTCCGTGATGCCAGCCAACGCCCTGTTCGTGCTTCTGGACGACGTTCTGATCATCGCCTCGCATCTTTAGTCGCCGAGCAAATTGCTGCAGTGATCCCAAACCTTGTCAGTGAGATAACCCAGAATAGTAACAGTGCCAACACAGGGAGTACGACTCAATTTCGGTGCACTTTCAAACACTTTAACTCCTGCAAACCCACAAAATTCACTGGTGAGGAGGGTGCTACTGGCCTCCTCCAATGGTTTGAAAGCATGGAGAGTACCTTTGTGAACAGTGAATGTCCTGATGAACTCCGCGTTCGCTATGCTACTAGTGTCCTTCAAAAGGGGGCGCTAACCTGGTGGAATGGTGAAAAGCGCAATCGAGGAGCTGATATTGCTTTATCATTATCTTGGGCAGATGTTAAGGAACTCATGATCGCCAAATTCTGCCCAAGGAACGAAATCAGGAAACTGGAAGAAGAGTTCCATGGACTGAAACAAGACAGTGGTGAGAATCTTGCGTATAATACCCGATATCACGAACTTAGCATACTGGTTCCACACATGGTCACCCCAGTCTCTCGAGCAATCGAAAAATATATCGAGGGATTACCTGACCTGATTCAAGACGTTGTCACTGGAGGCAAAGCCACTACGGTAGAAGAAGCCATCCAACTTGCAGCCACATTAACAAACAAACACGTAAGGAAGGGAAACTTGGTTAGGAAGGGCACCAAGACACCTACTGAGAAAACCACCAATGTTGTTGAACAACCTAAGATTGTTTTAGCAAAGGTCGCCACTACTGCTTCGAACTCTAGGAAACGAATGGGCGATAATCAGAACCATGCTGTTGTTGATCCGGTGGCTCAGCCTCCTATCAAGAAAGCCTACACGGGAATCCATCCTCAATGCAACACCTGCAAGTATCATCACCCTGCAAATCTTCCATGCCGTCAATGCACTAGATGTGGAAGGTTTGGACACTTTGTTACCACTTGTCGGGTAATGGTTGGAACACAGAGTAATCATCAAACAGCTGCCCAGGGACCATTACAGATTACTAACGGTCGGGCATGTTATCATTGTAGAGACCCTAACCACATGCTACCTCAATGTCCCAAATTGAACAATGTAAACCTGGTGGCACATGGACGAGCTTTCAATATCAATATCAACGAAGCAGACGATCAGGATGACGTTAATCCCACTGGTTAAGCCATGGATGAAATCTTCCCAAGACTCAAGAATCTAATACCCATGTTTTCATTTTCTTGATCCTATTATCATTTTGTACCCAGTTTTGTCGCACTCATTAGCATACAACATCTAGAGATTTCCCTTGCGTATTATTGTGTATTAACACAGATTGGAAATTTATTATATTGATTACGTTTATTTTTAATCATACAAGACTCTACCTTAAATTTATTTGAAACGTTTGGACTTGATACTTGATCTTACAGATGCTTTTCTAAGAAAACATCATTGGTTATTACATGAAACCAGAATTTCCCTTAATTTGACTACGCATTGAACATCTAATTATTCATGATACTCGTAAACATTTAATTATTCATGGTAACACTTACACTTAATGGTTGTAGTACTTACAAACTTGCTTGCATAAACATACTATCAATTTGCAATCTATGTGAATAATAATTGCTGCACTTAATTGAGGTCATCATGCCTTTTTCAACAGTCGGGAGAGGCCCTACAACCTGCTCCCCGACTGGTGGAGGCTATCGAACATACTCAACGATTGGTAGAGGTCACTATGCCTTTTCAAACAGTCGGGAGAGGCCCTACAACCTACTCCACGGCTGGTGGAGGCTATCGAACCTGCTCAACAATCGGTGGGGTCATAGAAGGACGCAAAACTTTAATGTAAGGTAAATTGATGATTCCGGTCCGGAACGAAATCATGAATTTACAGGTACATTAGGGTGGTGTGAAATTCTATTAGAGTTTTTGGGTAGGCGTCCAGTACGTTTTCATGGTATCAAAGGTGTGGTGGGTTAGCTGCGGTACACCCTGTATACAAACACTAATGATGCATTGAAAGTGTGACTGGAAGTCGAACCAGGAACAAACTTTGCTTATTTGGTAGTTCATTTGATCTTTTTATAATCAATCAACTTGTACATTCATTTTAGGATTCCTAAAACTGGAAGTGTAGTGATTTACTAGATTCTTACTCTCTTTACCCTTTCGAGACGAACCCAATCCAAATCCTTAACTCACAACTATCAAACCCCATAACCAAATCATTCGAACTTTCCAAACCACAGTTATCTTAATTTTACCCTAGCATCCATAACCCTATGTTACTATTAACTTCGGGACGAAGTTTCTAGAAGTAGGGGATGCTGTGACATCCGTCACTTTTCTTTTATATATATATATATATATATATATATATATATATATATTTTTATTATATATATATAAATAATAATAATAATAATAATATGTTTAGATAGTGGGCTTGTAAATTTCCTTACCAAATCAAACCATCCATTAGTTATATAAGTTGGAGCCCATAAACTGAAGCCCAATACCCAACCCAAACAATATACCCGGCCCACTGACCCCCTTGTTCCCTTTCTTTCATCCTGGAAGCCCACCAGAATCCGGCCCAGTAGCTGAGGCCCAATCACCTTCCCTTCTTGCTTTAATAAAAAAAAAAAAAAGGTTGCTGCTTACGGGACTCGAACCCGGGCAGACCCCAACACACACACACGGGTGCAACCACCTGAGCTACGGCTCGTACCTGTTATTTCTCCAACTCAAATTCCTTATAACCCCTCCTGAAAAGACTAATACTACCCTTCTTCCTGCTGACCTTCGATGTGCAGCAACCAAACAAGAGCTGACCAAAAATGTCAACCTTTGACCCTATAATTAAGATGTTTTCGTGAATATGGAAACCTAGTAATTACTGATTAATTCCGCGTCCATTACACTCGTCAAATTATCAATCAAAACCTACCATTTTTTGATTAAAACACGTCAACATTCATGGCGAGTCAACGTTTCCAATCGAGCAATCCAACCCACCTCCCTATAAATTGGATCTCCTAATCCCTTCATCATTCGCCGAAACATCTCCCCCAATCTCTAATTCCTGTTCTAAAAGCATCTTTCGAAGTTTTTGTCTCGCGTTGACTTTCTCAGTTGACCACACGAGAATCACGTTTTGTGTCTGTAAGCATCTCTTTTTTTTTCATGGGTTTTAATCTTCGGCCAATGCACAACAATAACCCTAAGTTCAATTGGGTTATTGTTGTGTAATTCGTATAATTGCAGATCTAGGGTTCATGGCTATTTGATTTGGGGATAATCTGATTTACGCGTATATATTTATATTTATCAGAACAAGATTCATCACAACCACAGGCCTAGGCCAAGTGGTTGTGACTGTGGCTTATAACCAGGACCACCTGGGTTCGAGACCCGGCTGGGACGCTTTTTGTTCATTTTTTTCATGCTTTTAGACAAACAAATAATATACATATATTACATTTAAATCTTGTAAATTCCTTTTTAAATATCAAAACCTTTTATTAAATTCTAAAAAAATTATATTTGTTTAATCTGAGATAAAAATGTTATTTACAATTTTTATTTTTCAGAAATTCATTTATTTAATATTTATAATAATTAAATCATTTTTATACTATTATATTTGTAAAAATCCATTTATATATCAAAACAATTTTATTAAACTCTCCAAAATTTATCCTGACTTTTTATAAAGATAAACTTTACTGAAATAATTTTTAATTCAGTAAAATCATTTATTTCATATTTTTAATCAATTTTTGTTAGATTTAATCATAATTAAATCATAATAAATCCAATTTTCATCATTTTTGCACCAAAATTTTATACAAATTATTTCTGATCATTTAGAACAGAATTATGATTTTTAAAATAATAATTCTTTAATTTTAGTATTTTTAATTATTAAAGTTAAAGTTTGACAATTTGTAATAAATAGATTTAATAATCTATTTTAAAGAAAATAATTTTATAAAAATTATTTTTACACTTTAAACACATTATTGTGATCATCTTAAATTTAAATTTCATAAAAAGATTTTTGATTATTTATTTACTAAATTTCTCACAATTGACGAATATTTTTAATATTAATCAAACGAGCATTTATCCCCAATTCGAAGCCCTAGAAATACATATATCCTAGAGTTATTTCACTTACACATTATCAATTACTTTAGGTTGATACTTTGAGATAGTTCCAACACATATTTCGTTGTCCAAGTTCAAATTCAAGTTATTACGTGAACTGTGAGTATTTCCTACCCCTTTTTGCTTTTATACATTTTTGGGGTGTTACATGTACACTATTACAATTTCAAATACAAGTTTACATTTTTACAATACAATTCTAGTACTATGTGCATTGCTTACAACGTGCTTTATGCTTAGACATTACATGTGGATTACATTTGTACTTAGTGAAATCATTAACATGGTACAAGCCGACCTTAACATTGGATAGCGCTATTTGGATTGACAACCCGCCTAGATTGATTCTCCCCCTTTTTCATCGGAGAATCCGTGGCCAGTGTTAAGTTATCATCCATTTATTGGTTGAGTACACTACAGTTCATACAGTACATTATACAGTCACAGGGTTGATTTCGCTCATTTGTATGATACATAGTTTACATATTTGCACTGTAGCTTGCACTTGAATTGTATAACTTTTTAAAACCTACTATATATATATCAAAACTAGGAATGCTCACCAACATTTCATATGTTGACCAAATCTATTTGTACATGTTTCAGGTGCAGTTGATCTAGTGCTTTAGCAAGGAACATTTAGTGCTTTATTTTAATTTAGTTATTTCAATATTTACATTTCATTTAGACAATGTATTTTCCATTTCCATGTAAGACAATTTTGATTATTCAATAATATTTACATTTTAGTACCATGAGCTTTTGAACAATCGTTACTACGTGGCACCTCGATGATTCCGCCATCGGTTGGGGTGTTACACCGCTACCTTCACCCACCTACCCACCACCGTCGCCGCCACCCACCACCGCAACCTACCCACCGCCGCCATCCATCGCCACCCGCCGTCGCCCACCACCATTACCCACCCACCGCCGCCACCCACCACCGACACTGCTCACCATCGTCACCCACCCACCATCACCGCCATCCACCTCCGTCCATCGCCACCGTTGCCGCCACCCACCACCACGCTACCGCCACACACCACCACCTACCATCACTACCACCAACCACTACTCACCATCGTCGCCCACCCACCATCACGACCATCCACCTCCACCTTCCACCGTTGCTGCCGTCACCGCCACATATCACCACCACCATCATCGCCACTAACCACCACCCACCACCGCCACTAACCACCGATTTTAATTCCTTCATTCACCATATGCCAATTACTTCATGTTACGTTGTTGCGGGGCGTTCTGGTGAGATGGGGACAAATTTGTATTGTTTTTGCACCATTATCTACGTAACTTTTGGTTATATAAAGAGTAGTTACACTTTAAGAGTAGTTACACTTTTGCCCACTTATCTCTATTCATGTATTTCTTTAATTTCCTTTTTGAACCAACAATATAATGCCACATGACACACCCACAACAATGTTTTTATTTTTTGTTTGCCATCTAGTAGGGTGTCGCGTTTCGCGGCGGGAACACGATCCATTTGTAAGTTTAAAAGTTTCCGAATACTAAACCAAGAATTAGACATTACAACACAAACTATGCAAGTGGTTCAATTTGTTCTTTACTTCACCTCGTTCCTTGGTAGACAATTGTTTGCAACGTTCATTTAAAGAGAATATTTAGCTTTGGAATTTGTGAGTAGGGGTATAAATGGAAGAAAGTGGTTAGGCGTTAACATTAGAGATACATTGTTAATTGTTTTAGGTTAGGTGCTGTCTTAAGCTTTCCTGCATGTAACTGTAAAGCGTATAAGTTTATTTCATATGTAAAATTGATATGTCATATTAGATTTCTTAACCCCGGTGATACTCCCGGGGTATAATCTAGTTTATTAATAATAAAGAGAAACTTTTTGTAATGGAAGACTTAGAAATTTCAGTCCATAAACCCGTATTCTTGGGGCCCTCCTCTCTTTTTCTTTTTCTTCCCACTAAGACTTTGAAGCCAATAAAGGAACCTCTCTTCCAACACTACACACATCAGTTGTGACATTATACCAATGGATATTTAAAAATTATATAAATATTTAAAAATGCACCAGTATGATCAAAAGTTTCTTTCATACATATATATAAATTAAGCCCACTTATCAATCTCCATTATTTAATCCTACAAGCCGATTAAGCTAGAAAAAAATAAAGACGAAATGTGAATTCGGATTCTTACTATTTCATTTATATATAGATAGGAGAAATGATAGAAAATATTGCAAGGGGAGACTTGGAAGTCAATACGACAATTTTGTTTGTTGGTATTTGAAGTCAAAAAAGTATTCAACAGAAATAAAGCAAAAGACATTTTCTTATTCAAATGAGAACTGCAATATGATCACATACAAAAGCAAAAGCAAAAGCAAATAGGAAATAGGAAAGCAACTACTTTAACAGAGAAACGTAGTATTTGGGTCCTCATATGTTTTGTTCCACAAAGACTTGAAGAAGTCAACAAAAAAATCCCATGGAATTTCTATGTGTGAGCAAATATGAACGGATAATACAATGCTTTACAAACAAGCACTGATATTATTTTTTAAAATTTGATAGGAGTTTAAAATGCATCAAATAAATTTAAAATTTTCTTTCATACTTCTTAAGTTTGTATAGACCTTAACATTCGCCTAAAGATAGATGAAAATAAAGCTTGTCATTATTTGCGTATTTGATTTAAATGTTTAAATTGTCTAACTCTTAAGAGCTATAATGTATTGCAAGGCGAAGTGGCTTAATATATCAAAAGTTCATAACCATAATATGATGTGTGTTAACTCTAAGCACGGTTGTTGACATCGTCATGTCAACTACGTTGTTATGGCTTTCAGGCGAATTCCATTTACCTAGATGAGAGTTACTGGAGTATGGCGTGGCTGACCCCACGGAATCATCACATCATAGATGAGAGTTACTGCTAATAGGCTCTATGCCTGCTAATACAAAAAAAAAAAAAAAAAAAAAAAAAAGAACATCAGTTGTGTCGAGTAAATGTCAACTAAAGCATGTCATAGGAAGATTACTAAAACTATGACAGACAAAATGCATAAGGAAATTTGATGAAAATTTCTGTATGAAAATTTGATTAAAATGTATCAGTAAATTTAGAATTTTCTTTCATGCTTAAATTGAGTATTGTGTTCAGATCTCATTTTTGTGTTCCCTACAAGCGCCGCGAGGCCACGTGGGCCATTCCCTCTCGCCCCTTTTCTACTCTCCTTACCCTTGTCGTAAATAATCCTTTTCAGTTCATCAAATGAGTAAAAAACTTTTATTTTGGTCATATGAGGTTCAGAGCTAAAAAGTCCAATATCTTGTCTAGAGTCAAGCTGCAAAAGTCAACTTCTATGCAAGATGCAGAAGTAAAAATGCCAAAATTACTAATTGGGATTTATGGTTGACAGTCAAAATGCCAAACTTACTGCTGGAAATCAAGAGAGTCAACATAAATCACTTCTTGAATGGTGGATGGGTCGAAGTGTTCACATGGCAGCTAAAGATCAAAGGAATTTATAATTTTATTTGTTACAAATCCATAAAGTCAAAGTTATCTTGGAGCCAATTGAGTCGGGTGATTGATCATCACAATCAACTCATAGAAAAAAAAAAAAAAAAGAAACATGAACGAGATATTAGACACAAAGTTCACTAAGAAATCAAAACAATCTTCAAGTTTTGCTCTTACATTTTCACCAAAACTACAATAAGCAGGAAAAACGCGTCTGACGGTTGGGGTCAAACAAAGTCAAATTTTAACATGAAACAAAAGTCAAAGACAATGAAAGGTCATATTGGCAAGAATGTATTATGGAAATAAGCTGGTATGGGTTAGCATGCCTGATCATGATAGCAAATATGTTAGTGATTTAATAAACTGGAACTGTTGGGTTCACTGCAGGAATATATTAAAGTTTACTGCTGAGTATCAATGGAATTACATAGATAATGGATATGGGCACTTAAACCAAGTCAACAGTTGGGAAATGACTGTAGCTCATTGTCAACTGTTAACCGTTTGTGGCCGGATTGTGCGTTTTTCCCATCAAAAGCAACAAATAACGGTTTGATCTTTACAAGATCGTTCAGTTCCGCCATAACTAATCTTTTAGAAGGTCTAAAAAAGACATCATTACCAAAATGACTATATGGTTTTATATTATATTGGCAAAGTATGAGCTTCAGTCAGAAACGGGTCAGTTTGGTTTGGGTCAAAGACAGTTTTTGGTTTATCAAAGTAGGTTCGGGTTAAATTATGGAGTCGTATTAAAAAGGATTCACAATTCTGAATAGTAGATCATTATTGCTTTAACAATTCTGAACATAAGCATATAATGTCTGCTCAGAATATTTTTTTTACATTTGGTTGATTTCTTTCAGAAAACATTACTGTGCATCAACATAGAAGACCCGTGACTCTTGTTGGCCCAGAACTTGATTTTGCAGGGGATTAAATGATATGAACACAAATACAATAGACACAAATAAGAATACTAAATGTTATATAAACCGAATGAAAGACTGTATTGTACAATTGAACAAGAACACACTAGAATTCTGGAAGTATTATTCGAATAGAGGATTGTGTTTGTTGACAATCTTGATAACTGAATAATGTGCGGCATCCCTTATATTTATATGTTTCGAATAGATGTGACTGTTTCTGAACGGTTTTGTCTTGATGTCCCACCGGTTTGTATTCAGTTTTGGCGCCAAGAATAACTAACAATAACGGTAGGGGTATAATTGTCTTTTGTGCAGATCTTTCCTTCGAAACCTTTGCTGAATCTTTGTCTTTCAATCTTGTTTGTCTTCTGATTAATACAGCCTTGATGTCCAGCCTTAATACTTGATGTGCAGCCACTTTGATCTTGTCGTGCAGCCTTGAACTTGAAGTGTAGCCGATTTGTTTTGACCCATATGTATTGTTCCTCTAAAACAATACTAACTAATCTTAAGTTCCTAATATAATTGTTCTACTTAAAACATACATTACATACAAGTATTTACAAGTACAATATAATACATACAAATATAGATAAGTTATATTTACAATTCAACAATTCTCATGAAACCAGTTCCCAAATATGAAATTAAAGTTAGTGACTTAGTGTTCGTTATGTTTCTGTTCTTCGTATTTAGTTTTGTTGTCCAGTTATGTTATATATTTCAGTTAACTCACTCAATAGACTTTTTCTTGACATAACTTAGAATCATGTCAATGTACGTAAATAGTGTCATAAAAAAAAACATTTAAGCAACACAATCATGTCAATGTACGTAAATAGTGTCATAAAAAAAACATTTAAGCAACACAAGTGCAATGCCATACAGATATCTATCTGTATACAAGGTAATTCAAACAAATAAAACAAGTAAAATCAAACAAATATCATGAGATAAGAAGTACATAACAAATACATATACACACATACCCACATCATATAACACACATAGAATCCTAAAAGCAATATCAAAATGAAAAACAAGCAATGATAATATGTATGTGAATTACTTGAATTCGAGTGGATCTATATGGCTCTCTTCATCTCTTAATCTTGTTCACTCTTACCATGACTGCAACGTGTATCTTGTCAATGGTGTCCGCAGCATACACGAAAAGATTACGTCTCCATCGCTTCTTCAACGCTAAAACTATAATAACACCCCAAAACCCTGTTGCAAAACCACATGTTATGTCCATATAAAACCATAACTTGTTGGGCTCATCAGTTGCTTCATGTTTGCTATTCGCTTTTGTGGTTGGCTCTTCATGATTGGAACAATTCTTTGGCAACGGAGCTCCACATAGATCTTTGTTCCCTGCATATATTAATGGATCGATGAGGGTCTGTAACTGATTTCCTGTCGGAATTCGGCCCGACAAGTTGTTGTTTGACAAATTCAAATGGCTCAAAAAAGTCAAAGCTGCAATGCTCGAAGGGATCAGACCGTCCAACTTGTTTTCTGATAAATCGAGAGAAATTAACCCTGTCATGTTTCCAATGTGGTCTGGAATGCCTCCACTGAGATGATTATTTGACAAATTGAGACCCACCAACCCACAAAGTGCAGTTAACTCTACAGGTATGTCTCCAACAAATTTATTGCTTGAAAGGTCCAAGTTAGTGACATAAGACCATGTATTCGTATATTCAAGAGACATGCCATTTATTACCTCAATCAACCCCTCCTCCATACCCTCAGCAAAGTAATACCTTGAAGCTCTATTATAAGTAGGTTTGTCAACCATACCTTGCAATTCTCCTAGACAACGAGGGATTGTTCCTGTAAAGCTGTTGTGTGCAACATCCAAAACTTGAAGCGCTAAATTTTTGCACAAAGACCGAGGAATTTCTCCAGTGAAGTTGTTGTTGCGTAACCTGAAAACCAGCAATGATTTCATTTTTTCTCCAATCGATTCCGGTATTTTTCCGCATAACGCATTATCACCCAAATCTAAGACCTTTAAAGAACTTAAACTCCAAATTTTTGCAGGAAGCTTACCACTAAAGTTATTATCATTCAAGTTCAATGACCATAATGACATGTGCCCTGTAAAACTTGGAACGGTGCCATTTAACCCATTTGAGTTTAACTTCATGAACCGCAGATTATGAAAATTCTTAAAACATTTGGGAATCTCCCCGGTTAACCTATTTTTGGAAAGATCAAGATAAGCTAACCCTTTCCACTTGCACAAGGACTTTGGAATTGACTCATTGAAAAGGTTATTTTGTAGAAATAAGGCAGGATCATCATTAGGTGAATAAAATCCACTTGGAAGGTTGGTTAATGGTCCGCTGAGGTTGTTGTGGGAGAGATCTATGAAAGGAATGATGGGCATCTTTCGCAACCACGTGGGCAGAGGTCCTGAAATTGTTGCATTAGACAACCCTAATCTTTGAAGTTTCCTCTGGTTTTGAAGCCATTGTGGAAACCCATTTCCAATCTTGCAAGAACTGAGATCAATTTCTATTAACTGGAATGGAGGCAGCCACTCACTTGAAACATTGAATGTCAACTTACTGTTATAAGCTGCAAACAAGTACTCCAACATTGAAAGGTTAGCAAAATGGGATTCATAAACTACTCCTTCCAAAGAATTATTATAGACATCAAGAGAACGGAGCTTGGAGAGTTGCCCAATTGAAACCGGAATAGTCCCACTTAACTTATTGTCGTATAGAGACAAAGTTGTTAAAGCAGCTAATCTTCCAATGGATTCTGGAATGGGACCTGTTAAGTGGTTACCATGTAGAACTAACACTTGTAACAACTTCAATTTACTCACAGATTCTGGAATGGGACCTGTTAAGTGGTTACCAGATAGAGCTAACTGTTGTAACAACTTTAATTCACTCACAGATTCTGGAATGGGACCTGTTAAGTGGTTATCATGTAGATATAACTGTTGTAACAACTTTAATTCACTCACAGATTCTGGAATGGGACCTGTTAAGTGGTTATCATGTAGATATAACTGTTGTAACAACTTTAATTCACTCACAGATTCTGGAATGGGACCTGTTAAGTGGTTATCATGTAGATATAACTCTTGTAACAACTTTAATTTACTCACAGATTCTGGAATGGAACCTGTTAAGCTGTTACGGGAGAGATCTAAATGTTGGATGTTTGAAAGGGTAGTAAGATTATGAAGAACATGAGATAGAGGTGTCTCTTTCAGGTTACAATCTGACAAGTGGAGCTCTAATAAAGAAGGGCTCATGCTTAGCAACTTTAAAAAGCTGGATGAAAAGTTTAATGCAGCACCAACAGGATATGAAAGATCCAGGAATTGTAAGGATGTCATGTTTTGAAAAAAGCGAGGGAGTTTATCGGTGAAAATATTCTCGCTAAGATCCAGCTGTTTGATGTTGGAAAGTTTAGAGCTAAAATTACGAAGTGGGCTTCGATCGTCAATCAAAAGACCACAATTTGACAACTTTAACACTTTTAACGAAGGAGCCATGTAAAACCCCACATCAAGGATTTTTGCTCCAGTAAGATTCACTTTACTCAAGTCAAGATAAGCAAGTGACGAAAGGCCGGAAATCCAGGAAATATCATGTGACATGAGGTCACTGGAATAGTATGAATGAAGATCAAGAATCTTTAAATGAGAAAGATTTCCAATGTGATAAGGAATAATACCAGAAAAAGCTGAATAGGAGAGATTGAGGTAAGTGAGTTGGTTCAAGGATCCAATGAACTCAGGGATCCGATTTCCTTGAAAATCGTTCCCACTCAAGTCTAAGTATTTTAGATGCCTCAACTCTCGTAAACAAGTGCTCAACTTTTTTCCAACTAAGTATTCTCTATAAGAAGTATAGTGATCACCTCTAAGATGAAGACTTTCAACATTTGCAGTGACACCATCACACGTGACTCTTTCCCAACGGCAACAATCATCGCCAACCCATGATGACAACATATCATATGATGGCGATCTATCATGGCCAATGGTGACACTATGTTTGAACTCGAGAAGAGCTAGGCGCTCATGCTCAAAGCAAGCCACCGTGCTATTTCTATTTGGAGCAGCCAAACAGGATGTTGTGGTTGCAACCAAAAAAATAGTTAAAATAATAAAATGGAGCCCCAAACCCCATTGATACCCCATTATATAATCTAACAACAGTGATTAAGCTTGAAAAAAAATATATGAAATGTAAAGATGGATTATTATGATGTAGCGATGGATTTGAGATTAACCAAACAAGTTCATTTATAGATCTAGAAATGATGGAAAAGTATAGCCATGGAAGACTTGGAAGTCAATACGAAAGATTATATCCACAAATTAGTAATCTTAGGGTCCTACTCTGTTTTTCCATGTCTTCAGGCAACAAACTTTGAAGTCAACATCCCCTGAAAACGAAAGCGAAGACAGATTTGAAACAAATATGCAATGTTCTGGTGCAGTCTGCTATGTGGCTCTGCTGTGGTGGCGGGAAGGGACGGTGGGTTGCGACGGTTGTGATGCTGCAGGTGACAGAGAGAGAAGAGAGAGTAGAGGCGGTGGTACTATGGTGGTAGAACCATGAAAGTGAGCTCTGTTGTTAAACGCTTCCATGAATTTCTCACGAACAAGAGCCATCTTCTGTTTTTACACTACATTTTCCCTTTTGTGGTGAATCATTTTGACGTATTTCATAAACGTCTTTGTATTCTCCATGTTGTTGTTGCAAAAATTCTAAGGATCTCGATTGACTCACGCGTGAAGCCGAATCATGTTGATGCTGATATGGCAACCAAATTATATGGACTTTGCTTTGAACCCTCTTCCTTTGACATTTCTGTTGTCAAACAAACTGATATGCAGCGGATTTGGATCGATAGATAATGAAACCGAGAACAATCGTTAATGGATTGATTGAATTAGTTTGGAATTGTACAATACACAACCTATATATACATTGTCTGGATAACTGTTTGGTGGTTAAAAGCAGTTAAACAGATTCGCTGTGTACGCAGTTTTAATCCTAATAGTATCGTACATACACACACTTTACATACAGTAATATTTACATAAAACACAAATTAACATAGTTTGAATTTACTAAATAACAATTTCTTGGCAATAAACATCTTTATTGGCGTTCCGTTTACTCTTCTATTTGATGGAGATTTTCTTAAGTCAGATATAATCTGCATTAACCAATATTGAATTAGTATACTTCATACAACATAATAGATCGATAATACTTATTACTCAATTAATAAGATTAGGGATATGTACACTTAAACAAAGTCAACAGTTGGGAAACGATTGTCAACTGTTAAAATCTTCCCATCACAAACAAAAAAAGAACGGTTTGATCTATACAAAATCTTCCAGTTCAGCAATAATTAATCTTTGAGAAGGTATAAAAAAATACATCATTACCAAAAGTTTGAACTAAACAAAAGTTTTGAATCCAAGATAAGAGTCGGTTTAAACTTAAGCCTACAAAATGACTGGGTAGGGTCATGTAATGGGTCATACAGGGTTCGGTCAGAAACGTGTCAGTTTGGTTTGGGTCAAAGACAGTTTTTTGTTTATCAAAATGGGTTCGGGTTCAAATAGGGAGTCATATTAAAAACGATTCACAATTCTGAATAGTAGATAATTATTGCTTTAACTAATTTGTTGAGCTGATGATTCTAATCGAACACCAAATCAACTGAAGTATATATTGTCTAACAAAAGCATTGAAACCAAATTAACAGAAGCATATATTGTCTGCTCTGAATAATTTTTTTTTTTTTTTTTTACATTTTGTTGATGTTTTTCTGAAAACATTACTGTCTATTAACATACAAGACACGTGATTCTGGTGAATATATCAGTTCCCAAATTAGTAAGAAATTAAAGTTAGTGACTTGGTGTTCACTGTGTACGTAAATAGTGTCATAAAAACCATTTAAACAGCACAAGTGCAATGCCGTACAGATATATATACACACATACCCACATCATATAACACATATGGAATCCTAAAAGCAATATCAAAATGAAAAACAAGCAATGATAATATGTATGTGAATTATTGGAATTCGAGTGGATCTGTTACAAAAAACACAGTGAAAACTAGAACAGTTGATTACAAAAGATTGATGATCTTATTGAATGATTGAATACGATAACAAGAATCAAAACAATTACAAAGATTAAAGAATTAATCAGAGAACCCCAATTTAGACATTGGAGCCCTAATTTTAACCTAACAGATTATAACGACTCTAATTCAATATTTACACTATCAGTCCCTGAAAGTTACACTTCTGGTCCTCCATAATATTGCACTCCACTGTTTATAGACAAAACGTTGTAACAGCTTGAGTCCTCTCTTATAAAACTTTGACAAGTTGTCATAATTGCCCCCTAAACTTTATTGACTTTTGTTGACCGGCTTGATTTTGACTTTTCCTTTAACAATCTCCACCTAAGTCTAAAACAAGCTCACCCCAAACTCATTGAATCAACACAAAACATGAATTTAGGCCCTGGTAAAGCCTTTGTCATCACATTAGCTGGATTAAGATCAGTTCCAACCCATTTGATCTCTACCTCCTTTGAAACAATAACATCTCTTATCCAAAACATCTTCACATTGATGTGTTTGGTCCTCTCATGAAATACACTATTCTTTGAGAGTTGTACAGCCCAGAGTTATCACAATTCACCTCAACATTGTCCAAACTCACACCCAGATCAGCAACAATGCCCTTAAGCCATAAAGACTCTTTTATTCCTTCTGTTAAAGCAATAAACTCTGCTTCAGTTGTGGACAGTGCAACAACATGTTGTAATTCTGATTTCCAGCTTACCACATTTCCCAAAACAGCAAATGTGTAACCTGTAATAGACTTCCCATTATCTTTATCTTTAGCATACTCAGCATCCACAAAACCTCTGACCATTTTACCCTCAGTTCCAGTTTTATCCCCAAACTTCAAACCAAGTTTCTTTGTACCAGCCAAATACCTAAGAATCCATTTAACAGCTGCCCAATGATTCTTTCCCGATTTGCCATATATCTACTGACAACACTCACAGCATAAGCTATATCAGGTCTTGTGCAGACCATGATATACATAAAACTCCCTACTGTATTTGCATATGGAACTTTACTCATATAATTTGTCCGTTCATCAGTCTTTGGACAATCTTGTTTTGACAAATTAAAATGAGCAGCCAATGGAGTTGTAACAGGCTTACAATCTTCCATTCCATAGCTCTTCAACACTTTCTCAATATATGAAGATTGAGACAGTGTTAAGGTCTTCTTTGATCTATTTCTGTGAATCTCCATGCCTAATATCTTCTCAGCTTCACCTAAATCCCTCATATCAAATTCTTTCATCAGCAACTGCTTAGTTTCTTCTATCTGACCTTTGTCTTTACATGCTATCAGCATATCATCAACATATAAAAGCAAGTAGACAAACTTGCCCCTGTCATACTCCCAATGATAAACACAACTATCATATGGACTTCTCTTGAAACCACTGCTCACTATGTACTCATCAAATCTTCTATACCATTGTCTAGGAGATTGTTTGAGCCCATATAATGATCTTTTCAACAAACAATCTTTACTCTCCTATCCCTTCACTTCATACCCCTTAGGCTGAGCCATATATATCTTCTCTTCTAAACTGCCATGTAGGAAAGCAGTTTTTACATCCATTTGTTCTAATTCTAGATCAAATGTTGCCACTAAGAATAATATAATCCTTATAGAAGTGTGTTTGACTATAGGAGAAAAGATCTCATTGTAGTCAACACCAGCCTTTTGTGTGAATCCTTTTGCCACCAATCTTGCCTTAATCCTTGGACCCTCTCCTTCTTTCATACCTTCTTTTAACTTGTAGATCCACTTGCAAGATACTAGCTTCTTATCAGGAGGCTTATCAGTTAATTCCCATGTATCATTCTTATATAGTGATTCCATTTCTTCATTCATAGCTGAACACCACTTTTCTTTATTACTGGACACAATAGCTTCTTCATATGTTAGTGGTTCATGTATACTTTCAAACTCAGCTGCTGTGAAGGCCACAGCTGAGATTCCTTCTTCATGATCCCTATACCTCAAAGGAACTCTTATTTCCCTTCTTGGCCTATCTTTTGCTATACTTGTACCAGGAGCATTATTATTTCCAGAAATGCCCTCAGTCACAGATTCTTCTTGTATACTTTCACTAGGCTCCGCCTCAATTTGAACCCCCTTGTTTTCTTCAAAACTTTCATTATCATACTTCAAGTTATTGCCCAGCAAATCTTTATACAACACCTCTTCTCTGAACTTGACATTTCTACTATGAAACACTCTAGGCCCTTCCCCTTCCATTCTCCATAGTTTGTGACCCTTAACCCCATTAGTGTATCCTAGAACAACACACTTAATAGCCCTGGGATTAAGTTTTTCCTGACTTATGTGGGCATTAGCTAGAGAACCAAAAACTTTCAAGTCACTATACTCACTATAATCCTGCTTCACTCCCGTCCACACCTCCATAGGTGTCTTCATAGATAAAGACATTTCAGCATTTCAGCATACATCTTAATCTTTCACAAATGGTTCTATTCATTCTTTCAACCAAACCATTTTGTTTGAGGTGTACCAGGAATAGTCAAGTGACTGTCTATTCCATGTGTCTTACAATATTGATTAAACTGATTATTGCAAAACTCCAGACCATTATCTGTTCTCAGTTTCTTAACCTTCTTACCAGTTTGATTTTCAACCAAAACTTTCCACTCTTTGAATTTTTCAAATGCATCATTCTTGTGTTTAATAATATATAGCAATACCCTCCTGGAATAATCATCCACTATGGACATATAATATCTTGCACCCCCTAATGATTCATTTCTTGCAGGACCCCACAAATCAGAGTGCACATATTCTAAAATGCCCCTGGTTGTGTGTCTGCCTTTTGAAAACTTTACCCTTTTATGTTTTCCCATTACCCTTTTATGTTTTCCCATAGTCACTATTATTCAACTCATCAATGACTTGTTGTTTGTTTAATTCAACAAGTCCTTGACTACTAATATGACCTAGCCTTTTGTGCCATAAAAGAGCAACAGAATTACCTTCCTCAAGAGCAATAGAAACTAAACTGGCCAACATGATCTGACCATTAAGCAAATAGGTATTGTTACCACTTCTTGTCCCTGACAACAACACCGGAGACCCTCTGATCAACTTTGCTTTTCCATCTTTTAAACTGACATGACATCCTTCTTTCTCAAAAGTGCCAAGAGACAATAGGCTTCTCTTCAGATCAGGGACATATCTCACATTCTTGATATCAACCTCCTGTCCATTACTCATCTTTACAGTTATAGTTCCCATTCCAACAACCTTACATGGCCTGTCATCTCCCAACTTTACAGACCCAAGATTCATCATCTTTAGATCTTTAAAGTACTCTTTGACAGGTATCATATGGAATGAACACCCAGAGTCCATAACAGGTTTTTCTTTCTCATCTGTGCTTGTTACACACAAAACATCAGAACTCTCATAACCATCTGATCCTTCATCTTGAGAAACACTACTGGATTGTCCTTTAAAACTGACATTTGACTCAGTTTTCTTCTTCTTGAATTCTGGACAATCTTTCTTCAGATGTTTTTCTGAATTACATACAAAACACCTTCTCTTGAACTTAGACTTTGATCTTCCCTTGTTCTTTGATCCATTACTTCTCTGCTCAGGCCTTCCTCTCACAAATAACCCCTCTCCACCTTCTTCTTTCACATCAGACCTCTTCTTTAATTCTTTTGAATTCAGAGCAGCCAAAACCTCTTCCATTGTCAAGGTTTCTCTGCCATACATAAGAGTATCTACAAAGTGCTCATATGAAGATGGTAAAGATGTGAGAAATATTATAGCTTGATCTTCATTATCCAATTCAACCTCAATGTACTCAAGATCCAAGATAAGTTTATTAAACTCATCTGTGTGATCTTCCAGCGACTTTCCTGAATTCATCTGAAAAGTTTATAATCTCTTCTTCAAATACAGCCTATTAGCCAAAGATTTAGTCATATACAATGACTCTAACTTGGCCCATATCCCTGCTGCACTTGCTTCTTTAGAGACTTCTCTCAAGACTTTATCTCCTAGGCTTAAGATGATAGCACTATGTGCTTTTTTCAAGAATATCCTTCTTCTCCCTGTCTGTTAATGTAGCAGGAAGATTAGCCTCACCCAACAGTGCATCACTAACCCCCTGATGCACTAACAGAGCCCTCATCTTCACACGCCAGAGACTAAAGTCATTCTTCCCATCAAACTTTTCTAATTCAAACTTAGTCGACGCCATTGCTGCTTTTAATCCGAGATCATTTGATGTGCAAGCCTCCTATACCCATCACAATTAATCCTAACTAAACTATTACAATACATTCCTAATATCTACATGCATATCCTATAATATTACACATACTTTATACAAATACAAAGCATAAATATGTTCAAGTATCAAATATAATCTAAATATAACTTCTAGTTTAATCAACTTCAACACTTCACACAAGGAAGTTTTCAAAGCCCCCGGTAAATTTCCATTTATAAAAAGAAATATAATTAATAAGGAATACAATGCTTCACAAACAACCACTAATATATATATATATATATATATATATATATTTTTAAATTTCGGAGTTAAAATGCATTAATAAACTTAGAAATTTCTTTCATACTTAAAATAAGTATTGTGTCCCAGGTCTCATTTTTATGCCCTAGAAGTGCCGCGAGGCCGCGTGGGCCATTCTGTTTTGGCCCTTTTCTACTCCCCTTAACCTTAGGCTATATCGAATGAAATGGAGCCCCCAAGGGGCTCCATTGTGCCACATTAGCACCATGTGTGCAATTGCTTCCAATAAAGCCCCCCTTTAACATCCAAGAAATGGGTTAAAGCCTCAACGTAACACCCCCCTATTTTCCTTTTACTATTAGTATAATTGAAGTGGGAGCAACAAAATTTCTATTGATACTCGTTACTAGGCCACTCCCAACACCCCCCCCCCCCAATAGCACCCCCGCAACGGTATTGGTGCCACAATTAGTCTTATGTGGCATGGGGAGTTACCACATACCACACAGCCTTATCGTATATAATCCTTTTCTAAAAACATATGAGTAAAATTTTATTTTGGTCATATGAGGTTCAGAGCTAAAAGGTCAAATATCTTGTTTAGAGTCAAAGTGCAAAAGTCAACTTCCATGCGCGATGCAGAAGTAGAAAAGGCCAATTTCCAGATTATTGTCAAATATGCAAAGGTCAAACTGTCATAAGGAGCTTTGTTGAATCCGAAATCAGGATTTGTGGTCAACACTCAACAGCGAAAATGCCAAAATTACTGCATCGAATCAATCCAAAATTTATTTGTTAAAGAACCATAAAAGTCAACAACAGAGCTATCTTGAATGAGGCTAAAAATCAAAAGTCAATGATGTCTTATATTTAGTGATTAATTTCTGTTATGAAGATTGTAATTTGCTAAATGGAAAAAATGTGGATCTTGGTGTGCTAGTTGATGTTGGCTGGAAATTAGCATTATTGATGATTTCAATGTTGATGTAATACAAAATAAAATTTTGGTAATAAACAGGAAAAATGCATTTGATGGTTGCAATTAGTCAAACATAGCCAATTTTTAACAAGAACAAAAGTCAAAGGAAATGAATGGTCAAAATGGATTATATATTAAGTTGGCTAAATCTAACAGAACAGTCGAAGTAAAATGAGCATGAGAAAATATGGAAATAAACTGATATGGGTTAGGAGAAATGTAATTTCTTTAAAAGATCAGCAAAGGTTCAAGGAAAGTAATGGAATGGAAAGTTGGTTATAAAGTCATGATCAAGATCAGGATCATGATAATGTTTGGACTTTGGAATGATGTGTATTTCCAGATATCCATATCCGTTAATAAAATGTATGTTGGTAATTTGAAGTCAACAGAAAGCAAATTGATGTGGTAAACTAAGAGTTTTGATCATTTGAAGGTATTTGCTATTGATTTACTTGACTGAAAATGTTGTATTCATCGCCGAAATATATTAAACTTTGCTTCTGAGGATCAATGGAGTTTCATAAATAAGGAATATGGACACTTAAAGAAAGCCAACAGTTGGGGAATGTTTATGAAAGCTCATGATATGGGTCAAACAAGCGGGAAAAGTAGTTAAAATAGTTAGTTGGTTAGGAAGGGTAAAAGGGTCATTTCAATTGTTGTAGTGTGACTATAAAAGTCAAACAGTTACAATCATTGAGATCAGTTAATAAACAAACCAACTTTCCCGCCATTGTCTTCTTCTTCCATCTATCTCTCTCAATCCTTCCACCATGCTCAATAAAAATATGAGTTATAAAAAGGTTTAAAAAAAAAAAGTCATACATTCCTTACTTTTTCAAAAAATAACTTAATATAGGCAAATGAAAAGTTTAAAACATTAATTCCTTATTATTTTTTTTATAGTAGGTGACTTTCTATATTGTGGCAGAGTTTATCATTTGTCAAACACTTTTTGTTTTAAGTTATTAACTTTTTGAAAAAAAAAAAATTATAAGAAGCTGGAAATAAGGACAACCAAACAAGAGAAAACAAAGAAAGAAATAAAAATATGAGTATGGAAACCCAAGCCGAGAGAAAGTGAGTTATTTATACTCACTCTCGAACCTTCTGGGAAACACACCGACTTAAACAGATTTTAAAACAAACTCAACGGGCTGGACTTTTATTGACTAGCCCAATAAACTTGGCCCACTAAACTTTTACAGCTGATCCAGTCCAAACGTGAAGCTCCTGCCCAGTCCCTGCTCCTGTCCAGCTCAGCAATGGGCCCACAGCCTGAAACAAAACGCTTAACCCAGAAATAAATACACACACAAACTAAAGATAAAATTGTAACTATAATAAAGAGGATATAAATTCAACAATTACAAACCCTATAACCATGACCGAACGATCTGAATCAAACAAAACTCCAATCAATCACATGACGAAGAATGAACCAGCAATCAATTGACGAAAACAGAAACAGCCAAGTTCAAACCATTAATGGGGATGAAACAATGTTACACCAAATTGGGAAGAATTAAGAGGTGCTCTTGAGGTAAGATTTGGAAACCTATTTGATGATCCAATGTTTGATCTTAAAATTTTTAAACAAACTTCAAATGCCAAAGATTACCATGATGAGTTTGATATACCCCCTGAGTATGCCTTAAGTTGTTTTTTGGCTGGCCTTGATGAAGAGACACACTTGCATGTAAGAATGTTTCAACCACAAAACTATTCAAAAAGCCTATAGTTTGGTTAAGTTGAAGAAGCAAGCCAAAAGTTTAAGAAAACAAAATGGAATGGCAAACCCGTCCATGATCAAAAAAAAAAAAAAAAAAAAAAAAAAAAAAAAAAAAAAAAAAAAAAAAAATCTTACCCAATCCTAAACAAATAACTAATAGAAATACCTATAAACCTCATTTTGCTAAGGAAACTTTTAAACTGAAGAATTTGAAGAAAGAAAGGCTAAGGGCTTTTGTTATTTTTGTGATGAAAAGTTTGTGAGAGGTCATAATTGTAGGGGTAAAAGACCTCAATTGTATCACATAGAAATGGATTTGAGTGATGATGAAGAGGAGGGTATGTTTGATGATTTTGATATGGAACTGGCTCAGACTCAGATATCACTAAATGCAGTAGAAGGAAATAGTAGTTAATTATCAAACTCTAAGAATAACAGGCCATTATGGGAGGTTTAGATTGCAAATACTAATGGATACAGACTTGATCAAGGAACAATGGTGTGTATATATGTATGGATAATTGGATGTGTATGTACAGTGAACATTTAAAATCCTCATACTTGGCACATGGAGTTTTATACAGACTTGCTAATGACTGTAATTTTTCAAAGTGCGATAGGAGGCAAAAAAAAAAAAAAAAACTAAAATGGATGGCTGCTTTACTGATTCTACAAACATCACAACAGTTGTTGACGAAATTAACCTACATAATACGCACAAGCTTTCATCATAACAGTTTTCTGAAGCAGTGGTGCTAATTAAGAAGCATTTTATCAAAGCTTTAGAGGCTTTATGTCACACAAGCATTTTATCGAACATGTGGTGCGCATAAATTTTTAACTGGACAGCTTTGTTAGAAGATAACGATGTGAAGAAGTGAGAAATTTTATTGCATATTTAAAGTGTTGTCATCTTCTGGTTTTATACCATCACACCAAACTCATATTCTTACATAAATTTAGAAAAGAATCATAAAAAATTGAAGTGTGTTTGATTCTTCGTAGATAACTAAGAACGCCCTGTAATGATGATTTCTTTGAATTGGGACTTTAGTTGTTGAAGACGACCTTTCATAAAAATGGTTCATCTAACATATAAGATTAATAGAATTTCATTTTTCCATGTGTACACATTATATATAATATTGACGCCAACAAATCGTAACCGTTTTTTGTTTAAATGTGACCGTCCGATCAACAAATCGTACACATTATATATAATACCACCGTCTCTGCATTCCTTTGCTCTGTTCCTAATTGCAGATTGCTTAACAATCATCACAACTGAAAATTAGTTAAAACTCAAGATTTGTATACTAGGGTTACGATCGGAGGCAAACCCCGAAATTTGATCATCGCCATATCACTACTAAGCCCCTCAACCAGCGAAGGTTTTACGCCAGAATTTGATCGTCGGCCATGGTGATTCAAGGTATAATAACCGACTCTGTCAATTCTCGGGTTTCTAAAGTTAATTGATTCATTTGCTTTTCTTGATTGTACATCAACAACACAAAAGGCAACAAGACGATGGGGGTTAAGTTGTTGTGCCTGCTCCGGTGGTTTTTATTCCTGTCCTTGTGTCGGTGACTGCAAATTAAACTAACTGGGTTTTGTCTGAAGATGAGAGGTTATGATCTTACTATTTCTTTAATTTGCTATAAATTGATTTGTACATTTAGTCAGTTTTTAGTACTTGCAAAGAAAGAAAAAAAAAGGCTTTACATAAGGGAAATGATTATTGACTATCTAAAGTGGATCATTACTTTCTTT
The DNA here is from genome assembly GCA_030844895.1 of Ambrosia x helenae. Lineage (NCBI taxonomy): Eukaryota > Viridiplantae > Streptophyta > Magnoliopsida > Asterales > Asteraceae > Ambrosia > Ambrosia x helenae. The sequence goes on along the minus strand of CM061230.1, from coordinate 6,802,724 downwards.
CAAGTCAATATGTACATGTTTTTAGATTTTGGTATACTATTAAGTTAACTAAATCAACTCGAATTGAAGCAACATATTCGTGTTTGGGGTGTTTGTGGAGTCGATGCAGTGTTCTTATGACGAGCGACTCAACAACATGCCTATAATGATGCAACAACCATTATACACTGGATGCGGCCTTCAGGTAATACTTGGTTTATAACTTTTATAATCATTTTTACAATAAATGCAGAAAACAAAGAAATATTAGTATGTATATGATTTTGTATAATTCCTTTGAGCTATCAATACGTTTTTGTATAAATTTGTTGTACTACCCGTCCAACGGACGGGTATAAAACTAGTATTTAATTATTTACACAAGTCTATAGACCCAAACAATAGCTTCCACAATAGAACGGAAGTGCAAGAAACAAAGAATGGTTCACTATTTTTCAAAAAAAAACCAATAAGTTAATAAGTTGTTTGGCTAAGCTAGAAGTGATTTCTCTTTTGGCTTTTTGATATAACTTAAAAAGCTTTTTTGGAGGACTAAGAAATACTGGCTTTTTGTTTTGGCTTTTGCCTTTTGAAATATAAATTATAGATCTACCCACTCACCCTTTGCATTCATGAAGATTCATTTGCACTTTTTGGTCACTATACGTAAAAACTTAAACCAAACACCTTAAAAAAAGCTTATTGACTTATTGGCTTTCCCGATCACAATATCTAATTCAAACGTTTAACCCCATCTCCAATAAAGCTTGTAAAAGAGTGACATGTAAAGATGGAATCTTGTGATGAAAGTGACGGGTTCTTGAGATTTAATTAATCTTGTTCTTATATATATATATATATATATATATATATATATATATATAGGATATATATATATAGGTCAATTATTAAATAAAACCCGTTTGAGTTGAGAAAACCCTCGAAAACCCATGTAAAAAAACATTTTTTTTATTTGGAAAAAAATAACAAAAGTAAAATACATGTTTGTAAGCGTTTTGGGCCAAAAAATAAAAAAAAGCGCCAATGGGATTTTTTTTTAAATAAACAAAGTTGCTAAAAACATAGGTAAATAGCCGAAAACATATGCTTTTTTAGCAACTTTGTTTATTTTTTAAAAAAATCCCATCGGCGTTTTTTTTTTATTTTTTTGCCCAAAACGCTTACAAACATGTATTTTACATTGGTTATTTTTTTCAAAAAAAATAATGGTTTTTTACATGCGTTTTCAAAGGTTTTCTCAACTCAAGAGGGTTTCCAAAATATCATTTCCCTATATATATATATATATATATAATATATATATATATATATATATATATATATACAAACTAGTAGAAACATAACTATTTCGCGAAGACTTGAAGTCAAAATCGCAATGTCTATAAAGAAGAACACGTAATTTGTAGATGCGGCTATGTTTTTCATTTTCCACATAGAAAAACTGGGAACGTCAATACCACAATTTCTAACATGAACACATAATTTGTATACCCAGCTATTTTTTTCATTTTCCACAAATATAGACTAGGAAGTCAAAACCCGCAATTTCAATCAAGAAGAACAAGTAATTTGTAGACCCAGCTCAGTTTTCATTTTTCCTCGCTGGAAGACTTGGAAGTCAATAACTCAATTTCTATGAAGAAGAACACATAATTTGTAGACCATGCTCTGTTTTTCAATTCCTTGTAGAAAGACTTGGAAGTCAATACCTTAATTTCTATAAAAAAAAAAACAACACGTAATTTGTAGACCCTGCTCTATTTCATATTCCTCATAGGAAGACTTTGAAGTCAATACCTCAATTTCTAACAAGAAGAACACGTAATTTGAAGACTCAGCTCTGTTTTTCATTTTCCTCATAGAAAGACATAGAAGTCAATACCTCAATTTCTATCAAGAAGAACACGTAATTTGTAGACCGTGCTCTGCTTTTCTCATTTTCCTCGTAGAAAGACTTTAAATTCAAGGGAAATTGGATTTAAACACACTCAACTATTGACAATTGGCCGCTGACACACTGAACTACAAAATTGACCAACACCACACTGTACTTTCAACTTATTGGCCTGTATCACCCCAGACTAACCATGGTTAATTTTTGCTGACTTGGCATGTTGACGTGTCCATTTTTGCTGACGTGGCAGGTGACGTGTCCATGCCACGTTAGCTTATTCCCCATGCCACATCAGCAAAAATGGACACGTCACCATGCCACGTCAGCAAAAAGTAACCATGGTTAGTATGAGGGTGATACAGGCCAATAAGTTGAAAGTACAGTGCGGTGTTGTTCAATTTTGTAGTTCAGTGCGTCAGCGGCCAATTGCCAATAGTTTTAGGGTGTTAAAATCCAATTTCCCTAAATTCAATACCCCAATTTCTATATATAAAAAAAGAATAAGTAATTTGTAGACTCTGCTTTTTTGTTATTTTCCACATAGAAAGACTTGAAAGTCAATACCACATTTTTCTATCAAGAAGAATACGTAATTTGTAGACTCTGCTCTGCTTTTCATTTTCCTCATAGAAAGACTTCGAAGTCAATACCTCAATTTCAAACAAGAAGAACAAGTAATTTTAAGAATCTGCTCTATTTTCATTTTCCTCATAGAAAGACATGGAAGTCAATGCCACACTTTTTTTTATCAAAAAGAACAAGTGATTTGTTGACCTGCTCTATTTTTCATTTTCCTCATAGAAAGACTTGGAACTCAATACCTCAATTTCTTTCAAGAAGAACACACAATTTGTACCTCAATTTCTACTAAGAAGAACACGTAATTTGTAGACCCTGCTCTGGTTTTCATTTTCCTCATTGAAAGATTTGGAAGTAAATACCTTAGTTTCTATCAAGAAGAACACGTAATTTGTAGAACCTGCTATGTTTTTCATTTTCCTCACAAAAAGATTAGGAAGTCAATACCTCATTTACTAAAAAGAAGAACACGTAATTGGTAGACCCTCTCTGTTATTCATTTTCTTTACAAAAATACTTGAAAGTCAAAACCTCAATTTCTTTAAAGAAGAACACGTAGTTTGTAGACCCTGCTCTCTTTTTTTCATTTTCCTCATAGAAAGACTTGGAAGTCAATACCTCAATTTCTATTAAGAAGAACATGTAAATTGTAGAGACCACTCTGTTTTTAATTTTCTTCATAGAAAGACTTGGAAGTCGATACCTATACCTCAATCAAGAAGAACACGTAATTAATAGACTTTGCTTTGTTTTTCATTTTCCTTACAAAAAGACTTTAATACTTCAATTTCTACCAAGAACACAGAATTTGTAGACCCGATTTCTGTTTTTCATTTTCCTTATAGAAAGAATTGGAAGTCAATACCTCAATTTCTATCAAGAAAAAGACATAATTTGTAGATCATGCTTCGTTTTTCATTTTCCTCATAGATAGACTTGGAAGTCAATACCTTAATTTCTATCAAGAAAAACATGTAATTTGTAGACCAAATTTTGTTTTTAATTTTCCTCCTAGAAACTTGGAAGTTAATACCTCAATTTCATTCAAGAAGAACACGTAATTTGTAGACCCTACTTTGTTTTTAGTTTTGCTCATACAAAGACTTGGAAGTCAATAACTCAATTTCTATCTAGAAAAACATGTAATGTATAGAACCTGCTATGTTTTTTGTTTCCTCGTAGAAAGGCTTGGAAGTCAATACCTCAATTTCTATCAAGAAGAACATGTAATTTGTAGACCCTACTCGGTTTTTCATTTTCCTCATAGAAAGACTTTGAAGTCAATATCTCAATTTCTATCAAGAAGAACACATAATTAGTAGACCATGCTTTGTTTTTCAATTGTCTCACAAAAAGACTTGGAAATCAATACCTCAATTTCTATCAAGAAGAATACATAATTTGTAGACCCTACTTTGTTTTCAATTTTCCTCATAGAAACAATTGCAAGTCAATACCAAAATTTCTATCAAGAAGAACGCGTAATTTGTAGACCGTGCTCTGTTTTTTATTTTCCTCATTGAAAGACTTGGAAGTCAATACCTCAATTTATATCAAGAAGAACACGCAATTTGTAGACCCTGCTCTGCTTTTGATTTTCCTCATACAAAGTCTTGGAAGTCAATACCTCAATTTATATCGATAAGGACACGTAATTTGTAGACCCTACTCTGCTTTTAATTTTCCTCATAGGAAGACTTGGAAGTCGATACCTATGTTTCTATCAAGAAGAACACGTAATTTGTAGACCCTGCTATGTTTTCATTTTCCACATAGAAAGACTTGGAAGTCAATACCGCAATTTCTATCAAGAAGATCACGTAGTTTGTAGACCCTGCTATGTTTTCCATTTTCCACAAAGAAAGATTAGAAAGTCAATAACGCAATTTTTATCCAGAAGAACTCGTAATTTGTAGACTCTAACGTGTTTTCCATTTTCCTCATAAAAAGACTTGGGGTTCAATACCTCAATTTCTATCTAGAAGAAACATAATTCGTAGACGTTGCTCTGTTTTTCATTTTCCTCGTTGAAAGACAATACCTCAATGTCTATCAAGAAGAAAACGTAATTTGTAGACCCTACTCTGTTTTTCATTTTCCTAATAGGAAGACTTTGAAGTCAATACCTCAATTTCTATCAAGAAGAACACGTAATTTGTAGACCCTACTCTGTTTTTCATTTTCCTTATAGAAAGACTTGGAAATCAATACCTCAACTTCTATCAAGAAGAACACGTAATTTGTATACCTTACTTCATTTTTCATTTTCCTCATAGAAAGACTTGGAAGTCAATACCTCAATTTACATCAATAACAACACGCAATTTGTAGACCCTGCTTTGCTTTTCATTTTCTTCATAGAAAGAATTTGAAATCAACATCTCTTGGATATTTCCATTAATAAAAAAAATATGAATCGATACAAGCACTAGTGTATTTTGAAAATTGTATTCATAGTTTAAAACGTATTGTAAAATAATCTAGTGCTGGAAGGCCCTCGGTTATACTTTTTCTCCCTAATTTGGTCTTGGGCCGCCGACCCATTCTTAGTCAGGTTTTGATCAGCCTGTTGTTAACAATCTAAAGGCTTAAATTGGTTCGATTGTGAATTGGGACTTTATGTGATATAGTTAAATTTTTTTTTGTTAGTTGGTTGCCATTTACTGAGTTTCGGTCATTAGAGTGAACGGAGTGGGGTAGGTTGCCAACCCAAACCCCAAACACCATCTCCATTGTTGGGTTTGTTGGACATGGTCCAAGAAAAATATAGGAATCCTATCTAATGAAATAAACTCCATTGATTTCCCTTTATTCAACCGTACAACTCAACTTAAGCTAGTAAAAAAGTGAAACGTAAAGATGAATTCTTATGATGAACTAATGGGTTGTTGAGATTAACAAATCTGGTTTATTAATAATTAACAGAAAGTTATTATAATGGAAGACTTAGAAATTTCAATCCACAAACCCGTGTTCTTTGGGTCCTCCTCTCTTTTTCTTTTTCCTCACACAAAGACTTTGAAGTCAATAAAGAAACCTAAAGGAACTTCTCTTCCAACACCAACACACATCGGTTGTGACATTATACCAATGGATATTTCCATTATAACAAAATACGAATTAAAATTTTATGGATACTTCAAAATGTATTAGTACGATCAAAATTTTATTTCACACATATATATAAATTAAGCCCACATTTTATATTCATAGTAAATGTTTTGTAAAGACCTTAACATTTTCCCTTAGATTTATGAAAATAAAGTTTGAAAGTATTTACAAAATTGATTTAGATGTTTAAATTGAGAATAAAGCTAAATATTGAGATCTATATTATAACATAATGTGAAATTGCTAAAAGTATCTTAAAATAAAAATTAAAGCATAACAATACTCGTTATTGATCCTAATTATGTTTATTTAAAGAATGGATTGGTTTGGGTAAAAATAAATTATACATGGGTCAATATGGTTCACATCAAATTAGTCAACAGGTCAATTTGGGTCCATTTAGATCTACTCAAATTAGTTAACGGGTCCAAATGGTGAAATGGGCCGTTATTATAATTTTTTCTTTATTTAAAGAGACTCCACGCGAGTTAGCACACACATAACCATTGTTTGTCTCCATCACCTACTCCCTGTCACCGACACCATCGCCGCCACCACCGCAACTACCACCACTCTACCACCGTCATCACCATTATAGCCCGTCACCGCCACCCATTGGTGAAACCATTTTGACCACAATAACTAAATTGTTAAATTCTCATAAACTGTTCCGAACCGAACATGATTTTACCCATTACCTAAATTTTGACCCCAAATTAACCGCCCATTTTGAGAGGCCTATCAGTGATCAGATAACTAATTCATCATTAATCATCATCATCATACTCAGTTAATCCCACCAATAGCAAAAGCTAAGGTAGGGTCTGAGGATGGTAAGATGTAGACAACCTTACCTCTATCCCGTGGGAATAGAGAGGCTGCTTCCAGTGAGACCCCCGGATCGATAGTGGTTTTGTATCAAGCCTTGGATATAAGGCACATAATGCTTAGCAATTGGGACAAACCCGATTGGTGCATGTACCCCCTTGTCTTTTGGCTATCAACGCTGCCACATGATGCACGATTATCCGTCTGTCATTTTTAACGCTATTTTTCACGAAATTAGTAAAATAACGTTAAAATTAGTGCAACTTTACTTTTGCCCCCCAAGGGCCACACATATATACATTATATGCGCATAACGTTAAAATTAGTGCAACTTTACTTTTGCCCCCCTTGTCTTTTGGCTATTCATTAATTCATCATTAATGAATATTAATTGAATTTAGACAAGTTGATAACATTGAATTCATAACCAAATTGTTAAATTCTTTTTTTTTGAACGATCAACTAAAGTATTGCCGGGTACTTTGTACGCGGCCCCCAATGGCCAAAAGGGGCCAGACGGCCTCTAGTCCGTACGAACATAGCCCTTCGGCCCACCCGTCTCCTGTTCCAGGAAAAACCCGGCCCACAAACCCGCCCGAAGGCACGACGGTAGTGAACCGGTAAAACCTGGAGGGATCAGGAGTCGAACCCATGACCACAAGGGTCAAGGGTCTCTCCATCACTTCCCAACCACCTACCCACCACAAGGGTGGGGGTATCCATCACATGCCTCCCGTGAGAATCGAACCCGACTCCCCCAAAGAGAGAACCGGCCCTTTTACCACTAGGCCACATGATCAGAATTTTGACCCCAAATTAACCCGCCCATTTTGACAGGCCTATCAGTGATGAGATAACTAATTCATTATTAATGAATATTTGAATTTAGACAAGTTGATAACATTGAATTCATATGCATGGCAAACATATGTGGACTATGGTCATAAGTCCTTACATCACTTATAAGTCAACTCCCCAAGGACACGCACAAGAAAACTGCATTATTATATTTAATACCGTTAATTTGTTGTAAATGTCTAAAATGAACAAACAAGGTGTTGGATGTCACTCTGAACAACCGGTTTCGGCTCGAAATTAAAGATGACCCGTTTGAACCTTATCCAACTTGGCCTTCCCATTTTGCTACCCCTAGTTCTAAGCTATGACTAAAAACGTCGGATATGTTTTTTTTTTTTTTTTTTATAAAAACTCTAAGCAAAACTAAATAGGCCCATTTCATGTGAGAGAGGAACTTGTAATATACTTGACACACAAAAAAAAAAGTAGTTTTGGGTCTGTATCCTTAGCAGTATTCAACATTTTTCAACTACATGCAATTTCAGCATTTCAATTGCAATGAACACGTAAATTCCTAACTTGATGAATCCGAGTCGTAAAGAACTAAAGTACAACGGTCAAGATTTTATTATAATACCACATAATGGAAATTCAGATGAAGAAGGGTGGTCTTTCAGGATTGGTCGTTGTGTGGTCATATGTGCAAGAAGGGATTAAGGAAATAAGCGGATATGGGTTAGCAGACCTGATCATGATAATGCTTGGGCTGATGTTTATTTCCTGATATCAGCATAATAGATAATACTCAATTAATAAGATAAGGGACATGGACACTTAAACAAAGTCGACAGTTGGGAAATGATTGTAGCTCATTGTCAACTGTTAACCATTTGTGGCCGGATTGTGCGATTTTTTCCCATCACAAGCAACAAAGAACGGTTTGATCTTTACAAATCTTTCAGTTCAGCCATATTTAATCTTTGAGAAGTTCTAAAAAAATACATCTTACCAAATTGACTATATGGTTTTATATATATGAGGTTGAAGGAGTTGTAATTTACTCAAGTTTGAACTAAACAAAAGTGTTGAATCCAAAAGAAGAGTCTGTTTAAACTTAAGCCTGCAAAATGATTGGGTCATGTAACTGGTCATACAGGGCTCAGTCAGAAACGGGTCAGTTTGGTTTGGGTCAAAGACAGTTCTTTTATCAAAATAGGTTCGGGTTAAAATAGGGAGTCGCATTAAAAAGGTTTCACAATTCTGAATAGTAGATCATTATTGCTTTAAATAATTTCCTAACCTAATGATTCTAATCGAACACCAAATTAACAGAAGCATATATTGTCAAACAAAAGCATTGAAACCAAATTAACAGAAGCATATATTGTCTGTTCTGTTTAATTTTACAGTTGGTTGATTTCTTTCTGAAAACATTACTGTGAATTAACATAGAAGACTCACGATTCTGGTGAATGTATCAGTTAACTCACTCATGTCAATGTACTTAAATAGTGTCATAAAGAAACATTTAAATAACACAATTAAAATCAAACAAATACCATGAGATAAGTACATTACAAATATATATACACACATACCAACATCATATAACACATATATGCCTTACAAATATAGAATCCTAAAACCAATATCAAAATGAAAAACAAGCAATGATAATATGTATGTGAATTACTGGAACTCAAGTGGATCTATATGGCTGCAATCATCTCTTCATCTTGTTCACTCTTACCATGACTGCAACGTGTATCTTGTCAATGGCGTCCGCAACATACACAAAAAGATTATGTCTCCATCGCTTCTTCAACACTAAAACTACAATAACACCACAAAATCCTGTTGCAAAACCACATGTTATGTCCATATAAAACCATAACTTGCTGGGCTCATCAGTTGCTTCATGTTTGCTATCGGCTTCTATGGTTGCGTCTTCATGATTGGAACAATTCTTTGGCAACGGAGCTCCACACAGATCTTTGTTCCCTGCATATATTGATGGATCAATGAGGGTCTGTAATTGATTTCCTATCGGAATTCGGCCCGACAAGTTGTTGTTTGACAAATTCAAATGACTCAGAAAAGTCAAAGCCGTAATGCTTGAAGGGATTGGCCCACCCAACTCGTTTCCTGATAAATCGAGAGAAATTAACCCTGTCATGTTTCCAATGTGGTCTGGAATGCCTCCGCTGAGATGATTATTTGACAAATTGAGACCCACCAACCCACAAAGTGCATTTAACTCTACAGGTATGTCTCCAACAAGTTCATTGCTGGAAAGGTCCATGTTTGTGACAATTGACCATGTCTTCGTATATTCAAGAGACATGCCATTTATTACCTCAATCAACCCCTCCTCGGTATTGCCACCAATGAAATATTGTTTAGGTTTGTCAACCATACCTTGCAATTCTCCTAGACAACGAGGGATTGTTCCTGTAAAGCTGTTGTGTGCAACATCCAAAACTTGAAGCTTTAAACTTTTGCATAGAGACCGAGGAATTTCTCCGGTGAAGTTGTTGTTGCATAACCTGAAAACCTGCAATGATTTCATTTTTTCTCCAATCGATTCTGATATTATTCCGCATAACGTATTATCTCCCAAATTTAAGACCTGTAAAGAACTTATACTCCAAACTTCTTCAGGAAGCTTACCACTAAAGTTATTATCATTCAAACTCAACAACGATAATGATGACATGTGCCCTGACAAACTTGGAACGGTGCCACTTAAACCATTTGAGTTTAATTTCATGAATTCCAAATTAATTAGATTCTTAAAACATTTGGGAATTCTCCCGGTTAACCTATTTTTGGAAAGATCAAGATAAGCTAACCTTGTCCACTTGCACAAAGACTTTGGAATCGACTCCTTGAAAAGGTTATTTTGTAGAAATAAGGAAGGAACATCATCAAATGAATAAATTCCAGACTCCCACCTTGGAAGGTTGGTTAATGGTCCGCTGAGGTTGTTGTGGGAAAGATCTATGAAAGAATTTATGGGCATCTTTCGCAACCACGTGGGCAGAGGCCCTGAAATCGTTGCATTAGACAACTTTAATCTTTGAAGTTTTCTCTGATTTTGAAGCCATTGTGGAAACCTATTTTCAATCTTGCAAGAACTGAGATCTATACTTATTAACTGGAATGGAGGCAACCACTCACGGGAAACATTCAATGTCAACTTACTGTTATGACCTACATCCAAGTACTTCAACATTGAAAGGTTAGCAAAATGAGATTCATAAATTTCTCCTTCCAAAGAATTATAAGAGACATCAATAGAACGGAGCTTGGAGAGTTGCCCAATTGAAACCGGAAAAGTCCCACTTAATGTATTAAAGCATAGAGACAAAGTTGTTAAAGCAGCTAATCTTCCGATGGATTCTGGAATTGAACCGTTCAAGTCATTACCAAATAGATCTAACACTTGTAACAACTTTAATTTACTCACAGATTCTGGAATGGAACCTATTAAATTGTTATTGGAGAGATCTATCTGTTGGATGTTTGAAAGGTTAGTAAGATTATGAAGAACATGAGATAGAGGTGTCTCTTTCAGGTTACATTCTGACAAGTGGAGCTCTAATAAAGAAGAGCTCATGCTTAGCAACTTTAAAAAGCTGGATGAAAAGTTTAATGCACCACCAACAGGATATGAAAGACCCAGGAATTGTAAGGATGTCAAGTTTTGAAAAAAGCGAGGGATTTTGTCTGTGAAAATGTTCCTGCTAAGATCCAGGTGTTTGATGTTGGAAAGTGTAGTGCTAAAATTACGAAGCGGGCTTCGATCGTCAATCAAAAGACCACAATCTGACAACTTTAACACTTTTAACGAAGGAGCCATGTAAAGCCACACATCAAAGATTTTTGCTCCAGTGAGATTCGCAGAACTCAAGTCAAGATAAGCAAGTGACGAAAGGCTGGAAATCCAGGTAATATCATGTGACATGAAGCCATAGGAATATTGTCGACCAAGATCAAGAATCTTTAAATGAGAAAGATTTCCAATGTGATAAGGAATAATACCAGAAAAAGCTGAATAGGAGAGATTGAGGTAAGTGAGTTGGTTCAAGGATCCAATGAACTCAGGGACCCGATTTCCTTGAAAATCATTCCCACTCAAGTCTAAGTATTTTAGATGCCTCAGCTCTCGTAAAGAAGTGCTCAACTTTTTACTAACTAAGTATTCTCTATAAGAAGTAAAGAGATCACCTCTGAGATGAAGACTTTCAATATTTCCAGTGACACCATTACACGTGACTCTTTCCCAGCGGCAACAATCATTGCCAACCCATGATGACAACATATCATATGATGGCAATATAAGTTGGCCAATTGTGACACTATGTTTGAACTCAAGAAGAGCTAGGCGCTCATGCTCAAAGCAAGCCACAGTGCTATTTCTATTTCGAGCACCCAAACAGAATGTTGTGGTTGCAACCAAAATAATAGTTAAAATAATAAAATGGAGCCCCAAACCCCATTGATAACCCATTATATAATCTAACAACAGTGATTAAGCTTGAAAAAAAAAAATTATGAAATGTAAAGATGGATTATTATGATGAAGCGATGGGATTTGAGATTAACCAAACAAGTTCATTTATAGATCTAGAAATGATGGAAAAGTATAGCCATGGAAGACTTGGAAGTCAATAGGAAAGATTATATCCACAAATTAGTAATCTTAGGGTCCTACTCTGTTTTTCCATGTCTTCAGGCAACAAACTTTGAAGTCAACATCCCCTGAAAACGACAGCGACGACAGATTTGAAGCAAATCTGCAAGATGGTGTGGCGGTGGAGGTGCTGATGTTCTGGTGCAGCCTGCTATGTGGCTGTGCTGTGGTGGCGGGAAGGGACGGTGGGTTGCGACGGTTGTGATGCTGCAGGTGACAGAGAGAGAAGAGAGAGTAGAGGCGGTGGTACGATGGTGGTAGAACCATGAAAGTGAGCTCTGTTGTTAAACGCTTCCATGAATTTCTCACGAACAAGAGCCATCTTCTGTTTTTCACTACATTTTCCCTTTTGTGGTGAATCATTTTGACGTATTTCATAAACGTCTTTGTATTCTCCATGTTGTTGTTGCAAAAATTCTAAGGATCTCGATTGACTCACGCGTGAAGCCGAATCATGTTGATGCTGATATGGCAGCGCATCAAGCCCCATTAGTTTGGCAACCAAATTATATGGACTTTGCTTTGAACCCTCTTCCTTTGACATTTTTGTTGTCAAACAAACTGATAAGCAGCGGATTTGGATCGATAGATAATGAAACCGAGAACAATCGTTAATGGATTGATTGAATTAGTTTGGAATTGTACAATACAGAACCTATATATACATTGTCTGGATAACAGTTTGGTGGTTAAAAGCAGTTAAATTTGGCACCAATAACCGTTAACTTCTGCAGGGGCATTTATGGCTTTTTACTTCTGTCTTTGAGGTGCGCCTTTTGTATGTTTGATTGATATGCTGCTGCTTTTTGTCCGAGAACTGATTCGCTGTGTATGCAGTCTTGATCAAAAAGGTTGTTGGATTAGGCTGCTGATTGGGGAGCATTTCATATAAACAGGCTACTGATTACCAAGACCCAAACAAGGTGCTGCTAAAGGAACATTTACCCAACTTTAAAGGATTGATCTCACACAAGCATTTTAATCAAACATGTGGCATGCATATAATTTAAAGTATTCAGCTCTGTTACCTTTGGGTTTAAGATATAATGTTGTGAAGTAATGAGGTGATGGAAGTTCAATTAAGGCAATCACTTCAGCCAAAGGAGATAATTTCTGAATCGTTTATTAGTTTACTAGCTTATACCCCGGGAGCGTCCCGGGTTGAGAAATCTAAGTAAAGTGAATAAATTAGAAGTATCTAAACTATAAAAATGGCATCTATGTATCAACTTACATTAGATACTTTAAAAAAAAAAATACCAAAAGATCCATTTCACCTTACAACATCAACACCTAAAACAAAATATTAAGATCCCAAGCACTTCAAAGGGACATAGATTGTTTAGCACCAATATATTCAGTCAAAGGTCTTTAACTGCATACAATAAGATTTGAGTTATTTCAGAATATGGTAGAAAAAGAAAACATAGCAATTACCTGTTGGAGAGCGTCCCGGATTGAAATATCTAATATGACATAATAAAATATCTAATATGACAACATAATTAATGACTTGCCAATATATGATTAATGAATATTATTATTATTATTATTATTATTATTATTATTATTATTATTATTATTATTATTATTATTATTATTATTATTATTATTTTAAACAAATCTCTGCCATAAGTTATCATATTCTAATATAAAAAAAGGTAATTGGGTCGGATATCACCTAATCCCAGGCCCGACCCAAACCCACAATTTTTTTTAAACTATTTCCAAACCTGACACAATACCTGTCGAGTTACAAAAAATAGTCGGTTTTTTTTCTCTGTTTTTTATATAGCACTATGGTACTCGTTGGAAAGATAATAAAACGCTCGTTAATTTGGTGTAATTTTTTTCTTTAAAAAATCTCGTGTATAAAATATATTAACGTTTAAAAGTAATGAGAGGAAACATTAGAGATAAAAATTTAATTTTGTTTTAAATTTTAAATTATTATTTTCCTAAAATAAAGGTTTTGCCACAATTTTTTTAAACTAATTCCAAACCTGACACAATACCTGTCGGGTTACAAAAAATAGTCGGTTTTTTTCTCCGTTTTTTATATAGCACTATGGTACTCATTGGAAAGATAATAAAACGCTCGTTAATTTGGTGTAATTTTTTTCTTTAAAAAATCTCGTGTATAAAAGATATTAACGTTTAAAAGTTATGAGAGGAAACATTAGAGATAAAAATTTAATTTTGTTTTAAATTTTAAATTATTATTTTCTTAAAATAAAGGTCTTGCCACATGGGATGACACATGGCACGCTCAATAAAGAGAATACTCTCTTTGAATGTCATGTTATTAAAATGGCTTTGGTTTATTATATGTATAGATATAAGTCTAAAGTCATTCAATTCATATTGGGCTTTAGAAAAATCAGAGCAATTCAAAACCGAAGGATCAATTTAGTCCATGAGTTGCAAGCCCATCTCCAGATATAAATAGAGGTTCAAGTCGAGTTTTTCTAATACCCGGTTCCAGGTATGAAACTGGTTTATGGTATAAGCAGATTTTGAAAAATCATGTATTGAGAGAAACTGGGTAAGGTTCAAGTACGTGGTATTGAAGAAAAAACCTATACTCTATGTACCCGGGTAAGGTATAACCAGATATGGGTCCGGGTATAAATACCCAGTTTTAAGAAACAAGTTTTCTTTATTATTACTTAATACAAAAACAAATGGCAAAATGGTTTTTAATAAGGGGAATTGGAATTAAATAATTCCAACTTTACTGGGTTAGAAGACAATAATCCTAACTTAAAAGTTGAAATTTAACAGACCCAACTTATCATGGATTTTATTCTATTAGATCAAAATTAACTGGGTTAATCCAGATGTAGTCACATATGTAGTCAGCCTAGTAACAAAGTTGATTGATGATAAGTAATGTGCATGGTTATTGGATTGTGTAATATTAAAAAAGAAGCTTTGAAAACATGTAAATATTGATACACATACAAGTTTAATTAACAATGTGTGTGTGTGTATATATATATATATATATATAACATATACCTTTCATTTATAGTCTTAACTAAAAAAATAAACAAGTGCACACGTATAATTAGAAGTAGGTTTTGTGGGTTATGGAGTATTGATCCTATACAATTGTTTTTCTTCTGAAAAAAAAAATGACATATTCCTTTTACCCTTTTACAATAGAAACATTTTGTCACTTCATATTAGATTTTTTTATCCCGGGAACCTCCCAGGGTATAATCTAGTTTATAATATGTATAATTATATATATACACACAACTTATAGTTACGTTTATAGTTTTATACATAAAAATTTAGTGGGTTTGACCCAATATATGTAAACATACAATTATATTTACACTTAGTAGCACAATCAACTCAATGATAATTTAACACAAGTTCAATACTAAAAACCCTAAGTTGTGAAGCAACAGTCTTGAATTAATCCTCTCATTAGTCGTCCGTTGTCAATTGCTTCCCGCTATTACTATACGCAACAATGCGGCAATTCTTCTCTGTAGTATGCTCATCACCTCACCGGCTTCAACCTAAGACTCATTCTCGGAATATTCGGACGGTCAAATAAATATGATTGTCAGAATCACTCGTCGCTCGCTCAAAAAAATATGCGTAATGCTCACTTGGTTGTAAACAACCCAAGCACGAGCAAAAGTCCACTCAATTCGGTTTGGCTCGGCTCGTGAACAACCCTACTTCTATCCACATGATTGTCACCACATATTAGTAAAACCCCTAACAATACGCACAAACAAAAGTGTCATGACTCATGATTATCCCTGAATGCAAGTTAAGCTTACATTTTTGTTTGTGTTCAGAAGATAGAAATTGACAGAAAGTAATATTCATTTTTGAAATCACTACAAAAAAATTGCCATTTAGTGACATACAAAAAATGTCACAAAAAACCCAAAAAGTGCCACTAAAGATTGTTATTGGAATGAGCGACATACAAAAAAAGTGCCACTATAAGCGGTAACACTAAAGCCTTTTAGTGACGCAACACTAAAAACATTTGAGCTTTTAGCGGCAATTTTTCATTTGCCACTATAAATGCTTAGTCTTTTACTGACACTTAATTTTTGCTACTAAATCACTGATCACATCAAATTAAATGCCTATATACACGTTTATCGTATTAATTTTGATTAATTAAATCATTATTTATTTACAATATAAAATACAATTTAAATTGTAAAATATAGAAGTTATAATATTATTACTCCAATTACATATTCGATTGTCTTCCAAATGTTTTTCAAAGGTCCAATAAGTGTCAAAATTAAGTCTAAATATCAAATACAAAACACAAAACTAACAAATAATTGAATAAAATGTGAAACTTCATTGCTTTTAGGGAAATTGAATCTAATAATCCCAACTTTAGAGGGTTGGAAGGCAGCAGTCCCAACTTGCAACTTGTACCACAACAGTCCCAACTTGTCAACTATTTAACTTGGTTGGTCCCAGACTAACTGAGTTTAACTTTTTCTGTTAAATGCCACGTGGGCATCCCACGTGGCAGTCCTACGTGGCAAAATCTGTCCAGTTGGCACAAAAACGTGGGTCCCACTTGTTTTTCAATTAAAAAAAATCTATTAATTATTTAAAAAAATCTTTAAATAATAATAAAAAAGAATTTATATATATATATATATACCCTTACATCTTCATCATCTTCACCACAACCACCACCTGCCACCACCGTCCACCACCACCATCTCCGACGACACCCACCACCACCACCACCCTCCCTCCTCCTCCTCCTCTGTTGACCCGACCTCGTGACCCGTCTCCTTGACCCGAACCTTGTGTCAACAACCAACCATCCTAACCTCTATCTTACATAACAGTCGAGATAGTCATGACTCATAACAGAGTGGCACTCCTTTCCTTTCTACAATAAACAACACCTTTTCAGATCCCTTCACCCCATTAATCCAATCCCAATATCTAGGGTTTCAACCTTCAACTGTAATAATAATATTCTCTGCAACAATAATGTCAAACATCACACCACCAACACCTCCTTCAACACTCTTAACCCGTGAGGAAGGCGGTGGTTTCAAGTGGTTGATGGCGGCGAAGGTGGTGGTTTCAGGTGGTTGATGGCGGCGATTGTCCAGATTAGGGGTTTAATTAAGGGTTTTGGTTCAGATTTGGTTGTATGTATGTACACTGATTTGGGCACTGATTTGGGTTTTAATTAAGGGTTTTGGTTGTATGTATCTACTAATTTGGGTTTTGAGAAGAATGGTGGGTTCAGGTGGTGACGATTGATGGGGTTTTGAGAAGAATGGTGGGTTCAGGCGGTGGAGGTGGTTGTAGATGGCGGCGGTGGCGGTGGTTGATGGTGGTGGCAAGTGATTATGATTGTGGTGAAGATGATGAAGAGATGATGATGATGAAGATGTAATATATATATATATATTATATAATTCTTTATTATTATTATTATTATTAGGGGAAATGGAATCTAATAATCCCAACTTTGGTGGGTTGGAAGGCAGCAGTCCCAACTTGCAACTTGTACCACAGTAGTCCCAACTTGTCAACTATTTAATTTGGTTGGTCCCAGACTAACTGAGGTTAACTTTTTCTGTTAAATGCCACGTGGGCATCCCACGTGGCAGTCCTACGTGGCAAAATCTGTCTAGTTGGCAAAAAAAGTGGGTCCCACTTGTTTTTCAATTAAAAAAAATCTATTAATTATTTAAAAAAATCTTTAAATAATAATAAAAAAGAATTTACATATATATATATATATATATATATACCCCTACATCTTCATCATCTTCACCACAACAACCACCTGCCACCACCTGCCACCACTGTCCACCACCACCATCTCCGACGACACCCACCAACACCACCACCACCCTCCCTCCTCCTCCTCCTCTGTTCACCACCACAAACACCACCACCCTCCCTCCTCCTCCTCCTCTGTTGACCCGACCTCATGACCCCCGTCTCCTTGACCCGACTGAACCACAACCACCACCACAAACCACAAACACCACCACCACCCTCCCTCCTCTGTTTAACCTACTTCCCCGTCACAATGCTGTTACTAGATCAAAAAGACGACGACCACGTTTCTCAACCTAACAATAATAATAATAATAGTAATAAACCTGAACCAGTTCCTACAGCAGTTGAACCACGTGGTTGATGGTGACAAAGGCGGTGGTTTCAGGTTAGGGTTTCAGGTGGTTGATGGCGGCGGTGGTTTCAGATTAGGGTTTCAGGTGGTTGATGGCGGCGGTGGTTTCAGATTAGGGTTTCAGGTGGTTGATGGCGGCGGTGGTTTCAGATTAGGGTTCAGGTGGTTGATGGCGGCGGTGGTTTCAGATTAGGGTTCAGGTGGTGACGATTGATGGGGTTTTAAGAAGAATGGTGGGTTCAGGCGGTGGAGGTGGTTGCAGATGGCGGCGGTGGCGGTGGCGGTGGTTGATGGTGGTGGCAGGGGTGAAGATGATGATGATGAAGAGATGATGATGAAGAAGATGTAGGGGTGAAGATGTATATATATTATATATATAATTCTTTATTATTATTATTATTATTAAATTTGTGGGCCCCTCTTTTTTTTAAAAACATTAAAACATTATAAATATATGACGTGGACATGGCCCCACCCTTTTTTTTGACAGGCCAGCATTTTTTGACACGTAGGACTGCCACGTGGTATGCCCATGTGGCATTTAACAGAAAAAGTTAACCCCAGTTAGTCTGGGACCAACCAAATTAAATAGTTGACAAGTTGGGACTGCTGTGGTACAAGTTGCAAGTTGGGACTGCTGCCTTCCAACCCCCCAAAGTTGGGATTATTAGATTCCATTTCCCCTTATTATTATTATTATTATTATTATTATTAAATTTGTGGGCCCCTCTTTTTTTTAAAAACATTAAAACATTATAAATATATGACGTGGACATGGCCCCACCCTTTTTTTTTTTGACAGACCAGCACTTTTTGACACGTAGGCTTGCCACGTGGGATGCCCACGTGGCACTTAACGGAGTTTTTTTAACTGAGGTTAGTCTGGGACCATTAAAATAAAAATGTTGACAAGTTGGGACTGCTGTGGTACAAGTTGCAAGTTGGGACTGCTGCCTTCCAACCCCCAAAATTGGGATTATTAGATTCCATTTCCCCTTGCTTTTAAGAATAATATCCTCATCAATCAGGCCATGGATATCATCAGGTCCCATTATATAAGTTCCAAACCATCTTCACTGTTTTGGTTAGTCGTCAATTTCGTCATCGATCTGGTGAATAATCGAATAGCTTTTGTCAATTCAAACAAGGGTACGGAACAAACTAAACCCAAGGGTAGCAACCATTCCAACATGTCATATAAAATGAAAGTCAGAATTAGTTGCTGTGGTAAATAAATTAACATGTGAAAGTTGAAATTAGAGGTATCATTTTTTACCTATATAATAATGAATGAGTCAATTTTAGCCCAACATGACAAACAAGTAAAGGGGGGATTTTTCAAGACAAACTATAAAGAGGGTCAAAATGTATGGTTGTGTGGGTTAGATAACGGGTCAAAACTAATAAACTTCTAATCATATGTCGCTACAGAACGAACAAAAAGCTCAACGCAATGATGAAAACTAAATATAAAAAAAAGATGAAAATAACTTATAAAGAGAAAGCACGAAATGAAAAAGAAAGAAACTACCTCAGCAAACAGTTCCTATAATATGATTTTGGACACCGCCTGCAAGTAGCAAACTACAAATCTTTCACCTTTTATTTATGTTTGCTTACAGACAACACATTTGTGCGCTGGATATATAGAGGGTTCCACTGCAGCAAACTTTTCTTTTAGATCCAGTATTTCTCCTTTATCATTCCCCTGGAGTAACTTTCCTGCACATTATGGATGATAACAATGGGCACAAGTTCCAGAACAATGAAATACCTACAAAACATTAACAGTTTTAACACTTTAAACTAATGAACATATATTTTGAACCCTGATCATAAAATAAGTTTAACTGCTATGCGTTCAAAAAAAAATAATAAAATAAAGTTAATACAAAATATGTTCTTGCGAAAAATTCGTTACTGCCTTCAGAACGAACCCATATTGACATGTGACGTTTTATCCATTTTAATAATCATTTATAATTGTTTTTAATAAGATTGTATAACTAAAAAAGTACACGTATAGTGTTTTTAGTTATAAAAATGAAAGGAATTAAATGAGACACATTAGTATGTAATTTAAATAGGTTAGTGTACACCTTGAAGTTGAAAATTTACAAGAAAAACTACTTTCATACATAGTTATCAAACGCGTGAGGCGCACTCAAGGCGCTTAGGCTCCGCCTGTGGCCTAGGCGAGAAGCGCAAAAAAGTCGCAAGCCTAAGAAAAAAAAGCGCAAATAAAAAAATTAAAAAAATCACCAAATCATTAAACATAACAATCATCTTATAAATCATATAAACATAAAATGATTAACTTAGCCATAACTGCTAAAAGAATTAACGCGCCGTTGATAACTATCTGGTACACAAAATCAGCTAGTGGTAAATTAATGAGTTGAGGTGTTTATATTGAAGAATAATTCAATAGAACTAATTTAGGGATCGATATGCAGATTTATTTTTGTATCTATAAGTGTTTTAAAAATCAATATATTTAAAACAAAATAAGATTTGATTGAGATTTATATATATCTCTATATATAAACTGGCAACAGTGGTAAGTATTGGTTAGGGGATTAGGTTTTTAAAGTGGCTTTTTTTATCTAGGAGGGAAAAGCGGGATCTTGTGGCTTCTAGGAAATTGGTCGCCTAGGCGGTCAAGGTGATGGCTTTTGATAACTACGCTTTCATAAAATAAGTTTGTGTAAAAGTTGGTTCTAGCATTGTAGATGGTCTAACATTAGTTCTTCTACTTGATTAAAATGCTTCACACTTCACAGTAGCAAAAAAAACAAAAAAAAAAACAAAACATGCTATGAGAGAGCGCACAGATTTATCAAAACTAGAGCTAGTAATATTGATCAATTTATTTATGAATAGACAGTTTTGGCCAATTTCAAACGGGTCATTATATGGAAAAAAAAAAGATACAAAGAAATGGGTCGAATGTGTCAATTGGGTGGAAACTCGCCCGAACTCAATACTTTTAACAGATACATCCTCCTAAATCCTTCATATTCAAAAGATTCCGATTATAATTGCATAAATATTGTATTTATTTTTGTCATGAAAGTATTTTACAGCAATAATTAATTGCGATAGCGTGAGACAGTTACCAACAACAAATTTCAAATTGTATGTCAGCACTATGAATTAATGTTTTTCTCCAAGAACTGACACTTGCTATGGTTGATGAATTAACTGATGCTAATATTATCATTGGAATTGTTAAAGGTGGATTGTTTTTAGCATGTAGAGGGCTTGTCACATTCTCAAAAGCATAGAAACAAACAAGTGTTGCATTAAAACCTGCAACAATGAAGAATAAAACCAATGATACACCATTATCTATCTTGCAGCCCCTATTGGTGATTTGGTGGTGACCTAATAACATTTGAATAAAACTACTTGTATTAACTCAAATAGGTAGGGTTTTCATCCTCCATAATATCATAATGACATTGCAAGTAAGGGCATAGATTCCACCTGTTTACAAGAGACATACCGCTAGGGCCCTGAACGGCGACCTGCCATTCAAGTTAAGCTTTGATTTGGCAATTCAAAATTCAGTTAAACATTAAACATATAACCAAACTCTAATGGCCTAGGTACTATGACAAAAGACTGCATAAAAAGTTAAGGCTCACAGTTTAGTTCAGCCAACTTGCAGCTTATATTAACAATATCATGCACTTTAATATCCTTATGAATGCCATTGGATTAAAGATCTTGAAGAGATTTCACTAAATGAGTAAACTGCTCTCCACAATCAACAAATAACCGATTAACATGCATAAAGCCAACAACATTAAGTCCCATCAAAATACCATAACAAGTTGTGGGTGAAGCAAAGCATCGAACACTTGGTGTGCATGAACGTAAATAAGAAACTAAGTTATTTTTACATATCTTGATGGCCATTCTTAGAAGTAAATAACACCACCAACGATATGCTTACACCCATAATCATGAATGAAACAAAAACTCGAATTACCATATGGTGGGCATGAAAGAAACCAAACAATAGGCTATCTAAACCTAAATTGACAACAATTTATGGAAGTAATCAACACCAATAACTATATATTTACATCTAAAGTTCATGAGAGAAAAAAAATCAAACTATGATAGGGTTATTTAAGAATAAATATGAAAAATAACAAAGTCTTAGTGTTTCCTCATTCTTAATCTCCTCCAAATTGCTGCTACTTTTCTGAAATCATTGGCTAAAGGCATGAACATCTTGATGTTTAATCATTTTTTGAGATGTTCAACACTATAAGGAAAACTAATACCACGGGAGAGAACAAATTTTAGGGAAATTTTGTTAAATAGTTTGAATTTTGAAAGAGAGAAAAAAGGAAAATTATAGAAAAGTGCCCGAAAACTTTAGAAGTGGATAAAAATTTAGGGGGAATATTTATATGATTTGAGAGCATTCACAACCCATCCCTCATTCTCAACCATATAATTTAAGGAAAAATCATAGTTATCTAAATTTGCCACTCACTTTTGCAAAATATCTCACATCCATTCCCCATTCATATCCCCTATAAGCTTTTTTTATTATTAATTTATTTCTTTACAACCAACATTAATTCACTTTACCTTTCATTTGTATTATTTTATTATTATTAAATGATATGGGGGAAGGATGGAAGACCCCATATATGGGGGCTCAACATAGGTTTTTTGTAAATTTTAGAAATGGGGTATGGGGAAAGGGGTTGGGATGGAGTGAGTTTTTGTAGGATTTTCTTAAATTTTAAGAATGGGGGACGGGTTGTGAATGCTCTGAATGAGGGAAAGGGAAATTTTCTAGAAAGTTGTTTTAAAATTTTTGTGGCATATGCAAAGAGCCATTAAAACTTACTTAAATGTTAAGCGGTACATGTAAAGTGCCATTAAAAGTTTAAATTAGTGGCTTTAAAATCATGTGACGCTAAAAGTATATACCAAACAAATATGGCATACGCAAGTGCCATTAAAAACCGATATTAGTGGTACAAAAACTAAATGTCATTAAAATCGCGTGCCACTAAATGACAATTTTTTTGTAGTGCCCGTTAATTTTGAAGTTGGTTTCCGGAAATTATGGTGCAAAACCGTTTCGGTTTTTCAATTCATGGTTGAATAGAGATAGGATTGATGATATAGTGGTGAATGCGATGAGCTTAGAGCAGCGAACATATATGAAACTGGATGTTAGGTTCATGGATAGTGTTTTTTAAAACAGTTAAATGGTCCTTACAAAAGTGGATAAAAGATATGTATAAAAATGAAGCAGAGGAAGTGGCTTGCTTGAAAAAAGAGTTAGATGATTTGGAGGTTATTATGGAGAATAGGGATTTGTCCGAAGAAGAGCAATGGGTGTTCGAGGAGGGTTCTAAGCGTTTGATAGTTATTGAGTTTTTGAAAAGTAAGGATTTGAAACAAAAATCTCGTGTAAAGTGGGCGAAGGCGGGTGACGAGAATACGTCATTTTTCCACTGTTTTATTAATGGCCGGAAGGCGAGCAATGGTATTCCGGGGCCTATGATCAATGGGGTCTGGGAAACACGTCCTAGTATAGTTAAAAAAGAGGTGATGGTTTTCTTTCGGAACAAATTTAAAGAGGAGATGGTTGTTCGTCCGTATCTAAGGTGCTATGATTTGAGACAATTATCCTCGACAAATGCGAGTGGGCTTGTGGTGCCGTTTTCGGAGCAAGAGATTAAGAAAGTCGTGTTCAGCTGTGGTATTGATAAAGCTCCCGGCCCGGATAGATTCAACTTCCGGTTTGTCAAGAAATTTTGGTCTTTATTTGTGGCTGACTTTGTTGAGATTTTTAACGATTTCTATGAGACCGGTGTTATTAGTCAAGGTGTTGGTTCATCTTTCATTACTTTAATCCCCAAGGTAAACGATCCGGTTTCTTTGGGTGAGTATCGGCCGATTAATTTAATAGGGATTGTCAGTAAAGTTCTTTCTAAAGGACTTGCTAATAGACTGAAGACAGTTATGAATTCGTTGATTCATGAGACACAATCGATGTTCATTGCGGGTAGATACATTCTTGATGGTCCTTTGATTGTTAGTAAGGTGTTGGCGTGGGCTAGACAAAGTGGCAAACGTTTTTTTCATGTTCAAGATTGATTTTGAAAAGGCCTATGACAACGTGAATTGGGGTTTCTTGTTGATGGTTATGCGGCAAATGAACTTCCCGGAGACTTGGTGTAATTGGATTTCAGGAGTTCTATCTTCGGCTAGGTCATTTGTTCTAGTTAATGGAGTTCCTACTTTTGAATTCTCCTGTGGTAAAGGTATGAGGCAAGGCGACCCTATATCCCCTTTTTTATTTATTATTGCTATGGAAGCGCTTTCGGGTCTTGTTAAAAAGTTGTGTTTTGACGGGGATTTTAAAGGGGTTCATCTTCCCAATGACGGTCGTGTATATCTCATCTATTGTATGTGGATGGCGCTATGATAATGGGGGAATGGTTGGATTCTAATTTCAAAATCCTGAAGCGAATTTTACGCATTTTTTACTTGTGCACGGGGCTTAAAATCAATATTAAAAAATCCACCTTGTATGGTATTGGTTTGAATGGTGAAGAGGTTTCGGTGCAAGCCGAAGTGTTGGGTTGTAGTTCGGGTGACATTCCATTTAAATACCTTGGGATCCAAGTAGGAGCTAATACGGGGATAATAAATAACTGGGATCTGATTGTGGAGGTGTTCAATAAAAGACTTTCTAAATGGAAATCTAGGACGCTTTCTATGGGGGGTAGAGTGGTTTTGATTAAATCGGTTCTGGAGAGTCTCCCGACGTATTATTTCTCTTTATTCAAGGCCCTAGTTGCGGTTTTGTCTAAGCTTGAGAAGATGGGTTGGAAGCTTTTATGGTGCGGAAATGAGGATCAAAATAAAATTCATTGGGTTGGGTGGGAGGTTGTGACGCGTCCTAAAAAGTTCGGGGGACTCGGTTTGACCAAGTTGGGCGTTAGCAACAACGCTCTTTTGCTTAAATTGATTTGGCGTTATAGAACGGAGGGTCATGCTTTTGTGGAGAAAAGTGATAGAAGCGATCCATGGTTCGAAAAGGAGATGGCTTTTAGTTCCTTACAATAAAAATGTGCGAGGGGTATGGGGAAGATCGTTAACTGTGGTAATCGGCTTACAGTTAATGGGTCGTCTTTTAGTAGCTTGATTCAAGGCCGCGTGGGTAACGGAAAGGAAATTAGATTCTGGATTGATCCGTGGATGATTCGGGTTCCATTAAAAAATTTGTTCCCGGCTTTATTCCGTCTCGAAAAAAACAAGTGGTGTGTCGTGGCGGATTGAGTCAACTTCAATGGGAGATCGGGTATTATGGTTTGGGATTGGAAGAGGTATCCAGCTATGGTTCAAGAGACTTCGGAACTTATAGAGTGTGTTCGGATGGTTGCTGATACGGAGTCAATTTACTGCAGAATTTGTTCGTGCAGGATACGAAAAAATGGGTCACCGATTCGAGCATTCCGGAGCTGAGTTTCGAGGTTCATTGGGTGAAATGGCTTCCAGCTAAATGTAATCTTTTCTTATGGAGAGCCGGACTAAATCGGCTTCCTACGAAAGATGGTCTTCGTAGAAGAAACATCCATGTGGCTACTGCAGGTTGCGTTTTATGTGATGGATCGGAAGAGACGCTTGATCATCTTGTTGCCGAATGTATGTTCTCAAATGGAGTGTGGAGTGGAATCGCTAGGTGGTGCCATATTCCTCCGATTTTTCTGTTTTCGATATAAGACATGCATGTTATTGCGGAGCATTCGGGTTATTCGCAGCCTAAGAAAGACATACTTCGTGGTATTTTGGTGATAACGCTATGGCGTATTTGGAAGGCTAGAAATGAGAAAGTGTTTAAGGAGACGAATGGGTCGATTGTTCAAGTGATTTCCGACATGAACCCTTTTAGCCATGGAGTTTTATTCATTTATTCCTATGCTTCTTCATCAACTCAAAGTCCTAGATCAGCTACATACTCGAACACGTGCTTGGATGATAGACAAGTATGTTATGGATGTTATGAAGTTAGTGGGATGTTGAAGTATCCTATGATCTTCAGGAATTCTTCACTCCTGTGAGTTTCTTGAATTCTACACCTCATGTGACTTTTTAACATCTGTCTCTTTCTCAAAACTTGGACTTTGTGACGGTTTAGTTACATGAATATACTCCAAATTCATAAAACACACTCGATATTAAAAAATCAAATAAAAACTACAAACAACATACAACTTAAGGAAGAAGCAATACCTCATGTAAAAGTATGCCATTTTTAGACCAAAATACGATGCTTCTTCAATAACCATGTCACCAATGCATTGAGATCCTTCTATACTAACATGTTTTGGGGGAAATCTAGTAAATTGAGATACGATCATTTGACTGCTGGGACTTCTCTTTACTAGATTTCTTACTCTTAGAAAGAAACAAACTTGAAACTCGTCCCTTGAAAGATGATGATTTCACAAGCACTGATATTTTTTTGAAACTTTCACAGGTGTTTAAGAGGTATCAATAAATTTAAAATGTTCTTTTGTGCTTAAATCAAGTATTGTGTCTGGGTCTTGATTTTTGTGTTGCCTAGCTAGCAGCATCGGGAGGCCACTTAGGCCATACCCTCTCGTCCTTTTTCTACTCCCCTTAGCCTTATGGTATATAATCGATTTCAGTTCATCATGTGAGTAAACTTATATTTTGGTCATATGAGGTTCAGAGCTAAAAGGTCAAATATCTTGTCAAGAATCAAACTGCAAAAGTCAACTTCTATGCGAGATGCAGAAATAAAAATGCCAATGTCCATATTATTATCAAATATGCAAAGCTCAACTGCCTTAAGGAGCTTGGGTCAATCAAAATTGGAATTTGTAGTCAACACTCAAAATGCCAATATTACTACATCAAATCAATCCAAAACTTCTTTATTACAGAACCGTAAAGTCAACAGCAGAGCTATCTTGAATAAAGCTAAAAATTAAAAGTCAATAATGATCTTGCTGATGATTAAAAAATGGACAATAATCAATAGTTCAGGGTGTTAAAATCCAATTCCCCATGCCATGTCAGCAAAAATTAACCATGGTTAGTCTGATGGTGATACAGGCCAATAAGTTGAAAATACAGTGCGGTGTTGTTCAATTTTGTAATTCAGTGCGTCAGCGGCCAATTGTCAATAGTTCAGGGTGTTAAAATCCAATTTCCCTATTAACAAACAAATAAAAATATAACTATTGTCGCGAAGAATTAAGGTCAATAACACAATTTCTATCAAGAAGAACACGTAATTTGTAGACCTACTATGTTTTTCATTTTCCACATAGAAACACTCCGAAGTCAATACTGCAATTTCTATCAAGAAGAACAATCAATTTTTAGACCCTGCTTTGTTTTTCACTTTCCACATAGAAAGACTGGGAAGTCAATAACGCAATTTCTATCAAGAAGAACACATAATTTGTAGACCCTGCCCTTTTTTTCATGTTCCTCATAAAAAGACTTGGTAGTCAATACCTTAATTTCTATCAAGAAGAACACGTAATTTGTAGACCCTGCTCTGTTTTTCATTTTCCTCGTAGAAAGACTTGGAAGTTAATACCTCAATTTTTATCAAGAAGCCCACTTAATTTGTAGACCCAGCTCTGTATTCATTTTCCTCGCAAAAAGACTTGGAAATCAATACCTCAATTTCTATGAAGAATAACACGTAATTTGTAGACTTTGCTCGGTTTTTCATTTTCCTCGTAGAAAGACTTGGAAGTCAATACCTCAATTTCTATCAATAACAAAACATAATTTGTAGACCCGACTCTGTTTTTTTCATTTTCTTCATAGAAAGACTTTGAAGTCAGTAGCTCAATTTCTATCAAGAAGAACACGTAATTTGTTGTAACACCCCAACCGATGGCGGAAACATCGAGGTGTCACGTAGTGACGATTGTTCAAAAGCACATGGACTAAAATGTAAATATTAATAGCAAATAACTTCCATTATTCAAAATGAAATACAAAGAGTCTTAATAGATATCTTAAACATAGAAAATAAATGTTCAACTTTTATTTAAGCACTAGGTCCAGCCTAAGCGTGAAAAGCATGCAAGATCAAACTTCACCTGAAACATGTACAAAATAATTTGTCAACACATATAATGCATTGGTGAGTATATCCATTTTCGTTCAAACAGTAATTTGCAATTTATGTGCCTTGATGTTTGTAATATGTAAAAGGGTCAAAATCAAGCCTCCCATCGTTCAATAATCGTTCACCCATCGTTCAAGAAAACCATAACAATGACCAAGGACTTAACTCGTTCACGTAAGTAACCAAGGGACATAATTCGTAGTACTACTCATTGTTAGGTGCGGCCCAAAGGTTAATGACTTTGACAAATCGTTCATACAATTCACACAAAACATATCAAAGAGCACATTGCTTTGTAAATAATATACGTAAGTTTAATAATAATGGTACATGAATCACCCCAAAAGAGTAAATAGTAAAAAGGGGAAAGATATACTCACAGTTTGCGAAAGCGATCAAAATCCACTTAAGCGGTCGTGAGCTAAATAATGGGAATTCCGAGGAATTCAACCTATAATGTGTAAGAATACTAATAAGGAAATGTCTAAAAGTCTAAAGTAACTAGGGTCTAAGGCATTAGGGTTTGCTAAGTCGATTTGGGGAATTAGAGTTTTTATGATTAGTCGAATTAATGTAAAAGTTGTATATTAAAAATAATATACTAAAGTTTGTAATTATGATCTAGGTATTATAATTATTACCAATTAAATATTTAGATCAAAATATATTTGCATAATTATGACAAAATAATTTAGTTAATTACTTAACTAATTATTATAAATAAATGCAATAATTATATATGTATAAATAAATAATTATGCTTTTCACAATGATCTACAATTGGTAAATAAGATTTTCAAACATAAAAGATTTCTATTTTATAAGAAAGTATTCATAAAATAGATATTTAATAGTACAAATAAATAACTTATTAATTATGTCTAATTAATCATAAATAAGACTAATAATTCAAGGCATGATCCAAAAATGCTATTTTTATAGAAAATAAATAATTCCTGATGTAAATAATTGAACATAATTTTCCCATAATTTTTGTAACCTTATTTATATTTAAAACTGATTTAATGATATTAAATCATGTTTAAATGATTAAAAATAGGGAAATTAATAGAAATAAATGTTTTTCTGAACCAAATATTTTTATTTCAGTTCATAATCATTAGAAATAATTTATCAAAAATTTTGAGATTAAAATCATTAAAAATGAATTTTTAATCAATTAAATACGATTAAAAACAATTTAATTCAATAAAAATATAAAAATAAAACATTTTTCAGAACCTAAAAGTGGGATAATTTTCTAAGAGGTGTCAAGAAGCTACTCCTAAATTTTCATAATTTTTGGAGGAAAAATGAATTTATTATGAATATTATAGATTTATGTGGATTATAAATGATTATTTATAATTAAGACAATAACAAAATAATACAACCTAAAGTCAAAAGGAAAAAAAAAAAAGCTGGTCATGGGGTTCGAACCCCTGACCTTTGCTGTGTAAGCCACACCCTCAACCACTAGACCAAGCCACCAAGTTATTAATTTTACCCAACAAACAATGTATTTAATTTATTATTAAAACCATCTTCTTCCCCAAATTAAAACCTAAGAACCCTAACCCTAAACCCCAAATCAATAAACCTGATTTATGCACAATAATGGACCTGTAATAGAGGGCTTTCGTAGAGCATGATATAAAGAGTAAAACGGCATAATAATTTGGGACTTACAAGCACGAATCTTAGTCGAAAGCGAAGCTTCAAGAGCCGCAATTTCAATCGCAAATTGAGCAGCTTTCAGCGATGAATTGAGACGATTTTTTTGTGGTTTTGGAGCGATTAAAGTGCAGGTATGAAATGAAGACAATGACCTTATATAATGGACGAGTGAGTGGCGTTTTTTTGAAGGTATCATAAAGGGGTCCGATCGGTTACTATATGACACGAATTAAACTCAATAAAATGTGCGTTATAGCTCGTTTTAATGATGGGGTTTCAAAGTCTAAGGGTGGAGAAACGTTTGGGAACGATTATTATGTGAAACGGACCATTTAATCGTGAGTTTATACCTCGCCGGAAACAATACTCCGGTGGCCGGAGCTGGAACTCGCCGGAAAAACGTGGCTGCCAGGAGAAGAGGGAATTTTCTTTTGAAAGTTCCATAATTGGCAGAAAAGGTCCCTTAAGTTTAACTAAGTTAGTTTATTTATAATTTAGTTAGTTTTATCTTTATAAAACTTAACCAAAGTTACACTAATTTAACCCAAAAAGTTTCACAAACTTTTTAAAACTTGAAAATTTTATAATATCCATTCCGGATGACGGTTCAACATACTTGTCTGATAAAACGTATTCTCGATCCATAAGTATAAATGATAAAAATTTTCGTTTACTCTAAGAATAAATTTTGAAAACGACGAAATTTTTAGGGACTATAATGAAAATATTTCAAGGGTTATTATTGTCAACTTGACGAAAGACGAAGGTGACGGATGTCACATTTGTGGACTCAACTCTATTTTTTCATTTTCGTCATAAAAAGACAAGGAAGTCAATATCACAATTTCTTTATCAAAAATAACAAGTAATTTGTAGAATTTGATCTGTTTTTCATTTTCCTCGTAGAAAGACTTGGAAGTCAGTACCTCAATTTCTATCAAGAAGAACACGTAATTTGTAGACCCGGCTATGTTTTTCATTTTCCTCATAGAAAGACTTGAAAGTCAATACCTCAATTTCTATCAAGAAATACACGTAAATTGTAGACCCTGCTCTGTTTTTCATTTTCCTCACAAAAAGATTTGGAAGTCAATACCTCATCTATTAATATATATAAAAGAATTGATAGTTGTTGACGTGTCATTCAATGGTGGTCTCATTCCTTCTTTGAATTGTGCCACGTGGCATAATGTGGTGCATTCTTTTTAATTTTTTAATTTTCTTTTTTTTAAATAAAATTAAATCACATAAACCTACCTATCATCATATATAATCATCATCTTTTCACCCTAAACCCTAAAAAGCTTTTTTAATTTTGTTTTTTTCCTTCTAGCCTCCGCTACGTTTTCTAGCCTCCTCTTCGTGAGTATTTTTTTGGAAGTTGATTATTAGTTGTTTAATCTTTATTTATTTATTATTATTATTAGTTGTTGAGGTCAATATTGATAGGGGTACATCACGTGGCTTTGGCTGCAGCAGTGGATACTAGCTCTCTACAATATCCTTTGGTTTATCAAAGGTGAAACATATTTGGATTCACATGTTCGAAAGCATAACTATACTTTGCTTTCATTAATTGGTTAAAACAATTTAGTTAAAAGTGGTGTGAAGGACAATTACTTGCTGCTATCTTTGTCCTAAAAACTATACAATGATTTCATTATTGCGAAAAAAGTTGATTTTTTCATGTTTTCATATAAACAGTCATTACCATTTGATTTTAATGGAATGAGAAACATTATTAATTAAGCACCAATGCATACATGTGTTATAGTAAGTTTTAAATAGATTTTGTTAATAACACCTGCAATTTATTTATTTATTTATTTTTGCTTTTACAAGGGATAATCGATAAAAGACTAAAGTAGAGTCATTAACCTTTGTTACTGTTAATTGAAAAATCAGAAGGCCATCTTAAATGGTGGCTGGTCGTGGCACGTCCTTATCTACACGGCATGTGGTGCGTATGGTATCCATCGGCCGCTTTGGTGGTTTGAGTCAGTTAAACCCCCGATTGTTCTTCCGGTAAGCTTCCTTGGATTTGGTTTTTCATGTATTTGATTTTGTTGTTGGTGATGTGTTTCGTTTTTTGGTTTATTGTTCGCTAATTGGTTTGCACGAGGTACATCCAATGTTTCCATATGACATTACTGTTTGAATTTTACTTCTTTGGATGTTTGGTTGCTTTAATGCAGTCTAGGTTTTCCCATGTTTTTGTTTGCTTCTTGATGGTTTTTTGGTAATAATTGGTGATTATGGTAAATGGTTGGCTGTTGTTGCTTCTTGATTGTTTTTGTTGGATGTCTCGCTCCATTCTTGTGAACTTTGTTCTTTAGCTTTTTTTTATTAAACGAGGAGTTTTTCAGCCTCTTTTCCTCTTCCATCATCGCTTTCCTCTTTGTTTCTATTTTGAATACTACAATATTTATAGACTATATATTTACCAGATCCAATGTCAAACGCATCACACCCGTGTTTATATTTTTTCGGGTTTTCCGAATCGTTATGTAATAGGCTGTGTAGACAATGTGTATAGAGACCGCAACCTCATATGTACTCTTCAGCCACCACAAGTGTATGAAGAGAAAGTTGAAGTTACTGTTTAAGTGAGCTATGAATCGCCACATTTGCTTCAAGGTTCAGGTCAGCGAACGCAAATGGGAATTAATGATCTGTATGACTGAGTTTACGATTGGTATGCTTTCTACTTTTATCATTTTTATTAAGTCATATTAGATTTTTTTAACCCCGGGACACTCCCGGGGTAATCAGCTAGTTTTCTATAAAGAAGACTTATATGTAATTTGTAGACCCTCTCTGTTTTTCATTTTCCTCACAAAAAGACTTGAAAGTCAATACGTCAATTTCTTTAAATAAGAACCCGTAATTTGTAAACGCTGCTCTGTTTTTCATTTTCCTCATAAAAAGACTTGGACGTCAATACCTCAATTTCTATTAAGAAGAACACAGAATTTGTAGAACCCACTCTATTTTTAATTTTCTTCATAAAAAGACTTGGAAGTCGATACCTATATTTCAATCAAGAAGAACACGTCATTAGTAGACTCTGCTCTGTTTTTCATTTTCCTCACAAAAAAGACTTGAAAGTCAATACCTAAATTTCTATCAAGAACAACACGTAATTTGTAGACCCTATTATGTTTTTCATTTTCGTCATAAAAAGACTTGGAAGTCAATACCTCAATTTCTATCAAGAAGAACACATAATTTGTAGACCCTGCTTTATTTTTCATTTCCTCATAGAAAGACTTGTAAGTCAATACCTCAATTTCTATCAAGAAGAACACGTAATTTGTAGACCCTGCTTTGTTTTTCATTTTCCTCCTAGAAAAACTTGGAAGTTAATACCTCAATGTCAATCAAGAAGAACACGAGATTTGTAGACCCTACACTATTTTTAATTTTGCTCATACAAACACTTGGAAGTCAATACCTCAATTTATATCAAGAAGAACGTGTAATATATATACCCTGCTCTGTTTTTAATTTTCCTCGTAGAAAGGCTTGGAAGTCAATACCTCAATTTCTATGAAGAACATGTAATTTGTAGACCCTGCTCTGTTTTTTTTTTTTTTCATTTTCCTCATAGATCATCTACATACTCGAACACGTGCTTGGATGATAGACGAGTATGTTATGGATTTATGAAGTTAGTGGGATGTTGAAGTATCCTGTGATCTTCGGGAATTCTTCACTCCTGTGAGTTTCTTGAATTCTACACCTCATGTGACCTTTTAACATTTGTCTCTTTCTCAAAACTTGGACTTTGTGGCGGTTTATTTACATGAATATACTCCAAATTCATAAAACACACTCGATATTGAAAAATCAAATAAAAACTACAAACAACATACAACTTAAGGAAGGAGCAATACCTCAAGTAAAAGTATGCCATTTTTAGACCAAAATACGATGCTTCTTCAATAACCATGTCACCAACGTATTGAGATCCTTCTATACCAACATGTTTTGGGGAAAAACTAGTAGATTGAGATACGTCATTAGACTGCTGGGACTTCTCTTTACTAGATTTCTTATTCTTAGAAAAAAAAAACTTGAAACTCGTCCCTTGAAAGATGATGATTTACAAGCACTAATATTTTTTTTTTGAAACTTTCACAGGAGTTTAAAATGCATCAATAAATTTAAAATGTTCTTTTTTGCTTAAATCTAGGATTGTGTCTGGTATCGATTTTTGTGTTGCCTAGCTAGCAGCATCCGGAGGCCACTTAGGCCATACCCTCTCGTTTCTTTTCTACTCATCTTAGCCTTACGGTATATAATCATTTTCAATTCATCATGTGAGTAAACTTATATTTTGGTCATATGAGGTTTAGACCTAAAAGGTCAAATATCTTGTCTAGAGTCAAACTGCAAAAGTCAACTTCTATGCGAGATGCAGAAATAAAAATGCCAATGTCCAGATTATTGTCAAATATGCAAAGCTCAACTGCCTTAAGGAGCTTGGGTAAATCCAAAATTGGGATTTGTAGTCAACATTCAAAATGCCAATATTACTTCATCAAATCAATCTGAAACTTATTTATTACAGAACCGTAAAAGTCAACAGCATAGCTAGCTTGAATAAAGACTATAATTTGCTAAATGAAAAAAATGTGGATCTTGGTGTGCTAGTTGATGTTGGCTAGCAATTAGCTACTTATGGAAGATTTTAAAGTTGATTTAATTCAAATTGAAAATCTGGGAAAACTCAATCAAATTTTAGCAGGAAACAGAAGTCAAAGACATAAAAGGTCAAAATTGATTGTATGTTGAATTGGCTAAATATAATAGAATAGTCAAAGTCATGTGGGCAAGAAGGAATTACGAAAATAAGCGGATGGGTTAGTAGACCAGATCATGATATTGTTTGGGCTGATGTTTATTTCTTGATATCTGCAAAATACATAATACTCAATTAATAAGAAATATGTTGGTGATTTGAAGTCAACAGATAGCAAATTTGTTATTGACTTAATCAACTGGAAATGTTGGGTTCACTGCTGGAATATATTAAAATTTACTGTTGAGTGTTGAGTATCAATGGAGTTTCTTAGAAAAGGGATATAGACAGTTAAACAAAGTCAACAGTTGGGAAATGACTGTAGCTCATTGTCAACTGTTAACCGTTTGTGGCCGGATTGTGTGTTTTTTTCCCATCACAAGCAACAAAGAACAGTTTGATTTTTACAAAATCTTTCAGTTTAGCCATAATTAATCTTTGAGAAGGTCTAAAAAAATACATCATTACCAGAATGATTATATGGTTTTATATTATATATGTATATGGCAAAGTATGATGTTGAAAGAGTTGTAATTTACTCAAGTTTGAACTAAACAAAAGTGTTGAATCCTAGATAAGAGTCGATTTAAACTTGCGCAACAAAAGCATGGAAACCAAATTAACAGAAGCATATATTGTTTGCTCTGAATATTTTTTTTACATTTTGTTTAATTTTTCCTGAAAACATTACTTAGAAGACCCGTGATTCTCATGAATATATCAGTTCCCAAATAAGAAATTTAATTAGTGACATGGTTTCGGGTTTTCATGTCTTCTCCCAAAATTAATAAGTTTTTCGGCTAAAGTCATCAGCCATAATCGGCTAATTAAAAAATATTCGAATCATGTTTTGATCTCATAATGAAATCGAGATTAAACATGACTTGATTTATGAATCGTATTAATGTTTTGTCCAAAGATTTATGATTCCGGGCATTTGATTAGTATATTTATCTCTATAGCCATTATAATCATTTATATAATGATGATCAATTATAATCCGAAGCCCAATAGCAGATATGTCTTTGATGGACGGACTATTATTAGATGGGCCTTATTAGGGTGTCCCTGTGTGTATATAAATGGAGGGATTATTATAGGTTAATAGAGACATAATGACATAACACGATAACCCTAAAGCCGTCGCCTACCTCTCCCTCTCATACGATCATCTTGTGATCATTAGCCATCATTACTGTACACACTAAAGGGAACCCGAATCCACTGACAAGTATGTCGACCTCAAGTCTCTTGCAACATCAGTAGCAGGTATCATGGATCTATCAGGTACATGTTTATGTTTTCCATTACATACTTACAGAACTGATCAACATGTGGTATCAGAGCAATGTTGCTCATATCAGTTCTGTCAGTTTTCCCTTAGTCCAGGAATCTAAATCGGAAAACAATCATAATACCTGAATAAATAATGGTTTCGGGTTTTCATGTCTTCTCCCAAAATTAATAAGTTTTTCGGCTAAAGTCATCAGCCATAATCGGCTAATTAAAAAATATTCGAATCATGTTT
The DNA here is from genome assembly GCA_030844895.1 of Ambrosia x helenae. Classification (NCBI taxonomy): domain Eukaryota; kingdom Viridiplantae; phylum Streptophyta; class Magnoliopsida; order Asterales; family Asteraceae; genus Ambrosia; species Ambrosia x helenae. The sequence goes on along the minus strand of CM061230.1, from coordinate 6,766,478 downwards.
TGATCTCATAATGAAATCGAGATTAAACATGACTTGATTTATGAATCGTATTAATGTTTTGTCCAAAGATTTATGATTCCGGGCATTTGATTATATTATGGTTTTATGTTTTTTTTATGTTCTTATTTTAGGTTTATGTTCTTCATGAACATATTAAGAAAACTGAAAATTCATTATGTTTTGGTTAGTTTTAGGATTGATTTGTTGTTTCCTAAAATCAAGAGATGAAAGCAACCTTATGATTATCCCTTAAAATAAGGAAACAACTTTAATGATAATCCATAACTTTGCTTGTAACACCCCAACCGATGGCGGAAACATCGGGATGTCACGTATTAATGATTGTTCAGTAGCTCATGGTAAATAATAAGTTTCAATAAATGATTTAAATAAATTACATACAATTGTTCTAAGAATTTGTACATCAAAATGAAAAACACAAGCTACGCATCTTCAAGCATTAACTCTAATCTTCGAGCATGTTATAACCTGAAACATGTTAAGTTTGAAAATATTTTGGGTCAACAAAAGTTGGTGAGAATTACATAGGTTTTGATAATTGAATAAAAATGTTGTGTAATTCATGTGTCATGGCAATCTAGTCCATATGTGAAAACATACTAGAAGTAAATCGAGTGCATAATCAACCCTTGTGACTGTTATAATGTGGTACATCCCATACGCTCATGGTTCACTCGAATATGTTATGCGATAACAAACACCCACGCTACCTTTGTAGGAGGCACGTATCCGGGTGGGATTGTCAGTCCAATAGATCTATCAATGTATACCGTCGGCTGATCAATGTTAATGATTATGCTAGAATTGTGCTTACCCTAGTCATGTTCAAGACATAATGCAACATAGAAAAACACATAGACACATTGATGATTGAATTGCATATATGATGTTGTAACATGTTTCACCCCAAAAACGGTGATAAATAGAAAAGGGGCTATGTAAAACTCACCTGAAATTCACTGTGTAGGTACTAGCAAAACAATAGTCTGAACTTCAATTAATTGAACATCTTGTATCCTATTACAATCAAATGATGTCTTAAATTCTAATGCAAATAAGCTTGTTCCATTAATCGATTGTATAGATAGTTTATTCAACTACCTAGACTCGCATTGCACGAATGCGCGTCTTAAAGTGTGTATGACATAACGAACCGATTGTATTTGGTTTAGTTGTTCGAATGTATGCGTGTGTATATAGTTATTGAAAATAAATACTTTAATATGGTATACGAAGTCGCATCTTGAAATTATTGTTAAAGCAACATTTTTTGGCTAATGAAAACATTACTAGTGTAACTCGATTCGCGTTTCAATTTGTTTTCAAAGACCGGTTAATATTTGTACTGTTATGTTTATATATATACATATTAATAACTATATTTTTATGTACGCGTATCTCTATCATGACACGTAAAATTGGAATAGTAACCATTTGTAAAACGTAGCGTTTTTGTACAAAAGCATAGATTCGAATGCTTGATATGTTTCTTATATTTTGTAAAAATTTGGGCAGAGTTCCCTCTGTTTTTGTAAGAAGCCAGACGACGCAAGTCGTCTATTTTATCCCAAAACATCAATTGTCCAAAATAAACAAACGTAATTTGACTAAACTTTTAGACCCGAGAAATGTTAATCTTATTAAAACTATGACACACGAGGAAATTATTCTTTTTGACAAGTAATAAATATTGGTTAGTTATTGATCGTCTTTTTCTCAAATCACGCGACATAAGTTAATCAAGCCTTTAAAATTACGATAATATGTTTTCGCAAGATGGCATGTTAGTATATATATATTTATACAAATGTTTCACTTTGAGAATGCATAGGCGTGCATAAACATATAAATTAACCATTTTTTCATCAAGCGTCTTACCACCACTCTAAGCATTTTATTAACACAAGTCGGTTCGGTTCGTTCGTTTTACACAAAGGAAGTATTTTTTTGTTACATAAATATAATTAAAATAATTAAAACAAGACACGGCGCGCGTTATACCTTCCTGTTATTCCAACTCGCGAACCGGCACGTGCACGCCTCGAACCGAGTGTTAACAGATCTGACCAGGTTTGACCAGATCTGTACGTTTGACTTTCGTTGACCAGGACCTAACTTGCCCGAATCTGAACGGGTCTGACTGGTTGACTGATGTTGACCCGAGCATAAAAGAAAACGAACAGACCACAACCCAATGTTGAATAGGGCTTCAAAACCAGATCCGTGCACTGTGACTAGAACCTCACCGGACATCGACCATCGCGCCAAAGACCAAACCAAACCCAACCGAACCTGGTCTGAGTTGTAACCAAACCCAAACCGGAACAAACCCGCCACCGGTCACAACCACCACCGTCCTCCATTACTGCTGCGTCAACCGAACCAAACATCACCTCGCCGTTGCTACACCTCGCTGTAGCCAAACCTGAACCAGGTGACCGGAAGCCCTGCCCAATACGAGCTTAATTCTTTACGCCGCCACCACCAAGCAAGGTGGTGGCTGGCCGCTGCTTACAGGGAGAAGGAGTAAGCGGGACCCAGATGAGAGAGGGAGTTTATAATTATTGCTGGGTGACGATTGGTTGGAGCCCAGGGACTGGGAACGGAGTTGGAATGGTGCTGCTCCCATGGTTGCTGCCGCTACTGGTGGTCGGGAAACACAGACAAGGGCCGGGGCAGAGATGGCGTGGGTATATGGAGCATGAGCAGGGGATTGAGGAGAAGAGGATGATGGGAGAAGAGTTAGAGGGTGAATGAGGAGATAAGTGATGGTGGCTAGGGTTTTGGATGTGTGAATGAGGAAGATGAAGATAAAGTGTTTATATAGTTAGGGTAATTGGTCTAGGTTAAGTGGAAGATTATTTCGTATACGAACCAGTTACCGACTCGGGTCTTGTTTAAATTACATAACTTGTTTAACCGCTAAAATATATATTTTGTTAAATTTATTTATATAAACCGACTTAAAACGAGTGGTTGGACTATATAATTGTTATAATATATTTTTAGTCACGTTTAGAAATTTACAAGGATACAGGTCGGTTTACCAGTGTGTTATTATTTACAGATGCGTTATTTTGCGAATTTAGATAATTAAATTTATTAACGAATAAGTATGTATTCCTTAGTTAACGAGATATTATTGTTAACGAATTAACGAATCGTTTTAGGAATAAAATATTATTATTATTATTATATTATTCGGGAAACGCTGGGCGTTACATTGCTAATCAAATTTTAAAACCTTAATGATAAGATTTCCGGATTAATAAACAAATAAGGGTTTCCTAACCCATAACTTGTTTCCGGATTAAAAGAATCTTAATAAAATTAGGAGATATAATCGGTTCCAAAAATTAGCTCGATTAGAAACTTGTTCCCAAAGAAACAACTGTGTCCGACAATAATCTTGTGTCCGACCAAGCAATAAGAGTGTCAGACCAAGTTTTCTGTTTCCGAGCATAAGGGTGTTTCCGACCCATAAGAGGGATTTCGACCCATAATGATGTTTCTGACCATCGGTTTGTCTCCTGACGATGAGATGTTTCCGGGTCATCATTACTGTTTCTGAACTTAAAAGGTGTTTCCGAGTCTCATAAGCGTTTTCAAACTTAAGGTCGTTTCCGGGTTATTAGGTTTTACCGAATAAATTAGTTCTCAGTTTAGGTTCAAATCAGGTTCGCGAATCTAACTGGTTCTCTGGTATCTTACGAATAATTGTTCCAAGAACACTTAAATATTTCAAGAACCATTATTTTTTTTAGAACCTTTTAAAGTTTTTTGAGAACCTCATGATATTCGTAAAACATTATTTTTTTTTTAAATCCATTATTTTCTCGTGGATATCTCATTTAATTTTAAAGGTTTTGACGAAACATAACGTATCAGTTTTATCAAAACATTATTTAAACCTTGCTTAACTTGCAATAACATTTGAGGTGTCACTTCTGCCCAAATGTGATGTGTCACAGTAGGTGGTTATAAAGATCTCGTTCAGCATTGTAGCTCGTTCACATAAGTGCCATAAGGTTTCACTTCTACCCAAAGGTGATGTGTAACAGATTATGTTGGTGAACTGAGCGTATTGCATTAGGACTTTGAATGTCTCACTTCTGCCCAAAGGTGATGGGCTGCATTCGTTGTCGGCAATTTAATACTTAAATGAACAGCATATAGCCAAAGCTAGAGCATTTTATTTAAGTAGCTTATGTTGGTGTTATGATATTATCATGTCTTCATTACAAAATTGATCCTCACAGTTAATGATCCTTCATTAATATAATGATCATACTTTAAGTCTGCCTTACATCAATACCCATAACTCGAAACTAATCTCTCATTCTTCTATAAATTACTATCTCAACTAAGTGATCCACTCTAATTATCAAAACTAAGAAGAGTTATCTTAAACTTTGTTCTTATTAAGTCTTAAATCACCTCTTAAGACATAACACTCCTACGCTCTATCTGATAAAGTATTACAGAATAACATTGAGCATAAGAAAGTGGGATACATAAAATGTTTCTTATGGTAATCAAGAACATTTTACTGATTCCTATCAGGTGAACACGTAATTTGTAGACCCTACTCTGTTTTTAATTGTGCTCATACAAACACATGGAAGTCAATACCTCAATTTCTATCAAGAAGAACACGTAATTTGTAGACCCTACTATGTTTTTAATTGTGCTCATACAAACACTTGGAAGTCAATACCTCAATTTCTATCAAGAAGAACGAGTAATTTATATACCCTGCTCTGTTTTTCATTTTGCTCATAGAATGGCTTGGAAGTCAATACCTCAATTTCTATCAAGAACAGCATATAATTTGTAAACCCTGCTTGTTTTTTCATTTTCCTCATAGAAAGACTTAATTGAAGTCAATACCTCAATTTCTATCATGAAGAACAAGTAATTTGTAGTCCCTATTTTGTTTTCATTTTCCACATAGAAACACTTGGATGTCAATACCTCAATGTCTATCTAGAAGAACACGTAATTTGTAGACCCTACTTTGTTTTTAATTTTCCTCATAGAAAGACTTGGAAGTTAGTACCCTCAATTTCTATGAAGAAGAACACATAATTTGTAGACCCTGCTCCGTGTTTCATTTTCCACATAGAAAGGCTTGGAAGTCAATACCTTAATTTCAATCAAGAAGAACACGTAATTTTTAAACCCTGCTCTGTTTTCATTTTCCTCATAATAAGATCTGGAAGTCAATACCTAATTTTCTATAAAGAAGAACACGTAATATGTAAACCTTCTCTGTTTTTTCATTTTCCTCATAGAAAGACTTGGAAGTCAATACCTCAATTTCTATCTAGAAGATCACGTACTTTGTAGACCATGCTTTGTTTTTCATTTTCCTCATAGAAATCCTTGGAACTCAATACCGCAATCTCTCTCAAGAACACGTATTTTGTAGACCCTACTTTGTTTTTATTTTTCCTCATGGGAAAACTTGAAAGTCAATGCCTATATTACTATCAAGAACAACACGTAATTTGTAGACCCTGCATTGTTTTATCATTTTCCTCATAGAAAGACTTGGAAGTCAATACCTCAATTTCTATCTAGAAGAATACGCAATTTGTATTTTGTAGACCCTGCTCTGTTTTACATTTTCCTTATAAAAAGATTTGAAAATTAATACTTCAATTTCTATCAAGAAAAACACGTAATTTATAAACCCAGCTCTATCAAGAACACATAATTTGTAGACCTAACAATAGGGGTGGTGTTTGAGGGTGGGTTGCCAACCTAAACCCCAAACACCACCCCTATTGTTGGGTGAGTTGGACGTGGTCCCAAAAAAATATTGGAATCCTGTCTTTTGACACTGAGTTTGAACGTGAAATGTTGCGCCAAAGCCCAAACTCCATTATTTCCCTTTATTTAATCCTGCAACTCAATTTAAGCTAGTAAAAAATGAAATATAAAGATGAATTCTTATGATAAACAAATGGGTTTATTGATATTAACAAACGTGGTTTAAAAATTAGGGGAAATGGATTTAAATACTCCCAACTATCGCTTATTGGCGGGTAATACTCCCAACTTTCACTTTGGCCAATAGCACTCCCAACTTGCAACTTAGTTTGTTCCATCACCCAAAACTAACGAAAGTCTAACCTGGTTTGTCTACGTGGAAAAAATGTAAAAACCTAAACTTAAGGGACCTTTTCAAATATTTATTATTATTATTATTGTTGTTGTTGTTGGTAATATTATTATTATTATTATTAAATGATTATTAGTTTTTTTTAATATTAAAAATCCCAAACAACCCCCCCCCCCTTCTTTCTTCTTCTGCCTCCACACGAGTTCATCTCCTACACCACAAAACCCTAAATTCGACCATCATCACCTACACCAACAAAACCCTAAATTCAAAATAAACCACCGAATTCAAACCTCCGATTACAAATATGTTGATTCTTTCGACACCCCCGGCTACAACCCCCGATTACAAATCTGTTGACTCTTTAAAAATAAACCCCTAAATTCAAACCTCCTCTTTTTAAATTAATGTTTATTGGGTGATAGGTGTTGTTTTAGATCCGTTGTGTTGGAGTGATGGGTGGAGATGGTGGTTGTAGGGGTGATGGGGGACATGACCGTTGTTGGGCGTGACGAGGGAGATGGTGGTTATTGGGGGCGACCGAGGGAGATGGTGGTTGTGGGGGTTGACGGTGGAAGCGGTGGTTCTTGGGGGATGATGAGGGTGGTTTGTCACCGAAGAAGAAGGAGGGGGGAGGGGGGTTTGTCACCAATAGAAGAAGAGCGGGGGTTGTGTTTGGGATTTATAATAATAATAATAATAATAATAATAATAATAATAATAATAATAATAATAAGTTTCAAACAGGTCCCTTAAGTTTAGGTTTTTGCATTTTTGTCACGAAGACTAACCAGGTTAGACCTCCGTTAGTTTGGGGGTGATGGAACAAAATAAGTTGCAAGTTGGGAGTGCTAATGGTCAAAGGGGTGGAAGTATTATCCGCCAATAGGTGAAAGTTGAGAGTATTTAAATCCATTTCCTCTATTAATAATTAACAAAAACTTATTGTAATAGAAGACTTGAAATTTCTATCCACAAACCCGTGTTCTTTGGGACCTCCTCTCTTTTTCTTTTTCTTCACACAAAGACTTTAAAGTCAATAATGGAACCTCTCTTCAAAATGTATCATTATGATCAAAATTTTCTTTCATACATATATATAAATTAGGATAATTGAATCATAATAATCTTAACTATTTAAAATTGGCCCTTGGCATCGCAAACTAAAAAAAATGCATATATAACCTGTACTATTAATCTATTGGATTATGACACCGAATTTGGGTTAAGTTACTAACCCAGATAGTGTTTTGGCTGACGTGACACCCCCAATCTGGCGTGACATGCTGATGTGGCACCCCCAATCTAACTGGGTTAGTGACTTAAGCCAAATTGGATGCCAGAATCTAATATGTTAATAGTACAGATTATATATGGCTAATTTTTTAATTTGGGTGCCAACGGCCAATTTTGAATAATTTAGGTTAATAAAATCCAATTCCCCTAAGCTCACATTTTATATTCATTGGAAGCGTTTTGCAAAGACCAGGAGCGAAGCATCATGAGGGCCGGGGGTGCCCTGGCCCCTACCGATTTTTGGCGCAGTGGTTGAATTTTGTGATTTTCGTAGGTAAATTGAGTTCGGGTCGAGTCCGGCCCCCACCGATTTGCCACTACCGATCGAAAAAAATTGAGTTCGGCCCCCACCATTTGAAGAACCAAGCTTCGTCACTGGCAAAGACTTAACATTTTCCCTAAGATGTATGAAAATAAAGTTCTATACTATTTACAAAATTGATTTAGATGTTTAAATTGAAAATAAAGCTAAATATTGAGATCTATATTATGACGTAATGTGAAATTGCTAAAAGTAACTTAAATATCAAAAGTTAAAAGTATAACATCACTTGTTATTGGTGGTAATCATGTTTTATTTTTTAAGAATGGATTGATTTGGGCAAAAATAAATTGTAAATCGGTCAATATGGTTCACATCAAAATAGTCAACGGGTCAATTTGGGTCCATTTAGATCTATTTAAATTAGTTACCGGTCTAAATGGGCAGTTATTATAAAATTTTGTTTATTTAAAAAGAGTCCACACGAGTTAACACCACACATGATCATTGTTTGTCTCTATCACGTACCTACTCCTTGTCACCAACACCATCCCCGCCACAACCACAAATACCACCACTCTACCACCGTCATCACCATTACAGCCCGTCACCGCCACCCATTGGTGAAACCATTTTGACCCCAAATCAACCAATTTGTTAAATTCTCATAAATTGTTCCGAACCGAACATGATTTTACCCATTACTTAACCCACCAATTTTGACAGGCCTATCACCAGGCACTCAGTGATTAGATAACTAATTCATTATTAATGAATGTTTGAATTTAGACAAGTTGATAACATTGAATTCATATACATGGCAAACATGTGTATGTGACTTGTGGTCATAAGTCTTGACACCACTTGTAAGTCAACGCCCCAACGACACGCACAAGAAAAATGCATTATTATATTTAATGCCATTAATTTGTTGTAAATGTCTAAAAATGAACAAGCAAGGTGTTGCATGTCACTCTGAACGACCTGTTTCGGCTCGAAATTAAAGATGACCCATTAGAACCTTATATCTTGTGTTTCCTCCCATAACTTTTAAACGTTAATATCTTTTATATACGAGATCTTTTAAAGAAAAAAATACACCAAATTAACAAGCGTTTTATTATCTTTCCAACGAGTACCATAGTGCTATATAAAAATTGGAGAAAAAAATGACTATTTTTTGTAACCCGACAGGTTTTGTGTCAGGTTTGGGATTAGTTTAAAAAAAATGTGGGTTTGGGTCGGGTCGGGTCGGGTCTGGGATTAGGTGATACCCGACCTGATTACCCGAAACAACATACCCAAATACCCGAACTACATACCCGATCATATACCCATGAATTTTTTAACGCATCACATAACCCTTAGACTAATGCGTTTGATATTTCAATAATTAACTTTTTTTTTTCTTATTTCATGTTAGTTCTTTTTCAAATGATCGATTACAAACTTTCAAATTCATTTGTAATGGCACTAGATTTATACCCAGGCGCAGAGATTAGTTTTTTTTTTTTTTATATTTGAATATGGTAACTTATGGCAGAGATTTGTTTATAATAATAATAATAATAATAATAATAATAATAATAATAATAATAATAATAATAATATATTTTATTATGTTATATTAGATATTTCAACCCGGGACGCTCCCGGGATAAAAAACTAGTTATATATATATATATATATATATATACAAAAAGTAACTTAACACCGTTATGACGCTGTTAACCCCAACCCACCCGTTACAGTATCACGCCGTTAATACCAACCCACCCGTTACAGTGACAACCCATTCTTCTCGCTACATTTCAATATTTCACAACAAATATTTCACACTTTGGCCCAACCGTCATGTCGCTATATCAACATTCAACAGGAAAAGCCCCGATTCATTCAGTAACCGTTATACTTCCCACTGTTCCTTTATTCATCCCCACCATTTCCATTCTAAAAAACTATTTGCGTCATCCGTAAGCGTCACTGCCCTTTTTATGTAACCTTTTTCTTCACAAAATTAGGGTACAAACACCCACAGGGCACAAGCAAAAGTTCACAACCACCACCGCAACCACCCGACTTCCATCGGTGACCATGGTGGTCGACCATCGCTGGAGAAGAAGATAGAGAAAGAGAAGGAAAGGCAGGCCGCTTGGCAGTTGTACTATGGTGGTGGTTATGCGTATCCAGAAAAGGGGTTTTCAAAGAAAAATTAAAGACTCGGAAATCCCTAACATGTGACGGCGATGTTCAATTGGTTGGTGGTGTTGTCGCAGTGGCGGCGACGGTTTCACGGTGGTGATGTTCATCCAGAACCATCGGAACGCTACCGGCCACCACCTGGTATCCCTCGATGTCTCCCTCTTTCTCTATATATAATATATACACATTTGCAGATGATAAATGATGTTTGAATATAAAATGGTTTTGATTTTGAACCGTCGTTTTGACTTTTGGAACAAGGTTTTCTATGAGGTAGAGAAATATGGTAAAGTATAGTTGGGGAGATACTTTATGTTTAGAATTTATTTAGAATTAGGCTTTTTGTAACTCATGACTAACGGGTAGTGTCATTAAACTTGATTTCTTATATGTTTGTGTTACATCATATTCTAAAGCCCACCTGATTCATAAATTTGATTCATAAATTTGTTTTCCTGTTACCTGAACTTTTGTGTACGTATGAATATATATACTCCGTAGTATTTTGTGTAAACCAGTGCGGTCCTTAGAGCATAGTCGAATAAGGTGGCAAAGCACGCTAAAGCGTGCGAGGATAACCAAAATGATTTTGTCCCTTTGGCCTTTAATACCTTTGGCTCATTGACACCGGAGGTGATCAAGTTTGTAAAGTGTCAAAACTTACCTCTCAACTTCTCAAGTTTCTAAAGTTCCGACTTTTACCTTTTCTTATGTTTTCTTCTGTTAAATTACCATGTTAATATTCTTACAACAATCCAAAACAACTTCATACGGTTCGATTTCCATCTCTAATCCACTCGACTTCATTAAGTTAAATCTGATAACGTCAAAAACATACATTTGCATATGTTTAACGCATTACATAACGCTTGGACTAATCTATTCGATGTTTGCAATGTACCCGCGCCGCAACGCGCGCGAGGCTAATTACTAGTTATTAACAAATATTAAATATGTAACATGTCCCCTCCTCTTTTTAACACTTTAATATTATATGTATATAAAAATAATATATATTAAAAATTAGAATTCTCTAAGCCAAACCGAGTCAGCTTGACTCGTTACGAACCGAGCTAAGCTAGGCTTACTTTCTAACCGATCCGAGCCGGCAGTGGCGGATCTAGATAAAAATTTCAGAGGTGACGTTAAATTTTTTTATTGTACTTTCATACAATGTAAACGAAACAAAAATAAAAACAAAATAATAAATAAGGTTAAACACAAACCTAATAGATTTCTCCTCTTCGGTTTTTGAAATCTTGAAATCGAGCCATTACCTTTGTTTTAAAAGGCGCGAAGCACAAAAAAACAACGAGTCTAAAACTGATACGCAAAGCGCCAAAGCAGCGGGCTTTTCGTATGTGATGCGCAAGATGATTATCTATTTTTTATATATTCTATAGGATTCTAGGATTGTTTTCCCAGTATTTAGACACAAATAAGATTTATATAAGTTTTAATATTGGAATTACATATATGGTGTAGCACAATCTGCTGCACAAAAATGTCATGTACATGATGTACATGAGGCGCAAGCCTCAAAGTCCATTTATCACTAAAAAGGACGCCCAACTGCGTTGTTTGTACAACTTGTGCTTTAGGTTGCATAAGGCGCTGAGGTTTGCGCCTCATGCGCTTTTTGAAACCAATGCCATTACATCCTCTTTTTTACTTTATCAAATAGTTCTCTTTCGACGTACAAATTAGAGCATTGTTCAAAGACTCCTCACCAATTTGATTGCATAAATAGTCTTGATTTTGTTCTTGTGTTTTTACCCGTTCAAAATATTAACCATGGTCAATGGGCTTGAATGTTTTAATTAAGAAATTACAAATGGAATGGGTTATGGCCTATGGGCTTCTATCTTTTTTGAGGTTGGGCATATATTGTAAACTTTGATGGTGTTTGGGTTTTTAAAATTTGAGAGGTAACGTTACATAATTTTTAGGGGTAACGTAATACAAAAAACATAAAAAAAATTAAAGAATCTGCACTATGTCGGAAAAGTTGAGGGGTAGCGGGCGTTACCCATACCAAACCATATGTTCGCCCCTGCGATCCGGCTCGGCTCGCTTTCAAACCGAGCCATATCGAACGAGCTTTTTTCGAGCTAAATCCGAGTAAGCTTCGAGTGAGCTCCGAACCACGAGCTTTTTGAATAGCCCTAGTATGACCTGTTACATGACCGTACCCGGCCCAATCATTTTGCCTCGTAAACCAACTCTTATCTTGGATTCAGCACTTTGGTTTAGGTTAAACTTGAGTAAATTACAACTCTGTCAACCTCATAATATAAAACATGTAGCCATTTTGGTAATGATGTATTTCTACTAGACCTTCTCAAAAGCTGAACTGGAGAATTTTGTAAAGATTGAAACCGTTCTTTGTTTCCCAACAGTTGACTTTTTTCAATGAGCTTTAGACATTTCCCAATTGTTGACAATGAACTTTTGACATTACCCAACTGTTGACTTTTTTCAACAGCAAATACCTTCAAATGATCAAAATTCTCAGTCTATCACATCATACTTCTTATTAGTTGAATATAATCTATTATGCTGATATCTGTGAGTAAACATCAGTCCAAACATTTTGTTCATCACCACACAATGTACTAATGTACATCTATGATATTGTATTAGGCTAAGGCCTATTGGTAAAGGGCCTAAGCATATGGTTACTACACTAATAAGGTTTAAACCAATTATATAAGTTATATTGACAATTATGTTGAAAATAATACTTTTCCTATTTCAATTTTATTACTTGTTATTATATACAAGGTATTTTATCATGTTGCATAAGCGTTTGTGCAGGTTGTGTGGCTGATCGAGCTGGACTCATAGGTTCGTGACTGTTCGTGAAGCGTTTTTTGTAGCTGATCAATAGATGAAGTACAGGATTAATCTGGTCTGGCCCAAGTGCATAAATGTTAGAAGTGTTTATAGAAGCCCAGTTAATGGAAGCCCGTTATTGAAGACCCATTATTGAAGAGGTCCAGCCCAGGAAGTTTATATGGTCAACAGTCCAGTCCAAAGGTCCAAATGGTGATGGTATTTAACACAAACGAGCTGGCACCGTTGATCAAGTATTATAAGTCTAATCCTGGCCGTTGATTAAGATTGAATAGAGAGCCTTCTCTCTCTGGGTTATAAACGCCTTGGTCTCCTTTCTCTCTCAGATAGTTAGAGTCAATCAGTCTCTCTAATTTATCCTTTCTTTGTAACATTTGATTCAGTGATTGAATAAAGTTTGTTTAAGTTTCTGACAGTTTTTATATTAAATTTCTGTCTCATGACACGCATACATTGCAGGTGCTTAACACATTCATGCAAATATTACCAATTAGTATGTCAAGTACAATAACAAAATCCATAAATATAATATTTCAGTTATAATCTAATGTTTTTAGTTGTTTCTGCTTATACCTAATAATAAGTAAATGGGTCAAGTGTCAACAAGGCCACCTCTTAAATGATCACCAACCCCTGCTACAAAACGTTAACAGTGTTTTATAAAGACTTGTTCAAGGAACAATGGTGTATATGTATTAATGTATGACGATTCCCTCAAAACAGTGAACATTTAAAATCATCATAATATTACTTGGCACTTGGTTTCCAATGACTGTAACTTTTCAAAATGGAATACGAAGACGGAAACAAAAAAACTGAAATCGGACTACTGCTTTACTGATTCTACAGGCGTCAAAAGAGTTTCTTGATTATATTAGGTCGATGAATTAGGCTGCTGATTAAGAAGCATTCTATCAAAACAGGCTACTGATTATCAAGACCAAAACAGGCTGCTGATTAAGGAACATTTTACCAACTTTAAAGGCTTTATCTCACACAAGCAGTTTATCAAACATGTGGTGTGCATATATTTACAACTAATCAGTTATGTTACCTTGTGTTTAGGATATACACTTGTGAAGCTCAACTTGGATTAATGTTTTGGAATGGACTCAAGGGATGGCAAAAAAACCCGAGCCCGACGGGTATACCCGAAACCCGAAGCATTTGGGACGGGTATACCCGATACCCAACGGGTATGGGACGGGTTTGGTATTGGAAAAAAAATATTTCGCGGGTATGGGACGGGTATGGTATTAGGCGATACCCGACCCGATTACCCGAAACTAAATACCCGTTTACCCGAAACATATACCCGCTAATTTTTAAGTTTTATATATATTTTTCTTCACTTAATGTTCATTTTAATAGATTCATTATTGAAAATTTTATAGTTTAATGACATTATTATTTATATTTATATGCTACAAAATATAAAAATATTTCTTGAGATACATATTATAATATATATTTTTATTCTAAATATTTCAAATATTAGTATGGTGATGATCATACGTATGTTATTTATTACAATTTAATATATTATAGATTTTTAAAACATAAAACACCAAAAAAAAGTAAAAATATATATACATGAAAATCCCAACGGGCATACCCGAAACCCGCGGGTATGCTCTATACCCGACGGGTAATACCCGCCAAAAACCCGACGGGTAATGGGACGGGTATGGGATGAGATTTTATAACCGGGTATGGGTATGGTATTAGCCAAACCCGACCCATACCCGACCCGTTGCCATCCCTAGGACTCATTGAAATGTTTAATTTGAAGATATAATCCCCATTGATAATAATCATAATATTAATCATCATCTCTACTAGCTGCCCTGCCTCACCAGGAAGATTGGTCAAAGGTGCACTGAGGTTGTTGTAGGAGAGATCTATGAAAGGAATGATGGGTATTTTTAAAAGCTTGTAGGAAGAGGTCCTGAAATGGCTGCATTAGACATATCATAGTCATCTATGACTCTGTGTTTGAACTTGACAAAAGCTAGTCGCTAAAAAATATATATTCCAAAGACTGATTTTTGTCCAGATCTTGATTTTTCTGTTTCCTAGTGGCGCCGTGAGGCAATGTAGTAGATAATATGAGTCTAAAACATTTACTTTGGTCATTGAGTCTGTCACGAGTCAGCCAACATGGGTCAATGGGCTTTGGGGTTGGGTTTGTTGGCCCAGAATAATCTTGCAGCGGATAGTTTTAATCGAAATATACAATAGAACAGTAAGAAACAATTGATCAAATAAATCAACACTGAATTGTATTAACAAAAGGTTTCGGACAGAACTTGTTAGACAGAAAGATTACAAGAATGTTGGATTGTTTTGTGTACAATCTTGATAAAGAATAAATGAAACTATCTAGTCCTATATATATGTTATCTAACCGTATGTCATTGACAGTTATGTTCAAAGCAGTGTGATGGTTCTGTAGTGTCTTTCAACTGCCACCGGTTAAGGTTTTGGGCGCCAAACAACCGGTATTAACTGTCAGGGTAATTTGGTCTTTTCACAGCCTTGTCCCGCCTTTTGTTGATGTATATGCTGCTGTCCCTCCTTGTTATTTTGACCCATTAAGCTTCTTGATTATGTGCAGCCTTCGAATCAGATTAGTTGCAGTGTGTTGCTCATCCAATTTGACCCATATGCAAACTTTTGCCATCTAGTCTAATATATCTAACAACTAAACCTATATCTAATGTTTAACATACTAATACAATCATACAATCATAAATACAGAAAACATATATTCAAATGTTTATACTAAACACAAATCATAAAGTTATATTTACCAGTTTAACCAAAGTGACTAGCGTACGAATTGCTAATCATACCTTGCAATTCTCCTACACAACGAGGGACTGTTCCAGCTAAGTTTTTGTGTGCAACATCCAAAATTTGGAGCTTTAAATTTGTGCAAAAGTAAAAAACGGTTCAGAGCTAAAAAGTCAAATATTTTGCCTAGAGTCAAACTGCAAAAGTCAACTTCTATGCGAGATGCAGAAGTAAAAATGTCAACGTCCAGAACCAAAATTACTGCATCAAATCAATCCGAAACTTATTTATTACAGAACCGAAAAAGTCAACAGCAGAGCTATCTTGAATAAAGCTAAAAATAAAAAGTCAATGACGATCTTGTTTGGATCTTTTTTGATGATTTATTTCTGCTATGAAGACTGTAATTTGCTAGTTGATGTTGGCTAGAAATGAGCTATTTTAAAGTTGATTTAATGGGCAAGAAGGAATTACGGAAATAAGCGGATATGGTAAGCAGACCTGATCATGATAATGCTTGGGCTGATGTTTATTATCAGCATAATAGATAATACTCAATTAATAAGAAATATGTTGGTGATTTGAAGTCAACAGATAGCAAATATATTATTGACCTAATCAGCTGGAAATGTTGAGTATCAATGGAGTTTCATAGATAAGGGATATAGACGCTTAAACAAAGTCAACAGTTGGGAAATGAAGGTAGCTCATTGTCAACTGTCAACCGTTTGTGTCCGGATTGTGCGTTTCTTCCCATCACAAGCAACAAAGAACCGTTTGATCTTTACGAAATCTTTCACTTCAGCCATAATTAATCTTTGAGAAGGTCTAAAAAAATACATCATTACCAAAATGACTATATGGTTTTATATTATATATTTATATGGCAAAGTAAGAGGTTGAAAGAGTTGTAATTTACTCAAGTTTGAACTAAACAAAAGTGTTGAATCCAAGATAAGAGTCGGTTTAAACTTGCGCAAAATGACTGGGTTGGGTAGGGTCATGTAACGGGTCATACAGGGTTCAGTCAGAAACGGGTCAGTTTGGTTTGGGTTAAAGACAGTTTTTTGTTTATCAAAATAGGTTCGGGTTAAAATAGAGAGTCACATTAAAAAGGATTCACAATTCTGAATAGTAGATCATTATTGCTTTAACTAATTTGCTGAGCTAATCGAACGCCAAATTAACAGAAGTATATATTGTCTAACAAAAGCATTGAAGCCAAATTAACAGAAGCATATATTGTCTGCTGTGAATATTTTTTTTTACATTTTGTTGATTTTTTCTGAAAACATTACCGTGTATCAACATAGAAGACCCGTGATTCTCGTGAATATATCAGTTCCCAAATAAGAAATTGAAGTTAGTGACTTGGTGTTCACTGTGTACGTAAATTCATATCTGAGTATCTCTTAACAAAAGAGTGAGAAAGTCCCAAGTAAAATCAAACAAATACCATGAGATGAGATAAGAAGTACATAACAAATATATATACACACATACCCACTTCATGTAACACATATATGCCTTACAAATACAGAATCCTAAAAGCAATATCAAAATGAAAAACAAGCAATGATAATATGTGTGTGAATTATGGAATTCGAGTGGATCTATATGGCTTCTCTTCATCTCTTCATCTTGTTAACTCTTACCATGACTACAACGTGTATCTTGTCAATGGTGTTTGCTGCATACACAAAAAGATTATGTCTCCATCGTTTCTTCAACACTAAAACTACAATAACACCCCAAAATCCTGTTGCAAAACCACATGTTATATCCATATAAAACCATAACTTGTTGGGCTTATCAGTTGCTGTATATTGTCTATTGGCTTTTGTGGTTGGGTCTTCATGATTGGAACAATTCTTAGGCAACGGAGCTCCACATAGATCTTTGTTCCCTGCATATATTGATGGATCAAAGAACGGTTCACTCTTTTTCAAAAAACAATAAGTCAATAAGTTGTTTGGCTAAGCTAGAAGTGATTTCTCTTTTGACTTTCTGGTATAAGTTAAAAAGTTTTTTTTTTGGAGGGATCAAAAACACTGAAACACTCGGAAGTCAATACCGCAATTTCTGTCAAGATGAACACGCAATTTGTAGACCCTGCTATGTTTTTCACTTTCCACATAGAAAGACTGGGAAGTCAATACTACAATTTCTATCAAGAAGAACAAATAATTTGTAGACCCTGCCCTGTTTTTCATGTTCCTCATAAAAAGACTTGGTAGACAATACCTTAATTTCTCTCAAGAAGAACACGTAATTTGTAGACCCTGCTATGTTTTTCATTTTCCTCATAGAAAGACATGGAAGTTAATACCTCAATTTTTATCAAGGAGACCATGTAATTTGTAAACCCAGCTCTATTTTAGTTTTCCTCATAGAAAGACTTGGAAGTCAGTATCTCAATTTCTATCAAGAAGAACATGTTACTTGTAGACCCTACTTTGTTTTTGAATTAGATAAAAAGGAAGCACCGGTGTCCATGTTCCACTGTGGCGTGGGTTGAATTAGATAAAAAGGAAGTGATTTTACCTGCTATGTTTGGGGGTTTTATGGTAGCCCTTACCCGAGCCCAAAATTGGCAACGATTGACCATTACAACTAGAATATTAGCATTAATTGAATTAGATAAAAAGGAAGTGATTTTACCTGCGTCCGAGGTGAGGTGAGAGGAAGCACCGTGTCCATGTTCCACTGTGGCGTGGGTTGATTGAGGGTTAAGGCAGATAAAGCGGTGCCAAGTTCCGTAGGTTGTAGGGGATCGATAGGGGGTGAAGGAGTGTAACCGGTTGGAGGTGGGTAAGAGAAGGATGGGTTCGGGTGGGTAAGGCCATAGCCGGGTGGGTTGTTAGGTTGCTGGGTAGAGTTTGCGGGCTGTTGGGTTGAGTTGTGGGCTGGCCTGGGCCAACTGGATGACCAAGGGGCTTGGGCTGGATGGGGGCAAGGGGGCGGATAGGCCCACCAAGGGTAGGAGGGTGGCTGTTGGTTATGGTTGTTTTGGTTAGGCTATGAAGGCGAGTAGGGAGTGTTTGGGTTGGTTGGCGGGTTGTTTGGATAGGGTGACGGGTTGTATGTGTAGTAGTTGGTGCGACCACGACCGCGTCCCCGGTAGGAGTTACGGCTGCGGCCTCTACCACGGTATTGGTTTTGGGTCCGGTTATCATAGGTTTGGCCGGATGGAAAGATTGAGGAGTGGATGGGTTCGAGTTTGGAGAAGGGTTGGTGTTAGGATTTGGTGCATTGGTGACAGTGAGGGCGGTTTGGAGGGATTGTCTAGCGGCTTGGCGGCGTTGTTCGCATTCAATCATGTCGCGAGCATCGTCCCATGACTTCTCGGCTTGGGTAATAAACGAAGCAACCGTATCATACTCTTGCGGTAGACCGGTAACCATTTGAAGGACCAAACGGGATTCAGTGACCGGGTGATCTACGTCATTAAGTTGGTCTGCATGATCCTTCATCCGTTGAAAATAGTGGTTTAGAGACGAACAAGAGGCCATAGTGGTTGTGGTGAAAGCATGTTCAAGGGTGGCGGCACGTGCGTTTTTGTTGTTTAGGAAAACGGTATGAAGCCGATCCCACGCTTGTTGAGCAGTGCCTACATTGTCAATGACCCGTTTGACATAGGAATCGGATAGGGTGCCAAGTATCCATCGGAGGACAATGGCGTCAATTTTTGACCAAGACTCGTAAGTCGGATCAGATTTGGCGGGGTTCGGATCCATCAATGTGAGATAACACATCACAGGCAAGGGCATGTTGCCGGAAGAGTTTAACCCAATCCGAATACGTGACCTTGTCGCCATCGAGGACACGAACCTTATTCTGGATGTTAGTAAAGGTGTAAACGGGGTGGAGGGATTTTGTGGGTGCATCGGCTGGGGAAGAAGATTGATTATCTGTTATGAAGATTGTTTCGAAAAACACACAGAAAGAAGAAGAAAAAATATTTTTCGGCAGAAAGGTTTTAAACAAATGGCTTTGATACCATGATAATTTCTATTGAATTATTGATTGATACAATTGAGAATGTACATTATTTATAATCATGAGCCTTATAACTACCTACCACCATACATGGTAACATACCATATCTAAAAAGCATAAATATAGAAGATAATAAAGGATAATAACTATGGTGCAAATTATGCTGCTAATTGATCGGCTAATAGTCAATACCTCAGTTTCTATAAAGAAGAAGACGTAATTTGTAGACCCTCTCTGTTTTTCATTTCCTCACCAAAAGACTTGAAAGTCAATACCTCAGTTTATTTAAAGAAGAACCCGTAATTTGTAAACCCTGCTCTGTTTTTCATTTTCCTCATAAAAAGACTTGGAAGTTAATACCTCAATTTCTATTAAGAACACATAATTTGTAGACCCTGCTCTGTTTTTCATTTTCCTCACAAAAAGATTTGGAAGTCAATACCTCAGTTTCTATAAAGAAGAATACGAAATTTGTAGACCCTCTCTGTTTTTCATTTCCTCACAAAAAGACTTGAAAGTCAGTACCTCAGTTTATTTAAAGAAGAACCCGTAATTTGTAAACCCTGCGCTGTTTTTCATTTTCCTCGTAAAAAGATTTGGAAGTCAATACCTCAATTTCTATCCAGAAGAATACGTAATTTTTAGACCTTACTTTGTTTTTAATTTTCCTCTTAGAAAGACCTGGAAGTCAATACTTAGATTTCTATGAAGAAGAACGCGTAATTTATGGACCCTACTCCATTTTTCATGTTCGTCGTAGAAAGACTTGGAGGCCAATACCTCAATTTATATCAAGAAGAACACGCAATTTGTAGACCCTGCAATGTTTTTCAGTTTCCTCATACAAAGACTTTGAAATCAATATCTCAATTTCTATCAAGATGAACACGTAATTTGTAGACCCTACTCTGTTTTTAATTTTCCTCATAGAAATAATTAAAAGTCGATACCTATATTTTTGTCAAGAAGAACACGTAATTAGTAGACCATGCTCTGTTTTTCATTTTCTTTATAAAATGACTTGGAAGTCAATACCTAAATCTCTATCAAGAAGACCACGTAACTGTTGACCCTACTCTGGTTTTCATTTTCTTCATAGTAAGAGCTGGAAGACGATACCTCAATTTCTATCAAGAATAACACATAATTTGTAGACCCTTCTCCATTTTTCATTTTCCTCATAGAAAGCCTTGGAAGTCAATACCTCAATTTCTATCAAGAAGAACACGTAATTTGTAGACCCTACTCTGTTTTTAATTTTCATCCTAGAAAGACTTGGAAGTCAATACCTCAATTTTCATCGAGAAGAACACGTAATTTGTAGACCCTACTCTATTTTAGTTTTCCTCATAGAAAGACTTGGAAGTCAGTATCTCAATTTCTATCAAGAACACGATACTTGTAGACCCACTTTGTTTTTCATTTTCTTCATAGAAAGACTTGGAAGCCAATACCTTTATTTCTATTTAGATGAACACGTAATTTGCAAACCCTTCTCGGTTTTTCATTTTCCACATAGAAAAACTTGGAAGTCAATTCCTCAATTTCTATCAAGAACAACACGTAATTTGTAGACCCTGCATTGTTTTTTCATTTTCCTCATAGAAAGATTTGGAAGTCAATACCTCAATTTCTATCAAGAAGAATACGCAATTTGTAGACCTGCTCTGTTTTACATTTTCCTTATAAAAAGATTTGGAAATTAATACCTCAATTTCTATCAAGAAAAACACGTAATTTATAAACCCTGCTCTATCAAGAACACATAATTTGTAGACCTAACAATAGGGGTGGTGTTTGAGGGTGGGTTACCAACCTAAACCCCGAACACCACCCCTATTGTTGGGTGAATTGGATGTGATCCCAGAAAAATATTGGAATCCTGTCTTAGATTTCTATGAAGAAGAACGCGTAATTTATGGACCCTACTCCATTTTTCATGTTCGTCGTAGAAAGACTTGGAGGCCAATACCTCAATTTATATCAAGAAGAACACGCAATTTGTAGACCCTGCAATGTTTTTCAGTTTCCTCATACAAAGACTTTGAAATCAATATCTCAATTTCTATCAAGATGAACACGTAATTTGTAGACCCTACTCTGTTTTTAATTTTCCTCATAGAAATAATTAAAAGTCGATACCTATATTTTTGTCAAGAAGAACACGTAATTAGTAGACCATGCTCTGTTTTTCATTTTCTTTATAAAATGACTTGGAAGTCAATACCTAAATCTCTATCAAGAAGACCACGTAACTGTTGACCCTACTCTGGTTTTCATTTTCTTCATAGTAAGAGCTGGAAGACGATACCTCAATTTCTATCAAGAATAACACATAATTTGTAGACCCTTCTCCATTTTTCATTTTCCTCATAGAAAGCCTTGGAAGTCAATACCTCAATTTCTATCAAGAAGAACACGTAATTTGTAGACCCTACTCTGTTTTTAATTTTCATCCTAGAAAGACTTGGAAGTCAATACCTCAATTTTCATCGAGAAGAACACGTAATTTGTAGACCCTACTCTATTTTAGTTTTCCTCATAGAAAGACTTGGAAGTCAGTATCTCAATTTCTATCAAGAACACGATACTTGTAGACCCACTTTGTTTTTCATTTTCTTCATAGAAAGACTTGGAAGCCAATACCTTTATTTCTATTTAGATGAACACGTAATTTGCAAACCCTTCTCGGTTTTTCATTTTCCACATAGAAAAACTTGGAAGTCAATTCCTCAATTTCTATCAAGAACAACACGTAATTTGTAGACCCTGCATTGTTTTTTCATTTTCCTCATAGAAAGATTTGGAAGTCAATACCTCAATTTCTATCAAGAAGAATACGCAATTTGTAGACCTGCTCTGTTTTACATTTTCCTTATAAAAAGATTTGGAAATTAATACCTCAATTTCTATCAAGAAAAACACGTAATTTATAAACCTGCTCTATCAAGAACACATAATTTGTAGACCTAACAATAGGGGTGGTGTTTGAGGGTGGGTTACCAACCTAAACCCCGAACACCACCCCTATTGTTGGGTGAATTGGATGTGATCCCAGAAAAATATTGGAATCCTGTCTTAGATTTCTATGAAGAAGAACGCGTAATTTATGGACCCTACTCCATTTTTCATGTTCGTCGTAGAAAGACTTGGAGGCCAATACCTCAATTTATATCAAGAAGAACACGCAATTTGTAGACCCTGCAATGTTTTTCAGTTTCCTCATACAAAGACTTTGAAATCAATATCTCAATTTCTATCAAGATGAACACGTAATTTGTAGACCCTACTCTGTTTTTAATTTTCCTCATAGAAATAATTAAAAGTCGATACCTATATTTTTGTCAAGAAGAACACGTAATTAGTAGACCATGCTCTGTTTTTCATTTTCTTTATAAAATGACTTGGAAGTCAATACCTAAATCTCTATCAAGAAGACCACGTAACTGTTGACCCTACTCTGGTTTTCATTTTCTTCATAGTAAGAGCTGGAAGACGATACCTCAATTTCTATCAAGAATAACACATAATTTGTAGACCCTTCTCCATTTTTCATTTTCCTCATAGAAAGCCTTGGAAGTCAATACCTCAATTTCTATCAAGAAGAACACGTAATTTGTAGACCCTACTCTGTTTTTAATTTTCATCCTAGAAAGACTTGGAAGTCAATACCTCAATTTTCATCGAGAAGAACACGTAATTTGTAGACCCTACTCTATTTTAGTTTTCCTCATAGAAAGACTTGGAAGTCAGTATCTCAATTTCTATCAAGAACACGATACTTGTAGACCCACTTTGTTTTTCATTTTCTTCATAGAAAGACTTGGAAGCCAATACCTTTATTTCTATTTAGATGAACACGTAATTTGCAAACCCTTCTCGGTTTTTCATTTTCCACATAGAAAAACTTGGAAGTCAATTCCTCAATTTCTATCAAGAACAACACGTAATTTGTAGACCCTGCATTGTTTTTTCATTTTCCTCATAGAAAGATTTGGAAGTCAATACCTCAATTTCTATCAAGAAGAATACGCAATTTGTAGACCTGCTCTGTTTTACATTTTCCTTATAAAAAGATTTGGAAATTAATACCTCAATTTCTATCAAGAAAAACACGTAATTTATAAACCCTGCTCTATCAAGAACACATAATTTGTAGACCTAACAATAGGGGTGGTGTTTGAGGGTGGGTTACCAACCTAAACCCCGAACACCACCCCTATTGTTGGGTGAATTGGATGTGATCCCAGAAAAATATTGGAATCCTGTCTTAGATTTCTATGAAGAAGAACGCGTAATTTATGGACCCTACTCCATTTTTCATGTTCGTCGTAGAAAGACTTGGAGGCCAATACCTCAATTTATATCAAGAAGAACACGCAATTTGTAGACCCTGCAATGTTTTTCAGTTTCCTCATACAAAGACTTTGAAATCAATATCTCAATTTCTATCAAGATGAACACGTAATTTGTAGACCCTACTCTGTTTTTAATTTTCCTCATAGAAATAATTAAAAGTCGATACCTATATTTTTGTCAAGAAGAACACGTAATTAGTAGACCATGCTCTGTTTTTCATTTTCTTTATAAAATGACTTGGAAGTCAATACCTAAATCTCTATCAAGAAGACCACGTAACTGTTGACCCTACTCTGGTTTTCATTTTCTTCATAGTAAGAGCTGGAAGACGATACCTCAATTTCTATCAAGAATAACACATAATTTGTAGACCCTTCTCCATTTTTCATTTTCCTCATAGAAAGCCTTGGAAGTCAATACCTCAATTTCTATCAAGAAGAACACGTAATTTGTAGACCCTACTCTGTTTTTAATTTTCATCCTAGAAAGACTTGGAAGTCAATACCTCAATTTTCATCGAGAAGAACACGTAATTTGTAGACCCTACTCTATTTTAGTTTTCCTCATAGAAAGACTTGGAAGTCAGTATCTCAATTTCTATCAAGAAGAACACGATACTTGTAGACCCACTTTGTTTTTCATTTCTTCATAGAAAGACTTGGAAGCCAATACCTTTATTTCTATTTAGATGAACACGTAATTTGCAAACCCTTCTCGGTTTTTCATTTTCCACATAGAAAAACTTGGAAGTCAATTCCTCAATTTCTATCAAGAACAACACGTAATTTGTAGACCCTGCATTGTTTTTTCATTTTCCTCATAGAAAGATTTGGAAGTCAATACCTCAATTTCTATCAAGAAGAATACGCAATTTGTAGACCTGCTCTGTTTTACATTTTCCTTATAAAAAGATTTGGAAATTAATACCTCAATTTCTATCAAGAAAAACACGTAATTTATAAACCCTGCTCTATCAAGAACACATAATTTGTAGACCTAACAATAGGGGTGGTGTTTGAGGGTGGGTTACCAACCTAAACCCCGAACACCACCCCTATTGTTGGGTGAGTTGGATGTGATCCCAGAAAAATATTGGAATCCTGTCTTAGATTTCTATGAAGAAGAACGCGTAATTTATGGACCCTACTCCATTTTTCATGTTCGTCGTAGAAAGACTTGGAGGCCAATACCTCAATTTATATCAAGAACACGCAATTTGTAGACCCTGCAATGTTTTTCAGTTTCCTCATACAAAGACTTTGAAATCAATATCTCAATTTCTATCAAGATGAACACGTAATTTGTAGACCCTACTCTGTTTTTAATTTTCCTCATAGAAATAATTAAAAGTCGATACCTATATTTTTGTCAAGAAGAACACGTAATTAGTAGACCATGCTCTGTTTTTCATTTTCTTTATAAAATGACTTGGAAGTCAATACCTAAATCTCTATCAAGAAGACCACGTAACTGTTGACCCTACTCTGGTTTTCATTTTCTTCATAGTAAGAGCTCGAAGACGATACCTCAATTTCTATCAAGAATAACACATAATTTGTAGACCCTTCTCCATTTTTCATTTTCCTCATAGAAAGCCTTGGAAGTCAATACCTCAATTTCTATCAAGAAGAACACGTAATTTGTAGACCCTACTCTGTTTTTAATTTTCATCCTAGAAAGACTTGGAAGTCAATACCTCAATTTTCATCGAGAAGAACACGTAATTTGTAGACCCTACTCTATTTTAGTTTTCCTCATAGAAAGACTTGGAAGTCAGTATCTCAATTTCTATCAAGAAGAACACGATACTTGTAGACCCACTTTGTTTTTCATTTCTTCATAGAAAGACTTGGAAGCCAATACCTTTATTTCTATTTAGATGAACACGTAATTTGCAAACCCTTCTCGGTTTTTCATTTTCCACATAGAAAAACTTGGAAGTCAATTCCTCAATTTCTATCAAGAACAACACGTAATTTGTAGACCCTGCATTGTTTTTTCATTTTCCTCATAGAAAGATTTGGAAGTCAATACCTCAATTTCTATCAAGAAGAATACGCAATTTGTAGACCTGCTCTGTTTTACATTTTCCTTATAAAAAGATTTGGAAATTAATACCTCAATTTCTATCAAGAAAAACACGTAATTTATAAACCCTGCTCTATCAAGAACACATAATTTGTAGACCTAACAATAGGGGTGGTGTTTGAGGGTGGGTTACCAACCTAAACCCCGAACACCACCCCTATTGTTGGGTGAGTTGGATGTGATCCCAGAAAAATATTGGAATCCTGTCTTTTGACATTGAGTTTTTGAACGTGAAATGTAGCCCCAAAGCCCAAACTCCATTGATTTCCCTTTATTCAACCCTGCAACTCAATTTAAGCTATTAAAAGAATGAAATGTAAAGATGAATTCTTATGATAAACTAATGGGTTATTGATATTAACAAATGTGGTTTAAAAATTAGAGGAAATGGATTTAAATACTCCCAACTATCGCCTATTGGCAGGTAATACTCCCAACTTTCACTTTGACCAATAGCAATCCCAACTTGCAACTTAGTTTGTTCCATCACCCCAAACTAACGGATGTCTAACTTGGTTTGTCTACGTGGCAAAAATGTAAAAAACCTAAACTTAAGGGACCTTTTCAAAAAATTTATTATTATTATTAGTATTATTATCATTATTGTTATTGTTATTGTTATTGTTATTGTTATTGTTATTGTTATTGTTATTGTTATTGTTATTGTTATTGTTATTGTTATTGTTATTGTTATTGTTATTGTTATTGTTATTGTTATTGTTATTGTTATTGTTATTATTATTATTATGTATTAAAAAACTATTATTAGTTTTTTTTTATTTTATAAATTCCAAACAACCCCCCCCTCCCCCTCTTTCTTCTTCTGCCTCCACACGAGTTCATCTCCTACACCAACAAAACCCTAAATTCAAAATAAACCACCAAATTCAAACCTCCGGTTACAAGTCTGTTGATTCTTTCGACACCTCCGGTTACAACCCCCGATTACAAATCTGTTGATTCTTTCGAAATAAACCCCTAAATTCAAACCTCCATTTTTTAAATTAATGTTTATCGGGTGACGGGTTTGTTTTAGATACGTTGTGTTGGAGTGATGGGTGGAGATGGTGGTTGTAGAGGTGATGGGGGACATGATGGTTGTTGGGCGTGACGAGGGAGATGATGGTTATTGGGGGCGACCGAGGGAGACGGTGGTTGTGAGGGATGACGGTGGAGGCGGTGGTTCTTGGGGGATGATGAGGGTGGTTTGTCACCGAAGAATAAGAAGAAAGGGGAGGGGGGTTTGTCACCAATAGAAGAAGAGCGGGTTGTGTTTGGGATTTATAATAATAATAATAATAATAATAATAATAATAATAATAATAAGTTTCAAAAAGGTCCTTTAAGTTTAGGTTTTTACATTTTTGCCACGTAGATTGTTCTTTAAGTTTAGGTTTTTACATTTTTGTCACGAAGACTAACCAGGTTAGACCTCCGTTAATTTGGGGTGATGGAACAAAATAAGTTGCAAGTTGGAGTGCTAATGACCAAAGTGAAAGCTGGAAGTATTATCCGCGAATAGGTGAAAGTTGAGAGTAATTAAATCCATTTCCTCTATTAATAATTAACAAAAACTTATTGTAATAGAAGACTTGAAATTTCTACCCACAAACCCGTGTTCTTTGGGTCCTCCTCTCTTTTTCTTTTTCTTTTTCTTCACACAAAGACTTTGAAGTCAATAATGGAACCTCTCTTCAAAATGTATCATTATGATCAAAATTTTCTTTCATACATATATATATATAAACTAGGGGAATTGAATCTTAATAACCTTAACTATTTGAAATTGGCCCTTGGCACCGCAAACTAAAAAAAGGCATATATAACCTGTACTATTAACCTATTCTATTATGACACCGAATTTGGGTTAAGTTACTAACCCAGTAAGTGTTTTGGCTGACGTGACACCCCCAATCTGGCGTGGCATGCTGATGTGGCACCCCCAATCTAACTGGTTAGTGACTTAACCCAAATTGGGTACCAAAATCTAATAGGTTAATAGTACAAGTTATATATGGCTAATTTTTTAATTTGGGGTGCCAACGACCAATTTCGAATAATTTAGGTTAATAAAATCCAATTCCCCTAAGCTCACATTTTATATTCATTGGAAGCGTTTTGCAAAGCCCAGGGGCGAAGCATCGTGCGGGCTAGGGGTGCCCTGGCCCCCACCGATTTTCGGCGTTGGGGTAGAATTTTGCGATTTTCGTAGGTAAATTGAGTTCGGGTTGAGTCCAGCCCCACCGATTTGCCACTAACGATCGGAAAAAATTGAGTTCGGCCCCCACCGTTTGGAGAACCAAGCTTCGTCACTAGCAAAGACCTTAACATTTTCCCTAAGATGTATGAAAATAAAGTTCGATACTATATACAAAATTGATTTAGATGTTTAAATTGAAAATAAAGCTAAATATGGAGATCTATATTATGATGGAATGTGAAATTGTTAAAAGTAACTTAAATATCAAAAATTAAAGTATAACATCACTCGTTATTGGTGGTAATCATGTTTTGTTTTTTAAGAATGGGTTGATTTGGGCAAAAATAAATTGTAAATCGGTCAATATGGTTCACATCAAACTAGTCAACGGGTCAATTTGGGTCCATTTAGATCTACTTAAATTAGTTACCGGTCCAAATGGGTCGTTATTATAAAATTTTGTTTATTTAAAAAGAGTCCACGCGAGTTAACACCACACATGATCATTGTTTGTCTCTATCACCTATTCCTTGTCACCGACACCATCGCCGCCACCACTGCAACTACCACCACTCTACCACCGTCATCACCATTACAGCCTGTCACCGCCACCCATTGGTGAAACCATTTTGACCCCAAATCAACCAATTTGTTAAATTCTCATAAATTGTTTTACCCATTACTTAACCCACCAATTTTGACAGGCCTATCACCAGGCACTCAGTGATTAGATAACTAATTCATTATTAATGAATGTTTGAATTTAGACAAGTTGATAACATTGAATTCATATACATGGCAAACATGTGTATGTGACTTGTGGTCATAAGTCTTGACACCACTTGTAAGTCAACGCCCCAACGACACGCACAAGAAAAATGCGTTATTATATTTAATATCGTTAAATTGTTATAAATTGTTATGGCTCAAAATTAAAGATGACCCGTTTGAACGTTATCCAACTTTTTTTTTTAATTTTATGGGTAAGGTTTTTGTTGTTTATGTTTTTTTTTAATTTATAAAAATTCTAAGCTATACAATCGACACAAAACTAAAATAAGTCCAATTCACGTGAGAGAAGAACTTGTAACATGCTTGACAAAAAAACGTACTTTTGGGTCTGTACCCTTAGTAAGTAGTATTCAACATTTTTTCAACTACAAATTCAGCATTTCAATTACAGTGAACACGCAAATTACTCAATTGATGAATCCGAGTCGTAAAATACTTAGTGGTAAGCAACTAGGGAACGACCCATCCAAATCGTTTCTTGATAAATCGAGATAATTTAACGCTGTCAGGTGTCCTATTTTGTTTGGAATGCCTCCTCTAAGATGATTATTGGACAAATTGAGACCCACCAATGCAGAAGATGCAATAAACTCTACAGGTGTTGACAAGTTTGTTGTTATTAGCCTTTGATAAATTTCACCTTGAATATGCTTCTGTATTGATTTGATATATAAACAAATATACAACATAAATATAGGAACAATACACGGTAACTTATGACAATTATGAGTAAATATTTATGGTGGAGATTTATCGTTAACAGTTGTTTGAAAGGTCATGATAATTAATAAGAAATATATTGGTGATTTGAAGTCAACAGATAACAAATATGTTATTGACTTAATCAACTGGAAATGTTGGGTTTACTGCTGGAATATATTAAAAATCAATGGAGTTTCATAGACGCTTAAACAAAGTCAACAGTTGGGAAATGACTGTAGGTTATTGTCACCAAACTTAGACGGTTTAAGAATAGTGATCCGTGTAGATTCTGGCGGTGGTGGAACAGACTGCAAATTGTATATGTTTTGTGAGAATAAAGAATTAGGCTCTTGCAGATACTTGAGAAACATATCTTTATTAGAACTTAAAACTTCTAATGTATCTTGAAACTGCTTTGTTTGGCGAAGTTCCCACCGATTGATTTTGGCACCAAATAACTTCCAAACT
Organism: Ambrosia x helenae; assembly: GCA_030844895.1. Taxonomy (NCBI): domain Eukaryota; kingdom Viridiplantae; phylum Streptophyta; class Magnoliopsida; order Asterales; family Asteraceae; genus Ambrosia; species Ambrosia x helenae. The sequence goes on along the minus strand of CM061230.1, from coordinate 6,736,310 downwards.
GTCAGGGTCATCATTGTCATTTCATGCCTTTTGTTTTCTGATGCGCGCCTTCTGTAACAGTGCTTTGAGGCTGCTAATATAATCCGGACCATTTGACCCATCTTCTTTAGCCTTGAACATGATCCACTTTACTTGACTAACTTAACTATAACTTTTACATACATAATCCTAAGATATGTGATGGGAATAATTTGTATGTATGTAATAGGCACTCATGGGAAATGATTGTAGCTCATTGTCAACCGTTAACCGTATGGGGACGGATTGTGCGTTTTTTTCCCATCACAAGCAACAAAGAACGGTTTGATCTTTACAAAATCTTTAAGTTCAGCCATAATTAATCTTTGAGAAGGTCTAACAAAATACATCATTACCAAAAGAGTGGAACTAAACAAAAGTGTTGAATCCAAGATAAAAGTCTTGTCATTTTCACTCACTTCCAGAGAATGTTGGTCTGAGTTTTTAAGGTTTCATGATTAGGTCTTCATTGTAATCACTTGAGCTCTGATTTTATCATACAATCATTTAGCCAAATCTTTCACTTGTTTTTGCATGCATTGTTGTTCTTATCTTGTTCTTGATTGTTACCAAACACAAGCCTTGGATTCCGCACTCGGATTTATGTACAAACCTGTGATATACAGATTTGGTCCTACAAAATTTCCATTTTATAAAAAAATATATGAACTAATAAAGAATACAAATGTTACGTATTTGTGATACAAATAGGACCCAAATGTTACGTATTTGTGATACAAATTGCATTATTGACTTCCAAGTCTTCCATGGCAATAATTAAGTTTCTATACCCAACGCTATTGATAAACCCGAGCGTATGGGGAGCTTTCACCCAAGGGACGGGCGTCCCTGGGTTGTCGGGCATTAATTTTGTTGGCTGTTCAATAAAAAGATAGATTCTTATGATGAAGTGATGAGTTCTTAAGATTAGCTAAACTAGTTCATTAATTGATCTAGTTAATGAATAGAAACTTGATTATTGCCATGGAAGACTTGGAAGTCAACAGCACAATTTGTATCCACAAATACATAATATTTGGGTCCTACGCTGTTTAATTTTTTTCTTCACACAAAGACTTTGAAGAGGTCAACAAAATCCCCTGGAAATTTCCATTTAGAAAAAACAGTATATAAACTAATAAAGAATACAATGCTTTACAAACAATCACTAATACTTTTTAAAATTTCACAGGAGTTTAAAATGTATCAAATAAGATAAAAAAATTTATTTCATACTAAATTAAGTATTTTTTAACAATGTTTTGTAAAGACTTTAACATTAGCCTAAAGATTATAAAAATATAGTTTGATGTTATTTGTAAAAATGTTTAGACGTTTAAAATGTTTATAAAGTAAAAATAGCTTATATTAAGACCAGGGCCGGCCCTGAAAATTCAGGTGTCCGGGCCGAGCCATGAAATATGTGCCCCTTAGTCTTAGGTATTTTAAGCAATGTTTTCATAACTGAAGCAAACGTTGAACCGGTGTCCTTACCGGTTCCCTAGTCGGACTGGTCGAACCGGGTATAGAACTGAAAGTGTCGTAATAATTATACAAATTAATATGTTTGGCTAATTGGCTCATAAAAAACACCATTTTTTAAAATTCCATAATAATTTGAAGGGCCATTATTTTATGTCTAGACTTCAAAAGTTTTTTAATAAAATGAATTTCACTTGCATCGTGTGCAAAAGCGTGAGACAATTACTGTTTTGTAGTACTACTACTGTATATTAAAATTTACTTCAAAGCCTATACAATTACTGTACCACAACACAAATCTCAAGTAACATACTTCAACTTTTTTTTTTTAATTATGTCGTATCCTACCAATATAGTTTATCATGTATGACTCATCTTCTTTCTTATCTACTCTTCACCTTCTTGTGTTTATAACCAGTGATGTTTAAGATGAAATCTTTTTTTTTTGGTCAAAAACAAAAAGAAAATACTTGTAGAAAGAAAACACTCGTCGCCGCTCAAAGTGTCCGTTAGAAATTGGGCCCGGGCCGGGAGTCCTCCCCGCACCCCCTTAGGGCCGGCCTTGATTAAGACTATAGGGAGTGGAAGGGGGAAGCGCCATGTGGCACTTGTGGGACCTATGTGGGGGGAAAATTGTGGGGAGTAGAAGGGGAAGGGGGGGGGGGGGGAAGTGACATGTGGCATTTCTTTTTTCTTTTTTTTTTTTTATAAAAACTTTAATATATTAATAAACATAATAATAATAATAATAATTAAAACCGAAAATTTATTAAATTAATAAAATAATAAAAAATAATAATTAATATTAAAAAAAATATTTATTAAAAAAATAATAAAAAAATTATATTCAAAATTTTAAATTCAAACGGTTACTGTTCCAAAACCGTTTGAATTTCAAATCCCCCCCCCCCCCCACGTTTAAATTTCAAAGTTTCAATTTCAAACTTTCCCCCAAACAGTCATATTTCTAACCCTATAAATACATCACCTATCCCAATTCTCAGTCACACGTGTTCCTCCTCCTCAAAGCAATGAATAATATGGGTGGCGGTTTTGCACCAGGAGCTGCCGGACCGTCTAATCTCCGGCAGTACTTTCGCCAGAGCCGGGGCCGGGGCCGGCCCCGGAGACTACCATTCTCCTCCTCTCATCATCCTCCTCCACAACATTGGTTCTATCCTCCTCCTCCTGCTGCTGCACCACCAACCTGCACTCCTCCTCCTGCTGCACAACCAACCTTTCCTCCTCCTCCTGAAGCCGATGATGACTTCACGGATGAGGAATGGGTCTGGGCCATGGATTATGCCATGGCTATTAGAGAAGTGGACCGACTAATGTTGTCGGCCCCCACCCCCACCACCAGACTACCCCCACCCCCACCACCATACTACCCCACCCCCACCACCATACTACCCCACCACCATAGTACCCCCGCCCCCCGTCAACGAGGGGAGCCAATTGAGGAGGACTTGGAACCCCTCAGGAAAGCTGAGGAGGAGGAACTACTTTGGAGCCAACCTTCCCCTCCTCGTGAGTACTACTTGACCCTCGAAGATGCGAGATCTGATGGTCGCGATAGTTCTCGTTCCGTGTCCCCACGTACTACACAATCGAGGACTGGGACAACTACTCTCCATAGTGGAGAAAATTAAGATTAAATAAGTAATTTAGGAATTATCTAGTGTTTAAATAAGTAATTTAGAAATTAGGATTATGTAATGGTTGTTTAAGTAATTATGTAATGGTTATTTAACTAATTTAATTATGTAATGTTTTTTTTAATTTTTTTATTTATTTAATTTAATTAAACACAAAATCAAATAAAACATTAAACATTAAAACCTTAAACATTACAAATCAAACACTAACATAAAACATAATATTAAACAAAATCAAAACGCATCATAGACCAGGACAAAAGATCGGTGATGTTGAAGTCACTGTCGTAGCGTTGACGATAAGCGTCGTGTGTCAGTTGAATTGCCACCTGTTCGCTAACGCCAGGGTGCGCCTGCATCGTCGCTTCATAGACTGTGTGCCATCTCGTACAGTTATTTTGTACTTACTGGCGATCTGATCATCGACAGTACGGTTGTTCATTTCGGTAATTCGGTTGAACTCCTCCAATACATTGCGCCAAAAATGCTCTCTATCGTTTGGCGGATTCTCCTTAGTGTTGATCCACGCCCTCACCAACTCGAGTTGATCTTGGTTAGTCCACGCCGCCATGATGTAGGTTTGTATTTGGGTTGGTGTTTTGGATTATGATTGTAGCCAAATGTATATGTATGTATGTATATATATATATATATTAATTAGCTTAAAAAAAATTATTGTTCCAACGGCTACTTGTTTAAATTTTTTTTTCCAACGGTTATTAAAAAGAGCCAATGAGGAGGTTCCACCTCACATTAGGGGTGAGCATATGAAAACCGATAACCGAAAAAACCAAAACCGAACCAATAACCGAACCGAAAATAATCGAAACCGAATAAACCGATCAGTTACGGTTAACATATGGCCAAAACCGAACCATTCGGTTACGGTTTCGGTTTTCCCTTCTTCCGTAACCGAAATAACCGAAACCGAACCGATAGTTATATACTTAAGTATTTTTCATACATATATCCATGTATTTGGAACATATTTTCATGTATTTCTGGTATATTTCATGTATCTTTCATGTATATCTATGTATTTGAAATATATCTTTGGGGATGATAAACAGAAAACCCCCTTGAGTTAAGAAAACTAAGAAAACCTTTGTAAAAACCATCTAATTTTTTATTTTTTTTTTGAAAAAAATACACAAGGTAACATGTGACAACTCGGGTAAATCTCTCTCTTGGTTTCTATCTTTTGTTTGTTTCTTTCGTTATTTCTTTTGGTACTTGTGCAATTTTCGGGACGAAAATTCTTTTAACGTGGGGATGATGTGACACCTGGCAAATTCTGGTTAACAACGTTGTCTAGATGAAAGTCTACCTTAGCGAGTCACGCGTATATTGTACTTAACTGGGTTAGTTAAGTCGGGTTATAGTTCGGGAACTATTGGTTTAGTCTAGAGGATCATTGGATGTTAGTCTAGAGGTTCATTAGATGTCGGTCCTTAACCAAGTGTACAAACGGTGACGATCGGTAGGATCGTCAGGGCATACGGAACATACGAGTCTCGAGTCCCGGGAATTGGTGAACGAGTGTAAATATGTGTATTTACTTGTGTTATGTGTTTACAATCATTATGTGACTTGTTGGTACATTAATATGTGTTAACATATGTTAAAACGGGGTTTAACGCGCAAAACACACGAGATTAACCCCTACAGGCGATTAGGAAGCCTAATCGCCCATAGGGGAGGCGAGTAGGCAACATCAGGGGCGATTGGTGGCTAATCGTGTGAAGGTATAGGCGATTAGGCCTAATCGCGTGAGCCTTCATGCGATTAGCATTCCTAATCGCGTATAGGAGCTGCACAATCGCTAGTTACGGGCTGGACGACTAAAAACGACTATAAATACCACACTTAACCTCCTAAACTTCCTAATATCAACCCTAGTCGTCCCATAACCGCCCCAAACACATAAACAACCTCTGGAAGGCGATTTTGATCAAAAACACAAGGTTTCAAGGTCTAACCATCATTCTTTCCTAATCCTAAGGTTTGATTCTCATCCATAACACTTTGTAAACGTTTTTAATCAATCCCTAAGGGTCCAGACCTGTTGTTAAACGAAAAAGCTTTCTGAAAATCGTCAATAAGGGTTGTTAATCGGATTATAACTAATATGCATGCATTATGAGTGTGTATGATTAGAAAGCTAGGGTTTTTATGATTCATGATGATGATTTGATATGATAATATGATAGATCAGTGTTGATATTAATATTATGATGATAGAAATCTCAGTAATTGATTATTAGGGTTATTGTTATGCATGTTAGTATGATGATTGCATGCTATGTGTATATGTTTGGATTACTTGATTTCATGCAGGACTGATTATACGAGGTTAAACGAAGGATTTTGGCTTAAACATGTTTGAAATAGTTATTGGAATGATATTGGGTAGTTACACACGTTCTGGATCTGATTTGGAGCGTTAAACGCGCGAAAAACCGGAACAGCAAGGTTACAGGCGAGTAGCCTTGCTAATCGCCTGTGTTAGGGGCGAGTAGCCCCACTCGCATGACAACAGGGGCGAGTAGCCCCACTCGCATGACATCAGGGGCGATTAGCCCCAGTCGCGTGACACCAAGGGCGATTAGCCCTGGTCGTGTGATCATTCATGCGATTAGCCTCCCTAATCGCGTGTACTGCTGCTGTAAGTGTATATTAGCATTCCGAGACCTGATTTGACATGTAGTAACATGCTAGGAACCCCGTAACATGTCTAATAACTTGGTAACATATATTTGGATGTATTTCGGTGATACGTGAACTATGTGCTATAACTTGTTGTGCATTAACGTATGTTAAGTGTACTTGCGTTATTGTACGTTTTGGAGCGTAAACATAACACGGGGAGTCTCGGGTCACCAATGGGATGTCGAGTCTTGTACTTTGGGTCGGTTAAACAGTCACGGTGTTTTCAAACGAACTTGGTTATGGTCTGGACATCTAGGGACTAATTAGCCTGCGGGTTATTAGCCTAAGTACTTGTAACTGTCGTATGTTAGGTCGCCGCTTACGGGACTAGCATAGCAGCTGGGTTTACTCGGGTTAAGGAGTAACGCAATTTAAGGTGAGTTTACGGCCCCTCTTTTAAACTGGTTTTATACTGTCGGGGGAGAAAACATGTGTTAAAACGATTATTTGGTAACTACTGTCATACTATGGGTTTCTATTGTGTACTACACGATCTTTGGAAGTCCCGGGGGAACCATGAATGTGCGGGTTTGCACAACGGGGAAATGTGAATAGCGCTATTGGGAGTGACCAACCCCGCTCGTCGACTTGGAGGGTCGGCGGGTGCATATTGTCTCAAACAGGAACAACAGGAACAACAGGAACTACATCGGGCATACTTTTGGTATTCGCGTTAGTAATGGTTTTCCAATCGTGGTAGTAACAAAACGTACGCCTAGCTAGCGTATACTGGTTTTCGATTATTATAGTATGGACAGGTGGACTTGGTACTTGGATACAAAACCTGTAAACTCACCAGCATTTTTGTGCCGACGTAAACTTTTACATGTTTTCTCAGGTCGCTAAGGTAGCACGAATGTAACTAGGGCGCACGCGTCTGCACGGCGTCTAGCTAGAGTTGCATGATTTTACAAACATTGAACATTGGTTTATTATGTTGGATAATGTTTTGAATAAGCTTCCGCTGTAAACGGGAATTTTAAACTATGTTTTGAAATTGCATTTTAATTCATTTAGACTTGTTTATTGTGATCGTTGGTTTGGATCCTGGTTTGTCATGCGCCTCGCGGTAAAACTCCGCAAGTGGATTTTGAGGGTGTGACATAACATACATGTATTAAAGCGTTTTGGGCCAAAAAAAATAAAAAAGCGTCGATAGGATATTTTAAAAAAAAAATAAACAAAGTCATGTAACAACGCAAACTTTGTTTATTTTTTTTAAATATCCTTTAGGCGCTTTTTTTTGGCCCAAAACGCTTTAATACATGTATGTTACCTTGTGTATTTTTTTCAAAAAAAAAAAAATTAGATGGTTTTTACAAGGGTTTTCTTAGTTTTCTTAGCTCAAGGGGGTTTTCAATTTATACTTTCCATATATCTTTTATGTAACGCGTGTATTTTTCATGTATATCCATATATTTAAAGCATTTTTTATTTGTTTCCTCGGTATTTCATGTATTTTTCTTGCGTTTTCATATATATATATATTTGTATTCTTGAAAAAGATCTAAACACTTTATTAATTATTTTAAGTTTATAATTTTGCACAAGTTTTATGTTTGGATATTAATCAAACATAACCAAAACCGAACCGATAACCGACATATTAATCAAATTAACCGAACCGATGTAACCGATCGGTTTCGGTTATGGTTTTTCCTAAAACCGAACTTCGATTGTCGGTTTCGGTTATATGTAAAATCGAACCGAACCGACATTTGCTCACCCCTACCTCACATCCACCTCCCCCGCTCACTCTTCCCTCCCCGCCTAGTCCTCCCGCCGCCTCCTTCCCGCCCCAAGGGGCGGTGTTCCCGCCTCCACCTCACCATTCCCGCCCTCCTTCTAGCCCCACTCCCTCTTGTCTAACATCTCTAATGCTGAGTTTGTACTTCAGAGGGCGTGTACAAACCATATAAACAGACAAAGAAGAAGAGATGTGCACCCCAGTCCATATGCATGATTCATGACCATGGAAGCATCAACTAGCTGCCAAGGTGCAGTACAGTTGCTCGCAAACGGAGTATTTATTATTAACATTACATATAACAGGAAAGACACAAGAGCATGACGTTATCCAATGTGATTACAGGTAAAGTTGTATAGCTGGAAAATGGATGGATTGGGTAACACGTAAATTAGGCAGGGCTGGTTGACCCAAATCTTTTTCCCAAAATAAAATTTTTAGTGTACAATAAGTGTGTCAAATATGATAACAGAATTTCATCATCATCATCATCATCATCATCACACTCAGTTAATCCCACCTATAGCAAAGCTAAGGTAGAGTCTGAGGAGGGTAAGATGTAGACAGCCTTACCTCTACCCATAAGAATAGAGAGACTGCTTCCGGTGAGACCCCGGCTCGATGTGGTTTGGTATCAAGCCTTGGACATAAGGCACAAAACACTTAGCAATTGAGACAAACCCGTCGGTGCATGTATCCCTTTGTCTTTTGGCATCCACGCCACCACATGATGCATGATTAACCGTCTGTCGTTTTTAACGTTATTTTCACGAAATTAGTAAAATAACATTAAAACTAGTGCAACTTTACTTTTCCCCCCCAAGACCCACACATATATACATTATATGCGCACACCGTAAGTGGGGCGTAGATAACAGAAATTATATTTTCTAATTCATTTAGGAAGTTTTATGCATTACAAATATGATCTGATAGACTTTCGAAACATGCATTCGACCCGTTTCAGTGTAAACCATTATCTTACTTTCACCGCTTAGATAAAACATAACCCAAATTCACCACTTTTAAAAACTTTGTATGTTTTTAGCTACTGGCAGTCTAGAAACCCTAACGTTCGTTTCTTGGATTGTAATTGAATTGGAATTGGAATTTTTGTAGGAATTGAAATTTGATTTGGAATTTAGGCGTGTACGTTTCACATAACATAACAGAATCCGGATGGAATTGAAATGTAGATTTTGTTCCATAAAATTTCCAATTATAAAAAGAATATGAACAGATAAGGAATTACAAAGAAGCACTACTACTTGTTTGAAAAATGGAGTCTTGAGACCACTTGTAACTCAACTTCCCTAACAACATGCACAAACCAAATAGTGTCCTGACTCATCATTAACCCTGAACGCATGTTAAGTTTACATATACCATTAAACCGTTCGCTCAACCAACCAAAGTGTGGAAATCTTAAGTGAAACTTATAATTACTCAAGGAACCCACAAAACCAGAAGTTTTTGTGCTAGTTTTTTAGAATTTCAATAAAGAATTAACGTGTAATTAACCTTATCCCATAATAATATAAGTTTCTGAATTATATTATAAAATGGTTAAGTAGCTATGGTTTAGCAGTCTATATTGTTTGACCAGTTAGAGGTAAAACATAATCAACCCATTCATAAGTAAATGGTTTAAGATTGCCACCTCTAAGTTGACGTAGATGTCGCAATATCGGCAAGTTGGGTGGCTGACGAAAACATGTGCACATTGAAATGGGTCAGTTGGGTTGATCTGTCACTGGTCCCCAAAATTATACAATTACTCACCGGTTAGTGTATCAAATATGATTACAAAAACCAAAAATATATTATTTCAGTAATTATCTAACTGTTTTAGTTGTTCCTATATAGCTAAAAAGGAATAGCTTACCATGTGTTAAGAGACATAACAAAATACCAAGGAACAATGATGTATATATACGGATGTATATCTATTACTATATGACAAATTGACGGTTCCCTCGCATGACAACAGGGGCGAGTAGCCCCACTCGCATGACAACAGGGGCGAGTAGCCCCACTCGCATGACATCAGGGGCGATTAGCCCCAGTCGCGTGACACCAAGGGCGATTAGCCCTGGTCGTGTGATCATTCATGCGATTAGCCTCCCTAATCGCGTGTACTGCTGCTGTAAGTGTATATTAGCATTCCGAGACCTGATTTGACATGTAGTAACATGCTAGGAACCCCGTAACATGTCTAATAACTTGGTAACATATATTTGGATGTATTTCGGTGATACGTGAACTATGTGCTATAACTTGTTGTGCATTAACGTATGTTAAGTGTACTTGCGTTATTGTACGTTTTGGAGCGTAAACATAACACGGGGAGTCTCGGGTCACCAATGGGATGTCGAGTCTTGTACTTTGGGTCGGTTAAACAGTCACGGTGTTTTCAAACGAACTTGGTTATGGTCTGGACATCTAGGGACTAATTAGCCTGCGGGTTATTAGCCTAAGTACTTGTAACTGTCGTATGTTAGGTCGCCGCTTACGGGACTAGCATAGCAGCTGGGTTTACTCGGGTTAAGGAGTAACGCAATTTAAGGTGAGTTTACGGCCCCTCTTTTAAACTGGTTTTATACTGTCGGGGGAGAAAACATGTGTTAAAACGATTATTTGGTAACTACTGTCATACTATGGGTTTCTATTGTGTACTACACGATCTTTGGAAGTCCGGGGGAACCATGAATGTGCGGGTTTGCACAACGGGGAAATGTGAATAGCGCTATTGGGAGTGACCAACCCCGCTCGTCGACTTGGAGGGTCGGCGGGTGCATATTGTCTCAAACAGGAACAACAGGAACAACAGGAACTACATCGGGCATACTTTTGGTATTCGCGTTAGTAATGGTTTTCCAATCGTGGTAGTAACAAAACGTACGCCTAGCTAGCGTATACTGGTTTTCGATTATTATAGTATGGACAGGTGGACTTGGTACTTGGATACAAAACCTGTAAACTCACCAGCATTTTTGTGCCGACGTAAACTTTTACATGTTTTCTCAGGTCGCTAAGGTAGCACGAATGTAACTAGGGCGCACGCGTCTGCACGGCGTCTAGCTAGAGTTGCATGATTTTACAAACATTGAACATTGGTTTATTATGTTGGATAATGTTTTGAATAAGCTTCCGCTGTAAACGGGAATTTTAAACTATGTTTTGAAATTGCATTTTAATTCATTTAGACTTGTTTATTGTGATCGTTGGTTTGGATCCTGGTTTGTCATGCGCCTCGCGGTAAAACTCCGCAAGTGGATTTTGAGGGTGTGACATAACATACATGTATTAAAGCGTTTTGGGCCAAAAAAAATAAAAAAGCGTCGATAGGATATTTTAAAAAAAAAATAAACAAAGTCATGTAACAACGCAAACTTTGTTTATTTTTTTTAAATATCCTTTAGGCGCTTTTTTTTGGCCCAAAACGCTTTAATACATGTATGTTACCTTGTGTATTTTTTTCAAAAAAAAAAAAATTAGATGGTTTTTACAAGGGTTTTCTTAGTTTTCTTAGCTCAAGGGGGTTTTCAATTTATACTTTCCCATATATCTTTTATGTAACGCGTGTATTTTTCATGTATATCCATATATTTAAAGCATTTTTTATTTGTTTCCTCGGTATTTCATGTATTTTTCTTGCGTTTTCATATATATATATATTTGTATTCTTGAAAAAGATCTAAACACTTTATTAATTATTTTAAGTTTATAATTTTGCACAAGTTTTATGTTTGGATATTAATCAAACATAACCAAAACCGAACCGATAACCGACATATTAATCAAATTAACCGAACCGATGTAACCGATCGGTTTCGGTTATGGTTTTTCCTAAAACCGAACTTCGATTGTCGGTTTCGGTTATATGTAAAAATCGAACCGAACCGACATTTGCTCACCCCTACCTCACATCCACCTCCCCCCGCTCACTCTTCCCTCCCCGCCTAGTCCTCCCGCCGCCTCCTTCCCGCCCCAAGGGGCGGTGTTCCCGCCTCCACCTCACCATTCCCGCCCTCCTTCTAGCCCCACTCCCTCTTGTCTAACATCTCTAATGCTGAGTTTGTACTTCAGAGGGCGTGTACAAACCATATAAACAGACAAAGAAGAAGAGATGTGCACCCCAGTCCATATGCATGATTCATGACCATGGAAGCATCAACTAGCTGCCAAGGTGCAGTACAGTTGCTCGCAAACGGAGTATTTATTATTAACATTACATATAACAGGAAAGACACAAGAGCATGACGTTATCCAATGTGATTACAGGTAAAGTTGTATAGCTGGAAAATGGATGGATTGGGTAACACGTAAATTAGGCAGGGCTGGTTGACCCAAATCTTTTTCCCAAAATAAAATTTTTAGTGTACAATAAGTGTGTCAAATATGATAACAGAATTTCATCATCATCATCATCATCATCATCACACTCAGTTAATCCCACCTATAGCAAAGCTAAGGTAGAGTCTGAGGAGGGTAAGATGTAGACAGCCTTACCTCTACCCATAAGAATAGAGAGACTGCTTCCGGTGAGACCCCCGGCTCGATGTGGTTTGGTATCAAGCCTTGGACATAAGGCACAAAACACTTAGCAATTGAGACAAACCCGTCGGTGCATGTATCCCTTTGTCTTTTGGCATCCACGCCACCACATGATGCATGATTAACCGTCTGTCGTTTTTAACGTTATTTTCACGAAATTAGTAAAATAACATTAAAACTAGTGCAACTTTACTTTTCCCCCCAAGACCCACACATATATACATTATATGCGCACACCGTAAGTGGGGCGTAGATAACAGAAATTATATTTTCTAATTCATTTAGGAAGTTTTATGCATTACAAATATGATCTGATAGACTTTCGAAACATGCATTCGACCCGTTTCAGTGTAAACCATTATCTTACTTTCACCGCTTAGATAAAACATAACCCAAATTCACCACTTTTAAAAACTTTGTATGTTTTTAGCTACTGGCAGTCTAGAAACCCTAACGTTCGTTTCTTGGATTGTAATTGAATTGGAATTGGAATTTTTGTAGGAATTGAAATTTGATTTGGAATTTAGGCGTGTACGTTTCACATAACATAACAGAATCCGGATGGAATTGAAATGTAGATTTTGTTCCATAAAATTTCCAATTATAAAAAGAATATGAACAGATAAGGAATTACAAAGAAGCACTACTACTTGTTTGAAAAATGGAGTCTTGAGACCACTTGTAACTCAACTTCCCTAACAACATGCACAAACCAAATAGTGTCCTGACTCATCATTAACCCTGAACGCATGTTAAGTTTACATATACCATTAAACCGTTCGCTCAACCAACCAAAGTGTGGAAATCTTAAGTGAAACTTATAATTACTCAAGGAACCCCACAAAACCAGAAGTTTTTGTGCTAGTTTTTTAGAATTTCAATAAAGAATTAACGTGTAATTAACCTTATCCCATAATAATATAAGTTTCTGAATTATATTATAAAATGGTTAAGTAGCTATGGTTTAGCAGTCTATATTGTTTGACCAGTTAGAGGTAAAACATAATCAACCCATTCATAAGTAAATGGTTTAAGATTGCCACCTCTAAGTTGACGTAGATGTCGCAATATCGGCAAGTTGGGTGGCTGACGAAAACATGTGCACATTGAAATGGGTCAGTTGGGTTGATCTGTCACTGGTCCCCAAAATTATACAATTACTCACGGTTAGTGTATCAAATATGATTACAAAAACCAAAAATATATTATTTCAGTAATTATCTAACTGTTTTAGTTGTTCCTATATAGCTAAAAAGGAATAGCTTACCATGTGTTAAGAGACATAACAAAATACCAAGGAACAATGATGTATATATACGGATGTATATCTATTACTATATGACAAATTGACGGTTCCCTCGCATGACAACAGGGGCGAGTAGCCCCACTCGCATGACAACAGGGGCGAGTAGCCCCACTCGCATGACATCAGGGGCGATTAGCCCCAGTCGCGTGACACCAAGGGCGATTAGCCCTGGTCGTGTGATCATTCATGCGATTAGCCTCCCTAATCGCGTGTACTGCTGCTGTAAGTGTATATTAGCATTCCGAGACCTGATTTGACATGTAGTAACATGCTAGGAACCCCGTAACATGTCTAATAACTTGGTAACATATATTTGGATGTATTTCGGTGATACGTGAACTATGTGCTATAACTTGTTGTGCATTAACGTATGTTAAGTGTACTTGCGTTATTGTACGTTTTGGAGCGTAAACATAACACGGGGAGTCTCGGGTCACCAATGGGATGTCGAGTCTTGTACTTTGGGTCGGTTAAACAGTCACGGTGTTTTCAAACGAACTTGGTTATGGTCTGGACATCTAGGGACTAATTAGCCTGCGGGTTATTAGCCTAAGTACTTGTAACTGTCGTATGTTAGGTCGCCGCTTACGGGACTAGCATAGCAGCTGGGTTTACTCGGGTTAAGGAGTAACGCAATTTAAGGTGAGTTTACGGCCCCTCTTTTAAACTGGTTTTATACTGTCGGGGGAGAAAACATGTGTTAAAACGATTATTTGGTAACTACTGTCATACTATGGGTTTCTATTGTGTACTACACGATCTTTGGAAGTCCCGGGGGAACCATGAATGTGCGGGTTTGCACAACGGGGAAATGTGAATAGCGCTATTGGGAGTGACCAACCCCGCTCGTCGACTTGGAGGGTCGGCGGGTGCATATTGTCTCAAACAGGAACAACAGGAACAACAGGAACTACATCGGGCATACTTTTGGTATTCGCGTTAGTAATGGTTTTCCAATCGTGGTAGTAACAAAACGTACGCCTAGCTAGCGTATACTGGTTTTCGATTATTATAGTATGGACAGGTGGACTTGGTACTTGGATACAAAACCTGTAAACTCACCAGCATTTTTGTGCTGACGTAAACTTTTACATGTTTTCTCAGGTCGCTAAGGTAGCACGAATGGAACTAGGGCGCACGCGTCTGCACGGCGTCTAGCTAGAGTTGCATGATTTTACAAACATTGAACATTGGTTTATTATGTTGGATAATGTTTTGAATAAGCTTCCGCTGTAAACGGGAATTTTAAACTATGTTTTGAAATTGCATTTTAATTCATTTAGACTTGTTTATTGTGATCGTTGGTTTGGATCCTGGTTTGTCATGCGCCTCGCGGTAAAACTCCGCAAGTGGATTTTGAGGGTGTGACATAACATACATGTATTAAAGCGTTTTGGGCCAAAAAAAATAAAAAAGCGTCGATAGGATATTTTTAAAAAAAAATAAACAAAGTCATGTAACAACGCAAACTTTGTTTATTTTTTTTAAATATCCTTTAGGCGCTTTTTTTTGGCCCAAAACGCTTTAATACATGTATGTTACCTTGTGTATTTTTTTCAAAAAAAAAAAAATTAGATGGTTTTTACAAGGGTTTTCTTAGTTTTCTTAGCTCAAGGGGGTTTTCAATTTATACTTTCCCATATATCTTTTATGTAACGCGTGTATTTTTCATGTATATCCATATATTTAAAGCATTTTTTATTTGTTTCCTCGGTATTTCATGTATTTTTCTTGCGTTTTCATATATATATATATATTTGTATTCTTGAAAAAGATCTAAACACTTTATTAATTATTTTAAGTTTATAATTTTGCACAAGTTTTATGTTTGGATATTAATCAAACATAACCAAAACCGAACCGATAACCGACATATTAATCAAATTAACCGAACCGATGTAACCGATCGGTTTCGGTTATGGTTTTTCCTAAAACCGAACTTCGATTGTCGGTTTCGGTTATATGTAAAAATCGAACCGAACCGACATTTGCTCACCCCTACCTCACATCCACCTCCCCCCGCTCACTCTTCCCTCCCCGCCTAGTCCTCCCGCCGCCTCCTTCCCGCCCCAAGGGGCGGTGTTCCCGCCTCCACCTCACCATTCCCGCCCTCCTTCTAGCCCCACTCCCTCTTGTCTAACATCTCTAATGCTGAGTTTGTACTTCAGAGGGCGTGTACAAACCATATAAACAGACAAAGAAGAAGAGATGTGCACCCCAGTCCATATGCATGATTCATGACCATGGAAGCATCAACTAGCTGCCAAGGTGCAGTACAGTTGCTCGCAAACGGAGTATTTATTATTAACATTACATATAACAGGAAAGACACAAGAGCATGACGTTATCCAATGTGATTACAGGTAAAGTTGTATAGCTGGAAAATGGATGGATTGGGTAACACGTAAATTAGGCAGGGCTGGTTGACCCAAATCTTTTTCCCAAAATAAAATTTTTAGTGTACAATAAGTGTGTCAAATATGATAACAGAATTTCATCATCATCATCATCATCATCATCATCACACTCAGTTAATCCCACCTATAGCAAAGCTAAGGTAGAGTCTGAGGAGGGTAAGATGTAGACAGCCTTACCTCTACCCATAAGAATAGAGAGACTGCTTCCGGTGAGACCCCCGGCTCGATGTGGTTTGGTATCAAGCCTTGGACATAAGGCACAAAACACTTAGCAATTGAGACAAACCCGTCGGTGCATGTATCCCTTTGTCTTTTGGCATCCACGCCACCACATGATGCATGATTAACCGTCTGTCGTTTTTAACGTTATTTTCACGAAATTAGTAAAATAACATTAAAACTAGTGCAACTTTACTTTTTCCCCCCAAGACCCACACATATATACATTATATGCGCACACCGTAAGTGGGGCGTAGATAACAGAAATTATATTTTCTAATTCATTTAGGAAGTTTTATGCATTACAAATATGATCTGATAGACTTTCGAAACATGCATTCGACCCGTTTCAGTGTAAACCATTATCTTACTTTCACCGCTTAGATAAAACATAACCCAAATTCACCACTTTTAAAAACTTTGTATGTTTTTAGCTACTGGCAGTCTAGAAACCCTAACGTTCGTTTCTTGGATTGTAATTGAATTGGAATTGGAATTTTTGTAGGAATTGAAATTTGATTTGGAATTTAGGCGTGTACGTTTCACATAACATAACAGAATCCGGATGGAATTGAAATGTAGATTTTGTTCCATAAAATTTCCAATTATAAAAAGAATATGAACAGATAAGGAATTACAAAGAAGCACTACTACTTGTTTGAAAAATGGAGTCTTGAGACCACTTGTAAGTCAACTTCCCTAACAACATGCACAAACCAAATAGTGTCCTGACTCATCATTAACCCTGAACGCATGTTAAGTTTACATATACCATTAAACCGTTCGCTCAACCAACCAAAGTGTGGAAATCTTAAGTGAAACTTATAATTACTCAAGGAACCCCACAAAACCAGAAGTTTTTGTGCTAGTTTTTTAGAATTTCAATAAAGAATTAACGTGTAATTAACCTTATCCCATAATAATATAAGTTTCTGAATTATATTATAAAATGGTTAAGTAGCTATGGTTTAGCAGTCTATATTGTTTGACCAGTTAGAGGTAAAACATAATCAACCCATTCATAAGTAAATGGTTTAAGATTGCCACCTCTAAGTTGACGTAGATGTCGCAATATCGGCAAGTTGGGTGGCTGACGAAAACATGTGCACATTGAAATGGGTCAGTTGGGTTGATCTGTCACTGGTCCCCAAAATTATACAATTACTCACCGGTTAGTGTATCAAATATGATTACAAAAACCAAAAATATATTATTTCAGTAATTATCTAACTGTTTTAGTTGTTCCTATATAGCTAAAAAGGAATAGCTTACCATGTGTTAAGAGACATAACAAAATACCAAGGAACAATGATGTATATATACGGATGTATATCTATTACTATATGACAAATTGACGGTTCCCTCATATTGTGAACATGTAAAATCATCATAATTGCAGTTGGTTGCTAATGACTGTAATTTTTTTTCCATTACAAAACGGTTTCTTGATTTAAAACTGAAATAAGTGGGAAAAACTGAAATCGGACGACTGCTTTACCGATCAGTCATCGAAACAATTTCTTGATCAAAAAGGTTGTGGATTAGGCTGCTGATTGGGGAGCATTTCATAAAACAGGCTACTGATTACCAAGACCCAAACAAGGTGCATTCACCCGACTTTAAAGGATTGATCTCACACAAGCATTTAATCAAACATGTGGTGTGCATATAGTTTTAAGTATTCAGCTTGTTACCTTTGGGTTTAAGATATAATGTTGTGAAGTAATGAGGTGGTAGAAGTTCAATCAAGGCAATCATTTCAGCCAAAGGATATAATTTCTGAATCGTTTATTAGTTTATATAAGTCTAAAGTCATTCAATTCATATTGGGCTTTAGAAAAATGAGAGCAATTCAAAACCGAAGGATCAATTTAGTCTATGAGTTGAAAGCTCATCTCCAGATATAAATAGAGGTTCAAGTCGAGTTTTTCGTATGAAACTGGTTTATGGTATAATCAGATTTTGACAAATCATGTATTGAGAGAACCTGGGTAAGGTTCAAGTACGTGGTATTGAAGAAAAAAACCATACTCTATGTACCCGGGTAAGATATAACCAGATATGGGTCCGGGTATTAATACCCAGTTTTAAGAAACAAGTTTTCTTTATTATTACTTAATACAAAAACAAATGGCAAAATGGTTTTTAATAAGGGGAATTGGAATTAAATAATTCCAATTTGCTGGGTTAGAAGACAATAATCCTAACTTAAAAGTTGAAATTTAACAGGCCCAACTTATCATAGATTTTATTCTATTAGATCAAAACTAACCGGGTTAATCCAGATGTAGTCACATATGTAGTCAGCCTGGTAAGTAACAAAGTTGATTGATGACAAGTAATGTGCATGGTTATTGGATTGTGTAATATTAAAAAAGAAGCTTTGAAAACATGTAAATATTGATACACATACAAGTTTAATCAACAACGTGTGTATATATATATAGGGGGAGGATTAAATAAAAACCCACTCAAATTGAAGAAACTCGGTAAACTCTGACTTCCTGAACTTTTTATCATCTGAAAAAATTAGGGTATGTAATATACATGTTTTTAAGAGTTTTGAGCCAAAAAAAAACAAAAAAGCGCCGAGGGGATATTTTTAAAAAAAAAAAAATAAAAGTTTTTTGTGTTACATATGTAACATGTCTGTTTTTGTGTAACATACGTAACATAAAAAAAACTTATTTATTTTTTTTAAAAATATCCACTCGGCGCTTTTTTGATTTTTTTGGCTCAAAACTCTTAAAATCATGTATATTACATACCCTAATTTTTTCAGATGATAAAAAGCTCGGGAAGTTAGAGTTTATCGAGTTTCTTCGTTTTAGAGGGTTTTTTGTGGATACTTAGCCTATATATATATATATATATATATATATATATCTAACATATACCTTTCATGTATAGTCTTAACTAAAAAATAAACAAGTGCACACATAAAACCATACTCTATGTACCCGGGTAAGGTATAAATAGAGTTTCAAGCCGAGTTTTTCGTATGAAACTGGTTTATGGTATAATCAGATTTTGAAAAATCATGTATTGAGAGAAACTGGGTAAGGTTCAAGTACGTGGTGATCGGTGCATTATAAATACACTCTATTTTATAGTAATAATAATAATAATGCATCGATATTGTTACAAAAGATACTATTTTTATTGGTTTTTATATCATTTTGGTTAAGAAGAAAATAAGTTAAATTGTTAATTAATATTAATCTTTTGAAATACATAATGTCTTTAATTGAGAAACTAATTATGATAGTCTTTAGTTTAATTATTTATTGTCAAATTGCTAACTACAGGAAATGAAAAGAATTATATTCAAGACTCATGGACTTAATAAATTTAAATTGGGCTCACATATTAGAAGGCCGCAAAGGAACGTAAGTTTAACTGTTGGATTATGAGGTGGGCCAATGGAGAGTCAGGAGAGGTTCGATGACTTAAAAAGGGTTTTTCAACAACAATCAGGGGAGGGATTGACGGCAGCTTTTGGCTGTTAAGAGAGAATCGCACATCAGAGGGCAGAAGGCTGGAACAATGAGAAATAAGATGGAGGCTTCTACCATAACCATGAGCGGTTAAATTATTTGTAGCTTTCCCGGGTGAATCTTTGTATTGATTTTGTATTCTGAACTTGTTTTAATTATGTATGAACTAGTATTTTTACTACTTGTGTTGGATTGAATAAACCTTGCTTATATTTGAACCAATTTATCTATTAACTGTGATTTCTGGCATCATAGGGAGGTTGGTTGATATTTGTATAGGGATAGCTAGGCGTACGGTTTACGTTGAAAACATGTCCCTAGTTATTATTTCAATCTGAATAGTTATTGTGACAGGATAGCTAGTTATTGTGACAGGATAACCAAGGCCATGTCTATGTGGTGTTCTTGTAGTTAAATCGAATAGGTTGCAAGATTATACAAATAGGATCCTGGGTGGAAGTTACATTTATCTTTATTATTGATTTAGATTATTTTGTTATCATTTCAACATTTTTATAAAACAAACAAAAAGATAAAACTAGCCAACTTCATAATTGTATTTTTTATATTTATTTTGGTAACTAGCTTAGACAAATAAACAACCATTGTGACGCCAACCACATGCTCCTTGTCGATTCGATATTCCCTACTTACCCTGGCTACCTAGGTTATTTAGGTTTTGTATGACTCTTGACGACAGACGGTCATCAAATGGCGCCGTTGCCGGGGAGCTAGTGCGCTTAGTATTACATTGCTTGTTTGTTTGTATTTTTTTAGTGTTTTGAAAAAAAAATTAGAAAATCTAAAAAAAAAACAATTTTTTTTTATATAAAAGTGTTATTTAATTTTATTAGATTTCACTTTGGGTGTTCTAGTTGTGCAGGTTTTTTCTTTTACAGGTGTAGAACACCATGAATTGGGTTGATGAAGACAATGAACCATGCTATAGTTGTGGAAGTTTCGCTCACTGGACTGAAGATTGTAAAGATTGTCCAAAGCCCTTACCACAAGTAGATCCGCATTGCTTTTGTTGCGGACAAATACATAGGGATAAAGACTGCACAATATTTTGGAGTGATCCAGAATATTGGGATGAAATGTGGAAATTTGGGTACCGGGAAACTCCATGTCAAGAAGATTATCATAGTTACTCTAACTATGAACCTGAAGAGGCACCTTTCTCAGGTAACCAGGAGAATTATTACTATTATGAAAACTCACAATCATGTTTTTCTCCAGGTTACTACCAAGATCAATATCTAATTCCTCCCGACGAAGACGAATGTGCAGAGATGACATATCAACCGAGGAGGAAAATAACCTTGCTCGAGCAGAAACGATGTTATCCAAGATAGAGGAATTTTTATCAACACCCAACCTCTCAATTCAACAACGAATTGAGTACTTAACTTTGAAATGCGAGGTGTTATCGGCAAGGATAGATATAGCAGAGTCTGTGTCTCCCTTACCTGATGATATTAGAAACTATTCTCAAGTTAAGGACGAGGTTGTGGAGACTAATACCACACCAAATCCTTCAATTGTTGAAGAGTTACAGGTAGAAAAGGTTGTTGCTATTGATGCAGGTGTCACAAATCTTTCTCAAGATTCTCACAGTTCTCATCCCGCACTAATTACCTTCATAAACAAGGTTCGGGATGAAGATCCAAAGATAAATATTAGGAATGTGAGATTACAAGACATCGGGCAAAGGCGAGTGAGATGGTTCTTCCACAGCAACAAAAAGCGCCCAATTCACATGCCAATCTTTAAACATCTGTTTATTTGGCATGTAAACTACCGAGCGTACATTGGAAACTCGGTAGGCAAGTGCGCGCTTAGACCACCTTGATAGTCAGGTAGGATTCTTGTACATTTTGTATATATATGTATTTTTTTTATTTTTATTTTATTTTTAGTTTGTATTTTGAGTCTCTTTTTATTTCTGGGAATGCTTGGAGTTTAACTTGCAATCAGATAACTTCGCCTGTACTCAATCTCCATTCAGGCGGAATAGATCTATACACCATCGGTGTATAAGGCATCCCAGAATTTTATGTTTTTATTTCTTTTTTTCTTGTGAGTCTTAGTTTCAGGTATGTTATCGGCCGCGAATGAAATGCTATACGGCTCGATTGGGAGGAATTGAACGGACTCATACGTATATTGCTTATCCAGGGGAGTCTGTTCCTTTTACTGTTGTATTTTAATTTTATTTCTACTTTATTTTATTCCCTAGTTCACATTGAGGACAATGTGTCGTTCAAGTGTGGGGGTGGGGAAACTTCGTTTTTATTTATTCTTGAGTCTAAAAAAAATTAAAAAATGAAAAAAAATAAAAAAAATAAAAAATTGAAAATGTCTTGAAAATTGTTCCTAAAAGCATTCTTATCAGACATAAAGCAGCTCTTTCAGTACATACCAGTTGTTTGTTGATTGTTTTGGCAGTAGATCCTTAGTCATGGTCTAATTTATGGAAAAGTAATATGAACCGTTTTCAGCAGGTATTTTTTTAAAAAAAAGTTTAGAATTGCCTGACTAGGTTTAACGAGCTATTGGTAATAAATACATGCACACATTGGTAACCCGTTTCCCCACTTTTGTGAGATCTTGAGCCTACTAGATGATAGATTGATTTATATATATTTTCGTTTGTTGAGAGTAGGCCAGATGTTTCTCTGTTGCAGAACTTGTGTGATTTGATACATGCTGAGGTTGTAGACTATATATGCACGTAGATGATAAAGGCGATTTAGGATTCCGTTTTTGTTTGACACCTTTTATTTGTTTTGTGTTAACCGGTTTACCCAACAATATTACCATTAGTAGCCAACTTTGAGCCTTATACCCTTTCGTTTGCTAAACCACATAATCACCCAAATAAACCAGTACCTTTACCAAGTGTTGATGACATCCAAAGTGTTAAGTGACTGTATTTATGTTAGTAAAAATATAGATGTGAAAAAAAATGAAAAAAAAAAGAAAAGGAAAAAAAAGAGAAAAAAAATATATACAAAAATGGAAGTATGTGTTTTGGGTCAAATATGCCCAAAGTTGTGTTTATTTATGTGTATTGTGAATAAGGATTGTCAATCATGTTGGTGTCACCATTTTATTTTAGCCACTTCTAGCCAAATCTATCCTACCTTTACCCTAAGCCCAAAACCCGTAAGTCCTTTAGATACGTGTATTGTCGACAGCTGAGGTGTGATTGTTATACAAGCCTATGATAACAAAGTTACATTTTTGGTTTTGAGTGAATAATACTAGCACATTACATGCTAGTCCACATATTAAACCGAGTGGAGTGAAAAATTGTGAGGGGTGTGTTGCATGAGAATAAAAACCGGAAGCTTGTTAGATTTAGTCAGGTTAATTCTGTTTTTAAATGGAAATCAATTTAACTTGCTGAATTAACACATCTAATGCTGATCTTTAAATGGGGTATGACTTCGGACCTTAGCTAAGGTATGATGGGCGACTAGGGTACTAATCTGTGATAATGTCTCGAGCAGAGTGAATATAATTTTTTCGAGACGAAAAAAGATAAGTGTGGGGGTGTGATCGGTGCATATAAATACACTCTATTTTATAGTAGTAATAATAATGCATCGATATTGTTACAAAAGATACTATTTTTATTGGTTTTTATATCATTTTGGTTAAGAAGAAAATTAGTTAAATTGTTAATTAATATTAATCTTTTGAAATACATAATGTCTTTAATTGAGAAACTAATCATGATAGTCTTTAGTTTAATTATTTATTGTCAAATTGCTAACTACAGGAAATGAAAAGAATTATATTCAAGACTCATGGACTTAATAAATTTAAATTGGGCTCACATATTAGAAGGCCGCAAAGGAACGTAAGTTTAACTGTTGGATTATGAGGTGGGCCAATGGAGAGTCAGGAGAGGTTCGATGACTTAAAAAGGGTTTTTCAACAACAATCAGGGGAGGGATTGACGGCAGCTTTTGGCTGTTAAGAGAGAATCGCACATCAGAGGGCAGAAGGCTGGAACAATGAGAAATAAGATGGAGGCTTCTATCATAACCATGAGCGGTTAAATTATTTGTAGCTTTCCCCCGGGTGAATCTTTGTATTGATTTTGTATTCTGAACTCGTTTTAATTATGTATGAACTAGTATTTTTACTACTTGTGTTGGATTGAATAAACCTTGCTTATATTTGAACCAATTTATCTATTAACTGTGATTTCTGGCATCATAGGGAGGTTGGTTGATATTTGTATAGGGATAGCTAGGCGTACGGTTTACGTTGAAAACATGTCCCTAGTTATTATTTCAATCTGAATAGTTATTGTGACAGGATAGCTAGTTATTGTGACAGGATAACCAAGGCCATGTCTATGTAGTGTTCTTGTAGTTAAATCGAATAGGTTGCAAGATTATACAAATAGGATCCCGGGTGGAAGTTACATTTATCTTTATTATTGATTTAGATTATTTTGTTATCATTTCAACATTTTTATAAAACAAACAAAAAGATAAAACTAGCCAACTTCATAATTGTATTTTTTATATTTATTTTGGTAACTAGCTTAGACAAATAAACAACCATTGTGACGCCAACCACATGCTCCTTGTGGATTCGATATTCCCTACTTACCCTGGCTACCTAGGTTATTTAGGTTTTGTATGACTCTTGACGACAGACGGTCATCAAATGGCGCCGTTGCCGGGGAGCTAGTGCGCTTAGTATTACATTGCTTGTTTGTTTGTATGAACTAGTATTTTTACTACTTGTGTTGGATTGAATAAACCACCAACCGACCCAGCAGTGATCGATGACAGAATGGTACGAACAAATCAAAGTAATTGGATTTGGTAGTTCTATACATTGATTATAAAGTGACTTACGAGTCGGAATGGTCGGGCATAATGAGTGTAGCTCAGTGCTCCCTCTCCTTAACAGTCGAGCTATTTCTTTCCTTTCAAGAAGATCTCACCCGGTCTGCCTCCATAGCAAAAAAAAGTCTCGTGAAAAAGATAAGTGTAGAAAACCAATAAAAGAACCATGATGATAAAATTCCAGCGTACGAGTAGAGGTTGTAGAAAAGTGAAAAAGAAAAAGAAAATAAAAAACACCAGCATTTTTTACATTTTTTTATTTTTTTTTATCGGGAAATTTTTTATTTTTTCATCTGATTTAGTCATTTTTATGTTCCAAATAGAGGGATTCCAGCTAGACTGTAGAAGCCGGTGGTTATGCTGGAAAAGGCTATTCTCGTCACGTTCAACGCCCATTTCTTGATGTTAGCAATGTACAGTGGTCAAATAGGATCATTTTCTTCTCGGGAGTACTGCATCTTCAAAATTGTAACCTTCCCATGGCATATAAGCTACTAATACGTTTTTCCCCAAAGCGAGTTCGCCACCAACTATAGCAGCACCATACGTTAAAATTTGTCTTATTTTATTGATTTTGATTTATTTAAGATGAATCTTTTTCCCTCTCTTTTTTCATATTATTCCTTAAGTCCCATAGGAAGTCCCATAGGTTTGATGCTTATATTTGAACCAATTTATCTATTAACTGTGATTTCTGGCATCATAGGGAGGTTGGTTGATATTTGTATAGGGATAGCTAGGCGTACGGTTTACGTTGAAAACATGTCCCTAGTTATTATTTCAATCTGAATAGTTATTGTAACAGGATAGCTAGTTATTGTGACAGGATAACCAAGGCCATGTCTATGTGGTGTTCTTGTAGTTAAATCGAATAGGTTGCAAGATTATACAAATAGGATCCCGGGTGGAAGTTACATTTATCTTTATTATTGATTTAGATTATTTTGTTATCATTTCAACATTTTTATAAAACAAACAAAAAGATAAAACTAGCCAACTTCATAATTGTATTTTTTATATTTATTTTGGTAACTAGCTTAGACAAATAAACAACCATTGTGACGCTAACCACATGCTCCTTGTGGATTCGATATTCCCTACTTACCCTGGCTACCTAGGTTATTTAGGTTTTGTATGACTCTTGACGACAGACGGTCATCACGTGGTATTGAAGAAAAAAACCATACTCTATGTACCCGGGTAAGGTATAACCAGATATGGGTCTGGGTATTAATACCCAGTTTTAAGAAACAAGTTTTCTTTATTATTACTTAATACAAAAACAAATGGCAAAATGGTTTTTAATAATGGGAATTGGAATTAAATAATTCCAACTTTGCTGGGTTAGAAGACAATAATCCTAACTTAAAAGTTGAAATTTAATAGGCCTAGCTTGTCATGGATTTTATTCTATTAGATCAAAACTAACTGGGTTAATCCAGATGTAGTCACATATGTAGTCTGCCTGGTAAGTTACAAAGTTGATTGATGACAAGTAATGTGCATGGTTATTGGATTGTGTAATATTAAAAAAGAAGCTTTGAAAACATGTAAATATTGATACACATACAAGTTTAATCAACGTGTATACATATATATATATATATATATATATATATATATATATATCTAACATATACCTTTCATGTATAGTCTTAACTAAAAAAATAAACAAGTGCACACATATAATTAGAAGTAGGTTTTGTGGGTTATGGAGTATTGATCCTATACAATTGTTTTTCTTCTGAAAAAAAATGACATATTCCTTTTACCCTTTTACAATAGAAACATTTTGTCACTTCATATTAGATTTGTTTATCCCGGGAACATCCCAAGGTATAATCTAGTTTATAATATGTATAATTATATATATACACACAACTTATAGTTATGTTTATAGTTTTATACATAAAACTTTAGTGGGTTTGACCCAATATATGTAAACATACAATTATATTTACACTTAGTAGCACAATCAACTCAATGATAATTTAACACAAGTTCAATACTAAAACCCTAAGTTGTGAAGCAACAGTCTTGAATTAATCCTCTCATTATTCGTCTGTTGTCAATTGCTTCCCACTATTACTCTACGCAACAATGCGGCAATTCTTCTCTGTAGTATGCTCATCACCTCACCGGCTTCAACCTAAGACTCATTCTCGGAATATTCGGACGGTTGGACCTCAGTAGTCACCCAACAACAAAAACATTGAAGGAAACATCCCAAATTTATGATTGTCCGAATCACTCGTCGCTCGCTTGGGTTGTGAACAACCCTACTTCTTCTATCCACATGATTGTCACCACATATTAGTAAAACCCCTAGCAATACGCACAAACAAAAGTTTCATGACTCATGATTATCCCTGAATGCAAGTTAAGCTTACATTTTTGTTTGTGTTCAGAAGATAGAAATTGACAGAAAGTAATACCCATTTTTGAAATGTCAACATTGTTTATACTTTATTTCAAGTGAGTTATTAATGCTACTCAAGATAATTTTTATGATTTGATGATTCTTTGAATATAGTGTTTCAAAATTAGTTGAAAAAATAAAATCTCAGTATTCTTTGTCACGGATAATTTTTTTTTGGGAAATTGGATTTTAACACCCTAAACTATTGATACTTGGCCGCTGACGCACTGAACTACAAAATTGAACAACACCGCACGGTACTTTCAACTTATTGTCCTGTATCACCCTCAGACTAATCATGGTTAATTTTTGCTGACGTGACATGGTGACGTGTCCACGTCAGCAAAAATTAACCATGGTTAGTATGAGGGTGATACAGGCCAATAAGTTAAAAGTACAGTGTGGTGTTGGTTAATTTTGTAGTTCAGTGCGTCAGCGGCCAATTGTCAATACTTCAGGGTGTTAAAATCCAATTTCCCTTTTTTTGGTGTGTATAGTTATATTTTTTGTGCTCTTCACGAGCTTCTCAATATACCGTCTGTGTGTAAAATGTTAATTTGCAGCTAAACAAATTACAACTTGTCCACAAAAGAAGGAGGCCTTTGTAATATTTTTCTAGGAGCACTATGGTTATAGTCATGCAAAAATATAAATTTTAAACCAAAGTTAAAACACCAAAACACATATTTGCAATACTTTATTATTTTAATGAAAGATGATTGTAATAAATATAAATGGTGATAGAATTTGTGCCTTTGAGATAACTTAGAAATTTATTTTGGTTTTTCTTGAAAAAAATAAATGATTTTTGGCTATGTTACGTTCCTCGAGTGGTCCCAAATTCTCATTAGTCAAGACCCTAACAACACGCATAGAGAGGATATATAGTGACATGAATTGACTAAATATATATATCTATAATAAACAAAAGGATGGCATTAGGTTAGGCCCTCACACCTCTTGAGTGACATGTGACATTATGTGAGGCTTTCCTCCCTCTTATTTCTCTCCAAAAGTTTTTTCTCTTCATGCCCCCCCCCCCTACAATTTTTAAACGTTAATAACTTTCATATAAGAGATTTTTTTTTAATTACACCAAATTAACGAGCTTTTTTTTATCTTTCCAACGAGTACCGTAGTGGTATACAAAAAACAAAAAAAAAAGTGACTTTTTTGAGTGGGTTTTTGTTCATACATGAAAAAAATACAGTATGTTGGGTTAATTCATTAATCATGTCCAGGCAAGTCATTAGGGATGGCAAAGAAACCCGAGCCCGACGGGTATACCCGAAACCCAAAGTATTTAAAACGGGTATACCCGATACCAAATGGGTATGGGACGGGTTTGGTATGGAAAATAAAACATTTCACGAGTATGGGACGGGTATGGTATAGGTGATAACCGACCCAGTCACCCAAAACTAAATACCCGTTTACCCGAAACATATGTTCACAAATTTTTAAGTTATATATATAGTTTTTCTTAACTATTTTTAGTATTGTTTCATTTTAATAGATTCAATATTTGAAAAATAGACTTTTCTTTTGAAATTAATATTTGAATGACATTATTATTTATATTTATATGCTACAAAATATAAAAAAATTTGAGATACATATTATAATATATGTTTACATTCTAAATATTTCAAAAATTAGTATATGATGATCATACGTATGTTATTTATTACAATTTAATATATTGTAGATTTCTAAAACATAAAACTATAAAAAAAAAAAGTAAAACAATATATATACACACACACACATATGCAAATTCCAATAGGTATACTCGAAACTAGCGGGTATGCTCTATACTGACGGGTAATACCCGACAAATACCTAACCGGTAATGGGATGGATATGGGATGAGATTAACTGTGTATGGGTATGGTATTAGCCAAACCCGACCGTTGTCATCTCTACAAGTCACTAATAATGTTAAAACCAATAAATAGAAATTCTATTTTCATCGAGAACATAATATGTTAAAATCAGTCATTTCCAAAAAAAAAAAAAAAAAAAAAAACACACACACACCCTTCAATATTACCCCCTCAATCACGCCCTGCAATGGTTGCTTCTGCCTTTGCTCCCCATCCAAACGTATATTTACTTTTTAATATATATTTTAATTATTATTCTCATGATTAAAATTGTTGTTTTCTCTTATTGTAGTCCATTAATTTCTTTGTTACCTCATAACACATATTTTATCACTTTATATTAGATTTTTCTATCCCGGGAATCTTTTGAGACATAATCTAGTGAAGTATATTAAAAATAAAAGTTTACATTTATGAAATATCAAAGCTTGTTTATTATTTCGTTTTAAGTTAACATATAAATGGTAAATATGATTTTAAACATCTATTTTTGTATTTAATATTTAAGACAAAATTCATTTTTAATGGTGACTTTCATATGAGTGACCCAATATCACACTGCCTAATCGGCAGCCCTAGCCAATGTCCGCCCCAGGCTACGTCGTCTTAACCGGGCCCGTGCTAGTGTATCAAACTTGGTTATGGCTTTCCCCAAAAACCGTACTGCATCCACACAAGTTTCCTTGTTGGAGTAACAGCCGGTTAAAAATCGGGGTGCGGGTCAGGATCGAACGCTCCTCGGTGCGTTTGTCACCATCATTGCCCGAATGTCGTAGAAAATAATAAGGAGAGTGGGAATCGAATCTAAGTCCTAAGAAACACCAAGTCTTTCCCCAATTACTCCACCACTACCTCAATGACAATATTTCAAATCTTGACAATGCAATATTGTTTTATTGCGAAACAAAAATAAAAAAATAAAAGGAATAAAATGCATCATAATAGCTATGTTAAGTTGACTTAAAATTTACTTTTTAGTCCGGCCCCTGATTTTTCTTTTTAAATATTGGGTTATTTGATTTTAATAACCTCAACTAACCACTTGGCCGCCACCACTTTCAACTTGCAACTTATTTTCCTCTACCACTCTCAAACTAACTGAACTCTAACCCAATTAGTTTTAGCTGATGTGACAGCTGCCACATCAGCATACAACGTTAGCAAAAATACTAACTGGGTTAGGGTTCGGTTTAGTTTGGGAGTGTTAGAGGAAAATAAGTTACTAGCTGGAAGTGGTGGCAATCAAGTGGTTAGTTGAGAGTGGCAGTGGCCCACACTTGATAGTTGAAATTATTAAAATCCAATAATCCTAAAATATTTAGTCTAAATAACCAATTACCCATTTAATTTATTTAGCCTAAAGCCCACTAACCTAGTTTTTTTTAATCCATTAATCCTAATTTCTAATCCCAATAAATTTAAATGACTAAAGCCAAAAAAAACATTGACGTTGAATAGTTAATATCTTAAGGGAGGCGATTTACGGCGATTAGGGTTTCTTCCGACATGCATGGCGGCAAGGGAACGTTTCAAGGTTAACACATGGTATGATGTACCATTCAAGAACGGCAGAAGATCGAAGAATCATGGGGAATCAAGTTCTAACTAGGGCTGTTCAAAAGGCTCGGCGCTCGCCGATCGCTCGCCGCTCGTTCGGAATTTGCTCGAAAAATGCTCGCTCGATCTTCCGCTCGGTTGTATATAAGCCGATCGGCTCGGTTCGGTTTGTAAATGAGCCAAGCACGAGCAAAGGTACGCTCGGCTCAGTTCGGCTCGAATAATTTTTTATTTATTTCATAATAGATATACACACAATTTACAGATAAATTTATGGCTTTATATATAACATTCTATTGGATTTGGCTTAGTATATGCAAACATAATATAATAGCCCACTTAACTCAATAAAAAAATTTAACACTAGATTTAATTGTAAAACAATAAGTCATGAGGTGACAGTCTTGACTTCTTTATGCTGTTAGTCGTCTATTGCTAATTATCGATTGATATCACACCTACGTCATAATGCAACAAATGTTCTCTGATGTATGCTTATCACCTCACCAGCCTCAATCTAAACCTCATCCTTAGACACTAGGATCTCAATATTAGTGTTATCATCGGACATTTCGACCTTAGTTGTCACCCGACAATGAAAACATCGAAGGAAACATCGCAATTTTATGATCGTCCATATTACCCTCCGCTCGATTTTCGCTCGGCGCTCGCTCGAAAACTTTGCGCTCGAAGAATGCTCGTTCGATTTTCGGCTCAATTGTAAACGAGCCGCTCCGCTCGGTTCGGTTTGTAAACGAGCCAAGCATGAGCAAAGCTCCGTTCGGATCAGTTCGGGTCGTGAACAGCCCTAGTTCTAACGTCAAGATCACTAAGGTATTTGTTTCGAATCTTCCTGAGGGATGTTCATCGGCAGATCTGGTTCATGTCATGAAGGGTTTTGGGGTGATACAAGGAACTTACATTATTATTGTCAAATATGCAAAGCTCAACTGTCATAAGGAGCTTGGCTCAATCCGAAATCGGGATTTGTGGTTAACAGTCAAAATGCAAAACTTATTGCATCATAACAATATGAAACTAAAAATAGAAAGTCATTGATGATCTTGTTTGATGATTAATTTCTGTTATGAAGGCTGTAATTTGCTAAATGAAATAAAAATATAAATTAGCATTATTGATGATGTCAAAGTTGATTAGATATAAACTAAAAATCTGGAAAGAAGCAGGAAAAAAGGCATCTGACAATTGGGGTCAAATTTCAACTCAAACAGAAGTCAAAGACAATGAAGGTCAAAATGGATTGTAGATTAAGTTGGCTAAGTTTAATAGAATAGTTCATATGGCAAAAAGGAATTATGGAAATAAGCGGATATGGGTTAGCAGACCTGGATCATGATAATGCTTGGGCTGACGTTTATTTCCTGATATCGGCATAATAGATTATACTCAATGAATAAGAAATGTGTTGGTAATTTGAAGTCAACAGATAATATGTTGACTTAATCAACCGGAAATGTTGGGTTCACTGCTGGAATAGATAAAATTTAGTGCTGAGGGTCAAACCAAGTCAACAATTGGGAAATGACTATAGCTCATTGTCAACGTTAACCGTTTATGTGTGGATTGTAGCGGTAGGGTAATGTAACGGGTCATACAGGGTTTAATCAGAAACGGGTCAGTTTGGTCTGGGTCAAAGACAGTTTTTTTAATCAAAATGAGTTTGGGTGATATAGGGAGTCATATTTAAAAGGGTTCACAATTCTGAATAGTAGATCATTATTGCTTTAACCGTTGATATTAGTTATAATCGGAACTTCTGCGCGAAACTTCGGGGGGTCGGCCGCCCCCTCCCGCCCCAACTAAGCATCGCCCCTGATAGGTATATGTAAGTTAGTAAGTCAGAATGTTATAATCTGAATATGGGTCGAAATGGATCAAGAGGAGGCTGCAAGTTATCTACAAATGGGTCAATTTGGATCAGAGTGAAAGGCTGCATATGAGATCAATACATCCGGGTCAGAAGACACCAAAGACAGCAGCAAATTACAGTTGACAAACGAAAATATTGAAGGCTGCAAGTTAACAGAAAAGACTGTTATACCCTTACGGTTATAGTAGTTATTTTGGCCCCAAAACTGATTCAAAACGGTGGGAAAACGTAACCAACACAACCGTTTAGAGACACATCGATCCATAAGTTACCAAAATTGTTATCATATTTATAGGACAATTGTTATCCTTAATACAATCCATACGTTTCCGAAAAGTTTATATTCTTGTTCTTAGTTTTCTGTTTTCTGTCCAACATTCGAAGATAATCATTCTGATTCATCATAATATGTTCTGTTAATCAAACTTTGATCTTATATTCATATTGTTTCTGTTCATTATCTGTTGCATATCAGAATCAATTGCCAACATTAACTAATTTGCTGAGCTGATGATTCTAGTGGAACACCAAATTAACAGAAGCATATATTGTCTAACAAAAGCATTGAAACCAAATTAACAGAAGCATCTATTGTCTGCTCTGAAAACATTACTGTGTATTAAGAAATTAAACAACACAATGCGAAACATATATATATACACACATACCAACATCATACAACACATATACGCCTTACAAATATAGAATCCTAAAACCAATATCAAAATGAAAAACAAGCTATGATAATATGTATGTGAATTACTGGAATTCGAGTGGATCTATATGGCTCTCTTCATCTTGTTCATTCTTACCATGACTGCAATGTGTATCTTGTCAATGGCGTCCGCAACAAACACAAAAAGATTATGTCTCCATCGCTTCTTCAACACTAAAACTACAATAACACCCCAAAACCCTGTTGCAAAACCACATGTTATGTCCATATAAAACCATAACTTGCTGGGCTCATCAGTTGCTTCATGTTTGCTATTGGCTTTTGTGGTTGGGTCTTCATGATTGGAACAATTCTTTGGCAACGGAGCTCCACACAGATCTTTGTTCCCTGCATAAATTGATGGATCGATGAGGGTCTGTAACTGACTTCCTGTCGGAATTCGGCCCGACAAGTTGTTGTTTGACAAATTCAAATGGCTCAAAAAAGTCAAAGCTACAATGCTCGGAGGGATCAGACCGTCCAACTTGTTTCCTGATAAATCGAGAGAATTTAACGCTGTCATGTTTCCAATGTGGTCTGGAATGCCTCCGCTGAGATGATTATTGGACAAATTGAGACCCACCAACTCACAAAGTGCAGTTAACTCTATAGGTATGTCTCCAACAAGTTGATTGCTTGAAAGGTCCAGGTTAGTGACAAGAGACCATGTATTCGTATATTCAAGAGACATGCCTTTCATTACCTCAATCAACCCCTCATATCTACTCCAATAATACGCATTAGAAGTAGGTTTTTCAACCATACCTTGCAATTCTCCTAGACAATGAGGAATTGTTCCTGTTAAGTTGTTGTGTGCAACATCCAAAACTCGAAGCTCTAAATTTTTGCATAGAGACCAAGGAATTTCTCCGGTGAAGCTGTTGTTGTGTAACCTGAAAACCTGCAAAGATTTCATTTTTTCTCCAATCGATTCTGGTATTTTTCCGCATAATGCATTATCACCCAAAACTAAGACCCGTAAAGAACTTAAACTCCAAATTTTTGCAGGAAGTTTACCACTAAAGTTATTATCATTCAAGTTCAATGACTCTAATGATGACATGTTCCCTATAAAACTTGGAATCGTGCCACTTAACCCATTTGAGTTTAATTTCATGAATTGCAAATTATGGAGATTCTTAAAACATTTGGGAATTTTCCCTGTTATCCTATTTCTGGAAAGATCAAGACCAACTAACCATGTCAACTTGCACAAGGACCTTGGAATCGACTCATTGAAAAGGTTATTTTGTAGAAATAAGGCAGAAATTCCAGATTCCCCACTTGGAAGGTTGGTTAATGGTCCGCTGAGGCTGTTGTGGGAGAGATCTATGAAAGGAATGATGGGCATCTTTCGCAACCACGTTGGCAGAGGTCCTGAAACTGTTGCATTAGACAACACTAAACTTTGAAGTTTTCTCTGATTTTGAAGCCATTGTGGAAACCCATTTTCAATCTTGCAAGAACTAAGATCAATTACTATTAACTGGAATGGAGGCAACCACTCACGTGAAACATTGAATGTCAACTTACTGTTATAAGCTGCATCCAAGTCCTCCAACATTGAAAGGTTAGCAAAATGGGATTCATAAACTACTCCTTCCAAAGAATTATAAGAGACATCAAGAGAACTGAGCTTGGAGAGTTGCCCAATTGAAACCGGAATAGTCCCACTTAACTTATTAAAGTTTAGAGACAAAGTTGTTAAAGCAGCTAATCTTCCAATGGATTCTGGAATGGGACCTGTTAAGTGGTTATAAGGTAGATATAACTCTTGTAACAACTTTAATTTAATCACAGATTCTGGAATGGGACCTGTTAACTGGTTACCAGATAGAGCTAACTGTTGTAACAACTTTAATTCACTCACAGATTCTGGAATGGGACCTGTTAACAGGTTAGCAGATAGATATAACACTTGTAACAACTTTAATTCACTCACAGATTCTGGAATGGAACCTATTAAATTGTTATTGGAGAGATCTATCTGTTGGATGTTTGAAAGGGTAGTAAGATTATGAAGAACAAGAGATAGAGGTGTCTCCTTCAGGTTACAAGATGACAAGTGGAGCTCTAATAAAGAAGGGCTCATGCTTAGCAACTTTAAAAAGCTGGATGAAAAGTTTAATGCAGCACCATGAGGAAATGAAAGATCCAGGAATTGTAAGGATGTCATGTTTTGAAAAAAGCGAGGGAGTTTATCTGTGAAAATATTCCCACTAAGATCCAAGTGTTTGATGTTGGAACGTGTAGTGCTAAAATTACGAAGCGGTCTTCGATCGTCAATCAAAAGACCACAATATGACAACATTAACACTTTTAACGAAGGAGCCATGTAAAACCCCACATCAAGTAGTTTTGCTCCAGTAAGATTCACTTTACTCAAGTCAAGATAAGCAACTGACGAAAGGCTAGAAATCCAGGAAATATCATGTGACATGAGGTCACTGGGATAGTATGAATGAAGATCAAGAATCTTTAAATGAGAAAGATTTCCAATGTGATAAGGAATAATACCAGAAAAAGATGAATAGGAGAGATTGAGGTAAGTGAGTTGGTTCAAGGATCCAATGAACTCAGGGATCCGATTGCCTTGAAAATCATTCCCACTCAAGTCTAAGTATTTTAGATGCCTCAGCTCTCGTAAAGAAGTGCTCAACTTTTTAATAACCAAGCATTCTCTATAAGGTTTTCTATAATAAACATCAAAATCACCTCTAAGATGAAGACCTTCAACATTTCCAGTGACACCATTACATGTGACTCTTTCCCAGTGGCAACAGTCATTGCCAACCCATGATGACAACATATCATATGATGAACGGCCAATTGTGACACTATGTTTGAACTCGAGAAGAGCTAGGCGCTCATGCTCAAAGCAAGCCACCGTGTTATTTTTATTTCGAGCACCCAAACAGGATGTTGTGGTTGCAACCAAAATAATAGTTAAAAATATAAAATGGAGCCCCAAACCCCATGGATAACCCATTATATAACCCCACAACACTGATTAAGCTAGAAAAAAAATATGAAATGTAAAGATGGATTATTATGATGAAGTGATGGGATTTGAGATTAACTAAACATGTTCATTTATAGATCTAGAAATGATGGAAAAGTATAACCATGGAAAACTTGGAAGTCAATACGAAAGATTGTATCCACAAATTAGTAATCTTAGGGTCCTACTCTGTTTTTCCATGTCTTCAGGCAGCAAACATTGAATTCAACATCCCCTGAAAACGACAGCGACGACAGATTTAAAACAAATCTGCAAGATGGTGCGGCAGTGGAGGTGCTGATGTTCTGGTGCAGCCTGCTATGTGGCTGTGCTGTGGTGGCGGGAAGGGACGGTGGGTTGCGACGGTTGTGATGCTGGTGACAGAGAGAGAGAAGAGAAGAGAGAGTAGAGGCGGTGGTACGATGGTGGTGGAACCATGATGGTGGTGGGGGCTGTGTAGGTATATGAGAGAGAGAGTACAGGAGAAAGTAAGCTCTGTTAAATGGGAGGACTGTGCAATGAAATAACATTTTATTAATTTATTTATAAGTGTGTTTATTTTATTATTATTATTTTGACTAAACGTCTCCATTTCTTCTTTTTAACTTTTTTCTTTTTGTTTGTGGCCACAAGTAACTATTTGGGTGCTCAAAATGTCAAGAGTATTTTTAATGGAGAGCTTGTGTACAGTTCACTTCACTGTTGTGGATGGAACAAGTCCATGGAAATCATGTATTGAAGGAGAAAGAAATGTGTTGGTCCGTCCGGTATACGGACCGGACTGGTCCAAAGGTGTTTGAGGTGGGACTCGCGTGTATTTTAATATTAAAAAAATAAAAAAATTTGTGTGTGGGATATAAATTAAATAAGAGGAAATGTAAGTGATTAGGTGAAGGTTTGGAATGGTTTATCGTTGGAGAAAAAAGTGGGTTGTGGTTTGGAATGATATGGCATAGTGATGTGACAGTTTGAAATGGTTTGTTAGGTGTTGTATTCTACATGCTCTCAGTGGGGTTTGGGCTCCATTTTGTTTTTGTAACTGTTTTTTTTTTTTTTTTTTTTTTTTTTTTTGTGACCACAAATATATGTATGACCTAGGGGTGTTCACGAGCTGAGCCAACTCAAGCTCTGCCTCGATTTGGTTGTAAACCGAGTTGGCTCGAATTTGAAACTGAGCTGAAAATCAAAGCTCAAGCTCGGCTTGGTTTTAAACCGAGCTAGCTTTGGTCGGCTTGTTTGGATCAAATTTAAAAAGAAAAAAAGTCTTTCAAAATTTAATAGTTTAAAATAGGGAAATTAGATTTTAACATCCTGAACTATTGAAAATATAGTGTGGTGGTGAACAATTTTGTAGTTCGGTGTGTTAGCGGCCAATAATCAATAGTTGAGAGTGTTAAAATCCAATTTCCCTTTAAAATATTATTCAATAGTTAAAATAGCACATTTAAATAAGTTTAACCTAATACATTACAAGCTAAAATCAAGTTAAAGCAAATACAAAATAAATTTTAAATTTGAACGAAATACAGTATAATTTCATAAATATACGAATTAACCCGTGAATAAGCAATAGATGTCCGATTGAACTCCTAAACACTGACCTCTTTGAAATCAAATGCACTATTTAGTTTGATAACTTGAGTACTTGGACAATTATCATTATGCTACGGTTTATTAAAATAACTGTTAAAATTCTTCTCCCCTCCCCTCCCCTCCCCTCCCCTCCCCTCCCCCCGCCCCCCCTCTCTCCCTCCTTTGCATTTTCGTTTGAACATTTGAAGATTCCGATCAATCCTTTATGTTTTCCGGAGACTCCTTTGATGATTCCGACAGATTTTCAAGTTTTCCGGTGAAATTCAAAATTTATGAACTCTCTCAATCCACTTTCTTTCTTTTTATAATATGTTTGCCCTTCTTCGTTTAATTCTAAACATGTCGAATACTTAGACGAAGAGCAAGAATCCTCCTGTAGCCATGGTCGATGCTACAATCAAGTGGAGGAGGGACTCATTTGAACAGTTCTTAGAACTGTAAGAGATACCGGTGAGTTGGGAGCCAACACTCCTGACCGATGGTGAGACTATACTGGACTCCGGTTCGGGCCGGATGGCCCTCTACGCCGCTCACTTCCAGTTTTCCGGGTTCCAACTGCCGGCCACCAGGTTTGTGTGTGACATGTAGCTTCGTTATTAGTGTCACTTAACTCAAATTTAAAAAAAAAAAAATAGCCTATCAAAATTCAATAGTTTGAAATATTATTCGATAGTTAAAATAAAACATTTAAAATAAGTTCAACCTAATACATTACAAGCTAAAATCAAGTTCAATCAAATACAAAATATGTTGGGTTGGTGAAGTCCTTGGTTTATTAGGCTTTAGGGTTGACATTAGAAGACATGGGTCAGGCCCGGTTTAGTTTTCTTGGTCCCTAAGTTGTTTAACCTAATTGTTCTCTATATATACCCTAGTCATGTATTGTAATCTTGTGTGCCTTGAGCTTAATGAAATAACCCAGTTGCAGCCTCTGGACGTAGGTCCCCCACTGGGACCGAACCACGTAAAATTCTTATGTCGTGTTTATTATTTTCTGTTCATCGTGTGATAATCGTGTGTGCCGTTTGTGTGTTTGATTCCGCTGCGCCGACTGATACCTAACAAGTGGTATCAGAGCTTTGGCTCGTTAAGACACCGAGATTTGCACGAACGATTGCGGTGGAGGTTTGATCGGATCGGATTGTCAGCGAGAACTTGGTTTTATGGCTCGATGTTCGTGATCCGAGGAAGGTGAGTACCGATTTATTTTAATCCTTGGCCGCATGTTTAGTTTGTTGTATTCGATTGGAGCCACTGATTAAGTTTATTCAGTTGTTGGTCGAGTTTGGGTTGCGGGCTATGTAGGATTTGTTTTCTAAGTTCGGGGTTTGACAATTATTATCAATCGTGATTATATAACCGGGTTTGTGATAACAGTTGGGTTGGGCCAAATTTGTCTACATGGTTATTTGTAGGAGCAAATCGGTTTGGTTGACAATGTTCAGTTGAACAGTCGCCAAGTTCAGGCCCGTGCCATTACTATGTCTGTTCACTACTTTCTGATTTGTCCTCGTTTGTTATTGTCATAACTGAAGACGGGATGGTTACGATTAGAAGGTTCGACGGGTTTGAGTGTCGATTGATTGGTTTGTCAAGGGAACTTGGATGTGGTACTTAACGATGATAAAACCTGTAGAAAATGGAACCGGCTGGTTTGGAATACTTTGGGTTTAAGGTATTCCTGCTCGGGCGTGCTGGTGACGACATAAGTGAAAAAAAAAGGTTAGTGTCAAGTCATGCGAACTATTGCTAGCTAGTTGGATGATCTTTCGGTTAGGGTTTGTGTTAACTGGTTGTGTGTACGGTCATAGAACCCTTGGTACTGCTTGCTTTCCATTAAAGCTCAACTGCTGTTATAACCATTTGCCTGTTAGCTGGTCTAGAACTGCGATGTTAATTCTTGTTCGGTGGTGATCGGTGATTTGACATTTGAGGGGATCTTTGTACTGGTACTGCGAATGGTTTTCGCCGGGGAAGTACGAGTGGAGGTTCGACTCATGAGTGTCGGTTTGGCATGGGTCGGGATAACAGGGACACTGGGAGCGGGGCGTAGTTGACTTGTTGGGGCTGCATGGAGGTGTGGACATTTTTTTAGAGTCGATGTCATAGATAGGAAATTCTACTTCTGAGAATGTGTCGGGGTTTGATACATTGGGACTCAGTGGAAGGTAGTGAGACTCTTGGGTTCGAGATTCTATTTGGCTTCATTTCTTGTTACCTACTTCAATGAAGAATTAGTTAATCTATTGTTGAAGACTTTTGAAGTGTGCAGATTGCTGCGCAACCGGAAGAAGAGAACCAACTTCCGTGTAGTAAAGTCTTGGCTCGCTGATTCGAGAGTTAAACGAGTCTAGTTTACAGCAAAGGACTCTGGGACTCCAGGTAATCCGCTTGAGCGTATTCGGAGGTCTGAGCATGGACGGGATTTTTGTAACAGTGGGACCACATGGGGTGTTCTGACACAGTCTGTAAATCGACGTTAGGTTTGGAAGACCAAGGATCCGAATGAAATCTCTCCTGGGAGTCTGCTGTTAGTGGAGAGTGTTCTTTCCTCTGGAGTCTCTGCATCCGGCGATTTGAGTAAGTAGGGGCCGGTTGAGATTGAGGATGTGTGTATGGCGGGCTTTGCCATGTCTGGGTCTTTGATGACCATATTGGAGTTGTTGGGAGCTTCAATGGGCCTTTCAGGTTACTAATGAGAAGGGCCGCTGCAGCTAGGTGGATACATGGACAGGTTTGGAGTTTGGTTTGTTCTTTGGGAGCTGCACCTGGAAGACTTCTATTCCTGTGTGTTTAGAGATTACTGAGTACTAGATGATTGGGTTGTTATTTACTTGTTGGCAGGCTGGAGTTCCTCGCAAGGCCTTCAAGTGGGAGATTGTTGGGTTGGTGAAGTCCTTGGTTTATTAGGCTTTAGAGTTGACATTAGAAGACATGGGCCAGGCCCGGTTTAGTTTTCTTGCTCCCTAGTCATGTATTGTAATCTTGTGTGCCTTGAGCTTAATGAAATAACCTAGTTGCAGCCCGTGGACGTAGGTCCCCCACTGGGACCGAACCACGTAAAATTCTTATGTCGTGTTTATTATTTTCTGTTCATCGCGTGATGATCGTGTGTGCCGTTTGTGTGTTTGATTCCGCTGCACCGACTGATACCTAACAAAATAAGCCTCAAATTTCAACGAAATACAGTATAATTTCATCAACATACGAATTAACCCCCTGAATAAACAATAGATGTCCGATTGAACTCCTAAATATTGACCTCTTTCAAATCAAATGCACTATTGAGTTTGATAACTTGAGTACTTGGACAATTATAATTATGCTACGGTTTATTAAAATACTTGATTGGTTTTAAATTCAATCCCAAGCACACAATCTCTATACTACTATGAACAAATATTAAATATGTAACATGTCCCCTCCTCTTTTTTAACACTTTTATAGTATATTATATGTATATAAAAATAATATATATTAAAAATTAGAATTATCCGAGCCAAACCTACTATCTCGGCTCGTTACGATCCGAGCTAAGCTAGGCTCACTTTCTAACCGATCTAAGCCGGCTTGACTCACTTTCAAACCGAGCCATATTGAACAAGCCTTTTTCCAGCTAAATCTGAGTGAGCTTCGAGCAAGCTCCGAACCATGAGCTTTTTGGACAACCCTAGTATGACCTGTTACATGACCATACCCAACCCAATTATTTTGCCTAGTAAACCAACACTTATCTTGGATTCAACACTTTTGTTTAGGTTAAACTTGAGTAAATTACAACTCTGTCAACCTCATAATATAAAACATGTAGCCATTTTGGTAATGATGTATTTCTACTAGACCTTCTCAAAAGCTGAACTGGAGAACTTTTAAAGATTGAAACTGTTCTTTGTTTCCCAACTGTTAACTTTTTTCAATGAGCTTTAGAGATTTCCCAATTGTTGACTTTTTTCAAGTGTCCATGTCCCTTATTTATGAAATTCCATTGATACTCGGTAGTAAAAGCTAGAAAGGTTTCTGTGAATTATTATTGATGAATAATATGAATACAATGAACCCTTTATATAGGCCTAGATAACAATGAAACCCTAGCTATAAACAAGGAAACAATAAACATTCTAAACATAAGATAAAACCAATTGTAAATACAATACAATACAATTCTTATTATTATGTCGGCTAAGACTCCCCGCAGTTCGAGCGGACGTAGGACAGACGCTCAAACTGTATCGAAACGATTCAAACAATTGTCTTGAAATCCCCTTCGTAAAAATATCTGCATGTTGTAAGGAAGACGGTACATGTAAAACGCGAATGTCACCAACTCTGACCTTCTCCCGGACAAAATGAATGTCAATCTCGATATGCTTAGTTCTCTGATGTTATACCGGATTATCCGAAAGATAAACGGTAGACACATTGTCACAGTATATGATCGAGGCACGAATAAGCGGGAGATGTAATTCAAGAAGCAGGTTTCGAAGCCATGTAGCCTCTGCAACACCACGGTATTCAGCCTCTGCACTCGAACGAGAGATAGTAGGCTGACGCTTGGAGGACCAAGAGACCAAATTATCTCCAAGAAATACACAGTAGCTGCTCGTAGATCGGCGAGAATCTGGCAGCCGCCCCAATCAGCATCAGAATAGGCGACCAAAGAATGTGTATTAGACTTAATAATGCGAATGCCATAGTGAATCGTGCCTTGGATGTAGCGGATGATCCGTTTCAGAAAAGCATAGTGAGGATCTCGTGGCTCGTGCATGAATAAACAAACCTGTTGAACTGCATACAAAATGTCTGGGCGGGTGAAGGTGAGATATTGAAGAGCACCTTCAAGGCTACGATATAATGTAGGATCATGAAATAAAGACCCATCAGACGCACTAAGCTTCGAAGAAAGATCAACTGGAGTAGCACATGGTTTACAGGTCGTCATATTGGCCCGTGAGATAATATCTTTGGCATATTGGGCCTGGTCCAGAAATAAACCTGTAGCATCCCTCGTAACTTTAATACCTAGAAAGTGGTGCAGAGGGCCCAAGTCTGTCATAGCGAACTCTCGTGAGAGTATCGAGATAATATCAGACAAAAAAGAAACTGACGACGCCGTAAGGACGATGTCATCCACATATAATAACAAGTAAGCAACCTGGTCACCCTGTTTATAAATAAATAATGAGTTGTCCCATGCGCTACTGCGAAACCCATGAGCCAAAATGTAATTGGCAAATCGCATATACCAGGCGGGAGGTGCCTGCTTAAGTCCATAAAGAGACTTCTTCAGCCTGCACACAAAGTTAGGATATCGCTTATCAACAAACCCAAGCGGTTGATGCATAAAAACCGTCTCGTTCAGGTGCCCGTGAAGGAAGGCATTCTTAACATCCAACTGATGGATAGGCCAAGAGCGAGAAACTGCAATAGAAAGAACAGTTCTGAGGGTGGCCGGTTTTACAACCGGGCTAAATGTATCCTCGCAATCAACTCCCACTGTTTGGGATTTACCATTAACGACCAGCCTTGCTTTATACCTCTCTAGTGTCCCATCTGATTTAAACTTGTGCCTAAAAAGCCACATACATCGAATAACCGGTCGTGGCACAAGTTCCCATGTTTCATTTTCCTGTAACGCACTAAACTCGGTTTGCATGGCATGCAACCAATGAGGGTCGGCAAAGGCGTTGGCATAGGTTTTTGGTACGGGAGAAACGGTGGTAGTGTGTAGGATTTTGGCTTTGGACCGGGTGGTCATGGGATGGGAGTTGTTAGGAGGGGCGGATGTGGATGGTTGGGCTTGGGCCATGGGTGGTGGCTGGGTGGGATGGCTGGGTCGGTGGTTGTCGAGGTCGACGGGTGTAGGTTATGGGATAGGGTGTGGTGGAAGGGTGGGTGTTGGGCTGTGAGGTGGAAGGGATAGGAAGAGTAGGTGGTGGGCGAGTGAATGAGAAACCCGGGGGGTTGTGTCATCGAGGAAATTATAAGAAGAGGGGGGGCGTGGGAATGGTAAAAGGGAAAGTAGTCTCGTCAAAAGTAACATGGCGAGAGATGTGGACTTTGCCAGTGGTGGGGTCAAAGCATCGGTTGCCCCAGAAATCAGGGGTAACCAAGGAAGATGCATCTAACAGATCGGGAATGTAATTTGTGGGGTTGGGTGGCAGATTGGTTTGGGTAGCAGGCACAGCCGAACACACGAAGATGCTCGTATGTGGGATGTCGAAGGTAGAGGACAAAACTGGGTGTATAAATGTTAAGGCGTTTAGTTGGAAAAATGTTGTGTAGGTAGGTTGCTGTGTGTAAGGCCTCGACCCAAAAGGTGTGGGGTAGGTGGGCATGAACGAGTAACGCACGAATGATGTCGTTCAAACGACGTATCATACGCTCAGCTCGTCCATTTTGGGATGAGGTTTGAGGGCAAGAAAAACGGAAAAGGAGACTGTTTTGAGTGGCAAAGGTTTTAAAGGCATTGTTGTCGAATTCCCCGCCTAGGTCACATTGAAAAGTTTTAATGTTTCGTTGAAATTGTGTGGCAATGAGGCGGTGAAATTTGACAAAGGTAGGAAAGGTCTCGGACTTGTATATGAGGGGATAGA
Organism: Ambrosia x helenae; assembly: GCA_030844895.1. Lineage (NCBI taxonomy): Eukaryota > Viridiplantae > Streptophyta > Magnoliopsida > Asterales > Asteraceae > Ambrosia > Ambrosia x helenae. Next base: position 6,692,171 of record CM061230.1, on the reverse strand, counting down.
CTCAGATAAAGTGTGAAAAATTATCAATTAAAACCATATAGTACTTGTAACTGGTTTTACTTGGTATAGGCGAAGTCCACAAATCACGGTGAATTATATCAAAAGGAGAAAAAGTAAACGAACTAGATTCATAAAATGGAAGACGTTTACTATTAGATAAATGACAAGAGTTGCAAAAACCAGAAATTTGATGTTTATTACAAGAAAAACCAAAATTACGACTAAGAATTTCTAAGGCTTATGAGCCAGGATGTCCAAGTCTGTCATGCCATGGTATTGAAGATGAAGAGATGTACCAAGCTTGAGGCGGAAGTGTTGGTGGTGTGATTGGATAGAGATCTCCCGTGCTATTGTGGCGGGACAGGTGGCGTCCCGTTTTGAGGTCCTTCAAGGAAAAACCAAAAGGATCAAATTCAATTGACACATTATTTTCACGGATGAATCGTCTAACAGATAAAAGATTTTTAATGATTTGAGGGCTAAAAAGAATATTGGGTAGGATATAGGTACGGTTGAGGATTGGGAGGTAACCCGTGCCAGAACCCTCAACTGGTAAAACATTACCATTACCTACCAAAAGTTTAGTTGAAACAGGAAAAGGATCAGGGTGAGAAATTATACCTTTGTTGTGTGAGACGGTCCGTTCTGCTCCAGTGTCAAAATAGAGAGTGGGATCAATGTAACCAAGCTGAGAGGTGTTGTAAGCAGCACTTAGATCGGATGGATTCAGCGCATCAAAGTGGGCCTGCTGTGGGCCATAAGGGCTGTAACCCTGCTGCTATTGATACCCGGCAAACTGGGCTGAAGGAAACTGTGGTGGGTTGGGCTGATTTGGTCTCCATGTGTTTGTGAGGGATAAGGGCATGGGGTGTTTTCCACCAAGCCCATTGGGGGGTATGAGTGAGGTTGAAAGGCCCAGTTTGTGTTATTCGGGCGGTATCCACGGCCCCGACCTCCACTGCTGCATCCTCGTCCCCTGTAACCAGATCCACGGCCCCGTCCTTGTAAGATTGCTGATAGTTGAGGTCATCGGGGGGGTTTGAGTCTGGGCAGGAGGCGGAGGTGTTTGGTTGCCCGCGGAGGTTGCAGCAAGGACAGAGGAGGTCTTGGATTTCCTAGCATCCTGTCGCAAAACTTCATCATTAAGCATCGATCTGGCCAAATCCCAATCAGCCTGTTGCTGATTAATAAGTGCTGCGGTGGTGTCGAATTCTGCGGAGAGGCTGCGGACTAAAGTGAGGACGAGTCGTGACTCGGTCACCGGTTGATCGACATCTTTCAATTGATCGGAAAGGGCTTTTAATTGTTGACAATAATCGTCAACGGAACTGCACTGTTCAAGCGTAACATTAACGAACCGAGTCTCCAAGGCGGCTGCTTTAGCTTGTTTATTGCTGAGATACTTCTTTTCGAGTTTTAACCATGTGGTCCGAGCCGAAGCATCGGTGTCCAATATATCCGGCAAGAGGCTATTTGCAAGAGTGCTATAAATCCATTGTGAAACCAGTGCATCCAGTTCTTTCCATTCCATGTATTTCGGATCAGTGGGTTCAGGGGGTGGGGTGGAGTCGATGTGATCAAGGACCTTGTACGCCATGGCATGAAGCTTAAAAAGTTTCACCCATGAGTTATAAGTGACCGTGGTTCCATCGAGGGTACGGATTTTACTGTTGATGTTTGTTATAGAATAAGCGGGGTGGAGGGAGTGTGGTTTGGTTGGTTCGGAAGGGGCAGGCTGATCGGTTTTTGTCATGGATGCAGGCTGGAAGAAGCCGAGCAGAAGAGGATTGGTTGGGTGTGTTAGACATAACATATAATTCTTATTTCCACATATTATATCTATTATATCCTAAGTATATGTTACATATTAGTATATCCTAAGTTTGTCAAGAGTCATGTATGTTAGTTATATAACCGGTATGTCGGTTAAAGGGTCAAGGGGACACACCCCTTCATATGTATAAATACCCTCACATTTGTCATTTGAATATATAAGTATTGATTTCTAAATTCCTTATTCTCTCTCAAATCCTTTCCCTCAAATACGATCCTGCGAACCTTCATTTGGCATCAGAGCAGAAGTTTGTCAATCGTTCCAGTGTTTACGAAGAAGAAGACGATCAAGTGCGATCCCCTGTTTTTTATCCGAAACAGAGAATCAACACAGAAGCGTTTATTCTTTGGAACAATCATTCATAGGCCATATCAGGATCAAGAGAAGATCAATACACAAGAATATAACCGTTCGAATAAGAAGAAAAAGAACCGGACAGTTTTTCCGGCGAAACTTCATCTTCTCCGGCGAGTCACCGGAATCAAAGAAAGAATCGTTTTATCACATCAAACGGTTATATCTATCCCTGCCTATTAGTTTATCATAATCGAATACTTTAGAACCTTAATCCAAAATCAGAAATCAAATTTTCTTTGATACTCTGTTTTCTGCTCTTTGTTCGGCAAATCCGTTTTTCCCGCCAAAACTTTTATAAACAAAAACAGTTAGTTTTTTCACGTTGAAACCCTTTCCGAACATCCCTTATACGAAGACAAAGTCAGTTTTATAAATTTCTTTATCAAAAAAAAACTAAATTTTTCTCCGGGTATAAGAACCGAAAGTTTTTTTTGAAACCCATAGTATTCGATCCTTTTTGGATAAGAAATCCAAAACAGTTTTGGAATAAAGTTGTTGTTCCATTCTTTTGATCTTTGAAACAAGAAAGTGTTTCTAAAGATTTGGGCAGTAAGTCTTTCGAAGAAGAAGAAAGATATTGTTGACTTTTTGAAAGTCAAACATACAAAAGAAAAATAATATTATATTAGAGGGATTATTTTATAGCAAGTTGTAATCAGTGAAAGTTCGGGTTTCTGTTCACTGATCCGTAGACAACTTTTGAAGTCAGAAAATTAGTAAAACAAAGTGAGTTTGTTTTATTTAAAAGGGTGTTTTTATAGATTGAGTGTTATTAGAAGAACACTAAAATCAAATTGTTGGAGGATTATTAAGTCAAAAGGATTGACTTTTAGAAATTGAAAGGAACATTTATTGATAATCAAAAATCTATAAAACTACATAAGTTTGACAAAACCTTTTGGTATTATTGTTCAAGGCCTTACAAAATATCAAAAATTTGTTAAACTATATAGTTTTCTTGAATATCAATACCGTTATCGACTTTAAGAAGGAGTCGAAAATTTGTTTGACAAAAGTGGTCGAACAAAGTTCCTAAAGAAGCGTGGGTAGTCCATATTAGATTTGGACAATAGGGAAGAAAAAGAACAAAAGTCCGCAGAAGACTCCCATTAAACCCACAATGTCGAAAGAAACGACATCGAAAGAGACAGTCACAAAGGAGACTCTCACTTTTAGCCTCCAAACACCGATGTTGACATCTACAAATTACACGATTTGGGCTGTTCGTGTTAAAGCAATATTGAGTGCAAATGGTCTTTGGGAAGTAGTGGAACCCACAGAAGGCACGTCAACAGTAGATGTAAAGAAGGATAGGACAGCGATTGCCTATCTCTTCCAGGCAATTCCAGAAGATATGGTGATGCAGGTGGCGTCACATAATACAGCAAGAGAAATTTGGGAAGCATTAAAGACAAGATTTATTGGAATTGACCGAGTCCAGAAAGCAAGACTTCAATCATTACGCACAGAATTTGAGATGATTACGATGAGAGAGACAGAGACCATAGACCAGTTTGCTGGTAGGTTAAGTGCGATTAGTACAAAGTCAAAAACCCTAGGAACGAAAATTGAAGAGTCAGTCTTGGTACGAAAATTGCTGGACTCCGTACCAGAAAGGTTCCTACAGATTATTGCATCCATAGAGCAATATTCAGATATAGATACCATGACGTTAGATGAAGCGCTTGGTAGACTTAAAGCTTATGAGGAACGCCTTAAGTCAAGAGATGAGAAGAAATATGGACCAGCCGGTCAAGAGAAGCTGTTATTTACAAGGCAAGAAAGAAGACCTAACAGCAATTACAAGAACTACAATCAGAATCGAGGTAGACAGAACTTTAGGAAGTTCAATAAGAGTCAAAGATATGAGAAGAAGAGCTTTGACAGATATAGCCATCAAGATCAGAGAAGTGATCGAAATCCCACTAAGAACCGTCATGACAACAGTAGTTACAAGCCCAGAAGAGATGGCAGCAATGTAAGATGTTACAATTGCAATGAATTAGGACATATAGCTCCCAGATGTCCTAAACCTCGAAATAAGCAAGAAGAATCTCACCTAGTAATGGAAGAAGAGGATCCCACATTACTTATGGCAGTTGGTGAAGAAAGAAGTGTAGTTCTCGAAGAAAAGAAGATAATACCAGAACGCTATCACAATGAAGAAAATGTAAATGAAGTATGGTATTTAGACAATGGCGCAAGCAATCATATGACAGGAAGACGCTCCTATTTCACAGAGTTAGACGAAAAGATAGCAGGCAGCGTAAAATTTGGAGATGGATCGTGCGTTAACATCAAAGGTAAAGGCTCAATAGTATTGGAATGCAACAATGGAGAACAAAGATTAGTCACAGAAGTATACTACATTCCAACACTCCAAAGCAACATCTTAAGCCTCGGGCAAGTTACAGAATCAGGATGTAAAGTAATTATGGAGAATGAACATCTATGGATCTATGACGCCTACAACAACCTATTGATGAAAGTCCCAAGAGCTAAAAATAGACTTTACAAGGTAAAGCTCAGAATAACAAATCCGATTTGTTTACAAGCTACAATAGATACACCTGCATGGCTATGGCATGCACGTATGGGACATGTGAATTTTGATTCACTAAGACAATTAAGCACAAAAGGAATGGCACGTGGATTGCCAAAGATTCAGCACCCATCTCAAGTATGTGATGCATGTATTACGGGAAAGCAAAGCAGACTTCCGTTTCCCTCTCAAGCAAGTTTTAGAGCTACAAGACCTCTAGAACTCATACATGCAGACTTATGTGGACCGATTTCACCCACATCATTAGCAGGCAACAACTATTTCTTCCTGATAGTTGACGATTATTCAAGATATATGTGGATCTACATGCTTAAGTCAAAAGATCAAGTTTATGAAAATTTCAAGAAGTTTCTAAGTGAAGCTCAGACAGAGACAAGTCACAAGCTCAAAAGATTAAGAACGGATCGTGGAGGAGAGTTTACTTCTAAAGCTCTTACCGCATATTGTGAGGATAAAGGAATCCTTAGACAGCTTACAGCACCTTACACGCCACAGCAGAATGGTGTAGTAGAAAGAAAGAACCGTTCAGTAATGAGTATGACCAGAAGCATGTTAAAGGCTATGAACGTACCACAGAACTTATGGGCAGAAGCAACACGACAAGCAATATACATACAGAATAGGTTACCTACCAAAGCATTAAAGGGAATGACGCCCTACGAAGCAGTAAATGGCAAAGCACCAAACATCAAGCATATAAGAGTATTTGGATGCACAGCATATGCAAAGGTAACAACGCCCTACTTAAAGAAGTTAGAAGACAGAAGCAAGAAAATGGTACATCTAGGAAATGAAAATGGTTCCAAAGCCTATAGATTATATGATCCCATAGAAGAAAAGATACACATTAGCAGAGATGTCCAATTCATAGAAAACGAACCATGGGATTGGAACAACAATTATTTGAAAGAAGGAAGCAATGACGAACCATCTTGGACAAGATTCGAAGTTAATGGAGATGACGAAAGTGAAGCTGTACAAGAGCAAAGTAATGAGGACAATGAAGACAGTGAAAGTGACAACGAATTCTTTAGTAGTCCTATCACAGCTACACGAACTCCAATAACAATTCAAGAAACGCCGACAAGTGATCCAATAGCTGATTCAAGCACTCAAGAGTTAGAAGACTCACCAGGCTCCCAACATAGACCAGTACGAGCCCTTAGATCACTTAATGACATCTACGCAGCCACACGACCTCTTAGACCAGAAGAATATGAACATCTATATTTAGCATATGATGAAGAACCTGCAAATTACAAAGAAGCAGCAGAATACCCACAATGGATAGAAGCAATGGAAAGCGAAATAGACTCAATAGAGAAGAATGACACTTGGACACTGACTACACTCCCCTCAAGTCAGAAACCAATAGGTCTAAAATGGGTATTTAAGGTCAAGAGAGACGCAAGTGGACAGATCACCAAATACAAGGCCAGATTAGTAGCAAAAGGATACGTACAACAAGAAGGAATAGACTACAATGAAGTTTTTGCACCAGTTGCAAGAATAGAAACAATCAGGCTACTACTAGCATTGGCAGCACAGAAAGGATGGCAAGTACATCACTTAGATGTAAAATCAGCATTCTTACATGGTGAATTAAAAGAAGATGTCTACGTTTCACAACCAGATGGATTCATAAAGAAAGGAAAAGAAAATCTAGTCTACAAGCTAAAGAAAGCTCTATATGGTTTGAAGCAAGCACCAAGAGCATGGAATATAAGGCTGAATAATATCCTAAAGGAAATTGGATTTATAAGATGTCCACAAGAGCAAGCAGTATACAAGAGAACTTCAAAGGAGTCAACAATAATTATAGGAGTTTATGTCGATGACATAATAGTGACAGGAAGTTCAATCAAGGACATATCAAGCTTCAAGAAAGAAATGCAAGGCAAGTTTGAAATGAGTGACTTAGGACCACTCACTTACTATCTAGGGATAGAAGTACATCAAACACAAGGAAAGATACAATTGAAGCAATCAGCCTACGCGAAGAAAGTTATTAAAGAAGCCAGACTAGAAGACTGCAATCCAACAAAATATGCAATGGAATCAGGTCTAAAGCTCACTAAAGAAGACGAAAGTGAACCAGTCAATGAAACAGAATATAGAAAGCTAATTGGAAGCTTAAGGTATCTTACACATACCAGACCAGATATCACCTACGCAGTTGGATACGTTAGCAGATTTATGGAGAAGCCAAAAACAACTCACATGAAGGCAGTCAAGCACTTAATAAGATATATCAAAGGCACATTGGATTATGGAATTCAATACAGCAGAAGTAAAGAAGCAGAAATCACTGGATACAGCGACAGCAGTTATGGAGACCAAGATGATGGAAAAGGAACAACAGGAACAATATTCTACTACAGAGATTCACCTATCACATGGACAAGTCAGAAACAAAGTACAGTAGCACTATCATCATGCGAATCAGAATTTATGGCAGCTACATCAGCAGCATGTCAAGCAATATGGCTACAAGGAGTACTCAGCGAACTCACGGGTGAACAACCAAAGAAGATCACACTACTAGTAGACAACAAGTCAGCAATACAACTTATGAAGAATCCAGTATTTCATGGAAGATCAAAGCACATCAACATAAGGTATCACTTTATCAGAGAATGCATAGAGAACGAGCAGATACAAGTTGATCACATCAGTGGAGAGATGCAGAAAGCAGATATACTCACCAAGGCACTACCAAGAATAAAATTTCTCGAGATGCGACGTCTCATAGGAGTTGAAGACCTTGGGGAAATCAAGAATTAAGGGGGAGAATGTTAGACATAACATATAATTCTTATTTCCACATATTATATCTATTATATCCTAAGTATATGTTACATATTAGTATATCCTAAGTTTGTCAAGAGTCATGTATGTTAGTTATATAACCGGTATGTCGGTTAAAGGGTCAAGGGGACACACCCCTTCATATGTATAAATACCCTCACATTTGTCATTTGAATATATAAGTATTGATTTCTAAATTCCTTATTCTCTCTCAAATCCTTTCCCTCAAATACGATCCTGCGAACCTTCAGGGTGATGATTCTGCAGCCGAAGCTGTTGGTAGCAGCCGAAGCTTGCTGGACAAGAAAAAAAAAAGAAACGGAAATAAGAAGGTAATCAGAACCGAGGCTCTGATACCATAAAAGCTAGAAAGGTTTCTGTGAATTATTATTGATGAATAATATGAATACAATGAGCCCTTTATATAGGCCTAGATAACAATGAAACCCTAGCTATAAATAAGGAAACAATAAACATTCTAAACATAAGATAAAACCAATTGTAAATACAATACAATTCTTATTATTATGTCGGCTAGCTAAGAGGTAGTAAATTTTAATATATTTTTCATCAGTGAATACAGTATTTCCAGACAATTATAACAACAGCAAATGATCAAAACTCTCAGTCTATCACATCATACTTCTTATTACTCTATTATGCTGATATCTGTCAGTAAACATTTGTCCAAACATTTTGTTCATAACCACACAATCTACTAATGTACATCTATGATATTTTATTCGGTTTCTATAGCCATTTTGGTTAACTTGAATGTACAAGTTGACTGTTGAAACCGGTCAACGTGAAACACTTTCTGTACTACTTGTTTAGATTTTATACAAATATTACCATAGTACTATATGTTTCTGAATAAAATTATAAAATGATTTAGGAAGTTCTATACTATGAAATACACTTTGAGCGACTCTTCTTATGTAGCTATTGTTTTACTGTATTGTTTGACCCGTTAGAGATAAAACGTAATCTGAATCAAGCAATCATAAGTTAATGAGTCGAGATTGTGCCTCTATGTTGGGTAGCAGACCAAAACAAGTACCTGTTAATATGGTTCAGTTGGGTTGCTCCAAGCACTTGCCCAAAATTTATACAAAAATATTACCAATTAGTATGTCAAGTACGATAACAAAATCCATGAATATATTATTTCAATTATAATCTAATGTTTTTAGTTGTTTCTGCTTATACCTAATAATAAGTAAATGGGTCAAGTGTCAACAAGGCCACCTCTTAATTGATCACCAACCCCTGCTATAAAATGTTAAACAGTGTTTTATAAAGACTTGTTCAAGGAACAATGGTGTATATGTATTAATGTATGACAATTCCCTCAAAACAGTGAACTTTTTAGATCATCATACTATTACTTGGCACTTGGTTGCCAATGACTGTAACTTTTCAAAATGGAATACTAAAGACGGAAACAAAAAATCTGAAATTGGACAGGCGTCAAAAGAGTTTCTTGATTATATAAGGTCGCTGAATTAGGCTGCTGATTAAAAAGCATTCTATCAAACAGGCTACTGATTATCAAGACAAAAACAGGCTGCTGATTAAGGAAGATTATCCCAACTTTAATGGCTTTATCTCACACAAGCAGTTTATCAAACATGTGGTGTGCATATATTTATAACTAATCAGTTATGTTACCTTGTGTTTAGGATATACACTTGTGAAGTTCAACTTGGAGTAATGTTTTGAATCTAAAATTCATAACCTGTATAGTTTTCCAAACCGTAGTCTCTATTCACTAATTAAATAAATTTAAACAATACTAATAATGTCAGAATCTTGGCCCGAATTCAACCATCGGCTAAGGCCTATTGGTAAAGGGCCTAAGCATATGGTCACTGCACTAACAAGGTTTAAACCAATTTGATAATTAGTTTTTATATTAAATTTCTATCTCATGACACGGCTTAACAGTCTGGAGTTTTTCCGGTTGAACCTATTCATGGAAATATTAAGATAAACTAAATCTGTCCTCTTGCACAATGAACTTGGAATGGACTCATTGAAATGTTTAATTTGAAGATATAATCCCCATTAATAATAATCATAATATTAATCACCTCACTAGGAAGATTAGTCAAAGGCTGCATTAGACATATCATAGTCATCTATGACAAAAGCTAGTTGCTCATGCTCAAAGCAAGCCACCGTGGTCAAGCACCCAAAGATATGTGTGGTTGCAACCAGCAATATAGTTAATAAAATAAGTGACATGTAAAGATGGATTCTTATGATGAAGACTTGGATATCTTTGGGTCCAGATTTATTTTTATTACACAAAGATTTTGAATAAGTCAACAAAGTCCCCTTGAAATTTCTATTTATTAACAAATATGAATTGATAAGGAATACAGTGCTTTACAAAAACAAGCACTAGCATTTTTTTAAATTTCACAGATGGTTTCAAATGTATGCTATAGATCCAAAATTTTCATTCATACTTCTTAAATTAAGTTTTTTAAAAGCGTTTTGTAATGACCTTAACATTCGCCTAACAATTTATGAAAATAATGTTTGTCAATAAAACCAACTCTTAAAATATATATATAATTAAAGACAAGTTTAAAGGACAAATTTGCCCCTAAAAATTAGTTAAGATGTGCATTAGGTATTGTATGATAAGCAAATATACTTGTACCTCTTAATTTTTAAGAAGTCCTTAGGAAATGCTTTATAATATAGTATAGATATAGATATAGATATAGATATAGATAATGTATTGTGATGTAACGCCCCACTTACGGTGTGCACATATAATGTATATATGTGTGGCCCTTGGGGGGCAAAAGTAAAGTTGCACTAGTTTTAACGTTATTTTACTAATTTCGTAAAAATAACGTTAAAAACGACGGACGGTTAATCATGCATCATGTGGTGGCGTGGATAGCCAAAAGACAAAGGGGTACATGCACCGATCGGGTTTGTCCCGATTGCTAAGTGTTTTGTGCCTTATGTCCAAGGTTTGATACCAAACCACATCGAGCCGGGGTCTCACTGGAAGCAGTCTCTCTATTCTTAGGGGTAGAGGTAACGCTCTCTACATATTACCCTTCTCAGACCCTACCTTAGCTTTGCTATAGGTGGGATTTGTAACACCCCAACCGATGGCGGAAACATCAGGATGTCACGTATTGATGATTGTTCAGTAGCTCATGGTAAATAATAATGAATTTCATTAAATAATTTAAATAAGTTACATACAATTGTTCTAAGAATTTGTACATCAAATTGAATAAAACTATGCAAACATCTTCAAGCATCAATTCAAATATTCAAGCAAGTAAAACCTGAAACATGTTAAGTTGAAAATATTTTGGGTCAACAAAAGTTGGTGAGAATTACATAGGTTTTGATAATCGAAGAAAATTGTTGTGCAATTCATGTGTCATGGCAATCTAGTCCATATGTGAAAACATACTAGAAGTAAATCGAGTGCATAATCAACCATTTGTGACTGTTGTATTGTGGTACATCCCATACGCTCATGGTTCACTCGTTTATATTGCAGTAACAAACACCCACGCTACCTTTGCAGGAGGTACGTATCCGGGTGGGATTGTCAGTCCAATAGATCTATCAATGTATACCGTTTGGCTGATGAATGTTTATGCTAGAATTGTGCTTACCCTAGTCATGTTCAAGACATAATGCAACATAGAAATACACATAGACACATTGATGATTGAATTGCATAAATAATGTTGTAACATGTTTCACCCAAAAAATGGTGATAAATAGAAAAGGGGCTATGTAAAACTCACCTTAGCAAATGTTATGTCTCGTAAAAAAATAGAATAATGTGTTGTGAATGTATGCGAGGCGAATCCCAAAGACTCAACAACGTAGCTAGTCCAAATTGAAGAAAACGAAAAAGAAAGAATATCAAGCTTCCAATTCGCCAATTACAAGAGCTTATAATCAAAGCTTCAATTGTAGAAGTAATAGACTATAGAAGAAAGGTATGAGAGAAAGTTTAATCGGATTGAAACAATCGATTTAGAGGTGCAAAGTATAATGGGTCATAGGTGGGTTTTTATACTAGTTTTGGAGTCAATTAGCCATTAAAATTGGTCAAACACTATAAAGTAAGGTTTTATGATGAATTGACTATTTGACTAAGACTTTGACTGTTTGACTAAGACTTTGACTAGGACTTTGACTATTTGACTCAAGGCTTTATTTAAAAAAAAATCTTGTATGTGAAAAAAAAAATTAGAATCATATTATTATTATTATTATTATTATTTATATACATTTATGTATGTATATAAGTTGTGAGTTAGGATAAATAAAGACTTAGGCACATTTGTGTAATATTAATGATAAAGGTGTAATAAACATATATATATATATATATAAGGGCTTTTTATGTATTAAAATTTTGGGGAAAATTTTGCGATGTTACAGTCTCCCCTACTTTTGGAAACTTCGTCCCGAAGTTTATTGAAAACACAGGGTTGAAGGTGATTGGGTAGAAATTAGGACAAGGGTGGTTTGGGAAGTTTCGAGTTAAGGCATGACATAAATTTATAGGTAACAGAATAAACTGTTTTGAATAATTTGGGTAAGAGTTTTGATATGTGTGAGTTTTAAGGGTTGGATTAGGTTCATCTGAAATAGCAAGGAGAATAAAAATCTTAAGTTTTAGGACTCCTAAAAGAAATGCATGAGTTGATTGACTATAGAAAGACTAAATGAACTACCAGGTAACTAGAGTTTATAATTGGTTATTTACTGAAAACCTTGATAGAATTTCACACTACCTTAACGTACCTGTAAATTCATGATTACGTTCCGGACCGCAATCACCAATTTACCTTACATTAAAGTTTTGCGTCCTTCTATATCTCCACCGATTGTTGAGCAGGTCCGATAGCCTCTACCAGTCGTGGAGTAGGTTGTAGGGCCTCTCCCGACTGTTGAAAAGGCATAATGACCTCTACCAATCGTTGAGTAGGTTCGATAGCCTCCACCAGTCGTGGAGTAGGTTGTAGGGCCTCTCCCGACTGTTGAAAAGGCTTGACGACCTCTATTAAGTGCAGCATTTATTATACACATAGGTTGCAAATTGATAACATGTTTATGCAAGCAAGTATAACAAGCACAGTATATGAGTTGTAGTTGTATAGATTTATATAATTAGTTCACATTCAAACAATCATGCACCATGTAACAACTCTCAGACAAATATTTTATTACTTGAATCAAATAGCGTCAATACATAGAATAAAAGCAACCAATAGTCAAATGGTGAGACTTGCGGTTAGGTAGCTGGAGGATCTTGATCTCTGTTTAGTTTAGGGCATCGGTTACGGAAGTGATTTGGGTAATGAATGTTCAATAAGATATGGGTTGAATGAAGGACAATGAGGTAATATAAGGAATGTAATCATTTATTCATTTATTTAAAACGAATAAACGAAAACGTTGACTTATCAAAGATTCTAAATTCTAATAACATATAAAGACATGCTTTAGCCTATAAGTGAACACTCATCCCGAGAATTCCCAGGTAGGCATCCGGGTCCCTCGTCTGATTGGGATATATGCGCAATGCCAGCCTAGACTATAGACTCAGAATACAGGCGTTCACCCTTCCAGATTGCACGTGTTCGTTATTAAAATCTAGAACTTCGACGAGATCTAAAGGTGGTTCAGGCTAAACCTGAGGATTTTGTCCTATTAGTCTAAGAGTAGATCCAATGGTGGAGAGCAACCTTCTTGTAAGGATGAAAGTAGGGATAAGAAGTAGGAGGGAGATAGAGAATGGCAAGTAAAAGAAGCAAATACTGGTTATAATCCTATGGTTATAGACTAGATTATTTTTCTAATAACCTAATTCCCTATAACCATGGCTCTGATACCAATCTGTAACACCCCAACCGATGGCGGAAACATCAGGATGTCACGTATTGATGATTGTTCAGTAGCTCATGGTAAATAATAATGAATTGCATTAAATAATTTAAATAAGTTACATACAATTGTTCTAAGAATTTGTACATCAAATTGAATAAAACTATGCAAACATCTTCAAGCATCAATTCAAATCTTCAAGCAAGTGAAACCTGAAACATGTTAAGTTGAAAATATTTTGGGTCAACAAAAGTTGGTGAGAATTACATAGGTTTTGATAATCGAATAAAATTGTTGTGCAATTCATGTGTCATGGCAATCTAGTCCATATGTGAAAACATACTAGAAGTAAATCGAGTGCATAATCAACCATTTGTGACTGTTGTATTGTGGTACATCCCATACGCTCATGGTTCACTCGTTTATATTGCAGTAATAAACACCCACGCTACCTTTGCAGGAGGTACGTATCCGGGTGGGATTGTCAGTCCAATAGATCTATCAATGTATACCGTTTGGCTGATGAATGTTTATGCTAGAATTGTGCTTACCCTAGTCATGTTCAAGACATAATGCAACATAGAAATACACATAGACACATTGATGATTGAATTGCATAAATAATGTTGTAACATGTTTCACCCAAAAAATGGTGATAAATAGAAAAGGGGCTATGTAAAACTCACCTTAGCAAAATGTTATGTCTCGTAAAAAAATAGAATAATGTGTTGTGAATGTATGCGAGGCGAATCCCAAAGACTCAACAACGTAGCTAGTCCAAATTGAAGAAAACGAAAAAGAAAGAATATCAAGCTTCCAATTCGCCAATTACAAGAGCTTATAATCAAAGCTTCAATTGTAGAAGTAATAGACTATAGAAGAAAGGTATGAGAGAAAGTTTAATCGGATTGAAACAATCGATTTAGAGGTGCAAAGTATAATGGGTCATAGGTGGGTTTTTATACTAGTTTTGGAGTCAATTAGCCATTAAAATTGGTCAACACCATAAAGTAAGGTTTTATGATGAATTGACTATTTGACTAAGACTTTGACTGTTTGACTAAGACTTTGACTAGGACTTTGACTATTTGACTCAAGGCTTTATTTAAAAAAAAATCTTGTATGTGAAAAAAAAAAATTAGAATCATATTATTATTATTATTATTATTTATATACATTTATGTATGTATATAAGTTGTGAGTTAGGATAAATAAAGACTTAGGCACATTTGTGTAATATTAATGATAAAGGTGTAATAAACATATATATATATATATAAGGGCTTTTTATGTATTAAAATTTTGGGGAAAATTTTGCGATGTTACAGTCTCCCCTACTTTTGGAAACTTCTCCCCTACTGTTAAAAGGAGCATGGGTCAATCCAAAATTGGGACTGGAATGGTGGATGTGTCAAAAGGATACAGAGTACAAGTGAATTTTGGAGCAATACTGGGAAATTATTTGTCACTGATCCATATAAGTCAACAGCAGAGCTATCTTGAACGAGGCTAAAAATCTAAAGTCAATTATGACCTTGTTTGATGATTTATTTTTGCATTGAAGTTAACGCTATTGGATATTATGGCTGAATCCAAAGTTGATACGTAGGAAAAGGCGTCTGATGATTTATTTCTCCTCAGCAATTCCCCAAAACCTTGTTGCAAAACCACAAGTTAAGTTCAGATAATACCATACCTTGTTGTTGGGCTCATCTGTAGCTTCATGTTTCTTTCTTGGGCACAATGGTTGGATCTTGATCATGGTTGGAGCAATTCTTTGGCAACGGAGCTCCACGTAGATTTTTGTTCCCATCATATATTGATGGATCGGTGACTACAATTGATTTCCTATTGGAACTCGTCCTAACAAATCTGTAATGGCTCAAAAAATTTAAAGCTGTAATGCTTGAAGGGATCGGCCCACCCAAATTGTTTCTTGATAAATCGAGAGAAGTTAACGCTATTAGTTGTCCTATGTTGTTTGGAATGCCTCCTCTAAGATGATTAAAGGACAAATTGAGACCCACCAATGCAGAAGGTGCAAGTTTGTTGCTTAAAAGAAGAGACCATGTACTCTTATATTCGAGAGTAGTGCCTCTCATTACCTGATTTAACCCCCCCCCCCCGTACCATAACCAAAGTGACTAGCGTACGAATTGCTAATCATTTCTTGCAATTCTCCTAGACAACAAGGGACTGTTCCAGCTAAGTTGTTGTCTGCAACATCCAAAATTTGGAACTTTGAATTTGTGCAAAAGTCAAAAAAGGTTCAGAGATAAAAAGTGAAATATGTTGCCTAGAGTCAAACTGCAAAAGTCAACTTCTATGCGAGATGCAGAAGTAAAAATGCCAATGTCCAGATTATTGTCAATTGTCAAATATGCAAAGGTAAACTGCCTTAAGGATCTTAGGTCAATCCAAAACTGGGATTTGTGGTCAACACTCAAAATGCCAAAATTACTGCATCAAATCAATTGAAAACTTATTTATTACAGAACCGTAAAAGTCAACAGCAGAGCTATCTTGAATAAACCTAAATATAAAAAGTCAATGATGATCTTGTTTGATGATTTTTTTCTGCTATGAAGATTGTAATTTTCTAAATGAAAAAAAAAAAGAATGTGGATCTTGGTGTGCTAGTTGATGTTGGCTAGAAATGAGCTATTTTAAAGTTGATTTAATGGGCAAGAAGGAATGACAGAAATAAGCGGATATGGATTAGCAGACCTGATCATGATAATGCTTGGGCTGATGTTTATTTCCTAATATCAGCATAATAGATAATACTCAATTAATAAGAAATATGTTGGTGATTTGAAGTCAACAGATAGCAAATATGTTATTGACTTAATCAACTGGAAATGTTGGGTTCACTGCTGGAATATATTAAAATTTACTGCTGAGTGCTGAGTATGAATGGAGTTTCATAGATAAGGGATATAGACATTTAAACAAAGTCAACAGTTGGGAAATGACGTTAGTTCATTGTCAACTGTTAACCGTTTGTGTCCGGATTGTGCGTTTCTTCCCATCACAAGCAACAAAGAACCGTTTGATCTTTAAAAAATCTTTGAGAAAGTCAGACAAAATACATCATTACCAAAATGACTATATGGTTTTATATTATATATTTATATGGCAAAGTAAGAGGTTGAAAGAGTTGTAATTTACTCAAGTTTGAACTAAACAAAAGTGTTGAATCCAAGATAAGAGTCGGTTTAAATTTGCGCAAAATGACTGGGTTGGGTAGGGTCATGTAACGGGTCATACAGGGTTCAGTCAGAAACGGGTCAGTTTGGTTTGGGTTAAAGACAAATTTTTGTTTATCAAAATAGGTTCGGGTTAAAATAGGGAGTCACATTAAAAAGGATTCACAATTCTGAATAGTAGATCATTATTGCTTTAACTAATTTGCTGAGCTAATCGAGCACCAAATTAACAGAAGTATATATTGTCTAACAAAAGCATTGAAGCCAAATTAACAGAAGCATATATTGTCTGCTGTGAATATTTTTTTTACATTTTGTTGATTTTTTATGAAAACATTACGGTGTATCAACATAGAAGACCCGTGATTCTCGTGAATATATCAGTTCCCAAATAAGAAATTGAAGTTAGTGACTTGGTGTTCACTGTGTACGTAAATTCATATCTGAGTATCTCTTAACAAAAGAGTGAGAAAGACCCAAGTAAAATCAAACAAATACCAGGAGATGAGATAAGAAGTAAATAACAAATATATATACACACATACCCACTTCATGTAACACATATATGCCTTACAAATACAGAATCCTAAAAGCAATATCAAAATGAAAAACAAGCAATGATAATATGTGTGTGAATTACTGGAATTCGAGTGGATCTATATGGCTTCTCTTCATCTCTTCATCTTGTTAACTCTTACCATGACTACAACGTGTATCTTGTCAATGGTGTTTGCTGCATACACAAAAAGATTATGTCTCCATTGTTTCTTCAACACTAAAACTACAATAACACACCAAAATCCTGTTGCAAAACCACATGCTATATCCATATAAAACCATAACTTGTTGGGCTTATCAGTTGCTGTATATTGTCTATTGGATTTTGTGGTTGGGTCTTCATGATTGGAACAATTCTTAGGCAACAGAGCTCCACATAGATCTTTGTTCCCTGCATATATTGATGGATCAAAGAACGGTTCACTCTTTTTCAAAAAACCAATAAGTCAATAAGTTGTTTGGCTAAGCTAGTAGTGATTTCTCTTTTGACTTTCTGGTATAAGTTAAAAAGTTTTTTTTTTTTTTTTTTGGAGGGATCAAAAACACTGAAACACTCGGAAGTCAATACCGCAATTTTTGTCAAGATGAACATGCAATTTGTAGACCCTGCTATGTTTTTCACTTTCCACATAGAAAGACTGGGAAGTCAATACCGCAATTTCTATCAAGAAGAACAAATAATTTGTAGACCTTGCCCTGTTTTTCATGTTCCTCATAAAAAGACTTGGTAGTCAATACCTTAATTTCTATCAAGAAGAACACGTAATTTGTAGACCCTGCTATGTTTTTCATTTTCCTCATAGAAAGACATGGAAGTTAATACCTCAATTTTTATCAAGGAGACCATGTAATTTGTAAACCTAGCTCTATTTTAGTTTTCCTCATAGAAAGACTTGGAAGTCAGTAACTCAATTTCTATCAAGAAGAACACGTTACTTGTAGACCCTACTTTGTTTTTTAATTAGATAAAAAGGAAGCACCGGTGTCCATGTTCCACTGTGGCGTGGGTTGAATTAGATAAAAAGGAAGTGATTTTACCTGCTATGTTTGGGGGTTTTATGGTAGCCCTTACCCGAGCCCAAAATTGGCAACGATTGACCATTACAACTAGAATATTAGCATTAATTGATTAGATAAAAAGGAAGTGATTTTACCTACGTCCGAGGTGAGGTGAGAGGAAGCACCGGTGTCCATGTTCCACTGTGGCGTGGGTTGATTGAGGGTTAAGGCAGATAAAGTGGTGCCAAGTTCCGTAGGTTGTAGGGGATCAATAGGGGGTGAAGGAGTGTAACCGGTTGGAGGTGGGTAAGAGAAGGATGGGTTCGGGTGGGTAAGGCCATAGCCGGGTGGGTTGTTAGGTTGTTGGGTAGAGTTTGCAGGCTGTTGGGTTGAGTTGTGGGCTGGCCTGGCCCAACTGGATGACCAAGGGGCTTGGGCTGGATGGGGGCAAGGGGGCGGATAGGCCCACCAAGGGTAGGAGGGTGGCTGTTGGTTATGGTTGTTTTGGTTAGGCTGTGAAGGCGAGTAGGGAGTGTTTGGGTTGGTTGGCAGGTTGTTTGGATAGGGTGACGGGTTGTATGTGTAGTAGTTGGTGCGACCACGACCACATCCCCGGTAGGAGTTACGGCTGCGGCCTCTACCACGGTATTGGTTTTGGGTCCGGTTATCATAGGTTTGGGCCGGATGGAAAGATTGAGGAGTGGATGGGTTCGAGTTTGGAGAAGGGTTAGTGTTAGGATTTGGTGCATTGGTGACAGTGAGGGCGGTTTGGAGGGATTGTCTAGCGGCTTGGCGGCGTTGTTCGCATTCAATCATGTCGCGAGCATCGTCCCATGACTTCTCGGCTTGGGTAATAAACGAAGCAACCGTATCATACTCTTGCGGTAAACCGGTAACCATTTGAAGGACCAAACGGGATTCAGTGACCGGGTGATCTACGTCATTAAGTTGGTCTGCAAGATCCTTCATCCGTTGAAAATAGTGGTTTAGAGACGAACAAGTGGCCATAGTGGTTGTGGTGAAAGCATGTTCAAGGGTGGCGGCACGTGCGTTTTTGTTGTTTAGGAAAACGGTATGAAGCCGATCCCACGCTTGTTGAGCAGTGCCTACATTGTCAATGACCCGTTTGACAGAGGAATCGGATAGGGTGCCAAGTATCCATTGGAGGACAATGGCGTCAATTTTTGACCAAGACTCGTAAGTCGGATCAGATTTGGCGGGGGGTTCGGATCCATCGATGTTAGATAACACATCATAGGCAAGGGCATGTAGCCGGAAGAGTTTAACCCAATCCGAATACGTGACCTTGTCGCCATCGAGGACACGAACCTTATTCTGGATGTTAGTAACGGTGTAAACGGGGTGGAGGGATTTTGTGGGTGCATCGGCTGGGGAAGAAGATTGATTATCTGCTATGAAGATTGTTTCGAAAAACACACAGAAAGAAGAAGAAAAAAAAATTCGGCAGAAAGGTTTTAAACAAATGGTTTGATACCATGATAATTTCTATTGAATTGTTGATTGATACAATTGAGAATGTACATTATTTATAATCATGAGCCTCATAACTACCTACCACTATACATGGTAGGTAACATACCATATCTACAAAGCATAAATATAGAAGATAATAAAGAATAATAACTATGGTGCAAATTATGCTGCTAATTGATCGGCTAATAGTCAATACCTCAGTTTCTATAAAGAAGAAGACGTAATTTGTAGACCCTCTCTGTTTTTCATTTCCTCACCAAAAGACTTGAAAGTCAATACCTCAGTTTATTTAAAGAAGAACCCGTAATTTGTAAACCCTGCTCTGTTTTTCATTTTCCTCATAAAAAGACTTGGAAGTTAATACCTCAATTTCTATTAAGAACACATAATTTGTAGACCCTGCACTGTTTTTCATTTTCCTCACAAAAAGATTTGGAAGTCAATACCTCAGTTTCTATAAAGAAGAATACGAAATTTGTAGACCCTCTCTGTTTTTCATTTCCTCACAAAAAGACTTGAAAGTCAGTACCTCAGTTTATTTAAAGAAGAACCTGTAATTTGTAAACCCTGCGCTGTTTTTCATTTTCCTCGTAAAATGATTTGGAAGTCAATACCTCAATTTCTATTAAGAACACATAATTTGTAGACCGCACTCTATTTTTAATTTTCTTCATAAAAGACTTGGAAGTCGATACCTATATATGAATCAAGAAGAACACGTCATTAGTAGACTCTGCTCTATTTTTCATTTTCCTCACAAAAAGGACTTGAAATTCAATACCTCGATTTCTCTCAAAAACAACACGTAATTTGTATACCCTATTCTGTTTTTTCATCTTCCTCATAGAAAGACTTGGAAGTCAATATCACAATTTCTATCAAGAAGATCACATAATTTGTAGACCCTGCTTCGATTTTCATTTTCCTCATAGAAAGACTTGGAAGTCAATACCTCAATTTCTACCAAGATGAACACGTAATTTGTAGACCTTACTCAGTTTTTAATTTTCCTCCTAGAAAGACTTGGAAGTTAATACCTCAATTTCAATCAAGAAGAACACGTAATTTGTAGACCCTACTCTATTTTTAATTGTGCTCATACAAAAACATGGAAGTCAATACCTCAATTTCGATCAAGAAGAACGCGTAATTTATATACCATGCTCTGTTTTTCATTTTGCTCATAGAATGGCTTGGAAGTCAATACCTCAATTTCTATCAAGAAGAACATATAATTTGTAAACCCTGCTTGTTTTTTCATTTTCCACATAGAAAGACTTTGAAGTCAATACCTCAATTTCTATCATGAATAACAAGTAATTTGTAGTCTCTATTCTGTTTTTCATTTTCCTCATAGAAACACTTGGATGTCAATACCTCAATGTCTATCTAGAAGAACACGTAATTTGTAGACCCTACGTTGCTTTTAAATTTCCTCATAGAAAGACTTGGAAGTCAATACCTTAATTTCTATGAAGAAGAACACGTAATTGTAGACCCTGCTCTGTGTTTCATTTTCCACATAGAAAGACTTGGAAGTCAATACCTTAATTTCAATCAAGAAGAACACGTAATTTTTAAACCCTGCTCTGTTTTCATTTTCCTCATAAAAAGATCTGGAAATCAATACCTCATTTTCTATAAAGAAGAACACGTAATACGTAAACCTTCTCTATTTTTTCATTTTCCTCATAGAAAGACTTGGAAGTCAATACCTCAATTTCTATCCGGAAGATCACGTACTTTGTAGACCATGTTCTGTTTCTCATTTTCCTCATAGAAAACCTTGGAACTCAATACCACAATCTCTCTCCAGAACACGTATTTTGTAGACCCTACTCTGTTTTTATTTTTCCTCATGGGAAAACTTGAAAGTCGATGCCTATATTACTATCAAGAAGAACACGTAATTAGTAGACCATGCTCTGTTTTTCTGTGACATCCGTCACTTTTTATTCTTTTATATATTAATAATAATAATAATAATAATAAAAATAAAAATAAAAAAAAAATCAGATTTTATTACATATATATATATACACTTTTGTTTTTATTTTTCTAACCACTCTTAAAACCCATTACCAAACCCAATACCCATATCCCTATTATTGCTGAAGCCCAAACAATGAGCCCAAAGCCTGATCCATCAGACCAGCCCAAGACCCCTTTAAATCTGTTTAAAAAAAAAAACAAATGTTGTGCCTCTGCCAGGGATCGAACCCGGGCAAGGCCAGACCAGACACAGACGCACACACCACTGGGCCAAGCCTTTGTTTCTGATTTAAACTCAAACCCATTTACATTTATGCCTTCTATATCGCTGTTCCTTGTTCTCCTCTTCTTCCTCTGCTGTTCGACGCGGCAGCCACAAGACGAAAGTCAACAAGCTGAGATCAAGGAACAATAATCATCCTTTAATACTTCTATTGACCGGTCTATCACGCGTTGAACCCACTATCAATTATCCTCAATTATTGCCAATTTTAAACAATTAAACCACGGTCAACATACCAATTCGATGATCTAGACGTTTACACTATAAATTGGACCCTCCCTAGCTAACTCAATGTGCCGAACAATCCTTCTCAACCTTCAATTTCTCACAAAAACCTCCTGTTCTTGATTATTAATCGCGTGTTGACCATTCCGTTGACCGAGCATTCAAACACGATTTCATTATTGTAAGTCACGTTTCTTTGATGGGTTTTGTTCATCGTCCATCAACAAGCAATAACCCTATGATTAATCGGGTTATTGTTTGTTCGATTGGTGTATTGATAATCTAGGGCTCGAAATCATTAGAATTGGGGAAGAACATCAATTGAATCGTATGCATATAATTTAAACAGTTAGAAACTAAACACAAACACTGAGCTGGGTCAGATGGTTGTGTCTAGTGCCTGTGAGCTGAACAACGCGAGTTTGAGCCCTGGCCAAAGCAGCATTTTATTTTTGAAACCCTTTTATTTATATATTTTACCTATTAATATTTTAAAATCGTTTTTAAATACTAAACATGTTTTATAAATTCTATAAAAATTATTATGTGATCTTCAAATGATAAAGTTCATCACCCAATTTTTAGTTTTTCAAAAATAATTTATTTAATATATATTATAAATATTACAAGTTTATTCATTTAAAATTATAAAATTCAATAAAAATATCTAAACGATTTTGTAAAATTCCACAAAAATTACACTAAACTTTTATGACAATAAAAATTTCAGAAATTATTTTTAATTCAGAAAAACCGGCCATTTTATATTTTAAATGAATTTTTGTTAGTTTTAATAATAAATAATTCATAATAAATTCATTTTTCAATATTTTTGCACCAAAATTTTACATAAATTATTTCTAGTCATTTGGAACAGAAATACAATTTTTAATTCAGAAATTCTTTAATTTTAATATTTTTAGATATTAAAGTCATATTTTGACAAATTGAAATAATTAGATTAAATATTCTATTTTCGAGAAAATAATTTTATAAAAATTATTTTCATACTCGAAACATTATGTTGTGACTATATTCAACTTAAAATTTTACAAAGAGACTTTTATTTATTTATTTATTGAATTTCTTATATTTAATAAACAAATTGTTTAATAAACAAATAAACGTTTATCCCCAATTCGAAGCCCTAGAAATACATATATCCTAGAGTTATTTCCCTCACACATTATCGAATACTTTAGGTTGATCATTTGGGAGTAATCTCAATTCATATTTCGTTGTCCAAGTTCAAATTCAAGTTATTACGTGAACTGTGAATATTCCTACCCCTTTTTGCTTTTATACATTATTGGAGTGTTACATGTACACTATTACAAATTCAAATTCAAATTTAAATTTTTACAATTCAATTCTAGTACTATGTGCATTGCTTACAACGTGTTTTATGCTTAGACAATACATGTGGATTACATTTGTACTTAGTGAAATCATTAACATGGTACAAGCCGACCTTAACATTGGATAGCGCTATTTGGATTGACAACCCGCCTAGATTGATTCTCCCCCTTTTTCATCGGAGAATCCGTGGCCAGTGTTAAGCCTTTTATCCATTTATTGGATAAGTACACTACAGTTCATTCAGTACATTATACAGTCACAGGGTTGATTTCGCTCATTTGTATGATACATGGTTTACATATTTGCACTGTAGCTTGCACTTGAATTGTATAACTTTTTTAACCTACTATATATATATCAAAACTAGGAATGCTCACCAACATTTCATATGTTGACCAAAATTATTTTGTACATGTTTCAGGTGCAGTTTGACCTAGTGCTTAAACAAGAGACATTTAGAGCTTTATTTTAATTCAGTTATTTCAATATTTACATTTCATTTAGACAATGTATTTCCATTTCCATGTAAGACAATTTTTGTTTATTCAATAATATTTACATTTTAGTACCATGAGCTTTTGAACAATCGTCACTACGTGGCAACTCGATGATTCCGCCATCGGTTGGGGTGTTACATTTTCATTTGCCTCACAAAAAGACTTGGAAGTCAATACCTCAATTTCTATCCAGAAGAATACGTAATTTTTAGACCTTACTTTGTTTTTAATTTTCCTCATAGAAAGACCCAGAAGTCAATACTTAGATTTCTATGAAGAAGAACCCGTAATTTATGGACCCTACTCCATTTTTCATGTTCGTCGTAGAAAGACTTGGAGGTCAATACCTCAATTTATATCAAGAAGAACACGCAATTTGTAGACCCTGCAATGTTTTTCAGTTTCCTCATACAAAGACTTTGAAATCAATATCTCAATTTCTATCAAGATGAACACGTAATTTGTAGACCCTACTCTGTTTTTAATTTTCATCCTAGAAAGACTTGGAAGTCAATACCTCAATTTTCATCGAGAAGAACACGTAATTTGTAGACCCTACTCTATTTTAGTTTTCCTAATAGAAAGACTTGGAAATCAGTATCTCAATTTCTATCAAGAAGAACACGTTACTTGTAGACCCTACTTTGTTTTTCATTTTCTTCATAGAAAGACTTGGAAGCCAATACCTTTATTTCTATTTAGAAGAACACGTAATTTGCAAACCCTTCTTGGTTTTTCATTTTCCACATAGAAAGACTTGGAAGTCAATTCCTCAATTTCTATCAAAAACAACACGTAATTTGTAGACCCTGCATTGTTTTTTCATTTTCCTCATAGAAAGACTTAGAAGTCAATACCTCAATTTCTATCAAGAAGAATACGTAATTTGTAGACCTGCTCTGTTTTACATTTTCCTTATAAAAAGATTTGGAAATTAATACCTCAATTTCTATCAAGAAAAACACGTAATTTATAAACCATGCTCTATCAAGAACACATAATTTCTAGACCTAACAATAGGGTGGTGTTTGAGGGTGGGTTACCAACCTAAACCCCGAACACCACCCCTATTGTTTTGTGAGTTGGATGTGATCCCAGAAAAAAATATTGGAATCCTGTCTTTTGACACCGAGTTTTTGAACGTGAAATGTAGCCCCAAAGCCCAAACTCCATTGATTTCCCTTTATTGAACCCTACAACTCAATTTAAGCTATTAAAAAAATGAAATGTAAAGATGAATTCTTATGATAAACTAATGGGTTATTGATATTAACAAATGTGGTTTAAAAATTAGAGGAAATGGATTTAAATACTCCCAACTATCGCCTATTGGCATGGCAGGTAATACTCCCAACTTTCACTTTGACCAATAGCACTCCCAACTTGCAACTTAGTTTGTTCCATAACCCCAAACTAACGGAGGTCTAACCTGGTTTGTCTACGTGGCAAAAATGTAAAAAACCTAAACTTAAGGGACCTTTTCAAAAAAATTATTATTATTATTAGTATTATTATCATTATTGTTATTGTTATTATTATTATTATTATTATTATTATTATTATTATTATTATTACTATTATGTATTAAAAAATTATTATTAGTTTTTTTTTTTAATTTTATAAATCCCAAACAACCCCCCCCCCCTTCTTTCTTCTTCTGCCTCCACACGAGTTCATCTCCTACACCAACAAAACCCTAAATTCAAAATAAACCACCAAATTCAAACCTCCGGTTACAAGTCTGTTGATTCTTTCGACACCTCCGGTTACAACCCCCGATTACAAATCTGTTGATTCTTTTGAAATAAACCCCTAAATTCAAACCTCCGTTTTTTAAATTAATGTTTATCGGGTGACGGGTGTTGTTTTAGATAAGTTGTGTTGGAGTGATGGGTGGAGATGGTGGTTGTAGGGGTGATGGGGGACATGATGGTTGTTGGGCGTGACGAGGGAGACGGTGGTTATTGGGGGCGACCGAGGGAGACGGTGGTTGTGAGGGATGACGGTGGAGGCGGTGGTTCTTGGGGGATGATGAGGGTGGTTTGTCACCGAAGAATAAGAAGAAGGGGGAGGGGGGTTTGTCACCAATAGAAGAAGAGCGGGGTTGTGTTTGGGATTTATAATAATAATAATAATAAGTTTCAAAAAGGTCCTTTAAGTTTAGGTTTTTACATTTTTGCCACGTAGATTGTTCTTTAAGTTTAGGTTTTTACATTTTTGTCATGAAGACTAACCAGGTTAGACCTCCGTTAATTTGGGGGTGATGGAACAAAATAAGTTGCAAGTTGGAGTGCTAATGACCAAAGTGAAAGATGGAAGTATTATCCGCCAATAGGTGAAAGTTGAGAGTAATTAAATCCATTTCCTCTATTAATAACTAGTGGGGAACCCCGCGCGTTGCTGCGGAGAGACAATTTGTAGTACGATACATGTTACTGTTAGTTTATCGATCATCTCATGAAATATTGTGTAGTATTTGATTTTAAAGGCGTGCTAGATCTAGTAAATATATTGTTAATGGATTTTATTTTTAAGATGGTTCTTGGACTTGTAGAAAATAAATATAAACAAACTATTAATTTAGGTAACAACTACTAAACTTAGTTGAGAATATGACAAAAAATTATGTCATGTTGTCATTACCGGTAAATATCATATTGTCATTACCGGTAATATTGGTTTTATATGTTTTATAAAACCATGAGTAACTTTAATTAAACAAACAAGTTAAGTGGTTTTAATTTTTAAACAAATATCTATTTAACCAATTTGTGAAAAATAGGTTGTTATCCAAGATTTAACCACCATATATTCTTTGCATTTATAACCAACATGTGTAAATAATATAAATATCGAGTTATGAAAGACACAAAGGTTATGAATGTAAATAGTCACCACATTATTGTTAATTTCCTCATCAATTTTATAATTATGTTTAAATTAATTCTTCAACAATTTAATATTTAGGTAGAAAGACAATTTTACGCCCTAAATGACTTCAATAAGCATTGTACCATAAGCAATAAAGGTTGTATTTACTTAAATTTTGCGGGTATCCTTCACTGATGCTTTATACTATAGTATAGATATAGATATAGATATAGATATAGAAGATAAAGATTCGGGTTGATTCATTAGCGTGAGCGTGAATTTATGGCTTTTCGATTTCTTATTTCTTAACACAAATAACATAAGTAATTAACACATAGTTAAGTTTTTGTTTTCTCATTAAGATAGTGTTTAACTTATTTTATTAATTAGAATTAGAACTTAAACAATATACAATTGCCGAAAGCAAAATAATATTGTAAACCACTCTCCATATAACGTTTAACAAGAACATTAAAGAGATCAACAAATACCTTAAAAGTCTTAGAACAAATATAGTTTACGTATAAACACTACTAGAAAAACACCCTTCCTTGACATTCATTTTATGACATACATGTATTTAATGACATAAAAAAGTGTATGTCATAAAAAAAGTGTCATCTTTGATAAAAATTATAAAATTCTTGACGTTTTCCTCTGCGTGTCAACAATTTTCCGTCATAAACTAAAAGACATGACGGTAAACACAAATGAATGTCATGATTTTGTGTCACGAAAATTTGAATTCCCTCCACACTCCTACACGCCTCCCCATAAACCACCCCCTCTCTCTTAACAAAACACAGAGATCTGAACAAAACCTTCTCCCTAAAACACAAATCCTTCCTCATGAACAAAACCCTAAACACAAATCCTTTGCAGATCATCGTATTCCACTTGCTCCAATCACGATAACAGAAAGCTTCACCTATTATTATATATTCAGTCTCCATTCATCAACCAATAATAATAATCCCTATTTGTTAATCTTATTATTATTCACCCTACAAAATGGTTGTTTTGAAATCCAGTCACTCTAGTCCCAGACAGACTACTGAAGTAGCAGCGACCATCCAAATTCGCAGGTTTCTGATTTCTTCGTATTCAGATTTTGTGGTTATTATTATTAGACTCGTTTCGTTATTTTGAATGCATTATTATTATTATTATTATTATATTGAAGGATTGATTAGGTCATGAGGATACGAACCTTTTAACTTAGGTTCAAATTAGGATAACTTTTGTTACTTGCATTACAACAATTGAACTGTGTATATAGAAGACTAATCGAAATTTGAAAATAGTTGATTTAGTATGATTCTTTTGAGGAAACATATGATTTCAGACTTTAGTGTTTAAATCTGGGCTGTATTTACCAAGCTCTAAACTTGTGGATTCATATGTGAAGTAGACAGACTTTTGCATACTTGGTCTACTGCTGGGTAAAAAAAAGGTTTTTATTGGCTTTTATAGGAATAAAAATGTGACCAAGGTGTTGCTACTTTTAGTCCACAATGGTCAAATGTGTTTGCTGGCATTGTTTCAAGAGCAATGACCTTGGAAGTGCTTTCAACGGAGTTGCTGGGAATTACAATGGAGCTTTCCAAATGGTAAGCTAGGAGTTGAATACCTTAACTTTAAATCTAGTTTTGTATTTTCGTGTATAAGTTTAACATATATATGACTATATAATGTATCAGATGTCAGCTGAATTTCAAGTTCCTTCGCCATTGGTTCCAACCCGAGAAAACTACTTTGTTAGGTATTGTAAACAAAATGCTGATGGTACTTGGGCTGTGGTTGATGTATCTTTGGACAATTTGTGCCCTTCTTCGATTTTAAGGTCTAGAAGAAGGCCCTCTGGTTGTGTAATTCTAGAGCTCCTCAATGGGTATTCCAAGGTAGAATTAAAACCTGCAATAGATTTACAGCTTTGTAAGGTTGTTTAGATTAGAAAAAAAATGTATTCATGTTTGTTTTTCTGTTTCGTAGGTAACATGGGTTGAACATGTCGAATTCGATGATAGGGCTGTTCACAATATCTATAAGTTACTAGTGAACTCTGGTCTAGCGTTTGGGGCAAAAAGATGGGTGGCCACTTTAGATAGACAATGTGAATGGCTTGCAAGCGTAATGGCTAACAATATTCCTTCAGGAGATGTTGGAGGTAAGTGTTAACAAAGTAATAGTTAGGATTTCTACCTTAATAATATTCTAATTAACATAAATAATATGAATATGTATAATGAAATATATGATTATTTAACAATGAATATCTTTCACTTGACAGTTATTACCACTCCAGAAGGGAGAAAGAGTATGTTAAAGCTGGCTGA
Source organism: Ambrosia x helenae (assembly GCA_030844895.1). NCBI lineage: Eukaryota > Viridiplantae > Streptophyta > Magnoliopsida > Asterales > Asteraceae > Ambrosia > Ambrosia x helenae. The sequence goes on along the minus strand of CM061230.1, from coordinate 6,662,897 downwards.
GAGAATGGTTCTGAGCTTTTGCAGCGGTGTAGGAGGTTCAACCGCGCACACGTGGACAACTTTGTCTGGTAGTGGTGCCGATGATGTTCGCGTTATGACTCGAAAGAGCATGGATGACCCAGGCAGGCCTCCTGGTATAGTACTGAGTGCTGCAACTTCATTTTGGATACATGTTCAACCAAAGCGAGTTTTTGATTTTCTTCGAGATGAGAACCCAAGGAGTGAGGTAACTATTAGTCTATTACAACATGCTAATTTCATAAGTTTATGTTCACTATGTTTATGGAACAATGAGCACAGTGATTGATCTTTGACTTGTACATATTGTAGAGTGCAAATTCTAGCCAAAGCATTCAAAAGGTAAAGGTAACTAAGTGGGTATTTTCTTTAAGTTCAACGTATTTAGGTGTGAGAAGTTTTAGAATGAGTGGGTAATGGGTTAGAGATTGTTTGCTGTTAGTGGGTATTTTCTTATGTGTTCTTTTGTTATTTGTTGTTATTATTAATCGGATAACATAGAAGAGACGCTGGCCATTTCAGTACCATTCTTAAAGATTGGCATTCAAAAGGTAAAGGTAACTAAGCGTATATCGATACTTTGAACGGGTTGGGACGAGACTGGGAGCCCAAATGAACGCTTTGAAAAAAAACTGGAGAGAAAAAATCATAGAAATTGGATGCTGCTAAAGCTATCCTTAGATAGTGAGCTAAGCTTAGTAGGTCACCTACACCCCTCCAGCTTATTAGTTTATTGATGTCTGTTACACTCTAACCACCCAATATGCCCACACACCAATTTAAAATGAAGAATAAGGTATTAAGGTTTCAAGTTTCACCCAATATGTCTTGTATTGTTCTAATAAATGTTGCATGTGTAAATTGCAGAGTGTTCATACGCAGGTATTCGTGCACCTCTTTATGATGTATCTACTGCATCGACTTCAGGTATCAGCCAGTCGGTTTTTTAGGCAAAATAAGGTATGTCGAAATAATCAGGTAAAATAAACGTAGCGATGCGTTATGATTTATGTAAAATAATTGGCCGGCCTCGACTAATGTATTAATTTTATTGTTGTCTCAGGTTGGGGGATGAGCGGATCATTACGGGGATGAGGACATGAATGACGTACGCGAAGAATGGTTAGGCTACGCCGCGACATTTATTTTCAAATGATCGAAACTTGTTTGAAGGCAATGTAATGTCGATACAATATATTTTTGTAAACCTTAAACGTTGTCTCGGATTGGTTTGTAATTAGATAAATATGGATTATATAATGAAATGATGTTTTTGTTATTAGTTTGCTAATTATTTTTCATATAATAAAATGACAATAAATCCAGGAGGGTAAATATGTAATTTTATAGGATTTTTTTTATTAAAAAATTATGACACGCAAAGAACGTCATAAAATTGTCATAAATTCTGTCATAAAATGTGTCGCTAAAAACTGTCATAAAAATGTGTGTCATTAAAAAGTGTCATAACGCGTGTCAATAAATGTTGTCATAAATGTGTGTCATAAACAGATGACACGCGAAAATATGTCATCTTAAATTTATGACACCGCCATCCTTGACATTCTTTTCCCTGTCATCAGACCCCTTTCTTGACACGCAATGCGTGTCAAGAAAGGGCTTTTTTCTAGTAGTGAAAGTTAATCTAGTAGCAACCAACATACAAGTTATTATATAAACATAAGAAAAAAAAAATCTAGACATCATGTATAGAAAGAAAGAAATAATGAAAAAAGGGAGAACTTTATTCATTGATATGTTTTATATACCAAATGAAAGACTATTATTTAAAAGGTTATAAACGTTGAAAGATATGTAAGTTATGTATGTGAAGAGTCATCACATTATTTATATACCAAATACATGACCACTATTTATAAGACTATAACATTGATACAAACATAATAAAGACATGGAGGTTATGAATGTAAAGAGTCACCACATTATTGTTAATTTCCTCATCAATTTTATAATTATGTTTAAATTAATTTCTTCAACAATTTAATATTTATGTAGAAAGACAATTTTACCCCCTAAATGACTTCATTGATGCTTTATAATATAGTATAGAAGATAAAGATTTGGGTTGATTCATTAGCTCCAGCGTGAATTTATGGCGATTTCTTATTTCTTAACACAAATAACATAAGTAATTAACACATAGTTAAGTTTTTGTTTTCTCTTTATGATAGTGTTTAATTTATTTTATTAATTAGAATTAGAACTTAAACAATATACAATTGCCGAAAGCACAATAATATTGTGAACCACACTTCATACAACGTTTAACAAGAACATTAAATAGATCAACAAATACCTTAAAAGTCCTAGAACAAATATAGTTTAGGTATAAAGTTATATTTGAGCATGCATATATAGCTTATAGTGTGACACCCGGCATGTTCGGCTTAAACATAATAGTAACATCTAAGTCTACCTTAGCGAGAAACGTTTATAAACAAACTTAACTGGGTTAGTTGAGTCGGGTCAGATTAGGATTGTCCAGGGTCAATGATCTGGAGGATCATTGGGAGTCGTTTTGGGAATACATTAGTACCGGGTTCCGTCGTTGGTGACATTACATGAACTAATTAAGTATATGTGTAGATTATGGGTCGTGTGGTGAATTGTATGCTTATACTTGCTTAAATGATGTACAAATGATTATACGTGCCTAAACATGCTAAGTATAGACTATGGATGCATGCTTATGTGTTAAGATGTGTTAGAATGCGTTAAACACAACAAACTGGAAAAAGGTTAACATGTGTTAAAAGTGCTGTTAACATGTGTTAAAAAGTGCTGATGACCTGAATGTGGAAATAATGGGCGAACGTGGAAATGGAACTTGAAAAATGGGCGAACGTGGAAACAAAGTGGGCGAATGTGGAAAGATTCCACATTTGACCATTAAAAAGGGGCGAATGTGGAAAAGTTCCACATTCGACCATATAAAGTGGGCGAACCTGGACTGGGTATAAATACCATCCTTAGCCATTTTTTACCATTTCACAAACCCTAAACGCCTCCAAACACTCTCTATCAGCTATTATCATTGGGGAAGGAGTTTTTGAGCTTGTTTTTCATAACCTAACTCTCTAAATCATTACAAGTGAAAATCTAAGGTGTGTTCTTCATTCCAAATCCTTTTTAAACAATTTTAACTTGTTTTCATCTAAACCCCAAGGGTCCAGATCTGATATCAACATGTTTTATGGGTAAAAACCTTCCTAATATCTTTCTAAATAAAACCTATTCATAAACAATGAGTTTTTATGCAAACTAAACATGTGTTAATATGATATTATGCATTGTTTGATGATTACTTGTTGTATAGATGATATGATAACAACCTAGGGCTGTTATTAATGATGGGTTATGATTGAAACATGTTACCTTTGATTGTTGATGGTGTTTTGACGAGTAAAGGGGTTTTAGTTAGATTTAGGGCTTGTTTTTGGATGGTTATGATAAGGTTATGATAGGGGTTTCTTGTTCATGATGATTTAAGTATGATGAGCTGATGATTGATTAAATTTAGAAAGTTTCCTAATTGGGTAATGATTTCATGCATGATGATGTGACATCTCCATAATTTACTATTTTAGGAAACTTGTAAAAATGGATAGATTTTGGGGTAAAATCGGTAGGGTTTCGTAGGAATATGTTAATGATGCTTGACTGCTGTAGTTCATGATGTTTCGTGATGTTTTCGGATGTTTTCAACGCGTTTTTGGGAAAATCTAACAGCAGGGGCGAACCTGGAATACCTTCGACCAGTCTAACGGTCGAAGGTGGACTCCCAGGGGTCGAACCTGGAAACCAAGGGGCGAATGAACCATAAAAAGGGGCGAAGGTGGAAAAAGGGGGCGAAGGTGGAAGTTTAAAGCCACCTTCGACCACTCAAAGCCACGTTCGGCCCTACGATAACAAAAATGAGATTTTTGATACAAACTAAGTGTTTTATGCTTGAACTTTGTGTATAATCTATGTGTACTTGATTAGTTAGGGTAATGGGTCACCAACGGGATGTCGGGACGGTCTGGAATGTCCGGTTAACGTTTAAACACACTTTTTAACATACGTAATCAAGATCTGGACAATCGGGGACTAGTTAGCCTTCGGGTTAATAGTCATTACACTTATGTAAACTCATTGATAGGTTGTCAGTAGTTGGGATTATCATTCACGTGTTGGAATTCTAGTTACCAGAGGACACACTTTAAGGTGAGTTTCACGGCCCCACTCTTTTACTGGTTTTACAACTTCGGGGGAGAAAACATGCTGTGTTCTTTAAACGTGTGTCAAATGTGTTTTTCCTAAAAGGCGTGACAACTATGTTTTTGGGTACTCATGTATTCACTACGTTGGGAATGTTCATTTGGGTTCAAGGTATTCATTTATGTTCCGTATTATATGGCCTATGTTGTGGCAGTTCGTTAGCCGTGGTGCGGTAGTTCGTTAGCCTCTATGTGGTAGTTCGTTAGCTATGTTATAGTAGTTCGTTGGCCATGGGATGGTAGTTCGTTAGCTATGGTAAAGCAGTTCGTTGACCATGGGATGGTAGTTCGTTATCTTCGGTGGGCGATAGTTCGTTTGGGAGGTTCGTTATGAAGTTCAAACATTTAACGAGTGTTTTCATCGGTCGGTAGTATCATGTTGGTCTTTCAAAAGTTCGTGAAACGTTTTACTTAAAAACCTGTGAACTCACCGGCATTATTTGCTGACGTTTTTAGCATGTTTGTCTCAGGTCGCTAAGGTAGCAGCTGTCGATAGGCGCACGGAGTCTCACGGCGTCTAGGAATCATATGCACGTTTTGTTAAACATTTCAGACTTTATATTTCATTTTGAGTTGCAATACATATTATGCTTCCGCTGTGTTGGAACAGTTTGAACCTTAATGGTTTACTTATGTCAGTTTTACGTATCATATAGTGTTGTTTATTGTGACCGTTGACTTGGATCCTGGTGTGTCACGCGCCTCGCGGTAAAACCCCGCACGTGGAAATTTGAGGGTGTGACAGATTGGTATCAGAGACAATGGTTATAGTGAACTAGGACTGCATGTAGAGTCTAGTCTATAGCCGAGTATCACACACGTTAGACGGTCACACATAATTACGAGTCGTGTCGTTTGGTAAACATACTAGCCTTGTCGGGGTGTCGGTGTCCTCATCACACAGTATCGCGTTATTTTAGGAATGTGTGTATCGGGTGATTTGAAGTTCTAGCTAGGAGCACGCCTAGAGGACCATGTAGAGCGATTTGTTATTTCGGGTGCACACGAAATCATAAATCGAAATGCATGAAAATCTTGGTGAACTTCGTGTTCGGACTAATGGTCATGCTGGAACCATGTTCTAAATTCGTTTGGGTCACTTGTAGCTCGATCTGTTGGTGGTTTTGAGTGTCTTGTCTCATGTTTGGCAGAACATGTCTGGTCGCGCGGGTGGACGTGCTGGTGGACGCCGTGGTGGCGGTGGGGGTCGCAATGGCGGTGGACGAGGTGGTGGGAACATCACCATGACTCAGGCAGAGTTGGAGCACATGTTACAGCAACAGTTGAACGTTGCGTTGGCCGCTTTCCAGGCTGCTCAGCAGACCCTGGGAAACACTAATCAGGGACAGTCTGGGTGCACCTACAAGAAGTTTATGGACTGTAAGCCCCATTTCTTCAATGGGACTGAAGGAGCGGTGGGACTACTTAGGTGGTTGGAGAAGATTGAGTCGGTGTTTGCTATGTGTAACTGTCCCGACGCTGATCGCGTCAAGTATGCGTCTGCTACACTGGAGGGACATGCGTTGACCTGGTGGAACTCCACCACTGCGAACCTTGGTCTGGGTGAGGCCAATGCTATGCCATGGACCGAGTTTGTTCAGATGTTGAGGGCAGAATATTGCCCAAGAGACGAGATTATGAAGTTGGAGCATGAGTTTTGGAATCTGAAGATGGTTGGGTCGGAGATCGAGGAGTTTACTGCTAGGCACAACGAGTTGGCTGTGATGTGCCCCGGTTTGGCTACACCGGAGTACCGAAGGATTGAGCACTACGTTGCTGGGTTAGTGCCGGAGGTTGCTGGACTTGTTGCCGCTGCTGATCACACTACTATGTTGGCCACTGTTCGGGCAGCTCACAAGCTGACCAACATGAAGGTTGCTGAGGGCGTTCTACCTCCAAGGGGTGCTGCTGTGAAAGCCCCTGCGGACAACAAGCGAAAGTGGGATGGTGCTGGGAAGAGTGCAAGTGCGGGTCAACCGCAACAACAGGTGAGGAAGACTGAGGCTTTGGGATCGTCTTCGGGTCAGAGGCAAGACGGGTACACGGGGAAACTGCCGGAGTGCAATCAATGTGGGTTCCATCATTATGGCAGCTGTGAGAAGTTTCGTTGCAACCGCTGTAAGCGTGTGGGCCATGTTGCTAAAAACTGTAGAGTCAATCTACAGACAGTTCCAGGCCAAGCGGTTGTCCCTGCCCCTGTCCCTCAAGGGAACCAAGGGTGTTATAACTGTGGGGAGACTGGGCACTTCAAACGTGATTGTCCTAAGCTGAACCAAGGGACTGCAGGTGGTGCAGGGAACGAAGGTGGCGGCCGAACTACTCGTGGTCATGTTTATGTCATTGGCGCTAGGGAGAACCAGGAGGATCCTGATACTGTTACTGGTGAGTATTCTTTTCTTGATTTTCGTTATGCTAGTACTCATTCTCATTCACGTTGTTTGGCGATTCGTATTCATTGTGTGCATTCAGTCTGGTATTTGGTTATCGTTTTGCATTCATGGGTCTGATGTGGGTCCTTTGGAGATGCTACTTGGACGGTACCGGTGTGTCATTTATACCGATCACAGTAGTCTCTAGTAGGCCTTCGATCAGGAGGATTCATTGTTTTGTATTCACTTTGGGGATGGCGGTTCCCCGGCATAGAGTATTCGTTGATATCATCTTTCGTTCGTGGTTATCATTTCGTTTGTGTTCTAGGAAACGTTACTTGGGTTAGGTCGACACTCATTACTGTCGAAGAGTGAATCTCGGGGCGAGATTCCTTTCAACAGGGGGATGATGTGACGACCGGGAAAATTTTTCTTTTTATCGCTTCGTTCTCTTTGACTTCGGGAAATTTTCGGGACGAAAATTCTTTCAACGTGGGGATGATGTGACACCCGGCATGTTCGGCTTAAACATAATAGTAACATCTAAGTCTACCTTAGCGAGAAACGTTTATAAACAAACTTAACTGGGTTAGTTGAGTCGGGTCAGATTAGGATTGTCCAGGGTCAATGATCTGGAGGATCATTGGGAGTCGTTTTGGGAATACATTAGTACCGGTTTCCGTCGTTGGTGACATTACATGAACTAATTAAGTATATGTGTAGATTATGGGTCGTGTGGTGAATTGTATGCTTATACTTGCTTAAATGATGTACAAATGATTATACGTGCCTAAACATGCTAAGTATAGACTATGGATGCATGCTTATGTGTTAAGATGTGTTAGAATGCGTTAAACACAACAAACTGGAAAAAGGTTAACATGTGTTAAAAGTGCTGTTAACATGTGTTAAAAAGTGCTGATGACCTGAATGTGGAAATAATGGGCGAACGTGGAAATGGAACTTGAAAAATGGGCGAACGTGGAAACAAAGTGGGCGAATGTGGAAAGATTCCACATTCGACCATTAAAAAGGGGCGAATGTGGAAAAGTTCCACATTCGACCACATAAAGTGGGCGAACCTGGACTGGGTATAAATACCATCCTTAGCCATTTTTCACCATTTCACAAACCCTAAACGCCTCCAAACACTCTCTATCAGCTATTATCATTGGGGAAGGAGTTTTTGAGCTTGTTTTTCATAACCTAACTCTCTAAATCATTACAAGTGAAAATCTAAGGTGTGTTCTTCATTCCAAATCCTTTTTAAACAATTTTAACTTGTTTTCATCTAAACCCCAAGGGTCCAGATCTGATATCAACATGTTTTATGGGTAAAAACCTTCCTAATATCTTTCTAAATAAAACCTATTCATAAACAATGAGTTTTTATGCAAACTAAACATGTGTTAATATGATATTATGCATTGTTTGATGATTACTTGTTGTATAGATGATATGATAACAACCTAGGGCTGTTATTAATGATGGGTTATGATTGAAACATGTTACCTTTGATTGTTGATGGTGTTTTGACGAGTAAAGGGGTTTTAGTTAGATTTAGGGCTTGTTTTTGGATGGTTATGATAAGGTTATGATAGGGGTTTCTTGTTCATGATGATTTAAGTATGATGAGCTGATGATTGATTAAATTTAGAAAGTTTCCTAATTGGGTAATGATTTCATGCATGATGATGTGACATCTCCATAATTTACTATTTTAGGAAACTTGTAAAAACGGATAGATTTTGGGGTAAAATCGGTAGGGTTTCGTAGGAATATGTTAATGATGCTTGACTGCTGTAGTTCATGATGTTTCGTGATGTTTTCGGATGTTTTCGACGCGTTTTTGGGAAAATCTAACAGCAGGGGCGAACCTGGAATACCTTCGACCAGTCTAACGGTCGAAGGTGGACTCCCAGGGGTCGAACCTGGAAACCAAGGGGCGAATGAACCATAAAAAGGGGCGAAGGTGGAAAAAGGGGGCGAAGGTGGAAGTTTAAAGCCACCTTCGACCACTCAAAGCCACGTTCGGCCCTACGATAACAAAAATGAGATTTTTGATACAAACTAAGTGTTTTATGCTTGAACTTTGTGTATAATCTATGTGTACTTGATTAGTTAGGGTAATGGGTCACCAACGGGATGTCGGGACGGTCTGGAATGTCCGGTTAACGTTTAAACACACTTTTTAACATACGTAATCAAGATCTGGACAATCGGGGACTAGTTAGCCTTCGGGTTAATAGTCATTACACTTATGTAAACTCATTGATAGGTTGTCAGTAGTTGGGATTATCATTCACGTGTTGGAATTCTAGTTACCAGAGGACGCACTTTAAGGTGAGTTTCACGGCCCCACTCTTTTACTGGTTTTACAACTTCGGGGGAGAAAACATGCTGTGTTCTTTAAACGTGTGTCAAATGTGTTTTTCCTAAAAGGCGTGACAACTATGTTTTTGGGTACTCATGTATTCACTACGTTGGGAATGTTCATTTGGGTTCAAGGTATTCATTTATGTTCCGTATTATATGGCCTATGTTGTGGCAGTTCGTTAGCCGTGGTGCGGTAGTTCGTTAGCCTCTATGTGGTAGTTCGTTAGCTATGTTATAGTAGTTCGTTGGCCATGGGATGGTAGTTCGTTAGCTATGGTAAAGCAGTTCGTTGACCATGGGATGGTAGTTCGTTATCTTCGGTGGGCGATAGTTCGTTTGGGAGGTTCGTTATGAAGTTCAAACATTTAACGAGTGTTTTCATCGGTCGGTAGTATCATGTTGGTCTTTCAAAAGTTCGTGAAACGTTTTACTTAAAAACCTGTGAACTCACCGGCATTATTTGCTGACGTTTTTAGCATGTTTGTCTCAGGTCGCTAAGGTAGCAGCTGTCGATAGGCGCACGGAGTCTCACGGCGTCTAGGAATCATATGCACGTTTTATTAAACATTTCAGACTTTATATTTCATTTTGAGTTGTAATACATATTATGCTTCCGCTGTGTTGGAACAGTTTGAACCTTAATGGTTTACTTATGTCAGTTTTACGTATCATATAGTGTTGTTTATTGTGACCGTTGACTTGGATCCTGGTGTGTCACGCGCCTCGCGGTAAAACCCCGCACGTGGAAATTTGAGGGTGTGACATATAGAGTTAACTATTTCATGATGTTTAAAGAGACCATGTTGATTGAAATTGAGGAAAGTCTCCATACCCTTCTCCAACCATCATCTCTATCATCTGTCCTTCATGTCCATTTGTTCCCTGCAACTTCAGTTTTCATCCCATGCAGTAAGTGGAAGTAATATTTATAATATATTAGAAACATATTAGCAAATTTAGAATGTTATATTTATAATTTTGTTTGTTTTATTTAGTTAACAATATATATGATTCAAGATACACAACTTCTTAACAAGGATAGTTAGGAAAGCACTCTGTTACCTTCATAGGGGCCATATCATCCAATTCAGTATAGTTGAGGTCAATAGGTCATAGAACATGCTGGCTTCTGAAAGCTGCATGAAGAGAAACTAAAAATGCATAAAGAAGAGAAAAAACTGTACTAATTAATCTTGAAAAATATTTTCTCATCAATAATTCTGAATATTATTTGTTTATTGTTTCAATTGTTAGTTGCACAATTAAATTACCTCAATTTGATTCTGCAACGATCCAACATAGTTGATAATTACATCCAACATCACTGGCATTCCCATTGTCTATAGCAAATAACTAAATTTAAATGGAGCAAAACAATGAAATATTATGAAGATAAATTTTTGTAATTGTCAAAGAACATATGGACAAGTAGAAAAAATGTATATATGTATATAAAGATTAACTCATATCTTTATACCTTGTAGCATCCGAGAACCATATCTTGCAAGCGTCTTAACTTCTCATTGATTTTTTTCTCTTCTCATCTAATGAAGACATAATTTTTTTAGACAAAACAATGTTTCAAAGCATGAAATTAGATCTAAGATTTTATTTGAGGTTATGAAAAGACTATTAGCATTCAAGAAATTGATTACAATTAAGTATATATAATAATATAGATGAGGGGTTGAAAGGTCTCACATTTAAGATGCATCATAGGTTAGGTTGTATTTTGTGTTTTAAAAGTTGGACATAAGGGCATAATTGGGATAAGATTTTAGGATGTGAGGTATTGGATTATGTTAAATTTACTAATCTACCTTGTTAGGACAAAGAGGATTGGTGAAACCACTTTTGTAAACCTTAGTCTAATTCACTTCTGTCATTTTGGCTAAGTATAGAAGTACTGAAGAGAAGACAAGAAACTGCTGATTAGAAGATATGAGAAGTGCTGAAGAAGCAGAAGTTCTGAAGTCCAAACCAGACAAGTTCACTTCAGAAGTACTGAAGACAAAACTACTCTTCAGTAGTTTGTCCTTCATCAGCACTTAGCATCAGATATTTGCCACCGCCTTTTGCATCAGTAGTTTGTTGTTTATTATTACTTTTAGCTGTATTTGTTTCTTTCAATGTTGCAACTTGTGCAACTTGTTTCTGTTGTTTCTGTACTTGCTTATTGGGCAAGATACATGCATGTAAACGTCTATAAATAGGAGGCTTCAACCTTCTATTTTAGACATTGATTTTAATAGAAAAATCCTTCAAACACTCTCATTGTTCTATTCCATTTCTGTATTTATTGTGAATCTTTCTAAGTATCTAATTCTCATTTACAGCTTAGATTCATAATAAATACTTTGTCATTTATTAGTTTCAAACATCAAGGGGGAGTTATAACTCTGCCTTAGTGTAAAAAGTGTTGCTTTAACTTATAACATTCCGCTGTGCTTATAATCTGATTTACAAGGACTTGCTAAACACTTAAGTGTCAAGATAGCAAGTTCTTACTTAGCAAAAAGAGCAAACTGATCCAATGACAAAATTACAATATGGTACATCACTCTTCCTTAATAAGATAATATAGATTAACAAAAACTTATTGTAATAGAAGACTTGAAATTTCTATCCACAAACCCGTGTTCTTTGGGTCCTCCTCTCTTTTTCTTTTTCTTCACACAAAGACTTTGAAGTCAATAATGGAACCTCTCTTCAAAATGTATCATTATGATCAAAATTTTCTTTCATACATATATATATAAACTAGGAGAATTGAATCTTAATAATCTTAACTATTTGAAATTGGCCCTTGGCACCGCAAACTAAAAAAAAAGGCATATATAACCTGTACTATTAACCTATTGGATTATGACACCGAATTTGGGTTAAGTTACTAACCCAGTATGTGTTTTGGCTGACGTGACACCTCCAATCTGGCGTGGCATGCTGATGTGGCACCCCCAATCTAACTGGGTTAGTGACTTAACCCAAATTGGGTACCAAAATCTAATAGGTTAATAGTACAAGTTATATATGGCTAATTTTTTAATTTGGGGTGCCAACGACCAATTTCGAATAATTTAGGTTAATAAAATCCAATTCCCCTAAGCTCACATTTTATATTCATTAGAAGCGTTTTGCAAAGACAGGGGCGAAGCATCGTGCGGGCTAGGGGGTGCCCTGGCCCCACCGATTTTCGGCGTTGTGGTAGAATTTTGCGATTTTCGTAGGTAAATTGAGTTCGGGTTGAGTCCAGCCCCACCGATTTGCCACTACCGATCGAAAAAAATTGAGTTCGGCCCCCACCGTTTGAAGAACCAAGCTTTGTCACTAGCAAAGACCTTAACATTTTCCCTAAGATGTATGAAAATAAAGTTCGATACTATATACAAAATTGATTTAGATGTTTAAATTGAAAATAAAGCTAAATATGGAGCTCTATATTATGATGTAATGTGAAATTGCTAAAAGTAACTTAAATATCAAAAATTAAAGTATAACATCACTCGTTATTGGTGGTAATCATGTTTTGTTTTTTAAGAATCGGTTGATTTGGGCAAAAATAAATTGTAAATCGGTCAATATGGTTCACATCAAACTAGTCAACGGGCCAATTTGGGTCTATTTAGATCTACTTAAATTAGTTACCGGTCCAAACGGGCCGTTATTATAAAATTTTGTTTATTTAAAAAGAGTCCACGCGAGTTAACACCACACATGATCATTGTTTGTCTCTATCACCTACTCCTTGTCACCGACACCATCGCCGCCACCACTGCAACTACCACCACTCTACCACCGTCATCACCATTACAGCCCGTCACCGCCACCCATTGGTGAAACCATTTTGACCCCAAATCAACCAATTTGTTAAATTCTCATAAATTGTTCCGAACCGTACATGATTTTACCCATTACTTAACCCACCAATTTTGACAGGCCTATCACCAGGCACTTAGTGATTAGATAACTAATTCATTATTAATGAATGTTTGAATTTAGACAAGTTGATAACATTGAATTCATATACATGGCAAACATGTGTATGTGACTTGTGGTCATAAGTCTTGACACCACTTGTAAGTCAAAGCCCCAACGACATGCACAAGAAAAATGCGTTATTATATTTAATATCGTTAAATTGTTATAAATGTTTAAAAATGAACAAACAAGGTGCTGCATGTCACTCTGAACAACCTATTATGGCTCAAAATTAAAGATGACCCGTTTGAACGTTATCCAACTTTTTTTTTTTAATTTTATGGGTAAGGTTTTTGTTGTTTATGTTTTTTTTTTAATTTATAAAAATTCTAAGCTATACAATCGACACAAAACTAAAATAGGCCCAATTCATGTGAGAGAGGAACTTGTAACATGCTTGACAAAAAACCGTACTTTTGGGTCTGTACCCTTAGTAAGTAGTATTCAACATTTTTTCAACTAAAAATTCAGCATTTCAATTACAGTGAACACGCAAATTACTCACTTGATGAATCCGAGTCGTAAAATACTTAGTGGTAAGCAACTAGGGATCGACCCACCCAAATCGTTTCTTGATAAATCGAGAGAATTTTACGCTGTCAGGTGTCCTATTTTGTTTGGAATGCCTCCTCTAAGATGATTATTGGACAAATTGAGACCCACCAATGCAGAAGATGCAGTAAACTCTACAGGTGTCTGTCTGACAAGTTTGTTGTTATTAGCCTTTGATAAATTTCACCTTGAATATGCTTCTGTATTAATTTGATATATAAACAAATATACAACATAAATTTAGGAACAATACACGGTAACTTATGACAATTATGACTAAATAATAAATTCTATTTATGGTGGAGATTTATCGTTAACAGTTGTTTGAAAGGTCCATGCTATGGACAGGAGACCATGTACTCTTATATTCGAGAGCAGTGCCTCTCATTACCTGATTTAACCCTCCCTCGGTACCATAACCGAAGTTACTAGCGTACGAATTGCTAATCATACCTTGCAATTCTCTTAGACAACGATGTTCCAGCAAAGTTGTGTGCAACATCCAAAATTTGGAGCTTTGAATTTGTGCAAAAGTCACAAAAAGTCAAATATCTTGCCTAGAGTCAAACTGCAAAAGTCAACTTCTATGCAAGATGCAGAAGTAAAAATGCCAACGTCCAGAACCGAAATTACTGCATCAAATTAATCCGAAACTTATTTATTACAAAACCGAAAAAGTCAACAGCCGAGCTATCTTGTTTGATGATTTATTTCTGCTATGAAGACTGTAATTTGCAACAGCAGAGCTATTTTAAAGTTGATTTAATGGGCAAGAAGGAATTACAGAAATAAGCGGATATGGATTAGCAGACCTGATCATGATAATGCTTGGGCTGATATCAAATATGTTCAATTAATAAGAAATATATTGGTGATTTGAAGTCAACAGATAGCAAATATGTTATTGACTTAATCAACTGGAAATGTTGGGTTTACTGCTGGAATATATTAAAATTTACTGCTGAGTATTAATGGAGTTTCATAGACGCTTAAACAAAGTCAACAATTGGGAAATGACTGTAGGTTATTGTCAACTGTTAACCGTTTGTGGCCAGATTGTGTGTTTTTTCCCATCACAAGCAACAAAGAACGGTTTGATCTTTACAAAATCTTTAAGTTCAGCCATAATTAATCTTTGAGAAGGTCTAAAAAAATACATCATTACCAAAAGAGTTGAACTAAACAAAAGTGTTGAATCCAAGATAAAAGTCTTGTCATTTTCACTCACTTCCAGAGAATGTTGGTCTGAGTTTTTAAGGTTTCATGATTAGGTCTTCATTGTAATCACTTGAGCTCTGATTTTATCATTAAAACAATCATTTAACCAAATCCTTCACTTGTTTTTGCATGCATTGTTGTTCTTAACTTGTTCTTGATTGTTACCTGGTAAATCTATATGGTTTAGCCTTTGCTTCGAAAGCTTGAGGTAGGATTAGGTGAAGCCGGATACCTTGAGTGTGAGACCCGTAGATTGATTATAAACATGAACTTAATTGCAACACATGATTGGAGCCTGATTAGCTAGTGGTTGGGTTTAGGTGGACAACAATACCGACAGTTTTGGTTGATGCGTGATTAAATCTTAATTAATGTACCTAAGAGTTTTTGAAACCGAGATTCCTGATTATGATTCCATTGCAGTCTTTTTCGGGGACGAAAAAGGTTTAAGTGTGGGGATGTTTGATGTGTTGCAAAACACATCTCTTTTCCCGTGTATTTTGTATATTTCAAAAACTTGATGTGTGAAATGTGTAGTAAATAAATCGGTCAAGTTTTAAAAATGGAAAAACCTACAAAACCACACACTACCGGCAAGTGTACCGGTCGAAAGTAGTAAAGTAAATAAGTCCGAGTATCGAACCGTGGACACAGTAGTAGCGGCTCTCGGTACTAAACTTTCGTCGAGTCCTAGTCTAGTAAATTGAAGTGATGATGATTTAATTAATTACTAAAAAAAAATATAAAATTAAAGTAAATAAAATACGAGCAACTCAACAAGAAAACGAACAAGTAGAACTGGATGAGATCAAGTAATGAGAAAATGGCTACCTAAGTAAGAATCAAGGTGACTGACTTATAGCTGTCGGGATTGGATAAATGATTTTGGCTACCGGGATCTTAAGATACACTAAGCTAGACCAACACTGGAACGCGAATCACTCTCCAACATGTCGCAATACTGAATCTAGGGAAGTGTGTAAACTCACCGGTCTCGGGTTCAGATCACCTCTCGGTCTCTCCAAACTATGCTAAGGTATCCTAAATCTGAATGTCCTCTCGGCCCCCTCAGAAAACAATACATCCGGGATGTGTAAGGGATGCAAGGGATAGTTATTCTAACATGTTTCTAACACAGGATGCTAACAAAACAGGCACGCTAGGGGTGACTCACTCTCGTGCAGACCACGGTCCCGAATACCTACCAAGCTAGACACACTGACACCTAATCTCCTCTCGGTCTCAAAGGTGGTAGAATGCTAAATTACCGAATAATTAATTAACTTGTTTCTAGGGTTTACTACGTCTAGCAACCACAAGATTTATCAAAACACCAAGTCTAAGATAATCACAAAACCCTAGATCAAAAGATACAAAATCAATTAAACTAGAATTTATCGAAACAAGTATTAATATTCAGATATCAAACACGCATATACAAAAGAAACCTTATTAGAAAACCTTTACCAAAACATTATCCAAAACATAACATAGATCCAACCCGAAAACTAATATTCAATTGTCACCCATCATCAATACCTAGGTAGCACTAAATGATTAGCTCCTCATAGTCATGGAAAAAGATAAAAACATAGGTTCAAAATAATATATAGTCATGGTACTAATATTTATAAACACAAAGTAAATAAATATAAAGCCAAAGATTATTATAGTCGAACCCGTGCCTTCAATCTTGAACCCGTGCCTTCTTCCTGCTGTGTGAATCGACTTGTTCTTTTTGCGGCTGCTCTGCTTCTTTGATAAAAAAAATATGTGCCGTGATAATAATATCTCCTGGCCGCTGTCCTCTTCTTGATGATGAATGTTTTTCTTTTTTTATAATAAACTTTGTGCCCCTTATAATAATTGCCGTAGGGTTTTTCTAATCACAATTGGGTTTGACTTTTTTTCATGTTTTTCTTTAGTTACGCAAGTCACATGGACTTCTAAGTCCATTTTTATTATTATTTTTATTATTATTATTATTATTAGTAGTAGTAGATCTTGATTTGGGTATTCTTGACTTGACCAAAGTAACTCGTTTATACTTGAACGTCTATGAACACCTGCTCTCAAGTGTTCGTGTCCCGATTAGAAATCATTTGTTTTGAGCTCATTTTCACGAACACCTATAAAATAATAAAATAAATAAATAAATAATAAAACTGACACGAAACAAATAAAACTTGACCAAATAATATACAAAATACACGGGAAAAGAGATGTGTTTTGCAACACATCAAACATCCCCACACTTAAACCTTTTTCGTCCCCGAAAAAGACTGCAATGGAATCATAATCAGGAATCTCGGTTTCAAAAACTCTTAGGTACATTAATTAAGATTTAATCACGCATCAACCAAAACTGTCGGTATTGTTGTCCACCTAAACCCAACCACTAGCTAATCAGGCCCCAATCATGTGTAGCAATTAAGTTCATGTTTATAATCAATCTACGGGTCTCACACTCAAGGTATCCGGCTTCACCTAATCCTACCTCAAGCTTTCGAAGCAAAGGCTAAACCATATAGATTTACCAACCACTGCAAACTAAACTCCCTAATGTATTAGAAATTAAATTTATGATGGATGATGGATGAAGTTTATGAGCTTAGACACATTTTTTTTTTCATACCTAACCCAGAGGTTGTCTCAATCAGAGTCACCATCCCCAAGAGCGACAGCATGAGCTTCGGTATTTTTTTTTTCAACTTGACCTCGAGGGAGTTTCGATCAGAGGCTTCCGTTTTTTTTTTTTTTTTTTTTTTTTTTTTTTTTGGTCTAGCTCAATTGATGGACATGTGGATTTTTTTTTTGGGCGCCACTTTTCACCGGATTTATTCTCATAAAAAGGATCAAGTGTGCCATTTAATTAATAATACATATGGGCTTTCAACCTACAGTGGTACCTCTAATTACTATCAGCGGTTTCAGTTCTACCGTTTCTCCTAAGATGAGAACCCACAAGATTTCATGATTTATTAAGGTATATTAAGAACAATCTTAGGACCTTTCAAAGCTAGCTGGGCCTACCGACACATCTTAAGCAAACACGCTTTCAATCTATTTATATTCTCATATATATAATATTTTGAAAACCAAAAAAAACCCAATTTTACTATCATTTTCCATATAAAATGCACAAAAGATCAGGGACATTTTTTTTTTTTCAGTTTTTGTATTTTTTTACTCAACCTATAACTAAGCAAAATAAAGACGAAGTCTCCCATCCCCACACTTAGAAAGGCACAATGTCCTCAATGACTTGATTTAAATAGTGTCCCTCTCTCATCATCTATCCTGTGCTCACTTTCACACTCGGCCAATAGCGGAACCTGAACTGAGGGCTTCTCAACCACCCCATCGGTACTCTCTACAACCTTAACTACCTCTAACGTATCTGGAGGCTCCCCGGCAACGGCGCCAAAAACTTGATGTGTGAAATGTGTAGTAAATAAATCGGTCAAGTTTTAAAAATGGAAAAACCTACAAAACCACACACTACCGGCAAGTGTACCGGTCGAAAGTAGTAAAGTAAATAAGTCCGAGTATCGAACCGTGGACACAGTAGTAGCGGCTCTCGGTACTAAACTTTCGTCGAGTCCTAGTCTAGTAAATTGAAGTGATGATGATTTAATTAATTACTAAAAAAAAATATAAAATTAAAGTAAATAAAATACGAGCAACTCAACAAGAAAACGAACAAGTAGAACTGGATGAGATCAAGTAATGAGAAAATGGCTACCTAAGTAAGAATCAAGGTGACTGACTTATAGCTGTCGGGATTGGATAAATGATTTTGGCTACCGGGATCTTAAGATACACTAAGCTAGACCAACACTGGAACGCGAATCACTCTCCAACATGTCGCAATACTGAATCTAGGGAAGTGTGTAAACTCACCGGTCTCGGGTTCAGATCACCTCTCGGTCTCTCCAAACTATGCTAAGGTATCCTAAATCTGAATGTCCTCTCGGCCCCCTCAGAAACAATACATCCGGGATGTGTAAGGGATGCAAGGGATAGTTATTCTAACATGTTTCTAACACAGGATGCTAACAAAACAGGCACGCTAGGGGTGACTCACTCTCGTGCAGACCACGGTCCCGAATACCTACCAAGCTAGACACACTGACACCTAATCTCCTCTCGGTCTCAAAGGTGGTAGAATGCTAAATTACCGAATAATTAATTAACTTGTTTCTAGGGTTTACTACGTCTAGCAACCACAAGATTTATCAAAACACCAAGTCTAAGATAATCACAAAACCCTAGATCAAAAGATACAAAATCAATTAAACTAGAATTTATCGAAACAAGTATTAATATTCAGATATCAAACACGCATATACAAAAGAAACCTTATTAGAAAACCTTTACCAAAACATTATCCAAAACATAACATAGATCCAACCCGAAAACTAATATTCAATTGTCACCCATCATCAATACCTAGGTAGCACTAAATGATTAGCTCCTCATAGTCATGGAAAAAGATAAAAACATAGGTTCAAAATAATATATAGTCATGGTACTAATATTTATAAACACAAAGTAAATAAATATAAAGCCAAAGATTATTATAGTCGAACCCGTGCCTTCAATCTTGAACCCGTGCCTTCTTCCTGCTGTGTGAATCGACTTGTTCTTTTTGCGGCTGCTCTGCTTCTTTGATAAAAAAATATGTGCCGTGATAATAATATCTCCTGGCCGCTGTCCTCTTCTTGATGATGAATGTTTTTCTTTTTTTATAATAAACTTTGTGCCCCTTATAATAATTGCCGTAGGGTTTTTCTAATCACAATTGGGTTTGACTTTTTTTCATGTTTTTCTTTAGTTACGCAAGTCACATGGACTTCTAAGTCCATTTTTTTATTATTTTTTTATTATTATTATTATTATTAGTAGTAGTAGATCTTGATTTGGGTATTCTTGACTTGACCAAAGTAACTCGTTTATACTTGAACGTCTATGAACACCTGCTCTCAAGTGTTCGTGTCCCGATTAGAAATCATTTGTTTTGAGCTCATTTTCACGAACACCTATAAAATAATAAAATAAATAAATAAATAATAAAACTGACACGAAACAAATAAAAACTTGACCAAATAATATACAAAATACACGGGAAAAGAGATGTGTTTTGCAACACATCATTACCAAACACAAGCCTTGGATTCCGCACTTGGATTTGTGTACAAACCTGTGATATACAGATTCGGTCCTACAAAATTTCCATTTTATAAAAAAATATATGAACTAATAAAGAATACAAATGTTACGTATTTGTGATACAAATAGGACCCAAATGTTACGTATTTGTGATACAAATTGCATTATTGACTTCCAAGTCTTCCATGGCAATAATTAAGTTTCTATACCCAACGCTATTGGTAAACCCGAGCGTATAGGGAGCTTTCACCCAAGGGACGGGCGTCCCTGGGTTGTCGGGCATTAATTTTGTTGGCCGTTCAATAAAAAGATAGATTCTTATGATGAAGTGATGAGTTCTTAAGATTAGCTAAACTAGTTCATTAATTGATCTAGTTAATGAATAGAAACTTGATTATTGCCATGGAAGTCAACAGCACAATTTGTATCCACAAATACATAATATTTGGGTCCTACCCTGTTTAATCTTTTTCTTCACACAAATACTTTGAAGAGGTCAACAAAATCCCCTGGAAATTTCCATTTAGAAAAAAAAAATATATAAACTAATAAAGAATACAATGCTTTACAAACAATCACTAATATTTTTTAAAATTTCACAGGAGTTTAAAATGTATCAAATAAGATAAAAATTTTCTTTCATACTAAATTAAGTATTTTTTAACAGTGTTTTGAAAAGACTTTAACATTAGCCTAAAGATTATAAAAATATAGTTTGATGTTATTTGTAAAAATGTTTAGACGTTTAAAATGTTTATAAAGTAAAAATAACTTATATTAAGACCAGGGACGTCCTTGAAAATTCAGGTGTCCGGGCCGAGCCATGAAATATGTGCCCCTTAGTCTTAGGTCTTTTAAGCAATGTTTTCATAACTGAAGCAAACGTTGAACCGGTGTCCTTACCGGTTCCCTAGTCGGACTGGTCGAACCGAATATAGAACTGAAAGTGTCGTAATAATTATACAAATTAATATGTTTGGCTAATTGGCTCATAAAAAACACCATTTTTTAAAATTAATTCCATAATAATTTGAAGGGCCATTATTTTATGTCTAGACTTCAAAAGTTTTTTAATAAAATGAATTTGACTTGCATCATGTGCAAAAGCGTGAGACAATTACTGTTTTGTAGTACTACTGTATATTAAAATTTACTTCAAAGGCTATACAATTACTGTACCACAACACAAATCTCAAGTAACATACTTCAACTTTTTTTTTAATTATGTCGTATCCTACCAATATAGTTTATCATGTATGACTCATCTTCTTTCTTATCTACTCTTCACCTTCTTGTGTTTATAACTAGTGATGTTTAAGATGAAATCTTTTTTATTTTTTTTTGGCGGGTCAAAAACAGAAAGAAAACACTCGTCGCCGCTCAAAGTGCCCGTTAGAAATTGGGCCCGGGCCGGGAGTCCTCCCCGCACCCCCTTAGGGCCGGCCTTGATTAAGACTATAGGGAGTGGAGGGGGGGGGGGAGCGCCATGTGGGGGGGGGGGAAATTGTGGGGAGTACAAGGGGGGAAGAGGGGGGGGGGGGAAGTGACATGTGGCATTTCTTTTTTCTTTTTTTTTTTATAAAAACTTTAATATATTAATAATAATAATTAAAACCGAAAATTTATTAAATTAATAAAATAATAAAAAATAATATTTATTAAAAAATAAAAAAAATTATATTCAAAATTTGAAATTCAAACGGTTACTGTTCCAAAACCGTTTGAATTTCAAATTCCCCCCACCCCTCCCCCGCGTTTAAATTTCAAAGTTTGAATTTCAAACTTTTCCCCAAACTGTCATATTTCTAACCCTATAAATACATCACCTATCCCAATTCTCAGTCACACCTGTTCCTCCTCCTCAAAGCAATGAATAATATGGGTGGCGGTTTCGCACCAGGAGCTGCCGGACCGTCTAATCTCCGGCAGTACTCTCACGGGAGCCGGGGCCGGCCTAGGAGACTACCATTCTCCTCCTCTCCTCCTCCTCGACAACATTGGTTCTATCCTCCTCCTCCTCCTGCACTACCAACCTTCACTCCTCCTCCTGCTGCTGCACAACCAACCTTTCCTCCTCCTCCTGAAGCCGATGATGACTTCACGGATGAGGAATGGGTCTGGGCCATGGATTATGCCATGACTGTTAGAGAAGTGGACCGACTAATGTTGTCGGCCCCCACCCCCACCCCAGACTACCCCCACCCCCACCACCATACTACCCCACCCCCACCACCATACTACCCCCACCCCCACCAGAGTACCCCCACCCCGCGTCAACGAGGGGAGCCAACTGAGGAGGACTTGGAAGCCCTCAGGGAAGCTGAGGTGGAGGAACTACTTTGGAGCCAACCTTCCCCTCCTCGTGAGTACTACTTGACCCTCGAGGATGCGAGATTCGATGGTCACGATAGTTCTCGTTCCGTGTCCCCACGTACTACACAATCGAGGACTAGGACAACTACTCTCCATAGTGGAGAAAATTAAGATTAAATAAGTAATTTAGGAATTATCTAGTGTTTAAATAAGTAATTTAGTAATTAGGATTATGTAATGGTTGTTTAAGTAATTATGTAATGGTTATTTAACTAATTTAATTATGTAATGTTTTTTTTTAAATTTTTTTTATTTATTTAATTTAATTAAACACAAAAACAAATAAAACATTAAACATTAAAACCTTAAACATTACAAATCAAACACTAACATAAAACATAATATTAAACAAAATCAAAACGCATCATAGACCAGGACAAAAGATCGGTGATGTTGAAGTCGCTGTTGTAGCGTTGACGATAAGCGTCGTGTGTCAGTTGAATTGCCATCTGTTCGCTAACGCCAGGGTGCGCCTGCATCGTCGCTTCATAGACAGTGTGCCATCTCGTACAGTTATTTTGTATTGCAGACCACTTACTGGCGATCTGATCGACAGTACGGTTGTTCGTTTCGGTAATTCGGTTGAACTCCTCCAATACATTGGGCCAAAAATGCTCTCTATCGTTTGGTGGATTCTCCTTAGTGTTGATCCACGCCCTCACCAACTCGAGTTGATCTTGGTTAGTCCACGCCGCCATGATTTAGGTTTGTATTTGGGTTGGTGTTTTGGATTGTGATTGTAGCCAAATGTATATGTATGTATATATATCTATATCTATACTATATTAATAAGCATATAGGAAGGGCAGAAATAGTCATTTGCCACTTTTTTAAGAGTTTTAAGGGTACAAGCTATAATGCATTTTGTACAATCGTATAATGCAAAGAAAAATGAACACGGGATGGACAGCAGTAGGGTTTCATTCATCAAAGCATAGATAAAACAAAACCAATAGGATTAAAGCATAAGGATTACAATCTGAACCGTGCATTCAAATTTTCATCCGCATACACAATCTTGACCCTTCAAAGCACACAAACCACATATACCCTTTATCTGTATCTTCAAAACACAAACCAGAAATCCAATCCCCCTCTCTGGGTGTTGGTCAGCGGTTTTGGGTTGGTAGAAATCCGATCCTTGTTCTCTCTTTCTCTATTATTTGCTTGGTAATCTTCTGATTTCTAAAGATAAAGTTTGGGGTAACCTTCTGCAGGAGAAAGCAGGAGGTCGACCATGGAGATGCCCAACGGAGACGACGTCTTTCTGTGCATGGATCACCTAATATCTTGATGGGGAACGCAAGGGTGGTGAGGGCAAATCAGACAACAGTCAACAAAGGATTAGGGTTTCGATGTCAAGCACAAGCTCAGATCAGGGAGACCAACATTAACCACAGTGTAATCGACGACCAAGATAAGTACATTTAACCTTTAGTTTAATATTTTCATTGCATGTGGGCCAGATCTAAGGTTTTCAGGATATCGGGTTGAGTATTCCGGTGACACAGAGGATTCGGTGTGGACTCTGGACCCGGAACACCCCTGCAAGAAGGAAAATTGTTGGTACTTTACTCAGATTTGGAAGAACTAGGGTTTCTGCAAGACAGAAAATTGTCGAGTAGCATTAGTGATTGGATGTGCTTTTCTGTTTGAAGTTATAAGAATTAGATGTTTTATGTTTAGTTTGAGTCCAGATCTTGGTGTTGTTTGTAACAAATTCAAAGTTGAAGCAGGTTCATACGGTTACATGTTTAAGCACATGAAATTTCATATGGAATATGGCTATCTGAATTTAAATCATATGTAGGTGTTATGATTTGGATTATGTAGTTCTTTCTTTCTAATTTATATAATGTGTTTTTTTTTTTTATTCCAAGCTATAACTCTTCAAAATAACAAAGAAACTCGCTTATAATTAATATATGCACTTCACATTTTCCAAGCTGAGGTTTTAAAAAGAAATTATCATCTCATATTCCACCATTATTTATCAAACATGCATTGGACTTGATATTTTTTATTAACCTTTGTGATTATTGATTACAGTGACTTGATAACATGGTTGACCATATGGCGTATATGTTTGTAAACATAAAATCAACCGGTTACAGGTTAACTAAAATGTGTAAGATGAGGTTTCTTCACTATGAGCAGGCAGAAAAATTGTGCGCATAGTTTAGAGAGAAAGAACATGTTGCAGCTGCTCTCTAGAATCTTAATGGAGGTTTTTTTTTTTTTTTGCAAGGTTGGGTGGGTTAACGGGTCAAGACAGGTTCGGGTAAGGATGGATCACTTTAAATAATGGTTAGGTTGGTTCGGGTCAGGGTGGGTTCGGGTAAGAACATTGCACAACGAAATAGGTTCGAGTTAAGGTTCTGTCTTCATACATGGCCTTCTTTTGCTCCATTACGTTAAGGTGATTTACTTTTTTTTTTTTTTTTTATTTTCATATCTCTAGCCTTAAATTTATCCAATATACCTGTTCCTCAAAATCTGTTTTTCAGAATTTTGTAGCAAATTTTTAATAATAATAATACCTAAAGGTTTTAATAGTATTCAGAGGACTAAATCAATTTGGAAATTAAGAAATCATCATTTTCAAATAAGAACTAAACTCATGCTTATGAAACTTCTAAGGAAATAAATAAATTTGCTTAACTAATTTCTATAAGTTTCAAGTTAAGCTACTTGTAAGTTATTTGTCTTGACATTGCATTTGCTTTTTAGTTTTGAATAACAATTGTCCTTATTGCTTAGGTCTGCAAGTGGGGGAAATGAAAGGATGTTATTTAATTGCTTATGGACCAAGTAGTCTGATTTACAAGTGCTTAATGATCTCTAGCGATCTTTTTACAATTCAGGTACATTATGTGCTCGATATTTACGTTTAATGGTATTGGTTCACAACTTTTATCATGTTAGAAAATGTTTTATGGAATAAAAATTTATCATGCAATCTTGGTTTTAAAAAGCGTACCTAGGCGCAACCTCGTGCGCCTTATGTAATCCTAGGCGAGCAGTGTGAAAAAAGCGCAAGAAAAGCGAAAAAAGCGCACTAAAAGTTTTACATTTAAGTTATATAATATATATAACTTATTTGTGTCTATATTTTGAGTAAATAATGTTAAAAACCTATAGCATATATAAAAAAAGTTAAATAATCATCTTGCGCCTCACGTACGAAAAGCCCACCGCTTTTACGCTTTGCGCCTCGGTTTTAGACCTCGTCGCTTTTGTGGGCTTCGCGCTTTTTAAAACCAAGCATGCAATTGAACATTTCATTTAAATTTAACAAATATGTAGATTGTAGAACAATGGTGATTCTTTTGGCTTGGCCATTTCAAAATCTTCATGCTTGATTCTTGTTTTATACATGGCAGGTTTGTAGAAAGTATGGTTTACTAGGATACAAAAATTATAAAACTAAAACTAGGACTTGCTCAACGTTCAAGAATGGATATAATATCTCAGCCATGAATCTACCATATGCTTGAAAGCTTTTATTCGAGGCAATCTTTATTCTTGCATGCTTTTAATACCATACGGCTCACAGCTTGGTATACCGGGGAAACCATTTATGGAGTTCACATTTTGCCAATATTGAGGTTTGTATCATCATTTATGTTTTCTTTTTTGATTTGTGTTTTCTATGTTGTTTTCTTCCCACCTTTTAAAGACGCAAATTTAAATGTATATAGAAAATCACGTTCTACAAAAAATATTCAAGGTTTTTCTGGCCCAACTTTTCCATTACCTAAATTTTTCAGGCCTATTTTAGGCTTATAGTCTGTATTTTTTTTTTTTAATCTGTATTGTTTTTTTCTTCACTTATTCAAGTCAAACCAGTTGGAAGCCAGTTCATCAAGGGTGGAATCTTTCAGACCCATTTTCAGATTTACATTATTTTTTACTTTTAATAAGCATTTTTACTTGTGTCTCTCACATGCCTTCAAGAGTTCCTAAATTGGTTGATAGAAAAGGGTCAAACAAGAGAAATGCTCTGCTCACACTTTGCAGACTACTAAAATATATTCGTGTTTTTCCTCTTTTAATAAGGTCACACCTTCTCCCTCCGTTGTATATATTTTTATACATGTTCCTAAATTTCTGCGGGCTGTTACTAGGTGATATTCATACATGTTTTGTTTGTCATTTAAGTGTATGTTTCTTAAATTAAAATCAAAAGACCTGTTTTGAGTCATCATCCAACCTTTTCATCACTGCTAATTATTCCCATAATTTCATTTTTTTACATGCAGGAAAAGGTGGTAGATCAACAGGTGAAGCCATCGTCTCATGCTACAAATTGACCCGGTGATCATTCGCATGCTCATATAACAACTTCCATAGACCGTGATGATATCATATCTTGTGTTAACCAGATCCACTTTGATCAAGCCCATTTTGACCCACAACGTGTCTAATAACAAAATTTCAACAAGCTGGTCAAATGGGTTGAAAGTAAAAAAGTTTTGGTGGATTAATCAAATGTGATCTTATCAGACATGTTTTAACACATACAGTGTCTAATAACAATTTTTTTTTAAAAAAATAACTGGTAACGGGTCAAATGGGTTGAGAGCAAAATGTTTGTGGGTTAACCATATACATTTATGCCTTTTTTGACGTTAGTATTACCTTACTTTTAAAGTTATTTTTATGATTTTTGGCTATTGTATTTGATTTTGGAGATATATTATGATTTTTTATGGTAATGTTTATGAGAAGTAGTATAAAGTCACTGTTTTGAGGACGTTTTTGATGTATTTGCATTCTTTTTTTGATCTATTTTTTAGTTATGTACTTAATATGTGTGGGCTTTTAGTACATAACAGGTCATAATGGGTAATATTTTATGCGTGTTCAAAAATGGCAGGTAGCTGCTGTTGTGTTCACTGAGGATTTGAAAACACTATATGTAACAATGATAACCATGCTAAGGATTGTGACTGTTGCACAGAGATCCCTGGCACAAAGAAATTCTCCTAGAAGACAACACCACAAAATTGTTGACCTGAATCTAAACTTTGACTACAATCTGACCTGCCCTGTTATATAATGTTTTCCTGAATCTGTTGCAGACATCCTAGCAAACAGTGTCAGGTATTATCAATGATTTTATAGTACGTATTTTTTTTTTTCCAGTTTCATTATATTTGATACCAAGTTACATAAGAACAATAATCTCAAGGTCAGGTATTAAAACTTTTGAATGTTAAACCGGACAGGTTCCATGCGGAAGATATGGAGGTTGAAATAACAGACCAAGCAAGACTCATTCTCATATTTCTCCTATCAGTCATTCGTATAGGTTGCAGCCAATGAAATCAGGCCGATTTAGGCTGAAATTTAGTGATACATGTCAAATGAGTAAAAAAGAACCAATAAGCTAGCTATAAAGGAGACGTGTAGGTTTTTATTTAAATAAAAATTGATGTGTAGCTTTTTTTTTATTTGTATGGAATATCTGTGTAGGTTTTTATTTAAATGAGATGTTGAGTGTAGGTTTTTTAAACTTATTGCAGGTGATGAGATATGATTAAGTTGAGAAGGCAATATGATAAACAAATAATTGAAGCTTGGTTTTAAAAAGCACGCCTAGGCGTAAAGCGACATTAGGCGCAAGTTGCTGCACCTTTTGCTACACAAGGAGAGGGTTGTACATGAAGCGAGCACCTATGGTGCTTTTCTGGCGAAGAGATTGTTCCCTACATAAGAACGGATCATAAATGGGTGACCAATCTTGTGCCTCAAAAGGTTGTGTAAACTACTTAGATGATGTAAACACTTGTAATTGTTAAATTGGAGTTTTCTTAATTTATCATTTAACTGAAATTTTATTAAATAGCATAATGAAATTTTATTAAATAGCATAATCATATTCGCTTTTTCAGTGAAAAACTAGGCAAAAAGTTGATTAGCAAACATAAAAAAGGTAAACCTTGATTAGAATTATTCATGTGCAACTTGTTACTACAAATTCGCATACACATAAAATCCAATGTGTGTATGAGTATTGATTATAGTGCACGTGTGTTGCTATTAACTATTAAATCGGATAAGTGAAACTTATAATTACTTAAGGAACCCCACAAAACCAGAAGTTTTTGTGCTACTTTTTTAGAATTTCAATAAAGAATTAACGTGTAATTAACCTTATCCCATAATAATATAAGTTTCTGAATTATATTATAAAATGGTTAAGTAGCTATGGTTTTAACAGTCTATATTGTTTGACCAGTTAGAGGTAAAACATAATCAACCCATTCATAAGTAAACGGGTTAGGATTGCCACCTCTAAGTTGACGTAGATGTTGCAATATCGGCAAGTTGGGTGGCTGACGAAAACATGTGCACATTGAAACGGGTCAGTTGGGTTGATCTGTCACTGGTCCCCAAAATTATACAATTACTCACCGGTTAGTGTATCAAATATGATTACAAAAACCAAAAATATATTATTTCAGTAATTATCTAACTGTTTTAGTTGTTCCTATATAGCTAAAAAGGAATAGCTTACCATGTGTTAAGAGGCATAACAAAATACCAAGGAACAATGATGTATATGTATGGATGTATATCTATTACTATATGACAAATTGATGGTTCCCTCATATTGTGAACATGTAAAATCATCATAATTGCAGTTGGTTGCTAATGACTGTAATTTTTGTCCATTACAAAACGGTTTCTTGATTAAAAACTGAAATAAGTGGGAAAAACTGAAATCGGACCGATCAGTCATCGAAACAGTTTCTTGATCAAAAAGGTTGTGGATTAGGCTGCTGATTGGGGAGCATTTCATAAAAACAGGCTACTGATTACCAAGACCCAAACAAGGTGCATTCACCCGACTTTAAATGATTGATCTCACACAAGCATTTAATCAAACATGTGGTGTGCATATAGTTTTAAGTATTCAGCTTGTTACCTTTGGGTTTAAGATATAATGTTGTGAAGTAATGAGGTGGTAGAAGTTCAATTAAGGTAATCATTTCAGCCAAAGGATATAATTTCTGAATCGTTTATTAGTTTATATAAGTCTAAAGTCATTCAATTCATATTGGGCTTTAGAAAAATGAGAGCAATTCAAAACGAAGGATCAATTTAGTCTATGAGTTGCAAGCCCATCTCCAGATATAAATAGAGGTTCAAGTCGAGTTTTTCGTATGAAACTGGTTTATGGTATAATCAGATTTTGAAAAATCATGTATTGAGAGAAACTGGGTAAGGTTCAAGTACGTGGTATTGAAGAAAAAAACCATACTCTATGTACTCGGGTAAGGTATAACCAGATATGGGTTCGGGTATTAATACCCAGTTTTAAGAAAGGAGTATTCTTTATTATCACTTAATACAAAAACAAATTGCAAAATGGTTTTAATAAGGGGAATTGAAATTAAATAATTCTAACTTTGCTGGGTTAGAAGACAATAATCCTAACTTAAAAGTTGAAATTTAACAGGCCCAACTTGTCATGGATTTTATTCTATTAGATCAAAACTAACTGGGTTAATCCAGATGTAGTCAGCCTGGTAAGTAACAAAGTTGATTGATGACAAGTAATGTGCATGGTTATTGGATTGTCTAATATTAAAAGAGAAGCTTTGAAAACATGTAAATATTGATACACATACAAGTTTAATCAACGTGTATATATATATATATATATATATATATATCTAACATATACCTTTCATGTATAGTCTTAACTAAAAAAATAAACAAGTGCACACATATAATTAGAAGTAGGTTTTGTGGGTTATGGAGTATTGATCCTATACATTTGTTTTTCTTCTGAAAAAAATGACATATTCCTTTTACCCTTTTACAATAGAAACATTTTGTCACTTCATATTAGATTTGTTTATCCCGGGAACCTCCCAGGGTATAATCTAGTTTATAATATGTATAATTATATATATACACACAACTTATAGTTACGTTTATAGTTTTATACATAAAACTTTAGTGGGTTTGACCCAATATATGTAAGCATACAATTATATTGACACTTAGTAGCACAATCAACTCAATGATAATTTAACACAAGTTCAATACTAAAACCCTAAGTTGTGAAGCAACAGTCTTGAATTAATCCTCTCATTAGTCGTCCGTTGTCAATTGCTTCCCGCTATTACTCTACGCAACAATGCGGCAATTCTTCTCTATACACTACTAGAAAATAGGTCTAATGCAAATCTTTAGAAGCAACCCTTTTCAAATGAGTTGCATTTGATTCTAATGCAACTTTGTTGAATATAAAGGTTGCATTAGAAAATCTAATGCAACCTTTTTTCATAAAAAGTTGCAAATTTAGTTTGAATTTGCAACTTTTTTATTTGAAAGGTTGCATTGAGAAAATTTAAATGCAACACTTAATTTAATAGGTTGTATTGTTTGAAGATAAATGCATTTGAACCCGAATATGTAAAACACCTTAATAAACTAGGAACAAATAGGACTGGAACCACTTATTAAGCCGGGAACACAACAACAACCTGGTTTAGTTTTTTTAGATATGGACCTGAATATGTAAATTAGCTTGATATAGAAAATGTGGGAAAATACTAATGAATATGTAAAACTATGTATGGTACTATTTATTGATGTAGGACTATTCAAAGGCATGTATACAAGAAATTAGCTTGTTTGTAAATAGTCCTTAGCCAAGATACGCTCATACGTTTAATCGTTCACCTATATCAAATATGTATCGATAACTAATACCTAATGTCAGGGGCGTTCAAAAACTGTTGGAACTGTTTGAACCACTCAAACATAGTCAAAACAATCGGGTGAAGAGCACCAAGTTTTGGTTTAAGATTTATGGCTTGGAAAAACAATTTTAATGTTTTGGTTTGGAATAGACCGTATAAACCAAAACGGTTGTATAATACAAATACAAATTGACAGATAAATAAAGCTTTAAACACTAGTATATTTATTATCCTTTTTATTTCTTATATAAAACAAATAAACAAATGTGAAATAGAATTTTAAATACATATATAAAGCATCGAGAGTTAAAAAAACAATAGTATGCTCATCACCTCACCGGCTTCAACCTAAGACTCATTCTCGGAATATTCGGACGGTTGGACCTCAGTAGTCACCCAACAACAAAAACATTGAAGGAAACATCCCAAATTTATGATTGTCCGAATCACTCGTCGCTCGCTCAAAAAAATATACGTTTGAAAAATGCTCACTTGGTTGTAAACAACCCAAGCACGAGCAAAAGTCCACTCAATTCGGCTTAGCTCGGCTTGTGAACAACCCTACTACTTCTGTCCACATGATTGTCACCACATATTAGTAAAACCCCTAACAATACGCACAAACAAAAGTGTCATGACTCATGATTATCCCTGAACGCAAGTTAAGCTTACATTTTTGTTTGTGTTCAGAAGATAGAAATTGACAGAAAGTAATACCCATTTTTGAAATGTCAACATTGTTTATACTTTATTTCAAGTGAGTTATTATGCTACTCATGATAATTTTTATGATTTGATGATTCTTTGAATACAGTGTTTCAAAATTAGTTGAAAAAATAAACTCTCAGTATTCTTTGTCACGGATAATTTTTTTTTTTGGGAAATTGGATTTTAACACCCTAAACTATTGATAATTGGCCGCTGAAGCACTGAACTACAAAATTAAACAACACCGCACTGTACTTTCAACTTATTGGCCTGTATCACCCTCTGACTAATCATGGTTAATTTTTGCTAACGTGGCATGGTGACGTGTCCATTTTTGCTGAAGTGGCATGGGGAATAAGCTGACGTGGCATGGACACATCACCTGCCACGTCAGCAAAATGGACACGTCACCATGCCACATCAGCAAAAATTAACCATGGTTAGTCTGAGGGTGATACAGGCCAATAAGTTAAAAGTACAATGCAGTGTTGGTCAATTTTGTAGTTCAGTGTGGCAGCGGCCAATTGTCAATAGTTCAGGGTGTTAAAATCCAATTTCCCTTTTTTTGGTATATATAGTTATATTTTTTGTGCTCTTCACAAGCTTCTCAATATACGGTCTGTGTGTGTGAAATGTTAATTTGCAGCTAAACAAATTACAACTTGTCCACAAAAGGAGGCCTTTGTAATATTTTCTTAGGAGCACTATGGTTATAGTCATGCAAAAATATAAATTTTAAACCAAAGTTAAAACACCAAAACACATATTTGCAATACTTTATTATTTTAATGAAAGATGATTGTAATAAATATAAATGTTGATAGAATTTGTGCCGTTGAGATAATTTGGAAATTTATTTTGGTTTTTCTTGAAAAAAATAAATGATTTTTGGCTATGTTACGTTCCTCGAGTGGTCCCAAATTCTCATTAGTCAATACCCTAACAACACGCATAGAGAGGATATATAGTGACATGAATTGACTAAATATATATCTATATCTATAATAAACAAAAGGATGGCATTAGGTTAGGCCCTCACACCTCTTGAGTGACATGTGACATTATGTGAGGCTTTCCTCCCTTTTATTTCTCTCCAAAAGTTTTTTCTCTTCATGCCTCCCCCCTCTACAATTTTTAAACGTTAATAACTTTCATATAAGAGATTTTTTTTTAAATTACACCAAATTAACGAGCTTTTTTTATCTTTCCAACGAGTACCGTAGTGGTATACAAAAAACAAAAAAATGACT
The DNA here is from genome assembly GCA_030844895.1 of Ambrosia x helenae. Taxonomy (NCBI): domain Eukaryota; kingdom Viridiplantae; phylum Streptophyta; class Magnoliopsida; order Asterales; family Asteraceae; genus Ambrosia; species Ambrosia x helenae. The sequence continues at coordinate 6,629,880 of CM061230.1, read as the reverse complement.
TTTTTGAGTGGGTTTTTGTTCATACATGAAAAAAATACAGTATGTTGGGTTAATTCATTAATCATGTCTAGGCAAGTCATTAGGGATGGCAAAGAAACCCGAGCCCGACGGGTATACCCGAAACCCAAAGTATTTAGAACGGGTATACCCGATACCAAATGGGTATGGGACGGGTTTGGTATTGAAAATAAAACATTTCACAAGTATGGGATGGGTATGGTATAGGTGATAACCGACCCGGTCACCCAAAACTAAATACCCGTTTACCCGAAACATATGTTCACAAATTTTTAAGTTTTATATATAGTTTTTCTTAACTATTTTTAGTATTGTTTCATTTTAATAGATTCAATATTTGAAAAATAGACTTTTCTTTTGAAATTAATATTGAATGACATTATTATTTATATTTATATGCTACAAAATATGAAAAAAATTGATATACATATTATAATATATGTTTACATTCTAAATATTTCAAAAATTAGTATATGATGATTATACGTATGTTATTTATTCAATTTAATATATTGTAGATTTCTAAAACATAAAACTATAAAAAAAAGTAAAACAATATATATATACACACACACACATGCAAATTCCAATAGGTATACTCGAAACTAGCGGGTATACTCTATACTGACGGGTAATACCCGACAAATACCTGACCGGTAATGGGATGGATATGGGATGAGATTTTATAACTGTGTAGGGGTATGGTATTAACCAAACCCGACCCGTTGTCATCTCTACAAGTCACTAATAATGTTAAAACCAATAAATAGAAATTCTATTTTCATCGAGAACATAATATGTTAAAATCAGTCATTTCCAAAAAAAAAAAAAAAAAAAAAAAAAAAAAAAAACACACATACACACACACACACCCCTTCAATATTACCCCCTCAATCACGCCCCGCAATGATTGCTTCTGTCTTTGCTCCCCATCCAAACGTATATTTACTTTTTAATATATATTTTAATTATTATTCTCATGATTAAAATTGTTGTTTTCTCTTATTGTAGTCCATTAATTTTTTTGTTACATCATAACACATATTTTATCACTTTATATTAGATTTTTGTATCCCGGGAATCTTTTGAGACATAATCTAGTGAAGTATATTAAAAATAAAAGTTTACATTTATGAAATATCAAAGCTTGTTTATTATTTCTTTTTAAGTTAACATATAAATGGTAAATATGATTTTAAACATTCCTTTGAAAACATCTATTTTTGTATTTAATTTTTAAGACAAAATTCATTTTTAAATTCAATATTTCATGTTTATTGTTTTTTTTTGAATGGTGACTTTCATATGAGTGACCCAATATCACACTGCCTAATCGGCAGCCCTAGCCAATGTCCGCCCCAAACTACGTCGTCTTAACCGGGCCCGCGCTAGTGTATCAAACTTGGTTACAGCTTTCCCCAGAAACCGTACTGCCTCCACACAAGTTTCCTTGCGGGAGTAACAGCCGGTTAAAAACCGGGGTGCGGGTCAGGATCGAACGCTCCTTGGTGCGTTTGTCTCCATCATTGCCGGGATGTCGTAGAAAATAATAAGGAGAGTGGGAATCGAACCTAAGTTATAAGAAACACCAAGTCTTTCCTCAACCACTCCACCACTACCTCAATGACAATATTTCAAATCTTGACAATGCAATATTGTTTTATTGCGAAACAAAAATAAAAAAAAAGGAATAAAATGCATCATAATAGCTTTTTTTTTTTTTTTGAAAGGTTTAGATCAATGGAAATCCTTATACAACCCTAACCTATTGGTCCCAAGTTCGAATCCCTACCCACGCACCGGTGTCCTCCTTGCCTAAGCTCAAACTGTCACGGGAAATTTTTTGTGGTGTGCATGGATCGAACCTGTGACATCCCCAGGATGGAAACCCCTAAGAGAAAACCCACCCTACCTCAAACCAGCTGAGCTGGAGATCATTGGCATGCATCATAATAGCTATGTTAAGTTGACTTAAAATTTACTTTTTATTAATGGTGGGAATTTCTCATATCCTATACAACAAACTTTGCAAGTTTTCTCATTGATTGCTTAAATCGGCGTCAACCGCCCCCCCCCCCTCTCCGATTTTTTTAGTCCGGCCCCTGATTTTTCTTTTTAAATATTGGGTTATTTGATTTTAATAACCTCAACTAACCACTTGGCCGCCACCACTTTCAACTTGCAACTTATTTTCCTATACCACTCTCAAACTAACTGAACTCTAACCCAATTAGTTTTAGCTGATGTCACAGCTACCACGTCAACAAAAATACTAACTGGGTTAGGGTTCGGTTAGTTTGGGAGTGTTAGAGGAAAATAAGTTACTAGCTGGAAGTGGTGGCAATCAAGTGGTTAGTTGAGAGTGGCAGTGGCCCACACTTGATAGTTGAAATTATTAAAATCCAATAACCCTAAAATATTTAGTCTAAATAACCAATTACCCATTTAATTTATTTAGCCTAAAGCCCACTAACCCAGTTTTTTTAGTCCATTAATCCTAATTTCTAATCCCAATAAATTTAAGCCTAAAGATCAACAAAAAAGACTAAAGCCAAAAAACATTGACGTTGAATAGTTAATATCTTAAGGGAGGCGATTTATGGCGATTAGGGTTTCTTCCAACGTGCATGGCGGCAAGGGAACATTTCAAGGTTAACACATGGTATGATGTACCATTCAAGAACGGCAGAAGATTGAAGAATCATGGGGAATCAAGTTCTAACGTCAAGATCACTAAGGTATTTGTTTCGAATCTTCCTGAGGGATGTTCATCGGCAGATCTGGTTCATGTCATGAAGGGTTTTGGGGTGATACAAGGAACTTACATTGCTCGAAAATACGATAGGCTAGGGAAGAGGTTTGGTTTTGTTTCATTCGGTAACGTTGAGGATCCGGTGAGACTCGAAGAGGATCTAAAGGACGTATGGATTGGCAGTTATAAACTATACGCCGTCCTTGCCAGATTTGTGAATGGTGTGAAGATTCAAGACAAGGAGGCTAAGGTGTGGAAACCGGTGGTTGACACGGGGTTGAGTCGCGTCCTAATATGACCGGTGAAGCGGGTAAGGTTGTTGATAATAGCGGCCCGTCTGTGGTTGGGACTAGATCCTTTAGAGACACTGTGTTAAACATAGATCTGGGGAAGGTGGCGTTGGATATTACGGTCAATTATGAGGATATAGTTCGAGATACGTGGAATGGTCTGGGTTTGATGGATAAGGTTAAAGATCTTCATTCCCTATCTAGACTAAGGCTTTGGTCGGGTGAATCAGTTAATTGCAAAGTTGGAATTAAATATTTGGGTGGTCTTTATGTCATTCTGATATTTGAATCTATCGAAGATAAGACGTGGTTTTTTGATAAAAAAAAAGGGTGTGGGATAAGGTGTTTGTATCTCTTACTGCATGGGAAGGACAAACGTGGGATTTTGAACATATTGCATGGCTTAAGGTTTTGGGATTCCTTTGTGTTTAAATGTTGAAAACGTTTTGTCCGATATTTTATCCAAATTCGGTGAAGTACTTCAGCTCCCGAATAGTTCAGAAAGGGATGAGGATCTTTCTTATGCCATGGTTGGTGTGTTAACGACTTCAGTCCATAGAATTCAGCAGCATGTTAATTTGAAAGGGAAGTCATCGATTTATCCGGTTTTTGTCGAAGAAGAGTGTGAAGTATGGATTCCCGATTGTTTGAACGATTTTGAGGAGGTAGTTAGTGAAGAGGAGGAGGAGATTAAAGATGCCATTATGAACGTTGTTGAGGACGACACACACGTGGGTATGGATTCGGAGAATAATTTCAAAGGGGAGGAAACGGAGATCATTGTGGATAATAGTATTCATGTTATACCTGCGTTCGAGAATGTTGGACACGGTGATGATCACACTGATTCAGTAGACATGATTTTGGTGGGGGTTAATTTAGATAAAGAAGTATTGAAAAAGAATGGGAAGGGTTACAAAGGAAAAAGTCTAGGAAGAAACTTTCTTGTTCTCCAGTTGGACATGAAAGGCCGAAAAAGAGACCAAGAGAAGGGGAAGACCTATTTGATTTGGATAGGTTCATCAATAGTGTTGGATCAGGTCCAATTTATGAAGATAATGGCTGTGACACAGGTGCTGAAAGGCCGAATTTACATGTTGAGTTTGTGGTTATGGAAGAGAGCAATAGGTTGGTAAGTTTGGACTTGAACTCTTCTGTAGATCAGGCGGATGTGGAAAAGAATGACGGAGTGATTTCGGATGTGGAAAAAAGTTGGGTGTTGACAATATCGAGCGTTTTGAACAATCTGTTGATAACATGGTAAGGGAAGAAGGTTTTCAATCGGTGATCCAATGAATGTGTTGTCTCTTAACATTGGTGGGATGGGGTCCGAGTCCAAAGCCGAGTGGGTTCAGGATTTACGTAGGGAAAATGAAGTGGGAATGATAATGTTACAAGAACCATAACTTGTATCCATTGATGGTCTTGAGCTAGGTAGATTTTGGGGTGCCGGGGCTTTCCGGTTTGAGTGGGTCCCTTCAGCGGATCGGTCTGGTGGTCTTGTGTCCATGTGGAATCCTAAGGTGCTCACTAAAGTTTCTGTGAAGAAGAATAACAATTTTTTGATAGTTTCAGGAGAATTAAAAGAGGAGGGAACGCTTTTGTCTTGTGTCAATACTTATGTTCTGCAGAAGTTTGTTGACAAAAGACGTATTTGGAACGAGTTAAGAGCTTCGGTTGATACAGAGGTGGGTTTATGGATTATAGGAGGGGATTTTAACTGTGTTCGTAATCGTGAGGGAAGAAGGAATTCGAAATTCAAGGCTGTGGCATCTTCGGAGTTCAATGAGTTTATAGATGATTTGAGCCTTCGGGAATTTATACTACATAATTGTAAGTTCACTTTTTGTGCAGGTAATAAAATTAGCAGCATTGATCGAATTTTTATGAATTCAAATATTGTCGATAATTGGCCAAATGCGGAGTATCGGGCTCTATCTAGAATTCATCCCGACCATTGCACGTTAATTTTGAAGTTGGTTTCCCGAAATTATGGTGCAAAATCGTTTTGGTTTTTCAATTCATGGTTGAATAGAGATAGGATTGATGATATAGTAGTGAATGCGATGAGCTTAGAGCAGCGAACAGATATGAAACCGGATGTTAGGTTCATGGATAGACTTAAAACAGTTAAATGGTCCTTACAAAAGTGGATAAAAGATACGTATAAAAATGAAGCAGAGGAAGTGGTTTGCTTGAAAAAAGAGTTAGATGATTTGGAGGTTATTATGGAGAATAGGGATTTGTCCGAAGAAGAGCAATGGGTGTTCGAGGAGGGTTCTAAGCGTTTGAAAGTTATTGAGTTTTTGAAAAGTAAGGATTTGAAACAAAAATCACGTGTAAAGTGGGCGAAGGAGGGTGATGAGAATACGTCGTTTTTCCCTTGTTTTATTAATGGCCGGAAGGCGAGCAATGATATTCCGGGGCTTATGATCAATGGGGTCTGGGAAACACGTCCTAGTATAGTTAAAAAAGAGGTGATGGTTTTCTTTCGGAACAAATTTAAAGAGGAGATGGTTGTTCGTCCGTGTCTAAGGTGCTATGATTTGAGACAATTATCCTCGACAAATGCGAGTGGGCTTGTGGTGCCGTTTTCGGAGCAAGAGATTAAGAAAGCCGTGTTCAGCTGTGGTAGTGATAAAGCTCCAAGCCCGGTTGGATTCAACTTCCGGTGTGTCAAGAAATTTTGGTCTTTATTTGTGGCTGACTTCGTTGAGATTTTTGACGATTTCTATGAGACTGGTGTTATTAGTCGGGGTGCTTGTTCGTCTTTCATTACTTTAATCCCCAAGGTAAACGATCCGGCTTCTTTGGGTGAGTATTGGCCGATTAATTTAATAGGGATTGTCAGTAAAGTTCTTTCTAAAGGACAGACAGTTATGAATTCGTTGATTCATGAGACACAATCGGCGTTCATTGCGGGTAGATATATTCTTGATGGTCCTTGACTGTTAGTGAGGTGTTGGCGTGGGCTAGACAAAGCGGCAAACATTTTTTTCATGTTCAAGATTGATTTCGAAAAGGCCTATGACAATGTGAATTGGGGTTTCTTGTTCATGGTTATGCGGCAAATGAACTTTACGGAGACTTGGTGTAATTGGATTTCAAGAGTTCTATCTTCGGCTAGGTCATCTGTTCTAGTTAATGGAGTTCCTACTTTTGAATTCTCCTGTGGTAAAGGTATGAGGCAAGGCGACCCTATATCCCCTTTTTTATTTAATATTGCTGTGGAAGCGCTTTCGGGTCTTGTTAAAAAGTCATGTTTTGACGGGGATTTTAAAGGGGTTCATCTTCCCAATGATGGTCTGTGTATATCTCATCTATTGTATGTGGATGACGCTATGATAATGGGGAATGGTCGGATTCTAATTTTAAAATCATGAAGCGAATTTTACACATTTTTTACTTGTGCTCGGGGCTTAAAATTAATATTAAAAAATCCACCTTGTATGGTATTGGTTTGAATGGTGAAGAGGTTTCGGTGCAAGCCGAAGTGTTGGGTTGTAGTTCGGGTGACATTCCATTTAAATATCTTGGGATCCAAGTAGGAGCTAATATGGGGAGAATAAATAATTGGGATCCGATTGTGGAGGTGTTCAATAAAAGATTTTCTAAATGGAAATCTAGGGGTGGTAGAGTGGTTTTGATTAAATCGGTTCCGGAGAGTCTCCCAACGTATTATTTCTCTTTATTCAAGGCCCCAGTTGCGGTTTTGTCTAAGCTTGAGAAGATAGTTCGGAAGTTTTTATGGGGCGGAAATGCGGATCAAAATAAAATCCATTGGGTTGGGTGGGAGGTTGTGACGCGTCCTAAAAAGTTTGGGGGACTCGGTTTGACCAAGTTGGGCGTTAGCAACAATGCTCTTTTGCTTAAATTGATTTGGCGTTATAGAACGGAGGGTCTTACTTTGTGGAGAAAAGTGATAGAAGCGATCCATGGTTCGAAAAGGAGATGGCTTTCAGTTCCTTACAATAAAAATGTGCGAGGGGTATGGGGAAGATCGTTAACTGTGGTAATCGGCTTATAGTTAATGGGTCGTGTTTTAGTAGCTTGATTCAAGGCCGCATGGGTAATGGAAAGGAAATTAGATTCTGGATTGATCCCCGTCGATGAATCGGGTTCCATTAAAAAATATGTTCCCGGCTTTATTCCGTCTCGAAAAAAACAAGTGGTGTGTCGTGGCAGATAGAGTCAACTTCAATGGGAGATCGGGTATTATGGTTTGGGATTGGAAGAGGTATCCAGCTATGGTTCAAGAGACTTCGGAACTTATAGAGTGTGTTCGGATGGTTGCTGATACGGAGCTGTTCTCCTTTCCTGATTCGTGGATGTGGAACGCCAATTTACCGCAGAATTTGTCCGTGCAGGATACGAAAAAATGGGTCACCGATTCGAGCATTCCGGAGCTGAGTTTTGAGGTTCATTGGGTATTGGAGATAATTTATTCTCCATGCTCTGCTCCACCATGATCTTCCATTATGCCCAATATTTATGCCTCCAAGATTTGTGCCCCATGATTTGTGTCTTCTTATTTTGTGGCTCTAGATTAGCTATTTTCCTATTTTATGTTTTCTTTTCTTGTATTTATAGAGAAGGTTATCTCCTCATTTGAATGTACCAAGTATCAATCAATCAATACCATCTTTCTTATTCTATCCCTTTACTTCTTGTACTAAAAACTACCTTGCAGTTTTGAGAGTCTCCCACTAGAAACCTAGCGGCCTCCGGCCGCAAGGCCAAACAAATAAACTCAACCTAAACACAAAACGCTTCCGCTAGAAAGTTACATGGTATCAGAGCAGTGTTCCTGATCCTGCTCATCCAAAAAAAAACCCAAACCTATTCAGCCACACAACTGTCGCCTTCATCTACCACAAATAACTACAACTCCAACCCTAGTGGTTGTCGCCACCACCACCATTACACCATTCCCTCTACAAACCCTAAACTCAAAACCCTCACCACTCTTCCGCTGCCGTCCACGTCGGACCACCTTTGTTTCCATTGACCACCACAATGGCGTCAGCAACCGCTACATCTGACTTCAGTTGGTGGAAAACATATGGGACCATGGAGGTTGGTTGTTTGAAAAAAAAATAATAAAAAGTTTAAAGAGGGGAACAAAACCCCTATGGAGAGAGATGCGGATTTAAAAAAATGGGGGTGGGGGGGGGGCTTTATAGATATGGCGGGTTGGGGAATCGTGGTGATTATAGTGGATGTTGTTGCTAAAGATGTTGAAGCCTTGATGTTGAAACCTTGGTTTTCCTTTTAGCTGGTTACAAATGTGGAGAGTTTTGTACTATAGTTTGTAAGAAAACAAAAGGTAGTAGTTGAAAGCAAAAGCACTGCCTTTTGAAAAGGTAAATTCTTGACAGGCCTTGGTTTTTAAAAAAAAATAAAATAAAAATAATAATAATCGAAAGTTTTTTTGAAAAGCAAAAAAATAATGAATAAAAAAATAAAAGGGGTGGCTAATAAGGAGATAAATAAAAAAAGGGGGGCATTGATGAGCAAAAGCAAGATGGAGAGAATCGAAGACCAAAAAAAATAAGTCGAGTTCTTTGAACTCGCGAGAAAATGTAAAAGTCGGGTTTTTTTAAACTCGCAAAAAAAAGGGGAAAAAGTCGGGTTCCTTTGAGCCCGCGAAAAGAAAAGTTGAGTTCTTTGAACTCGCGAGAAGAAAAGTCGAGTTCTTTGAACTCGCAAGAAGGAAAAAGTCGGGTTCTTTGAACCCGCAAGAAGAGAAAGTCGGGGTTTTAACCCGCAAAGAAGAAAAGTCGGGTTTTTAAATCCGCAAGAAGAAAAGTCAGGTTTTTAACCCGCAAAGAAGAAAAGTCGGGTTTTTAAATCCGCAAGAAGAGAAGTCGGGTTTTTAAATCCGCAAGAAAAAAAGTCGGGTTCCTTGAACCCGCAAAGGGAAAAGTCGGGTCCATATATATGAGCCGCAAAAAAAGCAAACACTCCAACTTAAGGGGGAGTGTTCGAAAAAAATAGAAATATCACTTGGCAAGTTGGGCGTTCGTAACTTTCACGCTCCAACTTGAGGGGGAGTATTGGAGATAATTTATTCTCCATGCTCTGCTCCACCATGATCTTCCATGATTTATTCCTTCCATTATGCCCAATATTTATACCTCCAATATTTGTGCCCCATGATTTGTGTCTCCTTATTTTGTGGCTCTAGATTAGCTATTTGCCTATTTTATGTTTTCCTTTCTTGTATTTATAGAGAAGGTTATCTCCTCATTTGAATGTACCAAGTATCAATCAATCAATACCATCTTTCTTATTCTATCCCTTTACTTCTTGTACTAAAAACTACCTTGCAGTTTTGAGAGTCTCCCACTAGAAACCTAGCAGCCTCCGGCCGCAAGGCCAAACAAATAAACTCAACCTAAACACAAAACGCTTCTGCTAGAATTTTACATTGGGTGAAATGGCTTCCAGCTAAATGTAATCTTTTCTTATGGAGAGCCGGACTAAATCGGCTTCGTACGAAAGATGCTCTTCGTAGAAGAAACATCCATGTGGCTACTGCAGGTTGCGTTTTATGTGATGGATCGGAAGAGACGCTTGATCATCTTGTTGCCGAATGTATGTTCTCAAATGGAGTGTGGAGTGGAATCGCTAGGTGGTGCCATATTCCTCCGATTTTTTTGTTTTCGATACAAGACGTGCATGTTATTGCGGAGCATTCGGGTTATTCGCAGCCTAAGAAAGACTTACTTCGTGGTATTTTGGTGATAACGCTATGGCATATTTGGAAGGCTAGAAATGAGAAAGTGTTTAAGGAGACGAATGTGTCGATTGTTCAAGTGATTTCTGACATGAAGGCTCTTAGTTTTCTTTGGTTTAATAGTAGACGTAAGGGTAATGATGTGACTTGGGAGGGTTGGCGTTCTTTTGATTTTGATGTTATGTAATTGATTGTGTTTTGTGGCTATCTCCGCCTTGGAGATAGGCTGTTGTTTTTTAATGAAAGTTTCCTTCCAAAAAAACTAAACTGAAAAACAAAACACCCGGCCCCACTCCCCAAAAATCCAGAGACTTCTGATTCTATGAAGTTCGTGAAAATTTTTAGAGAATGATAACTTACACTACTAAAATCAAACTAGAATCATGAAAACAACATTGAATTGGTTTATATACTAATACTCAACCGGTAGGAACCCTTTTAGCGATGGAGTTTTATTCATTTGAAAACTTAAAAGATTGTGAAATCCCAGGGTAGTGATAATTTGAAATATTATGAAAATGAGTCAAAATTAGACTTTTTCAAAAGAAATCACTCACATTCTAATGCTTCTTCATCAACTCAAACTCCTAGATCAGCTACATACTCGAACACGTGCTTGGATGATAGACGAGCACTACTAGAAAACTTGGCTATTGTCACCAAAAGTTGTTACCTAAAAAAATGGTAGCAAATTTAGCAACCGATTTGACACCAAAATATGTATTCTAAGATAAGGTAACTAATTGGTTGCAAATTTTGACACTGTTTATTTTTGGTGGTAAATTCGTGAGAAAAATAATAAGAAAGAATTAAAAAATAACAATTTATAAAAGAAAAACAATAAACGTATTGAACTGTGACCACCTTAGCGGTAGCAAATTTAGGGACCACTTTCTCAAAACGTAATGCATATATAGATATGTATGTTCTTATTGACTTTAAACCAGCATGGATAAAATCTGAGATATGGAAAAAAATGGTTGACAATTGGAACACACCAAAGTGGAAAGCAAAGTCTTTAAGAAATAAAGAAATTAGACGTAAGGTAACCGGGGAAAACATACCCTTGGATCTCAAACCTATGTGACTGCGCAAAGAAAAGCGGTAAAAATGTTAATCGCCCTCTTTTACCATATATATACCATGTCAATATTGTCATCTTTATTAACTTCTAAGTTTTACATTTGCAGGCTAAGATAATTGGGCGTGAACTGTCACCTCATGAGATGTGGAAGCAGTCACATTGTAGGAAAGGAAGCAGACCATTAGATAAACATCTAAGTGGTAGCAGTTCGCTACTTTTGGATGTTGATTCAGATGGGGATGATGAAGAAAATCTCGTGTGGGTTGACGATAGGGCAAAGGAAACCTGGGTAAGTTAACTAATTAGTAAATCCAAACATATTTAAAAAAAACATTGAAATTTGAATAATATAGTTAAATGTTTAACCCAACAGGTTAAATATAATGATTATGTTGTTGAGAAGTACGGAAATGAGCGTAAAGAACATCCCAAATTTGATGACGACTTGTGGTACCGAGCTTCCGGGGGTAATAATAAAGGAAACGTTTATGGGTTAGGCAATGTTAGAGACTCATATGTACATGACAAAGAAGACCCCGAGGTATGTTTATTCCTTTTTACCTTGATATTAGTTTAAAATATATAAAAGAATTATTTGCTCTTTAACATAAGTGGAATCATACACATTAGTAATTTATAGTAAGATATCAAAGCTTTCTTATGATTTATGTTCGCCTTGATTCTTGTAAAGATGAGGTAGATATGGAGATTGTGATGTAGATATGATATATATCATTTCAACTTGAGCTTTGAATTATAGGTCAGTAATGAGCATAGGCACCATAAATTTTTCACCAATACTTAACTTCTTTGTCTACTTTTATGCATTTGAATTGTTTCCCATGAATATTGTAATTGTTTGGTTTGTGTTTGCTTTTTATTATCAGGTTTGATGCCATTAATGTATTGAGAATGTTTAGGAATTTCTTATTGAGTTGGTTAAACAGTCTCGGCTGATCGTTTAAGTAAAATTTTACTTTTAGTAAAAGTATAAATATATCTGAACATGTTATTTGGCTTCTAGCACTAGAATTGTAGCTCACAATTGGATTATGTTATTGTGCAACTTACTTGACCCGTTATTAATTTTAATTAATTCTGACTTCTTGATTCTATTCATTGCTTGTTTTGAAGATTGAAAAGTTGAATTTGGTTATTAAAGAGCTTGTTAAGGAAAAAGATGAAGATAAAGAAAGGTTCGAAGGAATCATTGCGAGCTTGGTGGCTGAAAAAGAAAAATATAATGCGGATAAAGAGGCGATGAACAATAGAATGGGAGAATTTGAAGCTAGGCTAACAGCTATGGGTGGAAAATAGGCTATAAACTTTTAGACATGAATGTTTTGAATTTTTTTCATGAATAATTTCGGTTATTTGATGTTTTTTTGTGTTTCTATTAGAGTCTTTTATATGATTTTAAAGTTGGAAAAACAATGACAAATTTGTTTTATATAATTTGAGATTTTGTATTATTTGATTGTTTTATATAATATAGTTTTCTTGAAATGTAATTGAATTAATAAATAAGGAAACAACCTGTCGAAAAGCTAAATGGTAGCAAATTTTCAATGAAAGTGATGGCTAAATGGTAGCAAATTTTCAATGAAAGTGGTGGCTAAATGGTTGCAAATTTTCAATGAAAATGGTGGCTAAATGGTTGCAAATTTTCAATGAAAGTGGTGGCTAAATGGTAGCAAATTTTCATTGAAAATGGTGGTTAAATGGTAGCAAATTTTCAATGAAAGTGGTGGCTAAATGGTAGTAAATTCTTAATGAAAGCGGTGACTAAATGGTTGCAGACTAAATAGTACCAAAACGGTTACAAAAAAAGGTGTAAATTTTCAATAAAAATGGTGTCTAAATGGTGGCAACATCGGTGGCTAAATGGTATCAAAATGGTAGCAAATGACCTTACTAAAATATTGTAGGAGCGGTGACAAATATTTCAACCGTTTTCGTGGTGACAAAAATATGGTAGCAAAATATAAAAGTGGTAGCTATTTGGTGACATTAGGGCAACAGAGACGTGTGTTTTTGCTACCGCATTCTCGGTTGAAAAATGGTGGCTACAGAGCAATTGCTACCGTTATGTAACCGAAAATGCGGTGACAAAAGCCTAATTTTCTAGTAGTGGAGTATGTTATGGATGTTATGAAGTTAGTGGGATGTTGAAGTATCCTGTGATCTTCAGGAATTCTTCACTCCTGTGAGTTTCTTGAATTCTACACCTCATGTGACTTTTTAACATCTGTCTCTTTCTCAAAACTTGGACTTTGTGGCGGTTTAGTTACATGAATATACTCCAAATTCATAAAACACACTCGATATTAAAAAATCAAATAAAAACTACAAACATCATACAACTTAAGGAAGAAGCAATACCTCAACACACATTATGTTAGTTGGGACCGATAGCGGCCAATAGCTCATAGTTAGGATTATTTAAATCTAATACTCCTATTGTAAATAATTAACTAGAGCTTAAGTATAGGAAGACAATTGACTATAGGAGACTTTCTCCGAAGACCATTGACATGTAAATTATTATATACCTTGTAAATGATTGAATGAATCACACACTGAATTACAAAGTGTACCATGGTATCAAACCAAAATTTCTTAAATCTCATATCCTTTCTGTTCCCGTTTCCCTCCTTTGACCGAACCATGGACCCAAAAACACACCTTGCTATTACTGTCTCCAACATCAAAACATTCATCCCTATAACCCTAGAGATGGAAACCAGTCAATACTCATCTTGGGCTAAACTCTTCAAAATTCATTGTTGCGCGTTTCAAGTACTCGATCACCACTCCCCTCGTGTTGCTAACCCTCTCGTTGCTGCCTCAACTGAAGCCACTGCCACCAACACTACTGATGATGATGCAAATATGATTAAATTGTATCAATATAATGCATCTATAAACTTGAACCAAATGATTTACCGGTAAACAAAAGTAAAGCAATGCAGACATCCAAATAGATCCATTTTAGCATGCTAAGAATTATGAGAAGGCTAGAAAAGGCCATCAAAGTCTGCATAATAGATATGTGTTGTCTAACAAAAGATCAAAGGGTTGTAAATCCTACTAAGAATTGTAAAAAGGCAAGAGAACGCGGTCAAAGTCAGCCTAGTACACCTATTTTGGCAAACAAAAGAGCAATATTCGGTAATTAAACAATAAACATTAATTTTAAATTGGTTTTGGACACCCAAGGTTAGGCCCCAAATATTTAGTCACGAATGATTTAACAAATGATCTTAATTTCACAAATATTAAGTTAATCTGTGGGTCAAACGGGTTGAGTGACAGGTCAAAACATAAAGAAATGGTTCAACCTAAATGGGTAAATTAGAAAGTTGAGTACCTTGCTTTAAACGTGCAATTTGACCTTTTTATTATGGGGACCGGCCAGATTATCCTTGCTTGGGTTTGGCCTACTCGTTGAGCATGCTATGCCATGTCAGACCGGGAAACTTTTGGCCTACTCTTCGTGCAATTGTTTTTTTTTTTTTCATTAAGCATTCCCTGTAAGTATGTGACATCAAATTATACAACAAATAATCATTCTTGTAATCTATAATTTATAGATATCATATCATGCTATTTTTGCTATTTTCCTTAAGAACAATTGATGATAATTGATAGCCATGTTATGACGATGAATTCTACAAACCTTTTCTACCCGGACATTCCCGGTTTTTGCCAGCTCCTCCGTTTCTTGATATACGGTCATCAGACTAACCTTGAGGATGTGTTTAGCACATCTAACTTTCATCATTTGAGCAGAGATCCCATAATGGAGGCAAGTGCTTAGTACCATCTGTAATCTAACCCTCAATCAAAATGCCCCTAAATATTTGCAGATGACATCCTTTTAATACAAAATTTCAGTAGCTTGACTAACTTCAACTATGTAACCACACGCAACCTTAAATATAATTAAATAACAATGACTACTTCTTTCCTTAGGGTATTATTATTAAGAAGTGAAGTATATTTTACATCACTTAACCTTCAACTTTGGAATGAACATGAATGTTTTCAAACAAATACACTATCCCGATAAAATTATTAAACAAAACATGAAACCTATAGTGACCCTTGATGAGGATAAATCGTTAATGAGATAAAATTCCAAAATTTGTTATAGAATGAGCAAGATTTCCTTATTTCAAACAAAACCATAACAAAATGTTGAACAATAACACAATATCCCAAATCATTTCTTCACCTGATTGAAACCCTAATTAAAAAAATGCAAAACAAACAAATGATACCTAATAAAAGGTATGCAAAATGATTTCATCCCCAAATAACTAATATATAGGTTTCTACGATGGAGACAAGTAACTTTTAAAAACCCTAATCAAAACATAAAACACAAATCAAATAGAACACAATTCAAAATGATAGACCTTATGATCTATTGAGAGATCAATAATAACAACGTTCCTACAAAGCACTGCACACGAATCTCTTTGTGGTTGGATATGACGATCTTGCCCGGAGCAACTACCGCAACGACGACATCGCACTGTGGAGTTTGATCAGAAAAGTGGAGATGATTGGTGCAAGAGTTTTGGTTACAAAATTAAACAATTTGAATGTTAGCTTCAATTTAATATTATTAAAATACAAAAATCGAAAATGATAAATGGAAGATCAAGAATCATCTTTAAGGAGAGGACGACTGATTAGGGTATCTTCAAAATGGAATATCAGCCTCGATTTATAGAAAGGATTTGTTTTTTGTTAGGTTTTGTGGGCATAATCAGGAAAAAATTAAAGAAAGCGTGTAAAGGAAGTCCATGTTTTGTTTAGTAACCGTAAGAATTGCAACACGTAAAGTTTACCTGGATTTGATTCAGTAAGTAGATGATTGAAGTTAGCACACCTTTTCTTTTCTCATGCTGCATTGTTGATCCCAATCTCTCTCTTTCTCTCATCTCTTTGTCTCTCTATATTTGTTTTCAAATCATGTTACAGGAAGAAGAAGTGGAAATTAGGGTTTACAAATAAGTTTGTTTCTAAAAATGGGGATCGGCCATAATTATAGTCATAAAAGATCCACTTTTTCTCAAAACTGGTAATTGGGAATGAGCGGGAAAAAAAGCTTAGAAGCCCCCATAAGGTGCCATGTGTCCCAAAATTGCTTTCATTTATATATGGGGAATTGGAATTAAATAATCCTAACTTTGTCGGGTTGGAAGACAATAATCCTAACTTGAAAATTGGAATCTAATAGGCCTAACTTGTCTTGGTTTTTATTTCACTGGACAAAAACTAACTAGGGTTACCCCAGTTAGTTTCCTACCTCATTTTTTTTTGCCAAACTGGACATCTTTTACACATCATATGCCAACGTGGCATACCACATAGGCAGAAAGGTAACTGGGTTAACCCTAGTTAGTTTTGATCTAGTGAAATAAAAACCCAAACAAGGTAGACCTGTTAGATTCCAATTTTCAAGTTGGGATATTGTTTTCCAACATGACAAAATTGAGATTATTTAAATCCAATTCCCCTTTATATATTATATTCATAATAAACGAAAAAGGGTGTACCACATAGCACTAGGTGAGTCCCTCTCACCTCTTGATTTCCCTCTGAAAGTTTTTTTCTCTCATGTGCATGCCTCATGCACTTCCTCACACAATTTTTAAACACTAATAACTTTTATATACAACATTTTTTTTAAATAAAAACTACAACAAATTAACGAGCGTTTTGTTACCTTTCTAACCGGTACCATAGTGCTATACAAAAAACAAAAAATAAATGACTTTTTTTGTGGATTTTGTTCATGCAGAAAAAAACACGTGTTGAGATACATTAATCATATCTAGGCAAGTCACTAACATGTTAAGATAGTATATATGTTTTTGAACCTATTATTACATATATGAACTCCCTAACTACATATAATTCACAGATGTAGTCAGCCCGGTAAGAATTTGATTTCTTTTATTTTACATCAACTAAGTTGATCAATGATAGGTCACTGCTAATTAAGTACGTAATGTGCATGGTTATTGAATTGTGTAATATTAACAAAAGAAGCTTTGAAAACATGTAAATATTGATACACATACAAGTTTGATCAACAACATGTATATATATCTAACACATACCTTTCATGTATAGTCAAAACTAGAAAAATAAAAAAGTGCACACGTATAATTAGAAGTAGATTTTACAGGTTATGATCCTATGGAAAAAAAATTCCTAAAGAAACGACATATTCCTTTTACAACAGAAACATTTTGTCACTTCATATTAGATTTGTCTACCTCGGAAACCTCCTGGTGGATAATCTAGTCAATAATATATATATATATATATATATATATATATATATATATATATATATATGGTAGGGATCCTAAGAGAACCAACCTCTATTTGAGAACCGAGAGAACCATTCTGGGCCACACATTTCATATAAAGGCAATTTTTTTTTTTTTTTGCTTTAATCGCACATTTTTATGCAAGGAATTTTTTTTTAGTTTTTTGATTTCTTTTCATTTATACATATGTGTATATGGCAATTATACATATGTGTATATCTATACTATATTATAAAGCATTTGATAAAGACGTCTTAAAACTTAAGAAGTATAAATTTATTTGCTAATAATACAACATACAATGCATATAATAACTACCTTTTGGGGGTAGATTTGTCTTTTAAAACACTACATTTAATCAAAAGAAAGTCAAGTGTCAAGAGATGTTTATGAGGGCTCATGAAATTAATTCTACAATTGCTTTAAACACATAAAATAGAAAACATATGAAAAAACAATTTATAATGCTACATGTTTTGTTATAATCTTTTATATAAGATTAGGTACTTTATAAAACTTAAAGTTCTACAAGAAATCAAAATCGAGAAATCAATAATAAACAATGCATTTTTAATCATGAAGTAACTGTTTGAATTCTGAAACTATTACGTTATATCCATACACCTGAACATAGCTAATATGATCTAAACTATAGGGTCTTTGGATTCTATGACCGGAGAAGAAAATTTTTGTTTATAATTATTTCAAACAAAGGTATGGTTAAATTCATAGTAGCTATGTTCATTATCAAATTTTAAAAACAAAAGAAAAACTATATATTTCATTGGTTTGTTAATGATACGTTATAAAGAAAAACAATTTTTTACCACTTATGTTAAAAATAACTATTTAAGATACTTTATAATATAAATTTTATCTTCAATATGTTATTGAGATTTACGCTATACATTGAGTGATACAAAGAAATAATATATTGCTTATAAAAGCTAAAAAAAGAAAGGTGCAAGATCCTTCAATGTCATTCTTTTGTAATCCATCGTATCGGTTACAATAATATCATTATCATTTAATGGATCATCACACCTGTTTATATGGAAACTTTTTTATTGATTTTGAATCAGTATTCTTTTAAAGTACCTTAGTCTTTCGATTTAGTCAAATCAACCTACTGAGAATTATTATATCAAAGACCTTCTCAGATCAAAAGATTGAGATAACATTACTCATAGTCTTAATCAAAAGTTTTGGTTTTGGCTATGACTCAAAGCCAATCTGAACCGAAAAACAGTGTATGCACACCTTAAAATCACCAATCAAAGTGTTGTGGTCCCCGCCGCAACGCGCGGGCAAACCCATTAGTAGCAATTATACATATGTGTATATAACATTTTTCAGCTATACATATGTGTATAAAGCAGCGATTAAAGCAAAAAAAAAAATTGCCTTAGAGAAATTTATGGTCCAGAATGGTTCTCACAGTTCTCAATTTGGGAAAAGGTTCTCATTTGAACCAAATCCTATATATATATAATTAAATATATACACACAAATTATAGTTACATTTATAGTTTTATACATACAACTTTAGCGGGTTTGACCCAATACATGTAAACATGCAATTATATTTATACTTAGTAGCACAATCAACCCAATGGTAATTTAACACTAAGTTCAATACTAAAACCCTAAGTTGTGAAGCAACAGTCTTGAATTTATCCTCTGGTTAGTCATCAGTGGTCAATTGCTCCCTGCTATTACTCTACGGAACAATGCGGCAACTCTTCTCTGTAGTATGCTCATCGCCTCACTGGCCTCAACCTAAGCCTCATTCTCGGACAATTGAACCTCAGGCTTAGTGTCATACTCAGACAGTCGAAGCTCTGTCTTCACCTAACAATGGAATCATTAAAGGAAACATTCCAAATTTATCGTTTTTCTGCTTAGTTGTAAACGAGCCAAGCACGATCAAATGTCTCCTCTGTTCGGTTTGGCTCGTAAACAACCCTAGTTCTTCTATTCACATGATTGTCACCACATGTTAGTAAGACCCCTAACAATACGCACAAACAAAAGTGTCATGACTCATGATTATCTCTGAATGCAAGTTAAGCTTATATTTTTGTTTGTGTTCAGAAGGTACAAATTGACAGAAAAGAATTCCCATTTTTGAAATGTCAATATTGTTTATACTTTATTTCAAGTGAGTTATTAATGCTACTGATGATAATTTTCATGATTTTATGATTCTTCAAATACAATGTTTCAAAATTAGTTGAAAAAATAAAATCTCTGTATATTCTTTATCACGGATAATTGTATGTATAGTTATATTTTTTGTGCTCTTCACGAGCTTCTCAATATACTGTGTGTTGAAATGTGAATTTGCAGCTAAATAACAAATTACAAATTATAGTTACGTTTATAGTTTTACACATACAACTTTAGTGGGGTTGACCCAATATATGTAAACATACAATTACATTTATACTTAGTAGCACAATCAACCAAGTGATAATTTAACACTAAGTTCAATACTAAGACCCTAAGTTGTGAAGCAACAATCTTGAATTTATCCTCTCATTAGTCGTCCGTTGTCAATTGCTTCCCGCTATTACTCTACACAACAATGCGACAATTCTTCTATGTAGTATGTTCATCGCCTCACCGGCCTACAACCTAAGCCTCAATCTCGGACAGTTGAACCTTAGGCTTAGTGTCATACTCGGACGGTTGGACCTCAGTAGTCACCTAACAGAAACATTAAAGGAAACATCCCAAATTTTTGTCCGAATCACTCGTCGCTCGCTGAAATAAATGTGCGTTTGAAAAATGCTCGCTTGTTTGTAAATAAGCCAGGCACAAGCAAAGGTCCGCTCAGTTTAGCTCGGCTCGTGAACAACCCTAGTTCTTCTATTCACATGATTGTCACCACATGTTAGTAAAACCCCTAACAATACCCACAACCAAAGTGTCATGACTCATGATTACCCCTAAATGCAAGTTAAGCTTGCATTTTTGTTTGTGTTCAGAAAGTAGAAATTGACATAAAGGAATTCCCATTTTTGAAAGGTCAACATTGTTTATACTTTATTTCAAGTGAGTTATTAATGCTACTTTCATGATAATTTTTATGATTTGATGATTCTTTGAATATAGTGTTTCAAAACTAGTTGAAAAAAATAAAATCTGAGTATTCTTTGTCACGGATAATTGTATGTACAGTTATATTTTTTGTGCTCTTAATGAGCTTCTCAATATACTATGACTTGTCCAAAATAAAGTTAAAGTGAAAGAAATATTGGTACTAAAAGTAGCGTGTTTGTAATAGAAGTTGAAAAGAAGAAACCAGATGAAACGCTTGAGATAATCTCAATCCATCAGTACTTGTAATGCCAATCAAAATTGGCTCGTTTTATGGATTTATGATTTAACTGCAAACCATTGACTCGGTCATCCATGTCTTAACTTGTCATTTTGCTTTGTGTGTGTGAAATGTGAATTTGCAACTAAACAAATTACAAAACATATGATTGCAATTTTTTTTTTTTAGAGGCAAACATCACTCCACCATAATACTTCTAAATTTACATTTACACCTTACCCAAGACTTAAACTTGGGTCTTCTCCAAAAGAAGCTTTGCTTCTTACCCATAGTCACCTAAATCGCGGTTCGCTTCGGTACAGGAACGCAGTACAAATAAGCAATTCGCTAGGCTGGACAAATTTGGTACGGAGGGGGGTAGACTCATTTCGGTACGATCCGGTACGATGTACCTTGGAGTTTAGTACGATGCAGAGAATTTTTTTTTTTAAATAGCTATTTATAAACTACTTTTATAAATACATAAATTAATTTTACCTTTTTTATGTAAAAGTTTACAAGTTTAGGGTCTAGATGTAAACTATTGAAAGATAAAGCGTTAAATGTTTAAATTCCTAAACTTATCTAACCCTAAAATGCCTAAACACAAAAGTTAAAAACAACCGCTCTTCTTCTTCTTCTTCCTGGTAAGTTTTTACTGTTTCTTCTTCTTTATGGTTTCCAAGAACAACTCTCACTCTCAAAAACCCTTCAATCGATTAAATTCGCAATTTTAGGTCTAACTGCAGCGACGAACCATCACAATTGGATCATGATTTCTTGATCATAAGGAACGATGAACCATCACAATCGGAGCGACGTACCATGAGCGACCGGTATGATATCGAATTCCAATTGGGTACAGGTCGTACCAATACGAAATTCGTGGTTACTTGAGCGAATTCTATGACTATGTTCTTACCACTAGGCTACAACCTAAGTGGTACATGTTTGCAATATACTTTATTATTTTGATGAAAGATGATTGTAATAAAGATAAAAATAGTGACAGGATTTGGGTTGCTGAGATAATTTGGAAATTTATTTTAGTTTTTCTTTAGCAAAATGAGTGATTTTTGGCTAAATTCCATTCCCCGAGTGGTCACAAATTCTCATCAATCAAGACCCTAACAACACGCATAGACAGGATATATAGTGACATGAATGGAATGAATCTATATCTATAATAACGCAATCATGTTGTGTGGCATGACATTATATTAGGTCCTCTCATCCCTTGAGTGACACATGGCATTAGGTTAGGTCCTCACACCCCTTGAGTGACACGTGACACTATGTGAGGTCACCCCCCACCCCTCTTATTTCTTTCAAATGTTTTTTTGTTATGTCATGATAATTTATTAATTATGTCTAGGCAAGTTACTAATAATGTTAAAACCAAGAAATATAAATTATATTTTCATCAAGAGCAGAATAGGTTAAAACGATCTTCAAGACTACCGTCTCAATCACGTCCTGCAATGGTTGTTTCTGCCTCTGCTCCTCATCAAAACGTATATTTTCTTTTTAATATACATTTTCATTCTTATTCACGAGATTAAAATTGTTGTTTTCTCATATTGTAGTACATTAATTTCTATATATATTACATCATTACACATCTTTTATCACATTCTATTAGAATTGTCTATCCCATGAATCTTCCAAATATAGTGAAGTATCAAAGATTGTTTATTATTGCTTTTTAAGTTAAACATATAAATAACAAATATGATTTTAAACATTTGTTTAAAAATATAACTTTGTATTCAATTTCTTAAGACAAAATTCATTTTTAAATTCAATATTTCATATTTATCGACAAGAGAAAGTATAAAGTCTTGACAATGCACTATTTGTTCTATTGCGAAACAAATATCAAAACTATATTTGCATATTATAAGAAAAAAATGGAACAAATGCATCATAATAGATATGTTAAGTTGACTATAAATTTACTTTTTATTAATAGAGGGAATTTCTTACATTTTGGTCATATGAGGTTAAGAGCTAAAAGGTCAAATATCTTGTCTAGGGTCAAACTACAAAAGTCAACTTCTATGTGAGATGCAGAAATGAAAATGCCAATGTCCATATTATTGTCAAATATGCAAAGCTCAACTGTCATAAGGAGCTTGGCTCAATCCGAAATCGGGATTTGTGGTTAACAGTCAAAATGCAAAACTTATTGCATCAAAACAATATGAAAATAAAAATTGAAAGTCATTGATGATCTTGTTTGATATTAATTACTGTTATGAAGGCTGTAATTTGCTAAATGAAATAAAAATATAAATTAGCATTATTGATGATGTCAAAGTTGATTAGATATAAACTAAAAAATCTGGAAAGAAGGTCAAAATGGATTGTAGATTAAGTTGGCTAAGTTTAATAGAATAGTTCATATGGCAAAAAGGAATTTTGGAAATAAGCGGATGTGGGTTAGCAGACCTGGATCATGATAATGCTTGGGCTGACGTTTATTTCCTGATATCGGCATAATAGATTATACTCAATGAATAAGAAATGTGTTGGTAATTTGAAGTGAACAGATAATATGTTGACTTAATAAACTGGAAATGTTGGGTTCACTGCTGGAATAGATAAAATTTAGTGCTGAGGGTCAAACCAAGTCAACAATTGGGAAATGACTATAGCTCATTGTCAACGTTAACCGTTTATGTGTGGATTGTGCGTTTTCTCTTTCCCCATCACTAGCAACAAAGAACGGTTTCATCTATACAAAATCTTTCAGTTCAGCCATAATTAATCTTTGAGAAGGTCTAAAAAATGCATCATTACCAAAACGACTATATGGTTTTAGGTTATAGGGCAAAGTATGAGGTTGAAAGAGTTGTAATTTACTCAAGTTTGAACTAAACAAAAGTGTTGAATCCAAGATAAGAGTCGGTTTAAACTTAAGCCTGGAAAATGATTGGGTTGGGTAGGGTAGGGTAATGTAACGGGTCATACAGGGTTTAATCAGAAACGGGTCAGTTTGGTTTGGGTCAAAGACAGTTTTTTTAATCAAAATGAGTTCGGGTGATATAGGGAGTCATATTAAAAATTCTGAATAGTAGATCATTATTGCTTTAACTATTGATATTAGTTATATAAATACAAACTTGTTTCTTTATTTATTTGTTTATATGTAAATTATGAATACTTGTATTAGTTTATATGGAAATAAGCGGATATGAGTTAGCAGACCTGGATCATGATAATGCTTGGGCTGACGTTTATTTCATGATATCGGCATAATAGATTATACTCAATGAATAACAAATGTGTTGGTAATTTGAAGTGAACAGATAATATGTTGACTTAATCAACTGGAAATGTTGGGTTCACTGCTGGAATAGATAAAATTTAGTGCTCATTGTCAACGTTAACCGTTAAGTCAGAATGTTATAATCTGAAAATGGGTCGAAATGGATCAAGAGGAGGCTGCAAGTTATCTACAAATGGGTCAATTTGGATCAGAGTGAAAGGCTGCATATGAGATCAATACATCCGGGTCAGAAGACACCAAAGACAGCAGCAAATTACAGTTGACAAA
Organism: Ambrosia x helenae; assembly: GCA_030844895.1. Taxonomy (NCBI): domain Eukaryota; kingdom Viridiplantae; phylum Streptophyta; class Magnoliopsida; order Asterales; family Asteraceae; genus Ambrosia; species Ambrosia x helenae. The sequence goes on along the minus strand of CM061230.1, from coordinate 6,605,763 downwards.
CGAAAATATTGAAGGCTGCAAGTTCACAGAAAAGACTGTTATACCCTTACGGTTATAGTAGTTATTTTGGCGTCAAAACTGATTCAAAACGGTGGGAAAACGTAACCAACATTCGAAGATAATCATTCTGATTGTTATCCTTAATACAATACATAAGTTTCCATAAGGTACTAAGATTGTTATCATATTTATAGGACAATTGTTATCCTTAATACAATCCATAAGTTTCCGAAAAGTTTATATTCTTGTTCTTAGTTTTCTGTTTTCTGTCCAACATTCGAAGATAATCATTCTGATTCATCATAATCTGTTCTGTTAATCAAACTTTGATCTTATATTCATATTGTTTCTGTTCATTATGATCTGTTGCATATCAGAATCAATTGCCAACATTAACTAATTTGTTGAGCTGATGATTCTAGTGGAACACCAAATTAACATAAGCATATATTGTCTAACAAAAGCATTGAAACCAAATTAACAGAAGCATCTATTGTCTGCTCTGAAAACATTACTGTGTATTAAGAAATTAAACAACACAATGCGAAACATATATCTGTATCTCTTAACAAAAGAGTGAGAAAGTCCCAAGTAAAATCAAACAAATACCATGAGATAAGAAGTAAATAACAAATATATGTACACACGTACCAACATCATATAACACATATACGCCTTACAAATATAGAATCCTAAAAGCAATATCAAAATGAAAAACAAGCAATGATAATATGTATGTGAATTACTAGAATTCTACTGGATCTATATGGCTTCTCTTCATCTATTCATCTTGTTAATTCTTACCATGACTGCAACGTGTATCTTGTCAATGGTGTCCGCAACATACACGAACAGATTACGTCTCCATCGCTTCTTCAACACTAAAACTACAATAACACCCCAAAACCCTGTTGCAAAACCACATGTTATGTCCATATAAAACCATAACTTGTTGGGTTCATCAGTGGCTTCATATTTGCTATTGGCTTTTGTGGTTGGGTCTTCATGATTGGAACAATTCTTTGGCAACGGAGCTCCACACAGATCTTTGTTCCCTGCATATATTGATGGATCGATGAGGGTCTGTAACTGACTTCCTGTCGGAATTCGGCCCGACAAGTTGTTGTTTGACAAATTCAAATGGCTCAAAAAAGTCAAAGCTGCAATGCTCGCAGGAATGAAACCTTCCAACTTGTTTGCTGATAAATCGAGAGAAATTAACGATGTCATGTTTCCGATGTGATCTGGAATGCCTCCGCTGAGATGATTATTAGACAAATTTAGACCCACCAACTCACAAAGTGCAGTTAACTCTGCAGGTATATCTCCAACAAGTTGATTGCTTGAAAGGTCCAAGTTAGTGACAAAAGACCATGTACTCGTATATTCAAGAGAAATGCCTTGTATTACCTCAATCAACCCCTCATAGCTCCTCCAAAACTCTCGAATATCAGTAGGTTTGTCAACCATACCTTGCAATTCTCCTAGACAATGAGGGATTGTTCCTGTAAAGCTGTTGTGCGCAACATCCAAAACTTGAAGCTCTAAATTTTTGCACAGAGACCAAGGAATTTCTCCAGTGAAGTTGTTGTTGTGCAACCTGAAAACCATCAATGAATTCATTTTTTCTCCAATCGATTCCGGTATTTTTCCGCATAACGCATTATCACCCAAATCTAAGAATTGTAAATAACTTAAACTCCAAATTTCTGCTGGAAGCTTACCACTAAAGTTATTATCATTCAAGTTCAATGAGAATAATGATGACATGTTCCCTATTAAACTTGGAATCGTGCCACTTAATCCATTTGAGTTTAATTTCAAGAATCCCAAATTAATTAGATTCTTAAAACATTTGGGAATTTTCCCTGTTATCCTATTTCTGGAAAGATCAAGATAAGCTATCCCTTTCCACTTGCACAAGGACCTTGGAATCGACTCATTGAAAAGGTTATTTTGTAGAAATAAGGCAGGAGCATCATCAGGTGAATAAAATCCAGATTCCCAGCTTGGAAGGTTGGTTAATGGTCCGCTAAGGTTGTTGTGGGAGAGTTCTATGAAAGGAATGAAGGGCATCTTTCGCAACCACGTGGGCAGAGGTCCTGAAACTGTTGCATTAGACAACACTAGTCTTTGAAGTTTTCTCTGATTTTGAAGCCATTGTGGAAACCCATTTTCAATCTTGCAAGAACTGAGATCAATTCTTATTAACTGGAATGGAGGCAGCCACTCACTTGAAACATTGAATGTCAACTTACTGTTATAAGCTGCATCCAAGTCCTCCAACATTGAAAGGTTAGCAAAATGGGATTCATAAACTACTCCTTCCAAAGAATTATTATAGACATCAAGAGAACGGAGCTTGGAGAGTTGCCCAATTGAAACCGGAATGGTCCCACTTAACTTATTGTCGTATAGATACAAAGCTGTTAAAGCAGCTAATCTTCCAATGGATTCTGGAATGGGACCTGTTAAGTGGTTAGAAGATAGATCTAACAGTTGGATGTTAGAAAGGGTAGTAAGATTATGAAGAACATGAGATAGAGGTGTCTCTTTCAGGTTACAACCTGACAAGTGGAGCTCTAATAAAGAAGGGCTCATGCTTAGCAACTTTAAAAAGCTGGATGAAAAGTTTAATGCAGCACCAACAGGATATGAAAGATCCAGGAATTGTAAGGATGTCAAGTTTTGAAAAAAGCGAGGGATTTTGTCTGTGAAAATGTTCCTGCTAAGATCCAGTTGTTTGATGTTGGAAAGTTTAGAGCTAAAATTACGAAGTGGGCTTCGATCGTCAATCAAAAGACCACAATCTGACAACCCTAACACTTTTAATGAAGGAGCCATGTAAAGCCACACATCAAAGATTTTTGCTCCAGTAAGATTCACATTACTTAAGTCAAGATAAGCAAGTGACGAAAGGCCGGATATCCAGGTAATATCATGTGACGAAAGGCCGGAAAGCCAATTAAGATCAAGAATCTTTAAATGAGAAAGATTTCCAATGTGATAAGGAATAATACCAGAAAAATATGAATTGGAGAGATTGAGGTAAGTGAGTTGGTTCAAGGATCCAATGAACTCAGGGACCCGATTTCCTCGAAAATCATTCCCACTCAAGTCTAAGTATTTTAGATGCCTCAACTCTCGTAAAGAAGTGCTCAACTTTTTACTAACTAAGTATTCTCTATAAGAAGTAAGGAGATCACCTCTGAGATGAAGACTTTCAACATTTCCAGTGACACCATCACACGTGACTCTTTCCCAGCGGCAACAGTCATCGCCAACCCATGATGACAACATATCATATGATGGCGATATATCATGGCCAATGGTGACGCTATGTTTGAACTCGAGAAGAGCTAGGCGCTCATGCTCAAAGCAAGCTGCAGTGCTATTTCTATTTGGAGCAGCCAAAGATTTTGTGGTTACAACCAAAATAATAGTTAAAATAATAAAATGGAGCCCCAAACCCCATTGATAACACATTATATAATCTCACAAACAGTGATTAAGCTTGAAAAAAAAATTATGAAATGTAAAGATGGATTATTATGATGTAGCGATGGGATTTGAGATTAACCAAACAAGTTCATTTATAGATCTAGAAATGATGGAAAAGTGTAACCATGGAAGACTTGGAAGTCAATAGGAAAGATTGTATCCACAAATTAGTAATCTTAGGGTCCTACTCTGTTTTTCCATGTCTTCAGGCAGCAAACATTGAATTCAACATCCCCTGAAAACGACAGCGACGACAGATTTGAAACAAATCTGCAAGATGGTGCGGCAGTGGAGGTGCTGATGTTCTGGTGCAGCCTGCTATGTGGCTGTGCTGTGGTGGCGAGAAGGAACGGTGGGTTGCGACGGCTGTGATGCTGGTGACAGAGAGAGAGAGAAGAGAGAGTAGAGGCGGTGGTACGATGGTGGTGGAACCATGATGGTGGTGGGGGTTGTGTAGGGATAAGAGAGAGAGAGAGAGAGAGTACAGGAGAAAGTAAGCTCTGTTAAATGGGAGGACTGTGCAATGAAATAACATTTTATTAATTTATTTATAATTGTGTTTATTTTATTATTATTATTTTGACTAAACGTCTCCATTTCTTCTTTTTGTTTGTGGCCACAAGTAACTATTTGGGAGCTCAAAATGTCAAGAGTATTTTTAATGGAGAGCTTGTGTACAGTTCACTTCACTGGTGTGGATGGATCAAGTCCATGGAAATCTGGTATTGAAGGAGAAAGAAATGTGTTGGTCTGTCCGGTATACGGAACGGACTAGTCCAAAGGTGTTTGAGGTGGGACTAGCGTGTATTTTAATATTAAAAAAGTAAAAAAGTTTGTGTGTGGGATATAAATTAAATAAGAGGAAATGTAAGTGATTAGGTGAAGGTTTGGAATGATTTACCGTTAGAGAAAAAAGTGGGTTGTGCTTTGGAATGATGTGGCATGGTGATGTGATGGTTTGAAATGGTTTGTTGGGTGTTGTATTTTGGATGCTTTCAGTGGGGTTTGGGCTCCATTTTGTTTTTGTAACTGTTTTTTTTATGTGTTGCGACCACAAATATATGTATGACCTAGGGGTGTTTACGAGCCGAGCCAACTCAAGCTCTGGCTCGATTTGGTTGTAAACCGAGTCGGCTCGGATTTGAAACTGAGCTAAAAATCAAAGCTCGAGCTCGGCTTGTTTGGATCAAATTTAAAAACAAAAAAAAAGAAAAAAAGTCTTTCAAATAGTTTAAAATAGGGAAATTGAATTTTAACATCCTGAACTATTGACTATTGGCCGGTGATACACTGAACTACAAAATTGTTCACCACCACCCTGTACTTTCAACTTTTTTGGCTTGTGTCACCCTCAGACTAACCTTAGTTTTTTTTGCTGATGTGGCCATTTTTCCTGATACGGCATGATGCCACATCAACAAAACTGGCCACGTCACCATGCCACATCAGCAAAAATGGTCACGTCAACAAAAAAACTAACCATGGTTAGTCCGAGGGTGACACATGAAGTTGAAAATATAGTGTGGTGGTGAACAATTTTGTAGTTCGGTGTGTTAGCGGCCAATAATCAATAGTTGAGAGTGTTAAAATCCAATTTCCCTTTAAAATATTATTCAATAGTTAAAATAGCACATTTAAATAAGTTTAACCTAATACATTACAAGCTAAAATCAAGTTAAAGCAAATACAAAATAAATTTTAAATTTCCATGAAATACAGTATAATTTCATAAATATACAAATTAACCCCGTGAATAAGCAATAGATGTCCGATTGAACTCCTAAACACTGACCTCTTTGAAATCAAATGCACTATTGAGTTTGATAACTTGAGTACTTGGACAATTATCATTATGCGACGGTTTATTAAAATAACTGTTGAAATTCTTCTCCCCTCCCCCCCCCCTCTCTCCCTCCTTTGCATTTTCGTTTGAACATTTGAAGATTCCGATCAATCCTTTAAGTTTTCCAGAGACTCCTTTGAAGATTCCGACAGATCTTCAAGTTTTCCGGCAAAATTCAAAATTTAAGAACTCTCTCAATCCACTTTCTTTCTTTTTATAATATGTTTGCCCTTCTTCGTTTAATTCTAAACATGTCGAATACTTAGACGAAGAGCAAGAATCCTCCTGTAGCCATGGTCGATGCTACAATCAAGTGGAGGAGGGACTCATTTGAACATTTCTTAGAACTGCACGAGATACCGATGAGTTGGGAGCCAACACTCCTGACCGATGGTGAGACTGTACTGGACTCCGGTTCGGGTCGGATGGCCCTCTACGCCACTCACTTCCGGTTTGCCGGGTTCCAACTGCCGGCCACCAGGTTTGTGTGTGACATGTTGCTTCGTTATTAGTGTCACTTAACTCAAATTTAAAAAGAAAAAAGAAAAATAGCCTATCAAAATTCAATAGTTTGAAATATTATTCGATAGTTAAAATAGTACATTTAAAATAAGTTCAACCTAATACATTACAAGCTAAAATCAAGTTCAATCAAATACAAAATAAGCCTCAAATTTCAACGAAATACAGTATAATTTCATAACATACGAATTAACCCCCTGAATAAACAATAGATGTCTGATTAAACTCCTAAATACTGACCTCTTTCAAATCAAATGCACTATTGAGTTTGATAAATTGAGTACTTGGACAATTATAATTATGCTACGGTTTATTAAAATACTTGATTGGTTGTAAATTCAATCTCAAGCACACAATCTCTATACTACTATGAACAAATATTAAGTATGTAACATGTCCCCTCCTCTTTTTTAACACTTTTATAGTATATTATATGTATATAAAAATAATATATATTAAAAATTAGAATTATCCGAGCCAAACCGACTATCTCGGCTCGTTACGATCCGAGCCAAGCTAGGCTCACTTTCTAACCGATCTGAGCCGGCTTGACTCACTTTCAAACCGAGCCATATTGAACGAGCCTTTTTCCAGCTAAATCCGAGTGAGCTTCGAGCAAGCTCCGAACCATGAGCTTTTTGGACAACCCTAGTATGACCTGTTACATGACCGTACCTAACCCAATCATTTTGCCTAGTAAACCAACTCTTATCTTGGATTCAACACTTTTGTTTAGGTTAAACTTGAGTAAATTACAACTCTGTCAACCTCGTAATATAAAACATGTAGCCATTTTGGTAATGATGTATTTCTACTAGACCTTCTCAAAAGCTGAACTGGAGAATTTTTAAAGATTGAAACCGTTCTTTGTTTCCCAACTGTTTCAATGAGCTTTAGACATTTTCCAATTGTTGACTTTTTTCAAGTGTCCATGTCCCTTATTTATGAAATTCCCTTGATACTCACTAGTAAAAGCTAGAAAGGTTTCTGTGAATTATTATTGATGAATAATATGAATACAATGAGCCCTTTATATAGGCCGAGATAACAATGAAACCCTAGCTATAAATAAGGAAACAATAAACATTCTAAACATAAGATAAAACCAATTGTAAATACAATACAATTCTTATTATTATGTCGGCTAAGACTCCCCCGCAGTTCGAGCGGACGTAGGACAGACGCTCAAACTGGATTGAAATGATTCAAACAATTGTCTTGAAATCCCCTTCGTAAAAATATCCGCATATTGTAAGGAAGACGGTACATGTAAAACGTGAATGTCACCAACTCTGACCTTCTCCCGAACAAAATGAATGTCAATCTCGATATGCTTAGTTCTCTGATGTTGTACCGGATTATCCGAAAGATAAACGGCAGACACATTGTCACAGTATATGACCGAGGCACGAATAAGCGGGAGATGTTATTCAAGAAGTAGGTTTCGAAGCCATGTAGCCTCTGCAACGGCATTTGCAACACCACGGTATTCAGCCTTTGCACTCGAATGAGAGATAGTAGGCTGACGCTTGGAGGACCAAGAGACCAAATTATCTCCAAGAAATACACAGTAGCCGCTCGTAGATCGGGAGAATCTGGGCAGCCGCCCCGATCAGCATCAGAATAGGCGACCAAAGAATGTGTATTAGACTTAATAATGCGAATGCCATAGTGAATCGTGCCTTGGATGTAGCGGATGATCCGTTTCAGAAAAGCATAGTGAGGATCTCGTGGCTCGTGCATGAATAAACAAACCTGATGAACTGCATACGAAATGTCTGGACGGGTGAAGGTGAGATATTGAAGAGCACCTGCAAGGCTACGATATAATGTAGGATCATGAAATAAAGACCCATCAGACGCACTAAGCTTCGAAGAAAGATCAACTGGAGTAGCACATTGTTTACAGGTCGTCATATTGGTCGTGAGATAATATCTTTGGCATATTGGGCTTGGTCCAGAAATAAACCTGTAGCATCCCTCGTAACTTTAATACCTAGAAAGTGGTGTAGAGGGCCCAAGTCTGTCATAGCGAACTCTCGTGAGAGTGTCGAGATAATATCAGACAAAAAAGAAACTGACGACGCCGTAAGGACGATGTCATCCACATATAATAACAAGTAAGCAAGCTGGTCACCCTGTTTATAAATAAATAATGAGTTGTCACATGTGCTACTACGAAACCCATGAGCCAAAATGTAATTGGCAAATCGCATATACCAGGCGCGAGGTGCCTGCTTAAGTCCGTAAAGAGACTTCTTCATCCTGCACACAAAGTTAGGATACGGCTTATCAACAAACCTAGGCGGTTGCTGCATAAAAACCGTCTCGTTCAGGTGCCCGTGAAGGAAGGCATTCTTAACATCCAACTGATGGATAGGCCAAAAGCGAGAAACTGCAATAGAAAGAACAGTTTTGATGGTGGCCGGTTTTATAACCGGGCTAAATGTATCCTCGCAATCAACTCCCACTATTTGGGATTTACCATTAACGACCAGCCTTGCTTTATACCTCTCTAGTGTCCCATCTGATTTAAACTTGTGCCTAAAAAGCCACATACATCGAATAACCGGCCGATCAACCGGTCATGGCACAAGTTCCCATGTTTCATTTTTCTGTAACACACTAAACTCGGTTTGCATGGCATGCAACCAATGAGGGTCGGCAAAGGCGTTGGCATAGGTTTTTGGTACGGGAGAAATGGTGGTAGTGTGTAGGATTTTGGCTTTGGACCGGGTGGTCATGGGATGGGAGTTGATAGGAGGGGCGGATGTGGATGGTTGGGCTTGGGCTGTGGGTGGTGGCTGGGTAGGAGCTGCCGTGGCAGAAGGGTGGGATGGCTGGGTCGGTGGTTGTCGAGGTCGACGGGTGTAGGTTATGGGATAGGGTGTGGTGGAAGGGTGGGTGTTGGGCTGTGAGGTGGAAGGGATAGGAAGAGTGGGTGGTGGGCGAGTGAATGAGAAACCCGGGGGGTTGTGTCATCGAGGAAATTATAAGAAGAGGGGGGCATGGGAATGGTAAAAGGGAAAGTAGTCTCGTCAAAAGTGACATGGCGAGAGATGTGGACTTTTCCAGTGGTGGGGTCAAAGCATCGGTAGTCCCAGAAATTAGGGGGTAACCAAGGAAGATGCATCTAACAGACCGGGAATGTAATTTGTGGGGTTGGGTGGCAGATTGGTTTGGGTAGCAGGCACAGCCGAACACACGAAGATGCTCGTATGTGGGATGTCGAAGGTAGAGGACAAAAGTGGGTGTATAAAAGTTAAGGCGTTTAGTTGGAAGAATGTTGTGTAGGTAAGTTGATGTGTGTAAGGCCTCGACCCAAAAGGTGGGGGTAGATGGGCATGAACGAGTAACGCACGAATGATGTCGTTCAACCAACGTATGATACGCTCAGCTTGTCCATTTTGGGATGAGGTTTGAGGGCAAGAAAAACGGAAAAGGAGACCGTTTTGAGTGGCAAAGGTTTTAAAGGCATTGTTGTCGAATTCCCCGCCTAGGTCACATTGAAAATTTTTAATGTTTCGTTGAAATTGTGTGGCAATGAGGCGGTAAAATTTGACAAAAGTAGGAAAGGTCTCGGACTTGTATCTGAGGGGATAGACCCAGATAAAGTGTGAAAAATTATCAATTAAAACCATATAGTACTTGTAACCGGTTTTACTTGGTATAGGCGAAGTCCACAAATCACAGTGAATTATATCAAAAGGAGAAAAAGTAAACAAACTAGATTCATAAAATGGAAGACGTTTACTATTAGATAAATGACAAGAGTTGCAAAAACCAGAAATTTGATGTTTATTACAAGAAAAACCAAAATTGCGACTAAGAATTTCTAAGACTTGTGAGCCAGGATGTCCAAGTCTGTCATGCCATGGTAGTGAAGATGAAGTGATGTAGCAAGCTTGAGGCGGAAGTGTTGGTGGTGTGATTGGATAGAGATCTCCCGTGCTATTGTGGCGGGACAGATGGCGTCCCATTTTGAGGTCCTTCAAGGAAAAACCAAAAGGATCAAATTCAATTAACACATTATTTTCACGGGTGAATCGTCTAACAGATAAAAGATTTTTAATGATTTGAGGGCTAAAAAGAATATTGGGTAGGATATAGGTACGATTGAGGATTGGGAGGTAACCCGTGCCAAAACCCTCAACTTGTAAAACATTGCCATTACCTACCAAAAGTTTAGTTGAAACAGGAAAGGGATCAGGGTGAGAAATTATACCTTTGTTGTGTGAGACGGTCCGTTCTGCTAAAGTGTCAAAATAGAGAGTGGGATCACTGTAAGCAAGCTGAGAGGTGTTGTAAGCAGCACTTAGATCGGATGGAGTCGATGTATTTCGGATCAGTGGGTTCAGGGGGGTGGGGTGGAGTCGATGTGAGCAAGGACCTTGTACGCCATGGCATGAAGCTTAAAAAGTTTCACTCATGAGGTATAAGTGACCGTGGTTCCATCGAGGGTACGGATTTTACTGTTGATGTTTGTTACAGAATAAGCGGGGTGGAGGGAGTGTGGTTTGGTTGGTTCGGAAGGGGCAGGCTGATCAGTTTTTGTCATGGATGCAGGCTGGAAGAAGCCGAGCAGAAGAGGATTGGTTGGGTGATGATTATGCAGCCGAAGCTGTTGGTAGCAGTCGAAGCTTGCTGGACAAGAAAAAAAAAGAAACGAAAATAAGAAGGTAATCAGAACCGAGGCTCCAATACCATAAAAGCTAGAAAGGTTTCTGTGAATTATTATTGATGAATAATATGAATACAATGAGCCCTTTATATAGGCCTAGATAACAATGAAACCCTAGCTATAAATAAGGAAACAATAAACATTCTAAACATAAGAAAAACCCAATTGTAAATACAATACAATTCTTATTATTATGTCGGCTAAGAGGTAGTAAATTTTAATATATTTTACATCAGTGAATACAGTATTTCCAGTCAATTATATCAACAGCAAATGATCAAAACTCTCAGTCTATCACATCATACTTCTTATTACTCTATTATGCTGATATCTGTCAGTAAACATTTGTCCAATCATTTTGTTCATAACCACACAATCTACTAATGTACATCTATGATATTTTATTCGGTTGCTATAGCCATTTTGGTTAACTTGAATGTACAAGTTGACTGTTGAAACCAGTCAACATGAAACACTTTCTGTACTACTTGTTTAGATTTTATACAAATATTACCATAATACTGCATGTTTCTGAATAAAATTATAAAATGATTTAGAAAGTTTTATACTATGAAATACACTTTGGGCGACTCTTCTTATGTAGCTATTGTCTTACTGTATTGTTTGACTCGTTAGAGATAAAATGTAATCTGAATCAAGCAATCATAAGTAAATGAGTCGAGATTGTGCCTCTATATTGGGTAGCAGACCAAAACATGTACCTGTTAATACGGTTCAGTTGGGCTGATCCTAGTACTTGTCCAAAATTTATACAAATATTTTTACATCGGTGAATACAGTATTTCTAGTCAATTATATCAACAGCAAATACCTTCAAATGATCAAAACTCTCAGTCTATCACATCATACTTCAAATGATATCTTTCAGTAAATATTATGTTCATCACCACGCAATGTACTAATGTACATCTATGATATTGTATTCGGTTACTATACCAAGTACTGCTACCGTGCGAACCAAAAGATACCGATCATATAATATAAAACATATATATACCAAGTACTGCTACCGTGCGAACCAAAAGATACCGATCATATAATATAAAACATATATAGTCATTTTGGTTAACTTGAAACACTTTCTGTACTTGTTTAGATTTTAAACAAACAATTAACATGTAAATATAGAAATTAATATTATCTCATAATAATGCATGTTTCTGTATAAAATTATAAAATGATTTAGGAAGTTCTATACTATGAAATACACTTTGGGCAACTCTTCTTATGTAGCTATTGTTTTACTGTATTGTTTGACCCGTTAGAGATAAAACGTAATCTGAATCAAGTAATCATAAGTTAATGAGTTGAGATTGTGCCTCTATGTTGGGTAGCAAACCAAAACAAGTACCTGTTAATATGGTTCAGTTGGGTTGCTCCGAGCACTTGCCCAAAATTTATACAAAAATATTACCAATTAGTATGTCAAGTACGATAACAAAATCCATGAATATATTATTTCAGTTATAATCTAATGTTTTTAGTTGTTTCTGCTTATACCTAATAATAAGTAAATGGGTCAAGTGTCAACAAGGCCACCTCTTAAATGATCACCAACCCCTGCTACAAGTTTCAAGGAACAATGGTGTATATGTATTAACTAGATGGTGCCCCCCGCGCGTTGCGGCGGGGGGATCTGGTGATCGTATTTTTGTTAATAAGTAGTTGGATATGAGCCGTATAACATTTGGTTACGTATAAGAACAAATAAGTAACAATAGCAAACTACAGACTTCAAGATTTTTCCAATTTACTTTGACTTTTGACAAACTTTGAATCTCTAGAATCGGATACGGAAGATCCCCAACCCAATATACATACTAATTTACAATGGTTAATTGAGTAGGTAACCACAATCCAACTCCACCGACTTAAAAATGCATCTCTGTTGACTTTTGGAAAAAATGAAACATGTATCTCTGTTGAGTTTGAAAGAATCAGTAACAGAACAATTAATTGAGTATGACCTTTGTAATATCAACAATTAAACTTTCTGCAAAAGGAACAAAATAGAAACCACTATTAGCATATCAGTTTTGACCCATTTGTGCTTGTAAAAATAACAGACTACATCTATTGATAATAAAAACAACAGCTGTAGGCAATACGAATGGTTATGCGCTGGCAGCTGAAGGAGAACTGATTTTTGTAGTGACCACGGTATATCGAGAGCGAAAAATCCATTATGAAATGCTTAAAGCTAATTTGTTTAAAAAGGTAAAATTTGACGGTTCAAAACGGATAACTTTTTTAGTAGCGGGTCAATTATATATTCATAATCAAATCTACTAAATAACGCGAAACCGATTATTGCCACAGAGACTACTACTATATAATTCTAACACACAACAAATAAAAGGCATATTTACTTTTGCATGCACTTTCCTATCTTTTTAAAACAATATTAGTGAAACACATCAGGTAATCTAATGCATGCTATCAGTAAAGAGGGTCATACACTATAAATATGTAGATGGTACTAAATGCATAAGCTCGAAGACATCCCTACGAAAAACTACACTAAAAATTACATACAACTCTATCTTGAACATATAAGGAGCCACAAAACACATACTAAACATGATATAGGGACATGATCTTACACTGTAAAAGAAGCAGTGCACGTCAGTCAATCAGCAGACCCCCAAAACACCTGCAAACCAAAGACCATAGCAAACATCAACCTCAAAGAGGTGTTCAGAACAAAAAAAAAAATCAACACTAACAGTAACATGATACACAAAACAAAGTGAGGCGATAGAAGGCCAGCAAGCAACTAACAACATACAATGTAAAACATACCATGTATGTCCGTTAACAACTACAAAACTATTAGACGCCAATCAACGACTAATTAACAATATAAATCTGAACGACATCATCCTAACCTAAGTTACACTCAACACGATCAGTCCACGCAATGGGTCATGTTTATACTCAATGGTAAATTTGAATTACGATTACCAGCATAAACATCAGGAATGATCATTAGATTTTTTTTCTTATGTTCTTAAAATTTGTGAAAATGTCGACTAATCCATTGTCGGGTAGTTGTTAAAAAGAAGCGTTTAGTATGTACCTCGTGAGCATAACACGGTATTTTTGATTAAAATATAAATGTCAACTTGAACACGTCTACCTGCATGTTTGTCTTAATAGAGCATAAGCTAATAATATTAATGAATTAAATCAACCTATGTAGCCTCTAGGCCAACTAAAAACATCAAAACCATGTCACATATTGCTGGTGGAGTGGAATACACTTACATTGTTGAACTAAATAATGAAGAAAGCTATTTGTATAGCTGATTATAAGCATCTGCAAGGACCAGGCTTACATGCAAATACTGGATGTGGTAAATAGCTCCTATCTGCAAGGCCTACTAAACATTAAGGCAAGTAAACATCATTAATTGGTACAGGTATCAGAATCTTTAGTCATCACAGGATTGTAACTTAAACGCACATCAAACAGATAGCAAAGCTCATTGTTCTTCTTAGCAACTCCGTTCCTTTTCACCAAAGGCATCCACTTTATCAAAACGTATCTCAATCGTCGTGCCTTTAGTCTTTGTTGAATATCACGAACTCGTTTGCAATACATCTTTTTCTTACCTGTTTTCTAGAATAAAAGTTTCAGTTAGCATAAACACTTTCAATTCCTGGTATAAAATATCACGTTCAGAAATTGATAAAATAAGGCTGTGTTTTTGTACTCTGTATATTTTTCCAAGTTGCTGCATTGTACCTAGAAAATCTATGATCTGACAATATAAAAAACAAACGGTTAATATGAAAACTTCATACATTTTTTTACAAATTTAATAATATAAAACTAAAAGTCAACCTTGAATCCTTTTTTGCACATTTGATGTTGGGAATTAACTCAAGTTAGTGGTTTGTGACTAATTTGTAAAAGGTTAGCTTATCATAAAGTAGTCAATTTAATAATAATAATAATAATAATAATAATAATAATAATAATAATAATAATGTCTAAAACCTAGTTTAACAATTGAATAATAATAATAATACCTCTGAAGGCCGAACAGAGATGCGAAGACCGGAGAAGGAAGAAGGAGCTCGGTAGATTTAGTACATCAGATGAATCTTGCGATAGAGAGATGGTTTCGTACAAACCTGTTTAATTCCAATACAACCACCACCAATTAGTAAATGGTTTTGAAAGAAAAACATTTTAATAAATCGTTAAAAAGCGTATAACTGATTAGGCATTTTAAGAAGCAAGAAATAACCTTCCAAAGCACAGATTAGGCTTCACCTCCAGGTCTTTGATCATACATGCAGGCCCATCGGAGCTTGAACGCCAGGTTGTACTTTGTCGGAAATCTACAAATCAGACCTTATCTTCCTCGTGTATTATGTGATGGGTGATGCTTCATACGGCGATGATAGTAGTGTCAGTGTGAGGTTACAGAGAGAGGGGTTAGAGAGAGAGAGAGATGAGGAGAAGGTAGAGAGATGAGGATAAGGTAGGTTAGAGAGAGAGAGAGAGAGAGGGGAGTCTGAAAAGAGGCCAGGGAAAAGAGGTGGAAAGAAGGAGAATAACACGCGTATCCAGGTGAGGTGTATGTGTAGGTACAACTCTCAACACACATGGTACAACCAAGCAAGCACAAAACACCCTTAAAGCTAATGGTACAACACACAACTGCATAAATGGTTTGATAATTAGAATATTTTAAATGTATGACAATTCTCTCAAAACAGTGAACATTTTAAATCATCATACCATTACTTGGCACTTACTGTAACTAATGGACCGCACCAATCACTCACCTAATTATTCTCCAATTAGTCAAACATTTATTTTGTAAATTAATGTATTTATTATTTCCCAAATATAGGAGAGGTTGTTCTACTATTATAAATATTTGGATGGTGAATAGAAGAAGCAAGTTGACAAATTATACAAAACTATCATGGTATCATCCTCATATTCTTGACCCTCCCATTCTTGTTAGACATAATATCTTGATTTCTATATTATCCTAAGTATAATTGTATATCCTAAGTTAATATTAGTTGTGGCGGTTAACTACCAACCATCATGTCGGTTACATCAAAGGGGACACACCCTTTCATTATGTATAAATAGGACATAACCCCTCATTTGTAATTAGAATGTTTTGATCAATAAAGATATATATTTTCCATTCTCTCTGTTCTCTCTCAATCCCACATTTGGCATCAGAGCGTTAAGATCCTGGAGAACCTGTGAAGAAGAAAACCGAGTGAGTCGGTATCGCACGAAGAAGATCGAGTGATTCGATCATAAGAAGAAAGAAACCTGTGAAGTTGTTCGTGAAGAACCAAAAGAAAAGAAATCGAGTGATTCGATAATAAAGAAACAAGAAACCTTTCATCCCCTGTTTTCTGTTTAAAAACAGAGACAAACCCAGATGCGTCTTTAAGGAGATTTAAGTTTATTGGCTAATCAAGATCGATAAGAAAGATCATTATTCAAGGAAACTAACCGTTATTCCAAAGAAACAGACCGGAGAAAGAGGATTCCGGCGAAAACAGAGATTTCCGGCGAGACACCGGAGTATCCAGAAAATTCAGAAAAGGTTACGCGCATCATACGGTTACATATTCCTGCCCTCCTTTTAAGTTTCTAATCGAATATAGTGTCTTAATTCAAATCCGGGTTAAGAAAGTTTGATTGTTCTTGATAATATTTCGTAGAACCCGCAAGTTTTTGGTTTCCCGCCAAAAAAAATTAAGAAAATTATAAAGAATTCATTACAGTGAATTCATTGTTGGTTCTTATTTATAATCAAGACCGGATTATTCAATCGTGATTCTTAGAACACGTTGGATTAAGGCTGTTTGTTTCGGACGGAACCGAACAAACATTTAACGTAGAAGAAGATTATATTCGATTATATAGAAGTTTGTTTGATTCGTTTTTAGTATTCGAATCTTAGTGTTATACCGATTCAGTGGGGATATAGACATCCAGAATCGAAGTTAGAAGAACGGCGCGAAAATTATTGTTGGGCAGTAGTTTTTGGCGCAAGGAAGAAGGAGAAGTTGACTTTTTGAAGTCAACATAACCGTTTTTTTAATAATTAAAATAGTGAAGGTTGTTTTTAAAAAATTATAAAGGAATCAGTATATGTTGTTTCAATATTTTACTGATCTCAAAAGTAACGATTAGAACAAAAATTGAATTTTTTTTAAATATTTTAAAGGATTAGTATTTGAATTACTAATCAAGTTATTGTTGGAGGAGTTATAGAAAAGTCAAAAGTGAATTGACTTTCATATTAGGAACATTTTGATATTCAAGTTTTACAAAAATTTTAATAATCAACAAAGTGTTTAATATTTTGTTCAAGCCTTACAAAACTATTAAACTTTGTTAAATAAAAAATATTTTCAAGGAATATCATAGTTATTTTTGACAAAAAAGGGTCAAAAATAACAAGTTTGACAAAAGAGTAGTTAAACAAGTTCCAAAAACGAAGTGTTGGGTAGTCCGTATTAGATCGGACAATAGGGAAAAAGAACAAGAACAAGACTCCACTAAAGTCGCCCTCAAGACCCAAAATGACGAAAGAAGAGAACGTCACGAAGGACACACTTACGTTTAACCTCCAAACACCGATGTTAACATCTACAAATTACACGATTTGGGCTGTTCGTGTAAAGGCAATATTGAATGCCAACAACCTTTGGGAAGTAGTGGAACCCACAGAAGGAGCAAATGTAGATGTCAAGAAAGACAGGACAGTGATTGCCTATCTATTTCAAGCAATTCCAGAAGATATGGTGATGCAAGTAGCGTCACATACTACAGCCAAAGACATATGGGAAGCATTAAAGACGAGACATATTGGAATTGATAGAGTCCAGAAAGCAAGACTTCAATCATTACGCACAGAATTCGAGATGTTATCAATGAGAGAGACAGAAACAATAGACCAGTTTGCTGGTAGATTAAGTGCGTTAAATACAAAGTCAAAGACCCTCGGATCAAAGTTCGAAGAACCTATTTTGGTACGTAAATTATTGGACTCAGTACCAGACAAGTTTCTACAAATTATTGCATCGATAGAACAATACTCCGATATAGAAACCATGACACTTGACGAAGCAATCGGAAGACTAAAAGCTTATGAAGAACGTCTCCGATCTAGAGATGAAAGAAAACATAGAAATGAGTATGATAAACTTCTACTTGCTCAATACAAAAGAAAGATCAGTCAAGAAGGACAAGGAGATTTTAATCGAAGTCGTGGTAAAATCAATAATAGAAAAGATGATAGACGAGACAAGTTCCAAAGGACACATGGTCAAAGTTGTGAAGACAACCACCAAGAAGAAACAAGTACAAAGGATAAGTCTCAAACCAAGTGCTATAGATGTGAGAAAATCGGACATTATGCCTATGAATGTCCAAATAAACAAAGGAAAGAAGAGAAGACGACTAATCATGTGATATGATTAAAGAAGAATATCCGTGTGATACGGAAACAACCTGTGATAGGTAGAATGGCAAAATCCAGTGAGTGGATCAAAAGTAAGAAGTTAGGTCATGTGAAGTGATCAAAATGAAGAGTCAGTGTGTGAGGCACTAAAGAACTAAAAGATATAAATTGAAGATCATGGTGTGTGAGGCAACCATGAAAAGAAGAATCGCGTGATACGATCAAAGCCGTGAAGGAATTAATAAAGAAGGAGACCTGTGTGACTCAGATCATCCAAGAAAAGCTGTGAAAGCAAAGTTGTGTGAAACAACAATCTAAATCAAGAAAACTATGAAAGTTCGTTTGTGTGAAACAAACAAAGAAGTATGAAGCTAGCTAATCATCCGTGTGTGATTCAAGAATAATCAGCAAGTTGTGTGAGACAATTAAAGGAAAAGTAAAAGGCAAGAGAATTTGTGTGATACAAAATTAAGCTATGAAGAAAGGAGCTAAAGAAGCATGGAAGAAGAAATCAAGAATTAGGGGGGAGAATGTTAGACATAATATCTTGATTTCTATATTATCCTAAGTATAATTGTATATCCTAAGTTAATATTAGTTGTGGCGGTTAACTACCAACCATCATGTCGGTTACATCAAAGGGGACACACCCTTTCATTATGTATAAATAGGACATAACCCCTCATTTGTAATTAGAATGTTTTGATCAATAAAGATATATATTTTCCATTCTCTCTGTTCTCTCTCAATCCCACAATTCTGACCTACCTTCGCCGCAAACTACCCATTTTTTTCTTCCTCTTTTTGCAGCCAAAAGTCAACTCCCCTTGCTCATCAATGGCTAACAACAAGATTCATCCCGCAGTCACTGTCTCTAACATAAAATCATTCTTCCCAATCACCCTTGATAAACGAGGCATCGGACTACAACCTATGGTCCGAGTTGTTTCGTATTCACTACACCGCATTTCTTGTTGCTCACCGCCCTCCTCCACTCGCGACCTCTACTAGTACCGACAAAACACCTGCCTCTCCACCCTCCTATGACTCCTGGGAGCGTTTGAATGCCATAGTCCTTCAATGGATCTATGGCACCATCACCCCGGGACTTCTTAAAACCGTTATAACCAAAGGTACCACTGCCTATGCCGCGTGGACGGCCATCGAAAATCTATTTCAAGACAACAAAGCCACGAGGGCCTTATACCTCAAACAACGGTTTGCTAATACCCGTCTCGAAAATTTCCCTTCCATGAATGCATATTGTCAGGAACTTAAGGTCCTTGCCGATCAACTCGCGGGTGTTGACTCTCCAGTTGATGAGAAAGATCTTGTTCTCTAGACCATCGCTGTTCTAACCGAACAGTATGTAACTGTCGGTACCATTCTTCACAACACAAAACCGTTGCCTTCCTTCTTTGAAGTCCGCTCGCGCCTTTGCATGAACGAGACGACAAAGGCAAACCAAGCCAGCCACACCGCGGCCCAATCTGCCACGGCTCTTCACGTCCAGGGCCGCACCATCAACTCCTCACCCACTCACCCACCTACTTCTGATCCCCGAACTGAAAACTCCCGTGGCCGAGGTCGCGCACGTGGCCGAGGATGCGGGCGTTCTTCGTCTGCCTCCCAAATCCGCAACCGCACAAATACTTCATCCTCACAGCCCTCCCATCCATATATTATTTTTCCCCAAAACTGGACTCAATCACAATGGTCCAACCTCCTACACCAAGTCCAAACCCAATCGCCCACCACTAATTCCTCATCGGCCCAATACCCTAGCCCACCTTGTCCATATCCCTCAACCCCAAAACCCAATCCGGCCCAAGGGATACTTGGCCCAGCACCTGCTCAGGCCCATTTGGCTGCATACACTCCGACTCCCACCGACATTGCTTAGGCCCTTTACACTTTATCGATGAACCAGCAGCCTGACCCGGTGGGATACATGGACACCGGTGCATCCGGTCATATGGAGCAACCAGGTAATCTCTCCCCGTCTGTTTTAATTCTTGCACTAATAAACAAATAATTCGTGGAAATGGCTCGACCATCCCGGTTATTGGACATGGCAACAAAATCCTGCCCCCGCCCTGTCCACCCTTTAAACTTAATAATATCCTTTATGCTCCTAACCTCATTAAAAATCTTATATCCTTTCGCCGCCTTACGACGGATAACTTATTGTCCATATAATTTGACCCATTTGGTTTTCTTGTGAAGGATCTCAAGACCAAGGCTCCTATCCTACGATGCAATAGCTCGGGGGACCTCTATCCTCTGACAACCAACTTCATCAAGTCACCTACCTCACCAGTTGCCTTCCATAGTCTTGCAGGTGCTTTACAATACCTCACCTTCACACGTCCGGACATCACCTATGCCGTCCAGCAGATTTGCATTCATATGCATGCCCGTACATCGCTCACTGGAATACCCTGAAACGTATAATCCGGTATCTCCAACGAACATCCGAGTTCAGTCTTCACCTTGCTCCATCATCCGCCCTCAATATTCGTGCCTACACTGATGCAGACTGGGCCGGCTGCCCTGATACCAGGCGCTCCACATCTGGGTACTGTGTTTACTTAGGCGACAATCTGGTTTCCTGGTCCTCTAAATGTCAGTCTACTATTTCCCGCTCTAGTGCTGAAGCGGAATACCGAGGAGTCGCCAACGTGGTTGCTGAAATATGTTGGTTACGAAACCTCCTACTCGAACTACATCGCCCCCTCTCTAAGGCCTCACTGGTATACTAGGACAACATCAGTGCTATCTACTTATCTGGAAACCCGGTTCAACATCAACGGACAAAACACATAGAACTGGATATACATTTTGTCCGCGAGCATGTTCAGAAAGGCCTACTTATCTGGAAACCCGGTTGACTTTTTCTTTGACTTTTGATACAATATGAATTTCTTGACTACTAACTTCTAACAATCACTCCCCTAATCAAGAAATTTGTATTTGATTCCCTGTTCGTGTTCATACTAATTGTACAGTCTTCTTGTCTTCTTCCTTTCGACTGATCTTGAACCATTGTGGGATTGAATAGAGAGAATTCTCATAAATGAAGGGGTATGGGGCTATTTATAGGTGGTGAAGGGGTATGATACCTATTAGTGAATCCACACAATGGTTCAAAATAACCACCATAACCGCCCATACTTTAGGTTATACAATAATAATACTAATTACATACTAAACTTAGGATAATCAAATATTATGTCTAACGTAAACCAATTTTAGCCTAAGAAACAATGGTTTTAACATTTGTATAATGGTAATTATATAAGTTATATTGATAATTAGCTTTTATATTAAATTTCTATCTCATGACACGCATATATTGCAGGTGCTTAACAGTCTGGAGTTCTTCCTGTTGAACCTATTCATGGAAATATTAAGATAAACTAAATCTGTCCTCTTGCACAATGAACTTGGAATGGACTCACTGAAATGTTTAATTTGAAGATATAATCCCCATTGATAATAATCATAATATTAATCATCATCTCTACTAGCTGCCCTGCCTCACTAGGAAAATTGGTCAAAGGTGCACTGAGGTTGTTGTAGGAGAGATGTATGAAAGGAATGGTGGGCATTTTTACAACCTTGTAGGCAGAGATCTTGAAATAGCTACATTAGACATATCATAGTCATCTATGACACTGTGTTTGAACTTGACAAAAGCTAGTCGCTCATGCTCAAAGCAAGCCACCGTGGTCAAGCACTCAAAGGTATTTGCAATATAGTTAATAAAATGAAATGGAGCCCCAAACACCACTGATTCCCCATTATTTGATATATACCACAACCTCATTTAAGCTATGTAAAGATGGATTCTTATGATGAAGACTTGGAAGTCGATACTGCAATTTGTATCCACAAACATATCTTTGGGTCCAGCTTTATTTTTATTACACAAAGACTTTGAATAAGTTAACATAGTCCCCTCGAAATTTCTATTTATTAACATATATGGAATAACAAGGAATACTGTTTTTTTAAAATTTCACACAGATGGTTTAAAATGTATACTATCATAAATCCAAAATTTTCATTCATGCTTAAGTTAAGTTTTTTAAAAGCGTTTTGTAATGACCTTAACATTCGCCTAATGATTTATGAAAATAATGTTTGTTAATAAAACCAACTCTTAAAAAATATATAATGTATTGTGATGTAAAGTAGCTTAATGTATCAACATTATAATATCATGCATATTAACTGTCAGGGATCTGATTCATTCTGAATAAAAAATTTTTTGACAACATTCTTCTGTTCACATGGCTGACACCACTTGATGGTAAGTATAACAATTTTAAACCTTACAACACTTAAGCTCAACCAACCAATTCAAATGAGGGAAAACTATATAAACAGTACAACACACTCCACCACCATGTCATAAGGGAAAACTATATATTACAACGACTGATTTGTGTCTAGATCTTGATTTTTCTGTTTCCTAGTGGCGCCTTGAGGCAACGTAGGCCGCCCTCCCGCCCCTTTTCCGTTCTCCTATCCTTATGGTATATAATCCTTTTCAGTTCATAATATGAGTCTAAAACATTTATTTTGGTCATTGAGTCTCTCACGAGTCAGCCAACATGGGTCAATGGGCTTTGGGGTTGGGTTTGTTGGCCCAGAATAATCTTGCAGCGGATAGTTTTAACCAAAATATACAATAGAACAGTAAGAAACAATTGATCAAACAAATGAACACTGGATTGTATTAACAAAAGGTTTCGGACAGAACTTGTTGACAGAAAAATTACAAGAATGTTGGATTGTTTTGTGTACAATCTTGATAAAGAATAAATGAAACTATCTAGTCCTATATATATGTTATCAAACGGTATGTCATTGACAGTTATGTTCGAAGCAGTGTGATGGTTCTGTTGTGTCTTTCAACTACCACCGGTTAAGATTTTGGGCGCCAAACAACTGGTATTAACTGTCAGGGGTAATTTGGTCTTTTCACAGCCTTGTCCCACCTTTTGTTGATGTATATGCTGCTGTCCCTCCTTGTTATTTTGACCCATTCAGCTTCTTGATTATGTGCAGCCTTCGAATCAGATTAGTTGCAGTGTGTTGCTCATCCAATTTGACCCATATGCAAACTTTTGCCATCTAGTCTAATATATCTAACAACTAAACCTATATCTAAGGTTTAACACACTAATACAATCATACAATCATAAATACAGAAAACATATGTTCAAATGTTTATACTAAACACAAATCATAAAGTTATATTTACTAGTTTAACAGGGTTGGAGTGATAAGGGGGAGTTGTATTAGTTCCTTGTGTATTGTTTAAAAAGGTAAATGGATTATGATTGGAATAATAGAAAATGGAAAGTAAATATCATATGAGATGCACAGCTAAAAAGGTCCAAATCTTGCCTAGAGTCAGAGCTGAAAAAGTCAACTACTAAGTAAGATGCAGAAGTAAAAAGGTCAAATATGAAAGGCCAACTGTCAAAAAGGAGGATGGGTCAATCCAAAATTGGATGTGTCAAATGGATAGAGTACAAATGAAGTTTGGAGGCAATACTGGGAAATTATTTGTTACCGATCCATACAAGTCAACAGCAGAGCTATCTTGAACGAGGCTAAAAATTTAAAGTCAATTATGATCTTGTTTGATGATTTATTTCTGCATTGAAGACTGTAAATTAGATATTATGGCTGAATCCAAAGTTGATAAGTAGGAAAAAGGCGTCTGATGATATATTTCTCCTCAGCAATTCCCTAAAACCTTGTTGCAAAACCACAAGTTAAGTTTAGATAATACCATACCTTGTTGGGCAGATCTGTTGCTTCATGTTTCTTTCTAGGGCACATCGGTTGTGTTCCCATCATATATTGATGGATCGGTGACTACAATTGATTTCCTATTGGAATTCGTCTTGACAAGTTGTTTGACAAATTCAAATGGCTCAAAAAATTTAAAGCTGTAATGGAAGGATCGGCCCACCCAAATCATTTTTTGATAAATCGAGAGAAATTAACACTATCAGTTGTCCAATGTTGTTTGGAATGCCTCCTCTAAGATGATTATTGGACAAATTGAGACCCACCAATGTAGAAGGTGCAATAAATTCTACAGGTGTCTCTGCGACAAGTTTGTTGCTTGAAAGGTCCATAACCAAAGTGACTAGCGTACGAATTGCTAATCATACCTTGCAATTCTCCTAGACAACGAGGGACTGTTCCAGCTAAGTTGTTGTGTGCAACATCCAAAATTTGGAGGTTTGAATTTGTGCAAAAGTCAAAAAAGGTTCAGAGCTAAAAAGTCAAATATTTGCCTAGAGTCAAACTGCAAAAGTCAACTTCTATGTGAGATGCAGAAGTAAAAATGCCAATGTCCAGAACCGAAATTACCGCATCAAATCAATCCGAAACTTATTTATTACAAAACCAAAAAAGTCAACAGCAGAGGTATCTTGAATAAAGTTACTAATAAAAAGTCAATGATGATCTTGTTTGATGATTTATTTCTGCTATGAAGAATGTAATTTGCTAAATGAAAAAAAAATGATGATCTTGGTGTGCCAGTTGATGTTGGCTAGAAATGAGTTATTTTAAAGTTGATTTAAGGGATTGTATATTGAATTGGCTAAATCTAATAGAATAGTCAAAGTCATATGGGCAAGAAGGAATTACGGAAATAAGCGGATGGGTTAGCAGACCTGATCATGATAATCGTTGGGCTGATTTTATTTCCTGATATCAGCATAATAGATAATACTCAATTAATAAGAAATATGTTGGTGATTTGACGTCAACAGATAGCAAATATATTATTGACTTAATCAGCTGGAAATGTTGAGTATCAATGGAGTTTCATAGATAAGGGATATAGATGCTTAAACAAAGTCAACAGTTGGGAAATGACTGTAGCTCATTGTCAACTGTTAACCATTTGTGGTCAGATTGTGCGTTTCTTCCCATCACAAGCAACAAAGAACCGTTTGATCCAAGATAAATACATCATTACCAAAATGACTATATGGTTTTATATTATATATTTATATGGCAAAGTATAAGGTTGAAAGAGTTGTAATTTACTCAAGTCTGAACTAAGCGAAATGTTGAATCCAAGATAACAGTTGGTTTAAACTTAAGCCTGCAAAATGATTGGGTTGGGTTGGGTAGGGTCATGTTGTGACACCCCAGGAAAATCCCACATCGGCCGTGGCCAGGAGAGATCCTTGGTTCATAAGTAATGTCTTGCCTCTTAAATTATCAACGCGTTTTGGGGCTTAATGTTAGTGGATGAGAGGAGAACTCCACAGTTAAGCGTGCTCAGGCGGGAGAAATTTCAGGATGGGTGACCTCCTGGGAAGTCTCCACTTGGGCAACCAAAAACAAATCCGTGAGCTCTGGATGGGCAAAGCGGACAATATTGGTGATGAGAGGGGCGGGGTGTTACAGATGGTATCAGAGCCACTCCTGTGCCGTTCGGGATGGTGGGTGCACACCTCATCAGGGACGATGAGACTCTAACAAGGGGTGAATGTGACACCCCAGGAACACACCTCATCGGGGACGATGAGACTCTAACAGGGGTGAATGTGACACCCCAGGAAGATCCCACATCGGCCGTGGCCAGGAGAGATCCTTGGTTCATAAGTAATGTCTTGCCTCTTAAATTATCAACGCGTTTTGGGGCTTAATGTTAGTGGATGAGAGGAGAACTCCACAGTTAAGCGTGCTCAGGCGGGAGAAATTTCAGGATGGGTGACCTCCTGGGAAGTCTCCACTTGGGCAACCAAAAACAAATCCGTGAGCTCTGGATGGGCAAAGCGGACAATATTGGTGATGAGAGGGGCGGGGTGTTACACATGTCATGGGTCATACAGTGTTCAGTCAGAAACGGGTCAGTTTGGTTTGGGTCAGAGACAGTTTTTTTATATAGGTTCGGGTTAAATAGGGAGTCATATTAAAAAGGATTCACAATTCTGAATAGTAGATCATTATTGCTTTAACTAATTTCCTGAGCTGATGATTCTAATCGAACACCAAACAGAAGCATATATTGTCTGCTCTGAATATTATTTTTTTTACAGTTTTTTTATTTCTTTCTGAAAACATTACTGTGTATTAACATAGAAGACCCGTAATTCTCGTGAATATATCAGTTCCCAAATAAGAAATTAAAGTTAGTGACTTGGTGTTCACTGTGTACATAAATAGTGTCATAAAAAACATTTAAACAACACAAGTGCAATGCCATACAAATATCTCTATCTCTTATCAAAAGAGTGAGAAATTCCCAAGTAAAATTAAACAAATACCATGAGATAAGAAGTACATAACAAATATATATACACACATACCGACGTCATATAACACATATATGCCTTTCAAATATAGAATCCTAAAAGCATTATTAAAATGAAAAACAAGCAATAATAATATGCATGTGAATTACTGGAATTCGAGTGGATCTATATGGCTTCTCTTCATCTCGTCATCTTGTTAACTCTTACCATGACTGCAACGTGTATCTTGTCAATGGTGTCCGCAGCATACACGAAAAGATTACGTCTCCATTGCTTCTTCAACACTAAAACTACAATAACACCCCAAAACCCTGTTGCAAAACCACATGTTATGTCCATATAAAACCATAACTTGTTGGGCTCATCAGTTGCTTCATATTTGCTATTCGCTTTTGTGGTTGGCTCTTCATGATTGGAACAACTCTTTGGCAACGGAGCTCCACATAGATCTTTGTTCCCTGCATATATTGATGGATCAATGAGGGTCTGTAATTGATTTCCGGGCGGAATTCGGCCCGACAAGTTGTTGTTTGACAAATTCAAATGGCTCAAAAAAGTCAAAGCTGCAATGCTCGAAGGGATCAGACCATCCAACTTGTTTCCTGATAAATCAAGAGAATTTAACGCTGTCATGTTGCCAATGTGGTCTGGAATACCACCGCTAAGATGATTATTGGATAAATTGAGACCCACCAATCCAGAAAGTGCAGTTAACTGTACAGGTATTTCTCCGACAAATTTATTGCTTGAAAGGTCCATGTTAGTGACAAGTGATCATGTTTTCGTATACTCAAGAGAAATGCCTTTCATTACCTGAATTAACTCCTCCTCACTACCATCATCAAAGGAGACGACATCATGATTTTTAACCATGCCTTGCAATTCTCCTAGGCAATGAGGAATTGTTCCTGTAAAGTTGTTGTGTGCAACATCCAAAACTTGAAGCTCTAACATTGTGCACAAAGATCGAGGAATTCCTCCGGTAAAGTAATTGTTGTGTAACCTAAAAACCCACAGCGAATACATTATTTCTCCAACGGATTCTGGTATTTTTCCGCAGAATGCGTTATCGCCTAGATCTAAGACCCATAACCGACTTAAATTCCAAATTTCTGCAGGAAGCTCACCAATAAAGTTATTATTATTCAAGTGTAACAATGATAATGACGAGCTGGGCCCTATAAAACTTGGAATGACGCCGCGTAACTTATTAAAGCTTAATTTCATGAATTGCACATTTTGGAGATTCTCAAAACATTTGGGAATTTTCCCAGTTAACCTGTTTCTGGAAAGATCAAGTACAAGTAAATCTGTCCTCTTGCACAAGGACCTCGGAATCGACTGATTAAAAATGTTATTTTGAAGAAATAAACTTGATGGAATATCATCATCATCAATATTTGTAACCCCGCTAGGAAGGTTGGTCAAAGGTCCGCTAAGGTTGTTTTGAGAGAGATTTATGATAGGAATGATGGGCATCTTCCGTAACCATGTGGGCAGAGGTCCTGAAATGGTTGTGTTAGGCAACTGTAATATCTTAAGTTTCCTCTGATTTTGAAGCCATTGTGGAAATCCGTTTTCAATCTTACAAGAACTGAGATCAATTTCTATCAATTGGAATGGAGGCAGCCACTCAGGTGAAACATTGAAGGTTAACTTACTGTTAAAAGCTATCAAGTACTTCAACGTGGAAAGCTTAGCAAAATGGGATTCAAAAACTACTTATCAGAGACATCAAGATAACTGAGTTTAGAAAGTTGCCCAATTGAAATCGGAAGAGCTCCACTCAACTGATTGTAACCCAGATCCAAATATGTTAAAGCGACTAATCTTCCAAGGGATTCTGGAATTGACCTGTTCAAGCAATTTCCATGTAGGTAAAGTTCTATAAGTTTATCAGGGAATGTTGGAATGGGACCGTTAACTCGTTATATGATAGATCAAACACTCGCAATAACCTTAATTTTCCTAGAGATTCTGCAATTCGACCGGTCAAGTGATTGTGAGAAAGATAAAGTTCGGTAAGTTTTTCAGGGAATGTCGGGATGGGACCCGTTAAACTGTTACCAGATAGATCTAGGTGTTGGATGTTAGAAAGGGTAGTGAAATTATTAAGAATATGAGATAGATATGTTTCGTTGATGCTACATGACTGCAAACGGAGCCCAAACAAAGAAGGGATCATGCTTAGAAACTTTGCAAAATTCCATGTTGGACTAAATTTAAATGATGAAAGATCAAGGTATTGTAAAGATGTCATGTTTTGAAAAAAGTGAGGAAGTTGACCTTTGAAATAATTGTAGCTAAGATCTAGATGTCTGATGTTAGAAAGTGGAGTGCTTGAATTACGAAGAGGACTGAAATTGGCATTAGAAAGACTACATTCTGAAAAGCTTAACTCTTTTAAAGAAGGAGCCATGTAAAGCACCATGTCAAGGCTTTTTTTTCCACTAAGATTCACATAACTCAAGTCAAGATGCTCGAGTGACGAAAGGCCAGAAATCCAAGTCATGTCATGTGCAACCAACTCTTGGTAACTGAGATCAAGTTTCTTTAAATTGGAAAGATTTCCAATGTGGTGAGGAATAATACCAGAAAAACTTGCATGAGAGAGATTCAGGTAAGTCATTTGTTCCAAGGATCCAATGAACTTTGGGATATGACTTCCTTGAAAATTATTCCCACTCAAGTCTAAGTATTTTAAATTCCTTAGCTCTACTAGGTATTCAAAAGAAAAACGAGCAAAAGATAAAAGGGAACCACCTCTGAGATGAAGACTTTCAACACTGCCAGTAACACCATCACACATGACTCTTTCCCATCGGCAACAATCATTACCATCCCATGATGACAAGATATGATAGTCATCTATGACTCCATGTTTGAACTTGAGAAGGGCTAGTTGCTCATGTTTAAAGCAAGCTACTGTTGTATTTCGAGAACCCAAACAAGTATGTACGCTTGCAACCAGAAATATAATTACAAAAATGAAATGAATCCCCAAACCCCACTGATCAATCCCCATTATTAAATCTTACAACCCGATTAAGCAAGAAAAAAGTCGAAATGTGAATTTGGATTCTTATGATTTAGTGATGGGTTCTTGAGATTAACTGAACTATTTCATTTATAGATAGAGAAATGATAGAAAATATTGCAATGGAAGACTTGGAAGTCAATACGACAATTTGTATCCACAAACATAATATTTGTGAATTAATATGTTTTAATCCACAAAGACTGTGAAGAAGTCAACAAAATCCCATGGAATTTCTCTGTGTAAACAAATATGAACTGGTAATACAATGCTTTACAAACAAGCAGTAAAAGCGAATTTTACTGTATTTTTCTCTCAGTGACGGGTCTAGCGGGCTTTGAGGTGAATGCCATTTGCCTAAAAACGAATTTGACTGTATTTGGCTGAGAGCCTCTACTGATAATAAGGTTTGAACATAGGATAAACAATCTTGTTATTCTTCCTCTGGATTTAGGGGTGTAGATGAGAGTTCACCGGAGTATGGTGTGGCTGACCCCGCAGAATCACCCCACGATAAACATTGGGCTATGGATCCGATGGGGTGATTTATCAATCAGGTTGTATCTCATAAACTCTATTCCTGCTAATACAATAAAAAGGAACATTAGTTGTGTCAAGTACATGTCAACCAAAGCATGTCACAGGAAGATTAATAGAACTGTGGCAGATAATATGCATAAGGAAATTTTATGAGGAGGGAGATCAAAACAGACTTGTGATACAAGAACTTTAACAAACACAAAAATGCAATCTGAATTCGAATAGAACAATGAACAAAACGAAGAACACGGACTTTTATGGATTAATTGGATATATTGAATTAATCTTTGTACTTTACAAATGAGACCGTATATGTCTATATATACATGTTAACTGACAATTTGGCGGTTTTTCACCTCTAGTTTTGGCGGGATTAACTAACTAATAACCGTAATTTGGATAAGGGTTATTTTGGTCAATTCACAGCAAAATTTCTTCTGAAGCGCACCTTTTGTTCCTGTCTTCAAACATGCTGCTTTTAATCCGAGATCATTTGATGTGCAAGCCTCCTATACCCATCATAATTAATCCTAACTAAACTATTACAATATATTCCTAATATCTACATGCATATCCTATAATATTACACATACGTTTATACAAATACAAGCACAAATATGTTCAAGTATCAAATATAATCTAAATATAATTAACCTCAAGTTTAATCAACTTTAACACTTCACACAAGGAAGTTTTCAAAGCCCACGGTAAATTTCCATTTATAAAAAGAAATATAATTAATAAGGAATACAATGCTTCACAAACCACTAATATATTTTTTTTTTTTATGAAAATTTCGGTGGAGTTTAAAATGTATTAATAAACTTAGAAATTTCTTTCATACTTAAAATGAGTACTGTGTCCCAGGTCTCATTTTTATGTTCCCTAGAAGTGCCGCGAGGCCGCGTGGGCCATTCCGTCTTGGCCCTTTTCTACTCCCCTTACCCTTAGGCTATATCGAATGAAATGGAGCCCCCAAGGGGATCCATTCTGCCACATTAGCGCCATGTGTGCAATTGGTTCCAACAAAGCCCCCTTTGACATCCAAGAAATAGG
The DNA here is from genome assembly GCA_030844895.1 of Ambrosia x helenae. Taxonomy (NCBI): domain Eukaryota; kingdom Viridiplantae; phylum Streptophyta; class Magnoliopsida; order Asterales; family Asteraceae; genus Ambrosia; species Ambrosia x helenae. Next base: position 6,574,802 of record CM061230.1, on the reverse strand, counting down.
TTAAAGCCTCAACGTAACGCCCTCCCCCCCCCCTCCCCTATTTTCCTTTTACTATTAGTATAAATTGAAGTGGGAGCCATAAAATTTCTGTTGATACTCGTTACTAGGCCACTCCCAACACCTCCCCCCCCCCCTCCCACCCCCAAATAGCACCCCCGCAACGGTATTGGTGCCACCATTGGTCTTATGTGGCATGGGGAGCTACCACATACCACACAGCCTTATCATATATAATCCTTTTCAGTTCAACATATGAGTAAAAACTTTTGGTCATATGAGGTTCAGAGCTAAAAGGTCAAATATCTTGTTTAGAGTCAAAGTGCAAAAGTCAACTTCCATGCGCGATGCAGAAGTAGAAAAGGCCAATTTCCAGATTATTGTCAAATATGCAAAGGTCAAACTGTCATAAGGAGCTTGGTTGAATCCGAAATCAGGATTTGTGGTCAACACTCAACAGCGAAAATGCCAAAATTACTGCATCGAATCAATCCAATATTTATTTGTTAAAGAACCATAAAAGTCAACAACAGAGCTATCTTGAATGAGGCTAAAAATCAAAAGTCAATGATGTCTTATTTAGTGATTAATTTCTGTTATGAAGACCGTAATTTGCTAAATGGAAAAAATGTGGATCTTGGTGTGCTAGTTGATGTTGGCTAGAAATTAGCATTATTGATGATTTCAATGTTGATTTAATACAAAATAAAAATTTGGGTAATAAGCAGGAAAAATGCATTTGATGGTTGCAGTCAGTCAAACACAGCCAATTATTAACAAGAACAAAAGTCAAAGGATTTGAATGGTCAAAATGGATTATATATTAAGTTGGCTAAATCTAACAGAACAGTCGAAGTAAAATGAGCATGAGAAAATATGGAAATAAACTGATATAGGTTAGGAGAAATGTAATTTCTTTAAAAGGTCAGCAAAGGTTCAAGGAAAGTAATGGAATGGAAAGTTGGTTCTAAAGTCAAGATCAAGATCAGGATCATGATAATGTTTGGACTTTGGAATGATGTGTATTTCCAGATATCCGGATATAGATTATACTTCGTTAATAAAATGTATGTTGGTAATTTTAAAGTCAATAGAAAGCAAATTGATGTGGTAAACTAAGAGTTTTGATCATTTGAAGGTATTTGCTGTTGATTTACTTGACTGAAAATGTTGTATTCACTGCCGGAATATATTAAACTTTGCTTCTGAGGATCAATGGAGTTTCATAAATAAGGAATATGGACACTTAAAGAAAGCCAACAGTTGGGGAATGTTTATGAAAGCTCATGATATGGGTCAAACAAGCGGGAAAAGTAGTTAAAATAGTTAGTTGGTTAGGAAGGGTAAAAGGGTCATTTCAATTGTTGTAGTGTGACTATAAAAGTCAAATAGTTACAATCGTTGAGATCAGTTAATAAACAAACCAACTTTCCCGCCATTATCTTCTTCTTCCATCTATCTCTCTCAATCCTTCCACCGTAGCTCAATAACTTCAAGAATCTTCCATTAATCCTTTGGTTTGAGCTTGTGTTTGACCATTACTTGTAATCTCAAACATTGACCTTTATCATTGGCATTAGAGCCTTGCCTTCCTCGGAAAAGCTCCATTATTGTCAGAAATCATGGTATCAACATAAAACTTCAAAGACTTTTGTTAATCAACCCAACCCAAACAAAATCAATGTTTACCAAAAAAAACATACAAGACCCTTAAAATACATGGAAACACAAACCCTAACACCTAAACCGATCCAGACACACGAAACAAAGACTCATACACAAAGATCTCACAACCCAGGACCACAGGAGATGATCAATGACAAGACGTTAAAGATCCAAACTCAAACCCTAGATGTACACTTATGTTTGGATAAACTTATTTGAGTCCAAAAAATCTTTTGGTTAAAATAACTTATTAACTTATGACTTTTCAAAAAACGACTTTTTAAAAATGAGTTTTTTGAAAAGTGTTTGGATTAACTTATGTGATGGGGAAAACAATAAGTCAATAAGTTATTTTGTAAAAAGTGTTTGTTTTAACTTATTGAAATAAAATGACAAAAAAGGATATAAGGGGGACGGGGCGCCACAAGAATTGGGCACGGGTACCCCACTACCAGCACGATAACACCGCCGCCACCCATGCTGGTAGGGTTCCCGTGAACCAATTTCTGGTTCTTGTTACCGCGCTGGTACAAAGAAACGGTCATTTTTCTTGAGCAATAAAAACTTGCCACCTTTTTTTTCCCTTTGACCGTTTACATTTTGACCGTTTTTTATCTTTTACCCATATATAAATAAATTATACCTTCACATAAATTTTTGACCTTTTTACAAAAACATCTTTTAATATGGGTGCTGGTAGTATGTTTCCGAATACGTATCGTCGTCGACGACGATCAACCACCCCGCAACACATCAACCGACCAGACACACACACCAATAACACAACCGACCACACACACACCAACAACACAACCGACAACACATCAACCAACTACACACCCCACATTTGAATTTTACGAGCCATAAGATCCTGAAGATTTGACCACCGAAGAAATTGTTTACGCGTATGATCACGTAATGGCTCTAGTACACCTCGAAACAATACGAATTGAAGAATCTGTACAAGTGTCGGAGCGTGTCAATCCCCTTTTAGTGCGAAAGCCACTGGTCCGGTACAAAACCCTCGGTTAAAAACCCCGATGAAGAAGATCCTGGGGCCGAATACGTAAATAATTCGGATGAAGAAATGTATTGCCCGACGACACCCGAAAGTGAGGGATATCAATATTACTACGAGAGGTCGGACGGGCATGATAGCGATTGTGACGTTTCTTCGCCCGAGTCAATTGCGTATTCCTTCTTTTTTAGCTATGTTTAAGTTGTATTTTAATTAGGTTTATGTTTATGTTTAATTAATGTTTTAATTAGGTTAATTATGTTTGTATTTTGAGTGTTATCTATATTATCTTATTAAGGAGGAGTGATGGCCAAGATTGTCATTTACATTTCCGTACAATTTAAAAAGCATCATGTACAACATACTTAAGCAAGAAATTTAAGGGTATTTTGGGCATAATTGTGACTATTAAGACACTTAGAAGGTTAAAATTGTAATTTTATCATAACCTCATACTCACAACTTAAAAACTTATTCCAACCTTACCCTCATGGTATATGATTGATCAAAAAACCATTATTGTAATAAATTTCTTAAATGTAAGAATGTGAAGAGTCTATGAACATCATAAATTATGCCTAGATTTTTTAAATGGCTTGGCTTGGTTGGTTTAAAAAGAAGAAGTTGATTCAATTGGGGGAATGGCAATGAAAGAAAGGATATACCTGAAAAGGAATTGGTAAACCGGAGAGGGGAAGGTCTTTGAGAAGTTCACAGCCTAATCCACTAGCACCTACTACACATATTCTTGAAGAATATACACACATATTCTTGAAGATCGTCCCTCAACTACATAAATAGCAACAAGAGAGAGGTTAGCTTATTAGTTTAACTACATAAATAATTAATTGATTTAATATAATATTGGTGAATGAATAATTCAACCTTTAGTGGATTTTTTTTGTTTTTATAGGACCCTAGCCCAATTTACAGCACCTTCCAATCACCGTCTTAATTCTTTGCTCCTAAAAAAAACCATATCTATATTATCTATATTTAATTTGGAGTTTTTTTTTTGTTTTTGCTAATTTGGGTGCATAATTTCAAGATGGTTACAAAAAACATGTATGAGGTACCTTCACAATCAGTATTAACGGATTTACATAAATCAAAATTTCAAGATGGGTGCTAAATTTCAAGATGGTTACAAAAAACATGTATGAGGTACTCTTTGACCCGATTTCTAATTTGTTGACTTCTTTTTTTCTTTTACACATTTGATCTCATATCTAAAGCTGCAAAACTTTTGTTTTTCGTGTTTTTATTTAGTTGCTTGCTGTGAAGAAGTTGGGACAAAAAGATAATCAGTCGACAAAAGGAGAAAGAGTTTATTGATCTTATTATTGATTTGATAAAATTCGGCATGCGAATGTTGTTGAACTCATGGGTTACTTGTTCTGAGCATGGTCAACGATTATTAATTTACGAGTATTGCGGCGGTTGCGTTACACGCGGATGATGATTATAAAAGCAAATTTTCATGAAGTATGCGCATAAGATTGGCAAAGGAATTCTCTTGCAACCAGCAGGTTTGATACCTAGATTTACTTGCTAATATCATCGTGAATTATTTGATTATTCGTTTGTTGTTCGATTTTTTATACCTTTTATAGTAGTTGATGATTGTCTTGTGCTAAGTGATGCTATTAATTTCTATTTTTTGATTCGCCAACCCGGTGTGCATATATTTGTAGTTTCTATAAAATTTAATGAACTCTCACAATCTCACTTTCATGTGGTGTCTTAGCATAACTACAGTAATCATATTTCCTATTTTCGCTTTTACTATTTGGTGATTTTTATTGGCTATCTGAATCTAAGATGATAAAAAATAAAATAAAAAAAGGAACTATGACACCAAGCAGTGGAAATCAATCTCTAGATGATACTAATATTTTTGCCACTATAATTATCTAAAAAGTTTTATTTGGTTTGTTGTGCTAATATTTTTGATACTATATTTTGTTGAATAAAGTAAAATGTCGTAAACCCGGGTTGTGGTTCGTAATCAACATCATAATTGAATATAATATAAATCGAGACACCCGCCGCAACGCGCGGGCATTCCTTCTAGTTTTTTTAACAGTTAACTTTCATTAAAAGTTAAACAACATTAAGCAATAAACATTAAACAACATTATTATATATATCATTTTGAAACATAGGTTTGCGCCAGTTGGTTTTCTTGTGTTTTTAGATTGACCACCAAGCTTTTTGTCTTTTTTCTTTCACCTCTGTTTCTTATAATCTTCCCACTTCCCCTCAGTTTGGAAACTCACTTCTCATCCCATACCTCCAATAGACAGAGAGAGAACAGTAGAGAGAGCGGTATGTGGAAGACCATCAGCGACTCTCTGACGCCGATGATCGCCACCCCCGCCGGCTACGCTGGCCTGATCTGCTTTTGATTTCGGTTTCCTGTTCAGTTAGCTTTCCTTAGGTTATCTCTCTCCCTCTCTCTGAAGATCTGTTCAATTATGGTTATTTACTTCAAATTGTTCACACACATATAATCCCTTTTATTTGTCTTTGAGATTTCATGATTTGATTTAGGATTTTTTTTCCTATTGATGGGCTTCGGTGACAGTTATAAAAAAACAAAGAAAATAAAGGTATTCAACTGAACAAATCTCATGTTGAGCCAATAAGATAATTGATGGGCTGCTGTTAGCTTGAGAATTTGAAATTATGCTTTATAGGGCCATACGGGTGAAAGAAAAAAAGGATCTTATGGCTTTTTATTCATTTTGTGGGATAACGAAGATTACATAGCTTATTATAAAGGAACTCAATTTGATGTAAGTCGAATTTTTTTTTTTGGTTCAGTTCATTGTTTTGATTAGATAGAATTACTAATTTCATATATGTTTATGATTATAGGATTTAAAGGTAAACCTGATCATCATAGACTATATATTTATTAACGAGCCCTAAAATTTGTCATTTGCAGCTACTCACGTGGTTACTTAAGAAACTGTTGCTTTAACAATGTTAATGTTTGCTCTTGCTGTTTAAGAACTTGCAATTGTAAGTATATGAACAGTCCAGGAAAACATCAGTGATGGCTATGAATTTAATTAGTTCGTTTAAACGCAATCCTGATATATTATGTTAAGTTAATGGTATGAGTTTTCCTTCAAGACTAAGCATGTTCTTTCTAATGTACTCCTTTTATTGTAACCTATATATAGTTAAATAATTTAAACTCGAGACAACTATGTCATAGTTAATGATTTAGTTCAAAAATTATTGAACCTGGTCTTTATTTCCAATCTGTATGAGATATCATTTGGTAACAGGTTACAAAAAGTCTTAGCGCTTTGTTAGTTTAAGCTGAATTCGTATAAGTATGCGCATAATTTATTGGTAATTCAACATGTTCTTTCATGGTACGCATTGCGTGGCCGGGTGCACTACGATTAATACAGGCAATAATGTTCGCCAACGTGCAAAAAGGCTTTATCTTTACCAAGATATTTCACTGATACAATAGCGCGCCGCGAAGCGCGCGGGAATCTTCCTAGTTAAACATTAATTATTAAACAAATGGCACAACATTCGCCATGGCGCAACATGGTTGAAGTTAGTCCCGTGTGCTTGGTAATACTCGCCGCACGTGACTTGGATTGCAATGTCTTCTTGAAGATTAGGGTGCCTCTCCATCGTGGCTTCATAGAGGGCGTTCCATCAGATACACTTGGACCAGAGAGCAATCCACTAATTAGCGAGCGAATCCTTGGGGCGGTTATTTGTGTCGGTTATTTCATTGAATATCACCGACACCCGGTTCCAAAACGAATTTCTCTGGAAATCGCCAGCATGAACCCATGTGTTTCTCACTATCAAGTATGCCCTTGTTAACGCGATCTCCTCATTTACATTCCACGGGACCATTTTAACAATACGATGCAAGTATAACCGGTTTTGGTGTGATTTTGGTATTTAAGTTATTGGGTTTTTATAAACCAAAATCTAACGGTAAGAATTCTTGAAGGTTCCAACGGCTTAAATTTTAGTAACGGTAAGAAAATTAATTACAGTCTCACATTTAAAAATGGTTACTTTTTTGAATTTAAATGAAAATATAAATTAAAGAATCAGTGGAGTGTTGCCTTCAAAAAAGTGGTTCAGTTAAGTAAATTAGTGAAGTGATGTGACAGTGTATAATTGGTTAAAATCAGTGAAGTGAAAAGAATTGACTACAAGTGCCTCTTCCCCCCTAAGGAATGTAGGTATAAGGATATAAGAAGGACATGTAGGTAAATATACATCTATAAGTTATAAATAGTTTTAAAAAGTCACATATTGCTTACTTTTCCAAAACAACTTATTATAGCCAAATGAAAAGCTAAAACATTAAATACTTATCATTTGCCAAACATTTTTTTTAACTTATTAAAAAAATAATTTATAAAGAGTTGAAAATAAGGAGAGCCAAACATACTTTTATGGTTGAATTGCCTGAAAAGGTGAGAGAGAAAACAAACAAAAGAGAAATAAAAATTTGAGTATGGAAACCCTAGCATAGAGGTGATCAAATCGGTTTTTTTTGCCAAACCGCTTTCGGTTCCAAACTGGTTCGCTACAGTACCGGTTTCGGAGATCGGTTTCGGTTTTTTTTCGGTTTCGGTTCTTAATCGGTTTTTTTGCGCACTTTTTTTAAAAAAGGCCAACACAAAATATTAATTTTTTTTACATAAAATTCAACTTTTATTGATTTTTATAATTTTTTAAGGTGTATGGGTATAAATTTGTATGTGTGGAAACATTTTTGTATAATTTTATTATATATATATATTTTAAATATAAAATTCAGTTTTTTTAATAAAAATACCGGTTTTTTCATACCGGTTTCAAACCGGTTTTTTTTAACCGGTTCCCAAACCGGTTTGGTTTAGAACCGGTTCGGTTCGGTTTTTCAAGTGGAGAAGGGGAACCGGTCGGGGAACCTATAGGAACCGGTTCGGTTTGGTTCCACCGGTTTCGGTCCTCAAACCGGTTTGTTTATTACCTCTACCCTAGCAGAGAGAAAGTGAGTTATTTATTGACAAGCCCAATAAACTCAACGTGCTGGACTTTTATTGACTAGCCCAATAACGTTGGCCCACTAAACTGTTACAGCTGATCCAGTCCAAACGTGAAGCTCCTGACCAGTCCCTGCTCCTGTCCAGCTCAGCAATGGGCCCACGACCTGAAACAAAACTCTTAACCATGACGGAACGATCTGAAGCAAACAAAATCAATAACATGACGAAGAATGAACCAGCAATCAATTGACGAAAACAGAAACAGCCAAGTTCAAACCATTTATGGAATGGAAAACCCATCCTTCAAAAAAAAAAAAAAAAAAAAAAAAAATCTTACCCAATCCTAAACAAATAAGTGAATAACTAATAGAAGTACCTATAAACCTCATATTGTTAAGAAAACATTTACTACTGAAGAATTTGAAGAAAGAAAGGCTAAGGGCTTTTGTTATTTTTGTGATGAAAAGTTCGTGAGAGGTCATAATTGTAGGGGTAAAAGACCTCAATTGTATCACATAGAAATGGAATTGAGTGATGATGAAAAGGAGGGTATGTTTGATGATTTTGAGATGGAACTGGTTCAGATATCACTAAATGCAGTAGAAGGAAATACTAGTTATCAAACTCTAAGAATAATAGGCCATTATGGGAGGTTTAGATTGCAAATACTAATGGATACAGACTTGATCAAGGAACAATGGTGTGTATATATATATGGATAATTGGATGTGTATGTACAGTGAACATTTAAAATCCTCATACTTGGCAAATGGAGTTTTATACATACTTGCTAATTACTATAATTTTTCAAAGTGCGATAGGAGGCAAAAAAAAAAAAAAAAAACTAAAATGGATGACTGCTTTACTGATTCTACAGACATCACAACAGTTGTTGATGAAATTAACCAACATAATATGCACAAGCTTTCATCATAACAGTTTTATGAAGCAGTGGCGCTAATTAAGAAGCATTTTATCAAAGCTTTAGAGGCTTTATGTCACACAAGCATTTTATCGAACAGGTGGTGCGCATAAATTTTTAACTGGACAGCTTTGTTAGAAGATAACGATGTGAAGAAGTGAGAAATTTTATTGCATATTTAAAGTGTTGTCATCTTCTGGTTTTATACCATCACACCAAACTCTTATTCTTACATAAGTTTAGAAATGTGAAGTGTGTTTGATTCTTCGTAGATAATTAAAATTTAAGAACGCCCTGTAATGATGATTTCTTTGAATTGGGACTTTAGTTGCTGAAGACAACCTTTCATAAAAATGGTTCATCTAACACATAAGATTAATAGATTTTCATTTTTCCATGTGTACACATTATATATAATATTGACGCCAACAAATCGTAACCGTTTTTTGTTTAAATGTGACCATCTGATCAAGAAATCCTGCGATCCTTTGCTCTGTTCCTAATTGCAGATTGCTTTAACAACCATCACAACTGAAAATTAGTTAACACTCAAGATTTGTATACTAGGGTTACGATTGGAGGCAAACCCCGAAATTTGATCATCGCCATATCACTACTAAGCCCTTCAACCGGCGAAGGTTTTACGCCAGAATTTGATCATCGGCCATGGTGATTCAAGGTATAATAACCGACTCTGTCAGTTCTCGGGTTTCTAAAGTTAATTGATTCATTTGCTTTTCTTGATTGTACATCAACAACACAAAAAGCAACAATACAATGGGGTTAAGTTGTTGTGCCTGCTCTGGTGGTTTTTATTGGTGTCCTTATGTCGGTGACTGGAATTTAAACTAACTGGGTTTTGTCTGAAGATGAGAGTTTATGATCTTACTATTTCTTTAATTTGCTATAAATTGATTTGTACATTCAGTCAGTTTTTAGTACTTGCAAAGAAAGAAAAAAAAAAAAAAAACCTTTACATAAGGGAAATGATCATTATTGACAATCTAAAGTGGATTATTACTTTCTTTCAAGTCAATATGTACATGTTTTTAGATTTTGGTATACTATTAAGTTAACTAAATCAACTCGAATTGAAGCAACATATTCGTGTTTGGGGTGTTTGTGGAATCGATGCAGTGTTCTTATGACGAGCGACTCAACAACATGCCAATAATGATGCAACAATAGTTATACACTGGATGCGGCCTTCAGGTAATACTTGGTTTGTAACTTATATAATCATTTAATGTTGATTTAGTGTGTATTGGCAGAGAAGGAATATTTACAATAAATGCAGAGAACAATCAAGAAGACGAGGTTAGGAAGCAGCTTAACAAAGGGTTTGTCGGTCATTGGATAGATGGTCGTTGTTTAGCTGGCTTGATTAATTAGCTGGTTTGATTAAGGTAGTAATCAGGTACCCTAATAATATTTGCTTATTTATTTTATAACTGGACAATGAAAGTGATTTATGTTTGCAAATATAGGCATGGTTTAGAGAACTGCGTTCTTGATTTATTAACATTGCAACACAGAATCAAATCAATTTGGCTGGATTCATGTACCATCTGGATCATTTCAAGGCAAGCCGCCTAGCTAAATTTACTATAAACATACAATTTTTATTGGAGTTTTTTTTGTACAGGAAAATTATGCTCTCTTTAGTGTTCCATAAGTGATGGTGTACATTTTATATCCAACAGTGTTTGTCGTTATTATCCTATAAACTCTTTTTTTAATATGATTCTCTGGTAACCTTTCTGATGACATTACATTGCTGGACTGTGATTATTATATATTAAATATCATATACTTCTGATTATAAACTAGTGGCTTTTTGTCCTATAGCTTTGTTACTACCATCGCATATGTGTTAAAAAGAACTTACTCGCATCTCAATAATCACCAAAAAACAATGTGACTGATGGATACAAGTTTGAGTTTTAATGTTGGATAAACTGGCTAATTATGTGTATATTGGATTTTGCAGCAATGTGATATATTAACACAGTTTTTGCACCCAAAAATGGTCAAATTCCTGTAGATATATCTACAAATGCCTGGCTGCTCGAGGAATTGTCCATGTGGCCAGAGCCGGTCCAATACTTTTGGAGGCCCTAAGCAAACAAAAATGTCGAGGGCCTTTTAGATATTTTCTATAAGCTCTCTTTTTTACTCGGGTTTCGAACCAGCAATAATAAACTAAAAAGTTTATAGTTGCAGGAGCGGGTCAACCATTCTTCAGTAAGAGTAGTGCCCTCCTTTTTATTATATTTCGTTAGTTCATGCTAAAAAGCATGAAGCTAAATTTAATGGCGTCTAATTTGACTTTTAAGTTCATTACGATTCACTAGTTGAAACCCGCAATAATGAACTGTAAAGTGAAAACTAGTTAAGATATATAGTTATGTAACCATAGATGTATATGGTGAAATCTATTCCATCTGATTAGAGATTTATTTTCTCTTTGGAAATAGATATGGCCTTTACATTTGCATCCTGGGAGATGTCTCACAATCTGTAGAATTAATTTTGATACATCGTCATCATTTAGCTACGGATTTATGATCGAAGACTAGTAAAATTGGGGGCCCTAGGCGCTTGCCTAGTTTTATAAAGCATTAGGTCCGGCCCTGCATGTGGCATGTAGGTTCTCTTAATCCATCATTGTCCTTTTTTACCTTATCTACATTACCTACATTATTTATAAGACCCCATGTACTGGGGCGTGAATATGGGCGTGAAGACCAACTTAGCGCCCCCAACACCGTTACAGGGGGGGCGCTAAGTTTCAAAAATGGGCCAAAGCGTTATGTTTTTAACGCCGGAATGTTAAACTTGCTTCCAATAAAATCGTGCCACGTCCGAAGATGTTGTTATTGTTGCTTATTTATTTTTTTTTATTTTTATAATAGCGCCCCAATTTTTCCCCCTCCCACTACACCTCATTTTCACTTCAAGCCATATGCTGACTCAGTTGCCACGTGGACCAATCAGAAACAGAGGCCTTATCTTTTTCCCTTCCCCACTACACATGGTCTAACACCAAGTTGGTTGTAAATTTGATAATGACAAAAAAAATGATGAAATTTTGTGAACCAGTATTATAATATTACTATTTTGTTAATGGGGTCAATTGGTAAATCATGTGTTTCTCTAGGTATGTTCAATAAGAAAATGGAGATTTTTTTGGTTTGGGTTAGATCGGGTTTAGCAAAATTGGGTTTGATCCGTTTAAAAAAATCAATTTTGTTTGGGTTAGATACGTGATTTTTGTGTTACTTTTTAAATATGGCCATTAATACTTTAATGCTTGTGTACATTGATTTTTTCCATTAATATATACAAAATCAAAAAAATATCAAAGTTGAGGAACTAAATTTGTGTAATTGGTAACCATGTGTTTCTCTAGCTATGTTCAATAAGAAAATGGAGCGACAACCTAAATTGGAAGTTTAACCCTTGAAGGTTCTAATTGCATCATTAAGGTAAACACACCTTCTTCATAAGAATTCTTATGGTTTTCATAGCAACTTAATATCAACTTTAGTTGTATTATAAAAAAGTGGATGTTGGAAATGTAGCAAATCAGATCTTAATACATAACATATGTAATGTAAAGACATGTTTGGACTTGAAGTTCTACATGTTATCGGCTTATCTTTTGCAGAGTTGCATATTGGTATGGGGAAAGAGTGATGGGGGTATGAAGTTGTACTACCCATCCAACGGACGGTATAAAACTAGTATTTAATTATTTACACAAGTCTATAGATCCTAACAATAAGTCCATAAGTTGTTTGGCTAAGCTAGAAGTGATTTCTCTTTTGGCTTTTTGATATAACTTAAAAAGCTTTTTTGGAGGACTAAGAAATACTGGCTTTTTGTTTTGGCTTTTGCCTTTTGAAATATAAATTATAGATCTACCCACTCATCCTTTGCATTCATGAAGATTCATTTGCACTTTTTGGTCACTATACGTAAATACATAAACCAAACACCTTAAAAAAAAGCTTATTGACTTATTGGCTTTCCGGATCACAATATCTAATTCAAATGTTTAACTCCCATCTCCAATAAAGCTTGTAAAGGAGTGAAATGTAAAGATGGAATCTTGTGATGAAAGTGATGGGTTCTTGAGATTTAACTAATCTTGCTCATTTATATATATTATATACAAACTAATAAAAACATAACTATTTCGCGAACACTTGAAGTCAATACCGCAATGTCTATAAAGAAGAACACGTAATTTGCAGATCCGGCTATGTTTTTCATTTTCCACGTAGAAAAACTGGGAACGTCAATACCACAATTTCTAACAAGAACACGTACTTTGTATACCCAGCTATGTTTTTCATTTTCCACAAATATAGACTAGGAAGTCAAAACCCGCAATTTCAATCAAGAAGAACAAGTAATTTGTAGACCTAGCTCAGTTTTCATTTTCCTCGCTAGAAGACTTGGAAGTCAATAACTCAATTTATATGAAGAAGAACACATAATTTGTAGACCATGCTCTGTTTTTCATTTTCCTTGTAGAAAGACTTGGAAGTCAATACCTTAATTTCTATCAAAAACAACACGTAATTTGTAGACCCTGCTCTATTTTTTCATATTCCTCATAGAAAGACTTTGAAGTCAATACCTCAATTTCTAACAAGAAGAACACGTAATTGAAGACTCTGCTCTGTTTTTCATTTTCCTCCTAGAAAGACATAGAAGTCAATACCTCAATTTCTATCAAGAAGAACACGTAATTTGTAGACCCTGCTCTGCTTTTCTCGTTTTCCTAATAGAAAGACTTTAAATTCAATACCCCAATTTCTATATAAAAAAAAAAAGAGTAAGTAATTTGTAGACTCTGTTCTTTTGTTATTTTCCTCATAGAAAGACTTGGAAGTCAATACCACATTTTTCTATCAAGAAGAATACGTAATTTGTAAACTCTGCTCTGTTTTTCATTATCCTCATAGAAAGACTTCGAAGTCAATACCTCAATTTCAAACAAGAAGAACAAGTAATTTTAAGAATCTGCTCTATTTTCATTTTCCTCATAGAAAGACATGGAAGTCAATGCCACACTTTTTTTTTTATCAAAAAGGACAAGTGATTTGTTAACCTGCTCTGTTTTTCATTTTCCTCATAGAAAGACTTGGAAGTCAATACTCAATTTCTATCAAGCAGAACACACAATTTGTACCTCAATTTCTACTAAGAAGAACACGTAATTTGTAGACCCTGCTCTGGTTTTCATTTTCCTCATTTAAAGACTTGGAAGTCAATACCTCGTTTCTATAAAAAAAGAACACGTAATTTGTAGAACCTGCTATGTTTTTCATTTTCCTCACAAAAAGATTAGGAAGTCAATACCTCATTTACTAAAAAGAAGAACACATAATTTGTAGACCCTATCTGTTATTCATTTTCCTTACAAAAATACTTGAAAGTCAAAACTTCAATTTCTTTAAAGAAGAACACGTAGTTTGTAGACCCTGCTCTCTTTTTTTCGTTTTCCCCATAGAAAGACTTGGAAGTCAATACCTCAATTTCTATTAAGAAGAACATGTAATTGTAGAGACCACTCTGTTTTTAATTTTCTTCATAGAAAGACTTGGAAGTCAATACCTATATTTCAATCAAGAAGAACACATAATTAATAGACTTTGCTTTGTTTTTCGCTTTCCTTACAAAAAGACTTGGAAGTCAATACTACAATTTCTACCAAGAAGAACACAAAATTTGTAGACCCTATTCTGTTTTTCATTTTCCTCATAGAAAGAATTGGAAGTCAATACCTCAATTTCTATCATGAAAAACACATAATTTGTAGATCATGCTTCATTTTTCATTTTCCTCATAGATAGACTTGGAAATCAATACCTCAATTTCTATCAAGAAGAACATGTAATTTGTAGACCAAAGTTTGTTTTTAATTTTCCTCCTAGAAACTTGGAAGTTAATACCTCAATTTCATTCAAGAAGAACACGTAATTTGTAGACCCTACTTTGTTTTTAGTTTTGCTCATTCAAGGACTTGGAAGTCAATAACTCGATTTCTATCTAGAAGAACACGTAATGTATAGAACCTGCTCTGTCTTTTGTTTCCTCGTAGAAAGGCTTGGAAGTCTACCTCAATTTCTATCAAGAAGAACATGTAATTTGTAGACCCTACTCTGTTTTTCATTTTCCTCATAGAAAGACTTTGAGGTCAATATCTCAATTTCTGTCAAGAAGAACACATAATTTGTAGACTCTGCTCTGATTTTCATTTTCCTCATAGAAAGACTTGGAAGTCAATACCACAATTTTTTTATCAAGAACACGTAATTTCTAGACCATGCTTTGGTTTTCATTTTCCTCATAGAAAGACTTGGAAGTGAATACCTGAATTTCTATCAAAAAGAATACGTAGATTTTAGATCCAGCTCTATTTTCATTTTCCTCATAGAAAGACTTGGAAGTCCATACCTTAATTTCAATCATTAAGAACACGTAATTTTTAAACTTTGCTCTGTTTTCATTTTCCTCACAAAAGATTTGGAAGTCAATACCTCGTTTTCTATAAAGAAGAACACATAATTTGTAGACCTTCTCTGCTTTTTTTCATTTTACTTATAGAAAGACTTGGAAGTCAATACATCGATTTCTATCCAGAAGATCACGTAATTTGTAGACCATGCTCTGTTTTTCATTTTCCTCATGGAAAGAATTGGAACATAATACCTCAATCTCTATCAAGAACACGTATTTTATAGACCCTACTCTGTTTTTATTATCCTCATAGGAAAACTTGGAAGTCAATACCTATATTTCTATGAAGAAGAACACGTAATTACCATGCTTTGTTTTTCAATTGTCTCACAAAAAGACTTCGAAATCAATACCTCAATTTATAGCAAGAAGAATACATAATTTGTAGACCCTACTTTGTTTTCAATTTTCCTCATAGAAACACTTGCAAGTCAATACCAAAATTTCTATCAAGAAGAACGCGTAATTTGTAGACCGTGCTCTGCTTTTTATTTTCCTCATTGAAAGACTTGGAAGTCAATACCTCAATTTATATCAAGAAGAACACGCAATTTGTAGACCTTGCTCTGCTTTTGATTTTCCTCATACAAAGTCTTGGAAGTCAATACCTAAATTTATATCGATAAGGACACGTAATTTGTAGACCCTACTCTGCTTTTAATTTTCCTCATAGGAAGACTTGGAAGTCGATACCTATGTTTCTATCAAGAAGAACATGTAATTTGTAGACGCTGATATTTTTTCATTTTCCACATAGAAAGACTTGGAAGTCAATACCGCAATTTCTATCAAGAAGATCACGTAGTTTGTAGACCCTGCTATGTTTTCCATTTTCCACATAGAAAGACTAGAAAGTCAATAACGCAATTTTTATCCAGAAGAACTCGTAATTTGTAGACTCTACCGTGTTTTCCATTTTCCTCATAAAAAGACTTAGGAGTCAATACCTCAATTTCTATCTAGAAGAAACGTAATTCTAGACGTTGCTCTGTTTTTCATTTTCTTCATTGAAAGACAATACCTCAATGTCTATCAAGAAGAAAACGTAATTTTTAGACCCTACTCTGTTTTTCATTCTCCTCATAGGAAGACTTGGAAGTCAATACCTCAATTTCTATCAAGAAAAACACGTAATTTGTAGACCCTACTCTGTTTTTCATTTTCCATATAGAAAGACTTGGAAGTCAATACCTCAACTTCTATCAAGAAGAACACGTAATTTGTATACCTTACTTCATTTTTCATTTTCCTCATAGAAAGACTTGGAAGTCAATACCTCAATTTACATCAATAACAACACGCAATTTGTAGACCCTGCTTTGCTTTTCATTTTCTTCATAGAAAGAATTTGAAATCAGCATCTCTTGGATATTTTCATTAATAAAAAAAATATGAATCGATACAAGCACTAGTGTATTTTGAAAATTGTATTCATAGTTTAAAACGTATTGTGAAATAATCTTGTGCTGGAAGGCCCTCGGTTATACTTTTTCTCCCTAATTTGGTCTTGGGCCGGTCCATTCTTAGTCGGGTTTTGATCAGCCTGTTGTTAACAATTTAAAGGCTTAAATTGGTTCGATTGTGAATAGGGACTTTATGTGATATAGTTAATTTTTTTTTTTTGTCAGTTGGTTGCCATTTACTGAGTTTCGGTCATTAGAGTGAACGGAGTGGGGTGGGTGGCTAAC
Organism: Ambrosia x helenae; assembly: GCA_030844895.1. Taxonomy (NCBI): domain Eukaryota; kingdom Viridiplantae; phylum Streptophyta; class Magnoliopsida; order Asterales; family Asteraceae; genus Ambrosia; species Ambrosia x helenae. The sequence continues at coordinate 6,557,951 of CM061230.1, read as the reverse complement.
CCAAACCCCAAACACCACCCCATTGTTGGGTGAGTTGGACGTGGTCCAAGAAAAATACAGGAATCCTATCTAATGAAATAAACTCCATTGATTTCCCTTTATTCAACCCTACAACTCAACTTAAGCTAGTAAAAAAGTGAAACGGTGATGCCTCCTCCGTCCTTGCCCGCCAACTCTGACGTCATGTCCGCCCTTATTGTGGATATGGATTGTGTGCTTGGATGTCTCCGGTCTTTCCCTAAAGGGACTTCCTGTGGGAGGGACGGCCTGAGGACCCAACATTTGCTAGACGCTCTTACTGGAGAAGGGTCAGTGACTTCCACGGGGTTGCTCTTAGCTATTGCTGAAGTCGTCAACCTTTGGCTAGGGGGTTTGTGTCCAAGGGTTCTAGCTGAATTTATTTCTTCGCCCCCTTACCCCTTTATTGAAACCTGATAACGGGATTCGGCCCATTGCCGTAGGGGCCATTTGGCGCAGATTAGTTTCTAAAGTGGCTATGAGGAAGGTTGGGAAGGAAATGGCTAAGTACCTTGGGGACTTTCAATTTGGGGTGGGAACACCCAATGGGGCGGAGGCAGTGCTTCACGGCGCGAACAGGTTCTTAAGCTCCTTGCATGCGGACGGGTCTTTGGCTATGCTCACGGTGGATTTTTCAAACGCGTTTAATATGATCGACCGCACTGCCCTTCTTCGAGAGGTCCATCAACGTTGCCCGTCTATCTATTCATGGGTCCAGTTCTTATATGCCCAGTCAGCTAGGTTGTATGTTGGTAATGACTGTATAGGGGCTACTACGGGGGTTCAGCAGGGGGACCCTTTAGGCCCCCTCCTTTTCGCCCTTGCTTTACACCCTATGGTTCTCCGGGTACAAGAAATTTGTAAACTCCCATTTCATGCGTGGTACCTGGACGATGGGACGATTATTGGTGAGGCCACCGAAGTTGCTAAAGCCTTAGACATTATCCGGCTAGAGGGGCCATCCTTGGGGCTTCAGCTTAATATTAAGAAAACAGAGGTTTTTTGGTCGTCATGTAATGGGGTGAAACTTCAGGATGGGCTTTTTCCCAGCAGGATTGGTAGGCCAGAAAAAGGGGTGAAGCTCCTCGGAGGGGCTGTTAGCCGTGACCCTTATTTTATCTGCGAATTGGCACGGCGGAGGGCATCGCGCGCTATTGAACTTATGAAACTCTTGCCCTGCCTTAGGGATCCCCAGAGTGAACTCCTCCTGCTCAGGTCCTGTATGAGGGTTGCTAGGTTGCTTTTTGGGTTACGGACCTGCCAACCCTCCATGATGGATGAAGCAGTGTCATGTTTTGACAAGGGTTTAAGGGAAGCCATTGAAGACATAGTGGTATGTGGGGGGCCTTTCTTTGGTGACCTACAATGGCGGATGACGTCTTTGCCGATGCGTGTGGGAGGATTAGGGCTCCTCTGTACGAAGGATGTCGGCATGTATGCGTTTGTGGCGTCACGAGCTCAGTCCTGGAACCTTCAAGACCACATCCTACGAAATAGCGGGGTTTTCGGCGCAGACTTGGACTACGTGCTGGCCCTCGAAAAGCTAAATGACTATCTCCCAGGTTTTGATATTGTCGGTTTTTCTAACAAGGACACCCCCCAAAGCCTCAGAAAACTTTGGCGAATGCCCTTTATGGCAAAATCGCTCAGAACCTGGGTGAAGTTTTTTGTCTGTCCCCCGTCAGAGGGCAGTTATTGAATGCTTGCAAATCCCCAACGCCCAAGATTTCCTAACTGTTATCCCGATCGAAGGTTTAGGCCAAAGCATGTCCGCTATTGAATACAGGGCCATTCTTACATATCGTCTGATGATCCCAATGTACCAGGAGGATGAAATCTGTCCGATTTTCCGTAAGGCCTGCCTGGATGAATACAGGGAACATGCGGTTCATTGTAAGGAGTTTCCCGGTTTCAAATATTGGCATGATTGGGTTCGAGACATTCTGTGGGACATTTTAAGACGGGCTGGGATCTCAGCCAAGAAGGAGGCCCCTGTAAACTTCCTCTCGGATCCAGCAGAAGGGAGATCCACCCTACGACTAGCAGATGTCCTTGTCTTTGGGTGGGCCGGGGGAAGCATGCTTGTGTTGACCTGACGGGTGTATCTCTCCTAGTTGGGTTGAGGGATAGTGGCTTTATAGCAGGGCAAGCGGTCCGGAAAGCAGAGGCAAAGAAGGTAGAAAAACATGCTAAAGCTTGCGAGGAGAACCAACACGTTTTTGAACCTTTGGCTTTTGATACCTTTGGCTCATTGGCACCGGAGGCTACCCGTTTCCTGACCAGGGTCCAGCGGGTTATTCATAGTAGGATCTCGGCTCCGGGTGGACATGGTTATGTTTTTAGTAGATTAGGATTTGCTATTCAGAAAGGGGTGGCGGCGCAGCTTGTTGCCAGCCTGCCCGCTATCTTAATGTAATTTTCTTTGTCCTAGAATGAAAGTATTTATTATTATTTGGGATTGAAAAAAAAAATGGGTTGTTAAGATTAATAATTAACAGAAAGTTATTATAATGGAAGACTTAGAAATTTCAATCCACAAACTCGTGTTCCTTGGGTCCTCCACTCTTTTTCTTTTTCTTCACACAAAGACTTTGAAGCCAATAAAGAAACCTAAAGGAACTTCTCTTCCAACACCAACACACATAAGTTGTGACATTATACCAATGGATATTTCCAATCCATTGTAACAAAATACGAATTAAAATTATATGGATACTTCAAAATGTGTCAGTACAATCAAAATTTTCTTTCATACATATATATAAATTAAGTCCACATTTTATATTTGATAGTAAGCGTTTTGTAAAGACCTTAACATTTTCCCTTAGATTTATGAAAATAAAGTTTGAAAGTATTTACAAAATTGATTTAGATGTTTAAATTGAGAATAAAGCTAAATATTGAGATCTATATTATAACGTGAAATTGCTAAAAGTAACTTAAAATATCAAAAATTAAAGTATAACATTAATACTCGTTATGGTGGTAATTATGTTTATTTAAAGAATTGAATGGGTTGGTTTGGGCAAAAATAAATTGTACAACGATCAATATGGTTCACATCAAATTAGCCAACGGGTCAATTTGGGTCCATTTAGATCTACTCAAATTAGTTAACGGGTCCAAATGGTGAAATGGGCAGTTATTATAAATTTTTCTTTATTTAAAAAGAGTCCACGCAAGTTAGCACACACATAACCATTGCTTGTCTCCATCACCTACTCCCCTGTCACCGACACCATCGCCGCCACCACTACTGCAACTACCACCACTCTACCACCGTCATCACCATTATAGCCCGTAACCGCCAGTGGCGGATCCAGAAATTTATTCCACTGTAGTCACTTATTTTAGATACTCCAATTTAATAAAGTCGGGCATAAAAAATTCTGGCTCGGTTTGACAACTAGGGTCAGGTCAGGGTCGGATCGAACCGGGTGAAAACAATGAAATAACATTTTAACTATCTTTTTACCGAACCAAAACAATATAAATAACATATTTACAAAACAATTGCCAATCAATAATTGTATTCTAGACAATTTACCAATGGCTTGGTAAGTTTTTATTTTTACTACAACATTTGTTTAATAATCTATACATCTAATAAACTAAAGTCCATGAGGACACTTGGCACTCCCACATTCATCCTCAATTGTGTAGCCAATCATATTGTGCCAAGTGTCTCATTGTGGGAATTTATAAACTTTTTCATTTAAAAAAAACAGAAAATATAAATACTAACCTAAAAAACACGCGGACATATTATCTCATTCTACTCGCCTCCATCCATTCAAACCTGCAAACCCTAATCAGAGGATTCTAGGGCGATTCAACCAATCATTCATCTCCAATCTAAGGTAATCTCTATTTCATTCTTATTTCATTCAATCCATCTTTATCCCTCATTTTCACGGTGTTTTTTTTTCGTTTTTTTGTAATGTCTTTGTCGATTGAATGTTTCTTTTTCCCTGTTTTCATTCTATTTGATTATTTATGTTTCGATTTGTGTGTTTATGTTACGACAAAGAAAACCTTGGTTTGCCCTTAATTAGGGTTCTTGATTGTTTGATTAGGTTTCTTGATTGTTTGATTAGGGTTCTTGAATGGATATTGATGGACTCAGACAGTGTTTTTTTTTTATTTGTCATTGATATTGTTAGGTCAAACTTAGGTTTTCAGAAGATTATATTGATGTTGTTTTGATGCAAGTTTGTATGAACATTGCGAATATGACTCGATTATATAAAGATTTCAATTTGGGATTTTCATACAAAGTTTTTCACTAAATATACTTTCAGTGACATTAATCTGTTTTAAAAAATTAATAGGTTTTAAGATTTTTAAGATTTGTCATTTATGTATTCATGTAATGATGCAATTTTAGTTATATGATATCATGTTTTAATTTGTTTTTACTGATAATACAGGTGTTTTAAAGGTCGTCTCAGAATGGTTTCTGGATTTTGGGTTAAATCAGAGGTCAGAGAACGTGTATGTATGGTAAGCGACCTTTCTTATGCGTTAAAAATCCGTTGGTTGTTAATATATGTTCATTGATCACTGCACAGTATTCGGATGGATAATCTTTATTAACTGAAAATCCAATAGATTAATTTATAATCAACTGTTTTTGGTATTGATTTGTAGGCCTTGCCCGGAGATTATAAGGAATGGATTACTAAGTAAGGATTCCCTACTAGCATGACCAGAATTCATACTTTGGATGAGAGATCATTCGAAGTTAAAGTGATGAATATCGCTGGGAAATGGTTTTTTTACAACGGGTGGAAGCACATGATTACCACGCTAAACTACCCAAGTGGTTGTCACTTTGTTTTTGAGTTCGAAGAAATGCTCAACTGTTTTAATATGTATACTTTTCATCAGGATGCCATAGCTGCACCGGGCAAGTATTTCTACTGCAAACTTGATGACCCACTCAGTGATCTGAATTGCCTGGTATGTTTTTTAAATGATGTGTAGAACCATGACATAACGCCTTAAATACATTAATATGTAGTAATGTTTCAACATTGTTTTTCAACTTTCCAGCATATAAGTGCCTTCGTTCATCATGGTTTGTACAATCGAAACCCTCCTATGGAACCGATTATGGTTAGCTCATTTCCAGGTAATCTCATGTATATAATTATTTGTTAGATAATAAGACTTTTTTAAATCTTGATGTTCATAATGATAACAGTGGTTAGATATTCATCTTCTTTGCAGGGCATGTTTTCCAGATCCAACTTGAATACGATGGTGATGAGATTTTCATTACCCAGGGATGGCCGTACATGAAACAGAGGTTTAAGATAACAGCAGATCATCTGATGGTGTTTGAAATTTACAACGAGGTTTGTTTGTCGATTCGAAATTTCAATAAATATCATTAATTTTGTTTGAGATTTAGATCATTAATTTGTACACTTTTCATGTGTTTCATTGTAAAATTAACAGAAAACATTGGAGTTGTCCATCTTTGAGAAAAACAAGCTGACCCTGCCTCCGGAGTTGTGGGAGGACGTTGAACAGCCCGAGGATGATCACCATAATCAGGAGGAAATAGTTGTGGTTTCTGATGATGATGGAGAAGAGTATTCAGATGAAGATGATATGGAAACTGATGATGATGAATCTGGATCGGATGAAGATGTATCCGATATAGAAGATTGGGCCGTTCCAGTTGTGTTTGTTGTTGACAGGCATTTTGTAAGTATTATATGTTAAAGCAATATGTTATAATCATTTTGATGCTAAATAAACCTTTTTATAACAAATTTCATGTATGGTTATTTGTTTTAGCGGATGAAGACACAATGGGCGAAGGCCAATGGCTTGAACAGGCCGCGCTCATTGACAATTAAGGATGCTGAGCAAAATAGCTGGGGTGTTTCTGTAGGTATTGAAGACAGGGGATTGAGTAAGCGTTTTTACATCAAAGGTATGTCTATGTTTGTTGCTGACAATGATTTGCAGGCTGGTGATCAGGTGCATTTCCGTTGGTTTGAAAAACGAGGTCTGTTCAAGCTCTCTAAAGTAGTTAGGGTTGATGGTAATTAGGACGGGAGGCAGTGGGTAGTTTTTTGGATATAAATCACATACTTTTGGTCCTAAGTCGTGGTGGTTTTTGGTTCAATACAGTGGTTGTGGGTAACTCTTAACACGATGGTTATGGTCGTTTTTGGGATGATGATTAATGTTAGTGGTCACATACATTGATTTGTTTTTTGTGTTGATATGTGTTTTGAAAAATATATTTGTGTTATGGTTTGTATTTACGACATATGATCTTCTATGTTTTAATAGTTGTTAGCAATAATTTGGGAAATATGTTTTTTTAGAAATAGGTAAATATGCTTAATATGATTTGTTTGCTATAATGAGAATTAAAATTTAGACAACTTTAGATTTTACAAATTGACTTTGTTAATATTGTTGATTAAAACTTAAATTTGGTAAATTACATTACATTAACATTAAACATTCTCATTATTAACATACTTAAATTTCGTAACTTTGACTTTTTATTTGAAAAATTCCCAAGTTTTAATATCTTCCATTTTTAAAGAAATATACATGTTTTTTAATATTTTAAAGTAAAAAGTAATTAATAATTTTCAAATTCAAACCGTTTTATGTTGAGAAACAAGATTTTTAGAAAGACAATCAATTAACGATGTGTAATTGACTACTTTTTATGGTTTCAATCAACCTATAATTTGTCTTTTTGACATCCTAATTTATGGCGTTGACTTTTTTCTGTTAAAATAGTGTTGCTGTGTAACTGTTACCACCTTGGTATGGTTGTTTTTGGGATTGTGATTAACTGTTATTGGTTACATACATTGGTGTGTTATACCTGTTGATATGTCTTTTGAGAAATAGATTTATGATATTCTTTTTTTTTAATACATATGAATGCTTATTAACAAAGTCAACCGTTTTATTTGAAAATGTTAAATTTTTCGAATAACATTTTAAAAAAAAAATAAAACGTTTTTTAATATTTTAAACTCACAAGTAATTAATAATTTTCAAATTCAAACCGTTTTATGTTGAGAAACAAGATTTTTGGAAAGACAATCAATTAACAATGTGTAATTGACTACTTTTTATGGTTTCAATCAACCTATAATTTATCTTTTTTACATCCTAATTTATGCCGTTGACTTTTTCCTGTTAAAATAGTGTTGCTGTGTAACTGTTACCACCTTGGTATGGTTGTTTTAAGATTGTGATTAACTGTTAGTGGTTACATACATTGGTGTGTTTTACCTGTTGAATGCTTATTAACAAAGTCAACCGTTTTATTTGAAAATGTTAAATTTATCCAGTACCATTTTAAAACAAAAGAAAACGTTTTCTTTTTATTTTAAACTCACAAGTAATTAATAATTTACAAATTAAAAAAGTTTTAATTTGACAAACAAGATTTTTGGAAAGACAAAAAATTAGTCTTTGACTTTTTTACAATAAGATTTAAGAAAGAACATTTATTTTCATAATTTCGGAAAGTTTGACCACTTAATTTGATTGAAAATGTATTATGGAAACCTTTAAAGTTAATCAATTAGATTGGCATTTCATATTTTGTTTCTATTTATATAATCTATACTAAAAATACAACATTTCTTCCTTATTTATAATAGGTATACGAAATTATATATACATGTACAATTGAATCGAATATAATTCAATTTTTTTCTTCTACATTTCGCAGGTAGCATATACTACTTTAGGTTCTTACATTGTTTATTTATATATCACACGAGTACTAACATTTTTTAGTTCGCGGTTATTTGTGATAAATATTACACACGTGCAGGCAGATGGATCCAAATAATGTAACATTTTTGAATGACATAACATGGCGGCTGAGTAATTACACAATCAAAGTTAAGGTACTTAGGCTTTGGAAGAGAGCAAATCGAAAGATACCAGGTGAAACTCTTGCCATTGATATGGTTGTTATGGATGAACAGGTTAGATTTGATATCATCAATTCCTTTGTCACATATATGTTACACAACTCGATTTAATATTTTCTGGTCAAACTATGTCTTCTAATTACATATTTTTACGCAGGGTTCTAAAATGCAAGCGATTGTGTGGAATAGATACATGAAGAAGCATGAAAATTTCTACGTGAAAATGAATCATATTATATCTATAGACCACAACTAGCGGATAACAAATCTGTTAAACACTTTTCTAAAAATGACATATTATCGTTTACTTTTGAAACAAATCTTACAAAGTGTAACAGATTTGATGGTAGCCAATATGGTTTTAATTTCTCTTCTTTTGAGTCTATTAAGTCTGGTAACCTTTCTCAAGAACAAAGGATTGGTAGTTTTCGAAGCCTTAATCTTTTATATATTTTTATTCTTTTAATGTGTCTTCTTATTTATTAGTTGAAATAACATTTTAAATATTTTAGATTTCATTGGGTTTGTTGAAGAATGGTGTCCACCCGAGCCTATCGAAACAAAAGCTGGATTGAAAATGAAAATGAACCTACTCTTGATTGATCTAGAGTATGTGTTTCATTTTTCCTATTCATAATTTATTATCTCATAATCTTTCATGATATATTCATTTCTCATTTGTACGATTAATACTTAGGAAGAAATGTTTGAAATTTATGCATGATCTAATAAAAAATGTATTGTATGTAGTGGGGTAAAAATGTCATGTTGTTTGTGGGATGAATATAGTGAGCAGATGTTTGAGTACATCAAGCAGAACGAAGCTGAAGTCCATGTAGTTCTTATTGTTCAATTTGGTAGCTTTACCAATTATAAAGGTTTGTCATTTCTTGCAATTTGTATTACGTTTGACATTTTATTACTTTTTTTAAAAAAAATAACGCTTGCTTTTTTTCTTTTTTTTAAGGTAATATAAGTTTGCAAAATGGGTTCAATATAACTCGCCTGTTTATCAACGAAGATATTGACGATATTCGTGCTTTTAAGAAAAGGTGATATGTTTAAATTATCCTGTAATTATTTACATATATCTAAATATTTGACTTATTATATATATGTTATATTAATTTTTTTATTCTTACAGTTATATTGAAAAGTTTTTTTCTACGGAATCATCGTCTGTACAACGATCTCTTGGATCGTCTGGTAGTATGAATATTAATGATGAATTCTTGAATAAAACCCCTTTCAGCACTATTCGTGATCTTCCTTTGATAACAGAGGTAAGATTCAATTGATTTATCATATCATTATATACAAGTTTTATTTAAAATTCATTTTTTAACCGATTCCTGTTTCTTTTGTAGGTGAACAAACAGGTCATTGTTCTTGGAACCATTAAGGGTGTCGATGATAAAGATGAGTGGTATTATTTGGGATGTGAGCACTGTAATCACAAGGTGGAGCCGACCTTAAGTTTACCTGATGATAATGAAGAAACAGATGTTACTTCGTTTAAACAGGTGTTAGTTTGCCCCAATAGAGAATGTCCAAAGCACATTGTCTCTGCTGATCCAGTGTATGCTTTATCTTAAATATGTACATCTTAAAGTAAAACACTATTAAATTTGTTTAATAATATTTTGTAATTTGTAAATGTAGGTTCAGAGTACCTTTAAGGGTTCAGGATTTTACTGGTATTACATCCCTTACTTTATTTGATCGTGAAGCAAAGAAATTGCTGGGAATGTCAGCAATGCAACTTTTAGAAAAATCTAAGCAGGTAAGTTGTTTATACTCAGTCCAAAACAAATTACTTATTTTGCTTTATATTATGTATGTCATTTGTTATTAAGGTTTCTGGTGAAGAAAAAACAACTCCAACTGAGTTTCATGCTCTTGAAGACAAAAAGTTTGCGTTCAAAATTAAAGTGGGTCAATTCAATATTGACAAGCACCTAGACGGATATAGTATACGCAAGTTTACGAATGAGTCATCGATACTTTCTTCACTAGAACAAAAGTTCTCCGATATTCAGGTTTTTTATTCCCGTCCTATATTCCTTTATAGGTTGATTTTATAAAAATTTATTATTGTTTTACTATATAATCTGACACATACAAATCCTTTAATGTTTTTAGGTGGATCAACCTGGATTTGAAAGCTTGGATGGAGTTGAATCGTCTACACAAAATGCAGTCTCTCTTAAGGTTCTTTTCACCTATTAAATCACTCCCGCAATTAAATTTAAATTGCTACTATTATCAAACTTTTTACCTTTCATTTACTTTTGTAGGATTCTGTTGGAGATAACAACACTCCAGAATCATCTTGCAGAGTTAGTCTGGTCCATGACGAGCAGGAAGTGAAGCGTAGCCTCGACAAAGTTTACGGTCTAGAAGATGATGCAAGTGAGTCTACTACCAAAGTGCGTAAGGGTGATAAGAAAGTTTGCACGGACAAATCAGTTGAGATCCCCTGTTGATCCCAAAGCTTGAAAAATAAGAACATTTATCCGTTTGTTTGCTATTTTTTTGGGGATTTTTTCTGAATGTTTGTTTATGGTTTGAGACAATTTGTTTTTTATTATGGTTTGTTTGATGTTTGCTACTATTTTTCATTTGAATTAGTTGTTGGTTTGAACATTTATGTTTTTTTCCTTACCTTTGGCAAATAATTGTTCGTTGTTGAATAAATTTTAATTATTTATACGTTATGTTGAATTGTCTATAAGAATCATAACATTATTTATAGGTCCACCTATATATAATTAACATTTTTTTATCATATTTATATTTTTACAAACAATTTATCAAACATAAAGTTCTAATACATTCAATAACATTATTCAACAAAATATGACTAATATTTAATTATATTCCGTTTTTACAAACAAATTTTTTAAAAAAAATTTTTTAAGTTACTTTAATATAAAATTCTAAGTAGTATAACGAAAGATTATGTTAAAATTACAAAGTTGCTATAGTACAATTAATTTAAACAAGTGTATTCTAATTACATACTTAATAAAAAAAAACATAAAAATACTAAATATAATTAAGTTGACTTTTTCGTTTACTTTAAAATTCAAATAGTATTTCTTTAATAATGGTAAGTATTTAAGCTTATTAATAAACATTTTTAATTAGAAATTCTTTGTAATTACACACTTGCTAAAAATAAAAATCGTTACATATCCATAAATTCAAATTTTCAAAAAATTTGAATTGTAATTACACCAAAAAATTCAAATCCTGAAATTCCTTTAATCATGGTAAGTAATTAACCATATTAAATAAGTTTTGACTAGAAATTTCACTACACCAAAATAGCCCTATGGCCACACTAAAAAAGTGTGACCATATGCCTTTGGTCACACTTTTTTTTTTCATCTCAAGTGTGACCAAAGGTCAAGTCATCATAGGTATCATACAGCCACATTCACATTTAGTGGCTGTAACGACATAAAAGTGTGGCTAAAAGATACCAATATTTTTTTGCTAGAATCAATCATTATATCCATTAAGTGTGGCTAAAAGATTGTAATGGCCACATGAATTTACTCTACGTGTGGTCGTTTATATTATACAGTTACTAGAAAATATGTTTTAGCCACATCAATTTAAATAAAACGTGGCAAAATGGGTTGTTGTAATCAAGCATTCTGTTTATTAAGTATGCCTAAAGGGTAGAAACAGCCACATTAATTCACTATAAGTGTGGCCGTTCTACTATTTAGTCACATGAATTTGCTATAAGTGTGGCAAAAAACTATTTCTTGACACAAAAAATATTTTTTTAAATTTTAAGTGTGGCTATTGTATAACATTTGGTCACACATAGTTTTTCTACCATGACAGTTGTTATCATGTTGTCACACAAAAAAATAACAAAGTGACAATAGTGTGGCTAACTGTTACGTAAAGCCACATGAAATTTTACAATCTTTAGTGTCACTATTGTGTAACCTTTAGTCACACATAATTCATTTTACACATGGCGATTTCTATCGTTTCGTCACGCATAAAAAAAAAAGTTTGGATGGTGTGGCTAATGGATATGTAAAGCCACATGAAATTTTAATGTTTTTACTGTGGCTATTGTATAACATTTGGTCACACATAACTCATTTTACACATGACATTTGGTATCATTCCGTCACACAAAACAAACAAAGTTAGCATGGTGTGGCTAATTGTTATGTAAAGTCACATGAAATTTTATAGTTTTTAGTGTAACTATTGTCTAACATTTGGCCACACATAATTCATTTTATCCATGACGTATGTAATCATTTAGTCACAAAAGAAAACAACAAAGATAAGAGGGCGTGGCTATTGATTGTTAAAAGCCACATGAAATTTTATAATTTTAGTGTGACTATTGTTAAAGATTTGGTCACACATAATTCACTTTAACCATGATGTTTGCTACCATTTCGTCACACACAAAACAAAAAGTCTGAATTGTGTGGCTAATGGCTATGTAAAGACTCATGAAATTTATAATTTTTAGTGTGGCCATTGTTTAATCTTTGGCCACACACAATTCACTTTGACTATGGCGTTTATTATTATTTTGTCATCCATAAGAAAAATAAAGTAAAGATGGTGTGACTAATGGTTATATAAAGTCACATGAAATTTTGTGTAGCTATTGTGTAAACATTGGTGACACATAATTCATTTTGCTAGTGACATTTGGTATCAGTTCGTCACACAAATCAAAATGACGATGATGTGACTAATGGTTATATGAAGCCACATAAAATTTTCTAACGTTATTTGTGGCTATTAGCTAAAATTTGGTCACGCATATTTACTATTATAATATGTGGCCTTTATACGTAATTTGCCATTTTATTTTTATTTTTTGTAAAATAATTGTAAACACCAATAAAAATGAGAATCTAAAAACCAAATATTTTCAAGAATAATAAATAAAAATTCATAAGTTAATTTCCAACTTAAATACTAAAAATCTATTTCTAGGCTGGTTTTCTTCTCCTTGCTCTTTGCCTTCTGTTTTTTTATACTGTCCAGCGTTGTATAGCACTTCTTTTGCTTCTTAACAACTTTAGTTGTATTTTGTGTTTGATTGGATAGTTGATCTGGTACCTGGAGCAACAAAACATGAAAATAAATATAAATAAATATTTAAGTTGTATTTAATCATATATCAATTTAAAACAAACCTTTTTGTCAGATTTAACAAGCTGTTTTGGCCAAGGAACAAAAGAACCAACTGCCTGCTCAACTGTTTTAAACTCGCCTGTTTGTATTGGTAGAAATGCTGCCCCCTTTATAGCTTGATCAATAGAAACTCTATAGCAATTATCTTGTAGTGGAACTCCATGAATGGTTTGCTCATTAGTTGAATAGTAAATTGTACCCAATGCCACACGATTGTTCAAGTTTATTGTATACAGGGTACACTTAAATGTCTACAAAAATTTATGGCATATTAAGATGATAAAATTAAAGTCAATTTATATGTGCATTTAGGGCAATACATACCGATATGACATTTTCTTGTGATTCCAAATGAGATGACCTTGCAGGAAGTGGAGTTTCAGGCGTAGACATATTACCTCTTTTCCTGGTTTTCATAATTCCCTAAAAAAACAATTAATAAGATTACAAAAAAGTAACACTCACATGAAAATTACAAAGCAATAAAATTGTAAATTACTAACCATTGTTAGCTTTCCTTTTTGCACCGGTTTAGATTTGATACTGTCAGGGTGACTTCTGGTTGCACTACTTTACATGATGCATTAGATGTGGTAGCATTAGCATTGTCCTTAGAGGTAAGATTGTTTTCCAAAGAATTGACCTACAATTTTTTTAACTATGTTTAAACAAAATTTATAATCATATGAAAATTTATCAAAAAAAATAATGAAACTGTCAAATACTTAACATATCACAATTTCTTTTCGCATTATCTTAGAAATGGTAGTTAACATTTGATAAATAATAATGCGTTAACTTGTTAATAAAATAAGTCACTTACTTGTGGTGGTGACATTCTGTTCGTAGAAGATGGACAAACTGGTAACGTAAGTCCTTGTGTAGCTAGATGAGCTAAAACTTGATTAAGTGTGTTATTTGTTTCTGCCATTTGCAAGGATAAGGTCTTAATTTGCTCATCTTTTTTCTCACGCTCAAGTCTCTCTTTGTGTAGTTGAAGCTCAAGTTGTGCGATTTTTTCTTTTGATGATCCTTTTGTTCTAGGACACTGCCAATATCTACTAGAAGTCACTCCATAGCCAACACCCTTTAAAAACCCACCTTTTTCCTTGCCAAATACTACTGTAAGGGCATCTGTGCCCGGTTCAAGGTTCAAGGCTCCATCCTTGATTTGTGCTTCACTTTCAATCTTTAAAAATGTGAAAAAAGTAGTTAGATGTTTTGTTAACAAAAAAAAATGAATTATAGTAAGTAAAGAAGAAATAAAAAAATCAAAGTTAAACATACTAATTTATCTGCCACAACTTTGACATCATCATTCTTGTATTCTCCGTTTTTGTTTTCCCTTGCTTTCCTCCACATCAAAGCACGAGAGGGGATTTCATCAATTGCAAGTTCATTATTTTGTACCTTGTAATATATAATACATAAAGCAGCATCACACAAACACAGATCAAACACATAACCAAAAAATAATTAATATATGTAGACACAAAAAAACACTTGAATTAAAGAATGAGGTTACCAATTTCTCCCTTAGATAGGTATATCCTCCTCGTCCCAAGTGATGATCATAAACATAATTTGATCGTGCTTCTTTGGTTTTCTTTGAAACATCCTTACATAAAAAAAAAAATTAATTCATTAGAGTATAAAAGAAAAATATTAAAAATGAAATAATGATAACTAGCACAAATAATTAAAACCTTGAATTTGTCTGATTGTGTATACGCTACAAAATTGTCCCAATCTTCTTGCTTGACCATTGAACGATACGGCTTAGGAATTTTTTCAAGTTTCATTGGTTTATCTTGGTTAGGCACTATGTATCTCGCATACACTTTTCTTCTAAAATTCCTAAGAAGGTGACCAAGCCGATTCATTACAAGATGCCTACAACTTGCATCAATGTTATAAAAACGCTGCAATACATAATACAAGCTAGTTTGTTAGTCATATAGAATAAAATTGTATCAACTAGTAAGACACATTTGTAATTAAAAGAAGTAGATGTTAACCGTTGTTTCTTCCCATAGCTTATCCCTTACTTCTTTTTTCACCGCCTTCCATGAGAGAAACCTGAATCCGACATTTTCCCTTACCAGGTCCCCCAAAAAGCTTACAAACTGTGATCTATACTTTCCAGAAAACTTACCCAGTTCATTAAACGTAACTTTGTATTTTTTGCCACCAGAGTTTGTAAATTTGGTACGCATCTTTGGTAACCTGGTCAAACCCCTCTTTGTTGTTTTTGTTTTAGGTACTATGTTATGGGTCGAATCCGTATCTGAGAAATCGCTTTCATATTCGTCTGTCAAATCCATATCCGAGCTATCGCTTTCTTGTTCAACGTCCATGATGCTAGAAAACGAGTTTGACAAAATGTTGTAAACTTGTAATAATTGACATATAAACAGCCATAAAAAAAACAACAATACAATATAAAGTGTTTGGGTTTGGTCGAATAATGAAGGCTGATGTTTGGATCTAACCCGTTACAGTATGCAAATATTTAAATGTGCCAATACAGCATCAAACTGTTTGGGTCTGGCCCGTTACGCAATACATTGTGTACAGTATACTGTATTTGCTGTTGTATATATACCGTATTTGCTGCTGTATACATATACAGATATATCCGTTACGCAATACAATGTATACTTAATTGCTGCTAACAGGTTGCAAAATAGATGTTTATCCAGAATTAATATATTAGAATATAATTAAGCAGATATAAAGTAACTAAAACAATTAAAATGATGAGAAAAAAAAATTAATATAATGGTAGTTTCAAGAAAGAAACATATCCTACTTTTCAAGAAACAGTCAATCAAGAATTTTCTAAAAGTCAATTTGCAATTCTCATATTATTTTCTAATACCACTAGTACTAAAAGTTCCTACTTATCATTCAGTCCTAAATTCTTTGCCGCGTTTTCCTGAACTGTTCATAATGGAAAGTAATGAATTCGCTTGTGTCAAAGGTAGGGCCATGCCTAACGGGTCAGGCTGGGTTTGGGGCTGGTGTGCAGATCTGTCTGGGACAGCAGCATTTGGGGCTGGTCTGCAGATCTGTCTGGGACAGCAGCGCCACATGATGCAACCACAACAACCAATAGACGAAACCTCCAGCAGCAGTACAATATTAATGACCCCAACACCTTTAACACCCGCCAAAACAATCAATAGTGAAACCAGCAAAAAAGCTACTGCTAGGCGCTCACTGTTCGAAAAAAGAAGGTATGAAATAATCTGCCAAAATCGGTACTGCTTGCTTCTTCAAAACAACAACACACTTATACGCCATCATAGGTGAACTTATGTTTAGATTGGATCAACGGACTAGAATCATTATATGCAGTTGTGCACTATATAGTAAATGTAAATTAACCGACTAACAAGAATGTTAGGAGCTGACTAAACCATGATCTAAAAGTATCATAAAAAAGACCATAATATATTTGGATGGAGGTTGCTTGATAAGACAGGATATATAGCTTTTGCACTAACCAGAAAGAAGGAACATTCACGTTGCAAGCAAGAGCTATTTGCAAGTCTACATACAGCTAAACTTATGCTACAACTATATTTAGTAAACATGCATGTGAGACTAAACTGAGAATAGAAGAAGATTGATCGGTCACTACCAAATTGTTTGCGAGACGCAAGCATATAACCACATACATGCATGGTTTTATATAAGTTTCAAACAGCCAACTCTGAACTTCAAGCAAGAGAACCAAAGCTCGACAATATTAAGGCGAGATCGAGAGCGAAACAACCGGAACTTGATTGGGGTAAATGGTGTAGTTTTAATCTTTGTAACGTGAGGTGATTGTATCGTTCGTATGGTGTATTGCTAGTGACCCGCATAAAACACAAAGTAACTTGTCATGAATAAAGTAACTAAATCAATTAAAAGTATGGCTGCTGATCATCGATGCCACATAAAACACAAACAAATCTAAGCTCTCAACAAGACCTTTTGTATAGCTTTCGCCTTTCGCCTATATGCATAATGAAAGGGAGGACATCTTCACTTGGGCTTTAATTAAGCTAAAAGTTACACTAGCTAGACAAGTAAAGTTGTGACAGATAGAGACTTGGATTTGATTAATGCATGCTAAGACATTTCTCAGAATCCTACACAATTACATTGTAGATGACACATCTTTTGAAAATATATTCATGCCAAATTTTATTCATTACAAGATTTGCCGGATTCCTTAGATTATAACAAGCGACTTCATTTAATGTTGATTGATAAATATCCACTTAATTTTCATCTCTCAATCTGACCCGGGACCCATACTAAATACAAACAAACTACAAAATTCCTAAACTGTTTACCTATTCAGAATCGAACCCTGTCCTTGTGGAGACGAAACAGAATGCGACGGACGAAACAATACTAAAGAAACGCTGCAGTCTGATCAGCTAATGTCACTGATGAACAGTGTACAGTTGAGAACGGACTGTGACCTATGGAGATGGGAGGGCCCTGATGATGGGTCGTTTACTGTTGCGGACTGCAGAAACAGAATGTATACTGCTGCAACCGCTAGTAGGAAGCATCAGATGCAGACTGCATAAACATAATGTATACTGCTGAAACCAAACCAGTTTCGACATGTTATCCAGTCTTGACCCATTAGCCAGCCCCTGACCCACCCATTTTTGTGGCACTAAAACTAGAACATGAGTTGTGTTTAACCTCTGCATTTTGTCCTTAAAATGAGTTAGATGATTTCTAACTTATTTTTGCAGGCTTTAATGGTATTAAACTTTATTAATTTGAGCACACATACTTAAGTAAAAGTAGTATGGAGATTAATGGTTATTAGAGTGTTTGGTGATGGTGTTATGCCTCTTAAAGTTGAGTACATATTTCGTTTAAGCTTTTATTACTTTTATCTTTTTTACATGCTAAATAATGTAGTTGATATGCTTGAGTGATGTTACAGTATGTGCTCAAACATCTACTTAGCCAACCCTTAAAATTTGGTTATGCTTAGTGATTTTATAAATTTTGGTTTTGATATGAACTTAACTAAATCATAGGCTCATAGCTACAGAAATGCTGCCACCAATCTTAATACATCCTGCATTCCAACTAAGCTAATAGAAATATAGAATTATAGTTTTCAATGTGAAAGATGAGTTGATCAGAATGACTGAAACATCATTTGACATGTGATGTGTTTAAAGCCTTTAAGCTAAATTGAATAATATAACTAGTAGTAACTATCGATGCTAAATCAAATAATGTAACGAGACGAGCTACTCATGAGCTACCCGGGCCTGGCTCGTAAAAAAAAGCTCGAAACAACCCGAGCCCGGGGGCCGCCCTAAAAACAAGCTCGTTAAGTAAATGAGTCCGAGCTTCGCTTATGGAGCTCGAGCGGGCTCGCGAGCCTAAACGAGCCCACTGTCTATATAATTTTAATTAATATATTAAATATATATTTAAATAATATTATTGATTTTTTATAAAGTCATTAAAAACAACTAAATTTTATATAAAATAAAAACTTTAGTTAATATAAATTAATTAATAAATTATAAATTATAAAGGAGCCAAGCCCGAGCTTGAAAATGCATTTATGAGCCGAGCCGAGCTCGAGCCTTAGAAACATAGCTCGAATCGAGCCGAACTTAAGCTGAATTATCAGGGCACAAAGGCATACGGATTACAATGAGAACTCTTATAAAAAACTATCAATCTGAATTATTAGAGAGCAAATTACCCGATTATCACAAAGCAAATTATCAGATTATGAAAATTTTATACTATGAATATTAAGTTGATTAAAAGCAGGTTATAAAAAATCAGATTATCATAAAGCAAATTATCATAATGCCTATCAATCACAATGAAGAAAAAACATGATTCCTAACCTGGTTTGTGGTTCGGTTCCATCTTGGTAGGGTTCCATTTTCTATGTGATGGAGAGCAGGAGAAAAATATGAAGACAGGGTGTGCGATGGGGCTAAAAGAAAGAAACTAGGGTTATAGAGAATTTTTGGGCGCTAACAAATGAGCGATATAAGGCTGATGATTTCGTAACAATGAGCGGGTAAAAGGCTGATGCTTATGTATTTAGGGAAACAAAGAAACTAGGCTATAATGAAGGAACAAAAAATTTAAAGAAATAACGGCGGTATGTAGGTAAAATTTGGGAGGGAAAACAAAATTTTTGATGAAGTAATACATAGAGGTATAAAAATGTTAAAATTCTTCTAAAAATGTTATATTGAAGTAATACATTGAGGTATAAAATGTTAAATTCCTTTAAACTTAAATAAAAAACATATATATTTTAATCTGAAATTAAAACTTACATAAAATATATTATTACTTGATTGATTTTATTTAGAGATTAGCAAATGGTATCGGGTCCTGATACCGAACCGGTACTGGTACTAGATCAATTTCGCTACCGGTTCGATACGATATATGTATTTACCGACTTTTACATGTGAATGTCGGTACCGAACCATACCATACCAGTTTTTTCGGTACTGGTACCAAGTTTTAGGTCTATTAAGACCCGGTATAACCCACTAAGACATATATAATTGATTATTGTTTATATACACACACAGTTCTAATAGCATACATTAGGCTCAAAGATGGTTATATATGTTTAATGATGGTATATTAGGATCATTTAGGCCCGAGGAGTACTCGGTCTCCGAGACATTGTTTTACAACATTGATTGAGCCTAATGGACCATCATTTGGCCTATTTGACCATCATTGAGCCTAACGAACCATCATTGGGCCTAGTTGACCATTACTGTATCTAACTGACCATTGCTGAGCCTAATGGACCATCATTTGGGTCTAATTGACCATCGTTGGACCTAGTTGACCATCATTGGTTCTAACTGACAATCATTGGGCCTAGTTGATCATTATTGTATGTAACTGACCATTGTTAAGCCTAATGGACCATCATTTGGGTCTAATTGACCATCATTGGACCTATTTGACCATCATTGGTTCTAATTGACCATCATTGAGCCTAATGGACCATCATTGTATGTAACTAACCATTGTTGAGCCTAATGGACCATTATTTGGGTCTAATTGGCCATCATTGTACCTAGTTGACCATCATTGAGCCTAATTGACCATCATTGAACCTAATGGACCATCATTGTATGTAACTGACCATTGTTGAGCCTAATGGACCATTATTTGGGTCTAATTGACTATCATTGTACCTAGTTGACCATCATTGAGCCTAATGGACCATCATTGGGACTAGTTTGACCATTACTATATCTAACTTACCATTGTTGAGCCTAATGGACCATCATTTGGGTCTAATTGACCATAATTGGTTCTAATTGACCATCATTGAGCCTAATGGACCATCATTGTATGTAACTGACCATTACTGAGCCTAATGGACCATCATTTGGGTCTAATTGATCACCATTGTACCTAGTTGACAATCATTTAGCATAACGTACCATAATTGGGCCTAGTTGACCATTACTGTATCTAACTGACAATTGTTGAGCCTAATGGACCATCATTTGGGTCTAATTGACCATCGTTGGACCTAGTTGACCATCATTGGTTCTAAATGACCATCATTGGGCCTAGTTGACCATTATTGTATGTAATTGACCATTGTTAAGCCTAATGGACCATCATTTGGGTCTAATTGACTATCATTGTACCTAGGTGATCATCATTGGTTTTAATTGACCATCATTGAGCCTAATGGACCACCATTGGGCCTAGTTGTCCATTATTGTATATAACTGACCATTATTGAGCCCAATGGACCATCATTGGGCCTAGTTGAAAAGCATTTTAACATTTAAACTTGGGCCTATTAAACACATTTTTTAAATTATAAAATAACCCAAATACCAATACCAATAACCCATAACAATTTTAAGTCCACTATCATTTAATATAACTTTAAGTAAATTAAAAAGAAAAAAAAAAGAACATTAGAACAGAAGCAACTTTTTCATCCCCATTATTAAATTCGATCCTAATTTGATCCCCATTATTAAATCCCCCAGCCATTTTTTGCCTCCCATTATTTCGAATCACGCGACGATTACTTTAGAACCGACTGTAACGGTATAGTTTTACGTAATTCCGATTGAAAACTGTTATGATTATCGTTATGTTGGTTATTTCCCTTGTTTTTATGTAGTGAAGAATATTTAATGCTAAATTGTAATGTCTAAATGGAAATATTAGAACCTTTGTCTAGCATGAAGAATTGTGGTATTTTCAACAGTAGTATGATTAACGATGATTGTGCACAACAAAAACAAAAACTAGTGCCTGAGTGCTTTTTTGTTTGACAAACAATTGGTTTAGATTGTGAATGTATTTAATGATTAGGTTTCTTCATATCACAGCTCACTGTTATCAGTTAACTAGCATGATATGTAATGATCAGGTTTCTTCATATCACAGCTCATATCACAAAATACTAAGACATAAACTTCTAACCAAAAGCTATTTACAAAAGTTGCAAAGGGAAATGAATGTAAACATAAACTAAGAGCTACTTCTAGGCTTTTTCTTCAAGTTTTTGGACTTGAAAGTGCTTCAAACTACTCTTGAATTGACGTAAACTTTTTTTTTTAACGACCAACAAAATATTATTATCACCCAACGGTAGCGGGGTACTAGCGAAAAACACCCAATACAAAGTATGTTCGCATACTAATCCCCAAGCACATAGAGAATGAACAAAATAAAATTAAAGCTAGATCTACAATTGAACGACCACACAACATTGTGCACATTGAAGCCGCGCCATTTCTCCCAGTCTAGTGAACTTTGTTTCGCTTGCGCCTTGACCAAAAGAAAGCTCAATGTTTTGATGTCACCCACGATCTTCTGGATAGAAACTTGATATAGTTTGAAAACCGCTTCGTTCCGATACTTCCAAATGCACCATAATGTTGTTAAACTCACTGCATAAAAAGCCTTCTACATTCCTTTTGCACCTCCCATATGCTTGTATAATGATAAAAGATCCTTAAATTCAAAAGCAAAAATATTCCCAAGTTTGCACCAAGTAGAAACCTGTTGCCAAATATCCTGCGTAAAGCTGCAAGACATAAATATGTGATCAATTGTTTCCGGCAACTCGTTGCAGAATGGAAAGCAATCAGAACAAACAGCAACGTTTTGCATAATTAAAGCTACTTTTGTTGGAAGTCTTCCTAACGTCGCCCTCCAAGCTAGTATAAAAACCTACCGCGGCACCCCAAGAGTTTTGTTCCAGCACTTGTACATTATTCTGAGACTGTCCGCGCAACAGCTCCTTCTTGATACAGCTGACCGAGAAGCGACCCAGCCCACCAACACAGAGATGGACAGTTCACCCCTGCAAGCAGGCTATCCAGCTCTGCAGTAGCAGCCCCACCCAAACCCAATGAGTCCCAACCCCAAACCCAACCCATCCCAGAAGAGGATACCCGATCGGCGACCCAAACAAACTTGTCTCTCTCCATCCTGAACAGATTCGGAAACTTTTCCCCAAGCGGCTCCTCCAACACCCACCTATCTAACCTACAAACTAAGGAGAACATGGAGCACATAAGGTGAAATTAGTTGTTTATTTCTCAAATTTTAAACATTATGACTTCATGAAGTTTATAGTATCAAATACAAAATAAATGCATAATAATTGTCCACTAAGGTTGTGTGTAGTGGGCGCTTTAGGGGGGGGGGGACGTTTTGAATTTTTTATACCCTATAGCGCCCCGAACACCGCCCCCTTGGGGGTTATGGGGCGTTTTCGGTGGGGGGCGCTATACACATAACGGGCGTTTTCTGGTTTGAAAGTATTTTTATATTATTTTTTTAATTAATTTTCACACCCTCTTCCCACTACACCCTTCTCCCTACAATAATTATCCAATCATTTATAACCCCTCATAACCCCCTTTCCCACTACACCCTCTTTTTCCATAACCCCTCATAACCCTCCTTCTATTACTTTTTAATATTTTAATACCCATAACCCCCCATAACCCCCCATCACTACACATACACTAATAGAAACCCACTGCTAGAAACTGTTAATCTTCTATTAGCATAGCCCCAAGCTAAATATCCTCATTAAGCTTGAAATAAAATAAGTCCAGCAAACTGAAATAGAACTACACCCGTCAAAATGAGTGGGTCGAGTTGGGTGGCGGGTCAGAACGTGTTCGACTTAATTCAAAATTTTCGCTTTGGAACGGGTGTGGGTCAAAATAAGTCGATACAAAATATAAAGTATATGTGAGACAATTAGTATGTGTGTGTGTGTCAGAGTGAGTATGTAAGCTTGTTTGTGTATGTCTGATTTAAAATAAGAAAATTGAAATAAATTTTAATATTCTAACCTGCTCTTCGAGATCAAGACGGTAGATGAAGGAGGCTATAACATGTTTTACTCTTCAGTCTTCAATATAAATAATGAAGAACCCGTTCGTTACCCGCCTTGATCCGTTATGACCCGTTGGTCACCCACCTCAACATTTTTTATATAATGTATTCTGCTAAACATCCTTATTCAATAAATGTTGAATATAAACTTAAGCTAAGGGCATTTGATTAACATCACTTAAATAATAAGCTGATTACAATTAACACCAAAAACATGTTAGCCAAAATTTGATTAAGCTATAGTTTATAAAAAAGAATCAAGAAAAGAGGTAATAAGAAAAAAACGATTTCATTCCAGAATTAGCAAGGGCACAAGTTGAAAGAGACTTGATGTGCTAAGACCCTCAAATTGGTCACACCATTCTAGCTAACACATTAGACAATTTCCAAGTTCAAGCTAAGATGCAGTCAGCCAGTCACACCATTTAGACGGAATTTAGATCCTAAAATCACCATTCAATTTTCTAGAGCTGCAAAGGTTAACAATTTAACTCTCAAAAGGGAGATAAAACATACATAGCTACTTAAAAAAAATCTACACAGGAGAGAAACATGAGTACTAAAAACGCTCTTGGTATACCATTAACATGAAATTGGTGAAACGTATAGTAGGGACGAAGAATAACACATCAAACAGACGCACAAACAAGCAATAACATGTAAGGCCACCCAAAAAATAGATAAATAAAAAAAATATAAGCTGATTGTCAAAAAAATCAAGTCTCCAATGATGCAGCAAGAGGAAGCGTCTTGAGTAGGGCTGTACTTGAATCAATGCAAAGTTAATTTGGGTTGTTTTCATATATAAAACGGGTCAAACGGGTTATGTTAACATATTTTCCTCAAAAGTGACACAGACACACAAACCTAGATGGCTATGATGAAGTTCCTAATTCTTCATTAAACAATGTCGGCAGAACATCAAAAACTAATTGCACTTTCTCCCTAGTCCTTAAATTAAGTATCCTATTAGAGTGCATTGTTCTCATTGATTGCACAATTCTAACACAGATCCAAACTAAGTAGATTCACATAAATCTATTATACAATCAAAAATTTATACCAATCAAAGCTACTGTCATTGATTGTGAGTGTTCTAATTGATTAAACAAGATAAATACAATTATAATATCAACAAATTCACACAAATCTGTCACGCAATCTCAATCTAAACCAATCAAAGTAACAAATTACCTGCTGAAATTCTTGGCAACAATTGTAATGAGCACAAATTCTCGATAACTAATTTCACCACTTATAAGTCTCAGACTAGAAAACCAACAACATAATCAAAGGAAATGTAAACAATTCCTAATAGACCTAGACTACAATAAAGTGACACACCTAGACAAAAATATGCATTACTTTTCCCATTAGCTGCATCTTTTTATCACAATTACTTAACTATACAAATCATATCAAAAGGAATTATAATTTCAAATGTTAAGCAGCTAAGTCATGAAATAAATGAACCGGTGAGCAAAAACGGACATTCATAATAACTCAAAAACAATGCATAAGTTTTTTTTTTTTGAAGGAAAACCAAATTTTCATTAACCAAGTAAATTACATAAGGATGTTAGGTAGGCGGGCAACAAGCTGCACCGCCACCCCTTTTTGAATAGAAAATCCCAATCTGCTAAAAACAAAACCCCGCCCTTGGGGTAGAAAAGTTGTTGTATAACTAACTTACAAAAGAACAGTTTTACTCCATCAAACTATATTTACCATATTTACATATCTAAACAAACTCGTGACATATATAATACAAACATTTTCAGATTAAAAATAAAAATAAAAATAAACAAATACCTAACGGAAGATCTTCCACCAATGTCTTTACGGACCAGATGTCTGATACCTTTGGTGGTGAGTGTAGAGGCATAACGCCAATCGTAATCACCGTAACCTGCATTACATTAGTAAGATGAAATTTAAACAACATCTGGAAAATAATAAGTTGAATGAAACCCTAGAAATGGATACAAAAAACAAATATCGGAGACAGGATAGAGTGAATTGGTGAGCGAGTGCTTAGATTTTCACGAGTAATCTCCTTGAAACGGTCTGCATCGTTTACAATTTAGAGAGATGAAGCAGGAGTGACAAGAAAATTGTAGTATGTATATAATTTTTAAGTGTGGTTAATATCTTAACTTTTTTTTACTATTATTCCATTACACAAAGTGACGATGGTATGGCTAATTGTTGTGTAATGCCACATAAAATTTTATAATTTTAACTGTTGCTACTGTCTAACCTTTAGTCACACATATTTTTTCCCGTGACATTTGCTATCATTTCGTCACACAAAACTAAACGATGACATTAGTGTGACTATTGTGTAACCTTTGGTCACACATATTTTACATGACATCTACTATCATTCCGTCACACAAAAATAAACAACGTGGCCATAATTTGACGAATGTTTATGTAAAGTCACACAAAATTTTATAATTTTAAATGTGGTTATTGTCTAGCTTTTGGTCACACTATAATATATGTGGCCATAAGTTTAAAGTTTTGGCTACACCATCAAACAAATACCATCATTGTAGATTACATTTGGCCACACTTTTCTAGTGTGGCTACTAAATGTCACTGTTTTTCTTTAATGTGTGGCTAAAGGTTTTGATCAGATGTGTTTTTGGTCACATGAAACAAATAATGTGGTCGTAGAAAATAAATGGTCACACGTTTTCTAGTGTGGCTACTAAACGTCACAATTTTTTCTTAAAGTATGACTATAGGTTTTGAACTGTTATATATTGGTCACATGAATACATAAGTTGTGTGGCAAAAAGTATGTTCGGAGGTTTTGTAATATGAAAAATGACCTTTAGCCACACATTTAATCGAAAGTGTGGCAGGGTGGTTTTTGAAAAAGTGTGGCCGTAGGCTTATTTTGGCGTAGTGTTTAATTTTTAAAAATCTATAAAACCCTACTACTATAAATCAAAGCAACACGTTTCATATAAAGGAATCCATTCAGTCTTACAGACAAATCAGAAGACTCAAATATTCAAGAGTTCATCTTTGCTTTTTTCTGTTTTCTCTACTTTCAATCAAACAAGTTGAAGGTAAGTAATTCTTTTATTTCAATATTACATGTTTTCGCATAACATGATTATCTACATGTTTTTTCTCTACTGTTCCATCAAAGAAGTTGAAGGTATGTAATTCTTTAATTTCAATATTACATATTTTCGCATAACATGATTATCTACATGTTTTCTTTAGTTCGCATAACTTGATTATTTGTACTTTATGTTGATTTATAATATATTGTTAGTTAAGTATTATGTATCGTTGAATGTTTACATATATATAAACCTATCATCCATAATTTTAAGTTTGTTTATATTTTGTTAAACTCTTATAATGCATTTTATGTAGAATTGCATCCTTTTAGTTGAAATGGGACGTAAAAGACTATCTAACAGTTCGAATGGTAATTTTTTTGGCATAAATATACAATGTATTTCTATTTGTATTATTTTTAATTTGTCATCTAATTCTTGATGAGCTGAATTATCAAGTAAGTACGTTGGCTGAGGAATTTCATACATATTCACGTTCTTTAACTGATGAGCAACGTTCAATTTTTAATCAAATCATTCATGCGGTTGATGGTAACAAAGGTGGGCTATTCTTTGTTTATGGTTTTGGAGGAACTGGTAAAACCTTTTTATGGAAAACGTTGTCTGCTGCCATAAGATCTAAAGGACAAATTGTTTTGAACGTTGCATCCAGTGGTATTGCTTCTCTGCTGTTATCTGGTGGAAGGACAGTGCATTCTAGGTTTCGTATACCTTTGAATGTTACTGAACAATCATTGTGCGGTATAAAGCCCAATAGTGATATTGCTGATTTATTGAAGCAAACTAAGTTAATTATTTGGGATGAAGCTCCAATGATTCACAAGCATGCTTTTGAGGCACTTGATCGTACAATGAAAGACGTCCTGCAGTCAAATTCTTCACCTAATTCTGATTTGCCTTTTGGTGGTAAGGTTATGGTTTTTGGTGGTGATTTTAGACAGATCCTTCCGGTTGTTCCAAACGGTAGTAGAAGAGATATTTTAAATGCATCAATAACTTCTTCTCCTATTTGGAATAGTTGCAAAGTCCTCACTTTAACAAAAAACATGAGGTTAACTTTAGGTAACAACACGTCTGAATCCGATGAAACAAAGGCATTTGCAAACTGGCTTTTTGAATTAGGTGAGGGTAAAGTTGGTGAGTCAATTCATGATGATGAGTTTGATGTGGACATTCCAGATGATCTTCTTATTAAGGGTACATCAGATCCGATTTCTAGATTAATTGACTTCGTGTACCCTTCACTTATCCAACTTTACAAAGATAAGGATTACTTTGGAGAACGAGCAATACTTGCACCTACAAATGAAGTCGTACATGATATAAATGAAAGGCTTCTTGCATTGTTTCCTGGAGATGAAGTCGAGTATCTGAGCTCTGATAGTATATGTCAGATTGAGAATGGTAATAACCGTTCACAGGAAGACTTATACTCTCCTGATGTCCTTAATGGTTTAAAAATTTCTGGGTTACCTAACCATCGTTTAGCACTTAAAGTTGGTGTACCCGTCATGTTGTTGCGAAACATAGATCAACAAAATGGTTTGTGCAATGGAACGAGATTACGAATCACCAGACTTGCAAAGCGTGTTATTGAAGCCGAGATCATATCAGGTGGAAACATTGGTACCAAAACTCTTATTCCAAGAATAAATTTGATACCATCTGATATCAAGATTCCAATAAAGTTCCAAAGGCGTCAATTCCCAATAAGCGTATGTTTTGCAATGACCATCAATAAAAGCCAAGGACAGTCTTTATCAAAGGTTGGATTGTATTTAAGAAACCCTGTATTCTCACACGGACAGCTTTATGTCGCATTATCAAGAGTTAAAAGCAGGGCAGGCGTGAAGTTACTTATACTGGATGCTGATGGGAAAGTGATGACTAAAACAAAAAATGTTGTTTATAAGGAAATTTTTAGCGATATTTGAATAACTGTGTATTCGTTGCTTTTAAATTTTAATAAAATGTTTCTACTTTATTTTTCTTATACGTTATACTACTCCAAATAATCGTACGTTGGTAAACTGCGTGTCAACGCGGGCAAATATCTAGTTACTCTAATTAAAAAAAACTAAGTTTTCATATCTGTTTTAAAATTTAAAAGACATAAAAAACACCGTACGAAATAAAGAAATAAATATTCAGAAGTTAATCAAAGTGTAAAAAAAAAATAGAAAAAGAAAAAGATGAAACAAAATTAAAAAGTTTGACTTTTCTCAATTACTGTGCAACCAGTAATTAATGTCTAGTGTTAACTTTTTGCACACTTTACCATGTCTTTAGTTAACTTAAAATAATATGAGAGTCATCTTCTCTTCTTCTTCAAATAAGCACCATCGGTGATCGAAGAAAAAAAATAATTTTAGTGTGTTCTTTTTTCAGTCTGTGCTATTAAGATGAAGGTTTGGAGTCACTGTTCAGAAAACATTGATGTCACTCAAAAAAACCTTACATATATCTCTCTATATGCCCGAAAATTCACTGCAGTCCCGTGAATACATTCCCGGCTTAGTAGGTCCGCCCCTAACTCACCGCCACGCATTGGTGAAAACATTTTGACCACAAATTAACCAAATGGTTAAATTCTCATAAACTGTTCTGAAACCGAACATGATTTTACCCATTACCAAAATTTTGACCCCAAATTAACCCGCCCATTTTGACAGGCCTATCAGCGATGAGATAACTAATTCATTATTAATGAATATAGTGGGGTGCCCGCGCGTTGCGGCGGAGACCACAACACTCCAATTAGTGATTTTAAAGGTGTGTACAGGTTGTTGTTCAGTTCACTTTGGTTTCGAGCCATAACCAAAACCAAAACCTTCGATTAAGATATTTCAAAAACTAATGGGTTTCAATTATTCATTTGTTCCAATTTGGTTAATCGGTTACAAACATCGGTCCAACTGGTTTTCGATAAATAACCAAAATTTTTCTTTACTTGGAAATGTGAGTTGAAATATTAAAGAAGAAGAACCCATTATCATAATACATAATTAAATACAAAGTGTGACTCATTGCAACAAAAAAGCCAATCTTAAAATGATTTATTTTTGAAAGTATGTAGTTTTAAAAACAATTTTAAAAGTAATGTAGTTATATCTTGGACTAAGAATTGAAAAACAAAAGGAGAAAAAACTCCAGTTGAAGTGTGGAAAAGAGAGAAACACTTCTAAAATTTGTCTTAAAAACCAAGACATAGTATAAAACGTTTTTCTTTATACATATGTAGAAAAAGATGAAACGATAGATTAAATAGCATAAGAGAAATGGCAAGTCCATTTCATAAACACACAAAACGGACAAGAAACAAGACAAAACTATAGTGTGAAATTCATTCGATAGCAAAACATGACAAGTAATTTTTATTTTGATCATCAACAATAAACTAAAATAACATTTACCTGCAAACCACCATAGCTTTCTTACCCATCATTTGCTAGGAAGTCATGTCGTCGCCCATGGTCTCTAGAATCTCTATTACTATTCTTTGGAGCATAATGCACATATGGGGCTACGGAAAGATATAGAAAAACATGGGGTTATTGATTAACTTATAATTAAAACAAAGTAAATAGGGGTTATTGATTAATTTTGATGTGTAATAATGGAGGGGGTTACATGTTGGAGGTGATATGATGTGTGTATTACACACATATACAATAAGCATGAGATGTTGTACACAAGGGGCAAAAAAGGAAGAAAATGACAAAAAAAATAAAAATTTGTAAAGAGGCTTTTGATATGCCATCTTAAAATTTAAGTGAAATTACCTTTAAGGACATGCTTCCTCCTTAATAAGGTAATAGAGATTTGAATTTAGACAAGTTGATAACATTGAATTCATATGCATGGCAAACATATGTGGACTGTGGTCATAAGTCTTTACA
The DNA here is from genome assembly GCA_030844895.1 of Ambrosia x helenae. Lineage (NCBI taxonomy): Eukaryota > Viridiplantae > Streptophyta > Magnoliopsida > Asterales > Asteraceae > Ambrosia > Ambrosia x helenae. The sequence goes on along the minus strand of CM061230.1, from coordinate 6,527,378 downwards.
TCACTTGTAGGTCAACTCCCCAAGGACACGCACAAGAAAAATGCGTTATTATATTTAATACCATTAATTTGTTGTAAATGTCTAAAATGAACAAACAAGCTGTTGGATGTCACTCTGAACAACCGGTTCGGCTCGAAATTAAAGATGACCCGTTTGAACCTTATCCAACTTGGCCTTCCCATTTTGCTACCCCTAGTTCTAAGCTATGACTAAAAACGTCGGATATGTTTTTTTTTATTTATAAAAATTCTAAGCTAGACATTCGTAGCAAAACTAAATAGGCCCATTTCATGTGAGAGAGGAACTTGTAATATACTTGACAAAAAAAAAAAACGTACTTTTGGGTCTGTATCCTTAGTAGTATTCAACATTTTTCAACTACATGCAATTTCAGCATTTCAATTGCAATGAACACGTAAATTCCTAACTTGATGAATCCGAGTCGTAAAGAACTAAAGTACAACGGTCAAGATTTGATTATAATACCACATAATGGAAATTCAGATCAAGAAGGGTGGTCTTTTAGGATTGGTCGTTGTGTGGTCATATGTGCAAGAAGGGATTACGGAAATAAGTGGATATGGGTTAGCAGACCTGATCATGATAATGCTTGGGCTGATGTTTATTTCCGCATAATAGATAATACTCAATTAATAAGATAAGGGATATGGACACTTAAACAAAGTCTAAAGTTGGGAAATGATTGTAGCTCATTGTCAACTGTTAACCATTTGTGGCCGGATTGTGCGTTTTTTTCCCATCACAAGCAACAAAGAACGGTTTGATTTTTACAAATCTTTCAGTTCAGCCATATTTAATCTTTGAGAAGGTCTAAAAAAATACATCATTACCAAAATGATTGGGTTGGGTAGGGTCATGTAACGGGTCATACCAAAATGAGGTTGAAAGAGTTGTAATTTACTCAAGTTTGAACTAAACAAAAGAGTTGAATCCAAAATAAGAGTCAGTTTAAACTTAAGACTGCAAAATGATTGGGTTGGGTAGGGTCAAGTAACGCGTCATGTACAGATTACAGGGTTCAGGCTGAAACGGGTCAGATTGGTTTGGGTCAAGGTTCTTTTATCAAAATAGGGAGTCATATTAAAAAGGATTCACAATTCTGAATAGTAGATCATTATTGCTTTAACTAATTTGCTGAGTTGATGATTATAATCGAACACCAAATTAACAAAAGCATATATTCTCAAACAAAAGCATTGAAACCAAATTAACAGAAGAACATATTGTCTGCCCTGAATATTTTTTTACAGTTGGTTGACTTCTTTCTGAAAACATTACTGTGTATTAACAGTGTTCACTGTGTTTCTGTTCTTCAATTTAGTTTTGTTGTCCAGTTATGTTATATTTTTCAGTTAACTCACTCAATAGACTTTTTCTTCACATAACTTACAATCATGTCAATGTACGTAAATAGTGTCATAAAAAACCATTTAAACAACACAAGTAAAATCAAACAAATACCATTAGATAAGAAGTACACAACAAATATATATACACACATACCCACTTCATATAACACATATATGCCTTACAAATATAGAATCCTAAAAGCAATATCAAAATGAAAAACAAGCAATGATAATATGTATGTGAATTACTGGAACTCAAGTGGATCTATATGGCTTCTCTTCATCTCTTCATCTCTTCATCTTGTTCACTCTTACCATGACTGCAACATGTATCTTGTCAATGGCGTCCGCAACATACACAAAAAGATTATGTCTCCATCGCTTCTTCAACACTAAAACTACAATAACACCCCAAAATCCTGTTGCAAAACCACATGTTATGTCCATATAAAACCATAACTTGCTGGGCTCATCAGTTGCTTCATGTTTGCTATCGGCTTCTATGGTTGCGTCTTCATGATTGGAACAATTCTTTGGCAACGGAGCTCCACACAGATCTTTGTTCCCTGCATATATTGATGGATCGATGAGGGTCTGTAACTGACTTCCTGTCGGAATTCGGCCCGACAAGTTGTTGTTTGAAAAATTCAAATGGCTCAAAAAAGTCAAAGCTGCAATGCTTGGAGGGATCAGACCGTCCAACTTGTTTCCTGATAAATCGAGAGAAATTAACGCTGTCATGTTTCCAATGTGATCTGGAATGCCTCCGCTGAGATGATTATTGGACAAATTGAGACCCACCAACTCACAAAGTGCAGTTAACTCTATAGGTATGTCTCCAACAAATTTATTGCTTGAAAGGTCCAAGTTAGTGACATAAGACCATGTATTCGTATATTCAAGAGACATGCCATTTATTACCTCAATCAACCCCTCCTCCATATCCCCAGCAAAGTCATCATATGTAGGTTTGTCAACCATACCTTGCAATTCTCCTAGACAACGAGGGATTGTTCCTGTAAAGCTGTTGTGTGCAACATCCAAAACTCGAAGCTCTAAATTTTTGCACAAAGACCGAGGAATTTCTCCAGTGAAGTTGTTGTTGTGTAACCTGAAAACCTTCAATGAATTCATTTTTTCTCCAATCGATTCCGGTATTTTTCCGCATAATGCATTTTCACCCAAATCTAAGACCCGTAAACCACTTATACTCCAAATTTGTGCAGGAAGCTTACCACTAAAGTTATTATCATTCAAGTTCAATGACACTAATGATGACATGTTCCCTATAAAACTTGAAATCGTGCCACTTAACCCATTTGAGTTTAATTTCATGAATTGCAAATTATGGAGATTCTTAAAACAATTGGGAATTTTCCCGGTTAACCTATTTCTGGAAATATCAAGAAAAAACAACTCTGTCCACTTGCACAAGGACCTTGGAATCGACTCATTGAAAAGGTTATTTTGTAGAAATAAGGCAGGAGGATAATCATACGAAGAAATTCCAGATTCCCCACTTGGAAGGTTGGTTAATGGTCCGCTAAGGTTGTTGTGGGAGAGATCTATGAAAGGAATGATGGGCATCTTTTGCAACCACGTGGGCAGAGGCCCTGAAATTGTTGCATTAAACAACACTAGTCTTTGAAGTTTTCTCTGATTTTGAAGCCATTGTGGAAACCCATTTTCAATCTTGCAAGAACTAAGATCAATTCCTATTAACTGGAATGGAGGCAGCCACTCATTTGAAACATTTGAAACAAGTACTCCAACATTGAAAGGTTAGCAAAATGGGATTCATAAACTACTCCTTCCAAAGAATTATTATAGACATAAAGATAACGGAGCTTGGAGAGTTGCCCAATTGAAACCGGAATAGTCCCGCTTAACTTATTGTCGCATAGATACAAAGCTGTTAAAGCAGCTAATCTTCCAATGGATTCTGGAATGGGACCTGTTAAGTTGTTACCAGATAGATATAACACTTGTAACAACTTTAATTTACTCACAGACTCTGGAATGGGACCTGTTATGTGGTTACCAGATAGATATAACACTTGTAACAACTTTAATTCACTCACAGATTCTGGAATGGAACCAATTAAATTGTTATTGGAGAGATCTATCTGTTGGATGTTTGAAAGGGTAGTAAGATTATGAAGAACATGAGATAGAGGTGTCTCTTTCAGGTTACAACCTAACAAGTGGAGCTCTAATAAAGAAGGGCTCATGCTTAGCAACTTTAAAAAGCTGGATGAAAAGTTTAATGCAGCACCATCAGGATCTGAAAGATCCAGGAATTGTAAGGATGTCATGTTTTGAAAAAAGCGAGGGATTTTGTCTGTGAAAATGTTCCTGCTAAGATCCAGGTGTTTGATGTTGGAAAGTGTAGTGCTAAAATTACGAAGCGGGCTTCGATCGTCAATCAAAAGACCACAACCTGACAACTTTAACACTTTTAATGAAGGAGCCATGTAAAACCCCACATCAAGTAGTTTTGCTCCAGTAAGATTCACTTTACTCAAGTCAAGATAAGCAAGTGACGAAAGGCCAGGAATCCAGGAAATATCATGTGACATGAGGTCACGGGAATAGTATGAATGAAGATCAAGAATCTTTAAATGAGAAAGATTTCCAATGTGATAAGGAATAATACCAGAAAAAGATGAATAGGAGAGATTGAGGTAAGTGAGTTGGTTCAAGGATCCAATGAACTCAGGGATCCGATTTCCTTGAAAATCATTCCCACTCAAGTCTAAGTATTTTAGATGCCTCAACTCTCGTAAAGAAGTGCTCAACTTGTTTCCAACTAAGTATTCTCTATAAGAAGTATAGTGATCACCTCTAAGATGAAGACTTTCAACATTTGCAGTGACACCATCACACGTGACTCTTTCCCAACGGCAACAATCATCGCCAACCCATGATGACAACATATCATATGATGGCGATATATCATGGCCAATGGTGACACTATGTTTGAACTCGAGAAGAGCTAGGCGCTCATGCTCAAAGCAAGCTGTGGTGCTATTTCTATTTGGAGCAGCCAAACAGGATTTTGTGGTTACAACCAAAATAATAGTTAAAATAATAAAATGGAGCCCCAAACCCCATTGATAACTCTAATTAATAGTTAAAATAATATATAATCTAACAACAGTGATTAAGCTTGAAAAAAAAATATGAAATGTAAAGATGGATTATTATGATGAAGCGATGGGATTTGAGATTAACCAAACAAGTTCATTTATAGATCTAGAAATGATGGAAAAGTATAGCCATGGAAGACTTGGAAGTCAATACGAAAGATTATATACACAAATTAGTAATCTTAGGGTCCTACTCTGTTTTTCCATGTCTTCAGGCAACAAACTTTGAAGTCAACATCCCCTGAAAACAACAGCGACGACAGATTTGAAGCAAATCTGAGGTTCTGGTGCAGCCTGCTATGTGGCTGTGCTGTGGTGGCGGGAAGGGACGGTGGGATGCTTATATGGCGAATCATTTTGACGTATTTCATAAACGTCTTTGTATTCTCCATGTTGTTGTTGCAAAAATTCTAAGGATCTCGATTGTCTCACGCGTGAAGCCGAATCATGTTGATGCTGATATGGCAGCGCATCAAGCCCCATTAGTTTGGCAACCAAATTATATGGACTTTGCTTTGAACCCTCTTCCTTTGACATTTCTGTTGTCAAACAAACTGATATGCAGCGGATTTGGATCGATAGATAATGAAACCGAGAACAATCGTTAATTGATTGATTGAATTAGTTTGGAATTGTACAATACACAACCTATATATACATTGTCTGGATAACTGTTTGGTGGTTAAAAGCAGTTAAAATTGGCGCCAATAACCGTTAACTTCTGCAGGGGCATTTATGTCTTTTTTACTTCTGTGTTTGAGGTGAGCCTTCTGTATGTTTGCTTGATATGCTGCTGCTTTTTGTTCGAGAACTGATTCGCTGTGTACGCAGTTTTAATCCTAATAGTATCGTACATACACACACTTTACATACAATAATATTTACATAAAACACAAATAAACATAGTTTGAATTTACTGAATAACAATTTCTTGGGCAATAAACATCTTTATTGGCGTTCCGTTTACTCTTCTATTTGATGCAGATTTTCTTAAGTCAGATACAATCTGCATTAACCAATATTGAATCAGTTGACTTCATACAGCATAATAGATTGATAATACTGATTACTCAATTAATAAGATTAGGGATATGGACACTTAAACAAAGTCAACAGTTGGGAAACGACTGTCAACCGTTAAACGTTTGTGGCCGGAGTGTGTGTTTTTTCCCATCACAAACAAAAAAGAACGGTTTGATCTATACAAAATCTTTCAGTTCAGCAATAATTAATCTTTGAGAAGGTATAAAAAAATACATCATTACCAAAAATTTGAACTAAACAAAAGTTTTGAATCCAAGATAAGAGTTGGTTTAAACTTAAGCCTGCAAAATGACTGGGTAGGGTCATGTAATGGGTCATACAGGGTTCGGTCAGAAACGGGTCAGTTTGGTTTGGGTCAAAGACAGTTTTTTGTTTATCAAAATGGGTTCGGGTTCAAATAGGGAGTCATATTAAAAACGATTCACAATTCTGAATAGTAGATAATTATTGCTTTAACTAATTTGCTGAGCTGATGATTCTAATCGAACACCAAATTAACTGAAGTATATATTGTCTAACAAAAGCATTGAAACCAAATTAACAGAAGCATATATTGTCTGCTCTAAATAATTTTTTTTACATTTTGTTGATGTTTTTCTGAAAACATTACTGTGTATTAACATAGAAGACACGTGATTCTGGTGAATATATCAGTTCCCAAATTAGTAAGAAATTAAAGTTAGCGACTTGGTGTTCACTGTGTACGTAAGTAGTGTCATAAAAACCATTTAAACAGCACAAGTGCAATGCCATACAGATATATATACACACATACCCACATCATATAACACATATAGAATCCTAAAAGCAATATCAAAATGAAAAACAAGCAATGATAATATGTATGTGAATTATTGGAATTCGAGTGGATCTGTTACAAAAAACACAGTGAAAACTAGAACAATTGATCACAAAAGATTGATGATCTTATTGAATGATTGAATACGATAACAAGAATCAAAACAATTACAAAGATTAAAGAACTAATCAGAGAACCCCAATTTATAGACATTGGAGCCCTAATTTTAACCTAACAGATTATAACGACTCTAATTCAATATTATCACTATCAGTCCCTGAAAGTTACACTTCTGGTCCTCCATAATATTGCACTCCACCGTTTATAGACAAAACGTTGTAACAGCTTGAGTCCTCTCTTATAAAACTTTGATAAGTTGTCATAATTGCCCCCTGAACTTTATTGACTTTTGTTGACCGGCTTGATTTTGACTTTTCCTTTAACAATCTCCACCTAAGTCTAAAACAAGCTCACCCCAAACTCATTGAATCAACACAAAACATGAATTTAGGCCCTGGTAAAGCCTTTGTCATCACATCAGCTGAATTAACATCAGTTCCAACCCATTTGATCTCTACCTCCTTTGAAACAATAACATCTCTTATCCAAAACATCTTCATGTTGATGTGTTTGGTCCTCTCATGAAATACACTATACTTTGAGAGTTGTACAGCGCAGAGTTATCACAATTCACCTCAACACTGTCCAAACTCACACCCAGATCAGCAACAATGCCCTTAAGCCATAAAGACTCTTTTATTCCTTCTGTTAAAGCAATAAGCTCTGCTTCAGTTGTGGACAGTGCAACAACATGTTGTAATTGTGATTTCCAGCTTACCACATTTCCTAAAACAACAAATGTGTAACCTGTAATAAACTTCCCATTATCTTTATCTTTAGCATAATCAGCATCTATAAAACCTCTGACCATTTTACCCTCAGTTCCAGTTTTATCCCCAAACTTCAAACCAAGTTTCTTTGTACCAGCCAAATACCTAAGAATCTATTTAACAGCTGCCCAATGATTCTTTCCTAGATTTGCCATATATCTACTAACAACACTCACAGCATAAGCTATATCAGGTCTTGTGCAGACCATGATATACATCAAACTCCATACTGTATTTGCATATGGAACTTTACTCATATAATTTGTCTGTTCATCAGTCTTTGGACAATCTTGTTTTGACAAATTAAAATGAGCAGCCAATGGAGTTGTAACAGGCTTACAATCTTCCATTCCATAGCTCTTCAACACTTTCTCAATATATGAAGATTGAGACAGTGTTAAGGTCTTATCTCGGTGAATCTCCATGCCCAATATCTTCTTGGCTTCACCTAAATCCTTCATATCAAATTCTTTCATCAGCAACTGCTTAGTTTCTTCTATCTGACCTTTGTCTTTACATTCTATCAGCATATCATCAACATATAAAAGCAAGTAGACAAACTTGCCCCTGTCATACTCCCAATGATAAACACAACTATCATATGGACTTCTCTTGAAACCACTGCTCACTATGTACTCATCAAATCTTCTATACCATTGTCTAGGAGATTGTTTGAGCCCATATAATGATCTTTTCAACAAACAAGCTTTACTCTCCTGTCCCTTCACTTCATACCCCTTAGGCTGAGCCATATATATCTTCTCTTCTAAACTGCCATGTAGGAAAGCAGTTTACATCCATTTGTTCTAATTCTAGATCAAATGTTGCCACTAAGGATAATATAATCCTTATAGAAGTGTGTTTGACTACAGGAGAAAAGATCTCATTGTAGTCAACACCAGCCTTTTGTGTGAATCCTTTTGCCACCAATCTTGCCTTAATCCTTGGACCCTCTCCTTATTTCATACCTTCTTTTAACTTGTAGATCCACTTGCAAGATACTAGCTTCTTATCAGGAGGTTTATCAGTTAATTCCCATGTATCATTCTTATATAGTGATTCCATTTCTTCATTCATAGCTGAACACCACGTTTCTTTATTACTGGACACAATAGCTTCTTCATATGTTAGTGGTTCATGTATACTTTCAAACTCAGCTGCTGTGAAGGCCACAGCTGAGGTTCCTTCTTCATGAACCCTATACCTCAAAGGAACTCTTATTTCCCTTCTTGGCCTATCTTTTGCTATACTTGTACCAGGAGCATTATTATTTCCAGAAATGCCCTCAGTCACAGATTCTTCTTGTATACTTTCACTAGGCTCCACCTCAATTTGAACCCCTTTGTTTTCTTCAAAACTTTCATTATCATACTTCAAATTATTGCCCAGCAAATCTTTATACAACACCTCTTCTCTGAACTTGACATTTCTACTATGAAACACTCTAGGCCCTTCCCCTTCCATTCTCCATAGTCTGTGACCCTTAACCCCATTAGTGTATCCTAGAACAACACACTTAATAGCCCTGGGATTAAGTTTTCCCTGACTTATGTGGGCATAAGCTAGAGAACCAAAAACTTTCAAGTCACTATACTCACTATAATCCTGCTTCACTCCCGTCCACACCTCCGTAGGTGTCTTCATAGATAAAGCAACTGATGTGGACCTGTTAATCAAATAAACTGCAGTACTTGCAGCCTCTGCCCAAAACTTCTTAGGCATTTCAACATACACCTTAATCTTTCACAAATGGTTGTATTCATTCTTTCAACCAAACCATTTTGTTGAGGTGTACCAGGAATAGTCAAGTGCCTGTCTATTCCATGTGTCTTACAATATTGATTAAACTGATTATTGCAAAACTCCAGACCATTATCTGTTCTCAGTTTCTTAACCTTCTTACCAGTTTGATTTTCAACCAAAACTTTCCACTCTTTGAATTTTTCAAATGCATCATTCTTGTGTTTAATAATATATATCAATACCCTCCTGGAATAATCATCCACTATGGACATATAATATCTTACACCCCCTAATGATTCATTTCTTGCAGGACCCCACAAATCAGAGTGCACATATTCTAAAATGCCCCTGGTTGTGTGTCTGCCTTTTGAAAACTTTACCCTTTTATGTTTTCCCATTACACAACTTTCACAAAAGCTAATATCATAGTCACTATTATTCAACTCATCAATGACTTGTTGTTTGTTTAATTCAACAAGTCCTTGACTACTAATATGACCTAGCCTTTTGTGCCATAAAAGAGCAACAAAATTACCTTCCTCAAGAGCAACAGAAACTGAACTGGCCAACATGATCTGACCATCAAGCAAATAGGTATTGTTACCACTTCTTGTCCTTGACAACAACACCAGAGACCCTCTGATCACCTTTGCTTTTCCATCTTTTAAACTGACATGACATCCTTCTTTCTCAAAAGTGCCAAAAGACAATAGGCTTCTGTTCAGACCAGGGACATATCTCACATTCTTGATATCAACCTCCTGTCCATTACTCATCTTTACAGTTATAGCTCCCATTCCAACAACCTTACATGGCCTGTCATCTCCCAACTTTACAGACCCAAGATTCATCATCTTTAGATCTTTAAAGTACTCTTTGACAGGTATCTTATGGAATGAACACCCAGAGTCCATAACAGGTTTTTCTTTCTCATTTGTGCTTGTTACACACAGAACATCAGAACTCTCATAACCATCTGATCCTTCATCTTGAGAAACATTACTGGATTGTCCTTTAAAACTGACATTTGACCCAGTTTTCTTCTTCTTGAGTTCTGGACAATCTTTCTTCAGATGTTTTTCTGAATTACATACAAAACACCTTCTCTTGAACTTAGACTTTGATCTTCCCTTGTTCTTTGATCCATTACTTCTCTGCTCAGGCCTTCCTCTCACAAATAACCCCTCTCCACCTTCTTCTTTCACATCAGACCTCTTCTTTAATTCTTTTGAATTCAGAGCAGCCAAAACCTCTTCCATTGTCAAGGTTTCTCTGCCATACATAAGAGTATCTACAAAGTGCTCATATGAAGATGGCAAAGATGTGAGAAATATTATAGCTTGATCTTCATCATCCAATTCAACCTCAATGTTCTCAAGATCCAAGATAAGTTTATTAAACTCATCTGTGTGATCTTCCAGCGACTTTCCTGAATTCATCTGAAAAGTTTATAATCTCTTCTTCAAATACAGCCTATTAGCCAAAGATTTAGTCATATACAATGACTCTAACTTGGCCCATATCCCTGCTGCACTTGCTTCTTTAGAGACTTCTCTCAAGACTCTATCTCCTAGGCTTAAGATGATAGCACTATGTGCTTTTTCAAGAATATCCTTCTTCTCCCTGTCTGTTAATGTAGCGGGAAGATTAGCCTCACCCAACAGGGCATCACTAACCCCTTATGCACTAACAGAGCCCTCATCTTCACACGCCAGAGACTAAAGTCATTCTTCCCATCAAACTTTTCTAATTCAAACTTAGTCGACGCCATTGCATTCAATTTCTGCGGAATTAATCACCAGATTTCACTCAATCGAGCCAACGAGGCTCTAATACCAATTGTTACAAAAAACACAGTGAAAACTAGAACAATTGATCACAAAAGATTAATGATCTTATTGAATGATTGAATACAAAAACAAGAATCAAAACAATTACAAAGATTAAAGAACTAATCAGAGAACCCCAATTTATAGACATTGGAGTCCTAATTTTAACCTAACAGATTATAACGACTCTAATTCAATATTAACACTATCAGTCCTTGAAAGTTACAATTCTGGTCCTCCATAATATTGCACTCCACCGTTTATAGACAAAACGTTGTAACAGCTTGAGTCCTATCTTATAAAACTTTGACAAGTTGTCATAATTGCCCCCTGAACTTTATTGACTTTTGTTGACCGGCTTGATTTTGACTTTTCCTTTAACAGGATCTATATGGCTTCTCTTCATCTCTTCATCTTGTTAATTCTTACCATGACTGCAACGTGTATCTTGTCAATGGTGTCCGCAACATACACGAAAAGATTACGTCTCCTTCGCTTCTTTAACACTAAAACTATAATAACACCCCAAAACCCTGTTGCAAAACCAAAAGTTATATCCATATAAAACCATAACTTGTTGGGCTCATCAGTTGCTTCATATTTGCTATTTGCTTTTGTGGTTGGCTCTTCATGATTGGAACAATTCTTTGGCAACGGAGCTCCGCATAGATCTTTGTTCCCTGCATATATTGATGGATCGATAAGGGTCTGTAATTGATTTCCTGTTGGAATTCGGCCCGACAAGTTGTTGTTTGACAAATTCAAATGGCTCAAAAAAGTCAAAGCTGCAATGCTCGAAGGTGCAGCACAGTTGCTCGCAGCGGAGTATTTATTATTAACGTTACATATAAAAGGAAATACACTAGAGCATGACGTTATCCAATGTGATTACAGGTAACGTTGTATAGCTGGAAAATGGGTGGATTGGGTAACACGTAAATTAGGCAAGGTTGGTTGACCCAAATCTTTTTCCAAAAAACTTTTTTTAGTGTACAATAAGTGTTGTTTTGTTTCTAATTTATTTAGGAAGTTTTATGCATTACAAATACGATCTGATAGACTTTCGAATCATGTATTCGACCCGTTTCAGTGTAAACCATTATCTTACTTTCACCGCTTAGATAAAACATAACCCAAATTCACCACTTTTAAAAACTTTGTATGTTTTTAACCACCTGAACACACTAGATGACGGACATGCAGAACAATTGGCTGGCAGTCTAGAAACACTAACGTTCGTTTCATGGATTGTAATTGAATTGGAAGTTTTGTAGGAATTGAAATTTGATTCGGAAATTAGGTGTGTTCGTTTAACAGAATAGAACAGAATCCGGATGGAATTGAAATGTAGATTTCGTTCCATAAAATTTCCAATTATAAAAAGAATTTGAACATATAAGGAATTCAAGATTTACAAAGAAGCACTATCTACTACTTGTTTGAAAAATGGACGCAAGTTAAGTTTACATATACTAGTGATGAAACCGTGATTGAAAGATTTATATTATCAACACAAAAAGGTTGGTAAATAATATAATTTCATACCATTAAACCGTTCGCTCAACTAACCAAAGACAGAAAAACTTAAATGAAATTTTAAAATTACTTCAGGAACCCCACAAAACCAGAAGTTTTTGTGCTACTTTTTTTAGAATTTCAATAAAGAATTAACGTGTCAAATAGAAAATTAACCTTATGCCATAATAATATAAGTTTCTGAATTAAATTATAAAAAGATTAAGTAGCTATTGTTTAACAGTCTATATTGTTTGACCAGTTAGAGATAAAACATAATCAACCCATTCATAAGTAAACGGGTTTTTAGATTGCCACCTCTAAGTTGATGTAGATGTCGCAATATCGGAAAGTTGGGTGGCTGACCAAAACATGGACACGTTGAAACGGGTCAGTTGGGTTGATCTGTCACAGCTGGTCCCCAAAATTATGCAATTACTTACCTATAGTGTGATATGGGTCAAAATTAAGTGGGAAAGTTAGTTTACTAGTTAGTTAGTCATAAGGGTAATAAAGTCATTTGTATTCAATTGTATCTTTGACTATATAAGTCAACCATGTAACAGATTAGAAGGACAGTTAATACAATAACAACTTTTCCTGCCTAACTCACTCTCTCTCTCTCTCTCACTCAATTCTTCCATAGCTTAATCCTTCAAGGTCTCTCTTTGATCTTCTGGACAGCTAGTGTTTAATCACTATTCCTAGTCTTGAACACGAACCCTTATCAATGGTATCAGAGCTGTGTCTTCCTCGGCACACTCAATTCCAGTGATTCCCGCGCAATTTCATTGTCATAACAACCTCCATTAACGACCTTCAATAATAATAATAATAATAATAATAATAATAATAATAATAATAATATCACTTACAAAAAACTCACATTCTTTTCATAATAATAATAATATCTCACTCTTAATTCACTGAAACCCTAGAAATGACGAAACGAACCGAAACCAGCAAACATTCCAATTCAGTACAAGATGAAGAACGAACAAGCGATTATAGTGATAATGAAGTAACTCAGATTCAACAGCATCTAAAGATGTGTATGCAAAACATTGATGAAGCCAGAAAGAATCAAGAATTATCCATTAATGAGATCCGTAAAGAACAGAGCATGTCATTATTGGCGATGAAAGAAATGTTTAAAGATTTGTCCAATTCTCTCAAAGATCAGACTGCTCGAACCAGATCACAAAGACCTTCCAGTTCAGATGATGCTAATTCTGGATACAATTACTCTGCAAGATTGACAAAAATCGATTTTCCAAGGTTCAATGGGGATGAATTGTCTGCTTGGTTGTATAAAACAGAACAATTCTTTCAGTTAGACAATGTTACTGATGATGTACAGGTTAGATTGGCAACCATTCATTTCGAAGGCAGAGCATTACAGTGGTATTAAACTCTGATTAAGCAGAGAAACAACATTACACCTACATGGGATGAATTAAAGAATGCTCTTGAGGTAAGATTTGGTAATCTATTTGAGGACCCTATGTTTGATTTGAAAAATCTGAAACAAACATCAAATGCTAAAGATTATCATGATGAGTTTGATGCTATAGTGAGTAAATTGGATTTGCCTCCTGAATATGCTCTAAGTTGTTTTTTGGCTGGACTTGATGAGGAAACCCAATTGCATGTTAGAATGTTTCAACCTCAAACTGTTCAGCAGGCTTACAGTTTGGTTAAGCTGACTGAAGCAAGTCAAAAATGTAAGAAAACAAAATGGGGAGGTAAACCAGTTTTTAATAATAATCAAAAGGGCATTTTACCTACCCCTAAACAGATTAACAATGGCAATACTTACAAGTCTAATGTGGCTAAGAAAACTTTTACAACTGAGGAGTTTGAAGAAAAGAAAGCAAAAGGGTTGTGTTATTTTTGTGATGAAAAGTATGTGAGATCCACAATTGTAGGGGAAAGAGACCACAGTTGTTTCATATAGAAATGGAGTTAAGTGATGATGAGGATGAAACTGGTGAGGAAGATCTTGAGATGGAGTTGGCTCAGATCTCATTGAATGCAGTAGAATGTAGTAATAGCTATCAGACTTTGAGAATAACAGGCCACTTTGGGAGATATAGATTGCAGATTTTGATGGACACAGGGAGTTCACACAACTTTGTGGATTTCTTGTTAGCTCAGAGGTTGGGTTGTGTTATAGTTACTACAAAAACTCCTATGTTAGTAAAGGTGGCAAATGGAAAGAAAGAGGTGTGTGATAAGATGATTTTGAATTTTAGATGGAAAATGCAGGGAGTGGAGTTTGTTAGTGATGTCTATGTCATGCCATTAGGAGGTTGTGATTTAGTATTGGGAGTTCAGTGGTTTCTAACTTAGGAACCATCCAAATGAATTTTCAGGAAAGAATTATGGAGTTTAAGTATCAGGGACAAAAAGTGGTTCTCAGGGGTAGTTTGGGAAAGAAATTGGTTAATATGGGCAAAGGGGGTGCTCAAAAGTTATCAGTACAGGCTGCTGAATTGTCTATGATCCAGCTGTGTCACATTGAAGGGGAAGACACTCCTACTTCTGTTGTTTTAAGTAAGCCAAAGATAGAAGAGAATGAGGCTCAGACAGCAGGGCTGCAACTTTTGTTAGAGGAGTTTAATGATGTGTTATGTGATCTTAAGTCTCTTCCTCCCTCAAGAGGGCCTTTTGATCATAGGATTCCATTGAAAGAAGGAACTCAGGGTATCAATTTGAGACCCTATAGGTATCCATTGTTACAGAAAGATGTGATAGAGCAGATGACTGCTGAACTGCTGGAACAAGGTGTCATCAGGCAAAGTAATAGCTCTTTTGCCTCTCCTGTGGTTTTAGTTAAGAAGAAGGATGGCAACCGGAGAATGTGCATAGACTATAGGAAGCTGAATCAGGCCACTATTCCTGACAGGTTTCCTATACCTCTGGTAGAAGAGTTGATGGATGAGCTTCATGGTACTCAATTCTTCTCTCAACTTGATTTGAAATCTGGTTATTATCAAATTAGAATGCATAGTAAAGACATTGAGAAAACAGTCTTTAAAACTCATAATGGGCATTAGGAATTCATGGTCATGCCTTTTGGCTTGACAAATGCCCCATCAACCTTTCAAGGTTTGATGAATCAAGTGTTCAGGCCCCATTTAAGGAAGTTTGTTTTGGTATTTTTTGATGACATCCTAGTATACAGTTCATCATGGGATACTCATTTGCAGCATTTGAAGTTAGTCTTACAACTATTAAGGCAAAATCCATTAGTGGCAAAGAAGACTAAGTGTGTTTTTGGGGCTAAAGAGTTAGAGTATCTAGGCCATATCATTTCTGAGAAGGGAGTAGCTACTGATCCTTCTAAAGTTGAGGCAATTCAGAAATGGCCAATACCTAAGAATTGTAAAGAATTAAGGGGTTTTCTGGGGCTGACAGGGTATTATAGAAGGTTTGTTAAGAATTATGGGGGTATAGCCAGGCCACTAACCCAATTAACAAAGAAAGATGCTATTGTTTGGAATGATGAAGCTGAAATAGCTTTTAATAAGCTGAAAACCACTATGATGAGTCCTCCTGTTTTGGCCTTGCCAAATTTTAATGAGCCATTCATCATAGATACTGATGCCTCAGGGTATGGTATTGGTGCAGTCTTAATGCAACAAGGCCATCCCATTGCTTTTATAAGCAAAGATTTGTCTCCAAGAAACTTGGCTTTGTCAACTTATGAAAGAGAACTGTTGGCAATTATACATGCAGTAAAGAAATGGCAGCCTTATCTTATGAATAGACCTTTCATTATAAGAACTGATCAGCAAAGTTTGAAGCACTTATTGGAAAACAAAGTGGCAACACCTTTTCAGTAGAAGTGGTTGTCTAAACTCATGGGTTTGCAATGCTTTGTACAGGGTTACTCATGGAGAGTTGTTGCAGTTGACAGTTTCCACTGCTCATACAACTCTGCTAGATGATATTAGACAATCTTGGGAAGAGGATTTGGAAATTAAAAGGTTGATTCAAGAACTGCAGCATTGTCCCACAAGTCACAAGCATCATAATTGGCAGAATGATGAGTTGAGAAGAAAGGGCAAATTGGTAATTGGTAACATTCCCTCACTTAAGCTGAAGATTCTACAATGGGTGCATGATTCAGCTCAAGGTGGTCATTCAGGGGTACAAGCTACTCTTAAGAGGTTGGGAAGATTGTTTTATTGGCCCAAAATGAAGAAATCAGTGAAATCTTATGTTCAAGGGTGTCCTGTGTGTCAACAGTGTAAGTATGACACAGCAGCATCTCCTGGATTGCTGCAACCATTACCTATTCCAAAAGGGGTATGGGAGGACATTTCTATGGATTTTGTGGAAGGTTTACCAATGTCAAGGGGCAAAAATGTCATCTTGGTGGTGGTGGACAGATTAAGTAAAGCTGGTCATTTTATTGCATTATCACATCCATATACAGCAATAGAGGTGGCACAAGTGTTCTTAGACCACATCTATAGGCTTCATGGTAGTCCAAAGACCATTGTTTCTGATAGGGATAAAGTGTTTATCAGTACTTTTTGGAAAGAACTTATGGTGTTGCAAGGGATAGAACAATGCATGCCCAGTTCTTATCATCCTCAGTTTGATGGCCAGACTGAGGTATTGAACAGATGTCTAGAGGGGTATCTTCGAAGTATGTGTTTTGAAAGACCAGGAGATTGGATGAGATGGCTTCCATTGGCTGAATACTGGTATAACACCAGTTACCAGTCAGCTATCAAGGCAACCCCTTTTGAAGTTGTGTATGGACAACCTCCTCCACTACATCTACCTTATCTGCCAAGAGAAAGTAATGTAGAAGTGGTAGATAGGAGTCTTACTGCGAGGGAGAATGTTATTTCTATGTTGAAAGAAAATTTAGTTGTGGCCCAGAATAAGATGAAGCAGATGGCTGATAAGAGAAGAAGTGACAGGAAATTTGAGGTTGGAGATTGGGTGTTTTTGAAATTAAAGCCTTACAGACAGATGACAGTACACCAGAGGTACAATCAGAAACTTTCAGCTAAGTATTATGGTCCTTATAAAGTTCTAGCAAGGGTGGGAAGTGTTGCTTACACATTGGAGTTACCTATGCGAAGTAGCATTCATCCTACCATTCATGTGTCCCTACTCAAGAAGTATTATGGACCTGATCCTGTAAGACAGTCTGAATTACCTATGGCAGCTCCAGATGTTAGAAAACCTGTTTGTGTGCTGGATAAGAGGGTGGTTAAGAAGAATAATGTTGTTAGTGTACAGTGGTTAGTACAATGGTCAGGAACTGAACCTGAAGATGCTGTGTGGGAGACTGCAAGTATAATTGAAGAAAGGTTTCCAGAATTTGATCCTTGGGGACAAGGATCTTCTCAAGGAAAGGGTATTGATATGGGTCAAAATTAAGTGGGAAAGTTAGTTTACTAGTTAGTTAGTCATAAGGGTAATAAAGTCATTTGTATTCAATTGTATCTTTGACTATATAAGTCAACCATGTAACAGATTAGAAGGACAGTTAATACAATAACAACTTTTCCCGCCTAACTCTCTCTCTCTCTCTCTCTCTCTCTCTCTCTCTATCTCTCTCAATTCCTCCATAGCTTAATCCTTCAAAGTCTCTCTTTGATCTTCTGGACAGCTAGTGTTTAATCACTATTCCTAGTCTTGAACACGAACCCTTATCATAGTGTATCAAATATGACTACAAAAACCAAAAATATATTATTTACGTAATTATCTAATTGTTTTAGTTGTTCCTATATAGCTAAGTGGTTAAAACTGAAATCGGACGACTGCTTTACCGATCAGTCATCGAAATAGTTTCTTGATCATAAAGGTTGTTGGATTAGGCTGCTAATTAGGGAGCATTTCATAAAAACAGGCTACTGATCACCAAGACCCAAACAAGGTGCTGCTTGAGGAACATTTACCCAACTTTAAAGGATTGATCTCACACAAGCATTTAATCAAATATCTGGTGTGCATATATTTTTAAGTAATCAGCTCTGTTACCATTGGGTCTAAGAGTGAAGTTGGTGGGAGGAGAGAGAAATATCCGACCTAGGATTCGATGGGGAAACTTAAAGGGCGATAAAATTATAGAGTTCAAAGATAAGGTCATCTCTAAGACAACAACTGAATTGGGTGGAGGCACGGACCGGATGTGGCAAAATATGGCGACTATCATTAACCAGGTGGCGACTGAGGAGGTGCAGACTAAAATTAAGGGTAAGCATGATAGCTTTAGAGATCTTTTGAGGTGCACAGACGATAGAGAACGTGTCACACTTAAGGAAAGATACAAAAAGGCCAAGAGGGAGGCAAAGAAAGCAGTGACCGAGGCAAAGAACATGGCCTATAAGGAGATGTATGATCGAGTGGAAACTAAAGAGGGGGAGCATGATATGTTCAAGATCGCCAGAGCTAGGGAGTGTAAGAGGCAAGATCTAGATGTGGTGAAGTTTATAAAGGGAGGAGATGGGAGTATTCTAGTAAACCAACACGACATCAAGCTAAGATAGCAGACATATTTTTAGTATACAATTACTCACGGTTGGTGTATCAAATATGATTACAAAAACCAAAAATATATTATTTCAGTAATTATCTAACTGTTTTAGTTGTTCGTATATAGCTAAAAAGGAATAGCATACCATGTGTCAAGAGACATAACAAAATACCAAGTGGCAAATTAACCAATAAATGTGTCAAAATGACCACCTCTTAAATAATCACCAAACCCCTGCTAGAAAATGTCTGAGTTTTATAAAGGCTTGATCAAGGAACAATGATGTATATGTATGGATGTGTATATCTATTAATGTATGACAAATTGACAGTTCCCTCATATTGTGAACATGTAAAATCATCATAATTGCAGTTGGTTGCTAATGACTGTAATTTTTCTGACATGACAAATAAGGAGCACTTTATAAAAATAACAGTTATCAAAACGGTTTGTTGATTAAAAACTGAAATAAGTGGGAAAAACTGAAATCGGACGACTGCTTTACCGATCAGTCATCGAAACAGTTTCTTGATCAAAAAGGTTGTTGGATTAGGCTGCTGATTGGGAAGCATTTCATAAAAACAGGCTACTGATTACCAAGACCCAAACAAGGTGCTGCTAAAGGAACATTTACCCAACTTTAAAGGATTGATCTCACATAAGCATTTAATCAAACATGTGGTGTGCATATATTTTAGGTTTTCAGCTCTGTTACCTTTGGGTTTAAGATAAAATGTTGTGAAGTAATGAGGTGGTGGAAGTTCAATTAAGGTAATCACTTCAGCCAAAGGATATAATTTCTGAATCGTTTATTATTGGATTAGGGTATAACCAGATAGGGTTGGGTTATTATACAAAGGCTACAAAAAATAAGAAGGGTGAGAAGCCACTAAAAAATGACATGTGTCCAAAGGATTAAACAAGTGGGAGGGTATTTTTGTCAAAAATATATGCACATGCAAGTCACATGCCATTTCCACCTTCATTTTTAAATGCCCGTAACTTTTTTATACCTCATCTTTTTAAAAAAAAATTATACCATAAAATTGAGTGTCTTTTTATCTTTAATATGAGTACCATATTGTTATACTTTTGAAAAAATAGTCAACAATCCACTTGCGTAAAACACAATGGAGTGTAAAACACAATGAGCATCAATTAAATATAGGGTATAAAACATAATCAACATTCTAATAAAACACACTGGACAACAAACTAAAGACACAATGAATACATTTGAAAAAAAAAAGTTGAAACCCCAGTTACGTAAGACACAATGAATGACATACTAAAGACACAATGAACAGAAGACTAAAACACAATGAATACTTTTGAAAAAAAAAAGTCAAAAATCTAGTTGCGTAAAACACAATGGACAACATAATAAGGACACAATGAACAGAAGACCAAAACTCAATGAATACTTTTGAAAAACAAAAGTTGAAAACCCAGTTACGTAAGAAACAATGAAGATAACGTAAAACACAATGAGTATCAATTAAATATGTAATGAACAATAGGGTATAAAACACAATGAACAGTGTAATAAAACACAATGGACGACATATTAAAGACACAATGAACGGAATACTAAAACACAATGAATAATAGACATAGTGGCTGTTTGGTAGCCTCTTAATCAGCCTCTTAAGCAAGGGCGGATCTTAGAGTATTAAAACCGGGCCCCGGCCCGGTCTCTTTTTTCATTTCGTAGAGTAAATTTTACCAAAAATTTTTGAAAATTTGTATATGTATTGAGTCCGGCCCGCCCAGATTGAGCCCGGCCCTACCAGGTGTTTGGTTCAAGACCCGTCATTGCTCTTAACTATTTAGGTCTGAATCATTCAGCATTCAGACTATTTGTTTCAGCACCTGAATTGAATGATTAAGTGCTGAACCATTAAGCTAATAAGGGATGCTGAATGATTCAGCTCTTAACCATTCAGAGTCTCTTAACCATTCAGACAATCTTAATAATTCAACACTTAATCAACCAAACGGCCCCTTAAACACAATGAACAACATAATAAAACACAATGTACACCTAAATACAAAACTCATTTGCGTAAAACACAATGAAAAGCATAATCAAAACACAATGGACAAAGTTAAATCATGTGTAGACTAAAAAAACATAAATAACATATTTATAAAGCATACGTGCATACTATAACACAATGAACGAGCAAAAGACAACGGAGAAGAAAACCCATTTAACACGGTTTCTTTTTTTCAGTTTTAATGTAGCAATGTGGTACTCATATTAAAGATAAAAAACGCTCGTTAATATGGTGAAATTTTTTTGAGAAAAAAATATCGCATGAAAAAGTTATAGACGTTTTAGAATGAGGAGGAAATTGACATGTGCATTGCATGTGGAGAGAGAATGTCAACAAATGTGGTTTTCCTTTTATGCCCTTCCTCTAATTTATTATTTATTTTTTTTCAAACAAACTGATCTCAACCCTTCAAATGTATGATCAATGGATCACAATCCTTCTCACCCTTCCTAAAAAAAGTGTCTTGTGTATTTGTTCCTAACCTTAACCAGATATGGGTCCGGGTATTAATGCCCAGTTTTAAAAAACAAGTTTTCTTTATTATTACTTAATACAAAAACAAATTGCAAAATGGATTTTAATAAAGGGAATTGGAATTAAATAATTCCCAACTTTGCTGGGTTGGAAGACAATAATCCTAACTTGAAAGTTGCAATTTAACAGGCCCAACTTGTCATGGATTTTATTCCATTGGATAAAAAATCCAGATGTAGTCACATATGTAGTCAGCCTGGTAAGAATTTGATTTGTTTTATTTTACAGTAACAAAGTTGAATGATGACAAGTCACTGCTAATTAAGTACGTAATGTGCATGGTTATTAGATTGTGTACTATTAAAAAAGAAGCTTTGAAAACATGTAAATATTGATACATATACAAGTTTAATCAACAACATGTGTATATATATATATATATATATATATATATATATATATATATATTATAACACGGGCTAGGATACTTTGAAAACCAAGGTGAGTTGTGAGAACCATAGGAACTCTTTTGAGCCATTGATCTTGATGATCCAACGGTTCAGATCGAATGATTAGACCTTTTGTCTTGACATCTTTTTTTGAGTATTTTTTAATATAATAAAATGAGTGAAAGGGTATTTGAGTAATATTGCATGTGAGAGAAAAAACTATATAATATTATATTATTTTTTTATTCCATTACTAAAATATCCACATTTTTTTAAACTTTAATTTATTTTTTTAATTCATTTGTTTTTCTAAAAAAAAAATACATTCAGTAAACTTTCAAAGTTCACCATTGTAAAAATAATACATTCAGAAAACGTTTTTACACCAGTGTAAAATTTCGAAGTTCAACAATTTTACATCTGCTAATCTGTCATCTCTCTCCATGTATGAAAACGTCGTTACACCAGTGTAAAAATTGTAAAATCTACCATACACAAAACTATTACAAACAAAATACATTGTATTACACTAGTGTAAATGCCCACGGTAAATGTATTACACCTAGGTAAAATGCCCACAAAAAAACATCTATACATTGTATTACACCACAGTAAATGCCCACCAAAAAACACATCTATACATTGTATTACACTAGTGTTAATAATAATAATATTTAAAAAAAATTAACATACCTTCGTCACAGATCTAACACCACCACCGAGCCCCAACCACCGTCATCTTCATCTTCAAAGATCCAAAAACCCCACCATTCACCTTCGCCTTCACCCACAAACCAAATCCAAACCTGAAACCCCACCATTCACCATCACCTCCCACCGTCATCTTCAAAGATCCAAACCGCCGTTCAGATCCACCTCCACCCACACCCCATCCAAACCTGAAACCCACCGTCGTCACCCACCTCCACCACCGTTAGACGCCGTTCAGATCCACCTCCACCACCGTCAGACGCCGTCAGACGTCGTCAGACGCCGTTCAGATCCACCTCTGCAAAAACCACCATCATCGACCACCTCTAAAACCACCCTCAAAACCCCACCACCAAAAACCACCATCAGCCGCCACCCATCGGACCACCTTTGCAAAAACCCCATCATCGACCACCTCTGCAAAAACCACCATTAGCGACCACCTCTGCAAAAACCCCTTCACCACCACACACCACTTACGATCCGATAGCCATCATCATCTGAACCACCATAACAAAAATACCACCGAGATCGAGTTGAATGTCAAGCTTGTGTTTTGTGTGTTTGAACCTTACAATCTGTTTGGACCTTACGATCTGATCTTTTGATTTGAAGATCAAACTTGTGTTTTTGTGTGTTTGAGTATGTGTGAGAGAGAGAGAGAGGATCAGGGGAAGAATTAAGAGAGAGAAAGGACATTGTTAATATTAGGGGAAATGGAATCTAATAATCTCACCATAGCAGTCCCAACTTGTCAACTATTTTATTTGGTTGGTCCCAGACTAACCTCAGTTAGTTTTTCCAGTTAAGTGCCACGTAGGCATCCCACGTGGCAGTCCTACGTGGCAAGAATGGTGTATCTGTCAAAAAACGAGGTGGGGCCCACATGTTTTAATCAAATATAATTATTTTTCTTAAAAAAAAGTGGGACCCACAAATTTAATAATAATAATAATTCTGTGTTCTTCACATCAGCCCACCTAGTAACCACCCCACCTAGTAACCACCACCAACCACCACCACCACCCGCCACCACCACCAACCACCACCACCACCAACACCAACACCTTATACAACTCACCTGAACATCACCGGTCGTCTTCTCCGGTTGCCCTCCTCCATCACCGGTGACCAGTTCCTTCTTCTCCACTTGCCACCCACAACCAACAACCCACCGTAACCACCTCTAACGGAGCCCTAATTTTACAAGGGGAAGAAGAGGAGGAGAAGCCCTAATTATTTTTGGGGGAAGAAACCTAACCTGATTAGATACTATTGTTCTTCATCTGATTGAACCGACAACCCCATCAATTTCTTCTTCCTCCAATCTTGAACGGTGGTCGGAACCCACTTGTTCTTCCTCCAATCTTGAACGGTGGTCGGAAATCTTTAATACGTACTCAAGGTTTCATGTTTGGTATAAACAAACAAAAATAATGATAAAGAATTGGTGGTGTTTGTGGTGGTGATGGGTGTCGTCCGAGATGGCCGTTTTTGGTTCAGATCTGGTAGTGGGTGGTGGAGAAGACGACCGGAGAAGGTGGAGAAGACGACCGGAGAAGGTGGTGTTTGTAGTGGTGGTGTTTGTGGTGGTGGAGAATACGACCGGGTGGTGGTGGAGAAGACGACCGCCATCTGCAACCTCTCTCTCTGCGTTCTCTCTCTCTCATCTCTTTCTCTCTCTACATTCTCTCTCTCTCAGCTCTTTCTCTCTCTGTCAACTGTATATGTGTATATATATTGTATATGTGTGTATATATATTGTATATGTGTGTGTGTATATATATATATAAATATTTTGGTATAAAGATTAAAAAAGACACATGTACATTGTGGGACCCACGTTTTTTTCCAACTAGACAGATTTTGCCACGTAGGACTGCCACGTGGGATGCCTACGTGGCACTTAACTGAAAAACTAACTGAGGTTAGTCTGGGACCAACCAAATAAAATGGTTGACAAGTTGGGACTGTTGTGGTACAAGTTTCAAGTTGGGACTGCTACCTTCCAACCCCCAAAGTTGGGATTATTAGATTCCATTTCCCCTTAATATTATATAACTTTTTGAATGGGGGAGAGATATGACAGCTAGTAATCATTTCATGTAACATTTTACTAAAATGTCCACTCTCAATAGTGTAAAAGGACATTGTTACCCCATGTTAAAATATTACAAAATATTACAATTTGAATATGTGTCACATTTTGATTGGCCCAAATGAGTTTTCAAGTTCTCGCAACTCACACGAGTTTTCAAAATATCCGGATACCTTTCATGCATAGTCTTAACTAGAAAAATAAACTTGTGCACACGTATAACTAGAAGTAGGTTTTGTGAGTTATGGAACATTGATCCTATACAATTTTTTTCTTCTGAAAAAAACGACATATTCTTTTACCCTTTTACAATAGAAACATTTTGTCAATTCATATTAGACTTGTTTATCCCGGAACCTCCCGGGGTATAATCTAGTTTATAATATGTATAATTATATATATACACACAACTTATAGTTACGTTTATAGTTTTATACATACAACTTTAGTGGGTTTGACCAAATACATGTAAACATACAATTATATTTACACTTAGTAGCACAATCAACTCAATGATAATTTAACACAAGTTCAATACTAAAACCCTAAGTTGTGAAGCAACAGTCTTGATTTATCCTCCCATTAGTCGTCCGTCGTCAATTGCTTCCCCCTATTACTCTACGCAACAATGCGGAAATTCTTCTATGTAGTATGCTCATCACCTCACCGGCTTCAACCTAAGACTAATTCTCGGACAGTTGAACCTCAGGGCTTAGTGTCATACTCGGACGGTTGGACCTCAGTAGTCAACCAACAATAGAAACATTGAAGGAAACATCCCAAATTTATGATTGTCCAAATCACTCGTCGCTCGCTCGAAAAAATGTGCATTCGAAAAATGCTCGCTTGGTTGTAAACAACCCAAGCACGAGCAAAAGTCCGCTCAATTTGGCTTGGCTCGGCTCGTGAACAGCCCTACTTCTTCTATCCACATGATTGTCACCACATGTTAGTAAAACCCCAAACAATACGCACAAACAAAAGTGTCATGACTCATGATTATCCCTATATGCAAGTTAAGCTTACGTTTTTGTTTGTGTTCAGAAGGTAGAAATTGACAGAAAGTAATACCCATTTTTGAAATGTCAACATTGTTTATACTTTATTTCAAGTGAGTTATTAATGCTACTCAAGATAATTTTTATGATTTGATGAATCTTCGAATACAATATTTCAAAATTAGTTGAAAAAATAAAATCTCAGTATTCTTTGTCACGGATAATTGTTTTGTTTTTGGTATGTATAGTTATATTTTTTGTGCTCTTCACGAGCTTCTCAATATACCGTGTGTGTGTGAAATGTTAATTTGCAGCTAAGCAAATTACAACTTGTCCACAAAACAAGGAGGCCTTTGGAATATTTTTCTAGGAGCACTATGGTTATAGTCATGCAAAAATATAAATATTAAACCAAAGTTAAATCACCAAAACACAGATTTGCAAAACTTTATTATTTTGATGAAAGATGATTGTAATAAAGATATAAATGGTGATAGAATTTGGGCCGCTAAGATAATTTGGAAATTTATTTTGGTTTTTCTTGAGAAAAAATAAATGATTTTTTTGGCTATATTACGTTCCTCGAGTGGTCCCAAATTCTAATTAGTCAAGACCCTAACAACACGCATTGAGAGGATATATAATGACATGAATTGACTAAATATATATCTATATTTATAAGGGGTAAGGGGCGCTCCACTGAAGATGTTTCCACTTCACTGATTTCTACCAATCCTGCACTGTAGTATGCTCATCGCCTCACCGGCCTCAACCTAAGCCTCATTCTCGGACAATTGAACCTCAGGCTTAGTGTCATAGTCAGACGGTCGAAGCTCTGTCTTCACCTAACAACGGAAACATTGAAGGAAACATTCCAAATTTATGGTTGTCTAAATCACTCGCCGCTCAACGCTCGCTTGAAAAATGTGCGCTTGAAAAAATGCTTGCTCGTTTTTCTGCTTAGTTGTAAACGAGCCAAGCACGATCAAATGTCTGCTCTATTCGGCTCGGCTCGTAAACAACCCTAGTTCTTCTATTCACATGATTGTCACCACATGTTAGTAAGACCCCTAACAATACGCACAAACAAAAGTGTCATGACTCATGATTATCCCTGAATGCAAGTTAAGCTTATATTTTTGTTTGTGTTCAGAAGGTACAAATTGACAGAAAGGAATTCCCATTTTTGAAATGTCAACATTGTTTATACTTTATTTCAAGTGAGTTATTAATGCTACTGATGATAATTTTCATGATTTGATGATTCTTCGAATACAATGTTTCAAAATTAGTTGAAAAAATAAAATCTCTGTATTCTTTGTCACAGATAGTTGTATGTATAGTTATATTTTTTGTGCTCTTCACGAGCTTCTCAATATACTGTGTGTTGAAATGTGAATTTGCAGCTAAATAACAAATTACAAATTATAGTTACGTTTATAGTTTTATACATACAACTTTAGTGGGGTTGACCCAATATATGTAAACATACAATTACATTTATACTTAGTAGCACAATCAACCAAATGATAATTTAACACTAAGTTCATTACTAAGACCCTAAGTTGTGAAGCAACAATCTTGAATTTATCCTCTCATTAGTCGTCCGTTGTCAATTGCTTACTCTACGCAACAATGCGGCAATTCTTCAATGTAGTATGTTCATCGCCTCACCGGCCTACAACCTAAGCCTCATTCTCGGACAGTTGAACCTTAGGCTTAGTGTCATACTCGGACGGTTGGACCTCAGTAGTCACCTAACAACAGAAACATTAAAGGAAACATCCCAAATTTTTGTCCGAATCACTCATCGCTCGCTGAAAAAAATGTGCGTTTGAAAAATGCTCGCTTGGTTGTAAATAATCCAGGCACAAGCAAAGGTCCGCTCAGTTTAGCTCGGCTCGTGAACAACCCTAGTTCTTCTATTCAGATGATTGTCACCACATGTTAGTAAAACCCCTAACAATACGCACAAACAAAGTGTCATGACTCATGATTACCCCTAAATGCAAGTTAAGCTTACATTTTTGTTTGTGTTCATAAAGTAGAAATTGACATAAAGGAATTCCCATTTTTGAATGTCAACATTGTTTATACTTTATTTCAAGTGCTACTTTCATGATAATTTTTATGATTTGATGATTCTTCAAATACAGTGTTTCAAAACTAGTTGAAAAAATAAAATATGAGTATTCTTTGTCACGGATAATTGTATGTATAGTTATATTTTTTGTGCTCTTAATGAGCTTCTCAATATACTATGACTTTTCCAAAATAAATTTAAGTGAAATAAATATTGGTACTAAAAGTAGCGTGTTTGTAATAGAAGTTGAAAAGAAGAAACCAGATGAGACGCTTGAGATAATCTCAATCCATATTCTCAGTACTTGTAATGCCAATCAAAAATGGCTCGTTTTATGGATATATGATTTAACTGCAAACCATTGACTCGGTCATCCATGTCTTAACTTGTCATTTTGCTTTGTGTGTGTGAAATGTGAATTTGCAGCTAAACAAATTACAACTTCTCCACAAAACAAAGAGGCCTTTGGAATATTTGTAGTCATGTAAAAATATAAATATTAAACCAAAATTAAATAACCAAAACATATGATTGCAATATTTTTTTTTTAGAGGCAAACATCACTCCACCATAATACTTCTAAATTTACATTTACACCTTACCCAAGACTTAAACTTGGGTCTTCTCCAAAAGAAGCTTTGCTTCTTACCCATAGTCACCTAAATCGCGGTTCGCTTCGGTACAGGAACGCAGTACGAATAAGCAGTTCGCTAGGCTGGACAAATTCGGTATGGAGGGGGGGGGGTAGGCTCATTTCGGTACGATCCGGTACGATGTGCCATGGAGTTTAGTACGATGCAGATTTTTTTTTTTAAATAGCTATTTATAAACTAATTTTATAAATACATAAACTAATTTTACCTTTTTTATGTAAAAGTTTACAAGTTTAGGGTCTAGATGTAAACTATTGAAAGATAAAGGGTTAAATGTTTAAATTCCTGAATTTATCTAACCCTAAAATGCCTAAACACAAAAGTTAAAAACAGCCGCTCTTCTTCTTCCTGGTAAGTTGTTACTGTTTCTTCTTCTTCCTGGTTTCCAAGAATAACTCTTACTCTCAAAAACCCTTCAATCGATTAAATTCGCAATTTTAGGTCTAACTGCAGCAACTACCATCACAATTGGATCATAATTTCTTGTTCATATGGAACGACGAACCATCACAATTGGATCATGATTTCTTGTTCATATGGAACGACGAACCATCACATTCGGAGCGACATACCATGAGCGACTGGTATGATAGCGAATTCCAATTGGGTACAGGTCGTACCAATACGAAATTCGTGGTTACTTGAGCGAATTCTATGACTATGTTCTTACCACTAGGCTACAACCTAAGTGGTACATGTTTGCAATATACTTTATTATTTTGATGAAAGATGATTGTAATAAAGATAAAAATAGTTATAGGATTTGGGTTGCTGAGATAATTTGGAAATTTAGTTTAGTTTTTCTTCAGCAAAATAAGTGATTTTTTGGCTAAATTCCATTCCCCGAGTGGTCACAAAGTCTCATCAATCAAGACCCTAACAACACGCATAGACAGGATATATAGTGACATGAATGGAATGAATCTATATCTATAATAACACAATCATGTTTGTGTGGCATGACATTATTGATATCTATAATAACGCAATCATGTTTGTGTGGCATGACATTATATTAGGTCCTCTCACCCCTTGAGTGACACATGACATTAGGATAGGTCCTCACACCCCTTGAGTGACATGTGGCACTATGTGAGGTCACCCCCCACCCCTCTTATTTCTTTCAAAAGTTTTTTGTTCATACAGGAAAAAAAACACCATATGTTATGGTAATTCATTAATCATGTCTAGGCAAGTTACTAATAATGTTAAAACCAAGAAATATAAATTATATTTTCATCAAGAGCAGAATAGGTTAAAATCGGTCTTTTTCAAAAAAAAACGATCTTCAAGACTACCGTCTCAATCATGTCCTGCAATGGTTGTTTCTGCCTCTTCTCCTCATCAAAACGTATATTTTCTTTTTAATATACATTTTCATTCTTATTCACAAGATTAAAATTGTTGTTTTCTCATATTGTAGTACATTAATTTCTATATATATTACATCATTACACATCTTTTATCACTTTCCATTAGAATTGTGTATCTCATGAATCTTCCGGATATAATATGGTGAAGTATATTAAAATTAAGAATGTGCATTTATGAAATATCAAAGATTGTTTATTATTTCTTTTTAAGTTAAACATATAAATAACAAATATGATTTTAAACATTCGTTTAAAAATATAATTTTGTATTCAATTTCTTAAGACAAAATTCATTTTTAAATTCAATATTTCATATTTATCGACAAGTGAAAGTATAAAGTCTTGACAATGCACTATTTGTTTTATTGCGAAACAAATATCAAAACTATATTTGCATATTATAAGAAAAAAAATGGAACAAATGCATCATAATAGATATGTTAAGTTGACTATAAATTTACTTTTTATTAATAGAGGGAATTTCTTACATTTTGGTCATATGAGGTTAAGAGCTAAAAGGTCAAATATCTTGTCTAGGGTCAAACTGCAAAAGTCAACTTCTATGCGAGATGCAGAAATGAAAATGCCAATGTCCATATTATTGTCAAATATGCAAAGCTCAACTGTCATAAGGAGCTTGGCTCAATCCGAAATCGGGATTTGTGGTTAACAGTCAAAATGCTAAACTTATTGCATCAAAACAATATGAAACTAAAAATAGAAAGTCATTGATGATCTTGTTTGATATTAATTACTGTTATGAAGGCTGTAATTTGCTAAATGAAATAAAAATATAAATTAGCATTATTGATGATGTCAAAGTTGATTAGATATAAACTAAAAAAATCTGGAAAGAAGCAGGAAAAAAGGCATCTGACAATTGGGGTCAAATTTCAACTCAAACAGAAGTCAAAGACAATGAAGGAATTTTGGAAATAAGCGGATGTGGGTTAGCAGACCTGGATCATGATAAGGCTTGGGCTGACGTTTATTTCCTGATATCGGCATAATAGATTATACTCAATGAATAAGAAATGTGTTGGTAATTTGAAGTGAACAGATAATATGTTGACTTAATCAACTGGAAATGTTGGGTTCACTGCTGGAATAGATAAAATTTACTGCTGAGAATCAAACCAAGTCAACAATTGGGAAATGACTATAGCTCATTGTCAACGTTAACCGTTTATGTGTGGATTGTGCGTTTTCTCTTTCCCCATCACTAGCAACAAAGAACGGTTTCGTCTATACAAAATCTTTCAGTTCAGCCATAATTAATCTTTGAGAAGGTCTAAAAAATGCATCATTACCAAGACGACTATATGGTTTTAGGTTATAGGGCAAAGTATGAGGTTGAAAGAGTTGTAATTTACTCAAGTTTGAACTAAACCAAAGTGTTGAATCCAAGATAAGAGTCGGTTTAAACTTAAGCCTGCAAAATGATTGGGTTGGGTAGGGTAGGGTAATGTAACGGGTCATACAGGGTTTAATCAGAAACGGGTCAGTTTGGTTTGGGTCAAAGACAGTTTTTTTAATCAAAATGAGTTCGGGTGATATAGGGAGTCATATTAAAAATTCTGAATAGTAGATCATTATTGCTTTAACTATTGATATTAGTTATATAAATACAAACTTGTTTCTTTATGTATTTGTTTATATGTAAATTATGAATACTTGTATTAGTTTATATGTAATATGCATGTATGTAGAATAACAATAAGTCATAGGTATATGTAAGTCAGAATGTTATAATATGAATATGGGTCGAAATGGATCAAGAGGAGGCTGCAAGTTATCTACAAATGGGTCAATTTGGATCAGAGTGAAAGGCTGCATATGAGATCAATACATCCGGGTCAGAAGACACCAAAGACAGCAGCAAATTACAGTTGACAAACGAAAATATTGAAGGCTGCAAGTTCACAGAAAAGACTGTTATACCCTTACGGTTATAGTAGTTATTTTGGCGCCAAAACTGATTCAAAACGGTGGGAAAACGTAACCAACACAACCGTTTAGAGACACATCGATCCATAAGTTACCAAAAGTTTATATTCTTGTTCTTAGTTTTCTGTTTTCTGTCCAACATTCGAAGATAATCATTCTGATTCATCATAATCTGTTCTGTTAATCAAACTTTGATCTTATATTCATATTGTTTCTGTTCATTATCTGTTGCATATCAGAATCAATTGCCAACATTAACTAATTTGCTGAGCTGATGATTCTAGTGGAACACCAAATTAACAGAAGCATATATTGTCTAACAAAAGCATTGAAACCAAATTAACAGAAGCATCTATTGTCTGCTCTGAAAACATTACTGTGTATTAAGAAATTAAACAACACAATGCGAAACATATATCTGTATCTCTTAACAAAATGAAAAACAAGCTATGATAATATGTATGTGAATTACTGGAATTCGAGTGGATCTATATGGCTCTCTTCATCTTGTTCACTCTTACCATGACTGCAACGTGTATCTTGTCAATGGCGTCCGCAACAAACACAAAAAGATTATGTCTCCATCGCTTCTTCAACACTAAAACTACAATAACACCCCAAAATCCTGTTGCAAAACCACATGTTATGTCCATATAAAACCATAACTTGTTGGGCTCATCAGTTGCTTCATGTTTGCTATCGGCTTCTATGGTTGCGTCTTCATGATTGGAACAATTCTTTGGCAACGGCGCTCCGCATAGATCTTTGTTCCCTGCATATATTGATGGATCGATGAGGGTCTGTAACTGACTTCCTGTCGGAATTCGGCCCGACAAGTTGTTGTTTGACAAATTCAAATGGCTCAAAAAATTCAAAGCTGCAATGCTCGGAGGGATCGGACCGTCCAACTTGTTTCCTGATAAATCGAGAGAAATTAACGCTGTCATGTTTCCAATGTGATCTGGAATGCCTCCGCTGAGATGATTATTGGACAAATTAAGACCCACCAACTCACAAAGTGCAGTTAACTCTACAGGTATGTCTCCAACAAATTTATTGCTTGAAAGGTCCATGTTAGTGACTAAAGACCATGTATTCGTATATTCAAGAGACATGCCATTTATTACCTCAATCAACCCCTCATAGCTACTCCAAACATACAAATTAGAAGTAGGTTTTTCAACCATACCTTGCAATTCTCCTAGACAATGAGGAATTGTTCCTGTAAAGCTATTGTGTGCAACATCCAAAACTTGAAGCTTTAAACTTTTGCATAGAGACCGAGGAATTTCTCTAGTAAAGTTGTTGTTGTGTAACCTGAAAACCTGCAATGATTTCATTTTTTCTCCAATCGATTCCGGTATTTTTCCGCATAATGCATTATCACCCAAATCTAAGAACTGTAAAAAACTTATACTCCAAATTTCTGCACTGAAGTTATTATCATTCAAGTTCAATGAATTTATTAATGACATGTGCCTTGTAAAACTTGGAACGGTGCCACTTAAACCATTTGAATTTAATTTCAAGAATCCCAAATTAATTAGATTCTTAAAACATTTGGGAATTTTCCTAACCTTGTCCACTTGCACAAGGACTTTGGAATCGACTCATTGAAAAGGTTATTTTGTAGAAATAAGGCAGGATTACCATCATACGAAGAAATTCCAGATTCCCCACTTGGAAGGTTGGTTAATGGTCCGCTGAGGCTGTTGTGGGAGAGATCTATGAAAGGAATGATGGGCATCTTTCGCAACCACGTGGGCAGAGGTCCTGAAACTGTTGCATTAGACAACACTAACCTTTTAAGTTTTCTCTGATTTTGAAGCTATTGTAGAAACCCATTTTCAATCTTGCAAGACCTGAGAGAAATTCCTATTAACTGGAATGGAGGCAGCCACTCACTTGAAACATTGAATGTCAACTTACTGTTATAAGCTGCATACAATTTCTCCAACATTGAAAGGTTAGCAAAATGGGATTCATAAAATACTCCTTCCAAATAATTATTAGAGACATAAAGAGAACGGAGCTTGGAGAGTTGCCCAATTGAAACAGGAATAGTCTACTTAACTTATTGTCGCTTAGATACAAAGTTGTTAAAGCAGCTAATCTTCCAATGGATTCTGGGATGGGACATACCCACATCATATAACACATATAGAATCCTAAAAGCAATATCAAAATGAAAAACAAGCAATGATAATATGTATGTGAATTATTGGAATTCGAGTGGATCTGTTACAAAAAACACAGTGAAAACTAGAACAATTGATCACAAAAGATTGATGATCTTATTGAATGATTGAATACGATAACAAGAATCAAAACAATTACAAAGATTAAAGAACTAATCAGAGAACCCCAATTTATAGACATTGGAGCCCTAATTTTAACCTAACAGATTATAACGACTCTAATTCAATATTATCACTATCAGTCCCTGAAAGTTACACTTCTGGTCCTCCATAATATTGCACTCCACCGTTTATAGACAAAACGTTGTAACAGCTTGAGTCCTCTCTTATAAAACTTTGATAAGTTGTCATAATTGCCCCTGAACTTTATTTACTTTTGTTGACCGGCTTGATTTTGACTTTTCCTTTAACAATCTCCACCTAAGTCTAAAACAAGCTCACCCCAAACTCATTGAATCAACACAAAACATGAATTTAGGCCCTAGTAAAGCCTTTGTCATCATATCAGCTGAATTAACATCAGTTCCAACCCATTTGATCTCTACCTCCTTTGAAACAATAACATCTCTTATCCAAAACATCTTCACGTTGATGTGTTTGGTCCTCTCATGAAATACACTATACTTTGAGAGTTGTACAGCCCCAGAGTTATCACAATTCACCTCAACACTGTCCAAACTCACACCCAGATCAGCAACAATGCCCTTAAGCCATAAAGACTCTTTTATTCCTTCTGTTAAAGCAATAAGCTTTGCTTCAGTTGTGGACAGTGCAACAACATGTTGTAATTGTGATTTCCAGCTTACCACATTTCCCAAAACAACAAATGTGTAACCTGTAATAGACTTCCCATTATCTTTATCTTTAGCATAATCAGCATCCATAAAACCTCTGACCATTTTACCCTCAGTTCCAGTTTTATCCCCAAACTTCAAACCAAGTTTCTTTGTACCGGCCAAATACCTAAGAATCTATTTAACAGCTGCCCAATGATTCTTTCCTAGATTTGCCATATATCTACTAACAACACTCACAGCATAAGCTATATCAGGTCTTGTGCAGACCATGATATACATCAAACTCCATACTGTATTTGCATATGGAACTTTACTCATATAATTTGTCTGTTCATCAGTCTTTGGACAATCTTCCATTCCATAGCTCTTCAACACTTTCTCAATATATGAAGATTGAGACAGTGTTAAGGTCTTATCTCGGTGAATCTCCATGCCCAATATCTTCTTGGCTTCACCTAAATCCTTCATATCAAATTCTTTCATCAGCAACTGCTTAGTTTCTTCTATCTGACCTTTGTCTTTACATGCTATCAGCATATCATCAACATATAAAAGCAAGTAGACAAACTTGCCCCTGTCATACTCCCAATGATAAACACAACTATCATGTGGACTTCTCTTGAAACCACTGCTCACTATGTACTCATCAAATCTTCTATACCATTGTCTAGGAGATTGTTTGAGCCCATATAATGATCTTTTCAACAAACAAGCTTTACTCTCCTGTCCCTTCACTTCATACCCCTTAGGCTGAGCCATATATATCTTCTCTTCTAAACTGCCATGTAGGAAAGCAGTTTACATCCATTTGTTCTAATTCTAGATCAAATGTTGCCACTAAGGATAATATAATCCTTATAGAAGTGTGTTTGACTACAGGAGAAAAGATCTCATTGTAGTCAACAACAGCCTTTTGTGTGAATCCTTTTGCCACCAATCTTGCCTTAATCCTTGGACCCTCTCCTTATTTCATACCTTCTTTTAACTTGTAGATCCACTTGCAAGATACTAGCTTCTTATCAGGAGGTTTATCAGTTAATTCCCATGTATCATTCTTATATAGTGATTCCATTTCTTCATTCATAACTGAACACCACTTTTCTTTATTACTGGAAACAATAGCTTCTTCATATGTTAGTGGTTCATGTATACTTTCAAACTCAGCTGCTGTGAAGGCCACAGCTGTCTTCATGAACCCTATACCTCAAAGGAACTCTTATTTCCCTTCTTGGCCTATCTTTTGCTATACTTGTACCAGGAGCATTATTATTTCCAGAAATGCCCTCAGTCACAGATTCTTCTTGTATACTTTCACTAGGCTCCACCTCAATTTGAACCCCTTTGTTTTCTTCAAAACTTTCATTATCATACTTCAAATTATTGCCCAGCAAATCTTTATACAACACCTCTTCTCTGAACTTGACATTTCTACTCTCTAGGCCCTTCCCCTTCCATTCTCCATAGTCTGTGACCCTTAACCCCATTAGTGTATCCTAGAACAACACACTTAATAGCCCTGGGATTATGTTTTCCCTGACTTATGTGGGCATAAGCTAGAGAACCAAAAACTTTCAAGTCACTATACTCACTATAATCCTGCTTCACTCCCGTCCACACCTCCATAGGTGTCTTCATAGATAAAGCAACTGATGTGGACCTGTTAATCAAATAAACTGCAGTACTTGCAGCCTCTGCCCAAAACTTCTTAGGCATTTCAGCATGATTCAACATACACCTTAATCTTTCACAAATGGTTCTATTCATTCTTTCAACCAAACCATTTTGTTGAGGTGTACCAGGAATAGTCAAGTGCCTGTCTATTCCAAGTGTCTTAACCTTCTTACCAGTTTGATTTTCAACCAAAACTTTCCACTCTTTGAATTTTTCAAATGCATCATTCTTGTGTTTAATAATATATATCAATACCCTCCTGGAATAATCATCCACTATGGACATATAATATCTTGCACCCCCTAATGATTCATTTGTTGCAGGACCCCACAAATCAGAGT
This sequence comes from Ambrosia x helenae, assembly GCA_030844895.1. Lineage (NCBI taxonomy): Eukaryota > Viridiplantae > Streptophyta > Magnoliopsida > Asterales > Asteraceae > Ambrosia > Ambrosia x helenae. The sequence continues at coordinate 6,490,678 of CM061230.1, read as the reverse complement.
GCACGTATTCTAAAATGCCCCTGGTTGTGTGTCTGCCTTTTGAAAACTTTACCCTTTTATGTTTTCCCATTACACAACTTTCACAAAAGCTAATATCATAGTCACTATTATTCAACTCATCAATGACTTGTTGTTTGTTTAATTCAACAAGTCCTTGACTACTAATATGACCTAGCCTTTTGTGCCATAAAAGAGCAACAGAATTACCTTCCTCAAGAGCAACAGAAACTGAACTGGCCAACATGATCTGACCATCAAGCAAATAGGTATTGTTACCACTTCTTGTCCTTGACAACAACACCATAGACCCTCTGATCACCTTTGCTTTTCCATCTTTTAAACTGACATGACATCCTTCTTTCTCAAAAGTGCCAAAAGACAATAGGCTTCTGTTCAGACCAGGGACATATCTCACATTCTTGATATCAACCTCCTGTCCATTACTCATCTTTACAGTTATAGCTCCCATTCCAACAACCTTACATGGCCTGTCATCTCCCAACTTTACAGACCCAAGATTCATCATCTTTAGATCTTTAAAGTACTCTTTGACAGGTATCTTATGGAATGAACACCCAGAGTCCATAACAGGTTTTTCTTTCTCATTTGTGCTTGTTACACACAGAACATCAGAACTCTCATAACCATCTGATCCTTCATCTTGAGAAACATTACTGGATTGTCCTTTAAAACTGACATTTGACCCAGTTTTCTTCTTCTTGAGTTCTGGACAATCTTTCTTCAGATGTTTTTCTGAATTACATACAAAACACCTTCTCTTGAACTTAGACTTTGATCTTCCCTTGTTCTTTGATCCATTACTTCTCTGCTCAGGCCTTCCTCTCACAAATAACCCCTCTCCACCTTCTTCTTTCACATCAGACCTCTTCTTTAATTCTTTTGAATTCAGAGCAGCCAAAACCTCTTCCATTGTCAAGGTTTCTCTGCCATACATAAGAGTATCTACAAAGTGCTCATATGAAGATGGCAAAGATGTGAGAAATATTATAGCTTGATCTTCATCATCCAATTCAACCTCAATGTTCTCAAGATCCAAGATAAATTTATTAAACTCATTTGTGTGATCTTTCCAGCGACTTTCCTGAATTCATCTGAAAAGTTTATAATCTCTTCTTCAAATACAGCCTATTAGCCAAAGATTTAGTCATATACAATGACTCTAACTTGGCCCATATCCCTGCTGCACTTGCTTCTTTAGAGACTTCTCTCAAGACTCTATCTCCTAGGCTTAAGATGATAGCACTATGTGCTTTTTCAAGAATATCCTTCTTCTCCCTGTCTGTTAATGTAGCGAGAAGATTAGCCTCACCCAACAGGGCATCACTAACCCCTTATGCACTAACAGAGCCCTCATCTTCACACGCCAGAGACTAAAGTCATTCTTCACATGCCAGAGCCCTCATCTGCGGAATTAATCACCAGATTTCACTCAATCGAGCCAACGAGGCTCTAATACCAATTGTTACAAAAAACACAGTGAAAACTAGAACAGTTGATCACAAAAGAATAATGATCTTATTGAATGATTGAATACGAAAATAAGAATCAAAACAATTACAAAGATTAAAGAACTAATCAGAGAACCCCAATTTATAGACATTGGAGTCCTAATTTTAACCTAACAGATTATAACGACTCTAATTCAATATTAACACTATCAATCCTTGAAAGTTACAATTCTGGTCCTCCATAATATTGCACTCCACCGTTTATAGACAAAACGTTGTAACAGCTTGAGTCCTCTCTTATAAAACTTTGACAAGTTGTCATAATTGCCCCCTGAACTTTATTGACTTTTGTTGACCGGCTTGATTTTGACTTTTCCTTTAACAGGATCTATATGGCTTCTCTTCATCTCTTCATCTTGTTAATTCTTACCATGACTGCAACGTGTATCTTGTCAATGGTGTCCGCAACATACACGAAAAGATTACGTCTCCATCGCTTCTTTAACACTAAAACTATAATAACACCCCAAAACCCTGTTGCAAAACCACAAGTTATATCCATATAAAACCATAACTTGTTGGGCTCATCAGTTGCTTCATATTTGCTATTTGCTTTTGTGGTTGGCTCTTCATGATTGGAACAATTCTTTGGCAACGGAGCTCCACATAGATCTTTGTTCCCTGCATATATTGATGGATTGATAAGGGTCTGTAATTGATTTCCTGTTGGAATTCGGCCCGACAAGTTGTTGTTTGACAAATTCAAATGGCTCAAAAAAGTCAAAGCTGCAATGCTCGAAGGTGCAGCACAGTTGCTCGCAGCGGAGTATTTATTATTAACGTTACATATAAAAGGAAATACACTAGAGCATGACGTTATCCAATGTGATTACAGGTAACGTTGTATAGCTGGAAAATGGGTGGATTGGGTAACACGTAAATTAGGCAAGGTTGGTTGACCCAAATCTTTTTCCAAAAAACTTTTTTTAGTGTACAATAAGTGTTGTTTTGTTTCTAATTTATTTAGGAAGTTTTATGCATTACAAATACGATCTGATAGACTTTCGAATCATGTATTCGACCCGTTTCAGTGTAAACCATTATCTTACTTTCACCGCTTAGATAAAACATAACCCAAATTCACCACTTTTAAAAACTTTGTATGTTTTTAACCACCTGAACACACTAGATGACGGACATGCAGAACAATTGGCTGCCAGTCTAGAAACACTAACGTTCGTTTCATGGATTGTAATTGAATTGGAAGTTTTGTAGGAATTGAAATTTGATTCAGAAATTAGGTGTGTTCGTTTAACAGAATAGAACAGAATCCGGATGGAATTGAAATGTAGATTTCGTTCCATAAAATTTCCAATTATAAAAAGAATTTGAACATATAAGGAATTCAAGATTTACAAAGAAGCACTATCTACTATTTGTTTGAAAAATGGACGCAAGTTAAGTTTACATATACCAGTGATGAAACCGTGATTGAAAGATTTATATTATCAACACAAAAAGGTTGGTAAATAATATAATTTCATACCATTAAACCGTTCACTCAACTAACCAAAGACAGAAAAACTTAAATGAAATTTTAAAATTACTTCAGGAACCCCACAAAACCAGAAGTTTTTGTGCTACTTTTTTTAGAATTTCAATAAAGAATTAACGTGTCAAATAGAAAATTAACCTTATGCCATAATAATATAAGTTTCTGAATTAAATTATAAAAAGATTTATAAGTAGCTATTGTTTAACAGTCTATATTGTTTGACCAGTTAGAGATAAAACATAATCAACCCATTCATAAGTAAACGGGTTTAGACTTTAGATTGCCACCTCTAAGTTGATGTAGATGTCGCAATATCGGAAAGTTGGGTGGCTGACCAAAACATGGACACGTTGAAACGGGTCAGTTGGGTTGATCTGTCACAGCTGATCCCCAAAATTATGCAATTACTTACCTATAGTGTGATATGGGTCAAAATTAAGTGGGAAAGTTAGTTTACTAGTTAGTTAGTCATAAGGGCAATAAAGTCATTTGTATTCAATTGTATCTTTGACTATGTAAGTCAACCATGTAACAGATTAGAAGGACAGTTAATACAATAACAACTTTTCCCGCCTAACTCACTCTCTCTCTCTCTCTCTCTCTCTCTCTCTCACTCACTCAATTCTTCCATAGCTTAATCCTTCAAGGTCTCTCTTTGATCTTCTGGACAGCTAGTGTTTAATCACTATTCCTAGTCTTGAACACGAACCCTTATCAATGGTATTAGAGCTGTGTCTTCCTCGGCACGCTCAATTCCAGTGATTCCCGTGCAATTTCATTGTCATAACAACCTCCATTAACGACCTTCATAATAATAATAATAATATCACTTACAAAAAACTCACATTCTTTTCATAATAATAATAATATCTCACTCTTAATTCACTGAAACCCTAGAAATGACGAAACGAACCGAAACCAGCAAACATTCCAATTCAGTACAAGATGAAGAACGAACAAGCGATTATAATGATAATGAAGTAACTCAGATTCAACAGCATCTAAAGATGTGTATGCAAAACATTGATGAAGCCAGAAAGAATCAAGAATTATCCATTAATGAGATCCGTAAAGAACAGAGCATGTCATTATTGGCGATGAAAGAAATGTTTAAAGATTTGTCCAATTCTCTCAAAGATCAGACTGCTCGAACCAGATCACAAAGACCTTCCAGTTCAGATGATGCTAATTCTGGATACAATTACTCTGCAAGATTGACAAAAATCGATTTTCCAAGGTTCAATGGGGATGAATTGTCTGCTTGGTTGTATAAAACAGAACAATTCTTTCAGTTAGACAATGTTACTGATGATGTACAGGTTAGATTGGCAACCATTCATTTCGAAGGCAGAGCATTACAGTGGTATTAAACTCTGATTAAGCAGAGAAACAACATTACACCTACATGGGATGAATTAAAGAATGCTCTTGAGGTAAGATTTGGTAATCTATTTGAGGACCCTATGTTTGATTTGAAAAATCTGAAACAAACATCAAATGCTAAAGATTATCATGATGAGTTTGATGCTATAGTGAGTAAATTGGATTTGCCTCCTGAATATGCTCTAAGTTGTTTTTTGGCTGGACTTGATGAGGAAACCCAATTGCATGTTAGAATGTTTCAACCTCAAACTATTCAGCAGGCTTACAGTTTGGTTAAGCTGACTGAAGCAAGTCAAAAATGTAAGAAAACAAAATGGGGAGGTAAACCGGTTTTTAATAATAATCAAAAGGGCATTTTACCTACCCCTAAACAGATTAACAATGGCAATACTTACAAGTCTAATGTGGCTAAGAAAACTTTTACAACTGAGGAGTTTGAAGAAAAGAAAGCAAAAGGGTTGTGTTCACACAACTTTGTGGATTTCTTGAGATGGAGTTGGCTCAGATCTCATTGAATGCAGTAGAATGTAGTAATAGCTATCAGACTTTGAGAATAACAGGCCACTTTAGGAGATATAGATTGCAGATTTTGATGGACACAGGGAGTTCACACAACTTTGTGGATTTCTTGTTAGTTCAGAGGTTGGGTTGTGTTATAGTTACTACAAAAACTCCAATGTTAGTAAAGGTGGCAAATGGAAAGAAAGAGGTGTGTGATAAGATGATTTTGAATTTTAGATGGAAAATGCAGGGAGTGGAGTTTGTTACTGATGTCTATGTCATGCCATTAGGAGGTTGTGATTTAGTATTGGGAGTTCAGTGGTTTCTAACTTGGGAACCATCCAAATGAATTTTCAGGAAAGAATTATGGAGTTTAAGTATCAGGGACAAAAAGTGGTTCTCAGGGGTAGTTTGGGAAAGAAATTGGTTAATATGGGCAAAGGGGGTGCTCAAAAGTTATCAGTACAGGCTGCTGAATTGTCTATGATCCAGCTGTGTCACATTGAAGGGGAAGACACTCCTACTTCTGTTGTTTTAAGTAAGCCAAAGATAGAAGAGAATGAGGCTCAGACAGCAGGGCTGCAACTTTTGTTAGAGGAGTTTAATGATGTGTTATGTGATCTTAAGTCTCTTCCTCCCTCAAGAGGGCCTTTTGATCATAGGATTCCATTGAAAGAAGGAACTCAGGGTATCAATTTGAGACCCTATAGGTATCCATTGTTACAGAAAGATGTGATAGAGCAGATGACTGCTGAACTGCTGGAACAAGGTGTCATCAGGCAAAGTAATAGCTCTTTTGCCTCTCCTGTGGTTTTAGTTAAGAAGAAGGATGGCAACGGGAGAATGTGCATAGACTATAGGAAGCTGAATCAGGCCACTATTCCTGACAGGTTTCCTATACCTCTGGTAGAAGAGTTGATGGATGAGCTTCATGGTACTCAATTCTTCTCTCAACTTGATTTGAAATCTGGTTATTATCAAATTAGAATGCACAGTGAAGACATTGAGAAAACAGTCTTTAAAACTCATAATGGGCATTATGAATTCATGGTCATGCCTTTTGGCTTGACAAATGCCCCATCAACCTTTCAAGGTTTGATGAATCAAGTGTTCAGGCCCCATTTAAGGAAGTTTGTTTTGGTATTTTTTGATGACATCCTAGTATACAGTTCATCATGGGATACTCATTTGCAGCATTTGAAGTTAGTCTTACCACTATTAAGGCAAAATCAGTTAGTGGCAAAGAAGACTAAGTGTGTTTTTGGGGCTAAAGAGTTAGAGTATCTAGGCCATATCATTTCTGAGAAGGGAGTAGCTACTGATCCTTCTAAAGTTGAGGCAATTCAGAAATGGCCAATACCTAAGAATTGTAAAGAATTAAGGGGTTTTCTGGGGCTGACAGGGTATTATAGAAGGTTTGTTAAGAATTATGGGGGTATAGCCAGGCCACTAACCCAATTAACAAAGAAAGATGCTTTTGTTTGGAATGATGAAGCTGAAATAGCTTTTAATAAGCTAAAAACCACTATGATGAGTCCTCCTGTTTTGGCCTTGCCAAATTTTAATGAGCCATTCATCATAGATACTGATGCCTCAGGGTATGGTATTGGTGCAGTCTTAATGCAACAAGGCCATCCCATTGCTTTTATAAGCAAAGATTTGTCTCCAAGAAACTTGGCTTTGTCAACTTATGAAAGAGAACTGTTGGCAATTATACATGCAGTAAAGAAATGGCAGCCTTATCTTATGAATAGACCTTTCATTATAAGAACTGATCAGCAAAGTTTGAAGCACTTATTGGAAAACAAAGTGGCAACACCTTTTCAGCAGAAGTGGTTGTCTAAACTCATGGGTTTGCAATATGAAATTCAATATAAAAAGGGATCTGATAATTCAGTGGCAGATGCTTTGTCCAGGGTTACTCATGGAGAGTTGTTGCAGTTGACAGTTTCCACTGCTCATACAACTCTGCTAGATGATATTAGACAATCTTGGAAGAGGATTTGGAAATTAAAAGGTTGATTCAAGAACTGCAGCATTGTCCCACAAGTCACAAGCATTATAATTGGCAGAATGATGAGTTGAGAAGAAAGGGCAAATTGGTAATTGGTAACATTCCCTCACTTAAGCTGAAGATTCTACAATGGGTGCATGATTCAGCTCAAGGTGGTCATTCAGGGGTACAAGCTACTCTTAAGAGGTTGGGAAGATTGTTTTATTGGCCCAAAATGAAGAAATCAGTGAAATCTTATGTTCAAGGGTGTCCTGTGTGTCAACAGTGTAAGTATGACACAGCAGCATCTCCTGGATTGCTGCAACCATTACCTATTCCAAAAGGGGTATGGGAGGACATTTCTATGGATTTTGTGGAAGGTTTACCAATGTCAAGGGGCAAAAATGTCATCTTGGTGGTGGTGGACAGATTAAGTAAAGCTGGTCATTTTATTGCATTATCACATCCATATACAGCAATAGAGGTGGCACAAGTGTTCTTAGACCACATCTATAGGCTTCATGGCAGTCCAAAGACCATTGTTTCTGATAGGGATAAAGTGTTTATCAGTACTTTTTGGAAAGAACTTATGGTGTTGCAAGGGATAGAACAATGCATGCCCAGTTCTTATCATCCTCAGTCTGATGGCCAGACTGAGGTATTGAACAGATGTCTAGAGGGGTATCTTCGAAGTATGTGTTTTGAAAGACCAGGAGATTGGATGAGATGGCTTCCATTGGCTGAATACTGGTATAACACCAGTTACCAGTCAGCTATCAAGGCAACCCCTTTTGAAGTTGTGTATGGACAACCTCCTCCACTACATCTACCTTATCTGCCAAGAGAAAGTAATGTAGAAGTGGTAGATAGGAGTCTTACTGCGAGGGAGAATGTTATTTCTATGTTGAAAGAAAATTTAGTTGTGGCCCAGAATAAGATGAAGCAGATGGCTGATAAGAGAAGAAGTGACAGGAAATTTGAGGTTGGAGATTGGGTGTTTTTGAAATTAAAGCCTTACAGACAGATGACAGTACACCAGAGGTACAATCAGAAACTTTCAGCTAAGTATTATGGTCCTTATAAAGTTCTAGCAAGGGTGGGAAGTGTTGCTTACACATTGGAGTTACCTATGCGAAGTAGCATTCATCCTACCATTCATGTGTCCCTACTCAAGAAGTATTATGGACCTGATCCTGTAAGACAGTCTGAATTACCTATGGCAGCTCCAGATGTTAGAAAACCTGTTTGTGTGCTGGATAAGAGGGTGGTTAAGAAGAATAATGCTGTTAGTGTACAGTGGTTAGTACAATGGTCAGGAACTGAACCTGAAGATGCTGTGTGGGAGACTGCAAGTATAATTGAAGAAAGGTTTCCAAAATTTGATCCTTGGGGACAAGGATCTTCTCAAGGGAAGGGTATTGATATGGGTCAAAATTAAGTGGGAAAGTTAGTTTACTAGTTAGTTAGTCATAAGGGTAATAAAGTCATTTGTATTCAATTGTATCTTTGACTATATAAGTCAACCATGTAACAGATTAGAAGGACAGTTAATACAATAACAACTTTTCCCGCCTAACTCACTCTCTCTCTCTCTCTCTCTCACTCAATTCCTCCATAGCTTAATCCTTCAAGGTCTCTCTTTGATCTTCTGGACAGCTAGTGTTTAATCACTATTCCTAGTCTTGAACACGAACCCTTATCATAGTGTATCAAATATGACTACAAAAACCAAAAATATATTATTTACGTAATTATCTAATTGTTTTAGTTGTTCCTATATAGCTAAGTGGTTAAAACTGAAATCGGACGACTGCTTTACCGATCAGTCATCGAAATAGTTTCTTGATCATAAAGGTTGTTGGATTAGGCTGCTAATTAGGGAGCATTTCATAAAAACAGGCTACTGATCACCAAGACCCAAACAAGGTGCTGCTTGAGGAACATTTACCCAACTTTAAAGGATTGATCTCACACAAGCATTTAATCAAATATCTGGTGTGCATATATTTTTAAGTAATCAGCTCTGTTACCATTGGGTCTAAGAGTGAAGTTGGTGGGAGGAGAGAGAAATATCCGACCTAGGATTCGATGGGGAAACTTAAAGGGCGATAAAATTACAGAGTTCAAAGATAAGGTCATCTCTAAGACAACAACTGAATTGGGTGGAGGCACGGACCGGATGTGGCAAAATATGGCGACTATCATTAACCAGGTGGCGACTGAGGAGGTGCAGACTAAAATTAAGGGTAAGCATGATAGCTTTAGAGATCTTTTGAGGTGCACAGACGATAGAGAACGTGTCACACTTAAGGAAAGATACAAAAAGGCCAAGAGGGAGGCAAAGAAAGCAGTGACCGAGGCAAAGAACACGGCCTATAAGGAGATGTATGATCGACGGAAACTAAAGAGGGGGAGCATGATATGTTCAAGATCGCCAGAGCTAGGGAGCGTAAGAGGCAAGATCTAGATGTGGTGAAGTTTATAAAGGGAGGAGATGGGAGTATTCTAGTAAACCAACACGACATCAAGCTAAGATAGCAGACATATTTTTAGTATACAATTACTCACCGGTTAGTGTATCAAATATGATTACAAAAACCAAAAATATATTATTTCAGTAATTATCTAACTGTTTTAGTTGTTCCTATATAGCTAAAAAGGAATAGCATACCATGTGTCAAGAGACATAACAAAATACCAAGTGACAAATTAACCAATAAATGGGTCAAAATGACCACCTCTTAAATAATCACCAAACCCCTGCTAGAAAATGTCTGAGTTTTATAAAGGCTTGATCAAGGAACAATGATGTATATGTATGGATGTGTATATCTATTAATGTATGACAAATTGACAGTTCCCTCATATTGTGAACATGTAAAATCATCATAATTGCAGTTGGTTGCTAATGACTGTAATTTTTCTGACATGACAAATAAGGAGCACTTTATAAAAATAACAGTTATCAAAACGGTTTGTTGATTAAAAACTGAAATAAGTGGGAAAAACTGAAATCGGACGACTGCTTTACCGATCAGTCATCGAAACAGTTTCTTGATCAAAAAGGTTGTTGGATTAGGCTGCTGATTGGGAAGCATTTCATAAAAACAGGCTACTGATTACCAAGACCCAAACAAGGTGCTGCTAAAGGAACATTTACCCAACTTTAAAGGATTGATCTCACACAAGCATTTAATCAAACATGTGGTGTGCATATATTTTAGGTTTTCAGCTCTGTTACCTTTGGGTTTAAGATATAATGTTGTGAAGTAATGAGGTGGTGGAAGTTCAATTAAGGTAATCACTTCAGCCAAAGGATATAATTTCTGAATCGTTTATTATTGGATTAGGGTATAACCAGATAGGGTTGGGTTATTATACAAAGGCTACAAAAAATAAGAAGGGTGAGAAGCCACTAAAAAATGACATGTGTCCAAAGGATTAAACAAGTGGGAGGGTATTTTTGTCAAAAATATATGCACATGCAAGTCACATGCCATTTCCACCTTCATTTTTAAATGCCCGTAACTTTTTTATACCTCATCTTTTTAAAAAAAAAATTATACCATAAAATTGAGTGTCTTTTTATCTTTAATATGAGTACCATATTGTTATACTTTTGAAAAAATAGTCAAAAACCCACTTGCGTAAAACACAATGGAGTGTAAAACACAATGAGCATCAATTAAATATAGGGTATAAAACATAATCAACATTCTAATAAAACACACTGGACAACAAACTAAAGACACAATGAATAGAATACTAAAACACAATGAATACATTTGAAAAAAAAAAAGTTGAAACCCAGTTACGTAAGACACAATGAATGACATACTAAAGACACAATGAACAGAAGACTAAAACACAATGAATACTTTTGAAAAAAAAAAGTCAAAAATCTAGTTGCGTAAAACACAATGGACGACATAATAAGGACACAATGAACAGAAGACCAAAACTCAATGAATACTTTTGAAAAACAAAAGTTGAAAACCCAGTTGCGTAAGAAACAATGAAGATAACGTAAAACACAATGAGTATCAATTAAATATGTAATGAACAATAGGGTATAAAACACAATGAACAGTGTAATAAAACACAATGGACGACATATTAAAGACACAATGAATAATAGACTTAGTGGCTGTTTGGTAGCCTCTTAATCAGCCTCTTAAGCAAGGGCGGATCTTAGAGTATTAAAACCGGGCCTCGGCCCGGTCTCTTTTTTCATTTCGTAGAGTAAATTTTACCAAAATTTTTTGAAAATTTGTATATGTATTGAGTCCGGCCCGCCCAGATTGAGCCCGGCCCTACCAGGTGTTTGGTTCAAGACCCGTCATTGCTCTTAACTATTTAGGTCTGAATCATTCAGCATTCAGACTATTTGTTTCAGCATCTGAATGGAATGATTAAGTGCTGAACCATTAAGCTAATAAGGGATGCTGAATGATTCAGCTCTTAACCATTCAGAGTCTCTTAACCATTCAGACAATCTTAATAATTCAACACTTAATCAACCAAACGGCCCCTTAAACACAATGAACAACATAATAAAACACAATGTACACCTAAATACAAAACTCATTTGCGTAAAACACAATGAAAAGCATAATCAAAACACAATGGACAAAGTTAAATCATGTGTAGACTAAAAAAACATAAATAACATATTTATAAAGCATACGTGCATACTATAACACAATGAACGAGCAAAAGACACAACGGAGAAGAAAACCCATTTAACACGGTTTCTTTTTTTCAGTTTTAATGTAGCAATGTGGTACTCATATTAAAGATAAAAAACACTCGTTAATATGGTGAAATTTTTTTGAGAAAAAAATATCGCATGAAAAAGTTATAGACGTTTTAGAATGAGGAGGAAATTGACATGTGCATTGCATGTGGAGAGAGAATGTCAACAAATGTGGTTTTCCTCTTATGCCCTTCCTCTAATTTATTTTTTTTTTTTCAAACAAACTGATCTCAACCCTTCAAATGTATGATCAATGGATCACAATCCTTCTCACCCTTTCTAAAAAAAGTGTCTTGTGTATTTGTTCCTAACCTTAACCAGATATGGGTCCGGGTATTAATGCCCAGTTTTAAAAAACAAGTTTTCTTTATTATTACTTAATACAAAAACAAATTGCAAAATGGATTTTAATAAAGGGAATTGGAATTAAATAATTCCCAACTTTGCTGGGTTGGAAGACAATAATCTTAACTTGAAAGTTGCAATTTAACAGGCCCAACTTGTCATGGATTTTATTCCATTGGATAAAAAATACTGGGGTTAATCCAGATGTAGTCACATATGTAGTCAGCCTGGTAAGAATTTGATTTCTTTTATTTTACAGTAACAAAGTTGATCGATGACAAGTCACTGCTAATTAAGTACGTAATGTGCATGGTTATTAGATTGTGTACTATTAAAAAAGAAGCTTTGAAAACATGTAAATATTGATACATATACAAGTTTAATCAACATATGTATATATATAGGTTTAGGATCATGTGAAAAACTGAGAAGTGTGAGAACCAATAACATGAAGGCATATTATATTACATAAAAGGGTAAGATTGTAAATTGGCTTGATAATCTTATTTTAGGAGATAATATCTCATTTAATTCGTGATTATACCGAGCATTATTAGGGATTCTTGTTTTCACATCCTCTACATTATTTTACAGATTTTTTGTTAACATTCAACACAATATATCATTCATTCTCTGTATTATTCACGATCATATTGGTGTGTTTTATTCGAATCAATTCATATTAATGTGTTTTATATTTTTTTCAAAAATGTTCGTACTGTGTTTTGGTTTTTATATTAAGATACATATCATCGTTTTTTAATGTAGTATAGTGTTTGACGAAACAGCATGTTTTTTTGTGATTTTTACAGCATAGTATAGTGTTTTACGATACAGCAGTGTAGTATAGTGTTTTACGATACAACATGTTTTCTTAATCTTTTTTTGATCTGTAATTATGATGAGAATCATAATAAATGAGAGGTGAGAGATGAGTTTTTAATGATGCAATTAATTAGAGTGTGTATTTTACTATCTTACCCTTAATGGTATAATCAAAAATTATAATATTAATTACAAAAATGCCATCCAATTAATCCACACCATAGATTAAGATGATCTAATGGTCCAAAACACTTCTTACCCTTCTCACACAAAAAACACTTTGCACAGGATCTCGACCCTATATATATATATATATATTATAACATGGGCTAGGATACTGTAAAAACCAAGGTGAGTTGTGAGAACCATAGGAACTCTTTTGAGCCATTGATCTTGATGATCCAACGGTTCAGATCGAATGATTAGACCTTTTGTCTTGACATCTTTTTTTGAGTATTTTTTTAATATAATAAAATGAGTGAAAGGGTATTTGAGTAATATTGCATGTGAGAGAAAAAACTATATAATATCATATTATTTTTTTATTCCATTACTAAAATAACCACATTTTTTTAAACTTTAATTTAATTTTTTAATTCATTTGTTTTTCTAAAAAAAAATACATTCAGTAAACTTTCAAAGTTCACCATTGTAAAAATAATACATTCAGAAAACGTTTTTACACCAGTGTAAAATTTCGAAGTTCAACAATTTTACATCTGCTAATCTGTCATCTCTCTCCATGTATGAAAACGTCGTTACACCAGTGTAAAAATTGTAAAATCTACCATACACAAAACTATTACAAACAAAATACATTGTATTACACTAGTGTAAATGCCCACGGTAAATGTATTACACATAGATAAAATGCCCACAAAAAAACATCTATACATTGTATTACACCATAGTAAATGCCCACCAAAAAACACATCTATACATTGTATTACACTAGTGTTAATAATAATAATAATAATAATAATAATAATAATATTTAAAAAAAATTAACATACCTTCGTCACAAATCTAACACCACCACCGAGCCCCAACCACCGTCATCTTCATCTTCAAAGATCCAAAAACCCCACCATTCACCATCGCCTTCACCCACAAACCAAATCCAAACCTGAAACCCCACCATTCACCATCGCCTCCCACCGTCATCTTCAAAGATCCAAACCGCCGTTCAGATCCACCTCCACCCACACCCATCCAAACCTCAAACCCACCGTCGTCACCCACCTCCACCACCTCCACCACCGTCAGACGCCGTCACACGCCGTCAGACGCCGTTCAGATCCACCTCTGCAAAAACCACCATCATCGACCACCTCTAAAACCACCCTCAAAACCCCACCACCAAAAACCACCATCAGCCGCCACCCATCGGACCACCTTTGCAAAAACCCCATCATCGACCACCTCTACAAAAACCACCATTAGCGACCACCTCTGCAAAAACCCCTTCACCACCACACACCACTTACGATCTGATAGCCATCATCATCTGAACCACCATAACAAAAATACCACCGAGATCGAGTTGAATGTCAAGCTTGTGTTTTGTGTGTTTGAACCTTACAATCTGTTTGGACCTTACGATCTGATCTTTTGATTTGAAGATCAAACTTGTGTTTTTGTGTGTTTGAGTATGTGAGAGAGAGAGAGGATCAGGGGAAGAATTAAGAGAGAGAAAGGACATTGTTAATATTAGGGGAAATGGAATCTAATAATCCCAACTTTGGGGGGTTGGAAGGCAGCAGTCCCAACTTGAAACTTGTACCACAGCAGTCCCAACTTGTCAACTATTTTATTTGGTTGGTCCCAGACTAACCTCAGTTAGACTAACCTCAGTTAGTTTTTCCCGTTAAGTGCCACGTAGGCATCTCACGTGGCAGTCCTACGTGGCAAGAATGGTGTATCTGTCAAAAAACGAGGTGGGGCCCACATGTTTTAATCAAATATAATTATTTTTCTTAAAAAAAAGTGGGACCCACAAATTTAATAATAATAATAATTCTGTGTTCTTCACATCAGCCCACCTAGTAACCACCCCACCTAGTAACCACCACCAACCACCACCACCCGCCACCACCACCAACCACCACCACCACCAACACCTTATACAACTCACCTGAACATCACCGGTCATCTTCTCCGGTTGCCCTCCTCCATCACCGATGACCAGTTCCTTCTTCTCCACTTGCCACCCACAGCCAACAACCCACCATAACCACCTCTAACGGAGCCCTAATTTTACAAGGGGAAGAAGAGGGGGAGAAGCCCTAATTATTTTTGGGAAGAAACCTAACCTAATTAGATACTATTGTTCTTCATCTGATTGAACCGACAACCCCATCAATTTCTTCTTCCTCCAATCTTGAACGGTGGTCGGAACCCACTTGTTCTTCCTCCAATCTTGAACGGTGGTCGGAAATCTTTAATACATACTCAAGGTTTCATGTTTGGTATAAACAAACAAAAATAATGATAAAGAATTGGTGGTGTTTGTGGTGGTGATGGGTGTCGTCGGAGATGGTCGTTTTTGGTTCAGATCTGGTAGTGGGTGGTGGAGAAGACGACCGGAGAAGGTGGTGTTTGTAGTGGTGGTGTTTGTGGTGGTGGAGAATACGACCGGGTGGTGGTGGAGAAGACGACCGCCATCTGCAACCTCTCTCTCTGCGTTCTCTCTCTCTCATCTCTTTCTCTCTCTACGTTCTCTCTCTCAGCTCTTTCACTCCCTGTCAACTGTATATGTGTATATATATTGTATATGTGTGTATATATATTGTATATGTGTGTGTATATATATATATATATAAATATTTTGGTATAAAGATTAAAAAAGACACATGTACATTGTCGGACCCACGTTTTTTTTTCCAACTAGACAGATTTTGCCACGTATGACTGCCACGTGGGATGCCTACATGGCACTTAACTGGAAAAACTAACTGAGGTTAGTCTGGGACAAACCAAATAAAATGGTTGACAAGTTGGGACTGCTGTGGTACAAGTTTCAAGTTGGGACTGCTACCTTCCAACCCCCAAAGTTGGGATTATTAGATTCCATTTCCCCTTAATATTATATAACTTTTTGAATAGGGGAGAGATATGACAGCTAGTAATCATTTCATGTAACATTTTACTAAAATGCCCACTTTCAATAGTGTAAAAGGACATTGTTACCCCCATGTTAAAATATTACAAAATATTACAATTTGAATATGTGTCACATTTTGATTGGCCCGATGAGTTTTCAAGTTCTCGCAACTCACACGAGTTTTCAAAATATCTGGATACCTTTCATGTATAGTCTTAACTAGAAAAATAAACTTGTGCACACGTATAACTAGAAGTAGGTTTTGTGAGTTATGGAACATTGATCCTATACAATTTTTTTTCTTCTGAAAAAAACGACATATTCTTTTACCCTTTTACAATAGAAACATTTTGTCAATTCATATTAGACTTGTTTATCCCGGAACCTCCCGGGGTATAATCTAGTTTATAATATGTATAATTATATATATACACACAACTTATAGTTACGTTTATAGTTTTATACATACAACTTTAGTGGGTTTGACCAAATACATGTAAACATACAATTATATTTACACTTAGTAGCACAATCAACTCAATGATAATTTAACACAAGTTCAATACTAAAACCCTAAGTTGTGAAGCAACAGTCTTGATTTATCCTCCCTTTAGTCGTCCGTCGTCAATTGCTTCCCCCTATTACTCTACGCAACAATGCGGTAATTCTTCTATGTAGTATGCTCATCACCTCACAGGCTTCAACCTAAGACTAATTCTTGGACAGTTGAACCTCAGGGCTTAGTGTCATACTCGGACGGTTGGACCTCAGTAGTCAACCAACAATAGAAACATTGAAGGAAACATCCCAAATTTATGATTGTCCGAATCACTCGTCGCTCGCTCGAAAAAATGTGCGTTCGAAAAATGCTCGCTTGGTTGTAAACAACCCAAGCACGAGCAAAAGTCCGCTCAATTCGGCTTGGCTCGGCTCGTGAACAGCCCTACTTCTTCTATCCACATGATTGTCACCACATGTTAGTAAAACCCCTAACAATACGCACAAACAAAAGTGTCATGACTCACGATTATCCCTATATGCAAGTTAAGCTTACGTTTTTGTTTGTGTTCAGAAGGTAGAAATTGACATAAAGTAATACCCATTTTGAAATGTCAACATTGTTTATACTTTATTTCAAGTGAGTTATTAATGCTACTCAAGATAATTTTTATGATTTGATGATTCTTCGAATACAATATTTCAAAACTAGTTGAAAAAATAAAATCTCAGTATTCTTTGTCACGGATAATTGTTTTGTTTTTGGTATGTATAGTTATATTTTTTGTGCTCTTCACGAGCTTCTCAATATACCGTGTGTGTGTGAAATGTTAATTTGCAGCTAAGCAAATTACAACTTGTCCACAAAACAAGGAGGCCTTTGGAATATTTTTCTAGGAGCACTATGGTTATAGTCATGCAAAAATATAAATATTAAACCAAAGTTAAATCACCAAAACACATATTTGCAATACTTTATTATTTTGATGAAAGATGATTGTAATAAAGATACAAATGGTGATAGAATTTGGGCCGCTAAAATAATTTGGAAATTTATTTTGGTTTTTCTTGAGAAAAATAAATGATTTTTTTTGGCTATATTACGTTCCTCAAGTGGTCCCAAATCCTAATTAGTCAAGACCCTAACAACACGCATTGAGAGGATATATAATGACATGAATTGACTAAATATATATCTATATTTATAAGGGGTAAGGGGCGCTCCACTGAAGATGTTTCCACTTCACTGATTTCTACCAATCCTGCACTGTAGTATGCTCATCGCCTCACCGGCCTCAACCTAAGCCTCATTCTCGGACAATTGAACCTCAGGCTTAGTGTCATAGTCAGACGGTCGAAGCTCTGTCTTCACCTAACAACGGAAACATTGAAGGAAACATTCCAAATTTATGGTTGTCTAAATCACTCGCCGCTCAACGCTCGCTTGAAAAATGTGCGCTTGAAAAAATGCTTGCTCGTTTTTCTGCTTAGTTGTAAACGAGCCAAGCACGATCAAATGTCTGCTCTATTCGGCTCGGCTCGTAAACAACCCTAGTTCTTCTATTCACATGATTGTCACCACATGTTAGTAAGACCCCTAACAATACGCACAAACAAAAGTGTCATGACTCATGATTATCCCTGAATGCAAGTTAAGCTTATATTTTTGTTTGTGTTCAGAAGGTACAAATTGACAGAAAGGAATTCCCATTTTTGAAATGTCAACATTTTTTATACTTTATTTCAAGTGAGTTATTAATGCTACTGATGATAATTTTCATGATTTGATGATTCTTCGAATACAATGTTCCAAAATTAGTTGAAAAAATAAAATCTCTGTATTCTTTGTCACGGATAGTTGTATGTATAGTTATATTTTTTGTGCTCTTCACGAGCTTCTCAATATACTGTGTGTTGAAATGTGAATTTGCAGCTAAATAACAAATTACAAATTATAGTTACGTTTATAGTTTTATACATACAACTTTAGTGGGGTTGACCCAATATATGTAAACATACAATTACATTTATACTTAGTAGCACAATCAACCAAGTGATAATTTAACACTAAGTTCATTACTAAGACCCTAAGTTGTGAAGCAACAATCTTGAATTTATCCTCTCATTAGTCGTCCGTTGTCAATTGCTTCCCGCTATTACTCTACGCAACAATGCGGCAATTCTTCTATGTAGTATGTTCATCGCCTCACCGGCCTACAACCTAAGCCTCATTCCCGGACAGTTGAACCTTAGGCTTAGTGTCATACTCGGACGGTTGGACCTCAGTAGTCACCTAACAATAGAAACATTAAAGGAAACATCCCAAATTTTTGTCCGAATCACTCATCGCTCGCTGAAAAAAATGTGCGTTTGAAAAATGCTCGCTTGGTTGTAAATAAGCCAGGCACAAGCAAAGGTCCGCTCAGTTTAGCTCGGCTCGTGAACAACCCTAGTTCTTCTATTCACATGATTGTCACCACATGTTAGTGAAACCCCTAACAATACGCACAAACAAAGTGTCATGACTCATGATTACCCCTAAATGCAAGTTAAGCTTACATTTTTGTTTGTGTTCATAAAGTAGAAATTGACATAAAGGAATTCCCATTTTTGAAATGTCAACATTGTTTATACTTTATTTCAAGTGCTACTTTCATGATAATTTTTATGATTTGATGATTCTTCGAATACAGTGTTTCAAAACTAGTTGAAAAAATAAAATATGAGTATTCTTTGTCACGGATAATTGTATGTATAGTTATATTTTTTGTGCTCTTAATGAGCTTCTCAATATACTATGACTTGTCCAAAATAAAGTTAAAGTGAATGAAATATTGGTACTAAAAGTAGTGTGTTTGTAATAGAAGTTGAAAAGAAGAAACCAGATGAGACGCTTGAGATAATCTCAATCCATATTCTCAGTACTTGTAATGCCAATCAAATATGGCTCGTTTTATGGATATATGATTTAACTGCAAACCATTGACTCGGTCATCCATGTCTTAACTTGTCATTTTGCTTTGTGTGTGTGAAATGTGAATTTGCAGCTAAACAAATTACAACTTCTCCACAAAACAAAGAGGCCTTTGGAATATTTGTAGTCATGTAAAAATATAAATATTAAACCAAAATTAAATAACCAAAACATATGATTGCAATATTTTTTTTTAGAGGCAAACATCACTCCACCATAATACTTCTAAATTTACATTTACACCTTACCCAAGACTTAAACTTGGGTCTTCTCCAAAAGAAGCTTTGCTTCTTACCCATAGTCACCTAATAAGCAGTTCGTTAGGCTGGACAAATTCTGTACGGAGGGGGGGGGGTAGGCTCATTTCGGTACGATCCGGTACGATGTGCCATGGAGTTTAGTACGATGCAGATTTTTTTTAAATAGCTATTTATAAACTAATTTTATAAATACATAAACTAATTTTACCTTTTTTATGTAAAAGTTTACAAGTTTAGGGTCTAGATGTAAAGTATTGAAAGATAAAGGGTTAAATGTTTAAATTCCTGAATTTATCTAACCCTAAAATGCCTAAACACAAAAGTTAAAAACAACCGCTCTTCTTCTTCTTCCTGGTAAGTTGTTACTGTTTCTTCTTCTTCCTGGTTTCCAAGAACAACTCTTACTCTCAAAAACCCTTCAATCGATTAAATTCGCAATTTTAGGTCTAACTGCAGCAACGTACCATCACAATTGGATCATAATTTCTTGTTCATATGGAACGACGAACCATCACAATTGGATCATGATTTCTTGTTCATATGGAACGACGAACCATCACATTCGGAGCGACATACCATGAGCGACTGGTATGATAGCGAATTCCAATTGGGTACAGGTCGTACCAATACGAAATTCGTGGTTACTTGAGCGAATTCTATGACTATGTTCTTACCACTAGGCTACAACCTAAGTGGTACATGTTTGCAATATACTTTATTATTTTGATGAAAGATGATTGTAATAAAGATAAAAATAGTGATAGGATTTGGGTTGCTGAGATAATTTGGAAATTTATTTTAGTTTTTCTTCAGCAAAATAAGTGATTTTTGGCTAAATTCCATTCCCCGAGTGGTCACAAAGTCTCATCAATCAAGACCCTAACAACACGCATAGACAGGATATATAGTGACATGAATGGAATGAATCTATATCTATAATAACACAATCATGTTTGTGTGGCATGACATTATTGATATCTATAATAACGCAATCATGTTTGTGTGGCATGACATTATATTAGCTCCTCTCACCCCTAGAGTGACACATGACATTAGGTTAGGTCCTCACACCCCTTGAGTGACATGTGGCACTATGTGAGGTCACCCCCCACCCCTCTTATTTCTTTCAAAAGTTTTTGTTCATACAGGAAAAAAAAAACACCATATGTTATGGTAATTCATTAATCATGTCTAGGCAAGTTACTAATAATGTTAAAACCAAGAAATATAAATTATATTTTCATCAAGAGCAGAATAGGTTAAAATCGGTCTTTTTCAAAAAAACGATCTTCAAGACCGTCTCAATCATGTCCTGCAATGGTTGTTTCTGCCTCTCCTCCTCATCAAAAAGTATATTTTCTTTTTAATATACATTTTCATTCTTATTCACAAGATTAAAATTGTTGTTTTCTCATATTGTAGTATATTAATTTCTATATATATTACATCATTACACATCTTTTATCACTTTCCATTAGAATTGTCTATCTCATGAATCTTCCAGATATAATATGGTGAAATATATTAAAAATAAGAATGTGCATTTATGAAATATCAAAGATTGTTTATTATTTCTTTTTAAGTTAAACATATAAATAACAAATATGATTTTAAACATTCGTTTAAAATATAATTTTGTATTCAATTTCTTAAGACAAAATTCATTTTTAAGTTCAATATTTCATATTTATCGACAAGAGAAAGTATAAAGTCTTGACAATGCACTATTTGTTTTATTGTGAAACAAATATAAAAATTATATTTACATATTATAAGAAAAAATGGAACAAATGCATGATAATAGATATGTTAAGTTGACTATAAATTTACTTTTTATTAATAGAGGGAATTTCTTACATTTTGGTCATATGAGGTTAAGAGCTAAAAGGTCAAATATCTTGTCTAGGGTCAAACTGCAAAAGTCAAATTCTATGCGAGATGCAGAAATGAAAATGCCAATGTCCATATTATTGTCAAATATGCAAAGCTCAACTGTCATAAGGAGCTTGGCTCAATCCGAAATCGGGATTTGTGGTTAACAGTCAAAATGCTAAACTTATTGCATCAAAACAATATGAAACTAAAAATAGAAAGTCATTGATGATCTTGTTTGATATTAATTACTGTTATGAAGGCTGTAATTTGCTAAATGAAATAAAAATATAAATTAGCATTATTGATGATGTCAAAGTTGATTAGATATAAACTAAAAAAATCTGGAAAGAAGCAGGAAAAAAGGCATCTGACAATTGGGGTCAAATTTCAACTCAAACAGAAGTCAAAGACAATGAAGGTCAAAATGGATTGTACTTTAAGTTGGCTAAGTTTAATAGAATAGTTCATATGGCAAAAAGGAATTATGGAAATAAGCGGATATGGGTTAGCAGACCTGGATCATGATAATGCTTGGGCTGACGTTTATTTCCTGATATCGGCATAATAGATTATACTCAATGAATAAGAAATGTGTTGGTAATTTGAATGAACATATAATATGTTGACTTAATCAACCGGAAATGTTGGGTTCACTGCTGGAATAGATAAAATTTAGTGCTGAGGGTCAAACCAAGTCAACAATTGGGAAATGACTATAGCTCATTGTCAGCGTTAACCGTTTATGTGTGGATTGTAGCGGTAGGGTAATGTAACGGGTCATACAGGGTTTAATCAGAAACGGGTCAGTTTGGTCTGGGTCAAAGACAGTTTTTTTTAATCAAAATGAGTTTGGGTGACATAGGGAGTCATATTTAAAAGGGTTCACAATTCTTAATAGTAGATCATTTATTGCTTTAACTGTTGATATTAGTTATATAAATGCAAACTTGTTTCTTTATGTATATGTTTATATGTAAATTATGAATACTTGTATTAGTTTATATGTAATATGCATGTATGTAGAATAACTAATAGTCAACCATTGATTTAGGAATTGATTGTATCATATTAATTATCATTAACTCCTCATTATGAGGAGATGCCTTGACTTGTGTATATAAGGCATAGGTTGTACAACATTAGAATCATTCAGTAAATAATTCCTTCATGGTATCACATGCCATAGAGATCCTACCCTAAAAACCCCTCTGCCGCCTCTTTTCTTCCCGGTCAGCGGCCGCCGGAAGTCTCCTTCTTCGTCCCTTTTTCTGTCCCCTTTCCATCCCTCTACTTCTCATACTACACTCATGGAATCAAAAACCCACCCGGCGCTTTCTGTTTCCAATATAAAGTCCCACGTCCCTATCACGCTTGAGAATGACTCGACCCATTACACCACATGGGCGACGTTATTCAAAATCCACTGCCAAGCGTTTGAGGTTCTGGACCATCTTTCCCCCAAACAGGCTGCAGACCCGTCCCCTTCTGACCCTGAAAAGGCTGCTGCGGCAGCCGCTGCAGACAAACAGTGGCAGCGCGTTGACGCTCTCGTCCTTCAATGGATATACGCCACTATCATCCCCTCTCTGGTGAACATCATTATTGTTCCGGGCCAGTCCGCATATGAGGCCTGGTGTGCGCTAGAAGATCACTTCAATGACAATAAGAATACGCGCGCGATTTATCTCGGACAAGAATTCGCCAACCTCTCTCTGGATACCTTCTCCTCTATGGATGAATATTGCCAAAAAGCCAAATCCCTCGCTGATCAGCTCGCCACTGTTGGCGCTCCCATGGACAATCGGATGCTTGTTATTAAGGTTCTCACGGGTCTTCCCGAACAATATGATAGTATCTCCACGGTGTTACAAAACCGCGACCCCTTGCCAGATTTTAAGGAGGTCCGTTCGCGCCTTAATATGGAAGAAGACAAGAAGAAACGCCAATCTGCCAGGGCTGCCCAACACTCCGCCACTGCACTCGCGGCCTCGGTTGCTTCTGCGAATCAGACCCAGTCCGCTTCATCCCAGTTTTATCACGCTGCTGATCGTGGTCGTGGCCGCTCACGCGGGCGCGGTCGCGGTCGCAGCCGTGGTTCTGCCTCACGCGGACGACCAGCAAACAACCAGACCAACACCGCGAACCATCCCTACATTGTTTTTCCTAGTAACTGGACGGCGAATCAGTGGGCTCGCTTACTCAATACCAACACTTCCTCATCCTCAAACACACCTCCATGTCCATACCCATCGCGACCCAATGACTCTACATCAGCCGCGGGTATACTAGGAGCCAAACCTGACAACAACAACAACACCTACACTCCTACCGATATTGAGCAAGCCCTATTTACCATGGCGTTGAATCAACCGGAACACGGATTTATGGACACTGGTGCATCCTCTCATTCGGCAAACGAGCAAGGTATATACTCTCCGTCTACTTTTAATAAGTGTACTGATAAAAATATTATTGTTGGTAATGGCATGGCTATCCCAGTTGTGGCACAAGGCAATCAAACTTTACCCCCGCCTTTTCCACCTCTTAAACTAAATAATGTCCTGTATGCCCCAAAACTTATTAAAACCCTGATTTCGGTACGCCGCCTTACCACCGATAATCTTGTATCCATTGAGTTTGATCCCTTTGGTTTTCTTGTGAAGGATCTCAAAACTCGGGAGCCTATCCTTAGATGCAACAGCACCGGCGATCTTTACCCATTGACTCAACCTCTCTCCACCATCACTCAACCATCTGCATCTGCATTTGTTGCTGTCTCACAGGATCGCTGGCATCAACGCCTGGGCCACCCCGGCGCTAATTTACTGCATTCTTTGAAATCTGCTTCCCGTATTAATTTTGGCAAAACTTTTAATAAATTATGTGAACCTTGTGTGTTTGGGAAGAGTGTTAAACTTCCCTTTTATGATTCTATTAATTGCACTCGTTTACCATTTGATATTGTTCATAGTGACCTATGGACCTCCCCTGTTCTAAGCACGGGAGGCCATCGGTATTACGTGCTATTTTTGGATGATTATACCAATTTTTTGTGGACTTTTCCCCTCGCTACAAAGTCACAAGTTTTTGCCACCTTCACAACCTACTATAACCATATCAAAACTCAATTTGAAAGAAATATTAAACAACTTCAGTGTGACAACGGGAGAGAATATGCTAACAATAATTTTTTAGCATTTTGCAAGACCAATGGCTTGCACTTCCGTTTCTCCTGCCCTTACACCTCCTCCCAAAACGGTAAGGCAGAACGTAAAATCCGGACAATTAACAACATGCTCCGTACACTTCTTGCCCAAGCCAACCTCCCACCTAACTTTTGGCATCATGCCCTCGAGACTGCTACCTATCTCCTAAACATATTACCTAGTAAAACACATGACTTTCAATCACCCACATCCATGCTTTACAAATGCACACCCGAATACGATCACTTACGCGTTTTCGGGTGTCTATGCTACCCAATCCTCCCATCCACTACCATCAACAAACTTGCCAACCGCTCACAACCATGTGTTTTTCTTGGTTACCCTCCAAACCATCGTGGCTACAAATGTCTTGATCTCCAATCTCGACAAATTATCACCTCTCGCCACATCCACTTTGAGGAAACCATTTTTCCTTACAAACTACAACAACCCGAAAACCTTACATCCTACAACTTCCTTGACCTACCTACTCACCCATCTATGCACTCTCCCACCACCCCACACCCTCCTAACCCAATCCATCCACCTAATACTACTCCACCTTCTTCCGAAACCACCCCAACACCCCTCTCAGCCCAATCCGCCACATCCCCCAGCCCAGCAGACTCTCCGGCCCACTCTTCCCCTTCCGCACCAGCCCACTCGCCTCCACCCAGCCCACACCATCCTGCATCTCCAGCCCACTCACCAACCACCTCCACTTCTGACTCCACGGCCCAACCCCAATCCTCTTCTACACCAGCCCAAACATCCTCCTCGGCCCAACCACAAACCTCCTCTACCACGGCCCAATCCAACTCCTCAAACTCTTCACATCCCTCACACAACCCGACTCCTCAGCCCTCACCCACCGGTCCCCCACCACCTCAACGCACCATCCACACCCGTGCAATGAGTGGTATCGTTAAACCAAAACAACTCTTTAATCTCTCCGCCACCACCATTGCACCCATACCTCGTAACCCACAGGTTGCCTTGTCCACTCCTGAGTGGTCCCAAGCCATGACTGACGAGTTCAGTGCACTTCTTAAAAACAAGACCTGGGAGCTTGTACCTCGTGACCCGAATATGAATATTATCCGTAGTATGTGGTTATTTAAACATAAATTCAGGTCGGATGGCACACTGGAACGTTACAAGGCTCGCCTTGTGTGTGATGGCCGACGACAACAGCAGGGTATTGATTGTGGGGAGACTTTCAGTCCGGTTGTGAAACCGGCTACTATTCGCCTTGTTTTATCCTTGGCTTTAGCCCGTTCATGGGAAATAAATCAATTGGACGTCACTAATGCATTTTTACATGGCAACTTAAATGAGACCGTCTACATGTATCAACCGGTTGGGTTCCGGAATACCGACTATCCAGATCATGTTTGCCTATTGAAGAAATCACTATACGGCCTCAAACAGGCCCCCCGGGCCTGGTACCAACGTTTTACTGACTTTGTTCTTTTGCAGGGATTTCATCAAAGTAAATCAGACAACTCTTTGTTTGTCTACCGACGAGGCACTGACATTGCATACTTACTTATTTATGTTGACGACATCATACTCACTACTTCTTCTGCAGCTCTTCGTCAACATATCATGCATAGTCTTGCAGGTGAATTTGCTATGAAAGACTTGGGGTCACTCTCTTACTTCTTGGGCATTCAAGTCACACGTACCGGCAACAACATGTTTCTGTCCCAGTCTGCATACGCCACTGACATCATTCACCGTGCAGCCATGGACTCTTGCAAACCTGCAGCTACACCGGTTGACACCAATTCCAAACTCAGTGCTGAATCTGGTCCATTTCATGATGATCCGACAACATACCGCAGCCTTGCAGGAGCACTTCAGTATCTCACTTTCACTCGTCCTGACATATCTTATGCAGTTCAACAAATCTGCATGCATATGCACGCTCCTCGTGTAGCTCACTGGAATGCTCTGAAACGCATTATTCGGTATATACAGGGCACCAAAGACCTCGGCCTGCACCTTGGCCCCTCGGACGTCTCTTCTTTGCGTGCATACACTGATGCGGACTGGGCTGGCTGTCCCGACACTCGCCGTTCTACATCCGGCTACTGTGTTTACCTTGGTGATAACCTTATATCTTGGTCTTCCAAGCGACAGTCCACTATCTCCCGCTCCAGTGCAGAAGCTGAATATAGAGGTGTCGCAAACGTAGTTGCAGAAATATGTTGGCTTCGCAACCTTCTCCTAGAACTCACACACCCCCTGACACGTGCGACACTCGTCTACTGTGACAATGTTAGTGCTATCTACCTCTCAGGCAATCCAGTTAATCATCAGCGAACCAAACATATTGAGCTGGACATACACTTCGTTCGTGAACAAGTTCAGAAAGGCAATGTACGCGTCCTTCATGTCTCGACTCGTCACCAGATTGCTGATATTTTCACCAAAGGCTTGCCTCGCGTCCTGTTCGATGACTTCAGATCCAGTCTCAGCATCAGACCTCCCTTCGCTTCGACTGCGGGGGAGTAATAGTCAACCATTGATTTAGGAATTGATTGTATCATATTAATTATCATTAACTCCTCATTATGAGGAGATGCCTTGACTTGTGTATATAAGGCATAGGTTGTACAACATTAGAATCATTCAGTAAATAATTCCTTCAATAACAATAAGTCATAGGTATATGTAAGTTAGTAAGTCAGAATGTTATAATCTGAATATGGGTCGAAATGGATCAAGAGGAGGCTGCAAGTTATCTACAAATGGGTCAATTTGGATCAGAGTGAAAGGCTGCATATGAGATCAATACATCCGGGTCAGAAGACACCAAAGACAGCAGCAAATTACAGTTGACAAACGAAAATATTGAAGGCTGCAAGTTCACAGAAAAGACTGTTATACCCTTACGGTTATAGTAGTTATTTTGGCGCCAAAACTGATTCAAAACGGTGGGAAAACGTAACCAACACAACCGTTTAGAGACACATCGATCCATAAGTTACCAAGATTGTTATCATATTTATAGGACAATTGTTATCCTTAACACAATCCATAAGTTTCCGAAAAGTTTATATTCTTGTTCTTAGTTTTCTGTTTTCTGTCCAACATTCGAAGATAATCATTCTGATTCATCATAATCTGTTCTATTAATCAAACTTTGATCTTATATTCATATTGTTTCTGTTCATTATCTGATGATTCTAGTGGAACACCAAATTAACAGAAGCATATATTGTCTAACAAAAGCATTGAAACCAAATTAACATATATCTGTATCTCTTAACAAAAGAGTGAGAAAGTACCAACATCATATAACACATATACGCCTTACAAATATAGAATCCTAAAAGCAATATCAAAATGAAAAACAAGCAATGATAATATGTATGTGAATTACTAGAATTCTACTGGATCTATATGGCTTCTCTTCATCGCTTCATCTTGTTAATCCTTACCATGACTGCAACGTGTATCTTGTTACTGGTGTCCGCAACATACACGAACAGATTACGTCTCCATCGCTTCTTCAACACTAAAACTACAATAACACCCCAAAACCCTGTTGCAAAACCACATGTTATGTCCATATAAAACCATAACTTGTTGGGCTCATCAATTGCTTCATGTTTGCTATTGGCTTTTGTGGTTGGGCCTTCATGATTGGAACAATTCTTTGGCAACGGAGCTCCACACAGATCTTTGTTCCCTGCATATATTGATGGATCGATGAGGGTCTGTAACTGACTTCCTGTCGGAATTCGGCCCGACAAGTTGTTGTTTGACAAATTCAAATGGCTCAAAAAAGTCAAAGCTGCAATGCTCGGAGGGATCAGACCGTCCAACTTGTTTCCTGATAAATCGAGAGAATTTAACGCTGTCATGTTTCCAATGTGGTCTGGAATGCCTCCGCTGAGATGATTATTGGACAAATTGAGACCCACCAACTCACAAAGTGCAGTTAACTCTACAGGTATGTCTCCAACAAGTTGATTGCTTGAAAGGTCCATGTTAGTGACAATTGACCATGTCTTCGTATATTCAAGAGAAATACCTTTCATTACCTCAATCAACCCCTCCTCGATACCTGAACCAAAGCCAACACCTCTAGGTTTGTTAACCATACCTTGCAATACTCCTAGACAGCGAGGGATTGTTCCTGTAAAGATGTTGTGTGCAACATCCAAAACTTGAAGCTCTAAATTTTTGCACAGAGACCGAGGAATTTCTCCGGTGAAGCTGTTGTTGTGTAACCTGAAAACCTTCAAAGATTTCATTTTTTCTCCGATCGATTCTGGTATTTTTCCGCATAATGCATTATCACCCAAATCTAAGACCCGTAAATCACTTAAACTCCAAATTTCTGCTGGAAGCTTACCACTAAAGTTATTATCATTCAAGTTCAATGACACTAATGATGACATGTTCCCTATAAAACTTGGAATCGTGCCACTTAACCCATTTGAGTTTAATTTCATGAAATACAAATATTGCAGATTCTTAAAACATTTGGGAATTTTCCCAGTTAACCTATTTCTGGAAAGATCAAGATAAGCTAACTCTGTCCACTTGCACAAGGACCTTGGAATCGACTCATTGAAAATATTATTTTGTAGAAATAAGACAGCATAACCATATGAATAAATTCCAGATTCCGACCTTGGAAGGTTGGTTAATGGTCCGCTGAGGTTGTTGTGGGAGAGATCTATGAAAGGAATGATGGGCATCTTTCGCAACCACGTGGGTAGAGGCCCTGAAATTGTTGCATTAGACAACTTTAATATTTGAAGTTTTCTCTGATTTTGAAGCCATTGTGGAAACCCATTTTCAATCTTGCAAGACCTGAGATCAATTTGTATCAATTGGAATGGAGGCAGCCACTCACTTGAAACATTGAATGTCAACTTACTGTTATAAGCTGCATACAACTTCTCCAACATTGAAAGGTTAGCAAAATGGGATTCATAAACTACTCCTTCCAAAGAATTATTATAGACATCAAGATAACAGAGCTTGGAGAGTTGCCCAATTGAAACTGGAATAGTCCCACTTAACTTATTGCCTCTTAGAGACAAAGTTGTTAAAGCAGCTAATCTTCCGATGGATTCTGGAATGGGACCTGTTAACTGGTTATAAGATAGATCTAACACTTGTAACAACTTCAATTTACTCACGGATTCTGGAATGGGACCTGTTAACTGGTTATAAGATAGATCTAACACTTGTAACAACTTTAACTCACTCACAGATCCTGGAATGGGACCTGTTAACTGGTTATCAGATATATCTAACACTTGTAACAACTTTAATTCACTCACAGATTCTGGAATGGAACCTATTAAATTGTTATTGGAGAGATCTATTTGTTGGATGTTTGAAAGGGTAGTAAGATTATGAAGAACATGAGATAGAGGTGTCTCTTTCAGGTTACAACCTGACAAGTGGAGCTCTAATAAAGAAGGGCTCATGCTTAGCAACTTTAAAAAGCTGGATGAAAAGTTTAATGCAGTACCAACAGGATCTGAAAGATCCAGGAATTGTAAGGATGTCATATTTTGAAAAAAACGAGGGATTTTGTCTGTGAAAATGTTCTCCCTAAGATCCAAGTGTTTGATGTTGGAAAGTGTAGTGCTAAAATTACGAAGCGGACTTCGATCGTCAATCAAAAGACCACAATCTGAAAACTTTAACACTTCTAATGAAGGAGCCATGTAAAGCCACACATCAAAGATTTTTGCTCCAGTGAGATTCGCAAAACTCAAGTCAAGATAAGCAAGTGACGAAAGGCCGGAAATCCAGGAAATATCATGTGACATGAGGTCACTGGAATAGTATGAATGAAGATCAAGAATCTTTAAATGAGAAAGATTTCCAATGTGATAAGGAATAATACCAGAAAAAGATGAATAGGAGAGATTGAGGTAAGTGAGTTGGTTCAAGGATCCAATGAACTCAGGGACCCGATTTCCTTGAAAATCATTCCCACTCAAGTCTAAGTATTTTAGATGCCTCAGCTCTCGTAAAGAAGTGCTCAACTTTTTACTAACTAAGTATTCTCTATAAGAAGTAAGGAGATCACCTCTGAGATGAAGACTTTCAACATTTCCAGTGACACCATCACACATGACTCTTTCCCAGCGGCAACAATCATCGCCAACCCATGATGACAACATATCATATGATGGCGATCTATCATGGCCAATGGTGACACTATGTTTGAACTCGAGTAGAGCTAGGCGCTCATGCTCAAAGCAAGCTGCAGTGCTATTTCTATTTGGAGCAGCCAAACAGGATTTTGTGGTTACAACCAAAATAATAGTTAAAATAATAAAATGGAGCCCCAAACCCCATTGATAACCCATTATATAATCTAACAACAGTGATTAAGCTTGAAAAAAATTTTATGAAATGTAAAGATGGATTATTATGATGAAGCGATGGGATTTGAGATTAACCAAACAAGTTCATTTATAGATCTAGAAATGATGGAAAAGTATAGCCATGGAAGACTTGGAAGTCAATAGGAAAGATTATATCCACAAATTAGTAATCTTAGGGTCCTACTCTGTTTTTCCATGTCTTCAGGCAACAAACTTTGAAGTCAACATCCCATGAAAACGACAGCGAAGACAGATTTGAAACAAATATGCTAGATTGTGCCGCGGTGGAGGTGCTAATGTTCTGGTGCAGTCTGCTATGTGGCTGTGCTGTGGTGGCGGGAAGGGACGGTGGGTTGCGACGGTTGTGATGCTGCAGGTGACAGAGAGAGAAGAGAGAGTAGAGGCGGTGGTACTATGCTGGTAGAACCATGAAAGTGAGCTCTGTTGTTAAACGCTTCCATGAATTTCTCACGAACAAGAGCCATCTTTTGTTTTTCACTACATTTTCCCTTTTGTGGTGAATCATTTTGACGTATTTCATAAACGTCTTTGTATTCTCCATGTTGTTGTTGCAAAAATTCTAAGGATCTCGATTGACTCACGCGTGAAGCCGAATCATGTTGATGCTGATATGGCAGCGCATCAAGCCCCATTAGTTTGGCAACCAAATTATATGGACTTTGCTTTGAACCCTCTTCCTTTGACATTTCTGTTGTCAAACAAACTGATATGCAGCGGATTTGGATCGATAGATAATGAAACCGAGAACAATCGTTAATGGATTGATTGAATTAGTTTGGAATTGTACAATACACAACCTATATATACATTGTCTGGATAAGTGTTTGGTGGTTAAAAGCAGTTAACATTGGCGCCAATAATCGTTAACTTCTGCAGGGGCATTTATGTCTTTTTACTTCTGTGTTTGAGGTGAGCCTTCTGTATGTTTGCTTGATTCGCTGTGTACGCAGTTTTAATCCTAATAGTATCGTACATACACACACTTTACAATCTGCATTAACCAATATTGAATCAGTATACTTCATACAGCATAATAGATCGATAATACTGATTACTCAATTAATAAGATTTGGGATATGGACACTTAAACAAAGTCAACAGTTGGGAAACGATTGTCAACTGTTAAACGTTTGTGGCCGGAGTGTGTATTTTTTCCCATCACAAACAAAAAAGAACGGTTGGATCTATACAAAATCTTTCAGTTCAGCAATAATTAATCTTTGAGAAGGTATAAAAAAAATACATCATTACCAAAAGTTTGAACTAAACAAAAGTTTTGAATCCAAGATAAGAGTTGGTTTAAACTTAAGCCTGCAAAATGACTGGGTAGGGTCATGTAATGGGTCATACAGGGTTCGGTCAGAAACGGGTCAGTTTGGTTTGGGTCAAAGACAGTTTTTTGTTTATCAAAATAGGTTCGGGTTCAAATAGGGAGTCATATTAAAAACGATTCACAATTCTGAATAGTAGATAATTATTGCTTTAACTAATTTGCTGAGCTGATGATTCTAATCGAACACCAAATTAACTGAAGTATATATTGTCTAACAAAAGCATTGAAACCAAATTAACAGAAGCATATATTGTCTGCTCTGAATAATTTTTTTTTTACATTTTGTTGATGTTTTTCTAAAAACATTACTGTGTATTAACATAGAAGACACATGATTCTGGTGAATATATCAGTTCCCAAATTAGTAAGAAATTAAAGTTAGTGACTTGGTGTACCTAAATAGTGTCATAAAAACCATTTAAACAGCACAAGTGCAATGCCGTACAGATATATATACACACATACCCACATCATATAACACATACAGAATCCTAAAAGCAATATCAAAATGAAAAACAAGCAATGATAATATGTATGTGAATTATTGAAATTCGAGTGGATCTGTTACAAAAAAACAAAGTGAAAACTAGAACAGTTGATCACAAAAGATTGATGATCTTATTGAATGATTGAATACGAAAACAAGAATCAAAACAATTACAAAGATTAAAGAACTAATCAGAGAACCCCAATTTATAGACATTGGACCCCTAATTTTAACCTAACAGATTATAACGACTCTAATTCAATATTAACACTATCAGTCCCTGAAAGTTAAACTTTTGGTCCTCCATAATATTGCACTCCACCGTTTATAGACAAAACGTTGTAACAGCTTGAGTCCTCTCTTATAAAACTTTGACAAGTTGTCATAATTGCCCCTGAACTTTATTGACTTTTGTTGACCGGCTTGATTTTGACTTTTCCTTTAACAATCTCCGCCTAAGTCTAAAACAAGCTCACCCCAAACTCATTGAATCAACACAAAACATGAATTTAGGCCCTGGTAAAGCCTTTGTCATCACATCAGCTGGATTAACATCTATTCCAACCCATTTGATCTCTACCTCCTTTGAAACAATGACATCTCTTATCCAAAACATCTTCACATTGATGTGTTTGGTCCTCTCATGAAATACACTATTCTTTGAGAGTTGTACAGCCCTAGACTTATCACAATTCACCTCAACACTGTCCAAACTCACACCCAAATCAGCAACAATGCCCTTAAGCCATAAAGACTCTTTTATTCCTTCTGTTAAAGCAATAAGCTCTGCTTCAGTTGTGGACAGTGCAACAACATGTTGTAATTGTGATTTCCAGCTTACCACATTTCCCAAAACAACAAATGTGTAACCTGTAATAGACTTCCCATTATCTTTATCTTTAGCATAATCAGCATCCATAAAACCTCTGACCATTTTACCCTCAGTTCCAGTTTTATCCCCAAACTTCAAACCAAGTTTCTTTGTACCAGCCAAATACCTAAGAATCTATTTAACAGCTGCCCAATGATTCTTTCCTAGATTTGCCATATATCTACTAACAACACTCACAGCATAAGCTATATCAGGTCTTGTGCAGACCATGATATACATCAAACTCCATACTATATTTGCATATGGAACTTTACTCATATAATTTGTCTGTTCATCAGTCTTTGGACAATCTTGTTTTGACAAATTAAAATGAGCAGCCAATGGAGTTGTAACAGGCTTACAATCTTCCATTCCATAGCTCTTCAACACATTCTCAATATATGAAGATTGAGACAGTGTTAAGGTCTTATCTCGGTGAATCTCCATGCCCAATATCTTCTTGGCTTCACCTAAATCCTTCATATCAAATTCTTTCATCAGCAACTGCTTAGTTTCTTCTATCTGACCTTTGTCTTTACATGCTATCAGCATATCATCAACATATAAAAGCAAGTAGACAAACTTGCCCCTGTCATAGTCCCAATGATAAACACAACTATCATATGGACTTCTCTTGAAACCACTGCTCACTATGTACTCATCAAATCTTCTATACCATTGTCTAGGAGATTGTTTGAGCCCATATAATGATCTTTTCAACAAACAAGCTTTACTCTCCTGTCCCTTCACTTCATACCCCTTAGGCTGAGCCATATATATCTTCTCTTCTAAACTGCCATGTAGGAAAGCAGTTTACATCCATTTGCTCTAATTCTAGATCAAATGTTGCCACTAAGGATAATATAATCCTTATAGAAGTGTGTTTGACTACAGGAGAAAAGATCTCATTGTAGTCAACACCAGCCTTTTGTGTGAATCCTTTTGCCACCAATCTTGCCTTAATCCTTGGACCCTCTCCTTATTTCATACCTTCTTTTAACTTGTAGATCCACTTGCAAGATACTAGCTTCTTATCAGGAGGTTTATCAGTTAATTCCCATGTATCATTCTTATATAGTGATTCCATTTCTTCATTCATAGCTGAACACCACTTTTCGTTATTACTGGACACAATAGCTTCTTCATATGTTAGTGGTTCATGTATACTTTCAAACTCAGCTGCTGTGAAGGCCATAGCTGAGGTTCCTTCTTCATGAACCCTATACCTCAAAGGAACTCTTATTTCCCTTCTTGGCCTATCTTTTGCTATACTTGTACCAGGAGCATTATTATTTCCAGAAATGCCCTCAGTCACAGATTCTTCTTGTATACTTTCACTAGGCCCCACCTCAATTTGAACCCCTTTGTTTTCTTCAAAACTTTCATTATCATACTTCAAATTATTGCCCAGCAAATCTTTATACAACACCTCTTCTCTGAACTTGACATTTCTACTATGAAACACTCTAGGCCCTTCCCCTTCCATTCTCCATAGTCTGTGACCCTTAACCCCATTAGTGTATCCTAGAACAACACACTTAATAGCCCTCGGATTAAGTTTTCCCTGACTTATGTGGGCATAAGCTAGAGAACCAAAAACTTTCAAGTCACTATACTCACTATAATCCTGCTTCACTCCCGTCCACACCTCCATAGGTGTCTTCATAGATAAAGCAACTGATGTGGACCTGTTAATCAAATAAACTGCAGTACTTGCAGCCTCTGCCCAAAACTTCCTAGGCATTTCAGCATGATTCAACATACACCTTAATCTTTCACAAATGGTTCTATTCATTCTTTCAACCAAACCATTTTGTTGAGGTGTACCAGGAATAGTCAAGTGCCTGTCTATTCCATGTGTCTTACAATATTGATTAAACTGATTATTGCAAAACTCCAGACCATTATCTGTTCTCAGTTTCTTAACCTTCTTACCAGTTTAATTTTCAACCAAAACTTTCCACTCTTTGAATTTTTCAAATGCATCATTCTTGTGTTTAATAATATATATCAATACCCTCCTGGAATAATCATCCACTATGGACATATAATATCTTGCACCCCCTAATGATTCATTTCTTGCAGGACCCCACAAATCAGAGTGCACATATTCTAAAATGCCCCTGGTTGTGTGTCTGCCTTTTGAAAACTTTACCCTTTTATGTTTTCCCATTACACAACTTTCACAAAAGCTAATATCATAGTCACTATTATTCAACTCATCAATGACTTGTTGTTTGTTTAATTCAACAAGTCCTTGACTACTAATATGACCTAGCCTTTTGTGCCATAAAAGAGCAACAGAATTACCTTCCTCAAGAGCAACAGAAACTGAACTGGCCAACATGATCTGACCATCAAGCAAATAGGTATTGTTACCACTTCTTGTCCTTGACAACAACACCAGAGACCCTCTAATCACCTTTGCTTTTCCATCTTTTAAACTGACATGACATCCTTCTTTCTCAAAAGTGCCAAAAGACAATAGGCTTCTGTTTAGACCAGGGACATATCTCACATTCTTGATATCAACCTCCTGTCCATTACTCATCTTTACAGTTATAGCTCCCATTCCAACAACCTTACATGGCCTGTCATCTCCCAACTTTACAGACCCAAGATTCATCATCTTTAGATCTTTAAAGTACTCTTTGACAGGTATCTTATGGAATGAACACAGAGTCCATAACAGGTTTTTCTTTCTCATTTGTGCTTGTTACACACAGAACATCAGAACTCTCATAACCATCTGATCCTTCATCTTGAGAAACATTACTAGATTGTCCTTTAAAACTGACATTTGACCCAGTTTTCTTCTTCTTGAGTTCTGGACAATCTTTCTTCAGATGTTTTTCTGAATTACATACAAAACACCTTCTCTTGAACTTAGACTTTGATCTTCCCTTGTTCTTTGATCCATTACTTTTCTGCTCAGGCCTTCCTCTCACAAATAACCCCTCTCCACCTTCTTCTTTCACATCAGACCTCTTCTTTAATTCTTTTGAATTCAGAGCAGCCAAAACCTCTTCCATTGTCAAGGTTTCTCTACCATACATAAGAGTATCTACAAAGTGCTCATATGAAGATGGCAAAGATGTGAGAAATATTATAGCTTGATCTTCATCATCCAATTCAACCTCAATGTTCTCAAGATCCAAGATAAGTTTATTAAACTCATCTGTGTGATCTTCCAGCGACTTTCCTGAATTCATCTGAAAAGTTTATAATCTCTTCTTCAAATACAGCCTATTAGCCAAAGATTTAGTCATATACAATGACTCTAACTTGGCCCATATCCCTGCTGCACTTGCTTCTTTAGAGACTTCTCTCAAGACTCTATCTCCTAGGCTTAAGATAATAGCACTATGTGCTTTTTCAAGAATATCCTTCTTCTCCCTGTCTGTTAATGTAGCGGGAAGATTAGCCTCACCCAACAGGGCATCACTAACCCCTTATGCACTAACAGAGCCCTCATCTTCACACGCCAGAGACTAAAGTCATTCTTCCCATCAAACTTTTCTAATTCAAACTTAGTCGACGCCATTGCATTCAATTTCTGCGGAATTAATCACCAGATTTCACTCAATCGAGCCAACGAGGCTCTAATACCAATTGTTACAAAAAACACAGTGAAAACAAGAACAATTGATCACAAAAGATTAATGATCTTATTGAATGATTGAATACGAAAACAAGAATCAAAACAATTACAAAGATTAAAGAACTAATCAGAGAACCCCAATTTATAGACATTGGAGTCCTAATTTTAACCTAACAGATTATAACGACTCTAATTCAATATTAACACTATCAGTCCTTGAAAGTTACAATTCTGGTCCTCCATAATATTGCACTCCACCGTTTATAGACAAAACGTTGTAACAGCTTGAGTCCTCTCTTATAAAACTTTGACAAGTTGTCATAATTGCCCCCTGAACTTTATTGACTTTTGTTGACCGGCTTGATTTTGACTTTTCCTTTAACAGGATCTATATGGCTTCTCTTCATCTCTTCATCTTGTTAATTCTTACCATGACTGCAACGTGTATCTTGTCAATGGTGTCCGCAACATACACGAAAAGATTACGTCTCCATCGCTTCTTTAACACTAAAACTATAATAACACCCCAAAACCCTGTTGCAAAACCGCAAGTTATATCCATATAAAACCATAACTTGTTGGGCTCATCAGTTGCTTCATATTTGCTATTTGCTTTTGTGGTTGGCTCTTCATGATTGGAACAATTCTTTGGCAACGGAGCTCCGCATAGATCTTTGTTCCCTGCATATATTGATGGATCGATAAGGGTCTGTAATTGATTTCCTGTTGGAATTCGGCCCGACAAGTTGTTGTTTGACAAATTCAAATGGCTCAAAAAAGTCAAAGCTGCAATGCTCGAAGGTGCAGCACAGTTGCTCGCAGCGGAGTATTTATTATTAACGTTACATATAATAGGAAATACACTAGAGCATGACGTTATCCAATGTGATTACAGGTAACGTTGTATAGCTGGAAAATGGGTGGATTGGGTAACACGTAAATTAGGCAAGGTTGGTTGACCCAAATCTTTTTCCAAAAAACTTTTTTTAGTGTACAATAAGTGTTGTTTTGTTTCTAATTTATTTAGGAAGTTTTATGCATTACAAATACGATCTGATAGA
Organism: Ambrosia x helenae; assembly: GCA_030844895.1. Lineage (NCBI taxonomy): Eukaryota > Viridiplantae > Streptophyta > Magnoliopsida > Asterales > Asteraceae > Ambrosia > Ambrosia x helenae. Next base: position 6,452,190 of record CM061230.1, on the reverse strand, counting down.
CTTTCGAATCATGTATTCGACCCGTTTCAGTGTAAACCATTATCTTACTTTCACCGCTTAGATAAAACATAACCCAAATTCACCACTTTTAAAAACTTTGTATGTTTTTAACCACCTGAACACACTAGATGACGGACATGCAGAACAATTGGCTGCCAGTCTAGAAACACTAACGTTCGTTTCATGGATTGTAATTGAATTGGAAGTTTTGTAGGAATTGAAATTTGATTCGGAAATTAGGTGTGTTCGTTTAACAGAATAGAACAGAATCCGGATGGAATTGAAATGTAGATTTCGTTCCATAAAATTTCCAATTATAAAAAGAATTTGAACATATAAGGAATTCAAGATTTACAAAGAAGCACTATCTACTACTTGTTTGAAAAATGGACGCAAGTTAAGTTTACATATACCAGTGATGAAACCGTGATTGAAAGATTTATATTATCAACACAAAAAGGTTGGTAAATAATATAATTTCATACCATTAAACCGTTCGCTCAACTAACCAAAGACAGAAAAACTTAAATGAAATTTTAAAATTACTTCAGGAACCCCACAAAACCAGAAGTTTTTGTGCTACTTTTTTTAGAATTTCAATAAAGAATTAACGTGTCAAATAGAAAATTAACCTTATGCCATAATAATATAAGTTTCTGAATTAAATTATAAAAAGATTAAGTAGCTATTGTTTAACAGTCTATATTGTTTGACCAGTTAGAGATAAAACATAATCAACCCATTCATAAGTAAACGGGTTTAGACTTTAGATTGCCACCTCTAAGTTGATGTAGATGTCGCAATATCGGAAAGTTGGGTGGCTGACCAAAACATGGACACGTTGAAACGGGTCAGTTGGGTTGATCTGTCACAACTGGTCCCCAAAATTATGCAATTACTTACCTATAGTGTGATATGGGTCAAAATTAAGTGGGAAAGTTAGTTTACTAGTTAGTTAGTCATAAGGGTAATAAAGTCATTTGTATTCAATTGTATCTTTGACTATATAAGTCAACCATGTAACAGATTAGAAGGACAGTTAATACAATAACAACTTTTCCCGCCTAACTCACTCTCTCTCTCTCTCTCTCTCTCTCACACACTCAATTCTTCCATAGCTTAATCTTTCAAGGTCTCTCTTTGATCTTCTGGACAACTAGTGTTTAATCACTATTCCTAGTCTTGAACACGAACCCTTATCAATGGTATCAGAGCTGTGTCTTCCTCGGCACGCTCAATTCCAGTGATTCCCGCGCAATTTCATTGTCATAACAACCTCCATTAACGACCTTCATAATAATAATAATAATAATATCACTTACAAAAAACTCACATTCTTTTCATAATAATAATAATATCTCACTCTTAATTCACTGAAACCCTAGAAATGACGAAACGAACCGAAACCAGCAAACATTCCAATTCAGTACAAGATGAAGAACGAACAAGCGATTATAGTGATAATGAAGTAACTCAGATTCAACAGCATCTAAAGATGTGTATGCAAAACATTGATGAAGCCAGAAAGAATCAAGAATTATCCATTAATGAGATCCGTAAAGAACAGAGCATGTCATTATTGGCGATGAAAGAAATGTTTAAAGATTTGTCCAATTCTCTCAAAGATCAGACTGCTCGAACCAGATCATAAAGACCTTCCAGTTCAGATGATGCTAATTCTGGATACAATTACTCTGCAAGATTGACAAAAATCGATTTTCCAAGGTTCAATGGGGATGAATTGTCTGCTTGGTTGTATAAAACAGAACAATTCTTTCAGTTAGACAATGTTACTGATGATGTACGGGTTAGATTGGCAACCATTCATTTCGAAGGCAGAGCATTACAGTGGTATCAAACTCTGATTAAGCAGAGAAACAACATTACACCTACATGGGATGAATTAAAGAATGCTCTTGAGGTAAGATTTGGTAATCTATTTGAGGACCCTATGTTTGATTTGAAAAATCTGAAACAAACATCAAATGCTAAAGATTATCATGATGAGTTTGATGCTATAGTGAGTAAATTGGATTTGCCTCCTGAATATGCTCTAAGTTGTTTTTTGGCTGGACTTGATGAGGAAACCCAATTGCATGTTAGAATGTTTCAACCTCAAACTGTTCAGCAGGCTTACAGTTTGGTTAAGCTGACTGAAGCAAGTCAAAAATGTAAGAAAACAAAATGGGGAGGTAAACCAGTTTTTAATAATAATCAAAAGGGCATTTTACCTACCCCTAAACAGATTAACAATGGCAATACTTACAAGTCTAATGTGGCTAAGAAAACTTACAACTGAGGAGTTTGAAGAAAAGAAAGCAAAAGGGTTGTGTTATTTTTGTGATGAAAAGTATGTGAGATCCACAATTGTAGGGGAAAGAGACCACAGTTGTTTCATATAGAAATGGAGTTAAGTGATGATGAGGATGAAACTGGTGAGGAAGATCTTGAGATGGAGTTGGCTCAGATCTCATTGAATGCAGTAGAAGGTAGTAATAGCTATCAGACTTTGAGAATAATAGGCCACTTTGGGAGATATAGATTGCAGATTTTGATGGACACAGGGAGTTCACACAACTTTGTGGATTTCTTGTTAGCTCAGATGTTGGGTTGTGTTATAGTTACTACAAAAACTCCTATGTTAGTAAAGGTGGCAAATGGAAAGAAAGAGGTGTGTGATAAGATGATTTTGAATTTTAGATGGAAAATGCAGGGAGTGGAGTTTGTTACTGATGTCTATGTCATGCCATTAGGAGGTTGTGATTTAGTATTGGGAGTTCAGTGGTTTCTAACTTGGGAACCATCCAAATGAATTTTCAGGAAAGAATTATGGAGTTTAAGTATCAGGGACAAAAAGTGGTTCTCAGGGGTAGTTTGGGAAAGAAATTGGTTAATATGGGCAAAGGGGGTGCTCAAAAGTTATCAATACAGGCTGCTGAATTGTCTATGATCCAGCTGTGTCACATTGAAGGGGAAGACACTCCTACTTCTGTTGTTTTAAGTAAGCCAAAGATAGAAGAGAATGAGGCTCAGACAGCAGGGCTGCAACTTTTGTTAGAGGAGTTTAATGATGTGTTATGTGATCTTAAGTCTCTTCCTCCCTCAAGAGGGCCTTTTGATCATAGGATTCCATTGAAAGAAGGAACTCAGGGTATCAATTTGAGACCCTATAGGTATCCATTGTTACAGAAAGATGTGATAGAGCAGATGACTGCTGAACTGCTGGAACAAGGTGTCATCAGGCAAAGTAATAGCTCTTTTGCCTCTCCTGTGGTTTTAGTTAAGAAGAAGGATGGCAACTGGAGAATGTGCATAGACTATAGGAAGCTGAATCAGGCCACTATTCCTGACAGGTTTCCTATACCTCTGGTAGAAGAGTTGATGGATGAGCTTCATGGTACTCAATTCTTCTCTCAACTTGATTTGAAATCTGGTTATTATCAAATTAGAATGCACAGTGAAGACATTGAGAAAACAGTCTTTAAAACTCATAATGGGCATTATGAATTCATGGTCATGCCTTTTGGCTTGATAAATGCCCCATCAACCTTTCAAGGTTTGATGAATCAAGTGTTCAGGCCCCATTTAAGGAAGTTTGTTTTGGTATTTTTTGATGACATCCTAGTATACAGTTCATCATGGGATACTCATTTGCAGCATTTGAAGTTAGTCTTACAACTATTAAGGCAAAATCAGTTAGTGGCAAAGAAGACTAAGTGTGTTTTTGGGGCTAAAGAGTTAGAGTATCTAGGCCATATCATTTCTGAGAAGGGAGTAGCTACTGATCCTTCTAAAGTTGAGGCAATTCAGAAATGGCCAATACCTAAGAATTGTAAAGAATTAAGGGGTTTTCTGGGGCTGACAGGGTATTATAGAAGGTTTGTTAAGAATTATGGGGGTATAGCCAGGCCACTAACCCAATTAACAAAGAAAGATGCTTTTGTTTGGAATGATGAAGCTGAAATAGCTTTTAATAAGCTGAAAACCACTATGATGAGTCCTCCTGTTTTGGCCTTGCCAAATTTTAATGAGCCATTCATCATAGATACTGATGCCTCAGGGTATGGTATTGGTGCAGTCTTAATGCAACAAGGCCATCCCATTGCTTTTATAAGCAAAGATTTGTCTCCAAGAAACTTGGCTTTGTCAACTTATGAAAGAGAACTGTTGGCAATTATACATGCAGTAAAGAAATGGCAGCCTTATCTTATGAATAGACCTTTCATTATAAGAACTGATCAGCAAAGTTTGAAGCACTTATTGGAAAACAAAGTGGCAACACCTTTTCAGCAGAAGTGGTTGTCTAAACTCATGGGTTTGCAATATGAAATTCAATATAAAAAGGGATCTGATAATTCAGTGGCAGATGCTTTGTCCAGGGTTACTCATGGAGAGTTGTTGCAGTTGACAGTTTCCACTGCTCATACAACTCTGCTAGATGATATTAGACAATCTTGGGAAGAGGATTTGGAAATTAAAAGGTTGATTCAAGAACTGCAGCATTGTCCCACAAGTCACAAGCATTATAATTGGCAGAATGATGAGTTGAGAAGAAAGGGCAAATTGGTAATTGGTAACATTCCCTCACTTAAGCTGAAGATTCTACAATGGGTGCATGATTCAGCTCAAGGTGGTCATTCAGGGGTACAAGCTACTCTTAAGAGGTTGGGAAGATTGTTTTATTGGCCCAAAATGAAGAAATCAGTGAAATCTTATGTTCAAGGGTGTCCTGTGTGTCAACAGTGTAAGTATGACACAGCAGCATCTCCTGGATTGCTGCAACCATTACCTATTCCAAAAGGGGTATGGGAGGACATTTCTATGGATTTTGTGGAAGGTTTACCAATGTCAAGGGGCAAAAATGTCATCTTGGTGGTGGTGGACAGATTAAGTAAAGCTGGTCATTTTATTGCATTATCACATCCATATACAGCAATAGAGGTGGCACAAGTGTTCTTAGACCACATCTATAGGCTTCATGGCAGTCCAAAGACCATTGTTTCTGATAGGGATAAAGTGTTTATCAGTACTTTTTGGAAAGAACTTATGGTGTTGCAAGGGATAGAACAATGCATGCCCAGTTCTTATCATCCTCAGTCTGATGGCCAGACTAAGGTATTGAACAGATGTCTAGAGGGGTATCTTCGAAGTATGTGTTTTGAAAGACCAGGAGATTGGATGAGATGGCTTCCATTGGCTGAATACTGGTATAACACCAGTTACCAGTCAGCTATCAAGGCAACCCCTTTTGAAGTTGTGTATGGACAACCTCCTCCACTACATCTACCTTATCTGCCAAGAGAAAGTAATGTAGAAGTGGTAGATAGGAGTCTTACTGCGAGGGAGAATGTTATTTCTATGTTGAAAGAAAATTTAGTTGTGGCCCAGAATAAGATGAAGCAGATGGCTGATAAGAGAAGAAGTGACAGGAAATTTGAGGTTGGAGATTGGGTGTTTTTGAAATTAAAGCCTTACAGACAGATGACAGTACACCAGAGGTACAATCAGAAACTTTCAGCTAAGTATTATGGTCCTTATAAAGTTCTAGCAAGGGTGGGAAGTGTTGCTTACACATTGGAGTTACCTATGCGAAGTAGCATTCATCCTACCATTCATGTGTCCCTACTCAAGAAGTATTATGGACCTGATCCTGTAAGAGAGTCTGAATTACCTATGGCAGCTCCAGATGTTAGAAAACCTGTTTGTGTGCTGGATAAGAGGGTGGTTAAGAAGAATAATGCTGTTAGTGTACAGTGGTTAGTACAATGGTCAGGAACTGAACCTGAAGATGCTGTGTGGGAGATTGCAAGTATAATTGAAGAAAGGTTTCTAGAATTTGATCCTTGGGGACAAGGATCTTCTCAAGGAAGGGTATTGATATGGGTCAAAATTAAGTGGGAAAGTTAGTTTACTAGTTAGTTAGTCATAAGGGTAATAAAGTCATTTGTATTCAATTGTATCTTTGACTATATAAGTCAACCATGTAACAGATTAGAAGGACAGTTAATACAATAACAACTTTTCCCGCCTAACTCTCTCTCTCTCTCTCTCTCTCTCTCTCTCTCTCTCTCTCTCTCTCTCTCTCTCTCTCTCTCTCTCTCTCTCTCACTCACTCAATTCCTCCATAGCTTAATCCTTCAAGGTCTCTCTTTGATCTTCTGGACAGCTAGTGTTTAATCACTATTCCTAGTCTTGAACACGAACCCTTATCATAGTGTATCAAATATGACTACAAAAACCAAAAATATATTATTTACGTAATTATCTAATTGTTTTAGTTGTTCCTATATAGCTAAGTGGTTAAAACTGAAATCGGACGACTGCTTTACCGATCAGTCATCGAAATAGTTTCTTGATCATAAAGGTTGTTGGATTAGGCTGCTAATTAGGGAGCATTTCATAAAAACAGGCTACTGATCACCAAGACCCAAACAAGGTGCTGCTTGAGGAACATTTACCCAACTTTAAAGGATTGATCTCACACAAGCATTTAATCAAATATCTGGTGTGCATATATTTTTAAGTAATTAGCTCTGTTACCATTGGGTCTAAGAGTGAAGTTGGTGGGAGGAGAGAGAAATATCCGACCTAGGATTCGATGGGGAAACTTAAAGGGCGATAAAATTACAGAGTTCAAAGATAAGGTCATCTCTAAGACAACAACTGAATTGGGTGGAGGCGCGGACCGGATGTGGCAAAATATGGCGACTATCATTAACCAGGTGGCGACTGAGGAGGTGCAGACTAAAATTAAGGGTAAGCATGATAGCTTTAGAGATCTTTTGAGGTGCACAGACGATAGAGAACGTGTCACACTTAAGGAAAGATACAAAAAGGTCAAGAGGGAGGCAAAGAAAGCAGTGACCGAGGCAAAGAACACGGCCTATAAGGAGATGTATGATCGACTGGAAACTAAAGAGGGGGAGCATGATATGTTCAAGATCGCCAGAGCTAGGGAGCGTAAGAGGCAAGATCTAGATGTGGTGAAGTTTATAAAGGGAGGAGATGGGAGTATTCTAGTAAACCAACACGACATCAAGCTAAGATAGCAGACATATTTTTAGTATACAATTACTCACCGGTTAGTGTATCAAATATGATTACAAAAACCAAAAATATATTATTTCAGTAATTATCTAACTGTTTTAGTTGTTCCTATATAGCTAAAAAGGAATAGCATACCATGTGTCAAGAGACATAACAAAATACCAAGTGACAAATTAACCAATAAATGGGTCAAAATGACCACCTCTTAAATAATCACCAAACCCCTGCTAGAAAATGTCTGAGTTTTATAAAGGCTTGATCAAGGAACAATGATGTATATGTATGGATGTGTATATCTATTAATGTATGACAAATTGACAGTTCCCTCATATTGTGAACATGTAAAATCATCATAATTGCAGTTGGTTGCTAATGACTGTAATTTTTCTGACATGACAAATAAGGAGCACTTTATAAAAATAACAGTTATCAAAACGGTTTGTTGATTAAAAACGGAAATAAGTGGGAAAAACTGAAATCGGACGACTGCTTTACCGATCAGTCATCGAAACAGTTTCTTGATCAAAAAGGTTGTTGGATTAGGCTGCTGATTGGGAAGCATTTCATAAAAACAGGCTACTGATTACCAAGACCCAAACAAGGTGCTGCTAAAGGAACATTTACCCAACTTTAAAGGATTGATCTCACACAAGCATTTAATCAAACATGTGGTGTGCATATATTTTAGGTTTTAGCTCTGTTACCTTTGGGTTTAAGATATAATGTTGTGAAGTAATGAGGTGGTGGAAGTTCAATTAAGGTAATCACTTCAGCCAAAGGATATAATTTCTGAATCGTTTATTATTGGATTAGGGTATAACCAGATAGGGTTGGGTTATTATACAAAGGCTACAAAAAATAAGAAGGGTGAGAAGCCACTAAAAAATGACATGTGTCCAAAGGATTAAACAAGTGGGAGGGTATTTTTGTCAAAAATATATGCACATGCAAGTCACATGCCATTTCCACCTTCATTTTTAAATGCCCGTAACTTTTTTATACCTCATCTTTTAAAAAAAAAATTATACCATAAAATTGAGTGTCTTTTTATCTTTAATATGAGTACCATATTGTTATACTTTTGAAAAAATAGTCAAAAACCCACTTGCGTAAAACACAATGGAGTGTAAAACACAATGAGCATCAATTAAATATAGGGTATAAAACATAATCAACATTCTAATAAAACACACTGGACAACAAACTAAAGACACAATGAATAGAATACTAAAACACAATGAATACATTTGAAAAAAAAAAGTTGAAACCCCAGTTACGTAAGACACAATGAATGACATACTAAAGACACAATGAACAGAAGACTAAAACACAATGAATACTTTTGAAAAAAAAAAGTCAAAAATCTAGTTGCGTAAAACACAATGGACGACATAATAAGGACACAATGAACAGAAGACCAAAACTCAATGAATACTTTTGAAAAACAAAAGTTGAAAACCCAGTTGCGTAAGAAACAATGAAGATAACGTAAAACACAATGAGTATCAATTAAATATGTAATGAACAATAGGGTATAAAACACAATGAACAGTGTAATAAAACACAATGGACGACATATTAAAGACACAATGAACGGAATACTAAAACACAATGAATAATAGACTTAGTGGCTGTTTGGTAGCCTCTTAATCAGCCTCTTAAGCAAGGGCGGATCTTAGAGTATTAAAACCGGGCCTCGGCCTGGTCTCTTTTTTCATTTCGTAGAGTAAATTTTACCAAAAATTTTTGAAAATTTGTATATGTATTGAGTCCGGCCCGCCCAGATTGAGCCCGGCCCTACCAGGTGTTTGGTTCAAGACCCGTCATTGCTCTTAACTATTTAGGTCTGAATCATTCAACATTCAGACTATTTGTTTCAGCATCTGAATGGAATGATTAAGTGCTGAACCATTAAGCTAATAAGGGATGCTGAATGATTCAGCTCTTAACCATTCAGAGTCTCTTAACCATTCAGACAATCTTAATAATTCAACACTTAATCAACCAAACGGCCCCTTAAACACAATGAACAACATAATAAAACACAATGTACACCTAAATACAAAACTCATTTGTGTAAAACACAATGAAAAGCATAATCAAAACACAATGGACAAAGTTAAATCATGTGTAGACTAAAAAACATAAATAACATATTTATAAAGCATACGTGCATACTATAACACAATGAACGAGCAAAAGACACAACGGAGAAGAAAACCCATTTAACACGGTTTCTTTTTTTCAGTTTTAATGTAGCAATGTGGTACTCATATTAAAGATAAAAAACGCTCGTTAATATGGTGAAATTTTTTTGAGAAAAAAATATCGCATGAAAAAGTTATAGACGTTTTAAAATGAGGAGGAAATTGACATGTGCATTGCATGTGGAGAGAGAATGTCAACAAATGTGGTTTTCCTTTTATGCCCTTCCTCTAATTTATTATTTATTTTTTTTCAAACAAACTGATCTCAACCCTTCAAATGTATGATCAATGGATCACAATCCTTCTCACCCTTCCTAAAAGAAGTGTCTTGTGTATTTGTTCCTAACCTTAACCAGATATGGGTCCGGGTATTAATACCCAGTTTTAAAAAACAAGTTTTCTTTATTATTACTTAATACAAAAACAAATTGCAAAATGGATTTCAATAAAGGGAATTGGAATTAAATAATTCCCAACTTTGCTGGGTTGGAAGACAATAATCCTAACTTGAAAGTTGCAATTTAACAGGCCCAACTTGTCATGGATTTTATTCCATTGGATAAAAAATACTCGGGTTAATCCAGATGTAGTCACATATGTAGTCAGCCTGGTAAGAATTTGATTTCTTTTATTTTACAGTAACAAAGTTGATCGATGACAAGTCACTGCTAATTAAGTACGTAATGTGCATGGTTATTAGATTGTGTACTATTAAAAAAGAAGCTTTGAAAACATGTAAATATTGATACATATACAAGTTTAATCAACAACATGTGTATATATATATATATATTATATATATATAACATGGGCTAGGATACTTTGAAAACCAAGGTGAGTTGTGAGAACCATAGGAACTCTTTTGAGCCATTGATCTTGATGATCCAACGGTTCAGATCGAATGATTAGACCTTTTGTCTTGACATCTTTTTTTGAATATTTTTTAATATAATAAAATGAGTGAAAGGGTATTTGAGTAATATTGCATGTGAGAGAAAAAACTATATAATATCATATTATTTTTTATTCCATTACTAAAATAACCACATTTTTTTAAACTTTAATTTATTTTTTTAATTCATTTGTTTTTCTAAAACAAAATACATTCAGTAAACTTTCAAAGTTCACCATTGTAAAAATAATACATTCAGAAAACGTTTTTACACCAGTGTAAAATTTCGAAGTTCAACAATTTTACATCTACTAATCTGTCATCTCTCTCCATGTATGAAAACGTCGTTACACCAGTGTAAAAATTGTAAAATCTACCATACACAACTATTACAAACAAAATACATTGTATTACACTAGTGTAAATGCCCACGGTAAATGTATTACACCTAGGTAAAATGCCCACAAAAAAACATCTATACATTGTATTACACCACAGTAAATGCCCACCAAAAAACACATCTATACATTGTATTACACTAGTGTTAATAATAATAATAATAATAATAATATTTAAAAAAATTAACATACCTTCGTCACAGATCTAACACCACCACCGAGCCCCAACCACCGTCATCTTCATCTTCAAAGATCCAAAACCCCACCATTCACCATCGCCTTCACCCACAAACCAAATCCAAACCCGAAACCCCACCATTCACCATCGCCTCCCACCGTCATCTTCAAAGATCCAAACCGCCGCTCAGATCCACCTCCACCCACACCCCATCCAAACCTGAAACCCACCATCGTCACCCACCTCCACCACAGTCAGACGCCGTTCAGATCCACCTCCACCACCTCCACCACCGTCAGACGCCGTCAGACGTCGTCAGATGCCGTTCAGATCCACCTCTGCAAAAACCACCATCATCGACCACCTCTAAAACCACCCTCAAAATCCCACCACCAAAAACCACCATCAGCCGCCACCCATCGGACCACCTTTGCAAAAACCCCATCATCGACCACCTCTGCAAAAACCACCATTAGCGATCACCTCTGCAAAAACCCCTTCACCACCACACCCCACTTACGATCTGATAGCCATCATCATCTGAACCACCATAACAAAAATACCACCGAGATCGAGTTGAATGTCAAGCTTGTGTTTTGTGTGTTTGAACCTTACAATCTGTTTGGACCTTACGATCTGATCTTTTGATTTGAAGATCAAACTTGTGTTTTTGTGTGTTTGAGTATGTGAGAGAGAGAGAGGATCAGGGGAAGAATTAAGAGAGAGAAAGGACATTGTTAATATTAGGGGAAATGGAATCTAATAATCCCAACTTTGGGGGTTGGAAGGCAGCAGTCCCAACTTGAAACTTGTACCACAGCAGTCCCAACTTGTCAACTATTTTATTTGGTTGGTCCCAGACTAACCTCAGTTAGTTTTTCCAGTTAAGTGCCACGTAGGCATCCCACGTGGCAGTCCTACGTGGCAAGAATGGTGTATCTGTCAAAAAACGAGGTGGGGCCACATGTTTTAATCAAATATAATTATTTTTCTTAAAAAAAAAGTGGGACCCACAAATTTAATAATAATAATAATTCTGTGTTCTTCACATCAGCCCACCTAGTAACCACCCCACCTAGTAACCACCACCAACCACCACCACCACCACCACCACCCGCCACCACCACCAACCACCACCAACACCAACACCAACACCTTATACAACTCACCTGAACATCACCGGTCATCTTCTCCGGTTGCCCTCCTCCATCACCGGTGACCAGTTCCTTCTTCTCCACTTGCCACCCACAGCCAACAACCCACCATAAACACCTCTAACGGAGCCCTAATTTTACAAGGGGAAGAAGAGGGGGAGAAGCCCTAATTATTTTTGGGGGAAGAAACCTAACCTTTTTAGATACTATTGTTCTTCATCTGATTGAACCGACAACCCCATCAATTTCTTCTTCCTCCAATCTTGAACGGTGGTCGGAACCCACTTGTTCTTCCTCCAATCTTGAACGGTGGTCGGAAATCTTTAATACGTACTCAAGGTTTCATGTTTGGTATAAACAAACAAAAATAATGATAAAGAATTGGTGGTGTTTGTGGTGGTGATGGGTGTCATCGGAGATGGCCGTTTTTGGTTCAGATCTGGTAGTGGGTGGTGGAGAAGACGACCGGAGAAGGTGGAGAAGACGACCGGAGAAGGTGGTGTTTGTAGTGGTGGTGTTTGTGGTGGTGGAGAATACGACCGGGTGGTGGTGGAGAAGACGACCGCTGACGGGTGGTTCAACGAACACCCTTTAATAGTGTTAAAATGCTTATTTTATCCACATTTATTCGTGATATTGCTTGGAATTGGGTGACTACGGTTGCTTTGGTTGTAGGTGTAATAAGGAGCTAAAAATGACGAAATACGGGCTTTGGGAATGGACCGGAACGCATCGGAACGAGGTGGAATGCAAGAAAGAAAAATGAAGATTTTTAAAGGGTCCACCGTACCCTTACGGTAGCTACCGTAGGGTTACGGTGGCTTCAGGACATATATTTGCCACCGTAGGGCAGCGTACAAAGGCCGTCAAGATTTCAGACCCACCGTACCCCTACGGTAGCCACCGTAAGGGTACGGTGGCCTCTGCACCAAAATTGTAACTCCCTTATTTAAAGACCACTTGATGGTGTCTTTTCATCATCACTTTCACTTGGGAACGGTTCTAGGCATCCTTTGGGCGATTTTTGGGCTAGAACAAGGTTGAAGAACAATTATAATCCTTTGGTTATTGTCTTTGATTCATATGAACAATTATTTGAAGATTATGATGATCCATTCCATGATGCTAGGCTAGAACTCTTGATGATCATCTTTGGTGAAGTTTTTCTTAAACTCTTTTATGTTTGTTCCTTTCATTTCTAGAACGATAATCTAGTACATGTTTGCTTGATTGTTGTGGTGTTTGAACAATTGCTTGTAGTAGTTAATCAAATTCTCAATTTTTAGTCTTAATCGTACGTTCTTGGTGTTGCTAACAATCGTGATATTGCGGGAAGGATTTGGGTTGGATAATTGATTAATCGGTCATCGGGAAACAACCTCGCATTGCTATAATCGGAGTACTTTGTTCCCTTTTATCACAATAATTGTTTAAACACGAGTTATGTCTATGTAACTCTTTCTACTGGAACTTTTGCATAAAGGTTTAAGGAAAATGGATCCAGGGATGGTCATTGCTTGTTAACTTGAAGAACAAAACCCATTTCAAATCAGTAATTTAGTTTTCTTTTTATTAAGTCTAAATCCAAATCAACCAACAATCTTTGATCTTTAATTTTGTTATTAGTTAAATATTAGTTAATATCGCAAAGTTATTAGTTTACACACATTCCACAAACTCCCTGTGTTCGATACCTTCTTGCCACTATTTATTAGTTGTAATTGGGAAATTTTACGTGTACCACGACAAGCACGTCAACCGCCATCTGCAACCTCTCTCTGCGTTCTCTCTCTCTCATCTCTTTCTCTCTCTACGTTCTCTCTCTCTCAGCTCTTTCTCTCTGTCAACTGTATATGTGTATATATATTGTATATGTGTATATATATTGTATATGTGTGTGTGTATATATATATATAAATATTTTGGTATAAAGATTAAAAAAGACACATGTACATTGTGGGACCCACGTTTTTTTTTCCAACTAGACAGATTTTGCCACGTAGGACTGCCACGTGGGATGCCTACGTGGCACTTAACTGGAAAAACTAACTGAGGTTAGTCTGGGACCAACCAAATAAAATGGTTGACAAGTTGGGACTGCTGTGGTACAAGTTTCAAGTTGGGACTGCTACCTTCCAACCCCCAAAATTGGGATTATTAGATTCCATTTCCCCTTAATATTATATAACTTTTTGAATGGGGGAGAGATATGACAGCTAGTAATCATTTCATGTAACATTTTACTAAAATGCCCACTCTCAATAGTGTAAAAGGACATTGTTACCCCCATGTTAAAATATTACAAAATATTACAATTTGAATATGTGTCACATTTTGATTGGCCAGATGAGTTTTCAAGTTCTCGCAACTCACACGAGTTTTCAAAATATCCTGATACCTTTCATGTATAGTCTTAACTAGAAAAATAAACTTGTGCACACGTATAACTAGAAGTAGGTTTTGTGAGTTATGGAACATTGATCCTATACAATTTTTTTCTTCTGAAAAAAACGACATATTCTTTTACCCTTTTACAATAGAAACATTTTGTCAATTCATATTAGACTTGTTTATCCCGGAACCTCCCGGGGTATAATCTAGTTTATAATATGTATAATTATATATATACACACAACTTATAGTTACGTTTATAGTTTTATACATACAACTTTAATGGGTTTGACCAAATACATGTAAACATACAATTATATTTACACTTAGTAGCACAATCAACTCAATGATAATTTAACACAAGTTCAATACTAAAACCCTAAGTTGTGAAGCAACAGTCTTGATTTATCCTCCCATTAGTCGTCCGTCGTCAATTGCTTCCCCCTATTACTCTACGCAACAATGCGGCAATTCTTCTATGTAGTATGCTCATCACCTCACCGGCTTCAACCTAAGACTAATTCTCGGACAATTGAACCTCAGGGCTTAGTGTCATACTCGGACGGTTGGACCTCAGTAGTCAACCAACAATAGAAACATTGAAGGAAACATCCCAAATTTATGATTGTCCGAATCACTCGTCGCTTGCTCGAAAAAATGTGCGTTCGAAAAATGCTCGCTTGGTTGTAAACAACCCAAGCACGAGCAAAAGTCCGCTCAATTCGGCTTGGCTCGGCTCGTGAACAGCCCTACTTCTTCTATCCACATGATTGTCACCACATGTTAGTAAAACCCCTAACAATACGCACAAACAAAAGTGTCATGACTCATGATTATCCCTATATGCAAGTTAAGCTTACGTTTTTGTTTGTGTTCAGAAGGTAGAAATTGACAGAAAGTAATACCCATTTTTGAAATGTCAACATTGTTTATACTTTATTTCAAGTGAGTTATTAATGCTACTCAAGATAATTTTTATGATTTGATGATTCTTCGAATACAATATTTCAAAATTAGTTGAAAAAATAAAATCTTAGTATTCTTTGTCACGGATAATTGTTTTGTTTTTGGTATGTATAGTTATATTTTTTGTGCTCTTCACGAGCTTCTCAATATACCGTGTGTGTGTGTGTGAAATGTTAATTTGCAGCTAAGCAAATTACAACTTGTCCACAAAACAAGGAGGCCTTTGGAATATTTTTCTAGGAGCACTATGGTTATAGTCATGCAAAAATATAAATATTAAACCAAAGTTAAATCACCAAAACACAGATTTGCAATACTTTATTATTTTGATGAAAGATGATTGTAATAAAGATATAAATGGTGATAGAATTTGGGCCGCTAAGATAATTTGGAAATTTATTTTGGTTTTTCTTGAGAAAAATAAATGATTTTTTTTTCTATATTACGTTCCTCGAGTGGTCCCAAATTCTAATTAGTCAAGACCCTAACAACACGCATAGAGAGGATATATAGTGACATGAATTGACTAAATATATATCTATATTTATAAGAGGTAAGGGGCGCTCCACTGAAGATGTTTTCACTTCACTGATTTCTACCAATCCTGCACTGTAGTATGCTCATTGCCTCACCGCCTCAACCTAAGCCTCATTCTCGGACAATTGAACCTCAGGCTTAGTGTCATAGTCAGACGGTCGAAGCTCTATCTTCACCTAACAACGGAAACATTGAAGGAAACATTCCAAATTTATGGTTGTCTAAATCACTCGCCGCTCAACGCTCGCTTGAAAAATGTGCGCTTGAAAAAATGCTTGCTCGTTTTTCTGCTTAGTTGTAAACGAGCCAATCACGATCAAATGTCTGCTCTATTCAGCTCGGCTCGTAAACAACCCTAGTTCTTCTATTCACATGATTGTCACCACATGTTAGTAAGACCCCTAACAATACGCACAAACAAAAGTGTCATGACTCATGATTATCCCTGAATGCAAGTTAAGCTTATATTTTTGTTTGTGTTCAGAAGGTACAAATTGACAGAAAGGAATTCCCATTTTTGAAATGTCAACATTGTTTATACTTTATTTCAAGTGAGTTATTAATGCTACTGATGATAATTTTCATGATTTGATGATTCTTCGAATACAATGTTTCAAAATTAGTTGAAAAAATAAAATCTCTATATTCTTTGTCACGGATAGTTGTATGTATAGTTGTATTTTTTGTGCTCTTCACGAGCTTCTCAATATACTGTGTGTTGAAATGTGAATTTGCAGCTAAATAACAAATTACAAATTATAGTTACGTTTATAGTTTTATACATATAACTTTAGTGGGGTTGACCCAATATATGTAAACAAACAATTACATTTATACTTAGTAGCACAATCAACCAAGTGATAATTTAACACTAAGTTCATTACTAAGACCCTAAGTTGTGAAGCAACAATCTTGAATTTATCCTCTCATTAGTCGTCCGTTGTCAATTGCTTCCCGCTATTACTCTACGCAACAATGCGGCAATTCTTCTATGTAGTATGTTCATCGCCTCACCGGCCTACAACCTAAGCCTCATTCTCGGACAGTTGAACCTTAGGCTTAGTGTCATACTCGGACGGTTGGACCTCAGTAGTCACCTAACAACAGAAACATTAAAGGAAACATCCCAAATTTTTGTCCGAATCACTCATCGCTCGCTGAAAAAAATGTGCGTTTGAAAAATGCTCGCTTGGTTGTAAATAAGCCAGGCACAAGCAAAGGTCCACTTAGTTTAGCTCGGCTCGTGAACAACCCTAGTTCTTCTATTCACATGATTGTCACCACATGTTAGTAAATCCCCTAACAATACGCACAAACAAAGTGTCATGACTCATGATTACCCCTAAATGCAAGTTAAGCTTACATTTTTGTTTGTGTTCATAAAGTAGAAATTGACATAAAGGAATTCCCATTTTTGAAATGTCAACATTGTTTATACTTTATTTCAAGTGCTACTTTCATGATAATTTTTATGATTTGATGATTCTTCGAATACAGTGTTTCAAAACTAGTTGAAAAAATAAAATATGAGTATTCTTTGTCACGGATAATTGTATGTATAGTTATATTTTTTGTGCTCTTAATGAGCTTCTCAATATACTATGACTTGTCCAAAATAAAGTTAAAGTGAAAGAAATATTGGTACTAAAAGTAGCGTGTTTGTAATAGAAGTTGAAAAGAAGAAACCAGATGAGACTCTTGAGATAATCTCAATCCATATTCTCAGTACTTGTAATGCCAATCAAAAATGGCTCGTTTTATGGATATATGATTTAACTGCAAACCATTGACTCCGTCATCCATGTCTTAACTTGTCATTTTGCTTTGTGTGTGTGAAATGTGAATTTGCAGCTAAACAAATTACAACTTCTCCACAAAACAAAGAGGCCTTTGGAATATTTGTAGTCATGTAAAAAAATAAATATTAAACCAAAATTAAATAACCAAAACATATGATTGCAATATTTTTTTTTAGAGGCAAACATCACTCCACCATAATACTTCTAAATTTACATTTACACCTTACCCAAGACTTAAATTTGGGTCTTCTCCAAAAGAAGCTTTGCTTCTTACCCATAGTCACCTAAATCGCGGTTCGCTTCGGTACAGGAACGCAGTACGAATAAGCAGTTCGCTAGGCTGGACAAATTCGGTACGGAGGGGGGGTAGGCTCATTTCGGTACGATCCGGTAGGATGTGCCATGGAGTTTAGTACGATGCAGATTTTTTTTTAAATAGCTATTTATAAACTAATTTTATAAATACATAAAGTAATTTTACCTTTTTTATGTAAAAGTTTACAAGTTTAGGGTCTAGATGTAAACTATTGAAAGATAAAGGGTTAAGGGTGTGTTTGGATAGGCTCTGAATCATTCATTCAGAGGGTGCCTCTGACCGAATAAGAGGCTGTGTTGTTTGGTTGGAAAAATTGCCACCTCTGAATGATTTTATACAGCACTGACCCATTCAGTTCTAGGAAGTCTCTGAATGAAACTAAAGACGTCTCTACCCTCAAAGGCTCAAACCCTGATCAGCTTGTTCTCCTCTCATCACCTCCTTCCATCTTCTCCTCCATCTCCTCTCCTCTGCACAGCACCTGCTCCCCGTCTCCTCCTCTCCTTCTCTCCTCCCTTTCCTTTTCCCTCTCCTCCGCACCCCTGCACCCGCCGCCTTCCTCCGTCGCTTGTCCCCCTTCCTCCTCTGTCTTTTTTTCTGTTACTCTCTCTTTCCCTCTCTCTCACTCACTCTTCTCTGCTCTTTCTCTCTCTCTCTACTCATGCTCTCTCTCTCTCTAGAAACGATTGTGATCAGAAAATGAAAATGAAATGATAAAAGTTGAATTGGTTTTTGTGATCAGAAAATGAAAATGAAGAAGTGATAAAGTTGAAAACGATTTGGGAAATATAAATGGTCAATGGTCAAATAGGTTGGGCTATTCTTGGTTTTTGGTTTTATTAATTAATTAATAATAATAATAATAACTGTTAAAAAAATAAGAATAGAAATTATGTATAGGATTTTTATTGATTAAAGTGGTGTTTTTTAAATATCGAGGTGTTATTGTTACAGGGACAAAATAGTCATTTTGCACACTCATTCAGATATACAACCAAACAACCATTTCTGGTTCAGCACTTACTGGTTCAGAGCCTCTTACCCATTAAGACCTCTTACTGGTTCAGCACTTGCCAAACAGCCCCTAAATGTTTAAATTCCTGAATTTATCTAACCCTAAAATGCCTAAACACAAAAGTTAAAAACAGCCGCTCTTCTTCTTCTTCCTGGTAAGTTGTTACTGTTTCTTCTTCTTCCTGGTTTCCAAGAACAACTCTTACTCTCAAAAACCCTTCAATCGATTAAATTCGCAATTTTAGGTCTAACTGCAGCAACGTACCATCACAATTGGATCATAATTTCTTGTTCATATGGAACGACGAACCATCACAATTGGATCATGATTTCTTGTTCATATGGAACGACGAACCATCACATTCGGAGCGACATACCATGAGCGACTGGTATGATAGCGAATTCCAATTGGGTACAGGTCGTACCAATTCGAAATTCGTGGTTACTTGAGCGAATTCTATGACTATGTTCTTACCACTAGGCTACAACCTAAGTGGTACATGTTTGCAATATACTTTATTATTTTGATGAAAGATGATTGTAATAAAGATAAAAATAGTGATAAGATTTGGGTTGCTGAGATAATTTGGAAATTTATTTTAGTTTTTCTTCAGCAAAATAAGTGATTTTTGGCTAAATTCCATTCCCCGAGTGGTCACAAAGTCTCATCAATCAAGATCCTAACAACACGCATAGACAGGATATATAGTGACATGAATGGAATGAATCTATATCTATAATAACACAATCATGTTTGTGTGGCATGACATTATTGATATCTATAATAACGCAATCATGTTTGTGTGGCATGACATTATATTAGGTCCTCTCACCCATTGAGTGACACATGACATTAGGTTAGGTCCTCACACCCCTTGAGTGACGTGTGGCACTATGTGAGGTCACCCCCCACCCCTCTTATTTCTTTCAAAAGTTTTTTGTTCATACAGGAAAAAAAACACCATATGTTATGGTAATTCATTAATCATGTCTAGGCAAGTTACTAATAATGTTAAAACCAAGAAATATAAATTATATTTTCATCAAGAGCATAATAGGTTAAAATCGGTCTTTTTCAAAAAAACGATCTTCAAGACTACCGTCTCAATCATGTCCTGCAATGGTTGTTTCTGCCTCTTCTCCTCATCAAAACGTATATTTTCTTTTTAATATACATTTTCATTCTTATTCACAAGATTAAAATTGTTGTTTTCTCATATTGTAGTACATTAATTTCTATATATATTACATCATTACACATCTTTTATCACTTTCCATTAGAATTGTCTATCTCATGAATCTTCCCGATATAATATGGTGAAGTATATTAAAAATAAGAATGTGCATTTATGAAATATCAAAGATTGTTTATTATTTCTTTTTAAGTTAAACATATAAATAACAAATATGATTTTAAACATTCGTTTAAAAATATAATTTTGTATTCAATTTCTTAAGACAAAATTCATTTTTAAATTCAATATTTCATATTTATCGACAAGAGAAAGTATAAAGTCTTGACAATGCACTATTTGTTTTATTGCGAAACAAATATCAAAACTATATTTGCATATTATAAGAAAAAATTGGAACAAATGCATCATAATAGATATGTTAAGTTGACTATAAATTTACTTTTTATTAATAGAGGGAATTTCTTACATTTTGGTCATATGAGGTTAAGAGCTAAAAGGTCAAATATCTTGTCTAGGGTCAAACTGCAAAAGTCAACTTCTATGCGAGATGCAGAAATGAAAATGCCAATGTCCATATTATTGTCAAATATGCAAAGCTCAACTGTCATAAGGAGCTTGGCTCAATCCGAAATCGGGATTTGTGGTTAACAGTCAAAATGCTAAACTTATTGCATCAAAACAATATGAAACTAAAAATAGAAAGTCATTGATGATCTTGTTTGATATTAATGACTGTTATGAAGGCTGTAATTTGCTAAATGAAATAAAAATATAAATTAGCATTATTGATGATGTCAAAGTTGATTAGATATAAACTAAAACATCTGGAAAGAAGCAGGAAAAAAGGCATCTGACAATTGGGCTCAAATTTCAACTCAAACAGAAGTCAAAGACAATGAAGGTCAAAATGGATTGTAGATTAGGTTGGCTAAGTTTAATAGAATAGTTCATATGGCAGACCTGGATCATGATAATGCTTGGGCTGACGTTTATTTCCTGATATCAGCAAATAGATTATACTCAATGAATAAGAAATGTGTTGGTAATTTGAAGTGAACAGAAAATATGTTGACTTAATCAACTGGAAATGTTGGGTTCACTGCTGGAATATATAAAATTTAGTGCTGAGGGTCAAACCAAGTCAACAATTGGGAAATGACTATAGCTCATTATCAACGTTAACCGTTTATGTGTGGATTGTGTGTTTTCTGTTTCCCCATCACTAGCAACAAAGAACGGTTTGATCTATACAAAATCTTTCAGTTCAGCCATAATTAATCTTTGAGAAGGTCTAAAAAATGCATCCTTACCAAAACGACTATATGGTTTTAGGTTATAGGGCAAAGTATGAGGTTGAAAGAGTTGTAATTTACTCAAGTTTGAACTAAACAAAAGTGTTGAATCCAAGATAAGAGTCGGTTTAAACTTAAGCCTGGAAAATGATTGGGTTGGGTAGGGTAGGGTATTGTAACGGGTCATACAGGGTTTAATCAGAAACGGGTCAGTTTGGTTTGGGTCAAAGACAGTTTTTTTAATCAAAATGAGTTCGGGTGATATAGGGAGTCATATTAAAAATTCTGAATAGTATTGCTTTAACTATTGATATTAGTTATATAAATACAAACTTGTTTCTTTATTTATTTGTTTATATGTAAATTATGAATACTTGTATTAGTTTATATGTAATATGCATGTATGTAGAATAACAATAAGTCATAGGTATATGCAAGTTATCTACAAATGGGTCAATTTGGATCAGAGTGAAAGGCTGCATATGAGATCAATACATCCGGGTCAGAAGACACCAAAGACAGCAGCAAATTACAGTTGACAAACGAAAATATTGAAGGCTGCAAGTTAACAGAAAAGACTGTTATACCCTTACGGTTATAGTAGTTATTTTGGCTCCGAAACTGATTCAAAACGGTGGGAAAACGTAACCAACACAACCGTTTAGAGACACATCGATCCATAAGTTACCAAGATTGTTATCATATTTATAGGACAATTGTTATCCTTAATACAATCCATAAGTTTCCGAAAAGTTTATATTCTTGTTCTTAGTTTTTTGTTTTCTGTCCAACATTCGAAGATAATCATTCTGATTCATCATAATCTGTTCTGTTAATCAAACTTTGATCTTATATTCATATTGTTTCTGTTCATTATGATCTGTTGCATATCAGAATCAATTGCCAACATTAACTAATTTGCTGAGCTGATGATTCTAGTGGAACACCAAATTAACAGAAGCATATATTGTCTAACAAAAGCATTGAAACCAAATTAACAGAAGCATCTATTGTCTGCTCTGAAAACATTACTGTGTATTAAGAAATTAAACAACACAATGCGAAAGTCCCAAGTAAAATCAAACAAATACCATGAGATAAGAAGTACATAACAAATATATATACACACATACCAACATCATACAACACATATACGCCTTACAAATATAGAATCCTAAAACCAATATCAAAATGAAAAACAAGCTATGATAATATGTATGTGAATTACTGGAATTCGAGTGGATCTATATGGCTCTCTTCATCTTGTTCACTCTTACCATGACTGCAACGTGTATCTTGTCAATGGCGTCCGCAACAAACACAAAAAGATTATGTCTCCATCGCTTCTTCAACACTAAAACTACAATAACACCCCAAAATCCTGTTGCAAAACCGCATGTTATGTCCATATAAAACCATAACTTGCTGGGCTCATCAGTTGCTTCATGTTTGCTATTGGCTTTTGTGGTTGGGTCTTCATGATTGGAACAATTCTTTGGCAACGGAGCTCCACACAGATCTTTGTTCCCTGCATATATTGATGGATCGATGAGGGTCTGTAACTGACTTCCTGTCGGAATTCGGCCCGACAAGTTGTTGTTTGACAAATTCAAATGGCTCAAAAAATTCAAAGCTGCAATGCTCGGAGGGATCAGACCGTCCAACTTGTTTCCTGATAAATCGAGAGAAATTAACGCTGTCATGTTTCCAATGTGATCTGGAATGCTTCCGCTGAGATGATTATTGGACAAATTGAGACCCACCAACTCACAAAGTGCAGTTAACTCTACAGGTATGTCTCCAACAAGTTGATTGCTTGAAAGGTCCAGGTTAGTGACAAGATACCATGTATTCGTATATTCAAGAGAAATGCCTTTCATTACCTCAATCAACCCCTCATAGCTACTCCATACCTTGCAATTCTCCTAGACAGTGAGGGATTGTTCCAGTAAAGCTATTGTGTGCAACATCCAAAACTCGAAGCTCTAAATTTTTGCACAGAGACCGAGGAATTTCTCCGTTGAAGCTATTGTTGCGTAACCTGAAAACCTGCAATGTTTGCATTTTTTCTCCAATCGATTCGGGTATTTTTCCGCATAATGCATTATCGCCCAAATCTAAGACCCATAAACCACTTATACTCCAAATTTCTGCATGAAGCATACCACTAAAGTTATTATCATTCAGGTTCAATGACAATAATGATGACATGTGCCCCATAAAACTTGGAATCGTGCCACTTAACCCATTTGAGTTTAATTTCATGAATTGCAAATTATGGAGATTCTTAAAACATTTGGGAATTTTCCCTGTTATCCTATTTCTGGAAAGATCAAGAAGAACTAACCCTGTCCACTTGCACAAGGACCTTGGAATCGACTCATTGAAAAGGTTATTTTGTAGAAATAAGGCAGGAACACCATCATGTGAAGAAATTCCAGATTCCCGACTTGGAAGGTTGGTTAATGGTCCGCTAAGGTTGTTGTGGGAGAGATCTATGAAAGGAATGTTGCATTAGACAACACTAAACTTTTAAGTTTTCCCTGATTTTGAAGCCATTGTGGAAACCCATTTTCAATCTTGCAAGACCTGAGATCAATTTCTATTAACTGGAATGGAGGCAGCCACTCACTTGAAACATTGAATGTCAACTTACTGTTATAAGCTGCATCCAAGTACTCCAACATTGAAAGGTTAGCAAAATGGGATTCATAAACTACTCCTTCCAAATAATTATTATCGACATAAAGATAACGGAGCTTGGAGAGTTGCCCAATTGAAACCGGAATAGTCCCGCTTAACTTATTGTCGCTTAGAGACAAAGTTGTTAAAGCAGCTAATCTTCCAATGGATTCTGGAATGGGACCTGTTAAGTAGTTAGCAGATAGATATAACACTTGTAACAACTTCAATTTACTCACAGATTCTGGAATGGGACCTGTTAAGTAGTTAGCAGATAGATCTAACACTTGTAACAACTTTAATTCACTCACAGATTCTGGAATGGGACCTGTTAAGTGGTTACCAAATAGATGTAACTTTTGTAACAACTTTAATTTACTCACAGATTCTGGAATGGGACCTACTAAGTTGTTATCGGAGAGATCTATCTGTTGGATGTTTGAAAGGGTAGTAAGATTATGAAGAACATGAGATAGAGGTGTCTCTTTCAGGTTACAACCTGACAAGTGGAGCTCTAATAAAGAAGGGCTCATGCTTAGGAATTGTAAAGATCCAGGAATTGTAAGGATGTCATGTTTTGAAAAAAGCGAGGGAGTTTATCGGTGAAAATATTCTCGCTAAGATCCAGCTGTTTGATGTTGGAAAGTTTTGTGCTAAAATTACGAAGCGGGCCACGATCGTCAATCAAAAGACCACAACCTGACAATTTTAACACTTTTAACGAAGGAGCCATGTAAAACCCCACATCAAGGATTTTTGCTCCAGTAAGATTCACTTTACTCAAGTCAAGATAAGCAAGTGACGAAAGGCCGGAAATCCAGGAAATATCATGTGACATGAGGTCACTGGAATAGTATGAATGAAGATCAAGAATCTTTAAATGAGAAAGATTTCCAATGTGATAAGGAATAATACCAGAAAAAGATGAATAGGAGAGATTGAGGTAAGTGAGTTGGTTCAAGGATCCAATGAACTCAGGGATCCGATTGCCTTGAAAATCATTCCCACTCAAGTCTAAGTATTTTAGATGCCTCAGCTCTCGTAAAAAAGTGCTCAACTTTTTAATAACCAAGCATTCTCTATAAGGTTCTCTATAATAAGCAACAATATCACCTCTAAGATGAAGACCTTCAACATTTCCAGTGACACCATTACATGTGACTCTTTCCCAGTGGCAACAGTCATTGCCAACCCATGATGACAACATATCATATGATGAACGGCCAATTGTGACACTATGTTTGAACTCGAGAAGAGCTAGGCGCTCATGTTCAAAGCAAGCCACCGTGCTATTTCTATTTCGAGCACCCAAACAGGATGTTGTGGTTACAACCAAAATAATAGTTACAATAATAAAATGGAGCCCCAAACCCCATTGATAACCCATTATATAATCCCACCACACTGATTAAGCTAGAAAAAAAATATGAAATGTAAAGATGTATTATTATAATGAAGTGATGGAATTTGAGATTAACTAAACATTTTCATATATAGATATAGAAATGATAGAAAAGCATAGCCATGGAAGACTTGGAAGTCAATAAGAAAAATTATATCCACAAACTAGTAATCTTTGGGTCCTGCTCTATTTTTCTAGGTCTTCACACAATAATAGCCATATAAAAAGAATACCAAACAAAGAAAAACACTAACAATCAATATGAAAACAATATATGAAAGAAAGAAAAAAGAGACCCCTTAATGTGTAAAAACACAGTATGCATTGTCAATTTCAATTTTTTCATTGTTGTCAATCTTAAACATGGAAGAAGGATGTTTGATTTGGATGTGTGTTGGCATATACAAAAATAAGAGTATTTTGAAGTTATTTCTATAAGACTGTGTTGTGGTGCGCGAACGAGCAGGCGCGAGCCGACCAGACAAGCCACGTGGCTCGCGAACACGACAACGGGGTGGCGCAAGGTAAGCTGCGAGCGAGCTGGTGTGAGTATGCTCGCGTGGGTTAGCGTGGGAGGGAGAGGAGAGCAACAACTCTTTTGAGGGATGCTAGCGTCGGAGGTCAAGGTGAGCCACAACATGGTCAGGTGAGCAAGCAATTTCTTTTATCCGGTGCCACATCAACGTCCAGATGTCGCGATATGAGATGAAATAGTTTGTGCTCAAGGTGAGCCACAACACATAATCTAAGACGAGGGGTATAGGCACTCCAATCCCCAATATTATGTTTGGTATTCTTTTTATGTGGCTATTATGTGAGATGACAACCCCTAATTAATATAGTAGGGTATCATTCTTTAGTAATGTCATTTTGATTGTGATTGGAATCAATACTACTGAAAATGGTATTTTATTATAAAGAAATGTATTGTTCATAATATATGTCAGTAGATGGACGAGTTGTGGTTTGTAGTCGCTTAAGTGAGTTATAGGTTTTTTCGGTAGAAATTTCAAGTCCAAGATCTTGTTGTCAAGCACAAGTTACTCGTATATGTCGGATTCCATCCTTAAATAAATTAACAATAGGTGGAGCGTATAAGTTACCTTCAAGCTCGATTATGTTTAAATGTGTGACACTATGGGTTGGTATACATCAAACAACTTTCAAATTCCAACGGTTGTTGGAGCACGAGTGGCCTAATAGAAAGGGTGAAAACCGAGAAACGCATATTTAAAACAATAAATAAACACGATTATAGACAAATATATTCACATAAGTTCTTGTAAGTTCTTGCAACACCCATCTAACAATAATAATATGATGTGACTTGTTAGGACCATGCATACATAAAAGCTATATAGGGAACAACAACCCATCTTTCTCACAAAACCATTAGCATATGATGATGTTTTTGTGTAAACCATTAATAGGTGGTTATTAGCTATTATGTGTACAAACCATGGTTGAACAATGAATAGAGATGACTACATTCATGAACCTAATTCTCAACTAATATTTCCCATAAATTAATGGTATTGGTATGGTGTGTAAATCATTTAAGATATTAACTAACAAATTATAGAAAAGTCTAGGTTTTGTACCTAGCATTCCACACAAAGATCACAAACAAATGTAATAAAAAAGAAGGTATTGAACATTGGGTAAACAACAAGACTAATCATGTAGTATTATAATTTAGTACCACTTTTGGAAACTAGCAAGACATTATAATAGTGTTTAATTGTACACAAATAATTATGTTATAAATCATTACTAGAAGCCAAAAAAAACACAAAAAGCCTCATCAAACTCTACTAGTCAACTCCAACACACACTCTTGCACCAACTCCTCTAGCAACTTCCTTTCAATTTCCTTTCTTGTATTAACAATTTCCATTCTCAACCCCTCCACCCACCCCCTACCCACCACCTCTTTCACCACCACCATGCTGCCGCCGACATCCCCCTCCTCCCAATCGCACATTTCCTCCCGCCATAACCATTCCTTCATCTGACCCCACACATGGTCCTCCAGCATAGCTGATGATATTGTCTTGTCAACTATGTTGTTATGGGCTCCACTGTAGGGCCCACGGGCCGATATATCTATCAAAGCCTCGTTTACACAGTCAAACACGAGTTTTGATGTTGCCCTGTGATGTCTTAGTTTGGTTTGACCAATTATGGGTTCCTACTCACTTAGGTTCGTGTATTTCTCTCTCAATGATGGGTCTAGTGGGCTTTCAGGCGAATGCCATTTGCCTAAAAACGAATTTGACTCTATTTGGCTGAGACCCGCTACTGATAATAAGGTTTGAACATAGGATAAACATTCTTGCTCTTCTTCCTCTGGATTTAGGGGTGTAGATGAGGGTTTACTATGGTATGGCGTGGCTGACCCTGCATAATCATCCCACGATAAAGTTTGGGCTATGGATCCAATGGGGGGTGATTTATCAATCAGGTTGTATCTCATAGGCTCCATTCCTGCTAATACAACCCAAAAAAACATTAGTTTTGTCTAGTAAATGTTAATTAATGCATGTCATATGAAGATTCAACTAAAAATGAGACAAATAATACATTTTATTTAATCATATTCGGCACGTTAAATATTTATAAATTAGAAAAGTAGATAAACATAATTTTTCATGGCGGCCTAACCCATTCTAGTTCGGGTTAAAAAACACGCTCGACCAGTTACCAGACCCGCCCATTTTCAATGGCTACAATATACAATGAGTAGTCTGAAAATTACCATTTTTATTCAGCCTAAGACTATGATGACAATTTGTTGTGTGGTCATCTTCTTCAAATTGTTGTTCCAAAACCGAAATAGGGCTTGGCTGATCCGGATTCGCAATGTGGTTTCCAGGAAAGTCAGGTTTTGTGAAAGAAAATCCCGCCTGTATAAGCAGTTATTAATCCTTCAGACTATTGACTTCAAATTCATAAAACAGACCCAATATTAAAAAATCCAATAAAACTACAAATAACAACATGCAACTTAAGGAAGAAACAATACCTTAGGTAAAAATAAGCCCTTTTTCAGACCAGAACATGATGCTTCTTCGGTAACCATGTCGCCTATGCATTGAGATCCTTCTGTACCATGTTTTGGGGAAAATCTAGTAGATTGAGGTGCGTCGTTAGACTGCTGGGACTTCTCTTTACTAGATTTCTTATTCTTAGAAAAAAAACTTGAAACTCGGCCCTTTGTATGTGCGTGAAAGGATCGATAACAAACAAAGATTGATCAAACAAGTTAGTTTCAGATGCGGAAACCCTAAAACTATCACAAAATAATAATCAAACAGATTCAAACACACAGATCATCATTTTCAAACGATTTCATTAATAAAACACTTGTTTACACGTTGAATTATGAATACAATCAAGGTTTAAACCGAAAACAAGTTTAACAATAACTAGAGAGAGTTTTCAGAAAGAGGAGGGAATAATAATCATCAAAGTTACATTCAAAAATGAACTTGACCTATTTATAGGCCTGCACATTCGCCCAAACTGTTCATGCGAATGTGCAGGTTCGCCCACATCAACTGGTCGAACCAAGTTCTTCTATAATCTAGTCTTCATTCGCCCAAAACATTCTTCCTTCGCACCTTTTAATCCTCCTTCGCACCTTCTGGTTTGTTCCTTCGCACCTTCGATATCTACAAAACAAAATGTGTTTTACAATCCAAAGCTTTAGTCGCACTTTTGCATCTACAAACTCCCCCTCGACTATTGCTTGGATTGTGTTCGTCGTTGTTCGTCCATCCTTTTGTTCCACAGTCTGATATGTCTTTGAATCATTTGTTCTCTTGTCAACACCGGTTCCTAAAATTGTTTTTGTTTCTTCGTTTTCAGCTCTGGCACCTTTTGCTTCTCCACATACTTTCCCAACTTTTCATCATAGTCACACCCAGCATTGATATCAAACGCAAAGCACATAAATACCACGCGTTGGTACTTTCCTGCTTGCTCAGCATCTTTAGCATCAGAATAGATCGGATTATAGAATAGCATGATGATATCCTCATGTGAACAGTTTATCAACCACATGGGATCAAATATATGCACTTTCTTGTAATTCGTCTCTCCATCCTTCAACACGATCACGGCCTCTGCAATCTTCCAATCATAATACCACCAGATGAAGTCTTTGGCAAAATGTTGCGGAATAGGCATCAAAGGAATCTTTTTCAACACTTGCGGTGGTTTGTATTTCAACGTCACTTTGGGCGTACCAGTTATTAAATCAATATCCTTCTTATGAACAATTCGCTTTGGATATTGTGGTGTAAACAAGTCCCACTTAGTTCGGCTTTCTCGAGTCATCTTCTCAGCAAAATAAGTAATCTGACTATTTGACGCTCCCGTTAAACGGTGACGACAAATGTCTCTGATTGCCCAATAAGGAAGGGTCTTCAAGTGATGAAACTTCTCGAAATACAGAATCCCCTTCTCCCACTTTACTGCGAAACTCCTCAACTCTTTAACAAACTTCCAGGCCAATGCACGACCTTTGAAAATCTTATTGTGAAGTTTGTAAAAGCTGCCTTGAATGTCAGGTTTCGGACGATTATTCTCCTTTTCTTTCAACTTCTTCAACAACTCTTTTAAGCTTTCTGATTGCTCGAACCGTGGCTTGTTATGCCCTTTAAAGATTTCATCTTCAAAGACTTTGCTCTTATCTTTTGCAAGCTTCTCGGCATGGTTTAGCAGTTCGTCTGAGAAAGAAAATCCACAATCTTGATTTGTTCTGAAATATTGTGGATATTCTTCGCTCGTAATATCTTCCATTTCGACTTCCTCGAATGCAGGAACATCACGATCATCCGAATGATTTCCAGCTTCTTTATCAGGAATCTTAGGAATAAAATTATCTGCAAGTAATTCTTCCAACGTCTTGCCCACTTGCTTTGCTAAACCTTCAAGAATTTCTTTCGAAATAGCCGCAGAAACTTCCCCATCCTCAAGATCAGGGTCATCATACTCCAATTCAAATAGTTTATTGTTAGATTCAAATATTTCTGGGAACCTGCTAGTCATGTCGATCGTCCAGACCCGATCAGTGAGCATCTGGCGATACTTGTTCTTATCTTCTTCAGACAATGACTGCAATCTCTCATTCCAGAAAATATCTTCATCATCAACATTCTCACCAGGAGCTTTAGAGCTCGATTCACCGCCCTTATCTGAATCACGTTTCTCGTAAGTAAACTTATCAACATCATCATCATCGTCATCACTACTATCATCAAATGCATAGCCGTCTCCATCACTCGAACCATCATCCGATCCTCCATCATCCTTATCATCCTTTTTCTTCGTCTTTGTATCGTTACCAGCATCTTCATCTAGTTCATCATCTTCCTCTTCATCAGACAATTCGTAATCAACTAGCTCTTCTTCTCTTTCTTTTTCCACTTCACCAGCTTGAAGTTGAGGAGCTTGAGAGTACAAGTTCTTTATCAGATCATCCATATGCTTGTTACTCTTTTTCAGCTGTTTGTTCTCCTTCTTCAAGACTATGATCCTTCTGGTGTTACGTTGCTCATGTTTCAGCAACTTCTTGTTTTCTCTCTTCAATTTCTTGATTGTCTTCTTCAAGGTCTCATTATCATCTGCCGATGTGACTACGACTTCTAACATCTTCTTGTCATTAGACTTTAACTGCTCAATCTCCGTCTGTTGTTTGTTAATCAGATTCATCATCTCAGCAAATCTCTGATTCACAGCAGTCATGATGTCACTGTCCACCGATACTTTTGTCTTCTTTGGTGGTTCAACAGCGTCAGGCAGTTTACCTTTTCTGATTTTCTTTAGCACATTATCCAATGCTTCATTCACATCATCCATTGGAATTTCTTCAGTTTGTGGTGTGCTAGATGTTGTTGCAGTCTTCTGTTTCTTTTGAATTGGTGCGGTAACCGGTGATTTAGAACTTGTAGCTGGCGGCAGTTTCTTACCAGCAATCAACGATTCTATCTCTTTCTTCCTCTTTATACTCGGCTTCTCCTGTTTCTTCTTCTCTTTTCTAACAGCTTGCACAGGAGAACCAACCAACGTCTCTTCAGCATTAAAACCCAAATCTTCTACATCAACGGGAATAGGACTTTTGTTCCCTTGATCTTCTTCTCTTTGGCTAGCAGACGCACCAGCCTCAGTGGCCTTGGGCAAGGTGGTCTCTATAGTTTCAGCATCAGAATTCCATTGTTCTTCCTCTATCGTTTCTTCTGAATCAATGGAAACTTCATCAACAATGTGTAAACCCTTTTTCGCCATCCTCTTATTTCTTCCTTGAGTACTTTTCTTCTTCTCTGGTTCAGAAACCTCAATCCTTATCTCTGGTTTCTTTGTCTTACCACTCTTAGCGCCTACATTCACAACTTGTCTCTTGCGCTTAGCGTCAGGATCAACATGATGTAAAGGATTATCAGCATCAGAATCACTATTCTCATTCCTTACAAGCCCCTCACCCGGATCTTTATAATCCACCCTAGCTAAGTGTCCAAACAAACGTCTAACTGGAGGACGTTCTTCAACAGACAAACCCTTATAAGCTTTCATTCTAGCTAGTGTGTTCAACGACATGTGTTCCTGAACAACAATGTGTTTAGCATCTCTCTTCAGCTCTTTGTACTTGTGATCGAATATCATTTGAAGAAAACGAGGATATAATAGAAACTTTAGGTTCCTCGTTCCATTCACGGGCTCCAGTAAGTGAGACATCAGCATGCCAGAGACATTGAACGATTTGTTCAATACTAAAGCAACCATCATCGAACTGATGCTCTTCCTCATCAAGTCATAACCTCCCGCAGCAGATCCGAAAACGTGAATTAAAACATGTGCCAGATACTTGAATTGTGGGCACAGTTTTCCTTTATGCAACGAACCGTCAGTGATAGGTCCGTTGTACTTCATCCTGAGAAAGCACTTTCTTTGATCCATGAATGTAAACTCCTTTGGATCTTTCGGATCATCATCCAGATTCAGTGCTTCTCTTAAATCTTCTTCGCACACAATCACTCGTTGTCCCTGAATTTTGCTTGTCAAGAAAGATTCGCACTTCCAGAAATCTAGTTTAGCATTAGACCAGAATTCCTGTATCATATCTCGGTAGATCACTGTCGGCGTAGCAATGGCATCTATTACTCTGCTTCGCTTCAAAAACTCAATAATGCCGACAAATTCTGTGTGCTTCTTCGCATCGCCAAGATATGCGCAACAGTTGTGCGCATTCTCAAAATCAAGCTGCTTAGCAGGCTGTGATGAGGATCCTGCTTGTTCTGTAGTCTTCTGCTGTTCAGACATTGTTAGATCTGCAAAACAAACAAACACACAAGTTAAAAATTGACAAAATATCAAAATTGAAAATTTTTGGTCAAAAACTCCTCCTTCGCCCAAACGGGGGTACGAAGGAGTCTTTGTAAAGGTTCGAATGAGAAATGAATGGTACGAATGTGTTCGTTTTGATAAAAAGTTTCATTCGCCCATCTTATTCTCTTTCGCCCATTTCATTTTCTTCCTTCGCCCATTCGAACTGGTCGAAGGAAGCAGTTCATAAAATTTGAAAAATCAATTTTGAAATCTAGTCACTCTGAACATGTCCATTTGATTGTATTGAGGCCTAATCATGCCGATAAACATTCCTAGACTAACAGTTTTAACAATTATACATTGTGTTTGTGTTTTCACCCAAAAACTAGGGTTTAAACATTGTTTGAACAATCAGAACTGTTTTAAACTCTGTTTTTGATTATTTCTCCCCCTAAGACACACACACAATGAACCCTACACATCAATTGTGATTATTATGATGAATAGAAACTATTTTAAACACTTAGGGCTTGTAAAGTAAAACAGAGATTAAGAGCCTGAATCCATGTTAATAACCTGTAAAATTGATAGCAAAAGGATCAGTGTGAATGTACGAACAAAATGAGATGATTTAAAATGAACGAGCAACAAGGTGAGTTTACAATCAAAAATCTGGAAAAAAATATGAATGAGGTTCGAATGAGAAGAGGGGTATATATAGGCCTGTCCCTTCGCCCGTTTTGATCATACGAAGGAGAAACTTTTCTCTCCTTCGACCCTATTGAAAGGGTTCGAATGAGATAAAAGGGTTCGAATGAGATAATTATCATGAACACTCTCCTTCGCCCATCAAAGCATACGAATGAACAAAGAAAAATCCCACATTCGACCAAACGAATGGGCGAATGAGAATTGGGATTTTTGAAAATTTTCCAAATCTCAAAAAACGAGTCCCGGTTCAATTATTTTCCAACTTTTAAGCATCCAACTTTCATGTTTTCACATTTTAAAAGTTACAAAGCTCAAATGGTGTATCCAGGTTTAGAAAATCGACATCAACCACCATCAGTTATCAAAAATAAGATGAAAATGAAAAATCTTTTTGGATTTTCTAAAGTTTATGCTAAAACACACCTAAAATCTTTTTGAGTTTTGTAATTTTTGACGAGAAAATAAAATGCAGAAATGTAAATGAAAAACTGTAAATATTTTTGTGATTTCCGGTAAAGGGATCATATCAGTTTTTGAGAAATCTGATCACACCGTTGATCTTTTTGAAATTATTATCATTAAAGACAATGTGTGATCTGGCAACTGTTGATATTGTGATCCACATAAACTCACATGCAGACTTTTGTGCAGTGCTTTATACTGATACTGATATTTATAGTATAAACACAATTGTCTGTGGTTCCCACGCACACGACATACTCCCGTATCAAGAAGTAAATGCACAAAGACTCATTGTAAAGCGTGATTATGCTTTCGTCGTCTGTAATTGTACAAGATATAATGCATAGAGGTATACAGGTCAGCAAATTAATGCAGCAAAGTAACATATGCACTATACCAGGTTGAGGACGGATATTAATCATGATTTGCATCAATGATCAATACGATGTAATAGATAATCTTTGATTATCATATAACATGGAAAGTTCCTCAATTCGGTAACTTTAGGATTTGGCATATAGCTCTTTTATAAAGACACCCTGTCTGATCTAGGTCCGTAATGACTTACAGCAGAAGATCAGAGAGGCTATCCCCAGACAACTAATAACATAACGACCCTAAACCTCCGAGTTTTGTACAGATACCCTATCAAACGAAACTACGGTACTAAGACCATATGCCCATGAGGAGTTCATCCACACAACAAATCGTTTGATATGTATGTATCAGGCACGCAATATTAGGTCTACGGAGCCTATCAGCACATCGCACAGACTCAGACACACGCCCTATATAGCATTACATTATTTAGAATGTGTCAGATCCCTACTGATGTACTATCATTTCCCTTTATACTCCAGGAAATCATTTTAGAATTTTCTGATTTTTTATAGATTTTCGAATTTACTGTTCCCAAGGATAAGCTGGAGCATTTCAAATATGTGACTGCCCAGATATCGTTTGTTCACAGAAATCTGACGGCATTAATCTAAGGGAAGAAGATATAGCAGTCAGCAAAGAAATTTTTCAATTTTTATGGTTTTTGAAATTTTTCAATGTTTTTGGTTTTTCGAAATTTTTCTGGAAAACAGTAAACATGTAAACTAAAAAGTGATAGACTGAGGTGGTGATCAGTCCTGTTTTTCTTTAATACCATTTGCTTTCAAAAGATAATCAAATCTGGATTTATCAAAAGCTTTGGTAAAAAGATCTGCGCGTTGATAATCAGTGTGGATTTTGACCATATCGATCAACTCTTTAGCATAACAATCACGGATAAAATGATATTTAATCCGGATATGTTTAGCCTTTGAGTGATTTACTAAGTCTTTTGTTAATGCGATTGCGGCTTCATTATCGCAGTAAATAGGGGTTTTAAGAAATTGCAAACCGTAATCCACCATCTGCTGTTGGATCCAAAGAACCTGTGAGCAGCAGCTCGATGCTGAAACGTATTCTGCTTCACATGTGGATAGTGCAACTGCGGTTTGTTTCTTGCATTGCTAGGTAACGAGCCTGCTCCCCATAAACTGACATCCAGCTGTTGTGGATTTGCTGTCTTTGTCACAACCGCCCCAATCTGCATCACTAAAAGCGATTAGGTCAAAATTATCATCATGAGGGTACCAATGTCCTTTCAATGGACAACCCTTCAGATATCTAAGGATACGCTTGACAGCTGCAAGATGACTCTGTTTCGGCTTCGATTGATATCGCGCACAAAGACATGTCGCAAACATTATATCAGGTCTTGACGCTGTGAGATACATCAGAGATCCGACGATTGCTCTGTATGTAAATGGATCAGTCAGCTCCCCCTTAAGGTCAACTCCAATCCAGTGATTGGGCTGTATCGGTGTATCCATCGGCTTCGAATCATCCATCTGGAATCGGCTCAAGATTTCAGAAACGTATTTCGTCTGGTGAATAAAGATCCCGTTGGTCTTTCCTCCACCTGCAAACCGAGGAAAAACTGCATTTCTCCCATAGCGCTCATTTCGAACTTTTCCTGCATAACATGTTCAAATTCCCTGCACAGAAGTTCGTTAGTAGACCCGAATATAATATCATCAACATAAATTTGTACTAGAAGAAAATCATCTCCTGCTCGTTTCGTGAACAGTGTGCAGTCTACCAATCCGCGTTTGAATCCTTTCGAGAGAAGATACGTGCTCAGCTCCTCATACCATTGTCTCGGAGCCTGGTGTAACCCGTAGAGAGCTTTGTTTAACACATAAACCTTATCCCGGTGAATAGGGTCCTCAAAGCCTGGCGGTTGACCTACGTAAACTTCCTCTTTGACCACACCGTAAAGAAATGCGCTCTTTACATCCATCTGATACACCTTAAATTTCTTCCATGATGCAAACGCGAGGAACATTGTGATAGCTTCCAAGCGTGCAACCGGTGCATAGATTTCATTATAGTCAATTCCTTCAACCTGATGAAAACCTTGAACAACCAAACGAGCTTTGTTGCGCACTATGACTCCTCTGTCATCCTTCTTGCATTTAAACACCCATTTGGTACTAATTTTCTTTCTTCCAGGGGCAAATCTGTTAGGGTCCATACACCAAGTTTCTGGAATTGTAATAACTCCTCCTGCATTGCTTCCACCCAGGCGTCATCCAAAAGAGCATCCTTGTATGTCCGCGGCTCGACCTGCGAAACATAACAAGCAAATGACCAGTCATTCTGAAAACCAGATTTCTGAATTTTGGCATATAAAGCAAGGTTGCCAATGTTTTCTGGTGCTTGAGCATTCTTCAACTGCCCTCTTGTCATCACACTGCTTCCAGGATCACCAATAACCTGTTCAAGCGGGTGTATCTGATGTATCCGAGATTCCGGATAATCAGGTACTTGTACTCCCGTTTGAGTTGTCAAATTCTCTGTAGAAACCAGATCATTACCCACATTCGATGTTGAAGCATCAGTATTAGATGGGTTCACTGGTGGTGTCACTGTAGCGTTATCCAGAATAGCTTCACTTATTGCATCATCGTCTTCATATTCTGATTCGGATGAATTAAGCGATGTAGAAGCCTCTTGGAACACCTCTTCTTCCAATACAGGAGCAGTGGTATCATTAGAAGCTGATTGGGGGTTTACCGTGATCGGACGCACTAACGGTGAAGTTACGGCGTTTTCGACCTCGTAGTATAAGCGAAGTACAGCTTCTTCAACCATGCTATCTAGATTGAATGATTCAAAGAAGTCTTTGTAATCAAACATCCAATCTGGTCCTCCACCCTGTACATTTTGTGTATATCTTTGAACTTCGACATTAGTCCACTCCTCGACTTTTCTAGTTCTTTTGTTGAATACCCGTTTTAATGGGGTTGCATATCCAACAAAATAACCTTCTTCAGCCTTTGGTGCAAACTTTTCCGAAGGATTCAGCATTGTACACGGGGCACCAAATGGTTCTAGATACTCCAGATTCGGCTTGCGTCGGTTCAACAGCTCATAAGAAGTCTTTCCAAACTTCTTCACTGTCAACACACGGTTAAGAGTATAACATATCGCGTAAATAGCTT
The DNA here is from genome assembly GCA_030844895.1 of Ambrosia x helenae. Taxonomy (NCBI): domain Eukaryota; kingdom Viridiplantae; phylum Streptophyta; class Magnoliopsida; order Asterales; family Asteraceae; genus Ambrosia; species Ambrosia x helenae. Next base: position 6,414,678 of record CM061230.1, on the reverse strand, counting down.
CGTTCCAGAACATGACCGGAAGATTTGAATCCGCAAGCATAGTTCTCGCCGTCTCTATAAGAGTCCTGTTCTTTCTCTCTGCGACACCGTTCTGCTGGGGTGTATACGGAGCGCTATATTCATGATGAATTCCTTTGTTCGCACAAAGATCCTCCATCTGAGCATTTTTGAACTCCGTCCCATTGTCACTCCGGATTCTTTTGATCTTCAGACCATATATATTCTCCAGACGTGTAAACAGAACCTTCAAGTTATCAAAAGTGTCGCTTTTCTGATGCAAACACATTACCCATGAAAATCTTGAATAATCATTTGTCACCACAAGACAGTATAACTCCCCGGCATGACTTTTACGTCTGACTGGACCGAATAAATCCATATGCAAACGTTCAAGTGGCAGCTCAACAGAATTAACTTTCTTTGGTCTATGGGATTGTTTGTGCTGCTTTCCCTTCTTGCAACTGATACACTTGTCATTCAGATGGAAGTGTTTGACATTAACTCCCGTGACAAGTTCATTCTTCACAAGCTGATTCATCTTTCGCAAATGGATGTGTCCCATTCTCCTGTGCCACATAATGGATTCTTTTTCTGTAGCCTTGGAGAGGAAACACGTGACTTGGTCATGGGTGGTCATTGCTTTAGACATGTCGAGAATATACAAGTTGTTAACTCTCGGTGCCTTCAGCATCACCCATTCTTTCGGTAGCTCAAACCCAGGTTTCAAGATGTAACAGGATTTGTCATCAAAATACACAGAAAATTGTTTATCACAAATTTGACTAACACTGAGCAAATTATAGTCTATCTGTTTCACATAAGAAATCCGCTCAAATGTTACGACCCCATTGCTTACACTACCCTCCATAGTAGTGTAGCCTCCCTTATTACCAGCAAATGCCACATAACCTCCGTTAATGTTTTTGATGTCAAAGAGTAGCGTGAGGTCCCCTGTCATGTGACCAGAAGCTCCACTGTCAACAATCCATAGGCTGCTAACAGGGCCAGCTGGAGCTCTGATGTGTGAAATGTGTAGTAAATAAATCAGTCAAGTTTTAAAAATGGAAAAACCTACAAAACCACACACTAACGGCAAGTGTACCGGTCGCAGTGTAGCAGAGCAAGTAAGTCCGGAATATCGAACCGTGGACACAATATGGCGACTCTCGGTACTAAACCTTCGTCGACTCCTAGCCTAATAATTTGGATTTTTGAGAATTAATTTTAAACTAAATGCAAATAAAATAAAAACAATTAAAGTAAATAACACAGACGAAAACAGGGAGCTAAGAACACTGGATCGAACTCAGATAATGTGGAAGGCAACTACCTAGGTCTAGAATCCTACCCGCAAACTCACAACTCTCGGAATCGAATAATGGATTGGCTACCAGGTTTTCTAAAGATACGCCCGACCCAGGAAACCCCTAAAGCATGCTAGATCACCTCCCGGTCTCACTAACACCTCTCAGAAAATCCTAAGGGACGTGTAAATCACTGGTTACTAGTTCGAATCACCTCCCGGTCTCACCTCACTAGAGAATGCTAAGGTACTCGAAAGACTCGCTCACCTCCCGGTCTCGCTTGTCACAACACACCCAAAAATGTGAAGGAGTAATCTAATTGGTTTGGAAATAATTCGGAATTACAAGAATCTAAAGACACACTAGGCAAGGATCACCTCCCGGTCTCACCTCTACCCGATACCTAAAGATCTAGACAACCCGACACCCTATCACCTCCCGGTCTCAAGGAATGGCAGAATACCTAAGTCCTCTAAACTCTCAAATCAAGTTCCTATGGAATTAGACGTCAAAAACCATAAACTAGTCACAAGCACAAAGCAGGCAACCTAACATGCATCTATAACTGAAAGACATTCAACAAGACACATGTGGAACTATCAAAGATAATAAATTAGACTTAAATACGCATACGCATCATAGCCAAACACAATTAAATCTTTACCAAAACATAAGCCAATTATATAATTAAACGAATCCGAAAGTGATAAAAATGCTAAGTATTCATCATACCGACCTAGGTAGCCTAAATGTTTAGCTATTCATAACGACGGAACAAGATAAAGACATAGGTTCAAAATAATATATAGTCATGGCCTAAATATTTATAAACACAGAGTAAATAAATATAAACCAAGAAATTATTATAACCAAACTCGTAGCTTCAATCTTGACCCGTGCCTTGCTGGCCTTCAATTAAGCTCTAACCTTCAAATAAGCTTGATGTCGTGGCCTTACTGTTTCGATGATATTATCTTTGGCCGATGATTGTTTTTCTCACCAATAAAGTGCTAGATGATAAATATGGCCGCTTCTTGTGTCTTCCCCTTAATATTTTCCGATCATAATATTCCCATCCTAATCTTAATTGTGATGCGCCACCTCTGTTCTTTTCTTTTTATTCGATAATCAGTGCCTCCCAATTCCTTTTAGGTTTTTTTTTGTTTTTTTCTTGGGCTTTTTACTCCACATGGACTTAAGTCCATTTTTATTTATTATTATTATTATTATTATTATTATTATTATTATTATTATTATTATAATAGATAGTATTATACTCGGTGCTCTAGACTCGGGTGTTCTTGGCTTGACCAAAGTTTCTCGTCTACGCTTCAACATCCATAACCACCGGCTCTCAAGTGTTGGTGTCTCGATTAAAATTCATTCGTTTTGAGCTCATTCTCTCCAAACACCTATAAAATAATAAAATAAATAAATAAATAATAAAACTGACACGAAACGAATACAAACTTGACCAAATAATATACAAAATACATAGGAAATTAGATGTGTTTTGCAACACATCAAACATCCCCACACTTAAACCTTTTTCGTCCCTGAAAAAGACTGCAATGGAATCATAATTAGGACTCTCAGTTTCAAAAACTTTTAGGTTCATTAATTAAGATCTAATAACGCATCAACTAAAACTGCCGGTATTGTTGTCCACCTAAACCCAACCACTAGCTAATCAGGCCCCCATCATGTAAAGCAATTAAGTTCATATTATTACAATCAATCTATGGGTCTCACACTCAAGATATCCAGCTTCACCTAATCCCACCTCAAGCTTTCGAAGCAAAGGTTAAACCATATAGATTTACCAACCACTGCAAACTAAACTCCCTAATGTATTATGAATTAAATTTATGATGGATGATGGATGAAGTGTATGAGCTTAGACACATTTGTTTTTTTTTTTTTTTTTCATACATAACCCAGAGGTTGTCTCAATCAGAGTCACCATCCCCAAGAGCGACAGCGTGCGCTTCGGTATATTTTTTTCAACTTGACCTCGAGGGAATTTCGATCAGAGGCTTCAGTTTTTTTTTTATTTTTTTTTTTTTGGTCTAGCTCAATTGATGGACATGTGGATTATTTTTTTTGGGCGCCACTTTTCACCGGATTTATTCTCATAAAAAGGATCAAGTGTGCCATTTAATTAATAATACATATGGGCTTTCAACCTACAGTGGTACCTCTAATTACTATCAGCGGTTTCAGTTCTACCGTTTCTCCTAAGATGAGAACCCACAAGATATCATGATTATTAAGTATATTAAGACAATCTTGGGAACCTTTCAAAGCTAGCTGGGCCTACCGACACATCTTAAGCAAACACGCTTTCAATCTATTTATTTTCTCATATATATAATATTTTGAAAACCAAAAATCCCAATTTTACTATCATTTTCCTTATAAAATGCACAAAAAATCAGGGACATTTTTTTTTTTTAGTTTTTTTCAATTCTTCGATTTTTTTTTTTTTTTGACTCAACCTACAACTAAGCAAAATAAAGACGAGGTCTCCCATCCCCACACTTAGAAAGGCACAATGTCCCCAATGTGCTCCAGGATACAACGTAAACTAAAAATAAAAATGCAAAAATAAAGTAGAAACAAACTAAATATATAACACCAACAAAATAAATGAAACGAACTCCCCTGGAATACGTGGCGATAGCTCACAGAAAGTGTTCCGTCCGTCCATCATCTACAGCCGTATAGCATTTCCTTCGCGGCCATAGTCAGAATCCTGCAAAAATAAACTAAAAAGAAAGTGAAAGTAAAATGACTCAATAACAAGTGAGATGCCTGTTTACAAAAATAATTTTACGATCTACCCCACCCGAATGGAGATTGAGTACGGGCAGGGGAGATCCAGCAATGAAAAGGCCATGGCAATCCCACAAGACTCGACAAACTAAAAAAATAAATAAATAAAGAAGAATGAAAATAAAATAAAATAAAAACATATATGACAAATGATGATACAAAACTCTACACTTGGGTTTTCACCCGTGTGATCCTATTCTTATCAAGCACTCTAACCTGGATCAACGAGGATATCTACACCATCCTCATGAAAATCAATCGTTCTACTTATGTTATCTCTCCCAAGGCATGATCTTTTCCACCTAAATCTAAGATCACCAGAAAATATTCTTAAATGCGAGTGGTGAATCAGGATCCTATCCCCACACTTAGATTTATTCACTACCTCAAGGCTAGATTTAAACAGTGTCTTATTCTCCTCATCTATCTGGTGCTCACTCTCACACTCGGAGGCTAGCAAAATATGAACTGAGGGCTTCTCAACCACCCCCTCGGTACTCTCTACAAACCTAACTACCTCTAATCTATCGGGAGGCTCACCGGCTGCAGAGCCCGGATCATGCTCCACGGGGAATACAGTCTCTATCTCTACCTCCTGCCTCTCTTCTGTTTGGTGCCGCTTATCTAATAAGTCTGCTCCACAGATGTAGTCAATGCACCGGTCGACATGTGACATGAAAGTGTCAAGAAAGCACACAGATTCAACCTGACTACTCATACTCTCCCTAGACCTATTAACATCAAAAGTGATGGAGTCATCCCCTACACGCAGTGTAATCCGACCGTCCGAGACATCTATCAGTGCCCTTGCAGTGCGTAAGAAGGGTCGTCCTAAGATCAACGGCACATGCTCGTCCTCCCGTATATCAAGTACGACAAAATCAACGGGAAACACAAAGCTCTCCACCCTTACTAGCAAATTCTCTAGAATGCCCATAGGGTACTTAACAGATTTATCAGCCAACTTTAAGCACATCCTAGTTGGATTCAACTCCCCAAGATCTAATCTCTTAAACATAGAATAGGGCATGAGATTAATGCTAGCACCTAAATCAGCGAGGGCGTTCCTAACTGTCAAACCACCTATCTGACAAGGGATAGTGAAACTCCCAGGATCGGTCATCTTCTCCGGTAGTTTATTAAGAACAACAGCCGAACACTCCTCACTCAGAGTGACGTGGGAAAGCTCTTTCAACTTCTCCTTACGGGACAGCATCTCCCTCAAGAACTTCCCATACTTAGGCATATCTCTACGAACATCAATGAATGGCCTATATTGCTCTAAGTTCTCACTCTTATTCAACCTACCAGGATAGGGTGGTACTGGTTCATAAGGGGCAGGTGGAACATAAACCTTTTTGGGCTCCCCCTCAGACTGTTTCTCCTTCAACCTACTTTTGGGCTGTGCGGTACTTGCTGGGTGTAGCCTAGTAGGGTGCACCTTGCCCAGAGACTCTACCCTAATCTCCTCATCGACACTCTCCTCTTCAACTACCTCACTCTCTCTCGACACCGGGTGATCAACTCTCGTGCTCTTCCCACTTTCGGTGAACACCGCATTCACCTGAACATCTGTCGAATTCCTGGTCATCTTACCAACTAACTCTCCTATGACCCTCTCTAAACTCTGGAGCGTGGACCCTTGATTCCTAAATAGTAGCTCAAATTCCTGATTTTTCTTTTGCTGCTCCTGATAACGGGTCTCACGCTGCATCACTATGGTCTCTAGGAGTTTATTCGTCCTAGCCTGATTCTCCTCACTTTTCTTTATTAACTCACTAATCTCAGACTTAGGATCTCCTATACCCTGCCATCCAGAGTTGTAACTTTGGACATAGTTCAACTCCTCACTAGGACCTACGTGGCAATCTATGGTCTCATGACCCCCTCTACAAATCTCACACTTAGCACTAATCTTAACCTGAATGTCCTTCATGACCTTAGCTAAAGATTCTACCTGGGCGGCTAGTGCAATGCTACTCTCAACAGAATGGATACCCTTAGGGGCAGCAGTAACGCCCCCAGATCCAGGCTCGATGTAGGTGCTAGTGGCTAGGTCCTCTATCATCTCAAGGCATTCAACAGCGGTTTTGGTTTTCATCATGTTACCGCCTGCTGTAGAGTCAAGAAGTCTTTTGGTCGCGTCAGAAACTCCAGTATAGAATTTCTCCACGACTCTCCAGTCCTCAAGACCATGATGAGGGCACTTATTCAAAAGTGCCTTGAATCTATCCCATGTCTCATAGAAGGACTCCCCTCGCTGCTCAGTAAAGGCATAGATTAGATTTTTAAGACGAGCGGTTTTAGCAGGGGGGAAATACTTCTGCAGGAATTTCGTCTTAAGATCAGTCCAAGAGGTGATGGCTCCCTGTGGGAGGGAGTCCAGCCATGTGAGGGCCTGATCAGTAAGTGAGAACGGGAATAGACGCAAACAAATGGCATCATCAGTGGCACCATTAAGCTGGAAGGTGCTACAGACTCTACTAAATCTAGTTAAATGGCCATATGGGTCTTCATCACGCATGCCGTGAAACTGAACTGAATGAGATATGGTGTTGATCAGAGTGGGTTCAATGGTCCAGTTGTTCGACTCAACAGTGGGTAGTGTAATACTGGACCGGATGTGAGTGGGTGTAATGCTGATGTGTTCAGCAACAGTCCTACGTGCAGCCATTTCTATGTGATCTATCTAGTGGGCAAAATGTTCTATGACTGCAACGAAGTACTTCCTATGTACACAGAGAGACTAAAACTATACTAGAATAAGAAAAACAAATAGCAAATAAACAAAAATAAAATTTTTTTCTTTTTTTTTTTAAATTAAAAATAAAAATCTACCAAACTACGAAAGCAATAAAATGACTAGATCCCCGACTCGGGTCGTCCTCGAAAGCGCACTGTGTCCCCGGCAACGGCGCCAAAAACTTGATGTGTGAAATGTGTAGTAAATAAATCAGTCAAGTTTTAAAAATGGAAAAACCTACAAAACCACACACTAACGGCAAGTGTACCGGTCGCAGTGTAGCAGAGCAAGTAAGTCCGGAATATCGAACCGTGGACACAATATGGCGACTCTCGGTACTAAACCTTCGTCGACTCCTAGCCTAATAATTTGGATTTTTGAGAATTAATTTTAAACTAAATGCAAATAAAATAAAAACAATTAAAGTAAATAACACAGACGAAAACAGGGAGCTAAGAACACTGGATCGAACTCAGATAATGTGGAAGGCAACTACCTAGGTCTAGAATCCTACCCGCAAACTCACAACTCTCGGAATCGAATAATGGATTGGCTACCAGGTTTTCTAAAGATACGCCCGACCCAGGAAACCCCTAAAGCATGCTAGATCACCTCCCGGTCTCACTAACACCTCTCAGAAAATCCTAAGGGACGTGTAAATCACTGGTTACTAGTTCGAATCACCTCCCGGTCTCACCTCACTAGAGAATGCTAAGGTACTCGAAAGACTCGCTCACCTCCCGGTCTCGCTTGTCACAACACACCCAAAAATGTGAAGGAGTAATCTAATTGGTTTGGAAATAATTCGGAATTACAAGAATCTAAAGACACACTAGGCAAGGATCACCTCCCGGTCTCACCTCTACCCGATACCTAAAGATCTAGACAACCCGACACCCTATCACCTCCCGGTCTCAAGGAATGGCAGAATACCTAAGTCCTCTAAACTCTCAAATCAAGTTCCTATGGAATTAGACGTCAAAAACCATAAACTAGTCACAAGCACAAAGCAGGCAACCTAACATGCATCTATAACTGAAAGACATTCAACAAGACACATGTGGAACTATCAAAGATAATAAATTAGACTTAAATACGCATACGCATCATAGCCAAACACAATTAAATCTTTACCAAAACATAGGGTTAGGATCAAATACACAGTGAAAGAAAAATAGGAAGTCGTAGGAAGGGTATCAAACGGACTCCGATTGAGCTCATTCAAGCGGCATTGGAATCGTCTTATCGAACCCTACGACGTTAGTTTTTAGGTCTTCGTTTTTTGGGGTTTTAACTTGTAGTTTTTTAGAATATGCGTTATATCATTGTGTCTTTTATGTACCATTGTGTCTTTTTCTTATTTTCATCATTGTGTCATTTTTTCAATTCATTGTGTCTTTTTTATTCAATATTGTGTTATATTTTTTAGCACTGTGTTATATTTTGTGGTTCATTGTGTCATATTTCATGATATATTGTGTTTTTTGTATCCTTCTCACCCTTCTCATTTTTTGTAGCCTTTGTAGAATAACCCAACCCCCAAAACATAAGCCAATTATATAATTAAACGAATCCGAAAGTGATAAAAATGCTAAGTATTCATCATACCGACCTAGGTAGCCTAAATGTTTAGCTATTCATAACGACGGAACAAGATAAAGACATAGGTTCAAAATAATATATAGTCATGGCCTAAATATTTATAAACACAGAGTAAATAAATATAAACCAAGAAATTATTATAACCAAACTCGTAGCTTCAATCTTGACCCGTGCCTTGCTGGCCTTCAATTAAGCTCTAACCTTCAAATAAGCTTGATGTCGTGGCCTTACTGTTTCGATGATATTATCTTTGGCCGATGATTGTTTTTCTCACCAATAAAGTGCTAGATGATAAATATGGCCGCTTCTTGTGTCTTCCCCTTAATATTTTCCGATCATAATATTCCCATCCTAATCTTAATTGTGATGCGCCACCTCTGTTCTTTTCTTTTTATTCGATAATCAGTGCCTCCCAATTCCTTTTAGGTTTTTTTTTTTGTTTTTTTCTTGGGCTTTTTACTCCACATGGACTTAAGTCCATTTTTATTTATTATTATTATTATTATTATTATTATTATTATTATTATTATTATTATTATTATTATTATTATTATTATTATTATTATTATTATTATAGATAGTATTATACTCGGTGCTCTAGACTCGGGTGTTCTTGGCTTGACCAAAGTTTCTCGTCTACGCTTCAACATCCATAACCACCGGCTCTCAAGTGTTGGTGTCTCGATTAAAATTCATTCGTTTTGAGCTCATTCTCTCCAAACACCTATAAAATAATAAAATAAATAAATAAATAATAAAACTGACACGAAACGAATACAAACTTGACCAAATAATATACAAAATACATAGGAAATTAGATGTGTTTTGCAACACATCAAACATCCCCACACTTAAACCTTTTTCGTCCCTGAAAAAGACTGCAATGGAATCATAATTAGGACTCTCAGTTTCAAAAACTTTTAGGTTCATTAATTAAGATCTAATAACGCATCAACTAAAACTGCCGGTATTGTTGTCCACCTAAACCCAACCACTAGCTAATCAGGCCCCCATCATGTAAAGCAATTAAGTTCATATTATTACAATCAATCTATGGGTCTCACACTCAAGATATCCAGCTTCACCTAATCCCACCTCAAGCTTTCGAAGCAAAGGTTAAACCATATAGATTTACCAACCACTGCAAACTAAACTCCCTAATGTATTATGAATTAAATTTATGATGGATGATGGATGAAGTGTATGAGCTTAGACACATTTGTTTTTTTTTTTTTTTTTTTTTTTTTCATACATAACCCAGAGGTTGTCTCAATCAGAGTCACCATCCCCAAGAGCGACAGCGTGCGCTTCGGTATATTTTTTTCAACTTGACCTCGAGGGAATTTCGATCAGAGGCTTCAGTTTTTTTTTTTTTTTTTTTTTTTGGTCTAGCTCAATTGATGGACATGTGGATTATTTTTTTTGGGCGCCACTTTTCACCGGATTTATTCTCATAAAAAGGATCAAGTGTGCCATTTAATTAATAATACATATGGGCTTTCAACCTACAGTGGTACCTCTAATTACTATCAGCGGTTTCAGTTCTACCGTTTCTCCTAAGATGAGAACCCACAAGATATCATGATTATTAAGTATATTAAGACAATCTTGGGAACCTTTCAAAGCTAGCTGGGCCTACCGACACATCTTAAGCAAACACGCTTTCAATCTATTTATTTTCTCATATATATAATATTTTGAAAACCAAAAATCCCAATTTTACTATCATTTTCCTTATAAAATGCACAAAAAATCAGGGACATTTTTTTTTTTTTAGTTTTTTTCAATTTTTCGATTTTTTTTTTTTTTTTGACTCAACCTACAACTAAGCAAAATAAAGACGAGGTCTCCCATCCCCACACTTAGAAAGGCACAATGTCCCCAATGTGCTCCAGGATACAACGTAAACTAAAAATAAAAATGCAAAAATAAAGTAGAAACAAACTAAATATATAACACCAACAAAATAAATGAAACGAACTCCCCTGGAATACGTGGCGATAGCTCACAGAAAGTGTTCCGTCCGTCCATCATCTACAGCCGTATAGCATTTCCTTCGCGGCCATAGTCAGAATCCTGCAAAAATAAACTAAAAAGAAAGTGAAAGTAAAATGACTCAATAACAAGTGAGATGCCTGTTTACAAAAATAATTTTACGATCTACCCCCACCCGAATGGAGATTGAGTACGGGCAGGGGAGATCCAGCAATGAAAAGGCCATGGCAATCCCACAAGACTCGACAAACTAAAAAAATAAATAAATAAATAAAGAAGAATGAAAATAAAATAAAATAAAAACATATATGACAAATGATGATACAAAACTCTACACTTGGGTTTTCACCCGTGTGATCCTATTCTTATCAAGCACTCTAACCTGGATCAACGAGGATATCTACACCATCCTCATGAAAATCAATCGTTCTACTTATGTTATCTCTCCCAAGGCATGATCTTTTCCACCTAAATCTAAGATCACCAGAAAATATTCTTAAATGCGAGTGGTGAATCAGGATCCTATCCCCACACTTAGATTTATTCACTACCTCAAGGCTAGATTTAAACAGTGTCTTATTCTCCTCATCTATCTGGTGCTCACTCTCACACTCGGAGGCTAGCAAAATATGAACTGAGGGCTTCTCAACCACCCCCTCGGTACTCTCTACAAACCTAACTACCTCTAATCTATCGGGAGGCTCACCGGCTGCAGAGCCCGGATCATGCTCCACGGGGAATACAGTCTCTATCTCTACCTCCTGCCTCTCTTCTGTTTGGTGCCGCTTATCTAATAAGTCTGCTCCACAGATGTAGTCAATGCACCGGTCGACATGTGACATGAAAGTGTCAAGAAAGCACACAGATTCAACCTGACTACTCATACTCTCCCTAGACCTATTAACATCAAAAGTGATGGAGTCATCCCCTACACGCAGTGTAATCCGACCGTCCGAGACATCTATCAGTGCCCTTGCAGTGCGTAAGAAGGGTCGTCCTAAGATCAACGGCACATGCTCGTCCTCCCGTATATCAAGTACGACAAAATCAACGGGAAACACAAAGCTCTCCACCCTTACTAGCAAATTCTCTAGAATGCCCATAGGGTACTTAACAGATTTATCAGCCAACTTTAAGCACATCCTAGTTGGATTCAACTCCCCAAGATCTAATCTCTTAAACATAGAATAGGGCATGAGATTAATGCTAGCACCTAAATCAGCGAGGGCGTTCCTAACTGTCAAACCACCTATCTGACAAGGGATAGTGAAACTCCCAGGATCGGTCATCTTCTCCGGTAGTTTATTAAGAACAACAGCCGAACACTCCTCACTCAGAGTGACGTGGGAAAGCTCTTTCAACTTCTCCTTACGGGACAGCATCTCCCTCAAGAACTTCCCATACTTAGGCATATCTCTACGAACATCAATGAATGGCCTATATTGCTCTAAGTTCTCACTCTTATTCAACCTACCAGGATAGGGTGGTACTGGTTCATAAGGGGCAGGTGGAACATAAACCTTTTTGGGCTCCCCCTCAGACTGTTTCTCCTTCAACCTACTTTTGGGCTGTGCGGTACTTGCTGGGTGTAGCCTAGTAGGGTGCACCTTGCCCAGAGACTCTACCCTAATCTCCTCATCGACACTCTCCTCTTCAACTACCTCACTCTCTCTCGACACCGGGTGATCAACTCTCGTGCTCTTCCCACTTTCGGTGAACACCGCATTCACCTGAACATCTGTCGAATTCCTGGTCATCTTACCAACTAACTCTCCTATGACCCTCTCTAAACTCTGGAGCGTGGACCCTTGATTCCTAAATAGTAGCTCAAATTCCTGATTTTTCTTTTGCTGCTCCTGATAACGGGTCTCACGCTGCATCACTATGGTCTCTAGGAGTTTATTCGTCCTAGCCTGATTCTCCTCACTTTTCTTTATTAACTCACTAATCTCAGACTTAGGATCTCCTATACCCTGCCATCCAGAGTTGTAACTTTGGACATAGTTCAACTCCTCACTAGGACCTACGTGGCAATCTATGGTCTCATGACCCCCTCTACAAATCTCACACTTAGCACTAATCTTAACCTGAATGTCCTTCATGACCTTAGCTAAAGATTCTACCTGGGCGGCTAGTGCAATGCTACTCTCAACAGAATGGATACCCTTAGGGGCAGCAGTAACGCCCCCAGAGCCAGGCTCGATGTAGGTGCTAGTGGCTAGGTCCTCTATCATCTCAAGGCATTCAACAGCGGTTTTGGTTTTCATCATGTTACCGCCTGCTGTAGAGTCAAGAAGTCTTTTGGTCGCGTCAGAAACTCCAGTATAGAATTTCTCCACGACTCTCCAGTCCTCAAGACCATGATGAGGGCACTTATTCAAAAGTGCCTTGAATCTATCCCATGTCTCATAGAAGGACTCCCCTCGCTGCTCAGTAAAGGCATAGATTAGATTTTTAAGACGAGCGGTTTTAGCAGGGGGGAAATACTTCTGCAGGAATTTCGTCTTAAGATCAGTCCAAGAGGTGATGGCTCCCTGTGGGAGGGAGTCCAGCCATGTGAGGGCCTGATCAGTAAGTGAGAACGGGAATAGACGCAAACAAATGGCATCATCAGTGGCACCATTAAGCTGGAAGGTGCTACAGACTCTACTAAATCTAGTTAAATGGCCATATGGGTCTTCATCACGCATGCCGTGAAACTGAACTGAATGAGATATGGTGTTGATCAGAGTGGGTTCAATGGTCCAGTTGTTCGACTCAACAGTGGGTAGTGTAATACTGGACCGGATGTGAGTGGGTGTAATGCTGATGTGTTCAGCAACAGTCATACGTGCAGCCATTTCTATGTGATCTATCTAGTGGGCAAAATGTTCTATGACTGCAACGAAGTACTTCCTATGTACACAGAGAGACTAAAACTATACTAGAATAAGAAAAACAAATAGCAAATAAACAAAAATAAAATTTTTTTCTTTTTTTTTTTAAATTAAAAATAAAAATCTACCAAACTACGAAAGCAATAAAATGACTAGATCCCCGACTCGGGTCGTCCTCGAAAGCGCACTGTGTCCCCGGCAACGGCGCCAAAAACTTGATGTGTGAAATGTGTAGTAAATAAATCAGTCAAGTTTTAAAAATGGAAAAACCTACAAAACCACACACTAACGGCAAGTGTACCGGTCGCAGTGTAGCAGAGCAAGTAAGTCCGGAATATCGAACCGTGGACACAATATGGCGACTCTCGGTACTAAACCTTCGTCGACTCCTAGCCTAATAATTTGGATTTTTGAGAATTAATTTTAAACTAAATGCAAATAAAATAAAAACAATTAAAGTAAATAACACAGACGAAAACAGGGAGCTAAGAACACTGGATCGAACTCAGATAATGTGGAAGGCAACTACCTAGGTCTAGAATCCTACCCGCAAACTCACAACTCTCGGAATCGAATAATGGATTGGCTACCAGGTTTTCTAAAGATACGCCCGACCCAGGAAACCCCTAAAGCATGCTAGATCACCTCCCGGTCTCACTAACACCTCTCAGAAAATCCTAAGGGACGTGTAAATCACTGGTTACTAGTTCGAATCACCTCCCGGTCTCACCTCACTAGAGAATGCTAAGGTACTCGAAAGACTCGCTCACCTCCCGGTCTCGCTTGTCACAACACACCCAAAAATGTGAAGGAGTAATCTAATTGGTTTGGAAATAATTCGGAATTACAAGAATCTAAAGACACACTAGGCAAGGATCACCTCCCGGTCTCACCTCTACCCGATACCTAAAGATCTAGACAACCCGACACCCTATCACCTCCCGGTCTCAAGGAATGGCAGAATACCTAAGTCCTCTAAACTCTCAAATCAAGTTCCTATGGAATTAGACGTCAAAAACCATAAACTAGTCACAAGCACAAAGCAGGCAACCTAACATGCATCTATAACTGAAAGACATTCAACAAGACACATGTGGAACTATCAAAGATAATAAATTAGACTTAAATACGCATACGCATCATAGCCAAACACAATTAAATCTTTACCAAAACATAAGCCAATTATATAATTAAACGAATCCGAAAGTGATAAAAATGCTAAGTATTCATCATACCGACCTAGGTAGCCTAAATGTTTAGCTATTCATAACGACGGAACAAGATAAAGACATAGGTTCAAAATAATATATAGTCATGGCCTAAATATTTATAAACACAGAGTAAATAAATATAAACCAAGAAATTATTATAACCAAACTCGTAGCTTCAATCTTGACCCGTGCCTTGCTGGCCTTCAATTAAGCTCTAACCTTCAAATAAGCTTGATGTCGTGGCCTTACTGTTTCGATGATATTATCTTTGGCCGATGATTGTTTTTCTCACCAATAAAGTGCTAGATGATAAATATGGCCGCTTCTTGTGTCTTCCCCTTAATATTTTCCGATCATAATATTCCCATCCTAATCTTAATTGTGATGCGCCACCTCTGTTCTTTTCTTTTTATTCGATAATCAGTGCCTCCCAATTCCTTTTAGGTTTTTTTTTTTGTTTTTTTCTTGGGCTTTTTACTCCACATGGACTTAAGTCCATTTTTATTTATTATTATTATTATTATTATTATTATTATTATTATTATTATAATTATTATTATTATTATTATTATTATTATTATAGATAGTATTATACTCGGTGCTCTAGACTCGGGTGTTCTTGGCTTGACCAAAGTTTCTCGTCTACGCTTCAACATCCATAACCACCGGCTCTCAAGTGTTGGTGTCTCGATTAAAATTCATTCGTTTTGAGCTCATTCTCTCCAAACACCTATAAAATAATAAAATAAATAAATAAATAATAAAACTGACACGAAACGAATACAAACTTGACCAAATAATATACAAAATACATAGGAAATTAGATGTGTTTTGCAACACATCAAGCTCCCTGCACATTTAAAGTAGATCAATTAGTTCTTTCGGGGGACCCAAGCCTGTTTGGTCTTGGGTCTTTGAACAGGTTGTTTCAAAGAGTCTTTTGAATCACAAACATCTTGGGTTACTTCAACCCCTTTCTTCTCACTAACAACCTTCTTTTTCTCATTCTTCTCGCTCTGTGAAGTAGAGGCTCCTTCAGATTCCTTAGATGACCAAGATTGCTCAGATCGTTTCAAGATCCGAATCTGAGATTTTGAAGTCTCAGTCGGTTTCTTTACTTCTTCTTTAAAAGCAACCTTCTTGGTTACCTTCTCTGATTTAACAGAGACAGGTCCAACTGCTTGTTTAGCATTAGGTTTAGGATCTACCTTTTTGGTATCAGCAGTTGAGTTCATCATAGGTTTCTTACCAGATTTATCAGTGGTCATCCGGTTGCGCTTATCATACGTCATCGGACGATTTTCCCCCTTGTTATAAAAATTGTTTTGATTATGATAAAATTCTTGTTGGGGAAAATGCCATCTCTGTTGATAGCCATAGTTGTCAACCGGATATTCATGATATTGCCTCATCTCCACCTCGTGCCTTTTGTGTCGTACGTACGGGCAGGCGGCAAGTAAATGTCCCCGTTCCCCGCACTTATAACACGCACGGTATTCCTCATAGTTTTCCTTAATCGGCGACTTGGAAAAACTAGCAATGGGATATCGATCGACCATGCATTGTTTCCTTAAACTCTCAGGAGCTGGGTCCTTCGAGTAAGTCGGTTCAATAAAACTATTTTCTTTATGAACAGGCAAAACAAACTGTGTGACATTGACCTTTGCTTCTTTATCCGAATAAATTTTGTCTAAAATTTCTTGAGGAATGTCATTGGTTCTTTCAAATTTTGGAAACCAAATCGTACTTTCCTGCCAGATCTTTTCGATTTTTGAAGAATTGACAAACTTAATCGGAAACTCATCATCGGATAAAATCTTATCGGAGCCTTGCATCCGATAGAAGATTTTGACAGGTTTATCACACGATTCATTGCTCACATCATTGGTTTTCTCAGATTTAAACTCATTTTTCTTTTCTACCGGTTTAACCACATTTTTCTCAGTTTTGGTTTCAACTTTCTTTTCAACCGGTTTTCTCACATTTTTCTCAACCTTCTTTACCTCTTTCTTTTCAAAACTCTTACCAACAAACTTTTCATTTTTCTTAACCTCATTTTTACGATGAGCATTTGCCATTGGATGAATGATCTGAGACAATGAGACTGGCTCAGTAGTGATTATATGATTTTCATCAGGGATATCACTATCACTTTCAATCGTCTCAGATGACTCATCTTCTTCATCTGAATCATCAGTAGTGGCCACACCCTCACTATTTCCCAGTACTGGTCTCACATCAGAATATGGATCCCCGACACTGGAGGTGTTAGGCTCATTTTCTGATGTGGAATCAGGATTGATTAAAGTCTCCGGTGGTATTGCGTGTAAAGTGTGATTCTCAAACAATACCGGAGATGGGACTGACTTATAGTTTGCACTATTCGTCTGGGAGGGTTCTTCAATGATATGATCGACTACATATGCTATGTGCTTGTAACTTTCTAATTTCTTGTTAACTTTTTCCGCAAAGCACTTGATGGTTGCCATTTCCAATTTAGTGTTTTCCATTTCATTGATGTAATTATTAATGGCAAGTTGTTTAATAGATAATGTCTTTTTCAGTTCAGACACATCCTTTTTATAACCATCAAGAACTTTGTTGAAATCTTTTAAGTCCTTTTGATAAATCTGACAGTTGAGTTTTGCACTCTCAAGTTGGACCTTGAGAAGCTTGTTTTCATCAGTCAGTTTTTCAAAATCAGCACATTTATCACATTTAACACAAGATTGAGTTTCAGAACTTACCGGCTTAGGAGGTTCTGTCATGGCCATTAAAGCAAAGTGAGCTTCCTTTCCTGCGAAGAATTTGGAGTAGTCAATCTTGGTGCATGCATCATCCACCATACATGACTTGCGGGTCATCAGGAAGTCAGCTTCAGCTAGCAGTTGGTCAATATCATCATCTAGTGAATTCACACTAGTCTCTGAATCAGATTCGCTCTCCATATCCGAGTAAGCTGAATCATATTGACCTCCAACATCAGTGACTGAATCAAGAATCATCCCTGATCTCTTGTCTTCACTCTCAGCAATCACATCTTCATTCACTTCTTCAATCTTCAACTCTGACACTTTTTCAATCACAACCTTTTCTTCAATTTCCTCATTCTCATCCAAACTCATCTGCTGTGCCACACAAGCAACATTCCCAGCAGTGATCTCCTCCACCCCCAATTGCATACCAGTCCAGTCAAAACCTTCATCCTTTTGGATCACAAGTGCTTGGTTTTGAGTATCAGTTTGGTTTTGGTTTTGTGTGTTAGGTGTAGAGATAGGAACAATAGTTCGGTTTGGGTTTTGTTGAGGTTGGTTTTGAGTTGTAGATTGTCTGGTGTTGGTGTTTTGTTGACGGTTCTGATAAGTATTTTGTGGTTGAAAGCTTGAAATGTTGGGATTGTTGTAAGACACTTGATTTTGGTTTTGGTTTTGTCGGTTTTGGTATGTAGAATTGAAAGGATTTCGGTTACCTTGCTGTGCTGGCTGTGTGCACTCTCTTTTAAAATGTCCCTTTTCACCACAGTTAAAACATGTAACCTTTGCTTTGTTGAAACCGTATGTGGTGTTGGGAGAGGTTGAGAGATCAGTCCTACCAGTCTTCTGAATAAAATCAGTGGCTCGCCTCATAATGCTTGCAAAAGCCCACCGAATGTCCATCAACTCCATTTCCTCTTTGTCGATTTGAGCATAGTCCTCATTGGTGAGATTATTGTTACCAATTTGACTTGCTACCAAACCGTTGTAAGAAGCAACCATGGCAGATACAAGAGCAACATGCTGTTGAGCAATTTCAACAGTCACATTGTTAAGGTTTGATGTCTCTAACACAATCGGGTTTTGACTTGATTGTTCTTGAGTAATCTGCATCTGATTCACTTGAGGAGGATATTGTTGTTGTTGTTGAGGTTGACTTGATGTATAGCATGCGGCTTGTTGTAATGGTGAAAATGGTGGAATAAAGTTTTGTGTTTGATAAGGTTGTTGTGTGTATGATGGTGTGTAGGATGAAGTTTGAGCAAGGTAGTTAATGGGTGCTTTTGTTGGTTCAACAATGTTAGACACACATGCTATGTGAGGTGCAACAGTAGAAGTGGTGCTTGAAGCAGAAAGAGAGTTAGATGTACCACTCACATATAAATCAGGATTCTATGGAATCTGAGCTCTCTTAGCTTTTCTCTTTTCCTCCATCTCTTTGTTTTCCAGCTTTTGGATGAACTCGTTAATAGTCCAATACTGGTAAGCATCCTTCTCCTTTAACACTTCGATGTGTTGGTTCCAGTAGGGTGGTAAGGCATCAGCAAATTTATCTACTAATTCCGACATTGGAATGCTGATCTCATAGCTTGACAATTCAGTGAGCAAATGGCAGTACCTTGGAACCAACTCTTTTAGGGTCTCATTACCCATGTAACTGAAGTTTTCAAACTCCTTCCGAAGCTCTTCCATCCTAAGCTTCCTGGTCTTCTCATTTCCATCATGTCGATTTCTCAAACATATCCCATAGTTGTTTGGATGTAGTGCACGATCCAAACTAATGTAATAGATCAGTGTTGATCGCCTGGGATAGCTGAGAGAATGCCTTCTTCTCTATCGCAAACCTTTTCTTCTCGTCATCCGCCAAATTCTCCAAAGGGATTGGTTCTCCAGTATTCTCCAGAATAGGAGCAACGTAACCCTTCACAATCATTTGCCATGCCTCGGCTCCTTCAAGTCCTTGTCCTTCAACGTGAATCTTAAACTTCGTCTTCCAAGTATTATACTCCTTCATGTCCATTAGCTTCGGTGGACGATTGCCGCTTCCAGAAGATAGATCATGAATAAGAGTGGATATAGCGTTGGTCGTCTGTGAATGGACTGCTGCTGCTGCGACACCCCAATAGTTGTCAATCGGTTGTGGTAATGGTTGAACAACTTGTTGTGGTGTCGAACTAGTCATTGCCATATAATTGATCGGCTGTGATGGTTGACTAGTCTTCTGAGCTGCAATGGACCACGGATCTTGTGTTGTCTGCTGTTGTGGTGCTTGAGTAGGTCTAGGCGTTGTTGGAAAGTTCCACATCTTGTCCTGCAAACAATTAAACACGAAAAGATTAAAAATGTTTCAAAACAGAATGCTCCTTCGTATATACGGACGTGCGAAGGAGAAATAAAGTTCTCTTTCGCCCGTTTATGATTGATACGAATGTAAACTAAACAACAAAAACTCCTTCGACCACTTAAGACTCTCTTTCGACCGTTTAACAGCTCCTTCGACCGTTCGATCAGACGAAGGTGAAACAAAGGTGCGAATGTGAAAAATAAGCAATCAAAGTCTTCCTTCGACCACTAAAACACCTCCTTTGTACACAAAATCACTCTTTCGACCCAAATGAATTCCACTTTCGACCAAACTCTCTCGTTCGACCCCTGTGATTTCAAAAACGGTTATTCTTTGAAAATCAGTTAATTTTGATCATGTTTTTCAAATGTTGATGGATTTTGATGATCTTAATCAGGTTTTGAATCGGATTTGATTTGGAACAACTTTAATAAAGATAATTATCCAATTTAAACTCGAAATCAAGGTGTAATTGATCAAAATCTTATCACATCAGTTTGTTCATTGAAAACAGAAACTTTTTGACCAAAATTGGGTCCAAATCAACTGAGAGATTATTAATTTGTGGTTGTTTGATCCGAAATGGCTCTGATACCACTTTGTATGTGCGTGAAAGGATCGATAACAAACAAAGATTGATCAAACAAGTTAGTTTCAGGTGCGGAAACCCTAAAACTATCACAAAATAATAATCAAACAGATTCAAACACACATATCATCATTTTCAAACGATTTCATTAATAAAACACTTGTTTACACGTTGAATTATGAATACAATCAAGGTTTAAACGGAAAACAAGTTTAACAATAACTAGAGAGAGTTTTCAGAAAGAGGAGGGAATAATAATCATCAAAGTTACATTCAAAAATGAACTTGACCTATTTATAGGCCTGCACATTCGCCCAAACTGTTCATGCGAATGTGCAGGTTCGCCCACATCAACTGGTCGAACCAAGTTCTTCTATAATCTAGTCTTCATTCGCCCAAAACATTCTTCCTTCGCACCTTTTAATCCTCCTTCGCACCTTCTAGTTTGTTCCTTCGCACCTTCGATATCTACAAAACAAAATGTGTTTTACAATCCAAAGCTTTAGTCGCACTTTTGCATCTACAAACTCCCCCTCGACTATTGCTTGGATTGTGTTCGTCGTTGTTCGTCCATCCTTTTGTTCCACAGTCTGATATGTCTTTGAATCATTTGTTCTCTTGTCAACACCGGTTCCTAAAATTGTTTTTGTTTCTTCGTTTTCAGCTCTGGCACCTTTTGCTTCTCCACATACTTCCCCAACTTTTCATCATAGTCACACCCAGCATTGATATCAAACGCAAAGCACATAAATACCACGCGTTGGTACTTTCCTGCTTGCTCAGCATCTTTAGCATCAGAATAGATCGGATTATAGAATAGCATGATGATATCCTCATGTGAACAGTTTATCAACCACATGGGATCAAATATATGCACTTTCTTGTAATTCGTCTCTCCATCCTTCAACACGATCACGGCTTCTGCAATCTTCCAATCATAATACCACCAGATGAAGTCTTTGGCAAAGTGTTGCGGAATAGGCATCAAAGGAATCTTTTTCAACACTTGCGGTGGTTTGTATTTCAACGTCACTTTGGGCGTACCAGTTATTAAATCAATATCCTTCTTATGAACAATTCGCTTTGGATATTGTGGTGTAAACAAGTCCCACTTAGTTCGGCTTTCTCGAGTCATCTTCTCAGCAAAATAAGTAATCTGACTATTTGACGCTCCCGTTAAACGGTGACGACAAATGTCTCTGATTGCCCAATAAGGAAGGGTCTTCAAGTGATGAAACTTCTCGAAATACAGAATCCCCTTCTCCCACTTTACTGCGAAACTCCTCAACTCTTTAACAAACTTCCAGGCCAATGCACGACCTTTGAAAATCTTATTGTGAAGTTTGTAAAAACAGAAGAAACTAAGGTTTCGTCTCTTCTAAGCCCACTTAAGCTTTCAGAAATCTCGTCTACAGTCTCTTCTGGATCGCCATCAAAAACATCATCATGTGATGTTAAATTAGAAGGCGACGAAGAATCAACTTGGATATTTTTGTAGGTACGCAGGATCGATGAGAGGGTTTGAGTTTGAGAGAGAATATGATAAACTTTAAGAATCAATACATAAATGAAATGTTACAAAGTGTTTGGTATTTATACAAATGAAGGGGTGTGTCCCCAACCAACACATTGGTTGACTATAACCAACATACCTATTCCTAACTTAGGATAATTAATATATGTCACACTATATATGTATATATATATACTTAGGATAATTGGAAATAAGAATTATGTCTAACATTGGAGGCTTTGGAACCATTCTCGTTTCCTAGATGTACCATTTTCTTGCTTCTATCTTCTAACTTCTTCAAATAGGGCGTCGTTACCTTTGCATATGCTGTGCATCCAAATACTCTAATGTGCTTGATATTGGGTGCCTTTCCATTCACTGCTTCGTAGGGTGTCATTCCCTGTACTGCTTTGGTAGGTAACCGATTTAGTATATAAATCGCTTGTCTTGTTGCTTCTGCCCATAAGTTCTGTGGTACGTTCATAGACTTTAACATGCTTCTTGTCATACTCATTACTGAACGGTTTTTCCTTTCTACTACACCATTTTGCTGAGGTGTGTAAGGTGCTGTAAGCTGTCTGAGGATTCCTCTGTCCTCACAATACGTGGTAAGTGCTTTAGAAGTAAATTCTCCTCCACGATCCGTTCTTAATCTCTTGAGCTTTTGACTCGTCTCTATCTGAGCTTCACTTAGGAATTTCTTGAAATTCTCATAAACTTGATCTTTTGACTTGAGCATGTAGATCCACATATATCTTGAATAATCGTCAACTATCAGGAAGAAATAATTGTTGCCTGCTAATGATGTGGGTGTAATCGGTCCACATAAATCTGCATGTACGAGTTCTAGAAGTCTTGTAGCTCTAAAACTTGCTTGAGAGGGAAACGGAATTCTGCTTTGTTTTCCCGTAATACATGCATCACATACTTGAGATGGGTGCTTTATCTTTGGTATTCCACGTGCCATTCCTTTAACGCTTAACTGTCTTAGTGAATCAAAATTCACATGTCCCATACGTGCATGCCATAACCATGCAGGTGATACTATTCTGGCTTGTAAACAAATCGGACTTGTTATTCTGAGCCTTACTTTATAGAGTCTATTCTTAGCTCTTGGGACTTTCATCAATAGGTTGCTGTAGGCGTCATAAATCCATAGATAATCATTCTCCATAATCACTTTACATCCATTTTCTGTAACTTGTCCGAGGCTTAAGATGTTGCTTTGGAGTGTTGGAATGTAGTAGACTTCTGTAACTAGTCTTTGTTCTCCATTGTTGCATTCCAATAATATTGAGCCTTTACCTTTGATGTTGACACATGATCCATCTCCAAACTTTACACTTCCTGCTATCTTTTCATCTAACTCTGTGAAATAGGAGCGTCTTCCTGTCATATGATTGCTTGCTCCATTGTCCAAATACCACATTTCATTTCCATTATCTTCACTGTGATAACGTTCTGGTATGACTTTCTTCTCTTCTAGAACTACACTTCTTTCTTCACCAACTGCCATAAGTAATGTGGGATCCTCTTCTTCCATTACTAGGTGAGATTCTTCTTGCTTACTTCGAGGTTTAGGACATCTGGGAGCTATGTGTCCTAATTCATTGCAGTTGTAGCATCTTACACTGCTGCCATCTCTCTTGGGCTTGTAACTACTGTCGTCATGACGATTCTTAGTGGGATTTCGATCACTTCTCTGATCTTGATGGCCGTTTCTGTCAAAGTTCTTTCTCTCATTTCTTTGACCTCTATTGAACTTCCTAAAGTTCTGTCTACCTCGATTCTGATTGTAGTTCCTGTTGTTGCTGTAAAGCCTTCTTTCTTGCCTTGTAAATAACAGCTTCTCTTGACCTGCTGGTCCAAATTTCTTCTCATCTCTTGACATAAGGCGTTCCTCATAAGCTTTAAGTCTACCAAGCGCTTCATCTAACGTCATGGTATCTATATCTGAATATTGCTCTATGGATGCAATAATCTGTAGGAACCTCTCTGATACGGAGTCCAGCAATTTTCGTACCAACATCGACTCTTCAATTGTCGTTCCTAGGGTTTTTGACTTTGTACTAATCGCACTTAACCTACCAGCAAACTGGTCTATGGTTTCTGTCTCATTCATTGTTATCATCTCGAATTCTGTGCGTAATGATTGAAGTCTTGCGTTCTGGACTCGGTCAATTCCAATAAATCTTGTCTTTAATGCTTCCCAGATTTCTCTCGCTGTAGGATGTGACGCCACCTGCATCACTATATCCTCTGGAATTGCCTGAAAGAGATAGGCAATCGCTGTCCTATCCTTCTTTACATCTACCGTTGACGTGCCTTCTGTGGGTTCCACTACTTCCCAAAGACCATTTGCACTCAATATTGCTTTAACACGAACAGCCCAAATCGTGTAATTTGTAGATGTCAACATCGGTGTCTGGAGGCTGAAAGTGAGAGTCTCCTTCGTGACTGTCTCCTTTGATACTGTCTCTTTCGACATTGTGGGTTTAATGGGCGTCTTCTGCGGACTTTTGTTCTTCTTCTTCCCTATTGTCCAAATCTATTATGGACTATCCCACACTTCTATGGAACTTTGTTTGACTACCCTTGTCAAACACGACTATGATATGTCTTAAGAAAATATTCTTGTTTAACAAAGTTTGATGCTTTGTCGGGCCCACAACAAAATATCAAGATCCTTGCTATAATATTTCTTTATACCACTAATGTTCCAAATTCTAAAGTCAATCCTATGACTTGATAGTCCTCCAACGATGATTGATTAGTGTCTTTCAACAACACCCTTTGTCAATCCTAAACACCCTTCTAAAAAACAAATCACTTGTTTTTCCACTATGCTTCAATCCTATTTTTCTTTTTTTGTTTAATCAGTGATAAATTCCAACAAACAAACACTGATATAATAATACCCTTCACAATAATATACCCTCAATAATAAAATATTATATTTCTGTTTGACTTTCAGAAAAGTCAACTTCTTCTTCTTTTGTTCCTTTCGAACCTTCTGCCAAAAAAAAATTTTCTGCTTTGATCTTATATCGATCAAACAGTGATGGAACTTCCAATCTTATTTTCCACAAACAACTATATTTTGGATCCTTATTCCAAAAAGAATACGACCGAATACGAATTTTCCAGAAAAATTTCGTTCGGTTTTTCTTGAACCCGAATGAATCTTAATCTTTGATGTGTTGATCTTGCAAAACAACTCTGTTCTTGTACGTATATACGTTTAGAATTAATACTGATATCTGAAAAACTTGGTTTTGATCGGAAAAAAAATTGGCGGGAAAAACGTTTGAAGAAAAAAAACAGAGTATCGGAAAAAAATTGTTTTTTGATTAGATTAAGATTATATGTATTCGATACTAACTTATAAACTAAGGGCAGGGATAGTATAACCGTTTGATCGTGTTTAAACGATGTTTCTGTGTAACCCGGTGTTTCGCCGGAAAACTGTTGTGGCCGGAATTTTTCTGATCCGGTCTTCTTCTTCTTCTTTACGGTTATAACCTTTGATGTATTGATCTTCTTCGAATCCTTGTTGGCCTTGAATGATTGTTCCGATGATTCTGAGCGTTTATATCTTCTGTCTCTGTTCTTTTTCTTTCGAAAGAAAAACAGAGGATTGATATGATCTTCGTCTTCTTCACTGATTGATTATGATCGGATGGAACAATTTTGAATAACCGCTCTGATGCCAAATGTAGGTACGCAGGATCGATGAGAGGGTTTGAGTTTGAGAGAGAATATGATAAACTTTAAGAATCAATACATAAATGAAATGTTACAAAGTGTTTGGTATTTATACAAATGAAGGGGTGTGTCCCCAACCAACACATTGGTTGACTATAACCAACATACCTATTCCTAACTTAGGATAATTAATATATGTCACACTATATATGTATATATATATACTTAGCATAATTGGAAATAAGAATTATGTCTAACAATTTTGAGGTTTCACAGAACTAGGTTTCAGTACCACAATTCGAGTCGGCAGGTTAGGGGCATCCTTTTTGTTCCAATCATGCCTTTCATCATCCACCAACTTAGACGGTTTAAGAATAGTGATCCGTCTAGATTCTGGCGGTGGTGGACCAGACTGCAAATTGTATATGTTTTGTGAGAATAAAGAATTAGCCTCTTGCAGATACTTGAGAAACATATCTTTATTAGAACTTAAAACTTCTAATGCATCTTGAAACTGCTTTGTTTGGCGAAGTTTTTCATCGGTTGACAACCGTTTCGCTTCCATGAATTTCTCACGAACAAGAGCCATCTTTTGTTTTTCACTACACTTTCCCTTTTGTGGTGAATTATTTTGACGTATTTCATAAACGTCTTTGTATTCTCCATGTCCTTGTTGCAAAAAATCTAAGGATCCCGATTGACTCATGCGTGAAGCCGAATCATGTTGATGCTGATGTGGTAGCGCATCAAGCCCAATTAGTTTGGCAACAAGCATCTTTATTGGCATTCCGTTAAGTCTTCTATTTAAAGTTGGTCAAGTTTATGATAATGTAAAGTAATTATTGAATCTGCATGAACCAATATTGAATCAGTATACTTCATACAGTAGTTGCTTCAAATATAAAGTTGGTCAAGTTTATGATAATTTAAAGTAATTACCAGTTTATCATCCATATGATCATCAACTAGACTTGTTCTAGCCACATCTGAGTGCCTCCTAGAGAAAGAAGAACCTGTTCAATTTCATATTTTGTCACAAACAACTTTCATACAAAGAGCAACGTGTTCATATAGATAGTCAACGGTGATATCGTTATATACTAACGACACAAACCTTGTGTTCATAATACCATTCTCTTATTGTATGAGCATATGTATGTATGTATATTTAGATATTTCATTAATAGTTTATCACTTTATACCAAAAAAGAGCAGAAAACAAAAGCAAAAAACTTGAGAAAATCACCATCGTTAAGTTATATAGCTGGAAAATGGGTGGATTGGGTAACACCTAAATTAGGCAGGGCTGGTTTACCCAAATCTTTTTCCCAAAAACTTTTTTTAGTGTACAATAAGTGTGTCAAATATGATAAAAGAAATTATATTTTCTATTTGATTTAGGAAGTTTTATGCATTACAAATACAATCTGATAGACTTTCGATAAAACATAACCCAAATTCACCACTTTTAAAAACTTTGTATGTTTTTAACAACTTGAACACTGATGTGTTGGTAAAAACACATTGTTAATATGCGAGTTTTGTATATATTTTAATGTTGATTGGTGCATTTTAGACACACTCTATTCTATATTAACTATTTTAGAAATGCATTGATAATATTATAAAAATATGGTTCATTGATGCGGTTTTGTTATCGTGCGGGATAGATGAAAACGAGTTAAAAGGTTGAAATTATAATGATCACAACATGAAGTTTGAGAAATCATATAATTTAAGAAAATCAAGTTTAGTAGTTAAATTTAATTAAATGTTTTAAAATCATTCATAAGAAAGCAAGGATGGAATAAGCTAGCAAACTTGAAACAATTCTTTGAATTAATAATCCAATTAATTTCATGTTTGTTTTAATGTGCAGGTTTAATATGTTTTGAATGTGTTGTAAATTGCAGGTGATGTTGTAGCAATTAAAAGAAAATAATGTGCATAACTTGAGAAAGCAAATTAAAGAAGTTGGATTGGAAGGATAATAATGAATTAAAGAAGATCCATATTGTCAGTGTAGGCCCATCATCATATCATTATTTATATTGGAGAAGAACATCACATTTGATTGGGCCATTCGATGGAGAATATTGGGCTGAACAAGGAACCTTTAGGCTGATAATAGAAAAGTCGGTGGAGGGTATTACGTGAAGGGATATAAAAAACTTTTGACGGCTGTTGGGGGACCATTCGAACAGTGCATGAGAGAGGACGCAAGGGAGCAGCTTTGGAGCTGCACGCACTTCAAGAAGAGAACCAACGGGAAAATGCAGCGCGGCAAATCGTGTGATCGTCTCCGGGTGTATGGTTTGCTTAGGTTAAACACAAAACTTTGTTTGATTTAGTTTTTTAGATTGTTTTCTTATTTAAAAGAACATGTGGTGTGCATATATTTTTAAAGAATTGATCTCACACAAGCATTTAATCAAACATGTGGTGTGCATATATTTTTAAGTAATCAGCTCTGTTACCTTTGGGTTTAAGATATAATGTTGTGAAGTAATGAGGTGGTGGAAGTTCAATTAACGTAATCACTTCAGCCAAAGGATATAAGTTCTGAATCGTTTATTATTGGGAGGGTAATTTTGTCAAAAATATATGCACATGCAAGTCACATGTCATTTTCACCTTCATTTTTAAATGTCCTTAAAATTGAGCGTCTTTTTATCTTTAGTATGAGTACCATATTGTTATACTGTTAAAAAATAGTCAAAAACCCACATGCGTAAGACACAATGGAGTGTAAAACACAATGAGCATCAATTAAATATAGGGTATAAAACATAATCAACATTCTAATAAAACACAATGGACACACTACAAAAAAAATGTCATTTAGTGGCACACATTTTTTATGGCACTTAGCTATTGTGCCGCTAATTTAGGTTTTTAGTGGCACTTGCGTATGTCGTATATGCTTTGCACACACTTTTAATGGCATTTAAATTTTTGTGCCATTAATTTAGATTTTTAATGACACTTTGTGTATGTCATATCTGTTTAGCAACCACTTTTAGTGACATTTATATTTTTATACCACTAATCTAATTTATTAATGGCACTTTATATATGTCATACTTTCTAAGCAAACATTTTTATTAGCATTTACCTTTTGTGTAACTAAAATATGTTTTTAATAGGACTTTACGTGTGTTACTAATTCTTTTTTGCATTAGATGCTTAGATCAAATCACACACCTAATAAAATTTATGTCAATTGTGTAAATATATATTTATCCTAGATGATAAACTAGTATTTAACCCGCGCTTCACGGTTGCGTCGTAACTTGCAATTAATGATCATACAACATG
The DNA here is from genome assembly GCA_030844895.1 of Ambrosia x helenae. Classification (NCBI taxonomy): domain Eukaryota; kingdom Viridiplantae; phylum Streptophyta; class Magnoliopsida; order Asterales; family Asteraceae; genus Ambrosia; species Ambrosia x helenae. The sequence goes on along the minus strand of CM061230.1, from coordinate 6,385,890 downwards.
AGTGCTAAAATTCATAATATAAAAATGAGAAAGAAAAGAAACTTGAAAATATGTAGAAAAGGAAAAAAGTTCTCAATTTTGGGTTAACGGCATATAGTATTTAAAGGAATTTGTGAGTAGAAAATGTCCCAAAAAGGCACAGAGGAACCAAATGTCAACTTTTGGGCTTCCAACGTTTTTGAGACGTCAACTTTGACCAAGGGGATTTTTCTTTAAACTAAAACTCATTAAAGGTTTGAATTTTATATCACTCTTAAAACCAACCAATCTAGAATTAGTGTATGGAATATGTCGTACAAGAAAAAAAAATATACATTTTTAAAGTAATTTATAATTGAAGTTATATATTTCCCTCCAGCCCTAAAATTTTCCCGCTAAAACTAAAATTTTCCTACTTTTTACTAAAATTTCACATAAAAAAAAATTCTACCAGATTTCCAATAGAAAACAAAAGAGGGATTCAGTATCACCAAGAAAAGAGGGAAAGAGGTAATCGTCAACATCGATTCATTATCATAATATTTAACATACAACATTGGCATTTATCATCATCAAAAATCATTGGCATTCAAAAAAAAATGTTGTACAACAAACTAAAAACACAATGAATAGAATACTAAAACACAATGAATACTTTTGAAAAAAAAATGTTGAAACCCCAGTTACGTAAGACACAATGAATGACATACTAAAGACACAATGAACAAAGACTAAAACACAATGAATACTTTTGAAAAAAAAAAATCAAAAACCCAGTTGCGTAAAACACAATGGACGACATAATAAGGACACAATGAACAGAAGACCAAAACTCAATGAATACTTTTGAAAAAAAAAGTTGAAAACCCAGTTGCGTAAGACACAATGGAGATAACGTAAAACACAATGAGTATCAATTAAATATGTAATGAACAATAGGGTATAAAACACAATGAACAGTCTAATAAAACACAATGGGCGACATATTAAAGACACGATGAACGGAATACTAAAACACAATGAATAATAGACTTAGGGGCTGTTTGGTAGCCTCTTAATCAGCTTCTTAACCATTCAGGTCTGAATCATTCAGCATTCAGACTGTTTGTTTTAGCATCTGAATGGAATGATTAAGTGCTGAACCATTAAGCTAATAAGGGATGTTGAATGATTCAGCTCCTAACCATTCAGAGTCCGTTAACCATTCAGACCATCTTAATGATTCAGCACTTAATCAACCAAACAGCCCCTTAAACACAATGAACAACATAATAAAACACAATGTACACCTAAATACAGAACTCATTTGCGTAAAACACAATGAAAAGCATAATCAAAACACAATGGACAAAGTTAAATCATGTGTAGACTAAAAAAAACATAAATAACATATTTATAAAGCATACGTGCATACTATAACACAATGAACGAGCAAAAGACACAACGGAGAAGAAAACCCATTTAACACGGTTTCTTTTTTTCAATTTTAATGTAGCAATGTGGTACTCATATTAAGGATAAAAAACGCTCGTTAATATGGTGAAATTTTTTTGAAAAAAAAAAATATCGCATGAAAAAGTTATAGACGTTTTAGAATGAGGAGGAAATTGACATGTGCATTGCATGTGGAGAGAGAATGTCAACAAATGTGGTTTTCCTTTTATGCCTTTCCTCTAATTTATTATTTTTTTTTTTTCAAACAAACTAATCTCAACCCTTCAAATGTATGATCAATGGATCACAATACTTCTCACCCTTCCTAGAAAAAGTGTCTTGTGTATTTGATCCTAACCTTAACCAGATATGGGTCCGGGTATTAATAGCCAGTTTTAAAAAAAAAAAACAAGTTTTCTTTATTACTACTTAATGCAAAAACAAATAGCAAAATGGATTTTAATAAAGGGAATTGGAATTAATTAATTCCCAACTTTGCTAGGTTGGAAGACAATAATCTTAACTTGAAAGTTGCAATTTAATAGGCCCAACTTGTCATGGATTTTATTCCATTGGATAAAAAATACTGGGGTTAATCCAGATGTAGTCACATATGTAGTCAGCCTGGTAAGAATTTGATTTCTTTTATTTTACAGTAACAAAGTTGATCGATGACAAGTCACGGCTAATTAAGTACGTAATGTGCATGGTTATGAGATTGTGTAATATTAAAAAAGAAGCTTTGAAAACATGTAAATATTGATACATATACAAGTTTAATCAACATGTATATGTGTGTGTATATATATATATATATATATATAACATATACCTTTCATGTATAGTCTTAACTAGAAAAATAAACATGTGCACACGTATAATTAGAAGTAGGTTTTGTGGGACGTTATGGAATATTGATCCTATACAATTTTTTTCTGAAAAAAACGACATATTCTTTTACCCTTTTACAATAGAAACATTTTGTTAATTTATATTAGATTTGTTTATCCCGGGAACCTCCCGGGGTATAATCTAGTTTATAATATGTATAATTATATATATACACACAACTTGTAGTTACGTTTATAGTTTTATACATACAACTTTAGTGGGTTTGACCCAATACATGTAAACATACAATTATATTTACACTTAGTAGCACAATCAACTCAATGATAATTTAACACAAGTTCAATACTAAAACCCTAAGTTGTGAAGCAACAGTCTTGAATTTATCCTCCCATTAGTCGTCCGTCGTCAATTGCTTCCCGCTATTACTCTACGCAACAATGCGGCAATTCTTCTATGTAGTATGCTCATCACCTCACCGGCTTCAACCTAAGACTTATTCTCGGACAGTTGAACCTCGGGGCTTAGTGTCATACTCAGACGGTTGGACCTCAGTAGTCATCCAACAATAGAAACATTGAAGGAAACATCCCAAATTTATGATTTTCCGAATCACTCGTCGCTCGCTCGAAAAAGTGTGTGTTCGAAAAATGGTCGCTTGGTTGTAAACAACCCAAGCACGAGCAAAAGTCCGCTCAATTCGGCTTGGCTCGGCTCGTGAACAACCCTACTTCTTCTATCCACATGATTGTCACCACATGTTAGTAAAACCCCTAACAATACGCACAAACAAAAGTGTCATGACTAATGATTATCCCTAAATGCAAGTTAAGCTTACGTTTTTGTTTGTGTTCAGAAGGTAGAAATTGACAGAAAGTAATACCCATTTTTGAAATGTCAACATTGTTTATACTTTATTTCAAGTGAGTTATTAATGCTACTCAAGATAATTTTCATGATTTGATGATTCTTCGAATACAATGTTTCAAAATTAGTTGAAAAAATAAAATCTCAGTATTCTTTGTCACGGATAATTGTTTTGTTTTTGTATGTATAGTTATATTTTTTGTGCTCTTCACGAGCTTCTCAATATACCGTGTGTGTGTGTGTGTGAAACGTTAATTTGCAGCTAAGCAAATTACAATTTGTCCACAAAACAAGGAGGCCTTTGGAATATTTTTCTAGGAGCACTGTGGTTATAGTCATGCAAAAATATAAATATTAAACCAAAGTTAAATCACAAAAACACAAATTTGCAATACTTTATTATTTTGATGAAAGATGATTGTAATAAAGATATAAATGGTGATAGAATTTGGGCCACTAAGATAATTTAGAAATTTATTTTGTGTTTTGTTGAGAAAAATAAATGATTTTTGGCTATATTCTAATTAGTCAAGACCCTAACAACACGCATAGAGAGGATATATAGTGACATGAATTGACTAAATATATATCTATATTTATAAGGGGGGAAGGGGCGCTCCACTGAAGATGTTTTCACTTCACTGATTTCTATCAATCCTGCACTGCCACGTCACTTCACTGATTTCATTCACTAAAACACTTTTTTGGAGACAACACTCTACTGATTAACCTTACTGAAATGTTTTTTTGTTCTATTTTTTAAATAAACATTATTAAACATATTTAGTCTCATCTTTTTTTTTCTAAACATAGATATTGATATTTGACATATTCTTAAACAAAATATAATCTAATTAAAAAAAAGAAATAGAAAAAGATTTTAAACTGAATATTATTTTCCAAAGATAAAAAAACAAAAACCCTAGTAAATGAATTCCTTCAAGCTCGTCCTCTTCTTCAAATGGTCCTCCTTCAACCTCCTTCAACCACAACCTCCTTCAACCACACATATGTAAAAAAAATAGGGAAAATGGATTTATATACTCCCAACTATAGCCTATTGGCGGATAATACTCTCAACTATCACTTTTGCCATTAGCACTCCAAACTTTCAACTTGTTTACTTTCATCACTCACAGACTTATAAAATTTTAATAATAATAATATTGTAATGTTAATGTCAACAGAAGGGGTGATGAAAGTAAACAAGTTGAAAGTTTGGAGTGCTAATGGTCAAAGTGATAGTTGGGAGTATTATCCGTCAATATGCAATAGTTGAGAGTATTAAAATCCATTTTCCCAAAAAAATAATACTTGCAACTAAAAAGAATAGAGAGGATATATAGTGACATGAATTGACTAAACATATATCTATATCTATAAGGGGGGAAGGGGCGCTCCACTGAATATGTTTTCACTTCACTGATTTCTACCAATCCTGCACTGCCACGTCATTTCACTGATTTCATTCACTAAAACACTTTTTTGTAGGCAACACTCTACTGATTAACCTCACTGAAATGTTTTTTTTTTTTTTGTTCTATTTTTTAAATAAACATTATTAAACATATTTAGTCTCATCTTTTTTTTTAAAAAAACATAGATATTGATATTTGACATATTCTTAAACTAAAGATAATCTAATTAAAAAAAAGAAATAGAAAAAGGTTTTAAACTGAATATTATTTTCTAATGATAAAATAAACCCCTAGTAAATGAATTCCTTCAAGCTCGTCCTCTTCTTCAAGTGGTCCTCCTTCAACCACCTCCTTCAACCACACATATGTAAAAAAAAAATACTTGCAGCCAGTTTTGCTTAACTCGGTTTGACCTTGTACTCGGCGACCTACCTGGAGCGAGTAGTCGGACTAATCGGGGGAGTACTCGGGGTCAAATTGGCCTATGCGGGGAGTACTCCTAGTAATCGGCCTACTCAGCTGAAAGAAGAGATTAAATGAAGAGAGAGATTAGATGATTTCACTCCACGGTCCGTTAACTACAACCAAGAAATGGTTCACGGATTCACTACCAACACCACCGGCGGCGGTATTACCCTTAGGGAACAAGAAAACTAATAATGGACTAATTAAATAAAACGGGCCAAGTCTTCAATTTAATTGGTCTGCCACTTATTGTCTTCTAATCCGAGCCCAAATCAAGTCTCCACAAACCCATTAAATGGTAGTATTTAGACCATAACAAAAACAGGTTCAGGTTGAGATGGGGAGTCTTTATAAAATAGTCACAATTTGAATAGTGGAGTAGAAGGGGATTGTTGCAATTAAGCTCATATTAGCATGCTTTAGCATGATCAACAACAGCCAAATTAACGAGCTTTATATTATCTTTCTAACGAGTACCGTAGTGCTATACAAAAAACAAAAAAAGAAACGGCTTTTTTTAGTGGGTTTTTGTTCATATAGGAAAAAAATACAATATGTTGGGTTAATTCATTAATCATGTCTAGGCGAGTCGTTAGGGATGGCAAAAAAAACCCGAGCCCGACGAGTATACCCGAAACCCGAAGCATTTAGAACGGGTATACCCGATACCAAATGGGTACGGGACAGGTTTGGTATTAGAAATAAAATATTTCACGAGTATAGGATGGGTATGGTATAGGTGATAACCGACCCGGTCACCCTAACTAAATACCCGTTTACCTGAAACATATGCTCACAAATTTTTAAGTTTTATATATAGTTTCTCTTAACTATTTTTAGTATTGTTTCATTTTAATAGATTCAATATTTGAAAAATAGACTTTTCTTTTGAAATTAATATTTGAATGACAATATTATTTATATTTATATGCTACAAAATATAAAAATATTTTTTGAGATACATATTATAATATATGTTTACATTCTAAATGTTTCAAAAACTAGTATTTTACCCAAGTCGCGCGTTGCTGCGACAACTTGTTGTTTACGACTTTGATACACGCACTAAACTTTTAAATTGTACATGATATACCAATTTGACTTTGTTATATATGTTATCATTCTATAAAGATCACTTGGAAAGCATTAACATCTATCCATGATATTATTTTTATAAAGCGTACAATTGTCACTACCGTATTTGTAACATTCATAATACAAAGAATATCAAAACGGAGTTCAATTTGGAAACAATGGAAAGTGGATCTTTGCCTTTCTACTTTTCTGGAATATGATGCAATTTGTGCGCCAATCATACTGATCCCAAATATATCTTTTATATCATTTCTTTTCAACATTAAATACATAGTATTCTAATGGCCAAAAGAAACTGTAACGTTCATGATAGTGTGGTTTTGACCACAAAGTTTATTATATTTACAGTTTAGGAATAGTGCCTCTTCGGTGCGTGGCACACTCCTTACCTTGTGAGTTTGTATGGTTCCACCAAATTTTCTTGTGCCCTCCACTCAACCAAATTCCAGGAAGCACAAATAACCTTAAAATCAAAGAAGAAATCAACATGTATAAAATATAACATTATTATTCCAAAAGGTCCCTACACTTTTTCCAGTCCATTTTCCATCTCATATGTTGAATTATTGCCTTCATATTTCTAAAGTATCCTTTTTTTTTTCTACATACAGTTCCCACCATACTTCTTTCCACTTTGTTATTCCTTTTTCTTATTCCTTTGTACAATAATAATAACTAGCATGTTGCTCGCGGCGCGTTGCGCCGGCGTCTAAACGTACATTAGTTCAAATTTATATCATCAAAACGTAAACTGAAATTTTTACCAACTCGAATCTGGAAAAAAGTTACGTCAAAACGTAGATGTAGACCTACAGTTTGGTGTGTTGCGGTGCCTGGTATGGTAGCGACATTCCATATGACTATACGGTAACGCCGTTAGTCGTAACTAAAGCCGCTAACACTAGTGGCGTTATCGTTGAGTTGTTAAAGAAAGGAAAAAAAACCAAAGATATTAACGCTGTTACTAACGGCGTTACCGTTGGTACTATTCCTAGGGATGGCAAAAGAACCCGAACCCACGGGTATACCCGAAACCCGAAATGTTTGGGATGGGTATACCCGATACCTGATGGGTACGGATCCGGGTTTGGGTTTAAAATTTTATTTTTTTCCGGGTTCAGGTTCGGGTATGGTATATGGCAACCCGACCGATTACCCGATACATGGATATCCGATTACCCGCAAAAATACTCGATATAATTTATTTATAAAATATATATTTTTATACATTTAGTATATATCTATCTCTTTGTATTTATAAATATCATTTCCTTATATATTTATTGTTTCCAAACTTCCCCCATTTCTATTAATTTCTGTCATAGAAGAAGTAAACGTCAAAACTTTATGGGTATTTTCTACTACAAATCCCAATGGGTATTTTTTTTTTTTAAATAACGGGTATACCCGATACCCGTGGGTATACCTAATACCCGACGGGTAATTACCCGACAATACCCGATGGGTATCGGGTCAGGTTTGGTATACGGTTTTATAAACGGGTACGGGTTTGGTATTATCAATACCCTACCCGAACCTGACCCATTGCCATCCCTAACTATTCGAATCTTAAAAAAAGTTACATCAAAACGTAGCGCAGCATTCGATATTACTATACGGTAATGCCGTTAGTACTAACGGTTATATCGTTAGTAGTAACTAAAGCCGTTAGTACTAATGACGTTATCGTTGAGTTGTTAAATAAAAAAGGAAAAAACAAAGAAGTTAACGCTGTTTGTACTAACGGCTTTAGTTACTACTAACAACATAACCTTAGTGCTAACGTCGTTAGTACTATTCCTTTCAAGGTTTATAAATATATAAAGGGAAAAGTGAATATGAGGCTGTTACACATCTAACCTTAGATGCGAAACCCACCAAAACTACGTAGTTTGATTAATAGTTAATACAAATATCATTTTTCACAAAATTGTTTCCTTAATTATTAAATGCATGTTTCCTTCTCCAACTTCTGCAACGATTTCCTTCACCACAATGATAATGGAGACAGGATATGGATCGATTGATCATGCTCAGGTTTTAGGCCTAAAATAGATGATAAATGTTTCGAATACTATTTTGTTATTGTTTACGGTACAATCTAAATTCATCTTCTGTTAGTAGCCAGATTTCGTTTTCGCCTTCTCAATTTCACCTAGGGTTTTCGATTTAATTTAACCAATTGATCATACCACGAGAAAAGGAAGACAAGCATATAATATTCACAAGGTTAGGCAAAATATACATAAAGCCAAAATGCCTATTAGAATTCGTCTAAGGTACCCACTGTAATCTAGATCAAAATGTTAAAAAGCAACACACGTATGAACTCATTGATTAGTTTTATAAACGTGGAGCATTGCTACAGGAAGTTCTAAAAAATTAGATGCTTATAATTTAGGTTGGGCAACGATGTTAGCAATTACTCATACACTAGGTTTGGATATCAAAGAAATATAATGAGATTATTAAAGAAACAATCTTGTAAAAATGAATTATTTTATTCAACTCAATCAAAACTACGTAGTTTTGATTGGTTTCGCATCTAAGGTTAGATGTGCAACAGCCTCATATTCACTTTTCCCATATATAAATATAGTATAATGAAATGAAAAATAACATTGTAAAAAAATCCAACAAAAAACGTTGGCTGTTCGTATTTAAAAAAATGTTGCTGGTTCATGTCTAAGTTTAAAATGTTGCTGGTTCATCTAGTTTAGAATGTGATACCAAAAGCATAAAGAAATCTCTGTTGTCCAAGTTTAAAAACACTGAAAGATTGTGGTCAAATTGAAAAGGCTGAGACATTACTATTTCTTAGCATGTTAGTAATTAATATATATAATAATATTACTCCTCTTCTTTTGAATTTCATGATTAAGTACATCATATTTACAAACTGAAATTCACTAATATAAGATGTAGAAGAGGGATTCTTAGTTCTTACCCATCATGTACCACTCCAACGTCAACAAACAACAGAAAGACCTTAGTAAATCCTGATCCGACTGTTATTTGTCGCAAATAAGTCTACCAGAATATACGCTTAAATGTCCAGCTCGTAGAATGTATGCATAGATTGCTAATGACAATTTTCCTACACAGTGACAACAAAAGGTTTAAAATTCAGAAGACCAAGTTAAGTAAACTCAAACGATTGTCCAAAGCATCCATAGCCAACATTCATCATCATCATCATACTCAGTTAATCCCACCTATAGCAAAGCTAAGGTAGGGTCTGAGGAGGGTAAGATGTAGACAGCCTTACCTCTACCCCTAAGAATAGAGAGGCTGCTTCCAGTGAGACCCCCGGCTTGATGTGGTTTGGTATCAAGCCTTGGACATAAGGCACAGAACACTTAGCAATCGGCACAAACCCAATCGGTGCATGTACCCCTTTGTCTTTTGGCTATCCACGCCACCACATGATGCATGATTAACCGCCCGTCGTTTTTAACGTTATTTTCACGAAATTAGTAAAATAACGTTAAAACTAGTGCAACTTTACTTTTGCCCCCCAAGGGCCATCCATAGCCAACATTGAATTGCTTTATATATAATAGTTAATGTCAATTGCTTATCAGGCAGAGGCACCTCAAGAGTGACAGGCAGGCGTATTTGAACTGTTAGTGTGTCTAAAGATGATGTGCTTCGTTAATAATAATACGTAAATCTTCAATGGCAGACCAAAAAAAAACATGCTGATAATTACCAAAACTATGACTTGGGCAGAAAAATTTTACCTTCAATGATGGTAAGTGGTGTAGCGGGTGGCTCCTGTGGAATAAATACACATATCTTTAAAAAAGCAAACAAACAAATGTTAACATCAAACAAATTGTATATAAGATGTAAGAAAGGAAACATAGGTACAGAGCTACAACTAATGTTATGAATAACTTATAAACTCAAGTCTTTTTTACTAACCACGATATGAAAACACACCAAACAAAAAGCTAATATAATTGAACTACCATGTTTGACTTTACCACTTTAGCCTTTATCTAAGGCCTTAGAAAACGCCAAATCAACAGAAGTAATCATTAGCGAAGCCAAATCCAACCATATGCCAACAAATCATGAACTCCTCAGGTACCATCTTCACTGCTCTAAAGTTACCACATGCAGGATTTTCAAACGCCATACCTACATGCAAGTTATTTCTTTAGTAGTTAGTATAATGTATGAATTTTGAAGTACTTTCTTAATTAACTGTGTTTCTACCATCTGTGTTGCCTCCTAAATGACTAAACAATATCAAAACATTTTTCCAGAAGACATTAGAGCTTCATAATAATTAACATAATTCAAGCTAACAATACGTGCAAATCACTTTAGCATACCCGTATACAAATTAGATTTAGAAAGTTAACAAAATCAAAATCTAATTAATTGAGCTAATGGAACAATCAACATGTTTCTCAATGAGTTCAGTGAAAACCCGCTCGACCGGAACTGCAAAGACATCAGCACAGTAGTTGCCCGACTTGTTTCGCCAAAACAGAACAACTTGACAACATGACATCGATTAACATAGCACAAACATAATTTTAATCTATATGAAGTTATGTATGGCATGAAAAACCCCCCATTTGAACTCAAATTTAGAAGCGGTTTAAAGCCGCATAATTCTATTTGGAATTCTTGCTGTTATATGTGGTATGATTATCAGCTCTTAGAAAAGCATCCTGACAACTGGATTATTACATAAACATGTAAACAAAGGAGAAATTGGAAATTACAAAAACCTGGTTACGAACGGGCGACGGGGAAAGATGCCGGTGAAGGTTACTCTGCTCTTCCTTTTTTCTTCACTCGAAACACATGAAAATAGATCAAACCCACATCAAAAGTAAAACAAAAATAGAGTAATATCAAAGTAAAGTTTTACAATCTTGATAAATCTTTATGATACCCGGTGGAGGATTGTCCGGTGAATGCTGCCATGGACGGATCGATGGAGACGATGAATCATGCCCTGATATCGGCGCCGCAAACCACCACCAGGAAAACGGAAACACCGCATCACCACCAACGCCAAAATCCAACCGTCCGTTGCCTCTCTCTCATCTCATCGTTGCAGTTTCTGTCTTTTCTTCTTCTCTCAAATTTCACACATTTGAGAGAGGGGTAGGCAATTATTGAAGAACAAATAAATAAATAAAAGAGGGTGGAGGACAAAAGATTATGGTGTGGAGCAAAAAAGCAAGAGGAAAGTAAGGTGGAGGACAACTTTGACTTGACACAAACCAAACATGCATAAGGGCTCGTACAAAATGCATTAGAGACAGTGAGGCATCAAGAGGTTGTACAACGTGCATCAAAGAATTGTAAGAAGAACTTGCACATAAGACTTGTACAACTTCGTACAAATAAGTATGCACAAATGGTTTGGTAATTGTATATATATATATATATATATATATATATATATATATATATATACTAGGAAGAAACCCGCGCGATGCGGTGGCCACAATTTACGAGGTACTGATTTTCTATAACTTTATCACTCCTCTCGTGATATATTGTATAGTACGTTAGTTATGTAATTTGTAATTTGTTACATAGGTGTGGCCTATCTATGCCATGAGCCTTCCATATCTCAGTAAATAAACTATTTCTCGTGACAGGGGAAGTCATACATGAATAAATACATTTTATAATTTCAAGGTAAAATTTTGCTAAAAATACATATATGCGTAATGCATCTAGGTGCTTCCTCTCAATTGTCAAGTAGTATCCATTGCAGCTGATCTCTCATATCCCATTTCCCTTATCCATATGCACGTATGAAGATAAACATCAGATGGTTCATATCCCAAGCTGTGTTTGAGAGTGTGTGATAACTTAACCCTCAACTCTTGGGCTTTCAGAACTACATGTATATTCATACAGAAAAGATGACACCTATCAATATTCTATCATTTTATTTAACATTTAAATTGTCTATCATTTAAATTTTCTAATATGAAATTTATGATTACTAAAGATTAAATTAATTATATGAACTAAATAATAAATTAAATAAAAAAGAAGGGTTAGGATCAAATACACAGTGAAAGAAAAATAGGAAGTCGTAGGAAGGGTATCAAACGGACTCCGATTGAACTCATTCAAGCGTCATTGGAACCGTTTTATCGAACCCTACAATGTGAGTTTTTAGGTCTTCGTTTTTTTGAGGTTTTAGCTTGTGGTTTTTAGAATATGCGTTATATCATTGTGTCTTTCATGTACCATTGTGTCTTTTTCTTATTTTCATCATTGTGTCATTTTTTCAATTCATTGTGTCTTTTTTCTTCAGCATTGTGTTATATTTTTTGGCACTGTGTTATATTTTGTGGCTCATTGTGTCATATTTCATGATCTATTGTGTTTTTTGTATCCTTCTCACCCTTCTCATTTTTATTACCTTGTGTAGAATAACTTGACCCAAAAAAGAATGTCAAGAGGTGGTTAAGATAAACCTGACCCGACCTAACCCGTTACATACCTTAGTTTTTGGGCTTCTTGGTGTTTCTCTTTCCAGTTCGACCCGTTTAAGGTTTCTTTATAGCAAAAAGTTGAAGGCACCAAACAAACACACCCCTGCAAAGAACATTTTAGAGACAATCATTCCATCTAACAAGAAAATTTCAAACATATTTAACGTGTCATCACGCTCATCGGTGAAGTAGGCGCTAGATTCCATGTTACAAAAGTAAAACAAAACATGAAGGAGGCTATGGGGTGTGGGTTGGGGGAAGGCATCGGGGAGCCTAGGTAGCACCCTCCCCCAGTGGGCTTTTTGAACCCGAGGCGCAAAGCAACTATATAAATTATTTTATATATCCGATAGCTTTTAGCTTCCCTAACCTAAAGATTTAGCTATAACTAAGGTTCTAATATGATTTTACTTACATGTACAAGCCAATAAACCTAAGGTACAACATGTTTATGTATAAAAACTATGAGGATAAAAAAAAAGTGTGTGCCTCACGACCAAAAATCCCATAATGAATCCTAAAAAGTGTGCCTTTTGTGTGCCTATTTATTTTGTCAAAGCGATGAGCGGAAACCGACGCGACATGGATGGAGCCTAGTTGCGCCCCCGCTTGAGGCGCACCAAGCCTTTAACATTTTTTCTTTTAAAATCAGTTCACAGTCAAAAGCTTAGAAATTATAAAAGTTTAAACACATTTCTTTGTCAAGTAATTTCAATTTCCAATACATCTCAATGGTATTTCAGCAAAAACAAGTTAATCAATACAAATGTTATAGGAGAACTTTATATCCAACAAATAAAGAAGAAAACAAACCAGTTTCTTGACGGGCATTCGCTTTTGGTTGGTTGTGGTTCAGCTGATAAAACGTTCAAGCTTAACCCAAACCTCTTTTGTTGCAGAAATAAATAAAAAAAAACTGAATGTAGCTAAAGGATTATACAAGACTATTAGAGTCTATTAATAAAAGCCAAAATGTTTAATTGTTACCTCTGGTAACACATCCCTACAACTTGACATCAAAGTCGAACCACCTGAATAAAGGCAGCCATTTGAGAGAGTTGCGGTGGCATGTGATAAAAGTCAGATATGATTCTTGACAGGTACCAACCATCTTATTTGATAGCATCAGATCTGCAAAAAATAAAAGAAAAAGGAAATAGCACTCAGAAATGACTTAAGTGTTAATAATCAGACGTACGTAAAATAAGTGACAATAGTCCGTGGTAAGTAGTTATTAGAAGAGCGACTTTCAATCAGTAGAACTTTGTTGTTTTGCACGACACTATAGTTCTTCAAAAAATGGTGGTGAAGATGGGTTATGGTGATCATCATGCGGGTCAAAACTGGTCTGGTCAAATTGGGTAACTGGTTTGGACAAAATGTGCCGGGTCATCTTGATATAACAAGTTAAAACAGATCAGGTTAGGTCGTTTAACAGTCTAAGTGGGCCAGATCAGGTTCCTCAACCCAAAACTCATATCTGGTGTCGTTGTCATTGATTAAATTATAAATAAAAAAATTGTTTTGATCTGCAGCAGCCTTCTAAATGCTCAAAACTATACAGGAACAGAACAAAATTAAGTTCACATTAATAAACAGTTCAAATATTATTCACTCTTAACTTTTAATGTCCAGGTTTGTTGCAAAACAGGACTCACATTAAGCAAAGTGGTTAAATTTTCCATCTTTACCCTCCCCATTTCACCAATAGAGATAATAGTTTTGACCCGTTTACTTTGCAAATGGTCTACTTAGGTTAATTTTTATCTAACGGGTCAAATGGGTAGAGCATAAATAAGTAGCTAAATAAGTCGAACCATTCATTGCAACAATTACTTAATGAGCCAGTTTGACAAACCATTAGTTTATATAAGAAAAGTCTATAACTTGACCTGTAAACCAAGGAGCCGTAAACTAATCACAATGCTTCCTAAATGAAAAGATTAACAAAATACAACTAAGACGGCATCTAGCTTGCTAGTTACTAATTTACCCTTAGAGAATGTTGATAACCTTATAAAATCGAACCAGATATTATAGCTTTTCTTGCTGCAGCTAGGCTTTCAAATGCATCTACAGATCAGCAACATATTAGAGATAAAAAGCAATAAAATTGAGAGTTACGCATTTACCTCAATCTTCCATCTTCTTTGGCTTTCTTTATTCTTGTACAAACTACTATGGTCTATTAAGATGAGCGATGACTCAACTTGCTAAACATTATCAAAAAAAAGGTATCATCAATATTAAAAGGACAAGATTTCTATTAATAAAAGTATCATATCAACCAAGTATGCATCAGTTAATACACAAGGTACAGGTTACTTAACCAATCAGTTGGATATATATGATCTTACTGATTTTAGTTTATTAATTAATTTGGGGTGGGGTTAACGAATTCATTCTAAGAAACCACATTATTGCAAAATAACCTCAAATCATCTCCAATTTACAAAGTATTCCATTATATAAGGGGTTTCTATTTTTGAACTAATATAGCAGCATGCTCATACATTTTTTTAAGGGGTAGGGGAATAAAAAATAGAGATGTCTAGATTAAGAACGAACCCAAGATGCTAATCAAATAAAAACGAGACTATAAATGCCACAAGCGGAGAATGTCTTAAAGGTGGATCTGGATACTCTTGGACCATATTATCATGAAAAGATTCTGCACAAAACAAGCAAAATTATCAGCACCATGTCCCACAAACCATTGCAACTGTAAAGACCAATTAGAAATGAAATTGGCACAATAAGCTATTACTGTGGTGACGTAGAGTCAATAGCAACCCCTAAGCTTCTTTATATTTCAACCCCACAACATCAACCTAGCAACCCCAAATATTGTTTACAAGTTAAAACACTACACAAAATCATTTCAAACCAACAGCCACCTCAAAAAAAAAAAAAAAAAAAAAAAAAAAAAAAAAAAAAATCAGAACACAGTAACAAGATGCTACACAAAATCATTTCAAACCCATAACACCAACCTCAATCAAGAGATAAAAATAAAAACTAAACACAAAACGAAGACGTATAACTCACCAAACCCAGAATCAAAAAGCAAATGCCAACCCCTACAAGTGGCTGGAGCCTAGTGGAGAAACCAATCGGAAACCCACTCCGGCGACTAATGGTGTCCGACGCCGTCATATGAATGAACAACAGCTCCGCACCCTTCACCTCCTCCTTTTTCTTCTCTATCTCCTACCATCCAATTGATCAAATGGCTGAAAAGATTCAAACTTTAGAAAAAAATTAAGATTACGGTGCTGATACAAAACCCTACTTGTTGAGGTAGGAAATCACTTGTGGAAAGCAGTAGACACATGGACGAAGACCATCTGAAGCGAACAGAGGACAAGCAACGATAGATTTGAGAGCCGGATTTGAACATTGAGGCTGGATCTAAAACCCTAGATGGGTGAAATATGAGGGAGCGTCATTTGTGATTTTTGAATTTTGAAACTTTGGAACTGGTAGGTTATAGGCGGGTTATAAATTTGTAATTCATCTTCCAAGTTTCAAAACATCAATGGTTTAAATGCTTGTACAATGGCTTTAAATGGATGTACATTTTGAAAATGTGTAAAATGACGATATAGATAAGCAAAAAATGAGTGAAGTTGAGGGGATTAAAGTGTAATTAAGATAAGAGTATTAAAGTGTAAAATGTTTAAATGACTATGTTACCCTCATATTAGGGTTATAAATGAAAAATGAGTTATTAACTTTTGGGTATCTTAAAATACCCTTGGCTCATGCATTATAATATAGTATAGATATAATTAGTAAATGATGATTATACGTATCTTATTTATTACAATTTAATATATTGTAGATTTCTAAAACATAAAACTATAAAAAAAAGTAAAACAATACACACATGCAAATCCCAATAGGTATACTCAAAACCAACGGGTATGCTCTATACTGACGAGTAATACCCAACAAATACCTAACTGGTAATGGGATGGATATGGGATGAGATTTTATAATTGGGTATGGGAATGGTATTAGCCAAACCTGACCCGTTGTCATCTCTACAAGTCACTAATAATGTTAAAACCAATAAATAAAAATTATATTTTCATCGAGAATATAATATGTTAAAATCAGTCATGTCCAAAAACACACACACCTTCAATATTACCCCCTCAATCACGCCCTGGAATGTTGCTTTTGCCTTTGCTCCTCATCCAAACATATATTTACTTTTTAATATACATTTAATTCTTATTCGCATGATTAAAATTGTTGTTTTCTCATATTGTAGTACATTAATTTTTTGTTACATCATAATACATATTTTATCACTTTATATTAGATTTTTCTATCCCGGAAATCTTTTGGGATATAATCTAGTGAAGTATATTAAAAATAAAAGTTTACATTTATGAAATATCAAAGCTTGTTTATTATTTCTTTTGAAGTTAACATATAAATGGCAAATATGATTTTAAACATTCCTTTGAAAACATCTATTTTTGTATTTAATTTTTTAAGACAAAATTCATTTTTGAATTCAATATTTCATATTTGTTGTTTTTTTAACGGTGACTTTCATACGAGTGACCCAATATCACACTGCCTAATCAGCAGCCCTATCCAATGTCTGCCCCAGACTATGTTGTCTTAACCGGGCCCGCGCTGGTGTATCAAACTTGGTTACGGCTTTCCCCAGAAACCGTACTGCCTCCACACGAGTTTCCTCGCTAGAGTAACAGCCGGTTAAAAACCGGGGTGCGGCTCAGGATCGAACGCTCCTCGGTGCGTTTGTCACCATCATTGTCCGGATGCCGTAGAAAATAATGAGGAGAGTGAGAATCAAACCTAAGTCACAAGGAACACCAAGTCTTTCCCCAACCACTCCACCACTACCTCATTGACAATATTTCAAGTCTTGGCAATGCAATATTGTTTTATTGCGAAACAAAAAAAGGAATAAAATGCATCATAATAGCTATGTTAAGTTGACTTAAAATTTACTTTTTTATTAATAGAGGGAATTTCTCATATCCCATACAACAAACTTTGCAAATTTTCTCATTGATTGCTTAAATTGGCGTCAACCTCGCCCCCTCCTTCCGATTTTTTAGTCCGGCCCCTGATTTTTCTTTTTTTTTTTAAATATTGGGTTATTAGATTTTAATAACCTTATGGTATATAATCATTTTCAGTTCATCATGTGAGTAAACTTTTATTTTGGTCATATGAGGTTTAGAGCTAAAAGGTCAAATATCATGTCTAGAGTCAAACTGCAAAAGTCAACTTCTGTGCAAGATGCAGAAATAAAAATGCCAATGTCCAGATTATTTTCAAATATGCAAACCTCAATTACCTTAAGGAGCTTGGGTCAATCCAAAATTGGGATTTGTAGTCAACACTCAAAATACCAATATTACTACATCAAATCAATTCAAAACTTATTTATTACAGAACCGTAAAAGTCAACAGCAGAGCTATCTTAAATAAAGCTAAAAATAAAAAGTCAATGATGATCTTGCTATGATTAAAAAATGGACAATAATCAATAGTTCATGGTGTTAAAATCCAATTCTCCATGCCACGTCAGCAAAAATGGACACGTCAACATGCCACGTTAGCAAAAATGGACACGTCAACATGCAAGTTGAAAGTACAGTGCGGTGTTGTTCAATTTTGTAATTCAGTGCGTCAACGGCCAATTGTCAATAGTTCAGGTTGTTAAAATCCAATTTCCCAATAAACAAACTAATAAAAATATAACTATTGTCGCGAAGAATTAAGGTCAATAACACAATTTCTATCAAGAAGAACACGTAATTTGTAGACGTACTATGTTTTTCATTTTCCACATAGAAACACTCGGAAGTCAATACTGCAATTTCTATCAAGAAGAACAAGCAATTTTTAGACCCTGCTTTGTTTTTCACTTTCCACATAGAAAGACTGGGAAGTCAATACCGCAATTTCTATCAAGAAGAACACATAATTTGTAGACCCTGCCCTTTTTTTCATGTTCCTCATAAAAAGACTTGGTAGTCAATACCTTAATTTCTATCAAGAAGAACACGTAATTTGTAGACCCTGCTCTGTTTTTCATTTTCCTCGTAGAAAGACTTGGAAGCTAATACCTCAATTTTTTTTTATCAAGAAGACCACTTAATTTGTAGACCCAGCGCTGTATTCATTTTCCTCGCAAAAAGACTTGGAAATCAATACTTCAATTTCTATGAAGAAGAACACGTAATTTGTAGACTTTGCTCGGTTTTTCATTTTCCTCGTAGAAAACTTGGGAGTCAATACCTCAATTTCTATCAATAACAAAACGTAATTTGTAGACCCGACTCTGTTTTTTCATTTTCTTCATAGAAAGACTTTGAAGTCAGTAGCATAATTTCTATCAAGA
The DNA here is from genome assembly GCA_030844895.1 of Ambrosia x helenae. Lineage (NCBI taxonomy): Eukaryota > Viridiplantae > Streptophyta > Magnoliopsida > Asterales > Asteraceae > Ambrosia > Ambrosia x helenae. The sequence continues at coordinate 6,366,904 of CM061230.1, read as the reverse complement.
AGAACACGTAATTTGTGGACTCAACTCTATTTTTTCATTTTCGTCATAAAAAGACATGGAAGTCAATATCACAATTTCTTTATCAAAAAGAACAAGTAATTTCTAGAATTTGCTCTATTTTTCATTTTCCTCATAGAAAGACTTGGAAGTCAGTACCTCAATTTCTAGCAAGAATAACACGTAATTTGTAGACCCGGCTATGTTTTTCATTTTCCTCATAGAAAGAGTTGAAAGTCAATACCTCAATTTCTATCAACAAGGAGACGTAAATTGTAGACCCTGTTCTATTTTTCATTTTCCTCACAAAAAGATTTGGAAGTCAATACCTCATTTTCTATAAAGAAGAATACGTAATTTGTAGACCCTCTCTGTTTTTCATTTTCCTCACAAAAAGACTTGAAAGTCAATACCACAATTTCTTTTAAGAAGAACCCGTAATTTGTAAACCCTGCTCTGTTTTTCATTTTTCCTCATAAAAAGACTTGGAAGTCAATACCTCAATTTCTATTAAGAAGAACACGTAATTTGTAGAACCCACTCTATTTTTAATTTTCTTCATAGAAAGACTTGCAAGTCGATACCTATATTTCAATCAAGATGAACACGTCGTTAGTAGACTCTGCTCTGTTTTTCATTTTCCTCACAAAGAGACTTGAAAGTCAATACCTCAATTTCTATCAAGAACAACACGTAATTTGTAGACCCTATTATGTTTTCCATTTTCGTCATAAAAAGACTTGGAAGTCAATACCTCAATTTCTATCAAAAAGAACACATAATTTGTAGACCCTGCTATATTTTTCATTTCCTCATAGAAAGACTTGGAGGTTAATACCTCAATTTCTATCAAGAAGAACATGTAATTTGTAGACCCTGCTCTGTTTTTCATTTTCCTCCTAGAAAAACTTGGAAGTTAATACCTCAATGTCAATCAAGAAGAAGACGAGATTTGTGCAAGATGCAGAAATAAAAATGCCAATGTCCAGATTATTTTCAAAGATGCAAACTTCAATTGCCTTAAGGAGCTTGGGTCAATCCAAATTTGGGATTTGTAGTCAACACTCAAAATACCAATATTACTACATCAAATCAATCCGAAACTTATTTATTACAGAACCGTAAAAGTCAACAGTAGAGCTATCGTAAATAAAGCTAAAAATAAAAAGTCAATGATGACTTTGCTGATGATTAAAAAATGGACAATAATCAATAGTTCAGAGTGTTAAAATCTAATTCTCCATGCCACGTCAGCAAAAATGGACACATCACAATGCCACGTCAGCAAAAAATTAACCATGGTTGGTCTGAGGGTGATACAGGCCAATAAGTTGAAAGTACAGTGCGGTGTTGTTCAATTTTGTAATTCAGTGCGTCAACGGCCAATTGTCAATTGTTCAGGTTGTTAAAATCCAATTTCCCTATAAACAAACTAATAAAAATATAACTATTGTCGTGAAGAATTAAGGTCAATAACACAATTTCTATCAAGAAGAACACGTAATTTGTAGACGTACTATGTTTTTCATTTTCCACATAGAAACACTCGGAAGTCAATACTGCAATTTCTATCAAGAAGAACAAGCAATTTTTAGACCCTGCTTTGTTTTTCACTTTCCACATAGAAAGACTGGGAAGTCAATACCGCAATTTCTATCAAGAAGAACACATAATTTGTAGACCCTGCCCTTTTTTTCATGTTCCTCATAAAAAGACTTGGTAGTCAATACCTTAATTTCTATCAAGAAGAACACGTAATTTGTAGACCCTGCTCTGTTTTTCATTTTCCTCGTAGAAAGACTTGGAAGCTAATACCTCAATTTTTTATCAAGAAGACCACTTAATTTGTAGACCTAGCTCTGTATTCATTTTCCTCGCAAAAAGACTTGGAAATCAATACTTCAATTTCTATGAAGAAGAACACGTAATTTGTAGACTTTGCTCGGTTTTTCATTTTCCTCGTAGAAAACTTGGAAATCAATACCTCAATTTCTATCAATAACAAAACGTAATTTGTAGACCTGACTCTGTTTTTTTCATTTTCTTCATAGAAAGACTTTGAAGTCAGTAGCTCAATTTCTATCAAGAAGAACACGTAATTTGTGGACTCAACTCTATTTTTTCATTTTCGTCATAAAAAGACATGGAAGTCAATATCACAATTTCTTTATCAAAAAGAACAAGTAATTTGTAGAATTTGCTCTGTTTTTCATTTTCCTCGTAGAAAGACTTGGAAGTCAGTACCTCAATTTCTATCAAGAATAACACGTAATTTGTAGACCCGGCTATGTTTTTCATTTTCCTTATAGAAAGAGTTGAAAGTCAATACCTCAATTTCTATCAAGAAGGAGACGTAAATTGTAGACCCTGTTCTATTTCATTTTCCTCACAAAAAGATTTGGAAGTCAATACCTCATTTTCTATAAAGAAGAATACGTAATTTGTAGACCCTCTCTGTTTTTCATTTTCCTCACAAAAAGACTTGAAAGTCAATATCGCAATTTCTTTTAAGAAGAACCCGTAATTTGTAAACCCTGCTCTGTTTTTCATTTTCCTCATAAAAAGACTTGGAAGTCAATACCTCAATTTCTATTAAGAAGAACACGTAATTTGTAGAACCCACTCTATTTTTAATTTTCTTCATAGAAAGACTTGCAAGTCGATACCTATATTTCAATCAAGATGAACACGTCGTTAGTAGACTCTGCTCTGTTTTTCATTTTCCTCACAAAGAGACTTGAAAGTCAATACCTCAATTTCTATCAAGAACAACACGTAATTTGTAGACCCTATTATGTTTTCCATTTTCGTCATAAAAAGACCTGGAAGTCAATACCTCAATTTCTATAAAAAAGAACACATAATTTGTAGACCTTGCTTTATTTTTCATTTCCTCATAGAAATACTTGGAGGTTAATACCTCAATTTCTATCAAGAAGAACACGTAATTTGTAGACCCTGGTCTGTTTTTCATTTTCCTCCTAGAAAAACTTGGAAGTTAATACCTCAATGTCAATCAAGAAGAACACGAGATTTGTAGATCCTACACTATTTTTAATTTTGCTCATACAAACACTTGGAAGTCAATACCTCAATTTCTATCAAGAAGAACATGTAATATATATACCCTGCTCTATTTTTCATTTCCCTCGTAGAAAGGCTTGGAAGTCAATACCTCAATTTCTATGAAGAACATGTAATTTGTAGACCCTGCTCTGTTTTTATTTTTTATTTTCCTCATAGATCATCTACATACTTGAACACGTGCTTGGATGATACACGAGTATGTTATGGATGTTATGAAGTTAGTGGGATGTTGAAGTATCCTGTGATCTTTGGGAATACTTCACTCCTGTGAGTTTCTTGAATTCTACACCTCATGTGACTTTTTAACATTTGTCTCTTTCTCAAAACTTGGACTTTGTGACGGTTTAGTTACATGAATATACTCCAAATTCATAAAACACGCTCGATATTGAAAAAACAAATAAAAACTACACACAACATACAACTTAAGGAAGAAGCAATACCTCAAGTAAAAGTATGCCATGTTTAGACCAAAATACAATGCTTCTTCAATAACCATGTCACCAACGTATTGAGATCCTTCTATACCAACATGTTTTGGGGAAAATCTAGTAGATTGAGATACGTCATTAGACTGCTGGGACTTCTCTTTACTAGATTTCTTATTCTTAGAAAAAAAAAATCAAACTCATCCCTTGAAAGATGATGATTTACAAGCACTAATATTTTATTTTTATTTTTTGAAACTTTCACAGGAGTTTAAAATGTATCAATAAATTTAAAATGTTCTTTTGTGCTTAAATCTAGGATTGTGTCCAGGTATCGATTTTTTTGTTGCCTAGCTAGCAGCATCCGGAGGCCACTTAGGCCATACCCTCTCGTCCCTTTTCTACCTTAGCCTTATGGTATATAATCATTTTCAATTCATCATGTGAGTAAACTTATATTTTGGTCATATGAGGTTCAGACCTAAAAGGTCAAATATCTTGTCTAGAGTCAAACTGCAAAAGTCAACTTTATGCGAGATGCAGAAATAAAAATGCCAATGTCCAGATTATTGTCAAATATGCAAAGCTCAACAACAGGTGGAGTGTATAAGTTACCTTCAAGCTCAATTATGTTTAAATGTGTGACACTATGACTTGGTATACATCAAACAACTTTCAAGTTTCAACGGTTATTGGAGCACTGGTGGCCTAATAGAAAGGGTGAAAACCGAAAAAACGCATTTTTAAAACAATAAATAAGCACGCTTATGGACAAATATATTCACATAAGTTCTTGTAAGTTCTTGCAACACCCATCTAACAATAATAATATGATGTGACTTGTTAGGACCATGCATACATAAAAGCTATATTGGGAACAACAACCCATCTTTCTCACAAAACCATTAGCATATGATGATGTTTTTGTGTAAACCATTAATAGGTGGGTATTAGCTATTATGTGTACAAACCATGGTTGAACAATGAATAGAGATGACTACATTCATGAACCTAATTCTCAAATAATATGGTATTGGTATGGTGTGTAAATCATTTAAGATATTAACTAACAAATTATAGAAAAGTCTAGGTTTTGTACCTAGCATTCCACACAAAGATCACAAACAAATGTAATAAAAAAGAAGATATTGAACACTGGGTAAACAAGACTAATCATGTAGTTTTATAAATTTAGTACCACTTTTGGAAACTAGCAAGACATTATAATAGTGTTTAATTGTGCACAAATAATTATGTTATAAATCATTACTAGAAGCCAAAAAAAAAAAAAAGGCCTCATCAAACTCTACTAGTCAACTCCAACACACACTCTTGCACCAACTCCTCTAGCAACTTCCTTTCAATTTCCTTTCTTGTATTAACAACTTCCATTCTCAACCCCTCCACCCACCCCCTACCCACCACCTCTTTCACCACCACCATGCTGCCGCCGACATCCCCCTCCTCCCAATTGCACATTTCCTCCCGCCATAACCATTCCTTCATCTGACCCCACACATGGTCCTCCAGCATAGCTGATGACATTGTCTTGTCAACTATGTTGTTATGGGCTCCACTGCAGGGCCCACGGGCTGATATATCTATCAAAGCCTCGTTTACACAGTCAAACACGAGTTTTGATGTTGCCCTGTGATGTCTTAGTTTGGTTTGACCAATTATGGGTTCCTTTTCACTTAGGTTCGTGTATTTGTCTCTCAATGATGGGTCTAGTGGGCTTTCAGGCGAATGCCATTTGCCTAAAAACGAATTTGACTGTATTTGGCTGAGACCCGCCACTAATAGTAAGGTTTGAACATAGGATAAACATTCTTGCTCTTCTTCCTCTGGATTTAGGGGTGTAGATGAGGGTTTACTGTGGTATGGCGTGGCTGACCCGGCATAATCATCCCACGATAAAGTTCGGGCTATGGATCCAATAGGGGGTGATTTATCAATCAGGTTGTATCTCATAGGCTCCATTCCTGGTAATACAACCAAAAAAACATTAGTTTTGTCTAGTAAATGTTAACTAATGCATGTCATATTAAGATTACCAAACATTGTGGCAGGCAATATTGAGGAGAACCAAGAGGTGGTGAATGGATTAAGCTAAAGGATTTGACTATAAAGGAGACAAATAATACATTTTATTTAATCATATTCAGCACATTAAGTATTTATAAAATTAGAAAAGTAGATAAAACACGATTTTTCATGGCAGCCTAACCCATTCTAATTCGGGTTTAAAAACATACTCGACCTGTTACCAGACCCGCCCATTTCCAATGGCTACAGTATACAAATGAGTAGATAATGAAAATTACCATATTTATTCAGCCTAAGACTATGATGACAATTTGTTGTGTGGTCATCTTCTTCAAACTGTTGCTACAAAACCGAAATAGGGCTTGGCTGATCCGGATTCGCAATGTGGTTTCCAGGAAAGTCAGGTTTTGTGAAAGAAAATCCCGCCTGTATAAGCAGTTATTAATCCTTCAGACCATTGACTCCAAATTCAGAAAACAGACCCAATATTAAATAAATCCAATAAAAAACTACAACTTAAGGAAGAAACAATACCTCAGGTAAAAATAAGCCTTTTTTCAGACCAGAACATGATGCTTCTTCAGTAACCATGTCGCCTATGCATTGAGATCCTTCTGTACCATGTTTTGGGGAAAATCTAGTAGATTGAGGTGCGTTGTTAGACTGCTGGGACTTCTCTTTACTAGATTTCTTATTCTTAGAAAAAAACAAACTTGAAACTCGCCCCTTGAAAGATGATGATTTAACAAGCTTTTCCTTCACCGCCTCTTTAGTGTCATCGACCTTGTCTTTCAACTTGCCTGAATCTTCTAAACCACATCGAGCTGGAACAGAGTTTGATCTTAGAAGATTTCTAGAACCTCTACCGGCATCTTCAGCTTTGCCCAGATCACTAGTTTCATGATTTTCCTCAGGTTTTGCCGGTTTCTTCAAATCGGAAAGAGCAAGCATATCACCCAATGTACTTGAGCTTCTTTGTATCTGTCTTTGTTCAAGAACATTTTTATTTGATGAAATCATCGCCCATCTTTCAGAAAGCCGTTTCTTAGCTTCCCTACAAACAGATGACTCAGGAGAAGAAGACGTACGGCTGGATGAAGCACCATAATGACTATCATAACGATTAATATAGTCCCACGAGTGCCTAGAAACTGGTGAAACGACTTCAGAATCACTAAGATTCCCTGTTGCATAATCAATCTCTGATTTACAATATGAACTATCATCACCAATATAACCATTTGAAAAAACAGAAGAAACTAAGGTTTCATCTCTTCTAAGCCCACTTAAACTTTCAGAAATTTCGTCTGCTGTCTCTTCTGGATCGCCATCAAAAACATCATCATGTGATGTTAAATTAGAAGGCGACGAAGAAACAACTTGGATATTTTGAGGTTTCACAGAACTAGGTTTCAGTAACACAATTCGAGTCGGCAGGTTAGGGGCATCATCACTTTTGCAACATTCAGGAGAAAACAAAATATCGGAACCCTTTTTGTTCCAATCAGGCTTTTCATCATCCACCAACTTAGACGGTTTAAGAATAGTGATCCTTCTAGATTCTGGCGGTGGTGGAACAGACTGCAAATTGTATATGTTTTGTGAGAATAAAGAATTAGGCTCTTGCAGATACTTGAGAAACATATCTTTATTAGAACTTAAAACTTCTAATGCATCTTGAAACTGCTTTGTTTGGCGAAGTTTTTCAACAGTCGACAACCGTTTCGCTTCCATGAATTTCTCACGAACAAGAGCCATCTTTGGTTTTTCACTACATTTTCCCTTTTGTGGTGAATCATTTTGACGTATTTCATAAACGTCTTTGTATTCTCCATGTCCTTGTTGCAAAAATTCTAAGGATCTCGATTGACTCATGCGTGAAGCCGAATCATGTTGATGCTGATGTGGCAGCGCATCAAGCCCCATTAGTTTGGCAACCAAATTAGATGGACTTTGCTTTGAATCCTCTTCCTTTGACATTTCTTGGGCAATAAGCATCTTTATTGGTGTTCCGTTTAGTCTTCTATTTGATGGAGATTTTCTTAAGTCAAATACAATCTGCATGAACCAATATTGAATCAGTATACTTCATACAGTAGTTGCTTCCAATATAAAGTTGGTCAAGTTTATCATAATTTAAAGTAATTACCAGTTTATCATCCATATGATCATCAACTAGACTTGTTCTAGCCACATCTGAGTGCCTCCTAGAGAACGAAGAACCTGTTCAATTTCATATTTTGTCACAAACAACTTTCATACAAAGAGCAACGTGTTCATATAGATAGTCAACGGTGATATCGTTATATACTAACGACACAAACCTTGTGTTCATAATACCATTCTCTTATTGTATGAGCATATGTATGTATGTATGTATATTTAGATATTTCATTAATAGTTTATCATATGAATTAATAATCCAATTAATTTCATGTTTGTTTTAATGTGCAGGTTTAATATGTTTTGAATGTGTTGTAAATTGCACGTGATGTTGTAGCAATTAAAAGAAAATAATGTGCATAACTTGAGAAAGCAAATTAAAGAAGTTGGATTGGAAGGAGAATAATGAATTAAAGAAGATCCATATTGTCAGTGTAGGCCCATCATCATATCATTATTTATATTGGACAAGAACATCACATTTGATTGGGCCATTCGATGGAGAATATTGGGCTGAACAAGGAACCTTTAGGCTGAAAATAGAAAAGTCGGTGGAGGGTATTACGTGAAGGGATATAAAAAACTTTTGACGGCTGTTGGGGGGACCATTCGCACAGTGCATGAGAGAGGACGCAAGGGAGCAGCTTTGGAGCTGCACGCACTCCAAGAAGAGAACCAACAGGAAAATGCAGCGCGGCTAATCGTGTGATCGTCTCCGGGTGTATGGTTTGCTTAGGTTAAACACAAAACTTTGTTTGATTTAGTTTTTTTAGATTGTTTTCTTATTTAAAAGAACATGTGGTGTGCATATATTTTTAAAGGATTGATCTCACACAAGCATTTAATCAAACATGTGGTGTGCATATATTTTTAAGTAATCAGCTCTGTTACCTTTGGGTTTAAGATATAATGTTGTGAAGTAATGAGGTGGTGGAAGTTCAATTAACGTAATCACTTCAGCCAAAGGATATAAGTTGTTAGGATCTGAGTTTGTTTGTTTTGATTGTTTAACTAAATGATGATAATAATGAGATGAAAATAGAATGAAAGTGCAGCGGAATAATAAACTGTAAATCAAAACAAGAGAGTAAATGTTTTTCGATCGAATGCTTTCATTAATTCAAAGATTACAATCGTACAAGTTACTCCCCCTCAGCCTGATCACACAGTTGTTTGTCAGAGAGAATGTTTTGTGTGTGATGCAATAGAACAGTACATGCACTGTTCTATTTATAGACTGACTCAAACCACTGATGACCTAGGCTGACGTCACCTAAGACAGTGACCTCTAACAGAATAACAAACTTAAACATCTGCTATACAAACTACTGTTACATTGAAAGCACTGATAGTAAACAGCTGTTTAAAGATAAACTCTGATGGTCTTGCATCCACTGCTGGAGCCTAAGTGCTGTTGGTTCCAGCAGTGCTTTGGTCTTCAGTATTTGTATCAGCTGTTGCTCTTCATCAGACCTTTGGTCAGCAGTTGTTCTTCATCAGTTGTTTCCTTAGCAGTTCTTTGTATCAGCAGTTGTTGAGCAGTTGTTTGGATAGAACAGTAGTTAGGGTCAGCAGTCTTTTGGGAGAAGCAAGTTGTAAGGACTGTTTATTCAAGGATCAAATAGATAGCATATTTTGGCTTTCCAATCATCTGTTCTTCTCCAGGTCAGCAGACCCAACAATCTCCCCCTAGAACAGATGATGCCAAAACTCAGCTTTATTCATTGATCTTTATTTCTCATCAGACTTTCTCTGATTTGACCTTTGAATTGTAATTCAAAGTTCAAAGCAAATAGGTCTTCTTCATCTCTTTCCAGATCCAGATTTAGCAGTGCTTGGTGATCTTCTGCACAAAGGCTGTAAGCATCATCCATACTGATCTTCTGAACCTTTCCATCTGACCTGAGCAGTGTCAATTCGTGGTTGTCTTTGTTGATCTTCCACTTTAGAATTTTTGAGTCAGTGGATTTGCTGAGATGAACCTTTATTCTTGATGAGTTGGGTGAAGGTGGTCTTCCTATGAGTTCTCTGAGTTTCTCTGTTGTGGGATCAGAGAAATAATGGATTTGATTGAAGAGCCCTTCCTTGATAAATGTGTCAGCAAACTTTCTTTGGTCTTCCTCTGACATCTCCTTCTGCTTTTTGAGCTGTCTACTTGCAGCAGCTGTGAGATCAGAGGTTTCAAGTAAGCTGTCTAGATTAAAAGTCTGTTGGGGTCTCTTCATCATTGGCTCATCATTATAGATTGGTTTTCTTGGAAGGCTGGGATCCTTCTTTCTATTCTCTTCCAGACTTTTATAGGTTTCAACCAATCTTAGCTCTGACCATCTGGAAACAGACCTCATCTCCCCATAATTGGCAGCTACAATCTCCTGCCTCATTCTTTTGAACTTCAAGGCTCTGACTGGGTCTCTGCCTTTGCCAAAATTGGGAATGGAGACTTTAGCTTTGGGATCTTTGGCCATTTCTTCAATTCTGATCAGTTCTTCCCTCAAAGCATGAGTAGTCCAGCCATTGAACTGCTTTTTGTTTGCTTTGTAAGGCTTGGTTGCCATTATCTGTTCAAGAAGGGATTCCCTTACCTCCTTTTCCAAATCTACACTGAGAGGCATGGTGGACATGGAATTGCTCAGGGTCTTAGCAAAGTCTTCAATCCTTCTGAGTTTGCTAAGCTCTGCTGAATGGATGCCCTGAGCAGTCCTGTCATCCTTCCCTTTGCATTTCTCCCTGATGATGGCATCCACCTGTTCACCCTTGTATTTTAGATAGGTATCAATGTTGAGGGGAACAGGGAAATTTGGGAGAGATGGGAAGGATCTTTCAGATGGCTGTTCAGTATTGTAGAAGGATTGTAATTCCCCCTTGAGTAGATCAAGTTCAAGGGGATACTGAACAACCAATGGTGTAATGGTTGGTGGTGGTCTATGGGTTTTGAATTTGGATGTATGTGGTGAGAATGATGTGAGTGGAATGGCTGTGATGGGAGGAGTGGATTGGGCAGTTGAAATGGTGGTTGGTGATGTGTGTATGTTTTCATCATGCACAACAAAGGTTGATTTTCTCTTCCTTGTGTACATGATTTTTGGTGAAGGTGATTTGGTAGCAGTGGTTGGATTAACATCTGTTGGCTTTTTAGAAGAACCAACAGATGTTGGGGTTTTGGTTGGTGATGTAGGTTTGGTGGTTGTTTGTTCAGGAGTGTGTGTTGGTTTGGGTATAGTGGTTTCAGTGGTTTGGGTGGCAGTGGTTTCAGTGGTTTGGATGGCAGTGGTTTCAGCAGTAATGGTTTTATCAACAGAGGTTTGTAACTTAGATGGTGGTTTTCTAACATGCTTGGCAGGTCTTTTCATCCTTTTAGAGGATCCCACATCTTCAGTTTCCCTTTGTTGTTTCTTCTTGAGTTCAATCAATGACTCTGCTTTTACTTCCAAGGTGTCAGCCCTTTGTTGTTTGGACTGAGCAGCCTTTTCAGCTTCTATGTTTGCAGAGTCATCTACTGCCTTATTCTTTTCAGTGGTTTGTGGTGGTGGTGCTTGATGTTGTTGTTGTGGAGCTGATTTGGTAGACTCTGGTTTCTTGGCAGACTTGGCTTGACCTTTTTGAGAAGGTGGGCAACCAAAAGGATCTAATTTTGGTAGCCTATCTCTGCCACTCTCCCCCTTTTTGGCATCATCAGCCGTGAAAACATCATCAGTTTCATCCCTGAGGATGGTGGTAGGGGCAGAGCCAGTAGTCTTCAGCAGATGGTCCTTGATGGCTTTGATGTCAGCATGAGTATCTTTGTACCTTGCATCAACCATATTTCTGATCTCAGCCATGTAGGTTTCATGTGTCTGATCAGCCAATTTTCTGTGAGCTATGATGATGGGGGAAACTGATTTCCATAACTCATTGGCTATATCAGTGGTGGATGGTTGACTCTTGGAGAGATCTGCAATTGAGCTTAGGAGAAGCTTGACATCAGATTTGATGTCAGCAACAGATGTTTCAATAACAGAAACTCTGGCCGTCAATTCTTGGTATTTTGACTCATCTCCTAAATTAATAGGATCATCTGAGTCCCTACCAGTGGTAGTTTTATCTGATTCAGGCCTAATAGGTGAATCAGATGCCCCTTTGTCTTGGTACTGGGGACTTCCAACTGTTTTTGGAGACACTATAGTGGCTTCAACAGTTGTTGCCTTCAAGGGAGTCTTAGCTATGAAATCACTGTCCTGATGTGAGACAGTGGTCTCTACATCAGTAGTGGCTGCTCCTCTTGAAAACTCACCTAGAGTTTCATTGAACCCAGGTGGTGTAACCTCCTCTTCTGTTTGGGGGATAGCAGATTGAATATTCTCAGGCTCAGTCACTTGTTGGAGTATACTCTCAGTGACAGTTGGAAGAGAGGAACTGGGATCTTCCTGAGATTTTTCAATTGCTTCAAACAGAGGTTGCATTGTTTGTGGGACATGTGATGGTGAGAGTGGTGGAGTAAGAAGAGAGTTAGCCCTGGGAGAGGGGCTTGTGAACATATGGTCAAGTGACTCATATGCATCAGGATGTGTGTCCCCTTGGCTTACAACATGATCCTTTTGAGAGGATTCATGAGGAGTTTGGTCAGGTGGAGGTATGTCCAACTGTTGTGAGGAAGTAACAACAGTGGTTTCAGGTTGCTTTTGTTGTGCAACAGAGGTTTCTTCTGGTACCTCAACATCCAGAAGCCTCATTTGTGGTTGAGTGGTGGTTTTTGTGGATGAATGTTTCTTTTTGGAAGTGGCTGGTGTGGGTTTCACAGCACTGGATGTAGTGCCATGATCACCAGGAGCAGTGGGCTCAACAACAGAGGTTTTGACAACAGTTGTTGCCTTTGTCCTCTTTGTTTGTGTTTTAGAAACTTTTGACACTTTTGACACTTTTTCTTGGGTGCTTCCACCCAGCATTCTTGTGAAAGTTTCATCAGTTAAGCTTTTCATTTGCATAGCAGCACCCTTTTTGAAAACCTTTTCAGGTAATAATTTTTGTAAAATTACACTAAGAATTCGTGGGTAAATAAGAAAAGCATTGTTTGACCCAGACTTGACTGCTTTCACATTTGATACCAAGTCCATGAACAATCCCTGGGAAAGATTGAAGTCAGAGTTTGACAACATAGCATATCCCAGATATTGCATCCTTAATGGAATTTCATTAAAGGATGTGGACTTAGCAGAGACACAAAGAAGAAGAGTATGGAAGAAAAATTTCATGACTGGAGGGAAAAACTTTTTGAAAAGAGTTGATCCAGTCATCTGACCATCATACCCTCTTTCTTGGAACTCAGTGTGAAGCTCTGTTTTAGTGAAGGAATCCTTACCTGCCAGGTCATTCAGTGTGAAGGTTGTGGATATGATATCAGGGGTAATGACGATACTGGTTTCTCCAATTTTGGAAATAATGGATGTAGGCTTTTTGTCTTGTAATAGAAACTCAGCATTCAACCAAAATTCTTGGAGTGTATCCAGATAAATGGGGGCGTTGGCGGTTAGGATGGGTAAGTATTTGGAATTAAGGAAAATGTCGATGGTGGAATGAAATGGAGTGTTGTCATCTGTTTTAATCAGATAGGGGAGACAATTGTGTGTAGCTTTGGCTTGAAGATCCATTGTAATGGATTTCGAAGGTGAAAATGATTGAAGATTGATGAAGGGTTTGAGAGTGAAGAAGGCGGTTTACAGTATTTTGAATACAATGAGACAGTGTAACATCTGTTGTGGTAAAACAGGGTTTTTATAGGCTCAATGAAACCGCTGATGTGGCCAAACATCTGCTTATATGAGCAGACGTGGCAATCATCTGATGGATGTAACATCTGGTGGAGAACAGCTGTTTTGGTAAACAACTGATACAAACAGCTGATGGATCCAACCGTTGGGGTTTTTTTTTTTTTTTCGATATAGTATATATATATATATATATGTGGACAGTTGTTTTATCTGAACAGATGTTCTGAAACAGATTTTTCAACTAACAGTTGTTTTATCTGATCAGATGTTCTGAAACAGATTTTTCAACTAACAGTTGTTTTATCTGATCAGATGTTTTGGAAACAGACTTTTCAACCAACAGTGGAAATGAATGAAACAGTGGTTGTTTTATCTGATCAGATGTTATAAACAGATTTTTCAACCAAACAGCAATTTTAAGAAAATATTTAATTTCTGAACAATTTTATTTTTAAAAATTTATTTGGTTAATCCATGTTTAACATGCCAATTCTGGAAATCAGATTTGTAAAGGTAGATGTGTCTAATGCTTTTGTTAACACATCTGCCAACTGATCCTCTGTTGGAACATGGTGTAAAGAAATCAAACCTTTTTCATAGCTGTCTCTGACAAAATGATGTCTTATGTCAATGTGCTTGGTAGTGGAATGAGAGACTGGATTCTTGATGATATTTTCAGCAGCTTGGCTGTCCAACATGAGTGGAGTCCTAAGTGCAGTTATCCCAAAATCCAGTAGTTGATTTTGAAGCCACATGAGTTGGGCTGTACAGCTTGCAGCAGCAATGTATTCAGCTTCAGCTGTTGAAGTTGAGACAGCTGCCTGCTTTTTGCTTTGCCATGAAACTAAGGCATTCCCTAGAAATTGGCACCCTCCTGAAGTGGATTTTCTTGTGGTGTGACAGCCAGCAAAGTCACTATCTGAAAAACCTGAAAGCTCAATGTTTCCATTAGCAGGATACCAGATACCAAGTGTGGGAGCACCTTTGAGGTATCTGAATATCCTTTTCACAGCAATAAGGTTTGACTTTCTGGGTGAAGCCTGGGATCTGGCACAGACACAGGTAGCAAACATAATGTCTGGCCTAGATGCAATTAGGTACAATAAAGACCCAATCATACATCTATAATGTGTTTGATCAACCAGTTCATCCTCGTCATCAATAGTGAGCAGCTTGACTGTACTCATGGGTGTGCTACATGGCTTACAATCATTCATCTCAAATCTGGTTAATAAATTCTTTACATATTTGTTTTGGTGAATGAATGTGCCATTTTGCAGTTGTTTCACTTGAAGACCAAGGAAACACTGAAGCTCACCCATGGCACTCATCTCAAACTCTGCTGTCATGAGTTTTCTGAACTCTTCACACATTTGGTTACATGTGGATCCAAAGATGATGTCATCCACATATATTTGAACAATCATTAAGTGTTTCCCTTTCCATTTAAGAAATAAAGTTTTGTCAATTTTACCTCTTGTGAAGCCAATGGATAAGAGAAATGTGGAAAGAGTTTCATACCAGGCCCTTGGTGCTTGTTTGAGTCCATACAAAGCTTTGTTGAGCTTGTAGACATAGTCAGGATGGAATGTGTCTTCAAAACCAGGTGGCTGACATACATAGACCTCCTCCTGAATTTTGCCATAAAGGAAAGCACATTTGATGTCCATCTGATACACCTTTATATTGTGGTTGACAGCAAAGGCTAGAAAGAGTCTGATGGCCTCTAGTCTAGCTACAGGAGCAAAGGTCTCATCATAATCTATTCCTTCTTCTTGTCTGAAGCCTTGAACCACAAGCCTGGCTTTATTCTTGACAACAATACCCCTTTCATCAGTCTTGTTTTTGAAGACCCACTTTGTTCCTATAGGACAAACATCCTTAGGAAGTGGTACAAGCTCCCATACTTGTTGTCTTTTGAACTGAAGGAGTTCTTCTTGCATGGCTTCTACCCAACTGTTGTCTTTCAGTGCCTCTTGGTACTTGACAGGTTGTGTGAGGGATAAGAAACCTGCAAAAAGACAGATATTTGAAGATTGGCTTCTTGTGAGCACACCTTCTCTGATGTTGCCAATGATCTGGTCTGGTGGATGAGCTCTTAAGTAAATAAGATCTCCTTGATATGGAACAATGGCATTTTGAGGTGATGGACAGAGGTTTGGTGACTCTGTTGGTGTAACATCTGTTGGTACTTCTGTAGTGCCATCAGATGTTTGAAATGGTAATGGAGGAATGGGTCCAAGTGGTGTGAAACTTGACTGACTTTTGTCAACAGATGATTGACTTTTGTCAACAGATGATAGGTCAGTGGTAGTGAGGGGTGAAGCAGAGGTTTGAGGATAGGACTGGCCAACAGTGGTTGACACAGCTGTGGCAGAGTTTTGACAATTGTTTTGAACAGCTGTTTTCTCTGAAGCAGAATAGACTTTGTAGTGACTGGGAATCACAACATCTGTTCTGTAATCTTGCTGTGGAGACTGTGGAATACCTGCATTGTTAGTTTTAACAGTGATATCTTCAAATTTGAATTTATCTAAATCAAATAATTCAGCAGGGTTTGCAGGGATTTTCAGAGATGAAAGTTCATTGAACTTAACATTCAAGGTTTCTTCTATTGTTTTAGTCCTTGTGTTAAACACTTTGTAGGCCTTAGCAGTAGAAGAATATCCCAGAAAATAACCACAGTCTACTTTGGCTGCAAATTTTGAAATGGAATCTTTAAGATTTAAAATGAAACATGGGCAGCCAAAGATTTTGAAGAATGAGATTAATGGTTTGATTTTGAACAAAATTTCATAAGCAGTTTTTTGATGTCTGGGGTTGATCAAAACTCTGTTTTGAACATAGCAAGCAGTGTTTACAGCTTCTGCCCAAAAGGACAGTGGCAAACCAGAATCTGCTAGCATGGTTCTTGCAGCTTCTATAAGAGTTCTATTTTTCCTCTCAACTACCCCATTTTGTTCTGGTGTTCTTGGGATGCTGAACTGCCTCACATTCCCTTTTGACACACAGAAGTCATCTAACTCCTTATTTTTAAACTCTGTTCCATTGTCACTCCTGAAGACTTTTACTGGCAAGTCATACTGCTTTTCAACCTTGGTGACAAAGTCCTTCAATATACCTGCAGTCTCATCTTTAGAGTGTAAAAAGTAAGTCCATGTAAACCTAGAAAAATCATCAACTATGACAAGACAAAATCTTTTTCTTCTTAGACTCATGATTTTAACAGGGCCAAACAAGTCCATATGCAACAGTTGTAAGCACTGACTAGTTTTGGACTCATCAATGGATTTGTAAGAGCTTTTATGTTGTTTCCCTTTTAAGCAAGAAACACAATGCTCATCACATTTAAATTCTTTTGATGGTAGACCTCTGACAAGGCTTTGTTTTGAGAGTGTGTTGATAGTATTAAGGTTGGTATGACCCAGTCTCCTATGCCACAATTCTGTCTCCTTAGTGGAGGCAGCAGAAAACAGACAGACATTTGCCATAGGATTGTCCTTTAACATATCAACAACATACACATTGCCACTTCTATGAGCAACAAGCTGTGCTTTGCTCTCAGCAATAATGGTATCAATCTTTTTCACCACTTCTGGCCCAATAATCTTACAAGTTTTCTTTGTGAAAAATGAGCCATAACCTTTGTCACTCATTTGTGAAACACTCAGAAGATTAAACTTGAGATTATCAATAAGATTGACATTTTCAAACTTGAGTTTTCCTGCCTGTACAGTCCCTGAACCCAACACCTTACCTTTAGAATCATTACCAAAGGATATATCACCCCCTCCATGAGCCAAGAAGTCCAGAAGTAGGGCTCTACATCCTGTCATGTGCCTGGAACCTCCACTATCTACATACCAAAGACTATCTAAACAAGCAGAAGCTCCCTGCACATCAGTAAATGATTAGTTTTGGTGAGTGTCCAAAGCCAAATTGGCTTTGGATGGGTCCTCAGACCTTTCAGACTCAAGTTTTGGAAGGTGATCAGTGGTTTGGACCAATTTTTGAATTAAGGTCAACAACTGCTGCTGACCATTTGCCAGTGCTTGTATGTCAGCACTTGGGGCAGCAGTTGTTTGATCACTTCCTGACAGATGATAATACCCATATGGATTTCTGTTCACTCTTGGTTTAGAGGGTCTTTTTGGCTCCTCATAAACATGTGGCAGACTGTGACATGGAGGTTGACCATAACCTCTTGGGTATTTGCTTGTGGGTGGAGCATCTGTTACTTGGACATCTCTAGAAGCAGATGTTTCAAGCCTTTTTGTAACAGATGTTTGGGCAGGTGTGAAGGTCTGTTTGGGCTTTCCTTTTGGAGTACTAACCACAGGGTTTGCAAGAGTTTTTGCTTTGTATTCTTGTATTTTTACATCAAAATTTTTGAGATACAAGCACTCTTTAGTCTTATGATTCTTTTTCCCACATATTGAGCATGTGGCTTTTGAATCACATTCACTTGTTCCTTTGTTGATGTCATATGCTTTTAGAAGAAAACAGTTTTTGGTGACATGATTCTTCTTTTCACAGAAATCACAAAACAAGTTAACAGTCTTTTCTTTCTTCTTCCCCTTTTCAGACTTCTTTTCAGCAGATGTTTGAGCATCTGCTGGAGAATCTTTTAGGGGAATGACTTTTGCCAAGGGAATGACCCTTGCCTGAGGAGCTGTTTTTCCCTCAGGAGTTTTAAAATTAACAGGTTTATAATTCTCAAGAGTATCACACTCATCAGACCAAGTAGGTTTGAATTCATACTTTTCAAGTTCAGCAAAAGATGAGGAACCTTCTGGTTTTTCAAGAACAATTTTCTTACCATTTGGTTCAGTGATTTTAATCTCTTGACCCTGCAGGTTTGTTGGTACTATCTCAACAGACTTTTGACTTTTTGTGTCAGTGTTTTCAAAAGCTGGAGCAGTGGTTGCAAAACCAAAGCCAAACTTCACATGACTTTTGGTTTGTTTGTTGAGTAGCATCTCAAAACCTCTACATGATTCCACCCATTTTTTACATTCAACTTGGGTGGACTCAAGCTCACTTTTACAACTTTGATATTTTGTTATCATAGTTTGGAGCTGGTCTTTGGTAATAGTTGCTTCATGTTTTAGACTGCTAATTTCAGATTCTTTTGCAGTTAAACTTGTTTTCAAATCTTTTGTGAGTTTTTCAAATTTAACTTCATCATCCAAAATTTTCTTTCTAAGGTTTTCATTCACCTCTTTAATGTTAGCAAATGCTATTACACATTTGTCAGAACACAACTCTTTAAGAATCTGAGGAGATACCTTAGCAGCAGCCATCAATGCACAATCACACTTGCACTCACATTCATCAGATGCACCCCAGGGATCTGAGAGATTCACAGCCTCTTCTTCAGGTTTTTCACCTGCAACAACTTCACTAACAATATCATCAGTCACAACATCAGATTCAGTTACCACTTCCTCAGATTCAATTTCATCAACCACAACCATGAAACAAAAATTTTCTGGTTCATTATCAGCTTTGGCAACCAGTGCAAAATTCTCATCTGTTAGCTCATCAGGTAGACTGCTCCAATCAACAAAGCCTTGTGTAAAGAAGCTTTGTTGACTGGTCTCTGCAGGAGCAGAGGATGGAGCAGCAGTCGTTTGTACAGGTGGTTGAGCAACAGGTGTTTGCACATAATGGATCTGAGGAACAGTGGTTTGGACATACTGGACAGGAACAGTGTTTGAGGACTGTGCAAAATGAGCAGTGTTTTGCACATTTGGTCCAGGGGTATTATAGGAATTCTGATAAGTGTTGGTCTGTGGTCTTTGATTTGGATAGGTTATCATAGGTGTACCATGTTGACCCCTACATTCCCTAGCAAAATGACCAAACCTATGACATTTATAACACTTGATCTTTGATTTATCCAACCCCACCTTAGATCTGCCAGTCAACCCTGGAAACCTTCTCCCAGTTTTCTTGTAAAAATTATTAGTTCTTACACTGAGAAGGGCCAATTGGTGCATAATGTCCATTTCTTCCAAATCATCAGGGTCAAAGTATTTCAGGTCATCATACTCAAAGGATATGTTGTCAGATGCCTGTATATCACCACCACTAGCTGTGAAAGCATAGTTTGGTGAATAAGAATCAGAGTTAAAACCTGAGTTAAAACCTGAAGTTATGTCAATAAAATGATCATAACTCTGATCCTTTGTGTTTCCAGGCACCTCATCATGACCCAAAAGTGCTGTATTCCCAAACACATAGTCATCAGACACTTTTCCAGAGTCCTGGAGCTTCTTTTTCTGGTTAAGCTCTCTTTCATAGGTCAAGAGCTTACCATGAAGCTGGGTCAGTGATAGGTCTTTAAATCCTATTGAGTTTCTCATAACAATAGCAATAGTGTCCCATTTGTCTGGTAATGATCTTAAAAACCTATGGTTCAAAGTTGAATGAGGGTAAGTAAGACCAACCAATTTTAGTTCACTAATTAAGCAGTTAAATCTCTCAAACTGTTGAGTTAATGACTCTCCTTTGACATGACTGAATGTTTCATATTGTTGGTTAAGTATTTCACGGTTGTTTTCAATAACCTCCTCTGTCCCACCAAACTGCTCTTTCAGTGCATCCCACAACTCCTTTGCACTGTTACAGTGTAACAACCCAGCATATATATCATTGGGTAGAGCCATGGCCACAATACTGAAGGCCTTAGCATCTAGCTCAATTTTCTGAAAATCCTGGTCGGAGTAGTTTTCAAGTTTCTTTGGCTCAAACACTTTGGGATCTTCAGTACTCGGCACAGTCGGAACATGTGGTCCGAAGATAACCGACTTCCAACACCCAGTGTTTTGTTGAGCTAGAACATGGCTCATCCGACGTTGCCAGATATTGTATTCAGATCTGACAAGCATCGGTGGCTTGTTGTTCGTGCCAGTGTTATGTGGATCGTGATTGATAGAAGCCATTCTCTGATTTTTCAAAAAACAAAGTCTGTTTAACAACGGTTGAATCGAAATTAAACTATTACTCTGTTTTCAATCAAACTGACAAACGATATCAATAATTGTGAGCTGATTATTAAATTGATTTGTTAGATCGAATTTAATTGACCAAGCTCTGATACCAATTGTTAGGATCTGAGTTTGTTTGTTTTGATTGTTTAACTAAATGATGATAATAATGAGATGAAAATAGAATGAAAGTGCAGCGGAATAATAAACTGTAAATCAAAACAAGAGAGTAAATGTTTTTCGATCGAATGCTTTCATTAATTCAAAGATTACAATCGTACAAGTTACTCCCCCTCAGCCTGATCACACAGTTGTTTGTCAGAGAGAATGTTTTGTGTGTGATGCAATAGAACAGTACATGCACTGTTCTATTTATAGACTGACTCAAACCACTGATGACCTAGGCTGACGTCACCTAAGACAGTGACCTCTAACAGAATAACAAACTTAAACATCTGCTATACAAACTACTGTTACATTGAAAGCACTGATAGTAAACAGCTGTTTAAAGATAAACTCTGATGGTCTTGCATCCACTGCTGGAGCCTAAGTGCTGTTGGTTCCAGCAGTGCTTTGGTCTTCAGTATTTGTATCAGCTGTTGCTCTTCATCAGACCTTTGGTCAGCAGTTGTTCTTCATCAGTTGTTTCCTTAGCAGTTCTTTGTATCAGCAGTTGTTGAGCAGTTGTTTGGATAGAACAGTAGTTAGGGTCAGCAGTCTTTTGGGAGAAGCAAGTTGTAAGGACTGTTTATTCAAGGATCAAATAGATAGCATATTTTGGCTTTCCAATCATCTGTTCTTCTCCAGGTCAGCAGACCCAACATAAGTTCTGAATCGTTTATTATTGGGAGGGTAATTTTGTCAAAAATATATGCACATGCAAGTCACATGCTATTTTCACCTTCATTTTTAAATGTCCGTAACTTTTTTATACGTCATCTTTTTAAAAAAATTATACCATAAAATTGAGCTTTTTTTTATCTTTAGTATGAGTACCATATTGTTGTACTTTTAAAAAATAGTCAAAAACCCACATGCGTAAGACACAATGGAGTGTAAAACACAATGAGCATCAATTAAATATATGGTATAAAACATAATCAACATTCTAATAAAACACAATGGACACACTACAAAAAAAATGCCATTTAGTGGCACACATTTTTTATGACACTTAGCTATTGTGCCGCTAATTTAGGTTTTTAGTGGCACTTGCGTATGTCGTGTATGCTTTGCACACACTTTTAATGGCATTTAAATTTTTGTGCCATTAATTTAGGTTTTTAATGACACTTTGTGTATGTCATATTTGTTTAGCAACCACTTTTAGTGACATTTATATTTTTATACCACTAATCTAATTTATTAATGGCACTTTATATATGTCATACTTTCTAAGCAAACATTTTTATTAGCATTTACCTTTTGTGTAACTAAAATATGTTTTTAATGGGACTTTACGTGTGTTACTAATTCTTTTTTGCATTAGATGCTTAGATCAAATCACACACCTAATAAAATTTATGTCAATTGTGTAAATATATATTTATCCTAGATGATAAACTAGTATTTAACCCGCGTTTTGCGGTTGCGTCGTAACTTGCAGTTAATGATCATACAACATGAGTGCTAAAATTCATAATATAAAAATGAGTAGAAAATGTCCCAAAAAGGCACAGAGGAACCAAATGTCAACTTTTGGGCTTCCAACGTTTTTGAGACGTCAACTTTGACCAAGGGGATTTTTCTTTAAACTAAAACTCATTAAAGGTTTGAATTTTATCACTCTTAAAATATACATTTTTAAAGTAATTTATAATTGAAGTTATATATTTCCCTCCAACCCTAAAATTTTCCCGCTAAAACTAAAATTTTCCCACTTTTTACTAAAATTTCACATAAAAAAAAAAATTCTACCAGATTTCCAATAGAAAACAAAAGAGGGATTCAGTATCACCAAGAAAAGAGGGAAAGAGGTAATCGTCAACATCGATTCATTATCATAATATTTAACATACAACATTGGCATTCATCATCATCAAAAATCATTGGCATTCAAAAAAAAAATGTTGTACAACAAACTAAAGACACAATGAATAGAATACTAAAACACAATGAATACTTTTGAAAAAAAAGAATGTTGAAAGCCCAGTTACGTAAGACACAATGAATGACATACTAAAGACACAATGAACAAAGACTAAAACACAATGAATACTTTTGAAAAAAAAATCAAAAACCCAGTTGCGTAAAACACAATGGACGACATAATAAGGACACAATGAACAGAAGACCAAAACTCAATGAACACTTTTGAAAAAAAAAAAGTTGAAAACCCAGTTGCGTAAGACACAATGGAGATAACGTAAAACACAATGAGTATCAATTAAATATGTAATGAACAATAGGGTATAAAACACAATGAACAGTCTAATAAAACACAATGGACGACATATTAAAGACACGATGAACGGAATACTAAAACACAATGAATAATAGACTTAGGGGCTGTTTGGTAGCCTCTTAATCAGCTTCTTAACCATTCAGGTCTGAATCATTCAGCATTCAGACTGTTTGTTTCAGCATCTGAATGGAATGATTAAGTGCTGAACCATTAAGCTAATAAGGGATGCTGAATGATTCAGCTGTTAACCATTCAGAGTCTGTTAACCATTCAGACCATCTTAATGATTCAGCACTTAATCAACCAAACAGCCCCTTAAACACAATGAACAACATAATAAAACACAATGTACACCTAAATACAGAACTCATTTGCGTAAAACATAATGAAAAGCATAATCAAAACACAATGGACAAAGTTAAATCATGTGTAGACTAAAAAAACATAAATAACATATTTATAAAGCATACGTGCATACTATAACACAATGAACGAGCAAAAGACACAACGGAGAAGAAAACCATTTAACACGGTTTCTTTTTTTCAATTTTAATGTAGCAATGTGGTACTCATATTAAAGATAAAAAACGCTCGTTAATATGGTGAAATTTTTTTGAAAAAAAAAATATCGCATGAAAAAGTTATAGACGTTTTAGAATGAGGAGGAAATTGACATGTGCATTGCATGTGGAGAGAGAATGTCAACAAATGTGGTTTTCCTTTTATGTCCTTCCTCTAATTTATTATTTATTTTTTTCAAACAAACTAATCTCAACCCTTCAAATGTATGATCAATGGATCACAATCCTTCTCACCCTTCCTAGAAAAAGTGTCTTGTGTATTTGATCCTAACCTTAACCAGATATGGGTCCGGGTATTAATAGCCCGTTTTAAAAAAACAAGTTTTCTTTATTACTACTTAATACAAAAACAAATGGCAAAATGGATTTTAATAAAGGGAATTGGAATTAAATAATTCCCAACTTTGCTAGGTTGAAAGACAATAATCTTAACTTGAAAGTTGCAATTTAACAGGCCCAACTTGTCATGGATTTTATTCCATTGGATAAAACATACTGGGGTTAATCCAGATGTAGTCACATATGTAGTCAGCCTGGTAAGAATTTGATTTCTGTTATTTTACAGTAACAAAGTTGATCGATGACAAGTCACTGCTAATTAAGTACGTAATGTGCATGGTTATGAGATTGTGTAATATTAAAAAAGAAGCTTTGAAAACATGTAAATATTGATACATATACAAGTTTAATCAACATGTATATGTGTATATATATATATATATATATAACATATACCTTTCATGTATAGTCTTAACTAGAAAAATAAACATGTGCACACGTATAATTAGAAGTAGGTTTTGTGGGAAGTTATGGAATATTGATCCTATACAATTTTTTTTTCTGAAAAAACGACATATTCTTTTACCCTTTTACAATAGAAACATTTTGTCAATTTATATTAGATTTGTTTATCCCGGGAACCTCCCGGGGTATAATCTAGTTTATAATATGTATAATTATATATATACACACAACTTATAGTTACGTTTATAGTTTTATACATACAACTTTAGTGGGTTTGACCCAATACATGTAAACATACAATTATATTTACACTTAGTAGCACAATCAACTCAATGATAATTTAACACAAGTTCAATACTAAAACCCTAAGTTGTGAAGCAACAGTCTTGAATTTATCCTCCCATTAGTCGTCCGTCGTCAATTGCTTCCTGCTATTACTCTACGCAACAATGCGGCAATTCTTCTATGTAGTATGCTCATCACCTCACCGGCTTCAACCTAAGACTTATTCTCGGACAGTTGAACCTCAGGGCTTAGTGTCATACTCAGACGGTTGGACCTCAGTAGTCACCCAACAATAGAAACATTGAAGGAAACATCCCAAATTTATGATTTTCCGAATCACTCGTCGCTCGTTCGAAAAAATGTGCGTTCGAAAAATGCTCGCTTGGTTGTAAACAACCCAAGCACGAGCAAAAGTCCGCTCAATTCGGCTTGGCTCGGCTCGTGAACAACCCTACTTATTCTATCCACATGATTGTCACCACATGTTAGTAAAACCCCTAATAATACGCACAAACAAAAGTGTCATGACTCATGATTATCCCTAAATGCAAGTTAAGCTTACGTTTTTGTTTGTGTTCAGAAGGTAGAAATTGACAGAAAGTAATACCCATTTTTGAAATGTCAACATTGTTTATACTTTATTTCAAGTGAGTTATTAATGCTACTCAAGATAATTTTTATGATTTGATGATTCTTCGAATACAATGTTTCAAAATTAGTTGGAAAAATAAAATCTCAGTATTCTTTGTCACGGATAATTGTTTTGATTTTGGTATGTATAGTTATATTTTTTGTGCTCTTCACGAGCTTCTCAATATACCGTGAGTGTGTGTGAAACGTTAATTTGCAGCTAAGCAAATTACAACTTGTCCACAAAACAAGGAGGCCTTTGGAATATTTTTCTAGGAGCATTGTGGTTATAGTCATGCAAAAATATAAATATTAAACCAAAGTTAAATCACGAAAACACAGATTTGCAATACTTTATTATTTTGATGAAAGATGATTGTAATAAAGATATAAATGGTGATAGAATTTGGGCCACTAAGATAATTTAGAAATTTATTTTGTATTTTCTTGAGAAAAATAAATGATTTTTGGCTATATTCTAATTAGTCAAGACCCTAACAACACGCATAGAGAGGATATATAATGACATGAATTGACTAAATATATATCTATATCTATAAGGGGGGAAGGGGCGCTCCACTGAATATGTTTTCACTTCACTGATTTCTATCAATCCTACACTGCCACGTCACTTCACTAATTTCATTCACTAAAACACTTTTTTGGAGACAACACTCTCTTGATTAACCTTACTGAAATGTTTTTTTGTTCTATTTTTTAAATAAACATTATTAAACATATTGTAACACCCCAACCGATGGCGGAATCATCGAGGTGCCACGTAGTGACGATTGTTCAAAAGCACATGGTACTAAAATGTAAATATTATTGAATAATCCAAAATTGTCTTACATGGAAATGGAAAATACATTGTCTAAATGAAATGTAATTATTGAATTAACTGAATTAAAATAAAGCACTAAATGTTCCTTGCTAAGGCACTAGATCAAACTGCACCTGAAACATGTACAAATAGATTTGGTCAACATATGAAATGTTGGTGAGCATTCCTAGATTTGATATATATAGTAGGTTAAAAGTTATACAATTCAAGTGCAAGCTACAGTGCAAATATGTAAACTATGTATCATACAAATGAGCGAAATCAACCCTGTGACTGTATAATGTACTGTATGAACTGTAGTGTACTCAACCAATAAATGGATGATAACTTAACACTGGCCACGGATTCTCCGATGAAAAAGGGGGAGAATCAATCTAGGCGGGTTGTCAATCCAAATAGCGCTATCCAATGTTAAGGTCGGCTTGTACCATGTTAATGATTTCACTAAGTACAAATGTAATCCACATGTAATGTCTAAGCATAAAGCACGTTGTAAGCAATGCACATAGTACTAGAATTGTATTGTAAAAATGTAAACTTGTATTTGAAATTGTAATAGTGTACATGTAACACCCCAAAAATGTATAAAAGCAAAAAGGGGTAGGAATACTCACAGTTCACGTAATAACTTGAATTTGAACTTGGACAACGAAATATGAATTGAGATTACTCCCAAATGATTAACCTAAAGTAATTGATAATGTGTAAGTGATATAACTCTAGGATACATGTATTTCTAGGGCTTCGAATTGGGGATAAACGTTTATTTGTTTAATATCAATTTGTTTATTAAATATAAGAATTTTAATAAATAAATAAATAAAAGTCTCTTGGTAAAATTTTTAAGTTGAACATAGTCACATCTTAAGGTTTTAAGTATGAAAATAATTTTTATAAAATTATTTTCTTGAAAATAGAATATTTAACCTAATTATTTCAAATTGTCAAAATATAACTTTATTATCTAAAAATATTAAAATCAAAGAATTTCTGAATAAAAAAATTGTATTTCAGTTCTAAATAGTTAGAAATAATTTATATAAAATTTTGGTGCAAAAATATTGAAAAATGAATTTATTATGATTTAATTATGATTAAAACTAACAAAAATTGATTAAAAATATTAAATAAATGATTTTTCAGAAATAAAAATCATTTCTGAAAAGATTAATGTTATAAAAACTTAGGATAATTTTTGTGGAAATTTATAAGATCGTTTTGATATTTTAATGGATTTTTATAAATATAATAGTGTAAAATTGATTTAAATATTATAAATATTAAATAAATGAATTTCAGAAAAATAAAAATTGTAGATAAAGCTTTGTCATTAGATTTGATAAATATAATTTTTTTAGAATTTATAAAATAGTTTTAATATTTAAAAATGAATTTATAAGATTATAATGTATAATATATATCTAATTGGTTTAAAAAAAAGAAATACAAAAAATGGTGGCAGCCGGGTTCGAACCCGCGTCTGCAGTGTATCAAACCAACAACACAACCACTTGGTCTAGACCAGTGGTTGTGATTGTTCTCTGTTCTTTAAATATTAATATGTTATGCAAATTAGTGTTCTTCCCCAATTTATGATTACGAGCCCTAGCATTTACAATCGAACGATCCACACATCTATAACCCGATTAATGTTAGGGCTTTCATTGTGTGGATGCCGACCAACAAAACCCACTGAAGAAATTAGACTTACAAGTTTGTTTGAACACGATTTGCTCGGTCAAGTATAAAAGTCAAACACGAATCCAAATAACATGAACAGAGGTTATATGAAGAAATTGAGAGTTGAGAGAGATTGAGTGGCGAGTTGTGAAGGTGTAGAAGGTATCAATTTATAGTGTGTGTCGATGGATTGAAGAAATGGTAAGGTTGACCAAGGTTTAATGGTTGACGCGTTTTTGATCATAATAGGAAACAATTGAATGGTAATTGATAATCATGGAGCGTGTAGATGACCGGAAATCACGAGTCCTAGTCAATCCATGGTTAATTTCGCGTTTAATAGTGTAATTAACTGGTCAAAATGGAAAAAGAAAAAAAAAATTAAAAACTAACATGTTGCTGCTGCTCGCTGATGTACCAGGGAAGAAGAAAGGGGCGCGCAGACAAGGGGTTAAATACATTATGGGTTGGAATAACAAACAAGAAAGAGGCTTGGCCTAGTGGTGGACGCGTGTGTGTTGTGACTGAGGCTGCCCGGGTTCGAATCCCGGCTGCAGCAAGCCTTTATTATTTTTTTTTAACAGAAATGGGAAGGAGGGACAAGTGGGCCTGGTTGCCAGTTGGGCCTGGTGGGTGCTTGGATCTGGATGGGCGCTGATTGGGTTGGGTTAACAATAGATTAGTTATAGCTATAGGCTATTATTATTATTATTATTATTATTATTATTATTATTATTATTATTATTATTATTATTATTATTATTATTATTAAAAAGTGACGGATGTCACACATATTTAGTCTCATCTTTTTTTTTTCTAAACATAGATATTGATATTTGACATATTCTTAAACAAAATATAATCTAATTAAAGAAAAAGAAATAGAAAAAGATTTTAAACTGAATATTATTTTCCAAAGATAAAAAAACAAAAACCTTAATAAATGAATTCCTTCAAGCTCGTCCTCTTCTTCAAATGGTCCTCCTTCAACCTCCTTCAACCACAACCTCCTTCAACCACACATATGTAAAAAAAAAATAGGGAAAATAGATTTATATACTCCGAACTATAGCCTATTGGCGGATAATACTCTCAACTATCACTTTTGCCATTAGCACTCCAAACTTTCAACTTGTTTACTTTCATCACTCCCAGACTTATAAAATTTTAATAATAATAATAATATTTTAATGTTAATCTATATTATCTTATTAAGGAAGAGCGACGGCTAAGATGGTAATTTTCATTTCCGTACAAGTTAAGAAACAACATGTACAACACATCAAAGCAATATAGTTAAGGGTATTATAGGGATGTAGGTGACAATTAAGACACTTAGGAGGGTAATCTAGACATTTCATCTACCATCTCCTTTACAATATTAAAATAAATTTACAATATTACCCTCTATTTTCCATCACTGCCCTTACTCATCTTCTTCAAACGTAAGTGAGCTTTCAAGTGTGATTTCCTACTCTGTTTACTACAATGGTGATTATGAAATTGTCTGATTTCCTACTCAACAACCACAAGTCAGTTTTCTGGCCAAGAGGTAAGATCCAACCATTTCAATTTCATCTTCCAGTCATACCTTCATTGATTTATCTCTAATTTTGGAATCACGACGGTTTCTCAACCATTTGTGGCTGTACAGGGCCTGTAGGGACAACAGACACCGCACCTGCGGAACAGGCGCCAGGCGGTTCACTCAAGTTATAGACCGTTCATTTTTTCTAGGGTTTTGTTGTATGCAAGAAGTTTCTTCTTTTACGTAGTTTATAATTTTGAATATTTGATTATATAATCATGTGTTTAAAAATCTAACTTGGTGATATGTTAAATTAATTATTTGGTTTATTTTGTATTTCCATTTCAACTGATTTGATTTCCAGTTACTTTTATCAGGTTGTGCAGAAAAAAGAGTGAATGGAGACATTGAAGACAATCATTGCAGCTTCTATTATGTTCTTCTGTTAACAGTCGCAAAAACAAAAAAATGCAACTCATTTGGGGGAGGGGAAGGGAAAAATTACGTGGCGTTGATGTGGACTTGGGGTCCTTGAGGCATAGTTGGGATTTTTCTTTTATGTTTGTGATGAGTGATGATATTTAAGAATGTGGATTCTATATAAACGATTAATAGATCACTCGAGGTGGGGACAAGGAGCTGACTTAGCAGTCTATAAGCATTCCAGCAACCTATGGATATGTTGTTTCAGGTATACAAGTGATCCGACCTTAAATATTTGAACTTTTTCTTTATAAAATTTCAACATTTCATATATTTGATTTTCCAGAAATATAGCTCTGAACAACTGTTAATAAACTATGATAATGTTAGGCTTCACCAGCACTTCATTCGATACCTATTTAAGCTTGCACAATAGGTGAGAATCGCAGCCCTCTTATGTGTTTGTTCGCTGCAACTCATTTGGATCATTTAGCCTAAGCCTGCAAAATGGTCGGGTTGGGCTGGCAAGGTATCAGATCAAAATGGGTTTGGGTTGGAACTGTCTTTTTTAGAAGAAACAAATTTGGTTTAGGTCAAAGTCAGGCTCTGGACAAAATGGGTTAGAAAAGAAATGGGTTGTTTTAGAAAAGCGACTAATGTTTACAATTGTAGCAACTATATTTATCATCGGTAAAACGATTGAGAAGGGTGTTGTTGATTAACGGGTCGAAACGGGTTGAAGTTAAGCTTTATGTTATATAATAAAGACTACTCTGTTCTTTATAGTATGAATCAGAGGGCAATTACCGGCAAAAGGTAGAGTTTGTTTTACAATTAGAATAAATATATTTTTCTTATTTTTACAATCTGTTTTACAATTATTTTTAAGAAATTTTGAGAAATCTGGCTGAATTTTTAAATGTGGTATTTATTTATGTGTTCCTGGTACTATAGCTTTATTGACATTTCATCTCCCTTTGCTGGATGAAACACTTTGCAGCTCATATAGGTGGGACCCATGTTGATTTATTTCAGATATTGAATTACTACTCTTTCGCTTGTGTACAACCATTCCAGATGATTTTTTGAGGATTATGAATCACAAGCAATGTATGCATCTACTTATATAATGTGGTTAATCAAGGTAATGTCAACTTTCTCCAAATTTCATTGTGGCTAATACGTCAAAATGGGTTCGCGTTGGTTGAGTCAAATTAAACCAGGTTGGGTTGGGTTGACCACTCGACCTATTGACACTCCCCTTGCCCTTTTATAAATAAATAAGCATTATGTGCTTGCTAAACTGTGTGAATTTTTGTCTTTATCATGTTTACTATAGGATCAACGTATGAAATATGTTTTTGTTATGCTATCAAATGATCATTATTAACAAAGGATTAGTTGAATTGTTTACTTACACGTCTGATCTTTCATTAATTGTTATAAAAATCAATTATGTGTTCTTCTTGAACATATCACATATGTGGTGTCATACTCCATGCATACAAAAGAAAGCAAAATAAATAAAATTTTACATTTTTATTCACATCATAATAAGATATATTTCTATAGAACAAAAATTTATCATTTTTTCATAACTTTAAGCTGTGATGCTGAAGAAGCCTAGAAGGCATTGATGCATTTTCTTGGGAAAATATAATAGTAAACAAGAACACATGGTTTATGTTGTTTTGTTAAGCCCCTACTGTTGAGCTATTACCTTTTTTCTTTTCAAAGAACACATTCGGAATTTCTTTTTTCCAAGCAAAACATTAGGAAGAAAAATAGACTAAAAAGAAGCTCAAAAGGTAAAGGAATTATTGACTTTGATCTAAAGTCAAATCTGGCTAAGATTAAGAATGGTACTTTGAACTGTGCCTATATTCTTGTTTATTTGCTTGCATATTAGTACAATGTATTTTTTTACTTTTGTTATTAAGAATTCGCTATTGTGTTCCTTCACGTTCATTTGAACCATGTCTAGTGTTTTTTGCATATTAGTACATTGTATTCTTTACTTTTGTTTTTAAGAATTCGCTATTGTGTTCCTTTACGTTCATTTGAACTATGTCTACGTTCATGTGTGTTTGGGTCTGTTGGTGGCCAATATGTCATGTCGAAAGTTAGGACCGTTAGTGGTTACTTTCGTAGTTAGGACCATTATCGGCCAAAGAGCAATAGTTAGGATTATTTATTTCCATTACTCATTTTTGAAATGTTAACATTGTTTATACTTTATTTCAAGTGAGTTATTAATGCTACGCATGATAATTTTTATGATTTGATGACTCTTCACGAGCTTCTCAATATACCGTGTGTGTGAAATGTGAATTTGTAGCTAAACAAATTACAACTCGTCCATAAAACAAGGAGGCCTTTGGAATATTTTTCTAGGAGCACTATGGTTATAGTCATGCAAAAATATAAATATTAAACCAAAGTTAAATCACCAAAACACAGATTTGTAATACTTTATTATTTTGATGGAAGATGATTGTAATAAAGATATAAATGGTGATAGGATTTGGGCCGCTTAGATAATTTGGAAATTTATTTTGGTTTTTCTTGAGCAAAATAAGTGATTTTTGGCTAGTTTCCGTTCCCCGAGTGGTCCCAAATTCTCATCACCCTAACAACACGCATATAAAGGATATATAGTGACATGAATGGATTGAATATATATCTATATATATATATATATATATCTATAATAAACGAAAGCATGTTGTGTGGCATGACATTAAATTAGACTATCTCGCTCCTTGGGTGATACATTAAATTAGACTATCTCTCTCCTTGAGTGATACATAGCATTAGGTTAGGCCATCACACCCTTGAGTGACATGTGACATTATGTGAGGCTTTCCTCCCCCTTATTTCTCTCCAAAAGTTATTTCTCTTCATGTCCACCTCCCCCCCTCCCCCCCAAAAAGTGATTTTTTTTAATGGATTTTTGTTCATACATGAAAAAAAACACAATAGGTTGGGTTAATTCATTAATCAAGTCTAGGCAAGTCACTAGGCATGGTAAAAAAAACCCGAGCCTGACAGGTATACCCGAAACCCGAAGCATTTAGGACGGGGATACTATACCCAACGGTTATGGGACGGGTTTGGTGTGACACCCGGCATGTTCGGCTTAAACATAATAGTAACATCTAAGTCTACCTTAGCGAGAAACGTTTATAAACAAACTTAACTGGGTTAGTTGAGTCGGGTCAATTAGGATTGTCCAGGGTCAATGATCTGGAGGATCATTGGGAGTCGTTTTGGGAATACATTAGTACCGGGTTCCGTCGTTGGTGACATTACATGAACTAATTAAGTATATGTGTAGATTACGGGTCGTGTGGTGGATTGTATGCTTATACTTGCTTAAATGATGTACGAATGATTATACGTGCCTAAACATGCTAAGTATAGACTATAGATGCATGTTTATGTGTTAGGATGTGTTAGAATGCGTTAAACACGATAAACTGGAAAAAGGTTAACATGTGTTAAAAGTGCTGTTAACATGTGTTAAAAAGTGCTGATGACCTGAATGTGGAACTTTTGGGCGAATGTGGAAATGGGATCTGAAAAGTGGGCGAACGTAGAAACAAAGTGGGCGAATGTGGAAGAGTTCCACATTCGACCATTAAAAAGGGGCGAATGTGGAAAAATTCCACATTCGACCACATAAACTGGGCGAACGTGCAGATAGTATAAATACCATCCTTAGCCATTTTTCACCATTTCACAAACCCTAAACGCCTCCAAACACTCTCTATCAGCTATTAACATTGGGGAAGGAGTTTTTGAGCTTGTTTTTCATAACCTAACTCTCTAAATCATTACAAGTGAAGATCTAAGGTGTGTTCTTCATTACAAATCCTTTTTAAACAATTTTGGCTTGTTTTAATCTAAACCCCAATGGGTCCAGATCTGATATCAACCTATCTTATGAATAAAAACCTTTCCTAACCAAAACCTATTCATAAACAATGAGCTTTTATGCAAATAAACATGTGTTAATATGATATTATGCATTGTTTGATGATTTCTTGTCGTATAGATGACATGACAACAACCTAGGGCTGTTATTAATGATGGGTTATGATTGAAACGTGTTACCTTTGATTGTTGATGGTGTTTTGATGATTAAAAGGGGTTTTTAGTTAGATTTAGGTTTGTTTTTGAATGATTATGATAAGGTTATGATAGGGGTTTCTTGTTCATGATGATTCGAATATGATAAACTGATTATTGATCGATTTCAGAAAGTTTCCTAATTGGGTAATAGTTGCATGCATGATGATGTGACATCTCCATAATTTACTATTTTAGGAAACTTGTAAAACGGATAGATTTTGGGGTAAAATTGGTAGGGTTTCGTAGGAATATGTTAATGATGCTTGACTGCTGTAACTCGTGATGTTTCGTGATGTTTTCGGATGTTTTTCGACGCGTTTTTGGAAAAAATCTGACATCAGGGGCGAACCTGGAATACCTTCGACCAGTCGAACGGTCGAAGGTGGATTCCAGGGGGCGAACCTGGAAGCTGAAGGGGCGAAGGTGCTGCAAATGGGCGAGGGTGGGAAGAAAAGGGACGAATGTGGAATTTCAAAGACACATTCGACCCAAACAAGGACACCTTCGACCACTTACAGCCACCTTCGACCACCCAGAACTACATTCGACCCTACGTTAACAAAAATGAGATTTTTGATACAAACTAAGTGTTTTATGCTTGAACCTTATGTGTAATCTATGTGTACTTGATTAGTTAGGGTAATGGGTCACCAACGGGATGTCGGGTCGGTCTAGTGTGTCGGTTGAACATTTAAACACGTTTTAAAACATACTCGGTTATGATCTGGACAATCGGGGACTAGATAACCTTATGGTTATTAGTCGGAACACTTATGTGAACATTTTGATAGATCTCCGGTAGAGGGATCATCAAGGGCTAAACATCTTTTACTTACATTTGAGGAACGCAATCTAAGGTGAGTTCACGGCCCCACTTTTACTGCTTTAACTTTTGGGGGAGAAAACATGCGCTAAACAGTTTTGGTAACATATGTCATACTATGGTTTTAACTTTATATTGCTATACGATCTTTTGGAAAGTCCCGGGGGAAACCATGAATGTGCGGGTTTGCACAACGGGGGAAATGTGGATAGATCTATTGGGCGTGACCTGCCCCACTCGTCGGCTTGGAGGGCCGGGCGGGTGCATATTGTCTCGAACAGGAACATTATCGTGCTGAACATTACGGGCTGCTAAACATGCTAAACATTGCTAAACGTGTCCAGTAATGGTTTCCAATCGTAGTAGTAATAAAACATACGCCTAGCTAGCGTACTTGGTAGCATTGATATAGTATGGACATGGTAACACTTGGTAACTCTTTTGAACAAACCTGTGAACTCACCAGCATTATATGTTGACGTCTTTTGGCATGTTTTTCTCAGGTCGCTAAGGTAGCTACAACGGGAACTAGGCGCACAAGTCTGCACGGGCGTCTAGAATTAGGAGCATGGTCTTGTTAAACTTTAAACAATGTCTTTTGGGTTGTAAACATTTAAAGCTTCCGCTACAGTTTATGTTTTCATAATTATAACTTTTGAGTATTGTGTTATGCATATAGTGTTGTTTATTGTGACCGTTGACTTAAATCCTGGTTTGTCATGCGCCGCGCGGTAAAACCCCGCAAGTGGAATTTGAGGGTGTGACAGATTGGTATCAGAGCCAATGGTTATAGTGAACTAGGACTGCATTTAGAGTCTAGTCTATAGCCGAGTCGCACACACTAGACGGTCACATACTTGAGTCGGTTTGGAACATGTACTAACTTTGTCGAGGTGTCTTTACATCATCATCACACCTCTCGGTTACATCATCCGTCCTCGCTCTTGGCTTTACACACTTTTATGTTCTTCTTCGGGATTTGAAGAAGAAGGAGTTGACTCGTTGGTTTTTGCACGACAGTGTCGTGTATTGGGGTGGTCTTGCGTGCTCTCGAGGTCTGTCCAGGATTCGGACGTCTCCCTTTCGTACCCCAATAGACGCACTTGCTTACACATTATCTTGTGCACTTATGCTTGTGATGGCATGATGCTAGATGCCGACATTCGGTGACTTGAGTTCAAGCTGAGGGAAAGCTTGGAGGACCATGTAGAGCAGTTTATCATTTCGGGTGCACACGAAATCATAAACTGAAATGCATGAGAATTCAAGTGGACTCTGAACTTGGATGTATAGTCCTGGATTAGGTCTAGACGTAACTTTTCTAGCTACTAGTGGTTGACACTAGCAGTGAATCTGAATCTCTCGATTTCTGATTTGTCAGATCATGTCGGGCGCACGTGGTGGTGGACGTCGTGGTGGTGGTCGTGGCGGCGGTGGCCGTGGCGGTGGTCGTGGTAACATTAACATGACCCAAGCAGAGCTGAACAACTTGCTTCAACAGCAAGTGAACATAGCCTTGGCTGCTTTCCAGGCCGGGCACAATGCTATGGGTGGTAAGTTGGTTCTTACCTGCCTTGTTTCGTTCTTGGGTGTCATGTTTCCTTTGTGGTTTATCTTTGTGTCATGTTTCAGGTGCTGCTGTCAACCCGCCTCCACCTCAGTGTTCTTACAAGAAGTTTAGGGACTGTCAGCCCCATAACTTCGCTGGAACTGAAGGGGCAGTGGGACTGCTCCGATGGTTGGAAAAGGTTGAATCTGTCTTCCTGATGTGTAATTGTCCTGTTGAGGACCGGGTCAAGTATGCCACTGCGACATTTGAGGGTCCTGCTTTGACATGGTGGAATGCTACTACGCAGAACATGGGCTTGGGGGAAGCTCATGCTATGCTTTGGGCGGATTTTGTTCGGTTATTGAAGAGTGAGTATTGTCCCAGGGAAGAAGTACAGAAGTTGGAACATGAAGTCTGGAACTGCAAGATGGTGGGGTCCGAGATCGAGGAGTATACTGTTCGACGCAATGAGCTGGCGTAGTTGTGTCCTGACATGCACACACCTGAGTACCGTAGGATCGAGCACTACATCTCTGGGTTGGTGCCGGAGATTGCTGGGTTAGTAGCTGCTGGGAACCTTCCTACACTGGCTGAGGTCGTCCGTTCGGCACACAAGATGACCAACATGAAGATTTTGGAGGGCGCTTTACCTCCCAAGGGTTCGACTGTGAAGGGTTCTGAAGGCAATAAGAGGAAATGGGAGAATGTGAGTAAGAGTGCAGTGCCGGCGCCGTCTCAACCGGCCAAGAAGACTGAGGGATCTGGGTCGTCTTCTTCGCAGAAGACAGGTGGATACATTGGGAAGCACCCCAAGTGTAACAAGTGTGGCTTTCACCATTCTGGGAATTGTGATCGAGCTCGTTGTCATCGGTGCCATCAGTTGGGGCACCATGCTAAGGATTGCAAGGTGGCGCTCACCCCAACTCAGACTCCTGCGGCTACTCCTGCTCCTGCTGCTCAGGGGACTCAGGGGAGGCAGGGGTGTTACAACTGTGGTGACACGGGACACTTCAAGCGTGATTGTCCCAAGCTGAAGCAGGGCGATAATGGGAGGGGCGGAAACGGTAACGGTAACGGGAATGGCGGCGGAGGCAGGACCGCGCGTGCTTTCGTCATTGGGTCTGCGGAGGCTAGGCAGGATCCAGACACAGTTACCGGTACGTTCCTTCTCAACAATCGCTATGTTTCTGTTTTATTTGATTCTGGTGCCGATAAGAGCTTCGTGTCTGTGGATGTTAGTCAGTTGCTAGATATAGTACCCACACCTTTAGAGGCTAAGTACTTGATAGAATTGGCTAATGGTAAGAACATCGAGGCGACTCATGTCCTTAGGGAGTGTCACTTGGAACTGTCGGGTCTGTCATTCCCCATTGACCTTATGCCTGTACCTTTGGGTAGTTTCGATGTCGTTGTGGGCATGGATTGGTTATCGTTGTATCGTGCAGAGATTGTTTGCTTTGACAAGGTTATTCGGATCCCTCTCCCCGATGGAGAAATTCTTTCGGTTCATGGCGAGAAAAGCGGTGCTCCGCTGAGTATCATTTCTAGCATGAAAGCCCGTAAGTATCTTCGGAAGGGCGGTTCGGCCATTCTGGCACTTGTTAATGTTTCTACTGACGATGAGAAGAAGATCGAGGATATCCCGGTAGTTCGTGACTTTCCTGATGTGTTTCCTGATGAATTGCCTGGTCTTCCTCCCCATCGTCAGGTTGAGTTTGGTATTGATCTTGCTCCGGGCGCAGCTCCCATTGCCCGAGCTCCGTATCGTCTTGCACCTCCCGAGATGCAAGAGTTATCCAGCCAGTTGCAGGAACTCTTGGAAAAGGGTTTCATTCGACCGAGCTCGTCCCCGTGGGGAGCTCCTATTTTGTTTGTGAAGAAGAAGGATGGGAGCCTTCGTATGTGTATTGATTACCGTGAGCTGAACAAAGTGACCACTAAGAATCGTTATCCTCTCCCTCGCATTGATGATCTCTTTGACCAGCTTCAGGGCTCCAGCTACTACTCGAAGATTGATTTACGGTCCGGTTATCACCAGTTGCGCGTCAGGGAAGCTGACATACAGAAGACTGCTTTTCGCACTCGTTATGGCCATTTTGAGTTCTTAGTTATGCCTTTCGGTCTCACTAACGCACCGGCAGTGTTCATGGATTTGATGAACCGTGTTTGTAAACCGTACCTGGATAAGTTCGTCATCGTGTTCATTGACGACATTCTGATTT
Organism: Ambrosia x helenae; assembly: GCA_030844895.1. NCBI lineage: Eukaryota > Viridiplantae > Streptophyta > Magnoliopsida > Asterales > Asteraceae > Ambrosia > Ambrosia x helenae. The sequence goes on along the minus strand of CM061230.1, from coordinate 6,328,600 downwards.
ATTCCAAGAACAAGGCGGATCATGAGGAACATCTGCGGTTGGTCTTGGAACTTTTGAGACGGGAGCAGTTGTATGCTAAGTTCTCAAAGTGTGATTTTTGGTTACGTGAAGTTCAATTCCTTGGGCATGTGGTGAATGAACTGGGAATTCATGTCGATCCGGCTAAGATCGAAGCTATTAAAGACTGGGAAGCACCAAAGACGCCATCTGAGGTGCGGCAATTCCTGGGTCTTGCAGGGTACTATCGGCGTTTTATTGAGGGATTTTCGAAGATTGCTCAACCCCTCACTGCTCTCACCCAGAAGGACCGAAAGTTCGACTGGGGCGAACCACAGGAATCAGCATTTCAAATGCTGAAGCTTAAACTTTGTTCTGCTCCTATCTTATCCTTACCCGAGGGTACGGATGATTTCGTTGTGTACTGTGATGCTTCGATTCGGGGTCTCGGTTGCGTGTTGATGCAACGCGGGAAGGTTATCGCTTACGCTTCTCGTCAACTCAAGGTTCACGAGAAGAACTATACTACTCACGACTTGGAGCTGGGTGCAGTAGTCTTTGCGTTGAAAATCTGGAGACATTACTTGTACGGTACCAAGTGTGAAGTTTACACCGATCACAAGAGTCTCCAGCATATTTTCGACCAGAAGGTGTTGAACATGCGGCAGCGTCGTTGGGTTGAACTTTTGAACGATTACGACTGTGCGATCAAGTACCATCCTGGCAAGGCAAACGTTGTGGCGGATGCCTTGAGCAGGAAGGAGTCGGCGAAGCCTCGGCGTGTCCGAGCCTTGCAGCTTACCATTCATTCCTCCTTACCTGACCGGATCCGTTCGGCTCAGGTAGACGCTTTGAAGGAGGAAAACCTTAAGGCCGAAACGATGCACAGTGCGGACAAACACCTTGAGCTTAGGTCTGATGGCCTACACTACTTCGCTGGGCGTGTTTGGGTTCCTTTACTCGGGGGATTACGGGAGCTTGTCTTGGACGAGGCTCACAAATCCCGGTATTCTATTCATCCAGGCTCCGATAAGATGTATCAGGATCTGAAGATACTTTATTGGTGGCCGAACATGAAGGCTGATATAGCCTCCTATGTGAGCAAATGCTTGACCTGTGCTAAGGTCAAGGTGGAGTATCAGAAGCCGTCTGGTCTCCTACAGCAACCTGAGATTCCAGAATGGAAGTGGGAGCGGATCACGATGGATTTCGTCACCAAACTACCGAGATCACCAAGTGGTTGCGACATGATTTGGGTGATCGTCGACCGGTTGACGAAATCGGCACACTTCATACCTATTAAGGAAACGGATGGACTCGAGCGGTTGGCTCGGCTCTATCTTAAGGAGGTGGTCTCTCGGCACGGGGTGCCTGTTTCTATCATTTCTGATCGTGATTCCTGCTTTGCTTCGCGTTTCTGGAAGGCTCTTCATAAGGCCTTGGGTACTCAGCTGGATATGAGTACGGCTTATCATCCGCAAACTGACGGGCAGAGTGAGCGGACGATACAAACACTGGAGGACATGCTGCGGGCATGTGTCATCGATTTTGGCAAAAGTTGGGAGATTCACCTGCCGTTGGTGGAGTTCTCCTACAACAACAGCTATCACTCTAGCATCAAGGCAGCTCCGTTCGAGGCTCTTTACGGACGGAAATGCCGATCACCACTTTGTTGGGCCGAGGTGGGCGAGAGCCAGCTCACTGGTCCGGAACTCGTGTACGAAACTTCGGAGAAAATCGTACAGATCCGTCAACGTTTGGCTGCTGCACGGGATCGTCAGAAGAGCTATGCCGATCGCCGTCGCAAACCGCTAGAGTTCCAGGTTGGGGACAAGGTGCTTCTGAAGGTTTCACCATGGAAGGGCGTCATACGCTTTGGAAAGCGTGGCAAGCTTAACCCTCGTTACGTCGGACCGTTCGCAATCCTGGAACGGATTGGGCCGGTGGCGTACAGACTTGATTTACCGACGGAGCTCGGTAATGTTCACAACGTCTTCCATGTGTCTAACCTAAGGAAGTGTTTGGCTGACGAATCTCTTGTTGTGCCACTGGAAGAGATCAAGGTTGACGATCGTCTTCGCATTGTGGAGGAACCCGTAGAGATTCTGGATTACAAGATTCGTAGCCTTCGGCGGAGTAAAATCCGCATCGTTAAAGTTCGTTGGAACTCGGATCGTGGACCGGAGTTCACGTGGGAACGAGAGGACCAGATGAAGGCTAAGTACCCTCATCTCTTTCCGAAGCGCGCATTCGAGTCCAGGCATGCTACTGCTGAAGCAGAGTGAATCTCGGGGCGAGATTCCCTTTCAACGTGGGGATGATGTGACAACCGGTAACCTTTCTTTTCGTTTTCTTCCTTTTCGTCTTTTTCATTTTTGGGCTTCGTGCAATTTTCGGGACGAAAATTCTTTCAACGTGGGGATGATGTGACACCCGGCATGTTCGGCTTAAACATAATAGTAACATCTAAGTCTACCTTAGCGAGAAACGTTTATAAACAAACTTAACTGGGTTAGTTGAGTCGGGTCAATTAGGATTGTCCAGGGTCAATGATCTGGAGGATCATTGGGAGTCGTTTTGGGAATACATTAGTACCGGGTTCCGTCGTTGGTGACATTACATGAACTAATTAAGTATATGTGTAGATTACGGGTCGTGTGGTGGATTGTATGCTTATACTTGCTTAAATGATGTACGAATGATTATATGTGCCTAAACATGCTAAGTATAGACTATAGATGCATGTTTATGTGTTAGGATGTGTTAGAATGCGTTAAACACGATAAACTGGAAAAAGGTTAACATGTGTTAAAAGTGCTGTTAACATGTGTTAAAAAGTGCTGATGACCTGAATGTGGAACTTTTGGGCGAATGTGGAAATGGGATCTGAAAAGTGGGCGAACGTAGAAACAAAGTGGGCGAATGTGGAAGAGTTCCACATTCGACCATTAAAAAGGGGCGAATGTGGAAAAATTCCACATTCGACCACATAAACTGGGCGAACGTGCAGATAGTATAAATACCATCCTTAGCCATTTTTCACCATTTCACAAACCCTAAACGCCTCCAAACACTCTCTATCAGCTATTAACATTGGGGAAGGAGTTTTTGAGCTTGTTTTTCATAACCTAACTCTCTAAATCATTACAAGTGAAGATCTAAGGTGTGTTCTTCATTACAAATCCTTTTTAAACAATTTTGGCTTGTTTTAATCTAAACCCCAATGGGTCCAGATCTGATATCAACCTATCTTATGAATAAAAACCTTTCCTAACCAAAACCTATTCATAAACAATGAGCTTTTATGCAAATAAACATGTGTTAATATGATATTATGCATTGTTTGATGATTTCTTGTCGTATAGATGACATGACAACAACCTAGGGCTGTTATTAATGATGGGTTATGATTGAAACGTGTTACCTTTGATTGTTGATGGTGTTTTGATGATTAAAAGGGGTTTTTAGTTAGATTTAGGTTTGTTTTTGAATGATTATGATAAGGTTATGATAGGGGTTTCTTGTTCATGATGATTCGAATATGATAAACTGATTATTGATCGATTTCAGAAAGTTTCCTAATTGGGTAATAGTTGCATGCATGATGATGTGACATCTCCATAATTTACTATTTTAGGAAACTTGTAAAACGGATAGATTTTGGGGTAAAATTGGTAGGGTTTCGTAGGAATATGTTAATGATGCTTGACTGCTGTAACTCGTGATGTTTCGTGATGTTTTCGGATGTTTTTCGACGCGTTTTTGGAAAAAATCTGACATCAGGGGCGAACCTGGAATACCTTCGACCAGTCGAACGGTCGAAGGTGGATTCCAGGGGGCGAACCTGGAAGCTGAAGGGGCGAAGGTGCTGCAAATGGGCGAGGGTGGGAAGAAAAGGGACGAATGTGGAATTTCAAAGACACATTCGACCCAAACAAGGACACCTTCGACCACTTACAGCCACCTTCGACCACCCAGAACTACATTCGACCCTACGTTAACAAAAATGAGATTTTTGATACAAACTAAGTGTTTTATGCTTGAACCTTATGTGTAATCTATGTGTACTTGATTAGTTAGGGTAATGGGTCACCAACGGGATGTCGGGTCGGTCTAGTGTGTCGGTTGAACATTTAAACACGTTTTAAAACATACTCGGTTATGATCTGGACAATCGGGGACTAGATAACCTTATGGTTATTAGTCGGAACACTTATGTGAACATTTTGATAGATCTCCGGTAGAGGGATCATCAAGGGCTAAACATCTTTTACTTACATTTGAGGAACGCAATCTAAGGTGAGTTCACGGCCCCACTTTTACTGCTTTAACTTTTGGGGGAGAAAACATGCGCTAAACAGTTTTGGTAACATATGTCATACTATGGTTTTAACTTTATATTGCTATACGATCTTTTGGAAAGTCCCGGGGGAAACCATGAATGTGCGGGTTTGCACAACGGGGGAAATGTGGATAGATCTATTGGGCGTGACCTGCCCCACTCGTCGGCTTGGAGGGCCGGGCGGGTGCATATTGTCTCGAACAGGAACATTATCGTGCTGAACATTACGGGCTGCTAAACATGCTAAACATTGCTAAACGTGTCCAGTAATGGTTTCCAATCGTAGTAGTAATAAAACATACGCCTAGCTAGCGTACTTGGTAGCATTGATATAGTATGGACATGGTAACACTTGGTAACTCTTTTGAACAAACCTGTGAACTCACCAGCATTATATGTTGACGTCTTTTGGCATGTTTTTCTCAGGTCGCTAAGGTAGCTACAACGGGAACTAGGCGCACAAGTCTGCACGGGCGTCTAGAATTAGGAGCATGGTCTTGTTAAACTTTAAACAATGTCTTTTGGGTTGTAAACATTTAAAGCTTCCGCTACAGTTTATGTTTTCATAATTATAACTTTTGAGTATTGTGTTATGCATATAGTGTTGTTTATTGTGACCGTTGACTTAAATCCTGGTTTGTCATGCGCCGCGCGGTAAAACCCCGCAAGTGGAATTTGAGGGTGTGACATTGGTATTGAAAATAAAATATTTCACGGGTATGAGATGGGTATGGTATAGGTAATAACCGACCTGATCACCCAAAACTAAATACCTGTTTACCCGAAACATATGCCCACAAATTTTTAAGTTTTATATATAGTTTTCATAACTATTTTTAGTATTGTTTCATTTTAATAGATTCATTATTTGAAAATAGATTTTTTTTAAATTAATAGTTTAATGACATTATTATTTATATTTATATGCTACAAAATATAAAAATATTTTTTAAGATACATATTATAGGGTTGGGTTATTCTACAAAGGCTACAAAAAATGAGAAGGGTGAGAAGGATACAAAAAACACAATAGATCATGAAATATGACACAATGAGCCACAAAATATAACACAGTGCCAAAAAATATAACACAATGCTGAATAAAAAAGACCCAATGAATTGAAAAAATGACACAATGATGAAAATAAGAAAAAGACACAATGGTACATAAAAGACACAATGATATAACGCATATTCTAAAAACTACAAGCTAAAACCCCAAAAAAACGAAGACCTAAAAACTAACGACGTAGGGTTCGATAAGACGATTCCAATGCCGCTTGAATGAGTTCAATCGGAGTCCGTTTGATACCCTTCCTATGACTTCCTATTTTTCTTTCACTGTGTATTTGATCCTAACCCACATATTATAATATATATTTACATTCTAAATATTTCATGAGCTTCTCAATATATCGTGTGTGTGTGTGTGTGAAATGTGAATTTGCAGCTAAACAAATTGCAACTTGTCCACAAAACAAGGAGGCTTTGGAGTATTTTTCTAGCAGCACTATGGTAGTCATGCAAATATATAAATATTAAACCAAAGTTAAATCACCAAAACACAAATTTGCAATACATTATTGTTTTGATTTTGATGAAAGATGATTGTAATAAAGATATAAATGGTGATAGGATTTGTGCTGCTGAGATAATTTGGAAATTTATTTTGGTTTTTCTTGAGCAAAATAAGTGATTTTTGGCTAGATTTCGTTCCCCGAGTGCTCCTAAATTATCATCAGTCAAGACCTTAACAACACGCATAGACAACACATATAGTGACATGAATGGACTGAATATATATCTATATCTATATATCTATAATAAATGAAAGTATCTTGTGTGAAATGACATTAAATTAGGCCTTCTCACCCCTTGAATGATAGATGACATTAGAGGTTCAAGTTGAGTTGCAATTCAAAAACCAAAGGATCAATTTAGCCCATGAGTTGCAAGCCCATCTCCAGATGTAAATAGTGGTTCAAGTTGAGTTTTTCTAATACCATGAAACCGGTTTACGATATAATCGGATTTTGAAAAATCAGGTGCTGAGAGAAACTGGGTAAGGTTCAAGTACGGGGTATTGAAGAGAAAAACCATACCCTATATATCCGGGTAGGGTATAATTGGATTAGGGTATAACTAGATATGGGTCTAGGTATTAATACCCAGTTTTAAAAAAAAAAAAAAGTTTTTTTTATTATTACATAACACAAAAACAAATGGCAAAATGGATTTTAATAAGGGGAATTGAAATTAAATAATCCCAACTTTAACACTAAGTTCAATACTAAAACTCTAAGTTTTGAAGCAACAATCTTGAATTTATCCTCTCTTATTCATCCGTTGCCAATTGCTTCCCGCTATTACTCTACGCAACAATGCGGCAATTCTTCTCTGTAGTATGTTCATCACCTCACCGGCTTCAACCTAAGACTCATTCTCGGACAGTTGAACCTCAGGTTTAGTGTCATACTCAGACGGTTGGACCTCAGTAGTCACCCAAAAACAGAAACATTGAAGGAAACATCCCAAATTCATGATTGTCCGAATCACTCGTCGCTCGCTCGAAAAAATGTGCATTCGAAAAATGCTCGCTTGGTTGTAAACAACCCAAGCACGAGCAAAAGTTCGCTCAATTCGGCTTGGCTCGGCTCGTGAACAACCCTACTTCTTCTATCCACACGATTGTCACCACATGTTAGTAAAACCCCTAACAATACGCACAAACAAAAGTGTCATGACTCATAATTATCCCTGAATGCAAGTTAAGCTTACATTTTTGTTTGTGTTCAGAAGGTAGAAATTGACAGAAAGTAATACCCATTTTTGAAATGTCAACATTGTTTATACTTTATTTCAAGTTAGAATTAATGCTACTCAAAATATTTTTTATGATTTGATGACTCTTCGAATACAATGTTTCAAAATTAGTTGAAAAAATAAAATCTCAGTATTCTTTGTCACGGATAATTGTTTTTTTTTGTATGTATAGTTATATTTCTTGTGCTCTTCATGAGCTTCTCAATATACCGTATGTGTGTGAAATGTTAATTTGCAGCTAAGCAAATTACAACTTGTCCACAAAACAAGGAGGCCTTTGGAATAATTTTCTAGGAGCACTATGGTTATAGTCATGCAAAAATATAAATATTAAACCAAAGTTAAATCACCAAAACACAGATTTGCAATACTTTATTATTTTGATGAAAGATGATTGTAATAAAGATATAAATGGTGATAGAATTTGGGCCGCTAAGATAATTTGAAAATTTATTTTGGTTTTTCTTGAGAAAAATAAATGATTTTTTTTGGCTATATTACGGTCCTCGAGTGGTCCCAAATTCTAATTAGTCAAGACCCTAACAACACGCATAGAGAGGATATGACATGAATTGAGTAAATATATATCTATATTTATAAGGGGTACGGGGCGCTCCACTGAAGATCTTTTCACTTCACTGATTTCTACCGATCCTGCACTGTCACGTCAATTTACTGATTTCATTCACTGAAACACTTTTTTGGAGGGAGCACTTTATTGATTAACCTTACTGAAATGTTTTTTTTTGCACTATTTTTTAAATAAATATTATTCAACATATTTAGTCTCATCTATTTTTTTTTTCTTAACATAGATATTGATATTTGATATATTCTTAAACTAAAAATAATATAATTAAAAAAAAAGAAATAGAAAAAGATTTTAAACTGAATATTATTTTCCAAACATAAAAAAACAAAAACCCTAGTAAATGATTCCTTCAAGGTCGTCCTCTTCCTCAAACGGTCCTCCTTCAACCTCCTTCAACCACAACCTCCTTCAACCACACATATGTAAAAATAATAATACTTGCAGCTAAAAAGAATAGAGAGGATATATAGTGACATGAATTGACTAAATATATATCTATATCTATAAGGGGGAAGGGGCGCTTCACTGAAGATGTTTTCACTTCACTGATTTCTACCAATCCTGCACTGCCACGTCACTTCACTTCACTGATTTCATTCACTGAAACACTTTTTTTGGAGGCAACACTCTACTGATTAACCTCATTGAAATGTTTTTTTTTTGTTCTATTTTTTAAATAAACATTAATAAACATATTTAGTCTCATCTTTTTTTTTTCTAAACATAGATATTCATATTTGACATATTCTTAAACTAAAATGAAACCACAGGTACTCAGGGTGTTAAATCTGGGCTGAACCTGTTAGTTTAGGTAAACCACAGGGACGAAAACTGCAATTAACTCTTATAATATATGTTTACATTTTAAATATTTCTAAAATTAGTATATGATGATCATACATATGTTATTTATTACAATTTAATATATTGTAGATTTCTAAAACATAAAACTATATAAAAAAAAGTAAAACAATATATATACATACATACACACATGAAAATCCCAATATGTATACTCGAAACCAGCGGTATGGTCTATACCGACGGGTAATACCCGACAAATACCTGACGGGTAATGGGATGGATATGGGATGAGATTTTATAATTGGGTATGGCCGTAGGGGTGCAAACGAGCCGAGCCGAGCCCGAGCTCGACCAAGCTCGAGCTCGATTAACTTATAAGAGCTCGGGCTCGAGCTCGGCTCGATTAACTTATAAGAGCTCGGGCTCGAGCTCGGCTCGATTCGAGCTTTGTTTTCAAAGCTCGAGCTCGGCTCGTTAGTAATTTCTCAAGCTCGAGCTCGGATCGGGCTCAGCTCGTTTGTTATCCATTAGTTAATTTATTAAATAAAAATAATATAAATAATAATTCGTTTAGGCTCGTGAGCTCGATAAGTGAAGCTCGAGCTCGGGCTCGTTAACTTAACAACTTTAAATGAGGGGTAAATATGATTAATATTAAAAAAAACTAATATTATACATAGGCTCGATAAGGCTCGACGAGCCTAACGAGTTTCATACGTCAGGCTCGAGCTCGGGCTCGATAAATAAATGAGCTTTGTTTAAGGCTCAAGCTCGGCTCGAGGTCGATAAGGCTTGGCTCGTTTCGAGCTTTTTAACGAGCCGAGTTCGAGTAGCTCGCGAGCGGCTCGGCTCGTTTGCACCCCTAGGTATGGGTATGGTATTAGCCAAACCCGACCCGTTGTCATCTCTACAAGTAAGGGGCTGTTTGGTAGCCTCTGAATGGTTATTAAGAGGCTACATCTGAATGGTTCATAATCTCTTAATAGTTAAGATGCAATCTTAAGTATGAATGGTAAGAGGTAACATCTTAATGGTTGCCTCTTAACCATTCTGACTTAAGGTTACCTCTTAATCATTCAGAGGTTATAGACCATTAAAAGGTAGCATCTGAATGGTCATTAAGAGGCTACCAAACAGCCCTTAACTAATAATGTTAAAACCAATAAATAGAAATTCTATTTTCATCGAGAACATAATATGTTAAAATCAGTCACGTCCAAAAAAAACACACACCTTCAATATTACCCCCTCAATCACGCCCTGCAATGGTTGCTTCTGCCTTTGCTCCTCATCCAAACGTATATTTACTTTTTAATATACATTTTAATTCTTATTCTCATGATTAAAATTGTTGTTGTCTCATATTGTAGTACTTTAATTTTTTTGTTACATCATAACACATATTTTATCACTTTTATATTAGATTTTTCTATCTCTAGAATCTTTTGGGATATAATCTAGTGAAGTATATTAAAAATAAAAGATTACATTTATGAAATATCAAAGCTTGTTTATTATTTCTTTTTAAGTTAACATATAAATAGTAAATATGATTTTAAGCATTCCTTTGAAAACATCTATTTTTGTATTTAATTTTTTAAGACAAAATTCATTTTTAAATTCAATATTTCATATTTATTGTTTTTTTAATGGTGACTTTCATATGAGTGACCCAATATCACATTGTCTAATCAGTAGCCCTAGCCAAGGTCTGTCCCAGAATACATTGTCTTAACCGTGCCCGCGCTGGTGTATTAGACTTGGTTACGTCTTTCCCCAGAAACCATACTGCCTCCACACGAGTTTCCTAGCTGGAGCAACAGCCGGTTAAAAACCGGGGTGCGGCTCAGGATCGAACGCTCCTCGGTGCGTTTGTCACCATCATTGCCCAGATGGCGTAGAAAATAGTGAGGAGAGTGGGAATCTAACCTAAGTCATAAGGAACACTAAGTCTTTCCCCAACCACTCCACCACTACCCCATTGGCAATATTTCAAGTCTTGGCAATGCAATATTGTTTTATTGCGGAACAAAAATATAAAAAAAGGAATAAAATGCATCATAATAGCTATGTTAAGTTGACTTAAAATTTACTTTTTATTAAGGCCACCCGTAAAAGGGGCGTGAAGTGGGGCATTTCACCCTCCTTTCACCATGTAACAACCACCCCCCCCCCCCCCCCCTTAAAGGGCAAGGTGAAAATTTTAACCCGGTGAAAAAGTTGTGCTAGCCAATCATGGGGTGACATGTTATTTTTATTGTTTTTTCTTTTTTTAATTCAAATTTAATACCATTATATATTCACCCTCTTTCACCCATCAAATTTCACCAACCATTACACCACTTGCCCATTTCACCCACCAAGTGGCCCACATTGCCACGTGTCGAAAAACGCCCATTTCACCTACCAAATTTCACCCCATTCACCAACCATTACACATGGTCTAATAGAGGGAATTTCTCATATCCTATACAACAAACTTTGCAAGTTTTCTCATTGATTGCTTAAATCGGCGACAACTAACCACTTGGCCGCCACCACTTCCAACTTGCAACTTATTTTCCTCTACTACTCTCAAACAAACTGAACTCTATTCCAATAAGTTTTACCTGATGTGACAGCAGCCACATCAGCATGTCACGTCACAAAAAAACTAACACGACAACAAAAATACTAGGGTTAGGGTTCAATTAGTTTGGGAGTGTTAGAGGAAAATAAGTTACTAGCTGGAAGTGGTGGCGGTCAAGTGGTTAGTTGGGAGTGGGAGTGGACCACACGTGATAGTTGAAATTATTAAAATCCAATAACCCTGAAATATTTAGTCTAAATAACCAATTACTCATTTAAATTATTTAGCCTAAAGTCCACTAACCCAGTGTATTTAATCCATTAATCCTAATTTCTAAATCCCAATAAATTTAAGCCTAAAGACCAACAAAAAATTACTAAAGCCTACTAAACTGAAAAACAAAACACCGGGCCCCACTCCCCAAAAATCCAAAGACTTGTGATTCTATGAAGTTCGTGAAAATTTTTAGAGAATGATAACTTACACTACTAAAATCAAACTAGAATCATGAAAACAACATTGAATTGGTTTATATACTAATACTCAAGCGGTAGGAACCCTTTTAGCGATGGAGTTTTATTCATTTGAAAACTTAAACGATTGTGAAATCCCAGGGTAGTGATAATTTGAAATATTATGAAAATGAGTCAAAATTAGACTTTTTCAAAAGAAATCACTCACATTCCTATGCTTCTTCATCAACTCAAAGTCCTAGATGAGCTACATACTCGAACACGTGCTTGGATGATAGACGAGTATGTTATGGATGTTATGAAGTTAGTGGGATGTTGAAGTATCCTGTGATCTTTCGGAATTCTTCACTCCTGTGAGTTTCTTGAATTCTACACCTCATGTGACTTTTTAACATCTGTCTCTTTCTCAAAACTGGGACTTTGTGGCGGTTTAGTTACATGAATATACTCCAAATTCATAAAACACACTCGATATTAAAAAAATCAAATAAAAACTACAAACATCATACAACTTAAGGAAGAAGCAATACCTCAGCACACATTATGTTAGTTGGGACCGATAGCGGCCAATAGCTCATAGTTGGGATTTTTCAAATCTAATACTCCTATTGTAAATAATTAACTAGAGCTTAAGTATAGGAAGACAATTGACTATAGGAGACTTTCTCGGAAGACCATTGACATGTAATTATGATTATATATACCTTGTAAATGATTGAATGAATCACACAGTGAATTACAAAGTCTACCATGGTATCAAACCAAAATTTCTTAAACCTCATATCCTTTCTGTTTCCGTTCCCCTCCTTTGACCGAACCATGGACCCAAAAACACACCTTGCTATTACTGTCTCCAACATCAAAACATTCATCCCTGTAACCCTAGAGATGGAAACCAGTCAATACTCATCTTGGGCTGAACTTTTCAAAATTCATTGCTGCGCGTTTCAAGTACTCGATCACCACTCCCCTCGTGTTGCTAACCCTCCCATTGCCGCCTCAACTGAAGCCACTGCCACCAACACTACTGATGATGATGCAAATATGATTAAATTGTATCAATATAATGCATCTATAAACTTGAACCAAATGATTTACCGGTAAACAAAAGTAAAGCAATGCAGACATCCAAACAGATCCATTTTAGCATGCTAAGAATTGTAAGAATGCTAGAAAAGGCCATCAAAGTCTGCATAATAGATATGTGTTGTCTAACAAAAGATCAAAGGGTTGTAAATCATACTAAGAATTGTAAAAAGGCAAGAGAACGCGGTCAAAGTCAGCCTAGTACACCTATTTTGGCAAACAAAAGAGCAATATTCGGTAATTAAACAATAAACATTAATTTTTAACTGGTTTTGGACACCCAAGGTTAGGCCCCAAATATTTAGTCACGAATGATTTAACAAATGATCTTAATTTCACAAATATTAAGTTAATCTGTGGGTCAAACGGGTTGAGTGACAGGTCAAAACATAAAGAAATGGTTCAACCTAAATGGGTAAATTAGAAAGTTGAGTACCTTCCTTTAACGTGCAATTTGACCTTTTTATTATGGGGACCGGCCAGATTATCCTTGCTAGGGTTTGGCCTACTCGTTGGGCATGCTATGCCATGTTAGACCGGGACACTTTTGGCCTACTCTTCGTGCAATTGTTTTTTTTTTTTCATTAAGCATTCCCTGCAAGTATGTGACATCAAATTATACAACAAATAATCATTCTTGTAATCTATAATTTATAGATATCATATCATGCTATTAATTTTTGCTATTTTCCTTAAGAACAATTGATGATAATTGATAGCCATGTTATGACGATGAATTCTACAAACCTTTTCTACCTGGACATTCCCGGTTTTTGCCAGCTCCTCTGTTTCTTGATATACGGTCATCAGACTGACCTTGAGGATGTGTTTAGCACATCTAACTTTCATCATTTGAGCAGAGATCCCATAACTGAGGCAAGTGCTTAGTACCATCTGTAATCTAACCCTCAATCAAAATGCCCCTAAATATTTGCAGATGACATCCTTTTAATACAAAATTTCAGTAGCTTGACTAACTTCAACTATGTAACCACACGCAACCTTAAATATAATTTAATAATAATGACTACTTGTTTCCTTAGGGTATTATTATTATGAAGTGAAGTATATTTTACATCACTTAACCTTCAACTTTGGAATGAACATGAATATTTTCAAACAAATACACTATCCCGAAAAAATTATTAAACAAAACATGAAACCTATAGTGACCCTTGAAGGATAAATCGTTAATGAGAGAAAATTCCAAAATTTGTTATAGAATGAGCAAGATTTCCTTATTTTAAACAAAACCATAACAAAATGTTGAACAATAACACAATATCCCAAATCATTTCTTCACCTGATTGAAACCCTAATTAAAAAAAAAAGCAAAACAAAAAATGATACCTAATAAAAGGCATGCAAAATGATTTCATCCCCAAATAACTAATATATAGGTTTCTACGATGGAGACAAGTAACTTTTAAAAACCCTAATCAAAACATAAAACACAAATCAAATAGAACGCAATTCAAAGTGATAGACCTTATGATCTATTGAGAGATCAATAATAACAACGTTCCTACAAAGCACTGCACACGAATCTCTTTGTGGTTGGATATGACGATCTTGCCCGGAGCAACTACCGCAACGACGACATCGCACTGTGGAGTTTGATCAGAAAAGTGAAGATGATTGGTGCAAGAGTTTTGGTTGCAAAATTAAACAATTTGAATGTTAGCTTCAATTTAATATTATTAAAATACAGAAATCAAAAATGATAAATGGAAGATCAAGAATCATCTTTAAGGAGAGGACGACTGATTAGGGTATCTTCAAAATGGAATATCAGCCTCGATTTATAGAAAGGATTTGTTTTTTGTTAGGTTTTGTGAGCATAATCAGGAAAAAATTAAAGAAAGCGTGTAAAGGAAGTCCATGTTTTGTTTAGTAACCGTAAGAATCGCAACACATAAAGTTTTACCTGGATTTGATTCAGTAAGTAGATGATTGAAGTTAGCACACCTTTTCTTTTCTCATGCAGCATTGTTGATCCCAATCTCTCTCTTTCTCTCATCTCTTTGTCTCTCTATATTTGTTTTGAAATCATGTTACAGGAAGAAGAAGTGGAAATTAGGGTTTACAAATAAGTTTGTTTCTAAAAATGGGGATCGGCCATAATTATAGTCATAAAAGATCCACTTTTTCTCAAAACTGGTAATTGGGAATGAGCGGGAAAAAAGCTCAGAAGCCCCCATAAAGTGCTATGTGTCCCAAAATTGCTTTCATTTATATAGGGGAATTGGAATTAAATAATCCTAACTTTGTCGGGTTGGAAGACAATAATCCTAACTTGAAAATTGGAATCTAATAGGCCTAACTTGTCTTGGTTTTTATTTTACTGGACCAAAACTAACTAGGGTTACCCCAGTTAGTTTTCTACTTCATTTTTTTTTGCCAAACAGGACATCTTTTACACATCATCTGCCAACGTGGCATACCACATAGGCAGAAAGGTAACTGGGTTAACCCTAGTTAGTTTTGGTCTAGTGAAATAAAACCCAAACAAGGTAGACCTGTTAGATTCCAATTTTCAAGTTGGGATATTGTTTTCCAACATGACAAAATGGAGATTATTTAAATCCAATTCCCCTTTATAAATTATATTCATAATAAACGAAAAAGGGTGTGCCACATAGCACTAGGTGAGTCCCTCTCACCTCTTGATTTCCCTCTGAAAGTTTTTTTCTCTCATGTGCATGCCACATGCACTTCCTCACACAATTTTTAAACACTAATAACTTTTATATACAACATTTTTTTAAAACAAAAACTACAACAAATTAACGAGCGTTTTGTTACCTTTCTAACCGGTACCATAGTGCTATACAAAAAACGAAAAAATGACTTTTTTGTGGATTTTGTTCATACAGAAAAAAACACGTGTTGAGATACATTAATAATATCTAGGCAAGTCACTAACATGTTAAGATAGTATATATGTTTTTGAACCTATTATTACATATATGAACTCCCTAACTACATATAATTCACAGATGTAGTCGGCCCGGTAAGAATTTGATTTCTTTTATTTTACATCAACTAAGTTGATCAATGACAGGTCACTGCTAATTAAGTACGTAAGGTGCATGGTTATTGAATTGTGTAATATTAACAAAAGAAGCTTTGAAAACATGTAAATATTGATACACATACAAGTTTGATCAACAACATGTATATATATCTAACACATACCTTTCATGTATAGTCAAAACTAGAAAAATAAAAAAGCACACACATATAATTAGAAGCAGATTTTACAGGTTATGATCCTATGGAAAAAAAATTCCTGAAAAAACGACATATTCCTTTTACAATAGAAACATTTTGTCACTTCATATTAGATTTGTCTACCCCGGGAACCTCCCGGTGGATAATCTAGTCTGTAATTGTGACACCCGGCATGTTTGGGTCAACATTTAATAAACACATAAGTCTACCTTAGCGAAAAACATTTATTAAACATACTTGACGGGGTCAGTAGAGTCGGAACACAGTCCGTATTGTCCAGGGTCCAATGATTTGGGAGATCATTGGGTTAGTCACACACACACGATACGAGTCCCGTTGTTGGTGAATTACATAAACTAATTAAGTGTATGTGTAGACTAATTGTCGTATGGTGGATTATATGCTTAGATGTGTTTAAATGATGTGTAGATAATCATCCGTGCTTAAATATGTTAAACATAGACTAAGGTTGCATGCTCGTATGTTAAGGTGCGTTAAAATGCGTTAAACACGACAAACTGGAAAACTAGACAAACATGGGTTCTGGTTCGACCACTTCGAGTGGTCGAAGGAGGAAATTTGCTTGGTTCGACCCTTTGTAAATGGGCGAACCTGGGATATGGAATTGAAAGAATTTCATTCGACCAAGTCAGGGTACATTCGACCCTGTGAAAGGGTCGAAGGAGGGTACATTCGCCCAGGTGAAAGGGGCGAATGTGGACATAGTATAAATACCACACTTTGTCATTTTCCACCATTTCACTCTCTAGCAACTTTAAACATTGGGGAAGGAGTTTTTGCCCTTGTTTTCTACAATCTAACCTACAAACATCTTCTACACAAAGATCAAAGGTGTGTTCTTCATTCTAAATCATTTTTAAAGCATTTCAATTCGTTTTTATTAAACCCCAAGAGTCCAGATCTGATACAAACATGTTTTCATGGATAAAAACCTTCCTAATGTCTTTCTAAACAAAACCTATTCATAAACAATGGTTTTCATACAAACTAACATGTGTTAATGGTGTTTTATGGAATGTTATGTATTGTTTGATGATTGATTGCCATATAGATGTTATAACAATGATCTAGGACTATTATTGATGATGTTTTATGATTGAGATAGGTTACAATTGATTATTGATGATGTTTTGTCCATTTTAGGGATTTTGGGTTAGATCTAGGGCTTGTTCATGATGACAGTGATAAGGATATGATTGGGGGTTTATTGTTAATGGTAATCTGAGTATATTAAGTTGATTATTGATTGATTTCATAAAGTTTCCTAATTGGGTAAAGATTGCATGCATGATGATGTGACATCTCCATAATTTACTATTTTGGGAAACTTGTAAAACGACTAGACTTTGGTGTAAACATCGGTGGGGTTTTGTAGGGATAAGTATTACATACTTGACTGCTGTGTTTGATGATGTTTCGAGGTGTTTCGAATGTGTTTGAAGCGTTTTTAGGAAAATTTGAACAACAGGGGCGAACCTGGACTCCTTCGACCGATCGATTGGGCGAAGGGGAGAATCCAGGGGTCGAACCTGGAATATGTTTGGGCGAACGAGGAAAACGGTCGAAGGAGACATCAAAACGGTCGAACGTGGTAAAAACGGGCGAAGGAGACTTAAAAACGGGCGAAGGAGATTTAATCTGACTGGTTCGACCGTTCTGATGCAGAAATGAGATTTTTGATGCAAACTAAGTGTTTTATGCTTGAAACTTATGTGTTAAACTTATGTGCATGACTAATTGATGTAATGGGTCACCAACGGGATGTCGGGTCGGTCTGGGATGTCCGGTTAATGTTTAAACACACTTTTTAACACACGTGGTCAAGATCTGGACAATCGGGGACTAGTTAGCCCTCGGGTTAGTAGTCATCACACTTATGTAAACTCATTGATAGGTTGTCATTAGTTGGGATTATCATACACGTGTTGGAATCCTAGTTATCAGAAGACGCACTCTAAGGTGAGTTTCACGGCCCCACTCTTTTACTGGTTTTACATTTTCGGGGTGAAAACATGCTGTATTCTTTAAACGTGTGTCAACTATGTTTTCATAAAAGGCGTTTCAACTATGTATTCATGAACGGAGTGTCAACTATGTTTTCATAAAAGGCGTTTCAACTATGTTTTCATGAAAGGTGTGTCAACTATGTTTTCATAAAAGGCGTTTTAACTATGTTTTCATGAAAGGTGTGTCAACTATGTTTTGGTATTCACGAATTCATTGGGTTTTGGAGCATTCAATATGTTTTCAAGTATTCATTATGTTTTCGAGAATTCATTATGTTTTGGAGTATTCATTATATTACTATGCGATCTTTGGAAGTCCTGGGAGAACCATGAATGTGCGGGGATGCACAACGGAGAAATGTGGATAGATCTATTTGGGCTTGACCCGCCCCACTCGTCGACCGGAGGTCGGACGGGTGCATGTTGTCTCTTAGGTATTCAGTATTCAGTATTCAGTATGCAGTATTCAGTATTCATTCGGGCACGTAATCAGTATTCACAGTATTCGAGTCCAGTAATGGTTTTCCAATCGCAGTAGTAACAGGTATTCATATGTTTTGCATGCATGTGGTCTGGATTGACCATGGGTATTCATTTGGAGTCGATTTTCACTTGGAGTTGGTATACATTTGGAGTCGGTATTCATTAAAAACCTGTGAACTCACCGGCATTATTTGCTGATGTTTTTAGCATGTTTGTCTCAGGTCGCTAAGGTAGCAGCTGTCGATAGGCGCACGGAGTCACACGACGTCTAGGATTCATGTGCATCTCATTTAGTATTTTCAGACTTTCGTACTTTTGATTTCGCGTTGTAATAAAGTTTTACGCTTCCGCAGCGATGGATCATTTATGAAAAACTTAATGGTTTGCTTATGTCATTTCTACATAACATATAGTGTTGTTTATTGTGACCGTTGACTTGGATCCTGGTGTGTCACGCGCCTCGCGGTAAAACCCCGCACGTGTAAATTTGAGGGTGTGACAGTAATATATATATATATATATATATGGGAAGGTTCAATTGAGAACTCATAGTTAGGGAGAGAACTCGAGAACTCTATATTACACATATGTAATATATCATATGTTGTATATTACACTTGTGTAATATATTACTATTGCATATGTTGCACATGTGCAATATCATATGTTACACATGTGTAATATATAGTACACATGTGCAATATATATTACATATGTGTAACATATGATATATTACACATGTGCAATATATATTACACATATGCAATATATGATATATTGCACATATGTAATATAAAGTTCTCGAGTTCTCTCAATAAAATGAGTTTTCTATTGAACCATCCCCTATATATATATATATATATATATATATATATATAGTAGGGATCCTAAGAGAACCAACCTCTATTTGAGAACTGAGAGAACCATTCTGGCCACACATTTCATATAAAGGCAATTTTTTATTTTTTATTTTTTTTTGCTTTAATCGCACATTTTTATGCAAGGAAATTTTTTATTTTTTTTATTTTTTTTTCATTTATACATATGTGTATATGGCAATTATACATATGTGTATATCTATATCTATACTATATTATAAAGCATTTGATAAGGACGTCTTAAAACTTAAGAAGTATAAATTTATTTGCTAATAATACAACATACAATGCATATAATAACTACTTTTTGGGGGTAGATTTGTCTTTTAAAACACTACATTTAATCAAAAGAAAGTCAAGTGTCAAGAGATGTTTATGAGGGCTCATGAAATTAATTCTACAATTGCTTTAAACACATAAAATAGAAAACATATAAAAAAACAATTTATAATGCTACATGTTTTGTTATAATCTTTTATATAAGATTAGGTACTTTATAAAACTTAAAGTTCTACAAGAAATCAAAATCGAGAAATCAATAATAAACAATGCATTTTTAATCATGAAGTAACGGTATGAATTCCGGAACTATTACGTTATATTCATACACCTGAACATAGCTAATATGATCTAAACTATAGGGTCTTTGGATTCTATGACCGGAGAAGAAAATTTTTGTTTATAATTATTTCAAACAAAGGTATGGTTAAATTCATAGTAGCTATGTCCATTATCAAATTTTAAAAACAAAAGAAAAAATATATATTTCATTGGTTTGTTAATGATACGTTATAAAGAAAAACAATTTTTTACCAGTTATGTAAAAAATAACTATTTAAGATACTTTATAATATAAATTTTATCTTCAATATGTTATTGAAATTTACGCTATACATTGAGTGATACAAAGAAATAATATATTGCTTATAAAAGCTAAAAAAGAAAGGTGCAAGATCCTTCATTGTCATTCTTATGTAATCCATCGTATCGGTTACAATAATATCATTATCATTTAATGGATCATCATACCTGTTTATATGGAAACTTTTTTTTATTGATTTTGAATCAGTATTCTTTTAAAGTACCTTAGTCTTTCGATTTAGTCAAATCAACCTACTGAGAATTATTATATCAAAGACCTTCTCAGATCAAAATATTGAGATAACATTACTCATAGTCTTAATAAAAAGTTTTGGTTTTGGCTATGACTCAAAGCCAATCTGAACTGAAAAACAGTGTATGCACACCTTAAAATCACCAATCAAAGTGTTGTGGTCCCCGCCGCAACGCGCGGGCAAACCCACTAGTAGCAATTATACATATGTGTATATAATATTTTTCAGCTATACATATGTGTATATTTCAGTTATACATATGTGTATATTGCATTATACATATGTGTATAAAGCAGTGATTAAATAAAAAAAAATTGCCTTAGAGAAATTTATGGTCCAGAATGGTTCTCACAGTTCTCAATTTGGGAAAAGGTTCTCATTTGAACCAAATCCTATATATATATATAATTAAATATATACACACAAATTATAGTCACGTTTATAGTTTTATACATACAACTTTAGCGGGTTTGACCCAATACATGTAAACATACAATTATATTTATACTTAGTAGCACAATCAACCCAATGATAATTTAACACTAAGTTCAATACTAAAACCCTAAGTTGTGAAGCAACAGTCTTGAATTTATCCTATGATTAGTCATCCGTTGTCAATTGCTTCCTGCTATTACTCTACGGAACAATGCAGCAACTCTTCTCTGTAGTATGCTCATCGCCTCACCGGCCTCAACCTAAGCCTCATTCTCAGACAATTGAACCTCAGGCTTAGCGTCATACTCAGACGGTCGAAGCTCTGTCTTCACCTAACAACGGAAACATTGAAGGAAACATTCCAAATTTATGGTTGTCTAAATCACTCGCCGCTCAACGCTCGCTTGAAAAATGTGCGCTTGAAAAATGCTTGCTCGTTTTTCTGCTTAGTTGTAAACGAGCCAAGCACGATCAAATGTCTGCTCTGTTCGGCTCGGCTCGTAAACAACCCTAGTTCTTCTATTCACATGATTGTCACCACATGTTAGTAAGACCCCTAACAATACGCACAAACAAAAGTGTCATGACTCATGATTATCCCTGAATGCAAGTTAAGCTTATATTTTTGTTTGTGTTCAGAAGGTACAAATTGACAGAAAGGAATTCCCTTTTTTAAAATGTCAACATTGTTTATAGTTTATTTCAAGTGAGTTATTAATGCTACTGATGATAATTTTCATGATTTGATGATTCTTCGAATACAATGTTTCAAAATTAGTTGAAAAAATAAAATCTCTGTATTCTTTGTCACGGATAATTGTATGTATAGTTATATTTTTTGTGCTCTTCACGAGCTTCTCAATATACTGTGTGTTGAAATGTGAATTTGCAGCTAAATAACAAATTACAAATTATAGTTACGTTTATAGTTTTATACATACAACTTTAGTGGGGTTGACCCAATATATGTAAACATACAATTACATTTATACTTAGTAGCACAATCAACCAAGTGATAATTTAACACTAAGTTCAATACTAAGACCCTAAGTTGTGAAGCAACTATCTTGAATTTATCCTCTCATTAGTCGTCCGTTGTCAATTGCTTCCCGCTATTACTCTACGCAACAATGTGACAATTCTTCTATGTAGTATGTTCATCGCCTCACCGGCCTACAACCTAAACCTCATTCTCGGACAGTTGAACCTTAGGCTTAGTGTCATACTCGGACGGTGGACCTCAGTAGTCACCTAACAACAGAAACATTAAAGGAAACATCCCAAATTTTTGTCCGAATCACTCGTCGCTCGCTGGAAAAAATGTGCATTTGAAAAATGCTCGCTTGGTTGTAAATAAGCCAGGCACAAGCAAAGGTCCGCTCAGTTTAGCTCGGCTCGTGAACAACCCTAGTTCTTCTATTCACATGATTGTCACCACATGTTAGTAAAACCCCTAACAATACGCACAAACAAAGTGTCATGACTCATGATTACCCCTAAATGCAAGTTAAGCTTACATTTTTGTTTGTGTTCAGAAAGTAGAAATTGACAAAAAGGAATTCCCATTTTTGAAATGTCAACATTGTTTATACTTTATTTCAAGTGAGTTATTAATGCTACTTTCATGATAATTTTTATGATTTGATGATTCTTCGAATACAGTGTTTCAAAACTAGTTGAAAAAATAAAATCTGAGTATTCTTTGTCACGGATAATTGTATGTATAGTTATATTTTTTGTGCTCTTAATGAGCTTCTCAATATACTATGACTTGTCCAAAATAAAGTTAAAGTGAAAGAAATATTGGTACTAAAAGTAGCGTGTTTGTAATAGAAGTTGAAAAGAAGAAACCAGATGAGACGCTTGAGATAATCTCAATCCATATTCTCAGTACTTGTAATGCCAATCAAAATTGGCTCGTTTTATGGATATATGATTTAACAGCAAACCATTGACTCGGTCATCCGTGTCTTCACTTGTCATTTTGCTTAGTACGATGCATATTTTTTTAGTACGATGCAGATTTTTTTTTAAAAAAAATTGCTATTTATAAACTAATTTTATAAATACATAAACTAATTTTACCTTTTTTATGTAAAAGTTTACAAGTTTAGGGTCTAGATGTAAACTATTGAAAG
Source organism: Ambrosia x helenae (assembly GCA_030844895.1). Classification (NCBI taxonomy): domain Eukaryota; kingdom Viridiplantae; phylum Streptophyta; class Magnoliopsida; order Asterales; family Asteraceae; genus Ambrosia; species Ambrosia x helenae. The sequence continues at coordinate 6,305,604 of CM061230.1, read as the reverse complement.
ATAAAGGGTTAAATGTTTAAATTCCTAAACTTATCTAACCCTAAAATGCCTAAACACAAAAGTTAAAAACAACCGCTCTTCTTCTTCTTCTTCTTCTTCCTGGTAAGTTGTTACTGTTTCATCTTCTTCCTAGTTTCCAAGAACAACTCTCACTCTCAAATACCCTTCAATCGATTAAATTCGCAATCGGAGCGACGTACCATGAGCGACCGGTATGATAGCGAATTCCAATTGGGTACAGGTCGTACCAATACGAAATTCGTGGTTACTTGAGCGAATTCTATGACTATGTTCTTACCACTAAGCTACAACCTAAGTGGTACATGTTTGCAATATACTTTATTATTTTGATGAAAGATGATTGTAATAAAGATAAAAATAGTGATAGGATTTGGGTTGCTGAGATAATTTGGAAATTTATTTTAGTTTTTCTTTAGCAAAATAAGTGATTTTTGGCTAAATTCCATTCCCCGAGTGGTCACAAAGTCTCATCAATCAAGACCTTAACAACACGCATAGACAGGATATATAGTGACATGAATGGAATGAATCTATATCTATAATAACGCAATCATGTTGTGTGGAATGACATTATATTAGGTCCTCTCACCGCTTGATTGACACATGGCATTAATTAGGTTAGGTCCTCACACCCCTTGAGTGGCATGTGGCACTATGTGAGGTCACCCCCCACCCCTCTTATATCTTTCAAAAGTTTTTTGTTCATACAGGAAAAAAACACCATATGTCATGGTAATTCATTAATCATGTCTAGGCAAGTTACTAATAATGTTAAAACCAAGAAATATAAATTATATTTTCATCGAGAGCAGAATAGGTTAAAATCGGTCTTTTTCAAAAAAACGATCTTCAAGACCACCATCTCAATCATGTCCTGCAATGGTTGTTTCTGCCTCTGCTCCTCATCAAAACGTATATTTTCTTTTTGATATACATTTTCATTCTTATTCACAAGATTAAAATTGTTGTTTTCTCATATTGTAGTACATTAATTTCTATATATATTACATCATTACACATCTTTTATCACTTTCTATTAGAATTGTCTATCCCATGAATCTTCCAAATATAATATGGTGAAGTATATTAAAAATAAGAATGTGCATTTATGAAATATCAAAGATTGTTTATTATTTCTTTTTAAGTTATAAATAACAAATATGATTTTAAACATTCATTTAAAAATATAATTTTGTATTCAATTTCTTAAGACAAAATTCATTTTTAAATTCAATATTTCATATTTATCGACAAGAGAAAGTTTAAAGTCTTGACAATGCACTATTTGTTTTATTGCGAAACAAATATCAAAACTATATTTGCATATTATAAAAAAAATGAAACAAATGCATCATAATAGATATGTTAAGTTGACTATAAATTTACTTTTTATTAATAGAGGGAATTTCTTACATTTTGGTCATATGAGGTTAAGAGCTAAAAGGTCAAATATTTTGTCTAGGGTCAAACTGCAAAAGTCAACTTCTATACAAGATGCAGAAATGAAAATGAAAATGCCAAAGCCCATATTATTGTCAAATATGCAAAGCTCAACTGTCATAAGGAGGTTGGCTCAATCCGAAATCGGGATTTGTGGTTAACAGTCAAAATGCAAAATTTATTGCATCAAAACAATATGAAACTAACAATAGAAAGTCATTGATGATCTTGTTTGATATTAATTACTGTTATGAAGGCTGTAATTTGCTAAATGAAATAAAAATATAAATTAGCATTATTGAGGATGTCAAAGTTGATTAGATATAAACTAAAAAATCTGGAAAGAAGCAGGAAAAAAGGCATCTGACGATTGGGGTCAAATTTCAACTCAAACAGAAGTCAAAGACAATGAAGGTCAAAATGGATTGTAGATTAAGTTGGCTAAGTTTAATAGAATAGTTCATATGGTAAAAAGGAATTATGGAAATAAGCGGATATGGGTTAGCAGACCTGGATCATGATAATGCTTGGGCTGACGTTTATTTCCTGATATCGGCATAATAGATTATACTCAATGAATAAGAAATGTGTTGGTAATTTGAAGTGACCAGATAATATGTTGACTTAATCAACTGGAAATGTTGGGTTCACAATTGGGAAATGACTAGCAACAAAGAACGGTTTCATCTATACAAAATCTTTCAGTTCAGCCATAATTAATCTTTGAGAAGGTCTAAAAAATGCATCATTACCAAAACGACTATATGGTTTTAGGTTATAGGGCAACGTATGAGGTTGAAAGAGTTGTAATTTACTCAAGTTTGAACTAAACAAAAGTATTGAATCCAAGATAAGAGTCGGTTTAAACTTAAGCCTGGAAAATGATTGGGTTGGGTAGGGTAGGGTAATGTAACGGTTCATACAGGGTTTAATCAGAAACGGGTCAGTTTGGTTTGGGTAAAAGACAGTTTTTTTTAATCAAAATGAGTTTGGGTGATATAGGGAGTCATATTAAAAAGGGTTCACAATTCTGAATAGTATATCATTATTGCTTTAACTGTTGATATTAGTTATATAAATACAAACTTGTTTCTTTATTTATTTGTTTATATGTAAATTATGAATACTTGTATTAGTTTATATGTAATATGCATGTATGTAGAATAACAATAAGTCATAGGTATATGTAAGTTAGTAAGTCAGAATGTTATAATCTGAATATGGGTCGAAATGGATCAAGAGGAGGCTGCAAGTTATCTACAAATGGGTCAATTTGGATCAGAGTGAAAGGCTGCATATGAGATCAATACATCCGGGTCAGAAGACACCAAAGACAGCAGCAAATTACAGTTGACAAACGAAAATATTGAAGGCTGCAAGTTCACAGAAAAGACTGTTATACCCTTACGGTTATAGTAGTTATTTTGGCACCAAAACTGATTCAAAACGGTGGGAAAACGTAACCAACACAACCGTTTAGAGACACATCGATCCATAAGTTACCAAGATTGTTATCCTTAATACAATCCATAAGTTTCCGAAAAGTTTATATTCTTGTTCTTAGTTTTCTGTTTTCTGTCCAACATTCGAAGATAATCATTCTGATTCATCATAATCTGTTAAGTTAATCAAACTTTGATCTTATATTCATATTGTTTCTGTTCATTATCTGTTGCATATCAGAATCAATTGCCAACATTAACTAATTTGCTGAGCTGATGATTCTAGTGGAACACCAAATTCACAGAAGCATCTATTGTCTAACAAAAGCATTGAAACCAAATTAACAGAAGCATCTATTGTCTGCTCTGAAAACATTACTGTGTATTAAGAAATTAAACAACACAATGCGAAACATATATATATACACACATACCAACATCATACAACACATATACGCCTTACAAATATAGAATCCTAAAACCAATATCAAAATGAAAAACAAGCTATGATAATATGTATGTGAATTACTAGAATTCTACTGGATCTATATGGCTTCTCTTCATCGCTTCATCTTGTTAATCCTTACCATGACTGCAACGTGTATCTTGTCAATGGTGCCCGCAACATACACAAAAAGATTACGTCTCCATCGCTTCTTCAACACTAAAACTACAATAACACCCCAAAATCCTGTTGCAAAACCACATGTTATGTCCATATAAAACCATAACTTGTTGGGCTCATCAGTTGCTTCATGTTTGCTATCGGCTTCTATGGTTGCGTCTTCATGATTGGAACAATTCTTTGGCAATGGAGCTCCACACAGATCTTTGTTCCCTGCATATATTGATGGATCGATGAGGGTCTGTAATTGATTTCCTGTCGGAATTTGGCCCGACAAGTTGTTGTTTGACAAATTCAAATGGCTCAAAAAATTCAAAGCTGCAATGCTAGGAGGGATCAGACCGTCCAACTTGTTTCCTGATAAATCGAGAGAAATTAACGCTGTCATGTTTCCAATGTGATCTGGAATGCTTCCGCTGAGATGATTATTGAACAAATTGAGACCCACCAACTCACAAAGTGCAGTTAACTCTACAGGTATGTCTCCAACAAATTTGTTGCTTGAAAGGTCCAAGTTAGTGACATAAGACCATGTATTCGTATATTCAAGAGACATGCCATTTATTACCTCAATCAACCCCTCCTCCATACCCTCAGCAAAGTCATCATCTGTAGGTTTGTCAACCATACCTTGCAATTCTCCTAGACAATGAGGAATTGTTCCTGTTAAGTTGTTGTGTGCAACATCCAAAACTCGAAGCTCTAAATTTTTGCACAGAGACCGGGGAATTTCTCCAGTGAAGTTGTTGTTGTGTAACCTCAAAACCAGCAATGATTTCATTTTTTCTCCAATTGATTCCGGTATTTTTCCGCATAACGCATTATCACCCAAATCTAAGACCTCTAAAGAACTTAAACTCCAAATTTCTGCTGGAAGCTTACCACTAAAGTTATTATCATTCAAGTTCAACGACATTAATGACATGTGCCCTATAAAACTTGGAATGGCGCCACTTAACCCATTTGAGTTTAATTTCAAGAATCCCAAATTAATTAGATTCTTAAAACATTTGGGAATTTTCCCTGTTATCCTATTTCTGGAAAGATCAAGACTCATTGAAAAGGTTATTTTGTAGAAATAAGGAAGAGGAACCATAATATGAAGAAATTCCAGATTCCCCACTTGGAAGGTTGGTTAATGGTCCGTTGAGGCTGTTGTGGGAGAGATCTATGAAAGGAATGATGGGCATCTTTCGCAACCACGTGGGCAGAGATCCTGAAATTGTTGCATTAGACAAGTCTAAACCTTGAAGTTTTCTCTGATTTTGAAGCCATTGTGGAAACCCATTTTCAATCTTGCAAGACCTGAGATCAATTTGTATTAACTTGAAACATTGAATGTCAACTTACTGTTATAAGCTGCATACAAGTACTCCAACATTGAAAGGTTAGCAAAATGGGATTCATAAACTACTCCTTCCAAAGAATTATTATAGACATCAAGATAACGGAGCTTGGAGAGTTGCCCAATTGAAACCGGAATAGTCCCGCTTAACTTATTGTCGCTTAGATACAAATCTGTTAAAGCAGCTAATCTTCCAATGGATTCTGGAATGGGACCTGTTAAGTTGTTATCATATAGATCTAACATTTGTAACAACTTCAATTTACTCACAGATTCTGGAATGGGACCTGTTAAGTGGTTACCAGATAGATATAACACTTGTAACAACTTTAATTTACTCACAGATTCTGGAATGGGACCTGTTAAGAGGTTATCAGATATATCTAACACTTGTAACAACTTTAATTCACTCACAGATTCTGGAATGGAACCTATTAAATTGTTATTGGAGAGATCTATCTGTTGGATGTTTGAAAGGGTAGTAAGATTATGAAGAACATGAGATAGAGGTGTCTCTTTCAGGTTACAATCTGACAAGTGGAGTTCTAATAAAGAAGGGCTCATGCTTAGCAACTTTAAAAAGCTGGATGAAAAGTTTAATGCAGTACCAACAGGATCTGAAAGATCCAGAAATTGTAAGGATGTCAAGTTTTGAAAAAAGCGAGGGATTTTGTCTGTGAAAATATTCTCCCTAAGATCCAAGTGTTTGATGTTGGAAAGTGTAGTGCTAAAATTACGAAGCGGACTTCGATCGTCAATCAAAAGACCACAATCTGACAATTTTAACACTTGTAATGAAGGAGCCATGTAAAACCCCACATCAAGGATTTTTACTCCGGTAAGATTCACTTTACTCAAGTCAAGATAAGCAAGTGACGAAAGGCCGGAAATCCAGGAAATATCATGTGACATGAGGTCACTGGAACCAAGATCAAGAATCTTTAAATGTGAAAGATTTCCAATGTGATAAGGAATAATACCAGAAAAAGATGAATAGGAGAGATTGACGTAAGTGAGTTGGTTCAAGGATCCAATGAACTCAGGGATCCGATTGCCTTGAAAATCATTCCCACTCAAGTCTAAGTATTTTAGATGCCTCAGCTCTCGTAAAGAAGTGCTCAACTTTTTAATAACCAAGCATTCTCTATAAGGTTCTCTATAATAAGCAACAAAATCACCTCTAAGATGAAGACCTTCAACATTTCCAGTGACACCATTACATGTGACTCTTTCCCAGTGGCAACAGTCATTGCCAACCCATGATGACAACATATCATATGATGAACGGCCAATTGTGACACTATGTTTGAACTCGAGAAGAGCTAGGCGCTCATGTTCAAAGCAAGCCACCGTGCTATTTCTATTTCGAGGACCCAAACAGGATGTTGTGGTTGCAACCAAAATAATAGTTAAAAATATAAAATGGAGCTCCAAACCCCATGGATAACCCATTATATAATCTAACAACAGTGATTAAGCTTGAAAAAAATATATGAAATGTAAAGATGGATTATTATGATGAAGTGTTGGGATTTGAGATTAACTAAACATGTTCATTTATAGATCTAGAAATGATGGAAAAGTATAACCATGGAAGACTTGGAAGTCAATACGAAAGATTGTATCCACAAATTAGTAATCTTAGGGTCCTACCCTGTTTTTCCATGTCTTCAGGCAACAAACATTGAATTCAACATCCCCTGAAAATGACAGCGATGACAGATTTGAAGCAAATCTGCAAGATGGTGTGGCGGTGGAGGTGCTGATGTTCTGGTGCAGCCTGCTATGTGGCTGTGCTGTGGTGGCCGGAAGGGACGGTGGGTTGCGACGGTTGTGATGCTGCAGGTGACAGAGCTCTGTTGTTAAACGCTTCCATGAATTTCTCATGAACAAGAGCATCTTCTGTTTTTCACTACATTTTCCCTTTTGTGGTGAATCATTTTGACGTATTTCATAAACGTCTTTGTATTCTCCATTTGCAAAAATTCTAAGGATCTCGATTGACTCACGCGTGAAGCCGAATCATGTTGATGCTGATATGGCAGCCAAACTGATATGGACTTTGCTTTGAACCCTCTATATATGCAGCGGATTTGGATCGATATGCAGCGGATTTGGATCGATAGATAATGAAACCGAGAACAATCGTTAATGGATTGATTGAATTAGTTTGGAATTGTACAATGCACAACCTATATATACATTGTCTGGATAACTGTTTGGTGGTTAAAAGCAGTTAAAATTGGCGCCAATAACTGTTAACTTCTGCAGGGGCATTTATGTCTTTTTTACTTCTGTGTTTGAGGTGAGCCTTCTGTATGTTTGCTTGATATGCTGCTGCTTTTTGTCCGAGAACTGATTCGCTGTGTACGCAGTTTTAATCCTAATAGTATCGTACATACACACACTTTATATACAATAATATTTACATAAAACACAAATTAACATAGTTTGAATTTACTAAATAACAATTTCTTGGCAATAAACATCTTTATTGGCGTTCCGTTTACTCTTCTATTTGATGGAGATTTTCTTAAGTCAGATACAATCTGCATTAACCAATATTGAATCAGTATACTTCATACAGCATAATAGATCGATAATACTGATTACTCAATTAATAAGATTAGGGATATGGACAGTTAAACAAAGTCAACAGTTGGGAAATGATTGTCAACTGTGGCCGGAGTGTGTGTTTTTTCCCATCACAAACAAAAAAGAACGGTTTGATCTATACAAAAGTTTTGAATCCAAGATAAGAGTCGGCTTAAACTTAAGCCTGCAAAATGACTGGGTAGGGTCATGTAATGGGTCATACAGGGTTCGGTCAGAAACGTGTCAGTTTGGTTTGGGTCAAAGACAGTTTTTTGTTTATCAAAATGGGTTCGGGTTCAAATAGGGAGTCATATTAAAAACGATTCACAATTCTGAATAGTAGATAATTATTGCTTTAACTAATTTACTGAGCTGATGATTCTAATCGAACACCAAATTAACTGAAGTATATATTGTCTAACAAAAGCATTGAAACCAAATTAACAGAAGCATATATTGTCTGCTCTGAATAATTTTTTTTTTTTTACATTTGTTGATGTTTTTCTGAAAACATTACTGTGTATTAACATAGAAGACACGTGATTCTGGTGAATATATCAGTTCCCAAATTAGTAAGAAATTAAAGTTAGTGACTTGGTGTTCACTGTGTACGTAAATAGTGTCATAAAAACCATTTAAACAGCACAAGTGCAATGCCGTACAAATATATATACACACATACCCACATCATATAACACATATAGAATCCTAAAAGCAATATCAAAATGAAAAACAAGCAATTATAATATGTATGTGAATTATTGGAATTCGAGTGGATCTGTTACAAAAAAAACAAAGTGAAAACTAGAACAGTTGATCACAAAAGATTGATGATCTTATTGAGTGATTGAATAGGAAAACAAGAATCAAAACAATTACAAAGATTAAAGAACTAATCAGAGAACCCCAATTTATAGACATTGGACCCCTAATTTTAAACTAACATATTATAACGACTCTAATTCAATATTAACACTATCAGTCCCTGAAAGTTAAAATTTTGGTCCTCCATAATATTGCACTCCACCGTTTATAGACAAAACGTTGTAACAACTTGAGTCCTCTCTTATAAAACTTTGACAAGTTGTCATAATTGCCCCTGAACTTTATTGACTTTTGTTGACCGGCTTGATTTTGACTTTTCCTTTAACAATCTACACCTAAGTCTAAAACAAGCTCACCCCAAACTCATTGAATCAACACAAAACATGAATTTAGGCCCTGGTAAAGCCTTTGTCATCATATCAGCTGGATTAACATCTGTTCCAACCCATTTGATCTCTACCTCCTTTGAAACAATAACATCTCTTACAATGAGTCAAACTACAAAATTCAACTTCTATGTGCGATGCAGAAGTAAAAAGGCCAATTTCCAGATTATTGTCAAATATGCAAAGGTCATCTGTCATAAGGAGCTTGGTTGAATCCAAAGTCAGTATTTGTAGTCAACACTCAATTGTCAAAATGCCAAAATTACTGCATCGAATCAATCCAAAATTTATTTGTTAAAGAACCATAAAAGTCAACAGCAAAGCTACCTTGAATGAGGCTAAAAATCAAAAGTCAATGATGTCTTATTTAATGATTAATTTCTGTTATGAAGACCGTAATTTGCTAAATGGAAATAATGTGGATCTTGGTGTGCTAGTTGATGTTTGCCAGAAATTAGCATTACTGATGATTTCAAAGTTGATTTAATACAAAACAAATAATCTAGGAATAAGCAGGAAAAAGATGCCTGATGGTTGCAGTCAAACAAAACCAAATTTTAACAACAAAAGTCAAAGGCAATGAATGTTCAAAATGGATTATATCTTAAGTTGGCTTAATCTAACAAAATAGTTTAAGTAAAATGAGCATGAGGGAAATATGGAAATAAACTGATATTGGTTAGAAGAAATGTAATTTCTTTAAAAGGTCAAGGAAGTAATGGAATGGAAAGTTGGTTATAAAGTCAAGATCAAGATCAAGATCAGGATTAGGATCATGATAATGTCCGGACTCATGTATATTTCCCGATATCATGATATAGATTATACTCAGTTAATAAAAAAGTATGTTGGTAATTTGAAGTCAACAGAAAGCAAATTGATGGTAGACTGAGAGTTTTGATCATTTGAAGGTATTTGATGTTAATTTGTTGATTGAAAATACTATATTCACTGCTGGAATATGTTAAACTTTGCTGCTGAGGATAGATAAGTAATATGGACGTTTAAACAAAGCCAACAGTTTATGAAAGCTCATGATATGGGTCAAACAAGCTAGAAAAGTAGTTAAAATAGTTGGTTAGGAAGGGTAAAAGGGTCATTTCAATTGTAATAGTGTGACTATAAAAGTCAAACAATTGTAATCGTTGAGATCGGTTAATAAACAAACCAACTTTCCCGCTATTATCTTCTTCTTCTTCCATCTCTCACTTAATCATTCCACCATAGCTCAATAACTTTAAGGATCTTCCATTAATCCTTTGGTTTGAGCTTGTGTTTGACCATTACTTGTAATCTCAAACATTGACCTTTATCACTAGCATCAGAGCCTTGCCTTCCTAGGCAAAGCTCCATTACTGTCAGAAATCATGTTATCAACATAAAACTTCAAAGACTTTTATTAATCAACAAAAACCAAATCCATGTTTACCCAAAAAAACATACAAGACCCTTAAAATACACGGAAATACAAACCCTAACACCTAAACAAAACCAGATTCCAAACACACGAAACAAAGACTCATACACGAAGATCTCACAACCCAGGACCACAGGAGATGATCAATAACAAGATGTTAAATATCCAAACTCAAACTCTAGAAAAGGCGAGAGATAAAACATACAAGAGAGAAATAAAAATATGAGTATGGAAACCCTAGCTTAGACTGACTGTAATGGAACGCTATGTTGAGCGTGATCTTTATTTTCGCGCCCCCTACACCATTACGTAGGGGCGCGAATTGTTAAAAAATGGTTGGGGCGTTTTATTTTTAGCGCCGGAATGCAAATTCTTCCCCAATAGTATGTTGCCACGTCACCCCTTTGTTTGAATATTGTTTCAATGGGTTAAAAAAAAATGGGCGTTAATTCTTTTCTCCCCCCACTACACCCATTTCATTTTAAACCCCCATGCTGACTCAGCTGTCACATGGACTAATCAGGAAGGGGGCCTTAAATTTTCCCCCCTCCCACTACACATGGTCTTAGAGAAAGGGAGTTTTTAAAACAAACTCAACGGTCTGGACTTTTATTGACTAGCCCAATAAACTGGCCCACTAAACTGTTACAGCTGATCCAGTCCAAACGTGAAGCTCCTGCCCAGTCCCTGCTCCTGTCCAGCTCAGCAATGGGCCCACAACCTGAAACAAAACTCTTAACCATGACCGAACGATCTGAAGCAAACAAAAACTCTTAATCACATGACGAAGAATGAACCAGCAATCAATTGACGAAAACAGAAACAGCCAAGTTCAAACCATTTATGAAATAAGAAAGGAGCAGAGTCAATCATTAATGGCGATGAAGGAAAAGTTCAAAGAATTATTCAATTCAATCAAAGATCAATCCAATCGTATCAGAAATGGAAACCAAAGACCTTCCAGTTCAGATGATGCAAATTCAGGGTACAATTACTTCTCAAGGTTGTATAAAACAGAGCAATTCTTTTTGTTAGACAAATGTTTCTGATGAAGTACAAGTTAGGTTGGCAACAAGTGTATCAAACGCTGGTCAAGTAAAGAAACAATGTTACACCGAATTGGGAACAATTAAGAGGTGCTTTTGAGGTAAGATTTGGAAACCTATTTGATGATCCAATGTTTGATCTTAAAATTTTTAAACAAACTTCAAATGCCAAAGATTACCATGATGAGTTTGATTCAATAGTCGGTAAATTGGATATACCCCCTGAGTATGCCTTAAGTTGTTTTTTGGCTGGCCTTGATGAAGAGATACAGTTGCATGTAAGAATGTTTCAACCACAAACTGTTCAAAAAGCCTATAGTTTGGTTAAGTTGAAAGAAGCAAGCCAAAAGTTTAAGAATCTTACCCAATCCTAAACAAATAACTAATAGAAGTACCTATAAACCTCATTTTGTTAAGGAAACATTTACTACTGAAGAATTTGAAGAAAGAAAGGCCAAGGGCTTTTGTTATTTTTGTTATGAAAAGTTCGTGAGAGGTCATAATTGTAGGGGTAAAAGACCTCATATCACATAGAAATGGAATTGAGTGATGATGAAAAGGAGGGCATGTTTGATGATTTTGAGATGGAACTGGTTCAGATATCACTAAATATAGGAGGCAAAAAAAAAAAAAAAAAAAACTAAAATGGGATGACTGCTTTACTTATTCTATAGACATCACAACAGTTGATGAAATTAACTAACATAATATGCACAAGCTTTCATCATAACAGTTTTCTGAAGCAGTGGTGCTAATTAAGAAGCATTTTATCAAAGCTTTAGAGGCTTTATGTCACACAAGCATTTTATCGAACATGTGGTGCGCATAAATTTTTAACTGGACAGCTTTGTTAGAAGATAACGATGTGAAAAAGTGAGAAATTTTATTGCATATTTAAAGCGTTGTCATCTTCTGGTTTTATACCATCACACCAAACTCATATTCTTACATAAATTTAGAAAAGTGAAGTGTGTTTGATTCTTCGTAGATAATTAAGAACGCCCTGTAATGATGATTTCTTTGAATTGGGACTTTAGTTGCTGAAGACGACCTTTCATAAAAATGGTTCATCTAACACATAAGATTAATAGATTTTCATTTTTCCACGTGTCCACATATTTAATTATTTACACAAGTCTATAGACCCAAACAATTGTCAATAGCTACCACAATAGATCCTGATCATGTGGCCTAGTGGTAAAAGGGTCGGTTCTCTCTTTGGGGGAGCCGGGTTCGCTTCCCATTGGAGGCATGTGATGGATACCCCCACCCTTGTGGTGGGGTAGGTGGTTGGAAAGTGATGGAGAGACCCTTGACCCTTGTGGTCATGGGTTCGACTCCTGATCCCTCCACGTTTTACCGGTTCACTACCGTCGTGCCTTCGGGCGGGTTTGTGGGTTGGGTTTTCCTAGAACAGGAGACGGGTGGGCCGAAGGGTTCTGTCCGTACGGACTAGAGGCCGTCTGGCCCCTTTCGGCCGTTGGGGGCCGCATACAGAGTACCCTGCAATACTTTAGTTGATCGTTTAAAAAAAAAAAATAGCTACCACAATAGAACTTAAGTGCAAGAAACAAAGAATGGTTCACTGTTTTTCAATAAAAAAAACAATAAGTCAATAAGTTGTTTGGCTAAGCTAGAAGTGATTTCTCTTTTGGTTTTTTGATATAACTTAAAAAGCTTTTTTGGAGGACTAGGAAATACTGTCTTTTTGTTTTGGCTTTTGCCTTTTGAAATATAAATTATAGATCTACCCACTTCAATACCTTTGCATTCGTGAAGACTCATTTGCACTTTTTGGTCATTATACATAAAAACTTAAACCAAACACTTTAAAAGAAAAAAAACTTATTGACTTATTCGCTTTCCCAACCACAATATCTAACTCAAACATTTAATCCCCCATCGCCAATAAAGCTTGTAAAAGAGTGAAATGTAAAGATGTAAAAGAGTGAAATGTAAAAAAACTTATTGACTTATTGGCTTTCCCCAATAGTATGTTGCCACGTCACCCCTTTGTTTGAATATTGTTTCAATGGGTTATTTCCAGGCATCACCCAGAGAAAGGGGAAGGAATTGATGCAGTATGAAGATAACAGTTATGGTGGTTATCAGTGGAAGTTTAAGGACAAGAACAGTGGCCGAGACATGTTTTCTAAAGAAGGTTACAAAAGCAGTTTGTACCAGAAACAAAGTAACACATACAGGGCAGAAGATAACAACCAGAATGCGAATGAAACCGAGTCAGAATTCCCTAAAGGTATGTGTTGTTCATATTGCAAGGAACCTTTCCACTATAGACGTAGTTGTCCCGAAAGAATTGGTAAAATCGAATACATGGTAAAGGGGACAGATGGTGGAAATTGGAACAACATATGGTATGTGAGTCACAATAGGACTCAACATGCTACTGGTTATAAGAATATGTTCCAGAAGTTAGAAAGGACTTTTGGAATTGAAGGGAATTTAGAAGGGTTCAAAAGGGATTTGTATAAAGGAAAAGGGGCCGTAGAAGTTTACAGTTCAGGAGAATTCCACACAATAAACAACGTTTATTACATCCCTACTTTGAGAAGGAATGTACTCAGTGTGGGTAAATTGGAAGGCCAAGGTTTTAAGATAACCTTTGAGGGAGATATATGCCATATAAGGAGGAATCCTTTATGGAAAGGAAAGGAGAAACAGATTGAGTACGATCCCATCAGTGAACCCATTATTCATTGTTGGACATGCAATGATAAACATCCGGGGTTATAATTGTCCATATAGTGCAAAGGACGTTGATGAAGTTCCAACAAAGAAGTGTGTAAGTGAAAACCTGAAGCGAAAGAAGGCTGCAAGTGATTTTGTCAAAAGCGCTTCAGAAAATTCAGAAGAAGGAAAAGCAAAAGAACATGAGTATCATGAGGAAACCGACTCATCCTATGAAGAGGAAGAAAATATGATATATCCGAAGGGAGAAGACCCTATGGAAAATTGCATGTTACTCATGGATATGATCTATCAGTCCACACAGATCAAGTTACACAGGATCAAGATCAAAGCAGAATTTGAAAGAATGATATCTTGGTTTTTAAATGGTTTCCTCAATTTTAGTGGACGCATGCCCATCCCACCTGTGGATCATCTAGGAAGAAAAGTAGACCTAATGGATCTCTACATGACTGTTGAGAGATTCGGTGGATTTGAAGCAGTAAACAAACATGATTTATGGACACAAGGGTATTGGACGTAATAATAATTATAAGCTAGATATTATATAATCATCACAATGGTTCCACATATCCATACCGGTTTGTTTTATAAAGACATGTCGGTCAACTCAAGTCACACCGGTTCACTTCAAGACACGTCGGTTCACATCAACAAACGCGTCGGTTAACTTAGTATATATATGTATTGTATAACACATTTGATCGGTTATCAAGTTTTGTTATCAAACCAAAACAACCGAAACAGTTTCTTTGTATCATACACGATCAATTATCAATAATATTATCAATCTTTATTAGTTTCGTTATCGATTTGTATAAATCCTTTGTAAATCGGCCAACAAAACTGGTATCAGAGCCAACAAACGAAGATTCAATAAAGAACAATTGTTATTCCGGTGGTTACATACGAACAGAAAAACAGAGGAACAAACGGATCATCCAAAAGCATCCGAAGGAACGATACAACTGCAAAGAATTTACACTCATTGCTTCGACATAGAATCATCATCAAAATCACAAGAAAAATCTATCTGTAAAATTCCCTAATTCTCTTATTCGAACTTCGATTTATTTTACATAAAACAGAGTTAGTTATACTACGTTCATTATTATTTTTGTGTGAAGATCATATGGCTATTGATTATCAAAGATTCACACAAATAGTTTTGTTAAAATCACGAAATCGAATCGGGAATAATAGTAAAAAAGGATCACTCTGTTTTTGGCTTTGTTGTCTTATCCTCTGTTTTTGGCGGGAAAATTATCGAATCCAGTAAAGTAATTAACAATTCATAAACTTCTTTGACTTTGAAAAAGTCAAACAGTAGATTGTATATCGTTTTTTAAAAAAAAATAAATAAATAAACAGACCATTTTTTTTGGTCGAATACTTCTTTTTAAGTATAAATATATAAATAGAGTTTTTTAAAAAAAGGAAGAGGGGAACATGACAACACAAGGAGGGGTACAAACCCAAATTCCAAAACTTTTGGGACAGAATTATTATCATTGGCACATTCAAATGAAAGTGCTCTTAGAATCCCAAGATTTGTGGAGTATAGTAGAGGATGGTGTTAGGGAATTACCAAATGATGCAAGCGATGCCTTACGGAAAGATCACAAAGAACAAAATAAGAAAGATAAGAAGGCACTTCATTATTTATTCCAAGCATCAACTGAAACAATATTTGAAAGGATTGCTAATGCAAAATCATCTAAGGAAGCATGGGAAATATTATACAAATCATACCATGGAGAGCGTCAAGTAAAAACAGTAAAATTACAAACCCTTAGATGTGAGTTTGATACTTTAAGAATGATAGAAACTGAAACAATAGAAGGATATTTCGATAGGGTTACAACAATAGTTAACCAATTAAGGATGAATGAAGAAGTGTTAAGTGACAAGGGAGTAGTTGAGAAAATATTGCGTAGTATGACCAGAAAATATGAATCCGTAGTAGTAGCTGTAGAAGAGTCCAAAGATTTAGAAGAATTATCAATTGAAGAACTTATGGGAATTCTACAATCCCATGAATTAAGACTTAAACAATATGACACACACGTCATGGATCAAGCATTCCAAGTACAAAGTGGGACTCAAGTAAGAAATAGAGGAGGAAATAGATATAATAACAGCTACAGAGGAAGAGGAAGAGGAGGTAGATCAGGGCGATATGGACCCATTGTATGTTACAATTGTCAAGGGTTAGGTCATATAGCTAGAAATTGTCCACATAAGGAAGAAAATGAGGAAGATGGATCCGCAATGGTATGTAAGGAAGACAATAAGAGTCAACCAGAACAAGATAGTATGTTCATGATATTCAACATGGAAGAGGATAAGGATACAAGTTGTTGGTATTTAGATAGCGGATGTAGTAATCATATGACATGAAATAGAAATATATTTATCTCATTTAATGATCAAGATAGACGAGAAGTAAGAACAGGAGATGTCATATTTGATGAGAAAAGAACTTGGGAAGAAAATGAAGAAGAAGATATTATACCACTTAATGATAATGAGAACACGGAAAGCAGTGAACATAATACTGAAGATCATGTCTTAAAAGGAGAAGTAAATTCACCATTACAAAACACTTTAGAAATGGAATGATAGAAAGAGCCAGATGTACAAATTAAAGATGAAAACTTGGACGCAACAACATCTAGTCAAAGTCCACCTTTAAAGATACGAACATTGGACGACATCCATAGTACAACTCAACCATTAAGCAGTCCAGAAGTACGGGATTTATACCAAAGACATCAAGAAGCTGCAAACTTTGCGTTCTACACTGACTCAGATCCAATTGATTATGATGAAGCAAGTAAGGATGAGAAATGGAAGGAAGAAATGAAGAGAGAAATAGAATCTATACAAAAGAATGAAACCTCGGAGTTGGTTGATTTACCAAAGGATCAAAAGCCTATAGGAGTAAAATGGATATTCAAGACCAAATATAATGAACATGGGATAAACAAACACATAAGAGTGAAATATTATTTTATGAGGGATATAATCAAGACTGAAGACGTGGAGATAAAGTTCTGTAACACTAAAGATCAAGCAGCAGATATCTTCACCAAGGCATTACAACAAAAGGACTTCACAAGATTACACAATATGTTGAATGTACTACCAATCTAGCTTAAGGGAGGGTATTGGACGTAATAATAATTATAAGCTAGATATTATATAATCATCACAATGTTTCCACATATCCATACCGGTTTGTTTTATAAAGACATTTCGGTCAACTCAAGTCACACCGGTTCACTTCAAGACAAGTCGGTTCACATCAACAAACGCGTCGGTTAACTTAGTATATATATATATATATGTATTGTATAACACATTTGATCGGTTATCAAGTTTTGTTATCAAACCAAAACAACCGAAACAGTTTCTTTGTATCATACACGATCAATTATCAATAATATTATCAATCTTTATCAGTTTCGTTATCGATTTGTATAAATCCTTTGTAAATCGGCCAACAAAGGGGCAGTGAGAATGGGATATGGCTTAGGCTTGATGAGAATGAAGAAAGATGATGATATTGTAAAATGTTTAAGGATCATTTACAGCACTCACTTGGATATGCTGAATTGGTATCACCTAAGGTTCAAGGAGAGGGAAATCAAAGTTGAAACAAATGAAGAACTGGGTGGTCTCATTATCAAACAGAAAAAACAAGTGCCTATAGCCTCACCTAAGAAGAAGACCAAATGCAGCAGCAGCCGAAAGATCTGACAGAAGAATGAGTTGATATTAAGAGTATTGGACGTTATAATTATAAGCTAGATATCATCACGATGGTTCAACGAAGTCAACCCGGTTTGTTTAACAAGTCACGTCGTTCACCACAAAGACATACCGGTTCATTTACAAAGACATGTCGGTCATCCATCAAGATACGCCGGTCCTCCTATGTCACAACACACCGGTCCATTATAACATACCGGTTCAAGAATAGACGCGTCATTTCATTAGATAATTATGTCGGTTCTACTAGTATATATATGTATCATATGTAACATTTGTACGGTTATCAAGTTTTGTTTATCAAACCAAAACAACCGAAACAATCCCCTTGTAATCTTATACGATCAAATCAATAATATTATCAGTTTTCGTTGCAAATCAGTGTATATCTTTTGTAAATCTTCCAACAAAACTGGTATCAGAGCAAACAAACGAAGATTCAATCAAGAACAATTGTTAATCCGGTGGTTACATACGAACAGAAAAACAGAGGAACAAACGGATCATCCAAAAGCATCCGAAGGAACGATACAACTGCAAAGAATTTACACTCATTGCTTCGACAGAGAATCATCATCAAAATCACAAGAAAAATCTATCTGTAAAATTCCCTAATTCTCTTATTCGAACTTCGATTTCTTTTACATAAAACAGAGTTAGTTATACTACGTTCATTATTATTTTTGTGTGAAGATCATAAGGCTATTGATTATCAAAGATTCACACAAATAGTTTTGTTAAAATCACAAAATCGAATCGGGAATAATAGTAAAAAAGGATCACTCTGTTTTTGGCTTTGTTGTCTTATCCTCTGTTTTTGGCGGGAAAATTATCGAATCCAGTAAAGTAATTAACAATTCATAAACTTCTTTGACTTTGAAAAAGTCAAACAGTAGATTGTATATCGTTTTTTTTAAGAAAAAAAAACAGACCATTTCTTTTTGGTCGAATACTTATTTTTAAGTATAAATATATAAATAGAATTTTTTAAAAGGGAAGAGGGGAACATGACAACACAAGGAGGGGTACAAACCCAAATTCCAAAACTTTTGGGACAGAATTATTATCATTGGCACATTCAAATGAAAGTGCTTTTGAAGTCCCAAGACTTGTGGAATGTGGTAGAGGATGGTGTTAGAGAATTACCCAACGATGCAAATGATGCCTTACGAAAAGAACATAAGGAACAAAATAAGAAAGATAAGAAGGCACTTCATTATTTATTCCAAGCATCAACAGAAACAATATTTGAAAGAATTGCAAATGCAAGAACATCTAAGGAAGCATGGGAAATATTATACAAATCATACCATGGAGAACGTCGAGTAAAAACAGTAAAACTACAAACCCTTAGATGTGAATTTGACATCCTAAGAATGTCAGAAACAGAAACGATAGAAGAATATTTTGATAGGGTTACCACAATAGTTAACCAGTTAAGAATGAATGAAGAAGAGATAAGTGATAAGCTAGTAGTTGAAAAAATATTGCGTAGTATGACCAGAAAATATGAGTCAGTAGTAGTAGCTGTAGAAGAGTCCAAAGAATTAGAAGAATTATCAATTGAAGAACTTATGGGAATATTACAATCCCATGAATTAAGACTTAAGCAATATGACACACACGTCATAGATCAAGCATTCGAAGTACGAGACGGGACTCAAGTAAGAAATAAAGGAGGGAATAGATATAGTAACAGCTACAGAGGAAGAGGAAGAGGAAGAGGAGGTAGATCAGGGCGATATGGACCCATCGTATGTTATAATTGTCAAGGATTTGGTCATATAGCTAGAAATTGTCCACATAAGGAAGAAAATGAGGAAGATGAATCTGCAATGGTATGTAAGGAAGACAATAAGAGTCAACCAGAACAAGATAGTATGTTCATGATATTCAATATGGAAGAGGATAAGGATACAAGTTGTTGGTATTTAGATAGCGGATGTAGTAATCATATGACAGGAAATAGAAATATATTTATTTCATTTAATGATCAAGACAGACGAGAAGTAAGAACAGGAGATGTCATATTTGATGAGAAAAGAACTTGGGAAGAAAATGAAGAAGAAGATATTATACTACTTAATCAGAAATGGAAAGACAGTAAACATAATACGGAAGATCATGTCTTAAAAGGAGAGGTAAATTCACCATTACAAAACACTTTAGAAATGGAAAGACAGAAAGAGCCAGATGTACAAATTGAAGATGAAAACTTGAATGCTACAACATCTAGTCAAAGTCCACCTTTAGAGATACGAACATTGGATGACATCTATAGTAGAACTCAACCATTAAGCAATTCAGAAGTACAGGATTTATACCGAAGACATCAAGAAGCTGCAAACTTTGCGTTCTACACTGACACAGATCCACTTGATTATGATGAAGCAAGTAAGGATGAGAAATGGAAGAAAGAAATGAAGAGAGAAATAGAATCTATACAAAAGAATGAAACTTGGGAGTTGGTTGATTTATCAAAGGATCAAAAGCCCATAGGAGTCAAATGGATATACAAGACCAAATATAATGAACATGGGAAAAGCAAACACATAAGAGTAAAATATTATTTTATAAGGGATATAATCAAGACTGAAGACGTAGAGATAAAGTTCTGTAACACTAAAGATCAAGCAGCAGATATCTTCACCAAGGCATTACAACAAAAGGACTTCACAAGATTACACAACATGTTGAATGTACTACAATCTAGCTTAAGGGAGGGTATTGGACGTTATAATTATAAGCTAGATATCATCACGATGGTTCAACGAAGTCAACCCGGTTTGTTTAACAAGTCACGTCGTTCACCACAAAGACATACCGGTTCATTTACAAAGACATGTCGGTCATCCATCAAGATACGCCGGTCCTCCTATGTCACAACACACCGGTCCATTATAACATACCGGTTCAAGAATAGACGCGTCGTTTCATTAGATAATTATGTCGGTTCTACTAGTATATATATGTATCATATGTAACATTTGTACGGTTATCAAGTTTTGTTTATCAAACCAAAACAACCGAAACAATCCCCTTGTAATCTTATACGATCAAATCAATAATATTATCAGTTTTCGTTGCAAATCAGTGTATATCTTTTGTAAATCTTCCAACAAAGAGATTAGGGGGGGAAATGTTAGAAGGTTAATCTCTTAATATACAATTCATATGTGCAGCCCGTTATTATATGATATGTGACAGTGTGTATATGATAAATAAGTCACATCTATAAGATAAGTTAGGTATGATAATATGTCCTAAGTATTAGGCAGTTAAGTAGCAGTTATGATAAGGAAACTATTGGGTTATAGATATGTCTTTTCATCACCGGATAACCGCTAATAGGCACCGGTTCATGTAGTATTTAAAGGCCCTCATGTCTGCAATAACATTCATTCGGTTTCCATACATTTGTTTCTCATTCTCTCTTAAATCCTATTCGCATAATCTGCAAGTTTGTTTGTTATTTCTGTCCATTCTCAACAGTTCCCACCGATTGATTTTGGCACCAAATAACTTCCAAACTGTCAGGGTCATAATTGTCATTTCATGCCTTTTGTTTTCTG
Source organism: Ambrosia x helenae (assembly GCA_030844895.1). Lineage (NCBI taxonomy): Eukaryota > Viridiplantae > Streptophyta > Magnoliopsida > Asterales > Asteraceae > Ambrosia > Ambrosia x helenae. The sequence continues at coordinate 6,284,407 of CM061230.1, read as the reverse complement.
ATGCGCGCCTTCTGTAACAGTGCTTTGAGGCTGCTAATATAATCCGAACCATTTGACCCATCTTCTTTAGCCTTGAACATGATCCACTTTACTTGACTAACTTAACTATAACTTTTACATACATAATCCTAAGATATGTGATGGGAATAATTTGTATGTATGTAATAGGCACTCATGGGAAATGATTGTAGCTCATTGTCAACCGTTAACCGTTTGTGGCTGGATTGTGCGTTTTTTTCCCATCACAAGCAACAAAGAACGGTTTGATCTTTACAAAATCTTTAAGTTCAGCCATAATTAATCTTTGAGAAGGTCTAAAAAAATACATCATTACCAAAAGAGTTGAACTAAACAAAAGTGTTGAATCCAAGATAAAAGTCTTGTCATTTTCACTCACTTCCAGAGAATGTTGGTCTTAGTTTTTAAGGTTCCATGATTAGGTCTTCATTGTAATCACTTGAGCTCTGATTTTATCAGTAAAGACAATCATTTAACCAAATCTTTCACTTGTTTTTGCATGCATTGTTGTTCTTAACTTGTTCTTGATTGTTACCAAACACAAACCTTGGATTCCGCACTCGGATTTGTGTACAAACCTGTGATATACAGATTCGGTCCTACAAGATTTCCATTTTATAAAAAAATATATGAACTAATAAAGAATACAAATGTTACGTATTTGTGATACAAATAGGACCCAAATGTTCGTTATTTTTTATACAAATTGCATTATTGACTTCCAAGTCTTCCATGGCAATAATTAAGTTTCTATACCCAACGCTATTGGTAAACCCGAGCGTATGGGGAGCTTTCACCCAAGGGACGGGCGTCCCTGGGTTGTCGGGCATTAATTTTGTTGGCCGTTCAATAAAAAGATAGATTCTTATGATGAAGTGATGAGTTCTTAAGATTAGCTAAACTAGTTCATAAATTGATCAAGTTAATGAATAGAAACTTGATTATTGCCATGGAAGACTTGGAAGTCAACAGCACAATTTGTATCCACAAATACATAATATTTGGGTCCTACGCTGTTTAATCTTTTTCTTCACACAAAGACTTTGAAGAGGTCAACAAAATCCCCTAGAAATTTCCATTTAGAAAAAACAATATATAAACTAATAAAGAATACAATGCTTTACAAACAATCACTAATACTTTTTAAAATTTCACAGGACTTTAAAATGTATCAAATAAGATAAAAATTTTCTTTCATACTAAATTAAGTATTTTTTAACAGTGTTTTGTAAAGACTGTAACATTAGCCTAAAGATTATAAAAATATAGTTTGATATTATTTGTAAAAATGTTTAGACGTTTAAAATGTTTATAAAGTAAAAATAGCTTATATTAAGACCAGGGCCGGCCCTGAAAATTTAGGTGTCCGGGCCGAGCCATGAAATATGTGCCCCTTAGTCTTAGGTCTTTTAAGCAATGTTTTCATAACTGAAGCAAACGTTGAACCGGTGTCCTTACCGGTTCCCTAGTCGGACTGGTCGAACCGAATATAGAACTGAAAGTGTCGTAATAATTATACAAATTAATATGTTTGGCTAATTGGCTCATAAAAAACACAATTTTTTAAAATTCCATAATAATTTGAAGGGCCATTATTTTATGTCTAGACTTCAAAAGTTTTTTAATAAAATGAATTTGACTTGCATCGTGTGCAAAAGCGTGAGACAATTACTGTTTTTTAGTACTACTGTATATTAAAATTTACTTCAAACGCTATACAATTACTGTACCACAACACAAATCTCAAGTAACATACTTCAACTTTTTTTTAATTATGTCGTATCCTACCAATATAGTTTATCATGTATGACTCATCTTCTTTCTTATCTACTCTTCACCTTCTTGTGTTTATAACCAGTGATGTTTAAGATGAAATCTTTTTTTTTTTGGTCAAAAACAAAAAGAATACTTGCAGAAAGAAAACACTCATCGCCGCTCAAAGTGCCCGATAGAAATTGGGCCCGGGCCGGGAGTCCTCCCCGCACCCCCTTAGGGCCGGCCTTGATTAAGACTATAGGGAGTGGAAGGGGGGAAGCGCCATGTGGCACTTGTGGGACCTATGTTGGGGAAAAAATGTGGGGAGTAGAAGGGGGGAAGAGGGGGGGAAGTGACATGTGGCATTTCTTTTTTCTTTTTTATAAAAACTTTAATATATTAATAAACATAATAATAATAATAATAATAATAATAATAATAATAATAATTAAAACCAAAAATTTATTAAATTAATAAAATAATAAAAAATAATAATTAATATTAAAAAATAATATTTATTAAAATAATAATAAAAAAGTTATATTCAAAATTTTAAATTCAAACGGTTACTGTTCCAAAACCGTTTGAATTTCAAATCCCCCCCCCCCCACGTTTAAATTTCAAACTTTTCCCCCAAACTTTCATATTTCTAACCCTATAAATACATCACCTATCCCAATTCTCAGTCACACCTGTTCCTCCTCCTCAAAGCAATAAATAATATGGGTGGCGGTTTTGCACCAGGAGCTGCCGGACCGTCTAATCTCGGACAGTACTTTCGCCCGAGCCGGGGCCGGGGCCGGCCCCGAAGACTACCATTCTCCTCCTCTCCTCATCCTCCACAACATTGGTTCTATCCTCCTCCTGCTGCTGCACCACCAACCTTCACTCCTCCTCCTGCTGCTGCACAACCAACCTTTCCTCCTCCTCCTGAAGCCGATGATGACTTCACGGATGAGGAATGGGTCTGGGCCATGGATTATGTCATGGCTGTTAGAGAAGTGGACCGACTAATGTTGTCGGCCCCCACCCCCACCACCAGACTACCCCCACCACCATACTACCCCCCACCCCCACCACCATACTACCCCCACCCCCACCACTAGAGTACCCCCACCCCCCGTCAACGAGGGGAGCCAACTGAGGAGGACTTGGAACCCCTCAGGGAAGCTGAGGAGGAGGAACTACTTTGGAGCCAACCTTCCCCTCCTCATGAGTAGTACTTGACCCTCAAGGATGCGAGATCCGATGGTCGCGATAGTTCTCGTTCCGTGTCCCCACGTACTACACAATCGAGGACTGGGACAACTAGTCTCCATAGTGGAGAAAATTAAGATTAAATAAGTAATTTAGGAATTATCTAGTGTTTAAATAAGTAATTTAGTAATTAGGATTATGTAATGGTTGTTTAAGTAATTATGTAATGGTTATTTAACTAATTTAATTATGTAATGTTTTTTTTAATTTTTTTATTTATTTAATTTAATTAAACACAAAATCAAATAAAACATTAAACATTAAAACCTTAAACATTACAAATCAAACACTAACATAAAACATAATATTAAACAAAATCAAAACGCATCATAGACCAGGACAAAAGATCGGTGATGTTGAAGTCGTTGTCGTAGCGTTGACGATAAGCGTCGTGTGTCAGTTGAATTGCCACTTGCTCGCTAACGCCAGGGTGCGCCTGCATCGTCGCTTCATAGACTGTGTGCCATCTCGTACAGTTATTTTGTATTGCAGACCACTTACTGCCGATCTGATCGACAGTACGGTTGTTCGTTTAGGTAATTCGGTTGAACTCCTCCAATACATTGCGCCAAAAATGCTCTCTATCGTTTGGCGGATTCTCCTTAGTGTTGATCCACGCCCTCACCAACTCGAGTTGATCTTGGTTAGTCCACGCCGCCATGATTTAGGTTTGTATTTGGGTTGGTGTTTTGGATTATGATTGTAGCCAAATGTATATGTATGTATGTATGTATATATATAGTAGTTAGTTTAAAAAAAATTATTGTTCCAACGGCTAGTTGTTTAAAAAAATTTTCCAACGGTTATTAAAAAGAGCCAATGAGGAGGTTCCACCTCACATCCACCTCCCCCGCTCACTCTTCCCTCCCCGCCTAGTCCTCCCGCCACCTCCTTCCCGCCCCAATGGGCGGTGTGTTCCTGCCTCCACCTCTCCATTCCCGCCCTCCTTCTAGCCCCACTCCCTCCTATCTAACATTTCTAATGTTGAGTTTGTACTTCAGAAGGCGTGTACAAACCATATAAACAGACAAAGAAGAAGAGATGTGCACCCCAGTCCATATGCATGATTCATGACCATGGAAGCATCAACTAGCTGCCAAGGTGCAGTACAGTTGCTCGCAACGGAGTATTTATTATTAACATTACATATAACAGGAAAGACAAAAGAGCATGACGTTATCCAATGTGATTACAGGTAAAGTTGTATAGCTGGAAAATGGATGGATTGGGTAACACGTAAATTAGGCAGGGCTGGTTGACCCAAATCTTTTTCCCAAAATAAAATTTTTAGTGTACAATAAGTGTGTCAAATATGATAACAGAATTTCATCATCATCATCATCATACTCAGTTAATCCCACCTATAGCAAAGCTAAGGTAGAGTCTGAGGAGGGTAAGATGTAGACAGCCTTACCTCTACCCATAAGAATAGAGAGGCTGCTTCCAGTGAGACCCCCGGCTCGATGTGGTTTGGTATCAAGCCTTGGACATAAGGCACAAAACACTTGGCAATTGAGACAAACCCGATCGGTGCATGTACCCCTTTGTCTTTCGGCTATCCACGCCACCACATGATGCATGATTAACCGTGCGTCGTTTTTAACGTTATTTTCACGAAATTAGTAAAATAACGTTAAAACTAGTGCAACTTTACTTTTCCCCCCAAGACCCACACATATATACATTATATGCGCACACCGTAAGTGGGGCGTAGATAACAGAAATTATATTTTCTAATTCATTTAGGAAGTTTTATGCATTACAAATATGATCTGATAGACTTTCGAAACATGCATTCGACCCGTTTCAGTGTAAACCATTATCTTACTTTCGCCGCTTAGATAAAACATAACCCAAATTCACCACTTTTAAAAACTTTGTATGTTTTTAGCTACTGGCAGTCTAGAAACCCTAACGTTCGTTTCCTGGATTGTAATTGAATTGGAATTGGAATTTTTGTAGGAATTGAAATTTGATTCGGAATTTAGGCATGTACGTTTCACAGAACATAACAGAATCCGATGGAATTGAAATGTAGATTTTGTTCCATAAAATTTCCAATTATAAAAAGAATATGAACAGATAAGGAATTACAAAGAAGCACTACTACTTGTTTGAAAAATGGAGTCTTGAGACGACTTGTAAGTCAACTTCCCTAACAACACGCACAAACCAAATAGTGTCCTGACTCATCATTGACCCTGAACGCATGTTAAGTTTACATATACCATTAAACCATTCGCTCAACCAACCAAAGTGTGGAAATCTTAAGTGAAACTTATAATTACTTAAGGAACCCCACAAAACCAGAAGTTTTTGTGCTAGTTTTTTAGAATTTCAATAAAGAATTAACGTGTAATTAACCTTATCCCATAATAATATAAGTTTCTGAATTATATTATAAAATGGTTAAGTAGCTATGGTTTAACAGTCTATATTGTTTGACCAGTTAGAGGTAAAACATAATCAACCCATTCATAAGTAAATGGTTTAAGATTGCCACCTCTAAGTTGACGTAGATGTCGCAATATCGGCAAGTTGGGTTGCTGACGAAAACATGTGCACATTGAAACGGGTCAGTTGGGTTGATCTGTCACTGGTCCCCAAAATTATACAATTACTCACCGGTTAGTGTATCAAATATGATTACAAAAACCAAAAATATATTATTTCAGTAATTATCTAACTATTTTAGTTGTTCCTATATAGCTAAAAAGGAATAGCTTACCATGTGTTAAGAGACATAACAAAATACCATGGAACAATGATGTATATGTACGGATGTATATCTATTACTATATGACAAATTGACGGTTCCCTCATATTGTGAACATGTAAAATCATCATAATTGCAGTTGGTTGCTAATGACTGTAATTTTTTTCCATTACAAAACGGTTTCTTGATTAAAAACTGAAATAAGTGGGAAAAACTGAAATCGGACGATTGCTTTACCGATCAGTCATCGAAACAGTTTCTTGATCAAAAAGGTTGGGGGAATTGGATTTTAATAACCCAAACTATTCGGAATTGGCCACTGGCACCCCCAACAAAAAAATTGGCCATGTATAACCTGAACTATTGACTTGTTGGAATCTAGCACCCAACTAACTGACACCGTTAATGTGGTTGCTGACGTGGCAGAATTGTTGACGTGGCATGCTGATGTGTCAATCCACGTGTGTATTTTATAAAAAAGAAATTCCACCTCATCATCATCTTCATCCACGTGTGCCTTTAATTAAAAAAAAAAAAGCAGACTCACATCATTTTCATCATCATAAACCTAAACTCACATCATCTTCATCATCATCATAAACCATCAAACCCAAAATAAACCTCCATAATCAATCCACATATGATCTTCACCATCACAACAGCCTTCATCACCCATCCACTCATCAATCACCTAACCTGTAAAACCATAACCATCATCGGAACACCACCTCACCACCGTCGATACCACTACTAGAACCGTCGTCCACCACTGTAACCCATCATTCAACCACCATCATCAATCCATCAGACCTGATCCACGTATCCTAACCCGAGCAACCACCATTGATAATTCATTTCCTGTTAATCCCATCTAAAATACTTCCATCGAAACCCAATGCCGAAACACCAACATTAAATGCTACTGTAATTGTCAAGACCAACAATATTATGATTTGCCCAGGAATAGACCAAGAGGGGTGGTTGAATATTACCTAGACTAGTTTCACCTAGGTTTTAATCGGACCGCTAGATGCATCGTCGTTGACGGTTCCGTTTCACTTGGTTCTCCATCTTCTGTTCATAGGATAGGGACGATCTGTATGACGAGGTTGAGGTGTCGCCGCCATGAGTTCCACCGTATACGGTGGCCGGAAGTTTCCCGGTCTCCCTCTCTTCCTGCTCTTCCTTTCTTCCTCTGTCTCTCTCTCTCTCCCCTGTTCCGATTCCTCTCTCTCTAGTTTCTTCTTTCCATTAAGGTGTATTGTGTGTTTGTGTGTGTGCTTTTGTCTTTGTGGGTTTTCATCAGGAAACAAGGGTGGGGTTTTGTGATGATGATGAAGAAGATGATGTATTGATGTGAGTTTGGGGTGACTATCAGATCTGGGTTTTTTTTAATTAAAGGCACATGTGGATGATGATGATGATGATGATGAGGTGGATTTTTTTTTATAAAATACACATGTGGATTGACACATCAGCATGCCACATCAACAATTTTTGCCACGTCAGCAACCAGACTAACGACGTCAGTTAGTTGGGTGCTAGATTCCAACAAGTCAATAGTTTAGGTTATGTATGGCCATTTTTTTTGTTCAGGGTGCCAGTGGCCAATTCCAAATAGTTTAGGTTATTAAAATCCAATTCCCCAAAAGGTTGTAGATTAGGCTGCTGATTGGGGAGCATTCCATAAAAACAGGCTACTGATTACCAAGACCCAAACAAGGTGCATTCACCCGACTTTAAAGGATTGATCTCACACAAGCATTTAATAAAACATGTGGTGTGCATATAGTTTTAAGTATTCAGCTTGTTACCTTTGGGTTTAAGATATAATGTTGTGAAGTAATGAGGTGGCGGGTAGAAGTTCAATTAAGGCAATCATTTCAGCCAAAGGATATAATTTCTAAATCGTTTATTAGTTTATATAAGTCTAAAGTCATTCAATTCATATTGGGCTTTAGAAAAATGAGAGCAATTCAAAACCGAAGGATCAATTTAGTCTATGAGTTGCAAGCTCATCTCCAGATATAAATAGAGGTTCAAGTCGAGTTTTTCGTATGAAACTGGTTTATGGTATAATCAGATTTTGAAAAATCATGTATTGAGAGAACCTGGGTAAGGTTCAAGTACGTGGTATTGAAGAAAAAAAACCATACTCTATGTACCCGGGTAAGGTATAACCAGATATGGGTCTGGGTATTAATACCCAGTTTTAAGAAATAAGTTTTCTTTATTACTCTATCTTACATTTAGAATAGATGCTTAGCTACAGTGTACAAATAGCCCTCCATTTTAGTGTTAATTACGAAAATGCCATTGGTAAAGAAAGGAAAAATTACTTTATGACCTGCTTCTTTTTTGCTTCGTCTTCATCCCCACCCTGCGCCACCGTTTACAATAGGATGTTAGGAACTTTTTTTTTTTTTTGTCTTTTTTAATCTCTTTTTCTTTTTTCTTTTTGTTTTGTTTTCTAAATGTCTTTTTCACTCTTGCCCCTGAGTTTTACGTGATTATTATTTTTATATATATGTCTGTAGAAATTCAAATTGATTTACGCTTCGACGTAAACTTTTTTTAAAAATGAGTCAGCTCAAATATGATACGTTTTTTTATGTGAAGCTCTTTTTATTTCTTTTTTCTTTTTGCTTTTGTCTTTATGAGCAACTTACCCCTTAACTTTTAAGGGGTTTTTTTTTGGTTTGCGGTGGCTTAGAAATAGTTTTATTTTTTATTTTTGTCTTTATATACGTACGTGTTGGTAGAAATTCAAATTAGCTTACGTTTCGTCGTAAACTTTTTTTTTTTTTAATGAATCGGTCGAATATAAAACCCTATTATTTGAAGACATAGATTCGAGTTGTGCCCCGCAACGCGGGGCGGGTAAAAACTAGTTATTACTTAATACAAAAACAAATGGCAAAATGGTTTTTAATAATGGGAATTGGAATTAAATAATTCCAAGTTTGCTGGGTTAGAAGACAATAATCCTAACTTAAAAGTTGAAATTTAATTGGCCTAGCTTGTCATGGATTTTATTCTATTAGATCAAAACTAACTGGGTTAATCCAGATGTAGTCACATATGTAGTCTGCCTGGTAAGTAACAAAGTTGATTGATGACAAGTAATGTGCATGGTTATTGGATTGTGTAATATTAAAAAAGAAGCTTTGAAAACATGTAAATATTGATACACATACAAGTTTAATCAACAACGTGTGTGTATATATATATATATATAACATATACCTTTCATGTATAGTCTTAACTAAAAAATAAACAAGTGCACACATATAACCATACTCTATGTACCCGGGTAAGGTATAAATAGAGGTCAAGTCGAGTTTTTCGTATGAAACTGGTTTATGGTATAATCAGATTTTGAAAAATCATGTATTGAGAGAAACTGGGTAAGGTTCAAGTACGTGGTATTGAGGAAAAAAACCATACTCTATGTACCCAGGTAAGGTATAACCAGATATGGGTCTGGGTATTAATACCCAGTTTTAAGAAATAATTTTTCTTTATTATTACTTAATACAAAAACAAATGGCAAAATGGTTTTTAATAATGGGAATTGGAATTAAATAATTCCAAGTTTGCTGGGTTAAAAGACAATAATCCTAACTTTAAAGTTGAAATTTAATAGGCCTAGCTTGTCATGGATTTTATTCTATTAGATCAAAACTAACTGGGTTAATCCAGATGTAGTCACATATGTAGTCTGCCTGGTAAGTAACAAAGTTGATTGATGACAAGTAATGTGCATGGTTATTGGATTGTGTAATATTAAAAAAGAAGCTTTGAAAACATGTAAATATTGATACACATACAAGTTTAATCAACCTGTATATATATATATATATATATATATATATATATATATATAACATATACCTTTCATGTATAGTCTTAACTAAAAAAAATAAACAAGTGCACACATATAATTAGAAGTAGGTTTTGTGGGTTATGGAGTATTGATCCTATACAATTGTTTTTCTTCTTAAAAAAAATGACATATTCCTTTTATCCTTTTACAATAGAAACATTTTGTCACTTCATATTAGATTTGTTTATCCCGGGAACCTACCAAGGTATAATCTAGTTTATAATATGTATAATTATATATATATACACACAACTTATAGTTATGTTTATAGTTTTATACATAAAACTTTAGTGGGTTTGACCCAATATATGTAAACATACAATTATATTTACACTTAGTAGCACAATCAACTCAATGATAATTTAACACAAGTTCAATACTAAAACCCTAAGTTGTGAAGCAACAGTCTTGAATTAATCCTCTCATTAGTCGTCCGTTGTCAATTGCTTCCCGCTATTACTCTACGCAGCAATGCGACAATTCTTCTCTGTAGTATGCTCATCACCTCACCGGCTTCAACCTAAGACTCATTCTCGGAATATTCAGACGGTTGGACCTCAGTAGTCACCCAACAACAAAAACATTGAAGGAAACATCCCAAATTTATGATTGTCCGAATCACTCGTCGCTCGCTCAAAAAAATATGCATTCAAAAAATGCTCACTTGGTTGTAAACAACCCAAGCACGAGCAAAAGTCCACTCAATTCGGCTTGGCTCGGCTTGTGAACAACCCTACTTCTTCTATCCACATGATTGTCACCACATATTAGTAAAACCCCTAACAATACGCACAAACAAAAGTGTCATGACTCATGATTATCCCTGAATGCAAGTTAAGCTTACATTTTGTTTGTGTTCTAAAGATAGAAATTGACAGAAAGTAATACCCATTTTTGAAATGTCAACATTGTTTATACTTTATTTCAAGTGAGTTATTAATGCTACTCAAGATAATTTTTATGATTTGATGATTCTTTGAATACAGTGTTTCAAAATTAGTTGAAAAAAGAAAATCTCAGTACTCTTTGTCACGGATAATTTTTTTTTTGGGAAATTGGATTTTAACACTCTAAACTATTGATACTTGGCCACTGACGCACTGAACTACAAAATTGAACAACACCGCACTGTACTTTCAACTTATTGGCCTGTATCACCCTCAGACTAATCATGGTTAATTTTTGCTGACGTGACATGGTGACGTGTCCACGTCAGCAAAAATTAACCATGGTTAGTCTGAGGGTGATACAGGCCAATAAGTTAAAAGTACAGTGTGGTGTTGGTCAATTTTGTAGTTCAGTGCGCCAGCGGCCAATTGTCAATAGTTCAGGGTGTTAAAATCCAATTCCCTTTTTTTTTTTTTGGTATGTATAGTTATATTTTTTGTGCTCTTCACGAGCTTCTCAATATACCGTCTGTGTGTGTGAAATGTTAATTTGCAGCTAAACAAATTACAACTTGTCCACAAAAGAAGGAGGCCTTTGTAATATTTTTCTAGGAGCACTATGGTTATAGTCATGCAAAAATATAAATTTTAAACCAAAGTTATAACATCAAAACACATATTTGCAATACTTTATTATTTTAATGAAAGATGATTGTAATAAATATAAATGGTGATAGAATTTGTGCCGTTGAGATAATTTGGAAATTTATTTTGGTTTTTCTTGAAAAAAATAAATGATTTTTTGGCTATGTTACGTTCCTCGAGTGGTCCCAAATTCTCATTAGTCAAGACCCTAACAACACGCATAGAGAGGATATATAGTGACATGAATTGACTAAATATATATATCTATATCTATAATAAACAAAAGGATGACATTAGGTTAGGCCCTCACACCTCTTGAGTGACATGTGACATTATGTGAGGCTTTCCTCCCTCTTGTTTCTCTCCAAAAGTTTTTTCTCTTCATGCCCCCCCCCCCTACAATTTTTAAACGTTAATAACTTTCATATAAGAGATTTTTTTTTAAATTACACCAAATTAACGAGCTTTTTTTATCTTTTCAACGAGTACCGTAGTGGTATACAAAAAACAAAAAAAAAATGACTTTTTTGAGTGGGTTTTTGTTCATACATGAAAAAATACAGTATGTTGGGTTAATTCATTAATCATGTGTAGGCAAGTCATTAGGGATGACAAAGAAACCCGAGCCCGACCGGTATACCCGAAACCCAAAGTATTTAGAACGGGTATACCCGATACCAAATGGGTATGGGACGGGTTTGGTATGGAAAATAAAACATTTCACGAGTATGGGACGAGTATGGTATAGGTGATAACCGACCCAGTCACCCAAAACTAAATACCCGTTTACCCGAAACATATGTTCACAAATTTTTAAGTTATATATATAGTTTTTCTTAACTATTTTTAGTATTGTTTCATTTTAATAGATTTAATATTTGAAAAATAGACTTTTCTTTTGAAATTAATATTTGAATGACATTATTATTTATATTTATATGCTACAAAATATAAAAAAATTGAGATACATATTATAATATATGTTTACATTCTAAATATTTCAAAAATTAGTATATGATGATCATACGTATGTTATTTATTACAATTTAATATATTGTAGATTTCTAAAACATAAAACTATAAAAAAAAGTAAAACAATATATATATACACACACACATGCAAATTCCAATAGGTATACTCGAAACTAGCGGGTATGCTCTATACTGACGGGTAATACCCGACAAATACCTGACCGGTAATGGGATGGATATGGGATGAGATTTTATAACTGTGTATGGGTATGGTATTAGCCAAACCCGACCCGTTGTCATCTCTACAAGTCACTAATAATGTTAAAACCAATAAATAGAAATTCTATTTTCATCCAGAACATAACATGTTAAAATCAGTCATTTCCAAAAAAAAAAAAAAAAAAAAAAAAAAAAAAAGACACACACACACACACCCCCTCCAATATTACCCCCTCAATCACGCCCTGCAATGGTTGCTTCTACCTTTGCTCCCCATCCAAACGTATATTTACTTTTTAATATATATTTGAATTATTATTCTTATGATTAAAATTGTTGTTTTCTCTTATTGTAGTCCATTAATTTCTTTGTTACATCATAACACATATTTTATCACTTTATATTAGATTTTTCTATACCGGGAATCTTTTGAGATATAATCTAGTGAAGTATATTAAAAATAAAAGTTTACATTAATGAAATATCAAAGCTTGTTTATTATTTCTTTTTAAGTTAACATATAAATGGTAAATATGATTTTAAACATTCCTTTGAAAACATCTATTTTTTTATTTAATATTTAAGACAAAATTCATTTTTAAATTCAATATTTCATATTTATTGTTTTTTTTTTTGAATGGTGACTTTCATATGAGTGACCCAATATCACATTGCCTAATCGGCAGCCCTAGCCAATGTCCGCCCCAGACTACGTCGTCTTAACCGGGCCCGTGCTAGTGTATCAAACTTGGTTACGGTCCCAAAAACCGTACTGCATCCACACAAGTTTCCTTGCTGGAGTAACAGCCGGTTAAAAATCGGGGTGCGGGTCAGGATCGAACTCTCCTCGGTGCGTTTGTCGCCATCATTGCCCGAATGTCGTAGAAAATAATAAGGAGAGTGGGAATCGAATCTAAGTCCTAAGAAACACCAAGTCTTTCCCCAATTACTCCACCACTACCTCAATGACAATATTTCAAATCTTGACAATGTAATATTGTTTTATTGCGAAACAAAAAAAAAAGGAATAAAATGCATCATAATAGCTATGTTAAATTGACTTAAAATTTACTTTTTATTAATGGAGGGAATTTCTCATATCCTATACAACAAACTTTGCAAGTTTTCTCATTGAGTGCTTAAATCGGCGTCAACCGCCCCTCCGATTTTTTTAGTCCGGCCCCTGATTTTTCTTTTTAAATATTGGGTTATTTGATATTAATAACCTCAACTAACCACTTGGCCACCACCACTTTCAACTTGCAACTTATTTTCCTCTACCACTCTCAAACTAACTGAACTCTAACCCAATTAGTTTTAGCTGATGTGACTGCAGCTGCCACATCAGCATACAATGTCAGCAAAAAATACTAACTAGGTTAGGGTTCGGTTAGTTTGGGAGTGTTAGAGGAAAATAAGTTACTAGCTGGAAGTGGTGGCAATCAAGTGGTTAGTTGAGAGTGGCAGTGGCCCACACTTGATAGTTGAAATTATTAAAATCCAATAACCCTAAAATATTTAGTCTAAATAACCAATTACCCATTTAATTTATTTAGCCTAAAGCCCACTAACCCAGTTTTTTTAATCCATTAATCCTAATTTCTAATACCAATAAATTAATCCTAAAGACCAACAAAAAATGACTAAAGCCAAAAAAAAACATTGACGTTGAATAGTTAATATCTTAAGGGAGGCGATTTACGGCGATTAGGGTTTCTTCCGACGTGCATGGCGGCAAGGGAATGTTTTCAAGGTTAACACATGGTATGATGTACCATTCAAGAACGGCAGAAGATCGAAGAATCACGGGAATCAAGTTCTAACGTCAAGATCACTAAGGTATTTGTTTCGAATCTTCCCGAGGGATGTTCATCGGCAGATCTGGTTCTTGTCATGAAGGGTTTTGGGGTTGTAGGATCGAATAACGCGAAATCCAACAATCACGGGGTTTATACTAGAGGTGCGGAATCCCTCTAATATGCTTTAACAACAGATACGATAATGAAACTAAGACAAACGAGTAATCACAACACACACGGGTCAAAAGATTATCGATTAATCACTAAAAACAGAGCACGAGTGTTTACAGAGATCAAATCAGACCTTACAGACCTTGGGAGGGTGTTTGGAGAGTGTGTGAGGCAAGAACTAATGATTAGGGCAATGATTGGGCCTATTTATACCTCCCGTACACGTACAGGACAGTATAGGCGAGTAGAGTTCTATAAGACATGTAAAACTAGCGAGTAGGCCTTAATCACTAGTACTTACTGGCGAGTAGCAGTCTATTCGCTAGTAGTAAAGGCGAATAGCACTGTAATCGCCAATAACATTCTTCTACTCGCCTGTTGGTTCCCAAACACCCCAAAACACGCATAAACGTCTCCAAACACCCCGTGACACGTCCAATCAACATATATACTAGCCTAGGGACATCATGCACTTACAGACTCCCCCTTGGACCAGGCTAGTATACGTACAAAAATTACTTAAGACAACGTTTATAGCAACAATAGCAACTTTACAGACTCAAAATTGAAAACATACAAAGCAAACATAACATAAACAAACATGCAGCATCTTCAGTCTTCATCAAATTGACATTGTCTCGATCCTGGAAAGTCTTGACCAGTCGCATCCCGCATGAACTTTGTTGGCGTGACAGAAACGAATCACCCGTTGAAACTTCAATGCTTGATCGGCTTCGGCCTTCAGATGTTGTATTGGATATAAGAACAATGTCTCCACGTCTTTCTCCGAGCAGTTAATCAGCCACATTGGATCCCATACTCTAATCTTCCTGCACGGTTTTGGCGAGTTGCTCAAGACTATTACGGCTTCTGTGGTCTCTGCGTCATAGTGCCAGTAATACAACTTAGAAGCGAAGTCTTGCTCAATCGGAGCTAATGGAATCTTTGACGCGGTTTCGGGTGGTTTGATGATGTGCTTCCAAATGGGTTTCTTTGTGATGGGATGTATCTTGTTTGTCACAACAGATTTTGGGTACTGTGGTTGGAACTGGTCCCATCCTTCAACACTTTCTCTTCTCATAATGTTGTAGAACCCTTCAAACTCATAGCGTGACTCATGATACAATGGAAGGTGCAGTCTAACCAAATCGCGTATATGCCAGAAGGGCAGACTGAGGATATTCGTGTATGGTTGAAAGTAGAGAAGACCATCATGCCACTTTACTCCCAACATCTTAGCATGTTTAATGTAAGCCCAGCTGATCACGCTTCCTGACATCTTTACCAACTGTTTCTTGAACATAGAAGCCTGTACAGGTTCCCTTTTTCTTCTCAGACTCGCCTCCAGATGGAAACCACTCAGGATACTTTTGTCTGATCTTGTCATGTCGTTCTTTCACCTTGTCTGGGACAGGTGTAGGATCAGACTTTAGCTTTTCTTTAGACTGGTTAAGCATCTCCTCAGAGATCTTAGGTATCCCGCTGCTCGACTCATCAACTACATACTCAGGTGTAGTGATATTGGTTCCATCTTCCATTTCCACTTCATGATTATCTGGATGCAGCTCTGGAGCGAAGTGGCTAGCACTGGAAGATTCTCCAGGTGCTAAGCCAAAGATCTTTTCCAAGTCCTCAGAAGTAACCTCAGGAGGTATTTCCCCCTCTTCCAGATCATAATCAGAAGACACATGAGGAACACACAGGTTGCCATCATCATCATATGCAAAGTAACTGTTTAGGGGCTCCACGTCTTCAACAAGAACTATCGCTTTCTTCTTTACTTTATCGCGAAGTTCTTGAATCTTGCTCATCATAGGAGCTGGCTCCCCCTGAGCAGAAGAACCTGCCTTGGGATCATTGCCTCTGCGATCGTGACTTTTCTTCGTTCGTCCCGATGCAGACCCACCAGTTGATCCACCACCGCCTGTGGCTCCGGGATCTCCACCATCACCCTTACCATCATTGTCATCATCGTCATCAGACTCATCATCATCCTCTTCATCATCATTATCTTCTTCACTATCCTCATCATCATCACCAGCAGCAGCACTAGCTCCAGCTTCCGAACCACCAGTAAGTCTAGGTTGAGTTCCAGTCAGCGCATTCAACCTAGTCCTTAGCCTTGTGTTTTGCTTCCTATACTTGGTGATTCGACGCTCGTTGTTCACATTTGCGAGCTGGAGATCACGATTAGACTGAATTAGCTGCTGATGTGATTCCATGAGCTGCTGTTGTGTTTCCATGAGCTGCTGTTGTGTTTCCATGATCTGCCTGTTCGACTCCAAGATTTGCTGATTAGATAAAGTAAGTGCGTCGACAGTGGTTCTCAGCTCAGTGTTAGCTGTGATAGTGTCTCCAATCAGTTCCAACATCGCCGTCTCATTTTCTTCTATGTTGGCGTTTTTGCTCTTCATTTCGGCCATTTCCCGTGCTTGGGCGGCCACTAATGCAGTAAGCTCGTTGATTTGGCGCTGGAGTTGTTCATTGGTTGTTGGAGTCGAAGATGAGGATTGGCTCGAAGGTCTAGCAGCTGATGATCTTGCCGCTTCTTTCAACATTCTGATTCTATCACCTATCGGATTAGTGGCTAGCTGTGAACTTGTCGCTTCAACGGTAACTGAGACTGGCTCAGTGAAGATTACCGAGGAAGGCATTGACATAGTCACACTCGCAGGCATAGCTGCACTGAAGGAGAGTGGGACAGACGTTGTTGTATCAGTTGCTGCTGTTGTTGTTGCTGTGGTTGTAGTTGCTGTTGTCGCCGCTTGAGAGGATTGAGTCACTGGATCCCCAAAAGCTTCAGGAAGGGTAAACCGTCTTCTTCTTGAGGTTTTCTCAGCTTGAGGTTTAACAGACATCGTCTTCTTACCTCGTACCCTGTCCTTCTTGGCGGTTGTCTTTTGTCTCTTTGCAGGAGGCGAGGAGGCAAGTTCTGCATCAATATCTGCAACAAGATCACCACTACCTGGAGAGAAAGTGGGATCTCTTGCAAGGTCTCTCGCCTCAGCTGTGAGAGCTCTATCTTCTTCTAAAGTAAGTACATCAGCTGACTCATCTTCTGTGGCTTCAGAGTCATCATCTGCATCAGTTATGTCAACTGGTGCGTCATCATCAATATGTGCCTTACCTCTATGAGACTGAGAGGTATCGGGTTCTTGTGCTGCTCCCGAATGTTCAGAGAATCCAATAACATTCGGATCAAACTCCTCATCATCACCTTCTGCAGTGTCAGAAATCCTGCCTGGGGCGTTTTCTCCCAACTCATCTGTGCTACGCCCAATGTTGTCCCCTTCTTTAAACACTAACCTGTGCACACGAAAGTCATCCTCCGAATCACTGTCTTCGTGTCTCCACCTGTTGCCTGGTGGAGACGCGTAGTCTACTCGCTTCATGTGCCCATATAGTCGTCTATTCGGAGGATATTCAGATTTCGGTCGCCCCTTGTAGATTTTCATCCTGTTCATTTCTACCTCAGTAATATCATCAGTCCCTATATATTCAGCCGGATGCTTCATCAAATCAGGTACTTGACTATCGATGATCAACTGTAGGAACCGGTGATAGACAATGAAGGTCTTCTTTGTTGCCGGTAATAACACGATCTCCTTTAAGTGGTGCAGGATCATCTTGGAGAAGTTAAAAGGCTTGTTGAGTGTCAGAGCGACAATCGCAGAAGCCAATGTATCCCTTATCGCATCAAAAGTGCCTTTTCTCGGACCAAGGCACTTCAAAACCACATGAGTAAGATACTTAAACTCTGGCGGAAGTAATCCTTTCATCAGCATCGTCTGTTTGTCGACTCTTCCCAAATACTTCATCCTAAGAAAGCCGCCACGTATTAGAATAGCATCAAACACTATAGGATCAGCTTCAGAGTCTCCAAACTGTAGCACTTCTCGAATGATCTGTTCGGTGATAATAACTTCTTTTCCTTGAACCGAACTAGTAATCACGATCGGATCAGCCTTGGGATCAACCTTGGCGTTTCGATAGAACTCTAGCAGGATATCCTTGAAAGCAGCGTGCTGCTTGGATATCGCATAATGTATTCTTGATCGCTTTAGGAAGTCGATGACGCCTTGAAAAATTCTGCCTTTATCCGCTGTAATCGGTCCGAGAAAAGCACAACGTTGTGCTTTGGCGATGTCTTCCAATTCTCCATCCTGTACACCAAAAGCGCGTAATAAGAATCATACAATGATACTATATTCATAAACAAGCATAAACGGACAAAAACGGACGAGTTTTGACAAATTTTGGTCAACAGCCTGTATTGGCGATTATGGACTTGTAATCGCCAATAAACACATACATGTGTCTCTAATCGCCCCTAACATACGCGAGTAGGGCTAAAATTATCCCACTCGCTTATTGTATACGCGATTAGAAGGTCCAGGCCATGCAAATGCTTATATGTTCACACGATTAGGAGATGTAATCGCGTGAACAGTAGTTCGAGCACCAAGAATTTGCCACACTTTGAAAGGTGTAGATTTGTGTCCGGATATGGTCGCATTGAGGTCTAACACAACCCAACATCAAAACCCCTATGATAATTATCATTTTCAGATCAAAAACAAGGGATAATTGGGCATTTAAAAAAAACTAGGGTTCTTCAAGTTTGAAATTTGGGGCTTTTTGTTTTGAAATGATTTTGTCAAAACTTTTGGTATAAAGTGAACCTACACAGCCCTATTAACAAACCCCCAAACAACATTTATCATCAATCATAAACCACAGATCACAACCCGATCAAAAACACAAGGTCTAGGGTTTCGGCCCTTTAATCACAATTTAAACCCTTAAAAACATGTTGTTATGATCTGAAAAATTTAGAATATGATACCTTGATGATGTAGAACAACTATGTAAGATCAAAAGGAAACGGGCACAGAGTTGGGTTTAATTTGGGTTTGGAGGGACGAAGGAAAACAGTGGGAGAGTTTGAAATGTTATGAGAAAATAACTAAGTGTTGGTTTATAACAGATCCTCTCATTCGCGTGATATACAAACGAGTAGGTTTGTATTCGTTAGTAGAAATAAGCGAGTAGGATCCAATCGTTCAAACTTATCACACGACTAGGTCTACTCGTTTAAGCTGTGTAAGTGTGTTATAATTGAGAAATAGACCCTAATCGCCGATATGATCACACGAGTAGCCCCCAATCGTCTATAAAGACAGGTCGATTACCCACTCGCCTAATTACACTAGCGAGTACAATCTAAATGTGTCCAAACTTTCACCAGAATTACCAATTTGCCCCTGCAGCACCATTTCTCGCATTTTTGACCCGTTAAGGTTCAAAACATGCGGTTTTCACCACGTTTAAACATATAACACCGATGACGACTCATGACTTTGAGAAATTTTCATTTTCGACCCTTGTACTTGATAAAACATACGGTTTTGACCCGGCAAAAACACAAGTTTCCAATTAGTTGCCCTTTTTATTTTTCGGCGCTTTATTTTTGAAGAAGTAAGATTACAATGGATTAGGATTCCAACATCGGCAATCAAGAATGATTAACTAAGCTAAACTAAGCATAAATAAAATAAAACGGGAGATCAACTAACTGTACACTAACATATTTTTGCGAGTTTCAACGGTTAGGGAATCATATCAGTGTACGGACATTACTAGAACCCCTATATTTTCAGTTTTCGCTTAAATTACCAATAAGCATCCTACAACAACTGTCGATATTGTTGTCCACCTAAACTCAAAATCAAGTTTTATCGCTAGGCACTTTAGATACGTTTAAGGTAATATTAAGGCTGAGATACAAGGTGTTCCCCGCCACGCGACACATTCCCGTATCAAGTCATGCACAAAGCTTCCTCGTAACCGGTGAGTAAGCTGTTGTCATCCGTATTTTACAAGGAGTGGACTCAGTGGTGATCAGGTCTGCAGAAACGCTGCAACAGAGAGACCAGTGAGATCCAAACCAGGGTACAAGTCAAATACCGTATATTTGATTTTTCACGGTACGATGCTTTAGGTATATGATTTGATACCTTAGAGCGAATTCTCATTGAGAATAGGGTTTTGGCATATATGAATCTTTTTGCTCTTTTAGGATTCCCGGACGTCTCCTGATCAGAATTTATTCTATTTTTTTTTTGTTTTTTTCAGGAAATGACATAGGGTGTCTCAGTCGTAGGCTGCTACCCCAACGTACGACACGTGTGCCACTCCTATTTATTCTGAGAGACGTCCAGTTCACCCCGGATGAACCAACCTCTTAAAGACCATGAAACCTCGGATTTTGGCATGCTATCAAACGAGATTTCGGTACCAAGACCATATGCCAACGCACGTTGATCCACACATGATTCAGATGATTTATGTTTATATCACCGTGCCGAACTTGGAAATGATTTTGAGCCTACCGACACATCATTGTAGAGGCTACCTATCAGTTCCAATATTTTTAAGATGATAAGGGTCCAGACAGTCCGACTGATTGGTTAATATCATCTTCCCATTTTCACCAAAGAAACTCATTTTTGCATTTTTCAAATTTTTTTTTAATTTTGGAATTTTCTCATTTTTTTTTGAATTTTTGCATTTTTTGAATGTTTTTGTATTTTTCTGAAATTTTCTCCCCCTAAAAATCTAAAAATTTGCGAAAAGACAATATTTTTGGATTTTTCTGATTTTTGAAAGAAAAATATTTACAAAAACGATTACCGATGAGGATCTAATCCTGCTTAACTTTAATGCCGTTTAAGATTAACAGGTACTCAAAACGAGGACCGTCAAAAGCTTTGGTGAATAAATCGGCACGTTGGTAGTCTGTGTGGATTTTTACCATATCGATAAGTTTCTTTTCATAGCAATCGCGTATGAAATGATACTTAACCAAGATATGTTTCGCCTTGGAATGGTTAACTGAGTCTTTAGCAAGAGCTATAGCGGACTCATTATCACAGTGAATGGGAGTATTAAGAAATTTCAAACCGTAGTCTCTCATTTGTTGCTGTATCCAAAGAACCTGGGAGCAGCAGCTCGATGCTGCTACATATTCCGACTCGCAGGTGGATAAGGCGACTGAGGCTTGCTTCTTGCACTGCCACGAGACTAGTCTTGGTCCCAAAAACTGGCATCCAGCCGATGTGGATTTTAAGTCTGTCTTGCATCCGCCATAGTCAGCATCACTAAATGCGATGAGGTCAAACTTATCGTCATTAGGGTACCAAAGACCTTTGGTCGGACAACCCTTTAGATAACGTAAGATCCTCTTCACAGCAACCAGGTGGGACTGTTTCGGCCTTGACTGGTATCTTGATAGTAAGCATGTCGCGAACATTATATCAGGTCTTGATGCAGTGAGGTACATGAGTGAGCCTATCATAGCTCGATAGAGAAAAGGATCAACGGTTTGTCCTTTCTCGTCAGGCCCAATCCCGTGATTGGTCTGAATCGGTGTGCCTACTGGAGTAGAGTCTTCCATCTGGAACCGGCTCAAGATGTCAGCAACGTATTTTGTCTGGTGGATGAAGATCCCCGACTCTTGTTGTTCTACTTGTAGACCGAGGAAGAATTGCATCTCCCCCATCGAGCTCATCTCAAATTTGTCCTGCATAAGCTTTTCGAATTCCCTGCACATGACATCATTAGTAGACCCAAAAATAATATCATCAACATAAACCTGTACCAGAAGACGATCACCACCCTTTTCCTTGGTGAATAAGGTGCAGTCCACGAGTCCGCGTTTGAACCCGTTGGATATCAGATAGTTGCTAAGCATTTGGTACCATTCACGCGGTGCCTGATGGAGTCCGTACAACGCTTTGTTCAATTTGTAGACTTTTTCGCGATGCAGCGGATCCTCAAACCCCGGTGGCTGAGCAACATACACCTCTTCCTTCACGACACCATACAGAAAAGCACTTTTCACGTCCATTTGATACACCTTAAACCGTTTGTACGAAGCGTAAGCTAAGAACATCCGGATAGCTTCAAGGCGCGCAACTGGAGCGTATACTTCGTTGTAATCTATTCCTTCGATTTGACGGAAGCCGAGGACAACTAATCGAGCCTTGTTTCTTATAATCACCCCGCGGTCATCCCGTTTACACTTGTAGACCCACTTTGTTCCAATCTTTTTCGAGCCTGGAGGTAAGTCAACTAAGTCCCACACTCCTAGCTTTTGGAACTGCTGAAGTTCGGCTTGCATAGCTTCAATCCATGGTTCTTCCCTCAGTGCCTCTTGCACAGTTCTTGGTTCAGTTTGAGAAACATATAAGGCGAAGGACCAATCGTTCTGATGACCTGCTTTTCTGATTTCCGAATAGAGTGCCAGAGTACCTGTATTGTCACTTGAACTAGCATTTCTGAGCTGACTGCGCGTCATGACTCTGCTAGTCGGATTACCAATCACATTTTGCATCGGATGAGTGTCGTGAATCCGAGATTCCGGATGTGCCGGCACTGGATCATCCGAATGCAAATTTAGGTTCTCCAAACCTTGAGATATATTTGTCTCAGCTGCGCTTGAACTAGAGGGAGCAGCGGGTTGCATATTAAAACCGGAGAGATCAATCCGAAGACCTATCCCTGGAGCTGCTGAAGAAGAAGGACCAGCTTGATTGTTTCCTGTCGGATTAACTGGAGCTGTAGTGGTAGATTCACCATTTCCAGCTTGTTCCTCAGTGAGAGTTTCATGAGACTCTGCAAAATCGTCGTCGGAAGATGAAGATTCGAGAACCTCTGCTGACGCTTCCTGAAAAACTTCCTCAACTTCTGCTGCTGCGGTTTTATCGGGGGGACCCGTGGATGCAGAGGCATCAGATGGAGCAGGCGCAGGTGCATTAACCACGATCGGACGCATTAGCGGAGAGCTAGCTGCGTTTTCACATTCGTAATACATTTGCGCTACAGCATCATCCACCAAATTCTCCACGTTGAAGGAATCAAATAGACCCTTATAGTCGAACAACCAATCAGGTCCAACACCAGGTGCATTGGCAGTATAACGCTGAACATCGACATTAAGCCAATCCTCAACGTTGTTGGTTCTTTTGTTGTACACTCTTTTGTTGGGAGTGCTGTAACCAACAAAGAAACCTTCTTCTGCCTTTGCACCAAACTTCCCATCGGGATGTATCATGGTGCATGGAGCCCCGAAAGGTTCCAGAAACTCTAAGTTCGGTTTCCTTCGGTTTAGAAGCTCGTAAGAGGTTTTTCCAAGCTTCTTTACCGTTAGAACCCTATTCAGAGTATAACACGCGCAGTGAACTGCCTCGTTCCAGAAGATCACAGGCAAGTTCGAGTCTGCGAGCATAGTTCTGGCTGCCTCAATAAGAGTCCGATTCTTTCTTTCTGCAACCCCGTTTTGCTGAGGAGTGTATGGCGCTGTGAATTCATGATGAATACCTTTTTCTGCACATAACGCCTCCATAGCGTGATTCTTGAACTCTGTTCCGTTATCGCTTCTGATCCTACGGATCTTTAGCTGATATATATTTTCCAATTTTGTAAACAGATTCTTCAAGTAATCAAAAGTTTCACTCTTGTGCTTCATGCACACAACCCAAGAAAACCTAGAATAATCATCCGTAACCACTAAGCAGTATGAGTCATCGTTCTTGCTCTTTCGATTGACTGGGCCAAACAGGTCCATGTGCAGTCGTTCGAGTGGTAGACTAACTGAGTTTGTCTTCTTAGGCTTGTGAGACTTTCTTTTCTGCTTCCCTTTCTTACATGAGACACAGACATCGTTTAAATGAAAATTCTTAACAGAAACACCTTCCACTAGTTGGTTCTGGACCAAATGGTTCATTTTCCTCAAGTGGATGTGCCCCATTCGTCTGTGCCACATTATCGATTCCTTCTCTGTCGCCTTTGACAGAAAACAAGTGACTTGACCTTTCGCTGTCATTGCTCGGCTCATATCCAGGACGTATAAGTTGTTGACCCTGGGAGCTGAGATCATGACCCACTCTTTCGGTATTTTGAATCCAGGCTTCAGAATGAAACATGCGTTATCATCAAAGAATACAGTGAACTTCTTGTCACATATCTGTGAAACACTCAGCAGGTTGTGGTCTATCTGTTTAACAAAGCTTATCTTTTCAAAGCTTACTATGCCGTTGCTCATACTTCCTTCCTTTGTTATATAACCCCCTTTATTACCAGCAAAGGCAACATACCCCCCATTGATATTCTTTATGTCAAAAAGCAGGGATAAATCGCCTGTCATGTGCCCTGAAGCTCCACTATCAACAATCCATAGGCTGCTGATAAGGCCCTGTGGAACTCCCTGCACAAACATTCAAAGTTCAGTGGTTAAGGGGGACCCAAGCCTTCACGGTCTTGGGTCTACCAACTTCATCTAACATCGGAAAGTCAACCCATCTCCCATTTGGTGTTGGAGTTGTTTCCGATGGTACCGCAGTGCCTTTTCCAGCAGATGATTCTCCTTCTTTGGTTGGTGACTTGGGTCTCCAAATCTGTTCAGGTTTCTTTGGCTTGGGCTTCTTCTTTGCCAGTGGGCTAGAAGGTCCAGCCTTGGATTCCTTTGGAGGAACAGATTTTGGATCCACTTCAGAATTAACTGTGCGTGGAGCAGCTTTGGGGTTGCCCTGCGGTTTAGCTGCAGCCTTTGCTGGTGGCTTAGGCGCTGCTTCAACCTTTGGAGGAACAGTGCTCCCCCTCAGCTGTGGACCCCTGCCATCAACTGGCTTTTGGTTCATAGCAATCTTGTTGCGGTTATCATAAACGACCTGCTTTCCCTTTTGTTTCTCTGAGAGTTTAGGGGAAACAGGTTGCTTGGATTTGCTAGAACTGGGAGGATCATCCACTTTGATCCTTTCTCGTCTCAATTCAGGGCACGCAGCAACTAAATGCCCACGTTCCCCGCACTTGTGACAGGATCTATATTCTTCAAACTTAGGAGATTCGGGTTTGGTCTCCTTTTTGTTTCTTTTGTTAGATGGAACGGCAAATGAGTTTTTATGTTTTAGATCCTCAAGACATCTTCTTTGCTGATCGACTTGAGGATCGTCATTTCTTTCAGTGCCGCTCGATCTAATAAACTCAGTCACATGCTTTTTCGGACCGTTTCTTTGAGCTTGATTTTGAGGATTAACGGTGTTCGACTTTTGATTTTTCTTGTTATTTTCATTAGCCTGATTTCCCTGATCCTTTCTACCCTTACCCTTACCCTTGTTTTTACTCCAGGTTTCCTTTTCTATGGTAATGACAGATTCTTGCCAAATTTTGGCGACAAGACCAGGGGTGATACATATGAGAGGGACTTCCTCATCAGCATACACTCTTTCAGACCCTTTTAACTTATAGAACACCTTAATCCTCCTCCCATCCTCGGTTTGCACTTTCGGTTGCAGTTCACTCAAGGTTTCAGTTGTAATGATATGATTCGCAAGAGGAACATCTATAGTTTTAACCGGTGCATACCTAGGAGGTTCATCGAGCTCATCATCCGAAGTGTCAGTGTCATATACACTGATATCATCAGGTTTCTCACACAAATTGACAGCTTTAGCAGGAGTAGCAACCTTAGTGACTTCAGCAGGTTTAGCTGCTTCAGTAACCTTGGCCGCCTCTGCAGCTTTTGCTGCCTCGGCTGCCACGTCCACAAGTTCCTCCTTCGGCAAGACATCAAAATTGTGATTTTCGAATCTCACCGGAGGTGGACATTGAGAGTATTTGGGACTGGTGGAGAAACCTTCCTTGTCAGAGTGTTCAACTATGTGATCAAGGACATACTTGCAGTTTAAATAACTCTCAAGCTTTTTCCTGATCTTTTCATAGTCACAGTTAACAATGGCCAATTGTTTCTTAGTGTCTTCGCCTCATTGATGTAATTATTTATAGCAATCTGTTTGTTAGCTAAGGTTTTTGACAGTTCAGAAACATCCTTTTTGTAATTTTCAATTGTACTTAGAAAATTTTTCTCCTTTTGTCTCAAGGAATCAATTGACCTTTGCAACGGACCAACATCAGCTTTTAAATTCAGATTTTCTTCAGTTAATTCTTTAATTCTGAATTTCAGCTGATTACACTCTACACAATCTAATTTTGAATCAGAAGAAGAACTTACCTTGTTCGACGATTCAGTGATGGCCATCAATGCATAGTGAGCTGCTGTCTTCTGAACTCCGAAGAATTCGCCGTAGTTCTTCTCTGTGCAGTCAGCATCCACAAGAAACGATCTTTTACCGATCAATGCATCTGCTTCAGCTAACAAATCCTCCAAATCTTCTCCACTATCAGAATCGCACTCCGAGTCACAGTCAGACACCTCGGTTTCAGAAGTGATGATGTCAGACTGACTCGAAGTTTCTTCAATTTCGGCTGGTGCTTCAGACGCTTGTTGAGCAAAACAAGCTGCACCCCTTGAGGAGCTTCATCTCCGGTGATCAGATGGTTCCAGTTATAGCCTTCATCAGCTTGAATAACCATGGCCTGACCTTGATTGTTGTTTGCAGGCGGCCTCTGGTTCTGATTCTGGTTGTTGACTGGGACAATGGCACGCTCAGTATTAGGTTGACCCTGAGCTTGCTGCCTCTGATTCTGATTACCTCTGTTGTTGTTGAAGGGATTCTGATTTCCTTGCTGCTTAGGTCGGTCACATTCCCTTGCAAAATGCCCTTTTGTGCCACAGTTGTAGCATGTGACCTTTGTTTTGTCAAACCCAAACTTGGTGTTATTATTGATCAACACATCTCTCCTTCCCGTCCTTTCCATGTAATCCTTTGCCCTTCTCACCACGCTCGCGAAGTGCCATTGTATGTCGATCAGATCCATGTCGTCCTTATCAATCTGCGAGTAATCCTCCTGTGTAAGATGAGGATTCCCAATCTGTCCAGCAACCAGTCCACTATAGGAGTTCACCAAAGTCGACAATAGAGCCATGTGTTCTTGAGCTAGCTCTATAGTCACCTTTCCTAAACCCGCAGTGTTCAGCTGCTCTGGGACTGTATTAGTCTGATAGCCACCTTGATTTGAACTAGAAGCACCTCCAAATCCACCATAACTTGTAGTTGGAGCCCCGCCAAAACCTGCAGAAGAGGGTCCACTAAAGTTTGCAGTTGCCTGCGCTGGTGCTGCAAGATGAGAAAACGGGTTAACACCAAACTGGTTAGCATTATAATTCAAAGGATACGGGTTTGGTCCAAAAGGATATGTAGGAGGAGGAACATCAGCTGGGGGACCATAATTGTCGAAAGCATAAACTGGGTCCGGATTAACCACAAACGCAGTTTGTGGTTTGGTACCACCCACACTGGTTTCCTGAAGAGGATTCCCATAATAGATGCTGGGATTCTGTGGAATGAGCGCCTTATTTGCTCTCCTGATTTCCTCTATCTCCTTGTTCTCCAGCTCGGTAATGAACTCATTGATGGAGAGAGTCTGATATGCATTGCTCGACTTTAGAATATCCAACCATTGATGCCAGTGAGGAGGAAGCGTCTCAGCAAATCTTTCTACAAGGTCCGCAGATGAATATAAGACCCCATACTGATACATTTCTGACATCAGATGGTAGTATCTAGCAGTCAAGTCTCTCAGAGATTCGTTCCCTATAGCATTGAAGTTCTCGAACTCCTTCTTGAGTTGATCCATTTTAACCTTTCGCGTCTTCAGATTACCCTCATTTCTCTCAGCCAGTGCTAACCAAAGCATCTGTGATGTTGTGCACTGAGCGAATTGATGAAGAATATCCTTTGGAAGAGCTTGCTTCAATGCTGCCATCGCCTTCTTCTCATAATTGTACTTCTTCCTCTGATCTTCATTCATGTCTTCAATTGAGATCGGAGTTGTGGAGTTCTCAACCATAGGCCTACTATACCCAGTCTCTATCGCTGACCATACGAGACCATCTATACCCTCAACATATGTTTGAAATCTGCCTTTCCAACCATGGTAGTCTGACATGTATTGTAATTTCGGCGCCCTATTCGAACTACCCGTCTCTAAGTCACTCATGAGAACGGAAGACAGATGATTCGTCTGTGAGTTTGCAGCAGCCGCGAGTGCCCAAGGATTTGCGTTCATCGCTTGTTGTTGTGCCGCTAGCGCCCACGGATTGATTCCGGCAACATTCGCTTGCATTTGCGCTTGTTGCATCCGTTGCGCGTTTCGCTCGGCTGAGTATTGCCAAGGGTTTGTGGGTACGTTCGCTTGATTGTTCAATTGTTGGTTATTATGTTGCCTTGGTTGGTTTAGGTGACCCCACGGGTTTGCCATATGTTAAAATTTGTCAAAAGTCCGATACTTAGTCAAATTTTTCAGTTTCAGGTCCTTATAGGCGATTAGGAACACTATTTGTGTGATTATAGGCGATTAGGGTGTAATTGCTAGAGTTTGGGGACCTTACACGCGAGTAGGATCTAAAACACACCTATTTAAGGCGAGTAGGCCTCTACTCGCTATATGTAAGGGCGATTAGGGGCTAATTGTGTCAAGGGATCTGTAATCGCCTAATGTATAGGCGATTAGGGTTTAATTGATGTGAGTAGGGCTGCAATCGCGTGAGTTAAGGGCGAATACAGGCCTATTCGCTTAAAACTCACTTGTAATCGCCTAAGTATAGGCGATTAGGGTTTTCTAATTGCTAGTATGTCTGTGTAATCGCTAGATCTGATCTGTAACCCCACTTTTGCTCAAAAACAGCCGTTTTTGCCTCAAAATCTTATCTAAAACAATGTGTTTATACCCCAAATGATTGGAAAAGTTTCCAAAACACTTTTAGAACAAAACCTAATCAAAAACACACGTTTTAATCCATAAACACACACCAAGATGTTGAAAAAGATGGGTTTTTGACAAAAACTCAAAGTTTCAAAAATAAGAACAGGTTTTTGCTTAAAAATCTGAACTTTTACACCAAAAACAACCTGTTTTTGCTCGTTTTTGTTATTAAAACACCCGTGATAAGAGCCTCGGCTCTGATACCACTTGTAGGATCGAATAACGCGAAATCCAACAATCACGGGGTTTATACTAGAGGTGCGGAATCCCTCTAATATGCTTTAACAACAGATACGATAATGAAACTAAGACAAACGAGTAATCACAACACACACACGGGTCAAAAAGATTATCGATTAATCACTAAAAACAGAGCACGAGTGTTTACAGAGATCAAATCAGACCTTACAGACCTTGGGAGGGTGTTTGGAGAGTGTGTGAGGCAAGAACTAATGATTAGGGCAATGATTGGGCCTATTTATACCTCCCGTACACGTACAGGACAGTATAGGCGAGTAGAGTTCTATAAGACATGTAAAACTAGCGAGTAGGCCTTAATCACTAGTACTTACTGGCGAGTAGCAGTCTATTCGCTAGTAGTAAAGGCGAATAGCACTGTAATCGCCAATAACATTCTTCTACTCGCCTGTTGGTTCCCAAACACCCCAAAACACGCATAAACGTCTCCAAACACCCCGTGACACGTCCAATCAACATATATACTAGCCTAGGGACATCATGCACTTACAGGGGTGATACAAGGAACTTACATTATTATTGTCAAATATGCAAAGCTCAACTGTCATAAGGAGCTTGGCTCAATCCGAAATCAGGATTTGTGGTTAACAGTCAAAATGCAAAACTTATTGCATCAAAACAATATGAAACTAAAAATAGAAAGTCATTGATGATCTTGTTTGATATTAATTACTGTTATGAAGGCTGTAATTTGCTAAATGAAATAAAAATATAAATTAGCATTATTGTTGATGTCAAAGTTGATTAGATATAAACTAAAAAATCTGGAAAGAAGCAGGAAAAAAGGCATCTGACGATTGGGGTCAAATTTCAACTCAAACAGAAGTCAAAGACAATGAAGGTCAAAATGGATTGTAGATTACGTTGGCTAAGTTTAATAGAACAGTTCATATGGCAAAAAGGAATTATGGAAATAAGCGGATATGGGTTAGCAGACCTGGATCATGATAATGCTTGGGCTGACGTTTATTTCCTGATATCGGCATAAATGTTGGGTTCACTGCTGGAATAGATAAAATTTACTGCTGAGGGTCAAACCAAGTCAACAATTGGGAAATGACTATAGCTCATTGTCAACGTTAACCGTTTATGTGTGGATTGTGCGTTTTCTCTTTCCCATCACTAGCAACAAAGAACGGTTTCATCTATACAATATCTTTCAGTTCAGCCATAATTAATCTTTGAGAAGGTCTAAAAAATGCATCATTACCAAAACGACTATATGGTTTTGGGTTATAGGGCAAAGTATGAGGTTGAAGGAGTTGTAACTAAACAAAAGTGTTGAATCCAAGATAAGAGTCGGTTTAAACTTAAGCCTGCAAAATGATTGGGTTGGGTAGGGTAGGGTAATGTAACGGGTCATACAGGGTTTAATCAGAAACGGGTCAGTTTGGTTTGGGTCAAAGACAGTTTTTTTAATCAAAATGAGTTCGGGTGATATAGGGAGTCATATTAAAAATTCTGAATAGTAGATCATTATTGCTTTAACTATTGATATTAGTTATATAAATACAAACTTGTTTCTTTATTTATTTGTTTATATGTAAATTATGAATACTTGTATTAGTTTATATGTAATATGTATGTATGTAGAATAACAATAAGTCATAGGTATATGTAAGTTAGTAAGTCAGAATGTTATAATCTGAATATGGGTCGAAATGGATCAAGAGGAGGCTGCAAGTTATCTACAAATGGGTCAGAAGACACCAAAGACAGCAGCAAATTACAGTTGACAAACGAAAATATTGAAGGCTGCAAGTTAACAGAAAAGACTGTTATACCCTTACGGTTATAGTAGTTATTTTGGTGCCAAAAACTGATTCAAAACGGTCGGAAAACGTAACCAACACAACCGTTTAGAGACACATCGATCCATAAGTTACCAAGATTGTTATCATATTTATAGGACAATTGTTATCCTTAATACAATCCATAAGTTTCCGAAAAGTTTATATTCTTGTTCTTAGTTTTCTGTTTTCTGTCCAACATTCGAAGATAAATCATTCTAATTCATCATAATCTGTTCTGTTAATCAAACTTTGATCTTATATTCATATTGTTTCTGTTCATTATCTGTTGCATATCAGAATCAATTGCCAACATTAACTAATTTGCTGAGCTGATGATTCTAGTGGAACACCAAATTAACAGAAGCATATATTGTCTAACAAAAGCATTGAAACCAAATTACAGAAGCATATATTGTCTAACAAAAGCATTGAAACCAAATTAACAGAAGCATCTATTGTCTGCTCTGAAAACATTAATGTGTATTAAGAAATTAAACAACACAATGCGAAACATATATCTGTATCTCTTAACAAAAGAGTGAGAAAGTCCCAAGTAAAATCAAACAAATACCATGAGATAAGAAGTAAATAACAAATATATATACACACGTACCAACATCATATAACACATATACGCCTTACAAATATAGAATCCTAAAAGCAATATCAAAATGAAAAACAAGCAATGATAATATGTATGTGAATTACTAGAATTCTACTGGATCTATATGGCTTCTCTTCATCGCTTCATCTTGTTAATCCTTACCATGACTGCAACGTGTATCTTGTCACTGGTGTCCGCAACATACACGAACAGATTACGTCTCCATCGCTTCTTCAACACTAAAACTACAATAACACCCCAAAACCCTGTTGCAAAACCACATGTTATATCCATATAAAACCATAGCTTGTTGGGCTCATCAGTTGCTTCATATTTGCTATTGGCTTTTGTGGTTGGGTCTTCATGTTTGGAACAATTCTTTGGCAACGGAGCTCCACACAGATCTTTGTTCCCTGCATATATTGATGGATCGATGAGGGTCTGTAACTGACTTCCTGTTGGAATTCGGCCCGACAAGTTGTTGTTTGACAAATTCAAATGGCTCAAAAAATTCAAAGCTGCAATGCTCGGAGGGATGAGACCGTCCAACTTGTTTCCTGATAAATCGAGAGAAATTAACCCTGTCATGTTTCCAATGTGGTCTGGAATGCCTCCGCTGAGATGATTATTGGACAAATTGAGACCCACCAATCCCTTAAGTGTAGTTAACTCTACAGGTATGTCTCCGACAAGTTTATTGCTTGAAAGGTCCATGTTAGTGACAAATGACCATGTATTCGTATATTCAAGAGACATGCCTTGTATTACCTCAATGAACCCTCCTCGGCACCATAAACAAAGTCAGCACCTCTAGGTTTGTCAACCATACCTTGCAATACTCCTAGACAACGAGGGATTGTTCCTGTAAAGCTGTTGTGTGCAACATCCAAAACTTGAAGCTCTAAATTTTTGCACAAAGACCGAGGAATTTCCCCAGTGAAGTTGTTGTTGCGTAACCTGAAAACCAGCAATGAATTCATTTTTTCTCCAATCGATTCCGGTATTTTTCCGCATAATGCATTATCACCCAAATCTAAGACCCGTAAATCACTTAAACTCCAAATTTCTGCAGGAAGCTTACCACTAAAGTTATTATCATTCAAGTTCAATGACTCTAATGATGACATGTTCCCTATAAAACTTGGAATCGTGCCACTTAACCCATTTGAGTTTAATTTCATGAATTGCAAATTAATTAGATTCTTAAAACATTTGGGAATTTTCCCTGTTATCCAATTTCTGGAAAGATCAAGAATAACTAACCCTGTCCACTTGCACAAGGACCTTGGAATCGACTCATTGAAAAGGTTATTTTGTAGAAATATGGCAGGATCATCATATGAATAAATTCCAGATTCCCCACTTGGAAGGTTGGTTAATGGTCCGCTGAGGTTGTTGTGGGAGAGATCTATGAAAGGAATGATGGGCATCTTTCGCAACCACGTGGGCAGAGGTCCTGAAACTGTTGCATTAGACAACACTAAACTTTTAAGTTTTCTCTGATTTTGAAGCCATTGTGGAAACCCATTTTCAATCTTGCAAGACCTGAGATCAATTTCTATCAATTGGAATGGAGGCAGCCACTCACTTGAAACATTGAATGTCAACTTACTGTTATAAGCTGCATACAAGTACTCCAACATTGAAAGGTTAGCAAAATAGGATTCATAAACTACTCCTTCCAAAGAATTATTATTGACATTAAGATAACGGAGCTTGGAGAGTTGCCCAATTGAAACCGGAATAGTCCCGCTTAACTTATTGTCGTATAGAGACAAATCTGTTAAAGCAGCTAATCTTCCAATGGATTCTGGAATGGGACCTGTTAACTGGTTAGCAGATAGATCCAACACTTGTAACAACTTTAATTTACTCACAGATTCTGGAATGGGACCTGTTAACTGGTTATCACGTAGATCCAACACTTGTAACAACTTTAATTCACTCACAGATTCTGGAATGGGACCTGTCAAGTGGTTATCACGTAGATATAGCACTTGTAACAACTTTAATTCACTCACAGATTCTGGAATGGAACCTATTAAATTGTTATTGGAGAGATCTATCTGTTGGATGTTTGAAAGGGTAGTAAGATTATGAAGAACATGAGATAGAGGTGTCTCTTTCAGGTTACAATCTGACAAGTGGAGTTCTAATAAAGAAGGGCTCATGCTTAGCAACTTTAAAAAGCTGGATGAAAAGTTTAATGCAGCACCATGAGGAAATGAAAGATCCAGGAATTGTAAGGATGTCATGTTTTGAAAAAAGCGAGGGAGTTTATCGGTGAAAATATTCTCCCTAAGATCCAGCTGTTTGATGTTGGAAAGTTTTGTGCTAAAATTACGAAGCGGACTTCGATCGTCAATCAAAAGACCACAATCTGAAAACTTCAACACTTTTAATGAAGGAGACATGTAAAGCCACACATCAAAGATTTTTGCTCCAGTAAGATTCACACGACTTAAGTCAAGATAAACAAGTGATGAAAGGCCGGAAATCCAGGTAATATCATGTGACATGAGGTCATGGGAATATTGTCGACCAAGATCAAGAATCTTTAAATGAGAAAGATTTCCAGTGTGATAAGGAATAATACCAGAAAAATTTGAATAGGAGAGATTGAGGTAAGTGAGTTGTTTCAAGGATCCAATGAACTCAGGGATCCGATGGCCTTGAAAATCATTCCCACTCAAGTCTAAGTATTTTAGATGCCTTAGCTCTTGTAAAGAAGTGCTCAACTTTTAATAACCAAGCATTCTCTACAAGGTTCTATATAATAAGCAACAAAATCACCTCTAAGATGAAGACCTTCAACATTTCCAGTGACACCATTACATGTGACTCTTTCCCAGTGGCAACAGTCATTGCCAACCCATGATGACAACATATCATATGATGAACGGCCAATTGTGACACTATGTTTGAACTCGAGAAGAGCTAGGCGCTCATGCTCAAAGCAAGCCACCGTGCTATTTCTATTTTGAGCACCCAAACAGGATTTTGTGGTTACAACCAAAATAATAGTTACAGTAATAAAATGGAGCCCCAAACCCCATTGATAACCCATTATATAATCCCACCACACTGCTTAAGCTAGAAAAAAATATATGAAATGTAAAGATGGATTATTATAATGAAGTGATGGGATTTGAGATTAACTAAACATTTTTATATATAGATATAGAAATGATAGAAAAGCATAGCCATGGAAGACTTGGAAGTCAATAAGAAAGATTATATCCACAAACTAGTAATCTTTGGGGCCTACTCTGTTTGTCTAGGTCTTCACGCAATAAACTTTGAAGTCAACAAAGAAACAAAGAAACATACTAACAATCAATGTGAAAACAATATAGTCTTAAGCCAAAATATGAAAGAAAGAAAAAAAGAGACACCTCGATGGGCAAAACATGGAAGAAGGATGTTTGATTTGGATGTGTGTTGGCGTATACAAAAATAAGAGTATTTTGAAGTCATTTCTATAAGACTGTGTTATGGTGCGCGAACGAGCAGGCGCGAGCCGACCAGACGGGCCACTTGGCTCGAGAACACGACAAGAATGTGCTCGCGTGGTTTAGCGTGAGAGGGAGAGGAGAGCAACGACTCTTTTGAGGGTTGCTAGCGTCGGAGGTCAAGGTGAGCCACAACATGGTCAGGTGAGCAAGCAATTTTCTTTATCCGGTGCCACGTCGTATGAGATGATAGAGTTTGTGCTCAAGGTGAGCCACAACAAATAATCTAAGATGAGGGGTATACGCACTCCAATCCCCAATATTATGTTTGGTATTCTTTTTATATGTCTATTATGTAGGATAACAACCCCTACTTAATATAGTAGGGTATCATTCTTTAGTAATATCAATTTGATTGTGATTGGGAACCAATACTACTAAAAAATGGTATTTTATTATGAAGTAATGTATTGCTCATAATATATGTCCGTAGATGGACAAGTTGTGGTTTGTAGTCGCTTAAGTGAGTTATAGGTTTTTCGGTAGAAATTTCAAGTCCAAGATTTTGTTGTCAAGCACAAGTTACTCGTATATGTCGGATTCCGTCCTTAAATAAATTAACAATAGGTGGAGCGTATAAGTTACCTTCAAGCTCGATTATGTTTAAATGTGTGACACTATGGGTTGGTATACATCAAACAACTTTCAAGTTTCAACGGTTGTTGGAGCACGAGTGGCCTAATAGAAATGGTGAAAACCGAGAAACGCATTTTTAAAACAATAAATAAGCCCGATTATAGACAAATATATTCACATAAAATTTTGTAAGTTCTTACAACACCCATCTAACAATAATAATATGATGTGACTTGTGAGGGCCATACATACATAAAAGCCATACAAGGAACATCCACCCATCTTTCTCACAAAACCATTAGCATATGATGATGTTTTTGTGTAAACCATTAAAAGGTGGGTACTAGCTATCATGTGTACAAATCAAGGTTGAACAATGAATGGAGGGAACTACATTGATGAACCTGTTTCTCAAATATTTTTTTTCCCATAAATTAATGGTATTGGTATGGTGTGTAAATCATTTAAGATATTAACTAACAAATTATAGAAAAGTCTAGGTTTTGTACCTAGCATTCCACACAAAGATCACAAACAAATGTAATAAAAAAGAAGGTACTGAACACTGGGTAAACAAGACTAATCATGTAGTATTATAATTTAGTACCACTTTTGGAACCTAGCAAGACATTATAATAGTGTTTAATTGTACACAAATAATTATGTTATAAATCATTACTAGAAGCCAAAAAAAACACAAAAAGCCTCATCAAACTCTACTAGTCAACTCCAACACACACTCTTGCACCAACTCCTCTAGCAACTTCCTTTCAATTTCCTTTCTTGTATTAACAATTTCCATTCTCAACCCCTCCACCCAACCCCTACCCACCACCTCTTTCACCACCACCATGCTGCCGCCGACATCCCCCTCCTCCCAATCGCACATTTCCTCCCGCCATAACCATTCCTTCATCTGACCCCACACATGGTCCTCCAGCATAGCTGATGACATTGTCTTGTCAACTATGTTGTTATGGGCTCCACTGTAGGGCCCACGGGCTGATATATCTATCAAAGCCTCGTTTACACGGTCAAACACGAGTTTTGATGTTGCCCTGTGATGTCTTAGTTTGGTTTGACCAATTATGGGTTCCTTTTCACTTAGGTTCGTGTATTTGTCTCTCAATGATGGGTCTAGTGGGCTTTCAGGCGAATGCCATTTGCCTAAAAACGAATTTGACTGTATTTGGCTGAGACCCGCCACTGATAATAAGGTTTGAACATAGGATAAACATTCTTGCTCTTCTTCCTCTGGATTTAGGGGTGTAGATGAGGGTTTACTGTGGTATGGCGTGGCTGACCGGCATAATCATCCCACGACAAAGTTCGGGCTATGGATCCAATGGGGGGTGATTTATCAATCAGGTTGTATCTCATAGGCTCCATTCCTGCTAATACAACCAAAAAAACATTAGTTTTGTCTAGTAAATGTTAAACTAATACATGTCATATTAAGATTACCAAACATTGTGGCAGGCAATATTGAGGAGAACCAAGAAGTGGTGAATGGATTAAGCTAAAAGATTTGAATAAAAAGGAGACAAATAATTTTTATTTAATCTTCAGCACATTAAGTATTTATAAAATTAGAAAAGTAGATAAAACACGATTTTTTATGGCAGCCTAACCCATTCTAATTCGGGTTAAAAAACATACTCGACCAGTTGCCAGACCCGCCCATTTCCAATTGCTACAGTATATATACAAATGAGTAGTTTATGAAAATTACCATATTTATTCAGCCTAAGACTATGATGACAATTTGTTGTTTGGTAATCTTCTTCAAATTGTTGCTCCAAAACCGAAATAGGGCTTGGCTGATCCGGATTCGCAATGTGGTTTCCAGGAAAGTCAGGTTTTGTGAAAGGAAATCCCGCCTGTATAAGCAGTTATTAATCCTTCAGACTATTGACTCCAAATTCAGAAAACAGACCAATATTAATTAAATCCAATAAAATACTACAACTTAAGGAAGAAACAATACCTCAGGTAAAAATAAGCCTTTTTTCAGACCAGAACATGATGCTTCTTCAGTAACCATGTCACCACTGCATTGAGATCCTTCTGTACCATGTTTTGGGGAAAATCTAGTAGATTGAGGTGCGTCGTTAGACTGCTGGGACTTCTCTTTACTGGATTTCTTATTCTTAGAAAAAAACAAACTTGAAACTCGCCCCTTGAAAGATGATGATTTCACAAGCTTTTCCTTCACCGCCTCTTTAGTATCAACGACCTTGTCTTTCAACTTGCATGAATCTTCTACACCAAGTCGAGCTGGAACAGAGTTTGATCTTAAAAGATTTCTAGAACC
Organism: Ambrosia x helenae; assembly: GCA_030844895.1. Classification (NCBI taxonomy): domain Eukaryota; kingdom Viridiplantae; phylum Streptophyta; class Magnoliopsida; order Asterales; family Asteraceae; genus Ambrosia; species Ambrosia x helenae. The sequence continues at coordinate 6,246,301 of CM061230.1, read as the reverse complement.
TCGACCGGCATCTTCAGCTTTGCCGAAATCACTAGTTTCATGATTTTCCTCAGGGTTTACCGGTTTCTTCAAATCCGAAAGAGCAAGCATATCACCCAATGTACTTAAGCTTCTTTGTATTTGTCTTTGTTCTATAACATTTTTATTTGATGAAATCATCGCCCATCTTTCAGAAAGCCGTTTCTTAGCTTCCCTACAAACAGATGACTCAGGAGAATAAGACGTACGGCTGGATGAAGCACCATAATGACTATCATAACGATTAATATAGTCCCATGAGTGCCTAGAAGCTGGTGAAACGACTTCAGAATCACTAAGATTCCCTGTTGCATAGTCAATCTCTGATTTACAATATGAACTGTCATCGCCAATATAACCGTTTGAAAAAACAGAAGAAACTAAGGTTTCGTCTCTTCTAAGCCCACTTAAGCTTTCAGAAATCTCGTCTGCAGTCTCTTCTGGATCGCCATCAAAAACATCATCATGTGATGTTAAATTAGAAGGCGACAAAGAATCAACATGGATATTTTGAGGTTTCACAGAACTAGGTTTCAGTACCACAATCCGAGTCGGCAGGTTAGGGGCATCATCAATTTTGCAACATTCAGGAGAAAACAATATATCGGAACCCTTTTTGTTCCAATCAGGCTTTTCATCATCCACCAACTTAGACGGTTTAAGAATAGTGATCCGTCTAGATTCTGGCGGTGGTGGACCAGACTGCAAATTGTATATGTTTTGTGAGAATAAAGAATTAGGCTCTTGCAGATACTTGAGAAACATATCTTTATTAGAACTTAAAACTTCTAATGCATCTTGAAATTGCTTTGTTTGGCGAAGTTTTTCATCGGTTGACAACCGTTTCGCTTCCATGAATTTCTCACGAACAAGAGCCATCTTTTGTTTTTCACTACATTTTCCCTTTTGTGGTGAATTATTTGGACGTATTTCATAAACATCTTTGTATTCTCCGTGTTGTTGCAAAAATTCTAAGGATCCCGATTGACTCATGCGTGAAGCCGAATCATGTTGATGCTGATGTGGCAGCACATCAAGCCCCATTAGTTTGGCAACTAAATTAGATGGACTTTGCTTTGAATCCTCTTCCTTTGACATTTCTTGGGCAATAAGCATCTTTATTGGCATTCCGTTAAGTCTTCTATTTGATGGAGATTTTCTTAAGTCAGATACAATCTGCATGAACCAATATTGAATCAGTATACTTCATACAGTAGTACGTTGCTTCAAATATAAAGTTGGTCAAGTTTATGATAATTTAAAGTAATTACCAGTTTATCATCCATATGATCATCAACTAGACTTGTTCTAGCCACATCTGAGTGCCTCCTAGAGAACAAAGAACCTGTTCAATTTCATATTTTGTCACAAACAACTTTCATACAAAGAGCAACGTGTTCATATAGATAGTCAACGGTGATATCGTTATATACTAACGACACAAACCTTGTGTTCATAATACCATTCTCTTATTGTATGAGCATATGTATGTATGTATATTTAGATATTTCATTAATAGTTTATCACTTTATACCAAAAAAGAGCAGAAAACAAAAGCAAAAAACTTGAGAAAATCACCATCGTTAAGTTATATAGCTGGAAAATGGGTGGATTGGGTAACACCTAAATTAGGCAGGGCTGGTTTACCCAAATCTTTTTCCCAAAAATTTTTTTTAGTGTACAATAAGTGTGTCAAAATGGGTAGGTTGGGTGGATTTGGTTGTTGGGTCAGGATGGGTTTGGGTTAAGATGGGTATGGGTCAAGATGGGTAGATTAAAAAAATGGGTTGGTTCAGGATGGGTTTGGGTATGGATGGTTTGGATTAAGATAAATTTAAAAAAAAAATTAAAATAACAATAAAAAAGTATAAAGTAAATAAAAATAAAAAAACAAAAATAAACTTAAATATAAAATTTTAGGGGATCTGAAATATTTCATTTTGAACCGGACCGGTTCGACCCTATCGGGCTGGATAACAACCCGGACCGTTACGAACCGGCCGGGCCAGGTAACAACCAGAACTGTTTCGACCTGACCCGTCCCGTAGCGACCCAGGCCATTTTGACCCGACGGGACCGATAGCGACCCAGACCGTTTCAACCCGACCGGGCCCGGTAACGACCCGGACCGTTTCGACCTGGCCGGCTCTGTAACGACGCGGGCCGTTTTGACCCGACGGGACGGTAGCGACCCGGACCGTTTCAACACGACCGGGCCCGGTAACGACCCGGACCGTTTCGACCTGACGGGGCCGGTAACAACCTAGACCGTTTCAACCTGACCCGTCCCGTAGCGACCCGGTCGGGCCCGGTAGCGACCCAGACCGTTCCAACCCGATCGGGCCCTGTAACGGCCCAGACCGTTTCAACCTGACCCGTCCCGTATTGACCCGGACAGTTTCGACCCGGCCGGGCCCGGTAGCGACGCAAACCGTTTTGACCCGACCGGGCCCGGTAACGACCCAGACCGTTTCAACCTGACTCGTACTGTTTCGACCCGACCGGGCCCGTTAGCGACCCGGACCGTTTTGGCCTGACCGATCCCGTTTGCAACCTGGACCGTTTCGACCCGACCGGGCCTGTCAACGACCAGACCATTTCGAACCGAATGGGCCGGTCCACAACCCAGACCGTTTGGACTCGATTAAGCCTGCTAACAACTCGAACCGTTTCGATGAGGTTGGTCTCGTTAACGATTCGTGTTGTTTCGACATGGTCGTCCGTTAACGACCCGAACGGTTTCAAACCGACTGGGTTATCAACAAATGCAAAAGATATAATTTTTTGTTTTTAGTGACATTAATTTTAATGAGGCATCAACGCTTTGGGTGTTGGGTGAGTTTTAATTCAGATTTGTATATGATTATCTAAAAATACCCATCCTGACTCATTTATTTTTTTTTTGACATACCCATCCTGACCCACTTACTTATTTCCTACAATTAAAATTACCCATCCTAACCCCCTTGAAAATTATACTAAACCCATTTTAACCCATAAGGTCAAGTTTTAAACCCAAAACAACCCAAACTCAACAAGATGGGTTGAAATTGCCAGGTCTAATATTTTCTATTTGATTTAGGAAGTTTTATGCATTACAAATACGACCTGATAGACTTTCGATAAAACATAACCCAAATTCACCACTTTTAAAAACTTTGTATGTTTTTAACAACTTGAACACTGATGTGTTGGTAAAAATACATTGTTAATATGCGAGTTTTGTATATATTTTAATGTTGATTGGTGCATTTTAGATACACTCTATTCTATATTAACTATTTTAGAAATGCATTGATAATATTATAAAAATATGGTTCATTGATGCGGTTTTGTTATCGTGCGGGATAGATGAAAACGAGTTAAAAGGTTGAAATTATAATGATCACAACATGAAGTTTGAGAAACCATATAATTTAAGAAAATCAAGTTTAGTAGTTAAATTTAATTAAATGTTTTAAAATCATTCATAAGAAAGCAAGGATGGAATAAGCTAGCAAACTTGAAACAATTCTTTGAATTAATAATCCAATTAATTTCATGTTTGTTTTAATGTGCAGGTTTAATATGTTTTGAATGTGTTGTAAATTGCACGTGATGTTGTAGCAATTAAAAGAAAATAATGTGCATAACTTGAGAAAGCAAATTAAAGAAGTTGGATTGGAATGAGAATAATGAATTAAAGAAGATCCATATTGTCAGTGTAGGCCCATCATCATATCATTATTTATATTGGACAAGAACATCACATTTGATTGGGCCATTCGATGGAGAATATTGGGCTGAACAAGGAACCTTTAGGCTGAAAATAGAAAAGTCGGTGGAGGGTATTACGTGAAGGGATATAAAAAACTTTTGACGGCTGTTGGGGGGACCATTCGCACAGTGCATGAGAGAGGACGCAAGGGAGCAGCTTTGGAGCTGCACGCACTTCAAGAAGAGAACCAACAGGAAAATGCAGCGCGGCTAATCGTGTGATCGTCTCCGGGTGTATGGTTTGCTTAGGCTAAACACAAAACTTTGTTTGATTTAGGTTTTTAGATTGTTTTCTTATTTAAAAGAACATGTGGTGTGCATATATTTTTAAAGGATTGATCTCACGCAAGCATTTAATCAAACATGTGGTGTGCATATATTTTTAAGTAATCAGCTCTGTTACCTTTGGGTTTAAGATATGATGTTGTGAAGTAATGAGGTGGTGGAAGTTCAATTAACGTAATCACTTCAGCCAAAGGATATAAGTTCTGAATCGTTTATTATTGGGAGGGTAATTTTGTCAAAAATATATGCACATGCAAGTCACATGCCATTTTCACCTTCATTTTTAAATGTCCGTAACTTTTTTATACGTCATCTTTTTAAAAAAATTATACTATAAAATTGAGCGTCTTTTTATCTTTAGTATGAGTACCATATTGTTATACTTTTAAAAAATAGTCAAAAACCCACATGCGTAAGACACAATGGAGTGTAAAACACAATGAGCATCAATTAAATATAGGGTATAAAACATAATCAACATTCTAATAAAACACAATGGACAACAAACTAAACACACAATGAATAGAATACTAAAACACAATGAATACTTTTGAAAAAAAAAATGTTGAAACCCCAGTTACATAAGACACAATGAATGACATATTAAAGACACAATGAACAGAAGACTAAAACACAATGAATACTTTTGAAAAAAAATCAAAAACCCAGTTGCGTAAAACACAATGGACAACATAATAAGGACACAATGAACAGAAGACCAAAACTCAATGAATACTTTTGAAAAAAAAATTGAAAACCCAGTTGCGTAAGACACAATGGAGATAACGTAAAACACAATGAGTATCAATTAAATATGTAATGAACAATAGGGTATAAAACACAATGAACGGTCTAATAAAACACAATGGACGACATATTAAAGACACGATGAACGGAATACGAAAACACAATGAATAATAGACTTAGGGGCTGTTTGGTAGCCTCTTAATCAGCTTCTTAACCATTCAGGTCTGAATCATTCAGCATTCAGACTGTTTGTTTCAGCATCTGAATGGAATGATTAAGTGCTGAACCATTAAGCTAATAAGGGATGCTGAATGATTCAGCTCTTAACCATTTAGAGTCTGTTAACCATTCAGACCATCTTAATGATTCAGCACTTAATCAACCAAACAGCCCCTTAAACACAATGAAAAACATAATAAAACACAATGTACACCTAAATACATAACTCATTTGAGTAAAACACAATGAAAAGCATAATCAAAACACAATGGACAAAGTTAAATCATGTGTAGACTAAAAAAACATAAATAGCATATTTATAAAGCATACGTGCATACTATAACACAATGAACCAGCAAAAGACACAACGGAGAAGAAAACCCATTTAACACGGTTTCTTTTTTTCAATTTTAATGTAGCAATGTGGTACTCATATTAAAGATAAAAAACACTCGTTAATATGGTGAAATTTTTTTGAAAAAAAAATATCGCATGAAAAAGTTATAGACGTTTTAGAATGAGGAGGAAATTGACATGTGCATTGCATGTGGAGAGAGAATGTCAACAAATGTGGTTTTCCTTTTATGCCCTTCCTCTAATTTATTATTTATTTTTTTTTCAAACAAACTAATCTCAACCCTTCAAATGTATGATCAATGGATCACAATCCTTCTCACCCTTCCTAGAAAAAGTGTCTTGTGTATTTGATCCTAACCTTAACCAGATATGGGTCGGGTATTAATAGCCAGTTTTAAAAAAAAACAAGTTTTCTTTATTACTACTTAATACAAAAACAAATGGCAAAATGGATTTTAATAAAGGGAATTGGAATTAAATAATTCCCAACTTTGTTGGGTTGGAAGACAATAATCTTAACTTGAAAGTTGCAATTTAACAGGCCCAACTTGTCATGGATTTTATTCCATTGGATAAAAAATACTGGGGTTAATCCGGATGTAGTCACATATGTAGTCAGCCTGGTAAGAATTTGATTTCTTTTATTTTATAGTAACAAAGTTGATCGATGACAAGTCACTGCTAATTAAGTACGTAATGTGCATGGTTATGAGATTGTGTAATATTAAAAAAGAAGCTTTGAAAACATGTAAATATTGATACATATACAAGTTTAATCAACATGTATATGTATATATATATATATATATATATATATATATATCTAGCATATACCTTTCATGTATAGTCTTAACTATAAAAATAAACATGTGCACACGTATAATTAGAAGTAGGTTTTGTGGGACGTTATGGAATATTGATCCTATACAATTTTTTTTTTCTGAAAAAAACGACATATTCTCTTAACCCTTTTACAATAGAAACATTTTGTCAATTTATATTAGATTTGTTTATCCTGAGAACCTCCCGGGGTATAATCTAGTTTATAATATGTATAATTATATATATACACACAACTTATAGTTACGTTTATAGTTTTATACATACAACTTTAGTGGGTTTGACCCAATACATGTAAACATACAATTATATTTACACTTAGTACCCATTTTTGAAATGTCAACATTGTTTATACTTTATTTCAAGTGAGTTATTAATGCTACTCAAGATAATTTTTATGATTTGATGATTCTTCGAATACAATGTTTCAAAATTAGTTGAAAAAATACAATCTCAGTATTCTTTGTCACGGATAATTGTTTTGTTTTTGGTATGTATAGTTATATTTTTTGTGCTCTTCACGAGCTTCTCAATATACCGTGTGTGTGTGTGAAACGTTAATTTGCAGCTAAGCAAATTACAACTTATCCACAAAACAAGGAGGCCTTTGGAATATTTTTCTAGGAGCACTGTGGTTATAGTCATGCAAAAATATAAATATTAAACCAAAGTTAAATCACGAAAACACAGATTTGCAATACTTTATTATTTTGATGAAAGATTATTGTAATAAAGATATAAATGGTGATAGAATTTGGGCCGCTAAGATAATTTGGAAATTTATTTTGTGTTTTCTTGAGTAAAATAAATGATTTTTGGCTATATTCTAATTAGTCAAGACCCTAACAACACGCATAGAGAGGATATATAGTGACATGAATTGACTAAATATATATATATATCTATATTTATAAGGGGGAAGAGGCGCTCCACTGAAGATGTTTTCACTTCACTGATTTCTATCAATCCTGTACTGCCACGTCACTTCACTGATTTCATTCACTAAAACACTTTTTTGGAGACAACACTCTACTGATTAACCTTACTGAAATGTTTTTTTGTTCTACTTTTTAAATAAACATTATTAAACATATTTAGTCTCATCTTTTTTTTTTACTAAACATAGATATTGATATTTGACATATTCTTAAACAAAATATAATCTAATTAAAAAAAAAAAGAAATAGAAAAAGATTTTAAACTGAATATTATTTTCCAAAGATAAAAAAACAAAAACCCTAGTAAATGAATTCCTTCAAGCTCGTCCTCTTCTTCAAATGGTCCTCCTTCAACCTCCTTCAACCACAACCTCCTTCAACCACACATATGTAAAAAAAATAGGGAAATGGATTTATATACTCCCAACTATAGCCTATTGGCGGATAATACTCTCAACTATCACTTTTGCCATTAGCACTCCAAACTTTCAACTTGTTTACTTTCATCACTCCCAGACTTATAAAATTTTAATAATAATAATAATAATAATATTGTAATGTTAATGTCAACAGAAGGGGTGATGAAAGTAAACAAGTTGAAAGTTTGGAGTGCTAATGGTCAAAGTGATAGTTGGGAGTATTATCCGTCAATATGCTATAGTTGAGAGTATTAAAATCCATTTTCCCAAAAAAATAATACTTGCAACTAAAAAGAATAGAGAGGATATATAGTGACATGAATTGACTAAATATATATCTATATCTATAAGGGGGAAGGGGCGCTCCACTGAATATGTTTTCACTTCACTGATTTCTACCAATCCTGCACTGCCACGTCACTTCACTGATTTCATTCACTAAAACACTTTTTTGGAGGCAACACTCTACTGATTAACCTCACTGAAATGTTTTTTTTTTTTTTTTGTTCTATTTTTTAAATAAACATTATTAAACATATTTAGTCTCATCTTTTTTTTTTAAAAACATAGATATTGATATTTGACATATTCTTAAACTAAAGATAATCTAATTATATAAAAAAAAAGAAATAGAAAAAGGTTTTAAACTGAATATTATTTTCCAATGATAAAAAAAAACCCCTAGTAAATGAATTCCTTCAAGCTCGTCCTCTTCTTCAAATGGTCCTCCTTCAACCACCTCCTTCAACCACACATATGTAAAAAAAAAATAATACTTGCAGCCAGTTTTGCAAAACTTGGTTTGACCTTGTACTCGGCGACCTACCTGGAGCGAGTAGTCGGACTAATCGGGGGAGTACTCGGGGTCAAATTGGCCTATGCGGGGAGTACTCCTAGTAATCGGCCTACTCAGCCGAAAGAAGAGATAAAATGAAGAGAGAGATTAGATGATTTCACTCCACGGTCCGTTAACTACAACCAAGAAATGGTTCACGGATTCACTACCAACACCACCGGCGGCGGTATTACCCTTGGGGAACAAGAAAACTAATAATGGGCTAATTAAATAAAACGGGCTAAGTCTTCAATTTAATTGGTCTGCCACTTATTGTCTTCTAATCCGAGCCCAAATCAAGTCTCCACAAACCCAATAAATGGTAGTATTTAGACCATAACAAAAACAGGTTCAGGTTGAGATGGGGAGTCTATATAAAATAGTCACAATTTGAATAGTGGAGAAGGGGATTGTTGCAATTAAGCTCATATTAGCATGCTTTAGCATGATCAACAACAGCCAATTAACACCCCCAGCACCCTTTCAACCTAATTTGCTGAAGCTTATGATTTGAATCGAACACCTACTAAGATCGTTTAATCTGATTCATTCTTTTCTTTTGTCTTGCCATTTGATTTCTGCTTCCTAAATGGAGTCCAATTTCAAAATCAAGTGTCAAACAGGTACCTTTCAAGAACAAAATTAAATGTAATAGTTACAAAAGAGGTGATAGTTTTAACCCACTTATGAAAATTAGTCACACAGGTAATATAAGTAAAACTGAAAAAAAAAAAAAAAAAAAAAAAAACTAATGAAGTCAGATCAGTTTTTTTGAAACCGCAAGTTCCCAACTTGGTAAATCAGATTCATAGAAGACCTCCAGTACAACGGTAAATATATGATTAAAATACTACATATACACACAAAAAATGTAAATCCAGATCCGTTTCTTACAAAAAAATCTTTCTTGCCTACTTGATTTCATGCATCATGGTGGAAGCAAATTGAACAATTTCATGGAGAAATACGGAAGGAAAGTACAAAGACATATATGCAACATATAAATGACTAGACACGTGAACTCTATATGGCTTATTTTCCTCTCTTCATCTTGTTAACTCTTACGATGACTGCAACATGTATCTTGTCAATGGTCTCCTCAGCAAACATGATAAGCTTATGTCTCCATTGCTTCTTCATTACCAAAACTACAATAACACCCCAAAACCCCGTTGCAAAACCACACATAATGTCCACATAAAACAATACCTTTTTCGGCTCATCCCTTCCTTTATATTTGCTCTTGGATGGGACTGTTGTCTCTTCATGATTGGAGCAATTCTTCGGCAATGGATCTCCACATAGATCTTTGTTCCCTGCATATATTGATGGGTCGAGTAGGGTCTGCAATTGATTTCCTATTGGTATTCGGCCTGACAAGTTGTTATTTGACAAATTCAAATAACTTAGAAAGTTCAAAGCTGCAATGCTTGAAGGGATCTGCCCGCTTAACTCCTTTCCTGATAAATCGAGAGAGTTTAATCCTTTCATGTCTCCAATGCAGTCCGGAATGCCTCCACTAAGATGATTATTGGACAAATTGAGCCCCACAAGTGCATAACGTGTAGTTAACTCCACAGGTATTTCTCCGACAAGTTTATTGCTTGACAAATCCATGTTAATGACAAATTGCCATATTTTTGTATATTCAAGAGCAGCACCTTTCATTACCTGAATCACCCCCTCCTCTGTATCATTGTGATTTGGCATAGGCTCATTATTGTAAGCCATGCCTTCCAATTGCCCGAGACAATGATGGATGGTTCCGGTCAAGTTGTTGCGTGCGACATCTAAAATTCGAAGGTATACGTTTGTGCACAGAGATCGAGGAATTCCTCCTCTGAAGTTATTATTGTGTAGCCTAAAAACCCGCAATGATTTAACTCTTTCCCCGATCCATTCTGGTATTTTTCCGCAGAATGCGTTATCGCCCAAATCTAAGACCTGTAACTGACTTAAATTCCAAAATTCTTTAGGAAGCTCACCGCTAAAGATATTATCATTCAATTTTATCCATATCAATGATGAAATATTCCCGATAAAACTTGGAATGACGCCACTCAGCCTATTTGAACTTAATATCAGGACCAACAATTTCCGAAGATTCTTAAAGCAGTTAGGAATTTTTCCAGTTACCTTATTTTTGGAAAGATCAAGTTCATCTAGATGTTTCCTTTTGCACAGTGACCTTGGAATTGACTCATTGAAAAGGTTATTTTGCAAAGATAATAACGAATAACCAAAACAAAGATCAGTTCCCCCACTAGGAAGGCTGGTCATACATCCGCTCAGGTTGTTATGAGAGAGATTTATGATACAAATGATGGGCATCTTTCGTAACCATGCGGGCAGAGGTCCTGAAATGTTAGAATTAGACAACTTTAAAATACAAAGTTTCTGTTGATTATGAAGCCACTGTGGAAATCCGTTTTCAATCTTACAAAAGCTTAGATCAAGGGTCATCAACTGGAATGGAGGCAGCCACTCACGTGAAACATTGAATGTCAACTTACTGTTATAAGCTGTATTCAAGTCCTCCAACATGGAAAGGTTAGCAAAATGGGATTCAGAAACTACTCCTTGCAAAGAATTAGAAGAGACATCAAGAGAATGGAGTTTAGAGAGTTGCCCAATTGAAACCGGAATAGTCCCACTTAACTGATTGTCTCCTAGAGAAAAAGTTGTTAAAGCAGCTAATCTTGCAAAAGATTTCGGAATTAAACCCGTTAACTTGTTTTGTGATAGATCTAATACTTGCAATAATCTTAATTTTCCTAGAGATTCTGGGATTAAACCCGTTAACTTGTTATGTGATAGATCTAACACTTGCAGTAATCTTAATTTTCCTAGAGATTCTAGAATTAAATTCGTTAACTCGTTATGCGATAGCTCTAATACTTGCAATAATCTTAATTTTCCTAGAGATTGCGGAATTGAACCGTTCAACTGATTCCAACGAAGGTGAAGTTGGGTAAGTTTTCCTGGGAATGTTGGAATTGGACCCGTTAACTCGTTATATGATAGATCTAAGTGTTGGAGGTTAGAAAGGGTAGTGAAATTATGAGTATGAGATAGATGTGTCTCTTTGAGGTTACAAGCTGACAAACGAAGATCTAATATAGAAGGGAACATGCTTAGAAAGTTTGCAAAATTCCATGTCGGACTAAAAAAAAAGGTTGAAAGATCAAGGAATTGTAAGGATGTCATGTTCTGAAAAAAGTGAGGAAGCTTACCTCTGAAATAATTCGAGCTAAGATCCAGATGTCTGATGTTAGAAACTGAACTCGAATTACGAAGGGGACCAAGGTTGACATTAGAAAGATCACAGCCTGACAAGCTTAACTCTTTTAACAATGGAAGCATGTAAAGCACCATGTCAAGGTTTTTTGCTCCACTAAGGTTCACAAAACTCAAATCTAGATGCTCAAGTGACGAAAGGCCATAAATCCATGTGATATCATCTACAACTAGCTGTTGGTGACTGAGATCAAGATTCATTAAATCTATCTATATATATAAAAGAAAACGTATATGCTGACGTGGGATGCAATGGAGGCATCAACCTCCTCTTGAGAGTGTCACGTGGCATCATAATTGAAAGATTTTAGTGTTTTTGAACTATTTCCTTTTTTAATTAAAAAAAATAAACATAAAACCCTAAATTAAATTGAGTTATTTTAGGAAAAAAAGAATTTAAAAATAAATTTAAAATTTTCTCTCTCATGTTTCCTCCCATAATTTTTAAACGTTTATATCTTTTATATACGAGATTTTTTAAAGAAAAAAATTACACCAAATTAACTAGCGTTTTATTATCTTTCCAACGAGTACCATAGTCCTTTATAAAAAACGGAGAAAAATCGACTATTTTTTGTGGAGTTTCGTTCATACAGGAAAAAAACACACAAAGTGTTCATGTTATTCATTAATCATGTTTTTTCTTTTAAACCAGGTTCTTACCTACGATGTTGAAAATCAGCCCAATCGCCATGTTATCATTGGAATTTTACTAGGTATACTTCATCAAGAGAAGTTAGGAGAAAGAATCGCGCAACACTGCAACACATGGTGTCACCTTATAGCAAGGTTATTTATTTAATTACAAGAGTAATAATTATTACTATTAGTATTAGTATTATTAGAATGGTTATATTTTTCAACCCCGGGATGCTCCCGGGAAGATTTGATAGTTGCTGACGTGGCGTTCAATGGTGGCCTCAACCATCTCTTGATTATGCCACGTGGCATAATGAGATGCAATGATTACAACTTCCAACTTAAGTGTTTTTTAGTTGATTAGGTTAGGAATTATAAGAGCCATTAGAATGTGAGAAATTAGAGAGATGTGATGAATTTTTAATAGTTGCAGTTTACATAAGTGATTCTTTAGATGATTACTGATTAGGTTTTAGATTAGGGAATATGAGTTATTACTGATTAGAATACTATGAACATGCAATGATTGAGAGATTTGTGGTTAGTTAACTTGAGCCATTTGCAATAGGTTATCACGTAAAATTATATTTTTCAACCCCGGGACCCTCCCGGGGTAATCAGCTAGTTGGAAATATTTCCAATTTGATGAGGAATAATACCATAAAAATATGCATGGGAGAGATTGAGGTAAGTGAGTTGTTTCAAGGATCCAATAATCTCAGGGATCTGACTTCCTTGAAAATCATTCCCACTCAAGTCCAAGTATTTTAAATGCCTCAGCTCTACTATGTATTCAAAAGAAGAACGAGCAACAAATAAAATACTACAACCTCTGAGATGAAGACTTTCAACCCTGCCAGTTAGACTATCACACGTGACTCTTTCCCATTGGCAACAATCATTACCAACCCATGTTGACAAGATATCGTTGTCATATCTGACATTGTGTTTGAACTTGAGAAGAGCTAGTCGCTCATGCTCAGAGCAAGCCACCGTGCTATTTCTATTCCGAGCACCCAAACAGGTATGTGTGCTTGCAACCAGAAATATAATTACAAAAATGAAATGAAGCCCCAACCCCCCTTGATTCCTCATTATTTAATCCCGCAACCCGATTAAGCTAGAAAAAAAGGACGAAATGTGAATTTGGATTTCTATGATTAAGTGATGCGTTTTTGAGATTAACTGAACTATTTCATTTATAGATAGAGAAATGATAAAAGTATTGGAATAGAAGACTTGGAAGTCGATACGGCAATTTGGATCCACAAACATATTATTTGGGTCCTGCTATGTTTTATTCCACAAAGACTTTGAAGAAGTCAACAAAATATATCCCATGGAATTTCTCTGTATAAACAAATATGAACTGATAATAGAATGCTTTACAAACAAGCACTAAAAACGAATTTGACTGTATTTGTCTCTCAGTGACAGGTCTAGCGCGCTTTTAGGTGAATGCCATTTGCCTAAAAACGTATTGGACTGTATTTGGCTAAGAGCCTCTACCGATAATAAGGTTTGAACATAGGATAAGCATTCTTGCTCTGCTTCCTCTGGATTTAACGGTGTATATGAGAGTTTCCTGGACTATGGTGTGCTGTCTCTGACCCCGCAGAATCACTTCACGATAAACATCGGGCTATGGATCCGATAGGGGGTGATTTATCAATCAGGTTGTATCTCATAAGCTCTATTCCTGCTAATACAATTAAAAAGAACATTAGTTGTGTCAAGTAAATGTCAACCAAATCATGTCATAGGAAGATTACTAGAACTGTGGCAGATAATATGCATAAGGAAATTTTTTGAGGAGGGAGATCAAAACAAACAGATTTGTGACACAAGAACTTTATCAAACACAAAAATGCAATGGGAAATCGAATAGAACAATGAACAAAACAAAGGACACGAACTTTTATGAATTAATTGAATTGAATTAATCTTGATACTTTACAAATGAGAACATATATGTCTATATATACATGTTAATATAACTGACAATTTGGCGGCTTTTCACCTCTAGTTTTGGCGGGATTAACTAATTAACTAATAACCGTAATTTGGATCAGGGTTATTTTGGTCAAGTCACAGCAAAATTTCTTCTGAAGCACACTTTTTGTTCGTGTCTTCAAACATGCTGCTTTTAATCCGAGATCATTTGATGTGCAAGCCTCCTTTAACAATCACAATTAATCCTAATTAAACTATTACAGTACATTCCTAATATTTACATACATATCTTCTATAATATTACACACATAAGCTTATACAAATACAAGCACAAATATGTTCAAGTATCAAATATAATCTAAATATAAGTTCTAGTTTAATCAACTTCAACACTTCACACAAGGAAGTTTTCAAAGCCCCGGGTAAATTTCCATTTATAAAAGATATTTGAAAATCGATAATAAAAAAGAAAACCCTAACAAAAACAAATTGAAGAAATTTGGTTCAGGTATCTCTTCGATCTCGTTTCATTCCTTTCATAATGTTGATATCTTTTTTCTTATTATTATTTTAAATTTCAAAGGTCAAATTATTATACATCAATAATAATAATAATAATAATAATAATAATAATAATAATAATAATAATAATAATAATAATAATAATAATAATAATAATGGGGTAAGGAATTAGGTGGGGTTTCGTTTTGAGGGCGGGCAACTTGTGGTTGCTACCCTTAACGCCCTGTAAAGGGTTTTTGCTCGCCGTTTCCTTTGCCCCCCAACTCATCTCGAGTTCGGCGATTTACATTTCGCACATGGCCCCTGCCAGGAGGGCCCGGAACGCCAAGTCGCGTAGTTCTGCGCAGGGCTCTGTTAGTGGTCTGAGGGCCTACCCCTTTAAACTTTTTTCACGACTGTAAAAATGGCAAACCGGGGCATGGCGGGTTTCTTCGCCTTCTTGGACACATCCAAAGCACCCACCTCAACACAGAAAACCGAAGGCTATCTCTGAAGGAGGCTATCTCGAAGGATCGGGACCTTTTTTTAGATGTCGGGGAAATTCTCAGGGAAAGAGATAAGTGGTTATGTGGGAGGTGCATGGTGATGCATGCTCTCAGTAGAGGATGCAAGCATGACGATGAGGTTGTATCGTTCGCGTGGTCTCCGAAGATGTCGAAGATTTCATTGTTGGGATACGGAAACCATGTCCAACGGTAGACGACGCAAACCCATGTCACCAACCGGGATGGTTGGGGATGTTGCCCTCCTCGAGCGTGTCTTTTCCCTCCCTATTCAGACTGTTAAAAGCATCCCCCCTAGTTGTCGTCTGATGTTTGCTCAAGCGTTAACAGGTGCTTTACGCAAAGTAGTGGCGTCGCCAAGCTCGGTTGACAATTGGGTCCAATTGTTACTGCTTCCACGGTTAACCATTAGGGTGATCAGACCGTCCTCCAGGCAAGAGCGAAGATCAGGGAACAGGAAATCTCTGCAGTGTAGTAGCATCATGCAAGCGCTTGGCGAATGGAAAGATGGGTCTGGGTTTGCGGTCTTGGTTTCTTCCCTTTTGGATAGCACAGGGGAGGTCTCGGTATCTAGGGGAGAAGCCAAAAAGGGAGTGGACAATGCAAGCGAACTTAACATAAAACAATGTCTTCGAAAAGTCAGGGATGCTCATTTCACGGCGGCGGTAAAGGTGTTGTGCTCTAGTGGAGTCGCCCCCCTATGTGAATCGACCATGAAGGCCCTCATTGATAAACACCCAGCAGTGCCGCCTCCATCCTTTCCTTCTAACCCCATCGCCCAACCCGCTCTATCAGTAGATGAGGGTTGTGTGCTTAAATGTATCCGATCTTTCCCTAAAGGGACATCTTGCGGTAGGGACGGGATACGGGCCCAACACCTGTTGGATGCTATTGGGGTGAAGGCTCAGTGACTGCCTCGGGGTTGCTCACGGCCATCACTGAAGTTGTCAACCTATGGCTTAGGGGGCATGCCCTAAGACGCTGGCCGAGTTCATTGCATCGGCCCCCTCACCCCTTTATTGAAGCCCGATAATGGAATTCGGCCTATTGCTGTGGGGGGGCGTTTGGCGAAGGCTAGTTTCTAAGGTGGCAATGAAGAAGGTTGGGAAAGACATTGCCCAGTACCTGGGGGACTTTCAATTTGGAGTAGGGGTACCAAATGGGGCAGAGGCGGTGCTTCACAGTGCCAACAGATTCCTCAACTCTTTTCATGCGGATGGGTCTCTGGCTATGCTTAGTAGACTTCTCCAATGCCTTCAACATGGTCGACCATACAGTTTTTCTCCAAGAGGTTCACCAGCGATGCCCGTCCATTTATCTGTGGGTCCAGTTCCATTATGCCCAGTCGGCTAGGCTGTATGTGGGCAATGATTGTATTGGGGCTACCACCGGAGTGCAGCAAGGAGATCCGTTGGGGCCCCTTCTCTTTGCCCTTACCTTACATCCCCTTATCATGCGGATTCAGGAGCACTGTAACCTACCGTTTCATGCCTGGTATTTGGATGATGGGACGATTATAGGCAACGCAGTGGAGGTTGCTAAGGCTTTAGACATTATCAATGTGCATGGGCCATCTCTGGGGCTTCATCTCAATATTAAGAAACAGAGGTCTTTTGGCCGACGTGTGACGGGTTGAAAAGTCAGGAAGGGCTTTTCCCGACCGGGATTGGTAGACCTGAGAAAGGGGTTAAGCTCCTTGGTGGGGCTGTTAGCCGAGATCCTACCTTTATCGGGGAGTTGGCAGGGCGGCGGGCTACGAGTGCGGTTGCCCTCATTAAACTACTGCCCCGCCTTAGAGATCCCCAGAGTGAACTCCTGCTGCTCAGGTCATGCATGGGGGTTGCTAAGTTACTTTTTGGGTTACGAACTTGCCAACCCCACTTCATGGTGGATGCGGTATCCCTTTTCAATGATGGTCTCCGCGAAGCTATTGAAGATATAGTTGTGTGTGGCGGCCCCTTCTTCGGGGACCTCCAGTGGCGCTTGGCATCCTTGCCGATGCGTTTAGGTGGTTTGGGCCTCCTATCAGCTCGAGATGTTGGGGTCTATGCCTTTGTGGCGTCCAGAGCTCAGTCTTGGGAACTTCAGGATCATATCCTCCGAAACAGTGGGGTCATTGGACTAGACCCAAACTATCAACAGGCGCTCGAACGCTTAAATGTCTATCTCCCGGACTTTGATATTGGCGGTTTTTCTAACAAGGACACCGCCCCCCCCCCAAAGCCACAAAAAACTTTGGCGAATGCTCTTTTTAGCAAAACTGCTCAGAGCCGGGGAGAAGTTTTTGAGTTGTCCACTCGCTAGAAGGCGGTGATTGAATGCCTAAAGGGCCCTCATGCTCAGGATTTTTTGACCGTTATCCCGATTGAGGGTTTGGGTCAATGCATGTCTGCAGTAGAATACAGGGCTATACTCAAGTACCGATTGATGATCCCTATGTACCCGGAAGATAAAACATGCCCCATCTGCCGTAAAACCTGCATGGATAAATACGGGGAGCATGCAATTCATTGCAAGGAGCTCCCTGGTTTCAAATATCGGCACGACTGGGTAAGGGACGTTTTGTGGGATATCTTGAGAAGAGCTGGGATCTCTACCAAAAAGGAGGCCCCTGTAAACTTCCTCACAGACCCCACAGAAGGGAGATCCACCCTGCGACCCGCAGATCTACTTGTCTTTGGTTGGGAGAGGGGGAAACATGCCTGTGTGGACCTCACCGGGGTATCTCCGCTGGTTGGCTTAAGGGAAACAGGGTTCGTAGCTGGGCAAGCATCAAGAAAGGCGGAATCAAAGAAAGTAGATAAACACGCTAAAGCTTGTGCAGATAACCAACATGTCTTTATCCCTCTGGCCTTCGACACCTTTTGCTCCCTGGCGCCAGAAGCTATTCGTTTCTTGACCAGGGTCCAACGGGTCGTCCACAGCAATGTTTCATCCCCAGGGGGCAAGGTTTTGTCTTTAGTAGACTAGGGTTTGCAATTCAAAAAGGGGTGGCGGCGCAGTTTGTTGCCCGTCTACCTGCTATTATGATGTAACTTTCGTATTTTGTTTTAATGAGGAGTTTACTTAAAAAATTTAGTTAACAGGTCTTTCTGTTCAAAAAAAAAAAAAAAAAATTAATAAGGAATACAATTCTTCACAAACAACCACTATTTTTTTTTTTTTGAAAATTTTTAGAGGAGTTTAAAATGTATTAATAAACTTAGAAATTTCTTTCATACTTAAAATCCATATTGTGTCCCATGTCTCATTTTTATGTTCCATAGAAGTGCCGCAAGGCCACGTGGGCCATTCCCTCTCGGCCCTTTTCTACTCCCCTTACCCATAAGCTATATCGAATGGAATGGAACCCTAGGGGCTCCATTGTGTCACATTAGTGCCATGTGTGCAATTGGTTCGTATAAAGCCTCCCCTTTAACACCCAAGAAATGGGTTAAAGCCTCAACGCCCCCCCCCCCCTTTTCCTTTTACTATTAGTATAAATTGAAGTCGGAGCCACAAAACTTCTGTTGATACTCATTATTGGGCCACTCCCAACACCCCCCCCCCCCCCCCCAATAGCGCCCCCACAACGGTATTGGTGGCACCATTGGTCTGATGTGGCATGGGGCGCTACCCCATACCACACAACCTTATCGTATATAATCCTTTTCACTTCAACATATGAGTAAAAATCTTTTATTTTGGTCATATGAGGTTCAGAGTTAAAAGGACAAATATCTTGTCTAGAGTCAAACTACAAAAGTCAACTTCTATGTACGATACAGAAGTAAAAAAGGCCAATTTCCAGATTATTGTCAAATATGCAAAGGTCATCTGTCATAAGGAGCTTGGTTGAATCCGAAATCAGTATTTGTAGTCAACACTCAATAGTCAAAATGCCAAAATTACTGCATCGAATCAATCCAAAATTTATTTGTTAAAGAACCATAAAAGTCAACAGTAGAGCAGCTCTTGAATGAGGCAAAAAATCAAAAGTCAATGATGTCTTATTTAATGATTAATTTCTGTTATGAAGACCGTAATTTGCTAAATGGAAAAAATCTGGATCTTGGTGTGCTAGTTGATGTTTGCTAGAAATTAGCATTCTAAGTTGATTTAATACAAAACAATAAATCTGGGAATAAGCAGGGAAAAGATGTCTGATGGTTGCAGTCAAACAAAACCAAATTTTAACAACAAAAGTCAAAGGCAATGAATGTTCAAAATGGATTATATCTTAAGTTGGCTTAATCTAACAAAATAGTTTAAGTAAAATGAGCATGAGGGAAATATGGAAATAAACTGATATTGGTTAATAAACAAACCAACTTTCCCGCTATTATCTTCTTCTTCCATCTCTCTCTTAATCATTCCACCATAGCTCAATAACTTTAAGGATCTTCCATTAATCCTTTGGTTTGAGCTTGTGTTTGACCATTACTTGTAATCTCAAACATTGACCTTTATCATTGGCATCAGAGCCTAGCCTTCCTAGGCAAAGCTCCATTACTGTCAGAAATCATGGTATCAACATAAAACTTCAAAGACTTTTATTAATCAACAAAAACCAAATCCATGTTTACCCAAAAGAACATACAAGACCCTTAAAATACATTATGTAGGGGCGCGAATTGTTAAAAAATGGTTAGGGCGTTTTATTTTTAGCGCCGGAATGCAAATTCTTCCCCAATAGTATGTTGCCACGTCACCCCTTTGTTTGAATATTGTTTCAATGGGTTAAAAAAATGGGCGTTAATTTTTTTCTCCCCCCACTACACCCATTTCATTTTAAAGCCTCATGCTGACTCAGCTGTCACATGGACCAATCAGGATGGGGGCTTAAATTTTTTCCCCTCCCACTACAGTCTACACATAGGTGTTAGAGAAAGTGAGTTTTTAAAACAAACTCAACGGTCTGGACTTTTATTGACTAGCCCAATAACTTGGCCCACTAAACTGTTACAGCTGATCCAGTCCAAACGTGGGCTCCTGCCCAGTCCCTGCTCCTGTCCAGCTCAGCAATGGCCCACAACCTGAAACAAAACTCTTAACCCAGAAATAAAAACACAAACTAAAAACAAAATTGAAAGTATAAAGAGGATATAAATTCAACAATTACAAACCCTATAACCATGACCGAACTATCTGAAGCAAACAAAAACTCCAATCAATCACATGACGAAGAATGAACCAGCAATCAATTGACGAAAACAGAAACAGCCAAGTTCAAACCATTTATGAAATAAGAAAGGAGCAGAGTCAATCATTAATGGCGATGAAGGAAATGTTCAGAGAATTATCCAATTCAATCAAAGACCTTCCAGTTCAGATGATGCAAATTCAGGGTACAATTACTCCTCAAGGCTGTATAAAACAGAGCAATTCTTTTTGTTAGACAAATGTTTCTGATGAAGTACAAGTTAGGTTGGCAACAAATGTATCAAACGCTGGTCAAGTAAAGAAACAATGTTACACCGAATTGGGAATAATTAAGAGGTGCTCTTGAGGTAAGATTTGGAAACCTATTTGATGATCCAATAATGTTTGATCTTAAAAATTTTAAACAAACTTCAAATGCCAAAGATTACCATGATGAGTTTGATTCAATAGTCGGTAAATTGGATATACCCCCTGACAGGGACGGAATTAGGGGAGGGTCAGGAGGGTCCGTTGACCCTCCGGCCGACCTCCGGCTTACCGATTTATTTTCCGATGAATGCGTTCAAAATATAAGTTTATGAAGTTGGACCTGTGAAAATATCCCGGCTTACCGATTTATTGTCCTGTGAAGTAGGTGAAAATAAGCGTGCAAATGAAATTTTTACTACAGATGGCTACAATGGTCCTAGTTTTAAGTTTGTAATTAATTGTATGCAAAAAGAAAAGAACTCCCAACATGGAAGATGAAGATGATGAAGTCGGTAAAAATTATAAAATATTTAAAAGGTAAGTTTTAGAATACCGATGGGTATTTTAATAATAAACTATTGAACAGATAGTAACAAAAAGTGACTAGCGTCTAGCCCAGTAAAAAAATTATTATATGAATATAGCAAGAGATTAGCAATGCACTTGACTACACAATGCCGTGATTTGATATTGATTGTATATAGCTTTATTTTAGTTTTAATTATATAGAAATTATTGTTATTTTGTTTTATATTTCAATTATAATTATAATTTAGCATCATAATTGATCGTCAAACATTTTTTGTTTTCCAAAAATATATGGTGAGCAATTTATATATTTTTAAATTTTATTTCTAATACACACAAAACCAATTATCGTATAAATACGTCATTTAAGAAAATTAATACAGTTAAAACCTACATCCAGAATAATACATAGAAAAAAATATATAGGAAAAATTTTATATTGACCCTCTAATGAAAAAGTTCTAGTTCCGCCACTGCCCCCTGAGTATGCCTTAAGTTGTTCTTTGGCTGGCCTTGATGAAGAGATACAGCCGCATGTAAGAATGTTTCAACCACAAACTGTTCAAAAAGCCTATAGTTTGGTTAAGTTGAAAGAAGCAAGCCAAAAGTTTAAGAATCTTACCCACTCCTAAAAAAATAACTAATAGAAATACCTATAAACCTCATTTTGCTAAGGAAACTTTTACTACTGAAGAATTTGAAGAAAGAAAGGCTAAGGGCTTTTGTTATTTTTGTGATCAAAAGTTTGTGAGAGGTCATAATTGTAGGGTTAAAAGACCTTAATTGTATCACATAGAAATGGAATTGAGTGATGATGAAAAGGAGGGTATGTTTGATGATTTTGAGATGGAACTGGTTCAGATATCACTAAATGCAGTAGAAGGAAATAGTAGTTATCAAACTCTAAGAATAACAGGCCATTATGGGAGGTTTAGATTGCAAATACTAATGGATACAGACTTGATCAAGGAACAATGGTGTGTATATATGTATGGATAATTGGATGTGTATGTACAGTGAACATTTAAAATCCTCATACTTGGCACATGGAGTTTTATACAGACTTGCTAATTACTATAATTTTTCAAAGTGCAATAGGAGGCAAAAAGAAAACTAAAATGGGATGACTGCTTTACTGATTCTACAGACATCACAACAGTTGTTGACGAAATTAACCAACATAATATGCACAAGCTTTCATCATAACAGTTTTCTGAAGCAGTGGTGCTAATTAAGAAGCATTTTATCAAAGCTTTAGAGGCTTTATGTCACACAAGCATTTTATCGAACATGTGGTGCGCATAAATTTTTAACTGGACAGCTTTGTTAGAAGATAACGATGTGAAGAAGTGAGAAATTTTATTGCATATTTAAAGTGTTGTCATCTTCTGGTTTTATACCATCACACCAAACTCATTTAATTTAAGTTATTCTAATTATCAAAGGAAATGTGCAATGCCATGTTGTACCTTATGCTTTACTGGCTGTACTGGTTGTTTTATTTCAGTAATGGTTTTTTTAGTTCAGCTGTCATCTCTTCTTCAACCCATGTGTCTTTCACCTCTCCATCTTCAGACACTCACCCCTCTCTTTCTATCTCTCTGCAATCTCTCTACAGTCGCCCATACATCCCCACAATTTACCCCTCTGACCTTCAATTATGGCCTATTAACCCATATATGCCCATGGTCGATGTTCATCAGAAGCCTAAATCAACTTGAAACAGTGAGTGACGACGACGATGAAGATTGCAGTGAGTGACGATGACGATGGATTCTTTTATAACGAACTTTCTTGACGAAGACGAGGTTATATATATACAAATAATATACCTATACATTTAAGTTGTTATTTGTTTGTTAATACCGACTTGAATATTATGTTGACAGGATGAAACAATGCATTCAGCGGCTGATGTTGAGGTATTCACCGCTGCCCTAAATAAGGATATTCAAGGCGTTGGTAATCCTCAACTATCATATTTTCGTCAACTGTCTCCAGTTTTTCATTATTTGAATTGCACTCGAATAGCTCGAAATTTGATTCGAATATGAATAAATAAGTTGAATTCGAATGTGAGTTTCTGTTATTAGAACTTATTATGATTATTCTGATTACTTGCATTTGACATCATAGCTACTAAAACAAATGTATATCAACATTTTAAGAATTTGTATAGTTGTCTGTTTTGGCCTTTGGGCTTAAGTGCTTAACTAAATTTCTATTTCGTTTAGTGTTCCAAAAAGACTTTATAGTTTATTAACCTTCTAATAGTAGTAGTAACACGATGTTCGCCTATGGGCATTCTATCTGCTGTTCAGGTGTTGATGGCTTTTTGTGTATTGATGCTGACATGCTGTTGGGGTTGATGTTTTATCATGTTTTTATGTTGTTTTGAACCTTATAGTTCTGTTTTGGAGCTGTTTATACTATGTATTTGTTACCATGTTAGATTGTTAAAATTTAAGGAAAACGGTGATTTAGCTTTTAATTTTTTTTTTTTTTTTTTTTTTTTGTATCTTTTTCGTAGTTTGAATAAATTTGAAATTTGATTAGCAAAGGCTAGAGTTACAGACGGGTTTTGTTGTGGTGAAGAACAACGGTAAAGACGTAAAACGGTGTTGGTGGAAGATGTCCTGACAAGTGACGGTGGTGGTTCCAACAAGATGAACCAATGATGCTGGTGACGTCACCGATGAAACCTCCGGCCACCAGAGCACCAATACAAGTGGCGTTGATGGACTGATGATGTTTGGAAGCTATGGGAACAACTCTGGGGCTGTTGGGTTTAAGTCAAGGAATAGGTTAACGGGCAGGCAATTTGGTCAGACTACTAACAAAAACAAGATGAGGTATAACCATAAACATGTTAAAAGTATACAGTTCTTTTATTATTCGTTCGTTTTTGGAATGGTGGTATTTTGTATTTGATGTAAATAATATGGTTAAGCTATAGACTAATCCAACATTATTGCTTAAATAATATGCTTTTGTAAATAATAAGTATTTGTAGTGGGTCAACTTAGATAAAGATTAGTTGAGGCTTTTTCTAAATCTTATTTATAGTAGTCAAATGTGTTATAAGAATGTAATTAAATGATGCAGGCTGGGTTGAATTGTTCGTCACATGAATGATGTCGACAAGTGTTGATGATGCTAGATGATTTGCCCTGAGCATGATGGAGAGCTTGGAGGAATCGATAAACCAACACAACATTGTCGAGGCTTTAGAAAGCCTTCATAAGGTTCGTTCCCAGCCTATTCCATATGCCCTCACTGCAAAGAAAACATTCAGGTAATAGCTAAAAATCTTTGAGAATAGAACTTTCTACAGTTTTGTTATGGAAAAATTAAATTATCATACCCTGAAACTTAAAATTTGTGCATGTTTTATAGCTTAAAAATTGTTGTTGTAGTGCACTTCCTGGTTGAAAATTTTGTGCCTGCTACCAATATTTTTCCTATAATCAGTTCATATTTTCAAATGCTCTTTATATGGTTATGTGATAACTTGGGTTCCCAGGTTGAATATGAGGCTCTGGGCTGTAGGTGCATAACAATAACATATAGTGCTGATGGAACAAGGTTAATTGCAATGAGATTGATGCATTGACTATTATAAATGGTGCAGGCCACATCAGTTGGGTAATTTTGTCATGGGTCGGGATAGGATTGGAACCGCTCTTAACTGAAAATCGGTAAGGTGAGTACTTTTGCTATGATTTAAGATAATGTGTAGTTTGAATGTATGTTTATATAAACAAGTATTGTTTTTTCCGGCACTAATGTGTCGTCGATATTTTTTTCAGCATCAATTGCAGTTGAATATATATGGATTGCAAATCCAACAGGTTAATTCAGGTATTTTGCCTCACGTCGACGAGTCTTCACCTACACAACATCGCTGCCACATTGATATATTTTTTTGTTGTTTTGTGGTCAAACTTTAAAGGGAAATGACTGTTGTGACTAGGGATGAGCATACAAGGCCGAATACCGATCCCGTCCCGATCCCGATGCCGTACGGAACCGATACCGAACCGAGGGGTTTCGGGATCGGTATCGGTACCCATATTTATGGATTTTCGGTTTCGGTATTATCGGTATCGGTATTTTAAGGTAAAATACCGATACCATACCGGTACCGTACCGATACCGAACCGATACTGTACCGTATGTGTTCGGTATCGGTATCGGTTTTTTAGACTTTTCGGTGTCGGTATTATCGGGATCGGTATCGGTTCGGTACCGATACAGTCCCGAGCTCATCCCTAGTTGTGACAGTAGATTTTATCAAATATGATAAAAATCCTTGAAAAAGTTAAAAGAGTCATTTAGGTTTTTTTTTACAGGTCCCGTGGCTTTTAGTTTGAATGTAAATATTAAATTGTCATTTTACAACTTTTGTGTGTATACATCACTGCCCAGCAACGTAAACATCATACATGTAGCCGTCTATCACAAAAAAAAAAAAAAAAAGGAAACTTACCCAATCCTAAACAAATAACTAATAGAAGTACCTATAAACCTCATTTTGTTAAGGAAACAATTACTACTGAAGAATTTGAAGAAAGAAAAGGCCGAGGGCTTTTGTTATTTTTGTGATGAAAAGTTTGTAAAAGGTCATAATTGTAGGGGTAAAAGACCTCAACTGTATCACATAGAAATGGAATTGAGTAATGATGAAAAGGAGGGTATGTTTGATGATTTTGAGATGGAACTAGCTCAGATATCACTAAATGCAGTAGAAGGAAATAGTAGTTATCAAACTCTAAGAATAACAGGCCATTATGGGAGGTTTAGATTACAAATACTAATGAATACAGACTTGATCAAGGAACAATGGTGTGTATATATGTATGGATAATTGGATGTGTATGTACAGTGAATATTTAAAATCCTCATACTTGGCAAATGACTGTAATTTTTCAAAGTGCGATAGGAGGCAAAAAAATAAAAAATAAATAAAAAAATAAAATGGATGACTGCTTTACTGATTCTACAGACATCACAACAGTTGTTGACGAAATTAACCAACATAATATGCACAAGCATTCATCGTAACAGTTTTCTGAAGCAGTGGTGCTAATTAAGAAGCATTTTATCAAAGCTTTAGAGGCTTTGTGTCACACAAGCATTTTATCAAACATGTGGTGCGCATATATTTTTAACTGGTCAGTTTTGTTAGAAGATTACGATGTGAAGAAGTGAGAAATTTTATTGCATATTTAAAGTGTTGTCATCTTCTGGTTTTATACCATCACACCAAACTCATATTCTTACATAAGTTTAGAAAAGAATCATAAATAAAAATGTGAAGTGTGTTTGATTCTTCATAGATAATTAAGATTTAAGAACGCCCTGTAATGATGATTTCTTTGAATTGGGACTTTAGTTGATGAAGACGACCATTCATAAAAATGGTTCATCTAACACATAAGATTAATAGATTTTCATTTTTCCATGTTTACACATTATATATAATATTGAACCCAACAAATCGTAACCGTTTTTTGTTTAAATGTGACCGTCCGATCAACAAATCGTACACATTATATATAATACCACCGTCTCTGCATTCCTTTGCTCTGTTCCTAATTGCAGATTGCTTAACAACCATCACAACTGAAAATTAGTTAACACTCAAGATTTGTATACTAGGGTTACGATTGGAGGCAAACCCCGAAATTTGATCATCGCCATATCACTACTAAGCCCTTCAACCGGCGAAGGTTTTACGCCAGAATTTGATCGTCGGCCATGGTGATTCAAGGTATAATAACCGACTCTGTCAGTTCTCGGGTTTCTAAAGTTAATTGATTCATTTGCTTTTCTTGATTGTACATCAACACAAAAAGCAACAAGACGATGGGGGTTAAGTTGTACCTGCTCCGGTGGTTTTTATTGGTGTCCTTGTGTCGGTGACTGCAATTAAACTAACTGGGTTTTGTCTGAAGATGAGAGGTTATGATCTTACTATTTCTTTAATTTGCTATAAATTGATTTGTACATTCAGTCAGTTTTTAGTATTTGCAAAGAAAGAAAAAAAAAGCCTTACATAAGGGAAATGATTATTGACTATCTAAAGTGGATTATTACTTTCTTTCAAGTCAATATGTACATGTTTTTAGATTTTGGTATACTATTAAGTTAACTAAATCAACTCGAATTGAAGCAACATATTCGTGTTTGGGGTGTTTGTGGAGTCGAAGTCGTGTTTGGGGTGTTTGTGGAGTCGATGCAGTGTTCTTATGACGAGCGACTCAACAACATGCCCATAATGATGCAACAACAGTATACACTGGATGCGGCCTTCAGGTAATGAAGGAATATTTACAATAAATGCAGAAAACAATCAAGAAGACGAGATTAGGAAGCAGCTTAACAAAGGGTTTGTCGGTCATTGGATAGATGGTCGTTGTTTAGCTGGCTTGATTAAGGTAGTAATCAGGTACCCTAATAATATTTGCTTATTTATTTTATAACTGGACAATGAAAGTGATTTATGTTTGCAAATACAGGCATGGTTTAGAGAACTGCGTTCTTGATTCATTAACACCTGAGCAAATAATGCATTGCAACACATAATCAAATCAATTTGGCTGGATTCATGTACCATCTGGATCATTTCAAGGCAAGCCGCCTAGCTAAATTTACTATAAACATACAACTTTTATTGGAGTTTTTTTTGTAAAGGAAAATTATGCTCTCTTTAGTGTTCCATAAGCGATGGTGTACATTTTATATCCAACAGTGTTTGTCGTTATTATCCTATAAACTCTTTTTTTAATATGATTCTCTGGTAACCTTTCTGATGACAATACATTGCTGGACTGTGATTATTATATATTAAATATCATATACTTCTGATTATAAACTAGTGGCTTTTTGTCCTATGGCTTTGTTACTACCATCGCACATGTGTTAAAAAGAACTTACTCGCATCTCAATAATCACCAAAAAACAATGTGAGTGATGGACACAAGTTTGAGTTTTAATGTTGGATA
This sequence comes from Ambrosia x helenae, assembly GCA_030844895.1. Taxonomy (NCBI): domain Eukaryota; kingdom Viridiplantae; phylum Streptophyta; class Magnoliopsida; order Asterales; family Asteraceae; genus Ambrosia; species Ambrosia x helenae. Next base: position 6,218,047 of record CM061230.1, on the reverse strand, counting down.
AACTAGCTAATTATGTGTATATTGGATTTTGCAGCTATGTGATATATTAACACTGTTTTTGCATCATTAAGATAAACACACTTTCTTCATAAGAATTCTTATGGTTTTCATAGCAACTTAATATCAACTTTAGTTGTATTATAAAAAAGTGGATGTTGGAAATGTAGCAAATCAGATCTTAATACATAACATATGTAATGTAAAGACATGTTTGGACTTGAAGTTCTACATATTATCGGCTTATCTTTTGCAGAGTTGCATATTGGTATGGGGCAAGAGTGATGGGGGTATGAAGTGACATATAGAGCTGGGTTTGTGCCTATATATGGCTGCAAAAAGTTGCACTGTCACCATGGAAAAATCAATAAAGCTTGCAATCACCACCGATGAGCAAGTGATTAGTGGGTGACTCAGATGTGATGAATGGAGTTTGCTTGCTCTATTCCCATGACATCTTGATAATAACTTTTGATAGTTGTATATCATTTTTCATAGAAAAATGTTGTGTTACGTGGAGGGTAGCAAAGCAAAGAAATATTAGTATGTATATGATTTTGTATAATTATTTTGAGCTATCAATACATTTTTGCATAAGTTTAATTGATGTACTACCCGTCCAACAGATGGTATAAAACTAGTATTTAATTATTTACACAAGTCTATAGACCCTAACAATAGCTTCCACAATAGAACTGAAGTGCAAGAAACAAAGAATGGTTCACTATTTTTCAAAAAAACCAATAAGTCCATAAGTTGTTTGGCTAAGCTAGAAGTGATTTCTCTTTTGGCTTTTTGATATAACTTAAAAAGCTTTTTTGGAGGACTAAGAAATACTGGCTTTTTGTTTTGGCTTTTGCCTTTTGAAATATAAATTATAGATCTACCCACTCACCCTTTGCATTCATGAAGATTCATTTGCACTTTTTGGTCACTATACGTAAAACTTAAACCAAACACCTTAAAAAAAAGCTTATTGACTTATTGGCTTTCCGGATCACAATATCTAATTCAAACGTTTAACTCCCATCTCCAATAAAGCTTGTAAAGGAGTGAAATGTAAAGATGGAATCTTGTGATGAAAGTGATGGGTTCTTGAGATTTAACTAATCTTGTTCATACATATATATATATATATATATATATATATATGTATATATATATATACAAACTAATAGAAACATAACTATTTCGTGAACACTTGAAGTCAATACCGCAATGTCTATAAAGAAGAACACGTAATTTGTAGATCTGGCTATGTTTTTCATTTTCCACATAGAAAAACTGGGAACGTCAATACCACAATTTCTAACAAGAACACGTAATTTGTATACCTAGCTATGTTTTTCATTTTCCACAAATATAGACTAGGAAGTCAAAACCCGCAATTTCAATCAAGAAGAACAAGTAATTTGTAGACCCAGCTCAGTTTTCATTTTCCTCGCTGGAAGACTTGAAAGTCAATAACTCAATTTCTATGAAGAAGAACACATAATTTGTAGACCATGCTCTGTTTTTCAATTCCTTGTAGAAAGACTTGGAAGTCAATACCTTAATTTCTATAAAAAACAACACGTAATTTGTAGACCCTGCTCTATTTTTTCATATTCCTCATAGGAAGACTTTGAAGTCAATACCTCAATTTCTAACAAGAAGAACACGTAATTTGAAGACTCTGCTCTGTTTTTCATTTTCCTCATAGAAAGACATAGAAGTCAATACCTCAATTTCTATCAAGAAGAACACGTAATTTGTAGACCCTGCTCTGCTTTTCTCATTTTCCTCATAGAAAGACTTTAAATTCAATACCCCAATTTCTATATATAAAAAAAGAGTAAGTAATTTGTAGACTCTGCTCTTTTGTTATTTTCCTCATAGAAAACTTGAAAGTCAATACCATATTTTTCTATCAAGAAGAATACGTAATTTGTAGACTCTGCTCTGTTTTTCATTTTCCTCATAGAAAGACTTCGAAGTCAATACCTCAATTTCAAACAAGAAGAACAAGTAATTTTAAGAATCTGCTCTATTTTCATTTTCCTCATAGAAAGACATGGAAGTCAATGCCACACTTTTTTTTTTATCAAAAAGAACAAGTGATTTGTTGACCTGCTCTGTTTTTCATTTTCCTCATAGAAAAACTTGGAACTCAATACCTCAATTTCTTTCAAGCAGAACACACAATTTGTACCTCAATTTCTACTAAGAAGAACACGTAATTTGTAGATCTTGCTCTGGTTTTCATTTTCCTCATTGAAAGACTTGGAAGTCAATACCTTAGTTTCTATCAAGAAGAACACGTAATTTGTAGAACCTGCTATGTTTTTCATTTTCCTCACAAAAAGATTAGGAAGTCAATACCTCATTTACTAAAAAGAAGAACACGTAATTTGTAGACCCTCTCTGTTATTCATTTTCTTTATAAAAATACTTGAAAGTCAAAACCTCAATTTCTTTAAAGAAGAACATGTAGTTTGTAAACCCTGCTCTCTTTTTTTCATTTTCCTCATAGAAAGACTTGGAAGTCAATACCTCAATTTCTATTAAGAAGAACATGTAAATCGTAGAGACCACTCTGTTTTTAATTTTCTTCATAGAAAGACTTGGAAGTCGATATCTATATTTCAATCAAGAAGAACACGTAATTAATAGACTTTGCTTTGTTTTTCATTTTCCTTACAAAAAGACTTTAATACTTCAATTTCTACCAAGAAGAACACAGAATTTGTAGACCCGATTCTGTTTTTCATTTTCCTCATAGAAAGAATTGGAAGTCAATACCTCAATTTCTATCAAGAAAAACACATAATTTGTAGATCATGCTTTGTTTTTCATTTTCCTCATAGATAGACTTGGAAGTCAATACCTCAATTTCTATCAAGAAGAACATGTAATTTGTAGACCAAACTTTGTTTTTAATTTTCCTCCTAGAAACTTGGAAGTTAATACTTCAATTTCATTCAAGAAGAACACGTAATTTGTAGACCCTACTTTGCTGGACTGTGATTATTATATATTAAATATCATATACTTCTGATTATAAACTAGTGGCTTTTTGTCCTATAGCTTTGTTACTACCATCGCATATGTGTTAAAAAGAACTTACTCGCATCTCAATAATCACCAAAAAACAATGTGACTGGTGGATACAAGTTTGAGTTTTAATGTTGGATAAACTAGCTAATTATGTGTATATTGGATTTTGCAGCTATGTGATATATTAACACTGTTTTTGCATCATTAAGATAAACACACTTTCTTCATAAGAATTCTTATGGTTTTCATAGCAACTTAATATCAACTTTAGTTGTATTATAAAAAAGTGGATGTTGGAAATGTAGCAAATCAGATGTTAATACATAACATATGTAATGTAAAGACATGTTTGGACTTGAAGTTCTACATATTATCGGCTTATCTTTTGCAGAGTTGCATATTGGTATGGGGCAATGTTAGGACAAAGAGGATTGGTGAAACCACTTTTGTAAACCTTAGTCTAATTCACTTCTGTCATTTTGGCTAAATATAGAAGTACTGAAGAGAAGACAAGAAACTGCTGATTAGAAGATATGAGAAGTGCTGAAGAAGAAACTTCATCAGAAGTTTTGAAGTCCAAACCAGACACGTTCACTTCAGAAGTACTGAAGACAAAACTACTCATCAGTAGTTTGTCCTTCATCAGCACTTAGCATCAGATATTTTCCACCGCCCTTTTGCATCAGTAGTTTATTGTTTATTATTACTTTTAGCTGTATTTGTTTGTTTCAATGTTGCAACTTGTGCAACTTGTTTCTGTTGTTTCTGTACTTGCTCTTTGGGCAAGATACATGCATGTAAACGTCTATAAATAGGAGGCTTCAACCTTCTATTTTAGACATTGATTTTTAATAGAAAAATCCTTCAAAACACTATCACTGTTCTATTCCATTTCTGTATTTATTGTGAATCTGTCTAAGTATCTAATTCTCATTTACTGCTTAGATTCATAATAAATACTTGTCATTTATTAGTTTCAAACATCAAGGGGGAGTAATAACTCTGCCTTAGTATAAAAAGTGTTGCTTTAACTTATACATTCCGCTGTGCTTATAATCTGATCTACAAGGACTTGCTAAACACTTAAGTGTCAAGATAGCAAGTTCTTACTTAGCAAAAAGAGCAAACTGATCCAACAATTGGTATCAGAGCATTGGTTTATCTGATCACATATCAATCTAACAAATTGAGAATCAGACACAAAGCTCTTATTGATATTCAATAAAAAGATCAAAAGTTCACTTTTTATCAATATCCATCACTTAAAAGAGTCATCTGACAAATCTATACTCTTTAAAATGGATCCACATAATACTGGTTCTGCCACTAAACCCGCCATGCTTGTGAGAAATGAGTACAACATATGGCAAAAGAGAATGGCACATACCTTGTCACAAACCAACACAGGTTGTTGGAGATCTGTGATATATGGTCCTCACAAACCAGTAAATGTTAATCTTGAAACTAATGTTAAGGTCCCTAAGGACCCTAAAGAATATACGGATGATGATTTCCTAAAACTTGAGCTAGATGCAAAAGCATTCTCTATGTTGGCAATGGCTCTCCCAAATGAGATATACTCTGGCCTTTTACATTGTGAAAGTGCCAAAGAACTTTGGGACTGTCTTAAAGAACAGTTTGGAGGAACTGAAGAGGTGATTGCCAACACCAGAGAGATTTTAGCTCAACAATATGAAACATTTGCTTATATTAATGGGGAAACTTTGACTCAACAATTTGAAAGATTCTCCTCATTAATATCTGAGCTAAAGTTAAATGGTCAGACCTATACAACAGTGTCTATGCTACATAGATTTTTAAGGTCTTTACCTGACAAATGGGAAACATACTCCATTGTTTTAAGATCCTCACCAGATTTTAGCTCCCTCACTCTTACAAAACTCCATGGGAGATTACTTACTTTTGAGAGAGAAATTGATCAAAAGAAGAAATTACAATCATCTGGTAAAACTGCTGATGACTACCTACCAGGTAGTACAGCACTTTTGGGACAAGATTCACCAACTTGTTCCTATGGATCTTATGACAATATTGACATAACCACTGGGATCTCATCAGAAAGATCTTTCCCAGGTTATGACAATAATGACCAAAGTCAAACTGCTGATAATCTATGTTTTATCATGGATGATTTGAAAAACTTTAGCAGTGATGACTTGGAAGAAATGGACATATTACACCAACTGGCCATGCTAAGCATTAAAACTAACAAGTTTTATAAAAGGTCAGGAAGGAAATTTCCAGGATTGACCAGTAATACAAAAATTGGTTTTGACAAATCTAAACTGAGATGTCACAAGTGTCAGAAGTTGGGACACTTTGCTAGAGAGTGTAGAAGCTCTAGCTTTAACCAATCACAATCTGGAAATAACTATAACCCCAATTATAATAGGAATAATGGAACTCAAGGGAGTGCTCATTTTGTACAGGCACAAGCTCCTCAACAACAATACATGCCACAAGTACAATATGTTCAAGTGCCTGCTCAACAGATGCAGAGCCAACAATCAATCCCTCCCTTTCCAGCTGCTCAACTTCCTCCACAGCCTCAACAACCCTCTCAACAAAGTCTTTTTACCTCAGGGTATGTTGACTGGAGCAGTCTCCCTTTTGACACCACAGAGTGCAATCCTGATGCAGACAACAAAGTGTTTGACATCAACTGGGGAGAACCAGACAATGGCAGAAAGAACTTTGCCTTAATGGCATTTGAAGGCTGTACTTCAAAATCTGCATTGTCACAGGTATCAAAAGAATCTTTGACAAAACTTTGCTCAAATTCTTGCAAAGAAACTTTTGCTCTCATAAGAGAGACAAATCTGCACTTACAAGGTAAAGCCAATGATTTAGAAAGAAAATACACACATATAAAATGTGATTTAGAAAGAAAACTGTGTGCTAAAACAAAAGAAGTTTCTAAATTAACTGACTCTGCTATTGAAACCCAAGCACAAATCAAAATCATGCTAAATGACCTGGGAGATGTCAGACAAGAGCTTGCTGACACCAGGATCACTTGTGAAAAATGGGTGGAATCTTGTAAGGGGTATCAATTATTGCTAAACAAACAAAGTGCTTCAAATGTTAAGTTTGGCATAGGATACCATCATGTTGAAACACCAACAGATTTTTCTCCCAAAACTACTGAAGATGGGAGAAGAATTGTTTCAAATGAAACTTCTGAAGGGAAAGAATGCACATCTTTCCATGAAAACTTTCTAAACAGAAATCCTGGCATTTTTAAAGAAAGTACTTCAGAAGTATTTACAAAATCTGACAACAAGCCATCAGTAGTTTCATCTACATCAGGAGTTGAGACCCTGAAAACTACTGATGAGCAAAATCTCTTCACAAATGTCAGAAATTTGCCTTTAGATCAAAAACAAAAGGCAAAAGAATGTGAAATTTGTGGCCTGTTCAACCACAAAACTGAATTTTGTAGATACAGAAAAGGAATTCAGTTCAATCAAAAATTTAAACAACAGGTTGTGGGAAATCAAATCAGAAATGATTATGAAAGAATCTTTAAACCCAAGAAACAACAACCTGAAAACACCTTTTCTCAGAAAAAGATAAAATCTCAACCAAAATCTTTTTCTCAAAATTCCTTGTCAGTAGTTAGACCAGAATCATCAGCAGTTTCACAAACTGCTGAGATTCAAAATCTAATGAACATGGTAGAACTACTGATGACCAAGGTTGATGGTGGTCCTCAAAAGGATACCACCATGGTTCTTAATGAAAAATCCAGTGCCAAAAAGACATGGATTTCTCAACCTGGTCAAGAACAAACTGTAACTGTTCTCAAGAGCAAACCCAAAGCCAAACAGGCTTGGGTTCCTAAATCTAACTAATTTGCTTTTATGTGCAGAGAGTTTCCAGGGGCTTAAACAGCATATGGTATGTTGATAGTGGAGGCTCTATGCACATGACTGGATGCAGATACCTGATAAACAACTTTATCAGCAGTTTAAGTCAAAAGGGCAAATCTGACTTTTCCCATCATCAGAGGTTTGACCTAAAACCTCTGATAAAAGGATTTTTAACCAAAGGCGGTTTAAAAACTTCTAATAAAGAAGATTCAAGCGGTTAAAACTTCTAATAAATACCTTTTCTACACACTTATCCTTTCAAACTCAAAATATCCCTCCTTCTCTCTCAATAACCTATACCTGCAAATCCACTGTTCGATCAAAACCCAAACCACATGGCTCTAGTTCTAAAACAGGGACACAATCAAAGGGCCTTCCTTGAAAAACAAGAAGGCTGGTCCCAATACGATGAGATCATTGATCTTGTCGTAAAATCCCAATATTTTACTACTCTCACAATAAACCCACCAATTCACACTGAAACTCTGAATGAGTTCTGGGCAAATGCTGAGACAGTTACAATGGATGATGAGGTCATTTCCCTCAACTCAAGAATAAAAGGGAAACAACTGACCATCACACCAGCCACACTGGCAACAAGACTGGGTCTGGATGATGTAACTGCCCCTGACCATGTTGCTAATACTGATATTCATTTAACCATGACTGAGTGTGGTTATCAAGGTACTCTCTCCCATGCTACAATCTTTAAAAAATATTTTGAACCAAAATACAAGCTTTTGTTTCATTATATTATTATGTGTTTGAGTCCAAAAACAGGGTCTTATGACCAGATGCCCTCCACTTTTCAACCAATATTTCATTCCATTGTGAATGAAACTAAATTCAGGGCATCAAAACTATTTTTCAATGAGTTGGTGTTACATCACAATAATATCAGGAAAAAGTTTTTGTTATACCCAAGGTTCATTATGCAATGCATAATAGGGGAACTGGGTAATGAGGTGCTTGTGGGAAAAATTTCAACTTTAAATCCTTTAACATCACAAGCATACTCAAGGCATAACAAACCGGCTACCTGGCCAGAAGATGATCAGGGAGAACAACAACAAGTCCCCCTGAAGCCCACATCTTCCAAACTCACCCCACCAAAAGCCAAAAAGCCCAAGCCAACAAAAACTGCACCCCACCAACCCAAAAGAAAAGCTGTTCAGGAGGTTGAGATGCCTGAACATGCTCATGAGCATTCTGCTCTTCAAATAGGTGAGACTGAAACACCCTCTCAGTCTCATCCATCTCAAACCCCACCAAGAGCACCCATAACCATTTTATTCAAAAGAAAAAGACTTAGAAAAACATATGAAACACACTCTTCTTTTGAAACTGCTGAACAACAACTTTCACCACCTATTGCCCAAACTACTGAACCAACCCCACAAATTTCTGAACAAGAGGCAATAGAAATTGCCAAACTTCTCTCTGGGCTAAAAGAGAAGGTCCCATCTGATCATGTCAGTCCCCTACAACCACAACAAACAGGGGACATAACTACTACATCAGACATGGATGTGGACATCACTAGCCCTATCCCAAGAGATGAGGGTGGACCAGAGTCTTTAAGCCCAATTTTAGAGACTCTTGGGGCATCTGAGGCTGCTACTACTCAATTACCACCCAGTGGTGGATCTGAGGATGAAAGTAACATAGCTAAGACCTCAGATGTGGCAACTACTGATGAAGGCTTAATGCCTGAAGTAGGAAATCCTCAGTACCAAGAACAAGAGGTTCATGAGAGAACTGAGTTGGGCTCAGCTCATGATTTAACTGAGACAGTCCTCATTGAGGGCAACATCAGGGATTCAGATGATTCCATTAATTTGGATGATGTTTCACACAATCAAACTACTGAATTGACGGCACTTTCTGAAGGTCCTGTTTCAGGGGTATCCAGGCTCAAGAAGCCAGTCACCTCTGCACAGGTTAAAGCCCACTCAATCCCTAAAACCCCTAGAGTGGCATCCTCTGTACAACATGAGGATCTCCCCAAAACACCCCCTTCACAACAATTGCCTACCCAATTCCTTGGGCAAACAAGCATAGACCTGAACCAGCTATGCAGCCCAGAGGGTCCCCTGTACCACATGATGAATACACTCATCAGAAATCACTTCCAAACATATACAGCTGACTTGGAGCTGTCCATCAAGAATCAATTTGGAGTGATCAAGACCAAGATGAATGATCTGTCCAACAAAATAGACTTCAACAGCAAACAGATTGCTCATCTTCAAGGACAATTCTCCCAACCCTCTGCTTCAAGGGTTAAATTTGATGAATCCAAAAAGGGGGAGAAGATCAGGGAACCTAAGGAGTCATTCCAAGCCAGGATAAAGGCAAGAGTGACCATCCTTGCAAGAGATCAAAAAGATCAGGCCAGGAAAGAAAAATTGGCCAAACAGTTTGGTGTCTCAATAGAAGAAATTGAAGTAGCAGAGAAAGAAGATGAGACCCAAACATCTGAAGAATCCCTAAGGCACAATGAAGAAACTTCTGATGACCAAACTTCTGATGAAGAATCAGAAAGTACTGATGACAATCCTTCAGTAGTTGACAAACCATCAGCAGTTGTCAACACATCAGAGGTTAACACTTCCAAACCTCAAACAACTGAACCTTCCAGAACCACTGCTCCCATTCAACCAACATCTGATCCCATCAGGCCTACAACTGTTACAACAATGACTATATTAAACCCTTCTCCTATCTCTCAATCAGCTGAACTATTAGAGAAGAGCTTAATTGCAGCCAACAAGAAGGCCAGAGAAGAACAGATCTGGAAATCTCTGGAAGAAAGGGATGATTTGGATTTAAGCCATGAAGAAAAACTTCAGGCTTATGTAGCTGAACTACAAAGGCAGGCTAGCCTTGATGAGATTGCTGAACAAGATAAAAGACAACAACTGGTGTCTTACATTACCAAGAACAGCAAGACTAAAGCCTTTACACTCAAAGGACTCTCTATGCAAGAGCTGACAAGAAGAGCACAACTGCTTGCAGACAAAGTGGCCACAAGCAAAGAAGGAAAGGCCAAGAGAGCCTAGATAATAGAAGAGTTAGTAGCAGAAGGATATGGTTCAAAAGCCTCAGTATCCAGATGGAAAGAAGAAAGACTGATGGATACTTACAGAAAATACTTGGCTGCCAAGGCTGCAAATCCAAAGAAGTTTCAAACTGCTGATCCTTCAAGATCAGTAGTTAGAACTTCTGGTGTATCTAGAAGAACTGCTACTCAGAAGAAGAAGGCAGAGGACAATGTCAAAACTGACTTCAAAATGGTACTACTTGAAGGAAGTTCAATAGTCCATTCAGATTTTGACATTGAGGAGAAACCTCTGTTAACACAATTCAGGGATCCTTCCACTTTTGCTTATCAAATACAAAAGACCATCAAAGAAAAGCTGCATACCAGAGTAGTGACTGAACACCATCTCCCAACTGTTCAGATGCCTGATATGCAACAACAACAAGGAAGAGAATCCCACCTGAGGCTATCTGAAACTGAAAACAACCAGCACTCAGGACCATCAACCCAAGGGACAAGTCTGGTTCCCTATTCTTCTGACTTTAACAAGTCAAAGATCCCTATCATCAGATGGTCACTTACTGATAACAACTCAGTATTGTTGACAAGAAGAGACCTCTCAAGCAGGGCTTACAAGAAGATCAGTGATCTGAAGAAACTGTCAACACAAGACCTGCTCACAATTCAACATCTAGAACCACAGAGAGGATCTCTATCTGATGGTCAGTTAAACCAGCTCAAGAACACCATGTACAAAGAGATATGGAAGATTGTTCAAGACAGAAGAAAAACATAAGGAATTAGTAAGGTTTTGGCTTCATCAATCCAGGGGAAGATTGTTAGGACAAAGAGGATTGGTGAAACCACTTTTGTAAACCTTAGTCTAATTCACTTCTGTCATTTTGGCTAAATATAGAAGTACTGAAGAGAAGACAAGAAACTGCTGATTAGAAGATATGAGAAGTGCTGAAGAAGAAACTTCATCAGAAGTTCTGAAGTCCAAACCAGACAAGTTCACTTCAGAAGTACTGAAGACAAAACTACTCATCAGTAGTTTGTCCTTCATCAGCACTTAGCATCAGATATTTTCCACCGCCCTTTTGCATCAGTAGTTTATTGTTTATTATTACTTTTAGCTGTATTTGTTTGTTTCAATGTTGCAACTTGTGCAACTTGTTTCTGTTGTTTCTGTACTTGCTTTTTGGGCAAGATACATGCATGTAAACGTCTATAAATAGGAGGCTTCAACCTTCTATTTTAGACATTGATTTTTAATAGAAAAATCCTTCAAAACACTATCACTGTTCTATTCCATTTCTGTATTTATTGTGAATCTGTCTAAGTATCTAATTCTCATTTACTGCTTAGATTCATAATAAATACTTGTCATTTATTAGTTTCAAACATCAAGGGGGAGTAATAACTCTGCCTTAGTATAAAAAGTGTTGCTTTAACTTATACATTCCGCTGTGCTTATAATCTGATCTACAAGGACTTGCTAAACACTTAAGTGTCAAGATAGCAAGTTCTTACTTAGCAAAAAGAGCAAACTGATCCAACAGGCAAGAGTGATGGGGGTATGAAGTGACATATAGAGCTGGGTTTGTGCCTATGGCTGCAAAAAGTTGCACTGTCACCATGGAAAAATCAATAAAGCTTGCAATCACCACCGATGAGCAAGTGATTAGTGGGTGACTCAGATGTGATGAATGGAGTTTGCTTTCTCTATTCCCATGACATCTTGATAATAACTTTTGATAGTTGTATATCATTTTTCATAGAAAAATGTTGTGTTACGTGGAGGGTAGCAAAGCAAAGAAATATTAGTATGTATATGATTTTGTATAATTCTTTTGAGCTATCAATACATTTTTGCATAAGTTTAATTGATGTACTACCCGTCCAACGGATGGTATAAAACTAGTATTTAATTATTTACACAAGTCTATAGACCCTAACAATAGCTTCCACAATAGAACTGAAGTGCAAGAAACAAAGAATGGTTCACTATTTTTCAAAAAAACCAATAAGTCCATAAGTTGTTTGGCTAAGCTAGAAGTGATTTCTCTTTTGGCTTTTTGATATAACTTAAAAAGCTTTTTTGGAGGACTAAGAAATACTGGCTTTTTGTTTTGGCTTTTGCCTTTTGAAATATAAATTATAGATCTACCCACTCACCCTTTGCATTCATGAAGATTCATTTGCACTTTTTGGTCACTATACGTAAAACTTAAACCAAACACCTTAAAAAAAAGCTTATCGACTTATTGGCTTTCCGGATCACAATATCTAATTCAAACGTTTAACTCCCATCTCCAATAAAGCTTGTAAAGGAGTGAAATGTAAAGATGGAATCTTGTGATGAAAGTGATGGGTTCTTGAGATTTAACTAATCTTGTTCATACATATATATATATATATGTATATATATATATATACAAACTAATAGAAACATAACTATTTCGTGAACACTTGAAGTCAATACCGCAATGTCTATAAAGAAGAACACGTAATTTGTAGATCTGGCTATGTTTTTCATTTTCCACATAGAAAAACTGGGAACGTCAATACCACAATTTCTAACAAGAACACGTAATTTGTATACCTAGCTATGTTTTTCATTTTCCACAAATATAGACTAGGAAGTCAAAACCCGCAATTTCAATCAAGAAGAACAAGTAATTTGTAGACCCAGCTCAGTTTTCATTTTCCTCGCTGGAAGACTTGAAAGTCAATAACTCAATTTCTATGAAGAAGAACACATAATTTGTAGACCATGCTCTGTTTTTCAATTCCTTGTAGAAAGACTTGGAAGTCAATACCTTAATTTCTATAAAAAACAACACGTAATTTGTAGACCCTGCTCTATTTTTTCATATTCCTCATAGGAAGACTTTGAAGTCAATACCTCAATTTCTAACAAGAAGAACACGTAATTTGAAGACTCTGCTCTGTTTTTCATTTTCCTCATTGAAAGACATAGAAGTCAATACCTCAATTTCTATCAAGAAGAACACGTAATTTGTAGACCCTGCTCTGCTTTTCTGCTTTTCCTCATAGAAAGACTTTAAATTCAATACCCCAATTTCTATATATAAAAAAAAGAGTAAGTAATTTTTAGACTCTGCTATTTTGTTATTTTCCTCATAGAAAGACTTGGAAGTCAATACCACATTTTTCTATCAAGAAGAATACGTAACTTGTAGACTCAGCTCTGTTTTTCATTTTCCTTATAGAAAGACTTCGAAGTCAATACCTCAATTTCAAACAAGAAGAACAAGTAATTTTAAGAATCTGCTCTATTTTCATTTTCCTCATAGAAAGACATGGAAGTCAATGCCACACTTTTTTTATCAAAAAGAACAAGTGATTTGTTGACCTGCTCTGTTTTTCATTTTCCTCATAGAAAAACTTGGAACTCAATACCTCAATTTCTTTCAAGCAGAACACACAATTTGTACCTCAATTTCTACTAAGAAGAACACGTAATTTGTAGATCCTACTCTGGTTTTCATTTTCTTCATTGAACGACTTGGAAGTCAATACCTTAGTTTCTATCAAGAAGAACACGTACTTTGTAGAACCTGCTATGTTTTTCATTTTCCTCACAAAAAGATTAGGAAGTCAATACCTCATTTACTAAAAAGAAGAACACGTAATTTGTAGACCCTCTTTGTTATTCATTTTCTTTACAAAAATACTTGAAAGTCAAAACCTCAATTTCTTTAAAGAAGAACACGTAGTTTGTAAACCCTGCTCTCTGTTTTTCATTTTCCTCATAGAAAGACTTGGAAGTCAATACCTCAATTTCTATTAAGAAGAACATGTAAATCGTAGAGACCACTCTGTTTTTAATTTTCTCCATAGAAAGACTTGGAAGTCGATACCTATATTTCAATCAAGAACACGTAATTAATAGACTTTGCTTTGTTTTTCATTTTCCTTACAAAAAGACTTTAATACTTCAATTTCTACCAAGAAGAACACAGATATTGTAGACCCGATTCTGTTTTTCATTTTCCTCATAGAAAGAATTGGAAGTCAATACCTCAATTTTTATCAAGAAAAACACATAATTTGTAGATCATGCTTTGTTTTTCATTTTCCTCATAGATAGACTTGGAAGTCAGTACCTCAATTTCTATCAAGAAGAACATGTAATTTGTAGACCAAACTTTGTTTTTAATTTTCCTCCTAGAAACATGGAAGTTAATACCTCAATTTCATTCAAGAAGAACACGTAATTTGTAGACCCTACTTTATTTTTAGTTTTGCTCATACAAAGACTTGGAAGTCAATAACTCAATTTCTATCTAGAAAAACACGTAATGTATAGAACCTGCTATGTTTTTCGTTTCCTCGTAGAAAGGCTTGGAAGTCAATACCTCAATTTCTATCAAGAAGAACATGTAATTTGTAGACCCTACTCGGTTTTTCATTTTCCTCATAGAAAGACTTTGAAGTCAATATCTCAATTTCTATCAAGAAGAACACGTAATTAGTAGACCATGCTTTGTTTTTCAATTGTCTCACAAAAAGACTTTGAAATCAATACCTCAATTTCTATCAAGAAGAATTCATAATTTGTAGACCCTACTTTGTTTTCAATTTTCCTCATAGAAACACTTGCAAGTCAATACCAAAATTTCTATCAAGAAGAACACGTAATTTGTAGACCGTGCTCTGTTTTTTATTTTCCTCATTGAAAGACATGGAAGTCAATACCTCAATTTATATCAAGAAGAACACGCAATTTGTAGACCCTGCTCTGCTTTTGATTTTCCTCATACAAAGTCTTGGAAGTCAATACCTCAATTTATATCGATAAGGACACGTAATTTGTAGACCCTACTCTGCTTTTAATTTTCCTCATAGGAAGACTTGGAAGTAGATAGCTATGTTTCTATCAGGAAGAACATGTAATTTGTAGACCCTGCTGTTTTTTCATTTTCCACATAGAAAGACTTGGAAGTCAATACCGCAATTTCTATCAAGAAGATCACGTAGTTTGTAGACCCTGCTATGTTTTCCATTTTCCACATAGAAAGACTAGAAAGTCAATAGCGCAATTTTTATCCAGAAGAACTCGTAATTTGTAGACTCTACCGTGTTTTCCATTTTCCTCATAAAAAGACTTAGGAGTCAATACCTCAATTTCTATCTAGAAGAAACGTAATTCGTAGACGCTGCTCTGTTTTTCATTTTCCTCGTTGAAAGACAATACCTCAATTTCTATCAAGAAGAACACGTAATTTGTAGACCCTACTCTGTTTTTCGTTTTCTTTATAGAAACACTCGGAAGTCAATACCTCAACTTCTATCAAGAAGAACACATAATTTGTATACCTTACTTCATTTATCATTTTCCTCATAGAAAGGCTTGGAAGTCAATACCTCAGTTTACATCAATAACAACACGCAATTTGTAGACCCTGCTTTGCTTTTCATTTTCTTCATAGAAAGAATTTGAAATCAACATCTCTTGGATATTTCCATTAATAAAAAAATATGAATCGATACAAGCACTAGTGTATTTTGAAAATTGTATTCATAGTTTAAAACGTATTGTGAAATAATCTGGTGCTGGAAGGCCCTCAATTATACTTTTTCTCCCTAATTTGGTCTTGGGCCGGCCCATTCTTAGTCGGGTTTTGATCAGCCTGTTTTTAACAATTTAAAGGCTTAAATTGGTTCGATTGTGAATTGGGACTTTATGTGATATAGTTATTTTTTTTTTTGTCAGTTGGTTGCCATTTACTGAGTTTCGGTCATTAAAGTGAACGGAGTGGGGTGGGTTGCCAACCCAAACCCCAAACATCATCCCCATTGTTGGGTTTGTTAGACATGGTCCAAGAAAAATATAAGAATCCTATCTAATGAAATAAACTCCATTGATTTCCCTTTATTCAACCGTACAACTCAACTTAAGCTAGTAAAAAAGTGAAATGTAAAGATGAATTCTTATGATGAACTAATGGGTTGTTGAGATTAACAAATCTGGTTTATTAATAATTAACAGAAAGTTATTATAATGAAGACTTAGAAATTTCAATCCACAAACTCGTGTTTTTTGGGTCCTCCTCTCTTTTTCTTTTTCCTCACACAAAGACTTTGAAGTCAATAAAAGAAACCTAAAGGAACTTCTCTTCCAAAACCAACACACATCGATTGTGACATTATACCAATGGATATTTCCATTATAACAAAATACGAATTAAAATTTTATGGATACTTCAAAATGTATTAGTACGATCAAAATTTTATTTCATACATATATATAAATTAAGCCCACATTTTATATTCATTGTAAGCGTTCTGTAAAGACCTTTTACGTTTTCCCTAAGATTTATGAAAATAAAGTTTGAAACTATTTACAAAATTGATTTAGATGTTTAAATTGTGAATAAAGGTAAATATTGAGATCTATATTATAACATAATGTTAAATTGCTAAAAGTAACTTAAAATATCAAAAATTAAAGTATAACATCACTCGTTATTGGTGGTAATCATGTTTTTTTAAAAAGAATGGATTTGTTTGGGCAAAAATAAATTGTACATGGGTCAATATGGTTCACATCAAATTAGTCAACGGGTCAATTTCGGTCCATTTAGATCTACTCAAATTAGTTAACGGATCCAAATGGTGAAATGGGAAGTTATTATAATTTTTTCTTTATTTAAAAAGAGTCCACACGATTTAGCACACACATAACCGTTGTTTGTCTCCATCACCTACTCCATGTCACCAACACCATCGCCGCCACCACCGCAACTACCACCACTCTACCACCGTCATCACCATTATAGCCCGTCACCACCACCCATTGGTGAAACCATTTTGACCACAAATTAACCAAATTGTTAAATTCTCATAAACTGTTCCGAACCGAACATGATTTTACCCATTACCTAAATTTTGACCCCAAATTAACCCGCTCCTTTTGACAGGCCTATCAGTGTTCAGATAACTAATTCATTATTAATGAATATTTGAATTTATACAAGTTGATAACATTGAATTCATATACATGGCAAACATATGTGGACTGTGGTCATAAGTCTTGACATCACTTGTAAGTCAACTCCCCAACTGCACGCACAAGAAAAATGCGTTATTATATTTGATACCATTAATTTGTTGTAAATGTCTAAAATGAACAAATAAGGTGTTGGATGTCACTTTGAACAACCGGTTCGGCTCGAAATTAAGATGACCCGTTTGAACCTTATCCAACTTGGCCTTCCCATTTTGCTACCCCTAGTTCTAAGCTATGACTAAAAACGTCGGATATGTTTTTTTTTTTAATTTATAAAAACTCTAAGCTAGACATTCGTAGCAAAACTAAATAGGCCCATTTCATGTGAGAGAGGAACTTGTAATATACTTGACACAAAAAAAAAAAAAAAAAAAAAAAAAAAAACGTACTTTTGGGTCTGTATCCTTAGTAGTATTCAACATTTTTCAACTACATGCAATTTTAGCATTTCAATTGCCATGAACACGTATATTCCTAACTTGATGAATCCGAGTCATAATGAGAATTCAGATCAAGAAGGGTCGTCTTTCAGGATTGGTCGTTGTGTGGTCATATGTGCAAGAAGGGATTACGGAAATAAGCGGATATGGGTTAGCAGACCTGATCATGAAAATGCTTGGGCTGATGTTTATTTCCTGATATCTGCAAAATACATAATACTCAATTAATAAGATAAGGGATATGGACACTTAAACAAAGTCGACAGTTGGGAAATGATTGTAGCTCATTGTCAACTGTTAACCATTTGTGGCCGAATTGTGCGTTTTTTTCCCATCACAAGCAACAAAGAACGGTTTGATCTTTACAAATCTTTCAGTTCAGCCATATTTAATCTTTGAGAAGGTCTAAAAAATACATCTTCCCAAATTGACTATATGGTTTTATATATATGGCAAAGTATGAGGTTGAAGGAGTTGTAATTTACTCAAGTTTGAACTAAACAAAAGAGTTGAATCCAAAAGAAGAGTATGTTTAAACTTACGCCTGCAAAATGATAGGGTCATGTAACTGGTCATACAGGGTTCAGTCAGAAACGGGTCAGTTTGGTTTGGGTCAAAGACAGTTCTTTTATCAAAATAGGTTCGGGTTAAAATAGGGAGTCGCATTAAAAAGGATTCACAATTCTGAATAGTAGATCATTATTGCTTTAACTAATTTCCTAAGCTAATGATTCTAATCGAACACCAAATTAGTAGAAGCATATATTGTCAAACAAAAGCATTGAAACCAAATTAACAGAAGCATATATTGTCTGTTCTGATTTTTTTTACAGTCGGTTGATTTCTTTCTGAAAACATTACTGTGAGTAAACATAGAAGACCCGCGATTCTGGTGAATGTATCAGTTAACTCACTCATGTCAATGTACTTAAATAGTGTCATAAAGAAACATTTAAACAACACAATTAAAATCAAACAAATACCATGAGATAAGTACATAACAAATATATATACACACATACCAACATCATATAACACATATATGCCTTAGAAATATAGAATCCTAAAAGCAATATCAAAATAAAAAACAAGCAATGATAATATGTATGTGAATTACTGGAACTCAAGTGGATCTATATGGCTTCTCTTCATCTCTTCATCTTGTTCACTCTTACCATGGCTGCAACGTGTATCTTGTCAATGGCGTCCGCAGCATACACAAAAAGATTTTGTCTCCATCGCTTCTTCAACACTAAAACTACAATAACACCCCAAAATCCTGTTGCAAAACCACATGTTATGTCCATATAAAACCATAACTTGTTGGGCTCATCAGTTGCTTCATGTTTGCTATCGGCTTCTATGGTTGCGTCTTCATGATTGGAACAATTCTTTGGCAACGGAGCTCCACACAGATCTTTGTTCCCTGCATATATTGATGGATCGATGAGGGTCTGTAACTGACTTCCTGTCGGAATTCGGCCCGACAAGTTGTTGTTTGACAAATTCAAATGGCTCAAAAAATTCAAAGCTGCAATGCTCGGAGGGATTGGACCATCCAACTTGTTTCCTGATAAATCGAGAGAAATTAATGCTGTCATGTTTCCAATGTGATCTGGAATGCCTCCGCTGAGATGATTATTGGACAAATTAAGACCCACCAACTCACAAAGTGCAGTTAACTCTACAGGTATGTCTCCAACAAATTTATTGCTTGAAAGGTCCATGTTAGTGACAAAAGTCCATGTATTCGTATATTCAAGAGACATGCCATTTATTACCTCAATCAACCCCTCATAGCTACTCCAAAAAAACCCATTAGAAGTAGGTTTTTCAACCATACCTTGCAATTCTCCTAGACAATGAGGAATTGTTCCTTTTAAATTATTGTGTGCAACATCCAAAACTTGAAGCTCTATATTTTTGCATAGAGACCGAGGAATTTCTCCAGTGAAGTTATTGTTGTGTAACCTGAAAACCATCAATGATTTCATTTTTTCTCCAATTGATTCCGGTATTTTTCCGCATAACGCATTATCACCCAAATCTAAGAACTGTAAATAACTTAAACTCCAAATTTTTGCAGGAAGCTTACCACTAAAGTTATTATCATTCAAGTTCAATGACACTAATGATGACATGTTCCCTATAAAACTTGGAATCGTGCCACTTAACCCATTTGAGTTTAATTTCATGAAATACAAATTATGGAGATTCTTAAAACATTTGGGAATTCTCCTGGTTAACCTATTTTTGGAAAGATCAAGATAAGCTAACCCTGTCCACTTGCACAAGGACTTTGGAATCGACTCATTGAAAAGGTTATTTTGTAGAAATAAGGCAGGAAATGGATATGAATTATTTCCAGATTCCCCACTTGGAAGGTTGGTTAATGGTCCGCTAAGGTTGTTGTGGGAGAGATCTATGTAAGAATTTATGGGCATCTTTCGCAACCACGTGGGCAGAGATCCTGAAATTGAAATTGTTGCATTAGACAAGTCTAATATTTGAAGTTTCCTCTGATTTTGAAGCCATTGTGGAAACCCATTTTCAATCTTGCAAGAACTGAGACCAATTCCTATCAATTGGAATGGAGGTAGCCACTCACGTGAAACATTGAATGTCAACTTACTGTTATAAGCTGCATACAAGTACTCCAACATTGAAAGGTTAGCAAAATGGGATTCATAAACTACTCCTTCCAAAGAATTATAAGAGACATCAAGAGAATGGAGCTTGGAGAGTTGCCCAATTGAAACCGGAATAGTCCCACTTAACTTATTGTCGCATAGAGACAAATCTGTTAAAGCAGCTAATCTTCCGATGGATTCTGGAATGGGACCAGTTAAGTGGTTAGCAGATAGATCTAACACTTGTAACAACTTTAAGCTGTTATGGGAGAGATCTAAATGTTGGATGTTTGAAAGGTTAGTAAGCTGTTATAGTGTCTCTTTCAGGTTACAATCTGACAAGTGGAGTTCTAATAAAGAAGGGCTCATGCTTAGCAACTTTAAAAAGCTGGATGAAAAGTTTAATGCAGCACCAACAGGATGTGAAAGATCCAGGAATTGTAAGGATGTCAAGTTTTGAAAAAAGTGAGGGATTTTGTCTGTGAAAATGTTCCAGCTAAGATCCAGTTGTTTGATGTTGGAAAGTGTAGTGCTAAAATTACGAAGCGGGCCACGATCGTCAATCAAAAGACCACAATCTGACAATTTTAACACTTTTAATGAAGGAGCCATGTAAAGCCACACATCAAAGATTTTTGCTCCAGTAAGATTCACATTACTTAAGTCAAGATAAGCAAGTGACGAAAGGCCGGAAATCCAGGTAATATCATGTGACATGAGATCATGGTAATAGTATGAACGAAGATCAAGAATCTTTAAATTAGAAAGATTTCCTATGTGATAAGGAATAATACCAGAAAAATATGAATTGGAGAGATTGAGGTAAGTGAGTTGTTTCAAGGATCCAATGAACTCAGGGATCCGATTGCCTCCAAAATTATTCTCACTCAAGTC
Source organism: Ambrosia x helenae (assembly GCA_030844895.1). Lineage (NCBI taxonomy): Eukaryota > Viridiplantae > Streptophyta > Magnoliopsida > Asterales > Asteraceae > Ambrosia > Ambrosia x helenae. Next base: position 6,197,075 of record CM061230.1, on the reverse strand, counting down.
TAAGTATTTTAGATGCCTTAGCTCTCTTAAAGAAGTGCTCAACTTTTTAATAACTAAGTATTCTCTATGAGAAGCAGCATAATCACCTCTAAGATAAAGACCTTCAACATTTCCAGTGACACCATCACACGTGATTCTTTCCCAACGGCAACAGTCATCGCCAACCCATGATGACAACATATCATATGATGGCGATATATCATGGCCAATGGTAACACTATGTTTGAACTCGAGAAGAGCTAGGCGTTCATGCTCAAAGCAAGCCACCGTGCTATTTCTATTTCGAGCACCCAAACAGGATATTGTGGTTGCAACCAAAATAATAGTTAAAATAATAAAATGGAGCCTCAAACCCCATTGATAACCCATTATATAATCTAACAAAGTGATTAAGCTAGAAAAAAAAAATATGAAATGTAAAGATGGATTATTATGATGAAGTGATGGGATTTGAGATTAACTAAACATTTTCATATATAGATCTAGAAATGATAGAAAAGCATAGCCATGGAAGACTTGGAAGTCAATACGCTAGATTATATCCACAAACTAGTAATCTTTGGGTCCTACTATGTTTTTCTATGTCTTCACGCAATAAACATTGAAGTCAACATCCCCTGAGTATTCATGAACATTAGTATTATTTATGCTTAACAAAGAAACACACTAACAATCAATATGAAAACAATATAGTCTTAAGCCAAAATATGAAAGAAAGAAAAAAAGAGACCCCTTGATGTGCAAAACAGAGTATGCATTGTCAATTGCAATTTTTTTATCGTTGTCAATCTTAAACATGGAAGAAGGATGTTTGATTTGGATGTGTGTTGGCGTATACAAAAATAAGAGTATTTTGAAGTCATTTCTAGGAGACTGTGTTGTGGTGCACGAGCGAGCAGGCGCGAGCGACCAAACGAGCCACGTGGCTCGCGAACACAACAACGGGTGACGCGAGGGAGGCTGCGAGCGAGTTGGCGTGAGTGTGCTCGCGTGGGTTACGTGGGAGGGAGAGGAGAGCAACGACTCTTTTGAGGGCTGCTAGCGTCGGAGGTCAAGGTGAGCCACAACATGGTCAGGTGAGCGAGCAGCTTCCTTTATCCGGTGTCACATCATGTTCAGTTGTCGCGATATGAGAAGATAGAGTTTGTGCTTAAGGTGAGCCACAACACATAATCTAAGATGAGGGGTATAGGCACTCCAATCCCCAATATTATGTTTGGTATTCTTTTTATATGGCTATTATGTGAGATGACAACCCCTAATTAAAATAGTAGGGTATCATTCTTTAGTAATGTCATTTTGATCGTGATTGGGAAACAATACTACTGAAAATGGTATTTTATTATGAAGTAATGTATTGCTCATAATATATGTCGGTAGATGGACGAGTTGTGGTTTGTAGTCGCTTAAGTGAGTTATAGGTTTTTCAGTAGAAATTTCAAGTCCAAGATCTTGTTGTCTAGCACAGGTTACTCGTATATGTCGGATTCCATCCTTAAATAAATTAACAATAGGTGGAGCGTATAAGTTACCTTCAAGCTCGATTATGTTTAAATGCGTGACACTATGGGTTGGTATACATCAAACAACTTTCAAGTTTCAACGGTTGTTGGAGCACGAGTGGCCTAATAGAAATGGTGAAAACCGAGAAACGCATTTTTAAAACAATAAATAAGCACGATTATTGACAAATATATTCACATAAATTTTTGTAAGTTCTTACAACACCCATCTAGCAATAATAATATGATGTGACTTGTGAGGGCCATACATACATAAAAGCCATATAGGGAACATCCACCCATCTTTCTCACAAAACCATTAGCATATGATGATGTTTTTGTGTAAACCATTAATAGGTGGGTATTAGCTATTATGTGTACAAACCATGGTTGAATAATGAATATTCTCAAATAATATTTCCCATAAATTAATGGTATTGGTATGGTGTGTAAATCATTTAAAATATTAACTAACAAATTATAGAAAAGTCTAGGTTTTGTACCTAGCATTCCACACAAAGATCACAAACAAATGTAATAAAAAAAAAGATATTGAACACTGGTTAAACAAGACTAGCTAATATGTTTGGCTAATTGGCTCATAAAAAACACCATTTTTTTAAAATTAATTCCATAATAATTTGAAGGGCCATTATTTTTTGTCTAGACTTCAAAAGTTTTTTAATAAAATGAATTTGACTTGCATCATGTGCAAAAGCGTGAGATAATTACTGTTTTGTAGTACTACTGTATATTAAAATTTACTTCAAAGGCTATACAATTACTGTACCACAACACAAATCTCAAGTAACATATTTCAACTTTTTTTTAATTATGTCGTATCCTACCAATATAGTTTATCATGTATGACTCATCTTCTTTCTTATCTACTCTTCACCTTCTTGTGTTTATAACTAGTGATGTTTAAGATGAAATCTTTTTTTTTTTGGGTCAAAAACAGAAAGAAAATACTTGCAGAAAGAAAACACTCGTCACCGCTCAAAGTGCCAGTTAGAAATTGGGCCCGGGCCGGGAGTCCTCCCCGCACCCCCTAGGGCCGGCCTTGATTAAGACTATAGGGAGTGGAAGAGGGGAAGCGCCATGTGGCACTTATGGGACCTATGTGGGGGGGGAAATTGTGGGGAGTACAAGGGGGAAGAGGGGGGGGGAAGTGACGTGTGGCATTTCTTTTTTTCTTTTTTTTTTATAAAAACTTTAATATATTAATAAACATAATAATAATAATAATTAAAACCGAAAATTTATTAAATTAATAAAATAATAAAAAATAATAATTAATATTAAAAAATAATATTTATTAAAAAAATAATAAAAAAATTATATTCAAAATTTGAAATTCAAACGGTTACTGTTCCAAAACCGTTTGAATTTCAAATCCCCCCCCCCCAACGTTTAAATTTCAAAGTTTGAATTTCAAACTTTTCCCCCAAACTGTCATATTTCTAACCCTATAAATACATCACCTATCCCAATTCTCAGTAACACATGTTCCTCCTCCTCCTCCTCAAAGCAATGAATAATATGGGTGGTGGTTTTGCACCAGGAGCTGTCGGACCGTCTAATCTCCGGCAGTACTCTTACCGGAGCCGGGGCCGGGGCCGGCCCAGGAGACTACCATTCTCCTCCCCTCCTCCTCCTCGACAACATTGGTTCTATCCTCCTCCTCCTACTGCACTACCAACCATCACTCCTCCTCCTGCTGCTGCACAACCAACCTTTCCTCCTCCTCCTGAAGCCGATGATGACTTCACGGATGAGGAATGGATCTGGGCCATGGATTATGCCATGGCTGTTAGAGAAGTGGACCGACTAATGTTGTCGGCCCCCATCCCCACCACCAGACTACCCCACCCCCACCACCATACTACCCCACCCCCCACCACCAGAGTACCCCCACCCCCCACCACCAGAGTACCCCCACCCCCACCAACGAGGGGAGCCAACTGAGGAGGACTTGGAAGCCCTCAGGGAAGCTGAGGAGGAGGAAATACTTTGGAGCCAACCTTCCCCTCCTCGTGAGTACTACTTGACCCTCGAGTATGCGAGATCCGATGGTCGCGATAGTTCTCGTTCCGTGTCCCCATGTACTACACAATCAAGGACTGGGACAACTACTCTCCATAGTGGAGAAAATTAAGATTAAATAAGTAATTTAGGAATTATCTAGTGTTTAAATAAGTAATTTAGTAATTAGGATTATGTAATGGTTGTTAAAGTAATTATGTAATGGTTATTTAACTAATTTAATTATGTAATGTCTTTTTAAATTTTTTTATTTATTTAATTTAATTAAACACAAAAACAAATAAAACATTAAACATTAAAACCTTAAACATTACAAATCAAACACTAACATAAAACATAATATTAAACAAAATCAAAACGCATCATAGACCAGGACAAAAGATCGGTGATGTTGAAGTCGTTGTCGTAGCGTTGACGATAAGCGTCGTGTGTCAGTTGAATTGCCATCTGTTCGCTAACGCCAGGGTGCGCCTGCATCGTCGCTTCATAGACAGTGTGCCATCTCGTACAGTTATTTTGTATTGCAGACCACTTACTGGCGATCTAATCGATAGTACGGTTGTTCGTTTCGGTAATTCGGTTGAACTCCTCCAATACATTGCGCCAAAAATGCTCTCTATTGTTTGGCGGATTCTCCTTAGTGTTGATCCACGCCCTCACCAACTCGAGTTGATATTGGTTAGTCCACGCCGCCATGATTTAGGTTTGTATTTGGGTTGGTGTTTTGGATTGTGATTGTAGCCAAATGTATATGTATGTGTGTGTGTGTGTCTATATATAGTAGATAGTTTAAAAAAAATATTGTTCCAACGGCTACTTGTTTAATTTTTTTTTTTCCAACGGTTATTAAAAAGAGCCAATGAGGAGGTTCCACCTCACATCCACCTCCCCCGCCCACTCTTCCCTCCCCGCCTAGTCCTCCCGCCGCCTCCTTCCCGCCCCAGGGAGTGGTGTTCCCGCCCTCCTGTCTAACATCTCTAATGCTGAGTTTGTGCTTCAGAAGGCGTGTACAAACCATATAAACAGACAAAGAAGAAGAGATGTGCACCCCAGTCCATATGCATGATTCATGACCATGGAAGCATCAACTAGCTGCCAAGGTGCAGTACAGTTGCTCGCAACGGAGTATTTATTATTAACATTACATATAACAGGAAAGACACAAGAGCATGACGTTATCCAATGTGATTACAGGTAAAAAGTTGTATAGCTGGAAAATGGATGGATTGGGTAACACATAAATTAGGCAGGGCTGGTTGACCCAAATCTTTTTCCCAAAATAAAATTTTTAGTGTACAATAAGTGTGTCAAATATGATAACAGAAATTCATCATCATCATCATCAACATACTCAGTTAATCCCACCTATAGCAAAGCTAAGGTAGAGTCTGGGGAGGGTAAGATGTAGACAGTCTTACCTCTACCCATAAGAATAGAGAGACTGCTTCCAGTGAGACCCCCGGCTCGATGTGGTTTGGTATCAAGTCTTGGACATAAGGCACAAAACACTTAGCAATCGGGACAAACCTGATCGGTGCATGCACCCCTTTGTCTTTTGGCTATCCACGCCACCACATGATGCATGATTAACCGTCCGTCGTTTTTAACGTTATTTTCACGAAATTAGTAAAATAACGTTAAAACTAGTGCAACTTTACTTTTGCCCCCCAAGACCAACACATATATCCATTATATGCGCACACCGTAAGTGGGACGTAGATAACCGAAATCATATTTTCTAATTCATTTAGGAAGTTTTATGCATTACAAATATGATCTGATAGACTTTCGAAACATGCAATCGACCCGTTTCAGTGTAAACCATTATCTTACTTTCACCGCTTAGATAAAACATAACCCAAATTCACCACTTTTAAAAAAACTTTGTATGTTTTTAGCTACTGGCAGTCTAGAAACTCTAACGTTCGTTTCCTGGATTGTAATTGAATTTGAATTGGAATTGGAATTTTTGTAGGAATTGAAATTTGATTCGGAATTTAGGCGTGTACGTTTCACAGAACATAACAGAATCCGGATGGAATTGAAATGTAGATTTTGTTCAATAAAATTTCCAATTATAAAAAGAATATGAACAGATAAGGAATTACAAAGAAGCACTACTACTTGTTTGAAAAATGGAGTCTTGAGACGACTTGTAAGTCAACTTCCCTAACAACACGCACAAACCAAATAGTGTCCTGACTCATCATTGACCCTGAACGCATGTTAAGTTTACATATACCATTAAAACCGTTCGCTCAACCAACCAAAGTGTGGAAATCTTAAGTTAAACTTATAATTACTTAAGGAACCCCACAAAACCAGAAGTTTTTGTGCTACTTTTTTAGAATTTCAATAAAGAATTAACGTGTAATTAACCTTATCCCATAATAATATAAGTTTCTGAATTATATTATAAAATGGTTAAGTAGCTATGGTTTTAACAGTCTATATTGTTTGACCAGTTAGAGGTAAAACATAATCAACCCATTCATAAGTAAACGGGTTAAGATTGCCACCTCTAAGTTGACGTAGATGTTGCAATATCGGCAAGTTGGGTGGCTGACGAAAACATGTGCACATTGAAACGGGTCAGTTGGGTTGATCTGTCACTGGTCCCCAAAATTATACAATTACTCACCGGTTAGTGTATCAAATATGATTACAAAAACCAAAAATATATTATTTCAGTAATTATCTAACTGTTTTAGTTGTTCCTATATAGCTAAAAAGGAATAGCTTACCATGTGTTAAGAGACATAACAAAATACCAAGGAACAATGATGTATATGTATGGATGTATATCTATTACTATATGACAAATTGACGGTTCCCTCATATTGTGAACATGTAAAATCATCATAATTGCAGTTGGTTGCTAATGACTGTAATTTTTTTCCATTACAAAACGGTTTCTTGATTAAAAACTGAAATAAGTGGGAAAAACTGAAATCGGACGACTGCTTTACCGATCAGTCATCGAAACAGTTTCTTGATCAAAAAGGTTGTGGATTAGGCTGCTGATTGGGGAGCATTTCATAAAAACAGGCTACTGATTACCAAGACCCAAACAAGGTGCATTCACCCGACTTTAAATGATTGATCTCACACAAGCATTTAATCAAACATGTGGTGTGCATATAGTTTTAAGTATTCAGCTTGTTACCTTTGGGTTTAAGATATAATGTTGTGAAGTAATGAGGTGGTAGAAGTTCAATTAAGGCAATCATTTCAGCCAAAGGATATAATTTCTGAATCGTTTATTAGTTTATATAAGTCTAAAGACATTCAATTCATATTGGGCTTTAGAAAAATGAGAGCAATTCAAAACGAAGGATCAATTTAGTCTATGAGTTGCAAGCCCATCTCCAGATATAAATAGAGGTTCAAGTCGAGTTTTTCGTATGAAACTGGTTTATGGTATAATCAGATTTTGAAAAATCATGTATTGAGAGAAACTGGGTAAGGTTCAAGTACGTGGTAAGGTATAACCAGATATGGGTTCGGGTATTAATACCTAGTTTTAAGAAACAAGTTTTCTTTATTATCACTTAATACAAAAACAAATGGCAAAATGGTTTTTTTAAGGGGAATTGGAATTAAATAATTCCAACTTTGCTGGGTTAGAAGACAATAATCCTAACTAAAAAGTTGAAATTTAACAGGCCCAACTTGTCATGGATTTTATTCTATTAGATCAAAACTAACTGGGTTAATCTAGATGTAGTCACATATGTAGTCAGCCTGGTAAGTAACAAAGTTGATTGATGACAAGTAATGTGCATGGTTATTGGATTGTCTAATATTAAAAGAGAAGCTTTGAAAACATGTAAATATTGATACACATACAAGTTTAATCAACAACGTGTGTGTATATATATATATAACATATACCTTTCATGTATAGTCTTAACTAAAAAAATAAACAAGTGCACACATATAATTAGAAGTAGGTTTTGTGGGTTATGGAGTATTGATCCTATACAATTGTTTTTCTTCTGAAAAAAATGACATATTCCTTTTACCCTTTTACAATAGAAACATTTTGTCACTTCATATTAGATTTGTTTATCCAGGAACCTCCCGGGGTATAATCTAGTTTATAATATGTATAATTATATATATACACACAACTTATAGTTATGTTTATAGTTTTATACATAAAACTTTAGTGGGTTTGACCCAATATATGTAAGCATGCAATTATATTGACACTTAGTAGCACAATCAACTCAATGATAATTTAACACAAGTTCAATACTAAAACCCTAAGTTGTGAAGCAACAGTCTTGAATTAATCCTCTCATTAGTCGTCCGTTGTCAATTGCTTCCCGCTATTACTCTACGCAACAATGCGGCAATTCTTCTCTATACACTACTAGAAAATAGGTCTAATGCAACTCTTTAGAAGCAACCCTTTTCAAATGAGTTGCATTTGACTCTAATGCAACTTTGTTGAATATAAAGGTTGCATTAGAAAATCTAATGCAACCTTTTTCATAAAAAGTTGCAAATTTAGTTTGAATTTGCAACTTTTTTACTTGAAAGGTTGCATTGAGAAAATTTAAATGCAACACTTAATTTAAAAGGTTGCATTGTTTGAAGATAAATGCATTTGAACCCGAATATGTAAAACACCTTAATAAACTAGGAACAAATAGTACTGGAACCAGTTATTAAGCCGGGAACACAACAACAACCTGGTTTAGTTTTTTTTAGATATGGACCTGAATATGTAAATTAGCTTGATATAGAAAAAGTGGGAAAATACTAATGAATATGTAAAACTATGTATGGTACTATTTATTGATGTAGGACTATTCAAAGGCATGTATACAAGAAATTAGCTTGTTTGTAAATAGTCCTTAGCCAAGATACGCTCATACGTTTAATCGTTCACCTATATCAAATATGTATCGATAACTAATACCTAATGTCAGGGGCGTTCAAAAACTGTTGGAACTGTTTGAACCACTCAAACATAGTCAAAACAATCGGGTGAAGAGCACCAAGTTTTGGTTTAAGATTTATGGCTTGGAAAAACAATTTTAATGTTTTGGTTTGGAATAGACCGTATAAACCAAAACGGTTGTATAATATAAATACAAATTGACAGATAAATAAAGCTTTAAACACTAGTATATTTATTATCCTTTTTATTTCTTATATAAAACAAATAAACAAATGTGAGATAGAATTTTAAATACATATATAAAGCATCGAGAGTTAAAAAAAACAATAGTATGCTCATCACCTCACCGGCTTCAACCTAAGACTCATTCTCAGAATATTCGGACGGTTGGACCTCAGTAGTCACCCAACAACAAAAACATTGAAGGAAACATCCCAAATTTATGATTGTCCGAATCACTCGTCGCTTGCTCAAAAAAATATACGTTTGAAAAATGCTCACTTGGTTGATTAATTCATTAATCATGTCTAGGCAAGTCATTAGGGATGGCAAAGAAACCCGAGCCCGACGGGTATACCCGAAACCCAAAGTATTTAGAACGGGTATACCCAATACCAAATGGGTATGGGACGGGTTTGGTATTGAAAATAAAACATTTCACGAGTATGGGACGGGTATGGTATAGGTGATAACCGACCCGGTCACCCAAAACTAAATACCCATTTACCGAAACATATGTTCACAAATTTTTTAGTTTTATATATAGTTTTTCTTAACTATTTTTAGTATTGTTTCATTTTAATAGATTCAATATTTGAAAAATAGACTTTTCTTTTGAAATTAATATTTGAATGACATTATTATTTATATTTATATGCTACAAAATATAAAAAAAATTGAGATACATATTATAATATATGTTTACATTCTAAATATTTCAAATATTAGTATATGATGATTATACGTATGTTATTTATTCAATTTAATATATTGTAGATTTCTAAAACATAAAACTATAAAAAAAGTAAAACAATATATATATATACACACACACACATGCAAATTCCAATAGGTATACTCGAAACTAGGGGTATACTCTATACTGACGGGTAATACCCGACAAATACCTGACCGGTAATGGGATGGATATGGGATGAGATTTTATAACTGTGTATGGGTATGGTATTAGCCAAACCCGACCCGTTGTCATCTCTACAAGTCACTAATAATGTTAAAACCAATAAATAGAAATTCTATTTTCATCGAGAACATAATATGTTAAAATAAGTCATTTCCAAAAAAAAAAAAAAAAAAAAAAAAAAAAAAAAAACACATACACACACACACCCCTTCAATATTACCCCCTCAATCACGCCCTGCAATGGTTGCTTCTGTCTTTGCTCCCCATCCAAACGTATATTTACTTTTTAATATATATTTTAAGTATTATTCTCATGATTAAAATTGTTGTTTTCTCTTATTGTAGTCCATTAATTTTTTTGTTACATCATAACACATATTTTATCACTTTATATTAGATTTTTGTATCCCGGGAATCTTTTGAGACATAATCTAGTGAAGTATATTAAAAATAAAAGTTTACATTTATGAAATATCAAAGGTTGTTTATTATTTCTTTTTAAGTTAACATATAAATGGTAAATATGATTTTAAACATTCCTTTGAAAACATCTATTTTTGTATTTAATTTTTAAGACAAAATTCATTTTTAAATTCAATATTTCATGTTTATTGTTTTTTTTTTTAATGGTGACTTTCATATGAGTGACCCAATATCACACTGCCTAATCGGCAGCCCTAGCCAATGTTTGCCCCAGACTACGTCGTCTTAACCGGGCCCGCGCTAGTGTATCAAACTTGGTTACGGCTTTCCCCAGAAACCGTACTGCCTCCACACAAGTTTCCTTGCGGGAGTAACAGCCGGTTAAAAACCGGGGTGCGGGTCAGGATCGTACGCTCCTCGGTGCGTTTGTCACCATCATTGCCCGGATGTCGTAGAAAATAATAAGGAGAGTGGGAATCGAACCTAAGTTATAAGAAACACCAAGTCTTTCCTAAATCACTCCACCACTACCTCAATGACAATATTTCAAATCTTGACAATGCAATATTGTTTTATTGCGAAACAAAAATAAAAAAAAGGAATAAAATGCATCATAATAGCTTTTTTTTTTTTTTTGAAAGGTTTAGATCAATGGAAATCCTTATTCAACCCTAACCTATTGGTCCCAAGTTCGAATCCCTACCCACGCACCGGTGTCCTCCTTGCCTAAGCTCAAACCGTCACGGGAATTTTTTTTGTGGTGTGCATGGATCGAACCTGTGACATCCCCAGGATGGAAACCCTAACAGAAAACCCACCCTACCTCAAACCAGCTGAGCTGGAGATCATTGGCAGGCATCATAATAGCTATGTTAAGTTGACTTAAAATTTACTTTTTGTTAATGGAGGGAATTTCTCATATCCTATACAACAAACTTTGCAAGTTTTCTCATTGATTGCTTAAATCGGCGTCAACCCCCCCCCCCTCCGATTTTTTTAGTCCGGCCCCTGATTTTTCTTTTTAAATATTGGGTTATTTGATTTTAATAACCTCAACTAACCACTTGGCCGCCACCACTTTTAACTTGCAACTTATTTTCATACACCACTTTCAACTTGCAACTTATTTCCCACACTTGATAGTTGGTTATTTAGACTAAATATTTTAGGATTGTTGGATTTTAATAATTTCAACTATCAAGTGTGGGCCACTGCCACTCTCAACTAACCACTTGGCCGCCACCACTTTCAACTTGCAACTTATTTTCCTATACCACTCTCAAACTAACTGAACTCTAACCCAATTAGTTTTAGCTGATGTCACAGCTACCACGTCAACAAAAATACTAACTGGGTTAGGGTTCGGTTAGTTTGGGAGTGTTAGAGGAAAATAAGTTACTAGCCGGAAGTGGTGGCAATCCAATGGTTAGTTGAGAGTGGCAGTGGCCCACACTTGATAGTTGAAATTATTAAAATCCAACAATCCTAAAATATTTAGTCTAAATAACCAATTACCCATTTAATTTATTTAACCTAAAGCCCACTAACCCAGTTTTTTTAGTCCATTAATCCTAATTTCTAGTCCCAATAAATTTAAGCCTAAAGATCAACAAAAAATGACTAAAGCCAAAAAACATTGACGTTGAATAGTTAATATCTTAAGGGAGGCAATTTACGACGATTAGGGTTTCTTCCAACGTGCATGGCGGCAAGGGAACGTTTCAAGGTTAACACATGGTATGATGTACCATTCAAGAACGGCAGAAGATCGAAGAATCATGGGGAATCAAGTTCTAACGTCAAGATCACTAAGGTATTTGTTTCGAATCTTCCTGAGGGATGTTCATCGGCAGATCTGGTTCATGTCATGAAGGGTTTTGGGGTGATACAAGGAACTTACGTTGCTCGAAAATACGATAGGCTAGGGAAGAGGTTTGGTTTTGTTTCATTCGGTAACGTTGAGGATCCGGTGAGACTCGAAGAGGATCTAAAGGATGTATGGATTGGCAGTTATAAACTATACGCCGTCCTTGCCAGATTTGTGAATGGTGTGAAGATTCAAGACAAGGAGGCTAAGGTGTGGAAACCGGTGGTTGAAACAGTGGTTGAGTCGCGTCCTAATACGACTGGTGAAGCGGGTAAGGTTGTTGATAATAGCGGCCCATCTGTGGTTGGGACTAGATCCTTTAGAGACACTGTGTTAAACATAGATATGGGGAAGGAGGCGTTGGATATTACTATCAATTATGAGGTTATAGTTTGAGATACGTGGAATGGTCTGGTTTGATGGGTAAGGTTAAAGATCTTCATTCCCTATCTAGACTAAGGCTTTGGTCGGGTGAATCAGTTAATTGCAAAGTTGGAATTAAATATTTGGGTGGTCTTTATGTCATTCTGATATTTGAATCTATCGAAGATAAGAGGTGGTTTTTTGATAAAAAAAAAAGGGTGTGGGATAAGGTGTTTGTATCTCTTACTGCATGGGAAGGACAAACGTGGGATTTTGAACATATTGCATGGCTTAAGGTTTTGGGATTCCTTTGTGTTTAAATGTTGAAAACGTTTTGTCCGATATTTTATCCAAATTCGGTGAAGTACTTCAGCTCCCGAATAGTTCAGAAAGGGATGAGGATCTTTCTTATGCCATGGTTGGTGTGTTAACGACTTCAGTCCATAGAATTCAGCAGCATGTTAATTTGAAAGGGAAGTCATCGATTTATCCGGTTTTTGTCGAAGAAGATTGTGAAGTATGGATTCCCGATTGTTTGAACGATTTTGAGGAGGTAGTTAGTGAAGAGGAGGAGGAGATTGGGGATGCCAGTATGAACGTTGTTGAGGACGACACACACGTGGGTATGGATTCGGAGAATAATTTCAAAGGGGAGGAAACGGAGATCATTGTGGATAATAGTATTCATGTTATACCTGCGTCCGAGAATGTTGGACACGGTGATGATCACACTGATTCAGTGGACATGATTTTGGTGGGGGTTAATTTAGATAAAGAAGTATTGAAAAAGAAAGGGAAGGGTTACAAGAAAAAGTCTAGGAAGAAACTTTCTTGTTCTCCAGTTGGACATGAAAGGCCGAAAAAGAGACCAAGAGAAGGGGAAGACCTATTTGATTTGGATAGGTTCATCAATAGTGTTGGATCAGGTCCAATTTATGAAGATAATGGCTGTGACAAAGGTGCTGAAAGGCCGAATTTACATGTTGAGTCTGTGGTTATGGAAGAGAGCAATAGGTTGGTAAGTTTGGACTTGAACTCTTCTGTAGATCGGGCGGATGTGGAAAAGAATGACGGAGTGATTTCGACTGAAGTTAATGAAACAATTATTCATTCTAAAAAGTTGGGTGTTGACAATATCGAGCGTTTTGAACAATCTGTTGATAACATGGTAAGGGAAGAAGGTTTTCAATCGGTGATCCAATGAATGTGTTGTCTCTTAACATTGGTGGGATGGGTCCGAGTCCAAAGCCGAGTGGGTTCAGGATTTACGTAGGGAAAATGAAGTGGGAATGATAATGTTACAAGAATCATAACTTGTATCCATTTATGGTCTTGAGCTATGTAGATTTTGGGGTGCCGGGGCTTTCCGGTTTGAGTGGGTCCCTTCAGCGGATCGGTCTGGTGGTCTTGTGTCCATGTGGAATCCTAAGGTGCTCACTAAAGTTTCTGTGAAGAAGAATAACAATTTTTTGATAGTTTCAGGAGAATTAAAAGAGGAGGGAACGCTTTTGTCTTGTGTCAATACTTATGTTCTATGTTCCGCAGAAGTTGGTTGACAAAAGACGTATTTGGAACGAGTTAAGAGCTTCGGTTGATACAGAGGTGGGTTTATGGATTATAGGAGGGGATTTTAACTGTGTTCGTAATCGTGAGGAAAGAAGGAATTCGAAATTCAAGGCTGTGGCATCTTCGGAGTTCAATGAGTTTATAGATGATTTGAGCCTTCGGGAATTTATACTATGTAATTGTAAGTTCCCTTTTTGTGCAGGTAATAAATTTAGCCGCATTGATCAAATTTTTGTGAAATCAAATATTGTCGATAATTGGCCTAATGCGGAGTATCGGGCTCTAGCTAGAATTCATCCCGACCATTGCCCGTTAATTTTGAAGTTGGTTTCCGGAAATTATGGTGCAAAATCGTTTCGGTTTTTCAATTCATGGTTGAATAGAGATAGGATTGATGATATAGTAGTGAATGCGATGAGCTTAGAGCAGCGAACAGATATGAAACCGGATGTTAGGTTCATGGATAGACTTAAAACAGTTAAATGGTCCTTACAAAAGTGGATAAAAGATACGTATAAAAATGAAGCAGAGGAAGTGGTTTGCTTGAAAAAAGAGTTAGATGATTTGGAGGTTATTATGGAGAATAAGGATTTGTCCGAAGAAGAGCAATGGGTGTTCGAGGAGGGTTCTAAGCGTTTGAAAGTTATTGAGTTTTTGAAAAGTAAGGATTTGAAACAAAAATCACGTGTAAAGTGGGCGAAGGAGGGCGACGAGAATACGTCGTTTTTCCCTTGTTTTATTAATGGCCGGAAGGCGAGCAATGGTATTCCGGGGCTTATGATCAATGGGGTCTGGGAAACACGTCCTAGTATAGTTAAAAAAGAGGTGATGGTTTTCTTTCGGAACAAATTTAAAGAGGAGATGGTTGTTCGTCCGTGTCTAAGGTGCTATGATTTGAGACAATTAACCTCGACAATTAGTCGGGATGCTGGTTCGTCTTTCATTACTTTAATCCCCAAGGTAAACGATCTGGTTTCTTTGGGTGAGTATTGGCCGATTAATTTAATAGGGATTGTCAGTAAAGTTCTTTCTAAAGGACAGACAGTTATGAATTCGTTGATTCATGAGCCACAATCGGCGTTCATTGCGGGTAGATATATTCTTGATGGTCCTTTGATTGTTAGTGAGGTGTTGGCGTGGGCTAGACAAAGCGGCAAACATTTTTTTCATGTTCAAGATTGATTTCGAAAAGGCCTATGACAACGTGAATTGGGGTTTCTTGTTGATGGTTATGCGGCAAATGAACTTTCCGGAGACTTGGTGTAATTGGATTTCAAGAGTTCTATCTTCGGCTAGGTCATCTGTTCTAGTTAATGGAGTTCCTACTTTTGAATTCTCCTGTGGTAAAGGTATGAGGCAAGGCGACCCTATATCCCTTTTTTTATTTATTATTGCTGTTGAAGCGCTTTCGGGTCTTGTTAAAAAGTCATGTTTTGACGGGGATTTTAAAGGGGTTCATCTTCCCAATGATGGTCTGTGTATATCTCATCTATTGTATGTGGATGACGCTATGATAATGGGGAATGGTCGGATTCTAATTTCAAAATCCTGAAGCGAATTTTACACATTTTTTACTTGTGCTCGGGGCTTAAAATTAATATTAAAAAATCCACCTTGTATGGTATTGGTTTGAATGGTGAAGAGGTTTCGGTGCAAGCCGAAGTGTTGGGTTGTAGTTCGGGTGACATTCCATTTAAATATCTTGGGATCCAAGTAGGAGCTAATATGGGGAGAATAAATAATTGGGATCCGATTGTGGAGGTGTTCAATAAAAGACATTCTAAATGGAAATCTAGGGGGGGTAGAGTGGTTTTGATTAAATCGGTTCTGGAGAGTCTCCCAACGTATTATTTCTCTTTATTCAAGGCCCCAGTTGCGGTTTTGTCTAAGCTTGAGAAGATAGTTCGGAAGTTTTTATGGGGCGGATACGCGGATCAAAATAAAATCCATTGGGTTGGGTGGGAGGTTGTGACGCGTCCTAAAAAGTTTGGGGGACTCGGTTTGACCAAGTTGGGCGTTAGCAACAACGCTCTTTTGCTTAAATTGATTTGGCGTTATAGAACGGAGGGTCTTACTTTGTGGAGAAAAGTGATAGAAGCGATCCATGGTTCGAAAAGGAGATGGCTTTCAATTCCTTACAATAAAAATGTGCGAGGGGTATGGGGGAAGATCGTTAACTGTGGTAATCGGCTTATAGTTAATGGGTCGTGTTTTAGTAGCTTGATTCAAGGCCGCGTGGGTAACGGAAAGGAAATTAGATTCTGGATTGATCTGTGGATGAATCGGGTTCCATTAAAAAATTTGTTCCCGGCTTTATTCCGTCTCGAAAAAAACAAGTGGTATGTCGTGGCGGATAGAGTCAACTTCAATGGGATATCGGGTATTATGGTTTGGGATTGGAAGAGGTATCCAGCTATGGTTCAAGAGACTTCGGAACTTATAGAGTGTGTTCGGATGGTTGCTGATACGGAGCTGTTCTCCTTTCCTGATTCGTGGATGTGGAACGCCAATTTACCGCAGAATTTGTCCGTGCAGGATACGAAAAAATGGGTCACCGATTCGAGCATTCCGGAGCTGAGTTTTGAGGTTCATTGGGTATTGGAGATAATTTATTCTCCATGCTCTGCTCCACCATGATCTTCCATGATTTATTCCTTCCATTATGCCCAATATTTATGCCTCCAAGATTTGTGCCCCATGATTTGTGTCTCCTTATTTTGTGGCTCTAGATTAGCTATTTGCCTATTTTATGTTTTCCTTTCTTGTATTTATAGAGAAGGTTATCTCCTCATTTGAATGTACCAAGTATCAATCAATACCATCTTTCTTATTCTATCCCTTTACTTCTTGTACTAAAAACTACCTTGCAGTTTTGAGAGTCTCCCAATAGAAACCTAGCGGCCTCCGGCCGCAAGGCCAAACAAATAAACTCAACCTAAACACAAAACGCTTCCGCTAGAATTTTACATGGTATCAGAGCAGTGTTCCTGGTCCTGCTCATCCAAAAAAAACCCAAACCTTTTCAGCCACACAACTGTCGCCTTCATCTACCACAAATAACTACAACTCCAACCCTAGTGGTTGTCGCCACCGCCACCATTACACCATTCCCTCTACAAACCCTAAACTCAAAACCCTCACCACTCTTCCGCTGCCGTCCACGTCGGACCACCTTTGTTTCCATTGACCACCACAATGGCGTCAGCAACCGCTACATCTGACTTCAGTTGGTGGAAAACATATGGGACCATGGAGGTTGGTTGTTTGAAAAAAATAATAAAAAGTTTAAAGAGGGGAACAAAACCCCTATGGAGAGAGATGCGGATTAAAAAAAATGGGGTGGGGGGGGGGTTATAGATATGGCGGGTCGTGGTGATTATAGTGGATGTTGTTGCTAAAGATGTTGAAGCCTTGATGTTGAAACCTTGGTTTTCCTTTTAGCTGGTTACAAATGTGGAGAGTTTTGTACTATAGTTTGTAAGAAAACAAAAGGTAGTGGTTGAAAGCAAAAGCACTGCCTTTTGAAAAGGTAAATTCTTGACAGGCCTTGGTTTTTAAAAAAAAATAAAAATAAAAATAATAATAATCAAAAGTTTTTTTGAAAAGCAAAAAAATAATGAATAAAAAAATAAAAGGGGTGGCTAATAAGGAGATAAATAAAAAAAGGGGGCATTGATGAGCAAAAGCAAAATGGAGAGAATCGAAGACCAAAAAAAAAAGTCAAGTTCTTTGAACTCGCGAGAAAATGAAAAAGTCGGGTTATTTAAGCCCGTAAGAAAAAGAAAAGTCGGGTTTTTTTAAACTCGCAAAAAAAAGGGAAAAAGTCGGGTTCCTTTGAGCCCGCGAAAAGAAAAGTCGAGTTCTTTGAACTCGCAAGAAGAAAAGTCGAGTTCTTTGAACTCGCAAGAAGGAAAAAGTCGGGTTCTTTGAACCCGCAAGAAGAGAAAGTCGGGGTTTTAACCTGCAAAGAAGAAAAGTCGGGTTTTTAAATCCGCAAGCAGAAAGTCGGGGTTTTAACCCGCAAAGAAGAAAAGTCGGGTTTTTAAATCCGCAAGAAGAAAAGTCAGGTTTTTAACCCACAAAGAAGAAAAGTCGGGTTTTTAAATCCGCAAGCAGAAAGTCGGGGTTTTAACCCGCAAAGAAGAAAAGTCGGGTTTTTAAATCCGCAAGAAGAAAAGTCAGGTTTTTAACCCGCAAAGAAGAAAAGTCGGGTTTTTAAATCCGCAAGAAGAAAAGTCGGGTTTTTAAATCCGCAAGAAAAAAAGTCGGGTTCCTTGAACCCGCAAAGGGAAAAGTCAGGTCCAAATATATGAGCCGCAAGAAAAGCAAACACTCCAACTTAAGGGGGAGTGTTCGAAAAAAATAGAAATATCACTTGGCAAGTTGGGCGTTCGTAACATTCACGCTCCAACTTGAGGGGGAGTATTGAAGATAATTTATTCTCCATGCTCTGCTCCACCATGATCTTCCATGATTTATTCCTTCCATTATGCCCAATATTTATACCTCCAAGATTTGTGCCCCATGATTTGTGTCTCCTTATTTTGTGGCTCTAGATTAGCTATTTGCCTATTTTATGTTTTCCTTTCTTGTATTTATAGAGAAGGTTATCTCCTCATTTGAATGTACCAAGTATCAATCAATCAATACCATCTTTCTTATTCTATCCCTTTACTTCTTGTACTAAAAACTACCTTGCAGTTTTGAGAGTCTCCCACTAGAAACCTAGCGGCCTCCGGCCACAAGGCCAAACAAATAAACTCAACCTAAACACAAAACGCTTCCGCTAGAATTTTACATTGGGTGAAATGGCTTCCAGCTAAATGTAATCTTTTCTTATGGAGAGCCGGACTAAATCGGCTTCCTACAAAAGATGCTCTTCGTAGAAGAAACATCCATGTGGCTACTGCAGGTTGCATTTTATGTGATGGATCGGAAGAGACGCTTGATCATCTTGTTGCCGAATGTATGTTCTCAAATGGAGTGTGGAGTGGAATCGCTAGGTGGTGCCATATTCCTCCGATTTTGTTGTTTTCAATACAAGACGTGCATGTTATTGCGGAGCATTCGGGTTATTCGCAGCCTAAGAAAGACTTACTTCGTGGTATTTTGGTGATAACGCTATGGCGTATTTGGAAGGCTAGAAATGAGAAAGTGTTTAAGGAGACGAATGTGTCGATTGTTCAAGTGATTTCTGACATGAAGGCTCTTAGTTTTCTTTGGTTTAATAGTAGACGTAAGGGTAATGATGTGACTTGGGAGGGTTGGCGTTCTTTTGATTTTGATGTTATGTAATTGATTGTGTTTTGTGGCTATCTCCGCCTTGGAGATAGGCCGTTGTTTTTTAATGAAAGTTTCCTTCCAAAAAAACTAAACTGAAAAACAAAACACCCGGCCCCACTCCCCAAAAATCCAGAGACTTCTGATTCTATGAAGTTCGTGAAAATTTTTAGAGAATGATAACTTACACTACTAAAATCAAACTAGAATCATGAAAACAACATTGAATTGGTTTATATACTAATACTCAACCGGTAGGAACCCTTTTAGTGGAGTTTTATTCATTTGAAAACTTAAACGATTGTGAAATCCCAGGGTAGTGATAATTTGAAATATTATGAAAATGAGTCAAAATTAGACTTTTTCAAAAGAAATCACTCACATTCCAATGCTTCTTCATCAACTCAAACTCCTAGATCAGATACATACTCGAACACGTGCTTGGATGATAGACGAGTATGTTATGGATGCTATGAAGTTAGTGGGATGTTGAAGTACCTTGTGATCTTCAGGAATTCTTCACTCCTGTGAGTTTCTTGAATTCTACACCTCATGTGTCTTTTAACATCTGTCTCTTTCTCAAAACTTGGACTTTGTGGTGGTTTAGTTACATGAATATACTCCAAATTCATAAAACACACTCGATATTAAAAAATCAAATAAAAACTACAAACATCATACAACTTAAGGAAGAAGCAATACCTCAACACAAATTATGTTAGTTGGGACCCATAGCGGCCAATAGCTCATAGTTGGGATTATTTAAATCTAATACTCCTATTGTAAATAATTAACTAGAGCTTAAGTATAGGAAGACAATTGACTATAGGAGACTTTCTCGGAAGACCATTGACATGTAAATTATGATTATATATACCTTGTAAATGATTGAATGAATCACACAGTGAATTACAAAGTGTACCATGGTATCAAACCAAAATTTCTTAAATCTCATATCCTTTCTGTTCCCGTTTCCCTCCTTTGACCGAACCATGGACCCAAAAACACACCTTGCTATTACTGTCTCCAACATCAAAACATTCATCCCTATAACCCTAGAGATGGAAACCAGTCAATACTCATCTTGGGCTAAACTCTTCAAAATTCATTGTTGCGCGTTTCAAGTACTCGATCACCACTCTCCTCATGTTGCTAACCCTCCCGTTGCCGCCTCAACTGAAGCCACTGCCACCAACACTACTGATGATGATGCAAATATGATTAAGTTGTATCAATATAATGCATCTATAAACTTGAACCAAATGATTTACCGGTAAACAAAAGTAAAGCAATGCAGACATCCAAACAGATCCATTTTAGCATGCTAAGAATTATGAGAAGGCTAGAAAAGGCCATCAAAGTCTGCATAATAGATATGTGTTGTCTAACAAAAGATCAAAGGGTTGTAAATCATACTAAGAATTGTAAAAAGGCAAGAGAACGCGGTCAAAGTCAGCCTAGTACACCTATTTTGGCAAACAAAAGAGCAATATTCGGTAATTAAACAAGGGGTATTGGATTTTAATAATCCCAAGTTTCAACCATTGGCCGATAATAATCCCTACTTCAAAAATTGCCAATAATAATCCCAACTTTCAAACATTTGGCCTGTGGTAAACCTTTTTTAACTGAGGACTAACTGGGTTAGTTTGTGCTGACGTGGCATCTGACTAAGCTTGATGACGTGTACAACTTAAGCTGACATGGCATTTTATATTATTATTTCATATTTTTCAAAGCACAAAAAAATCACCTACCATCAACCCTCCTTCATCATAATCATCTCTAATCAAATTCACTATATAATCCATCTTCATCTATATCATCTTCAACATAACAATATCATCTTCATCTATAATCTCAACTACCAATTAACAAACCCTAACAAAGAATCCCCAAACCTTTGTAAACAACCCACAACCTCCTTTTGCTAGGATCTGAAGCAGCAACAATGGCGATGAAACAGATCTGTTCGTCTTCTTCCTTTTACCGATTATTGGTGCTCTGTTCGTCTTCTTCCTCGAGCTCAATGAAGCAGCAACAATGGCGAAGAAGGGTGAGGATGAAACGGTGTCGTTTGAGGGGCTTTCTGAACTCGAATTCCGGTGTCGTTTGAGTTGGTCGTTTGAGTTGGTCGGCGAAGAGGAGGGTGGTATGAAGGGAGGGTGGTATGAAGGGAAGAAGGGTTTCTGAACTCGAATTCCGGTGAGGATGAAACGGTGTCGTTTGAGGGGCTTTCCATTGTAGAGGAAGAGAAAGGAGTGGTTGAGTTGTGTGCAGGATGAAGGGGTTATTATTGTTATTGTTGTTTATGGAACAGATCTGTTTGTTTTCAGTTATTATTATTATTATTATTATTATTATTATTATTATTATTATTATTATTATTATTATCGGGTGGGTCGTTGGTGGTGTTGCAGGTGAGGGATGAAGATGGTGGTGGCAGTGGTGTTGAGGAGGTGGATGAAGATACTTGTTATGTTGAAGATGATGATGGAGGGATGAAGATGGAAATTTGTTTTCTAGATTGGAAGATAATCATATATAGATTTTGTTTTGTTGTTAAAAAAAAAGAAAAAAAAAGAAACCAGGTCATCGTGCCACATCGGCATCTGTTCCACATCATCGTGCCCAGTCAGCAGCCACGTCAGCACAAACTAACCCAGTTAGTCCTCAGTTAAAAAAGGTTTACCACAGGCCAAATGTTTGAAAGTTGGGATTATTATTGGCAATTTTTGAAGTAGGGATTATTATCGGCCAATGGTGGAAACTTGGGATTATTAAAATCCAATACCCATTAAACAATAAACATTAATTTTAAACTGGTTTTGGACACCCAAGGTTAGGCCCCAAATATTTAGTCACGAATGATTTAACAAATGATCTTAATTTCACAAATATTAAGTTAATCTGTGGGTCAAACGGGTTGAGTGACAGGTCAAAACATAAAGAAATGGTTCAACCTAAATGGGTAAATTAGAAAGTTGAGTACCTTGCTTTAACGTGCAATTTGACCTTTTTATTATGGGGACCGGCCAGATTATCCTTGCTTGGGTTTGGCCTACTCGTTGAGCATGCTATGCCATGTCAGACCGGGAACTTTTGGCCTACTCTTCGTTCAATTGTTTTTTTTTTTCATTAAGCATTCCCTGCAAGTATGTGACATCAAATTATACAACGTCAAATAATCATTCTTGTAATCTATAATTTATAGATATCATATCATGCTATTTTTGCTATTTTCCTTAAGAACAATTGATGATAATTGATAGCCATGTTATGACGATGAATTCTACAAACCTTTTCTACCCGGACATTCCCGGTTTTTGCCAGCTCCTCCGTTTCTTGATATACGGTCATCAGATTGACCTTGAGGATGTGTTTAGCACATCTAACTTTCATCATTTGAGCGGAGATCCCATAATGGAGGCAATTGCTTAGTACCATCTGTAATCTAACCCTCAATCAAAATGCCCCTAAATATTTGCAGATGACATCCTTTTAATACAAAATTTCAGTAGCTTGACTAACTTCAACTATGTAACCACACGCAACCTTAAATATAATTTAATAACAATGACTACTTGTTTCCTTAGGGTATTACTATTAAGAAGTGAAGTATATTTTACATCACTTAACCTTCAACTTTGGAATGAACATGAATGTTTTCAAACAAATACACTATCCCGATAAAATTATTAAACAAAACATGAAACCTATAGTGACCCTTGATGAGGATAAATCGTTAATGAGATAAAATTCCAAAATTTGTTATAGAATGAGCAAGATTTCCTTATTTCAAACAAAACCATAACAAAATGTTGAACAATAACACAATATCCCAAATCATTTCTTCACCTGATTGAAACCCTAATTAAAAAAAAATGCAAAACAAAAAAATGATACCTAATAAAAGGTATGCAAAATAATTTCATCCCTAAATAACTAATATATAGGTTTCTACGATGGAGACAAGTAACTTTTAATGTGACATCCGTCACTTTTCTTTATATAATAATAATAAAAAAAAAAATCAGATTTTATACAATTAGTCATTTTAGATATATTTCTTTCTTCTTACCAAACCAAACCATAACCAACCCAACACCCTAGCCCACCTTGCCTTTCCTTTTCAGCAGCCCAGTAACGAAGGCCCATCAGCAGAAGCCCACAACTAAACCTTCCCTCTGTTAAAAAAAAGGGAAACATAATTGTGCTGTTTGCGTGACTCGAACCCGAGTCTGTCAGACACACACGCACGACACCACCACTACACCACACAATTGTTTGTTGTTTACAACCAGACATTAATCATTTTAAACCTTTCCTAAAATGAACCATAATATTGTATCTTCTCCCTGTGTTACTGCTGATCGATCGCACCAACCAAAATAATTGGTTGACTTTTTTTTGAAAGCCAATATGGAGACCATTGACTGAGCTAATGTTGGGAAGATTGAACCCCATTAATTGCTGCTGACTCTGATTGAACGTTTATCACTCGGTTTGACCACGAGATAGTCAAATCTTTCCTATTATCAACTAATTAGCGCGTCACATTCAATACCGAGTCAAAACCTTCCATTTGTTCGTCTAAGCTTTTCACTATAAATTGAACGTGTCTAGACCATCACTACTCGCCGATTAACACTCCTACACCTCCAATTTCTGTTTCAAAGTGATAATTGAAACCATTTGAATCGTTTCTTTTGACGTCTTCTTTGTCGAGCCGTATACCCGTACACGAGTCCTTTGTAAGTCTCTTTTTTTTGTGGGTTTTATCATTCGGCACTCTGTGATCATTAGCCCCAAAGATTCAGGGGCTAATGATCACCAATTATGATGATTTGGAAATTAGGGCACGAATTGGTATGATTTGGGGAAGAACATCTAAATCTGTTACGTATATATTTATTTTAAACCAATAAACTCACAACCAGCTGGTGCAGACCAGCTGGTTTACACACGTTATTAAGGGATCGAACCGGCCTTTGGCCAGGGTTCGAATCCCACAAGCCTCCTTTATTTTTTTGTTTCATTTCACTAATTATCCAATTACACAACTAACCTATATAACTAATATCTATCCTGTTTAACTCGTTCTCAGGGTGTGGCTCAGTTGGTGGCCACGCTTGTGATAAAACTCGAACCGGCCAGAGGCCCGGGTTCGATTCCCATAACCAACATATATTTTTTTTGCCATTTTATATATATATATACTTAACATATCTAATCTCTTAAAATAGTTTTTTAAATACTAAAAGTGTTTTATAAATTCTACAAAAATTATCATAGGATCTTCAAATGATAAAGTTCATCACCCAAATTTTAGTTTTTCAAAAATAATTTATTTAATATATATTATTAATAATACAAGTTTATTCATTTAAATTTATTAAATTCTATAAAAATATCTAAACGATTTTATTAAATCTCACAAAAATTATCCTAAACTTGTATATTCTTAAACATTTCAGAAAATATTTTTATTTCAGAAAAATCATTTATTTTATATTTTTAATCAATTTTTGTTAGATTTAATCATAATTAAATCATAATAAATTCATTTTTCAATATTTTTGCACCAAAATTTTATATAAATTATTTCTAACTATCTAGAACTGAAATACAATTTTTAAGACAGAAATTCTTTGATTCTAATATTTTTAGATATAAAAGTCGTATTTTGACAATTTGAAATAATTAAAGTAAATATTCTATTTTCAAGAAAATAATTTTATAAAAAAAAACTTTATATTGTGACCATATTTGATTTAAAGTTTACTCAAAGACTTTGTTTATTTATTTACCAAATTTCTCTTAATTATTAGACATTTTAATTATTAAAACAAATAAACGTTTATCCTCAATTCGAAGCCCTAGAAATACATGTATCCTAGAGTTATTTCCCTTACACTTTATCAAACTCTTTAGGTTGATACTTTGAGATAGTTCCAACACATATTTCGTTGTCCAAGTCCAATTTCAAGTTACTACGTGAACTGTGAGTACTTCCTATCCCTTTTTTACTTTTATACATTTTTGGGGTGATTCATGTACACTATTACAAATTCAAATTCAAATTTACATTTTTACAATACAATTCTAGTACTATGTGCATTGCTTACAACGTGCTTTATGCTTAGACAATACATGTGGATTACATTTGTACTTAGTGAAATCATTAACATGGTACAAGCCGACCTTAACATTGGATAGCGCTATTTGGATTGACAACCCGCCTAGATTGATTCTCCCCCTTTTTCATCGGAGAATCCGTGGCCATTGTTAAGTTATTATCCATTTATTGGATAAGTACATTATACAGTCACAGGGTTGATTTCGCTGATTTGTATGATACATAGTTTACATATTTGCACTGTAGCTTGCACTTGAATTGTATAACTTTTTAACCTACTATATATATCAAAACTAGGAATGCTCACCAACATTTCATATGTTGACCAAATCTATTTGTACATGTTTCAGGTGCAGTTTGATCTAGTGCTTTAGCAAGAGACATTTAGTGCCTTATTTTAATTCAGTTATTTCAATATTTACATTTCATTTAGACAATGTATTTTCCATTTCCATGTAAGACAAATCTTGTATTATTCAATAATATATTTACATTTTAGTACCATGTGCTTTTGAACAATCGTCACTACGTGGCACCTCGATGATTCCGCCATCGGTTGGGGTGTTACAGATTGGTATCAGAGCCATGGTTATAGGGAACTAGGTTATTAGATAAAAAGGCCTAGACTATAACCGAACTTCAACTTTCATGCATTATATTTCCTAAACTACCCTACCCCTCATTTCCCTCTACTTTCCTTCTTCCATCTTTCCCTTCCTCTCTCTCTCCATTCTTCTCATCTTTCATCATGGTGCATAGAGATGGTGCCCTACAGGGAGTGGAAAGTTTACATCATCATAGAACGGGAGCAGTACCATTTATGAAGACACTCTTAGACATAATACCTACTCTTATTTTACTCCTTTGAAGTTGTTGAACTTTAATGAGTGTGATAAGGACACGTGCAATCTGGAAGGGTGGACGCCTGTACACTGGGTTTTCTGGCATAGGCAAGCATAGCGCATAAATCCATTGACGGACCTGTTATGCTTACCTGGGGATTCCTGGAGTGAGTGTCCACTTATAGGCTAAAGCACGTCTTCTTTGATCACCATTGGGTTCAATTCCTTTGAAAAGTCAACGTTCTTGTTGGGCTTTACAGCTAGACAAGGGCACTCCAAGCATTTTATGCAAGCTTTTTCAATCATACTCTCTCGGTTCATATACAATATTTTGTATTTTCATATATTGCTTACAAGTTCATACTTTCATAACCATCTATGGATTTCACAATCACACTTCACCTTACCCTCTTAGCCATTTTTTAAATATTCAACACCCTACCCAAATCATATTATTTCTTTTCTCCACATGTTATTTATTTTAAAAACTATAACCTCATACTTTAGCACAAACTAAAGATTTCTAAAACTAGTTTTATTACCTAGCAACTTTACAAAGTACATATTTTCCTCGAACTTAAATTCAATTAATTATTTATTGACGTAACAAACGATTTTCTATATAATGTTTTAAACTATTACAAAGCCTACTTAGCTTGTACTATTTAACAACTTTTGCCTTATGTACAAAACCAAATTTTGAAAATATTTATTTTTTTTGGAATAATATTTAGTCTCTAGATTCTCCATCAACACTCACCCATTTTCAACTTGTTCAAATTTTTACAATATTTGGTATATACCACAATCATGTTTTTTTATACACTTGATTATAACTTTTGATCCAAACCTCAAAATTTACACTGCTACATAATCTCCTTACTATAAAATAAACTCTTTATCAACTATCTTCACATTCTCTCACAACCTTGATTCTGCTTCAAGATTTTTCATCATCTTCTCAAGAACTAAATTCATATCCTTCACCTTCTCACACATAAGCTAGTTACCCATGCTAAACAAACTACTAAAAACCTGATACTTGATTCTACAGGATTTCTTTTTTTTTCCAAAACATCATTTTTTTTGTGAAACTTGATTTCCTCTTAACTTGACTATTCACTGGACATTTAATTATTCATGATACTTGTGTTTTCATTTTCATAATTCTATTATCATTTTGTACCCAATTTTGTCGCACTCATTAGCATACAACATCTAGAAATTTCCTTGCATATTATTGTGTATTAACACAGATTGGAAATTTATTATATTGGTTACGTTTATTTTTAATCATACAAGACTCTACCTTACATTTATTTGAAACGTTTGGACTTGATACTTGATCTTACAGATGCTTTTCTAAGAAAACATCATTGGTTATTACATGAAACTAGATTTTTCCCTTAATTTGACTACGCATTGAACATCTAATTATTCATGATACTCGTAAACATTTAATTATTCATGATAAACACTTACACTTAATGGTTGTAGTACTTACAAACTTGCTTGCATAAACATGCTATCAATTTGCAATCAATGTGAATAATAATTGCTGCACTTAATAGAGGTCATCATGCCTTTTTCAACAGTCGGGAGAGGCCCTACAACCTGCTCCACGACTGGTGGAGGCTATCGAACATACTCAACGATTGGTAGAGGTCACTATGCCTTTTCAAACAGTCGGGAGAGGCCCTACAACCTACTCCACGGCTGGTGGAGGCTATCGAACCTGCTCAACAATCGGTGGGATCATAGAAGGACATAAAACCCTAATGTAAGGTAAATTGATGATTCCGGTCCGGAACGTAATCATGAATTTACAGGTACGTTAGGGTAGTGTGAAATTCTATTAGAGTTTTTGGTGGGCGTCCAGTACGTTTTCAAGGTATCAAAGGTGTGGTGGGTTAGCTGCGGTACACCCTGTATACAAACACTAATGATGCATTGAAAGTGAGACTGGAAGTCGGGCCAGGAACAAACTCTGGTTATTTGGTAGTTCATTTAGTCTTTCTGTAGTCAATCAACTCGTACATTTGTCATAAGATTCCTAAAACTTGAAACTTAATGATTCACTAGATTCCTATTCTCCTTATTATTCGAGACAAACTTAATCCAAATCCTTAACTCACACCTATCAAACCTCTTACCCAAATCATTCCAATTTTCCAAACCACAGTTAACTTAAATTTTTACCCAGACATCCATAACCCTATGTTTCTAATAACTTCGGGACGAAGTTTCTAAAAGTAGGGGATGCTGTGACATCCGTCACTTTTCTTTATATAAATAATAAAAAAAAAAATCAGATTTTATACAATTAGTCATTTTAGATATATTTCTTTCTTCTTACCAAACCAAACCATAACCAACCCAACACCCTAGCCCACCTTGCCTTTCCTTTTCAGCAGCCCAGTAACGAAGGCCCATCAGCAGAAGCCCACAACTAAACCTTCCCTCTGTTAAAAAAAAAGGGAAACATAATTGTGCTGTTTGCGTGACTCGAACCCGAGTCTGTCAGACACACACGCACGACACCACTACTACACCACACAATTGTTTGTTGTTTACAACCAGACATTAATCATTTTAAACCTTTCCTAAAATGAACCATAATATTGTATCTTCTCCCTGTGTTACTGCTGATCGATCGCACCAACCAAAATAATTGGTTGACTTTTTTTTTTAAAGCCAATATGGAGACCATTGACTGAGCTAATGTTGGGAAGATTGAACCCCATTAATTGCTGCTGACTCTGATTGAACGTTTATCACTCGGTTTGACCACGAGATAGTCAAATCTTTCCTATTATCAACTAATTAGCGCGTCACATTCAATACCGAGTCAAAACCTTCCATTTGTTCGTCTAAGCTTTTCACTATAAATTGAACGTGTCTAGACCATCACTACTCGCCGATTAACACTCCTACACCTCCAATTTCTGTTTCAAAGTGATAATTGAAACCATTTGAATCGTTTCTTTTGACGTCTTCTTTGTCGAGCCGTATACCCGTACACGAGTCCTTTGTAAGTCTCTTTTTTTTGTGGGTTTTATCATTCGGCACTCTGTGATCATTAGCCCCAAAGATTCAGGGGCTAATGATCACCAATTATGATGATTTGGAAATTAGGGCACGAATTGGTATGATTTGGGGAAGAACATCTAAATCTGTTACGTATATATTTATTTTAAACCAATAAACTCACAACCAGCTGGTGCAGACCAGCTGGTTTACACACGTTATTAAGGGATCGAACCGGCCTTTGGCCAGGGTTCGAATCCCACAAGCCTCCTTTATTTTTTTGTTTCATTTCACTAATTATCCAATTACACAACTAACCTATATAACTAATATCTATCCTGTTTAACTCGTTCTCAGGGTGTGGCTCAGTTGGTGGCCACGCTTGTGATAAAACTCGAACCGGCCAGAGGCCCGGGTTCGATTCCCATAACCAACATATATTTTTTTTGCCATTTTATATATATATATACTTAACATATCTAATCTCTTAAAATAGTTTTTTAAATACTAAAAGTGTTTTATAAATTCTACAAAAATTATCATAGGATCTTCAAATGATAAAGTTCATCACCCAAATTTTAGTTTTTCAAAAATAATTTATTTAATATATATTATTAATAATACAAGTTTATTCATTTAAATTTATTAAATTCTATAAAAATATCTAAACGATTTTATTAAATCTCACAAAAATTATCCTAAACTTGTATATTCTTAAACATTTCAGAAAATATTTTTATTTCAGAAAAATCATTTATTTTATATTTTTAATCAATTTTTGTTAGATTTAATCATAATTAAATCATAATAAATTCATTTTTCAATATTTTTGCACCAAAATTTTATATAAATTATTTCTAACTATCTAGAACTGAAATACAATTTTTAAGACAGAAATTCTTTGATTCTAATATTTTTAGATATAAAAGTCGTATTTTGACAATTTGAAATAATTAAAGTAAATATTCTATTTTCAAGAAAATAATTTTATAAAAAAAAACTTTATATTGTGACCATATTTGATTTAAAGTTTACTCAAAGACTTTGTTTATTTATTTACCAAATTTCTCTTAATTATTAGACATTTTAATTATTAAAACAAATAAACGTTTATCCTCAATTCGAAGCCCTAGAAATACATGTATCCTAGAGTTATTTCCCTTACACTTTATCAAACTCTTTAGGTTGATACTTTGAGATAGTTCCAACACATATTTCGTTGTCCAAGTCCAATTTCAAGTTACTACGTGAACTGTGAGTACTTCCTATCCCTTTTTTACTTTTATACATTTTTGGGGTGATTCATGTACACTATTACAAATTCAAATTCAAATTTACATTTTTACAATACAATTCTAGTACTATGTGCATTGCTTACAACGTGCTTTATGCTTAGACAATACATGTGGATTACATTTGTACTTAGTGAAATCATTAACATGGTACAAGCCGACCTTAACATTGGATAGCGCTATTTGGATTGACAACCCGCCTAGATTGATTCTCCCCCTTTTTCATCGGAGAATCCGTGGCCATTGTTAAGTTATTATCCATTTATTGGATAAGTACACTACAGTTCATACAGTACATTATACAGTCACAGGGTTGATTTCGCTCATTTGTATGATACATAGTTTACATATTTGCACTGTAGCTTGCACTTGAATTGTATAACTTTTTAACCTACTATATATATCAAAACTAGGAATGCTCACCAACATTTCATATGTTGACCAAATCTATTTGTACATGTTTCAGGTGCAGTTTGATCTAGTGCTTTAGCAAGAGACATTTAGTGCCTTATTTTAATTCAGTTATTTCAATATTTACATTTCATTTAGACAATGTATTTTCCATTTCCATGTAAGACAAATCTTGTATTATTCAATAATATATTTACATTTTAGTACCATGTGCTTTTGAACAATCGTCACTACGTGGCACCTCGATGATTCCGCCATCGGTTGGGGTGTTACATTTAAAAACCCTAATCAAAACATAAAACACAAATCAAATAGAACACAATTCAAAATGATAGACCTTATGATCTATTGAGAGATCAATAATAACAACGTTCCTACAAAGCACTGCACACGAATCTCTTTGTGGTTGGATATGACGATCTTGCCCCGAGCAACTACCGCAACGACGACATCGCACTGTGGAGTTTGATCAGAAAAGTGGAGATGATTGGTGCAAGAGTTTTGGTTACAAAATTAAACAATTTGAATGTTAGCTTCAATTTAATATTATTAAAATAAAAAAATCGAAAATGATAAATGGAAGATAAAGAATCATCTTTAAGGAGAGGACGACTGATTAGGGTATCTTCAAAATGGAATATCAGCCTCGATTTATAGAAAGGATTTGTTTTTTGTTAGGTTTTGTGGGCATAATCAGGAAAAAATTAAAGAAAGAGTGTAAAGGAAGTCCATGTTTTGTTTAGTAACCGTAAGAATCGCAACACGTAAAGTTTTACCTGGATTTGATTCAGTAAGTAGATGATTGAAGTTAGCACACCTTTTCTTTTCTCATGCTGCATTGTTGATCCCAATCTCTCTCTTTCTCTCATCTCTTTGTCTCTCTATATTTGTTTTCAAATCATGTTACAGGAAGAAGAAGTGGAAATTAGGGTTTACAAATAAGTTTGTTTCTAAAAATGGGGATCGGCCATAATTATAGTCATAAAAGATCTACTTTTTCTCAAAACTGGTAATTGGGAATGAGCGGGAAAAAAAGCTCAGAAGCCCCCATAAGGTGCCATGTGTCCTAAAATTGCTTTCATTTATATATGGGGAATTGGAATTAAATAATCCTAACTTTGTCGGGTTGGAAGACAATAATCCTAACTTGAAAATTGGAATCTAATAGGCCTAACTTGTCTTGGTTTTTATTTCACTGGACAAAAACTAACTAGGGTTACCCCAGTTAGTTTTCTACCTCATTTTTTTTGCCAAACAGGACATCTTTTACACATCATATGCCAACGTGGCATACCACATAGGCAGAAAGGTAACTGGGTTAACCCTAGTTAGTTTTGGTCTAGTGAAATAAAAACCCAAACAAAGTAGACCTGTTAGATTCCAATTTTCAAGTTGGGATATTGTTTTCCAACATGACAAAATTGAGATTATTTAAATCCAATTCCCCTTTATATATTATATTCATAATAAACGAAAAAGGGTGTACCACATAGCACTAGGTGAGTCCCTCTCACCTCTTGATTTCCCTCTGAAAGTTTTTTTTCTCTCATGTGCATGCCACATGCACTTCCTCACACAATTTTTAAACACTAATAACTTTTATATACAACATTTTTTTAAAATAAAAACTACAACAAATTAACGAGCGTTTTGTTACCTTTCTAACCGGTACCATAGTGCTATACAAAAAACAAGAAAAAAATGACTTTTTTGTGGATTTTGTTCATGCAGAAAAAAACACGTGTTGAGATACATTAATCATATCTAGGCAAGTCACTAACATGTTAAGATAGTATATATGTTTTTGAACCTATTATTACATATATGAACTCCCTAACTACATATAATTCACAGATGTAGTCAGCCCAGTAAGAATTTGATTTCTTTTATTTTACATCAACTAAGTTGATCAATGACAGGTCACTGCTAATTAAGTACGTAATGTGCATGGTTATTGAATTGTGTAATATTAACAAAAGAAGCTTTGAAAACATGTAAATATTGATACACATACAAGTTTGATCAACAACATGTATATATATCTAACACATACCTTTCATGTATAGTCAAAACTAGAAAAATAAAAAAGTGCACACGTATAATTAGAAGCAGATTTTACAGGTTATGATCCTATGGAAAAAAAATTCCTGAAAAAAACGACATATTCCTTTTACAACAGAAACATTTTGTCACTTCATATTAGATTTGTCTACCTCGGAAACCTCCCGGTGGATAATCTAGTCAATAATATATATATATATATATATATATATATATATATATATATATATATATATATATATATATAGGGTGGAGTTCCTGTACAAAGTGCATTTTTCGTACAAAGTGTGAGAAGTCTATATAGGCATTGTGTTTTAAATTTTAGGCATGATATTTTATGTTCCTTTGGCATAGTATTATATAGAAAAAACACAAAAATTAACAATTTAAAACACTAATTAATGTATTCTCGACATGCAATCTAAAAACCCTACGAAGAAAGTAATTAGTGTGTTTTAAATTTAATGTCTAGAATACATTTGATTGTGTTTTAAATTGTAACGTTTGGTGCTTTTCTATATAAATCAATGCAAAAGGAATCAAAAACATTATAGCCAAACTTTAAAACACAATGCCTATATAGACTTCTCACACTTTGTACGAAAAATATACTTTGTACAGGAACTTATACCTATATATATATATATATGGTAGGGATCCTAAGAGAACCAACCTCTATTTGAGAACTGAGAGAACCATTCTGAACCACACATTTCATATAAAGGCAATTTTTTTTTTTTTTTTTTTGCTTTAATCGCACATTTTTATGCAAGGGATTTTTTTTTATTTTTTTGATTTTTTTTTCATTTATACATATGTGTATATGGCAATTATACATATGTGTATATCTATACTATATTATAAAGCATTTGATACAGACGTCTTAAAACTTAAGAAGTATAAATTTATTTGCTAATAATACAACATACAATGCATATAATAACTACTTTTTGGGGGTAGATTTGTCTTTTAAAACACTACATTTAATCAAAAGAAAGTCAAGTGTCAAGAGATGTTTATGAGGGCTCATGAAATTAATTCTACAATTGCTTTAAACACATAAAATAGAAAACATATGAAAAAACAATTTATAATGCTACATGTTTTGTTATAATCTTTTATATAAGATTAGGTACTTTATAAAACTTAAAGTTCTACAAGAAATCAAAATCGAGAAATCAATAATAAACAATGCATTTTTAATCATGAAGTAACAGTTTGAATTCCGAAACTATTATGTTATATTCATACACCTGAACATAGCTAATATGATCTAAACTATAGGTTCTTTGGATTCTATGACCGGAGAAGAAATTTTTTGTTTATAATTATTTCAAACAAAGGTATGGTTAAATTCATAGTAGCTATGTTCATTATCAAATTTTAAAAACAAAAGAAAAAAATATATATTTCATTGGTTTGTTAATGATACGTTATAAAGAAAAACAATTTTTTACCACTTATGTTAAAAATAACTATTTAAGATACTTTATAATATAAATTTTATCTTCAATATGTTATTGAAATTTACGCTATACATTGAGTGATACAAAGAAATAATATATTGCTTATAAAAGCTAAAAAAAGAAAGGTGCAAGATCCTTCAATGTCATTCTTTTGTAATCCATCGTATCGGTTACAATAATATCATTATCATTTAATGGATCATCACACCTGTTTATATGGAAACTTTTTTATTGATTTTGAATCAGTATTCTTTTAAAGTACCTTAGTCTTTCGATTTAGTCAAATCAACCTACTGAGAATTATTATATCAAAGACCTTCTCAGATCAAAAGATTGAGATAACATTACTCATAGTCTTAATCAAAAGTTTTGGTTTTGGCTATGACTCAAAGCCAATCTGAACCGCAAAACAGTGTATGCACACCTTAAAATCACCAATCAAAGTGTTGTGGTCCCCGTCGCAACGCGCGGGCAAACCCATTAGTAGCAATTATACATATGTGTATATAACATTTTTCAGCTATACATATGTGTATAAGGCAGCGATTAAAGCAAAAAAAAAATTGCCTTAGAGAAATTTATGGTCCAGAATGGTTCTCACAGTTCTCAATTTGGGAAAAGGTTCTCATTTGAACCAAATCCTATATATATATATATATATATAATTAAATATATACACACAAATTATAGTTACATTTATAGTTTTATACATACAACTTTAGCGGGTTTGACCCAATACATGTAAACATGCAATTATATTTATACTTAGTAGCACAATCAACCCAATGGTAATTTAACACTAAGTTCAATACCAAAACCCTAAGTTGTGAAGCAACAGTCTTGAATTTATCCTCTGAGTCATCAGTGGTTTGCTCCCTGCTATTACTCTACGGAACAATGCGGCAACTCTTCTCTGTAGTATGCTCATCGCCTCACTGGCCTCAACCTAAGCCTCATTCTCGGACAATTGAACCTCAGG
The DNA here is from genome assembly GCA_030844895.1 of Ambrosia x helenae. Taxonomy (NCBI): domain Eukaryota; kingdom Viridiplantae; phylum Streptophyta; class Magnoliopsida; order Asterales; family Asteraceae; genus Ambrosia; species Ambrosia x helenae. Next base: position 6,161,758 of record CM061230.1, on the reverse strand, counting down.
CTTAGTGTCATACTCAGACGGTCGAACCTCTGTTTCACCTAACAACGGAAACATTAAAGGAAACATTCCAAATTTATCGTTTTTCTGCTTAGTTGTAAACGAGCCAAGCACGATCAAATGTCTGCTCTGTTCGGCTTGACTCGTAAACAACCCTAGTTCTTCTATTCACATGATTGTCACCACATGTTAGTAAGACCCCTAACAATACGCACAAACAAAAGTGTCATGACTCATGATTATCCCTGAATGCAAGTTAAGCTTATATTTTTGTTTGTGTTCAGAAGGTACAAATTGACAGAAAGGAATTCCCATTTTTGAAATGTCAACATTGTTTATACTTTATTTCAAGTGAGTTATTAATGCTACTGATGATAATTTTCATGATTTTATGAGTCTTCGAATACAATGTTTCAAAATTAGTTGAAAAAATAAAATCTCTGTATTCTTTATCACGGATAATTGTATGTATAGTTATATTTTTTGTGCTCTTCACAAGCTTCTCAATATACTGTGTGTTGAAATGTGAATTTGCAGCTAAATAACAAATTACAAATTATAGTTACGTTTATAGTTTTATACATACAACTTTAGTGGGGTTGACCCAATATATGTAAACATACAATTACATTTATACTTAGTAGCACAATCAACCAAGTGATAATTTAACACTAAGTTCAATACTAAGACCCTAAGTTGTGAAGCAACAATCTTGAATTTATCCTCTCATTAGTCGTCCGTTGTCAATTGTTTCCCGCTATTACTCTACGCAACAATGCGACAATTCTTCTATGTAGTATGTTCATCGCCTCACCGGCCTACAACCTAAGCCTCATTCTCGGACAGCTGAACCTTAGGCTTAGTGTCATACTCGGACAGTTGGACCTCAGTAGTCACCTAACAACAGAAACATTAAAGGAAACATCCCAAATTTTTGTCCGAATCACTCATCGCTCGCTGAAATAAATGTGCGTTTGAAAAATGCTCGCTTGTTTGTAAATAAGCCACGCACAAGCAAAGGTCCGCTCAGTTTAGCTCGGCTCGTGAACAACCCTAGTTCTTCTATTCACATGATTGTCACCACATGTTAGTAAAACCCCTAACAATACGCACAACCAAAGTGTCATGACTCATGATTACCACTAAATGCAAGTTAAGCTTGCATTTTTGTTTGTGTTCAGAAAGTAGAAATTGACATAAAGGAATTCCCATTTTTGAAATGTCAACATTGTTTATACTTTATTTCAAGTGAGTTATTAATGCTACTTTCATGATAATCTATTCTATCTATATAATAAATAAATACATTTCGGGTTGAACGGAGCCTTTCTAGAGTGTCCACTTAGGCTCCAACTAAAATATGGAGCTCCATCTAACATATCCGTACCATATAAAAACCATTTTTTCTTTTTTTTTTTTTTTTCCAAAATCTTCGCCCCTAGACCCTTCTTCCTCTTCCTGACCGACTATTAACCATTATTCCTAGGTCTTCCATCTTAATAACAAAACCTTCTCCTCCCTCTGGTGCAACCATCTAAGTCCTCCTCCTAATTCTTCAATCAGGTACCCTAAACCCTAATTCTATTGTTTGTATTTCAATCAGATCTTCCATCTTAATATTATCCTAAATATGTTTACTCATTCTTTAATATGATCTATCGTAGATAACATGAAATCAAAATCAATACCCGTTTTTGTTTTATCAGTTGTTTTACTGGTCCATTCAATCAGATCCGTTTTTTATTTTGTTTTTAATAATTTTTTTAGGTCGTGGGAGTTTGTATTAGAGATGTGAAATGTTGGGTTTCTAATCATGATGTATGTGACACCTGATTTTTTTTTTTGTGATTATTCATTATTATAGTTTCTTTATGCTTAACATTAGGTTTTTATGGATTTTGACAGTTGCGTTTTTATTTTTTTTCGATTTTAGAATATAGATGGTTTATGATAAAGATGTATACTTTACGCTTTATAATCTTGAGGGATATGACAGTTGAGGTTGCCATTGTTGCTCACACCAAAAGAATATCATTCACTGCTTCCATTGATCTCCTTCAATTCACCAAAAAACATCAACAAATCGGTTTCTATTACCAAGGTAAAGATCCCTTTTTAATCCTCTCACTGTTCAAATTAATTAAATCCATTAACATAAACTTTATTTGAATTAATAATCTGATTTGCTAATGAATTGAGTTGGGTGTTATTCCAATTAGGTTAATTCTTGCTTAAATGTTCATAAATTTGATCAAGATTTCACTATCAATGAATATTTGAATAATATTTTGTTTTTAGTTTCGTGTAAAGCTAGGAGAATACTGGAAGAAGCTGTTGGGAGAACTACTCATAAACAGTCTTGTGTAAGCATCTTTTTTAAAAATAATAATAATAATCTGTTTGGGGGAAATTAAGATTTTGGTCAGATTTGGTGATGTTTGGTTATGGCTACAGGTTGGTTCTTGGATATGCTTATCCAGCTTTTGAGTGTTTAAAACCATTGATAAGCATGGTGCAGGGAATACAAATTAAGATTTTGGTGTCAATTTTGGTAAGTTATTTTTTTCTTTTAATTTTTCAAAATATCTATTGATTTTAAGTTATCTTGGTCAACTGTCTTTGTTTTAGGATTTGAAATTTGAATTATCCTCATTTTGTTATAATGAATTATGAATGTGACATTTATGTGTCATTTTAAATGTCGATAGCAATTATGTGATTTTTATGTTCAAATGTCGATTGCAAGTGCAGGCCAAAAAAGGAACACATGGTGTGGTTTTTCATTTTTTTGTTGGAGAAATAGGAGAACTTTGTAGAACAATCTCTAATTCAATAATGGGAACTGGAAATGAACAATTGGCAGAGATATGATGGTTGTTCAAAACGGATGGCTGTTCAAGTACCGAATCTCAGTTGTCTTTGATGGTCGCTTTAAATTGCACGAGGTTTTGCTTCAACGATGTCATCATCGCTCTCACTCTAGGGTAATCACGAGGTTGCGCCCCTATTTAGTTTCTTTTTTTTACGAAAAATGCTCTATATGTTGCTTCTAGAGTTTGGGTTTCCTATTTGTTCACAGGGGTTTTGAAATGGTTTACACAAAGTTTGTGAATGTTTAATGTCTGCTTTGCATGTTGATTTTTCCTATGTCCAACTAAAATATACATACGTAATACAAATTTTATATAAATTTGCAGCTCTGGCTTCTTGGGAAATGAAACGGGAGAGAGAGAGTACATCTCTTCTATATTGAAGAACGAGGAGAGTCTTCAATGGAGGGACATCGAGACGACGTCGTTTCGACTCGACCTACCAAAGTTTACTCTAATGAACAGTTGGATATTGAAATTCCCGAAACTGCCCATCAGATTAGTAGCGGTTAGTTTTTTTACTGAGTTTGATCTGTTTGTAGCGTTTAGGTTAAAAAAGGACTGTATGTTAAAAAAGGATTGGAAAAGAATTCATCATCGCTATTAAAGTACTGGAATAAAAATAGGTTTTATAAGTTTCAAGCTCTTTTATTTCCTTATTTATTGCACATTTTCAAATCGAAAACCTTTGTAAAAAGGTTTAGCATTCTAAAAAGCTGCACCTTAGGAGGGTTACGCCTTTTTTTTTTCTGATGTCTTGGGTTGCAGATCATAAGCAATAGACATTTTACTTCTGTAAAGTTATTCATATAAGCTAAATGATTTAAAAATAAATAAAAGTCAATAAATAGTCAAGAGTATGGCAATCTGACCCATTTGAACCAAGATTACCAAAGTAAGAAAGGAATTGACCACTGGTGCTTGAAACAATAGGTTTATAAGTTTCAAGCTCTTTTATTTCCTTATTTGTTGGCTGCTTTGAAAAGCTTTTTGGTTTCATGTACTGATATTTTTCTTCATATGAATTTTGGAGATTAAATAGATGCTTTCATAGATGTTATTTTGTAACTAATAACGTAGTTACTACCGTACTGGTACCGTTTCGTATATTTTCTGTACGGGTAGCAATTTTTGTCATTTTTCATTATCGGTATTTTTAGTATAGTACTGGTAGCGATCTCATCCCTACTATGTTTGGGAGTTTCTATGTTGAATTGCATTTTTTTTCCATATTGTGTATGTATATTAAAATAGTTGGTTTGATTCTTACTTCTATGCTGAATGTATATCTAATCAGTAATGTTAAAATGGTTTTTACAATGCTTAGATTTATGAATTTCTTTTTGTATTTGCCTTAAAGGATGTGAATCACATAATATGATATGGGTAACTTGACTTGGATCAATGGCAGTTTTGCATGGTTGTTTTGCAGAATACTCTACAGATATAAGGGCTAAACACACATTCTGGATGGTGGTTATTTTGCATGGTTGGATAAGAAGGTATGTTTTTTAATTCTCAAGTAAAATTCAACACATCATAATGGCTTTTATTTTATTTTTTCATTTTTATTTGTAAATTTCCACAAACGTGTTGATGCAAGAATTCTATGGTGCCTCTACTTCCTGGAATATAACAATTAGATAGCTAAATGGTGAAACTGTTTTCACATATGGATGGTTAAGAATTGTTAGAGACCTTTAGAAATACTTACTTTCATGGTTTTTAAGGCTTTTGATCATTCCACTTTTCTAATGTCCTGTTATAATGATGAAAAGTGTGGTAAATCCTACAACATTATCTTCACATCATGGATCGAACCAAACATTCTAAAAGAAGAATAAAGCCTATATCTAGAGACGAGGTCAATAAAAAAACGTATTTTAGATGGTTTTCTTTTAAAACGAACTGCGATGACATCGCTAAAAACTTATATGAACTGATTGGTGTACTTCGTCATCTCTGAATGTTATGGGGTTTTATATTTAAAATCTCTTTCTAGATATTTGTTTACTCATTTCGCTTTATTTTTCTACCGGCGCACTGTCCTGATACTCGATAGAATTGGCAAAGTCGAAACAGGTGACTACTATAGAATTTGTAACTTGAAGCAATCAATTCAATTCGTGAAGATTTAGCAACAACGAAATTTACTAAGACATGTTAATAATGGCCAGGGTGTTCTTCTAGAATGTTGTATATAGTTTTCTTCATATAGTAGTTCAATGTTTCATTATTATGTTTGGTGTTGTTATACGAGATATCATACATTTTGGTTCCACTTTCATCTAGATATTTATAACAAAAGTACCTCAATCTCTGAGTATGATTATGACTTTTTTTTTTCTGAGGTTGACAAAGAGTACCTTAGAGAAAGCTCTGGTGAGCTTGGTTTAAAAAAGCGCGCCTGGGTGCGCTTTAAGCGTTTGAGGCGCGAGGCGTTTAGGAAAATGTTTTTTTTTTTTTTGCCAAAAAGCGCTGGACTATATGAAGCACCGCCTCGAGCGCTTGAGGCGCGCGCTACAGTAGCGCCTCAGCCCCAAAAACCCTTTTTAACTGCTTTATTTGGCCCGCTATAGTAGTGCCTCGTCGTTTTTATGTTTTGAATATGCTTTTTAAGTGTTCAAGGGTGTTTTATAATCATGTTTTTGTGCTTATGATTGATTAACATGTAGAAAATGTCATATTGACATATATAAATATTTTTTTATAGTTTTTTTTAATACTATACGTGAAGCTCTCGCCTCGCGCTTCAGATTTTGAAACCAAAACGTGCAGAGTTATCAAAGAGCTATTTGTTTTATCTTGAATACATTAAATAATCTGTTTGTTGTTTTAAATGTGCAGAGTTATCAAAGAGCTATTTGTTTTATCTCTTATCATTATTTGATACAACAAAAACACGAGAAGATTGCGGTGTTGGATCTCTTTAAACAAACTCACATTAACCTGTTGTTGGATGGTTCAATAAAATTGTTTTGCCTGGTTATTGTTCTGTCATTATAGATTGTCAAATCTAATCACATCGTTAACACAATTGTTCGGTTTTGATCCCAGAAGGCACAAGAACTCTGATTATTTTTGGTTTGTTATTAACCTGGTTCGGTCATTAGCATATTGATTGGTTGTGGTCAGATTAGTCATTCATAAATAAATGATTCCTCTTCATTTGATTAGAACCAAGTTTTGTTCACAATTTGTGAGAACTGATTAGACAAGAGCTAAGAATTAAAAGTTGTATACTACAATCTTTAAAAAATAATTTTATCATTTGACTTGGGGATATGCTGTGTGTACACACGGGGCTCTAACCTAGTTTTTATGATTTGATGATTCTTTGAATATAGTGTTTCAAAACTAGTTGAAAAAAATAAAATCTGAGTATTCTTTGTCACGGATAATTGTATGTATAGTTATATTTTTTGTGCTCTTAATGAGCTTCTCAATATACTATGACTTGTCCAAAATAAAGTTAAAGTGAAAGAAATATTGGTACTAAAAGTAGCGTGTTTGTAATAGAAGTTGAAAAGAAGAAACCAGATGAAACGCTTGAGATAATCTCAATCCATCAGTACTTGTAATGCCAATCAAAATTGGCTCGTTTTATGGATTTATGATTTGACTGCAAACCATTGACTCGGTCATCCATGTCTTAACTTGTCATTTTGCTTTGTGTGTGTGAAATGTGAATTTGCAACTAAACAAATTACAAAACATATGATTGCAATTTTTTTTTTTTTTTTTGAGAGGCAAACATCACTCCACCATAATACTTCTAAATTTACATTTACACCTTACCCAAGACTTAAACTTGGGTCTTCTCCAAAAGAAGCTTTGCTTCTTACCCATAGTCACCTAAATCGCGGTTCGCTTCGGTACAGGAACGCAGTACAATTAAGCAATTCGCTAGGCTGGACAAATTCGGTACGGAGGGGGGTAGACTCATTTCGGTACGATCCGGTACGATGTACCATGGAGTTTAGTATGATGCAGAGAATTTTTTTTTAAAATAGCTATTTATAAACTACTTTTATAAATACATATATTAATTTTACCTTTTTTATGTAAAAGTTTAGGGTCTAGATGTAAACTATTGAAAGATAAAGCGTTAAATGTTTAAATTCCTAAACTTATCTAACCCTAAAATGCCTAAACACAAAAGTTAAAAACAGCCGCTCTTCTTCTTCTTCTTCCTGGTAAGTTTTTACTGTTTCTTCTTCTTTCTGGTTTCCAAGAACAACTCTCACTCTCAAAAACCCTTCAATCGATTAAATTCACAATTTTAGGTCTAACTGCAGCGACGAACCATCACAATTGGATCATGATTTCTTGATCATATGGAACGACGAACCATCACAATCGGAGCGACGTACCATGAGCGACCGGTATGATAGCGAATTCCAATTGGGTACAGGTCGTACCAATACGAAATTCGTGGTTACTTGAGCGAATTCTATGACTATGTTCTTACCACTAGGCTACAACCTAAGTGGTACATGTTTGCAATATACTTTATTATTTTGATGAAAGATGATTGTAATAAAGATAAAAATAGTGATAGGATTTGGGTTGCTGAGATAATTTGGAAATTTATTTTAGTTTTTCTTTAGCAAAATAAGTGATTTTTGGCTAAATTCCATTCCCCGAGTGGTCACAAATTCTCATCAATCAAGACCCTAACAACACGCATAGATAGGATATATAGTGACATGAATGGAATGAATCTATATCTATAATAACACAATCATGTTGTGTGGCATGACATTATATTAGGTCCTCTCATCCCTTGAGTGACACATGGCATTAGGTTAGGTCCTCACACCCCTTGAGTGACACGTGGCACTATGTGAGGTCACCCCCACCCCTCTTATTTCTTTCAAAAGTTTTTTGTTATGTCATGATAATTTATTAATTATGTCTAGGCAAGTTACTAATAATGTTAAAACCAAGAAATATAAATTATATTTTCATCAAGAGCATAATAGGTTAAAATCGGTCTTTTTCAAAAAAAAAAAAAACGATCTTTAAGACTACCGTCTCAATCACGTCCTGCAATGGTTGTTTCTGCCTCTGCTCCTCATCAAAACGTATATTTTCTTTTTAATATACATTTTCATTCTTATTCACGAGATTAAAATTGTTGTTTTCTCATATTGTAGTACATTAATTTCTATATATTACATCATTACACATCTTTTATCACATTCTATTAGAATTGTCTATCCCATGAATCTTCCAGATATAATATGGTGAAGTATCAAAGATTGTTTATTATTGCTTTTTAAGTTAAACATATAAATAACAAATATGATTTTAAACATTCGTTTAAAAATATAATTTTGTATTCAATTTCTTAAGACAAAATTCATTTTTAAATTCAATATTTCATATTTATCGACAAGAGAAAGTATAAAGTCTTGACAATGCACTATTTGTTCTATTGCGAAACAAATATCAAAACTATATTTGCATATTATAAGAAAAAAAAATGGAACAAATGCATCATAATAGATATGTTAAGTTGACTATAAATTTACTTTTTATTAATAGAGGGAATTTCTTACATTTTGGTCATATGAGGTTAAGAGCTAAAAGGTCAAATGTCTTGTCTAGGGTCAAACTGCAAAAGTCAACTTCTATGCGAGATGCAGAAATTAAAATGCCAATGTCCATATTATTGTCAAATATGCAAAGCTCAACTGCCATAAGGAGCTTGGCTCAATCCGAAATCGGGATTTGTGGTTAACAGTCAAAATGCAAAACTTATTGCATCAAAACAATATGAAACTAAAAATAGAAAGTCATTGATGATCTTGTTTGATATTAATTACTGTTATGAAGGCTCTAATTTGCTAAATGAAATAAAAATATAAATTAGCATTATTGATGATGTCAAAGTTGATTAGATATAAACTAAAAAATCTGGAAAGAAGCAGGAAAAAAGGCATCTGACAATTGGGGTCAAATTTCAACTCAAACAGAAGCCAAAGACAATGAAGGTCAAAATGGATTGTAGATTAAGTTGGCTAAGTTTAATAGAATAGTTCATATGGGCAAAAAGGAATTATGGAAATAAGCGGATATGAGTTAGCAGACCTGGATCATGATAATGCTTGGGCTGACGTTTATTTCCTGATATCGGCATAAATGTTGGGTTCACTGCTGGAATAGATAAAATTTACTGCTGAGGGTCAAACCAAGTCAACAATTGGGAAATGACTATAGCTCATTGTCAACGTTAACCGTTTATGTGTGGATTGTGCGTTTTCTCTTTCCCATCACTAGCAACAAAGAACGGTTTCATCTATAAAATATCTTTCAGTTCAGCCATAATTAATCTTTGAGAAGGTCTAAAAAATGCATCATTACCAAAACGACTATATGGTTTTAGGTTATAGGGCAAAGTATGAGGTTGAAGGAGTTGTAATTTACTCAAGTTTGAACTAAACAAAAGTGTTGAATCCAAGATAAGAGTCGGTTTAAACTTAAGCCTGCAAAATGATTGGGTTGGGTAGGGTAGGGTAATGTAACGGGTCATACAGGGTTTAATCAGAAACGGGTCAGTTTGGTTTGGGTCAAAGACAGTTTTTTTAATCAAAATGAGTTCGGGTGATATAGGGAGTCATATTAAAAATTCTGAATAGTAGATCATTATTGCTTTAACTATTGATATTAGTTATATAAATACAAACTTGTTTCTTTATTTATTTGTTTATATGTAAATTATGAATACTTGTATTAGTTTATATGTAATATGTATGTATGTAGAATAACAATAAGTCATAGGTATATGTAAGTTAGTAAGTCAGAATGTTATAATCTGAATATGGGTCGAAATGGATCAAGAGGAGGCTGCAAGTTATCTACAAATGGGTCAGAAGACACCAAAGACAGCAGCAAATTACAGTTGACAAACGAAAATATTGAAGACTGCAAGTTAACAGAAAAGACTGTTATACCCTTACGGTTATAGTAGTTATTTTGGTGCCAAAACTGATTCAAAACGGTCGGAAAACGTAACCAACACAACCGTTTAGAGACACATCGATCCATAAGTTACCAAGATTGTTATCATATTTATAGGACAATTGTTATCCTTAATACAATCCATAAGTTTCCGAAAAGTTTATATTCTTGTTCTTAGTTTTCTGTTTTCTGTCCAACATTCGAAGATAAATCATTCTAATTCATCATAATCTGTTCTGTTAATCAAACTTTGATCTTATATTCATATTGTTTCTGTTCATTATCTGTTGCATATCAGAATCAATTGCCAACATTAACTAATTTGCTGAGCTGATGATTCTAGTGGAACGCCAAATTAACAGAAGCATATATTGTCTAACAAAAGCATTGAAACCAAATTAACAGAAGCATCTATTGTCTGCTCTGAAAACATTAATGTGTATTAAGAAATTAAACAACACAATGCGAAACATATATCTGTATCTCTTAACAAAAGAGTGAGAAAGTCCCAAGTAAAATCAAACAAATACCATGAGATAAGAAGTAAATAACAAATATATATACACACGTACCAACATCATATAACACATATACGCCTTACAAATATAGAATCCTAAAAGCAATATCAAAATGAAAAACAAGCAATGATAATATGTATGTGAATTACTAGAATTCTACTGGATCTATATGGCTTCTCTTCATCGCTTCATCTTGTTAATCCTTACCATGACTGCAACGTGTATCTTGTCACTGGTGTCCGCAACATACACGAACAGATTACGTCTCCATCGCTTCTTCAACACTAAAACTACAATAACACCCCAAAACCCTGTTGCAAAACCACATGTTATGTCCATATAAAACCATAACTTGCTGGGCTCATCAATTGCTTCATGTTTGCTATTGGCTTTTGTGGTTGGGTCTTCATGATTGGAACAATTCTTTGGCAACGGAGCTCCACACAGATCTTTGTTCCCTGCATATATTGATGGATCGATGAGGGTCTGTAACTGACTTCCTGTTGGAATTCGGCCCGACAAGTTGTTGTTTGACAAATTCAAATGGCTCAAAAAATTCAAAGCTGCAATGCTCGGAGGGATGAGACCGTCCAACTTGTTTCCTGATAAATCGAGAGAAATTAACCCTGTCATGTTTCCAATGTGGTCTGGAATGCCTCCGCTGAGATGATTATTGGACAAATTGAGACCCACCAATCCCTTAAGTGTAGTTAACTCTACAGGTATGTCTCCGACAAGTTTATTGCTTGAAAGGTCCATGTTAGTGACAAATGACCATGTATTCGTATATTCAAGAGACATGCCTTGTATTACCTCAATGAACCCCTCCTCGGTACCATAACCAAAGTCAGCACCTCTAGGTTTGTCAACCATACCTTGCAATACTCCTAGACAACGAGGGATTGTTCCTGTAAAGCTGTTGTGTGCAACATCCAAAACTTGAAGCTCTACATTTTTGCACAAAGACCGAGGAATTTCCCAGTGAAGTTGTTGTTGTGTAACCTGAAAACCTGCAATGATTTCATTTTTTCTCCGATCGATTCCGGTATTTTTCCGCATAACGCATTATCACCCAAATCTAAGACCTCTAAAGAACTTAAACTCCAAATTTCTGCTGGAAGCTTACCACTAAAGTTATTATCATTCAGGTTCAATGAAAATAATAATGACATGTTCCCTATAAAACTTGGAACGGTGCCACTTAACCCATTTGAGTTTAATTTCAAGAATCCCAACTTAATTAGATTCTTAAAACATTTGGGAATTTTCCCTGTTATCCTATTTCTGGAAAGATCAAGAACATCTAACCATGTCCACTTGCACAAGGACCTTGGAATTGACTCATTGAAAAGGTTATTTTGTAGAAATAAGGCAGGAAGATCACGATCATATGAATAAATTCCAGATTCCCCACTTGGAAGGTTGGTTAATGGTCCGCTGAGGTTGTTGTGGGAGAGATCTATGAAAGGAATGATGGGCATCTTTCGCAACCACGTGGGCAGAGGCCCTGAAATTGTTGCATTAGACAAGAATAAACTTTGAAGTTTTCTCTGATTTTGAAGCCATTGTGGAAACCCATTTTCAATCTTGCAAGAACTGAGATCAATTGTTATTAACTGGAATGGAGGCAGCCACTCACGTGAAACATTGAATGTCAACTTACTGTTATAAGCTGCATACAAGTTCTCCAACATTGAAAGGTTAGCAAAATGGGATTCATAAACTACTCCTTCCAAAGAATTATAAGAGACATCAAGAGAACGGAGCTTGGAGAGTTGCCCAATTGAAACCGGAATAGTCCCGCTTAACTTATTGTCGCCTAGAGACAAAGTTGTTAAAGCAGCTAATCTTCCAATGGATTCTGGAATGGGACCTGTTAAGTGGTTACCAGATAGAGCTAACACTTGTAACAACTTTAGTTCACACACAGATTCTGGAATGGGACCTGTTAAGTTGTTAATAGATAGATATAACACTTGTAACAACTTCAATTTACTCACAGATTCTGGAATGGGACCTGTTAAGTGGTTATCAGATAGAGCTAACTGTTGTAACAACTTTAATTCACTCACAGATTCTGGAATGGGACCTGTTAACAGGTTTTCAGATATATCTAATACTTGTAACAACTTTAACTCACTCACGGATTCTGGAATGGAACCAATTAACTTGTTATTGGAGAGATCTATCTGTTGGATGTTTGAAAGGGTAGTAAGATTATGAAGAACATGAGATAGAGGTGTCTCTTTCAGGTTACAATCTGACAAGTGCAGTTCTAATAAAGAAGGGCTCATGCTTAGCAACTTTAAAAAGCTGGATGAAAAGTTTAATGCAGTACCATGAGGAAATGAAAGATCCAGGAATTGTAAGGATGTCATGTTTTGAAAAAAGCGAGGGAGTTTATCTGTGAAAATATTCCCGCTAAGATCCAGCTGTTTGATGTTGGAAAGTTTAGTGCTAAAATTACGAAGTGGGCTTCGATCGTCAATCAAAAGACCACAATCTGACAACTTTAACACTTTTAATGAAGGAGCCATGTAAAGCCACACATCAAAGATTTTTGCTCCAGCAAGATTCACATTACTTAAGTCAAGATAAGTAAGTGACGAAAGGCCGGAAATCCAGGTAATATCATGTGACATGAGGTCACTGGAATAGTATGAATGAAGATCAAGAATCTTTAAATGAGAAAGATTTCCAATGTGATAAGGAATAATACCAGAAAAATTTGAATAGGAGAGATTGAGGTAAGTGAGTTGGTTCAATGATCCAATGAACTCAGGGATCCGATTTCCTTGAAAATCATTCCAACTCAAGTCTAAGTATTTTAGATGCCTCAACTCTCGTAAAGAAGTGCTCAACTTTTTTCCAACTAAGTATTCTCTATAAGAAGTATAGTGATCACCTCTAAGATGAAGACTTTCAACATTTCCAGTGACACCATTACACGTGACTCTTTCCCAGCGGCAACAATCATTGCCAACCCATGATGACAACATATCATATGATGGAAATATAAGTTGGCCAATTGTGACACTATGTTTGAACTCAAGAAGAGCTAGGCGCTCATGCTCAAAGCAAGCCACAGTGCTATTTCTATTTCGAGCACCCAAACAGAATGTTGTGGTTGCAACCAAAATAATAGTTAAAATAATAAAATGGAGCCCCAAACCCCATTGATAACCCATTATATAATCTAACAACAGTGATTAAGCTAGAAAAAAAATATGAAATGTAAAGATGGATTATTATGATGAAGTGATGGGATTTGAGATTAACTAAACCTTTTAATATATAGATCTAGAAATGATAGAAAAGCATAGCCATAGAAGACTTGGAAGTCAATAAGAAAGATTATATCCACAAACTAGTATTCTTTGGGTCCTACTCGGTTTTTTAGGTCTTCACGCAATAAACTTTGAAGTCAACAAAGAAACAAAGAAACATACTAACAATCAATATGAAAACAATACAGTCTTAAGCCAAAATATGAAAGAAAGAAAAAAAGAGACACCTCGATGGGCAAAACATGGAAGAAGGATGTTTGATTTGGATGTGTGTTGGCGTATACAAAAATAAGAGTATTTTGAAGTCATTTCTGTAAGACTGTGTTGTGGTGCGCGAACGAGCAGGCGCGAGCCGACCAGACGGGCCACTTGGCTCGCGAACACGACAAGAATGTGCTCGCATGGTTTAGCGTGAGAGGGAGAGGAGAGCAACGACTCTTTTGAGGGTTGCTAGCGTCGGAGGTCAAGGTGAGCCACAACATGGTCAGGTGAGCAAGCAATTTTCTTTATCTGGTGCCACATCGTATGAGATGATAGAGTTTGTGCTCAAGGTGAGCCACAACAAATAATCTAAGATGAGGGGTATAGGCACTCCAATCCCCAATATTATGTTTGGTATTCTTTTTATATGTCTATTATGTAAGATAACAACCCCTAATTAATATAGTAGGGTATCATTAATTCTTTAGTAATGTCAATTTGATTGTGATTGGGAACCAATACTACTAAAAAATGGTACTCCCTATTTTATTATGAAGTAATGTATTGCTCATAATATATGTCGGTAGATGGACGAGTTGTGGTTTGTAGTCGCTTAAGTGAGTTATAGGTTTTTCGGTAGAAATTTCAAGTCCAAGATTTTGTTGTCAAGCACAAGTTACTCGTATATGTCGGATTCCATCCTTAAATAAATTAACAATAGGTGGAGCGTATAAGTTACCTTCAAGCTCGATTATGTTTAAATGTGTGACACTATGAGTTGGTATACATCAAACAACTTTCAAGTTTCAACGGTTGTTGGAGCACGAGTGGCCTAATAGAAAGGGTGAAAACCAAGAAACGCATTTTTAAAACAATAAATAAGCCCGATTATAAACAAATATATTCACATAAATTTTTGTAAGTTCTTACAACACCCATCTAATCCACCCATCTTTCTCACAAAACCATTAGCATATGATGATGTTTTTGTGTAAACCATTAATAGGTGGGTATTAGCTATCATGTGTACAAATCATGGTTGAACAATGAATGGAGGGAACTACATTGATGAACCTGTTTCTTAGATAATTTTTTTCCCATAAATTAATGGTATTGGTATGGTGTGTAAATCATTTAAGATATTAACTAACAAATTATAGAAAAGTCTAGGTTTTGTACCTAGCATTCCACACAAAGATCACAAACAAATGTAATAAAAAAGAAGGTATTGAACACTGGGTAAACAACAAGACTAATCATGTAGTATTATAATTTAGTACCACTTTTGGAAACTAGCAAGACATTATAATAGTGTTTAATTGTACACAAATAATTATGTTATAAATCATTACTAAAAGCCAAAAAAAAAAAACACAAAAAGCCTCATCAAACTCTACTAGTCAACTCCAACACACACTCTTGCACCAACTCCTCTAGCAACTTCCTTTCAATTTCCTTTCTTGTATTAACAACTTCCATTCTCAACCCCTCAACCCACCCCCTACCCACCACCTCTTTCATCACCACCATGCTGCCGCCGACATCCCCCTCCTCCCAATCGCACATTTCCTCCCGCCATAACCATTCCTTCATCTGACCCCACACATGGTCCTCCAGCATAGCTGATGATATTGTCTTGTCAACTATGTTGTTATGGGCTCCACTGTAGGGCCCACGGGCCGATATATCTATCAAAGCCTCGTTTACACAGTCAAACACGAGTTTTGATGTTGCCCTGTGATGTCTTAGTTTGGTTTGACCAATTATGGGTTCCTTTTCACTTAGGTTCGTGTATTTGTCTCTCAATGATGGGTCTAGTGGGCTTTCAGGCGAATGCCATTTGCCTAAAAACGAATTTGACTGTATTTGGCTGAGACCCGCTACTGATAATAAGGTTTGAACATAGGATAAACATTCTTGCTCTTCTTCCTCTGGATTTAGGGGTGTAGATGAGGGTTTACTATGGTATGGCGTGGCTGACCCGGCAGAATCATCCCATGATAAAGTTCGGGCTATGGATCCAATGGGGGGTGATTTATCAATCAGGTTGTATCTCATAGGCTCCATTCCTGGTAATACAACCAAAAAAACATTAGTTTTGTCTAGTAAATGTTAAACTAATGCATGTCATATTAAGATTACCAAACATTGTGGCAGGCAATATTGAGGAGAACCAAGAGGTGGTGAATGGATTAATCTAAAGGATTTGACTATAAAGGAGACAAATAATACATTTTATTTAATCATATTCAGCACGTTAAGTATTTATAAAATTAGAAAAGTAGATAAAACACGATTTTTCATGGCGGCCTAACCCATTCTAATTCGGGTTTAAAAACATACTCGACCAGTTACCAGACCCGCCCATTTTCAATGGCTACAGTATACAAATGCGTAGTTTATGAAAATTACCATATTTATTCAGCCTAAGACTATGATGGCAATTTGTTGTGTGGTCATCTTCTTCAAATTGTGGTTCCAAAACCGAAATAGGGCTTGGCTGATCCGGATTCGCAATGTGGTTTCCAGGAAAGTCAGGTTTTGTGAAAGAAAATCCTGCCTGTATAAGCAGTTATTAATCCTTCAGATTATTGACTCCAAATTCAGAAAACAGACCCAATATTAAATAAATCCAATAAAAAACTACAAGTTAAGGAAGAAACAATACCTCAGGTAAAAATAAGCCTTTTTTCAGACCAGAACATGATGCTTCTTCAGTAACCATGTCGCCTATGCATTGAGATCCTTCTGTACCATGTTTTGGGGAAAATCTAGTAGATTGAGGTGCGTAGTTAGACTGCTGGGACTTCTCTTTACTAGATTTCTTATTCTTAGAAAAAAACAAATTTGAAACTCGCCCCTTGAAAGATGATGATTTCACGATCTTTTCCTTCACCGCCTCTTTAGTATCATCGACCTTGTCTTTCAACTTGCCTGAATCTTCTAAACCACGTCGAGCTGGAACAGAGTTTGATCTTAGAAGATTTCTAGAACCTCTAGCGGCATCTTCAGCTTTGCCGAAATCACTTTCCTCAGGGTTTACCGGTTTCTTCAAATCCGAAAGAGCAAGCATATCACCCAATGTACTTGAGCTTCTTTGTATTTGTCTTTGTTCTAGAACATTTTTATTTGATGAAATCATCGCCCATCTTTCAGAAAGCCGTTTCTTAGCTTCCCTACAAACAGATGACTCAGGAGAATAAGACGTACGGCTGGATGAAGCACCATAATGACTATCATAACGATTAATATAGTCCCACGAGTGCCTAGAAGCTGGCGAAACGACTTCAGAATCACTAAGATTCCCTGTTGCATAATCAATCTCTGATTTACAGTATGAACTGTCATCACCAATATAACCATTTGAAAAAACAGAAGAAACTAAGGTTTCATCTCTTCTAAGCCCACTTAAGCTTTCAGAAATTTCGTCTGCTGTCTCTTCTGGATCGCCATCAAAAACATCATCATGTGATGTTAAATTAGAAGGCGAGGAAGAATCAACTTGGATATTTTGAGGTTTCACAGAACTAGGTTTCAGTAACACAATTCGAGTCGGCAGGTTAGGGGCATCATCACTTTTGCAACATTCAGGAGAAAACAAAATATCGGAACCCTTTTTGTTCCAATCAGGCTTTTCATCATCCACCAACTTAGACGGTTTAAGAATAGTGATCCGTCTAGATTCTGGCGGTGGTGGACCAGACTGCAAATTGTATATGTTTTGTGAGAATAAAGAATTAGGCTCTTGCAGATACTTGAGAAACATATCTTTATTAGAACTTAAAACTTCTAATGCATCTTGAAACTGCTTTGTTTGGCGAAGTTTTTCATCGGTTGACAACCGTTTCGCTTCCATGAATTTCTCACGAACAAGAGCCATCTTTTGTTTTTCACTACACTTTCCCTTTTGTGGTGAATTATTTTGACGTATTTCATAAACGTCTTTGTATTCTCCATGTCCTTGTTGCAAAAAATCTAAGGATCCCGATTGACTCATGCGTGAAGCCGAATCATGTTGATGCTGATGTGGTAACGCATCAAGCCCCATTAGTTTGGCAACTAAATTCGATGGACAATTCTTTGAATCCTCTTCCTTTGACATTTCTTGGGCAATAAGCATCTTTATTGGCGTTCCGTTTAGTCTTCTATTTGATGGAGATTTTCTTAAGTCAGATACAATCTGCATGAACCAATATTGAATCAGTATACTTCATACAGTAGTTGCTTCCAATATAAAGTTGGTAAGTTTATCATGATTTTAAGTAATTACCAGTTTATCATCCATATGATCATCAACTAGACTTGTTCTAGCCACATCTGAGTGCCTCCTAGAGAACGAAGAACCTGTTCAATTTCACATTTTGTCACAAACAACTTTCATACAAAGAGCAGCGTGTTCATATAGATAGTCAACGGATATAATGTCAAATACGAACGACCAGTGTTGTCGGCCGCCTAGGCACTAGGCGAGGCAAAATATAGGAAATAAGCCCTAGGCGAGGTCCTAGGCGTTTTAGGGATTAGGCGGTCCTAGGCGGTGGTTTTTTTATTTTTTTTATTTTTATTTTTATTTTTTTAAATTCCACAAATTTCTAAGTATTTCTTAGTATTATGTGTATATATCCAGTGTTGCAGAAGGCGGCCTAGGCGCTAGGCTGAACAAAAACTAGGAATTTAGCCCTAGTCGGATTCCTGGGCGATTTGGCCTTTAGGCGGCAGTTAGGCGGAGCCTAGGCGGTGTTATTTTTTATTTTTTTTTATTTTTTTTATTAAATTTCTAAGTATTTCTAGGTATTTCTTAGTATTATATGTATATATCTAAGTATTATGTGTATATATCTTAACATATTTTCAAAAAACACCTAAATTTGTGTATATATATATAAAATACGTATAAAATACCAAAACGCCTAATTCCGCCTAATTTTCGCCTAGTCCCGACTAGTCCCTAGGCTGGACCTCACCGCCTGCCTAGCGCCTAGCAACTTCTGCAACCTATATATAAGTATTTCTAAGTATTATGTGTATATATCTTAACATATTTTCAAAAAACACTTAAATCTGTGTGTGTGTGTATATATAAAATACATATAAAAAAACCAAAACGCTTAATTCCGCCTAGTCCCGACTAGTCCCTAGGCTAGACCCCACCGCCTGACTAGCGCCTTCTACAACCTTGCTAACGACACAAACCTCGTGTTCATAATACCCATCTCTTATTGAATGAGCATATGTATGTATGTATGTATATTTAGATATTTCATCAGTAGTTTATCCCTCTATCCCATAAAAAGAGCAGAAAACAAAAGCAAAAAACTTGAGAAAATCACCATCATAATACGGTGTGTCCGTAAGCAGCTTGTTTCCTCCGACACTAGTATTCAAATCAAACAAATTCACCATCCTTCCCAAGCACCCTGAAATAGGTTTTTCAGGGCTTTGCTTTTTTCCATGTTGAATCCAACTCATTTTTTATACCTGTAAACAATAACATGACATGATTTATTATTTATAAAGATCAAATCAATCAACAACAAGTATATTATTCTCTAAATAACATGATGTTAAATCAAAGGCATATATCTACATTGCTATCAGTCATCAAATACCAAGAACTCAAAACAACATTCTTAATTTAGAAACTATACAAATCCCAAATTAAAATAAGAAAACAAAAACTTAACACACCTACCTGATTATTCTGTGTGTGTACATGAATTGGGAATAGCATCAACTGATTCAGTAGAGTTGGAAATAATAATAATAATAAGGTAAAAGCAACAAGACAGTCATAAATTATCTACAAGATAATTTAAATAAGCAAAAACAAGACAATAACAGTGACAAGACTACTACAAAGCATGTAATTCCAGTATATTCACATGAACTTTCACATCACACACTCATCACTTAAAACAACAAAGTTTATACATAAATAATAATAATAATAATAATAATAATAATACACACAGCTAAACAGACAAAATAAAATCCCCTCACTTATTCAAATTAACATAATTATATAATCAATTGGAAAGAAGATTAAAAAGCCCTAATTTTAACTCACTTAAAATTCACTTTATAACCTACAAGATTAATAATATAAATGACAATAATGATATTATAAAAAAGCTGCAATAACAGAAGAAAACAAGAGAATCTGATTCTGTTTTAATCTTCGAAAAGCGACAGGGAATCAGAGAGGGAAATAAGACCAAAAAGAGCTTAAATTTTTATAATTTTTATAAAAAGAAGAGAGAGAAACAAAAGGAACAGTTGGATCAGTTACCTTAGAGTGAAAGGGTCGGTGATTGGTGGCCGGAGAGTGACATTCCGGTGATGAAAACTGCCGGAGATTCGTCGGTGTTTGGTTTGATCCGTTTATTGTTGTTGTTGTTATAGATCAGTAAACAGTTTCGATTACACGAACATAAAAGTGAGAGAAAAATAATAATAATAATAATAATAATAATAATAATAATAATAATAATAATAATAATAATAATGCGAATAAAACCAGATATGTTGATGATATGAAACCCAAATTAAATTAGTATGAGTTTTGATTTTTGCTAAAAAGTCCTTGTGGTTTTTTGGTATTTTTAAAAGCGGCTTTTAACTATAGGGTGATTGATGGGATGATTGAGATCGGTACCGGTAACATACTACTGTATAGTATTGATAGTGAAATTTGGCTAAAACCAAAAGCGAATGTTGTAAGATATATGTTGAGTTGGTACTGGTATGGTATGGCACTGGTAAAAGTTCTGAATCGGTATTGTACCGCGTAGTAACGATACCAAATTGAGTTGAATTTAGAACGTAACATTATGTTTTATTTAGGGAGATACAAAAGTAATGTTGGTTTAAATTCAAGTATAAAAAGTTATTGTTAAAAAAATAAGTAGATTGGTGAGTTCCAGGCTGGCCTTGAGGAGGTGCGGGGAGGACCCCCGGTTCAGGCCCAATTTTTAAAGGGGCACTTTGAGCGGCGATGAGTGTTTTTTTCAAGTATTTTCTTTCTGTTTTCGACTTAAAAAAAGATCTCATCTTGTATATCACTTTTTATAAACGCAAAAGGTGAAGAGTAGATAAGGTAAAAGATGGGTCATGTATGATAAACTAAATTGGAAGGATTCGACATAATTAAAAAAAAAAGTTGAAGTGTGTTACTTGAGATTTGTGTTGTGGTACATTAATTGTGTAGCCTTTGCAGTAAATTTTAATATAGAGTAATACTACAAAACAGTAACCATCTCACGCTTTTGCACATGATGCAAGTCAAATTCATTTTATTAAAAACTTTTGAAGTCTAGACATAAAATAATAGTCCTTCAAAATATTATGGAATTTTAAGAAATGGTGGTTTTTTTATGAGCCAATTAGCCAAACATATCAATTTTTATACTTATTACGACACTTTTAGTTGTATATCCAGTTCGACCGGTCCGACTAAGGAACCGGTAAGGACACCGGTTTAACGTCCCCTTCAGTTATGAAAACATTGTTTAAAAGACCTAAGACTAAGGGGCACATATTTCACGGCTTGATCCGAGCACCTGAATTTTCAGGGCTAGCCCTGGTGAGTTCTCTTATCTATCATGGTTTTTATTTATGCAATCCTGTTTCTTTTTGGATAAAAAGCTTGTGAATTCACTAAGTTTTACTTATTTTTTATGTTAAGTGTTAGTTTAACTAAACTCAATTTAGAGTATTTAAAAAAAACAACGTTCTCAAATTTACCAATAATTCATTAAAGTAGTTTTTTATTTTTGGGGTATTGGATTTTAATAATCCAAAGTTTTCCTTGTTGGCCGATAATAATCCCTACTTCAAAAATTCCCAATAATAATCCCAACTTTCAAACTTTTGGCCCCTGGTGAACCTTTTTTAACAGTGGACTAACTGGGTTAGTTCCTGCTGACGTGGATGCTGACTGGACTTGCTGACGTGTACAACTTAGGTGACGTGGCATTTTATATTAATAGTATTATATAATATCTAAATAATAATAATCATATGCACACCCACTCCCTTAGTCCCTTTCGTATTCACATTTGACTGCCCCGGTTCACCCAACAACCAACAACCACCGTCGCCATCAACTTCTTTCAGTCCGCCATCGGTATCGACCTCCGACCAACACCTTGGTAACCCACAACCAAAACCAAAGACACCTTGGTAACCCACAACCAAAACCAAAGCCATCTCCATTAATTGGTTACGTTACCCAATCGGAACCCACGTCACCGTCGTCGTCTTCTTCAGTTGGAGGCGGAGGGATCTCCGGCTGGTCTTCGTCTCCGTCGTGTCCTTAACAGAACCGTCATCTGGTTTGGTTTTGTTATTGTTATTAGAATTAGGATTATTATCCACATAAATTTGTTGAGATTTGAACTAGATTTCATAAGCTTTTTCATACCCCAGCACGGCAACAGCAAGATGATTTACAGGGGTGCTTCATTGAGCTCGAGGAAGAAGACGAACAGAGCACCAACTTATTATAATCGGTAAAAGGAAAAGAAAAGAACAGAAAAACAGAGCGATGATGATGATGCGAATCCTTGTGGCTCAGATCTGTTTGTTAGGGTTCTGCTTGTTAGGGTTTTTGTTGGTGTGGTGATGAAGGTGATTGTGAATGTTGCCATGAGTTGTTATTTGTTTTACTGATATGTTGTATAGTGTGTGTATATATATATATATATATATATATAGGTTACCAGAAAATGGAGGTGGTGGTGGTGGGTTGTGGTGGCAGGTGGTGGTGGGATGTGAAAAGACGGTGGTGGTGGGATGCGAATCATTGTTGTTGCCAGATGTTTGAATAGATGTTGTTGAATAGATGAAAGAGATGATTTATTTTATAATAATGGTTTATTAGTTTGTTATAATGTGAGAAAATAACACATAAGCATGTATAATGACATGTCAGATTAGGTTGTACACGTCATCAGCCTAGTCAGATGCCATGTCAGCATAAACTAACCTAGTTAGTCCTCAGTTAAAAAAGGTTTACCACAGGCCAAATGTTCGAAAGTTGGGATTATTATTGGGAATTTTTGAAGTAGGGATTATTATCGGCCAACAAGGAAAACTTTGGATTATTAAAATCCAATACCCCTTTATTTTTTTGTAAGTTAAGTTGATATAAAGCGAGTTAGAATAATTAAACAACTATTTGAATTTTTTTTTTAGAATACATAAAGTTCACTGAGGCAAAGGTGAACAACGAATGAAATTGTAAAAGTCTTCGTACATAGAAATTAGTATGTAGATATTAAAATTTCAACAGTTTGAAAGTTTTTATATATTTAAGGGACCTTTTATGTAAATAATCTCAACATTATTAGTTCTCGGTTTAGAACCGTTGAGAGCGGTGACGTTGACCCTAAAAGCTTCATTAACCAACAACTAAACAATCATCCTGGTCCTATAAAAATGTTCACAAAATTATAGAATGATATAAATATTGGATTTTTTTTTCAAACGTAGATCGCTTTATATATAAATATAAAGATTCAATCAGCGGCTAGGAACAAATACAAACACCAAATACAAACAAGGGCCGTAAGCCACACCAAACGAAAGAACTAGCATTGTTCGATAACATCAAACAGAACCCAACAGTCCCAGGTAGGATTCGGAAGCTTGGTCCGTTGACATGCCCATAGGAAGCTCTCTTCTTTTACTTGATCGACCGTTTTATGGACCGGGATAAATTTGTCTTCAAAAATCTTGGCATTCCTCGCAAACCAAAAATAAAACTAATATTGAGATTATGTATATATTGGATTAAGAATAAAAATAAAACTAATCCTATGAAATTTTATTTGAGATTATGTATATATTTCTCTATCCTTATTTTTATATGTTAGTCTACATAGCGTTAATAAGTGGCGAAGCTTGGTTCAAGTATCGGGAGGGGCCGGACTCAATTTTTTTCGATCGGTAGTGGTAAATTGGCAGGGGACGGACTCAACCAGAACTCAATTTACCTACGAGAATCGCAATTTTCTACCACTGCGCCAAAAAACAGGGGGGACAGAGCCACCCCAAGCCTATTGAATACTTCGCCCCTGACGTCAATGAAGTAGGAATTTAAAATACGATTTTGCCTCGTTTCAGTTGATCGGACTGCTAACTACAGTTTATGGAACGCCAAACCGAATCAATTGGGTTGGACACTCTGGGTTGTTTAATGTTTTGAATTGATTTTTTATTTTAGTTTTTAAAACACTAGTACGTATTAAAATGATAACAAATAGTTCAAGATTGTGGATACATATACATAACATGTTACATCAATGAATATTTTTGTGTACATATTATAATATATTTTTAGTTAGTAATTATTAATCAACTTACCTAATACCTAATACAAGCCATGAGTAACGTTACAATTATGGACATCCTTTTCACTATTGACATCCTTATACGTTTGTCTTATATTCACTACTTATTTTTATTCGTTTTATTAAAAGAACAAAAAAAATCGATATGATCATACATCATTTTGTGATTAATACTTTCTATAAAGTTTTTATTTATTAGAATATAAGAAAAACGTGACAGTTTTTTTATTCTTTTCACTAATAACATTATCCGCGTTCTCATCATGATTCGTATTTTAGTGAATGTTAGATAAACGATGTTCCATTTCTTAAAATTGATAATAATACATTGGATTTAAGTGTCCAGCACTTGTAGCCCAGTTGGTTGAGGGCTTAAAGTTTCCTATGAGAGGCTTGGGTTCAATTCTTACTAGCTACATTTGGAAGACATTGGTGGATGGGAAATGAGGGATGACCCGATCATTGGCTTGGGTTCGAGTCCTGATCCCGACCGGTTTTACCGATTATTTCACTGTCGTGCCTTCGGGCGGGTGAGTGGTTGGGTTTTCCGGGAATTGGTGGCAATTGGTAGCCCGGGTACTCTCAAATACCTGATTCGCCAAAAGGGTGTCCAAGAGTGCTCGTAAATTGATTCGTTGGCCGTTAAAAAAAATGCATTGGATTTAAAGAATGACATTCAACTTTGTACTATATAAAAACGTATCACATGTAATGGCGAAGCTTGAAAAAATAGTGGTGACGGCCGAAAATTACAAGATCCAAATTTTTTCTTATCAGTGGGGAGGCGGAAGATCAAATTGACAGGGACGAACTCAATTCATATAAAAAAACCATATGTACTTAACAAATCTTATAATTTATCAGTACAGTAACAATAATACATTATATATTTTTTGCCCTTGATTTTGTCAACTATCTTCTACTTGTTGAAATCGCTCAATAATTAAATCGCATATTTGGTCCACAATACATTATCACATAATGCAGATTGGTGGATGGTGGCATTTATTATGATGATGACATTGTTACGATGAAGGTATGAACATACTAAAACTTGAGGTGTACAAAATCATGGTGATACAAAATGTTATTAAAGGGATAGAAAAATACCAAATATCTTTGCTGATCATCAGTGACGAATTCAGAAATTTAAATTTTTATCATTGTTTTAAATTATGTGTTACCCGAAACATTCTTGCATGTAAAGTTGATGTGTCATATTAGATTTGTCAAACTCAAGATGCTCCCGGGGTATAATCTAGTAATTGTATATATCCTACTTTTTTTTCCTTTGTCTATTTAGTTTCAAGAAACTTAACTGTATTGTTTATCTCATAAAAAATCAAATAATAATCTAACATTTTTTTCCCATAAACTAAATCAAATAAGCTACTGACCATCTCATAAGAATATTGAGATGATTTGGTTTGGTAAGGGCTAAGGCTATGAAATGAAATCAAACCTATAACAAATATTTCTGTTTTTACAATCGATCAGTTTATGTTATAAATGATTCAGAAAACTCGATTATTAGAAAAGACGATTCGGTTAAATGCCGACTTTAGATATGGGTAAATTTAAGCCAATTCAAGTTAGTAAATTCAAAAATATTTTGCATAGAAATACCAAGGTAACTGATGGTTCCCGACTTTCTCTGGTTTCCGTAACCGTAACCCTTTTTCCGATTACTTAACCTATTTATACAAGTACGATCATAACCGAATATAGAAACCGGTTATAAAAAAATTATAGTCAATGAGCCGTAGCTCAACTGGAATTGGAGGGGAAGTGAAGATTTGTGTTGAAGACCAGAGGTCTAAAGTTTGAACCAAACCCAATCGGGTTTTATCGCAGTGGGATTTTGGATAACGAGTTTTCCTCAAAACTGAAGATAGTGAGCTTGGGCTACCCAACGCTATCTGCGATCGCGAACGTATTGGGTCGCCTATGCCATTGGGTTACCCCAACTAGCCATGCTTTTATCCAATTGGCCGTTAAAAAAAGGTTACAAAGGATTTATTTACTTTGTAATTGTTCTTTTTTATGCTCGCCATGTGTTCATGTAGTAAATGACCAATTTATTGTTTGTTCATAAGTTTATAAAGATTGTTGTCAATTTCAACTATTCTAATTAAAATATCTATGAAAACTATAAATAATGCTTAGAAAGTTAAACGTGGTTGTTATAAATCTTGCAAATACGATGTTTAAACAAAGAAAAAACTATAAAGAATGCTTAGAAAGTTAAAGGCACATAATGCTAATGGTTAAAGTTTAGATGACATATGAACTTTTTTTTAGACTCTTGTGGCTTTTTACAAAACCGAAATCAAGTTGATATATCAATGTTGGATTTTAAGAAAAGTCAACTAGAAAAGTAACCAACCATCCACAGCTTTTAATATGACAACTATATGGGCATGGGTGTTTTTTTATTTTAACAAAATAAGTAAAAAAAAAAAACTCATTTTTCATACCTATAAGAGCAAAAATCAAGTTATTATTTTCTAAGTAAACAATCCAAAATTGTAGCTTCTCACTGATTGTTAAAAGATTAAATCAAGGTAAGCTTAAACAGATTCAAACCTATGTTAAAGTCCATTATTAAACAAGCTCAAATCGAAGCTTAACATAATCAAACAGGATTCTTAACATGCTCATTAGTTCAAACTAGACTTTTAGCATATAAAAATTACTTTTATATTTAAATGTCATTCAGCCCCCTACCCTGGTGGTGTAGTGGTAGAGAGGGGAAATCCTCTCTTAAGAAAAATTGGGAGTTCAAATCCAATGAAAGAAAAAAAGAATGTAATAAAAATTGTGTAAAAAATAGGGGAGAAATAAGCTGTTAAAAAAATAAATGTCATTCAATCTTACACATGTAAGTATCGACTTAACTTAAACCCACAACCCTTTTATTTTTTATTGAGAAAATTATGCATACCTCACTTTAGTAACTTGAGTTTTTTAATTAAATTATTTAATTTCCTTGTTATATATATATATATATATATATATATATATATATATATAAGACCATGCGTAGTGCTTTATATATAAAGCCTCCCTTCCTGATTGTTTCACGTGGCTGCTGAGTCAGCGTGGAGAGAGAAACTGAAAAAGGGGTGTAGTGGTGGAGCTTTATTTATAAAGCCCCTATTTCTGATTGGTTGATTTTTTTATTATTTTTTTTAATCTTTTAACTCAAAATAATTAAAATAAAAGACAAATAAATATACAAAAATTACAAATAATAATAAAAACACACAACTAATATTAATTAAATTAAAAAAAAACAAACAACTTAAAAAAATTACAATACCAAATTAAAAAAAACAACTTAAATAAATTACTGGAGGTTATATTTTGCAAGGATTTGTTGCCTATGATGTATCGCGAGGCGTAGGGCTTCTCCCTCGAGGTGGTCGATCGATTTGGACAAAAACTCAATGTCCTTTTCCCTTTGCCTCGCCTCTTGAATGTCGACGAACCTTTTATTCTCGGCCACTCTCTGGTTCATAGTTTCCAAACGTCTTTGGCCGAGGTCGCGAAGATCCTGTAGTCGTCGATTCATTTCATCAAACTCCTCCCTCGATGCACCACCTCCTGTCGAAGACGACTCCGCCTTGCCACCCTTTTTTGATCGTCTACCGGGTGGTCTTGGAATATCCTCTTCCTCCTCCTCCTCATCATCATCCTCCAAATCAACAGGATCATCTAAACTCACAAAGCGAGCATCGGATGTCGGTGTATCCGGATCTCGCGACGTGGAGGTGGTTTTGCTTCGTTTTGATGGTCCTCCTCCTCCTCCTGATCCTCTTCCTCTCCTAATCTTGCGCCCACTACCCGACCCCATAGGCGGTACATTAGCCCACTTAGGACTATGTCTCAACATCTCCCAAATCCTCAAATACGGGAACGGCCCGCGGGTATCTCTCATCTCGTCCAAAGCTCTTGCCAACAAACTGTCATCACCTTCCCCACTGCCCCTGTTGTCCTTGTAACGTTGGTAAACCTCCGCAAACGAGTGACATTTATTATTTATGTCCGACCACTTTCCCGATATCGAGTCGTGCTCTCGATACTCCCCTCTGCCCATGGCGGCAAAAAACAGCTCTCGAATCTGTTGCCAAAACAACGGGCTATGTTGATAGTTTGCTGCAAAAAAAAAATATATATATATTATACGATTAAAAAGTATATATATTTATATATATAAACACAAAAAAAATACTAACCAACATTTTAGAGTGTATATATATATATATATATATATATATATATATATAAACACAAAAAAAATACTAACCAACATTTTAAAGTATATATATATATAAACACAAAAAAAAATACTAACCAACTTCGGGGTCCTCGGATATGTCAAGCCAGGCTCGCGCTAAAGCATACTCCTCTTCTCTTTCCCAACGTTCTTGTTGCTTTTTTTGACGAGGAGCGGTAGCATCTTTCCTTTTATGCGAACGTCTCCCGCGCCCGCGCCCCCGTTGAGAACCCTCGGGTTGACGTGGTTCGTCTTGAGTTTCTGGCACGGAATCGGGCTACTCTTGAGAAGGTTGGACATATTGTAACATCACGCAAATTTTCTTTATATATATAGAACTCCCTCGTTTATTCATCCGATTCATGTTTACAGTATCTTTACCATCCATTTTGTTAATTTTTTTTGTTTAAATAATGACGTATAATCAATATTAAATTGGATTGTATTAAAAATTCTGATTTTAAAACGTTAAAAAAAATGTTTGTCTGTGCCAGGATTCGAACTCGAGTCCCTGGCGGGCTAAACCTTAACCACACCACACAAACCACTACACCATTTGGTGTTTTGTGATGTTAATTAAAACTAATTAAACTTAAGCCCTTTCAAGGTCCCTTAGTCAAACCTGAAAAGTCAAACGTAGTCTCCTAGTCAAGTCAAGTCAAAGTGTTAGTAAATATGGTCTCCTAATCATGTTTTCTTATACACTTGATTATAACCTTTGATCCAAACCCCAAAATTTACACTGCTACATAATCTCCTTACTATAAAATAAACTCTTTATCAACTATCTTCACATTTACTATCTCTCACAACCTTGATTCTGCTTCAAGATTTTTCATCATCCTCTCAAGAACTAAATTCATATCCTTCACCTTCTCACACATGAGCTAGTTACCCATGATAACCAAACTATTGAAACTTGATTGTGTGTTGCATCAAACATAATCCTTAGTTATACATGAGGATTCGACTATCTACCATATTTGAACATTTGAAACTAGAATTCATGGAATATAAACTATTTGCTATAGACACACCTAGAGTCATTAACCTTGTCTAGGGCAACTCTATTACAACTCGTATGCTATACTTGATACTTGATTGCTTACATGTACATATTATCAATTTGCAATTCATGTGTGTAATAATTGGTACACTTAATCAAACCACTGATAGAGGATGAAGTACTTGCTCAACAGTTAGTAGAGTACCAAATAACCTACTCAACGATTGGTAGAGGTCATCATGTCTGCTCAACAGTCGGTAGAGGCCCTACAACCTGCTCAACGACTGGTAGAGGCTATCGCACCTGCTCAACAATCGGTAGAGGTTCTTACTCACTGACTGGTAGAGTTCTTTGTCCTGCTCAACAGTTGGACTTATTTTTGGATACATTGTATACGATTCAATCACAAGGCTATTTTGCATTACTTACATGTGTGTTTAGAGTCATAGAAGGACACAAAACCCTAATGTAAGGTAAATTGGTGATTGCGGTCCGGAACGTAATCATGAATTTACAGGTACATTAAGGTAGTGTGAAATTCTATTAAGGTTTTGGGAGATACCCCGTATGTTTTCGAAGTATTAGAGGTGTGATGGGTTAGCTGCGGTACACCCTATATATAAACACTAATGATACGTGGAAAGGGATACTGTAGGGTCAGACCAATAACAAAGCCTAGTTATTTGGTAGTCCATCTAGCATTTATGGTTATCTTATACATTCCTTAAACTCTTACCCTACTCTGAACCATAGTCACCCTAACTATCCTCAACACTATTCGAATGTTTCTTCTTAAAATAAACTTTGGGACGAAGTTCCTAAAAGTAGGGGAGACTGTAACATCACACAAATTTTCTTTATATATATAGATACACTAGCCTACCATTCAACTCTTTACACCATTCAAAAAAAAAAAAAAAACATTATTATCCCATCTCCCATATACTAAAGTTTTCATCCGTCATTATCTCCTCTAGCTAGTTTCGAGTTTTCCAAGGCATTATTACTAAGTGTTTGCACGCTCAATAAAACGCACGAACTCATTATGCACCTAAGGTGAGTTTACATAGCCCCTTTTTTTTGTTTTACATTTTGGGGTGAAACATGTTTAAACATTTTATATACTATCATTTACTCATTCTTACATTGTGAAACTTGTGATTCAATTATAAACATTTTATACACTATCATTTACTCATTCTATCATTTGACTGTAACAAAAAGACACAGTACAATCATTAACATTGATCAAGCCGCCTGTTTAGATTATAGCGCTATAGGTCTGACAAACCCATCCCCCCCGCATAAATTCAGGGATGATCGATAACAGTTACAATTTTACTAACTTGCGAGTTAGGTCTCAGTCGACACAAGGTTTGATTGTACAAAAGACGCATTGTTACATGTCGGACTCATATTCTATCATTACTCATTATTATACTTCAACTATGAATGCTATGCAACATATTGTTTTCAACTATATGCAAAACCTATGTATTCTCACCAACTATTTATAGTTGACCCCCCCCCCCATCTTTTCAACTTAACATGTTTCAGGTTTTGTTTGCTATGGAAAGTTGTACAAGTCTTGGAACACGTAGGAGCTTTGGACCTAGTTTATATTAATTAACTTTTGTAATCATTACTTGTAAGACAAATTGTAAATTGTTTAATATTATTCAACTTCCATTTAGTACCATGAGCTATTGAACAATCATCACTACATGACACCTCGATGTTTCCGCCATCGGTTGGGGTGTTACACATAGTTTGGTGGAGGAAAAAATTGAGCCGCCATGTTTGGGCCCGGATAAAAGTGACCGGGCATGCCAAGAAGTTGCGCGTATTGCATTGTGTTTGCGTCAAACTCGCCCCAATTGGGTGGCAGCGGAGTAGTAGTGTTTGGCCTCGTAGTGTTTGGCCTCGTACCCGGACGACCCGGGACCCCGAATGGTGCACCATATGGAAACATGTTTTGTGTTTAGATTGTGTTGTGGTGTGTGGTTTTTAGTTTTGGTTGTGTAAAAGTTGTGTTTGTGTTTAATAAAAAGTGTGTATATATATAACATCCTTCAAAATAAATTACCGTTTAAAAATTGAAAGTGCCCCTACGGTCAAATTTTTTGACTGTTTGATTTCAATGCCTCGCCACGTGTCACTATATGATTGGATGATTCATTTGTTATCAAGCGTTATTTATATAACGCTGTCGGTGGTTTGACGAAAATAACGCCCCCGTTGCAGTGTTCCAGGCTATTTTTATAAAAAAAATTGACAAATCACGCCCCACTACGGGGATCTAAGTCAAAATTAAAAGGATAGCTTTATGTATTTGGCCCAGCTTCTAGTGACTATGACATCATTATAATAAGCATGCATGCATGCATGCTAACAAATCTATTAATCTATTAATATATATAAAAGAAAAGAGCTTTGCTGACGTGGCGAGCAATGGTAACTTCACCACCCCTTTGAAACTGCCACGTGGCACTCTAATGAAAGGTTTTGGATTCTTTTTTAATTTTAATTTAAAACAATTAAAAAAACTAAATCCCTAAAATAAGAACGTGCGCTCCACCTGTTGTGATTAAATGAAAAAGAAATTAAAAACCTCTAACCCTAAAATGCCATCCTCTTCCTATCGCCGCTTCTTCTCCACCTCGCAGCTTCTTCTTCACCTGTTCTCTCATCTCTCATTGATTGTTTAATTTTCTTTCTATTTCAGATATATCCTCTCACGTTTGTCTCTCATCTCTCATTGATTGTTTAATTTTGTTTGTATTTCAGATCTATCGTATTATTGATCGTTTAATTTTGTTTTGTTTTTCAGATCTAGCTTCAGTGTTTCTGTGTTCATCAGTTGTTGAATCGGTATATATTCACCCTTTTTTAATACTTTTTAAGTATTATTGATTGTTTAATTTTGTTTGTATTTCAGATCTATCGTATTATTGATCGTTTAATTTTGTTTTGTATTTCAGATCTAGCTTCAGTGTTTGTGTGTTCATCAGTTCTTGAATCGGTATATATTCACTCTTTTTTAATACTTTTTAAGTAATATTGATTGTTTAATTTTAAGTTCTATTTCAGATCTGTGATAATTTATATGGTAATTAGTACGACAGATTTATATATATTATGTTGTCAGATATTTTTTAATACTTTTTAAGTATTATTGATTGTTTAATTGTATTATTGATTGTTTAATTTAGTTTTGTATTTCAGATCTATTATCTATTATATGGTAATTAGTCAAGACAGATTTGTATATATGATGTTTTCAGATCTGTTAACGTAGTGTTTAATCTGAAGCATTTATTTATATATGTTATCAATCGTTTGTTTATGTATACTGATTTTATTAACCAATAATTTCATTTAAGTTATTGTGAGTGTAGTTTACTTATAGGTGTTTTTTGTTGAATTGATGGGATTTTATGTAAATCAGAAGGATACTTAAAAAACTAATGTGTATTAAGTGATATATGTTATAAATCTTTTGTTTATGTATACTGATTTTGTTAAGCAATAATTTTATATAAGTTATTGTGAGTGTAGTTTACTTAATGTAGGTACAGTCTACTGAAATCATATAGTTAAAAAAATAATGTTACTAACACTTTCTGATTGTTCTGATATATTAGTCTTTAATATAGTTGTTTGTTTTATTATTTTTACAGAAATACAAGTATGGTGAAATCATTTGTAAAGTTGATAATTAACTATGACTACAAACAACAGGTATGATTTAACCTATAAGAATATGTAACTATATCACTTAATTTGTTATAATGTGAAAAATATAAAAATTTAACATATTTATGTAATAATATGTAGGAACTTCCAAGCTGTTACCACATATTACATACAAAAGAAAAGTTTCCCATTGGTTCCGTTATTTTAAGAAGCAAGAATCATATGATTTGGGATGCGGAAATAATTGAAGAAGGTGAAACCTATACTATATGTAATGGTTGGAAACATATTGTTGAAGAATTAAAAATCGAAGAAAATGATTTTGTCATTTTTGAGCTAACTGGAAAGAAAACATTTAACTTGATACACTTAACTTCTAAAGATGTATCTAATGGTTTTCATTACTGGTTCGTTAGCGCAGCGACTGAAAAAATGGTATGAATTGTCATAATTTTTTTGGAAATAGGACTTATAATTGTTTATATTTAAAAGATTTAATAGTTTCATATTTTGTGTTATAATTTTCAGAAGGTGCCAATTGAGTATATTAGAGAACACTTCAAAGAAGAAAATGTGAATGAAGTGACTTACAAATTGAAATTTGGTTGTTACAATGAATGGAAAGTTGTTTTAGAAAAGAAACCAAAAGGATTCTATTTCACTTATGGATGGAATAATGTTTTCAAAGATCTATGTTTGCATATTGGTGATGTCTTAAGTTTTGAACAAGATGGGAAGGATACATTTAATGTCCGTCTTTTTGTTTACACTGGTTTAGAAGTTGAGCCAATCTTAAAAGACAAAAATGAGGTAATTTTTTACTTTATAAATTAGATAATGTTAAGTTGTTTGATTGGAAATTTTAGTTGTTATTCTATTTAATGCAGGTTACAGCAAACTTTGGTGATTACTGCAACAATATCGTGCTTGCTGATGTAAGTTTCGCATCTTTATTATTAGTTACAGTTTTAACTAACCAGCTGGGTATAATATAATTGATGTCTTATTATGTTGTAAAGTACTGTGTACTGTAGCTACCATTTAACGGCTATAAACAGTATTTAGTATTTATTAGAATTTATGCATTTTTTAAATTTAGGGAAGTGATGTGATTATAGAGCGGTCTCTGAAAAGTCAGAATGGGGGAAAAGTTTGCAATGATTTTGTCGATGCAAGCCAAAAGTGGTTAGATAAGATGAAGGTATGTTTGTCAATTATAATATTATTATTAAAAATAAATAAATGCATATTTTTTACCTAATGTATAAAATTGTGTTAATGTATGTGTGTTACAGAGATTAATGTGTTCAAACACTGTTACTATTGACACAAATAGATCTGAATTGGGAAGTTTTATTTCATCTGCATTGGAGTTTCCAGATAACTTTGTAGGGATTGTTGACAAATATGATGTATGAAGTATTCTTTACCTAATGATATAAATATAAATTTAATAAATTTAGCCTTTTACTTAATTTATAATTGTTTTCAATTAAATAATTAGGTGATCAAAAGTGGAATTCCTAACTTTTGTGCTGTTGCTCTCGCCTTAAATGATATGGGGTAAGTATTTTAAAGGTGTATATATTGTTTAAATTTATGTTTCCCATTTCCCATGATTATTATTGCATATTTACCACTAATTATTGATATTTGTATAGGTATAAAGCAAAAGGCATTAAAATTGAATCTGGTGATCTTGGTTCGTTATGGTGTGAAGCAAGGAAAATTTTTTGCCAAATTGAAAAGGAATTTCATGTTCCTAATTTTGGTCTTATGAAAATTACTACAAGTAATAAGGTAAATGATGAAACTTTACTTCTTTTTTGTTAGTGATAACACATTCATATAATTAGACACAGATTTTCTAAGCTCTATGTTTGATTATTAATGATAGGTTGTATTTTCTAACCTGACCAGGTGAATCTAAAGGTTGGACGAGTTTTGAGATTTTTACTTTTTGCTAAAAAAAATAAAAATTTAAAATGAAAACATTTTAAGTCTGCCAAAGTTTTAACATAACGCCTCTTTTTTAAATGAGATAGTCTTTGCCAATTGTTGTTTGATAAAGAAGTTACCTTAAAGTGCGACTAACTCATCTACAAATAGTCATGTTTTAGGAAAGTTTTGTTGAATGTTAAAATATATATGAGATAGTCTTTGCGAATTAGTCATGTTTTAAGTTTAGGAAAGTTTTGTTGAAGTTGAGATATATTAAAGGTAGAAATTGACAAATTTCATTATGAGGTGGTCGTGCCAAGTTTAAAACTGCAAACAAATCCCCCCCCCCCCTAGAAATTGATATTAGTATCATGTAGTTTAGCAATATAGTATAGTATGGAATTAAAAACATTTTTTTATTTATTTAATTTTACATTTCAGATGAAAGGTAAGTTTCATGAAAGCGAAGTTGAAGAGAAGAATGCTAAAGTATTGAAAAAACAGAAAAAAGGTGTCGCAAATGCATTTGACGGTGATAATATTGAAATATCAAACCATGCAACACATGCTCAAATGCTGCAGAACACTAAAGAAGAAATTGTGAAGAAAATTACTCATAATTTTGTAATGTTTCCTTAACTTACTATTAATAATTTAATTTTCATTAAATATTTTATTAACTTTTATATGCTAATTTATATTTTCTTTACTCAGCGTTTTCCAACAAAGTTTGGTAGGTATCATGAGCTTAACAATGTAAAACAGTTGAAGGTTAGATTTGAAAATGGAGAACCTTTAACGCAGAAATTAAGAGTTGAAAAGTCAAGGAAGAATGTCAGATTTGCAATCTGCGAATGGACAAAATGTATGAAAATGCTTGGATTGGTAAATGGAAGAATTTACCGTTTGTCATATTTGAAAGAGGAAGGTATGTTGATCTTTTCAAATCATTAGCCTACAAGTATGAAGTTTGCTATGGTAGAAAACCAAAAGTGAACGACGTTTGGATAGTTATATTTGAATAAAACTTGGTAGTATGTTGGTATTTTGAAACTTGGTAGTATGTTGGTATTTTGAAACTTGGTAGTATGTTGGTATTTTGAAACTTGGTAGTATGTTGGTATTTTGAAGTGAATACTTTAGAAATATGAAGGTTTTAATGTAGAAAACTTGAAGTTACTATGTTTGGTTATGTTTGAGTAAAAATTGCTACTTTGGTTATATTTAAGTGTAATACATTTAGAAGGATGAATATGCTTCTATTATAGAATTGAAGGTGCATGATATATGAATACATATTGTTTACTAAAAATTGTTAGTTTATAACAATACAAAATTTTTTTAATGTCAATAATTTGTCATATTAATAACTTACTGATAATACTCTTATTTTAAAATTTAAGTAACCTTTATTGATAAATTGTTTCTGTATTATTTATAATGATATTATGGGTAACATTTAAACCTTACAAATGACATAATAATTTTTTGGTCTATGATAATGTAACCAAATTAAAATTTAACTAAACTTCAAATTTAATACTAAACGTTATGTTGGATTTAATTGGCAGAATGTTTCCCATGGCCCTTAGAATATGTACGTTTTTTAATGATTAAATTGTTGCCCTTTCAAACAATTACAATAATATTATTTTTAAATTTAACGTCACCTTCATTGATAAGTTGTTTGTCTATGAATACATGATTAACATTTAGAAGTTACAAATAACATAATATTTTTTCCCTATATCATAATGTAAAGAAATTTACATTCAAGTAAACATCAAATTTATTACTAAACGAGTAAAACGTGTATTAAACCTAATATTATTAATTTATTTTTTATAAAAATTCAATTTTGAACTTTAACTTAATTGTTTGTGGTGCTAAATGATACGACCCGAAAACCAACTGATCTTCACATGGAAAAAATATTTTTCTTCAGTTAACTAACACGACCCTTTACAAAACAAGACGGTCTCCAATTCACCTATAAAAATGCAATTTATGGTTTTAAAATTTTGTTAGTTAATAAAGTTTCAATTTTATAAACAGTTCCCAAATATATGTAAATTTAAGATTTACATCCTATTTAAAATAAAAATTTATTTTTTTAAATAAAAAATACTTAAATTTATAATGTTCATCGTGGCGTTTAGCAACTTCTGCTAAATTATCATTTAAATTATATTTTACTGTTTATTTTGGAAAAATTAATTAAAAATTTCACATATATCCGATATACTTCACTATTATGTTTTTCACATTATTTTATGTTTATCTTAATTAATTTTAACTGAATATTATTAAATTATTTTATATATGTTAATGTTAATAATATTAATGATGTTATTTATTTAAATACTTATTTAGATTAGATTTACATTTAGATAAAGATTAAAATTTAAATGTAAAGATATACATGTTTTAAATTTTATTACAAAATTAAGTTAATCTTATAATTTAAAATACAAGATTTACTTTCCTTATTATCTAAATGCCTTATTTGAAACACCATTATAAATACATGGTTTCATAATCAAAAGATCATTCATTCGAAACTCATCTCCTCCTTTGTGCAACAGAAAGGTAACTAATACTTTTATATTCAATATTAGTTTGACAGATGTTTTACGTTTTACGATTCAATATTATATTATTTTGCATATATGTTAATTTTATTCTATTTTGTTTATAATTTATTTGTTTTCTTCAATGAAACAATTGTTAAACAATAAAGTCAAAGTTTGCAGCTTTTTAATCATGATTTCTTTTTGTATTGAGTTTAATATACTAATATTGAGAAGTTCATTATATCATGATTCACTTTTTTGTTTTTTATTAAAGACAAAATT
Source organism: Ambrosia x helenae (assembly GCA_030844895.1). Taxonomy (NCBI): domain Eukaryota; kingdom Viridiplantae; phylum Streptophyta; class Magnoliopsida; order Asterales; family Asteraceae; genus Ambrosia; species Ambrosia x helenae. Next base: position 6,123,790 of record CM061230.1, on the reverse strand, counting down.
ACCATGTTTCACTAACTGTACATATTATATTAATAAATTGCATTCAATTTTTGTCAACCAACATATTTTTAATCTCGTCTTCATGTTAAATTGCGTAACAAATTTTTTTTTCACTTCTGGAATTAGCAATACAATGGCAACAAATCAAGTGGTGTTACTGAAAGATCTTAAAGCAAGGAAGAACAACATGACAGTTAAGGTCAAAATAGCAAGTTTATGGAGATTGAAGATGAATGGGACTGAAAACCAAACTTATCGAATGGACATGATTTTAATGGACGATGTGGTAACAAATAATATTATGTTTTAAATATGTATATTACAGTAAATTAAATTATGCGTTTCACTAACTTTTTATACTTTTTGCTACAGGGAAGTTTTATATATGCAAACTGTCATCATAGGTTTTTGGAAAGGTTTCAAGAGTTGCTCAGTGTTGATGGAAAAATCTACATAACCAATCCATTTATTGCAAAAGATGATAGTAAACAATATGTTGATAACGATTTAAAATTGTCTATCAATGATAAAACAACTATGGAAAAATGTCTAGATTGGGAAGGTCCTAAATTCGCTTTCAATTTTGTGGATTTCAAGATTGTTAATCAAAAAACCTTGAAACATGCTACAAAAATTGGTATGGTTATTATATTGAGTATAAAAACTTATGTAAAAATTAAATTAAATATAATTAAATATATTCAATAATTTTTTTTTTCAGATTTCATAGGATGTGTTAAAGTTTGTTACAACTTAGGCTATGTTGACAAGAAAAATGGTTTAAAGTCTCCTAAAATAAACTTCAAGCTTCGTAACCTTGAGTAAGTATTTGGCCCCTATTAACATAAATATTATAATGTTTATTATTGAATATAACTTATTTTTTTTAAAATAATAGTGGAGTTGAAGTTCATGCATGTTTGTGGGAGGACAAAGCAATAGCTCTATCAAGCTACATGTCTAAAGAAGATCGTGATCCTTATGTGTTTGTTTTGGTACAATTTGGTGCTATTAACAACTACCATGGTATTGAATGTTATTAATTTATTATTATATTTTTTATTAATAAAACAAACTTAAACACGAAAAAAATAAAAAAACAAATAAACAATTGCGTTTTTACAATATATTAATTTTCTTTTTTTTATTTGTTTAGGTAACATGAGCGTCCAAAACAGATTTGAGGCATCAAGACTCTTTATAAATGAAGATATTGAAGAATTAACTTCTTTCAAAAACAAGTAACTAACAAATTCATTACATTTAAATACTTCACTAATTGTTTATACTCTTTATCACTAAATTTTAACTAACAACTTTATTATTTAGGTATCTTCAAAAATTTGCTGAAAAGGATTCTTCAGAATCATCAAATAGCACCACTGCTTCATATATGATTTCAAATCTTGAAGATGAGTTTCTGAACAATACTCCTTTCACCCCAATAGTATTTATTCCAACTCGCCGAACTGTAAGTAATATTAAAAGTATAGTTCCTTATTAATTAAAACTAAAATAATATTATAATTTTATTAAGTATGTATATTTTTTTCAGGAATCAAAAGTTATTATTGTTGGGAAAATAACTGAGATTGGAACAGATCTTAAATGGTATTACAAAGGTTGTAGTTACTGCAGAGCGAAAGTTGAAAAAAAATTTGTTTCGTATGAAAGAGACGATGGTACTATTGGTGGAAAAGAAGTATTTAAATGTTCATATCGTAAGTGTGAAGGTGGTGATGATATTAAAGAAGTTATAAGGTAATGTTCAATTTATAAAAAAAAATTATATTTTATAAAACAAATTTTGATTTATAACAACTTTCATATGCACAACAGGTACAGAATATCTGTCACACCCTCAAAATCCACTTGCGGGGTTTTACCGCGAGGCGCATGACAAACCAGGATCCAAACCAACGATCACAATAAACAAATCTAAATGAATATAAATGCAATTTCAAAACATGGTTTAAAAATCCCGTTTACAGCGGAAGCTTATTCAAACAGTATCTCAACAATGAAATAATAGTTCAACGTTCAAAAGACCATGCAACCCTAGTTAGACGCCGTGCAGACGCGTGCGCCCTAGTCCAGTCGTGCTACCTTAGCGACCTGAGAAAACATGTAAAAGTTTACGTCAGCACAAAAATGCTGGTGAGTTTACAGGTTTTGTATCCAAGTACCAAGTCCACCTGTCCATACTATAATAAATCGAAAACCAGTATACGCTAGCTAGGCGTACGTTTTGTTACTACCACGATTGGAAAACCATTACTAACTCGAATACCAGATGTTGTGCCCGAAAAGTACCAATTGTTCCTGTTGTTCCTGTTTGAGACAATATGCACTCGCCCGGCCCTCCAAGCCGACGAGCGGGGTTGGTCACTCCCAATAGCGCTATTCACATTTCCCCGTTGTGCAAACCCGCACATTCATGGTTTCCCCCGGGACTTCCAAAGATCGTGTAGTACACAATAGAAACCCATAGTATGACAGTAGTTACCAAATAATAGTTTTACACATGTTTTCTCCCCCGAAAGTATAAAACCAGTTTAAAAGAGGGGTCGTAAACTCACCTTAACGTGCAAGCAAGGAATCCGAACAGCAAGCAATATATGCTACCGACACCCTAATAACAGTGTCGCTCAGTGAGTATAGGCGTAATATCATTACCCATATAACTCGTTTGTCCAAGGCGTTTTAAATGTTCAAAAGTGTGTATGCGACGCCTAGTGATTCTACATGCAATAGTAAACCCTACGGACCCGTTGGTGAATACATTGGTTACAATTAGTTTCTACATTCCGTATGTGTCTCAGACAAGTGTACTTCAGTTACATGTCAATTCCATACCATCTAAGACCTCAATTAATCACAGAAGCACATAATACACAATCTGTGTTTTCAGGACAGATTGTGCGCCATCAAAACGAATTTATTTAAAATAGCAATTCAGTGAGTTAACCTCCCAAATTTTTACTGAATTATCTTTGGGATTCACTCGACAATACCTATTTTTGTTTTGTCTCAATTCCAAACACAAAAATTATGAAAATTCGTACAATACAGCTATGTCCAGAAAATCTCCTCAACAGGTCAGTTTAGTAGGACAATTCTTAAAAATTGTGTATTCATCCAAACGAGATGGATCCACTTGGAAAGGCTCTATTTTTCCAGTATTGACCTACTGTAAAAATTTCATAACCTAACTCTTTGTAAATCTCAAGTTATGACCATTTAAAGTTAGCCCAATTTACAAATCCGAAAATCTGATATGACCCCTAATCAATTAAAATTCCAAAAACGACTCAAACGATGTCCAAATTCGATGGTTTTGCCCATTATGAAAAGCTAAGACCTTGTACGTTACACTCATGCAAAGAATCGATCAAACCAATTATTTTCAAGCCACGAAACAGACCCTACAAGTCGACATTCAGAATCTGTCCAGATTCTAATCGTGCAATATTATCAATTATATCAAACCCTAGTTGCATATTATCAATCAATAACACCTAATAATCATCATACAACTTTCCTAATACCTATTCCCATCAGATCCTATTATCAAACATGTCAAGATCAAAGCTTTTAGGATCAAAACACCAATAACTTGCGCAACAAGCATCCTATGATGTTACTACGCGTTTATTAATAGGTTTAATCCGTTTAATCTTCAAAAAGACTCATGTTTTAATGTTTATTAAACCCATTCAGACCTGGACAAACTTGTTATATGATTTTTACAATAAAACATAAAGTAAAAAGCGTAAGAAATCATGAGTTATACCCTTAGCTCTTCAAATCAATCAATCGCGCGCCTTGGAGCCTCCCAATTGATGATCTTGAGCCTTAGCAGGAGTTTTTGGAGTGAAATATTCGTGTGGGGCAGTAAGGGGGCGATTAGGGTTGAGTATGAGGGCTGCATGGGGGTTAAGGATGCTTAAATACGAGTTTGAGGCGGTTTTAAGCCCGTCAGTCCTCTTCGAGCGGCCGCTCAGAGCCTGTGAGCGGCCGCTCACAGGTCCGGGGCGCGCGTTTTTGCTTCGTTTAGCCTCCCGACGCGTTACCCATCGACGTTTTCGTTGTTTCGAACCGTAACAAGTGTAACCCCATGCGTTAAGACCCTAATCAACCTCATACTCCACTTTTAATAATTTTTATTAACGTGTTCGGTCTAGGTTCACATAATCACGTATGGTTTTCACATAAGTTGTCAGATATCACCGAGACACCTAAGTTTATTATTCACCAACGTCCGAGGTTCACTAATCATGCAATCACACGTTAACTCACACAAGGAGTCAAAACCCGACCCACACAAGGAGTCAAAGCATCTCATAACCCGAGATGTGAAAGTAGTCCCAAACCGGACTAGAAAACGTTTTGTAAGTTGTCTCAAACCCGAGACAATGCACGTATGTCCTTTCTAGCTATCTAGCTAACCCTCGTTAAGTATAATATACGCGTGACTCGCTAAGGTAGACTTTCATCTAGACAATGTTGTTAACCAGAATTTGCCGGGTGTCACAATATCTTTAAAGGTTGATGACGGTTCTGGAACTATAACAATGACGCTTTTTGACTATGAAGCGGCTAAGATGTTTGGTAAACCTGCTAAGCATTTTTTTGATGAAGAAGAAGAGGTTACTTTTAAAATTAAATATATGTTTTTAATATGTTTAAATTTTTTAATTTGCTATATGTTTAATTTATATTCTAATTTTGTAGATGATATACAAAGATCAAGTTCCACCTTCATATCCTAAACAGTTTGATGAAATAGTTGGCAAAAAGTTTGGATTCATCATAAACGTAACTCCTTATAACATTGAACATCCAAACTCTTCTCAGTATGGAATTTCAATGCTAACAAAAGATGAAGCCTTGCTTGCAAAATTAAATAAAAAGTGGAATGTTGAAGAGGTAATGTTAATATTTAATTTTAACTTTTAATGTCAATTTATATAAATACATACCTTTTTTTATAGGTTCAAGCAAGGTTCTTAATTGATGGAGGTCGTAACCCTGACTTAGAAGATAATAACATAGAGGTTTGTAACAATAAATTTAATAATTAAAGACTACTTAAACAACAAGTATTATATTTTAATTAAGTTCTTATGTTTTTAAACTATTTTCAGGATAACATGTCTTCAACTGATCCAAAGGAAAGTGAAGTTTTCCCATTGAAAAATGTTACTATTGAACAAGATGCATCACATTCAAACAATACAGAAGACGATGTTTATGAAGTAGATGGTCCATCCACAATTGCAGCTACTAAACGAAAGCGAGTCAATGATGAAGATGATGGAACAAAGAATAAGAAGTTTCAACTGTTGATCCCTAAAATTGAGAAATAAATCATGATTTATGTTTGCTTTTATTTTTATTTCATATGCTTTGACATTTAAAAATAAACATTTAATTTTTTTAGTTATTTAATATTCTTAATAACATGAACAATTTCCAGTAATAAATTATGTTATTTTTTACTTATTTTATATTGTTATTTAATATTTGACAATGTTGTTGCATTATAGTGGGCTGAATAAACGTTTAAATATTTATGACCTAACCTTTAAATTCCAGCCCATATAGTAACATTTGAAGACACAACTTATTGGGCTTCTGATAAAAATTAAGGACATTTAAAAAGCCCATTTGAATTTCGAATTAAAAAAAAATCCATAAAAAACAATATAACCTTGAAAACATAACATTAACTTTACCAATCTGAAAAGCTATCCATATCTTCTACCTTGAAAATATCAAGATTCTCAGTAAGTTATTTCATATATTTTGTTTACATTGTTGATTAAACAAATAATATGGATTCTTCTTAATATGCAAATGAATTCTCAACTTTAAAACCCGGTTTTTAATTTCTGTAATAGTTATTTGATCTATTTTTTTAATTGCATGTCTCAATATATGTGTTAATATAGATCGGCTTTGTGTAATAGTGGATCTACAATTGCTTAACATCGAAGATCGATTTTCTGTATACATATATACATATAGAAGAAGTATCATATATATATATATAAATATGTAAATTTTATATTGTATATTGTTGATTGTTGATGCTCATTATAATTTTTGTATAACTGTAAAAAAAAAAAATTATATCAAATATGAAAATTCGTCTACAAATAAAGTAGACAAAAAGGGGGTTGATATTATTTCTAAAAAATATGTCAAATTTACATTTTTTCTTGCCGTATTATTTGTACAAAATATGTATAAATATTTTCTTTATCAACCATGTAAACAATAATAGTTTACATATTATTTATGAACACAAACATTTTCATATTTTTCATATTCTACTTTTAAGTTACATAAAGATTTTCATGATTTTCCTAATATATAGATATCATTACATATATATAGATTCACCTTTTCATATTCTACTTTTAAGTTACATAAATATTTTCATGATTATATCTTTTAATTTAAAGTTCAAAAATGTATATCATTAGTTTTCTCCACTTTCCCTTCTTCATCATTATATGTTTTCATTTATATGTTCATAGGTATTTTAAAGGAACTTACCACATAATTGTTAGTTGTTAAAACTGTTGATAAAAATCATGTAAACCATTTTTGAATGCTTTATATTAATGATCAAATGTTAAACAAATATGAATACTTATATCTTGGTTATAGGTTTAGCAAAATAATTTGACATCATTTACGTTAAACAAGTTTCGTATGACATTATTAACCCTAATTATCATATTATTATTTGTTAATTAAAACATGACTTCTCTATTGTTGCAGGCGATTTTATAACCAACATAAATTTTGAAGGAAAATGGTAATATCGATTTCATATAATAAATCATTGTTAACATTAAAATTTTAAAAATTTTTATTACAAATTTTTAATTGTTCAGGTAAACCCAGAAGTTCCAGTTATTGAAATTTCAAGTGATTCCTCTGAAGAGTTTAATTCTGACTTTGCTGATGGATTCCCAACGGATTCTGATAGTGAAATGTACTCTGGTGGTACGGTTGACTTCGATTCTGTTCTTGAATATCATTCAATTGTGGCGAAAGTGACATATCGTTTCGTAAGCTTTTATTTTTTCATAATTCAATTTAACTTTTCCTTTGAATGTGTATTATAATTGCAATTGTTTGTCTGTCTTGACAGAGATTTCCAATACCATTTGGTAGAGACTGTCACTTTCAAAATGTTATGAATGTGGGTGTGCAATATGAAAATGGAGATTTCATGATTAAGAAAATTTGTGCTCAAGGAAAAGGTAACAAAACAAGGTATTCGATAAGCAAATGGAAGTCGACAATGAAAAAGCTTGGTTTAAGGAATGGACGTTATTATAGGATTACCTATGTGGAGATGCAAGGTAGGGTGGTCTTCACACGCCCTTAGAAAAAAGCCGCATAAGAAAAATATTTGGTTTCGTCATTTGTAGATGAAAATGACGTTATCGTAGAAAAACTTAAATATTATGTAATGGTCAACAAAACTCATTGTCCCAAAATTTTGTATGTGTACTAATGTGGGACAATAAATATTATGTAATGCTCAACAAAACTCATTGTCCCAAAATTTTGGATGTGTACTAATCTGGGACAATAATTTTGTAAAAAGTTTTGTTTGGGCCAGAAAAGTGATTATCAAGTTTTCGTACATTTATTTGGGCCACAATGGAAGATCCAATTTGAATGATAAACATTGGAAGATCAAATTTTAATGATAAACATCCTTAAAATTAAAATTATTATCATATATTTATTTATTAATTATTAATATTGTTGCCATATAATTCGTATGAAACAAATTGTTCTAGAATATGTAATCTTTTCACCTTACTAAATTTTCATACATATCTATTACATATTTTAAATTACCATTATCTATAAATTTGTTCTATAAATAAAATCTATTCATTGAGAACAATCATACAACATTGAACAAATTTCATAAACTTCATCAAACGAATTCTCTTCAGTATCAACACTCTTGTAACAACATCAAGGTAAACTTTTCATTCATATCAAATTCATGTAAAAATTGATTTCTTATTTGTAAATCTTAGAAGATTGTTTTTCGAAATATTTTTTTTTCAACTTTATTGTACATCGTTTCTTCCAAACAAATCAACATGTATATTCATCAATATTCATGTAGTGAATTATAATATTATTCCCTAGCACAAAACTTCATGTCAACTGTCAATAAATTTGATATGATCTTTTTCTATATGTGTAAATATTTATCATATGATTTAATATCATTGAATCTGTAAAACCATATATTTGAATTATTCATTGATCATGAGTTTGTTTTAAAATATTTGTTTGAAATCTGTTATAGTTTTACATGCCCTTTAATTTTTAATTTTTTTTCAATAATTATGTTATTTCGAAATATATACATCCATATAGGTTCCCGATGATTGTTTCCTGGAATGATTTTTTTAAACCAAGTTCGTTTTTCTTTTGATGATAACTACGGATTTATGTATTTTTTGTTTTTTAATGTGTCTTCTTTCCATACGGTTATGGCGAGAGCGTTTTTTTTTAACAAATTTAAAAGCTATATGAAGCTCTGACGCCTTTCAACGACTTATTCTATTATACAAGATTGCTTGGTATAAATCACTTTATCCAAATTTCAATACACCTAATGAAATATATAAACTTTTTAAATAATACAATAATAATACCATCTTAATTAACTGAAATAACCAACGAATGGTTTTTCTTATCCTTTGTTCATACTATTGTTAATCCTAATGTAGAATAAATGCTGCTGATGTATAACCTTCTCCCTAACAGTTAACTGATTTTTTATTATAAAATAAATTTCATAAAGTTGCTATATATTTTAATTAATTAACTCACATTGAATTAACTGAATCATTACATATTCGTTTTTAATTTTGTTAGGAAATTACACTTTTTTAATGTTTACTTTCTAATATATTTATTCTAATGATATTATAACTATATTTATAAAATACTTATATATTTACTGAAATTTTTGTTTTTTTTATTGAGTATTATTAACTAAAACAGGATATGACAAAAAGAAGAGTTAAAGACCCATCACAAACTAAACATGTAATATCAACATCAAATTCATTAAGAGGTAATATCTTCAATTTTATTTTAAATACTTATCATTTTTTTAATTTTGGTTTTTAATTAAAATATTAACTTTTGTATTTTTCAGCTACTGATGGCCGTATTAGACGTAAACTTAGAAAGTTGATTGTTGATAATAAGAAACAACAAAGAGTATTACAACGACATTTGGAAACGTCTTCATTACTTCCATTTTCAATAATTGTGCCTGGTATATTATATAATTTTTTCTTTTTTTTATTATATACATTATATAATATATATTGTCAACAGTACTCATAATTATTATTTTATAGAATTCGTTATTTAATTTATTCAAAAAATATTTGCAGGTTCAATTAACGATGCAGCTCATAGATCTCATATTAGAAACATGATTATTAATAATAAGAATCAAACAAAATTCTTACAAAGTATGGCACAAAATGAGTCATCAGTTTTTATACAAAATTACTTTAACACATTTAATCAACCAAATAATTTAACGGCAAATGTTCAAGGTAAATCTTCTATTTTAATATATTTTTTAGTTTTACGATTTTTTTAATATAATTAACATATATAGAGAAAATTACAGTTAATGATGCTGCTTATAGACGTCAAGTGAGAAAACAAATTCTGGATCTTAAAAAAAGGAAGAGAGTCCTTCAAATGAATCCACAAATTACTCCTTTACAACACCCAATTCCAGGTAATTTACTTATACTATTACAATTAATCTTAATAATATAAAAGTACTTATGTTTTTTAATTTTATAACATACAAAGAATTGTTTCATACAGACATAAATTCTCCTGCTCATAGGCGTCAATTGAGAAAGACAATTCTTCATAACAAAAAGCAAAAGCCATTGTCACAACAAGTCACACAACAAATAATTAAAGGAGTATCTCGTGGTAATTATAAATTTTTAATTATATTAAAATAAATCTTACTTTTTTTATAACATAAAACTAATTATTGTCTACTCAATTTAAACAGAGTATTTAGACCATGGAGATCAAATTATTACATGTGAACTGTGTGAAGCAAAGTTGTGGAAAAAAGAGGCTGCCAAGAAAAGAGAAACAATAGAGAAACAAACTTATTCAATATGTTGTGGATATGGTAAAGTTGTGCTTCCTAAATTAAAAGATGCAAATCCACAATACCAATCCTTATTTAAAGGGCTGGATTCAAAAAGCAAATACTTCATAAATAGTATCAGGCGTTTCAACTCAATGTTCTCCTTTACTTCAATGGGAGGTAAAGTTGATGAGAATCTTAATAAGGGAAAGGCGCCAAGCATTTACAGATTAAGCGGTCAAAATTGTCACAGTATTGGTAGCCTACTTCCAAAAGATGGAACAACTCCCAAATTCTCTCAACTTTACATTTACGACACTGAAAATGAAATTTCAAACAGACATGAAATTTTCAGGTATAAATTTTATTATTTATTTCACTTTCATATTTTATGTTTTTTAATTTATTAATTTTAATAATTATACTACATATTTAACAGGGGCTCAAATGATAAGTCATCAAAGATTGATAAAAAGTTAGATCTTGAACTTATACAAAATCTGAAGACCATGTTAGATGCTGAAAATGAGTTGGTAAAAACATACCGAATGGTCCGTGATCATATTCATCAAAACCCAGAAGTTTCTCTAAAACTTAAACTAATTTATAATAGAGAAAGAGATGGTAGAACATACAACTTACCAACTTCATCTGAAGTTGCTGCTCTGATAGTAGGTGACATCACAGATGCTGCAAATAACAGAGACATTATTGTTGAAAGTCACTCAGAAGGGTTGCAAAGAATTAGCGAATTACATCCTTCTTACCTTGCTTTACAGTATCCCATTCTTTTTCCTTATGGTGATGACGGTTATAGAATTGACATACCTCATCGAGATGGTATCATAACAACAAAGAAAATACCACCAAAATGTACCATGAGAGAATTTTTTGCCTATAGGATACAAGAGCGTACTGAAGGTTATTCGCTAATTCTGAATGCAAGAAAATTATTTCAACAGTTTTTGGTAGATGCTTACACTATGATTGAAAGTGAAAGGCTGGTATATATTCTTTCTCAACAGAAACATCTACGATGTGACTCATATGAGAATTTGTATAAACTTTCACAAAATGCTGATGGTGATTTAAGTAAAACTGGTAAACGAATCGTCTTACCATCTTCATTTACTGGTGGTGCACGCTATATGCAGCAAAATTATTTAGATGCCATGGCATTGTGTAAATGGTATGGTTATCCAGATTTCTTCATTACCATAACCTGTAACCCAAAATGGCCAGAGGTCAAAAGGTTTCTTCAAGACAAGACAATTCAACCACAAGATAGACCAGATATCTTGTCACGAATCTTTAAACTTAAACTAAATGCAATTATAAAAGATTTAAAAGTAAATCGTTATTTTGGATCTATAAATGCAGGTAATTACAAAAGTGGCATTTTTACTTTAAACATTGTTTATTTTAATTACTATATACTAACAATATTTATTGTTTCATTATAGTTGTTTATACTGTGGAGTTTCAAAAGCGAGGATTACCTCATGCACATATTTGCTTATTCTTAAAGGCAAGTGATAAGGTAATAACTCCAGATCAAATTGATTCATTTATTTCTGCTGAAATCCCATGTAAAATCAAAGACCCCGAGCTTTATGATTTGGTAGCTGAGTTTATGATACATGGACCTTGTGGACCTGCTAATTTCAAATCACCTTGCATGGTTGACAAGAAATGTTCTAAAGAGTTTCCAAAAAAGATACAACAAGAAACAACAGTCGATGAGAATGGTTTTCCACTTTATAAAAGGCGTGATGATGGGTTGACAGTAACAAAGTCAGGTGAAGACTTAGATAACAGGTACGTTGTACCATACAATAAACGACTTCTAAAACGTTACCAAGCTCACATCAACGTAGAGTGGTGCAATCAAGGTGCTTCGATAAAGTATTTGTTCAAATATATTAACAAAGGACCTGATCGTGCATCCCTTGCATTTACAACTGATGAAGGCGACGCACAGCAAACCCAACAGCGTAATGAAATAAAAGAATACTATGATTGCAGGTATGTCATCATTATGTTATTTTATTATTAACTATAAAATTTAAATTAATCATACTTTTCTTTAAATTAACAATAACTGAAAAGAAATCAAAATTAAACATTTAAAATACATGAACAATTATTTTTTTTTAACAGGTATGTATCTGCCTGTGAAGCGTCTTGGAGAATTTTTTCTTTTGATGTCCATTACAGGTATCCATCTGTTATGAGACTTCCATTTCATCTTCCAAATCAACAAAAAATTGTTTTTGGTGCAAATGAAGATGTTGACAACGTCTTAAGTAAGCGTAGTGTCGCTTCTTCTATTTTCTTACAATGGATGGTTATGAACCAACAAAGTTCTCTTGCACGTACGTTAACGTATGCTGAGTTTCCTACAAAATTTACATGGAAAATTAAAAAACGATGTTGGAAGGAAAGGAAGTCGTTTTTCTCAACAATTGGCAGGGTCTATTATGTGCCTCCTTCTTTGGGAGAACCTTATTTTCTACGGATTTTGTTAAACATTATTAAAGGCCCCAAATCATTTGAAGAAATCCGAACTGTCAACGGTAAACTGTATGAAACTTTCAGAGATGCATGTTATGCAAGAGGACTTTTAGACGATGACACTGAATATGTTGAAGCAATAAAAGAAGCAAGTTTTTCGTCTAGCGCTACTTATCTACGTTATTTGTTTGGAACCCTTCTTACATCAGAAAGTCTTTCACGTCCTGATTTTGTTTGGGAACATACATGGCAAATGCTTGGAGAAGATATATTGTACGAAAGGCAAAAAAGATTTCCAGGTTTTTAATTAAACTATAACTAAATATAATAACATTTTCTTTCAACTTTAATTATGAATTTGCATTTTTTTAATTAACATTTCTATTTTTTTACTTTAATAAAATTTCATATTTACCTTATCCAGGTACAGTTATTCCAGAAGAAGTCATCAAAAGTCTAACTCTTTTGGAAATTGAAAAATTCCTTCGTCGAAATAACTCTACATTAAAAAGATATAAATCAATGCCTTCTCTAAATACAAGAGCATTGTCTGATATTGATAACAGATTAATCAATGATGAGTTATCTTTTGACCAACAACATGTGCTTAGTGAATTCAATACACTAAAACAGTCGTTGACTTCAGAACAGCAAGACATCTTTGATCAAATTACCAATGCAGTGGAAAATAACACTGGTGGAGTTTTCTTTGTTTATGGATTTGGCGGAACAGGAAAGACTTTTTTATGGAAGACACTTGCTTCATCAATTCGAAGTAAAGGAGAAATCGTTCTAAATGTTGCTTCAAGTGGAATTGCATCTTTATTAATGTCAAGAGGGAGAACCGCACATTCAAGATTTCATATCCCTATTATCATTAATGAAGACACAATTTGCGATATTACACCAAATAGTGATGAGGCAAATCTTCTAAAGAAAACAAAGCTAATCATTTGGGATGAAGCACCAATGGTACATAGACATGCAATTGAAGCCCTTGATCGAACAATGAAAGATATTTTCTCTACACGTACCAATTCAGCTTCACAACTTCCCTTTGGTGGTAAAGTTGTTGTTTTTGGAGGTGATTTCAGACAGATTTTACCTGTTGTTCAAAACGGTACTAGACAAGATATCGTCAATGCATCTTTAACTTCATCAAAGTTATGGTCACAATGCAAGCTATTAAAATTAACAAGAAATATGAGACTAGCCATTGGTTCACAATTGTCAAATGTTGAAGAGACCGAAAAATTTGCTGCATGGCTCTTACAAGTTGGTGAAGGAACAGTTGGAGATCCAAATGATGGAGAAGTAAACATTAAGATACCAAATGATCTATTAATTTCTGATTCATCTGATCCTATACAGAGTTTGATTGACTTTGTTTATCCATCACTTCTTCAACAACATGGCGATCAATCATACTTTTCTGAAAGAGCAATTATTGCTCCAAAAAATGAAATTGTTCATGAAATAAATGATAGATTGACCGCTTTGTTCCCAGGTGACCAAAGAGAATATCTTAGTTCTGACAGTATCTGTCCTTCAGAAACTTTAAACCCTTTTCAAAAACTTTTATATTCTCCTGATGTACTTAATAATCTTCAAATTTCAGGTTCGACAATTCTTTATTTTACAATTGTAATTCTAATTTCTTAATTATATATTTAACTAATATTTTCTTTTTCAGGTTTGCCTAATCACAAATTGGTTTTAAAAGTTGGTTTACCAGTAATGCTTTTACGTAACCTTGACCAGCAACAAGGACTGTGTAATGGCACAAGATTAAGGATAACAAAACTTGGTAGACGAGTTCTTCAGGCTGAGATTATAACTGGTGCCAATGTTGGAACGAAGATTTTAATTCCAAGAATAAACATGATACCATCAGACACCAAAATTCCTTTCAAATTCCAAAGAAGGCAGTTTCCTTTATCAGTGTGTTTTGCCATGACAATCAATAAAAGTCAAGGACAATCGTTGTCAAGAGTTGGCCTTTACTTAAAAGAACCAGTTTTTACACATGGTCAGCTATATGTTGCCTTATCAAGAGTTAAAAGTAAAGATGGCCTAAGGTTGTTGATTCTTAACAAAGATGGCGAACCACAATCAGAAACCAAGAACGTTGTCTACAAAGAAGTTTTCTCATATTTGTAATACATCTATAGACTCTTTATATTTTTAATGATTAAACATTTTTTCTATATTACATCTTTTTTTATACTAATATTTCATAACATGTGCACACTTACAATTTACGTAACCTACTTTCTCATAATGCTGAATGCCAACCAACGTTAAATATTATTAAATTATAAATATTATTAAATTTCAACCCCGGGACGTTCCCGGGTTATTAGCTAGTAAATATATAAAAGAATCATTACGTAGATATGAATAAACTAGTATAAAAGTGCATGCTCTTTTCGGCTATGTTTTCCAATGAAGATATGTATCAACGGTATTAAACTTGATCTAATAATAGTTACCTAAAACATCTTTAATGCAAGCACCACTTCATATCTATAAATTTGCATCTGTGTATTCGAAAATTATCTAATCAATACAATATACATATCATTAAATCATAACAATTAAAGTAAAAAATAGGTCTACTAGTAAAATTGAGATTTTAGGGACACACTGATAAATTTATACAAGCATATGAAAATAGTATTTGAGACACTTAATTTTTGAACATATGGTCCATCCCCAGGACAAACATTCGATTTTATTATCGAAATAAATTGACAGGTGATCAATATTCCATGCTTCAATCAATATATTTGTGTCTTATCCATTGGGAATAGCACAATAAAGAAGGTAAACAGTTCAATCTCCATGGTGTGCAAGTTTAGTCATTCAAACAAAAATAGATGAGTCTTTAGTGTCGCACTGTCGTGAACTTCATGCATATGGATGTAGATGTAATATAAATTTTAATATAATATCGATATTACGGAGAGTGTTACCTTAAGAACTCTAAATATTGTAAGAACTTATGAAAAACTCTATCAAAATCATTTCTTTCTATAGTGCCATAATTTTATTGAAATAAACATTAAAAAAAACAACTTACTCTCCAATAAAAACCAATAAAAAATTATTTGTCACAAGAATTCATAACTTTAAATTGATGTTTACCAAACGTTAATATATATTTTTTTCACATTTATCAATATAAATAATACTAAAAATCGATTACTACCTATATTTGTTCTTTAATGGCAGGGTGCATGGGCTTTTTCATGGTCGTGTCTTTGTCACTAAATGTTTGGTTTGAGTAGTCAACCCTTTAAACAGGGTACACGGTCCCTTATTATTACTGAAATTATGACCACTTACAAGTGAGCAACAACTGTATTATTATAATATAAAATAACTAAATTTATAAAGTCAATCTTGTGTTCGTAATTTGTGGGTTTAGACTTAAGATATCAGAGTTTTCTAATGCTAAATTAAAATGGTCGTTCTAAGGCTGTAAACGAACCGAACGAACACGAACACAGGCGTGTTCGTGTTTGTTCATTTAACTTTAACCGAACACGAACACGAACACGAACACATAATCGAACACATTTTTGTGTTCGTGTTCGTTCATTAAGAAATTTGTCATGTTCGTGTTCGTTTATGTTCGTTCATTTAAACCTAAACGAACAGTTCATGAACATAAACGAACACAAATGATCAATATAAACGAACACAAATGAACATAAACGAACAGAAACAAAAACAAGTTAATAATGATTCATGAAAATAAATGAACGTTAGGGTTAGGGTGGAGAGCGGCTGTGAAGTGTGGGGCTGTGAAGTGTGAAGAGCGGATAATAAGTGATATGTTTAGAATGTTAGGGTTAGGGTTAAGTTTTTAGAACCTATGAATTAAGGTTATTTAACAAAAGGAAATAAATAATAAAAATAAAGCTAAGTTTAATTAAACGAACATAAACGAACAAAATAAACAAACATAAACGAACATAAATGAACGAACATAAACGAACGTTCATGAACATAAATGAACGAACACAACGTGTGTTCATGTTCGTTCGTTTAATTAAACGAACTTCCCGCCGAACAGTTCACGAACAGTTCATGAACGTTCGGTTCGTTTACAGGCCTAGGTCGTTCCAGTCATAAAAACTTTTTTAAAATATTGTCAAGGCAAACCATTGCAATGCGTCATCTTTGTCCTCAAAATTTTAGTAATCGGCATTTTAATAACATCTCAAAAAATATCAATATTCAATATCTTTTTATATAATTTAATTTAAAATATTACTTTTTATTGCAAATATGTTTTCTAAACATAGAAACTCCTTCCACACAGTTGTATCAACACTAAGAAAAATATAAGTGTAGTAGCAACAGTTATAACAATAGAGATTCATTTTTAACCATCTAAATCGTATAGAAATAACATTTCTTCTGTATAATTAAAAAAATCATTTTAGCAATTTCCCTCTAATCTTGGTAAAGACCGACAAACTTATAGAGACCCTTTACAACTTACTGTATATCTAATATGTAAAGATCACTTCAACAATTTCTCATTCATCAGTATAGTATTCTCTCTAACCATGGGTTCACGGTAGGTCATATTGTAAACTTTTAGGGTTTCAACCAAAAATACAACAGAACAATCAATAATACAGGAGCCAACACAAACTCACAACCACAACAAAGGATGTAGGCGACAAAACAAGGTGACAAAGCTCTTATTAACCCAAACCAAAACAGTGCCCCCCAATACCCAATAGATCTCAGCAAATCACTGAGATCAAAATAAGAAGTTTGATACAGCAAGATCTGCTGATGGATTAGATCAGCAGATCATAAACAAGACGAAAATACAAACAAAATAGACAGACTTACAACGATTAAGAAACCCTAGACGAAACCCTAATGACTGAACAAGAAAGATAACAAAGAGACTAAACTGGAGCTCGTACAACTGAGCTCCTTTTATAGAGAACTTGCCCAAGATCCAACGGTTATAATAGAAGCAATCCAACGATCCAGATGATGTCATGTCAACGATCTGTGTGAACAAACACAAAGCAATCCCTTGGTAAAGATATCATCTACCTGCTGATCTGACCTCACCTTCAAGGCCTTAACAAACCCAGAACTTATTTTTTTTCCTCAAGAAATGCCAATCCAATTCAAAATGTTTGGTCCTGTCATGAAATACAGGATTTTCTGCTATGGAAATGGCAGACTTACTATCACGTCCTCTAAGAACCTTTCATCTTTATCATTTTTAACAATGAGATTATAATTCTGTTCAATTGGAATAGTAACAGGTTTACACCCAAGGTACCCATATTCACTCAAAAGATCTAGACAATACTTCCTTTGATTAAGACAAATACCCTCATCAGAATATAACACCTCAATACCAAGGAAATATTTCAACTTTCCTAGATCTTTGATTTGAAAACTTTCTTTTAATAATGTTTTAACATTATCAATTTCAGACTTACAGTTACCGGTGATAACTATATCATCTACGTATACAAGTAAAACAACAAAGACTTCACCAACTGACTTAACAAACATGGAATAATCACACACACTTTGAACAAATCCTATACTTTTTAAAACATCAACAAGTTTTTCATTCCACTTTCTTGGTGCCTGTTTTAAACCATACAATGACTTAAACCAACTTACACACTTTTGACCCATTACCAGAAGTGTATCCTTCTGGAAAATGCATATAGACATCCTCAGTGATTGACCCATATAAGAAAGCATTATTAATATCAAGCTGAAATAATGTCCAGTTATTCTGGACTGCTAAACTAATCACACTTCTAACAGTCACCATCTTAACAACTGGAGAAAAAGTTTCTCCAAAATCTAATCCCTCTCTTTGATTGTAACCCTTAGCCACTAATCTGGCTTTATATCTATCAATCTGTCCATCAGACTTGTATTTCACTTTATAGACCCATTTACATCCAATTGCCTTTTTACCAGGTGGTAGGTCAGTGACAATCCATGTATTGTTTCTATAAAGTGCCTCCATCTCATCATTCATAGCCTCAATCCAATGTGGATCTTTAGAGGCTTGAGAATAAGATGCAGGTTCAACTATTTTATTCACATTAGACACAAAACACATATTCTCAACAGACAAGTTTGAGTAGTTAACAACTTTCTCAATAGGATACTTAACTTTACCTTCTAATATAAAATCATTAAACTTTTTAGGTAAAACAGACTCCCTACTGGACTGTCTAACTGGTCTACTTCCCTCAGGAGTCCTTGTCTCTTCATTTGATCCATCTAACCCAGTACAGTCATACCCTCCTCCTATAGCACAACTAGGTTGCTGATCATGACTACTACCATGATCTACCTCACTAGATTGCCTAGGTGAGTCCTCTGACTGCTCACTAGGTGAGTGATCATGAGACCCATTAGGTTCCCCTTCATCATCGGTGTAACCTCACGAATTTTCCCATTTATTTTGCATTAAAGTATTTCCCGATCCATGATATAAAGTCTAATTTATTTCTAAGTATTCTTATCTTTATCCGTGCACTCTATTTTTCTAAGTTCCTTTTATCATTGTACTTAAAAAAAATCTTCAATCATGACATATGTCTTATCCTAATTCTATTTATAAAATCGTCATTTTATAAGACGGTGTTTTTATTTTCTAATTCAAACTAATGATTTTTTTTATTTAAAGCTAATCATTTTTCCAATTACATTTATAATCTCAAACAAGGAAGATATAAATTCGTTTCAAAATAAATAAATAAATATATATATATATATATATATATATCAAAGCCTTGAGTCAAGAGTCAAAGTCTTGACAACATAATTCTTGGAGTCAAAGTCTTAGTCAAACAGTCAAAGTCCTAGTCAAATAGTCAATTCATCATAAAACCTTACTTTATGGTGTTGACCAATTTTAATGGCTAATTGAATCCAAAACTAGTATAAAAACCCACCTATGACCCATTACACTAGGCACCTCTAAATCGATTGTTTCAATCCGATTAAACTTTCCCTCATACCTTTCTTCTATAGTCTATTACTTCTACAATTGAAGCTTTGATTATAAGCTCTTGTAATTGGCGAATTGGAAGCTTGATATTCTTTCTTTTTAGGTTTTTATTTCTTCAAATTGGACTAGCTACGTTGTTAAGTCTTTGGGATTCGCCTCACATACATTCACAACGCTTAGAGGATAATTCAGCTTAGCAAATGTGAGTTTACATAGCCCATTTTTACCATTTCACTATTTTGGGGTGAAACATGTTACAACATCAATTTACAATTCAACATAAGTGTCTATGTGTTATTCTATGTTGCATTATGTCTTAAACATTACTATGGTAAGCACAATTATTCTAGCATAATCATTAACTCCGTACAAGCCAACGATACACAATAATAGATCTATTGGATTGACAATCCCACCTAGATTCGTTGACCATCTTTTATGGGGAGCGCGGGTGATTGTTATCGTTCCAACATATTATTAAGGTGAACCGTGGATGACGGGATGGACCTAAACTAGTCGGAGGTTTGATTATGTGGATTCAACATTTCATGTTTATTCATGTAGACTTAAACTTACGATAGACATTTGAATTGCTAAACTTTTATTCTTAAACTTAATTGCTTGACATGGCTTATGTATTCTCACCAACTTCTAGTTGACCCCCCCCCCCCCCCATTTTTACAACTCAACAGGAAATAATAATGCTTGAAGTCTAGAGCTAGCATGAGAAGATATTTGAAGTTTTATGCTTTGTTTGATTTTTGGATGTACTAGATTTCATTCAAGACATTAAATGTAATTCAATATTGTATTAAAGGATTATGTAAACATATGTATTACCATGAGCTACTGAACAATCATTCATACGTGACACCTCGATGTTTCCGCCATCGGTTGGGGTGTTACAATCGGGAAGGTTTGAAAATTTGTTTTGTTTTGTCACTATCAGAAATTTCATTTTCAAAAACATCAAAAAAAGTTTAAGTGATTAACCTTTTCTAAAACAGCCTGTTTATGTTCAGTTTTAAAAGTATATATATTTTCATAAAATTTTACATCCCTAGAAAACTCCTCTTTTTTAGTTTCTAAATCATACAGTTTATATCCTTTTTTTACAAAAGAGTAACCAATTAGCACACATTTATCAGCCCTGCTACACAGTTTATCAGGGTCATCTAAAACAGTTTCAAAGCATAAACAGCCAAAATTTCTTAAGTGGCTAAGTTTGGGGGGAATCCATAAACTAACGCATAAGGACTCTTTCCATTCAAAACAGACGAGGGGATCCTGTTAATCAAGTAAGCAGCAGTAAGCACACAATCAAACCAAAAATTCAAAGGAACACTACTTTGAAACAAAAGAGCTCTAGCTGTATTCAAAAGATGTCTATGCTTTCTCTCCACAACACCATTCTGTTGTGGAGTGTAAGCATAGGAAGTTTGATGAAGTATTCCTTTTTTATTACAGAAGTCAATAACTTGTTTATTTATAAACTCAGTTCCATTATCACTTCTAAACATCTTAATGTTTTTAGAAAACTGAGTTTTTACTAACTCATAAAAACAGACAAGGTTTTCAAATACTTCAACTTTAGACTTTAGCAAATAGACCCAAACAGACCTAGAGAAGTCATCAACAATTGTAAGAAAATACTTAAATCCCTCTTTACTTGTAACCCTATAGGGTCCCCATACATCAAGATGTACAAGGTCCCCTACAGACTTTGACTTGTGATCACTAAGAGGAAAGGGGACCCTGACCTGCTTTGCCTTGTGACAGACATCACATGGCATAGAGTCAGGATCTCCAACATTTAACCTATCTTTTAACACAGCTAAAACTTGACTTGAGGGGTGTCCTAACCTACTATGCCAAAGACTATGTTCAGTTATACTATTAAAACATACACTACTGAAATTCACATCTTTACCAACAAAGTATAAACCATCTTGTTGTCTACCAGTCACCAGGACTTTCCTTGACTTGGAATCCTGGACAAAACATTCATGTTCATTAAAGAGAACATCTAGTTTATTATCTTTGGCAAGTTTATGTATAGATACAAGATTAACACAGTAATCAGGTATATAGAATACATCAGTTAAGACAACTCCATCAGCAAGTTTTATATCACCAATTTTAGTAACTTTAGCATTTGTGCCATTAGGATGTTTGACTTCTAAGTTATATTTAGACACATCAACACAGTTTATCATGTACTTGTCACTGCCAACCATGTGTTGGTTGGCACCAGAGTCCATGATCCAACCAATAAACAAAGCAAACTTAACCAAGTTGGAACAACTTGAAAAGTTTTTAAACATTTTAGACAATTTGGACAGAACAGACATGCTAGAGAACCCACTAACAACAACAGACTCACCTCCAACATTGGAGCTCTGAGGATCTCCACCAGACTTGTCATTTATAAGATTCATTAACCTAGAGATCTGCTCAGGTGTAAAAGGTGAGCTAGCAGCAACATTATTACTCACATTGTTACTAGTATTGGTCATACCACTTTTCCAGTTACCCTGAGTTCTATTAGAATTACTGTTATTATTATTGTTTGGCCAATTTGTATTGTTACCAGTTCTCCTTTGAACCCCATTTGGATAACCAACAATTTCAAAACACCTTTCTTTGGTGTGACCAATTCTATTACAATGTGTGCATTTCAGATTAGAATTAGGTCCCCTATTGAAACCTTTCCTATTATCTGAACCTTGACTAGACTTGGCAACAAATGACACATTTGTTGTTTTTGATCCACTACTGGTTCCTCTATGAGATTCCTCTCTAGAGACAACAGCAAAAGCAACTTTTAATGAAGGCAGTGGATCACTAGTCAGAAGAGTAGTCCTAACAGGTTGATATACCTCATCAAGCCCCATCAAGAATTGCATGAGTTTAATAAGACTATTAAAATCATTGAACTCTTTAGAGGCCTGACAAGTACAAGTAGGCAACTGAACCATGGAATCAAATTGTTTCCACATAGTATTCAGTTTGTTATAATATTCAGCAACAGAACTACCACTTTGAATTATACCATTTATTTTTTGATGTAGATTAAACATAACACATCCATCAATTCTATCATAGGTTTCCCTAAGATCTAACCAAACATCTCTAGCATTTTCAGAGAATACTTGTCCAAGATACAATTCCTCACTCACAGAATTAATCAGCCAAGAAAGAACAACCGAATTGCACCTATCCCATTGCCTAGCTAAGACATCATTATCAACAGACTTAACACAACTTCCATCAATAAACCCTAACTTGTTTTTAGTTTGCAAAGCAGGTTTCATAGATTTAGACCACACAGAATAGTTTTCTGTACCTTTTAGCTTTATGTTGATAATAGACAGACTAGATGTATCACTAGGATGTAAAAACAATGGATCACTGATATCCAATTTACTAACAAGAGTTCCTTCACCAGCACCAAGGTTGGGGTCACCACCACCAGAGTTGGCAGCCCCACCTCCTGCTGGATTAACAACATCTCCCATAATGAACAAAAGAACACACACAGATTAATAACCAATACAGAATATCCTAGAAGGACGAAGCTGAGCCAGTGATACAGATAGTGGATTCGTCACTCAAGGTGTCCACCTAGTTCTTAACTCAGGAGCCCTTTTATTAACTATATAATACGTATATAAACCAAACAGACAATAACCAAAAACAAAGAAGCAAACAAGCACACAAGACACCAAGTAGTCGGCACAATACCGGTCCAACCTAACCCGGTCAATAGCCTCTAGACACAATAGTAAGACAAAAGAAAAAGGAAAGATCTCACAGAGAGGGGGAACCCAAGTTAGGGTTTCGCCAAACCTACAACCAACACCTTCACTTAGGGTGCTGAGTTGTAGGAGCAATTGAAGCAATATTTTTCCAATCCAACAGCACCACAAATCCGTAGCCAACAATGGTTGACTTCAACAACCTGTTCAAACAATATAACAAACACAAGAAATAATAGACCAGATCTATAGTGTAAAGATCAGATCTACTATTTTACAAGACTCCAAGAACCAGATCTATAACACAGATCAGATCCTTGACAAAAAAACAAAAAATACCAGCGGAAAACACAAAAATAACCAAGATCGAGAGCCTATGGCTCTGATATCATGTAAACTTTTAGGGTTTCAACCAAAAATACAACAGAACAATCAATAATACAGGAGCCAACACAAACTCACAACCACAACAAAGGATGTAGGCGACAAAACAAGGTGACAAAGCTCTTATTAACCCAAACCAAAACAGTGCCCCCCAATACCCAATAGATCTCAGCAAATCACTGAGATCAAAATAAGAAGTTTGATACAGCAAGATCTGCTGATGGATTAGATCAGCAGATCATAAACAAGACGAAAATACAAACAAAATAGACAGACTTACAACGATTAAGAAACCCTAGACGAAACCCTAATGACTGAAAAGAAAGATAACAAAGAGACTAAACTGGAGCTCGTACAACTGAGCTCCTTTTATAGAGAGTTTGCCCAAGATCCAACGGTTATAATAGAAGCAATCCAACAATCCAGATGATGCCATGTCAACGATCTGTGTGAACAAACACACAAACAAACACAATAATAAAAACAATACGAACCAGTCCAAAGTCCAAAAGACCCGGTTCACTCCTTTTACCATCACAGGCCAAACGTCCAATGGGTCGGGCCCTAATAACAACTCCAGGCAGCCCACAATAACAAACACAATAATTAGCCCAATCCAAGAAGTAATTGAATTATGTTTTACGTACCATATTTTAACACATATCACCCTTTATTGTTTGTAATTTTAGTGTTATCAGCGTGACTAGCGATATTGGATTACCTTGTGTATTAAGTCAATCTTATTTTTTATTAATCGAGTTAGGTGATGCAGGACTGCGAACTTGATTGCTTAAGATAAGATATTAGGCTAGCTAAACACGCAAGATTGGGCCAATTAAGCGTGGGCCCAATTTATTTAGGCCAATTAATTAAGTTTATTTCTTAATCAGCATTTTAATAGCCCTTGAATCGTCAGATGTGTCCTACAATTATCATTGTGATAAGGGTGGTGGGGATGTTTTGTGGTGGAAGGAATGTGATTGGTGTGATGGCATAAAACACGGTCGCCACCAAAGCATCATGCTAGTGATAGAATTTCGCGGCCACCATCACATGTGTGGTAAGTTTGGTTGTGTAAAGGGGAATGATGTGGCATGTAATGATTGGTTGGTCTTTTATAGGTGAGTTTGATTTGTAAGAGGGAAAGATGTGGCATATTGTGATTGGTTGTTTTTTGTAAGTAATTTAGTAATGAGTGTGATGGGTGTGTGTTGCCTGTGCTTTAATGATGGATGGTTAGGGTTGTTCACGAATTGAGCCGAACCGAGCGGACTTTTGCTCGTGCTAGGCTCATTTACAATCGAGCCGGAAACCGAGCGAGCATTTTTTGAGCGCACATTTTTTCGAGCGAGCAATGAGCAGCGAGTATTTTCGGACAACCATAAAGTTGGAATGTTTCCTTTAATATTCTCGCTGCCTAGTGATGAATGAGGTACGACCGTTCGACCAAATTCTGAGCGAGCGGTGAACGATCGCTGAGCGCCGAGTGTTTTGAACAGCCCTTGGATATTATGATGAAATGTGATGGAATGAGGTAGCAGTTTGTGATTAGGTAAAGGTTAATGATGGGTGTGATGGGGTTATGGGCGCCCCCACCACCCTATTGGATTTGGATTTTATTATTTGAGTTAAATGGATGATATCTTCCGAATTGATTGATCAAACTTCTTCTGGTGTATCGATTCTCTATCCAAAAATTTACAAATTTGATTCTTGAAAAGCAAAGTTTACTCTGTTCAAACGCTTGATAGTACCATCAAATAGTTTGTTCTGATTGTGAACACATGAATCTTTGTTTAATCCAAATATTATTCAACCAAATGCATACGGGCTATCCGAAAAATGTAAAATGGGCTGCGGCCCAAGTGTGTCAAAGGCTTCGGCCTTGGATATTAAGCAAAAATAATCCACGGATTTGGATGCAAATATGAGTATGCCTCCGGGTACGCGTATTAATTCGGATTCAAAATTTTAACGAGTACGAATTACGTTTCCTTTATTTCCGAATCTTTTTTATTTTCAAGAGGATGATGAATTTGCGTGGTGAGTAGACTCAGATGCTACAATACACGTGTGTAAAGATCTAAAGTAGTTCAAGGAATTCAAATCAAGTGATGATGGATATGTTTGAAGAATGGGAAATATGGTAACCGGGCCTATCAAAGGAGTTGGAAAAGTTAATCTTGTAGTTATGTCTGGAAAGTGGTTATTATTAGATTATGTGTTGTATGTTCTGGGCATTCGGAAGAATCTATTGTCTGGTATTGTATTATAGGTTTAAACAAGTCATAGTCTAATAAGTAATAACTTATGTTGGATTATACTATTAGACTATGGGGTATGGTCCCCTTCCCTTTTTCCTTCCCCTTCTCCACATCAGCGCCACATCATCTTCCCCTTCTCCTCCCCCTTTTAGGGGAAATGGTTCCCCTTCCCCCTTCCTTTTTTTAATTTTTCTTTTTCATTTATTTTATAGATTTTATTTTTCATTAATATTTTTTTCATTAAAATTAAAAAACAAATTACATAGAAATTAAAAAAAAAACGAAAATTACATAGAAATTTAAAAAAAAAAACGAAAATACATATAAAAAACCTAAATATTAAACGATCCTCCGAGCCATCTTTTGATAATGTTGTCTTTTACTTTTTCCGCCACCGCACATTCCTCCTCCGTAAGGTTATCGAGAGGAGCTTGCATCAACGCCAATTCGGTTGATTCTTGTCTCGAAAGCTCCATTTCGAGGCGTTTTTTTTTCCAACTCTAGCCTCATCGCTTCCCTCGCCGCCGTTTCTTCCTTCTCCTTTTTTTCCATTTTTAGCCTCTCAATATCCCTCGCCGCCGCCTCTTCCTTCTCTTTCTTTCTTTCCAAGTACCTCTCTGTTTGCTCCTTTTTAAACTCGTTAAAGTTTTGAAGCAACTCCTCAATTTTCTCCACCGCCTTATCTTTCGACTCTTTCGAACCGGAACTTGAATCGGCATCGATACGCTTTCCTTTCGAGCCCGAGGCCGCTTTCTTGGCGCGGTCCCTTCCAGGTGGCCTCACTGATGGTGGTGTAGGCGCCTCGTCTTCAAACTCCGGGTCGTCATTTATGTTGATAGTACAACGAGCATCCGACCCACCACCACTATAACTCCCCGATGTGCTCGTTTTCGACCTCTTTGCTTTTTCCATCTCATTGGGCACCACTTTGAATTTTTCACACTTCGACAAAATCTCATACGATTTCATCAACCCAAACGCCCCGTTTTTCTCGGTGTATCTTTCAAGAGCCAACTTCAACACGTTCTCATCACTTTGACCCATGGTACGATTATTCTAAGCATGTTGATAGTAACCCGCAAATCCTTGACATTTTCCCATCATTTCCCGACACTTGCTACTAACCGAGTGCATGGTTCGATTTGGTTCACGTTGTAACAACTTGAAAAATTCCACTACAACTTGGTTCCAAAAACCATCCCTTCTCCGATTTGTAGCTACAAATATTGTTAAAAAAGTTAGTAAACAAAAAAAATATATAAAAAAAAATCTTCACAGAAAGTTTTAAAAAAACAAAAATATCTAAAAAAAAAAAAAAAAACAAAACAGTGGGTAAAAAAAAATTAGCAAACTTTATCCGAAATTTAAAAAAAAAAAAAAAAAACAAACTAGATCGAAAATATTTAAAAAAAAAATTAAACTTTACCTAGAATTGGGTCGGTAGAGACGATAACCCAAGCTTTTGCTAACGCCTCCAACTCAATGGGCGTCCATTGAACGGGATCCGCCCTCGAACTAGGACCTTCTTCTTGGACCCGTTTTTTTCCTTTTTTTGTAGTTTTTTTTAGGGGCCGGTTCGGTTATGGGAGGAGGGACTTGGGTTTCGGGCACGTGATCATCGTGGGAGCCCAAAGAAACAAAATCGTGCTCGGGTTGGGATTGGGTTTCGAGTTGTTGTTGCCATTGATGTTGTTGCATTTGCATTTGTCATTGATGTTGTTGCATTTGCATTTGCCAAGGATTAAGAGGGGTGTTAATCGCGGCAAAAGGTTGTGACGAGGGGGTACCGGGTGTCGAGGGAAAACCGAATGGTGTTTGCTTAGTGGGGTGATCGGGTGTGTTCGGGACGAACGGGCGCCTTGGATCCATGAAATTTTATAAAAAGGTATGAAAGGTTTATATAAATGTGTGTTTTGGTTGTTTGGAGTGAAAAAAAAATTAAGGTAAAGACTATATATATAAAGTAAATAGGTTAATTTTTTAAAAAAAAAAAAAAACTAGCCGTTGCCCCCAACGTTAACATCAACGGTCACCTTTTTGTTGGAAAATGGGACGGGAAGGACGGGAGAATACTCCCGAGCACACCGAAGCCAAAACCAGGGGGGGAGTGTTCCCCTTCGGGAAACTGTCCAGGTCACCCATCCCGATCCCTTTCCCCACCCACACCCCACAGTCTTAATCTAATGGTATGTTTTAAGTTAAATAAATGTTTGTGTTCCATTTGCAAATGAATCTGTTCGCATTGCTTCAAAGTAGATATCAATTCTAATTTATGACACGCTAGATTAGGAAATGTTAATTATTAAATCCTGCATTAGAAAAAAAAAACCCCACCCTTTTAACATCCATTTCGACATTGATCCCATTCTACTTTAGCTAAATTTTGTATTATATCCGTCTCACCCAATTTTGGCGCATTCACAAGTAAACGGGTCAAAATAGTCAACTCGCCAAAGAGGTGTGATAAGCTTTATTATCTCTCAAATCTCATGTCTGAACAAATTTACGTTGATACGTCTTAACAGGAAAGTAATAGGAAAGATTTGTCGACGACACATGCATATCTTCACTATCATACCAGTTGCAGCTTTTTAATCTAAATGCGACACAAACTAAAAAAGTATCATCATTTGTAAACTAAACAATTGAGAAATTAAAATTGTGAAATAAATCAGACAGCTATTTCTTATTGATACAACACATCTGGAGAAAGTATTATGCCTTTGTTGCCTCGGCCAGTAAAGCTTCAAGTTCTCCCTTCCGATGTAACCTGACAGTATCTGCACCAAATCACACAACGACATTACATGTTATACAGCTCTACTGAATTCAACGATGAATAAATGTATATCTTGGAGCATCTGGGATGGTTGTGTAAGTGCTTCATCTATGAATAAATGTATAGATGATGACTTAGATATATGTCCAGCTCAACTGATCAGTGACGACGTTTACATATGACAGCTAGGATAGTCATCCTTGTTTTGGAAGTGAATCTGACCTATAAACTAAAGTATAAGCAAATTGCTAAATCATGTGTATACTATATGACTTTGGTTTCGTGTGATATTATTGATTTAACACCTGTGATTACCGATCCTAACACACACCGACACACAATTTTCCTACATCCTTAAACGAGAAAAAAAACATGTTTGCGTAATCATGCATAATGATATCCAGAGATAACGAAAACGACAGGAATAGTTGATAGACGAGGTAGCAAAAAGGATATGGTAAAGAAGGTACCTGTACAACCGCCTATGTGTTTGCCGCCTGTTATAAAAAAAAAATGAGATAAATGAAGCAGAAATAATACTGAATGCTACTGTAAACCAGTTTTATATCTATTTTTCATTTCAAAATTTCTATCAATGTTGATATTTTGAAAAATGATGGAAGGTCAGCAGTGATGCATCATGTACAGAAGCAGACATAAATCCTGAATTGTCTGTAAGCTATGAAAAAGAAATATGTTTCGTTGGTCGTAAAATGGGTGAATTGCACCAGTTTGGTCAGATTCTCATAACGCCTTGTCCATTTTTTTTCTTTTAAGCTTTATAAGCAAAATGGGTGAGTCGGACAGATTGGGTTAAATATGATTACAAAAATACATCAAAAGATGTATCAATTATCACTACTACGATAATTCAAAACTTTAGGAGGTTGTATGCACTACCGCACTAAAATTACACTCTTGTGCAATTATAACCCATTTGACTTGCTCCCTTTTTGTCGGGCTGACAATGGGTAGCCTGTATAAGACACGATTAGACCTGTTAACTGAAAAGTACACTATGCCATTTTTTACTTTTTTTAGATAATTAGAATTAAGAGGCAAAGATCCTTCATTTCTCTTTTTGATACATAAAACGTATAACTGTGTTATAAACATGGGATATAAAGTAGTTAAACGAGTCGTGTTCATGTTTAGAACTTGTGTTGTTCGCGTCGCCAGAGACTTGTTAAACCTGGTAAGACACGATTTGCCAGCCCTACTTTTTGACGATCTTTTATTGACCCATAGCCCAACTCAACCCATACATATTCAATGGGTTGAAATCGTCACGTACCCAAGTCTAGTACACTTTATATCATGCAAATTGGGCGCACCATGCGTACAACTAAAAATTTAGGCAATAAGCCAATAACTGCTATGATCAAGGTCAGTTCAGCATACTTAGTTCTCAAGTGGAAAACTACATGAGATTTTTAATGCATCTCCAACGTACCAATAAAAACATTTGGAACGGTATGCTGCCCAGTAAGCCGTTCAAGAACCTTCTGTAGCTGAGGTCCTTGTGCACCTGAAAAAAGAAAAAGATAAAGTGAATTCGGTATCTCAAAATCATATTAATTTATTTTCAGATATTGTAACTCCAATCTTTAAGCGCATCTAATAGTTATATGGCATATTGGGTTTGGTCAAAGAATCTCAACTGCAGGCAGATGATGTATACACCTTTAATTCACATTTGTGGTTGAAATAAAAATGCTTCCCTATACCAAAAATCTCCAAAGTTAACTTAATAAGACTAGTTGTAGTGGGCGTGAAACCCACTCCAGTTCATCCTTTAACACCCGTGAATGCATGCAGGGGAGAAAATAGGCGACGCCATGGTGGTAACAGGCGCGACTCGCGAGGGTTATGCGTGAACGAGAGTGTTTATCGTTTTTTTTTAGCAAATCACATCACACATCACATATCACCCACTCTTTTAGTTAATTACTGCACACTTTTGAAGGGTATAATTAGTTAAAGCCCGACTGTCTATGTGGCGCAAGAACTTTGGGTCTTTTTGTTAACCCACTACATATAGTCTCAGAGACAGATTTACTTGAAAGGGAGGGTGTTGCCTGTGCCCACCGTCCGGCCCAGACCAGCTCATATTACAGCCTATCAAAGTAGAAGTGCCACAGGCCACAACCGAATACACATATTTGAAGAATTAAAGTGTCCTGGCCCAGCGAATATCCAAAGGCCATATTAACGTGAATCGATAACCCTTAAGCTGCTGCTAGCTTAGTTACATTGTACAACAAAAAGAAAAACAAACGATCGAAGAAGGGATGAAATAAGAAGAAAAGATAAGTGACACACAGGATCGACAAACAAAGGAGAATGTTGACTTCAACTTTTAGCATATGTTTTCCAGGGTTTTTAAACTTTGTAAGTGAGAAATTGGTAAACCTAATCCGACGATCAAAGTTGCTTAACCTATTTTTAACCGACCCGTATTGTGCCCCCTTACAAAAAAAAATTGTATCCGCCACTACATACTAAATAGTCTAACATTGCATACACTCTTAAAAGCTTACAAGGGTTTCAAGCCTCTAATTCATTTTCAGACATCTTTTCTATTAGGTATAATCAGGTTTAAAAAAACGGTGAGGCGCGCCTCAAGGGGAAATGCTAAGAAAACAAGTCTGAAGCACGCATCATAGGGTTCAGATTGTAAACAAGCCTCTGAGGGCTGAGGCGATAAGAAAATGTGCGCCTCGGTTGCGCCTCAGGTGGTTTAGGGTGTCTTTGATGTGTGTGTTTTTTTTGTGTGTGATTTTTTTTTAGACTTTTTGGGTCAATTATTTTATTTTTTATGTGTGTTTTTTATGTTTTAGACGTTTCTATGTCAAGTATTTTATTTTTTATAAGATACATAATTTTTATATTTATTACCCGGTTCGCCTCGAGACTATCGCATCATAAGGGGAAGGGAAAACGCCTCGATACTAGTTTCCGTTCTTTTAAACTTTGGGTATAGTATGCTAATAGCTGAACCAAATGGTTAAACTCAAATCCAAACCCTAATTAGAAGAACAAAATGCACCAAACCCTAATCTAATAAACTCCTAAACCTAACCTACAACATCAATTTAACCTTTTCCCCAAATATATATAAATAAATAAATAAATAAATAAAACACTTACTTACCCATTTGGTCCAATTCAATAATGAGGGGCTTAACACCAAGCCGATTAAACAACGATTTCACCTCAGAAGAATATCTTCAAAAAAAAATCAAATTTTTATAAATAATAATAATAATAATAATAATAATAATGAAAGTGAATAAAAAAAATAGAAAAGAGAGATGGACATACGAACACCAGGTTTTTGAATAGACAACAACTGGGTTATGAGTGACAGTTTTGTTGACAGTGTCTTCTAATCGAGATCCAAAGGAAGCAGTCATGGCGTGGACCTTGAATGCACCATGTTTTCTGACGGTTAGGAGTCTGTTGGACGATGGTTTGTGATGGTTAATGTTGAATGAAAGGGATGAAGGGGAGAGAGAGAGAGTGGTGGTGGGTGTAGAGAGAGAAGAAGAGGTAAAGGTGGTGGTTGGAGTAAGCTGAGATGTTGATGCTGCGGCCATGGATGGTTTGGTGTGTGTGTGTGTGTGTGTGTCGACGTGTGTGATTTCTGTGACGCTTTTTTATTTATGAGGATGGAAGATTTAAGGCGTTTTTTGTTGTTTGCTTTTACGTTTTGTTAAGCTTTACTTTGAGCGAAAGATAACCAACAAATTTATTAATTTCCAAATTTTGATGAATAGTAAAGTGGGAATATTATAATTTTGGTTTTGTTTATAGCCACGTGTTTGTAATTATCGCCTTATGCTTGTTCGGTCTTTTCTCTTTGTCATATACACGTGTGAAGAAAGTTATGCAAAGTAATTCCTCAGCTGCTAAGGGTCAATGTTTTATTTTCAATAGAGTAGCTTTTGCAATACAAAAAGGGGTAGCGGCGCAACTTGTGGCCCGTTTATCTACGTATCACTTGTAATTGGTTGTCTTTGGTTTAATGAAATACCATTTATTTAAATATATATATATATATATACACGTGTCTTCTTCTTTGAGTTTTTCCTTTCTGCACACTTTCAGGATGTGCGGTATGGGGACGTTTTCTGTTTCTAGCTCTGTAATAGGTTAAAACCACTCCTTTCAAAAAAAAAAAAAAAAAAAAAGTCATACCTTCAAGACTACCGTCTCAATCACGCCATGCAATGGTTGTTTGTTCCTTATCCTAACATACATCTTCTTTTTAATATAAATTTTCACTCTTATTCACATGATTAAAATTGTTGTTTTTCATATTATAATACATTAATTTTATGCTATATCATAACATATATTTTATAATATAATACTAGATTTATGTATCCCGGAAAGCTTTCGGGATATAATCTAGTTTATCTATACTTAAAAGTTGAAGAATTATTTACAATATTATTTGCAAAAAAGTTTATTTAGATTTAAGTTGATACCAACTAATATTAAACTGATTTAACTACACGCGCAAAAAAAATTATAAAAAAAAAAAAAACATGTTCATTGTTTCCAGCCTTCTTTTTGTAATGTTCTTTTTTTTTGTTTTCGTTTATTTGAATTGTTAAGCATGTTACTAATTCCTTTAAGTAATTCAAACCTAACAAAACCGAAACAATTAATAAACATACTGAAAATTATTGCAACGCTGTAAATTGTTGACATGCCGCAACATGTGTCCCCACTAGTATTACAAAAGCATCAACACTAGGTGTGCACATTGGACAAGAAACCTTGTTGGACAATCTCCTATCAAGCAGGCCGTCACGTGATGAACATTTTTTTGCACATTGAATAGTTAGAACAAAGTAAAAATGTCACTTTTTACTTCTAGACTTCACCAATCTTCTAAAGTTCACCAGAAGCAAAACCAAGACTTACCATCACGACAACAAACCAAAAAGGAATAACGAAATAGATATGTGATACTTATAAATGAGGCGTTGCCTCCCACGCCTCCAGTAATCGCCCTAACTTGGCCATTGTGAAATGGGAGGACCAACGCCTCTAGCGCCTTATGCCTCATGTGGGTATTCTGGTTTGAGGTAATTTAACACTTTGTTGCTGTTTGTGGATGGTAGCCTCAATATGGTCTCTGGCACACCAATGATGGCCATTGGAGTTTAGCCCAATCACTTCCCTACCTTCTCTGCCACTTGTTGCTACACATATACATGAAGAGAGAGCTGCTAGTATACTTTGTAGGGAAGGTAGGAAAGAGAGTAACCCATCACAAAGGGTTTAGTCTCTGTTTATATGAAAGTGATTGGTCATTTGGTCCAACTCTAATGAACCAATTATTGTTTCAGTTCAAGACAATTTTCCATCCAGGAAACATTAGATCTAGCATGATTTTATTGTTCCCAGTGTATATTATATGATTATGTACAATACGAGTGCAGCGATTAAATTTAAATTAACAATAAATTGAAATAGATACCGGACTATTGAGCTAGAATAACAAGGAAACAGTGGAATTGTTACTATGATAAAGATGCTAAGCGAGGATCTGTGAGACGTGGAAGACCAGCACGAGCTCCTAAAGCTCGACACGCGATAGCTGCCTGTAATCATTTATACATAAAAAACACTAATGAGAACATAATTTGAAATGTAGTCAAACTCCAATATGGACAAAATGACTTGTCTTATATAAAATACAAACTATATGCACCCGTGATTTTAAGAACATGACCTTGAGGAAATCATGTTATCAAACTTTCATCATTTAGGTAGTTAAACCATAAAGGATTATAGATAGCCGCAATGGCGAAGCTTGACCCAAGACTTCGGGGGTCGGAAGTCACCTAGGGGTCGGAAATCACTAGTTTCAGGGGGTCGAAACCGCATATACCAAAAAAATTATATACGAATACTATATAATCGGAACTTCTGAGCGAAAACTCGGGGGTCGGCCGCCCCTTAAAAGCTACGCCCATGGATAGCCGTGTAGTGATTGTGTGTATAGCAGTGTTATATAGGAGTTCTATATAAAGAGAGTTTAATACCACACACGGATACCTTCTAGACGCAGTATGCCATTTTATGAACCTAATAATGTGGCACATAACAAGTATAATTGACTATGTATGCAACTAATAAATTTTTTTACTGCTGGCACGAGTGTGTAACCCATAATACAGTGTGCATGCCATTTCTTTAAAAATAGTTTCACATGGAAACAAAATTTAAACTAGTGTTTAGACCGTTTATAAAGAGTTTGAGTGACCTAAGCAGGGCTGCAAATGAGTCGAACGTAACTCGAGCAACCTGAGGTCAACTCAGGCTCAAGCTTGTTCAAGTCGAGCTTTTAGCAAGCTTGAGCATAAAAAACAAGCTTGAATATATATAGCGATCGTTGGTTTACTGTTATTCAACTATATCTAAAAAGGTTAGCCTTGTGGTCAAGTTTTGTTAAAAGAGATTACACAATTGAAATGAGTTGTGTGTGTGTGTGTGTTCGAGTTTTTCTAAGCTGAAGTCAAGCTTTTGTTCCCGTTTGACTCATTTGAATCCATGTCTAGAATGCTAGAATGACCAATTATGAAACTTGGTTATTAGTAAATGATATTTACCTATCCTTTTAAACTATTAAGCCCCCAAAAAATGAAAACTGGTTCAAGATTTTCAATACTTGGTTGGCCTATATAGAATTATCCCAAACAAAACTAAGATAAATTTGATGACAACTATAAATTTTCACAACCAAAAACTTGAATGTACTAACCACTTGAGCTGCAAAAGGTAACATCTGCTCTGGTGACTTGTTGGTGCAAATACCTACAAATAGCATGAACGATGAGAATTGTCAATTTGATCAGCTGCTTGCCTGCTTGGGGCACTTGGTGATTAGCCTTGTTACCATCTAATTTCCATCACTTCATAATCCAATTTCACTTTTGATCTTTCGGAAATTAAAATCTTAGCTTTCATGAGTTAAGTGCGACATAAATATTCCCATCTATTTTATCAGTAATGTTTTTACTTTTAATAATAATAATTTACATAAGAAAATAAAAATAAATAATTTAAAAATTGATTATAAATACGCACCATACAGGACAGCTCCTATAAATGCATCCCCAGCACCCGTTGTATCCACGAGCTCAGACTGTGGTATCTTTTCAGCGGTACCCAGGAATAGCTTCCCACACACGGACCCAACTCCCTTTGCATGCAAACTTGTAAAGTCCTAAAGCACAAAGTAAATTGTGCACCATCATTATTGTTACAATTATTAAATTATCTCTCAAATGGTATATGAATTTCAGTTGTACTATTTACAGCTTACTACGAAAATTGTTACACAGTTATGATTAGAGTTGGAAAGTTAGGCGGGTTAGGAGACGAGTTGAAATGGTCATATTTTAATCAGGTTGATATGTTGATTATGATCATAAAAAAACTATTAATAATAAAAATCTTTAAATCAAAAGATTTAGGAGGCCGTATCCATAAAAGTAGACGTTGGGCGACTTTCAACCTGTGACATATTGACATGCTCCTCTGTTAGCTAAAACTCTTTTATTTGTCCCAAATCAACCCACTCATAAATGGGTCGCAAAAATAAGATGCATATAAATCTAGAACAAATAGAGACGCATAATATTTATAAAAAAAATGGGATATGTAATAGTTAAGGTTGTGACTACCGATGAAACACATGATGGCGTAGCGGTGCTACTGTCAGATTGGCACTTTAATTTCTCTACTAAATCATCGATATCTATTTCTTCAGCTTGAACACTCTCTCCTGGAAGTGAAATTTATATCAAAAGCTGCGTTATATTGTAATGAATACTAGTTTACTACCAAATATATGATAATTTATATACACACCTTCCACACTTCTCTGAAGCATTATACAACCGTCTGCACCTAAAGTTACAATCACAAACTTGACCTTAGGCAGCCTTAAGAGCATGGAAACAAGTGCACTTGGAACTGTTGGTGCTCCAGTCCATGTCTGAAAGAAGTAGTAAAACTAAAAACAATTTAAAAAATACAGAAGTACATTCCGGTATTAAAACTTCCATATAGAATTGTACAAGAAATAAACCCATACTTGACTA
Organism: Ambrosia x helenae; assembly: GCA_030844895.1. Classification (NCBI taxonomy): domain Eukaryota; kingdom Viridiplantae; phylum Streptophyta; class Magnoliopsida; order Asterales; family Asteraceae; genus Ambrosia; species Ambrosia x helenae. The sequence goes on along the minus strand of CM061230.1, from coordinate 6,086,743 downwards.
CAGAGAGAATGATAAAAAATTCTGCTACAATAGCAGACAGAGCAGGGAATAAAATTATACGTTATGTTTGAATAAACCCTACGTGCTCTCATTGAGAAAACAGTTAAGCCCCTCAAGATTTTTCGTGATAAGTTCAGTCCTAGAAGGTTTTTTGTCTTTATCAAACATATTTATTTTACACATGGAATCGGTTTGCGGAACTGCAGGGAGCTTATCTACAGCAAAGAAAAAAAACTCACTTTAAGCCCTAGAAATTTTCCACTTAAACATTTTGCTACAGATAAGTTCCCTTGCTGCCAGGGATTATTTACCCCAAAAATATATACTTCTGACTACGACCCAAAAGAAAATCGATATCACAATAAAAGTTGAGGGACTTGAACCTTTTCATAGGGAAAGTTATAGGATTTTTTTAAGAGGAAACCCAACAATTTGCAGTTATACATGGGAAGGAAGCTAAAAAAGGTAAATTTTGAAAGCATTAGTAGCTTGCCTGGGGAAATTTTGCCGAACACACAACATAATCTGATAAACTTAAAAGATCATCCAGTCCTTCCCTTGGTCTTTCAGCGTCAACTAAAATAGGTATTTTTCTTCGATTTGCCTGCACTGGTGAAATTGAACAGGGATGGTTCACTTCCATCTAAACAGATACTATTAAGGGGTGTTTGGATTTGTGTTTTGGGACTCATTATTAACTACAAACCAATCACTTTTAAAGCACATCCAAACACCCCTAAATGGCCTACAACTGAAAGTATTCTGTTGCCATGAAGTATTTAAAAACATTCATAGCAGCAGCTTAGGTGGCGCCCTGGACAGATAAAACTAAAATTGATACATTAGACTAATTTGTACTATTTATGCCATGCATATTACAAGCTAACCAGGGTTTAAAATATCATAAATCACCTAATATTTACCTCATGTGCAAAAAGTAGAGCAGTGTCATGCAAGCGCACATCAAAATAAACAAGCTTTACTCCAGCCAATGCAGCTAACAAAGTTGAATTGGAGATGTCATCAGGAACCATTGGAGGCGAGCCTGGAGTATGAATACAAGTTCGAGTTTTCCTGGATACATATAAACCAATAAACCATTCCACAAATGAAAACACACTTTTATGTTATGCAGGTTTGGATTCAACTCCCTACAAGCGTTGAACCAGTTTATGAAAATTACGCGGTTATTTTATTTAACGCCAACAGCAAAACTTCACAATATTCTATGATACCCCGTTTAAGAACAAGTTCAAATGCTTTTCTGTAAGCAGAATATAGTCAACCGTATAGTCAAACCAAATATGTCCTTCACAGAAGTAACTATATGAGAAGAGATACTTACGTTTGATTGTCCACAATCACATAGGTAAATGGTGAATTTCCCTCTTCAGAAACCTGCAAACAGAAAATTGTAAGTTAATTTATGCAAAAGGAAGAATTCCTGAAGCAGATGCTATAAAAGAATGTGGTACTGCCTGTTGATTAGTCATTAGTTAATAATCAAAAGCTTTTGTTAATATCAACGCAGGGTAAGGCATAAAAGAGAGGGATTAGTACACAACAAAATTAGCCATACGCAAGAAATTCATGCTTTGTAGACTTGTACCATGTGTTGTTTACTGCTTTTACCTGTTGTGCATGGACAAATTATGTGGTGCACAAATCCACCCCGATTTAATAAACAACTTATATTCGGACTATTTTATACAAGTTCATTACCACAAAAAAAGATACATCTACACCATCAGCTTTTAATTCCTCCAATATTCCTCTCCCTTGAGCATCATTGGCAACCTGATAATGTAACACATGAAAACATCAAAAACCTTCATAATAGCTCAGTGAAGAAACATAAACATATACATAGATCTAATGTCAATCAATCAGCATATGCATGCATACCTTGGATATTAACCTTGCGTTCAATCCTAAACGCGCTGCACAAGTTAGAGCATTTCCTGCATTACCACCTCCTTGTACCTATTAATGCGTGTGTGTGAATTATACGATGGTAAAAACTGTACAAGATATTCCTGTTACTTCTACAACAATGATAGTAGTAGGATGTGCAACTACAAAGGATCGAATTTTCTTAACATATTTGATATTTCACATCACCAATTTCATTTTGAGTAAGGAACCACTATAGAAGACGACTAATCAATTTCCTTATATAAAACTGTGAATCTTCAATCAAATACGAAAAGTAAACGTAAAGGGAACATTTCATACATTCTTCTTCTCTTAGTTTTAGACGTCTAAACACACAATTTCTCTCTCGAGTCTCGACCACTGAAAGCCTCACAAATTATTAATACAAATGATTCACAAACTTTTGAAATATTGATAATTCAACTACACAAATCATAATCAACCACTGGAACTAACCTCGAAACATATAAACATCATCTACAATGAGTACCTTTAAGCTAGTGCTTCGGATCTTATCATCCGGATTAGGGAACTCAGCCACAGTAGCCAAGAGATCCACTCCCACACCACCAAATCCAAGCTGTATTATTCACACACACACACACACCATAACATTTCACTTTCAATTATACATACATATCAACCTAATTTGACAATCAAGATTGAAAACGTACCACAGTTAGACTTTCAGCCTGCATTACCGTCACAGACGACAACATTTTTGCCCTAAATTTGTGCACACTGAGATAAAACACACACACACACACCACACATAAACACACTTTAACGATTCAATAAATAAATAAATAATAATAATAATAATAATAATAATAAGAGGGAGAAAGTGACCTGGTTGACGTTGTAGAGGGGATACGTGAAGGGGAGGAGATAAAGGTGGGGAACAAGGAAGTGGTATAGAATGTGGATGCCATTGGACGCGTGTAAAACACAATGATGATGTCTGAAGACTGGTAATTGATATAGGTATGAATGATCTGGATAGGAGAAGAGAGGGAATGCAGGTGGGTCGTAACCGTTTATTCTGTTTTAGTGGAAACAGAGGTCAGGGTCCACTATACTATCTAGACTAGATTACGCAACTCTCACTAGTGGCTTTGACATTTTTCACATCCCATCACCCATTAAGATTGTGTAGGGGTAATGTGAAATGGGTTATGATTGCCTCAAAATCGTCCCATAATACCTCTTCATCGCGTTTTGGGCGTTTTTTTTCTTTTTCTGGCTTTGGCGTAAAAAATTTCACGGCGTGGAATTTCTTCTTTTTTGAGGGCCAATCAGATTCTCCCATTTAGAGTGGAGGGCGTTGATCTTCATCACCACTACGTCTGGTCTTATTATTATTATTATAGCTAAGTCTCCAAAATTTAGACAACCACTAGAATTGCCTGGTGTGAGGTGACAAAGGCGTTAGGTGTACACCCCTGGTCCAAGAGCTATTGTGTTCTTAGTGTCATTTAAAGTGTTGAGTTGGTTATAGGTACCTTTTTTGCGCTAAACGCAGTCTGCCATCTGGACTACCAGCACACCACCACCTGTAAACCCCCTTCACCGGCAACACCACTTGTGCCTCTCTCTCCTATGCACCTCTCTCTCTATCCTCTGCACATGTGTCTCTCTCTTCTGCAAACCGTGATATATCTCACAGAAATGGGGTACTAGCCTTCACGGAACCCACTAACCAGGTCACTAGCGATGGTGAACCCATGGGGTAGTGGGGTACAAGCCATTTGCTGGTAGCGCCCCGCCCTCTCTTATAGTATAATAAAATCAGATTAGAGATGTTAAAAAATACACTAAAAATTAGTGGTTTACACGGTTTGGTTTAGTTTGGTTTTAGGCCCTAACTTGATCACAACCGAAAGCTTTGACTTTAAGCTGTAACCGACCCACAGTTTTTGGTTAATCAGTTATGGCTTAACATAACAATCAGTTCGGGTAACTCGGTTAATTTGGTTAGGATTTAGTTTAGTTGGTTGTTGGCTCACCCATACTTAAAATCATGTTGTGTTTTATGTAGGCAAGCGTAAAGACCTGTAACATTCACTTACGAATAATAATTTAAACGACCAATAGTCCAATTCAATTGGATATTTTTGTGTGGTTTGCCTATGGTTAATTGGTTTTAGTTTGTTAGCGCTTTTTCTAACTAACAAACTTGGTTTCTACATCCGATCCCTTTTTTCCAACTAAAGAGTAGGGATGGCAATCAAACCCGAACCCGATGGGTAAACCCGAAACCCGACATATTTGGGACGGGTTTGGGGTCGGGTAATCGGGTATGGGTCCGGGTTTGGGATTAGTTTTTATTTTTTTCGCGGGTTTGGGACGGGTTTGGGATTTGATGATATACCCGTTTACCCGACCCGATTACCCGATAACGTATACCCATTTACCCGATTAGATACCCAATATAATTTCTAATATATCTTTTTAAATATGTATGCATAATATATCTAATTGTCCATCTAGATTGTTATCTATGTCTTTGAGTATTTTTATATGATTAAATTATTTTATATTTATACATTGTAATCATTTGGATAAATATTTAATAATGTGAAATGTAATTGGTTAATAGTTACTTAATAGATATCCGTCGGGTTTTTGGTTGGATATACTCAATGGATAAGTTTAAAAAATTAATGGGTTTACCCGAAACCCGCGGGTATACCCGATTCCCGATGGGTAATTACCCGACACAAACCCGACGGGTTTTGGGTCGGGTTTGGGACAAGCATACCTAACCGGGTATGGGGTTGGGATTACCTAAACCCGTCCCAAACCCGACCCATTGCCATCCCTACTAAAGAGATCGGTTGTAAATGATTGGAGCATAAGGAATTGGAATGTGTAGTTGCGAGCGATGAATAAGAAACGAGAAATAAAAAGTAAACAAAGTAAAACTATTTTTACATATGTTATTCTTAAAAATGATAAAGAGAAGTATATGTTACTTTTAAAATGGCTATTGATGATTTAATTTAAGGAAACAAAGATGAGGAAAAATTGAGCAGCAGATATGAACATATACATCATCACAACTACTATACTATCCAGCTTCCAATTGTAATATAATTAAATTAAATCAAGATTGTCCAAAACTACAATCCCTCATTTTACCCCAAATTATAATCATCAAACATCATACAACAAACCCTAAAATCAAACCCAATTCCAAATCGCTTTCTAAACTTCATCGATCGCTTCTGTACACTTCAAAATCAACACTCTTTTTCACCCGCTAGAACGAAGCTTCACTCCAGAAAGGCTTTGACAACAGTCCGCCGTGTTCACTCATACTTCCCTTTGATCTATAAAACAACGGTTTGCTCCTAACCGTCCTAAGCGGGCCCGACCTGTTCCCGTGACTAATGGGCAACGCAACCCCAACCCTGTTGTCGAAACTCGAAGCTGAAAACGCTCTGTTTTCTATATCTTCAAGTGGGCCTGAGCTATACTCCATTGTTATGAATGATGAAGCCTGACCGAAAGTCAATCGTGGGGTGGCCCCGCCACCAGCATTCCACCAACTGCTGTCTGACGGAGCGTGGTCCCCTTTAAAGTCTGAGTCAACCACTGAAGAATCTCTTTGAGTTGAGTTGTCACCACATACTTCATCTTTGTCGTTGTATATGAGTTTCAAGGCTTGAACTACTTCGCCCATGAATGGTCTTTGTGCAACCTCTGGGTGTACACACATGGAAGCGATTGCAGCTACTTTTGCCATGTCATCAAAGTCATAGGTCCCGGATAAATTTGGGTCTACGAGCTGTTGTAGACCTTCTCTGCTCGTGAGAAGCGGGCGGGCCCATGTCACGAGGTTTTCTTCGCCGGGAGGTTGTGCCATGTCAACGGGTTTCCGTCCCGATAGAAGCTCTAACAGCACAACACCGTAACTGTAAACGTCACTTTTCACTAGTAGGTGACCTGTCATTGCGTATTCCGGGGCCACATAACTGCAAATAATATAACAGAGGTTTTAAGTGATTTGTAAGATAACTGATCATTCATAATGAGGTAGAAGACTATCAATAGTACAGTTGGCGATTCATGAATGAGTCATCTAAGTACAGTTCATGCAATAAGTTTTTCATTTTCGTCGCGGACCCCATTTCGATAAATGGACATAATTAGCATTTTCAGAGTATGTATTAAGGGGTAAATCAACTAAGCATATTTGAAAGAAAACATACCCGAAAGTTCCCATGACACGAGTAGAAATATGACTACTTCCTTCTGTAGCTTCTCTTGCTAATCCGAAATCTGATACCTTAGGGGTAAAATCGTCTTCTAACAAAACGTTACTGGCCTTAAAATCACGATGAATTACACGGGGATTAGAATCTTCATGAAGATAAGCCAATCCTCTTGCTGCCCCAAGAGCGATCTTTAACCGTGCATCCCAGTCAAGAGGTCCTTTTTGCTTATCCACACCTGAAACATCCACACATTGATCTTTAAATTATTAACATTATTAAATAATCCACATGGTCAAATATTAGCATTCCACAAGTTACAGATTCTCCTTATCATAGAAAGGTGTTACAATAATTTGATAACATTGAATGGGATGCAGTAGGTATTTCCAAGAGTAGAGGTGGCATGTTCGGGTCATTTATATTTATATATAAACGCATATAATAATATATTGTATAGCTAAAATAAAACTCGTTGAAAATGGTCTTAAGGTTACTTTTAACACATTAAACTGCCTAAACTTTTTATTCAAAAATTCATATTATTAGTAAAATAAAAGGGGTTTCAGGTCAACTCAACCTGTTTTGACCCGCACCAAAAAACAATAACCTGCTATTACCCATCCCGACCAGCCGAGTTTATCACCTCTACTTTACTTATCAGATACATATGAAGACAGCAACCCCCCCCCCCCCCCTCTCACCACCTCACACGTGTGTGTCCAATAGACTTGTGAAGTGGAGAATTAGGTGGAGAGGTTGGTAGCCTATGTATTTCACTAGAGCCCATGTGAAAATGAAATTTTAAAGTTTTGAGAATAAAATACAGAGATGTATAAGGTGATATGATTGGGTGACAGCCTAATCAGTCATAATGGGTCAGTGTTCAAAAAGGTCAAGGTGCTAGGTCTGGTTGTGACGACCCAGAAACACTTTATTGACTTTTTTAAAATATATACAAATAATTAGTACACGTAATTATGATTACAAAAACAACACTATTACAATAATAATCTAAATACTTGAATAAACCAATTTAGGATGTAGCACACATTAAAAAACATACTTTGTCCAAATTTTAACCTAACTGACCCATTTCCCTTTTAACTAACAATATTTTTGTTTGATCCATTTGAGATAGAATACAACCTGAATTAACCCACTTATAAGTAAACGGATCAAATTGCCACTCAAGATAAATAAACTATTTCGAAGGATTGTCATACCATGCAAATGAGACTCGACACTGCCATTTGGAACAAGCTCATAAACCAAGCACCGTGTCCTTCCTTCAATGCATATGCCAATGAGTTTAACAAGGTTTCGATGATGTAACCTGCTTAACATCTCAACTTCTGCAATGAACTCACGATCCCCGTTTTGATTATTATCTCTATTAAGCAATTTCACGGCAACTTCACTTCCATCTTCAATTATCCCATGATATACACACCCAAATCCCCCTTCACCCAATATTTTTCTTGAACTGAATTTTTCAGTAGCCTTGTCTAGCTCAGCTAATGTGAAGGTTTTCACTGACAGGAGGGAAGTTGGCATGGCAGAGAAAACAGATAATGTCGAGTTTGATGGATCACTTGATAACATTGCTCCAAAGCCTGCTAGAAAAGGGTGATGTTTATAAGAATTAATGGGCAAAAAGAAATTAACAAAACAACAATTTGATATAGATATGAGAAAATCAAGTCGGGGGCTGGAACACAAGTAAAAACAGGTAACTATATAGATGGGTCAAAAGCCAAAACACTTTCTTTGCTTTTCCTTTTGAGTATTACAGAAAGCTAATGTGTTAATTATCATTATTAAAATGTAAATTAATAATCTAGCTATTTTAGCAAATAAATTTAGGTGTTTGTATGCATTTTACTACACTTAGCAAATAAACTTCCAGGCTGTTTCACATATCTTCAGTTTAGCTAATATTTTTAATTTGATTCTAAGGGAGACCCCAATCAACCCATTGACCAAGAAATGTAATGAAATTTTCACACGCAGTTTGAAACAATAAATTAATACAAGACCTACCACGTCTCTTGCTGGTTGGTGCTGTAAAAACAGGGCCGACTGCATTTGATGATCTACCTATCTTTCTGTACTTAACAAAAACAGAAATTGCGGCGCAGCAAACAACCAAAAGTACTACTGCAGACAAAACAATCACAAAAATGGTTCTAGGGTTCATTTTCTGACTTTTTCCTACAAAAGTTGCAGTGATAGGATATTGTCGATTTCCAGGACTTCCATTCGGTCCATTTCCAGGGAGCTCTCCATATGGTGGTGAAGAAGGAAGCCCTGAAATTAACTTTATGTAATTAGAACCGTATATTAAAAAACAGGAAAAGAATTGTAAAAATGTAAAATGTTGTACCTTTACCTGGATAGGTAATATATACCACCTCATAATCTCCAAAAAGGGTTCTATTCAGTGCAAGTTTTTTCCGCCAGAATCTATCATAAGTGAGTAAAGCAGTTGTATTATCAAATTTCTCTCCAAGTGGAACCAAATTAATATCGACTGCTGTTTTATCCTGATCTTGACTATCAGCACTGGCACCTGTGATAACCACTTGACTTTGTGTCAAATATGTGCCTTGGGCAATCTCGATTTCTAGCTCATTAACAACGGGAAATACGGCATAGACAGATACTTGCAAAAGTAGTCTGACTTTCATAGGAAAAACACAACCGCAAGGTGAGCCAATGGGAGTTGAAGTGAGTGGGTCCGTACAGGTTTGGTCACAACCTGTCAGAGATTATGATGAAAGAAAATTAATTACTTTATTGATTCTGTTTTCCAGATCTTCTCGGATGACGGATATAAGAAATACGACAAACACCATACTTGTTGTATCACATTTTGGGTCTACGACTTCTGTTTTGTGGTTTTGCATCGAAGAAGAGGCCATTTCAGGTGATAAGAAACATAGAAATAAAACTATCGAGTCAAGAAGGAAGATTAAAATTAAAAAGAAGAAACAAACCTGACCATAAAAAAATACATGCACACGTAGACAAATAGATAGGATCACCATCCAGCCATTGACATTACTGGTTAAGTTAATAATTCGTCTTGTTATATAAACGATTTCCGTTTGTGGAATTAAGCATGAATTTCTTAGTACGCACATGAAAAGAAAAGATTTCTTGTTGGTATTTGATTAAGTCATAACTAGTGTCTGATAAAATAAGACAACATTTCTAGAATGATACAAGTATATTGATTTATAAATTCACAAGACCGCTTACTGGTTCATTTTAAACTTATACATGTCATACAAATTTATTTTATAAAACTTAGAATGAGTTTAACATGATTCGTGAGACTTGTGATGATGAATCTGATTTTGATTAACAAATTGTCAACCATGTGTGCTAAAATGCTAATTAACAAAAGGATAACACATTTTCCAGGCAAATATTTAGAAGGACAAAACTTCAACCATAAAATGTGTTACAACCTTCCAATGAGATCACAATATTTATGTGTGTGTGTGACTGTGTGTACAGAAATGCAGCATCTTTATACTGACAAATAAATATACTTGTATACCTGATAGAGGGGATGGAGATGGAGGGATCACATGAGTGATCTTCCCACGATGAAAACGATGGCGATGTCGCCGTGAGTTGTGTACAGTGGGACCCGCAACAGGACCTAAATTTCAAAACATTTTTTTAGCAAGCATGTCACTATAAAAAAACATAATAAACATGCCACCTGCAATTACCTTGAATTGTTGGAGAAGGAGCAGGTACAAATGAGGGCCTCGTAAAGGGCTCAGGTGGAAGTGCATATGATGTTATAGCTGGAAGAACTGATGAACTCATTGACATTAACCTCACTGAAAATAGAAAGAAAAAAAAAAGGCAACTATTTCAGCACCGTATATGCAAACACCAAATTCATTTAATAAGACAGTAATTCTCAACACAAAATGCACCAGACCTAAAAAAAATGAAACTGAAATAAGCAATATACTGAATGTTGTGTGAGTAAATATTAAGCGTAGGCGATTAATGTTATGTGTAACATATGGACACCAATAAAACTGATTTAGATTAGCAAACCAGGCCTTTGATCCATTAGGGAAAGAAAATGAATACGCGAAACATTATTATACAACTGTATCTTGATATGAACCATAGTTACCTAAATCGCGGTTCGCTCCGGTACGGGTACGCGGTTCGGGTACGCAATTCGCTAGACGGGACGTATTCGGTTCGGAGGGGGTAGGTTCATTTCGGTACGAAGCGGTACGGTGTACCATGGAACACGGTTCGGTGTACCAAAATTAAAACATAAATGACCCAATTCATTAATCGGGATTAATCATATTGAAATTTTTATAGATATTTTTCCAAATTTATATATATTTATACAAATCTAGATTTAATAGTACAACCTTAAAACCAAATATTAAGTTTATATATCATGGGTTAAATTTTATAACTTATTTTGGGCCAAAGTATTGGGCCTGAATGTTTTATCAGATGCTTATTAGGTTTAGGTCTTCTTCTCCAAGACACAATTATTTTACCAGCCGCATCTCATCTCCACCTCAACCCATTGCTGGACTCCACACCTTCCAAGCTGCCGTCAAACCACTTTCGCACGACGGTCAATACTTGTTTTAAGCCCCAACTGTCTCATCTCTCTCCTTCGTCTTCAGCTACAATCCAAAATTAACCTATAAATCCGATCCCGTTCACGTACCAGCCACCATAATTCGCGTTTTCAATTCGATCCGCACACCTATAAATCCGATCCCGTTCACGTACCATTCAACAATTGGATCGATTGGATTTTTGATTTGGAACATCGTACCGGAGCGATTTGGTACACCGTACCAGAGCGATTTGGTACAATACGATTTTCGATCTGGTACATCACGTACCAATACGAAAAACGCATCATTCCTAGCGATTTAGGTAACTATGATATGAACAAATGAATACTTCGCTTCATTCAGTTTAAAGTTATTCGCACTTTATTGTGCATCCCGTGTGGTTTGCAATAAGTGGTGATTCGGCATGAAGCAACCCATTTAATAAGCAGATTGAAACAAGATGAAGAATTATCGAAACTACGAAAGAATACCAACAATAAAAATTTTATATTCCAGTCATATATTTCCATCTTTGGATATGGTATGTATGAGCTTCTTACCTTTGAGATGTTCAAACCCATTTTTTTTCGCAAACATAGGTTGGCTTGGCAGCAGGGAAGGAGACAGATTGATGTTCAGGAAAGGAATGCCTGAAAAGGAAGCAGACAGGTTAACGCAACCAGATACTACAGCACGTTGTGATGACATCAAAGAATAAAGGCAGGATACTTAAATGCAAGTAAATAGCCATTGAACATTACAAGAAATACATATTTCATCTTTCATAGAGATTTTTCATCGTTTGTGAAGGCAAGTAATCAAGTAATTAAAAAAATTCGCAGTAGACAACTTATACAAAACATAACGGAACGCGTAGAGATTGAGGATGAATCAAAACTTGTGCGTACAATAAACAAGCTAGACCACACACATACATAGGCTATCCCAAATCTATCACTTTGTATTCTACAAATGTATGGCGTGTTTTTTAGTGAAATGCATGCTAACTTATATGTTTATTAAAGTGCTTTGGACTTCTTAGGTAACCAAATTGCATTGACAATTAGACATACCAATTTAACGGTACTCATTGGATTGTGGATATTGCTATGTAGAAAGGTAGATGTTGCTATGTTAGCAAGCAACACACATAAACTTACCAGCATGGATTTCATGGTTTGTATAGCACCACTTTTTGGAAACACTAAAAGTTAAACACTCTTAAATAACTTTTCTTTATTTCAAATGAAAATTAACTTTTTTAAGTCAACATCCAACTTCTTCTAGCGATCCAACTCTCCAATAATACAAGACTTCAATAGGAAAATATCACATGGAAATAGCCATGTTTAATATACAATCAGTCCGGCCACAGTAGTGACATATGACTTCAAAAGTCAAAATGACTACTCTCTCAATTCACAACTGATACTGAATTTCAGAATACCAGAACAAACCGCTAAATAGTGAAATTTTCAGTTGGCATGCCCCTAATAGGGCAAGAGCTTAGGGTGGAGGGGGCGCAACCTGTCAATACCCTCCACCCTACCAATCAAAACCTGCCACCTGTCCTCGGCTACCCACACACCGCTCCCATCGGCGGTGGTGTTCCCGCACTCCCTCCCTCCCTCCCTCCCTCTCTCAACTCCTCTCAAGCAGGTAACTAAACCGTAATCCCAGCCCGCAATAGCTACCGGAGAGAGTGGCGGTGGTGTAGCCGCAGTTAGTTGCAACCCACAACCCCTAACCGTGGAGCGCGCCCCCTCCACCTTTAACATTGCATAAAGGGAACTAACATTTCCGGTAATGGTAATGAATACCCCCCCCCCCCCCCCCGCCGGCGCATAGCCCTCCTAACCGACAAATACGTTAGTTGATCCCTAGATACACTTCCAGCCCTGAGGTTTCCAAATCGCTCGGTGCTTTGTCCTCCTCCATAAATCGCCACCGTTAACAAAATTATCAAGAATTCAAGACTACAACAACAATTTTAGTAAATTACTAAATAGTAAACACTCACACAACTGATACCAATTTTACATTTTAACATAATTCAGTTTAGCATCAAATCTTAGCATACTATTATTCTTAAGTAACAGAATATGCATAATAAAAAAATAAATAAATAAATAAATAAAAACAGGTAATAAGCCTAGATTTTCTGTAACAAAGATATAACAATAAAACTACAAAACAAAAGGCACAAATCAAGTTGAGCTAATTATTATCATTATTATTATTACCGTAACAAACTGTAGCAGAACCAAGAGTAAGGAAATTAAAAACAAACAGCAGCATTAGAAACTTTAACACCATCTTGTGATTAATCTCTCACACATAAACATAAACACCATCGTCAGCTAGGGTTTACTAAGCTCCACCGACAAACACCTCCGTCCAATCGTCGCACGCCACGTAAGCACACCATCACTCCAAAGCAAAATCAAGTTAAAACCTAGCTTAAACACCGCAATGCAGATCCATAAACTACGGAACAGCTTGTAAACACATACACAATATAGATACAAATAGATAGATACAGAAAGATACAGAAACCGAGTAAGGTAGAGAGAGAAAGAGGAGATCTAGAGAGAGAAACAATGTGTTTAGTGTTTTACTGTGTGTGTGTGTGAGAGAGAGAGAGAGAGAAGAAGAAGAACTAAAGAGAGGATTCAGCTTGGAAGGAGAGGAAACAGAGGAGATGAAAGAGGGGGGGGGTGAGAGTGAAGTGGGGTCGATTTAATATTATTACACGCTCCAGGGGTAGCAGAGTACAAAAAGAGTGGTCTAGTGTACGCGCGAGTGTAGGCGCGTGTAACACACGGCAGAAAAAGAAAAGACTGTACGGGGATTAAACAAAAGAAAAAGAATAGAAGGATGGATAGAAGGGTCTGTTTTTTGTTTTTTGGTGATAAGATGTTAATTCGCCTTTATAGATTGTAAATTGTTTTGTTTGACTTGTTTTTGTTTGTAACAGAAGCAATAATTAATTATTATATTTATTTTATTTATTTAACTTTTTTTTAACGGCCAACGAATCAATTCCGAGCACTCTCAGGCATCCTTTTGACGAATCAGGTACTCGAGAGTACCCGGGCCACTAATTGCCACCAATTCCCGGGAAAACCCGACCACTCACCCGCCCGAAGACACGACGGTGAAATAGTCGGTAAAACCGGTCGGGATCAAGACTCGAATCCAAGCAAATGGCCGGGTCATCCCTCATTTCCCATCCACCAATATCCTCCAAATGTAGCTAGTGGAAATTGATAACTTATAATTATAAAAAAAATATGTAAAAAAGTTATACGTTTATATTACTCAAAAGGGTTTGAGGCAAGGAAAGTGAGGGGATAGTATACAACCTGGCAAATTTAATAGTTGAGCTATGCTTAAATTGGAAAAAAATTATCCATGACTATGTATGATTTACGTATAATTAACTTTTTTCACTAATATGCATGGTATAGGATGCAAATTAAAGGTATGAAGAAAATGTTTGTAATCATATTACATATATCAAATTTGTAGCTTAGTTGTCATTTAAAATGTTTAGGCTGATTTATTTATTTCATAATTGTTATGATATGTGTTTATGGTGGATTTTTATTCTCTTAGGCTTGTGTTCTAGTTTAGTATATTAGGGGTCGTTTGGTTCGTACTGATCACCCTTTAAGATATCACTGTTAAGGTAGTAGTCACTCGTACAACTCTTAAATAAATTTACATGGATATTACAGTGAGTTTCACTAACACCTATATAATATAGGTGTGGGTGTTTACTAAGATTAAGATCATTATAATTTCGATGAAGTGAAAGGAACTTTTAGTCGTAAAGAGCATAAGTACAGCCAACCATCGTTTCCACACGAATAATTTGGTTAAGTTTTAAAACGAGTACATTAAGAATCAGGGAAGAACTAGTATTAGACCCGCGCACGTTGCGGCGGTGGGTGGGTGACGATGGTGAGTAGTGGCAGTGGTGGGCGGAGGCGGTGGTGGGTTGCGACAGTAGTGGTGGGTAAAGGGAATTGTGGTGAGTGACGGTGGTGGGCGGCGTTGGGTGGTGTTGGATGGCGGCAGTGGTGGGTAAGTGAAGGTAGTGGGTGGCGGTGGTGGTGGGTGGTGGCGGCGGTGTTTGGCGATGGTGGTGGGTGGTGATGATGACGGTGGTGGGTGGTGGTTGCAACGGTGGTGGGTTGTGACAATGGTGGGGCGGGGGTTATGGTGTTGTTAGTAAGGGTGAATGTGGGATGAAATGAAAAAAAACATGGGGGTAGATGGAATGGTTTTGGGGGAATAAAATGTCTTGTGGAATTGATGATTTCATTCCTTTAACCAACCAAACACAGTATTTCTCATTACCTCGTAATGGTCCATTCCATTCTCTCTTTCATTCCAGCATAGCAAACGCTGCCTAATACTTATATTGTAAACCCTTTTCATATATATGTGTCTACCCAGCAGCAAAGTGGATGGGATGGTTCGGCTCACTAGCTACATTAGGCAATTTTTTAGCTGTTGTGTTAGGTTGGGCAAGTCTATTACAAAACTTACAAATCACAACTTTTAATTTATAAATGGACAGTGTCACTCATATGATAGTGTATACAATATCATATTATTACTAGATGCTTTTGTCATGTAAATGAACTTTATCATTTAGCAAGGTATCTTTAATGGCACGGTTATGTAGATATGCAATAACCGGACAGCTTATACAAGAGTGATGTTTATGTTCATATTGGTCTGTTACAGTAACATACCTTTGGTTTATTAAGATTTGTTCAATAATGAGTACATGGTTTTTGTGGTGAATTGCAATCAGTTGTAAGTGGCGGTGCACATTTCTTTTCTTTTCTTTCTACGAATACCTGTTAAAACATAGTTTGCATATTTCTATTCTTTTTACGTAACTTGCGGCAAAAAACCTAAGCATCATAATATTGTATTGCAACCCATTTGTGGATCCCGATGCAACGCGCAGGTAAACCAACTAGTAGATAATAAAGGGTGAGCAAATTAACCGACATAATCGAATCGATTTTAATCAATAAACGACATAACCACTGGTTATGGTTTTGAAATTTCTCTAACCAACCAGACAATTATGGTTATAGTTATGAAGTTTTGGCTAACCAATATAACTGAACCAAACCGAAGTTGTAATTTTAAGTTGATTAAATATATTTACATTAACCATGTAGAGGTTTTTTTACTAAGTGGTTTTTTTTGGTAGCCTCTTAATGGTTCACTAGGTTAGAGCCCCGTGGGTACCCACGGGGCTTTCAAAAGTAAAATGAATTGTTAAAAATCTAAGTGTCAACTACATGTATTGTTATAAGAAAACCCTCACACCTCCACCACTCCGCTGTAGCTTCATTGGTTGTTATCAATCAAGTAACGCGCTAAAGTAGAACTTCATTGAAACCTATCCTTATGTAATTTGCCCCATTTCAATTAAAATCTCGACATAGCTATGTAAAAATGTATAGTAGAGTAATCCAAGGTTGAATATAAAAATTCCATACACACATCAAAAAAATCTTGAAGTAAACCAAAAACACAGTTTTGCCCATGCTAACATCTTCCTGTAATATCTTAATAACCAATAATCTCTAAATTCATTACACCATGGTGCATCCGGATGATAAATTGCGTACAATACCCATGTTAACATACATAGCTTGTTCTTCTCCAATCAAGAAACCAATCATTTTCACATGGCCAAATCTTCGTTTTCGAGAGGGATGATCAACTCCGCAAATATCGATCAAAACTTGAACCTTGTATAGGTATGTAATTGAAGAAAGCACTCTATGGAGTTTCAATATCACAAATCTTTGATTTTGCTCCATATATCTATAACACCTCAATAGACCCTCAACCTGTCAATAATGCTCTTTCAGATCAGGGGACATCAGGTTACCCATTATGGAATTATGCGGCCCGCCCTGGGTATGTCTATACGTATTATTCTCTTCGGCTTTTTTTTCTGGTTCAATACTGACCTAAGAGGAAACCAAATATAAATGACTTTTGCCCGCGTTAACACGCGATTCATCCACAAGTAAAATAAAAAATTTCTGTAAAGATTGTACTACGCTGGCCGCTGATACTTGATTTAGGGCAGCTATAGAAATATTGTTTTCAACTGGTAGCATGGTTGCAACATTTTTAAAGGCATCAGTTTTGTGAAAAGCTAAATAAAATTGTGAACAAATATAGCAAAGAAGACTGTCACTTATTTTGAGGAAACTTACATCTCTTACCAGCGACGTCTGCATCCCCTTCCCATGACTATTTGAAAAACCAACAAAACCTAACATGCAACGACACGACAATCAAAATCAAAAGTTAACGAACCAGTAAAAGAAAGCATCACCCAACTCCATATTTCATATTACAAACCATAAATAACAAAAAGGGAAGCATATATAATAACTATACTTACATTAAGGATCCCCAGTTTTTTATCGGAAGTCTTCATTCGTATTCGGCACATATCATGTCCATTCCTGAAATTTTACAAAGCGGTCAATATTTAGATAACTTCTTGATAACGTTCGAAATTCCAGGTGCAAATAGCTTCAAAAAATTGTTTAAAATTGCTAAAAAAATTCAGTATAGACATTCCAAGTAACAACATACCTGGAGACCAAATCATTGATATTCGTATAACTTGAAACCAAAACTATACATGATCATTGCAGTTGCGTAGGTTAGTATAAATCATTAAAACAGAGTTTTAGGATTCCCAAGTACATTTGTTTGTTTGGAGCTCCTACTGGATCACAAAGTTCCATACTAAATATTATAAGTTCTTAACATTCTAGTCTGCACAAAAGATATAAAGTATAAATAAGGGTTAATAACATATATAGATGCATCCACCAAACCAATTGTGTAATAATAAGAAAGAAAACATATATAATAATACCTTAAAATTGTGCAGAAAAGGTTTTGACTTGAAAAGTCAGCCTATCCAATATCCATGAATAGCTACAACAACAATAAACAAAACCTATATTAATTTTATGATATCAGATCAGATGAGATCAGATCAGCTCAAACAATCACTGAATTATAATAATATGGAAAGCAGATAAAACCAATTACCTTCCCTTCACATGGTGGAAACCTTGCATCCATCGCCTATCAACCAAAAGTGACCCAAGTAGCCAACAAAAAAAAAAACAAAAAAAAAAAACAAAACAAAAAACAAAAAACAAAAACCACATTCACAACACTTGCCTTTATTTCAGCCCCTGATTTGAGCTTTCCAGCATATATATCGTCCCGCAAGCTCTCCATAATCTTTATTGTGATCTTTGGGCCAAAATCCGACACCAATAATGCCTAAAAGCATAAAAGATAAGACGTATTTCAATTATATAATTACAAACTTATGAAGAACAATAAAGCACACTTACATATATGTGTAACTAACTTTTGAACTGTCTGACTTTAAATAAGTCAATGTTAGCTTGCAAGTGATAATGGTAACCTTTTGATCAGGGGCATTTTGGTCTTTTCACTTCTGTCCCGCCAATTTGTTTTGCATTTGCTGCTGTCCTTCTTCTGTTTTGTTGACCCATTTTGTTGCTTGATATGTGCAGCCATTTTGATCAGTCTTGATCCTTCTGTTGCAGCCATGTTTCCAATCCGTTTTGACCCGTTGACTTCTTTTTTTTTCATACACTCATTTAACAAATCATTAACTTTGTTAGGTTTATAAATATAACACAAAAGGCATTTTAGTTCAATTCTATTATGTTAGGGGTATTTTAGTCAACCTCCCATGCCTTATAAACTCTTTTTTACTTATACACTAACTTGTAGAATTTGGTATTCAAATGAAATACAAATGTCAAATATGAATAAAAATAAAAAAACCAACAGTTGCATGGTCGAATGTCATTTTTTCATTTGTATTTCCTAACTTAATAACTTATTATAAATTATATCATTAACCATTGCCTACGTGAAATTCCATCTCACCAAGGCTGTTTTGGTCGCCGTAACGTGCCATTTCCGCTCGCCAAACAAAAGTATTCACCTTTAATGGGACCCATTTACTCCATGTCGAATTATTTCGTCAATGTCGAATCCTAAACCTGAAAAGAAAACAACCTTCAAAGTTTAAAGCTGTTTCCATTTTTTCTAATTTTTTAAATAGTTTTTAATGGATAACGTTACGGCAAATTCATATATACCCGTAAAAAAATTGCATAATATCGCACTATAAAAAATTATATTAAGTTCTAGACTAAAAAATGTTGATACTTCAACCCAACATATTTTGAACAATATTAAAATGTATCTGTTTTGACCCGTTACCTAACATGCTCATTGTGGTCAAGAGAATACATTTTCAAGAAAATCATGGAACCAAAACTAACCTTCTGGCGCAGCATCATTTGAACAATGGTTCTTCACAATCACAGCAATATCCGTAAGCGAAACACCAGCAACTTCATATTCGGAAAACATATTCGGCCCTTTTCATTCGAACGGTCGTCTATAATCCTTGCGCAGGTCATGGGAGTTCCCATACGGTAGTGGTTATAATAGAAAAAAAAATAAAAAAAAATACAAATCAGCAAGTGAATGTTTATATGACAAAGACATATAATAGAAAAAACGACGAAAACAGATTTCAAAGATAATCACTGAATGAAATATACATTAAGATGGAGACCTAAATCAATTATATTCAATACATCAACATTGAAGGCTAATCAATGAATCCACAACACATAAACATTGAAATGCCAAATAAATGAATCCAAAAAACAATCTTAATTAAAAAAAAAAAGAGCACATATCAATTTTCATGATGAGTAAAAAGGAAAACTTATTAAACATCTAATGATATACACTATACAGTTTAGTTTTGAACCTAATCATTGAACAAAGAATAAACAAATTTCAACCTAATCAATGAATCCACAATACATGAAAATTGAAACCTAAATTATTATAATCAGATTCAAAAACAAAAAATAGCACGATCCATAATCAGTTTCAAAACAGAGAATTTTGATCAGAAAACATTGAAACCTAAATCAAGAGGTCGACTGATATTGTTTAAGTCGAAACCCTAAAACCTCAACTAAAAACCCAGATCTGGAGAAAATACATTATCAATAACAGCAAAGTATATACACAAAAACGTATATTCTCAACTAAAAAACCATAATCCAATAAACTCAAAGGTTATCGAAACTCAAACAACCGACAACAATAAACTGCAAGAAATGTTGATTGATCTGTGTTTTTTAGATGATAGAAAAGATGATGTACATAAAATGAAATAACTTTATCGGATTTGATTAATACTTTAAAAATAACATAAACCAAAATATCACATAACGTGTCACTTTTTTTTGTGCCCGAAGTAAACGATAAGTAAAACACATAAATAATTACATCGATTTGCACATATAATTGTCCTCGAAGTTCAAACCACTACATTAGAAACTCATTATCAATACAAATCGGAGAAATCAATAAAATTGCAAAACAATTAGACTATCTCCAATGCTAGAGAAGCCCTTACGCGCCCTTAGCTGCTCAGTCAGCTGCCACATCATATCCTTACAAATCCTTAAAAATCCTTACAAATCCTTAAAAACTCTCAATTTCATCTCCAACGCAACAAACATCCTTACATATCCTTACATTTTCCATATCATCACCCAATTTTACTTTAATTTAAAAACTTAAATTATTAAAAATACATTATACCTATTTAATTAAGTAACTAAGGCCGTTAATTTTTTTTAATTAACTAAACAAAAAGCCCATTTCACATATTTACCCATTAGCCCTAATCTCTGTTCCACCTATATCACCTTCCACTTCCAAACAGATACATAACCATCTTTGACAAAACCCTAGCTTACCGGTCCTTCTGCCGCCAGAAAATGCAGACGCGCTCGTTGACTCATCACCGTCTAGCCATTCGAATCCACCATGGTATTCGACATTCTTCTTCTCGCTTCATTAAATCCTCTATCCGACCCGATATCGTCAACATCGTCCACTCCAAAATCTCTAAAAAAATACCTTTGAATCCTACGCTTTTTCATGAATAGCCGGCCACCAGACTTAGTGGGCCCACCCCATCGTTTGGACCGAGGCAAAGCAACGCCCATCTGCACGGACTTCACATCAGTGGACACAAATCTCCAACGCAACGGGCGGATCCAGCGTGGCACAGGCGGTGGAGATAAGGGCGCGTTAGAGAGAGTCTTATCCATATTATATGTCAATCCTAACTATAAAAACCAAAAAAATAGATTTCATCATATACCATAACATGTCATTTTATAGGTTCAAAAACCAACCTAAACCCATCACAATTCAGTTTCAAAACAGTCATGCGCGCGCAACCGCGCATGATGGCCAAAAGTTTAAAAAACAACCATACTAAATACACTATGTCTTTGAGAAACAAAAACTATTCAAAACAACGCGCTTATAAACATATTATAAAACAAAGTTTTGACTTCCTTCAGGTCAAAATAAGTAGTGTATTGCTCTGAGATTTTGTTGATTCATTCATGTTTTTATAAAAGTTACATAGTTGGAGTGAACTATATAGAAAATACTATGATGGGTTGGTCTTGGTTGGCATATTACATTATAATTCAGCAGCTAATTAAAGAAAGAAAGAATGAAAGAAGATTGACCTCAAAACCAAAATGCATAGACCATGCAAAATATGGTGTTTTGCCCTGTTCAAGTTGTTTCCTACTCCGCAACCCATACTCAAACATCCTTTGACAAAGAATGCCCTAACATCATTTGAAAACCATACAAAAATGGTTGGAAATATATGATAAAACGCACCAAACAGAGTTCAAAATGAGAGAAAATGCATTCAGTTTTGATAAATTTCAAAATGAGAGAAAAATATATGTCGTACCAGTTAATTGGTTCTGCATTGATGTATTAAAATTCTTTAGAGGCCATGTTATCTAATGCTTAATGGATGTCTTTAAAATTAGTTAGGTGATGCTGAACTTTTTCTAGCCTTGCATAGTACTAAAGTTTATTAATGTTGACCACAAGTGATTATGTAAAGGGATAATTGCACAAATAAACATTTGACCAAAGTAATTTGCAAAAATAAACATAGGATGCGTCTAAACAATAGGGACGAGACACTCTTTGCGTCTACCAATCAGACGATTACACGTGTAAAGCATTCAGACGCCTTAATTTTAAGGTCTCTGCGTCTTAACTTTAGACGCGAAAATGGATTGCGTCTAAAGAACAAACTCTTAAATTAAAGAGTCTAAAAAGGTTTAGACTTTTAAATTAAAGAGTCTAAAAAGGTTTAGACTCTTTAATTTAAGAGTCTGTTCTTTAGACGCAATCCTTTTTCGCGTCTAAATATTAGACGCAGGGACCTTAAAAATTAAGGCGTCCGAAGGCTTTACACGTGTCTCGTCCCTGTTGTTTAGACGCAAAGAGTGTCTCGTCCCTGTTGTTTAGACGCATACTATGTTTGTTTTTGCAAATGACTTTGGTCAAATGTTTATTTGCGAAATTATCCCTTATGTAAAAGTATGAGGATTAATGATTATTTGATTATCTTTTGTTGATGGTGGTATGCGTCTTAAAGTTGAGTACACGTTACTTTTGAGCTTTTATTACTTTTTAGCTTTTTTCACATGCTAAATAATGTGGTTGATAGCCTTGAGTTATGTTACAGTATGTACTCTTATGTCTGCTTAGCTAACCTTCAAAATCTGGTTACGCTTAGTGAGTTTATAAATTTTGGCTTTGGCATAAACTTAGCCATTAAAAATACTAAAAAGCACATGGTAAAAACGTATAGACACAGAGTCATAATGTATAGACACACATCCAAACACCCTATAAAGTCTAAACTTGATTTTATCCGCAAAGTAATTGTTCAGGAAAGGTTTATTGGTTTGTGAAGGATTATGTATTAGAAAACACTAACACTCAATCCGAGCCTTCAATAACTTATGGAATAATTAAAACATACGGACCTGAACGATAAAACATGTGCAACCTCCTCAAGCATATTTGTACAAGCTTCTCTTCAGTTGCATCATATGGTATGCTTCCATATGCAAACTAACGAATCACAAATCCAGCTCTTCCAAAACCGTGTTAGGGTTTCACTTTTTCCTAAAAGATGAATCACTCTAGAACCATCCGTAACCATCGTCCATCTTCGCACCACCGGATCTCAGAACAACAATGCTCGCTTTACTCTTTACAATTCAATCAATAAAGTAGCCAAAATTACAAATTAGAGAATTTCCTTCATAATTTACCAGATGTTATCCACATCAACCAGATCAGAAATGGAATTCTGAAATAAATCCTATCATAATTCAAAATCTAAAATAGTCATGATTTGATATAACACCAAAGATAATCAAAGGACGGGATTAGGTTGAATTAAAAAGTTAGTAGGTTGGGTAAAAGGGACCGGCATATAAAACACGTACCTTTGAAAAATCACAAGAAGAAACACCCAAAAGATGAAATGATTCAGAAGATGATTGCGATGATGATGAATTGGGTGGGTAAAAGGATCCACTCCATCTTGATCGGATAAATAACAAAGAAAATGAGCACCACTAAAATAGGGATTCATTCCTGATGTCAATATTAAAGAAGATATTAAAGAACAAAGGATCCTAAGTTAAAAATAAATTATAAGAAATAGAAAAAAATCCAAATTTTAATCATGTCTATCCAAATATGTACATAAGACAAATGCATAGGTGAGTACCATGGCAAATGCATCACCTCCTCCTGCTTTGCTTTCAATGACACTAATAATACCAACATTAGAAACTTTGGTTAAAAAAAATTAACAAAAAAAAAGTTGACTATAATACCAATTAAAAAATGAAATTTATGGACTGTAATACTCATGTTCATGTTCAAATCACCACTAATTCATTGTCTAGTAAATGACAATTCCTATAGTAAGCAAATACAACAGATTATAAGTAGAATATTTTATTACAATAATCTACAAAATAAAAATCATTTCATCGCAGCGATTCCATATTAATCACACTTTTACCCTTACCGCGATTACTCTCTCTGATTCTCCAAATCGTTTTCCAGCTCTTTCAGCCTCATTCCTTTAGCTACATTACACAAAAACAACGTCCAACACAATTATATTAAACACTAAACAACACTACCAATTTTCGTAAAACAAATCTTTGAAATCCCTAAATGCTTACATGATTAAGAAGCAACTTCTGAACATTTTTTATGATCAAAGCTTGAGCATTGTCCCACTGACAGCGACATGCAATCTCGGTTCTTCGCCACCGGAAAATAGTTATAAAAGGAAAAATAAAATAATGTATGTGAATTTAAAGGAATATATACGTTTAGATTACATGAACAAATGAGAGTTAGACTTGATGTTATGTGAGTTCAAAAGAATATATACGTCTAAAAAAATCAGAAAACAAAACAATAATGCCAATTCAATATGAAACTTCAAGTGAAATATTATCTCAAATCCAACAATTTGTAGCCAAATGCAACCTCTATAGGAATTAATTTGAGTTCAAGAAGTGTGAGATCAAGCATCTATCAAAGTAAATGGCAGTACAAATAACAAAATAAAAACTTTTACCAGATCAATGAGATGAAATTTCGATTGAAGCCTTATAGATTTGGCGTTCCTAATATATAGATACTGAGTGTGATGAAAATTCCCAATCAACCATGACCTAATTCCCCTAAATTCAATAAACTACTAAGACTAAAAATTACCGAGACCAAGTGCTTCCATCCTTCATAACACATATAAAATCATCATGTAAAAAAAACCATAGAGATGTTAATACATACGTACTGAAATTTGGGGAATTTGTCAAAACTACATTTTGTCAAGTCAAAGTTATGGAAGAAGGGACAATATATTCAAGTTTTCTTCCATTTAAGATGTAAACTTTGTAATTTAGCAATTCAGAATCATTTCAACTCCTGTGAAGAAGAGGGGATAATTTATGCATTCTAGGAAATAAAGGATGCTAGTAAAACAATAACAAAAACAATTATGCAGGGAACAGAGAAGAATTAAGATAACATATGCTTCAACATACACCAACATGTGTCTGTATATAATTGAAAAGTTAGCACCATAATCACCATATTTACAAGCAAAAACAATACAACAGACACAAACCTCTGCCTGTATATAATTGAACACTAAAACCCTAATTACCATCAATCTGGATACACACTAATAGAAGATACAAACCTGAGCAGTAGTGACGGGTAAATGAGATGTCGTCGCTAACAGAACCGAAACCCTAGTAAAACCTTATACTTAATTCGAATCTTCATATACAGATCCATAGATCCCAAATCTTATAATCGATAACTGAGAAAAAGAACATAAAAAACAGACCATGAACAGATGTTTCAAGTAATACACGTTTGATTTACAATCGGTAACTAAGAAAAAACGAATAGAAAAAAACAAAGGTTGGGTTACCTGATGATGACGTCAGTATCTTAACATAATGATTAGGGTTGAGGAAGAATGAAGCAGGGATGGAGAGAACAACGATAATGAGAGGAGCGGCGATGGATTTTGGGTTGAATGTGAGTTTGTGAATGACAAACCCTACCGATTCATACTTTGAAGATGAGGAAGAACAAAACGCCGTAGTGGTTCCGGCGTAGAGAAATGACACCGTCAAATAGATGAGGAAGAACAAAACGCCGTAGTGGTTCCGCCGCATGAGAATGAGGAGGTGATTAGGGTTAGATGGAGAGAATGGTGGTGGATGGAGAGTGAAAATGGCGATGACTGATTTGGTAGGGTTTGGAGTCAGTTTTGTTAGATCCGAAAGTGTAATAAGGAAAATGGATCGACCCGCCCGCGAGTTTTTTAAGTTTTAACATGGTGATGATGACATGTGGATAGGATGATGTGTATCCTATGTGGAGCTCTAGTATGGGGACAAGTGTCCCCCTAGTTACTCCTTTATTAGTATAGATAGATTAAGAGCCTACATTTTAATGGTTTATAGTCTCTTAATTGGTTAGCAGGTTAGTATTAAAAGACAACATCTTAACTATTCAGCCTTTAAATTATCTCTTAACAATTAAGAGGCAGGCTCTTGGGCCTCAAAGCCTCACCCCTTGTGGTGTGGTGGTAAATGTGTTGGTGTTTTAAACGAGAGATTGAGAGTTCAAGCCTCATATGAGGCAAAAATGAGTGTATTTAAAGGAGAGAAAGGTTTCGCCGTTTAAAAAAAAAGAGGTAGTCACATAATGAACCATTAAGAGACTTCCAAACAATCCTAAGAAAAGTATAAAATTATAATCAAAGGCTTAAGTAAGTTTTTTTTTTTTTTTTTTTTTTTTTTTTTTTTTTTTAGAAATATCTTACTAAAAAGGATCCTACATTGGTCGTTTAACAAAAAATGTAGTTTTAGTTGTCTTATAAAAAAAACATGCTAATTAAGTTCATGCATAGCAGGTTCCATTTTTTTATTTGTTGACCCATTGCTTTTGATTTTTGAACTTTAACTGAAATTTAGTTTTAGTTTAAGTTTTTGGTTAATAACCAAAATAACCATAACTGAATTAATAATCGATGAACCATAACCAAAGTTCGGTTATGGTTATAGTTAATGGTAAAAACCGAACCAAACTAACACACACGCAAACCATTTAAGAGTAAAATTAACCATGATGGTAAAAACCGAACCGAACTGACACATACGCAAACCAAACTGAAGAAACAAAAGTCTAACCTTAGATTAGAGAGGTTAGGCTCGTCTCTACAGCCTTGATCCTTCGCTAGATTGAATGACTTCCTATCGATTGGAGACCTGAAATAACACAGTATACCGATGTGGGGCGACCGCCTCGAATCCCGAAGGAATCTACTTAGCAGACACAAAAACATAATCGGCCTTAGTGTGTTCTTCAGGGATTTCTGAATGGCCTACTCAAGGAGACAAAATGCTCCTTAAATAGGTTCCACACGGGCCTCAACATCTACCCTTAACTTACCCAATGGGCCGAGACCCAGTTAAGGGCTTGACTCCACATCGGGCCAAGATTAGGCCCAGAAAGATGTAATATATGACATGTAATAAATCATAGAGAATGACCGTACCGTTATCCTGACGTGGCATTATGTGACTGGCCGCAGGTCCGGTGAAATTTGATTGGCTGCCGAGTGTACTATTGTCCCCTCTGCAGCCCCTCGTTGGTGGAGATCCTTGCTGAGGTGGTCCCATGCGTTTCCATTGGCTGGCGCGTGCAGGAGACGTACTATTTGTCTCTTGCGGGTTCTATTCAAGACACGTGTGATTCCACTGTTGGCCGGTTGGGCAGCATGCTCCATGCCACACGTCCCTACACCCTGATTGGCTCGTACATCATTGTACGGGCGTGTAGGTTATCACCACGTGTCCCTTCCCGATCCTGTTTTTAGAACCCTGGCGGACGTTGGTACTTGCGTGTTGGTATGCTTGTGTTGCACCCGCCTGGCGGTCATAGCCCGCCAGGTTGGATCCGCCGTTGGTTGACCTGTCGAAGCTTTTGAGCCTCGTGGACCTGTTCAGGTATTTGGGCCTAGAACATTGGGTATGGGACCATGTAAATTTGGGTCCCTACCCCTTCACAAACCATTATAAGAGTAAAATAATGTTTGGCTGAGTTTTTATTTAGAGCTCAAAATTAAAGTTTTTTTATTTCCATGGATTTGTTTGACCATATGGAACGAATAATGAAAAAAAAAAAAAAACTCTGCATACATTTATATAATTGTAATACAAAACAAAAACAAAAATAAAAATAAATCTAAGTAAAAACAAATTTATGATAACTTTGTAAATCTTGTATACCTTCGTAACATTTCGGCTCTCTAACTAAATACATTTATACGTAATTTAATCAATTATTAAACGTTGAAAAGGGTAATAGGTACAATGTTTAATCTAGTTGTAAATTTTAATGAAAACAATATAGAGACGATTATCAAGCAAGCAAATCTCATTATTTGTTTGCTTGCACCCCACTAAGATTTTCCAATGTACAAAAATGATTAAAAACATAATTAAGTATACATTTTAAGTTGGACCCATTTCTCTAATGTTCGTTTATTGCCTTCTGGTCGGGATAGTTTTGACCTCATGTCGAAAGATTCTTGAATTATTATTAGTTTAAAGATATATTAAAAAGGTTCTCGTTGTTTCATAAACTTTCATAAACAAATTTGTATGTATTTAGTGGCCACATGACATGAGTCCATGACTCACATGGGCTTGGGCTTGATAAATTAAATACTTTTTGCATAGGCTGGGCCGAAGGAAGATCATAAGGTTTTTGGGCTAGATCTAGTTTAGTTTAGTTAGGGTTTTCACAAACAATCTAGTTAAAAGTTAAAAGAGTTAATAGCCAAAATCGTCCCTGAGGTTTGGTCACTTTTGCCACTTCAGTCCAAAACCCAAACCTTTTACATCTGGGTCCTTCATTTTTTTTTTTTGCCAAAGAATTTACCAGAAGCATATCTTCTGACAAGAATGCAAAATGATGCCCTATTAGCCTTACAGTCCAGTCAACCAAAGAATACAAGAAGCACATATAGTACTTATAATAATAATAATAATAATAATAATAATAATAATAATAAGCCATTAACCTTGGCCAACACTAATAAATTGTCTGTGCTTCCAAGTCCAAAGCCTTTGGCTTCAAAAAAATGGACATTGTCCCATAAAGAAATTGAGGACAAAAGGGCAAAGGGTGAATGCTTTGGCTGTAATGAAAAGTACACTCAAGGGCATATATGTAAAAACAAACAATTGTTTTCTATTGAGTTGGTGAGTGTAGAAGAGAATGACAATGATAGTGAAGAGATAGATTTAAGTGAAGTAATGACTCAGTCTTTACAAGAGCCTAAGATATCTCTAAATGCTATGATGGGTGTACCCTCTTATTCTACTATGAGAATTAAAGGGTCAATTGGTACTAAGACCTTACACATACTGTCTGATTATGGTTCAACTCATAATTTTTTGAGTGATACCTTGGCTGTGAAAATGAAGTGTCCCTTAGAAGTAATACCAAAAGTTCAAGTGACTGTGGCTGATGGTAAGAAGATTTGTTGTAACAAGATGTGTAGAGATTTTCAGTGGATGATGCAGGGTAGATGGTTTAAAGCAAATGTTATTTTGGTCCCCCTGACCAACTATGACATGGTATTGGGTGTTCAATGGTTGCAGACATTAGATGATATCATTTGGAATTTCAAAAAGCTAACCATGAAGTTTTCTATTGGGAATCAAGTGGTGGAATTGAAAGGAATTGATTCAGAATCCTTAAAAGTATGCTCTGCTGAAAAGATGGAATCCTTATTGCAGTCACAAGAGGTGGTAAGTACTGCTTAGATATTCAGTTTGCAGGCTAGTGATAGGTCTGAATTCCAGCATGAGGCTAAGGTAACCACTGAAAATACTAGTCCAGCTCTTATGCAGTTACTTGAGAGATATAAAGATGTTTTTGATGTTCCTAATGGTTTACCTCCTAAGAGGGAATGTGATCATAGGATTTTTTTTAAAAGATGAATCTGTCACTATTAATCAGAGGGCATATAGATATCCTGTAGGGCAGAAGGATGTGATTGAAAAATTAACACAGAAATTATTGGATTCTGGAGTTGTGAGGAATAGCAAAAGTGCTTTTGCTTCTCCTGTTGTGTTGGTAAAGAAAAAGGATGGGTCATGGAGGTTTTGTGTAAACTATAGGCAACTAAATGAAGCAACAATCAAAAATAGGTTTCCTATTCCCCTCATTGAAGAACTATTAGATGAACTAGGGGGTGCTTCTGTGTTTTCTAAATTGGATCTAAGGGCTGGTTATCATCAGGTGAGGATGGATGAGAGAGATGTTCATAAAACTGCCTTTAGAACTCATCAGGGTCTATTTGAGTTCATGGTGATGCCCTTTGGGCTTACCAATGCTCCAGCTACATTCCAAGCCCTTATGAACAATACCTTTAAAAGTCTTATGAGGAAAACTACATTGGTTTTCTTTGATGATATTTTGGTTTATAGTCCAAATTTAAACCAACATATCAAAGACTTAGAACATGTTTTATTGTTGTTAAGGCAGCATTCATTGTTTGCAAAGAAATCCAAATGTTCATTTGGAGGGGCAAATGTGGAATATTTAGGCCATATCATTTCTGGGAAAGGGGTAGAAACAGATCCTTCAAAGATAGAGGCCATTAAGCATTGGCCAATTCCTCTTAATCAGAAACAGTTGAGAGGATTTTTGGGCTTAGCAGGCTATTACAGGAGGTTCATCAAAGGGTTTGGTACCATGGCTAGACCTTTAACTGAACTCTTGAAGAAGGAAGCCTTCCAGTGGCATGAGGAGGCTCAAGGAGCCTTTAATCAGTTGAAAAGAGCATTGACTTCTGCTCCTGTACTTGCTTTACCAGATTTTTCCAAAGATTTTGTAATTGAAACAGATGCTTCTTCTAAGGGAATGGGTGCAGTTTTAATGCAGCAAGGGCATCCTCTGGCTTATATTAGCAAAGCTCTATCTGTAAGGCAACAAAATTTATCAGTATATGAAAAGGAACTTCTTGCAATCTTGATGGCTGTAAAACAGTGGCATCATTACTTGATTGTTAAAAAGTTCATTATCAAAATTGATCACAGAAGCTTGAAATACTTGTTGAGCCAAAAGATCACTACCCCATTGCAACAAACTTGGCTGGCCAAGTTGATGGGTTATACATATGAAATCATGTATAAACAAGGAAGTGATAATTTGGTAGCTGATGGATTATCTAGAATTCATGGAATGGCTTTGTTTGAAATAAGTTTAAGTACTCTATGTCCTGTTTTATTAACCAGAATCAAGGATTCTTGGAAGAATGATGCCAAGTTACAAACCATTATTGGGAATTTGCAGCAGGGTAACACTATTCCTAATGTAACTTGGGATGGCCAATTATTAAGAAGGAAGAATAAGGTTTGGATTGGTGATGATACTGCCCTTAAGAAGGATATTTTAGTCCTTTTCCACAGTTCTCCAACTGGAGGGCATTCTGGGTATTTACCTACCCTGAAGAGACTAAACAGTTTGTGTTATTGGAAAAGATGTTCTAAAGATGTGTTTAATTTTGTGAGAGAATGTTCAGAATGCCAACAAGCTAAGTATGGACCCATTGCCAATCCTGGCTTACTACAACCACTTCCTGTTCCAACTCATGTGTTCACAGACATTTCTATGGACTTCATCTCTGGGCTTCCTAAATCACATGGTAAGGATGTTATTTTAGTGGTGGTGGATAGGTTAACTAAATTTGCTCACTTTTTACCTTTAACTCATCCTTACACTGTTGTTCAAGTGGCTTAAGTGTTCCTGGATAATGTGTTTAAACTTCATGGCTGTCCAGTCAATATTGTCTCTGATAGGGACTCTATTTTCTTAAGTCAGTTTTGGAGAGAGTTTATGAGATTGCAAGGGGTAAACTTGTCTTATTGTACTGCTTACCATCCTCAAAGTGATGGCCAGACAGAAGTTTTAAACAGGTGTTTGGAGTCTTACTTAAGATGCATGTGTATGCATAGACCTGCTCAATGGTTCAAGTGGATAAGTTTGGCTGAGTATTGGTATAACACATCTTATCATTCTTCTATCAAGACAACTCCTTTTGAAGCCTTATATGGTTTTCCAGCTCCCTTACACATTCCTTATATAGCCAATGACACTGCTGTGGCTTCAGTGGAAGAACTCCATAGGGCCAGGAATAGAATGAAACAAAGTGCTGACAAGAAAAGAAGTGAGAGATCTTTTGTGGTGGATGATTGGGTTTATCTCAAATTAAGACATTTTGTTCAGACTACATTAAGAGTTCAAAAACACTGCAAGATAGGACCTAAGTTTTTTGGCCCTTTTTTGGTTTTGGCAAAGGTGGGATCTGTGGCTTACAAACTGGATTTGCCTGCAGATGCTCAAATCCATAATGTTTTTCATGTATCATTGTTAAAAAGAGCTAGAGGCAATCATGTTCCATTGTTGTCATTTCCAGTAGGCCCAAGATTTACATTACAACCAAGGGCTATCATTGATAAAAGAGTCATAAGAAGGAATAACAGTTTGGTGTAGCAACAACTGATACACTGGAAAGACCTCCCTTTGACTGAGGCAACATGGGAGTTTGCAGATGATTTTAATCTTCGTTTTCCAGAATTTAATTCTTGAGGACAAGAATGCTTTCTGGGGGGGAAGTTATGTTAGATATAAGTGTTCAGTTGTAATAAAGAATAGTGCTCATTTGTAATAAAGAGTGGTATAAGGGTCAATTGTGTCAAGTTTTAGAAGTTCAAAAGTTAGTTACTGGTAGTTAGGTTGTATAAATAGGAGGGAATTGTGTATTGTGATGTTTTAGCTATGAATTGAATAAAGATTTCTCTTTCTGTTTCTCTTCTTTACATTTGTAGCTAACAAAGACCCGAATCCATCCCAATTCATATTAGTTCAGATTTCAATCCATCACAATTTTTTTTTTAAATCTTTCATTTTTCTTGTATTTCATCATCTTTAACGGTGATCTGTCAATTTATAGAATAATAGTATGTAAAATTTCAAGATTGTTATGAATATTATTAAACCCTCCTTTTGTTGTTGTTGCTCATATATATATGTCTCTGTTTCCTCTGTTTTCTTGCTTGAGTTTGAATTCATTGAATTTCATTAAATGGGTCACTTTTTTTTTTTTAAATTTGGATACCCTTTTCGGTTTTTTGTACTATGGATTCGGTTCTTGAGCTTTTGTATCCAAAATTGGTTCTTTTTGTGTTGGGATTTTGGTCTTTTGTATCCACATGTTTGCTTCAGTTGCTTCAGTATTTCATAAGGTATGTTTACTTTATTTATTTTTTAATTTCTTGTTATATATATTTATATGATGCAACTAACTATTATTCATTTTTTTTGTTATATGTATATTTATATAATGTAATTAAGTGTTTTTTGAGTGATTTGTTACTTAGGTTTACAAGAAAGTGTTCGTTTTAATTTTGTGTTATATATTTATATGATCTAATTAAGTTTGTTTTGAGTGTTTTGTTATTTAGGTTTACAACAAAGAGTGGTTCTTTGGAGGGGATATCGAATGATTCGCGGGTTCCGGTTACAGAAGCTATGGAAGAAAAAGAAGTTTTGGAGGTTTTAAGGGAAGAAGATGAGAGGATTGATGAAAAAGAAAAGGAAGAAGAAGATCAAAATGATTAAATGAAGGGCATGAGTTTCATTTACTTTCAAGTTTCCAACCTTTGAGGAGTTTAGTAAAAACTCAAAAAGTTTTTCGGAGGTTTTGTTGGAAGATTGTGAAGCTGATAAGCCTAATATGAGTTTGGATGGCGGGTTGGTGTCGAATGAGTGTCCGGTTCTTGAGTTTGAAGGGTATGATTTACAGTTTTAAAATATTCACTGCAGTAACTGATTAGTGATTTTTATTTTTTTTGTTTTGATAAAGTTGGGTTACATGTAGGTCTGTTCATGAATCACATGATGATAAAAGGGAAGATGGTTTTGAATTTTGATGATCAAGAATGTGTTGTTGAACAATTGATGGATGATGGTTTAGATTTGAAGAAAATTAGAGAAGTGGTGGAAAAAGAAGAAATTTATACTTCACTAAATGTTTCAGATTGGTTGACCCATACCACTTTTGTTCACTTTTTTTTTACATAAACAATGCATTGAATACGATTACAAAAAGTGTATCTTCCGATAAAAATCTAAATATTTGAATTAACAATTTAAGAAGTTTTTTAAACTTAAAACAGTTTATAGCTATTTTTTTTATTTGGCATGTTTATGATAAAACATGATCCAAACCTAGACATTCACAATTGACGTTGATTTTGTGTATTGCAGACAGAAGTATCCAATCAATGAGCTGGAAAGAGCTTTTAGGTCAAGCTACCAGCACGGAACCATCATTGTTCTTAAGAGGTGATAATCTTTACACATTTTGAGAACCACAATGGCAGGATTCTGGGACCAGTCACCAATTGAATGGGCTCAATGAGGGTACAAAAGTCATGATAAAGCACCAATAGTTTTATAAGATTGATACTTCATAAGGTATAATTTGTGTTGCAGTAAGATGTTAAAATTCACGTGCAGGAATGGCAGCCAAGGTACAAGCTAAAACCTTCCATGATGGATCTAGACAATGGTATGTGAAATCTTATGTGGGGACATATCAGTTATCACAAATTTCGTTTTGATGAGCCAAACCATGGATAGCTTCCCGATACATCCAAAAGAAACATATTATGAGTTTTTTAACTAACATATCTAGAGGAGTTCTTTGTTATTTTTAATTCAACATCCATCATCTGTTTGTTTTATGTTCAATTATATTTTTTTTTATTTTTTTATTATATCTTATTCGACCAGTCGAATATCTTTTTTTTTCCTTTTTCATTAAATCCATCATAAAATGCTTTACTTTATATAAACATATTTCATCTCAATTTGGTTCCCCAACAACAAGTACGGGGTTACAAAACAGACGAAGCCGCCGCAACGCGCGAGCATTCTCACTAGTATTAATAGTTAGTGTAACACCTTTGGGCTTTAACATTTAATGTTTAAAAAACTTTGCATGAGTGTAGTCTATATACACCGTGATATCGGCGACGTTCTTCTTTTGGTAGTTGTT
Organism: Ambrosia x helenae; assembly: GCA_030844895.1. NCBI lineage: Eukaryota > Viridiplantae > Streptophyta > Magnoliopsida > Asterales > Asteraceae > Ambrosia > Ambrosia x helenae. The sequence goes on along the minus strand of CM061230.1, from coordinate 6,052,226 downwards.
GATTTAGGATATGGGGTTGTCGGGATTATGACTGGTGGTACTGCAACTTAAAACTAACAAAAATTCAAATCCAATCATACTAAATAAAACTAAAATTTGAAGCTCTTTTTTATGGTGCTTGGAAGATGAACAACTCAAGGCAACTTGTGTCAAGCAAGCTTTTTTGGCTTCCCAAACTGTTTCCCACATAGGTTGAATCAATCTTAAAGGCCAACTCTAACCTTGAGTTGCTAGAAAAGTTTGCTTAATCATATTCTCCAAAAGACAAGTTTTAACCCACCCCACACTTAAGAAAAGAAAGGTAGGCTTAGCTTTGTTTTGTTTTGTGCATAAAAGTAGTGGCGCAGCCCCCCGAATTTTCACGCAGAAATTCCGATCATATAGTATTTGTATAGAAAATTTTGGAAATATAGGGTTTCGACCCCCCGAAACTAGTGACTTCTGACCCCCAACCTTCGGGTCAAGCTTCGCCAACCAAAGCCAACCCTTGAAATCAGATAACAAACTCTTGCAAATTAATGATTTTTTTTTTCTTAAATTGCATTAAGATCCATCCACCAATCTAAACATACGAATCCACCAAATTAATGGATTAAACTCGCAAAACTTACCTTTATATGTGAACAAGAATAAGTTAAGAGTCACTTCAAACTAAATCAAACAAACTTAAATATCGACCCGTAATAAGTGACCCATCATGCATGACCCGCCAATATGTTGACCCGTGATCAGTAAACGACCCGATTAACCTGACCAGTTTGCCGATTGTAACCTACTCCACCATTGAGAGGCCCATATAGTCAAAGCCGGCTCAACCATTTTGGAGGCCCTAAGCGAAAAAAAATAAAATTGGGGGCCCTTATCTACGTAACATTGTTGTAAACCATCCTTGTTTTTCCAGGTTTGGGTGCAACAATAAACTAAACAATGTTCACCCAAGTTAGCACATGATAACTAAAACCACCAATACCACTCATCACCGATTTTATTCTTTGTCTTTTTCTGTCTACCAAGCAGTGGCGGATCTAGGCCAGAAAATCAGTAGTAACGTTTTTCATTTTTTTCATTTTAGTAGCAACGTTTTCCAAATTTCGTAAAAAAAAACCAAATTTTCCACTAATTTTCCACTACGCGCGCGAAGTTAAGCCGCAACGTCCGCAACCCCTCCTCTTTAATTATGTCCGCCCCTACTACCAAGCAACACAAAGTAATGATTTATTTCATTCACATGACAAGCAAACAAGACACGAAGTGGTAATGATTCATTCTATATTTCGATTATTTCATCCATTTCATCACCTTGTTCATTTCATTCCCCGTCTATTCCATTACCTTGTTCTATTTCCTCATCTATTCCATTACCACATACAAAACAGGCACCTAATCGTGAAAGAGTGGGCGGGAAAATAAGAAATTCATAAAGAAAAAGCCCAGAGTTAAAAATATATAGAAAAAATATTTCTTAAATTTGGAGGCCTCACGTGGAGTTGGGGGCCCTAGGCAATTGTCTAGGGTCTTTATATATAAAGACCGGCCCTGCATATAGTGCTCAAACGCCTCTAACAAGAGCAGTGTATGCATACATCAACACCACTGCACATACATAAGGTTGCAGAAGTAAAATGAAGAATATAAAAAATTAAAAAACATAAGTGGTTACTATTAGAGTGTATGTGTTGGAAAAATGGTAGTGAAAAATGATTTTTCACTAATTTTGGACTTAAATAAATGTATTTATATATGTGTTATATAAATAATTGTTTTCGGGTTTGTGTACTATATTGTGAGAGCATCACAACGAACCAACCCGTGTCCAAAATAGAGCTAAGATGAATGAGATATCGAAAGCTTGAAAGTTGTAGGTTGGAACAACCAAATATGAGAAAATGGATAAAGTTTTGTCAACGTGTCCTACATTGGTGAGATGACAAAACATGAAGTGGTTTACAAGGAGGAACACTCCTTGTATATTGTTTAGCTTGAGCCAAACACTAGTGGGTCTAGAATGCGCGCATGACAGGTATCACCCTGGTCCGCGTCCAGTGGCGCGCACAACACTAGAACGGTTAGTTGACTGAGTCAAACGATTACTTCAATTAAGTCATAATGATGGGTTTTGACCAGTCAAATAGTCTTCCACTAATCTTGCTGTTTCAACTCAGTCATAATGACAGGTTTGACCACTTTAATTCCATTAAATATTTTGTTAATTACAAGATTAATATCTTGTTAATTACAAGATTAATGGTGAAAGGAGTTTCACCTTTTTTCTAGTATAAATTGAACGTTGGTACATGATGGATGATGATCCTTTACTAGAAAAAACTCACAACCATTTTGTGAGGAGTACTCTCAAAACATAAACAACTTTCTTTTTCTTATTTTTCACAAACACCAAATAACCCGATGTAATCTTGGGCGCATGAGCCATCTCCGGCAGTACAATACTGTTCCGGTTGTTGTACCCTGGGAGACAGACCGTCTGAGAGGAGGCGCGGAATCTGTTTTAAGGGAAGCGTGTCAAACACGTGACTCAACCAAATTATCAACATTTTTGGTTTTCATATTCTTGCAGTGGAGTTTTCTAGGTAGACGGTACGGTTGAAGTTCTCTACAGTCATCTGCTTGGATCAAGATTCGGTACTTGTATTTGTATTCATTTTTATGTACATTTAGTTTTGTAATCGGTTTCGTACCAATATATTTCCTAAGAATAACAAGAGTATTGTTATTAGATTTATTTTATTATTATTTTAATAAAATTGTGAACCCTATTTCCTACAATCTTAAAACAGACTTTCGTGTAGACTGTTGCTACAATCTAAAAACCTTCTTATTAAAGGACTAGATAATTGCCCGCGTTACACGCAGTTTACCAACGTACGATTATTTGGAGTAGTATAACGTATAAGAAAAAGTAAAGTAGAAACATTTTATTAAAATTTAAAAGCAACGAATACACAGTTATTCAAATATCGCTAAAAATTTCCTTATAAACAACATTTTTTGTTTTAGTCATCACTTTCCCATCAGCATCCAGTATAAGTAACTTCACGCCTGCCCTGCTTTTAACTCTTGATAATGCGACATAAAGCTGGCCGTGTGAGAATACAGGATTTCTTAAATACAATCCAACCTTTGATAAAGACTGTCCTTGGCTTTTATTGATGGTCATTGCAAAACATACGCTTATTGGGAATTGACGCCTTTGGAACTTTACTGGAATCTTGATATCAGATGGTATCAAATTTATTCTTGGAATAAGAGTTTTGGTACCAATGTTTCCACCTGATATGATCTCGGCTTCAATAACACGCTTTGCAAGTCTGGTGATTCGTAACCTCGTTCCATTGCACAAACCATTTTGTTGATCTATGTTTCGCAACAGCATGACGGGTACACCGACTTTAAGTGCTAAACGATGGTTAGGTAACCCAGAAATTTTTAAACCATTAAGGACATCAGGAGAGTATAAGTCTTCCTGTGAACGGTTATTACCATTCTCAATCTGACATATACTATCAGAGCTCAGATACTCGACTTCATCTCCAGGAAACAATGCAAGAAGCCTTTCATTTATATCATGTACGACTTCATTTGTAGGTGCAAGTATTGCTCGTTCCCCAAAGTAATCCTTATCTTTGTAAAGTTGGATAAGTGAAGGGTAGACGAAGTCAATTAATCTAGAAATCGGATCTGATGTACCCTTAATAAGAAGATCATCTGGAATTTCCACATCAAACTCATCATCATGAATTGACTCACCAACTTTACCCTCACCTAATTCAAGAAGCCAGTTTGCAAATGCCTTTGTTTCATCGGATTCAGACGTGTTGTTACCTAAAGTTAACCTCATGTTTTTTGTTAAAGTGAGGACTTTGCAACTATTCCAAATAGGAGAAGAAGTTATTGATGCATTTAAAATATCTCTTCTACTACCGTTTGGAACAACCGGAAGGATCTGTCTAAAATCACCACCAAAAACCATAACCTTACCACCAAAAGGCAAATCAGAATTAGGTGAAGAATTTGACTGCAGGACGTCTTTCATTGTACGATCAAGTGCCTCAAAAGCATGCTTGTGAATCATTGGAGCTTCATCCCAAATAATTAACTTAGTTTGCTTCAATAAATCAGCAATATCACTATTGGGCTTTATACCGCACAATGATTGTTCAGTAACATTCAAAGGTATACGAAACCTAGAATGCGCTGTCCTTCCACCAGATAACAGCAGAGAAGCAATACCACTGGATGCAACGTTCAAAACAATTTGTCCTTTAGATCTTATGGCAGCAGACAACGTTTTCCATAAAAAGGTTTTACCAGTTCCTCCAAAACCATAAACAAAGAATAGCCCACCTTTGTTACCATCAACCGCATGTATGATTTGATTAAAAATTGAACGTTGCTCATCAGTTAAAGAACGTGAATAGGTATGAAATTCCTCAGCCAACGTACTTACTTGATAATTCAGCTCATCAAGAATCAAACGGTTATTTGCAGATGATATGGAATCATTATCAGGATAAGGCATAGAAGGAAACCTACGCAGGCTTGAGTTATTCCGAAGCAATTGTTTCTCAATTTCAAGCAACGTAAGGTTCTTTATTTGTTCATCAGGAAGAGACAAACCTAAAAACAAAAAAGTTTGGACCATTCAATTTAAAATAAAAGGGACATTAAAAAAAATTATTTCATTAAATTTCGAAATTAAAATTTGTTACCTTCAATTTGGAATACGTCTTCGTGTCTACGCATAATACCATCTGACAGATACTTCCATGATTTTTCCCAAACATGCTCAGGTCTAGATAAGGTATTAGAAAGCAACATCATCGCAAACAAATTACGAAGACAATATCCAGAACCGGTATAATGAGCCTCTTCAATAGCTTCTACATATTCTTTGTCATCGTCTAAGAGGCCAAGAGCATAACATGCATCACGAAATGTTGGTAAGATTTCTCCATTGACCGTTCTTATCTCCTCAAATGATCTAGGGCCTTTTACTTTATTTAGAAGCACTCTCAAAAAATACGCCTCGCCCATAGATGGATTAACCATGTGAACACGACCAATTGCCTTACCCATCTTTCGAAAGTCCCATTTTTTTTCTTCCTCTTTCCAGACAAATTTACTTGGGATTTCAATGTAACTTAGTTCACGTGCCACAGCTTCGTTTCGGTTCAGTTCCATCCATTTTAGAAACATTGTGGCAGCCACCGTTGGTTTGTCGAGCACATTTTGAATATTTTCTTTTGGACCATATACAACACTTTGCTCACCGGGCAAATGAAATGGAAGCCTTATAACTGGAGGGTATCTATAATGCACTTCATTTTTAAATATTCTCCACGAAGCTTCACATGCTGAAAGGAACCTACAATCAAAATGTTTTTTGATTTCATCTCTTTGCATCACTTCTTCACCTTCTCCATTATCTTCGACAAAAGCAACTTTAGCCATATCAGGTCCTTTATTAATGTATTTAAATAAATACTTAATTGAAGCGGCCTGGTTACACCATTCAACATTGATATGAGCTTGGTAACGCCTTAAAAGTTTTGCATTATAAGGGACCACATGTCTATTGTCTAACGTAGCAGTTCCTTTTTCAACAAATATCCCTGACTCTCTTCTTCTATAAACCGGATATCCATTTGAATCTAAAGTTGAAGCAGGAGAAAACTTCTTTGGAAATTTCTTGGAGCACTTACCGTCAAGCATGCACGGACAGTTCGGATATTCACGCCCACATGGTCCATGCATCATAAAGTCACTCACAAGACTAAACAACTCCGGATCAAGATTCTTATCAGGGATTTCAGCCGAAACAAAACGATCAACGTGTTCAATTGTGGGTAGCTTACTGGCTTCTTTAAGAAACAAACAGATATGAGCATGGGGCAGTCCACGTTTTTGGAACTCTATAGTATAGACAGCTGAAACATATAGTAAAACAATATAATAAAACACGTTACTATTTAGAAACAACAAATAAGAATTGTATTAGTATAAATGAATAAAGATGCTAATATATGAATATATATTGGAGGTTTTTTTTTGGTAATCAATTTTACCTGCTGAAGTTTTGCCCAATAGTGCTTTTTCACGTAAATCTTTCATGATTGAGTCTAGCTTAACTTTGAATAGCCTAGCTAAAATATCTGGCCTGTCTTCTGGATTTGTCTTCTTGTCTTTAAGAAACCGTCTAATTTCAGGCCATTTTGGATTGCATGTGATTGTAATAAAAAAATCAGGGTATCCATGCCTTTTACAAATAGCCATTGCATCAAGATAATTTTCCCTCATGTAGCGTGCACCACCAGTAAAAGAAGAGGGTAAAATCACAGGTGTCCCTACTTTTGCCAAGTCAGTAGGTCCATTTTGGTTCAACGTTTGAAGATTAGTATAAGTTTCACACCTAAGTTTACTTTGCTGGAAACGGACATAAAATAAACGCTCACTCTCAATCATTGTATAAACGTCAACCAAAAACTGTTGTAGAAGCCGCCTAGCATTCAAAATCAATGAGAACTTACCAACTCTGTCCTGAATATGATATGCAAAATACTCTCTCATTGAACACTTTGAATCAACCTTCTTTTTAGATTTCCTCTCTTCCCTATGTGGTATATCAACCCTATAACAATCTTCTCCAAAGGGAATAAGCAATGGATACTGCAAGGCTAGATACGACGGATGAAGTTCAGATATACGCTGAAGTCCCTCTGATCTTGATTCGACGACAATATCTCTATTGTCAAGCTGCTCATCATTCTCTGAAAAAATAAGAGCAGCGATTTCTGACGAAGTTGGTAGGTTGTATGTTCGGCCATCTTTAGTTCTCCTACCAATAAGACGCAACTTAAGGGTAACTTCTGGATTTTCATGAAATCGATCCCGTACACTCCTATAACTTTTCACAAGCGCATTATTTGAGTCTAACATCGACTTCAGGTACTGAATGATTTCAATGTCAAGGAGGTCAGAAATATCCTTACACTTTTCCTTTTCCTTACTGAAAAGAATTGAAAAAAATAAAATTAATACATTAAAATTTATATACAGGGCTAAAAAAAAGTTGAATAAAATTTGTAGAATATTACCTATAAATGTTTTTTCGGTTTGAAACTTCATTTTCAGTGTCATATATATATAACTGCGAAAACTTCGGTTTCGAACCATCATAAGGAAGAAGACCACCCATCGTGTGATAATTCTCACCACTTATTCTGTATATGAAGGGAGCCTTTCCACTATTGATATTTGAATCAACCTTCCCTCCCATTGAAGTAAAACAAAACATAGAATTGAAGCGGCGAATGTGCTTTAAGAAATATTTGCTCTTTAATTCTATGTTCTTGAAAAGGTTCTGATAATCTGAATTGCTCTCTTTGAAATCTGGAAGTTGTACCTTTCCATAACCACAACATAGCAAATAGGTTGTTTTTCCACAAACATTTACGCTTCTAGTAGCTTCTGACCTCCACAACTTTGCATTACACATTTGACATACAACGGTTTGATCACCATGATCCAGATAATCTTGCAAACAGAATAAATAAAATAAAACTAACTTATAAAACAAAAAAAAACCTTTTAAATGTTTTGTAAATTTAATATTTACCTTTAGAGACACCCTTAAATTGCAAGCCTTCAATTGTTTGAGGTTCCACATTTTCTTCGTCAGATAAACTAACCATTCGGACAGGTGAGATGCAACGTCGATTATTACTTGATGTATTAATCGGTTCTCTTTGAGCAGAAGATGATGCAAGTGAGACCATATTAACATCAGTAAGTCCACCTTTAATTAATAATAACATTTAAAAGTTAGTATTAATAAGATTCATAAATTCATTACATTAATCGACACAAAGCAAATTGTACCAGATGGGGTTGGATAAGTAGGAGTTCTTAGCGTGTCATCATTTGAACACTCATGTGCAACAGTGGGTTGTTTTCGCGGTCTACCAACAGAACCAACTTTACGTCTTTTTGAATCTAGTTGTGCTTTTCTAACGTTTCGTAACTCTGTAGATTTTTTTCTTTGGACTTCAGCCACGGAAACTATGGATAAAAATAATATCAGGTTGTATATTCAATAAACGTTTAATGTTAAAATAAAAGAATAATGTAAAAATAAAAGGTGTATAACATAGTATTATGATACCGTTTGTAATATTGGACAAAGGAGTTCTTTGTGTGGAACCTAATAATACATAATGAAATAACAAAGAGAAAGTGTTAGAGTTAAAAATTTGTCATCAATTTAAAAAGTAAAGGTATCGAATATTTAAATGGCATACAAATTTATTACCAGAGAAGGATGCATTAAATGGGTTGTTGAAGGTTGATCTAAAGGATGGCATATCGATTGAAACTAAAGTACTTCTGGATGTTGATGAGTTTGAATTTTGACATTGATTAGCATTGAGTCTCATAGAATCCATTTGTAGTTTTCTGGATTTTGGACACTCCGTTGCAATATATTTATTGACTTCAATTGTAGAAACAACGTATGAAATAGTATTAGTTTTTATAATGAAATCAATAAGAAAATAGGATATTCGTGTACAGTGAAACATGTAGTTTACATAAATAAAAATAACATTTGATAAATTAAACAAATGATTTTGTTGCAATTGTACTATAAAAAAAGACGAACAAATAAAATTTACTTAAATTGTAAATGTGGAATGGTAGTTAAGACTGTATAGAAATACTTAAAAATAGAAAGTGTTATTCGTTGATTTACCTGGTGTAGAAACATTCAATGTACTTTGGAAAGATGAGCTTTGATGAATATAATGGTTGGAAGTTTCAACGGAGTAACGATTAAATATTGTAGTTGGCGGCACATTTTGAATTCCATTATTATGATTGTTCACCTTGCATCTCTTTGCATCCAGTTGTAATTTTCTATATCTACGACACTCGGCCGCGTGCCTAACTTTTTCTTCATGGGAGATAACTATGAAGAATTACGTATTAGTTACATAAGTAAACGATAATATAAATAAAGACATATATAACTACGAAATAAGTGTACCGTTTGAGATATTAGATAATGGCGTTCGTTTGTCATCACCTTATAAAAAATCGAAAAATTAGATGACAAATTAAAAATAATAAAATTATAAATACATTGTATATTTATGCCAAAAAAATTACCATTCGAACTTTTAGAGAGTCTTTTACGTCCCATTTCAACTAAAAGGATGCAATTCTACATAAAATGCATTATAAGCGTTTAACAAAATATAATCAAACTTAAAATTATGGATGATAGGTTTATATATATATAAACATTCAACGATACATAATACTTATCTAACAATATATTATAAATCAACATAAAGTACGAATCATCATGTTATGCGAAAATATGTAATATTGAAATTAAAGAATTACATACCTTCATCTTCTTTGATGGAACAGTAGAGAAAAAACATGTAGATAAACATGTTCTACGAAAACATGTAATATTGAAATAAAAGAATTACTTACCTTCAACTTGTTTGGTAGAAAGTAGAGAAAATATACAAAAGCAAAGATGAACTCTTGAATATTTGAGTCTTCTGATTTGTCTGTAAGAATGAATGGATTCGTTTATATGAAAGGTGTTGGTTTGATTTATAGTAGTAGGGTTTTATAGATTTTTAAAAACAAAAAAATTCTAGTCAAAACTGTTTTAATATTGTTAATTACTTACCATATTTAAATGAATTTCAAAATTTGAATTTTTTGCTTTAATTACGTTTGAAATTTTTCGAAATTTTTAATATATGGACATGTATAGGTTTTTATTTTTAGCAAGTGTGTAATTACAAAGATTTTGTAATTAAAAATGTTTATTAATAAGCTTAAATACTTACCATTATTAAAAAAATAGTATTTGAATTTTAAAGAAAACGAAAAAGTCAACTTAATTATTATTAGTATTTATTATGTTTATTTTATTAAGTATGTAATTAGAATACAATTGTTTAAAGTAACTGTACTATAGCAACTTTTGTAATTTTAACATAATCTTTAGTTATAATACTTAGAATTTTATATAAAACTAACTAAAAAAAACGTTTTTTAAAAAAGTAATATAATTAAGTATTACTCATATTTTGTTGAATAATTTTATGGAATGTATTAGAACTTTATGTTTGATAAATTGTTTGAAAAAATATAAATATGATAAAAAATGTTAATTATATATAGATGGACCTATGAATAATGTTATCATTCTTATAGATAATTCAACGTAACGTATAAATAAATAAAATTTATTCAACAACGAACAATTATTTGATAAAAAGGTAAGGAAAAAAACATAAATGTTCAAACCAACAACTAATTCAAATGAAAAATAGTAGCAAACATCAAACAAACCATAATAAAAACCAAATTGTTTCAAACCATAAACAAACATTCAGAAAAAATCCCCAAAAAAATAGCAAACAAACGGATAAATGTTCTTATTTTTCAAGCTTTGGGATCAACAGGGGGATCTCAACTGATTTGTCGGTGCAAACTTTCTTATCACCCTTACGCACTTTGGTAGTAGACTCACTTGCATCATCTTCTAGACCGTAAACTTTGTCGAGGCTACGCTTCACTTCCTGCTCGTCATGGACCAGACTAACTCTGCAAGATGATTCTAGAGTGTTGTTATCTCCAACAGAATCCTACAAAAGTAAATGAAAGGTTTAATGTTTGATAATAGTAGCAATTTAAATTAAATTGCGGGAGTGATTTAATAGGTGAAAAGAACCTTAAGAGAGACTGCATTTTGTGTAGACGATTCAACTCCATCCAAGCTTTCAAATCCAGGTTGATCCACCTAAAAACATTAAAGGATTTCTATGTGTCACATTATATAGTAAAACAATAATAAATTTTTATAAAAGCAACCTATAAAGGAATATAGTATGGGAATAAAAAACCTGAATATCGGAGAACTTTTGTTCTAGTGAAGCAAGTATCGATGACTCATTTGTAAACTTGCGTATACTATATCCGTCTAGATGCTTGTCAATATTGAATTGACCCACTTTTATTTTGAACGCAAACTTTTTGTCTTCAAGATCACGAAATTCAGTTGGAGTTGTTTTTTCTTCACCAGAAACCTTAATAACAAATGACATTAATAATATAAAGCAAAATAACTAATTTGTTTTGGACAGAGTGTAAACAACTTACTTGCTTAGATTTTTCTAAAAGTTGCATTGCTGACATTCCCAGCAATTTCTTTGCTTCACGATCAAATAAAGTAAGGGATGTAATACCAGTAAAATCCTGAACCCTTAAAGGTACTCTGAACCTACATTTACAAATTACAAAATATTATTAAACAAATTTAATAATGTTTTACTTTAAGATGTACATATTTAAGATAAAGCATACACTGGATCAGCAGAGACGATGTGCTTTGGACATTCTCTGTTGGGGCAAACTAACACCTGTTTAAACGAAGTAACATCTGTTTCTTCATTATCATCAGGTAAACTTAAGGTCGGCTCCACCTTGTGATTACAGTGCTCACATCCCAAATAATACCACTCATCTTTATCATCGACACCCTTAATGGTTCCAAGAACAATGACCTGTTTGTTCACCTACAAAAGAAAAAGGAATTGGTTAGTCTTATGAATTTAAAAAAAAACTTGTATATAATGATATGATAAATCAATTGAGTCTTACCTCTGTTATCAACGGAAGATCACGAATTGTGCTGAAAGGGGTTTTATTCAAGAACTCATCATTAATATTCATACTACCAGACGATCCAAGAGATCGTTGCACAGACGATGATTCCGTAGATAAAAACTTTTCAATATAACTATAAGAAAAAAAAAATTAATATAACATCTATATAATAAGTCAAATTTTTAGATATATGTAAATAATTACAGGATAATTTAAACATATCACCTTTTCTTAAAAGCACGAATATCGTCAATATCTTCGTTGATAAACAGGCGAGTTATATTGAACCCATTTTGCAAACTTACATTACCTAAAAAAAAATAAAAAAGCAAGGGTTATTTTTTTAAAAAAAGTAAAAAAAATGTAAAACGTAATACAAATTGCAAGAAATGACAAACCTTTATAATTGGTAAAGCTACCAAACTGAACAATAAGAACTACATGGACTTCAGCTTCGTTCTGCTTGATGTACTCAAACATCTGCTCACTATATTCATCCCACAAAGAACATGACATTTTTACCCCACTACATACAATACATTTTTTATTAGAGCATGCATAAATTCCAAACATTTCTTCCAAAGTATTAATCGTACAAATGAGAAATGAATATATCATGAAAGATTATGAGATAATAAATTATGAATGGGAAAAATTAAACACATACTCTAGATCAATCAAGAGTAGGTTCATTTTCATTTTCAATCCAGCTTTTGTTTCGATAGGCTCGGGTGGACTCCATTCTTCAACAAAGCCAATGAAATCTAAAATATTTAAAATGTTATCTCAACTAATAAATAAGAAGACAAATTAAAAGAATAAAAATATATAAAAGATTAAGGCTTCGAAAACTACCAATCCTTTGTTCTTGCGAAAGGTTACCAGACTTAATAGACTCAAAAGAAGAGAAATTAAAACCATATTGGCTACCATCAAATCTGTTACACTTTGTAAGATTTGTTTCAAAAGTAAAAGATAATATGTCATTTTTAGAAAAGTGTTTAACAGATTTGTTATCCGCTAGTTGTGGTCTATAGATATAATATGATTCATTTTCACGTAGAAATTTTTCATGCTTCTTCATGTATCTATTCCACACAATCGCTTGCATTTTAGAACCCTGCGTAAAAAAATGTAATTACAATACATTATTTGACCAGAAAATATTCAATGGAGTTTTGGTAACATATATGTGTCAAATGAATTGATGATATAAAATCTAACCTGTTCATCCATAACAACCATATCAATGCAAAGAGTTTCACCTGGTGTCTTTCGATTTGCTCTCTTCCAAAGCCTAAGTACCTTAACCTTGATTGTATAATTACTCAGCCGCCATGTTATGTCATTCAAAAATGTTACATTATTTGGATCCATCTGCCTGCACGTGTGTAATAGTTATCACAAATAATTGCGAACAAAAATATGTTAGTACTCGTGTGATATATAAATAAAAATGTAAGAGCCTAAAGTAGTATATACTACCTGCGAAATGTAGAAAAAAAAAATTGCGGTCAGTTCGAATGGTTTGTACATGTATATATAATTTGCTACACCAATTATAAATAAGGAAGAAATGTTTAATTTTTGGTATTGATTATATAAATAGAAATGCCAATCTAATTGATTAAGTTTAAAGGTTTCCATAATACATTTTCAATCAAATTAATGGGTCAAAGTTTCCGAAATTATGAAAATAAAAGTTAATTATTAAATCTTATTGTAAAAAATTCAAACAATAATTTTTGGTCTATACAAAAATTTTGCTTGTCAAATTAAAACTTTTTTAATTTGTAAATTATTAATTACTTGTGATTTTAAAATAAAGAAAAACGTTTAGTAAATGATTAAAATTGTACTGGATAAATTTAACATTTTTCAAATAAAACGGTTGACTTTGTTAATAAGCATTCAACAGGTAAAAACACAACAATGTATGTAACCACTAACAGTTAATCACAATACAAAAATATTTCAAAAAATCTTGTTTCTCACGATAAAACGGTTCGATTATGAAAATTATTAATTACTTTTGAGTTATAAATATTAAAAAACGTTATAATTTTTTTTTAAAATGTTATTCCAAAAATTTAATATTTTCAAAGAAAACGTTGGATTTTGTTAATAAGCATTCATATGTGTTTAAAAAAAAGAATATCATAAATCTATTTCTCGTTAGACATATCAACAGGTATAACAAACCAATCTATGTAACCAATAACAGTTAATCACAATCCCAAAAACATCCATACTCTAGTGTTAAAAGTTACACAGCAACACTATTTGACCAGAAAAAAGTCAACGCCATAAATTAGGATATTTAAAGACAAATCGAATATAGGCTTTCCATAAATCTTCTTTGTCAACATAAAACGGTTTGACTTTGAAAATTATTAATTAATTATTTTTTTAAAATATTAAAAAACATGTATAAGTGTATACAAATGGAAAGTATTAAAACCTGGGACTTTTTCAAAAAAAAAAAGTCAAACTTACGAAATATTAGAATGTTAATAATGAGAATGACAAAACTTAATGTAATGTAATTTACCAATTTTAAGTTTTAATATAAAATTTTTAAAAAGTCAATTTGTAAAAAGTCAACCACTGTATTGTTTCAAAACCATAAGACTGATATATTTTTGAAAATTATTAATTAATTATGTTTTTAAAATGTTAAAAAACATGTATAATTTGGTATAAAAATGGAAAGTATTAAAAGTTGGTACGTTTTCAAAAAAAAAGTCAAAGTTACTTAAATTTAGAATGTTAATAATGAGAATGACAAAACTTAATGTAATGTAATTTACCAATTTTAAGTTTTAATATAAAATTTTTAAAAAGTCAATTTGTCAAAAGTCAACCACTGTATTGTTTCAAAAACCATAAGACTGATATATTTTTGAAAATTATTAATTAATTATGTTTTTAAAATGTTAAAAAACATATATAATTTGGTATAAAAATGGAAAGTATTAAAAGTTGGTACGTTTTCAAAAAAAAAGTCAAAGTTACTTAAATTTAGAATGTTAATAATGAGAATGACAAAACTTAATGTAATGTAATTTACCAAATTTAAATTTTTATAAACAATTTTTAAAAAGTCAATTTGTAAAATCTATAGTTGTCTAAATTTTAATTCTCATTATGGCAAATAAATCATATTAACCATATTTACCTATTGCTAAAAAAAACATATTTACCAAATTTTTTCTAAATATTATAACCTAGAAAGCATATCACTGTATATTTTTTCAAAACACATATCAAAACAAAAAAACATATCAACACACATATCAACACAAAAAACAAATAAATGTATGTGACCGCTAATTAATCATCATCCAAAAAACGACCATAATCAAGTTTGTTAAGAGTTACCCACAACCACTGTATTGTTTCACCAACCACCACGACTTAGGACCAAAAGTATGCGATTTATATCCAAAAAACTACCCACTGAATCCCATCCTAATTACCATCAAACCTAACTACTTTAGAGAGCTTGAACAGACCTCGTTTTTCAAACCAACGGAAATGCACCTGATCACCAGCCTGCAAATCATTGTCAGCAACAAAGACAGACATACCTTTGATGAAAAAACGCTTACTCGATCCCCTGTCTTCAATACCTACAGAGACACCCCAGCTATTTTGCGCAGCATCCTTAATTGTCAATGAGCGCGGCCTGTTCAAGCCGTTGTCCTTCGCCCATTGTGTCTTCATCCGCTAAAACAAATAATCATACATGAAATTTGTTATAAAAGGGTTTATATAGCATCAAAATAATTATAACAGATTGCTTAAACATATAATACTTACAAAATGCCTGTCAACAACAAACACAACTGGAACGGCCCAATCTTCTATATCGTCAACATCTTCATCCGATCCAGAGTCATCATCATCAGTTTCCATATCATCATCATCATCTGAATAGTCTTCTCCATCGTCATCATCAGAAACCACAGCTATTTCCTCCTGATTAACTTGGTCATCCTCGGGCTGTTCAACGTCCTCCCACAACTCCGGAGGCAGGGTCAGCTTGTTCTTTTCAAAGATGGACAACTCCAATGTTTTCTGTTAAATTTACAATGAAACACATGAAAGGTGTACAAATTAATGATATAAATCTGAAACAAAATTAATGATATTTTTTGAAATTTGAAATCGACAAACAAACCTCGTTGTAAATTTGAAAAACCATCAGATGATCCGCTGTTATGTTAAACCTCTGTTTCATGTACGGCCATCCCTGGGTAATAAAAAACTCATGACCATTGTATTCAAGTTGGATCTGGAAAACATGACCTGCAAAGAAGATGATTTTCCAGCATACTGTTATGATTAGGAACATCAAAATTTAAAAAAGTCTTATTATCTAACAATATATTATATACATGATATTACCTGGGAATGAGCTAACCATAATCGGTTCCATAGGAGGGTTTCTATTGTACAAACCATGATGAACGAAGGCACTTATATGCTGGAAAGTTGAAAAACAATGTTGAAACATTAGTACATATTAATGTATTTAAGGCGTTATGTCATGTTTATAAACATCATTTAAAAAACATACCAGCCGATTAAGATCACTGAGCGGGTCATCAAGTTTGCAATAGAAATACTTGCCAGGTGCAGCTATGGCATCCTGATGGAAAGTATACATGTTAAAACAGTTGAGCATTTCTTCATACTCAAACACAAAGTGACAACCACTTGGGTAGTTTAGCGTTGTAATCATGTGCTTCCACCCATTGTAAAAAAACCACTTCCCAGCGATATTGATCACTTTAACTTCGAATGATCTCTGATCCAACGTATGGATTCTGGTCATGCCAGTAGGGTATCCATACTTTGAAATCCATTCCTTATAATCTGCGGGCAACGCCTACAAATCAATACAAAAAATTTTGATTATAAACTAATCTCTTGGATTTTGAGTTAATAAACATTATACATCGGAATACTGTACAGTGATTCAAATGAAAATATTCTAACAACAAACAGAGTTTTAAGGCATAAGAAAGGTCGCTTACCATACAAACACGTTCTCTGCCCTCGGATTTAACCCAAAATCCATAAACCATTATGCAACGACCTTTAGAGCAACTGTATTATTATTAAAAACATATTAAAACATCATATCATATAACTAAAATTGAATCATTTGATGAATACATAAGTGGCAAATCTGTATTTTATTAAAACCTATTCAATTTTGAAAACAGATTCATTTTGTAAAAATCCCAAATTGAAAACTTTATATAATCGAGTCATATTTTTTGATGTTCATACAAACTTGATTCCAAAAAAAAACAACAATCTAATCTTCGGAAAACCAAAGTTTGACCTAACATCATCTATTTACATCAAAAATAAAACACTGTGTTAGTCCATCAAAATCCATTCAAGAACCCTAATCAAACAATCAAAAAAACTAATCAAACAATTGAAAACTTTATATAATCCAGTCATATTCACAATGTTCATACAAAGTTGATTAAAAAAAAATAAGAATCTAATCTTATGAAAACCATAGTTTTTAAGAACATCATCAGTGTAAAATAAAAATAGAAAACACTGATTCAGCACAACAAAATCCATTCAATAACCTTATCATCAAAAAATCAACAAACCTAATCAAACAATCAAGAACCCTAATTAAGGGCAAACTTAGGTTTTCTTTGTCGTAACATATAAACACAACAATGGAAACATAAATAATCAAATCAAAAGAGGGAAAAAAAAAACAATCAATCGACAAAGAGATTACAAAAAAAACGAAAAAAAAACACAGTTACAATGAGGGAGAAACATGGATTGATTAAAATAAGAATGAAAGAGAGGTTACCTTTGATTGGATTTGACGGATTTGGGCGATCGCCGTAAGCTTCAGTGATTAGGGTTTGGAAGGGTTGGTTTGGGGATGAGGCGATGATATGAGGTTCATTGGTTCCGTGTTTTTTTTTTGGCATCTTATATTTTCTTTTTTTTTTTTTTTTTTTAAATCAAAAAGTTTATTAAATCCCACAATGAGACACTTGGCACAATATGATTGGCTCCACAATTGAGGATGAATGTGGGAGTGCCAAGTGTACTCATAGACTTTTGTTTATTAGGTATATAGATTTTTGGGTTCACGAAAGTATAAAAATATTAATTGTGATTTTTGTTAAAATCTAATATATTTTTTTTTGGAAATATATTTGTAGTACAAATCGGATTAATATGTATGATTGGAGTACAATCTTTAATCCTAAATACCGTGTTTACAAAACGAAAAGTTTTGATTCAAGTTTTCAGTTTCATGGGTTTTTTGTGTCGGGTTTCGATAATCCGAAGTGTTAACAAATATTAACATGTATTTAGACGTTTTCAAATACTAATTTTTCTAATGAGCGTATTAGAAAAGACGTAATATTTGTCAACCCATGAAAAATATTTGCTAGAGATTAGCTCTAACGAGCATGTTAGAGATTAATTTTAGTAAAACATTTTCTAATGAGCGTGTTAGAAAATATTTTGGTAACCCATATAGAAACGTTTGGTGTACGTTTTCGATCTAACGAGCATGTTAGAGATCATTATTTGGAGAAATAGTGATTGTTATCCAATGTGTTGAAACATGTTTATTTCTAACGAGCGTGTTAGAAATAATAATTATTTTTTTGTAAAATAATAAGTTTCAAAACATGTATAATTTCTAACAAACATGTTAGATATTACTATCATTCTAAAATAATAAGTTTTATAACCTTCATATTTCCTAACGAGCGAGTTGGAAAATATTATTTTCGTAAATAATAAGGTTTAAAACATGCGTATTTTCTAACGAGCGTGTTAGAAAGTAATTATTTTAGTAAAATATAATTAGTTTCAAAATGTTGAGAACATTTAGATTTCTAATGGGCGTATTAGAAATTAGTTATGTAAACAACAAGTTTTGAAACATGTAGTTCTAACAAGTATGTTAGAAACGACGACGTTGAAAGAATAACGTGTCATAGAACATATCTAATGAGTGTATTAGAAATGGTTGTTTACAAAATCATAAGTTATTTTAAACTTATTTTTTTTTCTAGCGAGCGAGTTAGAAATTGATGTTTGTAAAAACGAACAAGCTAAACGTTTAATTTTCTAACGAGCGGATTAGAAACGGCTTATTATATTTATATATGAGCCAATAAAATTTTAAACGGTCCTGTAATCGTTTATTTCTAACGGGCGTGTTAGAAATGGTTGTATATATATAAACCAATTAGTTGTGAAACGATTTTGGTAATCGTTTATTTCTAACAAGCGTGTTAGAAACGGATTAGTTATATAACCAAAACACCATATAACGATTAGCATAATCGTTTGTATTCTAACAAGTATGTTAGAAATGGTTAGTTATTGAAACCAAATATTTTTAATATTTGGTACACATATAGTTTCTAATGAGCGAATTAGAAAAGATTTATCATAAAAACCATATGCACGATTTATAATCGTTTATTTTCTAGCGAGCGGGTTAGAATCGGGTTCACTGTGATAAACTATTTAAGATGATTTGTAATCGTTTTATTTGTCTAACGCACGAGTTAGGTACGGTTTTAAATAACGAACTATTTTCAAGTTTATGGTCTTGATCCGTAATCAAAGCATAAACATATATAGTTTAATTTTTAAAACAGTTGCAATGACAAGAAATGTTTTGAACGAATAAAACATGATTTTGCAATCGGTTCGATACTTGTGTGAGAAGTATCATGTCTTGAACCATATAATAGTCTTGAGAGACTATTTAAAGGAAAACAACCCGATGTTGTTTTTGACATATATACTTGTTCGACTACTTGTGAGTAGTTAATTATAAACAAGCTTATTGTTTTGAACAATGTATTAAGGGAGAACCTCGAAACATGCCACAAGACGATATAATTGTGATTATTTCGTTGAAATATAAAGTGTTGTAGAGAATAACACTTTGAGAATTGATGTTTATATATCCTTATGAATCCGTTAAAATATATTTGTAATGTATTATATATATTTTGGATTATTCGTTTATATTTTTTTTAATAATCAAGTGATTTAAAATATAATAAACGATAAACGTAAAAGGAAATTACTGATGGCATTTTTTTTTCTTTAACGATTTACCTTCGACGGATTTAATAAGGATATTTATTTAATGGGTTATGCTAGGAGTGTCTTGCAAGAACACAGTGAGCGGGTTGTGATCATGACTTATGCAATAAGTCGCATACCAAACATCAAACGTACAACATGATGAGCGAATCATGACAAACGTGGCAAGTGCATTGAGATTAAATACACGAAAACAAGGTATGTCATCAAATGTTGAGAGCATCAACATGGAAATACACACTTGTGAATTTTCGATGACTATAACATATGAAAGAAATATATATGTTAAGATTGTAAATTCTTTAATAAATTTTGCTAAATTTATTGTAAGACATTACAATAGTGATGGATGTGTAGATGTTTCTACAACCATCAATGTTGTTTGACCTGTGTGGAGGATTTGTCCTTAGTTTTGGGAGACTTCCCCAATACATGGTTTTAACAAAACAACATGGAAATGTATAAATCACTTTAGGCACGTATGTGAATGCTATGTCTTTGAGTGTCAATCTAATTGACTTTGTCTCAAGACTTTAGTGATTTTATACTAGGATTGTTCATCTTGTTGATGATGAATATGTTCATCAAAGTGACTTAGATTGAGACTTATGTTTAAGTTCTTAAGAGTCAATGGTGAAGTGTTGGAGATTAAAGGCAAAATGAGTTTTGATCTTAATAGATAAAATTGACTATGGTTTTGAGACATTCCTAAAACAGAGGTTTTGGAATGGTAAAATAAAATCTCATTATTATGTCTAACTAAGACGTGAATGTTTGAAAGAGATAGTGCGTTATCTCTTAAGGCTGTGAAGAATCAGAATGATGCATCTTCTGTTCACATGCTAGAGTATTGAAGTCTAAAGCATGCTAGACTAATACTTGTTAATTTAGATGCTCGATGGAGATTAAATTAACAATTAAACATTCAAAATATGTGACGACACGAGAATGGATTTTGTATAAACAAAACTATGAATACAATTTCATTAATAAGGATAACTCGAAAGGACCGATTATGTAGTTCATTGGTTATGATTCTATTCGGTTTCATATGAGGAGTACTCATATTGCTCGGAAGCTCCTGTGAGCTATGGAAATCTGAGTAGAACAATACACATAGATGACTTAAATAACACGAGTTTGTAGAGTCATAACGAGTGGTATTACTCAAACTTCCTCAAAGTGCAAGCAATGTGGGGGGGAAGAGGCCATTTAAGAAACACCCGTAGGGGTAGAAAATGGTATTTGAGAAATTTTTTCTCAAACTTCATACGAAAGGGAGAACCTTTCATCACCCCATTGGATGTTATCCAATAACACTTAAATGTGGGGGTGGCTTGCATTTGAAAATGGAGTGAGTCAATCAAGTTGATTGGACTCAAATGCCAATATGTAAGATTCAACGTCTAGCTAACTTTGAATCACATGACAAAAGGAATGGAAACGTGTTTAGCCATGAATTGAGTTTCATGTCATTCTAAAGACGAAAAGGAAGGTTCAAAGGGTAACACCTACCTATCCTGCTACCATAACCAGATCTATGTTTAGATCACATGGTATAAGCCTTACGAATTGACAAAATGGCTAAATTGACCAGCGAGTCAAGAACACGTTAGAACAACTTATCTCAGTTGAAAATGGATCCAACAACCTGATGGTTGATAAGAGATGAAGTTGTATGGAATGAGACTAAAGCCCATGGAAAAAGGGACATGAGGGAAACCTAATCTAGTTGACTGGAGATCCCAAGATCTAGATTCAATAGGCAAACTTAATCATGAACCGAAAGGTAGTCACTGTGGGGGCATAGCTAAGATATATGTTTATATATAAGCTAGTATATATGGTTATATACATATCCCCTAAATTACAAAAGGGTGTTTAATTACATCCTAGTCCATTCCTATAATATCAGTGACATTGTTGAGAGGTTAAGCATAATATATGGTTTAATGATTAGTGTAAATCATAGTACACCATAATGCTTTTAATGATTTAAAATCACCTATGTTGGAGAGAAGTGTGGTCGCTTCGAATGAAATTGTGGGCACAATTTCTAGAGCTCCCGCAGAACCAGGAGAGTGTTCCATGACCATTATTGGACACGATAATGAGGGATGGCCCAGCTAGGAAAAGTATTGTGTGAAGTGTATTGTCGTTTACACAAATAGGGGTATGTTCAAAGACATCAAGTTCTACATACCGCTAGTAGGCTAAGTATGCTTCACAAAGGAAGGTTCAAAGGCTACACCTACCTATCCTGCAATACTCGACTGCTGAGGTTTCAACGGGGAATTTGTGTGTTTTATTCGATCTCCATTCATGTGGGGGATTGTTGGAAAAATGGTAGTGAAAAATGATTTTTCACTAATTTTGGACTTAAATAAATGTATTTATATATGTGTTATATAAATAATTGTTTTCGGGTTTGTGTACTATATTGTGAGAGCATCACAACGAACCAACCCGTGTCCAAAATAGAGCTAAGATGAATGAGATATCGAAAGCTTGAAAGTTGTAGGTTGGAACAACCAAATATGAGAAAATGGATAAAGTTTTGTCAACGTGTCCTACATTGGTGAGATGACAAAACATGAAGTGGTTTACAAGGAGGAACACTCCTTGTATATTGTTTAGCTTGAGCCAAACACTAGTGGGTCTAGAATGCGCGCATGACAGGTATCACCCTGGTCCGCGTCCAGTGGCGCGCACAACACTAGAACGGTTAGTTGACTGAGTCAAACGATTACTTCAATTAAGTCATAATGATGGGTTTTGACCAGTCAAATAGTCTTCCACTAATCTTGCTGTTTCAACTCAGTCATAATGACAGGTTTGACCACTTTAATTCCATTAAATATTTTGTTAATTACAAGATTAATATCTTGTTAATTACAAGATTAATGGTGAAAGGAGTTTCACCTTTTTTCTAGTATAAATTGAACGTTGGTACATGATGGATGATGATCCTTTACTAGAAAAAACTCACAACCATTTTGTGAGGAGTACTCTCAAAACATAAACAACTTTCTTTTTCTTATTTTTCACAAACACCAAATAACCCGATGTAATCTTGGGCGCATGAGCCATCTCCGGCAGTACAATACTGTTCCGGTTGTTGTACCCTGGGAGACAGACCGTCTGAGAGGAGGCGCGGAATCTGTTTTAAGGGAAGCGTGTCAAACACGTGACTCAACCAAATTATCAACATTTTTGGTTTTCATATTCTTGCAGTGGAGTTTTCTAGGTAGACGGTACGGTTGAAGTTCTCTACAGTCATCTGCTTGGATCAAGATTCGGTACTTGTATTTGTATTCATTTTTATGTACATTTAGTTTTGTAATCGGTTTCGTACCAATATATTTCCTAAGAATAACAAGAGTATTGTTATTAGATTTATTTTATTATTATTTTAATAAAATTGTGAACCCTATTTCCTACAGTATGTGCACAGAGGGTTGCATTCATGTTGTTTGTTAGAGTTAGTTAGTTATAAGCTGCTGCTGCGACAGTTGGCGCCTATACGAAATATAAGAAGATACAGACAAACATGTGGTGGGCAGACTAAAAATCAACAGTTGGACAGAGGATTAACGTCAAAGGGATTCAATGATATATTTCGTATAATATTTTTTGTAGAATATTTGTGAAGATTTAGTTCTCTTATATATATTTGGTAACAATATTATGTAATTATTTTACCATGATCTGTGTCCATAATTAGGAGATCCATTGTAACTATATAATTGCCATTATTATTATGTTTAATGAGAAATCATTCATTCTTACAATTACCTAAAATTATTATGATGGTACAATGCAATGCATAATAATAATCTGTTATTGTTTTGCCTTGTTTTTCTTCTTTAATGGCTTCTCAGCCATCTATTACCATACTGCAAATCTTTCCACCACATGGAACAACACTAATCCGCTTGAATATTACGCTTCTTACCCAAAGATTCTACCCATCCTCGTTACAACGTCATTCGCCTACTGCAATGGTCCGAGATGGCTGATCTACTTACCGACGAAGACTATGGAGAGTGTACTTATCGTCTCGCTTGCGGGAGAAATGCCATTTGCTCGTATAACCAACAGTGTAGTTGTCCCACAACAGATTATTTCAGAGTGGAAACCGTGACATTGAAGTTGTAATCCAAGTCCGATTCAACAATATTCATTCCTCCTTCCAACACCATAACCACCGATGACATTGAAAGCCTTTTCTTATAATTAGTTTGCAAACACCATGAAGCCAGTTTCATCATCTCCACAACTTCTGAACCGTGTGTCTGCGTATCTTCACTATACGCAGACACACGGTTCACAAGTTGTGGACATGATGAAACTGGCTTCGTGGTGTTAGCAAACTAATTATAAGAAAAGGCCTTCAATGTCATCGGTGGTTATGGCGTTGGAAGGAGGAATGAATATTGTTGAATTGGACTTGGATTACAACCAGTGGCGAAGCTTGACCCGAAGGTTTGGGGGGTCGGAAGTCGCCGGAGGGTCGGAAGTCACTAGTTTCGGGGGGTCGAAAACCAGTTTCGGGGGGTTGAAACATTATATTTCCAAAATTTTCTATACGAATACTATATAATCGGAACTTCTGCACGAAAATTCGGGGGGTCGGCCGCCCCCGCCCGCCCCAACAAAGCTGCGCCACTGATTACAACTTTATAGATCCTAGACTGCAAAACACAGCAGTTAAAGATCATAGTGATATGACTCAGTTGTTGCCTTCTGTTCTATCTGGTCCTAGATGATTTAAACCATGAATTGAAGTTCTTCTGGAAGACTTTATATCTCAATGTTTCATTCTACTTTTTTATGTTTTTTCTTCCTTGAATCATATTGGTATGTGTAAGACTACATTTTTGCCTATTAATTAAACAATATCAGAATATGGACAATTTGATTAGTAAGGTTGAATATTTGACAAAATGAGCATATGATTATTATAGTATCAATTGTCTTACACAATCATCAACATGCTTTCATTATGTGTTCCTACAGTTTGTTGAATGTATCTTCTTGTAGTCATGGTTTAATTCCTACTGTCATAACTTTTTTTACCACTTTGTTTCTATTATCTTTCATATTCAAGTATTCAACTAGGATTCTATTACCCCGAGCTTCGCGGCGGGAGCTTCTGTTGCGTTGAGGGTTTGGTGGACGTTAAAGATCGTGTGTCGATGTGGGAGCTCCTGTTGCGTGGAGGATTTCGCGGACATAAAAGATAATATTAAGTGACCGTTATTCTCGCGTGGGCTTCAAAAAAATACTCTCGAGTAAAAGCTAAAAGTTTGGTGGTCAAAGTTTGAAATCCTTTGGGTGGTCAAAGCTTGAAATCCTAAAAGCTAAAAGTTTTGTGGTTAAAGTTTGAAATCCTAAAAGCTAAAAGTTTGGTGCTCAAATTGGAAGGAAATAAAGTACATAAATTAGTAAGAAAGTTAGTGGGCAAAGTGCAATGCAGGTTTAAAAAAGTTGGGTGGTCAAAATTTGAAATCCTAAAATGGCTAAAGTGTAAGTATGAAGCAAAGGTTGGTCATAATAGTAAATAATGATGTGCCACTGGATGCCGCAAAAAAGGGCCAATAAAAAATGGATGCCGCCAAATTTAGCCAATCAATAAAGCGTACTGTAGAAGTGTAAATTCTTTCGTAGATACTATAATTTTGAGCAAATTACATCAATTTAAAAGAAACCCAAATAAAAAATTGGAGTCAAGTTTGAGTGGCTTTTTAGGGATTACGATTTATATGCATGAGGATAAGGGATAGATTGATTGGGTGTACAACGTAAAGCCGACATGAAGTAAATATTAATTTTAGCAAAGTTCTAGTAAACAAACAAGTTGCCTAATAAACCAACACAACAACAATTAGAAAACCAAAATGAACAAAAAATCAAACACAAAAAAATATTTTAGACCAACTTGAGTGGAGCGTACCAGCTAAAAACCTAAAACGTTAATGCAAAACCATTAGTATGTTTCTTTACACCCAAGATCGTAAGACAACATTAAAATGACAAAAACAAACACAAAGATTCAAGTTATCACTAAATTGCAAATAAGCATTTCCAAGACGAAAACAAAAGAAAACAAAAAGAAAACACGAAGCAAAAACAATTTTACTCTATGATAAGCACTTAAAAGGCCAACAAGGTATGCGCTCAAATAATTGATAAATGTAACATAAAAACTCTAGTCACTTGACCATTAGAAAAGGGTAGGTATATTTGGTCACATATGAAATTAGATGTCATACGGTCATTTTTTGCTGCTTAGGGGTATATTTGGCAAAACTAGCTGTGGCTGGTAGCTGAAAGCTTTTTAAAAATATTTTGGTGTTTGTCAGCTTTTAATAAAATGTATAAAATGACTAAAATGGGCATAATTAAAAGCTTATAAGAAAAGTTTTTATTTTATTTTTAATATAGAATGAGTATTTGTGTCATTTACTAATTAAAAGATTGTAGCTAGTAGAGTTTTTTTTTTAAAGCTAATACTAATAGCTTTTTACTATAAAGTTTTTTTCCTAACTTAAAAGCTTCTTCCAGCTCCTTCAACCAAACAAAGCTTTAGTTGATAAAAAGGGTGTTATTTAGAAATTTTATAGGCAAAATAAAAGCCGAATCAAATTCTGAAAATGCAAAGGTTATGACAGATAGTTTATATGTAAAAGGAAAGCATATTGGAAACATATAATAATCAATTCAAAAGCAAATCGGACAAACCAATCAAAGACATTAATACTCATTGCTTAACAAATAACAACCATCTAACAATTTTCACAAAAAATGCCCTAACAACTTAAAACATACGTATGCTTAACCAACACGAAGACTGAACATACGTATGATCAGCCGTTGACATGGTTACATGACCTGTTTTGTAAGGCCTAAATAAAATGATATATGTAAACAGTCGAGTGGCATACATCTAAATTATCTAAATTAAAATTCACGAGGAGCTAGCCGAAGACCACAAAATTAGAATAGTCGAAAGTCTCATTGTTGAGGAAAAGAGGAGTTATAAAGGCAGGACAAAACTTATTTGGGATGAGCTGTTGGGAATCATGGTATCATATACGAAGCGGAAGCGGTTTATATTTTTAACAAAACCGGATTATATATACTATATATATGTGGGCCGATTTATATGTATAAATATATATGTAATTTTATTAATCCGATTAATAAAATATTCCCAATCAGGATCTTAGTTAAACGCGTATAAACAAATAAATAAGAAACAACCATAGGGGGTTTAGTAATCAACCTTTGACGACTACACCGAAATTGTAACACGCGGGTTACAACGAATCCTTGCTTGTAGGAAATTCACACCGAGCACGAACCAACCAGGAGCAACACTTTGCAAGGATGATGGCGGCGTATAGTGGTGGTTTGCGGCGGACAAGGGGTGGCGGCCGAAAACCCTTTTTGGGGAGGAAGGAGTTGTTTTGTTAAAAAGTGTGATTAGAGTTTACACCTTAATCCCCTTTTTATAAAACACAAACTTACACTAAACCCCCTTGCATATTACTATAATATTCCTTAATATTAATCCAATTAATATTAAGTCCCTCAAGTTCAAAAACCATTATTATTTCACAAATAATAATCCACCTACTCATGAGCTTATCTGATTCGTGTACCAACGTGTAACTCTTCGGATCGTACCGAGTCGGGTTACGTTGACATCGACTCTTAATTACATCGGACATACCATATATCCAACAAGAGCAAATTAGAAAGTATTGGCTAGACTTACATATCTATGAGGACATGGTTGAGGATAGGAGTTCGTGAAGACGTAGGATTAAGGTTAAGGACCTTTTAGAGGGTGATACCTTTTGCATCAGTGTCTTGTCTTAGTAGCTTAGTTTTGTTAGTTAGTTTTGTTTTAGTGACCTGGGCAAGTTATCACTCACTTATGTTGTTTTTTTTATTTGGTTGTGTACATCTGTATGTTTTTATGACGTCTTTATATAGATGCGGCTTTGGATCTTGGGGTTTCCCTAGAAGCAACCTCTCTATTTCGTGGGATAGAGGTAAGGTGCGCCTGCATCTTACCCGCCCTAAAACCCTACTAATAGCTTTTATATCTATGGGTGGGATTATATTAGGTAGTTGTTGTTATATATAAACAACGACGACAAAATGATACATGTAAATAGTGTAGTCTATATGATACATGTAACTTACATCTAAGTTAAATTTAAGATACAACATATTAAAATGATGTAAAAAGGTCCCTAAACATTTGGTTCACTTACAAAGCTACTAACATAGTACATGGTTATTTATGTAACCATGAACCTCTCAAATGGGTTAAATTCAGACCAACAAACTACATGAAAGGCCAAGTATCTATGACTATTCATCATCGTACTCTAAAATGTCACAAAAGTCATAGTCATGGTTTTTGCTTTCTAATTGAGCTATCCCATACTTTCATCTTCCTTTATTCCGGTACTAATATTTCAATTCAATTTGTACAACATTTATTTATTTGATGATCCTAATAAAAGTATCAAGAACTCACTGAACAAAGACAAAAAAATAAGGCACTAAACGCTTTATAAATATAAAAAATTTTCATTCACTCATAATTCATAAACACAAACACTTGATCACGTGCATGTAATAATGCAATCCATCAATGGCCAAAATGATAACAGTCAATCCGAGTGAAGCAACTAAATTTTCAATTTCCATGTGTCTAATCACTATGCATTTAAATAAAAGCAATTATTCATGGTCGAAATTCAAAATTCAACCGTTCATCGTACTGACATAAGACAACAGCATATGAAATCCAAAGAATTCAAACCTCAAAACACACAAAGTAAATTGCATACAAGAAGCAAACAACACAAAAAAAAAAAAAAAAAAACAAAAAAACAAAAAAACAAAAAAACACTGACAAACACAATAAGTGGAATTGAAAGCAAGACAAAACAAAGGGTTACAAACAGGGGATGAGAACACCGCTGACGAGAAAATGCTACAACAAAGCCCTCGAGATCACAACAAAAGGCACATTAATAGGACAACATAAACGTCACACGTGTTAAAATAGGGGTCTAGCTTTTAGGAAAAAAGGAGCATATAAAGGAACTTGAAGGTTAACTCTTGAAAAACCAAAAGTAAAAATATCACCAACTTTTAGTTAAGATAGAAGATTATAATATCACATCATCTGATATGCGAGACGAATGTTGAGTCATCTGATCATCTTTTTATGGGTTGTCCGGTTATAATGGAGGTGTGACAGTAGGTGATTTTAGCGTGGTGTCATGTCCCGAACTTTTTTGCCTTTCACGTTTGGACTAGTTGAACCTACATTACACGGCTATGGCCGAGACTCAGACTAGAAAAGCGTTCTATGGGGTTGTTTGACGGCTTTTTAGAGCATATGGAGAGCTAGAAACAACTTCATTTTCAACCAAAAGCAGGTTTCGGTTCGAAAACTATTGGAAGAGATCAAGATCATGAGCTACTTGTGGATTACGAATCGTGGGAAAATGACGGATATGTCTTGGGAGTCTTGGTGTAGATTTGATACGACAAAAATGGGGTAGGGCTTTTATGTTTGTTTTCAGACTTTGCTTGCTAGTCCCTTGCTAGCGTGTTGAAATAAAATGTTTTGTTGGCCGTTAAAAAAAACCGGAAATTACTTAAACGCCACTTAGATTATAGCCCATTGTGGTAAATAAAAAATGGATGATACTAGTTCAATTCTAGGCAAGCTGAAAAAATCTGTTAAAAATATCTAATAATATTATCCAAACAAATAATAAAAAAAAACAAAAACGCATCTGAAAATAAGTTAAGCATCCCTGTCATAAAAATTATCCAAACAATAAAATAAATTAAAACGCATCTGAAAAAAAAAATGAAAGGTTAAGAACAAAATAGATTAACCCCTTCTTTCTCAACACTGTTACACAGTCTTAATATTGCACCGATCTCACCTTCATCCACCTGATTTTCATTTATCCCTTAGGGTTTCACTAATATTATTCATTCAGCCATTAAATCCATCAATAATCTGCAATTTCGCACGTTAAATACAATTCAATCGACTTAAGGTATTCAAATTTATTCAAATTTTACGTATCTTCATTCCTTTTATTATTAATTGATGTGTTTATTAATATATCGGTTGGTTAGTTTGGTATTAGTTTTGAATTTGTATGTGTTTTAAGTAGAATTGATTGATAGTCAAAGGCAGTTAGTAATATGAGGTCAACGCTATCTTTTGATTTAGTTTCTAATGTAAGAATATTTTGCATTAGCTGATTATAGGGTGCTGATACATGAATAACATATATGTGCTAGGGCATTTTGTCATGATCGAGACTCCAATCGACATATATTTGCTAGGGGCATTAGTGCTCTAGCGGTATCCGGATGACTTTTTGTGGGGGAGGTCGTCGGTTGGAGTCTCGATCGTATCAAAATGTGATGCGTGAGCCGGGAGTTTACCACAGTGGGCCTTCCGGTGGTGATTGGAATTGGTGACGGGTCGGGTCACTAGTGTTGTCTACGATCGCGCATGGCTTTTTGCTTGTGGTGTACCTGGGTGGTTGGGCTTTGTTGGACGTTCAAAAAAGAAAAAAGAAAAAAAGGAATCTTATGGATTCAACATGTGTAAATTAAAAAGTTAATAAAAAAAATGCATATGTAGGAAGGAAGTAGGAATTAAGTCTATGACCTTAGAATTAAAGGTTGTTTTTGTTTTATTTTTCGTGCAGTTTTTAGTATCATAATGGCTGTTGAGTTGCTATGTGTTTCGGTCGCAAGCAGATGATATGAGAATCTTGGACCATAGAAAGAATTTGTTTACTAATGGAGAATTTGACGACAATGATTGGCTCGAAAGGAGTTATAAAAAGACATGAATTTGTAAGGATTCTTATTCAGTGTCTATATTCGTTAGGCTATGACAAATCTGCAGCTTGTTTGGAATCAGAATCCGGGATTTCATACAAATCTTCTGAATTTAAGTTGCTTGAATCGTTGATCCTTGGTGCGGATTGGGAGGGTTGTATTAATAACCTTTATGGGATCAAAGAAATGACGGATGAACAAAGGGACACTGCCTTGTTTCTTGTTTCGAAACAGTACTTTATGGAGTGTTTGGGTCGAGGTGACGATTCTCTAGCTTTATCCCTTTTGCGTAAACAAATTTCAAAATTGAATGTGGGCAGAGAGAAAGTGCACATGCTTGCTTTTGGTCTGCTTTCATTTGGAGCGCTCGGGTTGAATAAAGTTCATGAGGACGATGATGTTTTTCAAGAATTGAGAAAATATCTTATAAATGAATTGGGAAAAGTAATTCCACCACCAGTCACCGTACCTGATAGAAGATTGGAATATTTGGTTGAAACGGTGGCTGCTTCCCAAATTGATTCATGCATCTACCACAATTCTCTTGATCCAGTATCAATCTATAAGGATCATCGATGTGGCAGGGATCAAATCCCGACGGAAAACTGTCCAGGTTTGTAAATTCAATCTAGAAACCACGTGTTTTATGATAAAAATTTCCGCCATATTTAATCTTGTTCAATTATTCTTGAATGATCGTACATGATACATGGCCCCAACTATTAGGTAAATTTGATTAGTGGATATGTAGCTGTTAACTTGTGTATGTAAATCCATTTTTTGTGGAAATTGTTTCAGATTTTGTCCGGCCACAAGAATGAGGTTTGGTTTGTTCAGTTTTCTAACAGTGGGAACTATTTAGCATCTTCATCAAGTGATTGTACAGCCATTATATGGAAGGTAAATATTACACCCTTGACAAAATTGATAGTCTGAAGATTCTACATGTGCAATACGTGACAATTTGTTAAATTGTTTGTTAATAACTGAGCAAGGAAAAGCACTCATGTGAATGAACGGAGAACTTTCCACATGTACTTTTTCTTGATACTATGGAAACTACCAATCATCCTCTTTTGATACTTGACTACTTGTTTGGTTATAATATTGTATGTTATATTATATTATATCATAGGAGGCCTTGATTGTTCCACCGTGGGATACCTTTGTTTTTATGAAGAACGAGTGAATGACAGATGTTAAATACTAATTACTATCCATGCTTACTGAAGCAAGTTGCTTATATTTTATACCGACACGTTGGTCAAATGATTATCCTATGGAAGTTTATGAGAATCTATAATTATATTTACATATAATCTAGTTCTGTTATCTGTAGCATTTGATTAGCAAGCCATGGATTTCTTAACAATAACTAACTAATCACATATATTTTTTTTTCTTAATGGAATCTGCTTTTTCTCATGTTTGTAGAGAATTATGGATAATTTATTCTAAACTACCTCTACAGAATCAGGAACAAAACAGGTAAACTGATAGATATAACACGCTATTCTCATATCACTAACTCTTAATTTTAGTTGATGAATCATGTGAACTAATTAATTCCAAATATCAATCATCTTCTTAAGCGTAAAATGTGAACAATATAAGCTTTAGTGCAATTTAGGAGTTCAAACCACATGCTTCTTGTTTATAATAGTAGATGTGTTTCGATCTTTTCTACCTAATACATCCATATCACAAGGAGTTATTCAAGTCTCAAAAAGCCTCACTTGGTAATTGGTATAGCTATGATGCTAAATTAGGGTTAGGACAAAATAGGGTGACACGAATTAGTTTTATCTGTTCAAATAATCATAAATATTAAATTGTTCTTGTTTTGAAAAGTTTTAAGTTTGATTACGTATATTGATAATTACCTGAAATCCTGAATGAATATGCATAAGTGGAAATGCCACTTCTTTTCGGCTTGAATACTTTTATACCAAATCTCCAAAACAGTAGGTTGAAAGAAGCATACTAGATCTACTTCAACTTCTTTTTGCATTTGTGTTGTTGGCAACATGACGTATAAGCTATGAATAAATCACTGTAATCAAGTCTCCAAAACTGGGATGAAATACGAATGCATAATATATTGTTTCATATTATCTTTTGTCATGCACCAGTTTTAGGAAACTGATTGTTGTTCAATTGTTCAGGAAATTTAAACTTCTTAAGTATGCACAACAAGGGAGTGGGCACTTAATCTCATAGTGGCTTGAGTGCCTCCAACTGCCGATTCAGGTGAGACGTATGTGTTCCATTTGACACTAAAGACCAATCTGACACATTGTAGAAACTTGATATATTTTCATTTGTTTAACCCTAATACAATCAATGGGCATACATCCATGTTATAACCTAAAAATCCGTTAGGATATTTCAGTTCGGTCTATAAGCCATTATTATTTGATGTTTTAAACATGAGCAGCCTCTTGCTCAGATTTAGGAAAAGTGAAATTTCATTATATCCTTGAATCTTGACTACACTATGATAGGTCCCAAGTGCAATATTGTAATGAGAACATACGAAACAGCAGATTTATTTTCTGTACTTCTGAATTAAACTGGACATGGATACATAATGTTTCTAATCCCTAATTATTAAATCACAGTAATCAAATATATTGAAACTGACCAACATAACTGCACATTCTCCTCTTAATCTCTCAATATGAAATTCCTGCCTTGTTAAAATACTTATGTTAATTTTGAAGACTAATATTTATCTATAATTAAATATTAATACATATCTAAGGTTTGACATATCGTTTCTCTTTAACTTTCATAATATCATCTTGGAGACGGGTTAACTTTTCTTATGCAGGGATTATCTATGTTCTTAAATCTATTCAGTCAACTTGTTTATTTTTCATTCTGTGGGAAATCCTTGTAGTTATGCATTTGAGGAAAGAAGTAAGCAGAAAACAAGAAAGTACCTTGTTTTATAAACCCTATTTTTGAAATTGTTGGTGCAGGTACTAGAAGATTCCAAATTGGTTCTAGAACATACATTAAAAAGTCACCAAAATCCTGTTTCTTTTGTAGCATGGAGCCCAGATGACACAATGCTGTTGACATGTGGCAATTCAGAAGTCCTTAGGCTTTGGGATGTAGAAACAGGAACATGTAAGCACACGTTTGGTGACAACGGCTTCCTAGTCAGCTCATGTGCATGGTTCCCGGACTCAAACCGACTTGTTTGTGGTAGTTCTGACCCGAAAAAGGGCATATGCATGTGGGATTGTGAAGGAAATGAGATAAAGGCATGGAGAGGAATAAGAATGCCTAAAATTTCAGATATTGCTGTTACCCCAAATGGAGAGTATTTAATTAGTATCTTTTCTGATCGTGATATTCGGATACTAAATGTGGGCATGAATACCGAAAGGGTCATTTCTGAAGAGCATCCGATAACGTCTCTTTCTGTTTCGGGAGATAGCAAATATCTGATTGTTAGTTTAAACAGTCAAGAGATTCATATGTGGGATGTTGAAGGATGCTTGGAAAAACCGTTGAGGTATAAGGGGCACCGGCAACACAAGTATGTGATACGTTCTTGCTTTGGTGGGGCGAATGGGATGTTTATTGCCAGTGGCAGTGAGAATTCACAGGTACGCTACCCTACCCTACCCCACCCCACCCCACCCCACATGTCAAGTTGAAAGTCGCCTAAAGCGTTAATGCATAACCTCAGAAATTAAAATATTCAAGAGAGTAAAGTGTTATTGAAATATGAAAACATTTATAATCATGTATGAGTGTATGACACTAGTTATTTGAAGGTGGTTCGGGCTAATCTGACTCAAACGAACATGACATGTTTTAACACAAATTTGTTTCCCAACCCACACATTTTCCGACCTGTACAGCTCTACTTGTATCTCGTTACCCCTTAAAACCCAGGACATTCTAATGAAACCAAACATAGATTAAAATCACTTCAGGTATCTATGAATTATCAATTATCTATGACCTTTCTGCCTGAAGCAATGAAATCAATATACTTGTTAGCTTTTATTTTTTAGTATTCATTGTTCTTCTATACATGCATCTTGATTGTTTTATACTGGATTCATAACTACCAAAAAACTAGTAGATAAGTAAGCATGTTTGGATGTGCGCTTAAAGTGACTATTGGTAGGAAGGAGTTGCTGGTAGGAAAATTATTATTATTACTGAGATAAATGCACAATTAGCGATGATTATTTGATTATCTTATCATAGTTCGAATTTCTGAAGTTGCAATGTTCACTTTGAAAACACATGATAAAAATTAGTCAAAAAAGAAACAAACGAAACAAGTTGAAACTTGAAAGTCGAACAAATTGTTTGTTTATGCATAAATCTGTTACAAGCATTTTATTCAAAAGCTTTAATATATGTTACTTGGCATCCTAATTACTAGAAAAGAACGAAAAACTAAACATTGTGGACATGGAAGTGTTTTGGTCATATCAAAATAACCTGCTTTGACCATTTGACCCCTTGCCTGACCTGCAGGTTTATATTTGGAATAGGCGTATTTCTGATCCAATCGAGGTGCTTTCTGGCCATTCAATGACTGTAAACTGTGTGAGCTGGAACCCCAAGAGACATCAAATGCTAGCATCTGCTAGTGATGATCAGACGATTCGCATATGGGGCCCACAGACGGCATGCAACAAAGGATTTTAGTCGGTCAAAACATGTTTTGTTTTCTTGATGTTTTCTGTTGATACACAGAATTTGTGCAGCCATCTGTTGACTTCCTGCATTTTGGTTCATAATATGCTTTGCTGCATCTTTTTTTTTTTTTTTTTCTTTTTTTTTTTTTGGGTTTTATAGTTGATAAATAAACGTATGATTTTGTAGGGTTGCTATTTTCTTACATGAGCAGTTTATGTGAATATAAGTGTAGCTATTTCTATAAATATTGATGTTGGTTTGTAAGATTTTTATATTGTTTTTTGCAAATATATATTTTATTAGATAAAAATATCTAGCAGAAAAGCTAAATATGTAACATTTTGGAACAGAAAGCAAAATGATATAATAAGAGAAAATCATAAATCTGTTATATATTTACTAAAAATGTCGACATTTATGTAAGAGAAAGATGTCGACTTATGTAAGAGAAAAATGTTGACTTATGTAAGAGAAAATTACATTTAAGTATAAATGTTGGCATTTATATAAGACGATAAGGTTTTTAAATGTTAGAAGTCTATATGTATTGTGTTTTAAACTTGTGTTATCATATCTAGTGGGTTATATAAAAAAATCTTTTTTGTTTAGTTTCAACTAAACTAAATTGATAAAACAAGTCATGTATTTGTATTAGGACCATAAGTAAACGTGTAAATTAAGACGTAGTTTAATGGTGAAATCCTAGTCCTAATAACCTTTGGGTCACAAGTTCGAGTCCACCCATACGCCGGACCCTTTCAATCTTAATGGATATGATTTTTTGATGGACGAGAATCGAACCTGTAACCAACCCCAGGCAGAACCCTCTAAAATGGTAAACCCTCCCACCTCAAACCAGCTGGGCTGGAGATCATTAACAAGTGTAAAACACTTGAAAAGAGTAAAATGATCACCACTAAATACACTTACACATCTTTGGAACAACCCACCAAAATAGGGACTATATTTGTAACAAGTTTTATAATCCTTTTATATTTGTAACTTATCACTTAGCTATTTCTATACTCTACTCTAACAACAAATAAGTTTTATAATCCCAAGGCTAGCTCTAATTTTTCGGGGGCACATTGACCCTCCAGCAATCTAAGTTTTCATAACAGTGATGTCCTTAATTCGATGGATTTTTGTATGTTTGAGCCCCAAAATTGTTAATCAAGTATTAATCAAAATGAAGGGTAGTTTATATAAAACAGAAAGTAAAGAAATGTTGAGAGAGATTAAGAATTAAAGAAGAAAATGAAATTGTTTGAGAAAAAAATTGCAGGTTTATTAATGAGTGTAGAACTAGAGAGGATGAAGAAAATGAAATCAAGGGTCACACACTTAGTTGTTTTTGCTTTTTACCAGTTAGTTTTGACTTCCTTTTTAACTTTTATTTTTGTTATGAAACAATTTTTTTTTAATTGTCAAACTTTCACCGATTTATATTTTCACCCTTTGTGGGATTCGAACTCCCAACCTCCCACAAGAGGATTTGTTAGACTACAACCTAAGCGAGAAATAAAATTTGATCCATCAATTTGATATTACTTTAATCGTAGCTTAAAAAATAGTTTACATTATTTATTTCGTTAAGGCTTAAAGCTAAGGCTAAGAGGCACAATTCCTGCAACTCGGTCTGGACACCTGAATTTTCAGGGCCGGCCCTGTATAATCCTATTGTATTTGTAACTTACCATTGAGCTAGAAAGGATGTCAAAGAAAAATTGTGTTCCACAATTTGTTTTAAGGAGAGAAAACGAGGGAAATAGAAGGAAAATTATGGTCCTTTATTTTTCATCCTTCCTAAAAAGATTTGGAAGGAAATAACTTTTTGAATTGAAAAGATTTGGAACACACCGTAAATGTGTCATAAACCTAAGCAAAAATATTTTTGTTAATTGAGTTGGTTCTATATTTTTGTTTTTTATTCAACAAAAACTTGTCTATTCAATTTTATTAATATATAACGTCTAAAATTCCCCACAAGTAGAACCAACAATTAACCGAATCAACGACTTGTTTTTTTCAATAACCGAAATAACCAAACCATTCATACCCAAAACCAACCAAAACATCAATGACGGTTAGGCACGCCGGACAGTGACCCGAGTGCCCAAATATCGAATTTGAGGGGGGGGGGATTTAAAAAAAGTAGATCTTTATTAATATATATTTTGGGGACCTATTTTCACTACTCGTCCAGAGCCAAAGATTTTTTAAGATTCTCAGACACGGCTCTGTTTATCTTCATATATAACTTAAACTTGAAATAAATAAATAAATAAAAAAGTAAAAAAAATCTATAATCTATAACTTATAATAAAAGAATTGAACATTGATGAGGTGACATTCAATGGAGGTTGCCATGTGGTACGTTGAGGTGAGAGTTTTTAATTTATTTTTTTATTTTGTTTTCATCCATTCTTCTATACTTATCTAACCCTAATCTCTTTAAGAATTTAAAAACAAATTTAGATTTTTCTCTCTAATGTTTCCTCCCATCATTTTTAAACGTTAATATCTTTTATATACAAGATTTAAAAAAAAATTACACCAAATTAACGAGCGTTTTATTATCTTTCCAACGAGTACCATAGTGCTATATAAAAATCAGAGAAAAAAACGACTATTTTTTATGGGGTTTTGTTCATACAGGAAAAAAAAACACAAAGTGTTCAGGTTATTCATTAATCATGTTTTTTCTTTTAAACCAGGTTTTATATACAATGTTGAAATTTAGCTCAATCGTCATGCTATCATTGGAATTTTACTCTTCTAAAGATGGATAGGTATACTTCATCAAGAGAAGCTAGGAGAAAGAATCGCGCAACACTGTAACACATGGTGTCACCTTATAGTAAGGTTATTTTTTTTATTTATTTAATTACAAGAGTAATAATTATTACTATTAGTATTAGTATTATTAGAATGGTTATATTTTTTAACCCCGGGACACTCTCGGGATAAAAACTAGTAATAATAATAATAATAATAATAATAATAATAATAAATTAATTAATTAATTAATTAATTAATTAATTAATTAGATATTAACAAGGAAAAAAAAGAAAGAAAAAGTAGAGTTGTTGTTCCATTGTTGCACATCATTCTGACATCGTCCCGGATTCACCTGGCTGTCGCTGCTAGGTTTCTCTGATCACAACAAATTCCCAATTTCTTAATAACAAATCCAATCCACACACACAGAGAAACCTAACCTCCTATAGGCAGTGTAATTAGGGTTATTTTACAATCTACACATACATACATACATACATACATACATACCTTTTATTATTATTATTATTATTATTATGTCTCTCTTTCACAACAACACTATTATTATATAATCAATCTTCTACTCCAATTCACATCACATCACAACATGAAGAACATACCTGCATACCTTCACCATCCCTCATCATCCTCTTCTTCATCGCCCAATCCAAAGTAATTTCAGTTTGTTGATGCATAATTTAGGAGTCTTGATTCATTGATGTTGAATTTGATGTGTTGTTATGGTTTAGCTGTCTGATTTGTTGGGAATTCAGCTGGATCTTTGTAACCGTGTGTTGGATTATTACTATATGTGATGCTTATTGATGAATTAGATCATGTATTAGATTAGACTGTTGTTATATGGAATAGTGTAACTGTAACTGTAACCCTACTTTCTAGGTTATTGTTGTGTTCCCTGATTGATACACGGATGGTTATAGTTTTGTTTGTTTGTTGTGATAGTGTTGAAATTGAGATTTGATTATCTTCATGATTGATTTGCTTAAGATTTTAGATTAAATTCGGTTGCTTAAGGTATAATTTAGGAATCTCGATTGATTGATGTTGAATTTTGGTGTTTTCGTTAAGGATGATTGATTGTGTGATGTGTGAATTTGATGTGTTGATACGGTTTAGTATAGTCCGATCGGTTTTGTTTTGTGAGATTAGGGGAAGGATGTTTTTGGATTTTGTTTGTTAGAAATTGAGCTAGATCTTTGTAGTTGTTGAAGTGTATGTTAGTTTACTGGTGCGGTATGTGATGGTTACTGATTAATTAGATATATTAGACTGTCATTATCTGGAAAAGTGTAACCCTACTTCCTATCTTATTGTTCTTTACTTTGCACTTTTATTTTGTATGTTTGTTTGTTTGTTTGTTGTAATAGTGTCTAATGATTTTCTTTCCAGTTGGATAATTGTTTTGTTTCTATTGCTGTTATTATAGGTTAGTTCTTGTATGTTCTCATACTGCATGTTCTAGCTTTGAAAGAACTCAAGAATTGAATTTTTTTTCTTCTTATTGTTGAAAGCTAAAAGAATTATGTTGTGATAAAGTTTGTTATATACTAGGCGTTTAACTGGTTAATTTTTCAGAAGTAGGA
This sequence comes from Ambrosia x helenae, assembly GCA_030844895.1. Taxonomy (NCBI): domain Eukaryota; kingdom Viridiplantae; phylum Streptophyta; class Magnoliopsida; order Asterales; family Asteraceae; genus Ambrosia; species Ambrosia x helenae. The sequence continues at coordinate 6,012,411 of CM061230.1, read as the reverse complement.
ATGTGCTCCGAATGTTGTCCAAGAGAGAGATAGCTCCAAGATTTAAAAAGTGTGTGCCAAGAAGGCACAGGGGTAGAAATTTTGATCTCAAAAGTCGAACATATGTTAAGCCCAACAGTGAAAGTGCAAGGGATTCAAGGCGTGAACTGCTTTCATGGTACTTACGTAGAGCCCAAAGTTTTATTTATGTTGCTCATAGTGTCATATTTCTGTCTTAATGGTGGTAATTTTGACTCAGTTGCTTATGAATGAATCCATTTGGTTTGTATTTTATCTTTTGCTGGTCAAATGGTAAAAAAATATGTTTATAGGGAAACGAGTCCACCGTCGAAGGTCGCCCTAAGTGTACTTTTAATGCACATCATAAATACTTTATTGGACACACTATAAAGAACTAAAGACAGTAGTGCTTCAGTCGATGGCTTCGACCTGCAGCTGCACAAAAATTACACGATTTGAAATTTTGATTCATTATGCAACACCAACCCACTCATTTTGCCACCTCTTAAGTTTTCTATTTGGTGTAAACTAAAAGAAGTAAAAGTGAAACCGTATTAAGTTTCCAATTTATTTTGTTTTATAGGGTGGAAGCTGAGTCCTTGGGGTGTTTATCAGCTAAATATTGTTCATTAATGCCTTCACCGAGGTCAACTATTGCAGCTGCATTTAGTCCAGATGGGAGAATTCTTGCTTCTACTCAGTATGTTGTTGGTTGTCTTTGTTTTGATATCAACACTTTATTCATTTATTTATTAATTGCATCCACTCATTTTTTTGGGGTTGGCAGTGGTGATCATACTGTGAAATTAATTGACTGCCAAACTGGAAAGTGTTTAAAGGTTTTAAGTGGACATCGAAGAACACCTTGGGTGGTAAGTTTTGCTGCTAGCTTGTTCTTTGAACATGGACAATTTTTTTTTCTTATTGGTCTTTTGTGTGCTTAGCCGTATCCTAAATGATGTTGTTATTTAAAAAATTAGTTCATTCGATGTTTTGTTAATTTGTTACTGTGTTGGTATTGATTTTACAGGTTAGATTCAACCCATTGCATCCAGAAATACTTGCTAGTGGAAGTTTGGACCATGAAGTTCGCTTATGGAATGCAAATACATCAGAATGCATAGGATCCCGTGATTTTTGTAATTACTAACTTTATCCTTTTCCTTACTAAATCAAGGATGGATTAGGGAGTGATGAGTTTCTTCTTAATCGACTAAGTGAACGGAAACTGTATAGGGTTTACCATTTTGGATATATCAATACTATGCGATTTGCCATTTAGGATATATCAATACATAGTTGCATACTAAATATTAGAGGTGGGAATCTTCACCCATTTACCTATAAATGGGTCGGATTGCATTATGTTGATGGGCTAAGCTAACGGTCTAACTTTGTGATAATCTAGTTTTCATACTCATATTTTGCACTTTGGTCAAATGGGTTCAAAGTCTTGACTTTTGTACATATGGTCACGTGAATTTTAATGTCTGCATGTTTGTTATTATCTTACTTCTGCAATATTTGTCACAGATCGGCCTATTGCTTCCATTGCATTTCATTCTGAAGGGGAACTGCTTGCAGTTGCTGCAGGTCATAAGGTCTTGATACCAATTTAACTAGACTCATGTCTCTCAAATGTTTTTTTGGTCTAGATATACTGTGTTTGGTGAATTTAAATCCGTTTTGTTGACTGTTTCTTTTTAATTTCAGCTTTACTTATGGCAGTACAACAATAGAGGTGAGACCTCTTCACCTGCTATTATATTAAGGACTAGACGTTCTCTTCGTGCTGTGCATTTCCATCCACATGCTGCTCCACTTCTATTAACCGCCGAGGTAATTTCAAATGGCTAAAAAAAAGCTATAAGGAATCCGTCAAACGAAGTGTTGAAAGTCACCCAAAGTGTATCTATTTTGCACACAACCTCGTATATGACCTTACAATTATTTTATTGCATTAGTATTCCAACCCAACGTTATCTGTTTTAAAATGACCTGTTCTGACCGAACATATTTGACCCGGTACCAGCCTGTCTGTTTTTCCAAGTTTAACTTGGAGCTTTTTGAAACTTCTACTGGGTATTGAATCATTGAACTGGTTTTGCAGGTCAATGATCTTGACTCTTCAGATTCTACAATGGCACCTGCGACATCTCAGGCTTATATGCATTACCCCCCTCCTGCTGTATATATGGGCAACATGCATCGGATTGACCGTTTGAGTTTAGCAGCTGAATTACCATTAGTTCCCTTACAATTAATGCAGACTGATGGTGCTTCAAACATGGATATATCTGGTACTGAAGATATGGGGTCAAGTCAATCGAGTCGCAATTCAGGTTTAGACCCATTAAGAGATCATGTACGTTGGGAATTACCATTCATGCAAGGATGGTTAATGGGTCAAAATCAAGCGGGTCCGCCACCAACTTTTCCTCTTAGGGGTAGTCCACATAGATATACGGTTGCAACCGAGCCACCATACAACATCAATCTTGGTCAAGCCAATGAGTCAACTGATGTGGTCGACTCGATTCCTATGATGAATAGAATACAATCTCAGATATCTGCATCACTTACTGCCACTGCAGCTGCTGAGTTGCCTTGTACTGTAAAGCTAAAAATATGGTCTCATGATTTAAAAAATCCATGTGCCTTGCTCATGCCTGAAAGTTGCCGTTTAGTAATACCACATGCTGTCCTTTGCAGGTATAATTTTAGGACTTCAAAAGTAAATTTAACAATTTGAGTTACTAATTTTGATCCGAGTTGCGCATGTAATTATGTATATTTTTTAAGAGTTGCTCAAAATAGGTAACCAACTTTGGTTCATTTTCTGTTCAAGGTAAACATCTTTTCCTGTCCATAAAATAACAATAAATTTTTGAGAAAAATTATAAATTCTTCAAACTTTGGAAGATTTCGATTCAAGGTAATATGTGCAGGTTACCAGGTCAAAAATGATGACGTGGCCGCTAACTTGTCTGTTAGTTTGACCATGCTGATTTTTTTCTTAAGTGGCATGTGTAAATCGGTTACCTGCTAATAGGCGATGAAGACTATCTTTAACCAAATTTTTTGAAAGTGGAGATATTCAAGGGCAAGCAGAGTTGGGTAAATAGAAATTGGGCCAAAGTTGGTTACTTGGTTATGCAATCCACCCTTTTTAAGGGACAATTTCATGCATGTTCTGGTATCTTTCAAGATTTCATAAAATCATATTTATCCTTTTTTTAATATCTCATATCTACCAATTTCGTAAGTAATATAAAAAAGATCAGTTACTTATAACAAGCTGGTTCACCGAATACACAAAGAGAACTTTATGCGTTGTGATGATGCACGCCAAATCACCAATAACATTTCCCGCTTCATTTATGCTGTAAAACAGACCGGTATAAGTAACTAGTTTTTATTTTGTGTATTTTTCTTTATTGTGGAATGGTAAATATGACACGTTTAGCGTTTTAAAATGATAAAAATGATATTATGAAATTTAGTGAATATGGATTAGTTTAACTCTTTTTTTATGTAAAAGGTTTGATAGGTTTTTTAACAAGGTGTGTGGTGATCATGTTGTTGCAGTGAAATGGGTGCCCATTTTTCACCATGTGGAAGATATCTGGCTGCATGTGTTGCTTGTGTACTTCCTCAGTTTGAAGCTGATTCTGGGATATCAACACAATTCCATCAAGACGTGAGTAGGGGAACATCTCCTACACGTCATCCAATCTCTGCTCGCCATGTCATCTATGAACTTAGAATATATTCACTCGAGGAGGCCACGTAAGCTCGATTATTCTTACCGATGAGTTCAGTTTTCTTTTTGTATGCTAAATTGTATTCTGACAGTCATTATACTTATGCAGCTTTGGCTCAGTACTTATCTCGAGGCCAATTAGAGCTGCTCACTGTTTAACTTCAGTCCAGGTAAGTTTGTTTACATTCTCCATTCATTTCTTTATTTTATATCTAGTAAATTAAGTTAAGAGTTAATTGCCAACATCTAACCTTCTAAAAATCCTTAAATTTAAATTCCATGTTTTTTTAAATGCAATTTGCCTTTTCTTTTATATTCCAATTCGCTCATTTGTATATGAGTATTATACCTTTATACACTTTTTCATGAGTATGTCCAAAGCTTGATACCAAACCACATCGAGCCGGGGGTCTCACTGGAAGCAGCCTCTCTATTCTTAGGGGTAGAGGTAAGGCTGTCTACATCTTACCCTCCTCAGACCCTACCTTAGCTTTGCTATAGGTGGGATTAACTGAGTATGATGATGATGATGATGATGACACTTTTTCATGAATTAAAGATGTCATATTGTCATAATAATCTTATTTTTCCTGCAGTTTTCACCTAGTTCTGAGCACATACTGCTTGCTTATGGTCGTCGCCATAGTTCTCTTCTAAAAAGCATTGATATCAATGGTGACACTTCTTTATCAATTTACACAGTTTTGGAGGTAAATATTCACTATTTTCACTCAGTTATCCAACTTTCAAATTTTACTCCGTTTTTTTCTCGAACCTATTTTGACCAGAACCAAAATTGATACTTATTTTAAACAATCTGTTTTGGCAAGAACCTAAATGACCTGGACCTGTTTGATCTGTTACCTGACCCGCCTGTTTCGCCATGCTTAGTTTAGTTTTATAAGTTTTTCAAGTTTCGCCATGTTAAATTTCAGGTATATAGAGTTTCAGATATGGAACTCGTGAGTGTGCTTCCTAGTGCAGAAGATGAGGTGAATGTAGCGTGCTTTCACCCTTCCTCTGGTGGAGGTATTGTTTATGGGACAAAGGTTTGTATTCGTTCACATCTTTTAGAGTTACATTTTTAACTATTTTATATGTAACCACGTCAATTTTGGTTGTTTTCTATTGGTAACAAGTGACATATATAAAACTAAGCATGAAATGTTAGAATGGGTCAAAAGTTGCCCAAGGTGTCTTTAAATGTGTCCTAACTTGTCATATTTATTTAATTAATTAATTACAAATGCAAGAAAATTGACCAAAAAGTGTTAGGGGTTAACACATCTTGACCAGTTACCAACTTGCAAAATATATTTTTTCAACATTTTATTTTCTTCTAAGTTTTGTTTAAACCACATCGATTCACATTTATAATCATGTGTCTTTGCAGGAAGGTAAGCTTAGAATCCTTCAATTTAACGGTGCCCGTGAGACAAATTTTGCCAGACCTGATAACTTTCTTGAAGCACAAATGGTCGATGTTGAATAATAGTACAGGTCATTTTCTGTTTAGTTACTTACTTCCATGTCATTGTCAAATACCGCATCATTTACAAACATGTCGTGTTTTCTTTTTTTGTTAAACGCATGTGACTCCGCCAATACCCTGCTAACCAATGGACCTACAAGAGGGGTTAAGACAAAAAAAGTAGTTAAAAAACATTTTTAATCAGCTTTATTTCCGTTCTTATACATACAACCAGACACTAAAATTGTATTCAAAATGGTTTTCTATCGGTAAATCATCATCATCATCATCATACTCAGTTAATCCCACCAATTGCAAAAGCTAAGGTAGGGTCTGAGGAGGGTAAGATGTAGACAACTTTACCTCTACCATGTCGGAATAGAGAGGCTGCTTCTAGTGAGACCCCGGCTCAATAGTGGTTTTGTATCAAGCCTTAGACAATAAGGCACATAACACTTAGCAATCGGGACAAACCCGATTGGTGCATGTACCCCCTTGTCTTTTGGCTATCAACGTCACCACCTGATGCATGATTAACCGCCCGTCATTTTTAACGTTATTTTCACGAAATTAGTAAAATAACGTTAAAATTAGTGCAACTTTACTTTTGCCCCCCGATGGCCACACATATATACATTATATGCGCACAGCCGTGAAATGCTGAACCGCCATTTTGCTTGCAGGAACTTGCACCAGCTAACCTAACTGATGCTGCTAGCTGGATATGGTTCCATGGACTACTGCTTTGGTTTTTTTTCTTTCACTCTCTCACATTTGACCGTTTTTTCTTGTATGTTTGACCATGTACAATATGTTTATTAACAAGGCAGTTGGTACACCCGAGAAGTGGCCATTCCGCATGGCTACTTTTCTGTTGTATGTAGGTTTAAGTGATCCACCATGTACTGTAATTATCGACACAAGTTTGTTTCCTGTTGTAGTTAACTTGTAAAGATTTTCTCTCATGATTTCTTGGTGAATGGTGTTTTTTTTTTTTTTTTTTTTCTGTTTGCTATATACCCTATAGTTCAAACTTGTATACATGATAAAAACCTTGTGTACCTAACTATTGTTTGTTCATGAAGTACAAGTGATTGGTCTTTGACTCTTTATTGGGTTATATCTAATAAGGTTTGTTTTTCTTTCTTGATTTGGTAACCTTTTTCTGACTAAAGAGTGTTTGGAATGTGTTGCATAAACTCCTAAAAAAATAACTACACTAAAATCTATTATTTTTCATTAATGTAAAATACATATTTAAAAGTAAATTAAGTTAGTGTAAGTATTTTAGAGCAAAGGTCTGATGATATAAAATTTTGAGAACTTAGATTGGAGTTTTCAACTTCTCTTATCTGCAATTTTTAGAGATTTTTCTTATCCATCTGAATCTGAATCCCTGTCTCCCAAAATATTTTTTGTTTGCATCTTAAGCATTTTTTTTTTTGAAAAAAAAAAAAATACTTTTATAAAGTTTAATTTAAATTTTACATTATAAACCAGATCACAACTACAAGAATTACATCACAATAGCAGGCAAGCGGGTAACAAGTTGTGCCGCCACCCCTTTCTGAATAGCAAATCCTAATCTGCTAAACACATACCCCTGTTCCGCTGCCATTTTGGTTCGTACTTCAAGTTTTAAAGTATGAAGAAAGAAAAAGAAACAATAAAAATAAGAGAAACATGGAGATAAAGACGGAAAATAGGTAGAGGTTAACAAAATCTATAAATAAACTTGGGTGGTGTTTGTTTTTCTCCCAGAAGCACTTCTAACCTCTTTTGTCTGCGTCGCGCAGACGCGGGCAGACGTTTGGGGCGGGCAGACTGTTTGTTTTTCGGAAGACATTTCATTCCAAAAGCTCTTCCTGACCTCTTCTTGGTGCAGACTTGGACCAAAGTCTTCTAAGGTCTTCAAAGGTCTTCTCCTCTTCTCTTCTCCTCACCCACCACCACCACCACCACCACCGTCACCCACCCACCACCACCACCTAGCATTGTCCACCACCACCGTTCACCACCACCGTCCATCACCACCACCCACTACCACCACCCACCACCACCACCGTCCACCACCACTACCACCACCACCCACCACCACCACCACGGTCCAACACCACCACCACCTACCACCGTCCACCGTCCACCACCACCACTACCACCACCCACCACCGTCCACCACTACCACCACCCACCACCACCATCACCCACCACCACCACGGTCCAAAACCACCCACCACCGTCCACCACCACGGTCCACCACCACCCACCACCGTCCACCACCACTACCACCACCACCCACCACCACGGTCCAACACCACCACCACCTACCACCGTCCACCGTCCACCCACCACCACTACCACCACCCACCACCGTCCACCACTACCACCACCCACCACCACCACGGTCCACCACCACCACCACCACCCACCACCCACCACCACCACCCACCACCACCACCCACCACCGTCCACCTCCACTACCACAACCACCCACCACCGTCCACCACCACTACCACCACCCACCACCACCACCCACCACCACCGTCCACCCACCACCACCACCTACCACCGTCCACCCACCACCACCACCCACCACCATGGTCCACACCACCACGGTCCACCCACCACCACCACCATCTACCACCAGACTGCTGTAAAAACTCAGTTTGTTTAAATTTAAGTTTATTTCAGCAGCCTGCAGACGTTAACAAACAAACTCAGTTTGTTTAAATTTGGTCCACCTCTTCTCCTGCAGATGTCTGCAGATGTGGTCCGCAGACTGCAGACCTTTTCTTGTAGAAAAAACAAACAGCACCTTGGAGAAGGGATTTTTTTTTTAAGATGGAGATAGAGATTTCAATGGGAATGCTCTTTAATTGGTAATGATAATTTATGGTTTACTTGAAAACTTTTATAAAAAGATACAAATGTGTTTATGTTTGTGAAATTTATAGATATAATATAAGTTACATGTATTATGTGAGTTACATAATTGAAATATGTAATTACTTGGAAACACTACAATTTTGGCGTTTAGAAAAAACCACCTTTGCTTTATACCCCTAGAGCTCTTAAAATATTTGAAATATTAGTCATGGTCATGAGTTGTTGAGTGATCATGATATTTAGCTTCAATTCTTCAATCTTTGTATTTGGAGCGTTGAGTTAGCGTTAAAAAAAAGTATTTGGAGTGTTTTATAGGCCTCCAAAATTTGAGATCGCCAATGATCCTCGAATCAATGGGCTGAGTTACCCACTTTTGTGGGGTTCCTGACCGGGTGGTCACGCTTTCGAATCCTGGCTAACAGAACCAAATGGCACGTAGTTGTGTGGTTTGTGGTGTTTCGATGCCTTGCATTTGTGCCTTGTGCGGATCAAACATGAGTAGTGTGAGTTTGTAGTTGGTCGGTGTACCAACTAAGCTAGCCTTACAAAAAAAGTATTTGGAGTGTTATAAGGGCTTCCAAAATTTAAGATCATCGTCCATTGATCTACAAATTTGTTGTTATTTACCCTTCTTCTATTTCCCATTATTTGGAATTTCATGTTAGGCCATGTGTTACTGGATCATGCCCCCGTCAGGATGAAGGTGAGTCGGTGTTAAACCCACTAAAAAGAGGTGAAAGGAGGGGGAGGCATGGGGAAGAAATTGTATGGGCCTAACTTTTCAACCAATCACAACCATTAACCTTTTCTAATTTATTTATTTAAATAACATTTTAATTGGCACTAGACAGTGAAATTACAATCCAGTTTTTAGATCGGATGCAAAATGTAGTTCAGAGTAACTCTTTAGCGACCAAGGACCCAAGTTTTATTTTTAATAGAGTATATTTTAATATTCAAAAGGGGAGCGGCGAAGTTTGTCGCCTGTTTTCCCGCCACCCACTTGTAAAACTTGGCGGTTTTCAAACATTTATTGTACGCGCTTGATCCATTAGAAATAAAAAAAAAAGAAATAAAATAAAGGTTAAAACAATTTTTCTATAACTATTCCCTGAAGAAAAATCAAATTATAATTTTAACCTTTCAAATATATTTTTACATGGGCTCTTACCACAAACCGTGAAAATTTCCTATGTTATGATGTAATGAACCCTGTTCAAAGCATAGGTTAAAACATCAAAATCCTGTGATTTTCATCGACACCACAACTATTAAATTGGGCAGGTTACAAGCAATGTTGTGATAACCGCTAAGTCCGCCCGCTTTATACCAAAATCAACTGGTGCCGCTGGTTCTGCTATATATTCTAATAAACCAGCAGTTTTAACTTTTAAGCGATCCGATCAAAATTGGTCGAAAACCACCAAGGCATGCCTCCTCCCTTTGCAGGTTGAACAAATTTTATGCCCGGTGGCTGATTCGGCCTCTGGTCTGGTTTCAAAACATTGGCTACAAGTTGAACATATGCATCTCATAGTTTAACTGATCTAAGATTTGAATCTCATGTTATAAAGGTGGCAAAACTACCGTTAACCAAGAGTCAAAATCGCCAATCTCTTCATCTAATGTATGGTTTGATGAATCATTGTCATTGATCAAAACTACTTTCACAAGGAAACATTACATGAATTTGCATACTAAATAAGCCCTCTATCTTGACTTGGTTATCTAATCAAAATATTAATGTACACACATTACAGAAAAAATAAGTTTACCAGATATCGCATAACACCGTTGATTAGATGTAGTTTGGTTCAGGATGGAAGGGACCAGTTTCCGGATTTGAAGTCTTTATAGAAACCGGATCTCTTGGAAACAACAAAAAACACTGCACCCATAAATCAAAATATATAATATCAGCATAAAGTTGAAAGATACACAACGTTTAAATACAAAAGAATATGAATACGTTAAAATTTTATGGTTACAAACCTGGGATTCCAGGGATAACGAAATTCGGTTCTTTGAGAACTGCATGAAGAGTTTTTCTTTCATTCACTTTCACCCATTTGGAACGATTGTTTCCTAAAGTGCATTACAAGAAAAGAAATTATAGATGAGAGGTGTGAAACTACTGGCCGGTCCAGTGATGGGTTAAAATGGGTCGGTTCATGTTGGGCCAACCCGTCAATAAGACTAAAAAACTACATAGTATACATATAGATATAACAGAAACTCATTTAACAGTTTTTACGAGGTTTTAAGAATTAAAAACACTTTGGGAGACTTTCAAACCGTCAAGAATTAGGTTTATGTTATAGGGTCAAGTTATTCTACACAGTATAACAAAAAAAGGGTGAGAATGATACAAAAAAACACAATAGATCACGGAATATGACACAATGAGCCACAAAATATAACACAATGCCGAAAAATATAACACAATGCTGAAGAAAAAAGACACAATGATGAAAATAAGAAAAAGACACAATACTACATAAAAGACACAATGATATAACGTAAATTTTAAAAACTACAAGCTAAAATTCAAAAAAAGTGAAAACCTAAAAACGAAGATCGTAGGGTTTGATGAGACGGTTCCAATGCCACTTAAATGAGTTCAATCAGAGTCCGTTTGATACCCTTCCTACGACTTCCTATTTTTCTTTTATTGTGTATTTGATCCTAACCCTTATGTTATAATAACATAAAGAAGTAAAAGATATATACATACCAACTGAAGAGATCTCTTTAGCGGAAGATTTAACTGCATCTGTATCATCATCACCAAAAGTTTCAATATGGGAAGCAGCCGTACCCTGTAATAAATTGCTAATAATTTCTTTCTTTGACAAGCAAACCCCTGATCCTGCCTGGTGGACAATAATCAACAAAAACGTTGAAAAAATTATAATATAAAAAAAGGGTTATAAATCAGACTATGTAAAACATAGGCTGCAACTTCTTACCTCATAGTACAACTCAATAGCATCACGAGTATAGACATTTTCTTTATCCCATGGCAACGGTTCGGCACTATCAGAGAACATGTTTTATAGCTAAGGAATTACAAGTTCACTACAGAGGTGGCAAAATGGACATGTTGGGTAACAAGTCAAAAGTGGTACTTCTTATTTAAACCGTTGAGGTTTATTGCGTTACAAATGTGTGACCTTTGACCTTCTGTCCGTTTCCTACCTAGCTAATTCCGTAGATTTTAACAATTTCACCCGTTAGTGATAAAACATAGACTAAATCGACCCACAAAACGGGTTCAAATATAAAAACTATCAGCAAACAATTTTAGCGTTCCTATCCCCCCCCCCCCCCCCCCCCCCACCACCCACACACACACACACACAATTTTAGTAATTTTCTGATAAAAGATATACGTGAGAAAGGATATCAAGTCAAGATGAGCTGAAAACATATCTGTCTCACAGAAATCCTCAATGAAGTCACTAGACATAACCTCTGCATAAAGCAGGAGAACAGGCCAGTGAAGCATATGATCTTTATCTAATATTGGCTTTTTAAGTCCAGTTAATTCTTGAAACGTAGCCTTTCCAATCTTTATTCCTCGGTCTTCAATTGCTGACACTATGTCCTGCATAATCAGATTAGAAAACCATATTTTAAGAAAAAAAAAAAACCCAAAACCAGAGGGTTCTTATTCGAGCTAACAATTTCAGACCATACACGTTGTGAATACGCTGTGTTATTTTTAATCACAGACAGGTCAAATGGGCTATCGGGCTGAAGGGCTTAAAACTTGAAAGACGCCCGAATTGTATGTTTAATGCGTAAAACATCCTGGAGTCGTTTTATTCGACGGTGTAATATATTGTCGTAATAATATTGTTCTTGTAATATTCAAGGAACTATATATGTATCAACTTTTTTTACAAATGGACAAAAATGTTCTTATTTTGACATTCAACCCAAACCCGTTTCCCAATCCATCCCAATCCTACAAACATAAGCAAAATGCAAGACCTTAGCTGTTTTCAGAGCTTTCAAAACTTGAGCCTCGCGTTGTTGAAGTTCTGATATTTGCGAATCAATTTGTTTTTTCAGTTTCTTTAGTTCTTCATTATCGGGGTCCTGATCGAGTCCTTTTTCACTAAAGGCCTTTGCTTCAACCAACTTATTGAGAGATAATGATGCTTTAGCCGCTCTATAAAAAGCCTAGGAATTCAACAAACACACACGCACATAATCACATACTAATAAGAATTTGAGAAGAAATCGCAAAAAATCGAGTAAACAACAAAAATAAAAACCTTAACATTCGTTGGGGACAGCTTTATGGCTTCCTCTGAATCTGAAAGAGCACGCCCGTAATTTTCAAGTAGTAAAATTAACAAGTGCTCTATTAGAAAAAAGTATCGAGGTCTCAGTGTCACTTAAGGCCTTCTGATTAATGGCCCGTGTGTAACAATTGATAGCCTGTTGATAATGTTTCTTCCCCATCTTGACATACTTATTACCTTCTTCCTATATTCCGAAACAAACAAATGAAATCCACCAAAATGAACATCAACAATAAAAGTATATACATAAGAAACATAATCCAGGCATGCCCTTATGCTTAGTGCCAAATCATTACTACTTTTTTTACCTCAAAATTGATCGGAATTACACTTTAGTTATGCATAAAACATTAATAACTATATTGAACTATATATACACAAATATACATGACAATAGAGTACTTCCAGGGATGAAAAAACTGAAAAACCTAAACGAAAACTTTGAATAGATAATTCGTTTGAATTTCTAGTTATCACATAGATGTCTTCTTCTCTGGTACAATAGTTGTTAAAAGCCATCGCCTCTTGCGCCTAGGCCCATTTTTCAGGCGAGGCGAGGCAATTGTGCTTTAAGTCGAGGAAATTGCGCTTTAATTCTCCAGGTGATGGTTTAGGACTTTAGGCGCAAATTCCAGCGAGATTCCCAAACTCCCGATAATTTCCAGCCGAGTTCTCTAAATTATGACTAGATTCCAACCGGATTTCTACTTTTATCTAAGAAAAACTACCTTTGTACACTAATATTTTAAAACTTTTGATACTAATTAGATAATATTAAATGTTATACAATAGCTTTTGTTATTTTATTTGAAAAATAATACTATTTACTAATACATAATATGTTTTTACTTTTTCCCTTTGTTCGCTTTTTTTTTTTGTCTGAGGCCCTCGCCTTTTTTGCGCCTTGCGCCTAGGCTTCAGGCGAGGCCTATGCGCCTTAAGTGCGCCTAACGCATTTGATAACTATGGGTACAACTTTAAGATCAATATCAAAACAACCATTTATTCGATAATCAACTAGTTTAACCATCTTAACAATGAATCAAATAGTAAACTAGAGCTAAATTTGATGTATTATCAAATGCACCTGGTTATAATTACTATTTTTTTTTTCAGTTTGTAATTCATTTAACTTTCTAGGGATCACAAACTCTTAAGTTACCTACTTACCGCTTCAAGATCAATGAAAACAAACAATAGATCAATAATTTACTAGTTTAACCATCATAACAAGAAGCCAAATAGTAAAGTAGAGCTTATAATCACTACTCTTTTCACTTCATATACATACACATCACAGCAGAAATAGATTTAGTTAAAAAAATATACAAAAACCTAAACATCATCTTTGATCTGATAAAGTAATCAGTTCAAATTAGTAACATCATATTCTCGAACACGACTTTACGATCAACAAAAACACGCAATTAGTTCGACAATTAATTCGGTAAACCAGAATAACATGAAACTAAACTAAGCGCTGAATTACTGAATAAGAGCTAAATCTGATGCATTTATCCATATAATTACTACTACTTTTTATTCACTTAAAAACTTAATCAGAAGTATATTGCTTAATTAATGTATACAAAAACCTAAACATAAGCTTTGACAACCAACACGTGTTTAAATGTTACAATTGGACTAATATTGTAGTGTTTGTGTGTGTGTGTGTGTGTGTGTATATATATATATAGAGAGAGAGAGAGAGAGAGATTAGTTACTTTGAGTTCAATAGCAGCTGACTCTTTGAGAGCAGAAATAGCATCAAGGTCTGCTAATTCACGCTCCGTTTGAGGTTCTGCACCTTTTTCCATTAACAGCGCCATTCTTTTCTTTAATTTTCTTCCGATTAACAGTCGCCGGCGTCAATAATCGATTATTGAAGGAGAGGAGAGAAATGGTGATTTGTTAATGGGCTGTTTTTATTCAATTTATGGGCTCAATGGCCTACTGTTGATTTTTTTTTATGAACGGTCAACTTCTTCGTCTTTTTTAGAGGATGAATTAGAGGTGAGCAAATCGGTTTTTTTTGCCGAATCGGTTTCGGTTTTAAACCGGTTCGTTACAGTACCGGTTTCTGGTTGAACCGGTTTCGGTTTCAAACCGGTTCGCTACAGTAACGGTTCCTGGCCGAACCGGTTCGGTTTTGGACCGGTTTTGTCGATTCGTAAGACCGGTTTCGGCGACCGGTTTTCGGTTCGGTTTGTTTCGGTTTCGGTTCTTAATCGGTTTTTTCGCGCACTTTTTAAAATCGTATAAATTACATAAAATTTAACTTTTAATAACTTTTAGGGTTTTTTAAAGAAGGAAGTTGAATATTAATACAAAAAAAAACAATGTTTTATTTGTGTTTATGGCCAAAAAATGTATTTTTCTTAAACCTGTTTCGTTTCGGTTTTTTACCGGTTTCGGCCGGTTTTAGTGATACCAGTTCCGGTTTGTGTATCGGTTTCGGTTCGGTTTCGGTTTCTTTTGACCGGTTTTTTCATCGGTTTTAGGCCGGTTTTCGGTTCGGTTCGGTTTGAGATTTTTTTAGTGCCGGTTTCACGTGAAACCGGTTTTGACCGGTTTCGGGTCGGTTTTACCGGTTTCGGTTCCCGAACCGGTTTTTTTGCTCACCTCTATGATGAATTAGTCACACGTGTTAATTGCAGGCCTGCCACCTCACAACATCTGGTCAGACTATATTGTTTTAACTAGGTCTATGTTGGTTTCAATATGGGCGTTCCACAAGAACCGTATCTTAACACGTCAACAAACGCACCTAGAGCCCAAACAGAAACAAGTCCCCAAGGTAACCCTATCAACCGAATAAAAATCGTGGCTATAGATTTCTAGAACTTTCAGATTTCGTAATTCCATACTCTTCTAGGAGTTACTTTTTACTGTCGTGTTTTTTTTAAATAAGATAAAACACCTAAATATAGTTTTGGTCTTAAAAATATGGTTATGTATACACTTGTCTACCCTTTCAAACTTTACTATTCTCCCAAACGTAACCACATCTATAAATGCCCGAAAAATTTTTGTCATCCATCCATCGCTTTATCCTTCACCGACTTGTAAAAACTATCATGTTGTACATTCTTTGAAGATATGAGATTTTTATTGAAAAATCACCAATCTCATACTACCGTTAAATATGAAAAACCTGGCGTGAAAACATTGAATCACGCACGCTCATTATGGCGTATTAACTCGCAAAATTTAGACTGAAACATAAAACCAAAACTTGTAAAAATGAAAAGTATGTGAGACCAAAGTTGAAAGTAAAAAATGTTAGTGGTTAAATTGTACAAGATTTTAAAGTATGGGGGGTTAAAAGTAAATAAATTAATGCTAAAAAAGAAATAAAAAAGTTGGATACAACACACCAAACATAAGAATACAACATATAATACACAAAACACCCATTAAGCATAAGGTACAACACCAACATACACAAATATGTTGTAATTTAATACTATATAAATTTGTAAGATAAAACTTTCTCATTTCAAAATGTAAAAAAAAAAATGCAGCAAAATTTAAAACTTGTTTTTGGAATTGTTTTTTATATTTTTATATAAATTCAAGAACGGAAAACTAACCTGACATAATTGGTTTTGGATTTAGATATGTTATGTTGGGTGTAATCTAGTTTTTTGGACCAAACATGATTTTACTCACCATTAACAACCTTTCCAATGGGAGCATTCGTCTCCATGCATAAGGAACATGACATCGACGTGGAGGAGAGGGGGAGAGATGCATTCATTTGGACGAATGTCATCCGTGAGGGACTGTGAGAAGAGAGAATAGGGCGTCCATGAGTCCCAATCTTAATGTATATAACTTTGAGGATAGTCAGTTCATAAGTATAACACCATAGTGAATGGACAAATCCAAATATCCAATTGACTAGTTCTAATTAACCATAAATGTATCAATGTCACAACTTACAATACACAAAATAAAATTAAATTAATACAGATTCTTGATTATACCCTCCAAAAGGATATAACCCCATTTGGTATTTAATTTAACAAGATATACCAACTAATAATTAAATAACCGAAATAGAGTTTTAGGTTGCAAACCCAAAATAAACTTGTGAACTACAACCATAAATTATTGTTATTGGTTACAACATCTTGTAGATTCCCCGTTTGACAAAAAAAAAATCATGTTAAATAATCTCTTATCACAGAAAAAGACGCGTTATTAAACAAATAAAAACCAAAAAGCGTTCTATAAATATTATTAATTAACGATTAATAACAACGTCAAGATGGCCGAGTTGGTCTAAGGCGCCAGTTTCAGGTACTGGTCCGAAAGGGCATGGGTTCGAATCCCATTCTTGACATTTCTTTGTTTTTTCTATATATAATTGTAAAATAGGCCCTTGACTATACAACTAATGACACTATTCGTCTTTGTGCTTCTTAAATTCGACCACATTTGCTTCTTAACAATGCCATTGATGACATGTTTCGTTTCATAACTTAGAAACATGACAATAATTAGCCACCCTTCACTGGGCCGGCTCAACTCTTTAGGGGCCTAAATCAAATTGTCAATTTGGGGCCCTTTTTTCCGAAAGCATAAAATATTTTTTAGTTCTTATATAGTTCGTGTTGCGATACTTTAGTGTCTAACGAGTCGAGCCGAGCCGAGCCAAACCAAATCATAATGTATGTACAAACAAACAATAGGGCTTTAATAACCAATTTCAATTAGTAAACTTAAACTAAATTTATCAAACTAAATTGATCAACAAGTAGCAAATATCACAAACCACAGTCAGGCAATTAGGGAATTAGTGTTTATCTCACATCTGCAGGAAAAGGTTTGCAGTCTGTGGACCACATCTGCAGACATCTGCAGGAGAAGAGGTGGACCAAAGGTTTGCAGTCTGCAAGAAGAAGATTGTTTGTTTGTTAATGTCTGCAGGCTGCTGAAATAAACTAAAATTTAAATAAACTGATTTTTTACAACAGTCTGGTGGTAGACGGTGGTGGTGGATGGTGGTCGACGGTGGTGGTGGATAGTGGTGGATAGTGGTGGATGGTGGTGGTGGTGGACCGTGGTGGTGGTGGACGGTGGTAGGTGGTGGTGGACCGTGGTGGTGGTGGACGGTGGTAGGTGGTGGTGGACGATGGTGGTGGACGGTGGTGGTGGTGGACGGTGGTGTTGGTGGGTGGTGGTGGTGGACGGTGGTGGTGGTGATGGTGGTGGACGGTGGTGGTGGACGGTGGTGGTGGACCATGGTGGTGGTGAACGGTGGTGGTGGTGGATGGTGGTGGTGGAGCATGGTGGTGGTGAACGGTGGTGGTGGACCATGGTGATGATGGTGGATCGTGGTTGGTGGTGGTGGGTGGTGGTGGATGGTGGTGGACCATGGTGGTGATGGTGGACCGTGGTTGGTGGTGGTGGATGGTAGTGGACCATGGTGGTGGTGAACGGTGGTGGTGGTGGTGGTGGACCGTGGTGGTGGTGGGTGGTGGACCGTGGTGGTGGCGGTGGTGGTGGGTGAGGAGAAGAGAGGTGGAGAAGACCTTTGAAGACCTTAGAAGACTTTGGAACAAGTCTGCACCAAGAAGAGGTCAGGAAGACCTTTTGAGTGAAAGGTCTTTCAAAAAACAA
Organism: Ambrosia x helenae; assembly: GCA_030844895.1. Lineage (NCBI taxonomy): Eukaryota > Viridiplantae > Streptophyta > Magnoliopsida > Asterales > Asteraceae > Ambrosia > Ambrosia x helenae. The sequence continues at coordinate 5,994,350 of CM061230.1, read as the reverse complement.
ACAATCTGCAGACTCCAAACGTCTGCGCGCGTCTGCGTGGTGCAGACAAAAGAGGTCAGAAGTGCTTCTGAGCAAAAAACAAACAGCACCTTAGTGTACCTTGATTTTGAATATGTGGCCTTCAATTTCGAAAGTTAGAGACCTTCAATCCCTCACCAATTTAGAGTCAAAGATTCAGAAGCCTACAAATCCAAACAGAGAATGAATGAATGAGTGTGGGAGAAAAATAAAGAATGATTTTAAACTCAAACATAACTACAAGATGATTTCAAACTTTAGAACTTACGTAGATGTTGCCGCCTGTTGTTCCCTATCTCTTGGCCACAGATGCGAGATTGTGAGAACTGAGAAGACATAAATCTTGTTTCTCTACATGTTCCTCTACTTCCTGGATAATTACACAGCCCAGTTCAGTGAAAATGGTGGCCCTATAGATTTGGGGGCCCAAAGCCCTAGCCTCATTTGAATTGGGCTTCAGCCGGCCATGACCCTTCAATAAAAGTGTGGACGTATTTTTCATTTGGATAAGTTTTGATGTATCTTTTTCGCTCTTTCTTAAGTTAATCTGAAACTGACCGGGATTCGTTTACGCTAAACCCAAACCCATAAATTTCTTTTTAGGTTCGTGTCATGTTAGAAATTCACACCCATAAGTCAACAATAGGCACCACAATAGAGCTATGACTATTCAAATTGTTACAAAAACACAATGAAAATAATTATAAAGAAAACATAATCAAATCATGTCTCATTAGTCATAATTATGATAAAGATTATTACTACCTTTTTACGGAAGGTATGCATCAGTAAATTGAAAATCGCAATCACCGTTCCTAGTGACCCTAGTTCGAATCTCACGTAGAGTTTTCTTTTCCTTTACTAAGGCGAAGACCCATAGTCCCATATAGCACTCGGAAGCGTTTCCACAAAATTGGTTGTAATGACCGGAAGTCAACCTGATACCTACCCAAAGAGAGAAACCATGCATCAGTGACTAATGTAAGACCCCACGGCCTTACTCTTGGCCACTAAGCTATGGATAATTAGCTATTATTATAATATAGAGTAGTATATTTATCAAAATATATCTTTTTACTCATTCACAAAGCATACAGTGATAAATTTTGTTATATTTCACAACTCAAATAAAAAATCTCAAAATGTATCTTTGATAGTTCATTTTACATGATTTATATGTTAACTAGCAATTTTACCCGTCGTGCGTTGCGGCGGCGCGCGACGGATTGAACCGTGAAACAAACATTGCCGGTGCAACCGATAATAAAACAAAATAAATGTAGGGAGACTGAAGTTGCAATTAGCTGAAACATGAGGGAGTGACAGTGAAAAGTAGGGAGACTAAACTTGCAATTAACTGAAATATAAAATAGGAAGACTGAAGTTGCAAATAACTTAAAGTTGAGGGGGTGGGAGAGAAAGTGTCAGCCGACACTCTTCTCTTCTTTAGTATAGATAATAATATATGATTGATATATTTGATACTAATATACAAGTGAGTGGTACCCTAAAAAATAATCAGCAACAACTAATCACCTATTTTCTTACAATATTATACAAAATTAAAACCACTTCATACATCTCGAAAAAGAATCGACCTATATTTTTACAAGTTAATAAATGTTAATTTAAATTTAATAAAGACTGTAACTTATTATACACGTTTATTTTTCCTCCTTAAACGTTTAACAGATACACCCAAATTTTTTAAATATGTACCAAACTACCCACTTTAATATTTTATATAAAATTAGCGGGTAATGATGGTGACAAACTCACTGATGGGGTTCGATCCTGAGCGTCAGCTCAGTTTTCATCTGACTGCTACTTCAGCGAGACAACTTATGTGGAGACAGTACGGTTTTCGGGGAACGCCACCAAGGTTGACAAGCCGGTCCGGATCTGATAGAACACAAAGTTCAGTCAGCCTTAACAGGGTAACGACTTCGATCGGCATTGTGACAATGAGTCACTCATAATTAGTCACCGTTAAAAAAATATATTAAATTTGTCACAAGACAACTCGGAACAATCTATTGCGCAATATATGGAGCTAGCATTCAACTGACCCCAACACAACGGGATATTATTTCCATAAATAGTACACGTGGCATAATTAGAATAAGTCGTACACATAACCTATTTCTTAAAATGCGCTAATCACGCTACCTTACACTTCATCTTCCTTAATTGACCACTCACTACCCTCTGCTATTTAACCTTCCCTCAAAATAAACCTTTACAAAGACAAAATCAAGCCTCTTTAACCGTTTACCTAATCTCCACACACATCAATGGATAAAAACACTTACGCATTACAACAATCACACATTTGTGTAACAGGATTAACCTGTACCATCTTATTATTATGCATATTATACTTCAACAACAACAAACTCTTCAACAGCATACCTGCTATTAAGACAGATAAATGCAGTGGTAGGTATGTATACATGTACGATCTTCCATCACGATTCAATGAAGACATGGTCAACGAATGCAAAGCAAATCAAAAATGGTCAACTATGTGTAATTTCACCATGAACGGTGGATTCGGACCACCATTAGAGAACACTGACCATGTGCTTACGGATCATGGATGGTATGCAACTGATCACTTTAATGTAGAGATTATATTCTATAATCGAATGAAACGGTTCGAATGCTTGACCGATGATTCGTCGTTAGCTGTTGCGTTTTATGTTCCGTTTTTTTTAGGGTTTGATTTTGCTAGGTTTATTGGAGGGTTTAATGTTTCGGTTAGAGACGCTGCTTCCAGTGAGATTATTAGGTGGTTGGAGGAGAGAGAAGAGTGGAATATTATGTATGGGAAAGATCATTTTATTGTTGGGGGTAGGCCTAGTTGGGATTTTAGAAGAAAGGGTTATGAAGATAGTGATTGGGGGAATAGGTTTTTGTTGTTACCGGCTGCGAAAAACATGTCGGTTCTTCTTGTCGAATCGAGCCCGTATGCGTTGAACGATTTCGCGATTCCTTATCCGACTTATTTTCATCCGTCGAAAGATTTGGAGGTTTTCGAGTGGCAGGCGCGGATGAGGGAGACGGAGAGGAAATGGTTGTTTAGCTTCGCGGGTGCGCCACGGCCTGGTGACCCGAACTCGATTAGGAGTCTTTTGATCGGTCAGTGTAAGAATTCGAGCGTTGGGAGGCTTTTGGAGTGCGCGGTGGGTGATGAGAGTAAGTGTCATTCGCCGAGTAATGTGATGAAAATGTTTCAAAGCTCGGTTTTTTGCTTGCAACCCGAAGGGGATTCGGCTACACGAAGATCGGCTTTTGATTCGATCTTGGCGGGTTGTATACCCGTGTTTTTTCATCCGGGTTCGTTTTACACGCAATACACTTGGCATTTGCCTATAAACTATACAACGTATTCGTTTTTCATTTCGAATGATGATATTCGAAAGAATGTGAGTGTAGAGGAACGGCTCAAACGAATTGATCCTAAAGCGATCAAGATAATGAGGGAGAATGTCATAAGTTTGATTCCTAGATTGATTTATGCTGATCCTGATTCGAAATTAGAGACTTTAGAAGATGCATTTGATATATCTTTGAAGGCGATTATTCGAAAGGTGACTAAATTAAGACAAGATATGATTGATGGACGAGCGAATGATGATTTAGTCGACGAATATGGCTGGAAGTACGCGTTGTTAGAACAAGGTGATTATGCGGCTGTTCGCGAATGGGAACCGTACTTCCCTAAACCGAATGCGATTAATGGTAGTGCAGAATCTTTAATCAACAAGCAAGAAGAGCAAAGTTGACCAACTTCAATGGAGGTATGATTGGTCATTGTTTTCATGAAACAGCAACCATATTTTGTTGTAGTTTTGGGCCAAAACATGTATGCATTGTTAGTTTTTTGTATGTTAGGTGTTGATGCTTTGCAATGAAAAAGAAATTTTGAAACAAAAGGTTGTACGACATGTTGCAAATGCCAAATGGTGTTAGGCTATGGGGTGTGCAGACATGAGAATGTTCATGTCTCAATGCCACCTAGGATGCCACCTAGGATGACTCTCATGTTCTCTTGGTTGAGAAATGGCAAGGGTGTGGAGACACTACAATGTTATGTCTCAAATGCTCTAAAACCATCCAATAAAAACAAAAATACCTAGTAGTTTAAATAAAAAAAAAAAAAAAAAAAAAAAAAGGGGATTGGACCGTCCTTTATGTCCCAAGCAAGACATTTGAGACGGGGGAAGAAGGGACGGGGGGAGGACATGGAAGGGGGCGGTGTTTGTGTCTGGGACATGGCAAAAAGTGGTGGGACGGGGGGTTGGGGCGTCTGTGCACCTGATGGCCTTAAGGTTGTCTTCAAGTTGCAAACATAATTTAAAAAAGAAATAGTTTCAATTTTAATCTAGTATTAAATACTATGTGAACCAAACGGACCCTCAAGAGATCTCAACGTTGTATATAACGGGACATCAAGTTGTGGAATGGTTTTGGGGGAATTAGGAAGACAAGTCAAGGCTAGGGAACGAGTGTTATTGTTTTCATGCTACTGCTCTTGAGGAGGAGTGCCAAATTCAGACGCATGGAGTAGCGACTGCAGGGTATGGCCCTTCTAAATCCTTAGGCTCCTTTTGTTTTTAAAGCATGCCAATCAATTACTAAAATGGTTAGGCCCAAATCTATTAGCCCGATGGGTTTGGGCTATTTTCACATTTCCTTCGCCATATCCGCTTGATGTGTTTGGGTGGTGTTTTTTTTGGCGTTGCTAGCCTAGGTTTGTCCTTATTGTATGGCGATGGCAACTTTAAGTTAGTTGGATAGTTATTTGGGTTTTTGTTTCTTTGGTTGTTGTTTTTAGCTTCTTGCTAGTTTTGGTGGAATAAAGTTTCATTTGCCGTTAAAAAAATAATATTATAAACATCAATGATGCACTACAATAATAAGTTTGTATGGTATACATGTATGTTTGTATACCATCTTATATGTACATATCTAAGTGAGGATTAATTATTACATTGTGTATATGATTATGGTTGGTAGCTAGTGATAGAAACAAAGTTTCTAGGAGCACTTAAGTTAGAGAGGTCATGAGTTAAAGTCTTTGTAAAATTTGACGTTAAAAAATCATTACATTGTATATAACGTCATAATTTGGTTTCCGCCCCCAAGAAGCAACCGCACGTGTTTACCGGTTGCGGATTTGCTTTTGGTGTTTGGTCAGCCATTGGAGCATGGTGCAAGTTAGATCCTTTTTATGTTTTTGACATCAAAGACTTCTTGCAGATGGCGCCTAGGAGTCGAAATAAGGAATCGACCAAGATTATCCAAGGGATTTTGATGGTCACTATGTGGATTATTTTGAGTGCGCGTAATGATAAGATTTTTAAAAGAATCGAGTCTAAAGTTACGGAATTAGTCGCCAAAGTCAAGTCTTTATCTTTTCTTTGGCTAAAGGCTAGGTCCAAGTTTAAGAAATTGGTTTGGAATGATTGGACGTTGTATCCGTTATATATGATGTAGGTGTTGTGTTATGGCTTCGGTCCTTGTTTTGAGGACTGTTAGCGTTTCTAATGAAGTTCACCTTAAAAATAAAATAAAATAAAAAAAAGGCAACCGCACGTGTAAGAAATGATGGTCGGTGTGGGAGTTCAGGACTCGAATCTCAATGCCACCCCATTTTTGGTTTCTTCAAAACCATCAATGAACCATTAAACCGAGATATATTTTTTGGATTATCTGGTGCAAATCATTGAGTCTTATTAAAATTTTGATTTTAATATAAAACATCATACACTTTGGTAAATTGATCATGCTCAATTTTTAGAAATGGAAAATTTATTTACACATATACATTATTATCTTAAATTAAAGTACATAAATGACGAACTAGACACAATTTGAACACATATCATGTTGAACAATTTGGGTACAATGAATACAAACATGACATGTTTCATTGTATTTTCGCAAGTTTGACCCGTTTTATAACACATATATTCAAGATTCATGAGTTACATCGTTTTCATGATTCAACTCGTGTAATACAAGATGGTATTCATATCCATTGGATTTTGTCAGATAAGTAGATTTTAGTTTTGGTTCTTAAATCTTGTTGGTTAAAATTTGGGAAATAACATCTCAATAATCATTTTTTTTTGTTAAACCAGCAAATTATATCAACAACAAGAAGTTACACAAGCCATATGAGAGTTTCTTTATGATGACGGAACAAATCTCCTAAAGATTGTGAGTCGGAGGTTCGTTCGTAATATCTCTATGGTTAATCGAACATGTCTTACAAGTTCACTAGTCAAACAGTTGGACTTAGGGCTGTACACGAGCCGAGTCGAGTCGAGCCAGGCTAAGCTCGAGCTCGAACTTAAACGAGCCAGCTCGGCTCGGCTCGTTTTTATGGTCGAGCTGAAAAGCCAAGCTCGAGCTCGGCTCGTGCTCGATCCAGCTCGTTATTTTTTTATTATTTTTTATAAATATTTATAAAATAAAAAACAAAACAAAAATAAAATAAAATTACACATATACATGTATATTTTTTATTTTTCTAAGTTAGGGTTTACTGGATTATGAAGAGCTGATGTATATAGATAGTATGAGCGGGGCTTTCAAAATTTCAATTTTAGAATTGCATTTGAAACCAAAATATATTACTTTCATCTATATATTAATTACACATACGCAAGCCTGAGTCGAGCCATATGTTGAGCTATCGAGCCGAACCACGAGTCGAGCCATCGAGCCGAGCCACGAGCTGAACACCCCTGGCTCGAGCTCGGCTCGATTACAAAACGAGCCGGCTCAACTCGGCTCGAAAACAAAACGAGCATTTTCAAGTGAGCTTTTTTCGAGCTATTTTCGAGCGAGTTTCGAGCGAGCCTCGAGTCGCGAGCTTTCTGGACTCAAGAAGAGACCATAATTAATTTAAAAATATCTATTTTGGTAATTTTTAGTATCATAGTATGTTGTGACGTAGGTTAACAATAAAAAAAATTATCTTTAGTATAAGTTTTTATTCGTACTCTTTCTACTTTATACCAAAAAAATTTCTCAAGCGACATCAAGTAACCCATAATTCAAGATTATGCCGCGAGCGACTTCTGGCGCGAGCAAGGTTTCAGTCTGGTGCTCACATCCAGCCACAACAGCTCTGAAGCGAGCACACACGAAGATCCCCGGCTCGAGCACACACGATGGTGCTCGCCACTAGTCACGATGAGCGTCAAGTGAGCACATGCGATGAGGTTGACTGAGAGTGAAATCGGTGGTTCGCGTCTGATTGGCCCACAACAGATGGTCTAAATTCTAGGCTTTTAAACTTGTGGGCTCCCGCCGCTTTATGGCGGATTATGAGGAGCATTTATTTGACCACACCACATACAACTTGTAAACCTTCTATTAATTTCCGGAGAGAATCACGTCATATTTCGCCACGTGGCATTCTTCTACTGGCCACCGACATATTTCTCAGAACTAGTCATAAAAAAGCAACACCCTATACATAAATACACCTATCTCGCTAACATACGCCTCACCCCCTTCATTCAAACACAACACAATCATCCCCACTTCACCAAAACTTATACACATGTACTGATAATATGTTTAACTGAATTATAAGTTTATAACGACTTAATCGATGGAGAAAACAGCTAACATGTTACAACACACACTATTTATACATTAGGATTAATATGTACCATATTTTGGATTACCATATTCTACTTCCATTTCTACGGGTTCCAAACCAAACCTTTTTGGAGCACCAATCTCCAAATCAATCCCACTTCAAATCAATCTACGATTCCCGACCCCGAAACCGTCGTTTCGGGGCCCGAAACCGTCGTTTCGGGGCCCGAAAACGCGAAAAACGACACTAGGGTATTCTCTTTTATGAAGGCAATGAGAACTGTGGACAACAAGAGTGATCCATGTGGCGGAAGATATGTTTATGTTCATGATCTTCCTACACGTTTTAATGAAGATATGATGAAGCAATGTGGTAGTATTAATAAATGGTTTGATATGTGTGAGTTCACTACAAATTGTGGCCTTGGGCCTGTATTGAATAATAATAATAATAATAACAATAATAATAATAATAATAGTGATGGTGTGTTTTCGGACATGGGTTGGTTTGCGACTAATCAATTTACGGTTGATGTTATATTCAATAACCGAATGAAACAGTACGAATGCTTGACGAATGATTCGTCGATTGCGGCCGCGGTTTTCGTCCCGTTTTACGCGGGTTTTGATGCTGCAAGGTACCTTTGGGGGTATAATGTTTCGGTTAGAGACGCTGCGTCTCTTGATCTTGTTGATTGGTTGCAACAAAGAGATGAATGGAAGGTTATGAATGGTAGAGATCATTTTGTTGTTGGTGGTAGATTACTTGGGATTTTCGACGATTATCGGATGAAGAAACCGATTGGGGGAACAAGTTTTTGTTCCTACCGGCTGCTAGAACATGTCGGTTTTGTTAATCGAATCGAGTCCTTGGAACTCGAACGATTATGCAATTCCGTACCCGACGTATTTCCATCCGTCGAAAGATTCGGATGTGTTTCGATTGGCAGGAGCGGATGAGGAGACTGGAGCGGAAACATTTGTTTTGTTTCGCGGGTGCTCCACGACCCGGTAACCCTAAATCGATTAGGGGTTTTTTGATCGATCAGTGTAGGAATTCGAGTGTAGGGAAGCTTTTGGAATGCGGTCCGGATGAAAGTAAGTGTCATTCGCCGAGTAATGTTATGAAAATGTTTCAAAGTTCGGTTTTTTGTTTACAACCGCAAGGCGATTCGTATACCCGAAGATCGGCTTTTGATTCGATCTTGGCGGGTTGTATACCCGTGTTTTTTCATCCGGGTTCGTTTTACACGCAATACACTTGGCATTTACCGAAAAACTATACGAAATACTCGGTTTTCATCCCCGAAGATGATATTCGGAGGAATGTAAGCATCGAACAACGCCTTAGCGAAATTGATCCTAACACGATCGATAAGATGAGGGACGAGGTTAAAATTTGATCCCTAGGTTAATCTACGCGGATCCTCGATCCAAACTGGAGACTTTGAAGGATGCATTTGATGTATCTGTGGACGCGATTATTCGCAAGGTAACGAAATTGAGACAAGATATGATCGATGGGCGCACGAACGATGATTTTATCGAAGAACTTAGCTGGAAATACGCGTTGTTAGAAGAAGGCGAGTATATTGGCGTGCACGAATGGGATCCGTATTTCGCTAAGCAAAAACCGACAATGGCACAAACTAGGACCCGTTCTTAGATGATCAAACAGAAAGGATGGATATGATTGTGTTCACTTAATGTATGAAGCAAAATTGTTACTATTTTTCAGTGTTTTTTTTTTATAAAAAGGAATCAATACAATGCAAAGATTATAGATATGCAAAGGGGTAAGAGAGAATCTTGATCATGTGACAATGTATCTAAGTTATAGATTTGCTATTGTACTTTGGTGTGACACATAGATATGGACAATGTAAAGAACAGTACAATAATTGCAAGGGCTTTTTAGTTTTGTGGTGTGCACTTTCTACTTGGAGGTGGATATGTAATGATTAAGCTAATTCTTGGTATCAGTTTAATTATATATAATTACATACATTTCATTCCACGGTAAAAAAAAACAAGTTACATCTGAATAATGGGTAAGCAAGTAACAAGCTGCGTCGTTATCCCCCTTTTGAATCGCGAAACCAGTTAGGCTCGTTTGTTGCCTTTAAAAGGGTTTCGAGCCACTCCTAAATCCTAATCCAAACTCGTATTTGCTCATCTCTATTTAAGATAATTGCTTATCATCACAAGAAAGTTGAGAGAAAAGGTGTTCTATACACCATAAGAAGTATATGGACATGTACAACTTATTTAGTACATGACACAATATCAACCAATACTTTGTGGTGTGCCACATAAATTTGGTGCCCTTTCATAGTCAATAGAAGTTCTTTTAGTATAGAAACATAAATTCTAGCATTTAGGCCCATCCCAAACAATAATCACAATAAAATTATGTATTTTAATCTTATTAATAATAAATTTATTGGCTCCACAAAGGCCGATATGCATGTTCTCATCCCTTCTCTAATTGAATAGACACATCTCTCATCTTTCATTTGATCCCCACACCATCAATACTAAGATGGAAACCCCAATTATGATATATAAAGGGGCGGCTTTGTAATAGTCTTTATTTTCTCCGCATCGAGCCGGCCAGCCGGGGTCTTACTGGAAGCAGCCTCTCTATTCTTAGGGGTAAAGGTAAGGCTGTCTACATCTTACCCTCCTCAGACCCTACCTTAGCTTTGCTATAGGTGAGATTAACTGAGTATGATGATGATGATGATGTTGTTGGTTTGCAGGATGTGTAAATGTTTGTGCGGTTATCACGTTTATAAAGTTGAGTCCATCTCTCTTTTGTCAAATCTATTTACCAACTTTTTAGACCATGTGGTGTGGTTTAGGCAAGGCTTGGAAGCCTTGTCGCCACGTCAGCAAAAAGTGAGTCTCACTTGATTTTAGACAAGTTGAGGACTATCCAATGGTGTGGGGGTAGTCATTCACTACTATTGGCTAAAATTTCTTTTTTATTTTCTAATTTTTAAATAAGTAAATAATTGAACTAAATAAAAATAAAAAGTCACATAACATTAAAAAAAACTTACAACAAAGTAGACATTACCGAAACCTAAAAAAACCGACACATAAAAAAAACCAAAACACAAAAAAAAAGCCGAAGCCTAGAACATTTTAAAAAAACCGAAAACTTAAAAAATCTACCAATCGACCTGAAAAAAACACAACAATTGCCATGAAGAAGATCGATGATGCTGAATTCGACCTCGTGAGCAGCCCGATGGTCTTCTTGTGTGCGTTGAATTGTTGCTCGTTTGGTAAGTTGAGGGTTCCCCTCCATCGTGGCTTCAAATAGGATGTTCCACTTCATACACCTTCTTCGTATGGCTCGCCACTTACTAACAAGTTGATCCGCGTGCGGTGATCTGTTTGGCTTATACGATTGTAATCCGCCAAAACGTTGTTCCAAAAAGAAGACAAATTTACTTCCAAGTGCGTCTCCCCTTTTATATTGATGTACGACGTGACCAACTTGATCTGGTTATCGTTAGTCCAAGTCGCCATTTGATGAGATGAGGGTTTTGGTTTTTGTTGGATTTTTATAAAAAAAGAGTATAAAGAAGAATAGAAAGAAGATGGTTAGTAAAAATGAGAAGGTAAATTGGGTTTTTATAGTTGATAAAATGGTAAATTTTTTAAACTAACGGTCAACTAAAATAAATGCAAGGCCCCACACATTTTCAAACCCACCAATAACTTTGCCCCGTCCTCTTCGTCTGAAACTAGCCGTTTTGGCCGCCCCGGACACGGCGGGGGCGGTGTTGACCAGCCCACGACGGGCACGACGGGCCGTCGCCGCCCCCACCGTTTAGTCTTATACTCAAAACAATTTTTATATAAATTATTATCGTGTCTATCATAAATCAAAAAATTTTATTCTATTTAATTTAAGTATTAGTAGTCTTAAAGCCTCTTGCGTTACATGGTGGGGGTGTAAAATTGTGCTAACCGAACGATGACTAAAATGGAAAAAAAAATAATTAAACAAAAACACGAATTTCTAAAACCAAGTGACCCATGTAATATAAAACGTAGACGGAATCAAATTTATACCTTTCTTGAAGTTTAGGGCTGTATGATAACTTTATTAAAGTTTAGGGTAGAAAAACAAGCTGGTTAACGAGAGAGAAAAAATGAGTAAACAACAAAATGTAAACCCAGTAACAACATACATAAAATAGGCATCCGCATCTATCTATATATATAAAAGAAAATGTATATGCTGACGTGGCGTGCAATGGAGGCCTCAACATTCCTTTGGAAGTGCCACGTGGCATCATAATTGAATGATTTTAGTGTTTTTGAATTATTTCATTTTTTAATTAAATTGAGTTATTTTAAGAAAAAAAGAATTTAAAATTTTATCTCTCATATTTCCTCCTATAATTTTTAAACGTTTATATCTTTTATATACGAGATTTTTTAAAGAAAAAAATTACACCAAATTAACGAGCGTTTTATTATCTTTCCAACGAGTACCATAGTGCTATATAAAAAACGGAGAAAAAATCAACTATTTTTTGTGGGGTTTCGTTTAAACAGAAAAAAACACACAAAGTGTTCATGTTATTCATTAATCATGTTTTTTCTTTTAAACCAGGTTCTTATCTACGATGTTGAAAATCAGCCCAATCGCAATGTTATCATTGGAATTTACTAGGTATACTTCATCAAGAGAAGCTAAGAGAAAGAATCGCGCAACACTGCAACACATAGTGTCAGCTTATAGCAAGGTTATTTTTTTATTTATTTAATTACAAGAGTAATAATTATTACTATTAGTATTAGCATTATTAGAATGGTTATATTTTTCAACCCTAGGACGCTCACTCCCCGGAAGAATTGATAGTTGCTGACGTGGCGTTCAATTTTTGGCCTCAACCATCTCTTGATTATGCCACGTGGCATAATGAGATGCAATGGTTACAACTTTCAACTTAAGTGTTTGTTTAGTTGATTATGTTAGGAATTATAAGAGCCATTAGAATGTGAGAAATTAGAGAGATGTGATGAGTTTTTGAATAGTTGCAGCTTACATAATGATTCTTTAGATGATTATTGATTAGGTTTTAGATTAGGGAATATGAGTTATTACTGATTAGAATACTATGAACATGCAATGATTGAGGGATTTTGTGGTTAGTTAACTTGAGCCATTTGCAATAGGTTATCACGTAAAATTAGATTTTTCAACCCCGGGACCCTCCCGGGTAATCAGCTAGTATACTATTATACACAAGTAGAAACAAATAGTATTTGTCAATAACACACACGTATATACTATTCTACACAAGTAGGTCCATAACACACGTTTGTACTATTCGCCTTATCTATGTTCGTGTGCTCTTAAAAAGGCTTTATACAAGCACCACATTCCACAACTCAAATTCCTTTTTACTTTGTGATTACAAATAACTCATTGGATGCTCCTGTTTATAAAGATTTACTAGTTTATCTCTCGGAGTATCTCAAGATAGACAAATTTAATATAAAGTGATAAAATGTGTGTACTATAATATATATTGTAAATGATCAACACTCGTCTCTGTATAACTGTCACTTTCTCAATACACTCTAAAGTTGTGATGTGAACTCGAAAAAAAAAAACAAATTGGTATCAAAGGATATATCATGATGATGATGGTACGCGATTCTGATATTTAAAGTACGCATATCTTAATGATTGACATACCTGCTTAATTTTCACTGAATAAAAACAACCAATATGTTAGCAGTGAAGATCCATTTTAAAGATAATAAACATGATCTAACAACTATCGACTAAAAAGATTGTAGGATAAATTTTTTTCATGTTTTAGACTATTTTCTCTACTCATATATAATTTAAGTATCTATTTAATTAATCACCACATAAAAAATTGGGTTTTTTTATAGCATTATATTACTCGCTGGAAAGATAATAAAACACTCGTTAATTTGTTGTATTTTTTTCAAAAAAATGTCGTATAAAAATGTTATTAATGTTCAAAAATCGTGGTGGAAAGTGCATGTGCCATGCACATGAGAGAGAAAAAAAATATTTTTTAAAAATTCTCACAAACCGGTTCTAAACCCGACCCAATACTACACGTGAAACTGCGTTGACCTAAAAACGATTCCAACCCAACCCAAATTGCCAGTTTTTATATCCTTTCCTACTCTCATTATTGAAACTAGTTTGAACCCATGTTGTTTTGAAAAAAACGGTGTATATTTAAAAAGTTGCGACTTTAAAAAGGTAAAATTAGTTTTCAACCCGAATTGAACTGATCTGTAAAGGCTTTAAATCAAGGGCGAAGCTTCTTTGTGGCCTCTGGGGGTGCCCCAGCCTTCCCATTTTTTTTGTTTAATAGTGTAAATTTACACGTATTTCTTCCAAAATTTTATATGCATTAAGTACGCCCCCCAAATTTAAAGGTCCGGTGACTTCCTACCTCCCCCCCCCCCCCCCACAATATAATCTTTCAAGCTTATATTGTGAACTGAATTGGTTGTTGGTCATCTTTTGTAAGGTTCGCTTTGAATTAGAACTTGTTTTGTTCAAATCATAGCTCTGCAACTATGATTTGAACATAACAAGTTCTAATTCAAAGCGAACCTTACAAAAGATGACCAACAACCAATTCAGTTTACAACCCGAACCGTTTTGCCAAAAAGAAACTGAACATATGGGTCGTGAAGAAAGAGCAATGAGGTGTTTGTTAGTCTTTTCATAAACCTCTTAATCATTTAGCATAACATTAACACTATGTTCCAGAGTTTCATTAAAGGAAGGAACCTAAAAGAAAGTGAAGGAATTAGAGAGAAATGAAAATTAAGTGTGTTACAGAGTTTCATTAAAGAAAGGGAGTGAAGATAAATGGGAGGAAGTTGAAAGGAAAATTATTGCTTAAAATCTTCCTTCCAAAATGGAAGGAAATAGAGGAAGGGAAAGTTATTAATTAAAAATGTTTTGTCATTTATTATTTTATCCTTCTATTTAATCTAATATAGTAACATCCAACAAGGGCATTATTGTAAAATTAAACCTTTTTTTTCCCCTCCTTTCAACTTTGGAACACATAAAATTTTTGTATTCTTTTCCTTTCCTTTGAACTCGGGAACACAAAATAAAGTTATATATTTTTTTTCCTTCCCTTTCTTTTCTGTCCTAAATCTTCTTTCTCTTCTCTTCTTTCCATTAGAAAACTCGGGAACACAGCGTAAGAGTATTTATTTCAATTAAAAAATTCATCTAAATGGTTCCATTAAGTTTTTAACCATTTAGCTAATAAGATGTGATGAATTATTCAAATCATCTTAATAATTTAACATTTAATCAGACACATTCTACAATCAGGATACAATTAGGTTATCAATTAAACTTCAAACGCACACCCTTTTGTTTACTTTAACTATTTAAAACTCAAAGCAAAAAAATAATAATAATAAATAAATAAAAAATAAAAAAAATAACTCATGACGTCCTTTCTCGTCGACGGTCGGGCTTTCTGGGAGGCAACACTGCGTTCAAAAAGTCAAAAACATTGACTTCAAAATTTAAACCCACTCCCTTTCGGCCCATTACCGACGACTCGCTCAACTCACGAGTATTTCATGTCCCCAGAACTTGACTCAGCCGCCACGCCTTTATCATTTCTTCTCCGGTGACCCATTCAACCCAACCCAACCCACCCCCATACTATTAATATTAATATTAATTCCACTCATATTCTTCCTCTGATTTTTCCAACCCACCTACATTTCCTCATTTACAAGCAACCCATTTAAACCCATTTTAATTTTATTAATATATACTTGTCCTAATAACCGATTATTATTCAAGAAAGTTGTTTTTTTCATGTGGGCTTTTGTTATTTGTACGAAAGTTTCAACCTTTTTATCTTTTGAGTCATTAATTGGTTTAAAGTTTCAACCTTTGAAATTAGGGAGCTTAAATCTTGAAATCTTGGATGAGGAAAAATCAACCAATCACAATCTAATTTAATCTTGTGTTGAATTTTTGATTATTTGAGTGTAAGTTGTGTTCAATAGTTAAGTTGTGTTTAATTATTTATTTATAGTAGTTGTGAATATTATTGATGTGGGATTTTAATATTTTATATGAATTAATAAATCATCAATTTTGGTGTTTGAGAGATTAAGTTTTTTTTTTTTTTAATAAAATTTTTGGGTTTGTGAATCTTGAAAATGGGGGGTTTGGTGATTAGTGATGAAGGAGGGATTGCTCAAAGTTTGTGGAAGAAATCGACGAATGAAGCGATTTTCGCTATTTATACTCCTTATATATTGTCATTAGCATCTGGGAAGTTGGATTCTGGTTCTTTTCTTCATTGTATTTTTCAGGATCTTCGGTTTCTTCAAGCGTCAGCTGAGGCGTAAGTTGTTGGTTGATGATTATATGTGAATTGTGTATTTGTGTTATGGATTGATTGATCAGTCTTGTTGTTGCGGTTAATGTATGTATGCATCTGATTGGTTTAGAATATGTTGAATTATAGGTTGAGATGCTGAAGAATGTTCGGATGATGATGATGACAAAGCTGTAATTCGAAAGATTAGAAAACGCGTGTTGAAGAAGATGACTATGTTTCGATCGATTGTCCAAGTAGGCGCCCATGTTCCGAATTTCATTTGTATTTAATTTGAGTTTTGGATCAGAATTGTGAGTTTGATTGGCGGTAAATAATTACGCAGGAATGGGGATTTGAGCTTCTGCAGGCAACATATCGGATCGTGCAATGATCAAATACACAGATTTCTTGTTGGCGACAGCCTCGGGAGAGTCTGTACGAGAAAAGTTTCCTGGGAAATTCGCGACGCCGTTTGAGAAGACTAAGCTTTCTGCATACGCAATCGCTGCCATGGCACCTTCCATGAGGATTCAATCATTTCTAAGCAAGGAGATACAAGCGGTTCTTGAACCCGATGAAGACAATCATCTTTACAAAAAGTGGATTGATAGTCTTGCGTCTCAGAAATTTGAGGTTTGTTTGATTATTCGTGGTACTTACTAACAATCGTTTGTTAGAGTTAGCAAGATGGATGGGTCAGGCGGGTTGGGACATTGGGTAACAGGTCAAAGTAGGTTCAAGTCGAACGCTCAAATTTTAGTCTAGGTAGGATTGGGTTGACCCGCAAACACTTTTTGACTTTTTGTCCATATTTTTAAATTTTGTATGTATAGTTATTATTAGGACTATATTATCAAATGTCAAGACAATAACCTAAATATTTGAATAGAAGGAAGTCAAGGAACTAGGGAGTTGTGTAAATTAAAAATTGACTTCTGGCTGCTTTCAATATATTCGCCGCATTTGACTTTTACTAACTTGTTTAGTTGACCCATTGATGATAAAACAATATACGACAACCCAAGTCGAACACAAACACGTATTCATTTTTCAAATTTGTGTAAATAATTCGTGATATTTTTATAATTCAAAAACTATAGTCATGTTATAACCCCTACTGAGGCTGTGGAGCTACTTAGTCGAGTCCAACGGGTCATGCATAGTCATGTTATGACCCCAGATCTATGAATATAGTTTTTTAAAAGACTTTGCTTTGCTATTTAGAAAGGGCTAGCGGTGCAGCTTATTGCCCCGTTTACCATCTATTTCGATATAATTTTGTATTGACAAACATCAAGTTCATTTGTGTATCTTCCTTTTTCTTTAATATTTTTCATGTTTAACATAAAAAAAACACTATATTTCTTCCAATTTTAGGATTCTGCATCCCAAATCGAAGAACTTTTAGATAAGTTGACCGTATCTTTGACTGGCGAAGAGCTTCAATTTGTAGAAACAATCTATCACAAAGCAATGAAGCTTCAAGTAGATTTTTTCTCGGCTCAACCAATTATCCAAAACACCGTTGTTCCCTTGTATCAAGCTCATGGAAATGATGAGCACAATGTTTTGATATGTAGTGGTTATGACATGACATGTAGCGCTGTTGATTCGGGTGCACTTCTTGCTGACGTGGCAATTATAAAATCATCAAAAGCTATAAAGTTAAATGGATATGAATCCGGTAGTGATGATACTTCTTTAGATAATCTTCGGGACATTTGGAGTGGTCTTCATCGTCAGTATGTTGAAGAATACGAACAGTGTATTGACAACATCATGCTTAGTGAAAAAGGTATCATATATTTCAAATAATATTTGCAGACTATGGTCTATTTTTATTTGGAAGTTACTATTTAGTAATATTATAAAATCCTAAATTTTGTTTATTTTTTTTCGGGCAGTCGCTGAATTCGACTTTGAAAGCCTGTGTGAAGCTCTTGCGCAGTTATCAGATCTTGAAAACGCGGCAAATTTACGAGTGGATAACTCTGGTGTATTGAAAGGATTGCATATAGATGACATTAAATGGGCTGCTGAGCACTTGATTTTTCAAGATGGCTGTCTTGAATTCTTTAGAGAAATTGAAAAACACGAAAATGTTGCAATTGATGCTCATATACTTTCATATTGTTGGTCTGGTGATCTCATTAGGGCTGCCTTCAACTCAGGTGTGTGTTTTCGTCATGTTTTATTCTGAAAAGAGTTATGTCAACATGTTTAGCTGAAAATTGATCGATTTGGGTTATGTTTAATACCGACAGATCACTTGGATGTTAACTTAAGCGTATCTATTTGAGTAAACTTAAGAACATAGCTTTCAGTCTGTTTGATTCGTTCCCCTTACGGCTAAATGTTTTTTTTGACCCATTAAAGATAAAACACGACCCAAATCGACTCTTACATAAATGGGTCAAACTTTTCACATAATTACATCTTTTAAATAGTATAACTTTTGTAATAATATTTAATATAGTAGTTATTTATAAATTCTAAAAAAAGTATCCCACCCGTGTTATAAATTAAACATTTTGCCATGGTACGAACCCACCTGTTTCACCACTTCCAGTGATATTGGTAGGGACTTAGGGGGTGTTTGGGATTTATTATTCAAAACAGATTATGCGTTTTGGAAAAGCAGAGGTGGAGCTGCTTATAGATTATTGTGTTTTGGTAGCCTAAAAAACTGATTAACTGCTTTTTCAAAACGCAATCCAGACACTAAAAACCGATTATCTGCGTTTTCAAAACGCAATAATCTAATAATCAGATTCAAAACGCAATCCCAAACACTCCATGACATTGTATACACTTTCTTCAATAGTTAATAACTTCTATTTGATTAAGCAGGAGATTCAGGATTTCCGAAAGTCCATTCAAACGAGTTAGTCTTCAGCGAATCTATATCAACCGGTGAAATCTTGAAAAACGTTCAATCACCCGTCGAAAAGCTTAAAACTTTCAACGATATCTGCAACAACTCCAACAACGATGGCCCAAACTTATCAGTTTACATCGGCGGTTCTGTTGAAGATCTGCTTTGCCTTTTGAAAGCAGATATTGGGATTGTTATTTCTCCAAGCGCTAATATTAAAAAACTTGGAGGTTTGTTCGGTTTTTCATTCGTCCCATTATTTTCTGGTTTAGTTAAAAAACAAAGAGAGTTAATCGAAGGCGGCTCTCCTTGTTGGAAAGGTCTTTCTGGTACTCTTTACACAGTTTCTAGTTGGGCTGAGATTCATGCTTTCATTTTGGGTGTATAAGTGATATCCCAATTAATAATTAAAAAAAAATAATAACAAATACAGATAAAGATAAAGATAAAGAGAAGTGTATATTTACTGATGGAGAGTAACAGTGAGTGGTGATTTATAGGGTTTGTAGCCAGATTATTAGTAATGGCTTAGGCTTGAGCCTTAAATATTTTAAGAGGGCGGCCGCCCTTGTTGTACTCTTGGGGTTATTATACGGTTTTGGTTTTGGGGTTTGGGGTTTTGATTGTAATTTTAACAATGATAGGTGAATTTTTTGGATTGTAATTTGTAAGTGGTTTCTTGAATTGTATAAATATTGTTCTATGCAATTTGCAATGGATCCATTTTTTATTAAGTTGTTTGTTCTTTTGTTTGGTGCTTTTGTATCTCTTACCCTTTTACAGGTTTTGACTTTTGACTTTTGCATATATGTTGATTTTTAGTTTGTAACCGACTAACCGTGTGTACCGTTGTGGAAAACTCACGGGATCTCATCAATACCCTGCTAACCAATGGAAATGGGCTCAGGTAAAGCGTATCGCATAGCTAACACTGGATAGGTGGCCTTTAGGGGGGGGGGGGGGGGTAAGATAGGAAACAAGCGGAAAATTATATTCGAATATGAGACCTTTGCACAACCCTTTTGTTTTTGGCCCTCATAAAACGGCATTTTGAGTTGGAATACGTTTTGATCAAATATTAAAGAAGGTACACATCGGTATACAATAAATATGAACATGCAAGAATCCAACTAAAACTACAGAAAATTCACAAAACCCTAATTCATTTCATAGTAAATACCATAATTACAATATAATAGAACTCAGTTTATCAGTAACATGTGCATTGTGTATGCTTAATAATATTCTTGCACCAAAAACCAGATGCTTGCTTATACAAAGCTTCCAGACAAAACCGGGTCTCGCCCAAAACCCTGGTGTGATGAAATATGCAGGATTTATACAAACCCACAAAACCAAACGCATCGATCAAACCATTACTCTCTCTTTTTACCTTTAACCAACAAGAACTTGGCTCTCGAGTTCATCTTTACCAGAAAACGAAGTTTATATGCATTTTTAGACAATATCAGTCTCTGTGTCTCTGATTGTTTTCTTCAAATCTCGGTGCTGAAATGTGATCACATCAAGTTAGTGAATTTTCGAAGGATAAGATATTCAGGTTATGTTTTACCTCCAGCGGGTCAAATGCGTAAAAAAGAGGTTTAGGCTAAATACACACGAGTCAAACAGGTCAAAAGTTATTAAAAGTGTATTAAACCTTCTAAATCAATTTTATTAACACAAATTGGTTATCAATGAAATACCTTTTTCAATAAAAACTTAGAGCTTATGAAATAAAAAAGAGTTAATTGTCAATTTAGTCCCCGAGGTTTGTCAAAAATTGTCACTTTCATCCAAATTTTTTTTTTGTCAATTTAGTCCCTGTGGTTTCATTTTTTTGTCATTTTAGTCAATGAGGTTTGTCAAAAATTTCCACTTTCATCCCAATCTTGTTAGTGCAAATGATTAAAATGACAAAAAAATGAAACCACAGGGACTAAATTGACAAAAAAAAGATTTGAATGAAAGTGACAATTTTTGACAAACCTCAGGGACTAAATTGGCAATTAAATAAAAAATACAGGATCGTTCTGGCCTCCCATTTTGCGACATCTAGGAGGGTGTTTGGGATTGCGTTTTGAATCTGATTTTTAGATTATTGCGTTTTGAAAACGCAGATAATCAGTTTTTAGTGTTTGGATTGCGTTTTGAAAAAGCAGATAATCAGTTTTTTAGGCTACCAAAACGCATTAATCTATAAGCAGCTCCACCCTGCTTTTCCAAAACGCATAATCTGTTTTGAATAATCAATCCCAAACACCCCCTTAATATAGCGTAAACAATTACTCACCAAGCTCATTGGAGTCGGAATTTTTCATGATCCTAAGCCTTTTGACAGAGCTAAGAAACATCCTGAAATCAGATAAGTTGAGTACATGTCAATATTGGTCAAAAAAATATTGATTTATGGGTCAAAGTTTAAAGAAATGGAAGTTAAGAAATCATACTCCCATGGAACATCTCCAACAAGCATACAATCTCCATCTTTATCTTCATAAGTGAGCACGAAATCGGATGTTCCATCCAATAATCTTGAAGGTTTAACTGCTTCAGCGCTCGACCCTAAACACATATAAACATATTTTTATCAATTAATTAAGCATTTTAATGTTTGAAAGGTCAAAATTTGTTATTAAGTCAAGATTCATTAGGCTCTTAAGCTACATTCTACAACTATTTTGGTGGAAGTGCCAATTTCCACACGTTTGCGTATGAATGGGTCGATTTGGGTTACACGCCAACTAAAAATAGTGCTAACATAAAACGGGTCAAATGAGTCAGATGGGTCAAACATGTTGAGAAGTCATATAAAGTGTGATTCCAACACATACAACCATCTAAATCACTTTATCCTAATGTTTAGCGTTGTAATGTCTACTTTCGCTAATAATATCAGCGCATTAATCAATTAAGCAAAAGGGGCCATAAAAAGTGGACAAAAGTGTTTATTGGTCACCTTGAACCCAACCCGTTTTGACCCAGATTAAAAATTTACTTATTTCGACCTAAATTCATTTTGACCCATTACCACCTCAAGGTTATGAGTTCATCGACTGCAGTTAAGGTCCATCCACCATTTTTTGTACTTTAAATAGGCGTTGACAAAATTCGAGTGTGAGATCAACTTACATCTACTGAAGAACATTTCGTGCAAGGTTTGAGCCAACGTCTCATAGGACGTGTGAGCATTAAGATCAACTTTTCTTCCGATAAGAGTTCCATCCATATTAACTTTTACTGACCGGTATTTCTTGTTGGAAATCCCATTTCTTTCATCCGAATAATCCTTCATTCCAACCGTTCGGCTCTTGCTTTTGTTTTGTTCAGGTTTTGAGACAAAGTTTTCGGTTGGTGACTTGACTTGGCTAGCCAAACTAGGCATCCGGTGCGCTTTACTTACAGGAGGCCATCCAACAACACTATAATCACACAAATTAAAACACTTTAATCAGTTTCATTGGACATTAAAACAACCCAAAATAGTGATCAATGGCAGACATATAAATATTCATTTTTTTTTCATCATGAAGATTGTAGTAAAGGTTCAGGTAAGAAATAACATTTGGATCCCTAGCCCCTGAGGCGCAGTGGCGTACAGGACGGATTTTCAGGTGTTCCTTTCGTAGATTTTACTGATTTCCACTGATTTTCACTATTTTTTCAAAATTTTCCACTAAATTTTTTAATTTTTTCCAAACCGAGGGGGTTCCTGGGAACCCCCTAAAAGAGCCTGTATCCGCCCCTGCTGAGGCGGTTCGCTTTTGGAGTTGGTGCAGAAGGTGGTCCATAGTGACTCGTAGAGCCCGAGGAACCAAGGGTTTGTATTCAGTAGAATAGGCTTTGTGATTAAAAAAGGGGATAACGGCACAGTTTGTTGCTCGCTTACCCATTATGCAGATGTAACTTGGTTTTTATCTAACTAGATACTTATTATAAAAAAAATAATAATAAAAAAAAATCATTCCACACACACACTAAATTAGCATTCTATAAAACATACAAGATCAGATTTTTACAGAAAAAAGAAAAAGAATCCACAAATGCATGTTTTGTTCTTATTCCATTATTCACAATGGGGAATCAAAAGTCAGGATAAGAACCCTAATTATTTAATATATGTGGCCAACAATGAAAGAATATGGTAAATTCCTAAACTTTAAATGTAACACAAATCCATTAGTAGTGTTCATCACAACCACATAAACAAATTCAACCATCCACTATCCATTAAAAAAAAAAAAAAAAAAAAAAAAAAAAAACTAGAAAAGGGCTTTTATGGATTCTCTTAAATAATAATATTAGGGAAAAAAAAAACAGAAATTTATTAGAAAAAAAAAAATGTATACCTGGTGCCATTAGGAGGAGAAACAGAATCAGTAGCAGTTCTTTTGGTACCAGAAGATGATGAATTAGGAATATTAACAGAAGAAGAAGAACAACAAGAATTCTGTTTAGAAACCAAAGAAGAAGGAAAATCTTTAGCTGTCAATATTCTAGCATATTGACTCCAACCACCACCACTTGCCACCATCTTTGACTTCAAACCACCACCACCACCACCTATACCCAACCCAAGTCCCAATTCAAGACCATCTAAACTCTCATCACCACCAACAACAACAGGGTATGATGAACAAGTAACCTCACTAGACATAACATTAACAACCATATTATTATTATTATTATTATTGGTATCTTCTTTTGACCCTGTCAAGATTGACATATTGGTAGTTGACCCATCAGAAGGCACACCACCACTACCAGCATCTTGATCACCACCACCATTTAATAACACAAGGGTGACATCCATTTTTGCTATAATAATATGTTTACAAAGAAAGAAGGATTGAAAGTTTGTTGTTGAAATAAAGGAAAACAAAGAGAGGTGCAAAAAGAAAGAAAGAAAGAAGGTGGTGGTAATGGAGGTGGAAAGTGGGACCCACATGTCGGCTTTTAGTGTCTCACAATTAATCATCGGTTTCTCCTAACTTTGTCCCCACTCTGACCAAACATATTTTTGTGTTACCATTTGTATCAAACACTCTGTCCCCACCAATAAAAACAATTTCTAGACTACCCATTATTATGTCTCCTTCCTAATATATATATATTTTTTTTAGGGTCCGGTTATTTGCACAACTAGGGTTTTTATTTGCACAACCCCTCCACGGGTCGTCGAGGCCTGGACAGCCCGTGGAGGGCCAAAAAGGCAAAAGGACGGGCTGTCGAGGCCCAGACGGCCCGTCTAAAGGCAAAAGGACGGGCTGTCGAGGCCCAGACGGCCCGTCTAATGGTTTAAATCCAATCCAATCATTGGTAATCATTGGCAATGATTAGGTGATGATTATTTTGTTTTTTTATAAGTGTAAGTGTAGTGTGGATGTTTAAAATGGGTTTGAATGTTTGGTTTTTATAGATATTTGGTTTTTTATAAATGTTTGGTTTTTTATAAATGTTTTTTTTTTTATTTGTATAATATGATCTTTTTAATATAATTGTGTATATGAATATGAACAAATGTCGTTTATGTTGCCGAACTAAACGAAACCAAAATACGAACAATAAACCATAAATAAGCATAAAATATTCCAAAAATTTACATAAACTATGAATTCAATAAACATTCAAAACGAACAATAAAGCATAAATAAACATAAATATTCCAAAAATTTACATAAACTATGAGTTCAAAATGTACGATTCCCAAGAAATATAACCCACCCGTCTAACCCGACCCACCCGGCTGATCCGACCCACCCGGCTGATCCGACCCACCCGGCTGACTGGTGGACGCCCCACCATGCTGACTGCTAGACGCCCAATCTGGAAGTGGACGCGGCTCCAAACCAGCTGCTCGTCGTCTCTCATTCTCGCTCTCTAGCAGCCACCGCATGTCACCCCGCATCGACGCCATGTCACCCCGCATCGACCCCAACTGATCCAGGATCTGCTGAAGTACCTGGGTCGTGCTATCATGCAACCTGACAGCATGATAAACGCGGGCAGGACGCTGTAGCTCCTCAATGGGGGGGTCTGGCATCTCTTACATCCACCGGTGGGTCGCCGTCGACAACGTGTGGCATCTGGACCTCAGGGGCAATCGGCCCATCGAGATGTCTGAGCGGCTCTGGCACAAAATGCTCGCCACGGTCGCCAGGAGGTCCGAAGGCACGCTGGTAGTAAGCGTGTGGGTTGCTGCGAGGGACCCGTGCTGCCACCTTCATCTGCGTCATAGTCCTAATATTTAACGGCCTGAAATGCAAAACAACAATAATAATATTAAATAATAATAATAATAATAATAATAATAATAAATAATAATAATAATAATAATATTAAATTATAATATATAATAATTTAATATTATTATTATTATTATTATTATTTATTATTATTAAATTATAATATTAAATTATAATAAATAATAAATAATAATAATAATAAATAATAATAATAATAATAATAATAATAAATAATAATAATAATAATAATAATATTAAATTATAATATATAATAATTTAATATTATTATTATTATTATTATTATTTATTATTATTAAATTATAATATTAAATTATAATAATAATAAATAAAAATAATAATAATAAATAATAATAATAAATAATAATAATAATAATAATAATAATAATATTAAATTATAATATATAATAATTTAATATTATTATTATTATTATTATTATTATTATTTATTATTAAATTATAATATTAAATTATAATAATAATAAATAAAAATAATAATAATAAATATGTGGTAATAAATAATAATAATAATAATAAATAATAATAATAATAATAAATAATAATAATAATAATAATAATATTACCTGGCCAACATCGGACGAGGTAACGTGTTCTCCTCAGCATGCGTCCACAATTCGCCCGGGCAAAGACGCAACGCGATGGCGGTGACTATCCCACCAATCGGAATCTCCCCCGCCGGGTGCCTATGAGGGTAGGTCGCGATGTACTCGGCAAAGCACCTGTGTAGCGCAACCGGCCTACCCCTCAAGATGCAGTAGAGGTAGAAAAGGTCAATCTGCTGGACCCTCTCGTTACAGTTACACCGTCCGACAATCGACCAGCTAACCAAACGGTGTATGTAACGGATCAGAGGGTCCCGGATGTTGCTGGACCTATCCATCCTGCACAGAATAATAATAACATTAAAAAAATTTCGGCAGAGTTTCCTCTGTTTTTGTACGAACCAGACAACACAAGTCGTCTACAAAAATCCAAAAACAAACAACCTAAACTAACTAAATAACAATATTAATTAACTAAGCGAACTAAATAACAATAATAATAACGAACTGAACTAAATTAAAAGAATAACAATAATAATACCTGTCGCCGGTGTCCTCCCCATACTTTCGACCACCAATAGTGGGCCACCAGGCCATCAGCATGTCGTCTGGCAAGGTCGTCAAGGCCGTGGTGTACATATCCTGGACAAGCTCCTCCTCTCTGTACCAGCAGCAAGTAGTAGCCCACTGGTCCATCGTATATGCGTAGAGCTGTCCGAATAATCGGAACTGTACCTCCGGCTCAGGCTCGCCGTCAGGACCTACTGGAGGCTCAACACCTGCTGGATGCGGCGTGTAGCGGAATGTCGAGATGAACTCGATCGTCAGTGGCCGATACGACTCATGGTCGAGGTCAGCTAACATCCGCCCCCAAGGGCTGTCGTCTGGGATCCACTCCTCAAACCTCTCCGATCCACCGATCGCAAGTAATGCGGACCAGTCAACACTGCGCGATCCGTGTATCGGACGCAGCTCCATCTGACCCCAGCGCGCGATCTCGTAGTCGTCGTTATCGTGCCTGAAGGGCCACTCTCTCAAGTCGCCACCTGCAAGAGGATTCCCGTCCGCAGGCTGGTTACGGCGTCTTCGGTTGTTTCTGTTTGCCATATCTGCAAAACAAAAACAAAACATTAAAACGCCTAAATAATAAATCGCTTAAACAGTAAAACGCCTAAATAGATAAACGCGCGCCTAAACATAAAGGCGCGCCTTTAGGTTTAGGCGCCTAAACACAAACGCGCGCCTAAACATAAAGGCGCGCGTTTATGTTTAGGCGCCTAAACCTAAACGCGCGCCTTTATGTTTAGGCGCGCGTTTGTGTTTAGGCGCATAAACCTAAACGCGCGCCTAAACATAAAGGGAGAAGAGGTCCCGGTGGTTTTTGTAACAATTACACGTGGCTCCATACTCCCCTCCAGCAAATCTCTGAGCCTCTCAAGCACCCATGTGTAGTTACTCGTTTTCTCTTTTACGATAAATGCATGGGCGATACAAAACGACTGGTTTGTCGACGTCATACCCACAATTTGAACAAACGGGATTCTGTACTCGTTCGTTTTGTAGGTGGCGTCGATCAGCATCACATGTGGAAAGGCACGCCAGAGATTGTACGAGACCCGGTGTGAAAAGAAAATATTCTCAACAGCATCTGTCTCTGGATTCTGCTTGGTGAAATAAGTAAATTTCTTTTCAACCAGGATACTCTCGAGTATCTGCATAACAATAATAATAACAATATTTAATATTTAACAACAACAAAATTAATAATAGTCTATGACAATAATAGTAATTAATAATAATACCTGCATTGGGGTTTTATCGCCGTAAATTCTATGTTTAATCTTGCTCACTGTATTGTGTATGTCTCTTAGAATACATTTATTATTCGGGTTTTGTGCTCTGATGGCCAAATGTATGTTTGCCGGTTCCAGGCCTTGAAAATAAAGTGTTTCCACCATTTCTTCTTCCTGTGGTGTCAGCCGCCTAGCAAAAGCGTGACCCTCAACATGTACAAAAGGGTCGTGGTTATGATTCGCGTGTTTAACCTCCAACTTCCAACCCTCTTTGCGTAGCCTCCCTATTAACATAAATGGACAGTTAATCTTTTTGCTACCCGTAGACCTTACTGTGGCTGTAGTATGGTATTCGCCAGCACGGTCGCATCTCAGGTCTATCCTAATTTTCTTGCATTATTTCCACTGCCTTTTGAAACAGAACGTCCTGTCACTAGGACGTAACCGCTAGCAAGGGCTCTATCGTAAGCCCATTGTTTCATCTCTTCAACAGACCCGAATACCTGAAAATTTACACAACAGTCTAGTCTAAATTCATACTACTCTAAATACCTGAAAATATATACTACTGTAAAGATATACTAGTCTAAATTCATACTAGTCTAAAT
Organism: Ambrosia x helenae; assembly: GCA_030844895.1. NCBI lineage: Eukaryota > Viridiplantae > Streptophyta > Magnoliopsida > Asterales > Asteraceae > Ambrosia > Ambrosia x helenae. The sequence goes on along the minus strand of CM061230.1, from coordinate 5,966,217 downwards.
ACATGAAAATATATACTACTGTAAAGATATACTAGTGTAAATAAATAAACACACCTGCTCGGTTTCATACGAAACATCCGGGTTAGGTTCAACTTTTATGTTAGCATCTTCCTGGTTGTCATCATTAGCACGATTCCCGCAGCGAATGGTAACTCCCGTACGTGTACTGCGGGTAGCTTGGTGGCACGAAAAAAGACTCATGTTCCTCTACATATTCCTCGTTGAGATCGGGCAGCATGTTCCCGTCATTACCACGAACCCCGGATTTAACCTCATCTTCACCAACTTGAACCTCGGGTTCATACCCTACGCTTTCAGAGACGTAAGACTCGTTCTCAGACAGGTCAACGGTTGAAAAGCTGTGTAAATATGTCATCGTGAGACCGGGAAGTCGAAATGGGTCGAGGGTTTTGGTGGTGGTGATGTTTTAAAGTTTGGTTCAAATGGGGAAGAAGCTGATCGTGTAATGGTTATATCAGGAAATGTCGACGGGCCGTCGAGGCCTCGATGGGCCGTCTAGGGATTAAATGCCCTAACCTAACACGTTTCAACGGGTCGTCGGGGCCTGGACGGCCCGTCCATAAGTACCTTTTTCAGACTTTTCAGTCTGAACTGCCTGCTTTTGCAGGAGTTCAGACTGATCACCTCGTACCTCGTACTTTTACGGGCCGTCTGGGCCTCGACGGCCCGTCAGTTTTGTCTTTTCTGTAAACAAACGGCCCGTCAAGGCCTGGACGCCCCGTCCTTAAACCCTAATTTTTCTTAACGGCCCATCTAGGCCTCGACGACCCGTCCTAAGGTTGTTTAGGGTTTTTTGTTGGTTGTGTAGATAGTATCACCCCTTTTATTTTCTTTTTCTTTTTTTTTTAATGGTGGTAATGAATCATTCAAATGGGTTTCTGGCGAAAGTTAGTGTATCGGGATACGTTCGTCAACCGAATCAGGTTTAACCCTCACCTAAGGTCGTAGCCTCGAACCCTCACCCGTGTATGATTGCGCACCCCTGCCTCTAGAGGTGTCTATTGGCGGGAAAGTTTGGTCAGATTATACACCTTTTGTAGGAATATACGTTGTGTATAGGATTCTGACACGTCTCTAACCAATGGATATTAATTTTTTTGAACGGCCAACAAACTTTTATTATCACCCAAGCTAGTGGGATACTAGCAAAATCACCCGGCACAAACAATAATTACAGCCACCTATCGAAATCATACAATCAAACAGAGAAACATATACCAAAACAGAATACAAACTACCAACTAATATTAGAAAGGTTGAAAGAACGCCACCTATCCCATCCGAGCTCACGTTGTTTTGACCTCGCCTTGACCCAAAAAAGACTCCTTGACTTTATTTCCCCCCATAATACTATGTAAAGTGCACATCTTTTGCTTGAATACCACCTCGTTCCGACACTTCCATAGACACCAAATAGTTGTTAGGCAAACCGCAAAGAAAACTTTCTTCGTACCTTTTGATCCCCCAATATGCTCATGTAGTTGCAAAAGATCCTTGAATTGAAAGGCGAATGCATTACCCACCTTGCACCATTGCGAAACAAGTTGCCAAACGAATTGTGCAAGATGACAAGACACGAACAGGTGTTCAACATCCTCTGGCAGCTCACCACACATCGGACATAAATTAGAACCCGTGTTAACATTGCGCCGAAGAAGAGCAACTTTAGTCGGCAGCCTACCTAGTCCAGCTCTCCAAGCAACTAACCATACCTTACGCGGCACCCATGTATTTTTCTGTAGCACAAAATCAGCAGCCATATAACGATTCCACTGCAGCAACCTCTTGATGTCCGCCACAGAGAACCCGATTGTGTCACCCAACCCGAAGACCGACCTATCCCTTTCATTCCTGAGCGTCGGACACTGAACAGAAGCCAAGAACAGCCCCAATTCAGCAGATTCACCAGCACCCAACCCCGAGGAACCCCACTCCCAAACCCAACCCAATCGCATCGGATGTACCATGTCCGCAACAGACGCGAACTTGTTTTTTTCAGCAGCAAACAAGGCAGGAAACTGAGCAGCCAGAGGAGTCCCCAGTGCCCAGGTGTCCAACCAAAAAGATAAACCCAACCATTGCCTACCAACCCATGTATTGCACGACCAATATCAACACCACTCTCTCGACAAATTTGGACAGCACCGGCGATGTTTTTCCAAGGTCTCGGGGCTGACAAACGCACCGGGATCAGGTTCCAATCTCTAGAAGTATGATGCAAAGTCCATATCACCTTCCTCCATAACGCATTTTGCTCACACTTAAACCGCCACCACCACTTAGATAAGAGAGATAAATCCGCGTCCCTCAACAACCCAAATCCAAGACCCCCCGCTTCCGGAGTCCCAACGACATTGTCCCACGCAACCCAATTCATCCGAGCCTTTTCTGCCGATCCTCCCCAAATGAACACCCTTCTCAATCTATCCAAGTCCTCTATAACTTTAATCGGAGTTTTGTAGAGCGAGAAAAAATACGTGGGAAGAGCATTTAGGACCGACTTGATTAAAACGACCCGACCACCAAAGATAATTGTTTCGCCATCCAAAAAGAAAGTCTTTTCCGGACTGCTTCAATCACCGGTTTCCAATGCTTCGCTAAATTCATGTTGGCACCCACAATAAGTCCCAAATGCGAGAAGGTAAGCTTACCCAAAGTGCACCTAAGCATATTCGCCATATTCTGCCCCTCCATTTCATCCACGCCGATGCCAAAAACGCTGCTCTTACTTAAGTTAACCTTTAGCCCCGACACAATATAAAAACATCTCAGTATGCGCTTCAAGTTGTTTGCATTGGACTCGGACCACTCGCCTAAAAAACCACATCATCTGCATATAATAAGTGAGAGAGTACCATATCCCCGTTACCACACATCAAACCCCTAAACAAACCAAGCTCACAAGCCCGTTTCATAGTGCTCGACAATGCCTCCATTACGAGCACGAACAAAAAAGGTGACAAAGGATCGCCTTGCCTTAGTCCGCGGCTACAACTAAATTCATTTGTTGGAGAGCCGTTGACCAAGACGGACGCACGGGCCGAAGAGACTATAGCCATGATCCACTTAATCCAAAGTGTGGGAAAATTCATTTGCGAGAGTATTGATTCCAAGAAGCCCCAATGTACGGAATCATATGCCTTGTCGATGTCTGCCTTAAAAATCATTCCACACCTTTTAGTTCTTTTCATCCAACCAATAACCTCATTTAGTACTAGTGGTCCATTAGTAATATTCCGACCCGACAGAAAAGCCGACTGCTCCTGCGACACCAATTTCCCTATTACACCTTTAAGTCTTGCCACCAAAACCTTCGAAACAACTTTGTTAATGACCCCAACTAGACTGATAGGTCTATATGCTTGGAAGTCCAACGGGTCGTCCCTTTTTGGTATCAATGCGATGAAAGAAGAGGTACAATGCTGACCCAGTTGCGGCTGATGGTAGAATTCTTCAAAAAGTCGCAAAAAATCAGCCTCAAGCCCACTCCAGCAGTGCCTAACGAATTTAAAATTAAACCCGTCAGGCCCCGGTACTTTGTCTCCGTCACAATCCCATACGGCGTTTTTTAATGTGTGAAAATTTGTGAAACCCCTATATGTCGCGTATAGCATTATGGATTTGAAAATAATTTGGAGACTATAAATACAAGCACTCTTATTATCAGGGGGACGGGGCGCCACCAGAATTAGGCACGGGTACCCCACTACCAGCACGGTAACACCGTTGCCACCGATGCTGGCAGGGGTCCCGTGAACCAATTTCTGGTTCTATCTAAACGGCCATATTTTTTTGACCAAATAATTATATTTACCCACGTTTTGTTTGTTTGACCGTTATTTTTTTGGACCGTTTATAATTTTAATTTTACCCTATATAAACACCATATCTAGACATACAATTTTATACAACTACATGTTTGAATATGGGTGGTGGCAATATGTTTCCGAATACGTATCGACGACGACGATCATCCCGCGCTACACATCAACCAACTACACACCTACCGACTACACACCCACCGACAACACACCAACCAACAAACACCCACCAACAAACACCAACCAACTACACATCCTCCTCAACATTTGAATATTACGAGCCACAACTTCCTGATGATTTGTCCACGGAAGAATTGATTTACGCACATGATTACACAATGGCTCTACTACAACTAGGAGCAATGCGGGTTGGAGATCTTGTAAGAATGTCGGAGCGTGTCAATCCTCCTATAGTGCAAAACCCATTGGTTACGGTGTAACCCCCCTTGGCGAAGGCTATGAAACTGATCCAGGGGCCGAATACTGAAGAAATGTCTTGCCCGACACCCGAAAGTGAGGGATATCAATACGAGGGGTTGGAGGGGTGTGATAGTGATCGTGACGTTTCTTCGCCCGAGTCAATCGCGTATTCTTTTTTTAGCTATGTTTAAGTAATATTTTAATTAGGTTTATGTTTAATTAATGTTTTAATTAGGTTAATTATGTTTGTATTTTGATTGTTAATTTTTAACTTTATTTTTTTTTCTTTTAACGGTTACTTTATTAAACATTAAACAACATTAAACATTAAACCTATCGCGCAACAATTGCCATGCCGTGCGCAACATGGCAAAAGTTACTCCCATGTGCATTCATATAGTCGGCCCGCGTGACTAGGATTGCAATGTCTTCTTGAATATTAGGGTGCCGCGCAATCGTGGCTTCAAAGAGGGTGTTTCATCGGCTACACTTGGCGAAGAGATTTGACCACTTACTAACGAGCGAATCTTTGTTGCGATCATTTGTGCCGGACTGCTGGTTATTCAATTGAATTCCACCGACACATTGTTCCAAAACGAATCTCTCCGTAAACCGGGAGGATGATTTGTGTGTCTTACTTCCAAATACGTCCTCACTAACGTGATCTCCTCATTTACATTTTACGGGACCATATACGATATAATTAAAATATGATAACCGGTTTTGGTGTGATTTTGGTATTACAATTATGGGGTTTTTATAGGCGTAAAAAAATGTAGTCGTTAGGTTGCAACGGTTAGAAAATTAATTACCGTTTAAAAATTAAAAAAACAGTTACTTTTTTAATTTTAATGAAAATAAATAAAAGAATCAGTAAAGTGCTCCTTCAAAAAAGTGTTTCAGCAAAGTAATGTGTCAGTGTATGAGTGGTTAAAATGAAAAAAATCTTTCTAGAATCTAGAGTACCCTTTCCCGCTTATAAAAAAGAGTACAAGTGTTTCTGCAGAATGACTATGATTGAGTACAACACAGTACAGCTGACTTGGTTACTGTATTTCTTTCTTTCTGTGAAAGTTGCTTTTCTAAAAGCAAAAGTTTCTCTTGTTTTTGTTTTTTTATTTTTTTGGTTGTTTTGTTTTTGTTAGACCAGTGGGTATGGGCACCGGCAAGGGAGCGGCATCGCCAAGCCGGGCCGGGCTACACCGCCCCCCTGGCGCGGCAACGGCATGACCGGCTTCCCCTTGCCGTTTATGCCGTGCCTTGTGCTTGTGATTGGTGGGTTGGGTTGAGCTGGCGGCCCTTCTTCTTTGCCGGCCCGGCACCACACCCAGTGGTCTTAGTGGTTTTGCATTGAATTGGTTTGTTTTTGTTAAAAGTATAGAATCCTATGCACAGATAAAGGAAGAAAGGAAAAAACAAGAATCTAATATCACTTTTTGGGTAAATACCAAGTTAAAGGGACTTTGAGATTTTGTTTGAGATGATCAAGAAAAAGATATTATTATTATTTTTGGAACGTTTATTTGTGGGTAAGCATGTGACATGTGAATATCGTATAAATTATAGGGTTCTACACTTCTACTTATAAGATACAAAAAATAAGTTTGTAAATCTATAATCAACAAATTTTAACTTACATTTAGGAAGTAAAGTAGGTATACATACAACAAAATTTAATGTGTAAATAGATACTAGTGGGAAACCCGTGCGTTACGACGATACCGTTAAACCGAAAAAAAAATAAGCGAAAAAACACTTAGTCAGACACACGTGTAACGGCGAGTTAACTCGCCATATTAAAAAAAGTTCGAAATTATGTTAGAAAAAACTAAGTAAGTCGAAACCGTAACATAACCACATAAAAAAGAAATAAAATCGGAGTTTTTTATTGATAATCATTCAACCAAATTTACAATATATTAAAAATCATCGTAAAATTTAATATTGAGTTTTCACATATTACAATATATCAAACACCTTTTGTAGAAGAAATTTCACTTCTATCTAATTTAATCATGATCAATTGACCATATTTACGTGAAACATTTGTTTGAAATTTTTTTTTTTTTTTTTTTTAGGAATTTTAATTCGTACCACATCTTTATATATAACACATAACCGTGGAAAATTACATCGAGATAGCGGGCAGACGGGCAACAAGCTGCGCCGCCAACCCCTTCTGAATGGCATAGAATTCGGCGACGTATAGTTTAGATAAGATTAGACATGTTTAGGTGTATCAATATAACGTTATAATTTCAAAATGCCAATCGTTACCTCACGATTAAAAACACAGTTTTTACTATTGATTTCTCGATTTTTTATAGTATTATCAAGTTTATAAACTTTAACTTTTATAAAGTACCTTATTTGTATAAAAAATTATTATAACAAAACATGTAGCATTGATAGTTAATTTATTTGTAGCACTATAGATTATCTTTTATATGTTTTCTATTTAATGTGTTTCAAGTAATTATAGAATTAAATGTTATGAGTTATCATAAACATCACTTAACTCTTGACTTCATTTGATTAAATATGGTGTTTTAAAGACAAAATTACCCTTAAAAAGTACTTATTATATGCATTAGGTGTTTTATCATAAGCAATTAAACTTGTACCTCTTACAATTTAAGAAGTCATTGTCAAATGCTTTATAATATAGTATAGATATAGATATAGATATAGATATAGATATAGATATAGATATAGATATAGATATAGAGGGGAGGGTTATCTTGAGAACGCTAAATATTGTGAGAACCGTGAGAACAAGTACAAAAATCAATCAAAATCAAATTTTTTAATACAAATCCCATTATAATCAAAATACAACATTAATAAATGAATTTTCTTTCCAAATAAGTCATCTTTTCTTGCAAAAAATACTTTTAAATTAACTTTTTACACATGTGTAAATGAAACAGTTTACACATGTATAAACAGCAAATTTACACATGCGTAAAAACAAATTATTCCCGTATACGTTTGAATTTTTACACGTAATTTGTGTTTTTGAGATGGAATTTTAGTAATAAAGACAAGTGTAAAAAGAAATTTGGAATTTGAATGGTTTTAGATGCCGTTCTCACGGTTCGCACGAAATATAGGTGTTCTCAAATTAACTTTCCCCTAGATATAGATATAGATATAGATAATTAGTTGATTGTATGCCAGGGGCGGACCTAGTAGCTTACTAGGGGCCGCGCCCGTTGCTCCTGAAAAACGCCCGCGTAGTGGAATTTTTTTTTTTTTTTACGATTTTTCAAAAACGTTACTACTGAAATAGAATTTACGTTGCTACTAAAATTTAATATACGTTACTACTAAACGAAATTATACGTTACCACGTTACGTTACTCGAAAAAATATTTACCGAACTCGGAAATTTTAACTAATCTAATACCTATCATACAATACTAAGTTACTAACCCAATAATATACATGTAATCTTAAGTATTCTTAACCCAATAGGCCAATAGTCCAAAGACCAAAGCCCACCCTTTTCCCTAACCAAGCCCAAAGACCAATGCCCACCCTTGGTTAGTTGATTTGTGAAAAAAAAAAAAAAAAAAAACATACAGCAGCAGCAGCAGCTCGACAACAGAACAGACAGCAAGAAAGTTTCAACCAAACCCTAACCCAACCCAGCTGCTCCCCAGTCCCCTGCCTCCGTCGCCTGTCACCGGCCTCCGGCCTCCGCCGCCTGTCACCGGCCTCCGCCTCTGCTGTCCTGCAGTGCAGCGGCTGCAGTAAGTTTTTTTTTTTTTTTTTAACTTATTGTGTTAATTAGCTTTATTATCTAGTTATTTACATATAGTTGAATGTTGATTATGTGTTTTAGGTTGAATGCTTGATTAGTTGATTGTTATAATTGATTATATTGTCTTTGAATCTTTGATTAATTGATTAGGTTTGCGATTATAAAGATGAAACCACGTTCTAATACTAAACAAGCACTTATTAGCAATTTGTTTAAAAGAAAAGCCCCCGGAAATTCTGAAATTGGTTCAAGAAATTCTGAAACAAGCACTTATTATCATATTTCAAGAAGCTTGATTTTGTGTTTTATATGCACTTGTTAGATGATATTCTAGGCCTCACAAATGCTCTATCAAAACATCTTCAAAAAAAAGAGCCAAGATTTGTTAGAAGCGGCTAAATTGATAAATGGAACGAAGCGAGCATTGAATAATTTAAGACAACACGGGTTTGATGGAATGTTGGCAAAGGTGACATCTTTTTGTGAAAAAAATAAGATTGAGATGGTAGAAATGTCGGAAAGTTATGGTAATCAAAGAAACCGTAAGAATGTCGTTACTAATCGGCATCATTTTGAAGTTGAAGTTTTTTAATACGGTTTTGGATTTGCAAATTCAAGAACTTGAAAGTCGATTCAGTGAGGTATCAACAACTTTGATAGATAATATGTCGGGTTTAAATCCTTGTGATTCGTTTTCTAAGTTTGACATACCTAAGATCCTAGCATTTTGTGAGATGTATCCGAATGATTTTAGTGAAGAGGAAAGAGGATGCCTTTTGGGTGATTTTTCGGTATTTTATCACACATTAAAGGAAGATGAAAAATTTGCAAAACTAAATGGAATGTGTGATCTTGCTCGTGTAATGATGGAAACCGAAAAACATAAAACTTTTCCTTTGGTTTATCGGGCGTTGAAGTTAGCATTAGTTTTGCCGGTTGCAACCGTAACCGTTGAGAGGTGTTTTTCTAAGATGAAGCTTATCAAGACGGATTTACGCAATAGAATGGGTGAGGACTATTTGAACAATGCTTTGATTTGCGCGGTTGAAAGAGACACTTTTGATAAAGTCAAAGAAGATGATGTAATGGCTCGATTTCAAGCTTTCAAGAACCGAAGGGGCGAAATCTATTAGGTATGTGTCTAAAATTATCTATTATCATGTTGTTATCTTTATTTCCTTTACATTGTATGAAACTATGGCGAAATTTTTTTTTTTAAACGTTGCTACTGAAAAATATTTCTAGATCCGCCACTGTTGTATGCCAATATAAAGTAGGTAAGTGAAATAATTTGACATATTTCGTAGTGATATAGATAAAGAACTTATGACATGGATGCTATTGCAATTTGCAAAATATAACTTTTACATACAATAGACAACTAAACTTGCGTTTACACGTTTCAAAGAAAATTATAAGGAATCAATTAAAATTCAAAACTATAATTATTCTAAGCATGCAAAGTGGAAGGTGATTGATGTATGTTTATTTTCCAAATACATGTAATGTATTGACTATAAATGCCAAGGCCATGATTCAAACTTTTAATTCTTGTTTAAAAAAAGAGCAAAAAAATGCCTTAGAATTTCATGAAAACTAATATAAGATCTAGAATAAATATTTTTTTAACTAAAACTACTTAAAAAAAACCATTACGACATATATTTGTTAGGATATTCGGTCGATTTGGCAAACAGTCGTTTACTTTCAAGCAACATCAATGCATTGGTATATCATCGTGAACTGTTATACATCAAGTGTCTTGACACAGATAGATATCTCAAATACTTCAAGATAAGATTCTCATCTATTAATACATCACGAGTCGTGAAAATGAATTTAAATACTCCCAACTATAGCCTATTGGCGGATAATACTCTCAACTTTCACTTTGCCATTAGCACTCCAAACTTTCAACTTGTTTACCTTCATCACTCCCAGACTTAACGTCGTTAGTTTTGATCATACGTGGCTAATAGAAGCTTACGTGGCAATGATTACGTGGAACAAAAGCTTATGTTGGCAATGATTACGTGGGAAAAAAATTCAAATACTTAAACAACTCATCAGTCTCACTCGATTACACACTCTCTAACTCTCACTCTCACACACAACAAACACTGATCATCGATTACACACATATAAACCCTAATTTCTTCACAACAAAAAAATTAGGGTTCAATCGAACCTTTCAATGGATGAAATCGCGTTCAAGGTGTATTACGGTGGGGCATTTGATGCAGGGTTTCCACAGTTGAAGTATATTGGGGGTCAATCGAAGGTGCTTCGTATAGATATGGACCATGTGTCATTCTTTGAGCTAGTGGATTATGTAATGGAAACAGGGTTGTACGAGTCTAAGAATTTTCACTTGTATTGCATTGATACTGAAGACAACTTGTTGAAGCGATTGGTGAGTGACAAGGATGTTGTATGCATGGCAATCAAGGTACAAACTAGTATTTTGTCATTCATTGAAGTGTTTGTTCAGGTTGGACCGATTGGTGAACCAAATAATCCAACAAAATGCATCACAGGTAAACCACCAGCCCTAGCCCAGTGTACTACCCAACCCATCACCATAACCCAACCCAAGTCTGTAGCCCAGCCCACCACTGTAGCCCAACCCAATAAACAACCCCCTACTCAGTCCTGCTCCCAGTCAACCATGAGTCCTGTGTCTGAGGGTAGGAGAACCAAAGCTTCTGCATCGAGATTACCACCATACTCACCAGCTAAGCCAATTGCAATTAATAATGTTGTTTAGGATATTGCTAAGTTAGATCTGTTAGCAGCAGAAGTGGTTGAATTAGAAAAAAAAATGACGCTGAAGTGTTTGAGCTAGGAAAAAAGGCTACATAAGTGTTTGAAAGTGATAATAGTAGGGACAGTGATTATAAGCAGGTATTTGGATCCGAATCAAGTGAAGATGATGAGGAGGTCTTTGCATCTGAGTCAGACAATGAAGTATTTGAACAAGTATTCAATGAAGTAATTGGATCTGAGTCAGATAATGAAGACAATGAGTAGGTAGAAGTTGTTAATGCTATTAAAGAAGCAAATCATAAAGAAAGTGAAGCTCATAAGAAGTTGCTAGAAGAGTGTTTGGCAACAACAAAAAAAGGTAAGTTGATTGAATCATTTGATGATAAAGACACACATATAGAGGGTTATAGTAGTTATGAAGAGTCTGATGGTGATATCCTCAAAAGGCCATGCATTTAGATGTGAGGTGAATCCATCATCATACTGTGTTTTCCAACTTAGGGAGTATGATGATGTTTCTGTGGACTTGGAAAACAGGACTTGTACTTGTAGGAAATGGGATTTGAGAGGTTATCCTTGTAAACATGTGTGTGTTGTGGCTGGTTTCCTAGGAAAGGCTGCTGAGGATTATGTTGATAAATGTTATCATAAAGAAACTTACATGAAAACATATGAGTTCTTAATTCCACCATTGCCTAGTGAAAGTATTGGCCCAAGGTGGTTTATCCTAGGGGTGAGCAAACGAAAACCGATAACCGAAAAAACCCAAAACCGAACCGATAACCAAACCGAAAATAACCGAAACCGAATTAACCGATCGGTTACGGTTAACATATCGCCAAAACCGCACCATTTGGTTATGGTTTCGGTTTTCCCTTCTTCCGTAACCGAAACCGAACCGATAGTTATATACTTAAGTATTTTTCATACATATATCCATATAGTTGGAACATATTTTAATGTATTTCCGATATATTTCATGTATCTTTCTTGTATATCTATGTATTTGAATTATGTCTTTAATGTAACTCATGTATTTTTCATGTATATCCATATATTTGAAGCATTTTTTTATTTGTTTCCTCGGTATTTCATGTATTTTTCTTACGTTTTCAGATATATTTGTATTCTTGAAAAAGATCCAAACGCTTTACTAACTAATTTAAGTTTATAATTTTGTATAAGTTTTATGTTTGAATATTAACCGAATTAACCGAACCGACGTAACCGATCGGTTTCGGTTATGGTTTTTCCTAAAACTGAACTTCGGTTATCGGTTTCAGTTATATGTAAAAACCGAACCGAACCGAACCGACATTTGCTCATCCCTAGTTTATCCTATGGATCCTCCTCCAATCAAAGCAACTCTTGGAAGGCCCAAAAAGAATAGAAAAAGGGATCCTCATGAAGACCCTAAGAAGCCAGGGAAGCTTACAAAGCATGGTGTGGTTATGAACTGCAGCATTTGTGGGTTAAAAGCTCAGAATAAGAGAAAGTGTCCAGAAAAGGGAAAGATGATTGCAGGTAATGTTAATGTCTTACATTTCTTATTAGTGTTCATATGTTACATATTGAAGTTCATTTTATTGTCTTATAGCTGCCACTAACCCTAAAAGACAAAAAATGGGTAGGCCAAGAAAACCAGTCCAACTGAAGCTGCACAGACCACCCAACGGTCCCAACAGTCAACTCAGACCCAAGGTCCAAGTCAGCCAACACAGCAGTCTACAGTGTCAACAGGAAGGGCAGTAGGAAGGGGTAGGGCAGTAGGAAGGGGAACAGGAAGGGCAGGAGGAAGGGGCTGCTGATTTTATCTAGCTTAATGTTTATTTAGTTGTATGTGTTATGACTTATGATAAACTTATGATGTTCCACTAGTTAACACCACCTTTTTGTGTAGTATAGTGGTGTTTGAATGGTTAGGATCTTGTTATGGATGTTTATGACTATTATGAATGTTTTGTGAATGTTATGACTGTTATGAATGTTTTCTGAATGGTATAAATGTTTTGTGAATGATTTGACTGTTATAGATTATTAGGTGCAGTTGATGCTGCTTGGTTTTGATCAAATAGGTCAATTTGGTTAGGTTCAGTTTGGTTGGTAATGGACTGTATAAATAGATTGCAGCAACTTCGATTAGGTTCAGATTAGGTTGAGTTTGGTTTTGGTCATTTTCTTGAAGTGAGTCAATTTGGTCTGGTCATTTTCTTGAAATGGGTCAATTTGGTTTGGTAATGTGTACAAACAGATTCCAGCAGCTTTGGGTCATGTTTGGTTTGGTCATAGGCTTGAAATGGGTCAATTTGGTTTGGTCATAGCCTATAAATGGGTCAATTTGGTTCAAAGGCTGCATTTTTGTTTGGTTCAAAGGCTCCAATTTTGTTTGGTTAAATTTGTTTTGGTCATAGCCTGTACAAACATACTGCAGTCAACAGTCATATTTCACTCATACATAGTGCAAATAGATGAAAATAACATATTTCATTCATATCACATTATCAAAGCTACCAAAATACATGTTATTGAAGTAAACTAACCTAAAATACAACCAAACAAAACTAACTACTTAGACAAATACATGCATATGCCAATTATTATCAATACACTAAAAACATATGTCTTCTTCCATTTGTAGTCTGTCACACACATCTTTTCTTTGAACCTCTTGTTCTCTTCAATTAAGACAACTTTTTGTAATTCTAAATTATGGATCTTCAAACATTCATAACTTTCTGCCATTACAGTCTCACTTCTACCATTTGCTTGTTCTTTGAGCATTCTTTCAACATCTTTTTTCCACATGAAGAATTTGCAGTCGGATTTCTATTCACATTACGAATATTTAAGTACATAATTGTTCATACAAAAAAGGAACAACACTAAATAAAAGGTGGGTACTAACCGGCCAATACGAGCAACATAAAATTGTTAACCATTTTGAACACTTTTTCTTCCAGCAACTCGAACGACTGCAACAATGTCATGGTGGCAATACATGTTCCCATCCAAATCGACTTTAAACAACTTAGGGCTTCTCGTTCCAATTGAGTTCGAAGTAGAAGACGAGCTCATGATTGATGTTTGATCGTGTTGAAGTGGTTGTTCTTCAGTTGAATTGATGTTGAATCGAGTTTAGGTGCTTCAATCGTTCTAGGGTTTTCAATTTAATAATCTAGGGTTTCGAATGGGGAAGACGTGTGGGTATAATCTGAGGGAAAAGTTTTATTTATTAACAAATATTGCCAACTAAGACTGCCACGTAATAAAAAATGACACGTAGGATAACGTCGTTAACAGCTGGTTAGTCTGGGAGAGATGAAAGTAAACAAGTTGAAAGTTTGGAGTGCTAATGGCCAAAGCGAAAGTTGTGAGTATTATCCGCCAATAGGCTAAAGTTGGACGTATTTAAATCCATTTTCTCTTATATTAATACATCAGGGTCGATTTGGCATGTTTACTTAATGAGTTCTATTTCAATATAATTTTCCATTAGGATTTTAATCTCTTTTGTTATTGGAAAATATGTTGGAGGTTCGTTTATTATGAGGGAAAATAAACGAAATAAAGTGTCACTAGAAAAGAGAGTTAGTCCAACATAACTTAAGCGGGTATTGTGCAAAAGAATAAATTGACGTTACGTTAAAAAAGAAAAGAAAAAAGAAGATGGATAGAATAAGGGGTGATTTTAACATTTCTTTAACGTAAAGGGAGAAAATAGAAATAAAAATAATAAAGTTGGATAAGCAAAATCTCATATAGGGAAAGAGAAATTAACGATAAAATGAGGAGAAGGGTATGACAAAAGACTCCAAACGACAAGCCGACAAGATGGGGTCCAATAAAGGCTCCTCAGGGCTCTATGTCCACGACTTAATCATTTTTTTCTATTTTCTCTTTTAAATAAATAATAACTTTATAAAAAAAATATGGCTCAATCTTTTTTTATCGGCGAACAACTGTCTGAAAACCACCCTTACGGGGCGCCGTGCCCAAGAATTGACTACTCGACCTCCAGCAGCCTCCGCTTTCTCCCGATGCGCGGAAACCCGAGCCACCCGCCCGAAGGCACGACAATGTTATAGAACTCGGTAAAACCTCGCCGCCCGTCAGATTCGAACCGGCGCCACCCGTATTCGATCTTCACCGGATACCAAACCATAAATGATGAAAGTGGGGATTGAACCTTTGATCACATAGGTGAAACAAAAGCCACTTCACCATTCCACCACTATGGATGGATAATATGGCTCAATCTATTCCCACCCCCTGGGTTCTATTTTCATCCTCCTTCAAAACGTCTCGCTATGACCAAAGCAAAACGTTTGAGGTCACATCATGATACCAGGTTGACTGCTTTATTGGGAAAAGCAAAAAAACTTCAAAGCGCATCTTTATGACCATAGAGAGGCGCTTTGTTATAGGGGGATGAATCTGAACATTTTGAGGATGAATCTAGACATTTGGAGGTAAAACACCTCTTTATGACCATAGAAAGACGTTTTGACCATAGCAAGGCCCTTTAGAAGGGTGAAAAAAGAACCCAAGGGAGTTTAATTAGGATGGTTCAAAAATATTCCAAAATATTATTTACAAAAGATGAGAATATATTCAACATAAATTCTCAAGTAGTATAATTGTCTTCACCATTTGAAGTACTGAAATGGGGGAAATGAAGATAAGTCTCAAGTTTGAATCCAATGCAGAGGGTTTTATCGCAATGAACCTTTAGCGACTTTTTTTTTTTCTTCAAATCGGTGGCTTGTATCAAACTCATTAAAGCTTGTGTGTATATTTCGTAAAATACACTTTAAGGTATAGGGATATAGGTTTAAATGAACTTGTTTCTTAAGCTGAAGTCTAAATTTAAACTTATTTAAGTAGAGTTTCAAACTTATATGTTATGTGCTTGGTTGCTCCGGAATCAATTGACCATCTAATGGTATTTTGTAACTTTGCAAAAATCGTTAGGTACTTCGTATGGCCATATTGCAAGCTCTTTGTAGCTTAGTATACCTCGATGATGGAGATATGGATGTTCCCGACCAAAAGGACTCTTCGACACTACATAAAATGACTTACATGCATTCATCTTAATTTTTCGATCATATCTTGGTTCATATGGCGGGCGCACAATTACAAAATCGTCAACAATAAACCTATTTCTTTCTAAAAAACGTGTAGATGTTCGGATTTCTGTGATCAACGGGTTTACTCTCAATTTTGTTAACCTTCCGTTTTTTTTTTTGTGTGTAAAACTTGATATGTTTATTCTTTATCGTTTTTGAATCTTAAAAACCATCAAGATTTACAAGTGAGTGGCGGGTAAACGGGCTACAAGTTGCACCGCTACCCTTTTTTAATAGCAAAACCAACTCTATTAAAAATAAAACGTGAGTCCTTGGTCGTTGGGGAGTTACTCTGCACCACCTTTTGTACTCTTTCCAAGAACCGAATTGCTTCGGGGGCTAGACCTCCAAACGTGTCAAAGGCAAAGGGCACAAAAACGTGTTGGTTCTCCAGACAAGCAACTTCATGTTTGGCAACTTTATTGGATTCTGCTTTCAAGACTGTTTGCCTGCCACGAACCCGGAATCCCGCAGTCCCACCAACGGAGACACCCCTGTAAGATCAACGCACGCATGTTTACCCTGTGCCCACCTGAACATGAGGAGATCCGCTGGCCTTAGGGTAGACCGCCCTTCCATGGGGTCTGTCAAAAAGTTAATCGGGGCTTCTTTCCTAGCCGAAATCCCTTCCCTTCGTAAGACGTCCCATAAAACATCCTTGACCAGATCATGTCTGTATTTAAATCCGGACAGCTCCTTACAGTGAAGGGCATGTTCCCCAAACTTATCTAAACATGCTTTTTTGCACACTGGACACGGCTCATCAACGGAAAAGATGGGAATCATGAGCCTGTATTTGAGGATAGTCCAGTATTCAACAGCTGACATGTGTTGCCCAAGGCTACCAATAGGAAGGACAACCAAGAAATCTTGAGCATGCGATACTTTGAGGCATTCAAACACTGCCTTCTGGCGCGGAGACATGACAAACTTCTCTTCCATAGTCTGGAGGGTTTTACAGTTAAAAGCACTCGCCAAAATCTTTTGAGGTTTTTTGGGGGCGGTGTCTTTATCCATAAACCCGCCCAAATCTAAATCAGGAAGAGAGTTGCGAACATTGTCTTAGGCAAGCTCATAATCCAGGTCCATCCCCACTACCCTGCTGTTTCGTAAGATGTGGTCTTGAAGTTCCCAGGGCTAAACTCTGGAGGCCACAAAAGCATATGCAGACACGTCCTCCGCCGTACAAAGACCAAGACCTCCCAACCGTATCGGTAGAGACGCCAATCGCCATTGAAAATCCCCAAAGAACGCCCCCCACAAACCACAATATCTTCGACCGCTTCACGAAGCCCATTGTCGAAAATGGATACGGCCTCATCAGCAAAGGCTGGTTGGCATGTCCGAAGGCCAAACAACAATTTAGCAACACCCATACATGAACGGAGCAACAGAAGTTCACTTTGGGGGTCCCCCAATTTCTGCAAAGAAACCATCAGATCCACCGCCCGTCAAGCCCTTTTAGCACCCAAAGAGCTAATATATCCCCCGTCCCGACTAACGGCACCCCCAGTAGCTTCACACCTCCCTTTGGTCTCCCGATCTCGCTAGGAAATAAACCAGGCTTCACTTTTGCCCCATTACACGATGGCCAAAAAATTTCACATTTCTTAATATTAAGCGTAAGGCCCAGATTCGGGCCCTCGGCTCGGATAATATCAAAAGCCTTAGCCACTTCCCTGGCCTCTCCCATAATAGTGCCATCATCAAGATACCAAACATGAAACGGAGGTTGCAGGATTCTTCTAGCCGACGAACCAACGGGTGTAGGACAAGAGCGAAAAGAAGCGGCCCCATTGGGTCCCCCTGCTGGACCCCGGTGGAGGCCCCAATACAAGAATCCCCCACATAAAGCCTAGCGGGCTGGGCATATATGAACTGGACCCAAGAATAAATGAATGGGCATCGGACGCTCACTTCCCGCAAGGGTAAACCTTCCTTTATGTTAACTATTTTGTGTGTTTCATGTATCTTGCTTCATGCTAGATTTATTATATCAAAATTTCCTCCATTGTTAAAAAAAAGAACTTAGATTGCAAACGGATAAGAATCTATTATTTACACAAAAATGATAATATATATCTCGAGTATAATGAATATAGAATTACATAGTAAGTATTATTATACATGATAAGAATAACCAAGCAAAAATCAAGTATACAAGATAATCAGAACATATGGCATACCTCGTTCTCCCACCATCAAAAGACACATGTCCTCGTGCATTGTTGTTCGTCTTTGACAACACCCAAAATGTAGCAAGAAAAGCATAATATGTACTAATTTTTATAAAAATGGTGAATATATAATTTATTTATGCGTATATTACAAATATTTTAATTTATTATGCATAAAATTGTATGATATTTAAAATTTTAATTGATTTAGGATACATTATTATCATGTATGATGTATATCAACCTTTTTTTTCCCAAATAATAATAATAATAATAATAATAATAATAATAATAATAATAATAATAATAAGGAATAATGGAAATAAATAATCTCAACTATTGACTATTGGCCAATAATAGTCTCAATTACGAAAATTACCAATAGTGGTCCCAACTTTCGACATATTGGAATATAATGGACCCAAACTAACGGAGGTCTAACTCCGTTAGTGTGGTGCTGACGTGGCATCCTGGGTGGCAAAATGATCCTACATGGCATCCGACGTGGCATCCTATGTGGCAAAATGATCCTATGTGGCATCCTACGTGGCATGCCACGCCAGCACCACACTAATGGAGTTAGACCTCTGTTAGTTTGATTCCATTATATTCCAATATGTCGAAAGTTGGGACCAGTATTGGTAATTTTCATAGTTGAGACTGTTATTGGCCAATAGTCAATAGTTGGGATTATTTATTTCTATTATTCCTAATAATAATAATAATAATAATAATAATAATAATAATAATAAAGTTTTCGAATCAACTAAAAAAATTTAAGTGAAAAGGTTATAGTATTTTGTAGTTATCAATTAATCCAAAATGACCTTAAAGTGACCATAATTAATGCGTATCGTGTCCTTTCCAAAATGATTATAGTTTTGACAAAAGAAAATATTATAATGAGTATTCAAAATGAAGTTTCATATGAGATTATGAGTGGATGAGATGTTGTCAATGAATGACAGATAGAAAAAAATACTTAGAAATTTTTATTGAAATTAAGTTTTTGAATAAATATTAAGATTTAAAAACTTATTTGAAACTAGGCCTATAAACGAACCGAACGAACACGAATATAGGTGCGTTCAGTGGCGAAGCTTGACCCGAAACTGTGACACCCGGCAAACTCAGGTTAGTAACATTGACTAAGCTAGTAAGTCTACCTTAGCAAGCTATGCATATTACATACTTAACTGGGTCGGTTGAGTCGTTACGATGGTTATGGGAATCATCGGGAGTCGTTACAATGATCCGCGGGATCATTGGGAGTCGGTCCATAACCATGTGTACAAGGATTGGTGATTCATGGAATCACCGGGTCTAACACACACACACGCAAGTCTCGAGTCCCGGGAATTGGTGAACGGATGTAAACGTGTTAGTTATCATGCATTATGTGTTTTTAATCATTACGTGACTTGTCGGTATGTGAATACGTGCTTATATGTGTTAAAATAGTGTTTAACACGCCAAAAACCCAAAACGAGAGGCTGAGGGCGATTAGGAGCAGAGTCAGGCGATTGGGGAGGGGCAATTAGCCCAATCGCCAGTTGGTAGGGGCGATTAGGCCCCAATCGCCAGTAACATCGGGCGATTGGGAGCAGAGATAAATTGGGGGGTTTTGCTTGAAATGGGCTGGTTAATAGTTTAGGTTTGATGTTGGGTGTTTTTACACGTTTTAGATCTGATTTGGAGGGTTAAACGCGCGAAAAGGCGGAAACCAGCTGCAGGGGGCGATTACAGTGGCCTAATCGCCTGATGACCATGTGATTGGTCCTAATCGCATGTTTTAAGGGCGATTAGGACCCCACTTGCGTGTAACATCAGGCGATTAAACTTCCAATCGCCTGTTGACCACTCTCAATCACCAGTTGACTTTTCCTAATTGCATGTTAAATTCCTAATCGCATGTGCTGCTGTTATAAGCGTATTTTGACATCCCGAAGCATGATTTGACACCTAGGAACATGATAGGAACCCCGTGACATGCCCAAGGACTTAGTAACACGTGTTCGGACTCGTTTATGCGTTAATTGGGCGTTATGCTAGACTTAGTGAACTCTTGCGCGTACTAAGTGTTTAACTACATATGTTGCATGATATCTTGTATTTGGCTAACATGTGGAATGTCGGGTCGCCAATGGGATGTCGGGTCTTGTCTGGTACGATCGGTTTAACAATCAAAGGTGTTTTCAAACGTACATGGTTATGGTCTGGACATTCAGGGACTAGTTAACCTGCGTGTTATTAGTCCGGGTACTTATATACTCCCTCCGTCCCATTTTAAATGTCCTCCTTTCCTTTTTTTGTTTGTCCCAAATTAAATGTCCCTTTCCAAAAATGGAAATGTAATTTCCAGTTTTGCCCATAAAAGACAAAACACAATCACAACTTTTGAGGATATTATTGTCATTTTACCACATACAAACAAAAAATTTCTTAAAATGTGTGTTTTTGGAAGTGGGACATTTAAAATGGGACGGAGGGAGTACATTTTATGATAGGTCGCCGCTATTTGGGGCTATCATAGCTTACTGAATTAACTGTTTTCAAGTAACGCAATCTAAGGTGAGTGTCACAGCCCACTTTTACTGTTTTGCTTTCGGGGGGAGAAACATGCTACATACTTACACTCTAAAGGTCATGTTATACTATGGTTATGGATATTTACTATACGGGCGTTTCATCAGGGAGTCCTAGGAGGAAACCATGAGTATGTGGGAAACACATATCAGGGAAATATGGATAGATCTATTGGGACGGGCAAACCCCACTCGACGGCTGGGAGCCGGGCGGGTGCATATTGTCTCTACTACCAGGGTCACCGTTGATGACGGTGGCTCACGGCTGGGCAAAAAACAGGAAAACGTGTCAGTAATGGTTTCCCACTCGTAGTAGTAAAAATACTTAACGTCTAGCTAACGTTGTGATAACATAGTAGTAACGGAAATGATCTTTTCAAACTTATAACAACTCTTTTACAAAAGGAAAACCTGTGAACTCACCGGCATTATATGTTGACATTTTTGGCATGTTTTCTCATGTCGCTAAGGTAACAAACGGACTAGGCACACTGAGTCTTGCACAATGTCTAGAGTTTTGTTGCATATTAAACACTGTTTTGTAAACTATAATATGCCTTTTGGTTGTAAACAAGAAATGCTTCCGCTGCTGGTTTATGGCTCAAAGCATAATGTTTTGGTTTCAATCTATATATTTAATGTTTGTTTATTGTGATCGTTGACTTGGATCCTGGTATGTCACGCGCCTCGCGGTAAAACCCTACAAGTGGAATTTGAGGGTGTGACAGAAACTTCGGGGGATCGGAAATCACTAGTTTCGGGGGTCGAAACCGTATATGCCAAAAAATTTCTATACGAATACTATATAATCGGAACTTCTGAACGAAAGTTCGGGGGGTCGGCCGCCCCTCCCCGCCCCTTAAGAGCTGCGCCAATGGGCATGTTCATGTTTATTCATTTAACTTTAACCGAACACGAACACATAATCGAACACATTATTGCGTTTGTGTTCGTTCATTAAGAAATTTGCTGTGAACGTTCATTTAAAACCTAAACGAACAGTTCATGAACATAAACGAACACAAATGATCAATATAAATGAACACAAATGAACATAAACGAATATAAACAAACATAAACAAACAAAAACAAAAACAGGTTGATAATGATTCATCACAATTCAACCAAGTTACATCACAATGCAACCAAAACCAAATGACGGGGATGAGAAATGTGGCGGCGCTGTGTTCTGTGGAGACGGCGGCCCTATGGAGGCTGGAGAATGGAGACGAGCTTGTGGACGGCCGGAGGCGGGGCCGTGGAGTTAGTCGGCCAAAAGTAGAAGAAGGTAGGGTTGTGGAGTGTGGAGAAGAAGGGAGGTGGGGCTGTGAAGTGTGGACTGCGTCTGATAAGTGATATGGTTAGAATGTAAGGGTTAGGGTTAAGTTTTTAGAACATATGAATTAAAATACTTAACAAAAGGAAATAAATAATACAATAAAGTTAAGTTTAATTAAACGAACATAAATGAACGAACAAAACGTGTGTTCATGTTCGTTAGTTTAATTAAACGAACAAAAAATTGTGTTTGTGTTCGTTTATTTATTTTAATAAATGAACATAAACGATTTTTCCGCCGAATAGTTCATGAACGTTCGATTCGATTACAGACATATTTGAAACTCTTTAAGACCATACGTAGTGGTGTAGAAAGTGGGCGTGGTTGGGGCAAATCCACGCCCTTCCACGAGATGCAACCCCCCTGGATTTGGCCAATTTCGGTTTCTCGTGGAATTTTTCACGGCGTTATGAAAAAAAAAAAAAAGTGGGCCAATCGAAATCCATTATTCCCGACGACTATATTTCAAACGGTGAATTTAAAAACAAAACAAAACAAATTTTTTAACTCCATTTAGCCTAACAACAGATTTCAGATACAAGTACAATAAATAACGAAATGGGAGAATGCATTTGTTTTATACACATAGTATGCAAACCCTATTATACCACATACGGGGGATAGGGTGTAAACAAGTCACACAAGTATCCACATAGAATCGACTCATGCGTCTCATAATAGGTAACATCCCGATCATATAACGAACATGTAAAATAACACTGGCCATTGTCAGGGGCGGACCTAGCCTTTGGCTAGGGGCCACGCCTGTTGCCCCTCGGTTTTCGCACGTAGTGGAATTTTTTCAAGATTTTTGTAAAACGTTACCTCTAAAATAAATTTTACATTACTACTAAAATTAATTTTATGTTACCCCAAAACAAATTTTACGTTACTCGGAAAATATATATCGAACTCGAATTAACTAATACTAAACCCAAACACTAACCCAACTAAACTAACCAAATATCCATGAAAATTAACATAACCCAAACCTAAGCAATAACCCAAGCCCACCCTACCCCAAGTCCCCAACCCACTAAGACTTAGCAAAAAAAATTTTTCGAGATCCTGGCTCTTCATCGCTTTTAACCTTATGTTCTTTCTCTTTCACTCTTTTGCCCCAATTCCTCAAAACCCTACCCCTAAACTCCAATTAGGAACCACCTACGCCATCCTCCGTGGCTCCACCCCCTCCGCCCCTAAAGGGCCGTGAAGTGTCACTCGTAACTTGTGAGTATTCTTTTTTTTTTTAATTGAGTTATAATTGATGTTTTTATAATTTGTGTTTTATAAATTGTAATTATAATTTGTGTTTGTTTTATAATTTGGTTCAATTATACTCCAAATATTGAAAAGAAGGATACACAAGTGAATGGTGATGTTGTACCCCATTGATAGATCATGAGGTCATATATTGTTTTAAATGCTCTTCCTTTAGATCCCACTGATAGACCATCCATTGCTAGTTATCATCCTAATCAAATAGATGATTCAAGAAGAACATATCTTATGAAAAAGACTTTTCAACCACGAGGACATATATTTAAATGGGCACAATATGGTAATGAATGGAGACGTTTTAACATAAAAAATGATTTGAAAAGTATGATTTGTTAGAGCTTAGCACTAAAAAAGAAAAAACATATTGCTTATATTGTTACTTGTTTAGTAATAGTGTTGGTAATAAAGGTGGAATAGATACTTTTACAAGTGAAGGCTTTTATTATTGGGCTAAACCAAGGGCTTTTAAAGATCATGTTGGGTTACAATTTTTTTTAAACTATGATGAATTTTTTTTTTAAACTATGGTGATTTTTTTTTTAACTAAGGTGAATTTTTTTTTGTATGAAACTTTATCTATTATCGTGTTTTTATTTTTTATTTCGTTTACGTTGTATGAAACTACGACGAGATTTTTTTTTTGAACGTTACTTCTAAATTTTTTTTCTAGATCCGCCACTGGTCATTATTCTTTTATGTATGCATCTTATGTAAGAATAGGGTTAACCTTTTATTAAAATAATAAAAAAAATAAATTTAATAACAATACTCTCGTTATTCGTAAAAATATAATAGTACAATACCTGTTACAAAACAACACAAAAATGAATAAAAATACAAATAAATGTACCGAACTTTGATTCACTCGTGTCTTCGACGAGTACTTCAATAAGCACTTTTGTAGTACCATAGATTCGAGTCTGCACCATGTTGAGTCTTCAACCTTGCTTCTTGACTGCAACAATTAGTGTATTAAAACATTGATGGTTTTTTTTTAAGGATCGTATTGAACACGTGGCCCTTATAACAGATTTCACGCCTCATCTAAAACGAACGCGTCTGTCTTCCAAGCAAGGCACATTCATACGCGTGTACAACAATTGGACAGTAGATGGCTCTCGCGCTCGAGATAGCACCAGGTTATTTGATGCTTATAAAATTGTAGTAAAAAAGGTTGAAATTGTGAAAAAAAGAGTTTAGAGAGTGATTTTCTACTTTTCTATGAACTAGATAATGTGGATGTGTGTATTTTCCATGTTTTTAAGAATAAATTCCTATACTCACACATGAGTAAAAGTTATTTAATCCACTTTAATTTAATATAGTAATAAACAAGATAATAAATATTGTAATAAGCATGGTTTATTCTCTAATTATATATAAACGTTATTGAATAGTTACAAACCTATTGTTTTTTTTTTTGACACATCTCCTAAGCTGCGTGTTGAGGTGTTATTGGAGTCTTTGGGCGGTGGTGGCCTCATCATCCTTTCCGGCCACGTGTTTTTTTCAGTCCTGATCTCATATATCCACAAACACAGAGAGAGAAGCTTTTTGTTTCTCCTTTTCTCCCGTGGCTTCTAGAGAAGCTTTTCCTTTTTACCAGGTCTCGGTTGGTTGGAACCTAGTGAGCCGCCACCTCCCTCCTTTCGTTCCAACCGTTAGCTCTAGGTATCTTCGCCTCTATTTTGGTCAGACAACGGTGGAAGAATGGTGGCAACGATGACTAATTAAATGAATTTAAGTGGTTGAACAAACAGTCTTTCTTCATTCATTTGACAACCTTCAACATAAGTGTTGGTTTGAACCAGTAGTTGATGATGTCAACAGGCGCTATTGCTGACGTAATTGGATGTTTCGAACCCAACCCGCTAGACATGCACCACACGTACCTATCAGTCAAACCTGAACCAACCTTCAAAAATACAAAGTGCGTCATTAAAGCACCACATTGCACCCACGCCATGCGCACACGTGTGCTAGTCAAAGTGCGACACCTTTTCAGGTTCCCACTAGTGTTTGCCTTTGAATAAAACAATAAATTAGGAGTGTTTCTCCTTATATACCACTTCAAGTTTCTTATCCCACCAATGTGAGACAAGGCTTAATCCATTATCTTATTTTGGTTGTTAGACATAGTTTGGTTCATTATGATGCTCTCACAACGTAGAACACAAACCCACAAGTAATTATTTATACAACATATATATAAACATAGTTATAGGTGTCCAAAATATTTAGTGAAAATTTAACTTTCACCAAATTTCCAACATGAGATCATTTATTTAATTTTGTTTATTTCATCCTATCCAACGAAAAGCCAAAAGTTGGTTATGAGTCATGTTTGATGGTCAACAGCATAGAAGATAGTGGGTGACGATGTCCGGTGGAAAGGGGCAACAATCGGCCATCCAAACGCGACTTATTTCCTTCAAAATTGGAAAGTTTACTTAAAGTTGTCTTTGAAATGTATTTTTCTTCTTTTAATAAACTAAATAATCTAACCATTTACTCTAGATATTAATATTATAAACTTGATCACTTTATTAATTCATTTTTATAAAATATTTATTTTATTTAGATTATTTAATTATAAAAAATTAAACAATTATTTGTTGTTTTAAAAATAAATAATTTGTTTATAACGATAAAGCTACCAACCAGGTTAAAACTAAACTTTGCTAATTTCTTAATCCTTGGAAACATGGTTGTCTTGGAGGGTGTTTGGGATTGAGTTTGCAATGCAAAAGTGATTTTGGTCAGAAGTGTTTATTGGCTTATGACTTTTTGAAAAGGAGTTTTTAAAAAAAAGTGTTTGGATTAGCTTTTGGGATGAGAAACGTCAAAAAGTCAATAAATTGTTGTTTTTTTAAGTGTTTCGCTTAACTTATTGTGAATATTGGTTGTATGAGTGGTATATTTGTAATTTTTTTCCAAAAGTCAAAAGCCAAAAGCCAAAAGCCAGAATTTTTAACTTTTCAAAAACAGTTTTTCCACCCTTAAAAGCCAAAAGTCAAAAGTAAAAACAGAAAGTGCTTTTGGGTTACACAAATAGCTTATTGACTTATTGACTTTTTAAAAAAGCCAATAAGTTGTTATGAAACTCAATCCCAAACACCCTCTTGATCTTCTCTAAAATCTTTGTGATTAAAATAATTTTTTTTTATACTAGTAGTCTTGTGGAATGAATTCTAGATAATTGGTTAATTACTAATGTAAACAAGGGTCACTATTAATTATTTAAAATAAATCAAATTATAATACATGATATTGGGCTCAGTGTAAAGATTTATATAGTTAACCTTTTAGTAGTAAATTTGTGTTTTAATAGTTAACAAATGGCAGTATAAAAAAAAATATAAATTTATATGAAAAACACAAACAAAATGATGCCTTAAAAAACCAACATAGCGAAACGTTCAATATACTAATTATTTTATCACCCATAGGATTTGAACCCTTCACCGTTTTAAAAGGCAAAGCGTTATCCAACGCCTTGATATCACTGAAACAAGGCTTTTCAATCGTTGGTCAATAAATTAAACCTGAATCACGGTGGTGTTGAAACCAAAACATGTGGTCAAAGTAGCACTTTTTAATAAATGGGCCCCACACCTAGCAGACAAAGCCCATAAAATCTTTCTCGATTATTACTACTACAAGATAGATAGATAGATAGATACGAGTTACGACTCTAAAATCCCCTCTCCATCATTATACACGCCCGCCCAACTTGACCACTCTTCCCGACCCAAAACAGAAGCATTAAAAAAGGTATAATAGAGAGACCATACTAGGCCAGGATAGATTTGGTATGGTCTACTTGCGTATCGTCCGGACCGAACCCATTTGTATGTTTTAAGGTAAGAATGTGCTTTGGTGAGTTGAAAAGTGAAAAAAGAAAAGTGTTGTCATGTAGGCGTCACATGTGTAGAAGTGGTTTCACTTTGGTATGTTATGGTAATGTAAAATCTAAAATGTGATGAAGTGAGTAATGAAATATTGGAAACATAAATGCCTAAATGGTGAGATGGAACTAAATGATTGGTTTGTATAGTAAAGGGTAAGAATGTGTTGTGGTGGAGTGAAAGGTGAAAAAAAAGTGTTGTTATGTAGGCGTCAAATGTGCAAAAACAAATTTCACTTCGGTATGTTATGGTAATATTAAATGTGATGAAGTGAGTAATGAAATATTGGAAACATAAATGCCTAAATGGTGAGATGGAACTAAATGATTGGTTTGTATAGTAAACGGTAAGAATGTGTTATGGTGGAGTGAAAGGTGAAAAAAAGTGTTGTCATGTAGGCGTCAAATGTGCAAAAAAAATTTCACTTCGGTATGTTATAGTAATATTAAACGTGGCGAAGTAACAAAATATTGAAAATAGAAATGGTGAGGTTGAAATAAATGATTGGTTTGTATATAATGATAAAAAGAATAAACTTGAACCCTCACGCCCGCTACTAGCCTCACGCCATTGCCCTTAGCGCCCCTCCGCACCAGGGTGTGTGGCGGTGTTCCACGCCCGAGCTGCTTACGTGACAGGGCTTAGCGCAAATGTGTATTTAACAATTGGATATTTCGGTTAGGCAAAGAAATAAACACTAAACACCGTATGCAACTTTCAACTTTATTCATATGCTAACAAATGTTTTTGTAACGGGTTATAAAATTGCGTTAGAACAGTATTACAAAGACGATAACTAGAACCGAAAACCTAAGTATTTCAGACTCATCGATTATACGAAAACGTGTATACTTAGAAATGCACCTGAATGAATACTTGAAAATGCTTTAAGTGGGCTGAGGATGTTTGTTTGCAGGAGCATTTGGTTATTGACTTCTGGTGCAACTTGTGATGCATGGCTGGCATGCTGGTGGCGACACGTCATCTGATACGCGGATTCTGAATGTTTTATTTTTTTCTTCATTTTCAGGAACGTGTAGGAGCGCTTCCATTATTAAGATTTCCCAGTCGCGTGGCCGAAAAAATGAAAACCAGCTCCCTTCTGTTACACAAAAAGGAAACAAGTTGGATCAGATTGTTCTAGTCTAGAGGTACCGATTTGGGTTGTGTTTTTATCACTTGTAGGTAGAGGTGATAAAAAAAAACCGGTAAAACTGACCCGAACCGAAACCGGTACTAAAAAAAATCTCAAACCGAACCGAAAAACGGCCTAAAACCGACGAAAAAACTGGTCAAAAGAAACCGAAACCGGTACACAAACCGGAACCGAACCAAAACCGATATCGCTAAAAACCGGCAGAAACCGAACCGAAACCGGTTTAAAAAAATACATTTTTGGCCATAAACACAAATAAAACTTTGTTTTTTTTTGTATTAATATTCAATTTCCTTCTTTAAAAAACCCTAAAAGTTATTAAAAGTTCAATTTTATGTAATTTATACGATTTTAAAAAGTGCGCGAAAAAACCGATGAAGAACCGAAACGAAAACGGTCTTACGAATCGACAAAACCGGTCCAAAACCGAACCGGTTCGGCCAGGAACCGGTACTGTAGCGACCGGTTTGGAACCGAAACCGGTTCGGCAAAAAAAAACCGATTTGCTCACCTCTACTTGTAGCTTAATCGAGAAACTTATTTTCGAAAAAAAAAAAAAAGGAAACAAGTTGAAAACCACAAGAAACGTTTTTTTTAAGCACAGAATCTCCAGAAACTTTTTATTAATCAAATAAGTTTCTATCGAAATGATATAGTCTTTGTATTCATAATCGACACACTAATTGTTAAAGAAAAATATAAAACTTTAGAAAAAGTGCTTCTGGTCAACAAACCAAAACTTTACCTGTTGTGACCCGAACCCATTTGACACCCGCACAACCCAGTTTGTCACCTCTACGTTTTCCATGTGATATACGACAGTTGAGTTTGATTGTCATAATCAGGTTAGCAGTGTTAGAAATGGGTCAAGTTGTCATACTCAAGTTGATTGATTGTCATAATCAGGTCACCTCTACGTTTTCCATGGTTTTTTTAAGAGTTAAATGCCAATTTAGTCCCTGGGGTTTGTCAAAAATTGTCACTTTCATCCAAATCTTTTTTTTTTCAATTTAGTCCCTGTGGTTTCATTTTTTTGTCATTTTAGTCCCTGTGAACTAACAAGATTTGGATGAAAGTGTCAATTTTTGACAAACCTCAGGGACTAAAATGACAAAAAATGAAACCATAGGGACTAAATTGACCAAAAAAAAAAAGATTTGGATGAAAGTGGCAATTTTTGACAAACCTCAGGGACTAAATTGGCAATTAACTCTTTTTTCAAATACAGTTCTAGATAAGTTTTGAGACGTAATGTGTTTCTTAGAGAATTCTCAACGAAACTATGTTACTTCTAGAATTTGAAGCGATGGCGTGATACAGAAAAACACGTTTTCTGGATAAGAAAATATACATATGGTTCGAAACAGATTTTAAGGTTTAACCGAACATATAAACTAGAAATATGCATATTTTCGTCTAGGACTCCTGCAACCTAGTTGCCTAATTCAATCCAACTTTAACGTTAAAGAAAACAGGTTAACTTGGTTGAACATGTCACAAATAGTTACAAGTGTAATTCAAAAGCATAAAGCCTCCTAAATCATTTTATTCAAAACCTTATTCAAAACAAAAGATTATTATTATTAAACTAATAAGTGACACAAATTATTTTTATTTAAAAAAAAAAATTGGGACAAATAATGTTTCAGGTCACCCAATTTATACAACAAAACACCATTTTGACCCAAACCTATTTTGACATGTTACACAACCTGCCGGACCGGAGTGTGTGACACTCTGATGACCCACGCATTTTGCCACCTCTAACATTTATGATGGGACCGCTATCATATATTTCGTGAAAAACTTTCCTAATTGTTACAATTGCTTTTATTTGGTGGGGGTGCAACAATAATTATCAATTTTGGACTTTTTTAAATACCTGGGAACATTATGATTAAAAGCTCATTGGAGTGTAGAATAATCCATTCCTAGAAAATATGTAAACAACATGATGATTTCTTACCTTCATTGCGAACAGCCCGTAGCTGAAAAATTCCGGTGCCATGGGGCCCGGAAACTGGAAACGTGCAAGAAACAGAATGCCTTTTGTGAGTCACTGCGAGCGATGCGTTATACCAAGGGCCTCTAGAAATTGGTTCCCCGAGAGCGTCTATTACAGCCTGGTTTTCGTTGGCTTTCTCCATGGCTTTACTGAACCCCCCCCCCCCCCCCCCCCCCAAAAAAAAAAAAAAAAAAAAAAAAAGTTAAAATGTTATGTGGTTATTAGCTATAACCAAAAAGGTGATTCCTTATCCTTATGTAATTTATCCTTTATTTTTAATTAACCATTGAAAGCAACTAATAAATCACCGAAATGATAAAGGATAAACGCGGAAGAAAAAAGAAGCACAAGAAACATCGAAACGTGCTACCAATATACCATGAATAAATCCAACCTAATGCAATCATATTCTTTTGCTGGAGCACACTTTTACTCTCTGAAGTCACTATTAGGTCATTCGAAAAAAGTCTTTAAATTCATGTGTGAAATATGATTACAAAAACTATATTCATACCATAATAAACTAATCATCTGAATAAAGCGATTTAGGAGGCAGCATGCGCTAAACGCCTAAAATCCTAAAAATACACTTAAGACAACTTTCAATTCGTTTGACCCGTTCCCGCTTTAGCTTCATTTTTCTACTTACCGGTTTGACCCGATAGAGATTTAAAAGGAAAATTCAAATGGATCTATTGTGAAGCATGCATCAAGGTATAAATAAAAAGATATTAGGGATTAGCCCTAAGGGTTAAGGGAGTTGTCCGTATTTCCCCGGGTTTCCCTGTGTGACACATAGGGCTGCAAACGAGCTGAATCTTCAGCGAACAGTTCATGAACCGTTCGGCGGGAAGTTCGTTTGTGTTCGTTTAGTTAAATAAACGAACATGAACATAGGCCGCGTTCGTTTGTTTACATTCGTGAACGTTCGGTAACGTGTTCGTTTGATGACTTCAAGTTTATTTTGGGTAGATTAATGAAGACTTCAAGTTTAAGCTGTGAACTTAGTTGTTTGAGACACTACTTTAGTGTGTTTATCAATATTATGTTGAGTACCGAGTATGTTTGGATAATTGCGTTATATTTTGGGTGGATCTAGATAATGTCTTAATATATGTGAAATTAATCTTATTTGAAAGTTAATATATGTCAGTGTTTGTCGTTTCCGTTCATGAACACTTATTTGTGTTTATGAACACTTGTTTGTGTTCGTGTGCGTTCATGAACAAAATTAACAAATGAACACGAACAAGAGCGTTTTCTCAACAAACGAACACGGACAGAAAATCTCGTTCGGTAAGTGTTCATTAACTGTTCGTGAACACACATATTCCTTAACGAACGAACACGGACAGGGCCATATTCGTGTTCGTTTGCAGCCCTAGTGACACATCAACGCCACAACAGCTTTTTCCGCACTTTTATCATTTTCCCCGATGCCGTCCCAAGCTTCCCCAAAACTAAACATATATAAATTCAAAAACAGTTTTTGGTACATGTTAATAATAATTGATTACCTGCTACAATTGTGATAAATAAAAAGGTCATCAAGGGCACTTAATGCAACGCCGCCAGTCACACAAATCAGGCCACCGGATACTAATCTCCAGCCCCATGATTTGGGTTGTGATTGCTCTACAGCCACGTCAGCACTACTGCTGCTGAAACAAGATTAATATGATATGAAACAATTAATTTATGAAATTCAAGATTATTATTTTATAAGAATTGCAAATAAAGATTATAAATTTAGTTAAATTGGTACCTTGAAAGAGAAGGGTTGCGCCTGAAAAATGAAATAAACCTCCTACCGATCATCCTGTGCTAAACCCTAGTAATGGACAAACGGTCAATTTCTGGGTTTAGAATGTAGTTACAACATTAATGATTATTATCCTACTATTTCATGAGAAAGTAGTTCTTTTACGCGAAATGATATCGCATGTACTATAATTGAACAGACTCGTTTTTAAACTAAATTTATGACGAAACGTGTGGTAAATCAAACTTGTACCGTCAAATCATAACGTATTAGAGATGAACGGATTGCATCTATTGTAATTTACGTTAAAACGTACGTAAAAAAGAACAAATTTCATAATTAATCCGACTCGTTATTTTTTAAATATTAAGTTAAACATAGACCACACGTCCATAGAAATAAAAACTTAAAAAGTTAGTTTTAGGGGAAGCACAAAGCTTTAGGAACTTAAGCGGGTTAAAGTGACATTTACAAAGTTAGAGGGTAGGAACTTAAGCGGGTTAAAGTGGCATTTACAAAGTTAGAGGGTTAAAGAGAAATTAGAAAGCTTTTTTTTTTAAGGGTGACTTTCTTTGTACTGACCGAATTGGTCACCGGGTTTCGTCAAAGACGATTACCCGTCAGCACCGCCCGTGAACGCGACGTTCCATCTGGCCCTGGCCGCCGCGCAAACTGACCTTCACCCGGAAACCATACTACCCCCACACGAGAAACTCGCTGGGGTAATAGCTGGGTAAAACCGGTGCCCTTAAGATCGAACTATGCCTCAGTAGGAACTATCCATCATTGAGTCGTCCCCCAAATAAAGCTTGTGGGGATCGAACCCAAAGTCTCTCAAGGAAAACTTGGGTCGCCAACCAATGAGCTGCAAGTGGGGGATAGAAATTAGAAAGTATAGAGACCTTTTTGGTCTAGTTAGAAAGTAGAATGTTATTTTTGTTATGTTAAAAAATTGGTTTTTGTTAAGTTAGATATTTGAGGAGTGACTTTTTGTCTTAAATTGAAAGGTGGTCAATACCTACCTTTCAATTTAAGATATATAGTTATATTAAGTTTCCGTATATATACTTGTACGATATGTTTTGATGGTATACGTTCGTATAAGACGATGAATGTGATGATGATATATGCTTGTATCAAGCAATATATACATAACCAGTTTATTTATAAACTGGTCCAGTTCCTAAATCAAACCTATCTTTTTTCATTATGGATTCAAATCGGTTTAGGAGAGCAAATGTTTGAACCTGTCAAATCGATTGGGTTGGGCTACAAAGTAGTACAAACTAGTTGGGACAAAAAGAATTACGGTTTTAATCCAACTTGTTTACTTATTTTCAAAATGGTTTGGGTTATAAATTGGTTTCAAAGAGCGAGATTGCGAACTGGTGCCAAACCTACGTGTTGGGTAGGGTCCAAACCGATTTTGTTGGTGGATCGATTTTCGGGACGTAAACCAATTTGGTGGGCTCAAACTGGTTTTTTTGTAAACCAATGTGATAGTGTATGCTCATATTTTGAAATAATGTAATAATATAAGCTTGTATGAAAATATATAACCATATAAACATATAATTGATGGGTTGATGTGACGGCAAACAAGAAATGCATAAGCTATATCCCTTTTAAAAGAGAGTTCATTTAGTAACACCTTTGTTTTATTTATTTTTCAGTATTGATTAAGTTTTATAAAAGTATGGTTTACTTAAGTTTTAATAATCTAATATATGATACTTAAAATTTATGATTATGCTTCATTTTTGTAAACTACTATTACCAGTTAAAAAGTGGGAAATTGGATTTAAATAACCAAGCAAACAAAACCAATAGACCTCGAAGCCCCACTTTAACTGCGCGGTGATCGCTACTAAAACATGATGTCTAAAACATGATGTGTTTGTGATTCTTAATGGGTCAAAAGGAGCGTTACCTAAAGTTTGGTTGGTGATCAAAACCAAAGTGCCAAGCTTCTCAACTCAGTTGTAAAACTTGAAGCTCAAAACTACTAGGCTCTTTTCATTCACAATTGAACTTGATCAATCTATACCATATAGTTTGACTGGACCCGACCACATCATCATCTTTTCATGCCAAAACCGATTAAGTTGGGCAAAAGTTCTTGATTCACAAAGTGTATGACATCATAAAAGTCGAGCTTTCGCTTCAAAATTCCTATAGTCAAAGACCAGAATCTGCTTATTTTCACTTTTTTACTTACGCAATCCATTACTCCTGCCGTTAGAAACACCACCATTATGCCCTCTTGTTGAATCATAACTTCCTCTTCCTCTTCCACCTCTTCCTCCTATTAAAAAAAATAAACCATTTGATGATTGTTTCTTAACCACTGTATTGGCGGCAAAATTGGCGAGTCAATCAAGTCAAGTAACAGATTAAAAAAACTTGAGTTTATGCAAGACAAAACCAGTGAGTTAACCAAAACAGTTTAGCCTAAAGTTTTGACATTGTTTACAACTATTTAATATATCAATCTTTAAAAAATACTATATAGTTCAAAATAAATCTAACTTTAAAATTAGACCAATCTAAACTGTCAAGAATAAAACTCTAAAGCCAAACTGACTGGTTGTAAAACGAGAGTTGATTAGAACAAATACGAAAAGTAACAAAATTTAATGAACAAGGAAAACAAAGAGGAATTATGTCTAATTAATGGAGCTAGGAGGCACATACTTCCTCCACGATAACTGCTGCTGCTGCCGTTTGCTCTCCTTTCTTCAATATACACTTGCTTTCCAGCTAGTTGTATTGGGGATGCCTATAAAGATAAAAAGTAACAATTAAAGTTAATATTAAAAACTGCAAAAATAAAAGAGAAAAAAAAATCCTGATAACACTTTCATTACTGCAAAAATGTTTATCAGAGTTAGCATTTAGTATAAGACAATACAAAAGGCTGATTCCATTAAGGTCAAACCTCAATAGCTTTGTGAACACCACTGATGTCCTCAAACTCTACAAAAGCAAAGCATATACCAACATCCTGCAAATTACATGTTAGTCTATATACTTAATAGATAAAGGTGGTTAACATTTAAATAAATATACAAAATGAAAATAAAACCTTGCGATTCTTTATGAATACGCCATCGTGCTTAATTTTCCCAAAATTCTTGAACTCTTCAAAAATTTCTTGACTAGTAACAGAAGTGGGCAAATTCCTCACATAAACGGACATGTATTCACCTATAAGAAAATTGTACGCAAACGCTAAGAAATAGTCATCACTGTTTGATGGTAGTGCACATATGCTATGCAGCATACATATTCACACAGCAAAAGAAAACAATAAATACACAGGTACACCAATATTTAACAAAAATACGGGTCAATTACTTCTCATGGGTCAAACAAATGAAGTCAGATTAAATAGCTAAAAAAGAGACATCTCAAGGGTTGCCCAAAGTGTGTTTTATTGCATACAACATCCTAATACATTTTACATTTAAGTTACAATATTGGCGACATTAAGTAGTTTTTGTACCCATGTTTCCTGTACCAAATGGTACATACCTGTTAAAAAGGTTACAATTTGGAATAAGTGCTTTGGTCATCCCACACTGACCCATTTTGACCCACAAATAATTACCCGCCTTGACCCAAATGCAAATTAACGCGCCACATGACAACCCAATTCATCACCTTACTATTAAATGAAGAAAAGTTACATGAGTTCACCTTCTATGTTAACTAGAGGATCCTCTGTAACATGAGATGTAGTTTCAGATGAAGCAACCGGTTCTGGTGGTTGATGCCACTTGGGTGTAGGCGCAACACTCTTAATGACTGGTGCTTGAGTAGGAATTGATGGCATGGAGTTCCCATTTGATTGCAACTATAAATAACCATTTTTGTGGCAACAAGAAAAGAATAGTAAATTAGTTCAATAAAACTACTGGAAAGAACTTTAAAACATAGAGAGGGTGTTTTGGTGTGTGTTTTGAAACTGATATGTTATACACTGATACTGAATCATCAAAGTCAAATAATCGGCCATTAAAGAAAGTGCCAGTAGGTAAGGTTTGGATTAGATGTTTTGAATGTTTAGCAAATTCCAATTATTTGCAAGTAACTATTGAAAAATAAAATTTAACACTCACTCACATATGAATATAGTCAAATAACAACAATTTATTATTAGTAAGATTTTCTACAAACTTCGTTAATATAATCAAGCGGTTAATTTTGTTCAAAACAAAAACTAATAACAACCATAAAGAAAGATGATATTGAAAAGTATGATGAACAATTTCTGTTCGGTAGTGGCTGGCATAAAACAGGTAATCATAACTGCATATTCAACCCCTAAACAGCTAGAAAATGAGTTTCATATCACACCCACAGGCACAAACTTGAATAACACTCTTA
Organism: Ambrosia x helenae; assembly: GCA_030844895.1. Classification (NCBI taxonomy): domain Eukaryota; kingdom Viridiplantae; phylum Streptophyta; class Magnoliopsida; order Asterales; family Asteraceae; genus Ambrosia; species Ambrosia x helenae. Next base: position 5,929,692 of record CM061230.1, on the reverse strand, counting down.
AAAAATATAAGAGACAAAAAAATATGACATAAACGGCTAATAATAGAAGCATAACTGTCTACCATTCTGTAACAACAATAATAATAACAGCAAAAATTAACAAAAAAAAAATATAAAATAACTTACTATAGAAGCGTAAGTGAGTTTCATGGACTCAGGAGCAAGCTTTTGCACAGCTTGAATTGGTTCATGAACATATGCCAATGTGTTTTGATGCAACTGCTCTTGATCATACTCTACTGTGTTTTGATGAAAATTCTCTTGAAAAAAGTCAACACGGTCAAAAGATGGTTGTTCCATTGGTGATTCTTCCTCATAGTCTTCACTATCACTGTTGTCTTCTTCATGCTGCTGACATCGGCGTTCTTGTGAAGTATAGTAGTCATCGTGGTCTTTAATTCCTAAGTGTAAGGAATAAATTTTTTCACTTCATCAGCCTCCAAAGCATATTTAACAGCTGCTATTTAATTGTCTTAACATCGCTAAAATGCATTTTCAATACTTTTGTGTATTCTTCTTTTCAATGACCAACGACGCAATACCTGATAAATCTTTAGAAGAAGAATATGCTGGTTGAAAATCATCTTTATGTACAGTGGCCAATGATGGTGGAAGATGATTGGTAACATCCTCGCTAACAAAGTGAAAAATATCATTTATAACAAAGTAACCCTTTTCTTGAGGAGCAAGAAAAAACGTTTGAAGAAATTTCCTCCAACCACGAAAGCGATTTGATTTGACTGAACCAGACACCACCACAATAATTCCTTCACTCCATGATTCAACAGAGTTTATGGTCTTGATTTCAATCCCGTTGAAATGTAATGACTGAACAAGCGCGTGGATTTGCTGCAAAGGAACAATAATTATTTTCCCCATTTTTAGACAAAGAAATACTCAAAAAACCAAAATATGATGAAAAATAGAAAATAAAAGCTAAAAAGAGCAGCAATATGGCAGTAAAGATAACAAAAACGAACATGTTAGGCATTTGCTGCTCTTTATAGCTTTTATTCAAGTTAGCCATTTTGCTGTAAATGTTATTCATACTACTTTTTAAAACCACTTTATGAATAACATTTACAGTTTACACAATGTTCAACTTTTGACACACCAACGTTTGGCTACATATTTTTTATCCGTTAAGAGATAAATACGTAACCAAAAACAACTTCTTCAACAGTCTTTGGTCTGTTGGTCATAAATTGTCATTTGTCACCACCAAGTCAGTGAAGCAAAAGTTCATAACAAAGGTAAAAAAAAAACAAAACTAAAAACTTAATTCTATTCAACCATAGAGAACAAAACCACATATGGAAAACAAACAAAATAAAGTTGTCCCCTGAATATGTTAAATCCACATGGCATTGATGAATGTATTGGCAAGTATGAATTAATGAGATGGCAAGTTTGTACAGTTGTACTTATCAGTGCAAAATACACATGATGATAGCTCATAATAAACAACATGTGAGTACTTTAGAGTCCCCGACTTCAATAAAGACTAAAAACACGTACAAATGGAACATAAAATCCTTGGATCAAACTACACATACTCTTGGTTTTAAAAAGCGCGAAGCGCACAAAAGTGACGAGGTCTAAAACTGAGGCGCAAAGCGCAAAAAGCGGTGGGCTTTTCATACGTGAGGAGCAGACAATTATACATTTTTTATATATGCTATAGGTTTTTAGCATTATTTACTCAAAATATAGATACAAATAAGGTATATATATGATTTAACTAAAATGTACAACCTTTTCAACTACATGTATAGCAAATTTAAGCACAAAAACATCATGTGTACAAAAAGCGCGATTTTCTTGCGCTTTTCGTACACTGCTCGCCTAGGGTTACATAAGGCGCGCGGATTTGCGCCTAGGTGCGCTTTGCGCTTGAGGCGCACTTTTTAAAACCAAGCACATACTGCATTCACATAAGCTCCTAACAGATATCATGTAGGACACGTGTTCTGCTTACCATAAAGACTAAAAACATGTACAAATGGAAGACAAAACCCTTAGGTCAAGAAATGCACGCACACTGAAAGACTGTACATACTGCATTTACATACGCATCTAACGAGCACCATGTGTATAGAGATTCCTATCAAACACCGTTCCACCACCACTAACATATTTGGTTTTTAACTGCGCGCATCACATGAATACATGATGCGGTGATGACACTGCATCAGTGATGCATAAATCAAGCGGTGCGAAAATGCATGATGCGGCACCATATGCAGTTGACCAATACCTAACAAATTGAACTGCCGTTTGCAATATCTTTTCAAATCTGATTAAACAAATTTATCTGACCATCCATTGAGCAATGAATTTGAGTATTTAAACTAATTAGACCATCGTTTGAACCAATGGCGGATTTAGAAACATTTTTCAGTAGTAACGTTTTTCATTTTTTTCATTTTAATAGCAATGTTTTTCAAATTTCGTAAAAAAAAACCAAATTTTCCACTAATTTTCCACTACGCGCGCGAAGTTGAGCCGCAACGTCCGCACCTCCTGGTTGTGCGCTGAATCCGCCTCTGGTTTGAACATATCTAACCTCTCACAATAATATGATGTTATAATTTAGTGTCAAAAAGTTAGCATAGCTAATACATTATGATGATTATATGTTCTTCAAAAAAAAAAAAAAAACATTTAAAAAAATATTTGTAACTAACACCTGGCATACATGATGCGTCGAATTTTGGAATCAAAACGCATCGGATCACCACACGCTTTTCAAAACAAGCAAAGAACTAAAACACTCAATCAATAAAATGAAGCAAATGCATATCAGTTTATGATTCTATTAAGCAATGTGAAACAGACTCACATATATAGTGGATGCGGTTTCGGTCGATTCGTCATCAACTCGAATCATAGTGCTGGAAGCGGTGTAAAACTGGTGAGCAAATTCAGGCTGTTGCTGAAGCACCTCATAGTATTGCTGTACAAAGTACGATCCAACCTAACAAAATAATAATAATAATAATAATAATAATAATAATAATAATAATAATAATAATAATAATAATAATAATAAACCAAACACAATGTGAATTAGAGAATATTTTGGAGATTAAATGAGCAGAAATAAAAACAAATACCTGTGAAGCAGTGACGGAAGATGAGAACAAACTCGTCATTGCCACAAACCGATTAAAAACTAAAACGAATGTTTTTAGAGAGAGAATTTAGAGAGAGAAGATAAGATTCATTTGAGTGGGGGTTTTGATTTTTTAAAAGTTTTGGTTTGTGAATTTGGAAGGGTTTTAGTTTTTGAAATGATAGCCGTTGGATTGGAGGATATGTCGTGGACGGTGTGGATTGATTTCATCATGACGATGGTGGTGGTGAGGGAATGTTTTTTTTTTTGGAAAATCATTAAATTTGCGATTGACCAGGTGGATTTTCCAAAATAGTCAATCTCTCGTTTTTTTTGGAAGGGACAACGACTCACATGTTTTGAGATGTCTCTGTGATGCTTTAATGATGGACCAATAACTAAGTGACACGTGTTAAAAATATAATAAAAAAATGTACACATATAACCTTTAAAGGAAGCCTAGGTTGTCAAACACGTGCACGTCCAATCTCTTTCTCACCACTCTCCATTATCTCTCTGTAATTATTATGGTTCACATCGATCTGTACCCACCTTCTTTCTATCCTCCCATAATCACCATCTTCTTATTATTATTATTATCCAACTTCCCACCAGACTCTTCGACGCAGCAGTCGATGTTATCGATCTCTGTGACAAGTCTTGTTGTGGGGAGACGTCTATAAGGTTACCGTCAGCAATAGTTCCAGTGACGTCTCGCCAGGTACTCTATGGTATTTATTATCTTCATCTCAGGAAGATTGTTCATAGAGATACTAAACCGTCGAACGTGACGTTGGTCCATGTGGTGGTGGTGGTGGTGCCAGAGACGTATGTGATGGTTTGCTTTCAACAGGCGTCATCGGAAACGGAGGAGGTGAGAGAAAGAAAGAGAGACGTCTTGGGTACCGTCTTGGTGACGTCTTCGGTCTCGGGTACCGTCTCTGCTGCCCTACTCTGTTTTCGATGACGTCTCACGGGAAACCTCCTGGAGACACTCGAGGCGTCTTGAAATTTGTGAGTCGATTATCCCAAGAGACGGGAGATGACTATGTTGGTAAATCCTCTTGGTCAATGGCCAATTTTGTGATTTTCCTGTTTTTGTTTGGAACATAAGAGTTTGAGATTTTGCTGATACGATACCTAAAGTTTGGAAAATGTTTAAATGGTTCTTTTAACTTTTATTTCAACTACTTGTCAAAAGAGAAAGGAGAGGCATTTAGATAATGAGATAGACGTTGTTACAAGACTCGTTGATTCACTCACAAAACAGATGATACAATCGATATGTTAATAGGTACAACATGGGTGTATAATCTGGTTTAATATTTAGCTTTACTATGACAATTAAATGTAGAGTTAACTCAATTCAAAACAACACAATGTAAAAAAAAAAAAAGTAATGTGCATTCTTTTAATATTTCGCCGTAAACAAATTATCTCCAATCAAACACATCAAGTTTGTTTTAGTTAGTCGATAAAAACATTTCTTAACTTCACTAGGCTTTTAGTTTTATAATACATGTCTTTGTCCTTTGAAACGGACGATTTAGTGTAGTCTTTTATTTTTGGACGATATTGGGCATCACATGTTGGCCTTGTACCACGAATTCTTGTGGGTGCATTCTCTCTGTCAACACAAGTCGAGTTAACTCTCCTTGCAGGTGCTTTGGGAGTAGAATCCGGTTTTAGGGTCCTCTTATTCATCTCTCCAATCAAATGGTCATTATCTACGAGGAGAATGGTATAAAAACCACATTGTACACCGCATGGAAACATTTATTATAAGCAATACACCATATAATGATACATATAATCTCTTACGAGTACAACAAATAATAAATATTAGTTGCTGGAAATAAATGCATGCTCATATCTAGCAATGCAAGTTTTATCATTTGACCCATTATACACTTACGCCATGTTCCAGAGATTGACGTTAAGGGGGAAAGAGAAAGGATCTCCCTCCTTTTCCTTTCTCTCCAATTCCTTCCAAATTGGAAAAATTGAAAATCACTCCAAAAAGCTATGTATTATACTATTATCCCTCTCATTCCCTCCTAAAAAAAAACTCCGGAACACATTCCCCCCCCCCCCCCCCACTTCCTTCCCAATCCTTTCTCTTGCCTCCTTAAATGAAACTCTGTAACACAGCGTAAATGATATAAAAACTTACTGATATAAGATACTTATTTGATTGCCTAGGATGCGAAGATTTCACATATTTTGCGTAGTGTTTTACATGTTAACTGTCTTTTACTGAATCGAACTTTCAAAGTTAAAACGTAAAATAAGTAAATGAGCCCAAACCACTATGTCTTGTAATTGTCATCTGGTTTCTATGTTTTACTGACAACTAACCTCACAAAACAAAGTCTGAAATGGTTAAGCCAAGGACAATAGCCATACCAGGGCTAGATAAAACTGCACGAGGGCGTTGAACAACACGGTCCATGTCCTTATTCTGATGTTTATTGATTTGTCGCGGTCCTGAATTTAGATTGAAATCAAGGAATCTTGTATAGACATATGATGATAATATGAAAAAAATGTAAGAAACCTTTTGTCATGGAACTAATCGTCGTATCCAAATCAGAAGCACAATTTCGTCTCGCTTTTATATTAGAATTGACACGAGATAAGATTCGTGTTTCAGTTTCTTTTTTTAATCCAGGTTCGATTAGATAACGGAGACCTGGTATTATAATGTGAATTATGTTATATGAGTTTAATATAAATAAATAAATAATAGAGAAATTATACATAATTACACTTGAATATGAGGGTCTTATAATAGCTCAAGCGCCTAGGTGAGCCTCACTCAAAAAGTTGGGCTATCAAAATGCAAGTAGCCCAACTTTTATAAACACAAAACTCATTAGCTTTTTTTTCCTTTTTTTTTTTGTTAAAACGATCAATATGTTCAAAAAGTGTTGTTTAGCAATATGAAAATCTTCAAAATTTTAAAAATATACTAATTGGCACATTGAGCTGCGAGCTAACCTACACTTTATCTAAATTGAGGTCGAGCTTAAAATTCAACTCGTTAAGAGTTTTCAAGTAAAAACGAGTCATCTCCCTTTAATTTCGAGTCTGAGTCCAAACCAAATTTGGCTAGGCTCGCACGCTCAGTAGCCCTAATGAATATACACATACCTAGTGATTTAAAGGGAGAATACATATCTCCATCACGAGCTTCGACTAGGGCCTTGACCGTCATCTTAGAATACTCTTTGATTGATGAGTTACTTCTTTCTTTGAATTTCTAAGAACTTGAAGATGTAATTAGGGTTTTGTTGACAGAATATATGAAAAAAAGTGGAGGGATGGACTCATTCCAATTTCAAAGTAAAGTTGTTATAATTTGAAGTTTATGTTCATTGCTTGGCTTAGAAGCCAAGATGAATTGATTCTCCATGCATTCATGTGCCTATATGACATGCTTCGTTACATGACTTGGATTCAAAGACATGAGCAAATGAAATTATGAATAATGGTTAAATTTAGTTTGATTGATTAAAAAAGAAACCAATGACAGAATATTATTGAGAAATTTAAAACTTTATCATGCAAACTTGAAATCAACATTCAAACAGGTAAATTGAAATGAGCTAAACATGATTATATCAAACCAAATATTAGAACTCAATGACTCGTTATATATAAACTAATAAAATATACAAAGTAATTTATGAGTTTATTCACGTGTTACTCGATATCTATTTTATGTTACTAGTGGGAATGCCCGCCGCGGATATTTATGTTTTTTTCGGCACATGTTACGTGGTGGATTTCGCCAAATTTATTTTTAATTCCAATTCGATAAGACAACTAATATATCAATTCACAAAGGTAGCTCTAGTTCGGTTGACATACTTTGAACCATTTCAATAAGAACTTATCGGTTATTGAGTCAACTCGGTTTAGAAGACAACCCGTTTTTCAGGTCGAACTGGCAGACCTTTGATTTAAATGTTTTCTTTCCAAGTCGAAGCATCCGGCTTACAACCCGTTTAACACATTTATTACAACCCGAATGCAGCCCGTTTAACCTTTCATTTGAGCATTCAATCACATACAATAAATAGAAGAGGGTGGTGATGGGATGTGGAAAATGTCATTGAAAGCGGAATAAATGAATGATTTAAAAAACAATGATCTAGAATTCGTGCATTAGTCATTTGTACAATTGTCATCAAAGGGTGCATATTAGGGACATAAAGGGAAGAAATTGGGTAAAAATTAGGGAATTACACTATGGCTTTTGGTAACTTGATGTAAAATTACCACCCCTCCTACATTTCTATATAATTAAAAACAATTCCCGTAATAAAAAGAATAAATGCATTACCAGTTAAATAAAACCCTTTTTTATTTTCATTTCATAAGTGGCAAAGAAAATACTTTTAAAATGATAATTACTCTGGGTGTGAGATTTAGAGGACAGATGAAATTACCTATTTGGAATAAGAGTGTGAGAAATTTTGAGCCATGTTTAATTTCCCCATGGGTTGAAATGGTGAAGGTTTGGACAATTGAGCACACACTTCCTTTTCGCCTCAATTTAAGATATGCAACTGGATCTTAAAAGCAAAGATTACAAATTGATGACATAAGTTGGAAAACAATACACAATCATCTTCATACGTAATCACACAATTTATATAATAAAAAGTAAACATCTCAACAACATCCAAATACCGAATTGAAGCGATAGAGGAGTTGTATACAAACGTAATCAAGTGAAACCCATTTGAAACATACACAAATCATCAAAATTAGCCAAAATTAAGAAACCCAATTTCATGAAAAAAAAAAATCAAAACCCATAAACAATTTTATACCTAAATATTTCCAACAACTATAGGAACTTTGCATACCTTGAAGTATAGGATGTTCATGATCGGAGCAAGATGAGAGACCATATAATCTGTAGAGTAATAATAATAATAATAATAATAATAATAATAATAATAATAATAATAATAATAATAATAATAATAATAATAATAATGTTAGGTTAAATCATCTTTTTATGATTATCACCTGTAACCGAGGGTAATATAAAATGAAAGGTGTTATGAAGAATTGATTGAAGAAATTGATGGAGCATTCAATTTGGGAGTTGTTTACTTCATCGGTTTCAAAAACAAAGACTTGGGATGTGTTGCATTAGTCATTGTACAATTGCCTTCAAATGTTGTGCAGTAAGGGCATAAATGGAAGAAAAGTGATAAAAATTAGAGGATTACACTTATGGCTCTTCATATACCATCTTAAAAAAGTTGTGAAATTACCATCTTGTACGTCGAGTTTCTTTAATATAGTAAAAATATAGATATAGATATAGATATAGATATAGATAAAGCATTTCATAAGACCTTCTTAAAATTAAATGTACAAGTATAATTATTTATTATACAACACGCAATGCATATGTTAAATACTTTTTAAGGGCAAATTTGTTTTTAAAACACATCATTAGCAAAATTGAAGACGATAGAACTAGGGAGGGGCTTTTTGGTTATCTATGTTGAATTCCTTTAGAACATTAAAGGCTAACATAAAGTTGCTTTTCTATAAACGAAGGGGTGGAATAAACTGGAAGGAAATATCCGAATTTTAGTTACATCATGTTAAAAAGACAATTACTAAAAAAACGTAGAACACAACGCCTTTAACTCAGTTCGAAACAAAATCTATATCAAAACGTAAACCAACTGAGCGCACATAACATAAGTACAAAAACTTAATTTCCATTAAAGTGAACAATTAATTTGAAGGGGGCGTTAGGTTGGTAGAATTCAAAGGACTTGGAACTCAAGTGATTCAGCAAGCAGTGATTCCAATAATATTGCAAAGAAGATGAAGACGACCATAACATAAACCAGAAGAAACCATATTTAGAAAACTCACCATGGTCAAATCGAAGCAAATCAAAAACTCGATGAACCCTCGATGGGAATCGAAACTTACCCCATTAAAACTGGAAATGGAAATCGAAACACACTCCTCGGTAACCAAAACTGAAACCAAGTTTCTTTTCAGTTTCATAGTATCATTGCCTTCTCCTGGTCAGTTGTACACCACCACTTACCACTTACCACTTAGTGACAAACTGACAATAACTGTATTGTTGCTTTCTCCTTGACGCAACGGTTAAGGTCAGAGCCCAAGCGTGGTTAGCATGGCGACCATGTTCCAGGGTCGGGCCATTTGTGTGTTTCAGACTTCAGTGGGTGATAGTACTGTTTGAATACTAAGGAGATACCAGGACAAGCACCCACTCCATCCAGGCATCCACCCTTAAGACCAAGGCAACAATATCCTCAATGTTTTGTGAATGAATCGAAAAACACACAAGCAAATGATCTAAAAAAACACGGAGAATATTTACAATGCTTATGATAAAAACTAACCAACATTTCGTTTTTAAGTTTCAACATCATCTTCGTCCTCAAAAGATACGAATCTATAGAATACTATACCAAAATCGACCTTAGAACGACTCCACCCTATAGTTGAACGAATTTGATATCATCAAACACGTTCGTCACCCACGCCTAGACCATTTGAGCAGCCTTCATTCCTCCAACCTATTTAACAAATCGACAAATTCACGTTCTAACTTCTAAGTAAATTTTCAAGCAAAAAGAGGCAATACTATAGTCACCACATAAAATTTGATAAAAGATTAATTAACGAAGTCTTATGAATTTTAAACATAGTTATCAAAGGCGCTAGGCACACTCAAGGCGCATAGGCCTCACCTGGGGCCTAGGCGTGAGGCGCAAAAAAAAAAAGCGAAGGCCTAAGATAAAAAAAGCGATCAAGAAAATAAAGTAAAAATATATTAAAATAATACTATTTTACAACTAGTTAGTATCAAAAGTTTTAAACTATTGATCTATTAGTGTATAGAAGTAGTTTTCCTTAGATAAAAGTAGAAATATGGCTGAAATTTAGCCATAATTTAACGAATTTGGCTGGAAACTCTCCGGAAGTTGGTAATCTAGCTGAAATTTGCGCCTAAACCATCACCTGAAGAATTAAAGCGCAATTTCCTCGACTCAAAGCGCAGATGCATCGCCTCACCTAAAAAATGGGCGTAGGCGCAAGAGGAGATGGCTTTTAACAACTATGATTTTAAATACAGTTTTATGAAACTAAAATGTCTACAAAACATATTTAGTGTATCAAAATAATTTGTTTCTGTACCTCACAAAAAGTGTGAATTTTCTACATATGTAAATTTTAGTTGGAATATGGGTTTGGCCATTCTTAGTTCAAAGGGATATACCTTGGTCGATTCCTCCGCCAATGGACGTTTCTCTCACGTCGAACACGCAGACCAACACGATGTCCAGGCATTGTAGCGGTAATGACAAGAGGACCCTCTTGGAAATCATCCGTTTGCATGGTTGTTCCATCCATGAGTTCCGAGAAGTTGGCTCGTCTCATAGGGTGGTATGGTGAGAAAGTGTTTCGCCTGGACTCTCTAAACAATGCTGCTCTTGATAAGGACCTTTTCCGCTTCCGGTTCTTGCGGCGCTTTGAGCGTGCAGGCTTCTGCGCGTCAGCATCTTTCAGTAAAGCACACGCCTTCTCTCCCCTAACAAAACTTTTGACCTGATGTATCATGTCTAAGAAAGTTTTTGGATAGTTTAATGTTAGATTCTTGACCAGTTCATCGTTACGTACGCAATAGATAAAACCCGATATCTTTATATCGTCGCTGGCTAGTGGGATCTGTGAGGATTCTTTGGTGAACCGCAACGTGAAGTCTTCAACAGTTTCATTGTCCTCTCTCTTGATATAGAAAACATCAATGAATTTTTTTTCGTATATGACACCTATAATTGAAGTCACAGTTATCAGTTTATGAGCGTTTATCGAATGTTTATAAATTGATGAAGGTACTATAAGAAGAAGATGCAATACCCGATAAGTCTTCCTCACTAACATAGTGAAAAATATCATTCAGAACAATAGCGGTCGGAAAAAAAGCAAGAGTTAACGTCTGAACAAACTTCCTCCAACCACTGAACCGATCCGATTTGACTGAACCAGACACCACCACCACAATTCCTCCATTCCCTGAGTCAACTGAATTTACTGTCTTGATTTCAATCCCACTCAAGTGTAATGACTCAACAAGCTTCTGGATTGGCTGCAATAAAAGAATCCGTTTGTAGACGACTATTAAAGACTGAAAACATTGCTGAATGCATCATAAAAGCAAGTCTAGTGATTAGTAAAAGTCCTTGGTACTTTCTTTGACAATCATGTATAAATGGAACATTAGACCATCTGTAGGATATCAAGAACTAAAACAAGATAATTTGCAGTGGATATTGAACAAAACAAAAACATAGCATGCGAAAAATGAGAATTATGAACCAATTCGAGTAAGACAAGATGGCGTGTATCAGTTTACTACAACAATGTTGATACAAGAATGTGAACAGGAACTTTGATGATAAAACATATGGAGGTTTGCTCTTATATAGCCGATTAATTGGCGCCAAATTACTGTCATTTGACAGTTGTTTTCTTAACGGCCAAAACACCGACATTGCCTAATACAGACGCTACATAATACATACATAACATATACATAAAATACACAATTAGAGTTTAATTTATAACATTAGTTTAACAACATCCGGTGGCGGAGCTTGAATGTTTTTTTTGAGGGAGCCAAAAGTTAGGGAATCCTTAAAACGGAGGGGGCCGGACTCAATATGTATAAAATTTTCAGAGGAAAACGCGTAAATTTACTCTACTTAGTAAAAAAACGGAGGGGGCCAGGGCACTCCCTAACTATTACTAAGCTTCGCCCTTGACAACATCCACAATATGAGGCTCCAACCCGGTTGCACATAAGCACCTGCTCACCCTGCACATGCTTTGCCCCTTGCAGCCAAAACTGGCTCCAATCGCTCATAAAACCCGTTCTTGGGCGTTTTTCACAAGGACGCCCAACACGCCCTCTCTCATCCACATCATCCCCTCGTTCCTCTTATAAACACCCCAAAAGTGACTATCGTGGTTACTTTTAATCAGACAAAACTTAAACAAAGTCAAGAGATATCCCAATAGGAGAACTCAACCAAAAAGACTAGTCGGATATGTCCCGTAACAGTCTAACAGACACATTCTTTTTAGCCGTTAAAAAATATAAAATCCATTAACAGCAAAACAATTTTTCACACAAAATATGGAAGCAAACTGAGTTCAATAAATATATACAAAAGTTGAAAACTATTTTATAGCAATGTGAATAATAATAATAATAATAATAAATAATAATAATAATAATACTCACAGATATATCCGTAGCGGTCTGAATAGATTCTCCATCAACCCGGATGATGGTACTAGAACTGGTGTAAAATCGGTGAGCAAGTTCAGGATGATGCTGAAGCACCTTATAGTACAGATGAACATAATCCGAACCAATCTAACAAAAAAAGTAAATTAAAACATGTAACTTGTTTTGATTATTGTTTGAAATTCCAAATTAAAACATGATAATGGTTAGTCATAATTTAGAGGGAACAGAAAAACAAATACCGCCGAGACGGTGAGGGAAGATGAAGACGAACTCGCCATTATAACAACCTAGTTTGATTATAAACCCTAAACCTACACACAACAATATACACTACTGTGTGTGCTATACAAAAATCAAATACTGAAAAACGTGAATTGTGAGATTATGATCGTGGTGTGTGACAGTGTGAGTATCTTTTTAGTCCCTATACTTTCCGATTTTTCCATTGTAGTACGGAAATTTGGAAAAAGGGTTTAAACGGTCCTTCAAATTTTTGTATGTCACTTGGCAAAAGAGATGTTTACGTTAGACTATGTGTTTTTTGATTATATAACTTGTCAAAGTATTTTAGTTAGTCGGTCTCTTAATTTTACTGTCATTTTAGTTTTTTGATTATGTGATACATGTCTTATTCTTTGAAATGAATAGTTTAGTATGTTCTTTTATTTTCGGATTGTATTGTGTGTTAACCGTTGGACTTGTACCACGAAATCACGAATCCTTTTTCTTAAACATGGAAGTCGTCCAAAATATTAAAAACTAGGGGAAGAATCAACGAGGAACCTAGACATCAACATGATTCAATGTAACTAGACTGACTTGGCAAGGTGCTAAAACCAAGCCAAAAAGTTAGAACTATGGTGTGAATTTCTGATACGACCTGAACCTAACACGATTGTGCACCCAAATATATTAAGGCCATATATTGAATTTCTTCCATGAGTTTCCCCTATGCTAACGGTTAGTAGATGGGACTCTTTCTTGTACGATGAATCCTTATGGGTGATTCTCAGGTGCTTTGGTAGTAGAATCCCTTTTTAGAGTCTTCTTATTCATCTCTTTGGTCAAATGGTCGTTTTCTATGAGTGTAATGCCACAAAAACCAAGTTGTACATAACATGAAAATGCATTATTTTAAGCAATGCGCCACATACAAACAGTAATAATCTCTAACAACTATAACAAATAGCGATAAGTAATAGTCGGAAAACTCGGAAAACACATGCCTGTAACTTTTTTTTTTTGTAAGATCAAATTTCATTAAACACCACGGAAACCTATCCCAAGATGGAATAGGAAACCAAAAACGAACATACAGTAACATTAGATTAAAATTACACCATTTATCCCAATCCATCAAACCCCGCCGGGCCCTATTATTATACCACAAAAAACCCAACACTTTGATATCCGAGAGAATATCCTTAACTGAAGTCGTTTTGTTCGAAAAGACCTTCTCGTTTCTAGCTTTCCATATTCTCCGGCTCGTGATGATGCTAATTCCGTGCAACACAATCTTCGCTACTCCCGATACACCATTATGGTCAGATAATCAAACAATATCCTTAGTAGAGAATGCATACAAAGGGGGGATACGACACCAAGCCATGTAGTGGCTAAACGTGACAAATTAAGTAGGTGGGATAGATAACATGTTAAGACTGGGTATTGAAACATTTTTATAACGCCGGTTGGGTTAATCCAAATTGATTTTGACTGAATTTTTAGAGGTATTGGATTTTAATAATCCAAACTTTCACCTATTGGCCGGCAATAATCTGTACTTCAAAAATTTCCAACATCGATCCCAACTTTCAACGTGTTAGCCGACAATGAACCTGTTGAAATAAGTGGGTCAAATGTTATGGGCTTATTATTATTATACTATTGGGCTTTGTTTGTTTGCAGGATAATGGACTTAATGGGCTTGTGAATGGGCCAAAGTATTTTGGTTGTTTTGATCAGGTCGTTGTGAAGCCCAGCTCATGTGAGGTTTAATCTTGGTCGTTTATTTTGACGATCCGTGTGACATGATGATCGTGTGGACAATATTTGATGAGAATGTGTTTCTCTCTGGAATCTTCTGTGACCTCTTTATAAGGCTCTCTCGTTCATTGTGCATAGTTTAGCAGCTCAGATATTTTGTATTTTCTCTTTTGTATCCTCTCGTCTTCTTTACACCCTTTTAGGGTTTTCTGTATTTGTCTTTGTACGAACACTTATATTTCCTTAGTTAGGAGCTCAACTGATCTTATCAATCAGTTGATCCCTAACCTTTTGTATTGTTTACAGATTTCTACGATTGTAGAAATCTTGGGTTTGGTTGGGTAAATTTTGGGTTGGTTATAATAAGATTTTGTCACTAGTTTTGTCGCTTATCTTGGTGTTCATGTTATTGTTGAGATTGTTTGTCTTTGATTAGATTAGAGTTATTGTTTTCTACATGGTATCAGAGCCATTGGCTCTCTTATCTGTGTCTTGTTGTTGTTTTGATTCTGGTGTTTTCCGCTGCAAATCTGAGCTGTCTAGGTCTAGATCTCACATTTAAAAGTTGTGGTAAAAGGATCTGATCTTGTTGTAGATCTGGTTCTTGGTTGAGTATTGTTGTCTTAGATCTGATCTTTTTGATAGAACTGGTCTTCTATCTTGTATTATCTTGGTATTATTGTTTGTGTTGCAGGTTGTGACGTGGTCAACCATTGTTGGCTGTGACTGTTGATATTCTGGTATTGGATTGGAGTAATAATAGCTTCAATTGCTCTCACAAGTCTATACCCTAAGTGAAGGTATAGCTTGTGAGTTTGGCGAAACCCTAACTTGGGTTCCCCCCATTGTGAGATCGTTTTGTCTCTGTCTTTTTTACTCTTGTTGTGTCTAGGGCAACTGACCGGGTTAGGTGGACCGGTATTGTGCCATTGTTTGGTGTCTTATGTGATCTTGTTTGTTCTTATTTGTCTGGTTGTTTGTCTTTGTTTCTTTTTATATCTTTTCATAGTTACAAAGGTCTCCTGTGTTAAGATCTGGGTGGGCACCTTTTGAGTGATGAACCCACTATCTGACCCCTGACACAGCTTCGACCTCTTAGGGTTTCATTTGATCGTGTATTGTTTTGATTTTGGGTTAGCTCCTGCTAATCTGTTATCTGTTTGTTGTCTCGTTTGTCTTGTCTCTGTGTGTGTCTGTTTGTTCTGTCATGGGTGATGTTGTGAACCCCGGTGGTGGGGGTGCCAACAATGGAGGTGCTGATGCCACACTCATCAGTAAATTGGATATAAGTGATCCTTTATACTTACATCCAAGTGACACCTCTAGTCTGTCTATAATAAGTATGAAGTTAAAAGGTACTGAGAATTATTCTGTGTGGGCTAGTTCAATGAAACTTGCATTAGAAACTAAAAATAAATCTGGTTTTATAACTGGTACATGTATTAGACCTATTGATGATGAGGTTTTAGGTAAACAATGGGATAGATGTAATTCTGTTGTCTTAAATTGGTTACTTAACTCAGTAAGTGAAGAATTATACTTAGGGCAGGTCTTCTCAAAACTTGCTACTGAGGTTTGGGATGACCTAAAAGAAACCTATGACAAGGTTGATGGGTCTGTAGTGTTTAATCTCTATCAGAAGATTAATTCACTAAGCCAAAATGGTAGTTCAGTTGCTGAGTACTATCATAAACTGAACACCATGTGGAAACAATTTGATGCTACAGTGCAACTACCTTCTTGCACTTGTCAAGCATCAAAAGACTTTAATAGTCTGATAAAGTTAATGCAGTTCCTCATGGGTTTAGATGAAGTTTATCAACCTGTCAGGTCTAGTCTGTTAACCAGAGAACCATTACCTTCTATTAAGAATGCCTTTGCAATTGTATCTAGGGAAGAATCTCATAGAGGTTCAGGTACAAGTGCCAAAGGACAGAATGTTGCCTTTGTTGCCAAAGGTAATCAAGTGTTTGAAAATAGAAGGAAGGTCACAAGTAGAGGTCCTAACCCAAACTTAAAATGTACACATTGTAACATGCTAGGACATACAGTTGACAGATGTTATGAATTAGTAGGTTATCCACCAGGTTATAAAAAGAAACCTGCTAGTCAGGGATCTAGGGCCAATATGTCTTATAATGCATCTAACCCTAAGCAAGGTAGTCCATCAACTACCATGCCTAGTGGATCTTCTTCTGTATTACCTTTTTCACCTGAACAGATTACAAAACTTATAAGTCTGATCAGTGACAAGGGTGGAAATGATGCACAATGCTCCAATGTTGGAGGTAAAAGTGTGTTTATTAATGGTTTTTCTTGTTTGTCCAAACTTTCAAACTTGACTAGAGTCCTGGAAAACTTTAGTAGTTGTTCCAGCTTTGTTAAATATGCTCTTAGTCAAGGGTGGATAACAGACTCTGGTGCAAATCAACACATGACCCATTGTGATAAAGACATGGTTAATTGTGTTGATGTGTCAGAGTACGATATTCAGGTTAAACATCCAAATGGAACCAATGCCAAGGTAACAAAAATAGGAGATATTAAGTTGGCCGATGGTGTTGTTCTATATGATGTTTTTCTTGTTCCTGACTATTGTGTAAATCTGTTATCTGTTCATAAACTGTCTAGAGATAACAAGCTTAGTGTATTGTTTGATGAGGAACACTGTTTCATTCAGGATTCCAGGTCCAAGAAGGTCCTGGTGACTGGTAAACAGAGTGATGGCCTCTATTTTGTTGGCACAAGTGTAAGTGTCAACAATTCTTGTTTTAATAGTATAAATGATGCCAACCTTTGGCATAGTCGACTTGGTCACCCCTCTGATCAAGTCTTGGCTGTGTTAAGGAAAGACTTGAAACTTGGACATAGGGACTCCCAACCCTGTGATGTTTGTCATAAAGCAAAACAGGTAAGGGTTCCATTTCCCATTAGTGACCATAAGTCCACCCAGATAGGTGATCTTATTCATCTAGATGTTTGGGGACCATATAGAGTCACTAGTAGAGAAGGATTCAAGTACTTCCTTACTGTTGTTGATGACTATTCTAGAACTGTCTGGTGTTATATGTTAAAAAACAAAACTGAAGTTTTTGAAAATCTGATGTCCTTTTATATGTTAATCAAAACTCAGTTTAAGAAGTGTGTAAAAATGTTTAGGAGTGACAATGGAACTGAATTTGTTAATAAACAAATGCAAAACTTTTGCAATAACCATGGTATTCTGCACCAGACATCCTGTGCTTATACCCCTCAGCAAAATGGTATTGCTGAGAGAAAGCACAGGCATCTACTGAACACAGCCAGGGTGTAACAACCGGCAAAATTAAGGTAATTCCGTACTAATTAATTAAACGCGATTAACGTAATTAACCGTAATTATGTGCTGAATATTTAATTGAGGCCTTAGAAAGATAGGAATTCCCAAATAATGCATAGGAATGCATGAGTTTAATAGCAAAGCATGATAGGATCGTGCGCAGACAAAACTATCCGGTATGGACACTGGCGATTACCCGGTAAAACTGAAATAAGCGAAACGAACACCGGACACCCGGAAAAATAAAATAAATAATATTTTCACAAAATATTATGAGTTTTGGAAACCCAAAGCCATACGTAAAAGCTTATTGCACAAATCTCCCGGTAACGAATAAAGTGCGCGTACCGCACCCGATACGCGCGTAACACGTAAATTCACCCGATAAAAGCCGAAATAAATTATCAGTAATTTAACTGGACATAATTTTATAAATATTAACGGTATTTTAATATCGAGGGAAAACGCGACGAAAATTAAGAAATACCCGGGCGGTACCCGGAAGGAAGTAACTTAAACATATTATGGATAATAATTAGCAAGGTGGACCCCACCAAACACCCATAGGGGGGCCGGCCTTGGGCCACTTAGAGTGGGAGTTCACTTAAGTTTTCTAAAATCTTTTCCATATTATTGTTAATCATGAGGTTGCATGCAATGGGATTGGGCAATGGGATTAACCAAATCATTTCCTCTCTCTCTCTCTTAAAACTCACGGCCCAAACACCCCTTAATCCCCCAAGATTTTTCAAAATCTTTTCATAAATCTTCCATAATCTTCCTAACCAATCCTTGCAAGATATTGGTGATCTTTGGAGATTGAGTAGAAGATTATAAGGATAACATCAAGATTACACTTAAGCCAAAAACACAAAAACTTCTTCTTCTTCTTCCTTGTGGCCGTGGCATTACACCCCCACATCAACATTTTTCTTGCAATTTTTACTACTCCAAACTACCTCTAGATCATTATCCTTCAAAACCCCATTGTGTGTTTCAAGAGCTTGGAGCTTAACCCATTGGAAGAACACACTAAAACCCCATCCAAATCAAGGTTCTTGTCTCCCCTAGCCTTGAGCTAGTAGTAAGTTTTAATCTTGTTTTGTTTGTTAATGTTCATATTAAGTGTTTATGAGCAAGTTGTACATTGATGGGTAAAGTATGGTTTTGAAAAATAAAGAGGATGAATCTTACAAGAATAAAAATAAAGGAATAATAACATGAAGAAATCTTGGATTAACATTAATAAAAGTGATATTGTGAGAAAATGTAATAATAATAACATACACTTGGGCTGGAAGATGAGTGGAACATGATTTGGGAAAAAGACTTGAATATGATGAAATATGGTTTTAATCATCATAAGATGACTAGTTAAAGTCATAAAAATATTAAAATGGATTAGAAAGCCATAGATGGAAAAACTAGTTCTTCAAAGTCCACTCACTTGGATGAGTAAAAACTTGATGTTTTGGATAAAGATATGAAATAAACATGTTATTGATATCTAGAATGGATTAGAAGAACTTTAAAAGTAAAAAGGAGTAAAAACAACTAAACATGGTAAAAATGATTCTTCAAAGTCCACTAAAGTGGAAAAGAAAAATATTAACTTTGTAAGATTAAATGAAAAATGCAACAAGTATGAGTTAAAGAAATAATATGACAACTTTGGAAGTTGAAGGACTAAAATGAATATTTTAGAAAGTTATTGGCCCAAAAACACAATAATAGAAATATTAGTGTCAAAAAGTGTAAGTAACGATTTACAAGGTCGAATTGGTAAATAATAATAGCCTACTTGGGCATTTTAAGTAAAAAGTATATTTTTATAAAATGGACATTTTATAAAAATAAATAGAGTAACGCGAGTATTTTATAAAGTGGATTTTATAAAATAAATGCTTGGAAAGACTTGTACAAAAATAAGGTACTTTTATATAAATGGGAATATAAAAGTATCGGAAACGTTTTTGGTAACAAGTTGGACGAGTCGGACTAAAACGTACATAATATATTTTTCCGAGAAAATAAACGTTCGGAATCGGAAGTTGGAACAATACTTCCATGAGAACGCACAACGGAAATAAATATGAAAAACGCTAACAAACTTAGTTGCGCGAACCAACGTACACGGACTTATCACGTCGAGATAAAAATATACATATATATTTTACGGAAATAAAATATATATAACAAGGGTGAAACGTGCGTAACACTTTCCTAAGTGTAGTAACAATATTCGTGGGAAAAGAGGAACATAACAAACTAAAAACGCTAAACGACACATGAACTTAACAAGTAGTATCCACGCGATGGTATATGTACATATACTCGTTTCCGACGGAATTCTAGTACATCTATTTAAATGGGAAAATAGATGTGCGAGAAGGAAAACCGAGACGAATAGATGAGATATATCTACGAACGCGTGAATACCGACAAGATTCTAGTACATTTATTTAAATGGGAAAATAAATGTACGGTGTGGTAAGTCTAGTCGGGCGTTAAGATTTTGTTTCCAAACGACAAAGACTTAGCATATTTATTTAAATGGGAAAATAAATATGTGGCAAAGAAAGTCGGGTCGATTAATAAGAAAACACTTTATATTGAGCGAAAAGATCCTAAGTATAATTATTTGAATGGGAAAATAATTATACGTTGGGTGGAGTCGTGTCAAGTATAATGTTGTACAAGTCATAAGGAATAATTATAAGAATAATATATGACTTGTAAGGAAGGGTAATCCATCGCCATTGAACCTAGGATACGAAACTATTAAACGGGAATCGGGATAAAGACGTGGTCGGGAAGTTGGGTGTACAACTTGCCAAGGCACATACACCATAGGTGTAAGTGACTTATACGCCTAGAACCTTTGTAGGTACGGGATCACAAACTTTACTATTTTCTTTGAGCCGAGCACAGTTACAGGTGAGTCTCACGGCCCCATTTCTAAACTATTTAACGTTTTTACGGGGGAAAGATATGTTGGGATTGTATGACGGGTTGGATACTTGAGTAAAGATCGCCACTCGGGGTTGAGACCTCCCCACTATAATCATTTGTTCAGGAATGAGAAACCAAAGGGATATTTGGATAGTACTATTGGTGCCTGACAAGGCCCACCCCTAATCGATAGCGTCGATTATGCATCGGCGTATGCCTGGGGTGCACTTATTCTGAAATAAAGTCGTAGGAATACCGAGTAACGACTTTGGGCGGGGGCATTATTAATTGTCTTGGTTTGGTTATAGGCTCAAGTAAATTGTAGGACTTTGCAACTCCTATAAATGTCATAACAAGGATATTCCCACTTTATAAAGACTTATTGAATTAAAACCTGTGAACTCACCAATATTTATATATTGACGATTTTCAAACATATCTTTCAGGTAATTGATTGATGGAAGTTAGCATGGCAAGCAGGGTCGGGGATGTCTCCAAATCGGGCGTTGGGAATGTCGTGATGGGGTCTTATCTCTTTATTCCATGGATTTAGGGATAAAGGGAGAAGCCTCTTTATCATTTTCGAAAACAATTTATGATTATGTATTGACAATTTGACATGATTATTAGCATTGAATAAATGCCCGTTTTCTAAATTAATATTGTGCTTTGCATTAATCTTGGCTTAATACTTTTGAACCGTCGCGCCACGTGTTTCCGCCTTAGACGTGGTGTGACAGAAAGTGGTATCAGAGCCAAGGTTATAGCGAATTAGCATTTTAAAAATCTAAACTATAACCGGATTTGGTTCAAAATCTTTCAAATATATGCGAAACACAATAAAGTAAATTTTTCCAACGACCATTTGGGTACATGGAGATTCCGACCAAGCTAGCCATGGTAAGTATACGTATTATTATTGTTAGAAGGTTAGGAAGAGAACCGTAGATATGTGCCTTAACTACCTAACGAATAATACTTAAATATTAGTACGGTTTCTTTTGCCAGGATGTCGAACGCAGGGAGCGTAGCACCGAGCTACGACAGTAGCCTCCAGATCATCCCAGCACCACCAGCGGAGCCGATCGAGGTAGTGATACTCGATCCCGAGGATGATGAGATGGACGTTGATGTCGCCATGGAGGGCGCCGACGGAGATAGCTCCGACGAGACGGACCCTAGCGAGGACCCAGCGTGGGCCCCCGCTGGAGACGATATGGCCGCCGTGGCCGACCTACCGATGGCCGAGGCCGACTTGCCTCTAGTGCCATCCCAGGCAGCACCACTGCCAGCACTACCTATCCGCGCCGTCAGGGACTTCCCTGTAGGTTGCGCAGGTCCTTCGAGACCTATCCATACACGGTCGGAGACTGTCGAGTCTCCGTACGACCGACGCGCACCAGTCGACCGTGAGCTTTTACCCACCCCACCTATCCCCGTTCCCTCTGGCATGAGGCTTGTGCCTGTCTGCCGGGGACACAACGGGTGGATCTCCGATGACTCTGACGATGAGTCAACTGCATCGGTAGAGCACATTGCTGTGCCTATCCCACCAGCAGGCCAGGAGGAGCACGCTGCTCCGATGACAGGGCATGCTACCACTACCCCAGCCACCTTACCTACCATGCCCGAGCCCATACCACAGGATGGGCCAGCTTCTACTAGGCACATCCTTGAGGGCAGCTCAGCCCGCAGCTCTGAGTTGCACCGAGCAGGACTGGCAGCTCATGCCACTGCTAGCCCTCCTACCCCTACCACTGTGATGTCTACTATAGAGTGGGTCACTGTCACCCAGCCACTCATGGTCCCACTCGCCGAGCTTATAGTCCCCTCACCCTTATCCATGACACTACCCATCACCACTTTTCCCACACTACCACCCCTACCCGAGATGCTCCCTACCCCACCACCTGCACCATTCAGTATGGATGCAGGAGCCCCATTTGTGACACCCCCATTTGCACCGTATACTCTAGGTGCAGGAGACCCATACCAGGTACCACCCTACTACTTCACTGGATTACCGGGCTTTGCCCCACCCTTCACCCCACTACCCATACCCGATATTGTCGGCCCGTCTCAGCCGACATACACTGACATCCCCGGGCCGTCGCAGCCCCACGGGATGGCCCCACTGACAGGACCCGCATGGTCCAAGGTGATCTCACTGGAGAGGGATTTCCAGACCCTCACCGACACGGTGCAGCGCACCGTAAGTCAGATGGAGCAGCAGGCCCAGCTCATGTGGGCCAGGATCATTGATGCCAGGGATGCACTGGCACATTACGCTGAGGAGCTATTGAGCATGGATGCTCATTGTGGCCTTACGGGCGACGCACACTTTGCGCATCGCCAATTCTTGTACGATCGCATTATGGCGATCAGTATGACCATCAGCATGTGCGCACCTCAGTACCAGTACCAGCACCCGCCGCCGCCACCGCCACAGTAGCATCAGGGACATTTTGGGAGATCACTCGCGGACATAGCAGTAGTAGTAGTAGTATGATAGCACAGCATGGGTTATAGCACCCATCTGCATTTTTGCCTAGCCGAGCGGGATTGTGCCGGCATATGACATTATATTTCTAGTGTATTTCAAAGAGCAATGTAAGAGGAAGGTATCCTCGGTTTTTGTTATTATGAACAAATCATTGTACTTGGTATTGAAATTAATGAAAGTTTTGTTATGGTAAAATATGTGTTGTGATTATCTGCGATTATTATTACTTATTCTGTTTATGTTGTGATTGCGTGTTGTTGTTATGGTGATTATTGTGTTCGTATGTTGTGTGGTTGTTTATACTATATATGTGATGATATTGTATGAATGATTGTTGGAAATTAACCTTTGATGTTGGTTATTGAAGAAACATGGCACCAGCCACAAGAAGCAACAGTGGGAATGAAAGACTACCCACGACACCTGAAGAGCTTGAAACCCTAGTTTCGGGACGTATCGCTCAGGCTCTCGCAGAACACAATGCCACGCGCACCGAAAGGTCGCGAGACCGAACCGGGAGCGACAGACGCGAAACCTCCCCTACTGGTAAGAAGACGTCGGGTATATGCGACAGGAGTCTTCGTGAAAACTCCTACCTTATATTTAACATTGCTTTATTATTGCAGAAACGGCCTCACGAGAACGTGGCTGCACGTTTAAAGCTTTCCTGGACTGCAAACCACTGAATTTCAGCGGCACTGAAGGTTCTGTCGGACTAGTCAAATGGTTCGAGAAAACCGAAGCTGTGATCCGTATTAGCAGCTGTACCCCGCGACAGGCTGTCATGTATGCCACCAACCTGTTTCTGGACCAAGTTCTGACCTGGTGGAACAACCAAGTGCAGACACTGGGAGATGATGCTGCTTACTCCTTATCATGGTTGGAGTTGAAAGAACTAATGATCGCCGAGTACTGTCCGGCAAGTGAAGTGCAGAAGCTAGAGACTGAGTTCTGGAACCTCACCATGGTTGGACCGGACGTAGCTGGTTACACGTCCAGATTCCATGACCTCTCCCGGTTAGTGCCTCGCCTGGTCACCCCGGAAAGCAAAAAGGTGGAAAGGTACCTCTTCGGACTGGCACCACAGATACGCGGCATGGTCACTTCTTCCAAGCCTACAACCATGCGCGAAGCCATCGATCTCGCCTTAAGCCTCACTGAAGACGCCATCCGAATGGGCACTCTAATCCGGAAAGTGTCAGGATTAAAGCTTACTGAGTCCAGCAGTGTTGAGGGTAAGAATCTGGGTACAAGTTCAGCCGTTGGGTCAAGTGAACAGGGAAATAGGCCAAGGTTTGGGAAGCGTAAGCGCGATGAAAGGAAGAAGGATGGATCATCAGGTTCAGGGAAGAAGGGAAAAGGGTATGTAGCCACTGGACGTGGAAATAATGGGAAGCAAGGTTATCAGGGCAAGAACGAAGTAATCTGCGGTAAGTGCCGTCGTTCGGGGCACAAGACTGAAGATTGCAGATCAGGAGCGCCAAAGAACAGTGGAGCGAGGCCCTGTTTCTCATGTGGATCGCTCGATCATTGGAAGAGGGACTGCCCCAAACTCAACAACCAAGCCCGTGGGCGGGCATTCGTGATTGGTGCCGGTGACGCACGACAAGACCCTAATGTGGTCACTGGTACGTTCCCTCTAAATGGTCATTATGCTTCAGTATTGTTTGATACTGGCGCTGATTTTAGCTTCGTATCTGTCGAATTTAAAAGATTACTTGGTTTAAAGACTAGTAAGCTAGACACACCATATTCCATTGAACTAGCTAACGGTAAGACTATAGAAACCCGAGAGGTAGCAAAGGGTTGTAAGTTGGATCTCTGTGGTCATGAGTTTGACATTGAGCTACTACCAGTCGTACTGGGTAGCTTTGACATAGTCGTTGGCATGGATTGGCTATCTGCACACCGCGCCATCGTTGTGTGCAATGACAAAGTAATTCAAGTTCCCCTCGCGAGCGGTGAAACCCTATCGATCCAAGGGGAAAGGCGTGGAACGCCACTGAGAATTATTACCAGCATGAAAGCCAGGAAGTGCCTAAGGAAAGGTCTCGTCGCATTCTTGGCGCACGTGGTAGACAAGAAGGCTGACGAGCGAAAGCTAGAAGACATTCCGATAGCCAGAGACTTTCCAGATGTATTCCCAGAAGATTTGCCGGGATTGCCACCACCCCGACAAGTCGAGTTTCGTATCGACCTTGTTCCAGGAGCAGCACCTGTAGCGCGATCGCCATATCGCCTAGCTCCTTCTGAGATGCAGGAACTGTCTGAACAACTGCAAGAGTTGTTGGACAAAGGTTTCATAAGACCAAGCTTCTCACCTTGGGGAGCTCCCGTCTTATTCGTAAAGAAGAAGGATGGCACTTTTCGAATGTGCATCGACTATCGAGAACTGAACAAACTAACTATTAAAAATCGCTATCCTCTTCCCAGGATCGACGATTTGTTTGATCAACTTCAAGGATCCAGTTTCTACTCCAAGATCGACCTAAGGTCCGGTTATCATCAGTTACGTATTCAAGAAGAAGACGTGCCAAAAACAGCATTCAGGACTCGTTACGGACACTATGAGTTCTGGTTATGCCGTTCGGTTTAACCAACGCACCAGCTGTTTTCATGGACTTGATGAACCGAGTGTGCAAACCATACTTGGACAAATTTGTTATTGTCTTCATTGATGACATCTTGATCTACTCACGCACTAAGGAGGAACACGAGGAACATCTCCGATTAATCCTCGAGGTACTTCGCAAAGAGAAACTCTATGCTAAGTTTTCAAAATGTGATTTTTGGATTCGAGAGGTTCACTTTTTAGGCCACGTGGTGAATGAAAGGGGTATACATGTCGATCCCGCCAAGATCGAAGCAATCAAGAATTGGGACGCCCCTAGGACGCCTACTGAAGTACGACAATTTCTTGGCCTTGCGGGTTACTACAGGAGGTTCATCGAGAACTTTTCTAAAATAGCACAGTCTTTAACCATGCTAACCCAAAAGGATAAGAAGTTTGAATGGACGGAAAAGCAGGAAGCAGCGTTTCAGTTGCTAAAGGATAAGTTATGTGGCGCACCAATACTATCACTCCCCGATGGTACAGAAGACTTCGTAGTTTACTGTGACGCCTCTCATCAGGGATTGGGTTGTGTATTGATGCAGCGAGAGAAGGTCATAGCCTATGCTTCCAGACAGCTAAAACTTCACGAGAAGAATTACACCACACATGATCTGGAACTAGGAGCCGTGGTATTCGCACTCAAGATATGGAGACACTACCTGTACGGAACCAAGTGTACGATCTTCACCGATCATAAAAGCTTGCAACACATCTTTGACCAGAAGGAATTGAACATGCGACAACGGAGATGGGTCGAATTATTGAACGATTACGATTGTGAGATAAAGTACCATCCGGGAAGGCAAACGTTGTAGCCGATGCCTTGAGTCGCAAGGAACGGGTTAAGCCACTGCGTGTCCGAGCTTTGGGTCTAACCATCCACACGAACCTGACTGATCGGATTCGTGAAGCTCAAACTAACGCTCTTAAACCCGAGAATGTCAAAGGAGAAAGATTGCGGAAGATGGTTGAGTCCCTGGAGTCAAAAGCGGATCAAGCTCTGTATTTTATGAATAGAATTTGGGTACCAGTGTACGGTGGATTGCGTGAACTGGTATTGGCCGAAGCCCACAGTTCGCGATATTCGGTTCACCCTGGAGCAGACAAAATGTTCCATGATCTAAAGGAATTTTACTGGTGGCCGAATTTCAAGAGAGATATAGCGGCATATGTTGCGCGATGTTTGACTTGCGCAAAGGTCAAGGCCGAACACCAGAGACCGTCCGGATTGCTCCAGCAACCGGAAATACCAGAATGGAAATGGGAAAGGATCACTATGGACTTCATTACCAAATTGCCCAGGACGACAAGCGGCCATGACATGATCTGGGTAATCGTTGATCGATTGACAAAATCTGCACACTTCCTCCCCATTCGCGAAACGGATAAGTTGGAGAAACTGACCCGTTTGTACATTAAGGAAGTTGTGTCAAAGCACGGTGTACCTATTTCTATCATTTCCGATCGAGATAGTCGTTTCACCTCAAGATTTTGGGAAAGTCTGAATAAAGCCCTAGGTACTCGCCTTGACATGAGTACCGCATATCATCCACAAACCGATGGTCAGAGTGAACGAACCATCCAGACCCTGGAGGATATGCTACGGGCATGCGCAATCGATTTCAGCGGAAATTGGGATACTCACTTGCCACTGGTAGAGTTTTCGTATAACAACAGCTACCACACGAGCATTCAAGCTGCACCTTTTGAAGCTCTGTATGGACGCAAGTGTAGATCGCCTCTATGTTGGGCCGAAGTTGGCGAAAAGCAACTTACCGGGCCCGAAATTGTTCAAGAAACGACGGATAAGGTCTTTCTGATTAGAGAACGTCTCAAAGCGGCACGTGACCGACAGAAAAGCTACGCAGACATGAGGAGGAAGCCTTTGGAATTTCAAGTCGGAGACAGGGTCCTACTAAAGGTGTCACCTTGGAAAGGTGTCGCGCGTTTCGGGAAGCGCGGAAAACTAAACCCGCGATATGTTGGACCATTTGAAATCCTGTCCAGAGTAGGCCCCGTAGCATACAAGCTCAAGTTACCACAAGAACTTAACGGTGTACACGACACGTTCCACGTGTCGAACTTGAAAAAGTGCTTATCCGACGAAACCCTCATCATCCCCGCAGACGAAATCCACATTGACGACAAGTTACACTTCGTCGAAGAGCCAGTCGAAGTAACCGATTGGAAGGTCCAAAAACTAAGACGCAGTAAGATCAGATTGGTCAAAGTGCGTTGGAATGCCAAGCGTGGACCGGAGTTCACGTGGGAAAGGCTGGACCAGATGAAGCAAAAGTATCCCGCCCTATTTAAGAAGACCCCTATACCGGAGAGCTCATAGTGAATTCCGGGACGGAATTCTCTTAACGGGGGGAGAATGTAACAACCGGCAAAATTAAGGTAATTCCGTACTAATTAATTAAACGCGATTAACGTAATTAACCGTAATTATGTGCTGAATATTTAATTGAGGCCTTAGAAAGATAGGAATTCCCAAATAATGCATAGGAATGCATGAGTTTAATAGCAAAGCATGATAGGATCGTGCGCAGACAAAACTATCCGGTATGGACACTGGCGATTACCCGGTAAAACTGAAATAAGCGAAACGAACACCGGACACCCGGAAAATAAAATAAATAATATTTTCACAAAATATTATGAGTTTTGGAAACCCAAAGCCATACGTAAAAGCTTATTGCACAAATCTCCCGGTAACGAATAAAGTGCGCGTACCGCACCCGATACGCGCGTAACACGTAAATTCACCCGATAAAAGCCGAAATAAATTATCAGTAATTTAACTGGACATAATTTTATAAATATTAACGGTATTTTAATATCGAGGGAAAACGCGACGAAAATTAAGAAATACCCGGGCGGTACCCGGAAGGAAGTAACTTAAACATATTATGGATAATAATTAGCAAGGTGGACCCCACCAAACACCCATAGGGGGGCCGGCCTTGGGCCACTTAGAGTGGGAGTTCACTTAAGTTTTCTAAAATCTTTTCCATATTATTGTTAATCATGAGGTTGCATGCAATGGGATTGGGCAATGGGATTAACCAAATCATTTCCTCTCTCTCTCTCTTAAAACTCACGGCCCAAACACCCCTTAATCCCCCAAGATTTTTCAAAATCTTTTCATAAATCTTCCATAATCTTCCTAACCAATCCTTGCAAGATATTGGTGATCTTTGGAGATTGAGTAGAAGATTATAAGGATAACATCAAGATTACACTTAAGCCAAAAACACAAAAACTTCTTCTTCTTCTTCCTTGTGGCCGTGGCATTACACCCCCACATCAACATTTTTCTTGCAATTTTTACTACTCCAAACTACCTCTAGATCATTATCCTTCAAAACCCCATTGTGTGTTTCAAGAGCTTGGAGCTTAACCCATTGGAAGAACACACTAAAACCCCATCCAAATCAAGGTTCTTGTCTCCCCTAGCCTTGAGCTAGTAGTAAGTTTTAATCTTGTTTTGTTTGTTAATGTTCATATTAAGTGTTTATGAGCAAGTTGTACATTGATGGGTAAAGTATGGTTTTGAAAAATAAAGAGGATGAATCTTACAAGAATAAAAATAAAGGAATAATAACATGAAGAAATCTTGGATTAACATTAATAAAAGTGATATTGTGAGAAAATGTAATAATAATAACATACACTTGGGCTGGAAGATGAGTGGAACATGATTTGGGAAAAAGACTTGAATATGATGAAATATGGTTTTAATCATCATAAGATGACTAGTTAAAGTCATAAAAATATTAAAATGGATTAGAAAGCCATAGATGGAAAAACTAGTTCTTCAAAGTCCACTCACTTGGATGAGTAAAAACTTGATGTTTTGGATAAAGATATGAAATAAACATGTTATTGATATCTAGAATGGATTAGAAGAACTTTAAAAGTAAAAAGGAGTAAAAACAACTAAACATGGTAAAAATGATTCTTCAAAGTCCACTAAAGTGGAAAAGAAAAATATTAACTTTGTAAGATTAAATGAAAAATGCAACAAGTATGAGTTAAAGAAATAATATGACAACTTTGGAAGTTGAAGGACTAAAATGAATATTTTAGAAAGTTATTGGCCCAAAAACACAATAATAGAAATATTAGTGTCAAAAAGTGTAAGTAACGATTTACAAGGTCGAATTGGTAAATAATAATAGCCTACTTGGGCATTTTAAGTAAAAAGTATATTTTTATAAAATGGACATTTTATAAAAATAAATAGAGTAACGCGAGTATTTTATAAAGTGGATTTTATAAAATAAATGCTTGGAAAGACTTGTACAAAAATAAGGTACTTTTATATAAATGGGAATATAAAAGTATCGGAAACGTTTTTGGTAACAAGTTGGACGAGTCGGACTAAAACGTACATAATATATTTTTCCGAGAAAATAAACGTTCGGAATCGGAAGTTGGAACAATACTTCCATGAGAACGCACAACGGAAATAAATATGAAAAACGCTAACAAACTTAGTTGCGCGAACCAACGTACACGGACTTATCACGTCGAGATAAAAATATACATATATATTTTACGGAAATAAAATATATATAACAAGGGTGAAACGTGCGTAACACTTTCCTAAGTGTAGTAACAATATTCGTGGGAAAAGAGGAACATAACAAACTAAAAACGCTAAACGACACATGAACTTAACAAGTAGTATCCACGCGATGGTATATGTACATATACTCGTTTCCGACGGAATTCTAGTACATCTATTTAAATGGGAAAATAGATGTGCGAGAAGGAAAACCGAGACGAATAGATGAGATATATCTACGAACGCGTGAATACCGACAAGATTCTAGTACATTTATTTAAATGGGAAAATAAATGTACGGTGTGGTAAGTCTAGTCGGGCGTTAAGATTTTGTTTCCAAACGACAAAGACTTAGCATATTTATTTAAATGGGAAAATAAATATGTGGCAAAGAAAGTCGGGTCGATTAATAAGAAAACACTTTATATTGAGCGAAAAGATCCTAAGTATAATTATTTGAATGGGAAAATAATTATACGTTGGGTGGAGTCGTGTCAAGTATAATGTTGTACAAGTCATAAGGAATAATTATAAGAATAATATATGACTTGTAAGGAAGGGTAATCCATCGCCATTGAACCTAGGATACGAAACTATTAAACGGGAATCGGGATAAAGACGTGGTCGGGAAGTTGGGTGTACAACTTGCCAAGGCACATACACCATAGGTGTAAGTGACTTATACGCCTAGAACCTTTGTAGGTACGGGATCACAAACTTTACTATTTTCTTTGAGCCGAGCACAGTTACAGGTGAGTCTCACGGCCCCATTTCTAAACTATTTAACGTTTTTACGGGGGAAAGATATGTTGGGATTGTATGACGGGTTGGATACTTGAGTAAAGATCGCCACTCGGGGTTGAGACCTCCCCACTATAATCATTTGTTCAGGAATGAGAAACCAAAGGGATATTTGGATAGTACTATTGGTGCCTGACAAGGCCCACCCCTAATCGATAGCGTCGATTATGCATCGGCGTATGCCTGGGGTGCACTTATTCTGAAATAAAGTCGTAGGAATACCGAGTAACGACTTTGGGCGGGGGCATTATTAATTGTCTTGGTTTGGTTATAGGCTCAAGTAAATTGTAGGACTTTGCAACTCCTATAAATGTCATAACAAGGATATTCCCACTTTATAAAGACTTATTGAATTAAAACCTGTGAACTCACCAATATTTATATATTGACGATTTTCAAACATATCTTTCAGGTAATTGATTGATGGAAGTTAGCATGGCAAGCAGGGTCGGGGATGTCTCCAAATCGGGCGTTGGGAATGTCGTGATGGGGTCTTATCTCTTTATTCCATGGATTTAGGGATAAAGGGAGAAGCCTCTTTATCATTTTCGAAAACAATTTATGATTATGTATTGACAATTTGACATGATTATTAGCATTGAATAAATGCCCGTTTTCTAAATTAATATTGTGCTTTGCATTAATCTTGGCTTAATACTTTTGAACCGTCGCGCCACGTGTTTCCGCCTTAGACGTGGTGTGACACAGGGCATTACTTTTTCAGAGTGGGTTACCACTTAAGTTTTGGGCTGACTGTGTTCTAACTGCAACTTATTTGATCAACAGGGTTCCTTCTTCAGTTCTATTAGGAAAAAGTCCCTATGAGTTAGTCTATGGTTTCCCCCCTGTACTTGACCATTTAAAAACTTTTGGCTGTCTTTGTTTCAATACTGTATTAAATGAACCTGATAAAATGGCTAATAGGGCAGAAAAATGTGTTTTAATTGGATATTCCAATTTTAAAAAGGGATATATGTTGTGGTGTATTGAAACAAAACAAATTTTTTTCTCAAGAGATGTGAGATTTTATGAAGAAATCTTTCCTTTTAAACAAACACTCTTTGTTGATAA
Source organism: Ambrosia x helenae (assembly GCA_030844895.1). NCBI lineage: Eukaryota > Viridiplantae > Streptophyta > Magnoliopsida > Asterales > Asteraceae > Ambrosia > Ambrosia x helenae. Next base: position 5,897,424 of record CM061230.1, on the reverse strand, counting down.
GGAAACTAGTCACTTAGGAAAGGATATAAATCATATTAACTTCTTTGATAGTATTGAAACAAATGGTCAAGGTGTTGAGAATGGTCAGGGTTCAAACCTTCCCAATGATGAAGGGGAACCAACTGTATCTCAAATAGATCCTACTAGTGTGCAAACAGAGTCACCTCCCAGGGCTGCTGGGGGGGTTGATCTCAGACAGCAGTCTACTCAGCAGCCTGGTAGCCCAGGTTGCAGGGACTCTAGTAGGGCAGACCAGGATGTAGGGTCTATTAATGATGAACAAACCCAGTCTGAGGGAAGTTTAAGAAAAACAGATAGAGTGTCAACTTTTCCTAAACACTTTAAAGATTTTGTTGTTGAAGGAAAAGTTAAGTATAGTTTGGATAGAGTAGTGAATTATTCAAACTTGTCTTGTGAGAATCTGTCTTTTGTGTCTGTTTTGAACAAAACTGCTGAACCTAGTTCCTATAAAGAGGCTGCTACAGACCCTAGATGGGTTGAAGCAATGAACTCCGAAATGGAGGCCTTACATAGGAACAATACCTGGGTTCTGTCAGATTTGCCTGTTGGGAGAAAACCCATAGGTTGTAAATGGGTTTATAAGGTTAAGTATAAGGCAAATGGTGAGGTTGAGAGGTACAAAGCTAGACTTGTTGCCAAAGGGTATAATCAAAGAGAGGGTCTAGACTTTGGTGAAACCTTCTCACCGGTTGTTAAAATGGTATCTATTAGGTGTGTTCTTAGTTTAGCTGTTCAGCATAATTGGTGTTTATATCAGCTTGATATAAACAATGCATTCCTTTATGGATCCATTTCTGAGGATGTCTACATGACATTACCAGAAGGATACTATTCAAAGGATGAAACCAAAGTATGCAAGTTAGTTAAATCTCTTTATGGGCTAAAACAAGCTCCTAGAAAATGGAATGAGAAGCTTGTTAATGTTCTTCTTAGTATGGGGTTTGTCCAGAGTCTTTGTGATTATTCTATGTTTGTTAAAACCAGTAATAGTTCAATTACTGTTCTTCTTGTGTATGTAGATGATATAGTGTTAACTGGAAATGATAATAACCAGATAAATAGTGTTAAAGAATCCCTAAAATCTAATTTTCAGATTAAGGATTTAGGTAAGTTAAAATATTTCCTAGGGATAGAGGTGCTCTATTCTGAACAGGGCATTTGTTTGTCCCAAAGGAAGTATTGCCTTGAGTTGCTAAGTGAATTTGGCTATTTGGGGTGTAAACCAATCAATACTCCAATTGAGCAGAGTTACTTAGTAACTGCAAAAACATCTAAAGAGGATGAGATATTAGAAAATGTTACTGGTTATCAGAAATTGATAGGAAAACTTATGTACCTGTCTTTAACAAGACCAGATATAAGTTATGCCGTTCAATTTCTTAGTCAGTTTATGCATAAGCCTTGTAAAATCCATTTGAAGATAGCTTTCAGACTATTGAGATATCTCAAACTATCTCCTGGAAAGGGTATATTATTCAGCAAGTCTGAACGATTTACTCTTAGTGCTTATGTGGATTCTGATTGGGCCAAATGCCTAGTTACCAGGAAATCAGTTACGGGTTTCTGTATTTTTTTGGGTCAATCTTTGATATCCTGGAAATCCAAGAAACAGAGTACTGTTTCTAGGTCGAGTGCAGAGGCCGAGTATCGTGCTATGTGTTCGGCCTCATGTGAGGTGATTTGGCTTATTAATTTACTACAAGAGTTGAAAGTCAGTATTGATCTTCCTGTAAGACTTTATAGTGATAGTAAGGCTGCGTTATCAATTGCAGCGAATCCTGTATTCCATGATAAGACTAAACACTTTGAAGTGGACTTGCATTTTGTAAGAGAAAAGATTTCCAATGGCATAATTAGTGCTTTGAAAATCAGTTCTGATAAGCAAATTGCAGATATATTTACGAAGGGGTTAAGTGTTAATCAACATCAAACTCTTTGTAATCAATTGGGAATGCTGGATATGTTTAAACATTTGAGCCAAGGGGGCATGTTGAAATAAGTGGGTCAAATGTTATGGGCTTATTATTATTATACTATTGGGCTTTGTTTGTTTGCAGGATAATGGACTTAATGGGCTTGTGAATGGGCCAAAGTATTTTGGTTGTTTTGATCAGGTCGTTGTGAAGCCCAGCTCATGTGAGGTTTAATCTTGGTCGTTTATTTTGACGATCCGTGTGACATGATGATCGTGTGGACAATATTTGATGAGAATGTGTTTCTCTCTGGAATCTTCTGTGACCTCTTTATAAGGCTCTCTCGTTCATTGTGCATAGTTTAGCAGCTCAGATATTTTGTATTTTCTCTTTTGTATCCTCTCGTCTTCTTTACACCCTTTTAGGGTTTTCTGTATTTGTCTTTGTACGAACACTTATATTTCCTTAGTTAGGAGCTCAACTGATCTTATCAATCAGTTGATCCCTAACCTTTTGTATTGTTTACAGATTTCTACGATTGTAGAAATCTTGGGTTTGGTTGGGTAAATTTTGGGTTGGTTATAATAAGATTTTGTCACTAGTTTTGTCGCTTATCTTGGTGTTCATGTTATTGTTGAGATTGTTTGTCTTTGATTAGATTAGAGATTGTTTTCTACAGAACCTTTGTTAACTGAGAACTAACTCAGCTAGTGGATGCTGACGTGGGATGTTCATACAGACGTGGCATGCTCATGCTAATAAGGACTTGATCCAATATCTAGCGGATTGTGATATTTACTAACTAGATAAAAGAAATAGGGCATACAGGGTCTTAACATTACACAAAGCATAATTTAGGCTACAATTGACGTTTGGCCTGCTATCCAACCCAACTTTTATAGTCGAAAAAATTCATTATCCTTTTTCCCTTTGCAAGAAATGATTTTTTTTTTGTTGTTATATCCATAACCATGTCCAAAAAATTCATAATATTCCAAATTTTAAAATAAACGAGTTCTCTTGTGATCAAGTCGTGAGATGGATTGAGCTTTATCCGAAGCAAGTTTCTAGAATGATCGAGATGGATTGAACTAAGGACATATACTTGGTGTATGAAGGACTAGAAGAAGAGTTATCAGTTAAATGTTATACTGATACTAGTTTCTAGACTGATCTAGATGATTCTCGATCACAGACGGGATATGTGTTCGTTTTAAATGATGGAGCGATCACTTAGAAAAGTTCCAAGCAGAATGTGGTCACTTTATCCACCACATAATCTGAATATATTGCGGCATCGGATGATGCAAAGGAGGCTGCTTGGATAAAGAAGTTCATTGATGATCTCGATGTGGTTCCTAGCATTCGAAAAACCAATCGAGATACTATGAGACCGGTGTCATAGCTCAGGCAAAGAAACCAAGGTCACACCACAGTGCGAAGCATATACTCAGACAGTTCAACTACATTAGAGAGATATTGAAACAGGGAGAAATCACAATATACAAAGTACACACAAATCATAATCTAACAGACCCATTCACTAAACCTATGTTTTGGCTAGACATGGGAGCATGCCGATAAGATAGGTCTTAGATTTGCTAGCCAGTAGATTCGACTTGTAATTTAGTATTTGGTGCTTTCAAACAAGTACATTTGAATATTTATGTTATCCTTCTCAGACCCTACCTTAGCTTTGCTATAGGTGGGATTAACTGAGTATGATGATGGTTAAATGTTTTATAAATAACGTTTCATTGTTTGATTTTTGTACGTTTAAGTATCCATGAATAATGTGTTCTAAATGTTCATAGTCAATCAGATTCATGAGAATCAATATGAGTGTAACACGATAATCACAATATCACATTTTAAGTCCCACCAACGGTTAAACGTTTTCCAATTACGACAAAGAAACTGCACTAAAACATCCATTTTAACATTTAGAGTTCCCTATGAAATTGTCTATAACAACCCAATGTTTTACACATAAATTTTCCTACAAAAATTTTAATATAGTCAGTTTATGCACATCGCCACATCATGACACTAAAATGAGATTGGTCAAGATTGATACTATATTTAAGCAATTATTGGACATCAATACATCAGATAAATCATTACAGGTCAACATTAATATGAAATCACAGGCCGATGTAGACTACATCGACGAAGAATGACGCCGATGGAGTTAGGGGCTGCCTCAACTGTTAATGAAGTTAATTTTGTAAACCATACAATACTTTTCAGTTCCACCAGTTCCCACCTATTGGCAGAATTATCATAGTGCTACTGTCAACTGTTGAGGTCAGAGTCCATGACTGGTGCACGGGGAGAGTGATACAGGATTAAGGCAGTAGTGCGTGACGCAGGGGCGTGCAGCATGCCAATGATCAATGAGTGTTGGAAACTTGGAATATCAAGCAGATATGTGGATGAGTTATGACTTATGAGTCATCATCATAACCAGAAACACAAACGATTGATATAAAACACATGCTTGATATAAGTTTTACGACATCATCCTGGACATCACCGAGCTCAAAAGACAAGCATTAATAAAACTAAAGTAAGAATTAACCATAGTACTACTGCGACTGCGTCCAGCTAGTTGAACAAATTTAAAATCATCAAACTAAAGAACCATGATCGCCTCGCCCTGACCATCCAAGTTGTCTAACTTCATTTTCTTCAAGCTGTGAACAAAATTCAGGTTCAAGTTAAGTATCAAGAAAACAAAAAGCGTTAGATTTTTTTTTTTTTTTTTTTTTTTTTTTTTTTTTTTTTTTAATGATGGACTATCCTATACATACTCAATTGTTCATGGGGATTTACCTTGGTGGATCCTCTCATCATCACTGGGCGAAAATATGGTTGCGATCCCAGCTGGAGTAGGAAACTTTATCGCTCCATGATTGATTGAGACTACAGCCCGCAAGGCGCAAAGACCCGAATGCCCAATGATAACGTTGGGTGAAGAACGAGGAGAGCGGATAACCAAAAAGGTCATCTCCAACTTCCGGAATCTCCCTCCATCGCCTATGATGACGGGCAGTTGGATCCGCCCTAGAGGTCTCACCACTTCCCCAAGAGCTCCCACTAATGGGCGTGGGTCCTCGATCAGGTTCCTACGGATATTTTCATCCAGCTGCAGGAAACAATGTTCATACATGATCTCTGACTCGCTTCCATTAGCGATATAGATTCCCTGAACGAAGTGACCGGCTATTGTAGCGGTAATGACAACTGGATCATCACGGTAATCATTTACCCGAATAACGGGAAAGGATATCGTTTGATTCATCCATGGTTCGAGTGAGTTGGCGTCGATCTCAACCCCAGTCCTTTCCTTGGGGTCCATGTGCCAGTTTGCGAAAGTTTCGAGAGGACGTTTGGCAGCTACAATAATCAATTAAGTTACCATATATTATCAGTGTCTAGTGTTTATGTTTTTGCTTATTAATAAGAAAATGCAATGAATACCATACATACCAGATGAGTCTTTTTTGGTAACAAAGTGAAAAATATCATTCATGACCATGTAACTCCTGGCTTGCTCCTGGAGAGCAAGAGAAAATGTATGAACAAATTCCCTGCAACCATTGAAGCAGTCTGATTTGACTGAACCAGACACAACCACAGTAATTCCTTTGCTCCATGATTCAGCAGAGTTTATGGTCTTGATTTCAATCCCAGTTAAGTGTAGTGACTCAACAAGCGTCTGGATTTGCTGCAACAAACAATAAAATAATAATAACTAGTATTAAGGCGTTGCTGCGGAGGACAAAAAACCATATTAAGTAGCATCAATGACACATTTGTTGTCAGCGACCTACAACATCGAAAAAACTCATAAGAAAATATAAACGAAAACAATAAAACTGAGTGAAATGTAGACGTAAAACCGGTGAACCATTTACGCTAGTTGTGGTGCGATAATGCGCAAAAATTAGACTGAAACTCAAAAGTCAAAACACAGAGTGAACGTTTGATGAGAAAAAAAGAGGCAAAACTCAAAAAAATTGGATTGAAACGTAAAGCTAAAAAGCTGTTTAATGGGATAAAGTTCAAAGTTAAAAGTGTAGAGGTTGAATGTAAAAATGAAAACTATTATTGTTAAAAAAAATTTAAAAAAAAAGAAAAAATAAAGTATGGTACAACCTACAAAGCATGGTGTACAACCATTTCATGCATAAAACACTTATTATGCATGATGTACGATACCATGACGCACAAACCACTCGTAAGTAAATAATAATAATAATAATAATAATAATAATAATAATAATAATAATAATAAATAAATAAATAAATAAACTGTTTTCAGGCACTCAATAGCCAAAAAAATTGGAAAAAAAAGTAAAACCATAGTTATTAAAAGGTTTCGTATCTTGCGTCTAGGCCCATTTTCAAACCCGGTTTCGGTTTATACTTTTCCAAAATCGTAGTTAAAGTTCAGGTAAAATATTTTGTGAAAGCTGGCCGAACCAAACCGTAAACAAGCCCTACTATTCTATGTAAAGTCCTGGAAATTTAATAGGATGTTTGGATAAAAAGATAAACAATCGTAATCACGTACAGAAGTTCAAAATATTGTTATAGCAATGTGAATAATAATAATAATAATAATAATAATAATAATAATAATAATAAAACTCACAGATATATCGGTTGCGGTCTGAGTAGATTCTCCGTCAATCCGGATCATGGTACTAGAACCGGTGTAAAAACCGGTTAGCAAGTTCAGGATGATGCTGAAGCACCTCATAGTACTGCTCAACAAACTGCGAACCAAATTTAACAAAATAAATAAATAAATAAATAAAATGTGATCATCGTTTATATAATGTTTTTTGAGATTAAACGAACGACCAGAAAAAAAAAAATAATAATAATAATAATAACCTGTGAAACAGTGACAGAAGATGAATGAGAACTCGCCCATTACCAAATCGGAAGGAAGTTTTCTGTAGGAGAGGGGGATTATGAAAAAATTTGTATTTGGAGCTCTTTGAAATTAAGGCTTTATTATTATTATTATTATTAGGGTTCTGGATTCATACACCATGTGACGTCATATTCTCAGGGTATGGCATCACATTCTGAGGTATGTAGCAGCCTCTTATTGGTGTGTGCTGTGGACCAGGGTGTATGAATCCTAAATAAGGGGTGTATGAATCCAAAATACCATATTATTATTATTAGACCATGTGTAGTGGGGGGCTTTATTTATAAAGCCCCCCTTCCTGATTGGTCCACGTGACTACTGAATCAGCATGGAGAAAGAAACTGAAAAAAGGGTGTAGTGATAGGGGTTTTATTTATAAAGCTCCTATTAATCTATAATACATTATAAAAGAGGAGTGATGTACCATATTGGAATTTTGACATGAGTACAATTTTTAAAGCAACAAGTATAAGAGAATAAAGCTTATTTGATAAGGGTATAATAGGGATGTTAGTGACAATTAAGACAATTTAAAGGGTAATTTAGACATTTCACCCCCTACTTATAACTAAAAACTAAAATCACATTCCCTTCTTACCCCTCCCTCCTTTCACATTCCTTAACATTCCACCATCAATTACTAACCTAAGAATCTTTATTCAATTCGTAACCCCATTCACCTGCTGTGTAATTTCTAACCCTCCTTAACTCATTCAATTAAACCTTTGCATTAGTTGAGAACCAAAAGACCACCACATCTTCGCTACCAAACGTCTTTTGCTTCGTTAAATCTCCTACATAAGTAAGTTATTATTGATACATTTGTATGCTTCATTGGTACAAATTCAAATTGATAGTCTTGTTGCTTCAACTAATTAGGTTTTTGAGTCTATAATAATGGGGGTATAATGTGAATCTATGTTTGCTTCAACTAATTAGCCCCTCATAATATCAACCTTCGATCATCATCAATTTAGATGAAGGGTTTCAAGTTAAAAATCTATGTTTGGCCTATTTTCCCCCTGCTTGCCCCTGCACATCGCATCTATTTCCCACACAATCTTAAATCAATTTTGATCGGCATCATCTATATAGTCTTTTATATCCATGAATTCGTTGTCAGGTGAGATTCCTGGAGACGGGTTTGGTAATCTAACTGGGTTTTGTTTCTTGATTTCAGTTTATTATAGGGTTTTAACTGTTCTTTTGTTGTTTTGTTTCTGCATTTTTGCTTGCCTGAGTTAAAAAGATTCTGGCAAATACTACTGTGTAAGTATTAAGTATTAACTATTAAAAGTTTTTATATTTGTATGTTCCCGTTACTGATAATGTAGAATGATTCTTTTGCTTGTTTTAGTTCATCTAGATTTTTATTTAATATGGATTTGTGAAAATTTGACTGTCAAGAATTTGTTGTGTTTTTATTATCTAAAAACAGCAAAATGAAATCTTTTTTAAGATCATGGAGTCTTGAGCCTGCTTCTTTGTGTGTGTGTGTGTTTTGTTTCTACTTATGTTAATTTAACATAATAGTATATTAATAGTTTTGATAAATATTTCACATAATTAAAGTTGGAAGTTAGGTATAAGATCAGTGATTATAGAATATGAATTAGGATTATTTTTGCTATACATAAAGGAATTTATTTATTTTTTATAGTTTTTATTTTTTAGCATGGAATCAACTAAAAATATTATGCTAGCAGAGTAGCAGTAGAAACAGTAGCATCAAAGGCTCCATCAAGCTACCAATTGGCTCCAAGGAACAACAACTCTACTCTACTGATGCGACCACCGGGTTTTACACCGCCTATGGGCGGTGCAAACCCTGTGAAGAAGAAAAGGGGTAGGCCAAGAAAGTATCAAAAGCTTCATTGTGGGTGATTCTCTGTAGGAGGTGGTTTGAGTTGCATGGGAGCTCTATCACAGGTAATGTTTTCAACCTTCGATTCGATTAAGAAGATTGTGTCCAATGTTCTAATGCTTTCGTGGTTGTGATGCATCGATTTAGGAGGGTGAATCTGGTTCATATAGAGTTGGTTTCTAGCTCGGTGGCGTGGTGCGATTGGGAGGCTGAAAGAATATTCGAAACATAGGTAATTCTGCGCGCCGAGCGCCTAGGCGCACGCCCGACGCGCTTTTGACAACATAGGTTTTGTGTGTTCTGTTGACTTAACAGGTATTTCTTTTATACTTGGGAGTACTGTTACTATATTGTTAGACCTTTCAGTATGTTTCTATCCATAGATATATTTGAGATCTTGTTAACTTCAAGCTATATGTTGCAATTTCTACCCATTTATAGGTAATGGGTCGTTTTCTTAATGGGTCAAATGGGTAAACTTTTCGGAAAATTAACTAAAATAAAATGGTAATTGGTCAAATAGGTTGAAAGACACCCAAAGTGTATTAACAATATATCTTATGTTAGCATCATTTGAAGACCTATCAGGTAGTCTACTCTTCTGTCAACGTTTGCAATGAACTACCTATTGAGTTATCTCGTATTTTGTTCATTTTTCTTCCGAAACTGATTCTATGATATTAGTTGGATCGGCATATATGTTTAATAGGCTCTTAAACTGTGTAGAGGTTATACATCTAAAGTGAACTCATGCATGAGAAGGTTTTGAACATGGTAAGAGTTGCTGTTTTTCTAAAATTAGATATGCATATGATTTATACGCACTCGTGTAGTATTACCTGATGTCTAAATGCCCATGTGCAGTAAGATAGAGGGGATAACCCTTGTCTAGGTGACTATAGATCAGAACCTACACGGTGATTGGGATGGAAGTCCAAAGTCTTCAATGATTCCCTAATCAGTTCAACAGTCGTTCAGCTAGCGAGAGGGATGAATATGTTATCTCTAAAATTAATTGACCACTTTTAGTAAACTATGTGTTATGAAATATTAGATTCAAGTATTTAACAATGATAGGTAAAGAGTTGAGAGGTTAGAGATGTCACAACATGAACACATTGGCTGGATGTGTAGTCGCATTTGTGTCATCTCATTAGTCAAATTGATTATCTTTGCTCTTTTCATTAACTTTTGTAGTGATCATCACTTACCAAAAGATACAAGAATTGTCATAATAAAGATTGCACTTTTAGCTCAATCACTTCTTAGTCTTGATCTTTGAAGATGGAGTATTCAAAATGAGAGGTCGTGGTGGAACTATAACTTCTTTGTTGGGAGTTGGTTTAAATCATGTTTATTTCTAGAAAAAATTAGCAATTTTTTTACAATACAAATCCAAGAACTTCTTAGGGCTGATAGTCGGCGGACCCTCTAATTAATCCCCTCTGGTTGAGAGAATGGTATTAATTATTTTTTGTATTGCTTTAGACGATCGTCTTGAGTAGAGAGTCTAGATGTGACTTAGATTTCGTTATAAATTCTATGATCAACCCATGTGTTGTAACATTTAGTTAAGATCTTTTGAGGGCGTTTTGGAATTTGCTTATTTGAACGCACTACTTTATTTACTGTTTTACTCTTAATGGTGCAGGCGAGGTACCTGCGTATCAAGAGTTTCGATATTTAACAGAACAAGACAAGGGCTACTGAATGCAATGGTAGGCAAAGTGGGAAAACGGATTGATGCTCTTTTAATTCTTTTGGGGTTATTATCTTGCCTTTCTCTCGCATTAAATTTTCTGACAAGAAAGCTTAGTGGCAAAAAAGACGAGCACGTCCCTTCTCTCTCCTTGATTTCTCTTTCGTCAATTGCTTATATTGTTTAATTGCTTTATCTTATTGTGGTATGAGCAGATCTAATACTTTACCCTATATTCATGTAGATATGTTTCCAGTATCGTGTTAGTTCAGTTGAATATGCTTGAGGAAGGGCTTGTGAATTACGCAGTTGTGCGATTTGGGGAATCTGGACGCAATGCAGATGGATTGAGGGTTCTTTTTGCAATAATTTTAAGAATCCGCGGTCAGTATTTTACTGGTTGATGGTTTAACGGTTTACATCTTTTATCTATAGTGGTGCTTATCTTATTGTTTTTTCCTTAAAATACCAACGCATTTTCGCTATTGTTTGGTTTTTGTCACTGTACTCCTTTTTGAACAATTAAGTAACATTTTGTGATCGTTATGTTATGTGGACTTGCTGAGTTTTTGTCCAGTTTAGGCATCACTAAAATATCTTTTTAATTAATTGCTGACGAGCTAAATATATTATGTACAGGTCCTATGTGCTAAGTGCTATCTACTTTTTGGGAACAAAATAAATTGCATTATGAAGCAACATAAAGCCAAAGCTGTTTAAGGCTTATTATTCTATGCTTGTTGATTATTTTAAAATTGGCCTCTCTCAGTCATTTGCAACCTCTGTGGGTGAACTTCAACACATAGAATGTTTGATATCTTTAAGGGAGATTGCCATTCCACTTGCAGAGAGGCTAGCTCATGGTGACTTAACGGGCGAAGTTTGTCACTGGGAAGACGGCTATCATTTAAAATGTCAAATTATATGAAATACTTCTTCTTAGCAGTTTTTTTGATGTTCTTGATAAAGAAAATTAACAGAGGTTAACATGTTTTAACATTAAACATTTAGTGTTGTATTTATAGTTTGTCAGTATCATATTAAATCCAATATCATTGGAAGCCTAGACCACCTTTTTCCCATATCCAAAGACATGGAAAAAGACGTGGATTGCTGGCGTTTATTTTATCCCGCAGCAACGCGCGGGTAAACCCACTAGTATTTTATTATATCTTTTAAATTAAAAAAATAATAAAAAAATAATAAAAAAGAGAGAGTGGCTGATGTGGCAAATTCTGATTGGAGGAGGGACAAGAACATTGGCGCTATATATATAAAGCCCAAGCTTGATTTTGAAAAATGAAGCCTCCCCGTAATGGTGTTTGGGACGCAATTTTTGTCCACATCAGATGGGGCTTTATATTTTAAGCCCCACTACGGGGGTCTTATTATTTATTTAACGAGAGCCGTTGGATTAGACTAGATATGATGGGTGAGACTGTAAAAAGGACATTGGCGTATGGCAGTGCCTCAAATCGGTAATTAAGTGTGCAACGTTTTATTCTTTCGTTTGTCCGATGGACCTAACAATGTTTTACATGGGTTTTTCATTTTTTTGCTTTTGTAAATTTTTGAATTATATGGCTTTTGCTTGTGTGATAATGCTAAATGAAATTAAGATTTTTCATCTAAAAAATACACACTCGATCGGTTGTATTTCTTTGCAAGTGATCATTCTGAGCAAATTTTAAAATCTACATAAACCGAAACAAGAGTTGTAAATATATAATAATCTTCTCAAACAAAAATACAAGTTTGGAAAACCGTCTAAGTCTATGCATGTGTGTTCCTTGAATTTTTTAGGAAAGTGTTTTAAACATTTTCCATCTACCATGCAAGGACAACTTGGGTTTTCACCCCACATGGACCATGAATCATGTACTCGCTCACAAGAGAATATTGGAGGTAGTATTTTCATTCTGAGAATTTCTTTGATACCCTCTGACAAAATACTTCCTTTTAAGTTACAGAGAAGACAATTCCCGGTTTTTGTTTTGCAATGACCATAAATAAGAGTCAATGACAATCATTGTCAGAGTTTGTTTGTTTTTTAAGGAACTAGTTTTTACTCATAGACAATTATATGAGGCATTACCATGAGTTACAAGAAGAGATGACATAAAAGTTATTATATTAGATAGTAAGGAGAATCTTTCGAATAAACATCAAATGTTGTATACAAAGAAGTATTTAGAACTTTGTAAACAATTATTATTTGAATTTTTTTGTATGTTAATGACTTAATGTATTAGGATTTGTATTATAAGTTTTGAACCCCATGTGTCACACGGGTAGTTAGACTAGTCAAGGAGTATAGTCATACCAGGACTGCATAAAAGTATAAAACCGGATAAGGGCGTTTCACTACAATAAATAGACAATTAGACATGTACTTACCAAGCGATACAAAAGAAATATATAGATCTCCATCGGGAGTTTGGACCGGGCCCTTGATCACAATCATCTTAGGATACGCCTATATAATTTGGGGAAAAAAAAGTTTAAAATAAAACTAACTATAAATAATAAAGAATGTCACAAGAAGTTACTTGATTGATTCTCTTTGAACTTCTAAGAACTTGAAAAGCATTCGATACATTCAAATACAAACACTATGCTTTTCAATTTAACCATTATATAGTTACTTGATTGATGAGCCTTTTTACTATTTTATTTCATCCAAATACAAACACTATTCTACACTCACAAATAATATTTTTCTATGATTCACACAAATAAAGGTTGGTGCAACCAAAAAATCCTCTAAATCTCGAGGAGTCGGTACAAGCGCGAGGGAAGGTGATTCAGTGCGAGAGGAGGTGGTTCAAGCTCGAGTCGTCAAGGATATAACCCGCTAACAACTTTTTACATAACAGCCACAAAGGTTTCCATACCAACAATATGCCTATCCAATACAAATTTTTACACAATCATAAGACTGACTGAATGTGAATGTATGATTACAATCTAATAATTACTTTAGCTAGTAACACCATTAATCGGCATTGTTAAATGTAGGCCGAACTGGTTCGCACCATATTTGAGACTTGATGTCAAACGGTTGTTATATTTGATCCAACAAATTTGCTCGCGGATGCCTTGGCATACAGGCTAGTGACGAAGGATATATAAGGGCCAGGGTGGCTCTGCCCCCCCCCCCCCCCCCCCCCCCCCCCGTTTTTTGGCGCAGTATCGAAATTTACGATTTTCGTAGGTAAATTGAGTACGGGTTGAGTCCGGCCCCGTCGATTTGCACTACCGATGAAAAAAAATTGAGTCCGGCCCCCTCCGATTCGAGAACCAAGCTTCGCCACTGATACAGGCTGTTGGAAGCTAGGACGTTTATAACATGCAAATGTGTAATATATGTCCTTGCAAGACTTACAAGTTACAATCAATCTTCAGCTTTCTATAAAGGAAGTGGTAAGGATTTGTGGAACTAAAATATGCATAATAATCAAAGACTCCCATGACTAAATATATAGTCTTACAATTAACTGTTTAACCCAACTACTACCATATATATATATATATGATCAGATACTCACTAGGCTACTACTAGCATGACTCCATTACATAAAGAAACTGAAAGTAACAAATAACAGTAAATAACTGAAAGGAAACCTCTATGTGGCCTTGACTTGTATTGTTTGCTTGGTGATGGTCTGCATGATGTGGCTAATGGGAAAGCACACATCAAGTAGCTTCTACAGAATCGTTCGTTGGAATAGCGGGAGAGGTTATCATCGGTTGTTCCATCCATGATTCGAATGAGTCGGCTCCTCCCTTAACATCACTAGTTTTTTGCGCGTCTATGCAATAAATCATCCTAATCTTTTTCCTCTTTGGATTTTCGTCATACATCTCATGATTCGCATCAGACGCGTGACCTTTATGGTTCCTGATCTCGTCCACCAAATGGGCGAGGTCTCCGCTCTGCACTGCTTCTTCAATCTGTTTCTTTAAAAGGACGCAATCGTCCGTATAGTGACCAACATCCTGATGGTATTCACAGTACTGGTTGAGGTCCTTAATGGGAATGTTTTTGGTCAGATCATATGGTGAGAAAGCGTTTAACGCACACGCCTTCTTTCCCCTAACAAAGCCTTTAACTCGTTCAATCATGCCTTTGACTGTTTGTGGGATGTTTTCATATAGTTTCAAGACCAGCTCATCGTCACGTACTCCATGGATAAACCCCGATATCTTCATCTTCTCGTCCGCTCCTGGGATCTGCGAGGTTTCTTTGGTGAACCGGAACAAGAAGTCTTCAACGCTTTCACTGTCCTCTCTCTTGATATAGTGAATATCGATTGGATCCTTCGTGTACACGCCACCTACATGTCACAATTATCAGTTTCCAGTGTTTATAAATTGAAGAAGCTAATACAAGAAAAAGACGTGGGTGACAAAAAATTTAGCCGTTCAAAAAAAAATACAAGAAAAAGACGCGATACCCGATAAGTCTTCGGGACTGACAAAGTGAAAAATATCAATCATAACCAAGTAATCATTTTTCTTCCAATTAGGAGCAAGAAAAAAGGTCTGAACAAATTCCCTCCAGCTAGTGAAGCAGTCTGATTTAACTGAACCAGACACAACCACCATGACTCCTTCACTGCATGTTTCAACAGAGTTTATGCTCTTGATTTTAATCCCACTACACTGTAATGACTCAACCAGCTTATGAATTTGCTGAAACAGAATGACAGATCAATTAAAAATTTATGTGATTATAGAGTTTAGACACTTTAATATTAAAACCAAGAAAAAATAGGGGAAAAATAGCATAAAAATGGTAACATGGTCAAACAATATTCAAATAAAAACATTTTTTACAGTTTTTTGTTCATACTTTTATGAAAATGCTATTCAATGTAAAGTTATGGAAATAAAATAGGGTGTTTGGATAAGATGACTAGAGATGTCAGATGAGATCGGTACTGGTACCGAAAATACCGATATCTAAATAGAGAAGCGGGTATCGAATGTATCGGTTCGGTACCTGATATACCGGATTTTTGTCTCCCTACACAAACAAATACAAAGAGATTAAGATTTATAACAATAGCTATTAATCTCAGTTATTCATATAGCAAATTTGAATTTCCATTAATTAAACAGAATATCAGACTTTTGCTTGATTATGTTATGCAAATTTCCATTAAACAATCCTCTGTTATGCAAGTATGCAACATTGACAATCTCATCAACTCCACCATTTAAACCTGGTTTTTAGTAGTTTTTTTTTTAAGAAAAATAATAATAATAATCAATCTTTTAACGCCCCATTAACATGTTAAAACATAACCCCTTTGATGCCCCTTAACACAAGGAATGAGTTGTGTTCAACCCGGTTAACATGCAATGCCACCTTTAACTAAGTGTGCAAATGAGCCTGGCTACTCGATCTTGGCTCGAAAACTTGTTTAGTAAACAAGTACAAGCCCGAGCTTTGGTTATTGAACTCGAGCTGGCTCGCGAGCCTAAACAAGCCCACTCTATATATAACTGTTAATTAATATATCAATTAATATATATTTAAAGGGGTAGGTTCACGTACAAACAGCTTTTTTCGTACGAACTGCACGAATTGAAGGAAAAAAACACGCGGGCCGTTTATAACTAGAGTAATTATATAATTACTCTAGTTATAAACGGCCCGCGTGTTTTTTCCTTCAATTCGTAAAGTTCGTACCGAAAAGTTGCTTGTATTTGATCTTTTGTCATATTTAAATATTAATAATTACTATTTTAAAATTAGGAACAAACAACTAAATTTTATATAAAATAATATTTACAATTAATATGAATTAATAAATAATAAACGAGCCGAGCTCGAGCTTGGAAAACAACCTACGAGCAGTGGCGGATCTAGAAACCCATGATTTCTCAATTTAAGCGTGTTCCTTTGGTATGTTTTTCCAAACTATACAAGGTTCTCAATACTTTTTTCCGTTTTTTTTTCAAACGGAGCACAAAAGTAGGTTGGATCCGCCACTGCCTACGAACCCAGCTCGAGTAACCTAAACAAGCTCGAGCCCAGTCGAGCTTGGTCTCAGCTCATTTAATAATAATAATAATAATAATAATAATAATAATAATAATAATAATAATAATAATAATAATAATAATAATAATAATAAACTCATTGATTGACGTCAAAAAAAAAAAAAAAATAATAATAATAATAATAATAATAATAATAATAATAAACTACTCTTTAAATAAGTTTAAAAATGAAATTATTTTAATGCTGTACGGAAGACAGATTCCATCAATCTTTCAACAACCATTTTTTTTATAAATAAAACATTTACAAACAACATTTGCATAACAAAATTTCACTCAATGTGTGTCTCATTATGCAGAAACTTACAGATAAAGCCGAGGCGGTCTCAGTAGCTTCTCCGTCAACTCGGATCATGGTACTAGAAACCCGTGTAAAACTGGTTAACAAAATCAGGCTGATGCTGTAGCACGTCATAATATTGCTCAACAAACTGCGTACCAACCTAACAAAATAAATAAAACATTATGTTAAATTATTAATACATTTTTGGAGTTTAAACAAAACAATAACAAAAAAAATACCTGTGAGGCGTTGAGGGAAGATGAGTAGGAACTTGCCATTACTACTACAGCTCGATAGACTAAAACCCTAAACCCATTAACAATAATAATAACAAAGGCATTATTATTATTATTATTATTAGTATTTGTAATGCAGACAAAGGTGGACGGAAATTGGGAGAGGGAGGACGTTGGATGACGTGGACGGTGTAGATTAATTTAATGTTGATTCTGGTGAGAGAGAATGTTTATACTTGGGCTATATACTTTTAAGTGTTTGTCAAAATAGTGTTTGAAGTTTCGGAAAAGGTATAAATGGTCCTTCATACTTTGTTTCAATGACTCGTCAAATGAGATGCATTAAGAAATGGATTATACGGTTGATGTTATCAATATCGTATGTGTAGTGTGCTTTGTATGGTTAAGGTGGATGGGGCGTGTTACACCGCAGTGTTAGGTTTAAGTTGCGCGGTGAAATAAGTGATTCGCATAACAAACACGCAAACAGAAGATATAAAGCGCTAGATAGAAAGAGACTAGTTAAGGTTTAGGGCTTGATGAACGAGAAACTCTAATGTGCAATTTGAACATTTAAATAACTGAACCCAATATAGCAAACGAGTCCAAGGACTTCACACCCAGCACGTCGCACACCCCGATTTAAGTCACTAGATGGGATTGAAATCGGCTTGGTGAACACGTCCCAATTATGGTGGAAGGAAGTGATGTAACGCTTGTTGAATTTAATGGGAAGCATGTGGATATGGGTTGAAGTTATGAGCTAGAACTTCGTCGCAACCCTTTTGATACGATGAACAAGTGCGGAAAGGAGATGATGTGTCGCAATAGGAGTGGGTGAGGAAAGGGTTGAACCCTTGAACACCCCTTCTACCCTTAGACTATATGTTGTGCTCGCAAGCAAGTTGTCGCGAGCCACCAACTTTGCCACGTGAATCGCATGAACCACAACACAAGTGAGTGAACAATGGCGTGAGCGAGCAGACTCGACTTTGATCGCGTGTGCTAGTGAGGAAAATTTTGACCGTTAGGCTATTTTCGATTGTTGGCGGTAATGCCGGCCATGGGGAAGCCTGAGTAATTGAAATGAAAAGAACGAGTGAAGAGATGAAGAAGACGACCAAGTTTTTCAGGTGCGCAGCAGAAATAGATACATGGATAAGATGACTTGATGAAGAAGATGACCTAATAAAAGTGAATTAGGCTTTGTTTTTTTAAAGTAATCTTAGGCCCAAAAGTGACTTAACTAAATTTGAGATATAGGTTTCTAAACTATTGTTCGTAATAATATTTGTTCTAATGTTTTTAATTTTATGTAATATAATGTTTTTTATATTGTTTATTAATGTTAAAAAAATGGATAAAGTCATCACTCACCTAGAGCCACAACGGGAACAAGTGAGCAGGATTGAGTCGCGAACCAGTGACATGTGGGCACCTACTTGACACAATATTAGAGTATCAAGTTGTGGCTCAATTCTAGCCACAAGACTATGTCTTAGACTAGTCAATTTAGTACATGTATATTCAGTAGAACTGTAAACTTAGATAACAAAAGTTTGATGTTACATGGTTATGCATGGAACTTCATAGACATCCATTTTGGGATGCATATTTAGCAATTTGATTTTTTTCCATATGTGTATTAACATGTACCGAACTAGCAACTACTAGATTCGAATGACAATTTGTTATCAATCAGTTTATTAAACATGAGACACAATGACTCTTTCCGTTATGGATTTGCATTTCATTGTTGTGTTTTTCTGTTTCGTCCATCCAAAACACACCCGAGGCACTGGCGAAGCTTACTAGGGGCTGGCGGGGGCGGCCGACCTCCCCGAATTTTCGCGTAGAAGTGCCGATTATATAGTATTCGTATAGAAAATTTTGGAAATATAGGGTTTCGACCCCCCGAAACTGGATTTCGACTCCCGAAACTAGTGACTTCCGACCCCCGGTGACTTCCGACCCCCCAAACCTTTGGGTCAAGCTTCGCCACTGACCCGAGGCTATGCTTCCTTGGCATGTCTATAGAAGATGACCACGCCCTTTTTTTAAGAAAATAGTGCTTTCAGTTATGGCAACATAATAGTGTGGATCAAGTATGGCCTAACGTAAGGAACCGAGGAGTTGACATTTGACAATGTGATGACACGAAGGTTAAGGTTATCGATTGGTTTGGTAATATGCAAAAAGTATTGCTTTTAATAAAAGATCGGGTTGGGTTTCTTTTGTGTTTGTGTGTTGATACCAAGGTTTTTTACACTAGTGTTATTAAAGTATGTAAGAAATGTGTCTCTCACCATGAATTGAAGGTGAGGCCTTAAGCAAGCGTCTTTGAAGATTGATGTGTCATATCCATGCCATTAAAAATATGCCCATCGGAATTTAAGGCTCGAGTTTTAAATGAGTATTGGGCTTATAAATGAGCTAATAAGTTTTCGAGTTTTAAATAACCCAAGTTTTTAAGTTTAAAATGAGTTTTCTATTTAAAAACACATGAGCATGCACATACACATGCATAACATAACATATGTATATAGAAATTTTATAAAAAAGAAAAATGTGACCCCGAATGGCCGAATATAAAGGGTCCTAGTTGTGGTCCTCACCAACCACCTTAAGAGCCTCCCATCAACTCCCATAGTAGACAAATAAATAAATAGATTTAGTACTAAAGGTATACGAGTTAACAGGTAAAACCTTAATTTGTTAGGATTTTGTCATACAAATTCGTTTCTCTACATTTTCCAAGATACCCTACAACTCAATATGTGGTGAATGAAAATTGATAATTTGCTATTTGATAATTAGATTAGATAAAAGTATTTCTCTATTTTAAAGTTAAGCAAAGTTGTTAATTCGTTATATAAAAAAAATAACTAAAATTTCAATGACATAAATAAGAAAACTTTAAAGTTTTTAGACATTTCCTTAATGGTAAAAGATTGGTGTTGTATCGAAAGCTGGGGGACATTAAAACAACTTCATATATGTGGGTTGGAAGCCGGGCAAAGCAGCAAACATGGAATTGAGACTTGAGAGAAATGAAGGACCTTTGATTAGTAAAAGTTTTTTTACTTAGGAGTTGTATTGTTTGGTGATGTAATATTTTCGCTTCTAGATAGCATCTTGCTTATAGAAGTTTGTATATATTTTGGGTGACGAATGAATTGAAGTTTACCGTTCAAAAAAAGGTTAGATATCCGCCTATTATTGGTGCATAATTGAGTTGGCATAGAAAGAAATGAAAAAGAAGAGAAAAAGAATATAAAAAGAAATAGGGTAAAATGAGAATTACTCAATTACCAATTCAAGTGTTTAACCTCTTAAATTTTCGGTTAAACCCTGGTTTCCAGCCCGACCGGCCGCCCAGACTAGAAATGATTCTGGTACAACGAACCGGCCAGCCTACCCCGCCCTTCTCAAAACACTTTAAAGCAATGGTGATTTTGAAAACCAAATAAATCAATTTGTTCGACCAATTAAACTGTGAACCGCTGACACTAGTGGTTTGATTACGAGCATATGTATTTGGATACACAGAATCGAAAAACTTTAAGCAAACCACGTAAACTTGTAATACACGAATTCTCTAAACCGTAAAATATTAATGTTATGCTCATTATGAAAGGCTATTATATCGGGTAATGAATGTTTTGAGCATTAATCAATTTATATTAGATGTTAACCCAAACAATTATAATATGATATTAGAATAAATAAATTCAATATAAAAGTAATAATGATCACCGGTCAAAAAAAAAATGTAATAATAAACATATGAAAATAATATGTTTTGACTTTGTAACTCTTGCTTTTCTCTTCTATCACCGACAAAGAAAAAAAAAGGAAATTCATATATATAGAATGAATTAATTATGGGAAATGAAAGGTAACAGCTATCATTCTCCTACACTCCTTTTGAAAATTTCCGATCAAACGCCATTTTCTACATTTGCAAATCCATTCCATAGTTACAAATCACTGAAATCACTCAAGAACATTCCATTCTTTTCCCCTATAGCATCGAACCAATTTTCCTTATTTACGAGATCATCATAGCCCTTCCATTTTTATGAAGCCAATGAGAAATTTATAAACGAACCCAACTTTCACAACCTCTGCACAAGGTTTCTTTTTCCACAATCCGCTTCCATTAACGGACCAATTCCGTCAACAACCTTGCCACCATCCACAAACCGAACAACGGTTCCTTTCGACCAACTTAACGGTAAGCCTCTTTGTCCCTTATCATTCTGTCACTAATAATAATAACAATCACTAAAACTAACATTCGAGATTGACACCGGTAGGTCTCTGCACAATCCATCGTTTCTATTTATGCCCCATTTGTTCGAACCTCTGTTTCAGCCGTTCACTTTCTGAGTCGCACCAAAACACCGACGCTCCTCCACCACCTTGGACGATTTATCGGTTCGACCTAAGGTACTGTTAAGTTTCTTTGCCCGATGATGTTTTCGTTTATATATATTTCACATAATAAACCCATCTTTACATTATAATTTATGTGCACCGTAATTTTCATCTATCTGTTGGATCTACCCTTTCATGAAACTAAAGAAATGTTTAGGAAACTATATAAAGTAAATCCAATGGGATATCAAAGCTAATGTGTTACTCGTCATCCCATCCAAAAAGATAAAAAATATAAGCATGATGATACACAGCAGCGGGCACCGGAGCCAAAAACGAAAAACTGAATCAACAGCAGAATGGAGGGAACAACAGGTGTGTTTCCCCATAGTCAAAGGCGGCCCATCGGCCACAAAAGCAATCATTGTCACAGCAATTTTTGACCATTACAGAACCACTAGAGCATTCATGGACACGGGCAGCAATTCAGACATCATGTATGGTCAGTGCTTTGACCTCCTGGACGAGGAAGATAAGCAGCGCTTGCGCCCCATCAATTCGCCAATCATGGGATTCTCCAACGAGGTTGTGACACCCCTCGGAGAAATATCCTTCCCTCTCACCCTCGGCGCGCAGGGCCGATCGCGAACGGAAGAGGTCACCTTCCTCGTCATCCCATCCAAGTCTAAATATGATATCATCCTGGGCAGAGACTCCATGGCTTCCTACAACATGGTCACCTCCACCGTGCACAGCGCAATCGGTTTCCCCACTCCAAATGGGGTAGCCATTGTATGGGCCAACAGAGAGTGTGCCATGACCACGGAGCCCCACCCAGCAAAAATATTGAAGCCTTGCCCACGCACCGAGCCAGAAAAGTGGATCTTAAACCCACAGTTCCCTGAGCAGCCCATAACAATAGGGCCAGAAATCTCCGAAAATATCAGGGACCATTTAAAACAACTCCTCCGCAAAAATATCGACGTTTTCGCATGGCAACCATCGGACATGATCGGTGTCCCGCGCGAACTCGCTCAACACAAGCTTAACACATACCGCTCTGTAGAACCCATCGCGCAAAAGCGCAGAAGTATGGGTGCTGAAAAAACTCAAGCAATGAACGAGCAAGTCGGAGAATTGTTAAAGGCAGGCATTTTGAGGGAAACACGATATCAAACCTGGGTCGCGAACCCAGTCATGGTCAAGAAAAGCAACGGCGGATGGAGGATGTGTGTAGACTACACTGACCTCAACAAAGCATGCCCTAAGGACTGCAACCCCCTACCAGAAATCGATCTGAAAATAGACTCTCTAGCCCCGTTCCGCTTCAAGTGTTTTTTAGACGCCTACAAAGGCTACCACCAAATACAGATGGCACGTGAAGATGAAGACAAGACTGCCTTTCGCACAGACAAAGGAGTTTTCTGTTACACAAAGATGCCATTTGGCCTAAAAAACGCCGGAGCCACGTATCAACGACTGATGGACCGCGCATTCGCCAAGCAGATCGGGAGAAACCTAGAAGTCTATGTTGATGACTTAGTCATCAAAAGCAAGGAAGAGGATCAGATGCTAAAAGACATTGAAGAGACATTCAAGCATTTAAAAGCGATCTGCATGAAGCTAAACCCAAGCAAATGCGCTTTTGGGATGGAAGAAGGAAAGTTTCTGGGGGTCGTAGTCACCAAAGACGGGTTCAGACCAAACCCCGAAAAAATACAAGCCATTGCGCAAATGCCCTCCCCATCCACCCTAAAAGAGGTTCAAACGCTGAATGGACGCCTTGTAGCGATCAACCGCTTTCTGTCGCATCACGCGAGCAAATCCATTCCTTTCATCGAAACACTAAAAAGCTGCTTGAAAAAGAACCATTTTAAATGGACACCGGAGGCAGAAAAGGCTTTTCAAGAGATGAAGGAATGCTTGATGGACCTACCAACGCTCACCGCTCCACTCCCTAGGGAGCCCCTAACGATGTATCTTTGCGCCACAGAGCAGGCGGTGAGCGCAGTACTGATGGTAGACAGAAAGCTGGTTCAAACGCCTATCTATTACGTCAGCAGAGTACTAACAGATGCGGAGTCAAGATACACCATCATGGAGAAGCTAGTCCTAGCACTCGTTCATGCATCAAGACGGCTGCGCCGTTATTTCCAAGGCCATCCCATCAATGTGCTGAGCGATTACAAGCTGAACAATGTCCTATCAAAGCCAGAAGTCTCTGGGAGATTGGCAAAATGGGCAATCGAGCTGGGTGAGCACACCATCAATTACAAGACGCGCCCGGCGGTTAAAGGACAAGTACTAGCTGATTTCATAGCAGAGGTACCAAAAGACAAAGTAGAAGAATGCAAAGCCGAACAAGAACCGCAACCATCGAATGACGAGAAGGCCATCTGGAACCTCTACACAGATGGGGCCTCAAACGAGGATGGCGTTGGCGCGGGGATACGCTTGGTCAGTCCAGAGGGAGCGGAATTCACTTACGCAATAAGGCTTGAATTCAAAGCCACCAACAATGAGGCGGAGTACGAAGCATTCCTCGCTGGACTACGCATCGCGCACAAGCTAGGCGCCAAGCACATCTTCGCGCACGTCGATTCACTGTTGGTCGCCGGTCAGATCAGTGGGAAATATGAGGCTAAAGAACCCTCAATGATTTTATACCTTCAACGCGCCAAAGAGCTCATGGCTACCTTCCCCAGCTGCACCATCGACCACATCAGACGCAGTCAGAACAAGCCGGCGGACGCTCTAAGCAAAATGGCCTCTACAACTTTCAACCATTTAGCAAAAGAGGTCCGAATCGAAACGCTGAGCGAACCGTCTGTACCACCCAAGGAGGTCAACGTCATCCAAACGGGTGCTGACAGCTGGATGACTCCGATAATATCCTATCTGACCAACGGCGCCCTGCCAGAGCAACGCGCCGAGGCCAGAAAGATACAGCACAAAGCCCTACAATACAAAATACAAGACGGAGTGCTCTATCGGAAGTCATACCTGGGGCCACTGCTGCGGTGCGTGGACGCAGTTGATGCGGACTATTTGGTGCGAGAAATACACGAAGGGATATGTGGGATACACGCGGGGCCGCGCATGGTGGTCGCGAAGATCATGAACGCGGGATACTATTGGCCGGGCATGCACCTGGATGCCTTACAGATCATCCGCAAATGCGACTCATGCCAGCGACACGCCCCCAACACCAATGAACTCATACCAGTAACCTCGGCATGGCCATTCCAAAAATGGGCAATTGATCTGGTGGGACCTTTCCCAATGACGACAGGTAAAAGGAAATTCCTGATAGTCGCAATTGACTACTTCACCAAATGGGTCGAAGCCAAGCCGCTGGCTGAAATCACTGCTAACCATGTGAAGAAGTTCATTTGGGAATTCATCATTTGCCGTTTCGGGCTGCCAATGTCAATCGTTACAGATAACGGGACTCAGTTCGCAGATAAGGGGTTGCTGAAATGGTACGCGGATTTGCACATCCAACCAACCTTCACCTCGGTCGCGCACCCACAAGGCAACGGCCAAGTTGAGCGCGCGAATCGCAGCATCGTGGAAGGCATCAAAGCCAGATTGGGAATGAAAGGTAAGGCTTGGGCGGAGGAATTACCGAGCGTGCTATGGGCTAATCGTACACTAACAAAAACGAGCACCGGCGAAACTCCGTTCAGCCTCACATACGGCTCTGAAGCCATGATACCCGCAGAGATAGGATGCCCATCCATGAGAGTGCTTTCCGCAACTACGACAGATAATGACCAGGAGCTGCGCACAAATCTTAACTTGGTAGAATTACGCCGCGATGAAGCAGCAATACGAGAGGCAAATTACAAGCAGCAGCTAGAGCGCTACTACAATGCCAAAGTCAAAGCCCAAGCGTTCAGGGTCGGAGAGTTCGTCCTGAGAAACAACGAGGCCAGCGGAGCCCTCCCCAAGGGAAAGTTAACCCCAACTTGGGAAGGACCATACCGCATCCAAGAAGCCCTCGGCAAAGGGGCCTACAAACTATCAACGTTGGAAGACAAACCGGTTCCCCGAACATGGAACGCGGCGCAATTACGAAAGTGCTATATGTAACTACAAAACATGATGTAACGAAGGCCGTTGCGCCACTTAAATGAAATGAAGTATAACAGTTTCCTTTATTTTACATGCGCAACCTAAACTTAGAAATTGCATCGAGAAAATCTGCAATTTCCTTAAAACTGCGCGTTGCATGGTTAAGATGCAACGCGCACCCTAAACTTAGAAATTGCATCGAGAAAATCTGCAATTTCCTTAAAACTGCGCGTTGCATGGTTAAGATGCAACGCGCACCCTAAACTTAGAAATTGCATCGAGAAAATCTGCAATTTCCTTAAAACTACGCGTTGCATGGTTAAGATGCAACGCGCACCCTAAACTTAGAAATTGCATCGAGAAAATCTGCAATTTCCTTAAAACTGCGCGTTGCATGGTTAAGATGCAACGCGCACCCTAAACTTAGAAATTGCATCGAGAAAATCTGCAATTTCCTTAAAACTGCGCGTTGCATGGTTAAGATGCAACGCGCACCCTAAACTTAGAAATTGCATCGAGAAAATCTGCAATTTCCTTGAAACTGCGCGTTGCATGGTTAAGATGCAACGCGCACCCTAAACTTAGAAATTGAATCAATTTCTTTAAAATAATGCGTCGCATAGTTGAAACACAACGCACGACCTAAACCTCGAAATCGCATAAAGCATATCTGCAATTTCCTTAAAATTACTTAGAATCCTATGTCTACTGGATTCCCGCGCGGACGCTCAGATAAAAATGTGATGCGCAAAATAACAAGCTATGAAATAATAGCAAGGCATATGAACATTAACACAAGGCAGAAATAAACTAAACTGCTATTGACAAAATAAGTATGTTCAACAATACTTATAAACATAAAGTCATTACATATTGTTTAAACAGGCCAACAGTGAAGCTACACACACAGCCAAAGCTAAATACAACGGCAAAATATTCAGCTTCATTTCTTGGACGAAGAAGATGTGTCACTAAGATCATCATCGTCTGAACCGGACAAGCTCAACCGCTCACCACCCTCCGCCTGAATTTCAGCCGCTAAGTCACTCGCCTTGAGTTTCGCGTACTCATGACGCGTATGCACCAAGCCAGCCTTGTCAAAGGATTCCTTAAGTTCAAAGCAGCTGGGACGATCACGGTGACTCACAACGAAGTCCACCAGCTCATACTTCAATTCATCAAACTCCGCGGCCTTCTGTGCAAACACAGCATCCAGGTCTTGTTTATACAAGGGAAATTGGTCCAAAGGTTTCCCATCCTGCGCATGCTGGAACCCTTCTATGAAGCCAGCCTTGCGACCCACAAGCTTCGCAGCTGCGTTCACTGCGGCCACCGCTTGACGCGTCTGCGCGCAATTTTTCACATGATGGGCGACCTGCACGATACTCAAGAAACACAGTTAGTACAAAACAAACAAAAAATAGCGAGAAGACAAATGCAAAATAGTGAGGAACACACCTCAGGGACACAACATCCCAGGACCCAAGCGCGGTCCTCCTCTGCCACATCCTTATCACTTTGGGCCTCCAGCAATTGCCCCTCAAGCTCAAGTACTTTCCGGTGAAGGGACAAGTTCTCCTTGTCCAACCCATCATGCCCTTCACGCAGGTCAGCGATCAACTGGTCCTTCTCCTTGAAAAGCTCGCGGGCCTCAATCAACTTATCTTTGTGCTGCTGCACCAGCCGTCGCTGCAAATCCAACTCTTTGCAGGTCTCATCCCTCTGAGCTTCAATCTCGCTGAGGCGCTTCTTGGTCGCCTCCATCTTCGCATTATCCTTCGCGCAAGCAACCCTCCATTGCTCTTCCCTCTCAGAGATGCGCTCACGGAGCTTGTCACGCTCCTCGCGAAAAGTAACAGCGTCCCACTTAGCACGCTTAAGCTCCGCTTGCACGCGGTCACGCTCCTCTGTCACGCGCTGTAAATCTTGATGAAACCTATGACGGTCATGCGCCATAGATCCCCACTCCCGCACTATCTCCGCAGAAGTGGACAACATGTTGGCCACACTTAAAATGTGGTCATCCATAAGGTCCCCGCGAGGACGCGTGGCCTGGTGCTCGCGCTCGCCAGGTGGGATAACATTCGCCAAAAATTGACGACATTCCTCCACACTCAAAAAAACGGGCGGCCGGAGTCAACGTCCAGTTAGGCACAAAAATGCCGCTAGACGACTCCTCGCCCCCAGCTGGGCGCGCACCTGAAGAACCGGGATTCGGCTCCGTTGCCACCTGTTTCTCATTCTCCTCATCATCGTCAACGGTCATATCAACTCCATGACCGTACCCCTCACTAATGTCTGTCGGCGACACCCTTCCCTCATCACCTTCCGGGTCATTCCGCGGAGGAGTAGGGAGTCGCACAGGCGATGGCGATTGCGGCGGAGTTGGAAGACGCGGGGGCGTTGATCCCTGCACAGGAGAAGGCTGGCGATGGGGAGATGGCGGATCCGCCAACATAGAAGTGACCAGCACATTATCCTGCACATCAGTATGCGCAGACTCCTCAACCCGCTTTTCAGGAGACGTCGGCCCGATAGGCCCAGTGTCAAACTCCCTGTTAATTGGAGCAGCAGTCACATCCTCTGGCGCGGTCGTGCCCAACAACGAAGCTATAAAAAACACAAGGTCATTAGCCAATAAAAAAGAAAAGAAGGGAGAAACAGGCAACAAACTCACCTAACAAGTCTTCCTCCACAGACCGGACGAGTGTGTCCAGCTTCACTCTCTTCTCAGCGGGCGATGTCAACTCCCCGCTGATTCTCCTCTCCCTACTTGACCGCCTAGATCGCTTTTTGTGGCGAGGCGCGTCAACCGGAATGTCCCCACCCTTAGGCGACTCCGCGGTGACAGGTTTCGTCAGAGCAGCGCTTTGAACCTCTTCAGTCAACCTCACCACGGACTCCCCTTGAACGAACGCATCTGAAAGTTCAACGTAGCTCCGTTCAAAAGGCTGGTAATTTTCAAAGTACCTATTAACCACTTCGTGGTTTAAAACAAAAAAATAGTCTTCACCTCTAGTCACATTCGTCTGCGGATTGGAGACGCGACGCACAAGGGGGTCTTCGTCGACAGTCTCCTCGCTGTCATCATCCGCGCGCGCAGGTGGTTGTTGCACATCTTGCCTCCCTGCAGACCACGCAATTGGCGAAAGCAAAGACGAGTCAGAAGACTCATCACTAGATATCACAAGTAAGGGTAAACCCGTCCGCACAAACATGTTGACGGGCGAAGGGTTCTCATAAGGTGGCGAGGACTCACCGGCTTCAGTAATGAGTAGCGGCGCGGTTGTAGCCTCCTGCGACGCGCTATCCAGTTTGGGACGGACAAGTGTGTCCCAAGCCTTCTCCAATATGTACAGCTCATTGTCCGCCAGCTTCTCAAAAGCGAACCCCATGTTATCCCCGCCTAACAGCATACTGTAGAGGCATTCCACCTCTGAAAACAAGAATTAAACAAATCAATAATGCAATACACCCCGCGCAGGTGCAAAAGAAAAAAAAGACGATCAACTACTAACCTTTACCATCTTCAGTTAAGTGCGGATTACGACCCTCCACATCATACTTTATGCTCATCCCGGCCATCACAAGGCCAAGTTCAGGGATCTCGCATAAATCAACGGGATGGCTGGTCAGAGTATTAAACCACGGCTGATCTTTGTACTGAATCAACTCCATCTTACCCAACCCCTCCGCTGGGTCTAACCTACTCATCTCAATGGGAATAACCCCTTGGTTAATCCAGAAAAATTTAGGTTTCCATTCCCGGAAACTCTTCACCCCGGCTCCAGCACAGGCAGAAACCCCAGGGCGTGGCCTACACGAGAGCCAACTCTCCACAAAACTCAGACTGTAAAACACCAAGAACATGTCCACCAAAGGCTCGATCTTGTTGGCGCGGCAACAGAACTCGAAGAACATCAATCTAGACATCAAACCAGGGTGGATCTGGTTAATGTGCACGCCAATTGCACGAATAAAAGTACCAAGAAACTGGGTAATCGGAACCCTGAAATTGCAGTCTCGGAAGTAACAGGCATATAACCCCACTTTCCCAACAGGGGGCTCCAGTATAGTTTTATCTGGAGCAGGGATCTCTACCCCATACGAAGACGGAAAGCCAATCCCTTTCCTAAATTTCTTGAATTCTCCCTTACTCCAAACCGCCGTCACTTCCCCAGCGTGGGGCGGTTTCTTTTTTGAACCGTCATCTCCTTTCTTTGATCCACGTTTCTTCCTGGGAATGTTTACAATGTGGTCCATGACTCAAAAACAAGAAATATTGTCGGAAAGGCAACGCAGAAGTATAATTTCGCCGAGGAGAAAAGAAAAGAAGCTTTGAGAGTAAGAATGAAAAAAGTGAAAAGGTTAAAGGAAAAAGAGGGTTTAAATAGGAAGGCCACACGTGGAAGACACGTAGCCTGACGGTTTTTTGAAATTCGAAATGCCCACCAACCAATGGAGGACACGTCACATTGTAAAGAAGACAAAACGACCAGGGCCCACCACGTCTCTGACGTCTATACAACCGTCAGAGACTTTTCGGCTACCAACCAGTCGCGTCACCCACGCGATCTGACAAAACTGATGTGCACATTAATTGGGGGGGTCCACACCTACCCCACTTGCACAAGACCGCGCGGTAGCTTCCCCCGCCTAATCAACGCGCAAATCTCAAAAATACCCCACGACACAAAACTGAGTCCAGCGTCTCGCATGCTACGCAAACAACACACTGGACTAGGGGGACTTGAAGAGATAGGTACCCGCACACGCGCAGGAAGGAAACCCGCGCGCACGTCAGCACAGTAATATGACGTGGCGTTCTAGAAGACGGCGCACGCAACAGCAAAAAAGGACAAACATCACCCGACAGGAGCAGAGCCAACAGCCAATCATAGGCCAGAGCACCCTGCTCCACGATCTCCTGCCAGTACGAGGTACAGAAAAGGACGAAAAGGACGACGTCAGGACACGTGGACCAATCAACAGAGGACAGCGCAGAAAATGACAACGGCCACAATCGTACAAGACAGCTGCCATGCTCCTCACAGCCAATCACAGGCTACCTAAGCAGCCTATAAATACCTCCCTTCGTCACCAGAAGAGGGGATCGAAAGAGAGTGGAATAGAACTTATAGAGAGAGCTGTGAGAGATAGATTATAGTTGAAACGCTGTAATAATCCTATAACAGTGTCTTGTAACTTGTCCTGATAAATAAGAAGTCCGTTCCTTTACATTATTAGTTCATTATCATTGTTATATCTCGATTATTAGATTGGTGTTTCTTCAGATATTAAAGCTAATGTGTTACTCGTAACTCTTGAAAAATAGATATATGTGCGATCGAATAGAACCAGTTAGTTAATATAAAATAAAAGTTGAAATATTCTAGTGATTTTACAAATGGAATATGGTTACAAATGATGCGACAGTAGTAATTAGTCATACTATAAAGATTAAGATTACTCATGAATTAAATAATCTCACTATATATCAATGTCTTAACTATGAATTAAATATTTAATATGTAGGCCGCATAACTGATTAGAGGCGTCTTTGAATTTTCGTTCTATTTGTCGTTTGAGCTAAGGTACGGATTCTATGGTCTCTTACTACTAGCGATATATTGTTTTCATCGCTTTTCTAGTGTAAGGATTTTGTGGTCCTTACTTGTCGCATTATTGTTTATTCGTTATCCTCGTTTTTTTTTTATTCGTGACCATTGCTTGAACCATTGATTGGTCACCTATAGCGTATCGATTTATTGTCATTGATATGCATGCGATGGGTTCGATTTTGTTTACACTCATCATCGCATGTTCCCATAATTATGAAGTGTTTGCTATTGACTAAATATTTATTGACACTTAGTGTATTGATATTTCATTTCATTGATTAAGTGTACTATTTTTCATTGACCTCAATACCCGAGCATATCCACCTATGGGGACATAGGGCGCCATCATTGGCACCGATGGCGTGCACCATCTGTGGCGGTGCGAAAGGCCACGGCGTCTCTATATTGTTAGTGTGTGCTATGTAATTGCACTTATTGTTTATTTAAGAGGCGTATGGATCGATCCTAGGAGTGTTAGTGTTAGTGGTAGAGGGATTGGTGTGAGTGCCCACATCCCCTCTACATATTGGTGCATTGGAACTGCAGCTAATGTACACAGTGTTTAGTGTTTATTGTTATTGGCTCATATGGGTATTCCTGAAATATATTGTTATTAATTCATTAGTGATCGTTCAGCGTATAGTATTATTCTATCCTTAACTTGTTAATGCTATTGTGTTCTCCGTTACTGAGCAATTTTTGGCTCAGCCGTTTTCTTTTTGTTGTTTTCTCTTATTTTGTAAAACAGGTACTCAGGGGAAACAGGGAAATGTGTGAAGAGCGTTATGAAAAGGCTAGAGATTTGAAGATAGTAATCTTTTGAATAAAATGAGTGATTGAATAAATAAAGACTTTATTTTGCTTATCGTTTAAACCGTTGCACGGATTTCTGGTTTTGAATCTTGACGTTAAGTTTTAATTAAATTATTAATTGTCACTGATTACTGTGTGACACGTCAGCCCTATTCGGGTTAGGGTGTTACAAAACTGATGAAAACCGATCAAACAAGGGGGTCATGTGTTTGGCGTTATGATTATGGTAACAATGACCAACTGAATTGGTAAACCAACGGATTCCAAAGTTCACATTTATTCTTCAGAATATTAAAGAAAAACGTGACCCATCACTCTTGTTTGACTTCTATGATTTTTCTAAGGAATGAGAAATAACGGGTAGAGTCTAGCCCCCTTAAGCAGGGGCGATGCTTAGTTGGGGCGGGAGGGGGAGGCCGACCCCACCGAATTTTCGTGCAGAAGTTCTGATTATATTCTATTCGTATAGAAAATTTTGAAAATATAGGGTTTCGACTCCCCGAACCTTCGGTCAAGCTTCGCCACTGCCCTTAAGGTGTCAGGTTCGATCCTTGATCTCACCGGGTTTTACTGATTTTCCACTATCGTGTTTTCGAGCGGGTGGGGAGGTCAGGTTTTCCCCAAAACTGGTGGCTTGGTGGATTCTGGCTACCTAGCGCTACCTGTGGGCGTACCTAAGACATGTCCTTACCCATGGATGTACGGGGTGCTTTTGTAACCAATTAATGGGTGGGTACCCTAGATAGTTAGGACATCGTTTGTTTGCCGTTAAAAAAATCTTTAAGACTATACCAACCAATTGAACCGATTAATTGAGGAGCTACTAGAATTGGTAGCTTGTTTTTGGAACATTGAATATGTATACATATAATATAATTAAATAATAATAATTTATAAGCAATGTACAAAAAGAAGAAAAAAAAAATAGAAAAGCAAGTGTCATTTGTCTGTCTTTACATCCTCCACTAAGAAAGCCCCAAACACAGCTCACCATTGTCTTCTTCCTTTTCAATAACCTACATTATTACACAACACATATCCTTCACTTTATTTGTATAAAAAATATTTGAAAAAATACTAGAATTAATAGCATTTATTTAATATTAATTAATTAGGTTTGCAGACGTTCTCCTTTATAAATCAGAAAGATACAATTATTTAATTTACCAACACATGATTAAATTTATTAGTCAAAATTAGATTTGAATCCATCCCATCTAGAGATACATTGTATTTATTTTAATTATATTTAATGTAAAAGTTCAGATTTATTCACCAGCACATGAGTTTGAAAAATGAATATTTCCAAAAACACAATTATTTCTAGAAAAGCTAGCAAAAAGCATATTTCATTTTATTCTAAAATAATAAAATCACTAGTTTATATTAAACTAAGAGGTTATTTGATAGGATTTGTCTGATTTAGTGTTGAATCATTAAGGGGTTGTTTTGTTGATTAAGTGCTGAATCATTAAGATGTCTGAATGGTTAAATGTTGAATCATTAAGTTGGACCTCTTAATGGTTAATTTTCTTTTCCTACATTGGTAGGAGAGTCTTATTAAGGTTCAGCCTAGTTCAATAGTTAATAGTTCAGTGCTTAATAGTTCAGCAACATCCCAAATCTTAATGGTTCAGCCTTAACCATTTCATTCAGAAGCTGAAACAAATGCGCTGAATGTTGAATCATTCAGCGCTTTCAGAGCCTCACGAAGAGACTTACCAAACAACCCCTAAGAGGGTCTGAATGGTTCAACACCCTTATTAGCTGAATGGTTAAGCCGTTAAGAGCTTAATGGAACCATTCAGATGTTTTTTTCTAGTTGAAACAAACACTGTTAATGCTGAATGATTAAAAGGTTTATTAAGAGGTTAACAAACACCCCTAAATAGAAATCAGGATCGGGCATGTTTATTATACGAGCTTCAATATTGGGTTGATTTAAGTCTTAACGAGCCAAAATTCAAGCAACTACGGACTAAGTTGTGCGCGTATGAATCTTGTTTTTGTAAACAAGAAGCTTGTTAAGTACGAGCCTAATAAAGCTTGTTGTATGAAACTTATGATTCAACTCATTGTTAAAATATCTTAAATTTCGGTTTAACTCAAGTTTTAACGAGTCAAATTTTGAGTAACTCACGAGCTGCATCTAGATTTGCCAATAAACCATTTAGGAGTTAACGTACCTCAATAATAAGAGGAGTGCTTCTCCTTTTTCTTCTTGAAGGCGGATTTCAAAACCAACAAGAAAGCGATCCCCAAAAACAACCCCGCTAATCCACCGATAATAATCGCCACAGTCTTTTGCGTACTGTGCCGCCCATCCCCAGCACCCGTCTCCGTCGCTCCCGCTTGTATCACACCACCACCACCACCGGTTCCTATCAACAAACCAAACCCACATCATGTTGTTACTTTTGCATAAAGTTCCTAAAAATAAAACAAAATGTCTATCCTGAATCCCACTTTTGATTCTTTACGCATCAGGTGATTATTGATGCTTTTCACTACTCTTTTTAAAAGGTTAATTACTTCTACACTCCTCTTTTAATATTTTAGTGTTTAATTAAACACATCCGCACTACTACCATACTAAAAATAAACTCGTAAGGTATTATGTATTATTAATCAACTACTTATATAATACAATAAAAATAATTAAAACTTAGCATAATTTACTCATTACTATACTTATTAATTGTATTAAGTATGAATATACTAACTTTATTATAAAATATTATTTTTTAAAAATCAAATTCACTCTTGATACCTTAAATAATATACATCTTTAACCCATTTAGCTTTCATTTAACTTAATTTTTTTAAACAACTAAAAAAAAGTTCAACACGCAAACATGTCTTTTCTCAACATTCCAGTATAAATTTTATTAAAAACGGAGGTGTACTAAAAACCGATACCAGTATTAGCTTTTGTGGTACCGACAATGGTGCCATTATAGGTATTGTAAAAACCGATACCAGTATTAGCTTTTGTGGTTTTCAATCGATATACAACAGCTATCAATAACCTTTCATATTTAGTACCGTTCACCATAAATCCGTAGCAAACTAAACTGATACCAAACAAAATCAAATTCTAAACATGAACATGGTAATAATATAAAAATAAACCGATCAACTTACCAGTATCAATATTGTAAAAACCGATACCAATATTAGCTTTTGTGGTTTTCACCGTAAATCTATAACAAACTAAACCGATACCAAACAAAACCAAATTCTCACCGCATCGCACATAGAAATATACAATTCTACTATACTAGCATCTTCTAATTCTAAACATGAACATGAAGTCGATCAACATACCTGAACCCGAATCCCCATTCGGGTTATAGTTATAACTAACATAACACTCCTGCAAATAAATCTGACCCGAACTCGCACTCCCACACGCGCTGCGAACATTCGCCGCAGCAGATCTCACACAATTCCCACAATCCGACCCACTCAAATCCCCTTCACACTGTCCCATCACATAAACCCCATCAACCTCCCCACCATAATATCCCTTCCCATTCCCAACCCCATTCACCACCTGCTCCAACGCACCTTCCAACCCGGACCCGCTAACCCGACCCGACCCACAATGTTTAAACAAAACATCCGTTGCAGAAGCAGGCGGGAACCCGACAACCTCGTACCTTAAATAGCACCCGTCAAGCTGTACCCTGGCAGCAATCGTGTCTCCACCACAGACTTTGTTGATGGTTTCAGGGATTTTATTAACGCACGTGTTGCAGTCGGAGTTGGATAGGTCGCCTCTGCACTGGTAACAGCCGGTGATGGAGGTGGGTAACTGGGGATTGCCGGTTGTGGTGTTGAAGAAGGTGGATGAAGAGGATTGGGTGGTGAGGGTTTGGTATAAGGATTTGAGGTTTTGTGAGGAGATGCCTGATGGGTCTTGGAATCGTTGGTTGGCGCAGCCTTTGTAGATGAAGGTTGTCAGGTCTACTGATGAAATGGTTGAGGAATAGATGGAGAGGATGAAGAGGAAGAGGAAGAGGAAGATGTGTGGTTTTGTTGTTGATGGAGACATGGTTTGTTAATTATTATTATTATTATTATTATTATTATTGTTGTTGTTGGGTTTGTGTGAGAGGAGAAGAAGAGACAAAAGGAAGTGGTGGTGAAGTGGTGTGATGGGTTATTGATTGTTATTGGTGTGGTGGTGAGTCATAGATGTAGTTGAATACTTGAATTCATGTTGTTATTCAAATCATGTTTTGTAATGACTAATGACGCTTCTAGTTTAATTATATACATAGTGATGGTACCCGTGAACTGTTCACGAGCCGAGTCAAACCGAGCGGACTTTTGTTCGTACTTGGCTCATTTACAAACCGAACCGAGCCGATCGGCTCGTTTACAATCGATCTAGAAACCGAGCGAGCATTGTTCGAGTGCACATTTTTTCGAGCGAGCGGCGAATGTTTTCGGACAACCATAAATTTAGGATGTTTCCTTTACTATTTTCGCTGCATAGTGATGACTGAGGTTCGACCGTTCGAGAATGAGGCTCTAGTTGAGGCCAGTGAGGTGATGAGCATACTATAGATAACAATTGTCGCGTTGTGGCGTAGGTTGATAGCTAGAGATAATTGATGGTGGACAACTAATGGGAATATGAAGTCAAACATATTTTTTCACGACTTAGGATTTTACAATTAAACTTAGTGTTAAGTTATCATTGGGTTGATTGAACCAATAACTATAAATATAATTGTATATATGCATATATTGAGGCAAACCCAATAGAGTGGCATGTATAAACTATAAATATAAATGTAATTAATGTGTATATATATAATTATATATATAATAAATTAATAAAAATTATATTGAGCCGAACCGAGCCGAGCGAACCTTTGCTCGTGCTTGGCTTGTTTACAAACCGAACCGAGCCGATCGGCTCGTTTACAACCGAGCGGAAAATCGAACGAGCAATTTCCGAGCAAATTCCGAACGAGCGGCGAGCGATCGGCGAGCGCCGAGGGTTTTGAACAGCCCTACCCGTGATACTTGATTTTATGGTTAAATTAACGGGTCAGGACGTTGCTATAGACTTTAGCGAACTATTCTAATTTTCATTAATCATGTGCGGTTATATCACTTCACTAACTCATTACACTAAAACATAAATTCAGAGACATATTAATTGAAATGTTTTTTTCTCTTTTAATTTATTTTTAATATATTGTATATTTAGAAGTATTGATTTATTATCAATTAAATATAGTTTAAATTATTCCATTTAAATAAAAAACAATTAAATCATACCTAACGGTAACATTTCAAAAACAAAAATTTTACCCTATAAAACTCCATCACTTTTTTTTTTTTTTAACGGCCAACGAATCAATTTTCGAGCACTTTCGGGTACCCTTTTGGCGAATCAGGTACTCAAGAGTACCCGGGCCACCAATTGCATCACTTCTCATAATCATCTTTTAACCATGTCATAACCATAGTTATTAAAGGCGTAAGTTATTAAAGGCAAGGTGAACTTAAGGCGCCAAGGGTGAGCCTTGGGCCATAGTGTAAGGCGTTTAAAAAGCAAGAGTTTTTTTAAGTGAGACGCATGATATAAAAATACATTTTTTGGAGTTTAAAAAGTGGACCTATGCGCGCGCCTAAGTGGCTTTGACAACAAAGGTCATAATCATCTAAAAAATGACTCGCTGGGGTGAAGAGGAGGACATTGCGTTAGTCATGAGTACAAAGATGTCCAAGAAACACACTGTACATGGATGACTTCGTATGAGAACAACGTGTTTACACGAATAACCGCACCACTGATGCGCTTGCACAAAAGTGGACAGACCTCAACGTCAAGTGTGACTGATCGAACAACTTCTAAAGAGCCACCGTGGAGAAAAACATTAATCTTGCCGAGGATGTGACAGTCAAACTCACACGATTCGAGTATGCGACTAGGTGCCATAACAGTCGCGATCATGTTTCGGCATGGTAGTTGTTGCGACCTACATTAGGTTAATTATATTTTGTACTTTAATTATGTTTTTTCCACTTTAATCATGTGTTTATATAGTTTTGATCATGTTTCGACAAGTAGCAGTTATATACATATATTTATTTGAACGACTAATTTTCTCCTTTATTTTTTACACCTCTTCTTACACCCTTTTTATTTCACTTTTTATTTCATCCTCTTTTAAATACACATTTTTTTTTGTCTCTTATAAGGGTACAAGGGGCGCTCCACTGAAGGTGTTTTCACTTCACCCTTTTTATTACACTTTTTATTTCATCCTTCATTTTCATCTTCATCTTCAAGCTTTCATAAGGGTTAAAAAAAAAAACCTTGCAACTAAAGAATAGAGAGAGAGAAAGAAGAGACTAAACCATAACAAAGAATAAAATTGTGTGAAAGTTTGTGCCACCTCCGTGAACCAGCACGGTAACTAGAACCCGAATTTGGTTTACGGGATCACTACCAGCATGGATGGCGACGGTATTACCGTGCTAATAATGAGGTACTCGTGACCAATTATAATAGCGCCCTGTCCCCCCTAAATTTTGAACTTTAAACATCTCAACCCTAACACATT
Source organism: Ambrosia x helenae (assembly GCA_030844895.1). NCBI lineage: Eukaryota > Viridiplantae > Streptophyta > Magnoliopsida > Asterales > Asteraceae > Ambrosia > Ambrosia x helenae. The sequence continues at coordinate 5,858,907 of CM061230.1, read as the reverse complement.
TACATTACACCTAGTGGCATTTTGGTGGTGAGATAAGACTTAGGGACCATAAGGTCCTGGGTTCGAATCTCACAAAGGGGGTTTTCTCGTAATTATGAGTTTCCTCCTGAATTGGTGACTTGGTGGTGGAATATGATCGCGTGGCAACATTGATGACATGATGATACTCAAGTGTTCCGTGAGTGATTCCAATTTGTTGGCCGTTAAAAAAAAAAAAACATTTACATTACACCACAAGGGGTGAGCGCTCATATAATGAACCAAACAAGTTGAAACTGAAAATGGTGTTTTCCATAAGGCAGGGGCTTAAGTGTAAACATTGGATCACTCACTCGTGCAACTTCAACTTAACACTTCAGTTTCCGTCTTTCCATTCATCGTACAAGAACGCACAATTATTCTCTGGTAAAATTATATATTTGATCTCAGCAACGAATCTTTTAATTTTTTTTGTATTTATCATTGATCATTCTATTTGTTTGCATTTTTACCAATCGTACCTATTATATTCGCAATTATTTCTATTCTTTATTTATTTATTTTTTAATCAATTTAAGGTTTTTGTTCCTTAATTAACCAGGTCAAGGTATTTGTAAGATGTTTAGTATGCTTGTTCTTATAGTTTCTTCTTAAACTTCTTTTCAGGTTTACGGGTCTCAATTATTACACAAGGGGATTTACTTAGGGTTTGTGTGTGTGTGTGTAACTATAAAGAATACCTTATTAATGTTGGGTTTGTTTATATCTTGGTGATATGTTGTTGAGTTCATTTAGTAATAATTAATAAACCAATGGTAGTAGGCCTGTAAACGAACCGAACGTTCATGAACTGTTCGGCGGGAAGTTCGTTTATGTAGATAAATGAATGAACACGAACACAATTTTTTGTTCGTTTAATTAAACTAACGAACATGAACACATGTTTTGTTCGTTCATTTATATTCATGAACGTTCGTTCATTTATGTTTGTTTATTTTTGTTCGTTTATGTTCGTGTAATTAAACTTTACTTTATTTTTATTATTTATTTCCCTTTTATTAAGTAACCTTAATTCATATTATATTATATATAATATATATATGATATGTTCTAAAATTTAATCCTAACCCTAACATTCTAATCATATTAGCCTCTCTCCACACTTCACAGCCCCACCTCCCTTCTTCTCCACACTCCACAACCCTACTAATTTAGATTTTGTTTTGGTTGCATTGTGATGTATTAAACTTGTTTTTGTTTGTGTTCATTAATGTTCGTTTATGTTAATTTGCGTTCGTTTATGTTCATGAACTGTTCGTTTAGGTTTTAAATGAATGAACATAAACGAACACGAACACGACAAATTTCTTAATGAACGAACACGAACACAAAAATGTGTTCGATTATGTGTTCGTGTTCGGTTAAAGTTAAATGAACAAACACGAACACGCCTGTGTTTGTGTTCGTTCGGTTCGTTTACAGGCCTAAATGGTAGTATGCTAGCCAAGTTTAAGTAATTTTTTTTAATAATAATAATAATATAGTAAACATTTAATTACAAGTGACATGCAGGTAACCGGGCTACAAGTAATTAAAATTATGGTTTATAACAGTAACAAAATTGCATAAAGGAGTTATCTTGCATTTGTGAAACAAATTTTTTTTTTTTAATATGATAAGATTGTATTTTAGTTGGCAATATGAACTTGCATTGTCATTTTTATTTTGTTTTGGTAACTATTACAAGTGTATTAATATTTTGCAGGTGTACGAGTAATTGAATAATCCGAATCTGTCGTAGGAAAACCTGCAAATTTGCTAATGGCTCCCAATCCGAGGGTTGCGCAAGCCCTTCTAGCTATGAAAGAGCTTGGGATCCCCGTGGAGAAAACACAACCGGTGTTAAAGAAACTTTGGAAAATTTATGATAAAAACTGGGAACTAATTGAAGCGGAAAATTATAGAGCACTTGCCGATGCTATCTTTGATAGCGAGGAGGCAGAAGTATGCTATTTGTTTCTTCAAATCGCCATTTTTTTAAAAATTTCTCAGTGTTTCTAGTTGTCGCGTTTAGTATTCATATCTCTGACTAGTGTTATTTATCAGACATCGGAAAAGAAGAAAAAGGAAGATAATGCTGAAGCAGAAGTAAGTAGTTATAATCGTTGGTTTAACTGACTTTGTTGCTGTCCTGTTTGTAGTATAGGAGGCGAACTGGTTTGACCCAGAAGTGTTTTTTTTTCTTATTTTTTAAAGCGTTTGTAAATAACTAATGTGTTAATCATGATTACAAATACATTATTGTTACAATCATTGTTATCAAAGGGGCTAGGCGCACTCACGGCGCATAGGCCTTGCATGGGGCCTAGGCGCGAGGCGCAAAAAAAGCGAGTGCCTGAGATAAAAAAAAGGCGAAGAAAGAAAATAAAGTAAAAATATATTGAAATAATACTATTTTTTCATATACGTAGTATCAAAAGTTTTAAAATATTGATGTATTAGTGTATAGAAGTAGTTTTCCCTAGATAAAAGTAGAAATCTGGTTCGCCATAATTTAACGAATTTGGCTGGAAACTCTCCAGAATTTGGGAATCTAGCTGAAATCTACGCCTAAACCATCACCTAGAGAATTAAAGCGCAATTTCCTCGACTCAAAGCGCAAATGCATCGCCTTGCCTATAATTGAGTATTGCGACATTTAGTTTGTAACATGCGTATTTAACATTGTTTTCCTTTCTATTTTGGTGTCAACTTTCAGGCAGCAGAACAAAAAAAGAAACTTGAGGAAGCTGAAGTACGTAATTTCTTTGATTTCAGAGAATATTTTTTTGACACATTGTTTAATTGCTTCTAACTTTTTTCTGGCACCGCTCTTAATCATCAGCGAATGAAGGCTATTGAAGAAGAAACACAAATTCCAGAAGAACCAGAACGGCCCTTAAAGAGGCTACGGTTAAGGCACCAAGATGGACCATCTGGCGCCAGCTCGAGCCCCAATTCACATGGAACAGCACTGAAGAAACCAAAACTGGAAATTGATGATATTCCCTACGCTATACCCCGGTCTCAAGCACGGGCTATAGCTGCAAATGGAGGGCCCGTTGTACCCCAACTACAAGATAGAAACAAGGGGAAACAACCTGTATTAGCGGACACTCAACCTGGTGTCACAAATGAATCTTTGTCTGATTCGGGTCTCCGTTTAAGGAATCTGAAAAACAAAGGGAAAGAACCGATTTCACCTCAAACGGGTCATCGAGAATTGAGGTCAATTCCTAAAAGGCCATCACATGGAGTGCGGTTTAAAGAGCCAAAGCCCAAAGAAACAACTCGTCCATTAATAAAACCCAAAGACGAGCCCGTTACAGATGATGCATTACCTCTTTCGGTGCCTGTTTCGGTTAGGCCAGGTGTTCTTTTTCTCTTTGATAACTTGTTAGTGTGAGGTTAGAGGTGGCAAAATGGGCGGGTTGGGTTACCTGTCAAAACTGCTTTAGGTCAAAATGGTTAGTGGTTACTATATGGTATGAGTAACAATATTGCTCCAAAGTTATTTATTAATAATCTCTGTCTTAAATTTGGTTACAATTTACAAAGATCATATTTTTCTTTAATGACGATCTAATTTTCTCAATAAGGATCTAGAAGGTTTTATGTGTTACAAATACATTTTGGACAACTTTTGACTCGTTTCCATCGTAACTATTTTTTATTTTACCAGTTCGAAGTTAAAGATATAACATAACCCGCACAGATCCATTCACAACTAAATGGTCGAATTCCCACCTCTAACAACGTATGACACATCTGTGGCCATTTTGGCTAATTCATTATGATAACATGATAAGGCACATAAATACATAATGTAATGCTGTATTGATTGTTGATGATTAGGGTTTACAAGAGTGTCCTATATATAGAGGACAATGTTACACTTTAGTAGCCTATACTCGAGTACAATAATGATGATATTGTACTCGAGTATAGGGCATAGTTGTTAAAAGCCACCACCTCTTGCGCCTAGGCCCATTTTTTAGGCGAGGCGATGCATCTGCGCTTTGAGTTGAGGAAATTGTGCTTTAATTCTCCAGGTGATGGTTTAGGGCTTAGGCACAAATTTCAGCTAGATTCCCAAATTCTGGAGAGTTTCCAGCCAAATTCGTTAAATTATGGCTAGATTTCAACCAGATTTCTACTTTTATCTAAGGAACACTACTTCTATACACTAATAGATCAATATTTCAAAACTTTTTATACTAACTAGATGAAAAATAGTATTATTTTAATATATTTTTACTTTATTTTCTTGTTCGCTTTTTTTATCTCAGGCCCTCCCTTTTTTTGCGCCTCGCGCCTAGGCCCCAAGCGAGACCTATGCGCCTTGAGTGCGCCTAGCGCCTTTGATAACTATGGTATAGGGTACTAAAGTTTAGCATTGTCCTCTATATATAGGGCACTCTTGTAGACACTAACTATCAACAATCAATACAACATTACATTCCATGGTTTATTAACATCTTCTAGCAAATACGTGTAGTAGCTTATGTTTTCGTATTCTTATGATTTCTAAATTTAAGTAATTGAGATTAGCATTTGTCTGCATTGATTGTGACTTTGAAGGAACTTATTGCTTAGCGTGATAGCGCTTGCACGTTTTTGGTACTTATGTAGTTTTGTTTTCTTAAAAAAACTTAACAGAATCATTGATCAATGGAGATTCTTCAACTGAAAACAATTTGCCTAGAGAAGCCAACAAAGATTTAAACAGCAGTGTTCCCGCTTCCTCAAATGACAAAAGCGGACATGAACTTGCAACAATCCCAGATGGATCAATAGTAAACTTAGACATTGCTTCTTCATCCTCAGGGGAAATCAAGATTTCTGTAACATGCGACTCTATAAAAAATCCTAATTTATCTGTTACAAATGTGGATACTTTATTAAAGAAAATGGAAGATAAATGCCTTAAATCTTACAAAATCCTCGACTCGAATTTTTCCGTGAAGAAACTTATGACAGATGTATGTGATTCCCTTTTGGATACTGAACCTGAACCCAAGTCCACACCGCCCACTGAGCCATTGGAAAATGGTGCAGCCGATGTTAGTGCCAATGGCTCGGTTGCACAACAGACTGACAAGAATGACTCTCAAGATCGCGAGCCACATAGTTTGGTGGCAGTGATCAATAATGTCGTCAATGACATAGCTAAAGGACAAGAGTCAGTAATAATTCCACTGGTCAATGAAGTCAACACCGAACGTCCTCCTGCATTCCACTACATTCCCGGAAATGTAGTTTTTCAGAATGCTTATGTTAACTTTTCACTTGCTCGAATTGAAGACGACAATTGTTGTAAGGCTTGTTCTGGCGATTGTCTGACATCAGCAACTGCCTGTGCTTGTGTGCTGCAATCTGAAGGTGAATTTGCGTATACGAAAGAGGGTCTTGTCAAAGAGGAGCTTTTAGATCAGTGTATAAAAATGAATCGAGATCCGCAAAATCATGTCTTGGTTTACTGTAAGGAATGTCCTCTAGAAAGATCAAAGAATGAGGAGACTGTTGAGCCATGCAAGGGTCATTTGGACAGGAGTTTTATTAAGGAATGTTGCGTGAAATGTGGTTGTAGTAAGAAGTGTGGTAATCGAGTAGTACAACGTGGCATTCAACGTAAATTGCAGGTAAAGTATATATTTTTCAGAACGAAATTATACGTCCCTGCTTTGGTTATTTTATTGGGTTGGGCCGGAGAATCCTGTTCATGACTAGAGGTGGCAAATTGGGTGGGTAATGGGTCAAAATGGGTGTGTCTGGTGCTGAAACACTTTTTGTCAAATTTTTAGATTACTCCATGTGTCCCAAAATAATCATCTAAAAACAAAAGGACACAACTTAATGCATTTAAAATACCAATTGACTTTGAAGTTTTGCAAAATTTAATGTTCAAACTTCAAATATTAAGGTTTTAAGGCTAAAAATGCGAAACTACTATATAATAACTATCACTTGGGAATATTAACTAGTAAACATTACATAATTTTTTTTTTTTTTTTTTTTTTTTTTTTTTTTTTTTTTATAAAACTACTTATCTTTTCATTAAAACAAAATACGAAAGTTACATCACAATAGAAGGTAGACGGGCAACAAGCTGCGCCGCCACCCCTTTTGTGTATAAAGTACTCTTTGGGGGACTTTCTATTCGTTTTCCTTTTAGTTTATTTATTTGGTCTCGGTGGCGGATCTTGAACGAAATATCTGGTAGGGCCGGGCTCAATCTGGTAGGACCAGACTCAATACATATAATTTTTTTTGAAATTTTCGATAAAATTTACACTATGAAACGAAAAAACTGGGTGGGCCAAGGCCCAGTCTGGCACTCTGGCCCTAGTGAAGAACCACCCCTGTTTGGTCTTGTTTGACTGGTTAAGTGCTAAAAACATAACACGAACCGACCAATTCATTAACAAATGAAGTTGAAGTGGCCCCTCGCCCTCCATTTGAATGCTTTTGTAGACTTGTAGTTTTGTTTATGTTTTCATACGTCGTATCTGTAAAAGACGAATCATTTGGTCTCTCTTCTATCGTAGGTGTTTATGACACCCAAAGGAAAAGGGTGGGGCCTTCGTACTCTTGAGGACTTGCCTAAAGGTGCATTTGTTTGTGAATATGTGGGAGAAGTATTAACAAATGCAGAATTATTCGATCGAGTTTCAAAAAGTTCAAACAAAGATGAACACGCTTATCCAGTATTGCTTGATGCTGATTGGGGTGGAGAGAGTGAATTAAAAGATGACGAAGCCCTTTGTTTGGACGCCACTTATTATGGAAATGTGGCTAGATTTATCAATCACAGGTAACTTGGTACAGTTAGGTTTTATTTTTAATCATTTAGTTACTTTCTTCACTATAACCACATTTTTTTTAATTATTATTTTCGTTTGGTAGGTGTTTTGACTCGAATTTAGTGGAAATTCCTGTCGAAATTGAAAATCCTGATCATCACTACTACCATGTATGTAACTTGACACACTTCTTAATGCTGCTGCTTTTTTTTTTTTTTTTTTTTTTTAAGAATTGTTTGTATATAAGTGAATTTTGTTTTTGTTCGTTCTGTGCTAGGTTGCCTTCTTCACTACGAGAAAGGTGAAAGCCCTAGAAGAGTTAACATGGGTGAGTTGGATAACATTCGATATTTAGATTTATGGATTATTTCACTCGGTAATACTAAAATATGTGCTTGTTCTGCCTTTTCTTTTTCTAAACTCCGGATCTGTTTTTATGGTTTATGTGAAGGTTTCGTCTCATTTACTTATGAAGGGTCGATTTTGGTTACATACTTTTATCTCCTAATGGGTCAAACGTCTAAAATTTAGAAATTTGTCAACAGCTGTCTAAAGTGTCTTTTTGGCATACTTCTAATCATTTATTAAAAAATCACACACACACACACACATATATAATGTAATCTCATCGATTAATTATTAAGAAGGTGAAAATTGCGGCCCGGTTATTTCTTTTTTCATACCCTTTTCTCCATGCCTAGGTTTTATTAATCTTACGATTGCAATCACCGTATGTTTGTTGTATTTGTATAAAACATCAATAATACCCGTGTTATCTATATTCATTGCCATCGTTAAGCTAGAATATCCGATACGTATACAGGATTATGGTATTGATTTTGATGATGAAGAACATCCTGTGAAGGCATTTAAGTGCCGATGTGGTAGCAGGTTTTGCAGAAACATGAAACGTCCATATAGTAAGCACTCTATCCTCGGTCTCTTATTTCTGGTTTTTTAAATAATCAAAATTTTTCCAAACACTTAAAACAACCGACTTTCTGACTATTAAAAACAATCTTCAACGCCTTACGTTTATTACAACTGATAATCTAATTATGATTATTCTAAACACATCCAAACACCCCTGAATCATTTATTTGACCATAGTACTTTCGGCCCAAATAAGCAAGTGATTTGCGATTTGCTCAATAATGTACCAAGAAACATGATACGGAATTTTTATTCATCCTTGAAAGTTATTAAGGATGAAGTTTTTTTTTTTTTTTTTTTTTTTTTTTTTTTTTTGTTTTGTTATGTTATGTTATAATTAAATATTATATTTGTTATATTACAGGGTCAATAAACAGAAGATCATGAAGGTTATGGACACCATGAGACCGCAACAGGTTTGGCTATGTTTAAACCTGTATCATATTATGTATCTATCTTAGGTTTGCAGTATGACTAACAAGTTAAAGACGGGCTGTTTTAAGTTATTTATGTACGCCCGTCATGTTTTGTGATAACAAGACGGATCTGTTGTAGTATTAATTAATAGTGTTGGCGGTTTCATGAATTTGGACCTCATCCTCTACAGTTTTTATTGTACCTGGTTTGATTGGCTTAATCATAAGTTAATCAAACGAAATTCGTAAGCTTAACTATTTTTGTTAAGCTGAAAAAGTATTTTTGTTAACTTACATATGCATTCTTTAAAAGGTAACGTGTCCGCTTAAATTCTTTTTTAGACCGCTATCAAGTACAATAGAAGATTACGATTTTTGAAGTGTATCTAGTAAATATAAGCTTTTAGGAGAGCATCAACTCGCGAAGCATGCGCATATACTTGGCTTTACCGACTAAAGAGACAAAACGTGACATACCGGTGTGAAAATGTAATGCAGTCGAGTATATATACATCATCACCAAGAGAGGAGTGTGGGTGCGAGTCCACACAATTAAACCTGACCTGCAACGAGACATGAGTCACACGAGTGATGAGTCCTTTCGCGAAGCTGGACCTTTAATTCTTAGTTTTGTACCTTACATATGAGCTCGACACTCATCCATCCATAGTGGTGGAGTGGCTTTTGTTTCACCTATGTGATCAAAGGTTCGATCCCAACTTCCATCATTTATGGTTTGGTATCCGGGTGAAGATCGAATACGGGTGGCGCCGGTTCGAATCTGACGGGCGGCGAGGTTTTACCGAGTTCTATTACACTGTCGTGTCTTCGGGCGGGTGGGGCTCGGGTTTCCGCGCATCGGGAGAAGGCGGGGGCTGCTGGAGGTCAAGTAGTCGATTCTTGGGCACGGCGCCCCGCAAGGGTGGTTGCCACATAGTTGTTCGCCGATTAAAAAAAAAGTATATTCAACCTTAAAAATCCGATTAGCATATGTTATTTCAAGTATGGCCAGAGTCAACTTTGGTACCAAACAGAAGCCAACTAGTGTTTAGTACTTAATTTACGAAACTGGATTATCTAAACTACCTGAAAAACCAAACCAATATAATTGATCAAAGTATGTGTTAAGAACCAGTTTTAGAGTTGGTCCCAATGGGTTTATTTACCGGGTTGGGACCTAGTCAATTCCGGGTCGACAGGCTCAAACTGGTTTACCTCTACACTGATATTTATTGGAGGTGCAAAAAAACCCAGTTTCAAACCCAAATGGGAAGCGGTTCATACCCTACCCAACCCCGCGGGTATAGACTAGTTCCAGAGCGGTCAAAACCCAAAAAGAAACTGTCCAAACTGGTAAAAAAAACCCGAACGTACTTGGAACCGGTTGTTGACCAAACCCGAACGTACCCGGAATAAGTTGTTGACCAAAACCGAACATACCCAGAACCGGTTCCTACCTGGTTTCAGATTCTGAAAAACCTGTTTTGTGCACCCTCTAGTATTTATTACTATATATATTAATTTCTAATGGACGGTGCAATAGTAATAAATATGCTTTCAGCTTTTTGGCCACTCAACTTTCATTCATTCTTCGCGCGGACCGCGTGTCGTTGCTACTAGTTATTATTAAACCATAAAAGGCCCAAACCGATTACACCAATCTTATTATCCGGCCCAATAATACCCAGCCCAAACCCACCATACCCTAAAAAAAACATATTCACAGATTTTATATAAAACCCTAATCCCCAACCTTCTCCGCCTCCATTCAGAGCAACACCAACCATGTCGAAGCGAGGTACAATCACATCTTTAATCAAAGCTTTCATCTCATTTCCTTCTTTATTATTAATATTATTATTATTATTATTAATAATAATATTATTATTATTATTATTATTAATAATATTATTATTATTATTATTATCATTCAGGTCGCGGAGGTTCGGCAGGGAACAAGTTTCGGATGTCACTGGGTCTGCCAGTGGCAGCAACGGTCAACTGCGCCGACAACACAGGTGCAAAGAACCTGTACATCATCTCCGTGAAGGGGATCAAGGGACGCCTCAATCGTCTTCCCTCTGCTTGTGTTGGAGACATGGTTATGGCCACTGTTAAGAAGGGGAAGCCTGATCTTAGGAAGAAGGTTATGCCTGCTGTTATTGTTCGTCAACGTAAGCCTTGGCGCCGAAAGGACGGTGTCTTCATGTATTTTGAAGGTATAAGTTTTTATTATTTTTGTTTATTATTTGCTATATATATATATATAGGGGAAGGTTTAATTGAGAACTCATAGATAGTTAGGGAGAGAACTCGAGAATTCCTACTTAAATTAAAAAAAAATCATAACTCAAAATCTAAGTCAAAAACCAAAAATCTGGTTCGGAGCTTCTCTTTCCCACGTCATCCCGGTTCAGAAAAAAAAATAAAAAAAATAAAAAAACATAAAAAATAGGCGACTTCTAATGCACCTGTGTAGTAAATGTTCGGTTAGCTTTAGGGTTTAGTTTTTGGGTTTAGTTTAGCTTTTAGGGTTAGTTTTTTTTAGTTTAGTTTGTAAGGTTTAGGTTTTTGGGGGTGGGGTGGGGGTGGGTAGGGTGGGTTTAGGTTTTTGGATAGGGGGTTAGGTTTTTTAGTGAGGGTTAGGTTTTTGGTTGTGACGGGTGGGGCTTAGGTTTTTGGTAGGCGGTGGGTGGGGCTAAGCAGTTAATGCGGAAAAATATCGGTTATCGGTCAAGGACCGATATTTGATATATCAGTTATCGCGGTGAGATATCGGTGGGATATCGGTGTGTAATATATATATATATATATAATAATAATAATAATAATAATAATAATAATAATAAAACTCTTATTGGGGTTTATTGTAAGTATAATATAAATAATTATCAATCTAACATCATCCCACTTACTCCATGTATGGTAGAGTGTAGTGTGTACACGTGGGTATACCCAAACATAACCACCACATCACACCATCTTTTTCTTCCACATATATTCTCTCTTTACTACCTAGATCAATTATTCTTCTCTAATCTTCATCTTCAACCTGCTCACCCCTCCATATTTATTAACACAACCTCTGGACCCATCAATTCCTCGCTGTCATTTAAATATCTATACATACCTGAACCACCACTGACCCTACCAGTAATCATACAACAGCGGATAGTCGGATACCCACCAAAAAAAACACAAAACGATAGTATCGGTCAAACAACCGATATTTTGGAAGCATGTATCGGCCGATATATCGGCTATCTCGACCGATATTATCGGGACCGAGATAAGCACCGAGATTTGACACCGAGACAAGTCCTTATGGCCGATAACCGATATAGCGGCCGAGATATCGGTTGTCTCGGCCGAGATTAACTGCTTAGGGGTGGGGTGGGTTTAGGTTTTTGGGTGGGGGGTGGATGGGTGGTTTAGGTTTTTGGGTAAGCGATTTAGGTTTCTTAGTGAGGGTGGGGTGGAATTAGGTTTTTGGGTGGGGTAAGTTGGGGGTAGGTGGTTTAGGCTTTTGGGTTATACTACACATGTGCAGTAGCGTTTTTTCGGTGTGTTTTTTTTTATTTTTTTTTATTTTTTTTCCGAACGGGTATGATGTGGGAAAGAGAAGCTCCGAACTAGTTTTCTATTTTTTTACTTAATTTTGAGTTATGATTTTTTTATTATATTTTTTTGTATTTAATTAGGAGTTCTCGAGTTCTCTCAAATAAAATGAGTTCTCTATTGAACCATCCCCATTTGCTATATATATATGTATTTGATCTGTTGTAGGTTTTACTCTATATGGTTGTTGTGGATTGTTTTAAGGAATAGGTTGTTTAGGTTAGAGGCTTGGTGTTGAATGTTTTAGTAGTTTGGTAGTTAAGACAGTTTTACACATTGGGTAGTGTATAGGGCTGTTGGAAACATAGTTGTCAAAGGCGTAAAGCGCACTCAAGGCGCTTTGGTACTGCCTCTCGCCTAGGCGAGAAGCGCAAATAAAGCGCGGGCCTGAAAAAAAGCGCAAATTAAAAAAAAAGGGTAAAAACACCAAAAAAACACTAAAAAATAACAACTTTAAGCAATAAAGATCAGTATAATAAAGTAGTACCAAGATTAAAAACCACGAAAATATCAAAATAACAAGATGTTCAGGCTTGAAAACCAAAAAAAAGTTCAAAATGTAAAAAATAATAAAACTTCTCTGCTGAATAATGATTCTCTACTGTGTTTGTGACTTTGATTGTACATAGGGCATAGGGTTAGAGGTTGTTTATATAGATTAGAATGCATAACCAAAAATAAAAGATATGATTAGACAATAAAATGGTAAAGGATATTAATAGTTTAAAAAAATCAGCTATAAAATGTTTAAGGATAAAACTTTTTTTTTAAAAAATCATTGCTTAATTTAGCTAGGTGGGAAAAGCGACCCAGGGTCGCTTCTAGGAATTCTGTCGCCTAGGCGCCCTGGGCGACCGCTTTTAACAACTATGGTTGGAAAAGCTCGTGACTCGGGGCTCGGCTTGTAGCTCGCTTAAAAAAACTATATTTGAAACGACCTGAGCTGAGCCGAGTTGTTTTGTAACTGAGCTGAGCTCGAGCTTAGCTCGACTCGGCTAGTTGGCTCGTAAGCTCGTTGTTAGGGTCGTTTAACTCTGAGTTTGTGCTTAAGCAGAGCCGAGCTGCATCGTTTAATTTTGAGCTTGAGGCATCTTGGCTCGACTCGGCTTGACTTGTTTACATAGTGTATTTGGAGAATTTTAAGTTTGAGGTTGTTAGGTGGATGGTGGACTATTGTAGTGTTCTAGTTGAATGGTTTACGTATACTCTACAGGCTTCTTTGCCAACAAAGGGATTAAGTATTTAACCTGATTTAGAATTGCCATATGATAATGTAGTTACTAAAGTCAACAAGGTTTTTCTTTATGGTTTCTGTTTGGTTTTAGGCTGTCTGCCATGTTTTTGATAGCTTTACACGGCTACACGCTTAGAAGACTAGATTACGGTTTTTGATTTCTTTATTATTTTTTTTTTTGTGCAGACAATGCTGGAGTTATTGTCAATCCCAAGGGAGAAATGAAAGGTAATCTTACTCAACAGTGTTAGGTTTGATTTATTTATTTCATAAAACGGATCTAATAAAATAAATTAGATTTGAAGGAAAACGTCCAATGTGTCCGCTATCTTCTGTTTTGATAAATGGTAAACTAAAATGGCTGTGGTCAGTGGGTTGGCTGTCTTTACTAGTTCAAAGCATAAATTGCAAGGGTTGAAGGGTTAGTTTGGTTGGTTTCGAGTTTCAAACCTGACCTTGCTGTCAAGTTGGGAACTAAATTGTTTAAATCTAACTTTCATTTCTCTAATGGTTTATATTGAGTTTAAAATAGATAGATTAGGTTAATATATTGTATTATTGTACTAAGATGGGAATGTGTGTGTATTTTTTTTCTTTGATACAGGATCTGCAATAACTGGACCAATCGGAAAGGAATGCGCTGACTTGTGGCCTAGAATTGCAAGTGCTGCTAATGCAATTGTTTAGGAACTGGTCTGAAGTTTTATGTTTTGTTACTAGTGAATGAGAATCTAGTGATATTAAACCTTGTTTTTAAAATTGGGCCTTTAAAGGATGAAAATGAGTTTGTTATATTTGACCAAGATTCGACAATTAAACCTGGACCTGCAACGAGACATGAGTGATGAGTCATGTCCACTCATGTCGCGAAGCTGGACCTTTAATTCTTAGTTTTGTACCTTACATATGAGCTCGACCAGGGACGAAGTATTTTGAGTGCCAGGGGTGGCCCTAGCCCCCTGTTTTTTGACGCAGTAGTGGAAATTTACGATATTCGTAGGCAAATTTAGTCCGGGTTGAGTCCTGCCCCCGCCGATTTGCCACTACCGATTGAAAAAAATTGAGCCTGGCCCCTCCCGATTGGCGAACCAAGCTTCGCCCCTGAGCTCGACACTCATCTGTGTGAAGTTTACTGACCTCTATGTGTGTTAAGATGGTCTGTGAGAACATCTTTCTTGCTCATATGTTTCTTAGCCAATGTGGGGTAGCTCACTTGGTAGAGACATATGTTTTTTAGAGGGAAGATCCAACTAGTGTTTTAGTACTTAATTTCTGAAACTGTATTATCTAAACTATCTAAAAAATCATACCAAACCATTATACTGATCAAATTCATATATGGTTTCTTCATTGCTATATGAATATACTTTGTTGTGGGTGTTATTGGTGTGTACCGTTGGCTGTAAAAAAAAATATGAATATACTTTGTGACAAAACACACATTTAACAAGGAAGATATTTTATTTATACGACAAGACAAGATTCGGGATAACTTGTTTATTTAAACGATCATGTTTGGGCAAAATTGTTTTATTAAACAACCTCATTTTTGGGCTAACTTCCTTAATTTAATTGTAATGTTCCGGTTGACCATATTAACCCATTTAATTAATCAGGTCGACCCACAAACCCCATTTAATCCATTTTTTACATTATTAAAACATTTACAACCAGATTATCACCCGCAACCCATTTGACACATAAATGAGTCAAACGGGCCATGTTTAGGCTATACGATTTCAAGCGTGTGGGTTAGAGTTGATGTTTTGACATGAATAAGAAATAACAACCCAGTTTCAAGTTAAACAATTAAACTCTACACAATTAACACCCTCGTTCCTATACCACAAGCTCATGCTTTATCACTTATTACATGTTTTACTAAGCGAACACACTCGTATACTAAACCCTAGGGGTGAGCAAAAGACAGGAACCGACCCGACCCGACATAAACCCGACCCGACCCGATACCCGATAATCATATAAATACAGACCCGACTTGAGAACCTGGAATAGAAGTCGGTCCTCGGTCCTATCACCCACGGTTCTACGGTTCCAGCAAGAATATACCCGAAACCGAAAAATGTGAGCTTCAAATTCATAAAATCCATGGCTATTTCTTCCAATTTCTCCAGGATTATTATAGGTAAACTGTTGTTTGCATAGTTGATGGTCAAATTTTTTTTGGTTTATTACTTAATACTTATTAAGTGGAATTTGTTTAGTTTTTATTTGGGTTTCATTTGCCTACATATTCTACACTGCTTTCACTTGTTTCCTAAGCTAAGTTTGCCCTAAATAGCTTTGATACGTGTTCTTGATGGAAGACAATGAGACAAACATATAAACATGTTATGTAGCAAGTAAGCATATATAAGAATTTTACACATCCTAATTCATATTTGATTATTTGTGTGAAGATCTATGACCAATTAGAAGAAGTATTGTACAGTACTTGGAGATTCATTGATGTATTTTTGATCTATGAAGCAATACTATGCGTAAGGATGAGTCTGTGATCCATTGTTGTTTTATTTAGGTTACTTAACACATGTAAAGAGGTGTTGGGCCTGGGTTGCCCATCTTTATGTTTCAAAATCGGTCCAACAGGTTAGTTTCGGTTTTACTGTTGTCCTGGACCGGAACCGACCCGAACCCGAAATGGGTGTATAAATCAGAACCGAATTCAGACCCTATTCCTGCATATCGGGTCGGTTTTGGTCTTCTTTCGATCCAATTCTCGTTTTTTTTTCGGCCCGACCCTATTTATGCTCACCCCTACTAAACCCAGTTTGAAACCATTTATAAACCGCCCGTTCGTGAGTTTGATTTCAAACCAGTACAGGTTCTTAACCAGTTTTAAATTTGGACCGAAACCGGGTCTTTTACCGGGCCAACGAGCTCAAACCGGTTTACAATTACCTCTACACTTGTATTTATAATTTTATTTTATTATTTCACACTTTATTTAATTATCATTATTTGTCAAAACAAGTTATATTTAGATGGTGGGTAAGCGGGCAACAAGCTGCGCCGCTATCCCCCTTTTGAATCGCAAAGCCTATCCTGCTAAACCCAAACCCTTGGTTCTTAGGGCTCTGCGAGTCACTATGGACCACCTTCTGCACTTGTTTCCGAAACCGTACTGCCTCAGGAGCCAGAGATCAAAAGGTGTCAAAAGAAACACATTTTATTATTTAAACATAAAAGGCCAACCCATTATACAAATATGATAATCCGGCCCAATCAATAATCAAGCCCACTCAGCCCAAACCCACCATACCCTAAAAAAACATATTCATAGATTTTATATAAAACCCTAATCCCCAATCCTCTCCGCCTCCATTCAGAACACCACCAGCCATGTCGAAGCGAGGTACAATCACATCTTTCATCTCATTTCCTTAATTATTATTATTATTATTATTATTATTATTATTATTATTATTATTATTATTATTATTATTATTATTATTATTATTATTATTATTATTATGTTCAGGTCGTGGAGGTTCGGCAGGGAACAAGTTCCGGATGTCACTGGGTCTGCCAGTGGCAGCAACGGTCAACTGCGCCGACAACACAGGTGCAAAGAACCTGTACATCATCTCAGTGAAGGGGATCAAGGGACGCCTCAATCGTCTTCCTTCTGCTTGTGTTGGGGACATGGTTATGGCTACTGTTAAGAAGGGGAAGCCTGATCTTAGGAAGAAGGTTATGCCTGCTGTTATTGTTCGTCAACGCAAGCCTTGGCGCCGAAAGGACGGTGTCTTCATGTATTTTGAAGGTATAAGTTTTTTTTATTATTATTATTTTAACATTATTTGGTATATATATTTGATCTGTTGTAGGTTTTACCATATGGTTGTTGTGGATTGTTTTAAGGAGTAGGTTGTTTAGGTTAGAGGCTTGGTGTTGAATGTTTTAGTAGTTTGGTAGTTAAGACAATTTTACACATTGGATAGTGTATAGGGCTGTTCGAAAAGCTTGTGACTCAGCTCGCTTGAAAAAAAGTAGCTAAAAAAAACTATATTTGAAACGACATGAGCTGAGCCGAGTTTTTTTTTTGTAACTGAGCTGAGCTCGAGCCTAGCCTGACTCTGCTAGTTGGCTTGTTGTTAGGCTTGTTTAACTCTGAGCTTGTGCTTAAGCAGAGTCGAGCTGCGTAGTTCAATTTAGAGATCGAGCTCGACTCGGCTTGACTTGTTTACATAGTGTATTTGGGGAATTTTAAGATCTAGGTTGGTAGGTTGATGATGGACTATTGTAGTGTTCTAGTTTTGGTTTTAAAAAGCGCGAAGCGCACAAAAGCGACGAGGTCTAAAACCGAGGCGCAAAACGCAAAAGCGGTGGGCTTTTCGTACGCGAGGCGCAAGACGATTATATAATTTTTTTTATATATGCTGTAGGTTTTTAACATTATTTACTCAAAATATAGATACAAATAAGGTATATATATGATTTAACTTGAATGTACAACCTTTTTAGCTACATGTATAACAATTTTAAGCACAAAAATAGCATGTGTACAAAAAGCGCGCTTTTAGTGGGCTTTTTGCGCTTTTTGCGCTTTTTTAACACTGCTCGCCTAGGGTTACATAAGGCGCACAGGGTTGCGCCTAGGTGCGCTTTGCGCTTAAGCGCGCCTCGAGTGCGCTTTTTAAAACCAAGGTTCTAGTTGAATGGTTTTACGCATAATCTACCGGTTTCGTTGCCAAAAAAGTGATCAAGTCTTTATGGTTTCTGTTTGGTTTGAGGCTGTCTGCCATGTTTTTCGATAGCTTTACACACTTAGAAGACTAGATTACGGGTTTTAATTCTTTTTTTGTGTGCAGACAATGCTGGAGTTATTGTCAATCCCAAGGGAGAAATGAAAGGTAACCTTTGTTAACTGCTGTATTACGTTTGATATGTCTCTTTTTTCGCAATCTGGATTGATGGGTTTGATGATGTTTATGTGTTATCCGCTATCTTCTGTTTTGATAAATGGTAAACTAAAATGGCTGTGGTCGGTGGGTCGGCTGTTTTTACTAGTTCCAAGCATAAATTGCAAGGGTTGAAGGGTTAGTTTGGTTGGTTTCGAGTTTTGAACCTTACATTGCTGTTGGGAACTAAATTGTTTAAAACTAACTTTCATTTCTCTAATGGTTTATATTGAGAAAATAGATAGATTAGGTTAATAATGTACTAAATTGAGAATGTGTATTTTTTATCTTTGGTACAGGATCTGCAATAACTGGACCAATCGGAAAGGAATGCGCTGACTTGTGGCCTAGAATTGCAAGTGCTGCTAATGCAATTGTTTAGGAACTGGTCTGAAGTTTTATGTTTTGTTACTGGTGTAGTATTTGTTTTGTTTTGACTGCATATTTCATGTTTGATCTTGTTGAGAATTTTGCGAAAAATCAATCGGTAGTGCTCTTTTGTTTTTGGTGCAATGAAATTCATATTCAATTTCTCATTACAATTTGATCAAATAGTGAAATATCACTGTTTGATATTTTGTTATGAAATACCTGAGGCGCATGCAATTTGATTTGGCTGGACAGGCAACTGTAAGCTACATTTCAGTGTTTTTTTTAAACCTGTATGGTTGATCAAACCAAATACATCTACACCAGTACAGATGCTATTAATTTGGTTTGATACCGTTCCTTTAATGATGAAACTTGGGGTATGTTTGGCAAGAAGCTTTTAGAAGCTTCAAGCTTTTAAGAAAAAGCTCATACTTAATTATGTTAGAGAAAAAACTTTATAATGAAAAGCTACTAGTAGAAGCTTTTAAGAAAAAGCTTTACTAGCTACAAGCTTTTAATTAGTAAACTAGTGGGGTGCCCGCGCGTTGCGGCGGAGACCACAACACTCCAATTGGTGATTTTAAGGGTGTGTACAAGCTGTTGTTCAGTTCACTTTGGTTTTGAGCCATAACCAAAACCAAAACTTTCGATTAAGATATTTTAAAAACCGATTGGTTTCAATATTCATTTGTTCCCGTGTGGTTAATCAGTAAGGAACATCAGTCCAACTGGTTTTCAATAAATAACCGAAAAATTTACTTAGCTAGAAATGTGGACTTGAGTTGAAGTAATCAAGAAGACGAACCCTTATTAATTAATTAATTATTTTTTTGTTATTGTCCAATCCTTTATATGAATATTTCTTAATATCTTCGTTCGAAATTCATTAGATTAGATTAGCCATACGTAGTAATTTTATAATTCAAATCGTTACCACATGACTAAAAACACGGCTTTCGTTATTGATTTCTCGATTTCTATATAAATGATTATAACAAAACATGTAGTATTATGAATTATTTTTTATGTGTTCTATTTAATATTTTAAAATAATTGTAGAATTGAATACCATGAGGTCTTATAAACATTTCATGACTCTTGAAAACCTTTTGATTAAATATGATGTTTAAAAGACAATTTTACCCTCAAAAGGTAGTTATTATATGCATTGTGTGTTGTACCATAAGGAATCAAAATTGTACCTCTTAAATTTTAAGAAGTCCTTAGGAAATGCTTTATAATATAGTATAGATATAGATAACACAAATAGTCATTCTATTTTAAAAATAAAATAAAAACCTTTTTTACAAGCTTTTAATTATGCCTATTTTGGTCATTTTATACATTTTATTAAAAGCTACAGCTACTCTGCCAAACACCAAAATATATTTAAAAAGCTAACAGCTTTCAGCTACCAGCCTTCAGCTAGTTTTGCCAAACATACCCTTGGTGGAATATTTTCCAATTCCGAACCAAACGCTCTTTGTGTTCCTTAGAAGCTTCTTTTATCGATCAATAGAACTAGTTTTGCTGATAGCATGGCTCACGTAATTGATCCATCTATCTCGTTTCTTTCAGCGTTTCTATTATCATTAGGAAGAGAACACACAGCGAAAAGAAGGGTGTTGGTTTTTGGAACAAGATGTATTAATCTATCTATCTATATATATAAAAGAAAACGTATATGCTGGCGTGGCGTGCAATGGAGGAATATGAGTTATTACTGATTAGAATACTATGAACATGCAATGATTGAGAGATTTTGTGGTTAGTTAACTTGAGCCATTTGCAATAGGTTATCACGTAAAATTAGATTTTTTAACCCCGGGACCCTCTCGGGATAATCAGCTAGTGTATTATAAAAAAACGAGACTGCCTGATAGGAAAGAAGAACCTGTAGGGCTGTCACCGTTGTGACCAGTGAATCTAGTGCTATTAAACCTTGTTTTTAAAATTGGGCCTTTAAAGGGCCCAACATGAATGAAAATGAGTTTGCCTGTTATATTTGGCCATGTTTCTTTTTTAAACATTTTTTATTTTAACAAATATGATCAATGGACCGATAATGTCAGTGTTGTAGAAATCGCTAGGCAGTGGTCGGTCGGGCTGTTAGGTACTGACTAGGGATTAATCAAATTGGACTTTTTATGTTTAATTTTACAAATTTAAACATATATAATGCTAGTTTTATTTTTTTATTTTTTTTGTGCATAAATTTACGAGTTTAGGGAACAAATATGAACTAGTTAAGTCTTGCTATTCAATATTTCCATGTATATAGTTTCTATGTGACTGATTTAAATGTAATTTATGTTTGTTTTTCATGGGTATTGTTGGGCTCATTAGAAAGACTCAGGAGTTTAGGGCTTGATGTTGTACGGGCTTAGGAGTTTAGGGCTTGATGATGTGCTTATGAATCTTACAATATGATGGACTAGGGCATACTTACAATCTCAGGCTCATATATAAGTCTCGTTATTTAATTTAAAAAGTGTTTTTTTTTATTAAAAGTACTTATTGACTTATAACCAGAGTTATAATTAGATTTGAAATGTTTTGTTTAGGGCCTGACTTATAATAAGTTTGTTAAAAAATGTTTTTTTGAAAAAGATAATAAGGTAGCGTTTGGTATGATGGAATGAAAGGGGGAATGGAATGGACCATTACAAGGTAATGAAAAATAATGTGTTTGGTTGGCTAAAGGAATGGAATCACCCATTCCACAAGGCATTCCATTCCCTCAAAACCATTCCATCCACCCCCCATGTTTTTTTTTTCATTCCATCCCCATTCACCCTTTACTAACAAAAGCATAACCCACCACCACCACCACCACCACTATCGCCACCACCCACCGCCGCCGCCGTCACCACCCACCACCACCGCTACCAACCACCGCCACCACCCACCACCGTCACCACCCACCACCGCCACCAACCACCACCACCCACTACCTTCACCCTCCCACCACCGCCACCACCCACCACTGTCACCCACCCACCACCGCCGCCATACAAAACCACCCACCGCCGCCTACCACCACCCACCGCCACCTACCACCATCACTCACCACAACTTCCTTTACCCACCACTACCGCCGCCACCCATCACCGCCGTCTCCTCCACCCACCACCGCCATTACTCACCATTGTCACCCACCCACCATCACCATCACCGCCATCCACCTCCACCCATCGCCACCGTTGCCGCCACCCACCACCGTCGTCGCCATCACCTATCACCGCCGTCGCCATCCACCACCACGCTACCGTCACACACCACTACCTACCATCACCACCACCAACCGCCACCCACCACCACCGCCATCCACCACCACCACTACTCACCATCGTCACCCACCCACCATTACGACCATCCACCTCCACCTTCCACCGTCGCCGCCATCGACCATAGCCGCCGCCGCCCACCATTGCCGCTACCGCCACATATCACCACCCACCATCACCGCCACTAACCATCGATTTTATTCATTTGTTTTTTCTTGTCTATCCAACAACACAAAGTAATGTTTTGTTTCATTCCCACATGACAACCAAACAAGACATGGAATGGTAATGATCCATTCCATTACCTTGTCCATTCCATTACCTCGTCCATTCCATTTCCTCATCCATTCCATTACCCCATACCAAACAGACCCTAAGTCAATAAGTCATTTCCAAACTCAATCCCAAACACCCTCTTAGTTGCTTATGAATCATCGTGTTGATGTTCTGAAAGAGAGTAGAAGCTCTTAGTTGTTTTTTTTTTTTTTTTTTTTTTTTTTTAATCAGATTTGAAGTGTTTTGTATTAAGCGGAGTTGTATTTCATCTTTAAAGTTTTGACACACCGACAATGAAGGTTTACTTTATTCCAAAGACCACATTCGTTAATTTGAATGACAAGTATAATTTGCCTCTAATAACAAATTTCAATAACTTTAGACATATTTAACAACTTTTTTTAAAGAATAAAATATTATATTTATTAGGCCTTAAAAGATTCGATAATTATGGCACACATAAATAGAAATAGAAATAGAAAAGAAAATGATGATGCAAATAAACATGAAATGGGCAACACTTAAATAAAAGCAAGTGACAATGAGACTCTAGGCGGTATATTCTTTTCAAAAGAATCTTTATATGCTTAAACACTTATCACTCGACTCAACTATGAGTCTATGATAACTAAAGGGTGGAGGGACCGCATGACTTCGAGCGGGACGGCAAGTCGCTTGGTTGAGATGGCAAAGCAGTACCACACGGAAACACCGACTCACACCGAATTGACGCGGCCAAAGAGAAAATGGGAGGTGGGATGTAGAATCAAGGTGGGGGAATTAGTACGGGCGAAAAAACCATTTCACCAATTCACTCATGCAGGACACAACGTTAAACCATAATTTTTCTTATGGGGCAATCAGGGGCTTACTAATATATATTTTTTCATGTAGGGTGGTTGTCCCATAGTTTGTCATTGGGTCCATCCCTTGCAACACGAGATGCTCGATGGTGGTATCTACGGGATGCACGCCCCCCCCCCCCCCCCCCCTAAGTGACAAATGAATTAATGTAAATAAATGATATTTATACAATCTTCTAGCACTAGATAAAGACAAAATTAATTCATACTTTTATATTTTTTTTAATAATTTTTAAACACTTTTAAATCACATCGTCTATTCTATAATCCTTTAAATTCCATATCATAGCCAAAAGAGAAATTACACCAATTACACCATTTTTCTTTATAAAAAGGGTAAAAAGGGTATCATATGTTAAAAAACATGAAAATAAAACATTTTTCTTAAAAAGGGTAAAAGGAATCTCGTGAAAGAAAAACGCTATGTACAAGGTCACAAGAGAACCCTAACTAACCCTTTTTTTGTGTTTTGTATTTAACTAACAACTAGCGAGGAGCTAGGACAAAAATGAAAACTACACAAAAGAAGAGAAATTACACCAATTTAAGGAGGTCAATTTTGCCCGACTTTTTATGCACGAAAACCGATGGTCTCAATCTCATTCTTCCTTCTTGCTATCATGCTATGTTGATAGGCCTTATGTGTGCTATGTTGACAAGAGAACAAAGAGATCTGTGATATACGAGTGGACGAGAGAAGAGAGTTCATTCTACCACTATAGTACTATCTATAATTTTAATTTTTAAAAATATCAATATAGTTCAGAAGAAGACAGAAAATTACATAATAGACCTTAAGACATGATAGCTTTATAATAGGGAAAATTACAAGAATAACCTTTTGACCGTCTGAATTACGAGAATAGCCCTCTCCCATCTTTTTGGAGAGACGGTTCACGTTTCCCAACGCGTCTAAGGCGTCTCTCAAGAGTTTTTGGTTTCCAACCAATAAAAGACCAACACGTGGTTTTGTTTGATCCCGAGGAGGGTAAAGCGTCACCGGAGGCGTGTCAGTGCCACCAAGTCGTCTCCGATGACAGCTCAGACCTGGAAGAGATGTCTCAGGTGGCGTCTTTTTCAAGTTTTGAAACGTCTCCGGCGACGTCTCAGACCTACCGGATTCGATTTTATCTATTTTATGTTATAACTTTATTATTTAAAATACTAATTGTCAACTTAAATAAAATCCTAAATAAACTAGTTATTCGGTTAAAAAAGATAAAATAAATACATAAACATTACAAACTAAATAAAAATAAATAAACATAGGCTACTCGTTAAGCCTATCCCTCATCATTTGCCAAGCAGAGACGTGTTTAAATTCTTTGTCTTGCTTGGACTCATACTCGATTTGGGTTATTCCGATGGCCACTTCTTCGGGCATATCCGAAGGTACCGCTCGCAGTGTTCGATTGTAGTACCCGTTGAAGTGTTGACACTTGGTATTCAAATCGGTCCATTTTCGGTTGAGGGAGTCAATGGTTCGGTTCGAGCCCCCTACCAACCGATTGAACTCGTTGAGGATTCAATACCATTTGTTTCCCGGATGTAGGTTGTCTTCGACAAACGTCCAGACAGCTACAAGTGCGATTTCGTGTTCTTCAGTCTAACGAGTGGGTGCCATTTCTTGTGTTAAGGATTCGGTTTGAACTCCGAATTTTTTTGGTGGGGTAGAGGTTGGTGGGAGCTCCGAATTTTTTCCTGGCTTATATAGGGAGGTAGGTGATAGTGGTGGAGGTTGGTGGTTGACTGTAAATAATGGTGGAAACTGAAACAACGACATGTCTCGGGGAAGTGGAAACTGAAACGAGGAAACATAAACGACGAGATGTCTCGGGGTAGTCGGATACCGACAAAAGTCGTCTCGGGAATCACGAGACGGCACCAAAGTCGTCTCCGGGAAGTGGGTAAAGGTTCTTGGGAGACGCCTCAAACGCGTTGAGAAACGTGAACCGTCTCTCCAAATAAACGGGAGGGGGTTATTTTAGTAAGTCATCCGATCAAAGGGCTAGTTTCGTGATTTTCCCTTTATAATATAATATATATTATTATATACTTTTTGTTAAATAAAAGTCTATATGTGCTCATCAAATTTGTCTTTATCCTTGACTATTATTTCTAGTTCAAGTATGCATAATTATTGCTAGTTAATGGACCAACCAACAGCTTCAAAATATACAATTACACAACCCCACCAGTTCGAGACACTAGTCTCATAAACTTAACAAATTAAGTCAGTCACAATGGATAGGATGTGAATGATCCAACGTCAACCCGGTATGAAAATTTTAGTAGAATGAGGTTTATAGTTGATATCGAGGAGTGTTAAAATTGTGGCGATATCAACTCGAAGGGCTAAAGTCGAAGGACTAAACGAGTAAAATAGTAATTAAGTTTATTTATTTATTATTTGAATTATCTAGTATTTATTTATGTTTGATCATTATCTAGTTTGTTTAGATAAGTCTAGTTTAACATAGGATTACGGCAATTTAGGTTGAATAGTACAACCCAACATGTAATGACACTACTTGTTCTATTGATCAATCTCAACTTGGATATGGTGAAGCGGATTTTTGAAAGCGCTTTAACAGATATAATAAGGATTCACAAATTAATCTTCTAGACGTAGAGACTAGAGCATGTATGGCTTTGAACTTGAAATACATTAAACATGTTATAACATATAATTTTTTTTCCGTAAAAGAAGGTAATTTAATGGGTAAGCTAGATAAGCAATATATTGATAGTCTTTTGCGTGAACACGTTTGATTCCATAGCATTCACTACTAGAAAACTGGGTTATTGTCACCAAAAGTTGCTACCTAAAAAGATGGTAGCAAATTTAGCAACCGATTTTACACAAAAATATGTATTCTAAGATAAGGTAATTAATCGGTTGCAAATTTTGACACTATTTATTTTTTGTGGTAAATTCGTGAGAAAAATAATAAGAAAGAATTAAAAAATAATAATTTATAAAAAAAAACAATAAACCTATTGAATTGTGACCACCTTAGCAGTAGCAAATTTAAGGACCTCTTTGTTAAAACGTAATGCATATATATATATATATATATATATATATATATATATATATGGTAGCTAATCAGTGGTAAATTTGAGACTAAATTGCTACCTACAAAAATGGTAGCAAATTTAGCAACCGATTTTACACCAAAATATGTATTATAAGATAAGACAACTAATCGGTTGCAAATTTTAACACCGTTTATTTTTTGTGGTAAATTCGTGAGAAAAATAATAAGAAAGAATTAAAAAATAATAATTTATAAAAAAAAAACAATAAAACTATTGAATTGTGACCACCTTAGCGGTAACAAATTTAGGGACCTCTTTCTTAAAACGTAATGCGCGCGCGCACACACACACACATATATATGTGTTAGCTAATCAATGGTAAATTTTGAGACTAAATTGCTACCATATTAGCCACGATAATTAACACTACGCCAAAATAGGCCTACGGTCAGTTACATTCAATCATTGTCACTTAGACCCGATGAAGGTCATTTAGACCCGATGATGGTCAGTTAGACCTGATGATGGTCAATTAAACAAATGATCGTCAATTAGATCAAATGATGGTAAATTAGATCCAATGATGGTTAATTACACCAATGATGGTCAGTTGGATCCAATGATGGTCAGCTAGGCCCAATGATGGCCAGTTAGATCCAATGATGGTTAATTAGAATCAATGATTGTCATTTAGATCCATTGATGGTCAATTAGATCCAACGATGGTTAATTACACCACTGATGGTCAGTTGGATTCAGTGATAGTCGGTAAGCCCCAATGATGGTCAGTTAGATCCAATGATAGTCAATTAAAACCAATGATCGTCATTTAGATCCATTGATGGTCAATTAAATCCAACAATGGTTAATTACACCACTTGTAGAATCGACAACTAGTACAAACCCTGTGATTCTATGTGGAACACCAAATTGATGAGTTACTTAAACTGCTTCTAAGATATTAGTAACCTTGGTTTCATGTTTAGAGGTATAATAAATCAATTTATAATTTTTAACACCATTTGAGTCCAACACTTGTGTTCATGAAAAATAATCCTGAGGAAAATTGAAAAGTGCAATTGAAACTTATAGAATTTGACATCATCAAAGATGTGCTACGTAGAATGTGTATGAGTTTACCATTAGGAAAACTATGGTGATTTATTATCACATGCAAAGATTAACCCAATATAATAACAAAGGTTTGAAAATGAGTGGCTCCAAGTTGCATATATATAATTATTGGTTATATATGTGCAAGTTGTGATGCATGAATAGAAAATGATGGGGCATACGTTTTGGTAGATAGGCCAGTGTTCAATATAAGTCGTCATTACATGGTCACTTTCACTTCTTTTTACTAGAAAATATCATGCCAAAGAAAGGTTAACACAAGTTGTCTAAAAAGTTGCGAACAAGTCTCATCCTTTCAATTCTAATAATAATTAATTAATATTATCTCAGAGCAAAGGTTGTCTAAATTGTAATGATCTATTTAACAGATGACGGGCTGTTTGGTAGCCTCTAAATCAGTCTCTTAACCATTCAGGTCTGAATCATTCAGTATTCAGACTGTTTGTTTCAGCATCTGAATGGAATGATTAAGTGCTGAACCATTAAGCTAATAAAGGATGCTGAATGATTCAGCTCTTAACCATTCAGAGCCTCTTAACCATTCAGACCATCTTAATAATTCAACACTTAATCAACCAAACAACCCTTAATTAATGAAAATTGTCTTTAACCGTCTCCAACTTAAAACCTTAAACCCACCTATAAGGCTATAATCGTATGTTCACTCATCTAAAATATCATATTTAATTTGCACTAGTACTTTTCTTGTGAGTGATTAATTAAATCAAACTATAATAATTTATTTTGTATAAATGTTTAATTAGTTTAACTTATAAAATACTAACTCGGTGGGAATGACGTCCATGACCATGATGGAACATAATCAATATATGGTACCATCGGACTAAAAACAAAACATATATAGGATTACACATCTCTAACATTATATTATATTGTTATTAGAGAAAATTGCTCAAATGGTCCCTGTGGTTTGCACTTTTTTCACCTATAGTCCCTAAGTTTTCAAAATTACAGCCATAGTCCCGAAACAGTGCGAAACAGTGAAATTTTTTAACTCGGATAGTCCCTGGAGATAACTGAGGTTAAATAATCCAGTTAAGTGGGTGTGAAATTACAAAACTACCCTTACTTTAATAAAAAATAATATAACACTAGTGGGTCCCACACTTCATCTTCCCCACTTCATCTTCTTCACCTCATCACCTCCATAAACCACCACCACCCATCTTCCCCACTTTTGTTGACCATGGCTTGACCCTTCTCTTTGACCCATTTCCTTGAACCCGACCTCTTGACTAACCCGGTTATAACCCACCTTTTGACCCGAACCTTCTACATCATCTCCACATGATAACAATAACCACAACAATCCCTGTAACCACCCAAAATCACCATCGTGGACCCACCTCGAGCATTACCTCCTGTCAACCACCACTGTACGACAACGAACCATCACAACCTTCCACCGTAGCCACCATGACCATCATTATCTTCATCAAGAGCCACTAATCTACACCAATAACCACATCGAGGTAAATTCAAAGGAAGAGGATGAGCTAATTGGGGGTTTTACCTTCTTAATTAGATCCGGTCTGATTTGTACAACAACCGCCGTCACCACCGTGACCCGCCATCCCCACGACCACCGCCGTCCCCTTCCTTCTTCGATTTCTTTCTCTATATCTCTGCGCCTTATTTCTCTAGTTCTCCTTCTCTCCCTATGTTTACAGTAAATGTGTGTGTGTGTATTCGTGAGATATGAGAGAGAGAGGGTGTTAGGGTGGTTTTTGTGCAGACAAAAATGAAAGGGAGTGTTGGTTTGGGGGTTTTATAAAGAGGTGGGTAATGGTTTTCTCAAAACCATCCTATGGAGGTGATGAGGTGAAGAAGATGAAGTGGGGAAGTGGGGAAGATGAAGTGTGGTGGTGGTTTATGGAGGTGGTGGTGGTTTGTGGAGGTGATAAGGTGAAGAAGATGAAGTGGGGAAGATGAAGTGTGGGACCCACTAGTGTTATATTATTTTTTATTAAAGTAAGGGTAGTTTTGTAATTTCGCACTCACTTAACTGGATTATTTAACCTCAGTTATCCTCCAGGGACTATCCGAGTTAAAAAATTCACTGTTTTGCACTGTTTCGGGACTATGGCTGTAATTTTGAAAACTTGGAGACTATAGGTGAAAAAAGTGCAAACCACAGGGACCATTCGAGCAATTTTCTCTTGTTATTATTAAATAATAAATATACACAAAGCAAACGAGACCCCTTATTAGTTTATTATCACTTAATCCGGTTATTCAAAAAGATGAATTAATGAGAAATTTAACATTATGCATATAATTGAAGGAAAAAAAAATACAATTAATTGGGCATATCTAAGTGTTAGGTACATGGTCAAGTCTAAATAAGAATTTTAATTATAGTGTTATATATTCTAAGTTATGGGTACGCCACTACATAAAATATTACATTCAAATTTAAGAATCAAAATCATATCTTTATTTGATGAAATGTATAAATATTATTTACTTTTATATTTATTCTAAAATTGTTCCTTTCATAAAACTATCACCCTTTAAAGGTTGAACAGGGTAGAGCGATATTGCTTTTCACCTCAGCTTCAAAACAATGAATAATGCCCCTCCCCTATTTTCTGAGCGACATTGAACCCTTATGAACACAATAGCGATGGCTAACAGAATGGTCAGGTGGGTCCCCATAGTCACAACCAATCAAATTCTTTTGTTTTTCTTTTTTTAATTAGAAGAGCGTTACTTTTATTGCATGTGTGTTATTAGGGAGGGTGAAACACAAGCCCCGTGTAGCTCCATGTCCACCAATCACATAGTGCCACGTCATTTTAACCCAGGGCCGTCTCCGAGAAGACTAAAAAAAACTGGGCCTCAAGCGAAAAAAAAAGTTGGACCTAAATTTTTGTAAAGAGGAATGAATTAAAAAAAAAAGAGTATTATGGTAGAGCTAAGGATTGAACCTGAGACCTCTACATTAAATTAGCATGGTTTTTCCAACTCCACTAACAAGATATTAATGTAAAAATCACAAATATATATCCTAAATATAGAATTTAATATATATATATATATATATGTGTGTGTGTGTGTGTGTGTGTGTGTATGTATGTATTTTTAAAAAACTTTCGGGCCCATTTAAGGGTCGGGCTCTGAGCCAGTGACCACCCCGCCCACCCTCGTAGCCGGCCCTGTTTTAACCCAAACTAGCCTAAAGTAGACTAAACAGTGGAAACGCCAAGCCCAAAGTAGCCCGAAACCAAGGAACCCACCATTTTACCAAACCCATCGATCACACACACACACACACACACACACACCATGAGATGGTCCCCACAAAAAACCCCACTTTTTTTCTCTTTCTTCGGCTACTATCCCTTCCCTCCTCGGCTTGGTGAAACCAATTTTTCAAGCTCAAATTGCAAGCTCCATGGCCTTAGCTGAAGGTGCCCCGTGCCTCCTTAAATGAAGCCCCTATCTATGTAGCGTTGACGTGACGCAATACATGGGTGTAGCCCAGATTTTGTTGACGTTAAAAAAGAATATAAATAAATGATATTTTTTTTCACTGGTGGTACGATGAAACTTAAGTAATCTGTGAGCGATTTTGATTAGCAATACATTGTTCTCATGCTCGGTTGCCTTTTATTCACCTAGGTGTGCCGGTTGCAATGAACATGAATTTGGTTAGGAGTTGGGTGCCGGTTGTTGAGAGGATGAAGAAAAAATTATCGTCTTGGAAATCTAAAACTCTCTCTTATGGTGGTAGAATTACTCTACTTAAGTCCGTGTTGAGCTCGCTACCCCTCTATTATTTTTCGCTGTTTCGGGCACCTGTGCAGGTCGTTGATACCCTTGAGCGTTTACGCCGGAGGTTTTTTTGGGGTGGTACGGAAGATGTGGATAAGCTAAGTTGGGTGGCTTGGGAAAAAACGGTTTCACCAGTTAAATATGGAGGTGTGGGGTTGGGTGCGCTTAGAGACGCGAATTTGAGTCTTTTATCCAAGTGGTGGTGGAGATTTAAGACGAGTCAGGATGATCTTTGGCGAAAAGTTGTTTGGGCTATTCATGGAAGTAGTAGAGGTTGGAATTGTATACCGGTTAAGCTATCTATGGGAGGGGTTTGGAAGCAAATAGCGAGCGTCCCACGGATACTCGGTAGTTTACATATGGAGCCACAAAAGTTGTTTAAAGCGCATCTTCGAAATGGGTTGGGTATCAATTTCTGGTTGGACTGGTGGATTTCGGATGATACTTTGAGTAATAAGTTCCCCTTACTGTTTGAATTAGCAAAAAATAAAGCAAGTCTGGTTGTGGAAAGGCTGCAGACGTTGGGTCATGGAACAACATTTATTGGGGACTGGAAGCGTGCGTCGCTGTCTGTGGCTGAACAGCAGCAGCTCCTGGAGCTGTTGCAGCTGCTGCATCAGGTCCGGTTTCTCCCTTCTGATGATGTTTGGACATCAAATTTCGATAACTCTATTTCTTTTGAGGTTCGTGCTGTGAAGAATCGGATCATTCAAGAAACCTGTATTAGACCGGAAGTGGTTTTCGAGTGGTGTAATTGGGTTCCAAAGAAGGTAGGGATGGTGGCGTGGAGAGCTTTTCTTGATCGGTTACCGACTGCGGATGCTTTAGCTCGTAGAAATATCCAAGTTGAGAATCCGGTTTGTCGTATGTGTGACGAAAATGAAGAGTCAGTGGAACACTTGTTTACAGGTTGTGTTGTGGCTATGGAAATCTGGCAGGCGATTTGGGCTTGGTGTCGGGTTCCAAATCTTATTGCTTTTCACGTTCGGGATCTTCTTTTGTTTTACAAGTTGGCGTATTCTAACACTCGGGCTAAGAAAGCATTATATGGTGTGGTGCTGACTGGTTTTTGGAGCTTGTGGAAAGCGCGGAATGACCTTATATTTAATCAAAAGCCGGTTGTGGTTCGGAGCATCTTTGAGGAGATAAAGATTATGAGTTACTTGTGGATTTCAAACCGGGGTAATATGTCGGATATGACATGGGAATCATGGTCTAGATTTGATATTACTAGAATGGGGTAGTGGTTGGATTCTGTATGATTGTAATTCGGTTTATGTAACGGGACTGTGTGCGCTAGCAACTTGTTAGCCTTTTATTAATAAAGTTTTGTTGGCCGTTCAAAAAAAAAAAACTTTAATTTATGACAATACCTTTTTTGTTGTAATAATTTTCCAAAACTGGATGACAATACTTCAATTTATGGAAAGTACCCAATCTGTCTCTCTCACGCGCCTACAACTTACACGCCATCATCCAGTGGGCCCGCCAACCTCCTCACCCGCATATCCGCTCATTCACATTCACGCGCCACCACATGCGAGTACACAATTTAGATCATCAATCGACTCGCCGCATACACAAATCAAAGGCCAAGAGGTCGTCCAGTCATCACCGTTCAATTATGTGTCTTGTCTAGACGCCGGTGCCCAACTTAATAATAATAATAATAATAATAATAATAATAATAATAATAATAATAATAATAATAATAAGAGTTAATTGTCAAAATCGTCTCTGAGGTTAGGCCAGTTTTGCTATATCAGTTCAAAATCGAAAGTTTTTACGTCTGGGTCCTTCTATTTTACATTTTGTTGCAAATTCGTCTCTGATACTAAACCAAGTTAACTATTGCCGTTAATTCTGGGGTTACTTTTGTCTTTTTAGCTGCCCCTTTTTACATCGGGGTATTTTTGCCTTCTGGGGGTATAAATAACTCTGCTTAAATTGGGTTTTAAAAAGGGGCAACCAAAAAGATAAAAATACCCCCAGAGTTAACGACAATAGTTAATTGGGTTTAGCGTCAGTGACGAATATGACAACAAAATGTAAAACAGAAATACCCAGGTGCAAAAAGTTTCAATTTTAGACTGATATAACAAAACTGGCCAAACGTGAGGGACGATTTTGGCTATTAACTGTAATAATAATATCACAACTATCTTATTATTCTCCAACATCACCGCTTAACGTCATATTTTGCATTGAGTTTCTTTACAAGCATTACATTTTCAGATTGTTCTTATTTCAGGTAACCTATTCTTTTTTATTTATTATTATTATTTTTTTTAATTCTACTGCATTATATCGATGCGTTAGCCGTTTACGGCGCAGAAGATTTTTCTTTCAATTAGGATAATTTGTGTTACATTTGACTTTTTGTACATTACACTAATTGAACTGTTTTATAGATCGATTTTCTGCATCTCTGTAAGTAATTTACGTGAATTTTATGTATTTGGATCCTTTCTGGAAACAAATGATTTGGTATGGTTTCAGACTTAGTGTTTAAATTAGGATAGAATTAATGTAAGCACTCGAGTCTGCGGTAATATTATTAATTAAGCTCGTTTCGTTTCTTCGACTGCGTTATAGTGATGGATTAGGTCATAGTTTAATTAGGATAACTTGTGTTACATTTGAGTTTTTGTATATTGCAGCAATTGAATTGTGTTATAGATCAAATTTGTGTAAGGTTTATGTTGTTTGTTAAGTGATGGATATAGAAAGGTGAAAATAATGAAGATTCGCAGGAATTTGAAACGATTCTGCTACGGATTTAGGGGTTTGAGTCATAGTTGTTAAAAGCTATCGCCTCTTGTGCCTAGGCCAATTTTTAGGCGAGGCGATGCATTTGCGCTTTGAGTCGAGGAAATCGTGCTTTAATTCTCCAGGTGATGGTCTAGGCGAAGATTTCAGCTAGATTCCCAAATTCCGGAGAGTTTCTAGCCAAATTCGTTAAATTATGGCTAGATTCCGGCTAGATTTCTACTTTTATCTAAGGAAAACTACTTCTATGCACTAATATATCAATATTTTAAAACTTTTGGTACTAACTAGATGAAAAATAGTATTATTTTAATATATTTTTACTTTATTTTCTTTGTTCGCTTTTTTTTTTTTAATCTCAGGCCCTCGCTTTTTTTGCGCCTCGCGCCTAGGCCCAGGCGAGGCTATGCGCCTTGAGTGCGCATAGCGCCTTTGATAACTATGGTTTGAGTTAGGGCTTTAGTTAGCAATTAGCATGCTCTATCATCTGTCTATCAGTATCATACTTAGAAGTTAGAAGTTATACCTTTTACATCATGTTACCATTATTCCTACGAATCATGAATCAGAATCTAATCCTGTGCACTTTGTTAGTACAAGAAGTACAATATGCAATTTGTGTATAAGAGAACATTCTGTTTTTTGCATGTTCATCCAGAAGATTCCATGTTTATCTTATAGAAAAGAGGAAATTTACTGATCATGCACTCTTGTTTATTCTGGTGATATCGTTTGCAGGAAAGGTCTTTTTTCGTAGTTGTTGAATTATCAGGGATGTCTTCAATAGATGGGACAGTTGGACACATAGTTTCTTCATCTTCAGGGATGTCTACAAATCTCCACCTTTCTTCTGAAGAAACTTGTTCAAAAAAAGTCCCGTTTGTTAATCAGTCATCCGAAGTTCTTCGGTCTACAGCCTTCCGTGATTTTATGAAAGAAAATAACACCAGTTCTTGGTGTACTGATTCACTGCCTGAGTTTCTTGATTACCCTGAAAATATCCCTATCCAGTCTAGTAATTTACAAATTATGCCGTCCGAAGATGTTGGCAAGCCAAATGACTGGCAAGATTGGGCTGATCAGCTTATTACTGAGGATGACGGTGTAACGCCAAATTGGAATGAGATTTTAGTTGACACTGCTGTTCCTGATCAAACTCCAAAGGTATCACTAAAGTTTTTATACAACTTATCTTTTCTAAATTAAATTAAATGGAATTGAGAATTTGAGCAATCATGAGCAAGAATCTTTGTCATTTTATAAGTCACTGCATAGATTCTGTATAGGTTTTTGTCATCTAGAAAGTGACCGTTTATTATGTTTTTTGTTTTGTTTATTTTTAGATGGAATTTCGTGTGGGAAAATCATCAGGAACCTCGCTGTCACTGCAAGTAAATTCACTCGTTCCTGCATCACCTGGAGAGGCTTGCACCCCCGTGACACCATCATCATGTGGGTCCCAAAGCAAGCCACGCATGCGTTGGACACCCGAACTTCATGAAGCCTTTGTGGAGGCAGTCAACAAGCTCGGTGGAAGTGAAAGTATATATATATATGTATTTTTGTTTTTTGCTTTATTTCTCCCTTGCTATATATTGTGTTGGTAAGTATTTTTGTAAATCACTTGTTTTTAACCATAGGAGCTACCCCGAAGGGAGTATTGAAGCTAATGAAGGTTGAGGGCTTAACCATCTATCATGTAAAAAGTCATCTACAGGTGCATTTCTGGTATTTTCTGCTGATGTAAGTTAGATACTTCAGGGAATGCGTTTTGTTTCATGTAGAAATATTTTTATTTTTTTGGCAGAAATATCGGACAGCTAGATACAAACCTGAACCTTCAGCAGAAGGTAAACAAAGTATTTCTTCAGTTTTTTTAGTTTATTTCCAGAGAATGACATGTTAAAAGAAATCGGTATCAATGATGTCTAGTGATACAATTGATTACTTATCTCTTGCAGGACCTTCAGAGAAAAAGCCTACTCCAGTTCAAGATTTATCGTCATTGGATTTGAAAACGTAAGTTAGTTTTTTCATTTATCCTCTTAACTTGACTAATATCATGTCTATTATTTGAAAGGTTGAATTTTTACTTTTTTATTCCATAAGGGGATGTACCTTTGTGCTGTCCATGGTTACTACTTAGAAGGGGATGTTAAATGTTAACAAATTCCTAATCTTGATTTTTCGATTTCCATTGGTGGTTAGCTGATTTTCACTGAATCATTTTTATCTGAAAACTGGAAGGTGTGCTATTTGTGTGATTCAGTGATTCTTTCTTCCTGGCGTATTAAAATCCATTTTGTAACATTGCAAACACTACTAGTCACTATCTTGATTTGTAATAAACGACGCTAATCTTATGGTTTAGGCAAACCTAACACAATGCTAATCCTGTAGTTTAACCCGTGCATAAGTAAATGGGTTATAATTGGTGTCTTGTGGTGATACCTTGCAAAGTTAATTCTTGCTTCCCCTTCATTTAACAGAGCTCCTTACTATGATTTTTTAGTTTACTTGGAGATTTAAGGCTTAGGAGTAAACGATATTCACATGAAATTGGGGATTACTCTCATTTATGTGCTATGTTACATAGTTAATTACATTACATTTTATTATTGTATTAACCTGTAATTGAACAATCTTTCCTTCACAACAGGAGTTCAGAGATCACTGAAGCGTTACGTTTACAGGTGGAAGTTCAAAAAAGATTACATGAGCAACTTGAGGTATACTTTTTTAGTACTTGGGATTGCTAATTATTTTCACTAGTCACTTTCTCGCATATCAATAACTGATACGTTGAATTAGAGGTAACAAATCGGCAATTGTGACCAATATAGTTACAAAAGGGGTCAACTCAGGTTGTGCTTTATTAAGAGTCAAGTAAGCACAAAAACCGGCTAAAAGGAAATGGGTAAACGGGTCAAAGTTGCCCAGTTTTTGTTTAAATGGATATGAAGTACTAAATCTCTTTATCAAAGAAATTAGATTATAATTGTAATAATATTTTCAACAGAATCTGTCCATATTAGGTTTCAAGAAAGTAAGCAAAAATAGTTTCTGGCCAATCAGACCCGACCTGACGAGACCCATTTTGACACCTCTTAACAAATTTGATTACTATACATCAGTTTTTTTTTTTTGGCATTTGACCAAAATGTCAAGTCAAACATTACTACATGAACATCCATCCATCTTTTGTGCAGATTCAAAAAAATCTACAGATGAGAATAGAAGAACAAGGGAGATACCTCCAGATGATATTCGAGAAGCAATGCAAGTTTGGCATTGACGCATTCCAGCCCGCATCATCCACTCTAGAGAACACAGAAACTGAGGTGACCAATGAAATCTCAAGCTCTCCAGCCCAAACCAAAACAGAGCCCGACCCGATTAAACTTGGGTCACCATCATCAGAGAAGCAAGAGGAAGAACGTGATCCCTCGGAATCACAACCCTCAAAACGTGCGAAGTTAAATGAGTTGTCATCAACCGAATCGTCTTAAGAAAGGTAACCATATTGTAAATATATGTACCATCACCTGCTTTTTGAATATGGATTTCCTTAGGTAAGACCTATTGTTTTTAATTAGTTTCGTGTATCCTAGAGTTGATGCAGTCAGCTAGAACTGTGAAAGTATTGAAGTGTTATGTTTTTTTGGCCAAAGCGGCACCTCAACGTTGTATGTTTGGTATGGTGAGATGGAATCATAATTAAACTAATGCAAGGATAAGAGGTCTTTACTTGATATTAGTTGATAAACATGTTTTGACAGGGTTTGCTCTGGTTTCAGTAGTTTTATACAGGTTGATTCAAAACCTGTCTGTCAATTGCATCTGATCCATCCGCTCATAACCAATCTGTGATATTAACGATTCCTGGTTTAGTGCGGCGGACCAGTGGACCAGTCCATTTTTGAAATGTAACTAGGCAACTAGCTGCTTCCTCTAATGTTGGTTAGCATTAGAGCAACATATTTTAGGCACTTTCATTTGGTTATTTCAAAGTTTCTTATTATGTTACATAAATCATAAACTGCCTGTAACCATCTTGAACTTGGGTTAAAGCTGCAACATATAACAAATAGCCCATTAGGAGTTGACCCGACCCGTTTAGAGAATCTAACACTGACTATCCTAGATAATCTTAGGCTGACTATCTCAAGCTTGGATTATAGCTGCAATGTATAAGAAAACCGGTAAGGAGGTGACCCGACCCGTTAGGGGAGGAGGGGCTAAGATAAAGAATCCAACACTAAAACATATTTTCTGCACAGAATTTTGAAAGAAACATACATTTAAAACGACATTGCAGAATTAACATCAGAAACATGAGAAACCCGAGCTCTCGCGGTTGCCCATCCGAATCGTTCATTGTTTGTTCTTGATTTTATTTCATGTCTAAATAGTTTCCTTTCAGTGATCCTAACAGCCCATCCAGGCCTTCCAACATAAAACACAAGCCATCCAATACCCGACCCGATTAACATCCCAAATCCATATCCCATAACAACAGACTCCCAAGAAAGCCCATTAAAAAAAGTTGAATCTTCTTCATCTTCTTCAGCTGCTGGAGATGATGACCCGTTATCATCTCCACAGCCCGTTGTCAACGGGAATCCACATAATCCATCATTCCCTTGATAGGAACTGTTTCCAAATGTATTGAACTGTCCACCTTGAGGTATGGCTCCTTGAAGCCGATTCTGTGAGAAGTTTACAACTGCTAGAAATGTCATACTTGCCAACTGTATTGGGATTCCGCCGGTCATCCTGTTAGACGAAAGATCTAAAGATTCTAGCAGTGTTAGATTTCTCAGTTGAGTTGGAATTTCACCAGTGAGACTGTTATGTGATAGATTGAGAAACCGAAGCGAACTCAGCTGTCCAATTGTGTCTGGAATCTCTCCTTCAAAGTTGTTAACCGAAAGATCTATAGTCGTGTAGACGACTAATATCCTCTGTAGTTCCAAGCTCAATCCTTTAACAACTAGCACAAGTGTGTCTTTATACATGAAGTGTCTATCCATGTACAGATCTTCTGATGCAGATCTATTTCTGCTCATCATTGCTTTAAAGTTCTTGAAGTAAGTTGCAGGCAAGCGGCCCGTAAACACATTTCTCGACAGATCAAGAATCCTTAGCTTAGGAAACGGGCTTTTCGTGTTGGATGTCTGTAACGGGCCATTGAGTTTATTGCCTCGCAATACAAGAACTTGCAGCTCAGGAATCGTATCGATCCAGTGTGGGAATCCGCCTGTTAGAATGTTGTTCCCCAAGTCTAAAACTTCAAGATTCCTACAATTGATCAAACTCCTGGGAACTAAGCCTTCGAGCCGATTCCCATTCATGTTTACTCTCCGTAAATCGTTATTATGCTTCAAAAATGTTGTGGGAATGCTTCCATGGAAGCGGTTCAACCGTAGATCCAACACTTGGAGCTTCGGGCTGAAGTGACTCAGGCATTGTGGAATCGGGCCGCTAAACCGGTTAGCCCCGAGATCAAGAATCTCCAAGGATGTCAAGTTGCATACTGATTCAGGGACGCGACCCATAACCGAGTTGTTACCTAAAGTCAAGTATCTTAATCTGTCACACTTGCTTATAGTTTCAGGTAAATAACCTGTAAGGTTATTGTCATGAAGCACAAACTGCTCCAACTTACTAAGGTTACCGAGCGAATCAGGGATCGAACCGGTTAGCTGATTGATGAGCAAGAGCATTTCAACTAGAGAGTTCAAGTTCCCTAACTCTTTAGGAATAGAACCGTTAAACCGGTTGTCATTAAGGTACAACTGCTCTAGTCTTGTTAGATTCCCAATTGAAACCGGGATCTGACCGCTCAACGCGTTGTGACTAAACGATAACTGAATCAGAACCTCTAGTTTTCCTAGTTCTTTTGGGACAGTACCCGAAAGAGAGTTTTCGTGGACATCTAGTATCTCTAACTTGCTCAGGTTTCCGAGTGAAGCGGGGACAGAACCGGTTAGTAGATTGTGGCCCAACTGTAGAACAGTCAACTCCTTCATGTTTCCTAGTTCATCAGGAATCCGGCCCGAAAAATTGTTCATGTATAAAGATAAGACCCTTAACGGCGAGTTTCCTAACCACGGTGGGATTGGACCCGTTAGATTGTTTTGAAACATGTATAACTCGGATAATTTACTAAGATTTCCTAGACTAGACGGGATGTGTCCCGATAGAAAGTTGAACGAGACATTAAGTGTCACGAGATTCGCTAGATTTCCTAGCGCGCGAGGTATGTAACCGGATAACTTATTATCATTGATAGTAAGATGGGCCAAGTTGCTTAGATTTCCTAAAGAAATAGGAATATTACCTTCAAGATCATTACTATGCACTGAAAGGGTCTCGAGGTCCGTTAACGTTCCTAATTCTGGTGGAATGGGTCCAGAAAAACGATTACAAGAAAGATCAAGAAACACTAGATTAGAAAGATACATGATCTCAACCGGGATGAGACCGGAAAAGTGATTTAGTCTAAGGTCTAGATGTGTTAGACTAGCGAAAGACGAAAGCGCAAGCTTTTGAAGTGTACCATTTAGTCTAGAGGTGGACAGGTTGAGTTTGGTCATGTAGCCGTGATCGTTGCAATGGACACCGTACCAAGTGCATGGTGCGGGTCTAGCGGTTCGGTTTGTGTCAAGTGACCATGAGGATAACAATGGGTTGGTTTGGTTTATGAGGCTAGTTTTCCATATGAGTAGAGAATCAGCTTGTTGGTTTGAAGCAAGAGTATGAATGTGTGAAAAGAAAAGTGTACAAAGAATAAAGAGTGACTTCATTTGTGTTTTGATGTTGAATTATTAAGATGGTTTAAAGCTTCAATATATTATGGTCTTTAGGTTTGACAATTCCTCATTCCTTGGCTTCAAGGCAAAATATGTGTCACAACTTACGTGGATATTACGAAATGAGTCGTGAATTGTGTTCATACTTTATAACATTTGCTTCTTCCCATCATGAATTGCTACCACACAAAAAGTACACATACAGCTATATTTAGGGGTGTAAATGACACGTAGCGGTTCGAGAGCTACCCGGGATCGGCTCGGTAAAAAGCCCGAACGAGCCGAGCTTTAACGAGCCCAAGCCCGAGCTCAAGCCTAAAATATGGCTCGTTTAGTTATCGAGCCCGAGCTCGAGCCCTAGATACAAAGCTCGATTGGGCTCGCGAGCCTAAACGAGCCCAAACATAAGTATAAGTTATTTATATATCTCTTATAATTTATAGCCTACATCTCCAAAGTCCGAGTCCTTATTTTCATAGGCCCATTTAATAACACTCGCGAGCCGAGCTTTTGCGATCTCGAGCCGAGCTCGAGCTCAAGATTGTAGATTCGAACAGAGCCGAGCTCGAGCTTCATAAAACCATAACGAACCGAGCTCGAGCCCAGTCAGGCTTGGGCTCAACTCGGCTCGTTTACACCCCAAGCTATATTATTACAACCTTTCGATGACTACCAAACATAACATAAAACTTAACCAAAATCAATTCCCAAGAATTCACACCACTTTGCTAAATCAACACATGTGATTTTAGATATCTTAATCATCCACCAATATGTTTCTTCTTTAATGTCTTTGATCGCCTTAGTAGTACTCGTGTTTCTACCTTTGAATAACTTGCTCTTTCTTCTAAGCCAAATCTTCCATATCACAATCAATGTCATTTAAGATGGGACACTATTTATGGGTGGAAAAAATAATACTAAAATCTCCTGTTCATTGTTAAAAAAGTAAAGGACGTCTTTAACTGACAAAACATAAAGATGTGAGATTTGCTAAGATATCACATTGATCTTACGGTTACACGTTGGGTGATGGATTGTTTTGTGACCGACTAATGTTCTTGGCTTCTGATTCAAGTCTAAAAATAACCTTATTCCATATTGTGTACTAAACATAAACGATCACCGCCTAATATGCGGGTGTGAAACTAACTTCCCCTTCTTCCCTTAAGTCCACATCAGCGTAACGTCATTTCCTCATTCTCTTCCTCAAAGAAGGGAAATGGTTCCCTCTTACTCCTTTCTTTTTTTTTTCTTTTTCTCGGTGCCAACTTTCCTTTTCATTTAATATGAATGTTGTTTTTATACAATATAATATTATTATCGGGCTATAGTTGATATTATTATTATTATTATTATTATTATTATTATTATTATTATTATTATTATTATTATTATTATTATTATTATAACCCATAGCCTCAGTTTTGTTTAGTTTAAGTCGGAACCTGGTTTTATACACGTGTGGAATCATATGCTTAAAGTTGTTAATTATTTTAGTTATAAACTTATAATGGCACAAAACAAATGGACCGATAATTGCCAAAAATGTTAACTAAATCAAATATTAGCAATTTTCTAAGTCATTTACATTTATATTTATATTACTAGAATAGTTGTGATTACGTGTGTTATATGAATCACTTAAAATTTTCAAGTATCGATCACTTAATTCAACGAATATGAACTAAATTTTGAAAGACATTATTATAAGAGACGAATTCAAATGTACTTATTTGGCATTGAAGAAGACTTTTAAGGATATTATTAGTTACACAAGAAGCGTCTGAAAAAGTCTTTATTGCCTCCATAGTCAAATATACATTTAAACTAGTTACATACTTAAATAATAAAAATAATAAAAATATTGATGTAATTTAGTTCAACTAAAAAAAAAATACTTAAATTAAAAATATTTTTCGCGACTAGAAAAATAATAAAAATATTTTCAACTAAAAAAAAAATACTTAAATTAAATCCGATTCAAGATAAAAAAAAAAATATATACATATCGTTAACCATGCTATGGCCTTACGGGGTTGGACACTTTTTTGTATGTAGAACATAAGTTGGGAACTTAGTTTTACGGCATTTCAAAAAGTAAAGCTAATAAGTCGTATAAATAAATTAAGATTTTTAAAATTTAACTAAACGGTTTAACCAACAACTATAAATGGTCCAAAACGTTGTTCACCTCAGTGGTGCATTGATGCTATTTGACACGGTTTTACACTCTCGTCGCAACGCACAAAGCTTAATACTAGCTTAAGTTAAACATAAATTATTTAACATTTATTATCAAGTTTCATAAATTAAATATTGATCCTTGTTGGATGTTGCTTGCGGACCCCACCGATGAAATAAAATGTTGGTAATGTTAGCTTCTTCTCTTATCTGTCAGCTTTCATCATATTTAATGGTTATGTTTAACTAGTGGATTTTCTCCATATGTTGTGGCATGAATTTAGTCAATATCGATTCGGATTAGGTTGTATTGATACGATGTCGGAACTCCGCACAACAACTGAAAGAAACAAAAATGAATACCAGTACTATTGTTATTGTTTGGATTATAGCTTCCGGTACCAAAAAGACATTCAATTGCGAGTACAACTCGGTTTCCAATGAATCTTATACCGGTAACAATAATACCGAACGTAGAAAATGATACCAAAGTTGTTCGGATGGTATTGGTTTGGTTTATCATGGTAAAGAACAAACAATAGTAGGTATATTTTCGTGTTCAATTTTGAAAGCAAAAACGTTTATCGAAACGTAGATGATAATATGCGTGTCGCAATGCTATATTTAGAATTTTATAAAGCATTGCATTATATTATTAGAATAACGAAAATGGGTAATATCACTTTATATATAAAAGAGGAAAATGTTATATAGGTTTGATAGCATGGTTGGTGTTTTGATTACTT
The DNA here is from genome assembly GCA_030844895.1 of Ambrosia x helenae. Taxonomy (NCBI): domain Eukaryota; kingdom Viridiplantae; phylum Streptophyta; class Magnoliopsida; order Asterales; family Asteraceae; genus Ambrosia; species Ambrosia x helenae. Next base: position 5,815,674 of record CM061230.1, on the reverse strand, counting down.
ATACTTTACTACTCAAAACACAAATTCAAAAAAAGAAATTATATTGAGGAGTGGATAAAAATAGGCATGTCATGACTACATATAATTAAAAAGCTAAACGCTCTCACTTGATACAAAAAAAAAAAAAAAAAAAAAAAAAAAAAAAAAAAAAAAAAAAAAAAAAACCCTCATGAGATGGCTTTGATAAAAACCGTGAGATAGCTTTGATAACATGTATCTTTGTGCTTCAATTACTTGTACATTTCTACTCATAACTCAATTTCAACAAACGTTATATAAAGACTGATAAAAATAGGTACAACGCAACGGAATACTCCAGAATTTTATAAAACATCGTATTTTAGAAGTTATAAGAGAAAACAACAAAATACGCCCAACAATAATTATATTAAAAAATAACAATAATAAAAAAACCTATGGATTGTGTAGTGAAATTGAAAAACAACAAAAAATTTGAATACGCGTGTTTCTTCTTTGACGTTTATCGATAAATTTTGTTGAAAACGAAATTGCATTCTAGGTATCGTGACGAACGAACAAATATTGACATCAGTACCGCTATCAGTATTATTGGAACTTTTCGCGTTTTAGGTCAATGTAAAACTTTTGCCGATGTCCTTTTAGGCATATAAAGACTTTATTTTTATAAGTTTTCTCTTGCATTTGCTACACTAAGTTTATCGGTGCCGTAAAAACCAAATTGATACTCACTTTATAAATGCTTTGTTTCAACCTGAACATTCTAAACTGCTATGTCCAAAAGTTAATAGGTTGACACGACACGTTTAACCATTGGCGCAGCTTCATAGGGGCGGGACCCCCCCCCCCCCCCCAAATTTTCGCTCAGAAGTTCCGATTATATAGTATCCGTATAGTTTTTTTTTTTTTCATATATACGGTTTCGACTCCCCGTAACCGGTGACTTTCAATCGCTCAAGCTTCGCCACTGCGTTTAACACATTCGAGATAAGGTTAAATAGGTTGACACGACAAGTTTATTACATGCTTACGAACCTACTTTTATAAATGATTAAATATGCATTGTAACTATTTGTCACTTTTATTTATAGTGTTAAATGTGCCTTAAGCGTGTATATTGAGTTGTGTCAAGAATCTTGTTAACCATATTGTGGCACATTTATGTGTTTACAACATGTTAACGTTCAATAGTTATGTTAAACGTGTCGTGTTAACATTTAACACAAGACGATTCTTTTCAATCTCAAGCCGCTTGACACTTGAGTTTCTCGTTCATAAAAATTCGGAAGGTAGGAAAATTTGGAAGGGCTTTGTATCCCTAAAAAATACCTAGGGGTTGTTTGGTTGATTAAGTGCTGAATCATTAAGAGGTCTGAATGGTTAAGAGGTCTGTATGGTTAAGTGCTAAATCATTAAGTTGGACCTCTTAATGGTTAATATTCTTGTTTCACATTGGTATGAGAGTTTCATTAAGGTTCAGCCTAGTTCAGTGCTTAACGATTCAGTGCTTAATGGTTCAGCAACATCCAAAGTCTTAATGATTCAGCCTTAACCATTTCATTAAGAGGCTGAAACAAACGCGCTGAATGCTGAATCATTCAGCACTGAATGATTAAGAGCCTCATTAAGAGGTTACCAAACAGCCCCTTAACCATTTACTCGGAAAAGTGTATGGTTATATAAATCAACAAGTGACACATTATTTTATACTAAAAAATGAAAATACTAATTTCAATTCAACCCAACTCATTTTAGCCCAATTTTTTTTTTTTTTTTTCCATCAACCCAATCCTTTATACTGATAACCACCAAAAACCAATAAAGAATTACATCAAACCAACCCATAAATCTCACAAAACATTTTAAAAAAATAAAAAAGAAAAAGAAAAGAAAATGTAAAATAGAGCAAACACTTCTAAGCTTTAACACTCTGCAGCATCTGCATTCAGAGCTCTCTCCAATCTTGTTTCAAATGAGATGTTTTGCCACTTCACCTTCTTATCCTGTATATACCATTTACCACATCAAATCAGTAGCAAAAACATGATGTGAAAATTCTAGCAATGTACTTATGAAACGGGTCATATGGGTCGCGGTTTATCTCCAACGGGCTAAATAAAAATATAACTAAAAAGCGACACGGGTCAAACAGGTTTCAAGTTGTCCCAAGTTTATTTTTCAAATACATTGGCTGCTCGCTCGGCCCATTTTGACATGTTAACCTCTTTCAACTTGAATATGTTTGATCCGCGCTACAAAGGTGTTTTAATCACAAAGACATTATTAGTAAACTTATAGATATACCTCTCTATACTTGCTGGTGGCGTTCGGTATGCCTTTATATGCTGAAGTTGGGCTCGAAGACTGAGCTGAGCTCGTGTGGCTCCAGTAGCTCCCAACGCTACCAATTATAGGCATATCATCAGGGCTTTTGCTTGGTGACTTCCTTGGTGTACAAGAAGACACCCCTGAAAACTGTTTCAACTCATCTGCGGTCCACGCTCCTAAGATCGGTCTATCTTCTATGCTTTTTACTGAAGTCACTGTTGATTCTTGAGAGAAACTCTTTCCAGATGAAATGGGCTCAAGATCAGGGTTACAGTATCCGACCCGTTTGCTATTTGGTATGTTCTTCTCTGGAGTAACCGTAACCATCCAATTCAGACTAGCCTCAACTGCTGTTTCTTGATTCGCATTCTTGGATGCAAACGGAATTGAGTTCAACGAAACATTCTCCTTTTGCGGGTCAAAACTCAATGGCTTTGGTGTCGTTTTCAACGCTTTCCATTGTGAAAGATTCTCAACAGGTTTCAACACAGGACTTAAACATGATTCTTGACATATGATTCCATCTTGTTCATCATCATCATCAGCATAATCTTCTTCATCGTCTAAGCCGTCTGCATTTTCATCCTCATAATCCAAAACTTCAAGTTCATCGTCGCTTTCAAGACAATTCCCATACCTGTAATTCGGTGGATAGCATCCACCGTTATCTGAACCGTCCAGAGAACCGGAATGTGACTTGGGAAAGGTTTCGCCTTTTTCGTTCTTTTCCAATAAAGATTCAGTACTGTCATAAACATCAACATGATCATATGTTGTGACATTTGTATCAAATGTCACCTTTTTCCTTGTACTCAAACTCAATGTCTCCTCATTCTTTCCTCTACAACATAAAAATAAAAAAAAATAAAAAAAAAAATCATAAAAGGGTTTAGTCCCAAACTATTAAACTAAAAAAATACATCAGTAAAACCTCAATAGTTACCTTAATTCTTGAAGTGAATCACAGGGCTTATCCTTGATGCTTTGTACCAATGACACATCAGCTTGCACAAGGTTTTGACTTTTAGGATTCTGAAACACAAATTCACAAATTAATTCAATATCAAGATTAATCATTTAGGGTGCTTAAATGTGCACTGTGAAGTCATATAATATTATTTAGGATAAACAAAACACATTGTGATTATTGAAATCCCACATCCAAACATTCCACATCTGTCATTTGTGTTGCAAATCTCGCGAGGCGCAGCAGTGCCAACTCGGTTGACTGAGGAGTTGATCTCCAAGAACAAAGGTATTAAAATCAGATAAACATAACATAGACATCTCTCCAAAACTAGAACAAGAAATATTAATAAGCATAAAAGAGATAATTGCTCCTAAACTCTTGCCAGTTGACCGTTGACTGTTGACTGGGTTTTGAATGGGTATGGGCATCAGTTGGGTTAAGGATCCAGATGGATTCTATCAGGAGTTGTGAGTACTTGGCCATAGTTGGGGAGTACTCTGAGTTCACTTTCCGAGAACTCGGCCTAGGCCGGGAGTACTCGGCACCTAGCCGCCTAGGCGAGATTTTTACAACCATGGTCATCTGAATATCATGAGTTTCAATGTTTTTGTGCATCATAAAAACAAACCCATAAACATAGTTGTCAATACATAACGATGCGCGACAAACCCGTGGGGATAGAGAGTCTGCTTCCAGTGAGACCCGCCTCAATAGTGGTTTTGTATCAAGCCTTAGACATAAGGCACATAACACTTAGCAATCGGGACAAACCCGATTGGTGCATGTACCCCTTGTCACCACTTGATCCATGATTAAACTTCCGTCATTTTTAATGTTATTTTCGCGAAATTAGTAAAATAACTTTAAAATTAGTGCAACTTTACTTTCACATGTATATATTATAGCACAGCCGTAAGCGGGCTGACTATTGACAACTATGCCCATAAAATAAAAATAAAAATAAAAATAAAAATAAAAATAAAAAATTCAAGAAAGTAACATTTAAGCTGTCTTTAATAGCTAACAAATTCAAGAACTAAACAAAACATTAAAAAAAAAAAATTCAAATTCAAACCAAAATTAAAACTTAAAAATCCCAAATCTACAATCCACAATCAACCTAATAATCAAAATTCTTCAACTTTATAGGAACCAAACATGAAAAGAATTAAGGGAAGCTTACATGGTCTCGACGGATAGCCTTGTACTTATGTTTTCTGCGTGGTTTGTGATCCTTTGAAGTATTGAAACAGCCAAGAAAACAACCCATTAGAATTCAAGGTCAGTGACACCCACACCACCCCCTGTTGTTGATTTAAAGAAAATCTGTTACTGGGTGTTGGAGGTATTATTATTATTAAAGATGTTAAACCATCTCCATTGTTTTACAGAGAGAGAGAGAGAGAGAGAGAGAGAGAGAGAAGAAAAACGGTCGAGTTTGGTGTTTGTAAAGTGGTGTTATTCAGAAAGGAGAGATGACCGTTGGGTTTGAGTGGAGTGATTGGCTGTCGTCACCGAGGTGTTATATTAGACTTGCTTTTTCTTGAATTTTATTAAGAGGGAATTTTATTTATTAAATTACTTTTTAGTGTTTTTAGTGTTTAGGATTGCGTTTTCAAGCTGAATTTTAGATTATTGTGTTTTGAAAACATAGATAATCAGTTTTTAGTGTTTGGGATTGCGTATTGAAAACGCAGATAATCATTTTTTTTAAACTACCAAAACGCAATAATCTATAAGCAGCTCCACCTCTGCTTTCCAAAACGCATAATCTGTTTTGAATAATAAATTCCAAACACCCCCTAATGTTAATTTAACTAGATTATTACCCGTGTGAACACACGGTTCAATATATATTTAAAAGTAGTGAGATGGTATAGTTTAAATGTAAAAGTAAGAAATAAACAAATATGTAATTTAAATTTCACTAAATATTTCCTTATAAACTACCATTTGTAATATTAGATGATAGAGTTCGTTTCAGGTTGCCTGAAAAAACAAATACAATATAAGTTGAAGTACAAAATAAAAGTGGCTAAAAATTTAAATTATATTTTTTACATTGATTAAGTAAAGTTATAACAACTTACCAATTAAAATATCATATTTCGATGGATACTTAGATTGCTTAGACATATCCTGCCTATAATCAAGTGAAAAAAAGAAGAAGAAGGAAATAATCTAGTTACGAAATCAAAAAAGGTATGAACGATGAATATACTAAAAAAAAATCTAATTCAGGGAAATACTGTAATCTAAATCAAGGCAATAATGTAATCAAAATGCTATTAATGATCAATATACTAACAACCTTATATATTCAACTTTTATTTTGGTATTTTCTTATTCATTATTTTGAAGTTACACACGGATGATAACTTATTATGTATATATATTTTAGAAAACTTAGAAATGCAATTATCATAAAAGGTAACCATCTTGGATGTTTATTAATATGTTTTTTTTTTTTTTTTTTTTTGTATTTTAACTACATTTATGTGTATACATTCAAAGATTATATAGTTATAGATGCGTAGGATTGTTAGACTGGAGTACAAAAACACTAAACTTAATAAACATCTATGAAAATACATAATAAAAAGTGGTTAAGAAGAAGATGTTTTACTTAATTGAAAATGAAAAGGAAAATGAATAACAACTTTGAAAACCAAGTGCTTAAAGATTATTGCTATGCTTCAAATGTCTTTCCTTCGTCAAGTTTTGTGCCCTCTAAAACTAAATCAAATGATTAATGTTTTTGAAACCCTAAATATACATGTAAGTATTTAAATTAGGTAATTTATAACCGAAAATATTCTAATTTACAGCAGGATGATAGACAAGCGGACAATAAGCTACGCCACAACCCACTTTTAAATAGTAAAACCTATTTTACCGAATACAAACTATTGATACCTATTGGTTGAGAAATTATTATTTTTTTTAACGACAAATTTTGTAACACCTTAATTCCACCTCATTTTGCACTCGCAAGGATTTGAACTCATAATCTTACATTTGTAACACGGGGGACACCATACCACTAGACCAAAGAGGTCATGGGTATCGGTCGAGAAATATATCTTTATTTTGATTACTACACATATCATTATTTTGAAAATTGGTTTTCTAATCTATATCTATATCTATACTACATTATAAAGGAGGAGAGATGGCTAAAATAGTCATTTCATGTCAATTTTAAGATGACATACAAAATGTTATAAGGTAAACAACTATCTTTTTGTCAAATCCTTCCCTTTTATGCCCCTATGTGCAACATTTGATTAACATTGTACAAATGACTAATGCTAGGGGTGAGCAGATTTAGGTCCGGACCCGAAAAACCCGAGAACCGGACCGAGATTTTTCAAAAACCGAACCGATATAGTATAGGGGTATGTTTTTTTCGGTTCTTGTTTTTCCTCTTTAATCGGTTCGGGTCGGTTCTCGGTTCTAAGTATATAAAAACCGAATGTTTTTGGACCGACCCGAAATTGTAATGGCACACATCGAACCAACTATTTAGTAGCCTTCTTCTACCCCAAGATTGATCGTCTTTTTTGTTCTTTGGTGTTTTATCACTGGATACTTGTAAGATTAGCTTTTGTAGCATTTGGAAAGAGTGTTTGTTTAAAATTCAAGTTCCAAATTATTATCATGTCTCTATTTTATCATAAATTTGAATTTCCAGATTATTATCATGTCTCTGTTTCCAGATTGAACTATCTATTTCACCTCTTAAAGCAGAGTAATTCAAATCCATCTTTATATAGAACGGTTCAAAATTTTGTCAGCTCCACTTCTATGGATTTAATATGAAGAATGTTTATTAATAAGTGTTTTATTTTACCTATTTATTACTCTGGGAAACTATTGCTTCATCATTACAACAATGTTTTGTATCCACTTCTTTTTTTTTTGGAAGGTTTTGTATCCACTTCTAGCTTGAGGAAAAAAAAAAAGAATACAGTAATGTATGTCATTACAATTTGGTTTTAGACCACATCAATAACACACATCATTATGAAACGTGCATAAGAACACACATCAAACCAACTAATCGGCTTCTAAAATAAATTACCTGTAGCAAATCAGAGATGTATGATCAAGAAATCGAGTCGATTTTGGTACTCTTTGATCGGGTCGGTTTTTGGAATTTGGGACCGATGGAACCGTGGGTACTGGACCGAAGACCGAACCATGTTTTAGGTTTTGAATTCGGTTCCAGCTTTTTATGCTTTTCGGGTCTCGGTTCGGGTCGGTTCTCTTGCGGGTCGGGTCGGTTCTTGACGGATGCTCACCCCTAACTAATGCAAGTCATTAACTTATGCTTAATGAATTAAATAAGAATTTGATGGTTATGTCTAACATATTAATGGCCAATAAACCATCAAAGGTATATTTATAACCTTATCACTTTATTAAAATGTCTATATACAATACATCTTGATGATTATTTTATGTGGCATGTATAACTATGTGAAAGTTTCATCATGGCATTAATTCTTTTTGTGCTATATTTGGAGCACTCACCTCTACTTTATCATGCTTATTTTGCAATGACGGTATCACGCCACGGGTAATCTCTTCCGTGATGCTCGCTCGTTTGACGTTTCAGCCTATTTTTAACTAGCAAGTTTTATAACAGTGATCAAGTTGCAAATTTTTGCCACGCAGCAACGCGCGGGTTTCTCACTAGTCCTAAACAAAAAAAAAAAAAAAAAAAAAAAAAACAAAAAAAAAAAAACTAGTTAATAAGCACGCACTTTCTCTGAACACACACAAAACGACGTCGTCCCAGTCAAAACCATGACGTAGTAAGACCATAAGGTGTGGGGGGCGGCATAGGCAAGGCATCGCTATGCCGGGCCTCCCTACACCACCCCCCTAGGGGCGGCATCCTCTTGGGGCGGCACCAAAGGCATCCTCTTGCCGTTCATGCCGGTCCATTTGTATTGGGTTTTAATTGTTTTTTTATTATTTTTAATTATTCTGACCAATTAGGAGGCCCGTCATCATGGTGCACACCACCCCCTTGGAGGCCCATCATCAAGATGCCTCTCCTCCCACTCCTACGTGGCGGCCCATCATCAAGATGCCTCCCCTCTCCACACCTAATGGTCTAACGATTCTCATTCGATCCCAAATTCCCAAACACCCACTTCAAACCTAAGATTCCAAATTCACACACACACCCCAATACGGCGACGTTTCACAGACTGTAATCATCAATGGATTCAGACGAAGGGAAGCTCTTCTTAGGAGGAATCGCATGGGAAACCACCGAAGAACGCCTTACCGATTACTTCTCCAAATACGGCGACGTTTCGCAAACTGTTATTATGCGTGATAAGATCACCGGCCGTCCACGTGGCTTCGGTTTTGTCGTCTTCTCAGATCCCTCTGTTCTTGATTCTGTTCTTCAGGATCGCCACAACATTGATGGCCGCAATGTAAGAAGTTATTATTATTATTATTATTATTATTATTATTATTGTTTAATTGTTTCAAATTAGGGTTTTTAAATGTTACATTCAGCTGTAATCTCCATATTACATTTAAAGTGAAAGTTACATTAGTACCAATTGATAGTAGAGCCTTAGGGTTAACGGAATGGGAGCCCGAGAAGGCTCGGTGACCGATGGGCTGGGTTGGGGAAGGAAATTTTGACTGTAAATCTTTAAACTCTCACCGATCATAGGGACGAGTTGGAGAGTGCGAAAAAGCTTTAATGTTTTAAAATTTAATTTGTTTGGGGTTTTTTTTTGGTGAAAAGTGGGACGGCGTAGATGCATAGTGCATTACCGGGAAAACTGTGGAAAGTGGGGAAAAGGTGATGTGGCGCTAATGTGGCAGATAGGGAAGTTCTAATTAGTTTGGCTTTACTGCTGGTGGGTGTACGAATCTGGTGGTGTTTTGTAGTTTTGATGAGTTTATGGTTATGTATGTATAAATAAGCGAAATGCGTAACGATACCATCTAATCTTTACATATGAACAACATAAATGTTATGTTACAATACTGATGTAAGTAATATCACCGCCTTCCCCTCCTCCATTGTAAATTATGAGGCTATTTTGTGTATTTGGCTCAAACCTGCTCGGATTTGTTGACTGAAGTGAGCTTGAATTGAATCCACACCCAGAACCAGTGGTTAGCCGACGGCTAAGTGAATTAAGTTATTAACTGAACTACCTTCATTATTTTCTGAGGCATCTAGGTGAAGAGCGAATACGGGTGGGGGTCGGGTTTCCGTGCATTTGGGAGAGCCAAGGGGCTGGCAGCGGTTGAGTAGTCGACCTTGGCCACAGCGCCCGGTGTCACGGTGGTTGGCACGACGTTCCTTGCCGTTCAAAAAAAAAAAAAAAAAAAACTGAACTACCTTTCTTAATAACCAGACCAGTTGTAATCAAGTTGATTGGAAAATCTGAAAAACTGATACACTGGCTACGTGATTGTATGCTTTGTTTGTGTTCTTTATACAATTGCGCGTTATATGAAATTATGAATATGTGCATGTATGAAAGGTAACGTTTCAGTAGCTGGATTTTTCTGTTTACATTTGACCAAAAAGGATTTTGCTATTTATTTGCAGGTGGAAGCTAAGAGGGCTTTATCTAGAGAAGAACAACAAGCGTCTAGGCCTGCAAACAATGCTAGCAGAAGCTCTGGAGGATCAGGAAATTACAGAACAAAAAAGATATTTGTTGGTGGATTGCCTTCCACGTTAACAGAAGAGCAGTTTCGCCAATATTTTGAAAGCTATGGAGACGTAACCGATGTAGTAATTATGTTTGACCAAAATACTAACAGACCTCGTGGATTTGGCTTCATTTCTTTTGACACAGAAGATGCTGTTGATAGAGTCCTTCAAAAGACTTTCCATGAACTGAACAATAAGCTAGTGGAGGTTAAACGAGCACTCCCTAAAGATGCTAATCCAGGTGGTGGTGGCGGCGGAGGTCGTGGTGGTGGTTATCAAGGTAACAATGCTGGATCATTTGATAGCCAAATGGATGGTAATAGATTCATGCAGCAAAACTCTGGTGGTGGTTACCCTGCGTATTCGGGATATGGTCAACCAAGTTATGGTTTTGGTGCACCGAATGCTGGCGCTGGTTATGGTGGTTATGGAAGTTATGGTGTCGGCGGTTATGGTGGTCCTGCAGGAGCATATGGGAACCCTAATGTAGGTAGTAATCCTAATGCATTAAAAAGCCCGTGGGTTGGTCAGACTCCTGGTTATGGCGCTACAGGCTATGGTGCAAATGTAGGCTATGGGCTAATGTTCTTTGGAATTCAGGTGGTGTTGGTGGCGGTGGTGTGGTTCCTGCACCAGTCGGTCAATCTCCAAGTGGTGGTTCTAGCTATGGGAACCAAGGTTATGGGTACGGCGGTTATGGTACCAGTGATGGATACAATACAAATGCTGGTGGATATGCGGCAGCTGGCAGCCGATCTGGGCCAGGTGGTGCTGCAAATACCATGGCAACAAGTGGCGGAGATCAACAAGGACATTTGACGGGCCCGTATAACGGCCAGCCTGGTTACTCTAATGCCGGCTGGAGACCAGATTCTTGAAAAGCTTTTGATTTGCTTGATGACGACAAACCCAAAACTGGTTGGATTGTCGGAATCTTTGGTAGCATGTTTCAGTGGTTATTAACTTATTTTGGTAGCATTTACATTTTCTAGTTGTATCTGCATTATAAGTTTCTTTGCTTAATTTGTAGCGTCTTAACTCGATTATGTGTTAGTTGATTTGTTTGTTGATTCTTATCGTCGTTTTCGATCAGGTAGGTATATTCATTGTTAGGATACTGGTTGCCCCCTGTTATCTTCTCTTTGTTTTTGCAGGAAATAACAAAGTGATGAAGATTAAAGACATGATGCAAATATTGGACGTCGAATTCAGTTTATTGTTTAGTTTAAACTTAAAAGTTTAAAACTTTTTTATTGCTTCAGGTTATTTGTAGCTTCAGGTTAAAACATGTAATTTATATTTTTGTATAGGTCGACCCAAAACACTTTAATTCAATTCTGTTATTTTCACAAATAATTAGTGTTTTCAATTAAGTTTGTAAATGATTTAAGAGGTTTTATACACAAAGACAAAAGATCAAATACAAACAACTTTTTCGTACGAACTGTACGAATCAAAGGAAAAACACGAAAAAACACGGAAAAACACGCGGGCCGTGTATAACTAGAGTAATTATATAATTACTCTAGTTATACTCTAGCTATATAACTAGTTTTTTCCTTTGATTCGTACAGTTCGTACGAAAAAGCTATTTGTACGTGAACCTAACCCTATACACAAATAATATATTTTGGGTGACTTTGGATTTGTTTAATATCGGCACTGATTTTCTACATGTTTGACCTGTGACACTTGAACATAACATGTCAACCCGTTTACAAGTAAATGAGTTGAAATTGCGACCAATCAATTCTTGATTCAGTTACAACGGGCCGTGTTGCCTTTTTTTAGATCCGACCACGCCCTCCCCGTCTTACCATTTATGCAAGACATGATACAACAAGTGGCGGATGCAACTCCTTTTTGTGGGTTCTCAGGAACCCAAACGGTTAGAAAAAAATAGTTTAAAAAATAGTAAGAACGAAAAAAAATTACCAAATGAAACCTACTGAAATTGAAAAATCGTGGGTTCTTGGATTCGTCATGTATAGTCTATAGAACAATTCAAGTTTAAGTGTTTGCCCAATAATTATCAATGACTACATGTATAGAACAATTAGATTATTTCATTATCATCTTCTTAGTCATATGAATTTTATAATCATGTTTATACATGAAAGCTGCAATTTATTTAGATTCTAGGCCTTGTCAAGTATGTTGTAATTAATCTTTTTGGTTACTGTCGAAAGTGTCGTAAAATAGAGAAAGATATTATTTTAAACAAAAGTTGATATATCAGTAAGCAAAATGACAATCATAAACTTTCCATACGTCACAAAAAATATTTGTATGATAGGGTGGACGGGTTGATGTTGAAACAAATAGTTTCTTTTAAGAGAAAATTAGGAAAGGGATTATTTGTTTAATTATATCAAAGAACAAGTACATATTTGCGTGAATGAGGTTTGACAAACGAATATCCCAATCCAATCACCTCATGATAATCTATGTTCAGTAGCGAAACTTGGTTTTTGAATCGATAAGGAGTTGGACTCAATTTTTTTCAATCGGTAGTGGTTGGAAGATCAAACCGGTGGGGCCAGACTCAACCCGGACTCAATTTACCTATGAAAACCGCAAAATTCCAGCACTGCGCCAAAAATCAGTAGGGGCCGGGGCTCCTCAGGCCCTAAAGAAGTTGTGCTCCTGCGAAGCTTGGTTCTCGAATCGGTGGTGGCTGGACTCAATTTTTTTCGATCGGTAGTGACCGTAAGATCAACTCGTTGTGGGCCGGAATCAATTTACCTACAAAACTCGTAAAATTCACCACTGGCGTCAAAAAAACGGTAGACGCCGGGGCCCCCTCGGATCCTAAAGAAGCCGCGCCCCTACGTGTGGTCATGATATCTTAAATTGTACTTTGCTAATTGCTATCATGATAATCATTTTGCGACACTTTATTCCAAACACCATACCTTTCTAACGGTTTATACATTTTTTTATATATTTTTCACGTTAAATATGTTGTTATCTTTTGCTAAGATGAAATTGTCTGGAAGTGTGTTCACCTTACTAATTTAGCAATTGATCTAGGATTCATACACCATGTGACGTCATATTCTGGGGGTGTGACATCACATTTTGGGGTATGTAGCAGCCTCTTATTGGTATGTGATGTGGGCCAGAGTGTATGAATCCTAAATAGAGGGTGTATAAATCCTAATTACCATTTTACATTTATTTGAAACTACATAACACTTGTAAAATATTATTGTTAAAAATGAGTATGACACAATCATTGCGTGATTTGCGTCACACGAGTGTGGCAAGTGGTAAGGGTTATTCTTAAATGCATATCTAAACGGCCGGTCAAATTTTCTACTTCTTTGACTTTGCCAATCCTTTTTTTAATGGCTAACAAATTAAACCCGGACATTCTTAGGGCACCCTTTTCACAAATCGAGCATTTCGCGAGTAACTTGAGTTGTCAAACACCAATTTCATAAAAAACTCGGTAACCCACCCGCCTGTAGACATGACGATGAAATTCCCGATAAAACCCGCCCGGCTCTAAAATTGAACCCGAAATCCTCCATGTCTTTTATTACTATCACCAATACCAGTGCTTCTACCACTCACTGTAGTGATATCGGCGACTTTGCCAATACTATTGCTCATTTTCTACTTTATCTAAGAGGGTGTTTGGGATTGCGTTTTGAATTTCATTTTTAGATTATTGCGTTTTGAAAACGCAAATTATTAGTTTTTAGTGTTTGGATTGTGTTTTGAAAACAAAGATAATCAATTTTTTAGGCTGCCAAAACGCAATAATCTAATAGCAGCTCTACCTTTGCTTTTCTAAAACGCATAATCTGTTTTGAATAATCAATCCCAAACACCCCCTAAATTTCTAATTTTCTAGTCAAACAAGTTGCAATAATTAATAAATATCGATATCATCATGAAAGAGATTTAAAGTAACATTAAAGCAATAAATACTATTTACTTTACACAAAACAACTAACATGTGTGACTTATATTGTTTTAAAAAGTTTTAAAAACGTGATCCAAAACAAAAGAGGGGTAGGGATAATGAGGGGCAATTTAGTAAATTCCAACTAAAAGAAACCAAACGAAAAAGGATATTATAGCCGAAGGGTAGACAAAGGAAAAGGACTACAACGAATTGTTAAAACTTAAAAGACTACAATTTCTTTGTTTCAATATAATTTTGCCAAGTTACAACAACATAAATGTATATAAAAACCGAAGCCTACATACATATTTCTTGCATTCGTTCTTGCTCTTTGCGTGATGGAAAGCGAGAAAGGAATAGATCAAAATTTTACGCAAGACGGGACTACTGATCTTAAGGGTAGGCGTGCACAAAGATCAACGACCGGAAGATGGAGAGCGTGTTATTATATGCTAGGTAAGTGAAGTATCATCTTTATAGTATCATGTTTATGTTATGTTGTTTAATTAGCATATAGATAGGTTGATCAAAGTATCATGTATCTTTCTATGTGATACAACTCGTATACGAGTATACCACTATCCCATTTCTTCATAGACGAAATGAGTCGTCTTATGGCCTGTTTGGTAGCCTCTTAATGAGGCTCTGAACCATTCAGCTCTGAATGGTTCAATATTTAGACTGTTGTTTCAATTTAAAAAAAAAAAAAGCTCTGAATGGAATGGTTAAGAGCTGAATCATTCAGACTTAGTGCATAGCTGAACCATTCAACACTTAGTCATTCAGAGCCTCTTAACCATTCAGACCTCTTAATGATTCAGCACTTAATAAACCAAACAGCCCCTTAGAGGTATCAGGTCAAAACCAACGGCATGAGATTTCGATGTTTGACTCGAAAACTACTGGTCAACCCAAAGGTTTATTTTTTTGGATACTAATACTCTTAAAACTAAAAACTTACAACTAGTTTTAAAAATGCACATAAAATAATTACATTAAAAATAAAAGAAAAAGGCAATCCTTATTTCTCATTTATTGTATAAATCTTGTCATAAAAAAGTTATGCCTAATGCACACTTTCAAGAAAAATAAAAAAAACGTGCGGATTAAACTAGTCAATCCGTAATTTTTGTGTTAGGTTCATATGGTGTCGAAAGTTTACATGCCATGTTGGGTCTAGCCCAAACCATTTACGGGCTATTTTCAAGCTCATATAAGTTCACGCTTGACTAGCGTGTATTTTCATATGAGAAAACCCGATTAAGAGATTACATGTAACATAATTAAAGGTAAAAGTATCATAAATGGTTACTTTTGAACAACTTTTTATTTGCATGAACAATATTAATAGAATTTGGTTTGTAGGGTATGAAGTTTGTGAAAGATTGGCATACTATGGAATAGCAACAAATCTGGTGTTGTATTTGACAACAAATTTACATGAAGGCACTGTTAAATCGTCAAACAATGTTACAAATTGGGTTGGAACTGTGTGGTTGACTCCTGTATTGGGTGCATATATAGCTGACACATATTTGGGCCGGTATTGGACTTTTATGATTGCTTCGGTCATTTATTTGGTGGTAAGTATATGATTTTGTATGTGCTCTAGACAAAGCCCAAGATTTAGGTGTTTGTCATGTAGCCCGGATATGTCTTGTCACTGTTTACATAAACACACCTTCAAACATTTAAAGCTTTAAAACTCGCGAATATTGCGTTTTTTCGTCATTTGACCGCCGGGGGGGGGGGGGGGGGGAATGGTTTACCTCAAATCAAGTTGGTAAAAAAAGGCCCGGAAACCAAATAATTCACACTTAAATATATTCATATTTATTTACTAGATGATTTGATCCTGGGCAGTGAGGTTATAACAACACGGGGTTACCACTCTTTTAGCCTTTAAAAAAAATCCGTTTAGTTTTATTAATACCTAATATTTTTACTTAGTTTTTTAATGTCCATATAGTCATAGGAGATGTTGGTTTTTTAAGTAAGGCAGAGGTTTTTAAGGAACTTTGCCTTAATCAAACGAAATTAGGAAATCAAAACTAAGAATATGATAGTGGTTTCTATTTTAAATCAAACATATGGATTTATAACAGTTAACCAAACCCCTCACCCAAACTATATTGCACTCCATGTCAAAATCACATAAGTTAATAACATTACATGCACATCTACTCTACCATTTGGATACATCTATTCAACCTTAGTCTTTCACAATAATATGGTTATTTATGTATTAAAAGCTTGCTTATTCATTTTAAACTTGTTTATTACGTGTTAATGACCCGCATAAATCTATATTTTACAACTCACAAGTCCGATTAAGACATCTACAACAGCTTGATTACTACCCATCAACTCGTTTGAACATTTAGATAAAAGCTGGTGTTTGGCTTACAAGATTTTAATTATTTATGGGCTAGGCTTGATGATTTTGACACGAATAATTTATGAATTCTATCCGGTTTGAAAATTTCAACCTACCAACCCAAAACCCGTAAACGTAATCTTTTGTCATTTATTCTTGAACAATATACAATTCCACACATATAACAAGCAATCTTTTTGTTATAGTCTGTAAGCTCAATCCATTTTTTATTGGGCCTAAGGCTGTGTAGAATAATGAACTTAATAATATGTCTTTTTGTTTTACAAATTTACAGGTATGTGCCTTTTGACTTTAGTGGTTTCATTACCATCACTAAAGCCACCAACATGTGGTAAAAATGTGAGTTACCTAGATTGTGACAAAAGGGCCTCTTCATTCCAAGTTGTATCTTCTATTGTGCACTATACATTATTGCAATAGGAACAGGTGGAACCAAGCCCAATATCTCCACAATGGGTGCAGACCAGTTTGATGATTTTGAGCCCAAAGAAAGGGCCCATAAGCTCACTTTCTTCAACTGGTGGGTGTTTAGCATTTTCTTTGGTACCCTTTTCTCAAATACATTTTTGGTGTACATTCAAGATACCGTAGATTGGGGGTTAGGGTACGGTATCCCTACAGTCGCGCTACTTGTGGCCATAATAGCATTTGTGTTTGGAACACCGGTTTATAGACACAAACCAAGAGTTGAAAGCCCGTTTACTCGAATGACTAAGGTACTAGTCGCGGCTACAAGAAAATGGAATGTTAATGTACCCGTTGATCCGAAAGATCTCTATGAGTTGAATTTGGACGAGTACGCTAGTCCCGGGAAGTATAGAATTAAGCTCATTTGGTCATTTTGTATTTACACATTTGTTATCCAAATTAAATTGAATGCATAACCTATTTAAACATTTTAACATATAGATTTCTAGACAAAGCCGCGGTGAGGGTTGAAGAGCCAGCGTCTGAATGGAAGCAATGTCCGGTCACACACGTGGAGCAAACGAAGCAAATGGTGAAAATGATCCCGATCTTATGTGCAACGTTCATTCCTAGCACACTAATGGCCCAAACCAACACTCTTTTCATCAAACAAGGCACCACGTTGGTTAGGTCCATGGGTCCGAATTTTGAAATCCCACCGGCTAGCTTATCCGTTTTCCTTACAATCTCTATGCTTATTAGCATTGCGGTCTATGACCGCCTCTTTGTCCCCTTCGTTAGAAAGTATACAAAGAACCCAAGAGGTATCACTATGTTACAACGAATGATAGTTGGGTTAATCATCCATATCATCACCATGATTGTCGCTTGTCTTGTAGAAAGACATCGCCTTAGCGTCGCTAAAGATCATGGTATAGATAAGCCGGGGCAAATTGTGCCTCTAAGAATATACATTCTTCTTCCCCAATTCGTGTTGATGGGCGTTGCTGATTGTTTTTTAGAAGTCGCGAAATTTGAGTTTTTCTACGATCAAGCGCCCGAAGGAATGAAAAGTCTAGGGACAGCTTATTTCACGACTAGTTTTGGCATCGGGTATTTCCTTAGCAGTTTCATCTTATCGACTGTTGCTAATGTTACAAAGAGGAATGGACATCACGGTTGGATCCTAAACAACCTTAACGTGTCACATTTGGATTATTATTACGCATTTTTTGCGGTTTTGAGCTTCGTGAACTTCCTTTTTTTCCTTGTCGTCGTTAAAAACTTTGACTACAATGTCGAAGTTAATGAAGTTGAACAAGAGTCCAAAAAAGATATTGGAAAAATCATCGAACAAAAGTGACGTTGTTGAATAATATGTTTCTACTTAGTGAGGACGCCTATGGGAGTAAGGATCGTTAACTTATAGTTATTATGTATATTTGATTGTATAATTTGGGGTTTGCTCGTCAGCATTAATCATAAATACTGCTTTTAAGTTTTAAGGTTAGGATCAAATACACAGTGAAAGAAAAATAAGAAGTCGTATGAAGGGTATCAAACGGACTCCGATTGTACTCATTCAAGCGGCATTGGAACCGTCTCATCGAACTCTACGATGTTAGTTTTTAGGTCTTCGCTTTTTTGGGTTTTTAGCTTGTACTTTTTAGAATATACGTTATATCATTGTGTCTTTTATGCAACATTGTGTCTTTTCTTATTTTCATCATTGTGTCATTTGGGCCTGTAAATAGGGCTGCAAACGAACCGAACGAACATGAACAAGGCCTTGTTCGTGTTCGTTTGTTAAGGTAATCATGTGTTCACGAACAGTTCATGAACACTTGCCGAACAAGATTTTTTGTTCATGTTCGTTCGTTAAGAAAACACTTGTGTTTGTGTTCGTTTGTTAATTTTGTTCATGAACAAACGAACATCAATAAACACAAACGATCACAAAGAAATGTTCATGAACAGAAACAAACACAAACGAACATATATTAACTTTGGAATAAGATATAATTCTTAAGACATCAGCTAGATCCACCCAAAATATAACTAAATTATCCAAACATATTTACGTCACATATATTATCTATTTGTGTAAATAAAAGAAAATAAAAATTATATAAACTATAAACCCTATTAAACTATCGAACATAAACGAACACGTTACCGAACGTTCACGAACATAAACGAACGAACGCGGCCTCTGTTCATGTTCGTTCGTTTAACTAAACGAACAAAATTTTTTGTTCGTGTTCGTTCATTTATTAAACGAACGAATACAAACGAACTTCCCGCCAAACAATTTGTAACATCGCAAAAATTCTCCCAAATTTTTATATAAAAGCCCTTATATTTTTTTACGTCGTCATCATTATATGTGCCTAAATCTCTATTTTTTTCCAAACACCCAACTAATATACATATATATATATATATATATAAAAATGTATTTGATAATAATAATAATATTTCAGTTTAAAATAAATAAATAAATAAATAGAAAACAACAAACTCATGTTTTAACAATTATAAAGCCTAGTCCACATCCTCTTTGTTGGTGATTGGAGCCCAAATCTGAAGCCCAGACCCGAGCCCACACCCGGCCCAGGTCAGAGCCCAACTACCCCTCCCCCCTCGTTTAATAAAAAAAAAGGATGCTCCATCCGAGGTTCGAACCGGAGCCAACTCACAACCAACCACACGTCCCCATCAGCTGTGCCACAGACCATCTTGTGAATTTTCCCAGTTCAAATTATATTTATGGCTTTACTAACTGATGTCTGTTCCTCCCTTTTGCTCGCTGTTGCGAGTGTCAACAGCCCCAAAGCTTTTGATTCTCAATCAAAAGCACATACATAGTAAGTTAACGTGATTACCGGAGTTCGTGGATCATTATACGCGTAATCTACTCATCAATTAACATTCAATTGTTTATCAATTTGGAATTTGAACGCGTCAACATTTATAACTAAGTCAACTATACCAATTCAAGGATTCGAACGATATCACTATAAATTGAACTCTCTCGAACCTGCTACACTCGCCATTATCTCATTCTCAACCTCCAATTCATCACAATTAACCCCTATTCTTGAGTCTTTGTTCGAGCTTTGACTTCGGCATTGACCTATCGTTCGAACCCGATTTAACATCTGTAAGTATAATTATTGTTGTGGGTTTTATCATTCGGCTTCCACACAACATTAACCCTAAGGTTAATTGGGTTAATGTTGCGTAAATCATTTGATTGCAGAACTAGGGCTCGAATAGTTGAAATTGGGGATAAACTCGATTTTGCTTAGTGTATTTATTTTAATGGAACATTAACCAAACACAACCACTGGCTAGACCAGATGGTTGTGTCTGTGGCTTGACTGCTGACCCGCGCGGGTTCGAGTCCCAGCGTGGGCGATCCTTTTCCATTTTTTTTAACAAGCCAAATAATATATACATTACATTTAAATCTTGTAAATTCCTTTTTAAATATCAAAATCATTTTATAAATTCTAAAAAAATTATATATATCAAATCTGATGTAAAAGAATTTTCTACAATTTTTAGTTTTCTGAAATTCATTTATTTAATATTTATAATAATTAAATCAAGTTTATTCTATTTTATTTATAAAAATCTATAAAAATATCAAAACGATCTTATTAATTTCTACAAAAATTATCCTAAGTTTTTATAACACTAAGCTTTTCAGAAATGATTTTTATTTCTGAAAAATCATTTATTTAATATTTTTAATCAATTTTTGTTAGTTTTAATCATAATTAAATCATAATAAATTCAATTTTCATTATTTTTGCACCAAAATTTTATACAATTTATTTTTAAATATTTAGAACAGAATTATGATTTTTAAAATTGAAATTCTTTAATTTTAGTATTTTTGAATATTAAAGTTAATTGTTGGCAATTTGTAATAAATAGATTTAAAAATCTATTTTGAATAAAATAATTTTATAAAAATTATTTTTATACTCCAAACACTTTAATGTGTACATTCAAAATTCAAATTTTATAAAAAGACTTTCTTTTATTAATTATCAAATTTCCCTTTTATTTAATTAACATTTTATTTTTAATTCAACAATTGGTTATCCCCAAATCGAAACCCTAGGATACACATATAAATTAATTAGACTTAGACTTATTATTTATTACCTAATTATAGGGTAATATTTGGCATTATTTTGGGCAACACCATCATTTCATCTTTTCAAGAAGTTTAACACTTGCCAATGTGAGTTTACATAGCCCCTTTTTTTCTGTTTTACATTTTGGGGTGAAACATGTTTAAACATTTTATATACTATCATTTACTTATTCTTACATTGTTGAAACTTGTGATTCAATTACACTATCATTTACTCATTCTATCATTTGGCTGTAACAAAAAGACACAGTACAATCATTAACATTGATCAAGCCGCCTGTTTAGATTATAGCGCTATAGGTCTGACAAACCCATCCCCCCGCGTAGACTCAGGGATGATCGATAACAGTAATAACATTTAACTAACTTGCGAGTTAGTCATCAGTCGACACAAGGTTTGGTTGTACAAAGACGCATTGCTACATGTCGGTATCATACTCTATCATCATACAACTTTGAATGTTGTACAAACTATCGTTACCATTTATTTTCACAAACCTATGTATTCTCACCAACAATTGTTGACCCAAAATATTTTCAACTTAACATGTTTCAGGTTCTACTTGTTTGAAGATTTGCTTGAAGATACGTGCATAGTTTCATTCAATTTGATGTATGAAGTCTTGTAGAATCATTGTATGTAAATTAATTAAATCATTTAATGAAATCTGATATTCACCATGAGCTACTGAACAATCATCACTACGTGACATCCCGATGTTTCCGCCATCGGTTGGGGTGTTTAGATTGGTATCAGAGCCATGGTTATAGGGAATTAGGTTATTAGAAAAATAATCTAGTCTATAACCATAGGACTTAATCAGTACTTGCTTCTTTACTTGCTAATCTCTATCTCCCTCCTACTTCTTATCCCTACTTTCATTCTTACAAGAAGGTTGCTCTCCATCACTGGATTCACTCTTAGACTAATAAGGCAAAATCCTCAGGTTTAACCTGAACCACCTTGAGATCTCGTCAGAGTTCTAGATTTTAATAACGAACACGTGCAATCTGGAATGGTGAACGCCTGTATTCTGAGTCTTCTGTCTAGGCTGGCATTGCGCATATATCCCAATCAGACGAGGGACCCGGATGCCTACCTGGGAATTCTCGGGATGAGTGTTCACTTATAGGCTAAAGCATGTCTTCATATGTTATTAGAATTTAGAATCTTTGATAAGTCAACGTTTTCGTTTATTCGTTTTAATTAATGAATAAATGATTACATTCCTTATATAATCTCATTCATTTCATTGTGTCTATTACAGATCATGCCTCCACGTCGCAGCACTCGCAACAGCAATGGTGAGAACCACGAAGAAGGTGGTGACAACCATAACCATGACCAAGTTCCTAACCACAACAACAATGGTGTCGATGCTCAACTGGCTGCGATCATTTCTCAACAAATGGCGCAGCAAATCGCAACTCTGGTTCCCAATTTACTCGCTCAGGTCATCCAATTGAACGGCAACGGGAATGGTCACAACAACGGGAACGGGAACGGCAATGGCAATGGAAATGGACCCCAAGCCTGCACCCTTAAGCATTTCAACTCTTGTAACCCTCCAAAGTTTAGTGGTGAAGAAGGAGCTACAGGACTCCTCCAATGGTTTGAGGGTATTGAAAATACCTTCATCAACAGTGAGTGCCCCAACAACTTCAAGGTTCGTTACGCCATGAGTGTTCTCCATAAACGAGCACTCACATGGTGGAATGAAGAAAAGCGTACTCGTGGGGCCGAGGTTGCTCTTGCTATGACATGGGACCAAGTCAAGGAGGTCATGAAGGAAGAGTTTTGTCCTCGCAATGAAGTTAAGAAGCTTGAGGATGAGTTCCACACCTTAACTCAAGATAGTGGAGAAAACCTTGCCTACAACACCCGCTTTCATGAGCTTAGCTTATTGTTGCCTCACAAAGTCACTCCCCTGCCGGTAGCCATCGAGAAGTACATCGGTGGTCTGCCCATGCAAATCCAGGATACGGTGTGGGGAAGGAATCCTGCCACCTTGGAGGAAGCCAAACGTTTAGCAGCTACCTTGACTGATAATCACGTAAAGAACGGGACCTTAGTTCGGAAAGGCAATAAAACAAGTATTGTAGTCGCGGTAACCACTGAGAACCAGAAACGTAAGACCAGGGATCCTGCTGCAAACCTCACCCCACAAGCTTCTAACAAGAAACCTTATACAGGAAACCATCCGTTGTGTAACACATGCAACCGACATCATCCCACTACTTCAGCGTGTCGCTTGTGCACCAATTGTGGTAGGTATGACCATCTCGTCAACACGTGTCGTGAGACCCCAAATCCAAATGCCAACCAACCCACCAACCCTGCTCAAGCTGCTAACCTTAATCAATACAACTATGGTCAATGCTATGAATGTGGAGACCCAAATCACTTCCGTAACCGATGCCCTAAACTGAACAGAGATCAAGACCCTCCAGCCACTTAAAGCCTTACCATTTGAATAATGTCTACTTTCCCTTTTATTTCCATGTATTGCACTTTTGATTCAAATAATAAATCCAAGTATTATCATAACATCTGTGTGCATGCTTGTTTGAATGTGAACTGATTGCTATATCTATGATCATACTTGCTTACTTGTACATCAATTAGTTGACTACCAAACAACCTACTTAACGATTGGTAGAGGTCATTATGTCTATCCAACAGTCGGGAGAGGCCCTACCACCTGCTCAACGACTGGTGGGGACTATCAGACCTGCTCAACAATCGGTAAAGTTATAAAAGGACACAAAACCCTAATGTAAGGTAAATTGGTAATTACGGTCCGGAACGTAATCATGAATTTACAGGTACATTAAGGTAGTGTGAAATTTTATCAAGGTCTTCGGTAGTCGACCAATTGTAAACCTGGTGTCTTTCTTTTAACTTCGGGACGAAGTTCCTAAAAGTAGGGGAGACTGTAACATCGCAAAAATTCTCCCCAAATTTTTATATAAAAGCCCTTATATTTTTTTACGTCGTCATCATTATATGTGCCTAAATCTCTATTTTTTTCCAAACACCCAACTAATATACATATATATATATATATAAATGTATTTGATAATAATAATAATATTTCAGTTTAAAATAAATAAATAAATAAATAAATAGAAAACAACAAACTCATGTTTTAACAATTATAAAGCCTAGTCCACATCCTCTTTGTTGGTGATTGGAGCCCAAATCTGAAGCCCAGACCCGAGCCCACACCCGGCCCAGGTCAGAGCCCAACTACCCCTCCCCCCTCGTTTAATAAAAAAAAAAGGATGCTCCATCCGAGGTTCGAACCGGAGCCAACTCACAACCAACCACACGTCCCCACCAGCTGTGCCACAGACCATCTTGTGAATTTTCCCAGTTCAAATTATATTTATGGCTTTACTAACTGATGTCTGTTCCTCCTTTTGCTCGCTGCTGCGAGTGTCAACAGCCCCAAAGCTTTTGATTCTCAATCAAAAGCACATACATAGTAAGTTAACGTGATTACCGGAGTTCGTGGATCATTATACGCGTAATCTACTCATCAATTAACATTCAATTGTTTATCAATTTGGAATTTGAACGCGTCAACATTTATAACTAAGTCAACTATACCAATTCAAGGATTCGAACGATATCACTATAAATTGAACTCTCTTGAACCTGCTACACTCGCCATTATCTCATTCTCAACCTCCAATTCATCACAATTAACCCCTATTCTTGAGTCTTTGTTCGAGCTTTGACTTCGGCATTGACCTATCGTTCGAACCCGATTTAACATCTGTAAGTATAATTATTGTTGTGGGTTTTATCATTCGGCTTCCACACAACATTAACCCTAAGGTTAATTGGGTTAATGTTGCGTAAATCATTTGATTGCAGAACTAGGGCTCGAATAGTTGAAATTGGGGATAAACTCGATTTTGCTTAGTGTATTTATTTTAATGGAACATTAACCAAACACAACCACTGGCTAGACCAGATGGTTGTGTCTGTGGCTTGACTGCTGACCCACGCGGGTTCGAGTCCCAGCGTGGGCGATCCTTTTCCATTTTTTTTAACAAGCCAAATAATATATACATTACATTTAAATCTTGTAAATTCCTTTTTAAATATCAAAATCATTTTATAAATTCTAAAAAAATTATATATATCAAATCTGATGTAAAAGAATTTTCTGCAATTTTTAGTTTTCTGAAATTCATTTATTTAATATTTATAATAATTAAATCAAGTTTATTCTATTTTATTTATAAAAATCTATAAAAATATCAAAACGATCTTATTAATTTCTACAAAAATTATCCTAAGTTTTTATAACACTAAGCTTTTCAGAAATGATTTTTATTTCTGAAAAATCATTTATTTAATATTTTTAATCAATTTTTGTTAGTTTTAATCATAATTAAATCATAATAAATTCAATTTTCATTATTTTTGCACCAAAATTTTATACAATTTATTTTTAAATATTTAGAACAGAATTATGATTTTTAAAATTGAAATTCTTTAATTTTAGTATTTTTGAATATTAAAGTTAATTGTTGGCAATTTGTAATAAATAGATTTAAAAATCTATTTTGAATAAAATAATTTTATAAAAATTATTTTTATACTCCAAACACTTTAATGTGTACATTCAAAATTCAAATTTTATAAAAAGACTTTCTTTTATTAATTATCAAATTTCCCTTTTATTTAATTAACATTTTATTTTTAATTCAACAATTGGTTATCCCCAAATCGAAACCCTAGGATACACATATAAATTAATTAGACTTAGACTTATTATTTATTACCTAATTATAGGGTAATATTTGGCATTATTTTGGGCAACACCATCATTTCATCTTTTCAAGAAGTTTAACACTTGCCAATGTGAGTTTACATAGCCCCTTTTTTTCTGTTTTACATTTTGGGGTGAAACATGTTTAAACATTTTATATACTATCATTTACTTATTCTTACATTGTTGAAACTTGTGATTCAATTACACTATCATTTACTCATTCTATCATTTGGCTGTAACAAAAAGACACAGTACAATCATTAACATTGATCAAGCCGCCTGTTTAGATTATAGCGCTATAGGTCTGACAAACCCATCCCCCCGCGTAGACTCAGGGATGATCGATAACAGTAATAACATTTAACTAACTTGCGAGTTAGTCATCAGTCGACACAAGGTTTGGTTGTACAAAGACGCATTGCTACATGTCGGTATCATACTCTATCATCATACAACTTTGAATGTTGTACAAACTATCGTTACCATTTATTTTCACAAACCTATGTATTCTCACCAACAATTGTTGACCCAAAATATTTTCAACTTAACATGTTTCAGGTTCTACTTGTTTGAAGATTTGCTTGAAGATACGTGCATAGTTTCATTCAATTTGATGTATGAAGTCTTGTAGAATCATTGTATGTAAATTAATTAAATCATTTAATGAAATCTGATATTCACCATGAGCTACTGAACAATCATCACTACGTGACATCCCGATGTTTCCGCCATCGGTTGGGGTGTTACACGATTCATGAACTGTTCGCTGAAAGTTCAGTTCGTTTGCAGCCCTACCTGTAAACGAACTGAACGAACACGAACACAGGCGTGCTTCGTGTTTGTTCATTTAACTTTAACCGAACACGAACACATAATTTAACACATTTTTGTGTTCGTGTTCGTTCATTAAGGATTTTGTCGTGTTCGTGTTCGTTTATGTTCGTTCATTTAAAACTTAAACAAACTGTTCATGAACATAAACGAACACAGGTGATCAATATAAATGAACACAAATGAACATAAATGAACAAACACAAAACAAGTTGATAATGATTCATCACAATGCAACCAAAACCAAATGGCGGGGATGGGAAATACGCGGCACTATGGTCTGTGGAGACGGGGATGAGAGAGACGGCGACGCTGTTGAGGCTGGAGAGTGGAGGCGGGGCTGTGGAGGTGGTCGTCCAGAAGTAGAAGAAGGTAGGGCTGTGGAGTGTGGAGAAAAAGGGAGGTGTGGCTATGAAGTATGGATAGCGTCTGATAAGTGATATGGTTAGAATATTAGGTTTAGAGTTAATTTTTTAGAACATATGAATTAACATACTTAACAAAAGGAAATAAATAATAAAAATAAAGTCAAGTTTAATTAAGCAAACATAAACGAACGAACATAAATGAATGAACATAAACGAACATAAATGAACGAACATAAACGAACGTTCATGAACATAAATGAACGAACAAAGCGTGTGTTCATGCTCGTTCGTTTAATTAAACGAACAAAAAATTGTGTTCGTGTCCGTTCATTTATTTAAATAAACGAACACAAACGAACTTCCCGCCGAACAGTTCATGAACGTTCGGTTCGTTTATAGGCCTAGTGTCATTTTTGCAATTCACTGTGTCTTTTTTCTTTAGCATTGTGTTATATTTTCCGACATTGTGTTATATTTTATGGCTCATTGTGTCATATTTCATTATCTATTGTGTTTTTTGTATATTTTTCACCCTTCTCATTTTTGTTACACTGTGTAAAATAACTTAACCCCATCACGGCTTTTTATTTTTAATTAATAATGAGGTGTCAAAATCTTATTGTAACAAGCTCCTCATGCCTCCCATAAAGCCGAGGAGTGTGGTTCCCTCTTCCCCTTATTTTGCTGCATTCTCATGATTAATTAATTAAATATGTAAGTAAGTTATATATTTTGCTTCGTTTATATTGTTTTTCTTATTTTTAAACAATTCTTGTCGTACTAATAAATTTTGCTTATATATAAGTTTCTTTTTTAAAGGCCCATTTTTACTTGTCGCACAGAATTTTGAATTTACAAACTGACCGTATAAAGATACTTTACACTGATAAATGGTATCATTCACATATGACAATTCCTCTTACATGTATTATTACTATATATACAATAAGGCCAGGCCGGTGGCTATAGCACTTGCCACCGACTAGTACGTCCAGATGTAACATTATAGTTGGACACGTTTCAAGCTTTTTTTTTTTCGTGACCAGCGCGCACCACCACCGCTCAATAGATCGGCAACCATGAAATCAACATGTTTGTAACATGAGTTGTAATTACCACTAATTAATTATATGCTTATTTAATTATAGGGGAAATATCATTAAAAGTACTATACTTTCTGTTTTTTCTTATAAAAATCACTGAACCACCCAACAATTTTTTGCACATAAAAAACATTAGACTTCCTGTTTTTTCTCACAAAAATCACTGAACAATTTTTTGCACATAAAAACACACTTTTTTGTTATTTCTAATAAAAGTCATTTAACAATTTATTTTCACACAGGGCCGTCTCTGAGAACCTAAAAAAATTGGGCCCAAAATTTTGTAAAGAGGAATGAATTAAAAAAAACACTAAATATGGTGCTAGAGCCAAGGCTTGAACTTGAGACCTCTACATTAAATTTGCATGTTTTTTCCAATTCCACTAACAAGACTTTTATGTATAAAACATAAATATATTTCCTAAATATATAATTTAATATATATAATTTATATTTTTAAAAAAAGTTCGGGCACATTTGTGGGTCGGGCCCTGAGCCGGTGACCACCTGGCCCATGCTCAGGGCCGACCCTGTTTTCACATAAAAGTCCATCCACATATCAATTTGGAACAAATTGTGAATTATTGTTATTTTAAATAACCTAAATCCGGATAGGGATGGCAAAAAACCCAAGCCCGACGGGTATACCGAAAACAGAAGCATTATGGACGGGCATACCTGACCCGTTACCATCCCTAAATCTAGAACTACACCTGATTGTGTTTGCTTACGGTTCTTTTGTTTCATATGTAGCATGTATATTTTTTATCCTCACCAAAGAATTCAAAACAATGAAGTTACTTTAAACAAGTTACATCAATTAGAAAATAATTGCTAATGTGTTATTTGATTTCAACGAGAGTTTTTTTGTTATATAATGTGAAAAAAAATTGTTAAGTGACTTTTATGAGAAAAAAACAGTAAGTTCAGTGTGTTTTATGTGCAAAAAATTATTAAGTGATTTTTGTGAGAAAAAAACAGAAAGTATAGTGTTTTTTTATGATATTTCCTCTTAATTATATACATGAAAGCTTTAATCAAATGTAAACAAAAATTGAAGAGCCATGGCGATTATTTATGTGGATTCTATGCGTTGTCAAGTATCTTGTAAATATTCTTTTTTTTTTGTTGCTGTCATAGGTCGTAATCATCATTCATCAAGGTATAATATACTAAGAGAAAAAATAATGTATTTACGCAATTGTAGATGCAAAATGATAAAAGTGAACTTTTCAATTTTCATACGTCACGTAATATTTATAAACAAAGTGTATTAATACACGCACGTTACGCGTTTTTTATATTGACTTTTAAAAGGTGGTATTCAAATACCATCAAATAACAACAAATTCAGTGTTGAAACTTACAATCATCAATAATGGGGAGTAGTAACTCTGTTAGGTCCTGTTAAAAAATGTGGTTAGAAGTTAACAGGGAACAGTAAGTCAGTAACCTAACGACGGTTAGAAATTAACGGAGTTAAAACCGAGAACAATAACTCTTTTACTTTCTATCTAAAACCTTACCTAGAAGTTAACGGAAAACAGTAGCTTAGTTAGTTAAGGATGGCTATAAATCAACGGGGAATATTAACTATGTTAGTTACTGTTAGAAAACTCGGTCAAAAGTTAATGGGGAGCGGTAACTCAGTTACCTAAAGACGGTTAAAAGTTAACAGAGTTACAGTTAACGGAGAACATACCCGGTTAGAAGGTAACGAGGAACGGTAACTCAATTAATTAACGACGGGTAGAAGTTAACGGAGTCAAAGCTAATGAAGAACTGTAACTCAACTACCTGACGACAGTTGGAAGTTGACGAAGGTAAAGTTAACGGGAAATTGTAACTAAGTTACCTAAGACGGTTAAAAGTTAACGGAGGCCATTAGCACTAACGTCGTTAGCACTGACGCCGTTACAACTAACGACGTTAGCTAGGCGGCTCATTTTAGCACCAACACACTATTCAAATCAAGGTTTTTAAATATATGTGGCATGAGAAGTGATGGATTGTGACACCCGGCAAACTCAGGTTAGTAACGTTGACTAAACTAGTAAGTCTACCTTAGCGAATCATGCATATTACGTCCTTAACGAGGTCAGTCGAGTCGGTACGGTGATTCGGGGGAATCATCGGGAGTCGTTATGATGATCCGCGGGGTCATCGGGAGTCGGTCCATAACTATGGGTACAAGGATCGGCGATTCGTGGAATCGCCGGGTTTAATGCACACACGAGTCTCGAGTCCCGGGAATTGGTGAACGGATGTAAACGTGTTGGATATCATGCATTATATGTTTGGAATCATTATGTGACTTATCGGTGTGTGAATACGTGTTTAAATATGTTAAAATAGTGTTTAACGCGCCAAAAACCCATTTCCAGACCTTATAGGCGATTAGGAGCCTGGAGGGACTCCTAATCGCATGAACAGTACACGAGTACAAGGGAATGGGGCGAGTAGGTGGCCAATCGCATGAATAGTAGCGATTAGGGCCCCCTACTCGCGAGTAGGTGGCTAATCGCGTGAGCTTAGAGGCGATTAGGCCCCTACTCGCCTGATCTGGGCCCCTAATCGCGTGTACTGCAGGGCTCGGGTCAAAACACCTATAAATAGAACCCTTAACTCCCCAAACACCTCTAGAACAACCCTAGCAGCTCCCAAGTCGCCCACACACCTTAGAACACCTCTGGAACTCATTTTGCTACAAAAATCACCATCCCCAAGCTTACACACCTTTCTTTAGCAAAATCCAAGGTGTGTTCTTCATCCCTAACCTTTGTAAAGTTGTTATTTCGAGTTCCCCTAAAGTTCCAGACCTTGTTTTACCAAATGTGTCTTTAAAAACCTTTCAAAAGAGTCTTAAATCAAGTTTACACCTTAATGCTTGTTATATGTGAAGTTTATATGCAAATGTTGGTCTTATTGGTGATTTTAACATGAATGTTTCTAAGATATGATTGTACTTCTGTTATGTAGAGGTCATTAGGAAGGTTGTCTTAGAATCTTAGCCATTATTATGGTGTTTTGAAGAAAATGCATATTTTGACCCATTTGTATGTTCTTGAGGATTTAGGATGATTATGGTGTGATGGTTGATGCAATGTTGTTAGAATTCACACTAGGAAGATGTTAGATCAGAGATTTTATGAGTCACATGTTGTAGAGCTTGAAATCAGATTATTTCCATTTAAGGAAAGATAAGGTTGGTAGAAGAAACCTAGTACTTTGCCATTTTAGGAAATAATTGCATAGAACATGCTAGATCAGTGATATGTTGGGGGTTTTTGCTTGAAAAGGGTTGGTAAATGATTTAGGTTTGATATTGGGTGTTGTTGCATGTTTCGGATCTGATTTGGAGGGTTTAACGCGCGAAAACTCGTTGTACAGCAGCTGCAGGCGATTAGGCATCCTAATCGCCTGAGCTATAGGCGATTATGCAGACATTGGGGCGATTAGGGCCCTAATCGCCCATACTTCATGCGATTAGACCCCCTAATCGCCTATAGGCTATTGCCTACTCGCGTGTGACCTTCCTAATCGCATGTACTGCTGTCGTGAACGCGTTTTGACATCCCGGAACACGATTTGACACCTAGGAACATGTTAGGAACCCCGGGATACACCCAATGACTTAGTAAGACGTGTTCGGACCTGTTTATGCGCTAATTGGACAATATGCTAGACTAGGTAAATTGTTACGCGTGCTAAGTGTTTAATTGCATATGTTGCATGATGTCTTGCATTTATCTAACACGTGGGATGTCGGGTCACCAATGGGATGTCGGGTCTTGTCGGGCACGGTCAGTTTAACAGTTAAAGGTGTTTTCAAACGTTTAAGGTCACGGTCTGGACATTCGGGGACTAGTTAGCCTGCGGGTTATTAGTCCAATACTTATACGCATCTTATGATAGGTCGCCGCTATCTGGGGCTATCATAACATAATCATTTAACTATTTTCAAGTAACGCAAACCAAGGTGAGTTTCACAGCCCCACTTTTACCATTTTACTTACGGGGGAGAAACATGCTACTTACTTACTTACTAAAGGTCATGTTATACTATGGTTACTTTACATATGCTATGCGGCTTTTACGGAAAGTCCCAGGGGGGAACCATGAATGTGCGGGGATGCACAACGGGGGAAATGTGGATAGATCTATTGGGCCTCACAAACCCCACCCGACGGCTGGGCCGGGCGGGTGCATATTGTCTCTTATTACTGACTCGCCGAGGCATCGGTTATAGTCAAAACTACTGGGCAAGTCTTAACAACTTATAAACGTATAGTAATGGATTCCCAACCGCAGTAGTAAACAAACACTTAACGTCTAGCTAACGTTCTTATAACCTGGTAGTAACGGATATGATCTTTGCAACTTACAGAAAAACGCTTATAAAAGAAAACCTGTGAACTCGCCAGCATTATATGTTGACATTTTTGGCATGTTTTCTCAGGTCGCTAAGGTAGCGGTTATCGGACTAGGCGCACAGAGTCACGCACGGCGTCTATTATTTTGAAACATATTAAACAATGTCTTTGTAAACAATGATATGTCTTTTGGTTGTAAACAAGAATGCTTCCGCTGCTGGTTTACAGCTCAAAGCATTATATTTTGGTTTTAAATATAATCTTGAATGCATGTTTGTTGTATGTTTATTGTGATCGTTGACTGAGATCCTGGTGTGTCACGCGCCTCGCGGTAAAACCCCGCATGTGGAATTTGAGGGTGTGACAGATTGGTATCAGAGCCAACGGTTATAGTGAACTAAGACTGCATGTAGAGTCTAGTCTATAACTGAGTCGCACACACTAGACGGTCACAATTGGTCGAGTCTTAGCAAGTGGGTAACAACATAACTTGTCGGGGGTGTCGGTGTCATCATCTACTACGCTACATCATCTATTTACTCTTTATCATTCTATTTCTTGACTCATCCTTACTATGATCCGATGGCGAACGATATACTATTGAACTTTCTTGACGGCGGTGTACATTGGGGTAGCTTCGGCGTGCTCTTGAGATCTGTCCAAGGATTTGGACATCTCCCCTCTATGCCCTAATGAACACGCCCGTTCTTATGCATACCATCTTGTACTTATACTTATGATAATATCATGATTGGGCGCTAGTGTTCGGTGACTTGAACTTCAACCTTAAAGCGCGCCTGGAGGACCATGCGGAACAGTTTATCATGTCGGGTGCACACGAGATCATAAACTGTGATGCATGGAATCCCTGGCGGACTTTGGGCTTGAACGGATGGACCCGAGCTGGGCTCGGTCTACTTTCTTGAAATTCCTAATGGGTTATACCACGGGCAAGCCTAAATCTTTTGTTTCATGTTGTGACAGAAGATGTCGGGAGCTCGTGGAGGTCGCAGGGGCGGCCGTGCTGGCGGTCGTGGTGGCGGCCGTGGTGGCGGCGGTGGCCGCGGGAACATTAATATGACCCAAGCTGAGCTGGATAATCTGATGCAGCAGCACGTGAATATTGCTCTGGCTGCTTTCCAAGCCGCTCATAATGCTATGGGTGGTACGTCGATTCTCATCTATTCTACCTCGTTCTGGGGTACTTTACCTTTTCTTGATACTCACCTGTGTGTCTGTTCCAGGTGGTGCTGTCAATCCTCCTCCATCCCAGTGTTCCTATAAAAAGTTTATGGACTGTAAGCCCCACAACTTTAGCGGCACTGAAGGGGCAGTGGGACTGCTCGATGGTTGGAGAAAATCGAATCTGTTTTCTCGATGTGCAGCTGCCCGGAAGGCGACCGGGTGAAATATGCTTCTGCGACCCTGGAGGGTCAAGCCTTGACCTGGTGGAACTCCACCACCCAGACTATGGGCATTGGGGAAGCTCACGCCATGCCCTGGGCAGGATTCATTCAGTTGCTGAAAAATGAGTACTGCCCGAGGGATGAGATCCAGAAGCTTGAGCATGAAGTCTGGAACCATAAGATGGTGGGTTCCGAGATTGAAGCTTATACTGCTAGGCACAATGAGTTGGCGGTGTTGTGCCCCGATCTGCACACACCTGAATATCGAAGAATTGAACATTATGTCGCTGGGTTGGTACCGGAGATTGCGGGGTTAGTTGCTGCGGGTAACCTCACTGTTTATTCTGAGGTGGTTCGGTCGGCCCACAGGCTGACCAACATGAAAGTGGCTGAAGGGGTCTTGCCTCCTCGAGGCACTGCTGTAAAGGCTCCTGATAGTAACAAGCGGAAATGGGAAACCGTGGGGAAAGGCTCGAGCTCGGCTCAGCCTCAGCAGGTAAAGAAGTCTGATACCGGGGGATCGTCGTCTGAACAGAAGATAGGGGGTTATCAGGGAAGGTTGCCAAAGTGTGAACGATGCTGGTTTCATCATACTGGTCGTTGCGACAAGAACCATTGCCGCCGGTGCAACAAGGCCGGACATGTGGCCCATGACTGCAGGGTTAATCTTCAGGGTAACCGGAACCCTCCTGCTACATCTACTCCGGCCCCTCCTGTTGCTGCTTCCCAGGGAAATCAGGGTAAACAGGGGTGCTACAATTGTGGTGAACTTGGTCACTACAAGCGGGACTGCCCCAAGTTGAAGCAGGGTGAAGCTGGGAAGAATGGGGCGGGTAATGGAAACAATGGAGGCGGAGGCAGGAATGCTCGCGCCTTCGTGATTGGTTCGAGCGGTGCTCGACAAGACCCCGACACTGTTACTGGTACGTTTCTCCTCGATAATCGCTATGCTACGGTTTTATTTGATTCTGGCGCCGATAAGAGTTTCGTATCTCTTGGGTTTAGTCAATTGCTTGATAGGGTACCTACACCTTTAGAGGCTAAGTACTTGATAGAATCGGCTGATGGTAAGAAAGTTGAGGCGACGCACGTCCTTAGGGAGTGTCGCCTTGAGTTGTCGGGTTACTCTTTCCCTATTGATCTTATGCCGGTGTCGTTGGGTAGTTTCGATGTTGTCGTGGGTATGGATTGGTTGTCCCTGTATCATGCCGAAATCGTTTGTTTTGATAAAGTCATTCGACTTCCTCTCCCTGATGGAGAAATTCTGTTGGTGCACGGTGAGAAGAGCGGGGTCCCATTGAGTATCATTTCGTGTATGAAAGCCTATAAGTATCTTCGGAAGGGGTATTCTGCCATTCTGGCACTTGTTTCGGTTTCGTCTGAGGAAGAAAAGAAGATTGAAGATATTCCTGTTGTCCGTGACTTTCCCGATGTATTTCCTGAAGACTTACCTGGTCTTCCTCCTTATCGCCAGGTCGAATTTGGTATTGAACTTGCTCCGGGTGCGGCCCTATTGCTCGTGCCCCTTATCGTCTTGCACCTCCCGAGATGCAGGAATTATCGAACCAGTTGCAGGAGCTGTTAGAGAAGGGTTTCATTCGACCTAGTTCGTCCCCGTGGGGAGCCCCCATTTTGTTTGTCAAGAAGAAGGACGGAAGCCTACGGATGTGTATCGACTACCGGGAGTTGAATAAGGTTACCATCAAGAATCGCTATCCTCTTCCTCGCATCGATGACTTATTTGACCAGCTTCAGGGTTCTAGTTTCTATTCGAAGATCGATTTGAGGTCGGGGTACCATCAGTTGAGGGTTCAAGAAGCTGACATTCCGAAGACCGCCTTTCGAACTCGCTATGGCCATTTTGAATTCCTGGTTATGCCTTTTGGTCTCACCAACGCACCTGCCATCTTTATGGATCTGATGAACCGTGTTTGTAAGCCTTATCTTGATAAGTTCGTGATTGTCTTCATTGATGATATTCTAGTCTATTCCAAGAATGAGGTGGACCACCAGGAACACCTACGTCTTGTTTTGGAACTTCTGAGGCGGGAACAGCTGTACGCTAAATTTTCTAAGTGTAGCTTCTGGTTGCGTGAAGTTCAATTCCTTGGTCATGTGGTTAATGAGAAAGGAATTCACGTTGACCCAGCGAAGATTGAAGCCATAAAGGACTGGGAAGCACCAAAGACGCCATCTGAGGTGCGGCAATTCCTAGGCCTTGCAGGTTATTACCGTCGTTTTATCGAGGGATTTTCGAAGATCGCTCAACCCCTCACCTCGCTTACCCAGAAGGACAGAAAGTTCGACTGGGGTGATTCGCAGGAGTCGGCCTTCAATTGTTAAAGGCTAAACTCTGTTCTGCTCCTATCTTGTCCTTGCCTGAGGGCACGGACGATTTTGTGGTTTATTGTGACGCTTCTATCCGGGGTCTTGGTTGTGTTCTGATGCAGCGCGAGAAGGTCATCGCCTACGCTTCTCGTCAGCTTAAAGTTCATGAGAAAAACTATCCCACCCATGACCTGGAGTTGGGTGCGGTGGTCTTTGCTTTAAAGATTTGGAGGCATTACTTGTACGGTACCAAATGCACGATTTACACCGATCACAAGAGCCTCCAGCATATCTTTGATCAGAAGGTGTTGAACATAAGACAGCGTCGTTGGGTCGAGCTTCTTAATGACTACGAGTGCGCCATCAAATACCATCCTGGCAAGGCGAATGTGGTCGCAGACGCCTTGAGCAGGAAGGAAACGGCTAAACCTCGTCGTGTTCGAGCTCTTCAGCTCACTATCCATTCCGGCTTGCCTGATCGAATCCGTTCGGCGCAGCAAGAAGCTTTGAAGGAGGAAAACCTTAAAGCTGAAACCATGCATGGTGCTGATAGCCATCTTGAACTCAGGTCCGATGGGTTACACTATTTCGCTGAACGTATTTGGGTTCCTTTATTTGGGGGCTTGCGGGAGCTCGTTCTTGATGAAGCTCACAAGTCCCGGTACTCTATTCACCCTGGCTCCGATAAGATGTATCAAGACCTAAAGATACTTTATTGGTGGCCAAACATGAAGGCGGACGTGGCTTCGTATGTAAGCAAGTGCTTGACCTGTGCTAAGGTCAAGGTTGAGTATCAAAAGCCATCCGGCCTCCTGCAACAGCCTGAAATCCCCGAGTGGAAGTGGGAGCGGATTACGATGGACTTTGTGACCAAACTACCGAAATCGCCCAGTGGTTGCGACATGATCTGGGTAATTGTCGATAGGTTGACAAAGTCTGCGCACTTCCTCGCTATCAAAGAGACCGATGGTCTCGAGCGTTTGGCACGGTTATATCTCAAGGAAGTGGTCTCTCGGCACGGGGTGCCTGTCTCTATTATTTCTGATCGTGATCCTCGGTTCGCCTCTAACTTTTGGAAGTCTTTGCATAAGGCTCTGGGTACTCAGTTAGACATGAGCACGGCATACCATCCGCAAACTGACGGTCAAAGTGAGCGGACAATCCAAACGCTAGAAGACATGCTTCGGGCATGTGTGATCGATTTTGGCAAGGGGTGGGAGAGTCATTTACCGTTGGTGGAATTCTCCTACAACAACAGTTACCATTCTAGCATCAAGGCAGCTCCGTTCGAGGCTCTTTACGGGCGGAAATGCCGGTCTCCTCTTTGTTGGGCCGAGGTGGGTGAGAGTCAACTCACCGGCCCGGAACTTGTGTACGAGACTTCCGAAAAGATCGTACAAATCCGTAACCGCATGGCAGCAGCTCGGGATCGTCAAAAGAGCTATGCCGATCGTCGTCGCAAGCCTTTGGAGTTCGAGGTGGGCGACAGGGTTTTGTTGAAGGTATCTCCGTGGAAGGGCGTTATACGTTTTGGGAAACGGGGCAAATTGAATCCTCGGTATGTGGGACCGTTCGCAATCCTGGAACGGATTGGACCGGTAGCATACAGGCTTGATCTGCCGGCTGAGCTCAGTAATGTTCATAACGTCTTCCATGTTTCTAATTTGAAGAAGTGTTTGGCGGATGAATCTTTGGTTGTTCCTCTCGAAGAGATCAAGGTGGATGATCGTCTACGTATCGTGGAGGAACCGGTTGAAATTCTTGACTATAAAATCCGTAGCCTTCGCCGGAGTAAAATCCGCATTGTTAAGGTCCGTTGGAACTCTAATCGTGGACCGGAGTTCACGTGGGAACGGGAAGATCAAATGAAGGCTAAGTATCCCCATTTATTTCCTAAGCGCGCGTTCGAATCAAGACATGTCTCTGCTGAAGCTGAATGAATCTCGGGTCGAGATTCCTTTCAACAGGGGGATGATGTGGCAACCGGAAAATTTTTCTTCTCTTTCGTCTCTTCCTTTTTGGCCTTGGGCAATTTTCGGGACGAAAATTCTTTCAACAGGGGGATGATGTGACACCCGGCAAACTCAGGTTAGTAACGTTGACTAAACTAGTAAGTCTACCTTAGCGAATCATGCATATTACGTCCTTAACGAGGTCAGTCGAGTCGGTACGGTGATTCGGGGGAATCATCGGGAGTCGTTATGATGATCCGCGGGGTCATCGGGAGTCGGTCCATAACTATGGGTACAAGGATCGGCGATTCGTGGAATCGCCGGGTTTAATGCACACACGAGTCTCGAGTCCCGGGAATTGGTGAACGGATGTAAACGTGTTGGATATCATGCATTATATGTTTGGAATCATTATGTGACTTATCGGTGTGTGAATACGTGTTTAAATATGTTAAAATAGTGTTTAACGCGCCAAAAACCCATTTCCAGACCTTATAGGCGATTAGGAGCCTGGAGGGACTCCTAATCGCATGAACAGTACACGAGTACAAGGGAATGGGGCGAGTAGGTGGCCAATCGCATGAATAGTAGCGATTAGGGCCCCCTACTCGCGAGTAGGTGGCTAATCGCGTGAGCTTAGAGGCGATTAGGCCCCTACTCGCCTGATCTGGGCCCCTAATCGCGTGTACTGCAGGGCTCGGGTCAAAACACCTATAAATAGAACCCTTAACTCCCCAAACACCTCTAGAACAACCCTAGCAGCTCCCAAGTCGCCCACACACCTTAGAACACCTCTGGAACTCATTTTGCTACAAAAATCACCATCCCCAAGCTTACACACCTTTCTTTAGCAAAATCCAAGGTGTGTTCTTCATCCCTAACCTTTGTAAAGTTGTTATTTCGAGTTCCCCTAAAGTTCCAGACCTTGTTTTACCAAATGTGTCTTTAAAAACCTTTCAAAAGAGTCTTAAATCAAGTTTACACCTTAATGCTTGTTATATGTGAAGTTTATATGCAAATGTTGGTCTTATTGGTGATTTTAACATGAATGTTTCTAAGATATGATTGTACTTCTGTTATGTAGAGGTCATTAGGAAGGTTGTCTTAGAATCTTAGCCATTATTATGGTGTTTTGAAGAAAATGCATATTTTGACCCATTTGTATGTTCTTGAGGATTTAGGATGATTATGGTGTGATGGTTGATGCAATGTTGTTAGAATTCACACTAGGAAGATGTTAGATCAGAGATTTTATGAGTCACATGTTGTAGAGCTTGAAATCAGATTATTTCCATTTAAGGAAAGATAAGGTTGGTAGAAGAAACCTAGTACTTTGCCATTTTAGGAAATAATTGCATAGAACATGCTAGATCAGTGATATGTTGGGGGTTTTTGCTTGAAAAGGGTTGGTAAATGATTTAGGTTTGATATTGGGTGTTGTTGCATGTTTCGGATCTGATTTGGAGGGTTTAACGCGCGAAAACTCGTTGTACAGCAGCTGCAGGCGATTAGGCATCCTAATCGCCTGAGCTATAGGCGATTATGCAGACATTGGGGGCGATTAGGGCCCTAATCGCCCATACTTCATGCGATTAGACCCCTAATCGCCTATAGGCTATTGCCTACTCGCGTGTGACCTTCCTAATCGCATGTACTGCTGTCGTGAACGCGTTTTGACATCCCGGAACACGATTTGACACCTAGGAACATGTTAGGAACCCCGGGATACACCCAATGACTTAGTAAGACGTGTTCGGACCTGTTTATGCGCTAATTGGACAATATGCTAGACTAGGTAAATTGTTACGCGTGCTAAGTGTTTAATTGCATATGTTGCATGATGTCTTGCATTTATCTAACACGTGGGATGTCGGGTCACCAATGGGATGTCGGGTCTTGTCGGGCACGGTCAGTTTAACAGTTAAAGGTGTTTTCAAACGTTTAAGGTCACGGTCTGGACATTCGGGGACTAGTTAGCCTGCGGGTTATTAGTCCAATACTTATACGCATCTTATGATAGGTCGCCGCTATCTGGGGCTATCATAACATAATCATTTAACTATTTTCAAGTAACGCAAACCAAGGTGAGTTTCACAGCCCCACTTTTACCATTTACTTACGGGGGAGAAACATGCTACTTACTTACTTACTAAAGGTCATGTTATACTATGGTTACTTTACATATGCTATGCGGCTTTTACGGAAAGTCCCAGGGGGGAACCATGAATGTGCGGGGATGCACAACGGGGGAAATGTGGATAGATCTATTGGGCCTCACAAACCCCACCCGACGGCTGGGCCGGGCGGGTGCATATTGTCTCTTATTACTGACTCGCCGAGGCATCGGTTATAGTCAAAACTACTGGGCAAGTCTTAACAACTTATAAACGTATAGTAATGGATTCCCAACCGCAGTAGTAAACAAACACTTAACGTCTAGCTAACGTTCTTATAACCTGGTAGTAACGGATATGATCTTTGCAACTTACAGAAAAACGCTTATAAAAGAAAACCTGTGAACTCGCCAGCATTATATGTTGACATTTTTGGCATGTTTTCTCAGGTCGCTAAGGTAGCGGTTATCGGACTAGGCGCACAGAGTCACGCACGGCGTCTATTATTTTGAAACATATTAAACAATGTCTTTGTAAACAATGATATGTCTTTTGGTTGTAAACAAGAATGCTTCCGCTGCTGGTTTACAGCTCAAAGCATTATATTTTGGTTTTAAATATAATCTTGAATGCATGTTTGTTGTATGTTTATTGTGATCGTTGACTGAGATCCTGGTGTGTCACGCGCCTCGCGGTAAAACCCCGCATGTGGAATTTGAGGGTGTGACATGGATAAGACCTGAGACTGAGAGGTCTTAGGTTTGATTCTTGATCCCACCCGGGTTTTACCAATTTCTCATTATCGTGCCTTTAGGCGGTTGCGGGATTGGGTTTTCTCCGGTCCGGGTACTACACGGGCAGGCTTAGGCTACCCAACGTTAGCATCTGATGTGGCATTGTGGGAGAATTTGATCCCTTTCAGGGACGGGTGTTCACTGGGTAGTCTGGTAAATGTGTTTCGTAGGCCGTTAAAAAAAGTAATAGTTTTTTATGTCACTTGTCTTAATAATTTATGAAATTATGATTTATATATCTATTTACATCTGGGTATCATACATTGTTTTTAATTTTTAATTGGTAATTAAAATACATACATCTTTTTCTATATATTGATTGCATTCTCTATATCTTACGCAAATCTACTATCACGTAGTCACATATACCATTTCATTCATGTAGCTGCAATTTCCTTTGTAACATTGGTTCATATTTGTTCTGTTTTGATAGTTGATACACCTTTTCTTCTACATATTCAATAATGTAAGAAATTTCATTGATTGTCTTCTACATGGATATGATACACTTATGAATGTATTAAGATACCAATCACAT
The DNA here is from genome assembly GCA_030844895.1 of Ambrosia x helenae. Lineage (NCBI taxonomy): Eukaryota > Viridiplantae > Streptophyta > Magnoliopsida > Asterales > Asteraceae > Ambrosia > Ambrosia x helenae. Next base: position 5,774,201 of record CM061230.1, on the reverse strand, counting down.
TAATGACGCCAACCATAAAACCGCGCCAATCTAACTAAATACATCAAAATCCCCTCAAGTTAGAGGTTCTGAAAGAGCCAACTTGTGCCGTAAATCGTTACGTTGAGTAGGAGGCAAGCTCTTGGCAAGAAAATATTAGCAACCTGATGAATGGTATGAGTATGAGACAATGTAATTAACCTCTTTGAAGCTTTTCTCGAACAAAATAACAATCTAATTCAATGTGTTTGGTTTGCTCATGAAATACGGTTTTTTTTAGAAATGTATATGGCTGCTTGGTTGTCACATTTGAGAGAAATCGGCGTGACAATGGATGCATGAAGCTCATGTAATAACCAATTAACCATGAAAGTTCAGCAGTAACTCGACGCATAGATCGAAATTCAACCTCAACAGAACTTAAATCCATAGTAGGTTGCTTTTTGGATTTCCAAGATATTGGCCTTCCTTGAATGAAATAATGTATCCACTAACAAGTCTTCAAGTGATGGAAATGAAGCCTAATCGGAATTGCAACAAGCATGTATATCAAAGGAAGGGGACTTGTTGAAGAACAAACTATAAGGATTATAATGATTTACCTCATCAATTGAATGAGGGGATGATGTATATTTATAATGTAACAAAACAACTATCACTCCTATAAATTAGGAGATGTACAAGAATAAAAAGATACATACAATATCTATACTATATTATAATGCATGAGGCAAGGGTAGTTTAAGATACCCAAAAGTTAAGAACTTTATTTTCATTAAACCCCTTAAAATGAGGGTAAAATAGTCATTCAAACACTTTTACACTTTAGTACCTCATATTAGTTTCACTTTAGTTACCTTCTTTTTAGTTAGTAGTTACACTTTCCCACATCCCCTACAAAATTATAATTCTTTTATTTAATCTTATGATAACTTTTAAACTATTATGTTGTAGGAACATTCGAAAATACCATACCGGTCTGCTCATTTTTGTCTACGTTTCGATGTTTGTCTTGGTTAATATAGACATGTTGATTAAAATGTAAAACGAATAATGCCTTATGTACAAGTGATCGTTGCATTGCTTTTATAATTACCAATATATACATATATCAATAAGTATAGATGATTGATTATATATAAAATAATATGTTTTAGTTTGACTAGCGTCACTGGAAAAAGTATAAATAAAAAATGAAGTTATGAAAAATAATAGTCGTTACATGTTGAAGATCATAGAATATTGAACATATAATAAAATGGTAAGAGATTGGGATAAAAAAAATTATCGCAACAATAATGTAGCATAAATAAAAAAACAAAATTATGAATTCTTTTATTCATTTCTATCGTATCTTTTAAACTATAGTTATAGTGCTTTCAAAAATCCAGAGGTACCATGACGACCTGTTCATCTTTATCCATGTTTCAATGTTTGTTTTAATCAATTTTGATGTGTGGATTAAAATGTACATATAAGTCATGCATCGAAGTACAAAATTAATTAACATACTCACTAATTTTATATTTTAAATACATTCCCAGTTTTAGTAAATAAAAAAACATTCTTTTAACACTTCCATATTTAAAAGCAAATGTTAGTTTTCTTTTTTACGATATTTACTCTCTTTGACTAAAACCTCCTCAATTATCTCTTGCAGTTGCAACTTGCTACACCTACTCTAGGGTTTTCACACTTTAAAACCCAGTTCTTAATCTTACTTCTCTACTCTCATACAAAAAGGCTCCGGATATTTGCACAAGTAGCAATTTTATTCAGACAACTCTATACGGGTCGTAGAGAGCTCTACGGGTCGTAGAGCCAATTTTTTCAGACTTCTACGAGCCGTAGAGGCCTCTACGGCTCGTAGAAGTAGTCTTATTAATTTTGAGAATGAAGAAGGACGAGATTGATGTTTTATGATGCCTACGGCCCGTATAGGCCCCTACGGGTCGTAGACAAAAAAAAAACCAAAAACGTTTGGGACGAGGTTCGATCTTAGGCACATTATCACACAAACACACACACAAAGTCTTATTAAGTATATGGGGACCATCTGGGCTACCAGTTCGCTGGTTTCTTAGTTGGAAAGTTTTAATATAACATTAACCAGTCTTAGGCAGCCTCTACGGCCCGTAGAGGCCTATACGACCCGTAGATAGAGTTTTTTTTTTAAATCATTTTAATTATGTAATAATTAATCCCGAGCGTGTAATACATTAACACAAGCATGTAAAACGTGAACACAATTGTTTATAACATAAACCAATATAAACCAACGTCGTCTCGATAAGCGTGTAAAATAAACGTTAACAGAAGCGTTCAAAATAAAACTAATCGTTTATATACGCAAAAAAATAAAACTAAACGTTAACAGAAGCGTTCAAAATAAAGAATGTTTAAATACATAAGATGATCAGAAATAAAACATCGTAGAGTCAGTCGGCGGCGACGTCCCGGGCTGCTGCGAAGACGTCTCGGGCTGCTGGGAGGACGTCACGGGCTCGTGCGTGCTGGTCCTAAAGTCGGTGGGACATGAGTCTGCATGCCTAGGTGGCGATACATATCCTGCTGGCCAGCAATCAACCAGCGCATCGCGTCGTCCTGCCGATCACGCCACTGACGCGTATCGGTGTCCTGCTGCTGACGCCAGGTGTCCATCTGCTGACGCCACGCACGCATCTCGACAGCCTCCTCGGCAGCCGCACGAACGTCCGCCCTAACATCAGCAGGCAACCTAAGAGAGTGATAAACGCGCGCCGGTATCTGCACGTCCTCAGGCTGCTGCTGAGGCATCTCGACGTCCCTAAGACCGCCCCCCTCCTGCTCATGCACAAACTGCAACCCGACCTCCACAGCATCACCTGCAATGGATAACAATAAATAATTAATAAATAATAATAATATTCAAGGATTTTATAAAAAAATTGGGCAGAGTTTCCCCTGTTTTTAGGCAAACCAGACAACACAAGTTGTCTACAAGTTTCCCAAATAATAATAATAATAATAATAATAATAATAATACCTCTAAGGCCCTGATGTACTAACGGCTCATGCACAAACTCCACGCCACCGGGACCAATCAGATAGTGGAAGGCATCATGATCCGGCGTCTTCGCCTTCTTCGCCGCACAAAGCATAGCCTTCATCGTGTGTAGACCTATTGGGCTGAAAGAAACTCAAAAACATTAACATTAATAATAATAATAATAATAATAATAATAATAATAACATTAATAACCGAAATACCTGGGCGGTAGTGACGGAAACCGATTACGGTTAACATAACCGTAATACTTCACGGCATCGCAGCGCTCAGCAATCTTGCTGATGAGCCCCCCGCATGGGATGCCTCCCTTCAACGGCTTATGGGGGAAGGAGGCAAAATACTCGGCCATGACCCGATGCAAGGCAATCGGCGTGCCGGTGAGTATGCAATGCAGGTACATCAGGTCCGTCTTCGTCACCCGCTCGTTACTATTCCCCCGTGCCGTTAGGGAATAAGTAATGCAACGGTGAATGTAACGAACTACGGGGTGACGAATGTTGGATGCCCTGTCACACCTCTCCCTGCACAGCATAATAATAGTAATAATAATCAGAACAAAGATATTGAAAAATAATAATAATGATGATGATAATAATAATAATAATAATACTTCTGTGCCGGGTTGCCGAACTCGGGACCGCCAATGGTGGGCCACCACGCATAGAGGACGTCATCAGCCAATGGTGGGCCACCACAATAATAATAATACTTTTGTGCACCGCGTTTTTAAATTTTCTTTCGTTAACTGAAGAAAGAAGACAAGGAAGAAGAATATATCTGGACCCTCTACGGCTCGTAGAGGCCTATACGGGCCGTATAGGGTTTAATGTTCCCAACAACCAGGTTTTCTACGGGCCGTATAGCCCTCTACGGCCCGTAGAGGGTTAGCTTTTTCAGGCTGACACACTGAATGTCAGACACTTCATTCAATGACCTCGTACCTCGTACTGCCTACGGGCCGTAGAGACCTCTACGGCTCGTGTAGGGTTTAAATGCACTCCACCAAACCACCTCTACGGGCCGTAGAGGGCTTTACGGGCCGTAGAGGGTTGAGCATTTATTACACTGACACCCTCTACGGCCGTAGAGCCCTCTACGACCCGTAGAGGGCTGTGCAAACTTACTTTTTGTTATTGTGTAAATAACATACCTCTACAAAAAAACCTCTCGAAATACCCCTTCATCCTGTTTCGGTCATTGATCCAGTGCAGGTACGAAACCAATGATGGTTGGGCTTTGCCTCTTCGCTCATTGATCAGGTACCACTACGAAATCATCTCGAAGCATTTTTTGTTTATGTGTGTTTGGGATTTTGATTTTAACCATGATTTATTAGAGATGGGGAAAAAGATCATGATAATGAGGCGTTTAGATGTTTTTGCAGTTGTTTATTTTGCGTGTAGAGTTTTTGAGATGATGGTGGCTACTTGCAATATTGATTTTAGTCAATGACTGATGTACTAATTTCAGTTGACCTTGGACCTGATGTGGATCTTGAACCTGAGTTTACACTTTATTTGTTTTTCTTTTTGTGTGGCTGGTGCATGTTGAGATAATGTAATTGCTATAAGTTTTATCATTCATGGTGAGGATTAAACATAAGTACTACCTAACTGTTGTTATTTTATTGTGTAAATCAATGGATTTCAACTACTCTAACTAAACTCAATCTAATCCCACTATCTTGTTACTGGATGTCATCCCTAAACTGAATTGGGAAACATAAATTTTATATGTTCTTTGGATCATGAGCATGGACTTAGAGACACTTATCAAGTGATAAGAAATTTAATGTTGGGTAATAGTGTGAAGAAAGTTGATGAGGTAATATTGTTTGATATTTTTATTGTTTCTTCTTTATTGTGTTTTAACTTTTAGTTAACAAATTCCACTTCAACTTACTTCATAATTAATCTATCAATTGGATTTCAGTTTTGTTAGTTATGGCTTACTCAAAATATATAGCTTTAAATATAATCATCGTCAACTATGCTAACAATTATTAATTGTTTTCTTCAGATTAATTGGCCATGATGGATATTGTATGTGTCTTTTTTTAGTTTTATATAGTTGTTCAAATAATAATGATGTGTATCTTTTTCTTTCTTCAGATTAAAGATTTTTCTCAGCAGTATTATAAAAATGTGAGTTTTCATTATGTTTCTATTATTTTTAAGACAAAAAATGTTCTTAACGTTGTACTCAAATGTCCACATACTAATATTTCCGGACACTTTACGATTGGAGCATTCTATAGGCTGACCAGCTAGGACTCATTTTTACATCAAGGTTCAAATTAAACTAATGCCTAGATTTGATCAGCAACTAGCTTATCAGCACAAAACGACAGGCGTTGTTGTCTTCAACACCAGCCATTGGTGTGTTGGACATAATATTTGATTATCCTAAGTTAGATTATTTAGAATGTATTATTGTTGTATAATATATTGTTGTGGCGGTTATGGTGGTTATTTTGAACCATTGTGTTGGTTCACTAAAGGGTATCACAACCCTTCATCACCTATAAATAGCCCCATACCCCTTCATTTGTATTTGGATGATTCAATTATAATATAGCATGTTTTTGTAAATCCTCTATTAAATCTCAACATGGTGGACTCATGAGAAGATTGACAAGGGGTAATCATGATACTTTTTTACAGAAAGAAGCCAATAAAATTCATTGTAATGTGACAATGATTCGAGATGATTGTTATGAAATCTACATGCATGATTATTATCAAGAAGGTAGCCATGTAAAGCTCAATGGGACAACATGGGAAATGTAGGTTGATGCTAACATAAACCCTACAATAACTTCTGTCTTTTTGAAAAGTTATCCTCCATCACTGCAGGCTGCAAGTATTTTAGCCCCTCACTCTCACTTCTCTGATTTCTCCTTTCTTTGTTTTTCTTCCGTGACGAGGTTTGTTATAGTTCTTAATGCACCAATTAGTTGTTGATGCACAAAAAGATAAACTTGTTATTAGCTAATATATGTTTAGAGCTGGTGATTAAATATTTTTTATTTCAGGCAGCAAGGGAGACCGGCCTCAAAAAGGCGAAAGACAAACTAGACATGCTTCTGGTAGAACTTACATGTCGTTTGCAGTTAAAAACCGACTAAGTGTAAATTTAAAATTATACGTGGCCATTCTTGACCCTTATATTTAATTATGCGTCAATTGTTGTTGACGCATTTAGAGTCCTTGGAGAACAAATGCAAATTGTTAGAGGAAATAACACCCAGGTCATGGCATGGTATACATGCTTTGTCCATCATTCATGTACATACAAAATCAAAACAACTGCTTTCATAAAACAAAATACGTTGTTTTACTACTTATAAATGATTGACTTTAGACCCGGCGTTGACCAAAAGAGTGAGTGGTAAACGTAAGATCATTTTTTGTTTAGAACTTCTTGAAATGGAGGTATAAATACACGAAATGGATGTATATATCCCATATGAATGATTTTGTTTCATTAATTTATACCTCTATTTTATGTACCTATAGGGAATTTTTTTTTTGCCAAAATTTGGTTTTTGTTATTAACCAAAATTAACTAAACCGGACTAAAAACTGATAATCTAACCATAAAAATCGAACCAAATAATCCATTGTTTAATAAGATCGATTAACTGATAACTTTAGTTGTAGTTTCAGTTGAGGCTAATAATGGAACTGAACCGAACCATACTCACCTTTAGAAGTGTTTGTGTTCCCCGCTGCATCGCGCGGGCACCCTACTAGTATTACATAAATATGTATTGCTAACTAATACCCCCTTCAATCGAAACGGTGGCGGTCCAAGACGCAACATGGTGCGAAACTGCTCAAACTGCGCACACGGAAGACTTTTAGTAAAGATATCTGCCACCTGAAGATTGGTTGGTATAAACTTAGTATAAAGTTTTCCTGGGTTGACAAGCTCCCGAATGAAATGATAATCCAAATCAATATGTTTAGCTCGTTTGTGAGAAACTGGATTCTGAGTCATGAAGAGTGCACTTTTATTATCACAGAGCAAGGTAGGCCGATCAGGAGGCAAGGCATGAAGTTCTCTAAGAAGATGACTGATCCAAACTATTTCAGCTGCAGTGTTGGCCATTGCCCGGTATTCAGACTCACAACTCGAACGAGAAACAGTGGGCTGCTTCTTGGCACTCCAAGAGACAAGATTCCCTCCTAAGAAAATAGAATACCCATAAGTAGAACGGCGAGTATCTAAGTAGTGAGCCCAATCAACATCTGAGTAGCCAATAATAGAGGAGAAATGAGGCCGAGTATAAGTCAAACCATAAGCAAGAGTGCCTTTGACATAGCGCAGAATCCGTTTAACAGCTTGAAAGTGAGCAACCGTAGGAGCATGAAGAAACTGAGACACCTGATTAACAGCATAAGACAAGTCAGGACGCGTAATAGTCAAATACTACAACGCTCCAACCAATGAGCGAAAAGTAGTAGGATCAGTGCAAGGAGGTCCATCAATGGTGAAAGACTCATGAGGAGCCAAAGGTGTGGAAACCAGTTTAGCATCATACAACTCAGCACGGTGAAGAATATCCTAAGCATATTTCGACTGAGTAAGAAACAAGCCTATTTACGGGGTGGGCCCAATCCAAATACGATCAACCCACACCATATAAGGCCTATAAAGTCCACTAGGGCTGGCCCACGACCCAAGAGAAGCTAACAAACCGAGTTGGCTGGAGAAGTTGTTAAACGACCAGATAAAGCTCAATCCCCTCATCGTAAGAGAGGGATATACCTTTTGAATATAAGGGATAATACCTATCCCCAAAGTTATCGCAGAGTCTGTTATTAGAGATTGACCCACAATAGCCATGGGAAAACTATATAAAGACGACAGGAGGTATGTTTCATTCATTCAGAAAAACTCTCGTAACAATATACATTCTTTCATCCCAAAGACTTATTCTCACGCCGGAGGGTGGTCACAGGAATCCCCCATTCCTATGGCGAGTCCTAACGGTGACTTGTTTTGTAGGTACTCAGGTCCATACTATCCGGATTGCCAGGACCCGGAGTCTGCCTCCTTCATATTATAGAGGTGTAACGTCAGGTATTTACTTCTTCACATGTGTCAGTGTATGCAACTTCAAGACCAAAGAAATAATTTAGAGCACCAAGATCCTTAATGGCAAACTCATGATTCAGGCGGGAGATAAAAGTGGTGATGACGGATTCGTTGTTGCCAGTAAGAATCAAATTGTCAACATAAACCAATAAATACATAAGGCAAGAGTCTTTCTTGTAAACAAACAAGGAAGTGTCTGCCCGACTACAGGTGAACCCAGTCGAAAGAAGGAAGGTGCTCAAACATGAGGAGACATGGAGAAGATGGATTCACAAGGAGCAGAAGAGGAGGCCATGGGATCGAAAAAGATGAGCTGCAAACAGGAAGGTTGCAGCTGCAAAAGAAAAAGAAATTAGGATTTTTAGGGAAGAGGGAAGAGTATGGCTGATACCATATAAGGATTATAATGATTTACCTCATCAATTGAATGAGGGAGGATGTATATTTATAATGTAACAAAACAACTATCACTCCTATAAATTAGGAGATGTACAAGAATAAAAAGATACATACAATATATTACATACAATATATTTCATAAATATGTCATAAATATGTATTGCTAACTAATACAAACTAAGGAGAACCTTTGACATAAGAAAGAGTATGTAAAGCAGCATTCCAATGAGGAAGTCTAGGATCTTGCATGAATTGATTGGAAAAGCTAAATCCGAACGATTATGTGTGAGATAACTCAGTTTGCCAACCAATTGCCGATATTTGAGAGGAGCTTATAAAATATCACTATCAAAAGTTTTGGGCTGCAAACGAGGAGGTAAAGGACATGCGGGCTGGAATGTTGGAAACATCATACTCTCTAAGTAAATCAATAGCAAATTTTCTTTTAGTCAATATGGTACCATTAGAGTGATGCAAATCTCAAAAGCCAAAAAATATAGTTAAGAACTTCAAGATCTTTAATCTGAAAAGTATATATATGATGTAAAGCATAAATCTCTTGGGGATTATTCTTATTGATAGAGAATGTCATCAACATGAACAACAACATGAACTTTAGAATCACCTATAGACTTTGAGAATAAGGAGTAATCATTAGACGGACGAACAAAACTTTTTTTGCTTAAGAATATCATACCATTTACCATACTATTTTGGTAAAAAATAACAAAATAACTTTGTATTATTAGTTTTTTTTTCAGGTTCACATCGTAGCTTTAGAGCGTCATGAGGAAGTGACAAAGTTGTACAGAGACTTCATTCGAGCAAGATGTGCACTAGTAGAATTAGAAGGATGTTTTATAAGTTATCGGGTGTTGATCCTTTACAATTTTTTTATATGAAGAAACGGCATATTCCTTTTATGTACACACATTTTATCACTTCATATTATATCGAGTCAGGGGTCTTGCTGGAAGCTGTCTCTCTATTTCCACTGGGTAAATGTAAGGTTGTCTACATCTTATCCTCCTTAGAACATAACTTAGCTTTTGTTATTGGTGAGATTAACTAAGTATGATGATGATAATCTATCCCGAAAAGCTCCTGGGGGATAAACTAGTATTAGAACATAATTAAAAATTTTGGGTATTACACATGTGAGAAGATCATTCTTTTTTTTTTTTTGAACTAAAAGAATGAAAATACAGAGGTAAACTTGAAACGTTAGTAACTAAAGGCGCATATTATGTTTACCCGAATGATCTATGAAAACTTTAAGCCGAGACATGAATTTATACTGACACGTATATAAAAATAAGCATGTGAGAAAAATCGTTTTTTAAGTAAAAGAATGAAGCTACAGGGTGAACTTGAAATGTTAAAAACTAAAAGGGGTGAAAATTATATTTCATAATAATTTTATCTTGCCTAAGTTGATTATGTTCAAATACATTTTTTTTGAACAGCCAACAAAATTCACCATGAACTCCCTTCAGAGTCCGTACTTAGTCAAATCAGGTCCCCTTCCACCCGTCATAGCCAGACATGTAACAGAGCTCCTGATTTCACCAAATTCACCAGTTTCGTGGAAAACCCGACTATCCACCCGCCCAAAAGCACGACAATGTTATAATCGGTAAAACCCGGCGCTCTCAAGAATCGAACCCATGACCTTTCAGCCATGGGTCTTCTATCATTGAGCCTCCATACCATTCCACCATAAGGTGGTTGGTATGTTTAAATACATTTAAACGTGTCTTGACACTCAATGTGTGACCCTAAAGGATAATAAAAGATAATATCACAACCATCGTGCCATAACATTCTCCTATAATTTCTCCTAGTCTTCAATACCATTATTATGTAATTATTTGTATTTAATTTCTTTTATTTATTTCCTTGTATGTATTGTAAGTGTTTCTATATAATAGTCAATATCATCCTCTGTCAATTACAGAGTTTTTACCAATCACATGGTATCAGCTAAGATACCCATTTTTTTGATCTTCCTTGTCTGTCTCTTTCGAATCATCACCATGTCGCCCATTACCGCTGTCGCCAACCCTTCTTCCTCCTCCACTGATAAACTTCCTATTGCCACTATTCTCCACATGATCACCATTAAGCTTTCTCCTTCTAACTATCTCCAATGGCAATACCAGATTCTGCTCCTTCTCGCTAACCAAGGACTTGTTGGTCACATCGACGGGTCCGTCATCCCACCTGCAAAAACTGTTCTACTCGACAATAAGGAGCAACAGAATCCAGACTTCATCTCCTGGTCCGTTCAGGATCAACAAGCAATTCTCATTCTTAATTCATCTCTTATCGAAGAAGCTATTGCCGAAATACTCGGTTTATCTACCGCCAGGCAGATCTGGACTGCTCTTGAAGCGGCTTATAGCAACACGTCCCTTGAACGTATGCATCTTCTTCGTGATAATCTGCGCCAATTAACCAAAGGAACCTCGACCGTGGCTGATTTTGGTCGTAAGTTTAAAAGTATTTGCGATGAATTGACGGCCATTGGCCATCCGGTTAATGATACGGATAAAACTCACTGGTTCTTATGCGGTCTCGGATCCTCATTCGAAAGTTGGTCCACGGCTATGAGAACCACTCGTGACCTGTTACCTTTTCGAGAACTACTCACAAAGGCAGAAAGCCAAGAGCAGTTTCTCGCTTCCCTTCATCCTCCCTCAGCTTCTGTTGCTTTCAACGCCAATATCTCCCATAACATATCCTCAGGCTCATTCTCCAATCGCTCCAAAACTGCTTCTGGATCTACTCGAGGTCAGACCTCATCCTCCTCTTCCAGGAGCTCCCGTCGTCCACCGCATTGCCAATTATGTAGGACTAATGGCCACTACGCCAACAAATGTCCTAAACTTGCTTCCTTTGTTTCTACTGCCACTTCGGATGAAGGGCTTGCTCGTGCCTTCCATTCAAAGTGTCATGTAATCGACGACGCCCCTGATTGGACCGCGGACAGTGGAGCCGATCTCCACATGACCGATGACACAGGTAAACTTCATTCTTTTTCTTCTTATAATGGCAAAAATTCCGTTGTCTTTGGGAATGGCTTGTCGTCGCCTATTACCCATACGGGTAATGTCAAAATAAATAATAACATTTTTTTAAAAGATGTCCTAGTTGTTCCGAATATAACCCGGAATCTCCTTTCCATTAGCAAGCTGACCAAAGATTATCCCGTTGACGTTCTTTTCTCGATTCTTTTTTTCTTATTCAGGATCGGAAAACAAGCAAACCGCTGGCTGAAGGACGCTGTGAGAATGGATTATATGTGATTCGGGATAAATCTTTTGCTTTTGTTGCTTCGCTTTCGTCAAATAACGCCTCATTCGAACTATGGCACAATCGTTTGGGGCATGTTGCCTTTGATACTATTTCTATTTTGCAAAAACTTGGTTGTTTATCTTTTACTTCTATTTTGCCTAAACCAAATCTTTGCTCTCCTTGTCAACTTGCTAAGGCACATAAATTGCCATTTTCTTTAAATGAAAAACGTGCATCTCATCCCCTTGATCTTGTTCATTGCGATCTATGGGGACCCTCACCAATAATAAGTAAAGATGGTTATAGATATTATGTCGTGTTTGTTGATGATTATTCTCGTTTCTCATGGCTGTATCCACTTAAAACCAAAAATGAGTTTTACGCAATTTTGCAAAGTTTCTTGCGTCTTGTTCAAACTCAATTTTCACGAAAAATTAAAGTATTTCAAAGTGACGATGGCACCGAATTTGTAAATCAATATGTGCGAAAAATATTTGATGAAAATGGCACATTTCATCGGTTTTCGTGTCCATATACTTCACCACAAAATGGACGAGCCGAAAGAAAGCACCGTCATATAGTTGAAACGGGTCTAGCCATGCTCTTTCATGCTCGTGTTCCTATTGAACATTGGGTAGATGCTTTTAATACCGCCACATACATCATCAATCATCTACCCACCAAGGTGTTAAGCAACAAATCTCCTTTTGAGATTCTCTTTTCCACACAACCATCTTATAACAACTTTCGGGTTTTTGGTTGTTGTGTCTACCCGTACTTGCGTGATTATGCTCCTCATAAACTCGCACCTAGAAGCATCCCTTGTATTTTTCTTGGATACGCTCCTCAATACAAGGGGTACAAATGCTTTGACCCAACATCCTCTCGTACCTATGTCACAAGACATGCTCGTTTTGACGAAACTTATTTTCCGTATAACTCCACATCATCACACACCGACATCACAAAACTTTTTCTTTCTACATTTCATGAACCCGCTAATTTTTCTCCCACCCCTACCCCACCTACGACCTCTAACAACCCTCAAACCGTTTCTACACATCCCACATCTTGCTCTCTTTGCAAAGATTCCACTCACTCTACTAAATCACAAACCATCCAAACTAATTCTGACCACTACACCACTACTGGGCCTGCTCCTATTTCCTTCTTTCAGCCCATTCCACAGCCCGCTACAACTCTCCTCTCCACTCCAAATCAGTCCTCCATTTCCCAGCCCACTGTCGAACCACATTAGCCCACTAACCCTTCACCTCAGCCCACTGACCACTCGACCCAGCCCACTTCTAATCCTAATCCTCCCACGTCTCCCGCACCATCACATCCAATGGTTACCCGTTCTAAGGTCGGTACCTTCAAACCCAATCCCAAACACACTTCCTATCTTTCCACAATCATGCATTCATGTCTTCATGCCTCTCCCCTTAGTAATGTTGAATCCAAAACTAGAGTGTGAAACTCAAAATGTTGGGCTGGTGACTCGAACTTAATGCTTTGTCTAAACGACATCTTTTCATTAAAGTGAAAGAAAAGAATACTGCGGCCGGACTAAAAACCACATTGGTTTATAACCCGTTTAGAATTGAGTTGGTCCCAAACCAGATGGCGAACTGACTCAAAACTTTGGGCTAGTGTCTCAAGCTTAACTCTTTGGCTAAGCAACACCTTTAAATTATAAGAGTGCCCGGAGTGGGGGCGGGAACACCGGCGTGGAGAGGGTTTTGGGGCGGGAACACCGCCGCCACATTGGCATGGAGGTGGGCTTGGAGGTGAGGGCGGGGGCATTTTCACTGGCGTGGGGCTTGGGGGTGGGGTGAGGTGGCATTTCCCAAACTTTCACTAGGGATGGTACTCCTTTCTTGGATCCCACCACCTATCGCTCTCTTGTCAGAGCCCTTCAATATCTAACCATCACCCGACCCGACTTATCTTATGCGGTTAACCAAGCGTGCCAACATCTTCATGCTCCAACTGAAAAGCATTTTCAGTTAGTTAAACGCATTCTAAGATACGTCAAGGGTACCATCTCACATGGTCTTGTCTTCACTCGTCCCACCTCTTCTTCTATCTTAGGGTATTCGGATGCGGATTGGGCCCGGTGTATCGAAACAAGGAGATCAACTTATGGGTATTCTATATTTTTAGGGGGTAATTTGGTTTCATGGAGTGCAAAGAAACAACCAACGGTCTCACGCTCTAGTTGTGAATCTGAATATTGGGCAATGGCAAATGCTGCAGCTGAAATTGTTTGGATCACCCACTTGCTAAAGGAACTTCATGCGCTTCCATCATCACGTCCCACTTTGTTATGCGACAACAAAAGTGCCTTGTTTATGAGTCAAAATCCGGTATCTCACAAACGTGCCAAACACATTGATTTAGATTACCATTTTGTTCGAGAACTAGTTATGTCCGGAAAATTACATACTAAATTTGTTCCTACCAAGCTTCAACTAGCGGATATTTTCACCAAAAGCTTGCCACGACCACAGTTTGAGTTCTTCCGTGACTTGCTTCGGGTTCAATCACCACCGTTTCGCTTGCCGGGGGATAAAAGATAATATCACAACCATCGTGCCATAATATTCTCCTATAATTTCTCCTAGTATTCAATACCATTATTATGTAATTATTTGTATTTAATTTCTTTTATTTATTTCCTTGTATGTATTGTAAGTGTTTCTATATAATAGTCAATATCATCCTCTGTCAATTACAGAGTTTTTACCAATCACAGATAATCATATGTCAATGGTAACGTCGTTATATTGCGCCTTGGGTATGTAGATCCAACTATTGGTATGTGAGTAGTGCTCATATAGTCCCCAACAATGGATAGGTGAGTGGTATGGCGCCTTGGTTAAACGTAGATACTTAAGGGTTGTTTGTTTAAGCTCTTAATTATGAGTTCTTAATGAGAAATCTGTCAAAATCGGTCAGACATTTGCCTCTGAATGAGTAAGCTTTATACTGAATTTGAATGGTTTCAAACAAAACTCTTACTGGTTCAGCACTTAATGGTTCAGACTTCTTATTAGTTCAACACTTACCATTCAAAAGTTTGCAAACAGCCTCTTAGACTGGCTTCATGTATGTTATACCTATATACGTCATTAATGGAGATATAACTCATAGAAAACACTACTTTTATTATTTTCTATGAATAGTTTCGATTCTGTACATGTGTAATGACTGTAACACATAGTAGTCGGGTAGAGAGGACAAGATAATTGGTTCATATGGATGTTGTAACGAATATGCTTAAATGTGTATCTAACCGGCCATTCAAGCTATTGTTCATTTTCTACTTACTAACGTTATTTGTTATAACATCTATATAAGATAATAATAATTTGATATTATCTGAATGCATTTTCGATAACTTCCAAACTTGTATCAACTGTTAATTTATTATAGCTTATTACTAAATCTTATATGTTAGATAAATTGTAGCATAAAGTGACACATTTGTAAATATATTCATCAAAACTGTCACATCTAAGTTGCAGTTCATACAAGTCTTTTACATGTCTTATTAGCAACCAAGGGAATCAAATGTTGCCGAATTTGGTGCTAGTAATCAGCACGTCTCCCACATGACTTATGATCCAAAAACAAAGAGATAGGCATGAGGGACAATTTAGTAAATTCCAACTAAAAGAAACAAACAAAAATGATATTATAGTTACCCTAGTGATGTATGAGAGGAAGGTTTACAAGAGAAAATGACTAAAATAGATAGTTAAAAACAAGAATGTCTTTGTTTCGATATGATTTGGCAAAGTTCCAAGCAAGAATGTAAACGTTTATAAAAACCCGAACATTCATTAGCATACGCACTTCTGGTTTTTGTTCTTGTTCTTGTTCTTGTCGTGTGATGGGATCCATGGAATACGAGAAGGGAATAGACCAAAACTTTACAGAAGATGGGACTATCGATCTTAAAGGTAGACGTGTGTTAAGAACAACCACAGGGAGATGGAAAGCGTGTTATTACATGCTAGGTAAGTCGCGCAACATCTTTACAATATCATATAGCATGTATGATACGTTTCAGTTGTTGGTTATATTGGTTTAGTATATCACTACATTCATAAAAGTTTTGTGTGACTCTTTCATGAGTTTATAACTTTATATTACAATTCCATGACGTCCTTGTGATAGTGCTTTTCAAGACATATTAAAACTTTATCACTTTCATTGTATGTGTGTAACAAAAATACATCTAAAAGCTTCAGATCAGCTTGTTAGAAGTATTCTAGTGCTTTAGTTCCGCTATATACATATACATGTGTGTATGACTGAAATACATATCTAAAGCTTGAGATCGGCTCATTAATAGCATCTTAATGTTTTAGTTGGGCTATGTATTCATTGTTTAATTTTTTGTGTGTATATATTTATAAAGATAAGTTTTCATGTATAATTATTTATGTATATTTTTTTAACTTATCATAATAATATAGATATAAAGATACTAGTTACGTAATAAATACATATTATGAATTTAACATGAACAACTACATATATGAAGCTTTGTCACGTCTCCTTTATTTAATAAACTTTCAATTTAGGCTCAAGTTGGGGGAACTGCTTTAGACTAATATTGATTCAAGTTTTTAGCAAGTTGATTTTATTTAGATATAAAGATAAAGATACTAGTTACGTAAGATAAATAATATCTGCAAGATAAAAGTAAGAGGGTGTTTGATAGCCTCTTAATAAACCTCATAATTATTCATCTCTTAATGAGTGTTTGCTTTAACTAAAAAAAGCATCTGAATGATTCCATTAAACTTTTAACCATTCGGCTAATAAGGGGTGCTGAACCATTCAGACCCTCTTAATGATTCAACACTTAATCAGACAGATTCTACACAACAGTCCCTAAGAGCGTATCTCTAATTTGCAGGGTATGAAGTATGTGAAAGATTGGCATACTATGGAATATCTACAAATCTAGTGTTGTACTTGACAAGAGAATTACATGAAGGCACTGTTAAATCGTCAAACAATGTCACAAACTGGGTTGGGACCGTGTGGATTACACCTATTATAGGTGCATTTATTGCTGACGAATTTCTAGGCCGATATTGGACTTTCATGATCGCCTCACTCATTTATCTTGTGGTAAATATATGATTTTCTTCATGTATTGTGTGTGTTTTATCTTTAATGACTTAAAGTTTTTTCTCTATATGATAGGGTATGTGCTTATTGACTCTAGTAGTTTCAACACCATCCCTAAAACCACCTACTTGTGGCAAAAATGTGAGCTATCTAGACTGCGATAAACGGGCTTCTTCGTTCCAAATTGGTATTTTCTATTGCGCACTCTACATTGTTGCGATAGGAACAGGTGGAACCAAGCCCAATATCTCGACAATGGGTGCGGATCAGTTCGACGACTTTGAGCCCAAGGAAAGGGCCCATAAGCTCACTTTCTTCAATTGGTGGATGTTTAGCATTTTCTTTGGTACCCTTTTCGCGAACACGTTCTTGGTGTACCTTCAAGATAATGTTGGTTGGGGTATAGGGTACGGTATCCCTACACTCGCGCTACTTGTGGCCATAATAGCATTTGTGTTCGGCACACCTGTTTATAGACACAAACCAAGAGGGGAAAGCCCGTTTATTCGAATGGCCAAGGTATTAGTCGCGACTACAAGGAAATGGAAAGTAAGTATACCCGTTGACCCGAAAGAGCTTCATGAGTTGACTTTGGATGAGTACACTAGTCAAGGGAAGTATAGAATTGACCATTCATCTTCCTTAAGGTAAGCTCATTTGACCATTTTGTATTCATACATTTGATATCTAAATGCATAACTCTTTAAACATTGTAACATAGGTTTCTCGACAAAGCCGCGGTAAAGGTTGAAGGACCGGCTTCCGGATGGGACCTATGCGCCGTGACGCAAGTAGAACAAACAAAACAAATGCTCAAAATGATCCCAATCTTGTGTGCCGCGTTCATTCCTAGCACGCTAATGGCTCAAGCCCACACATTTTTCATCAAACAAGGTACAACGTTGGATCGGAAGATGGGGGATTTTGAAATCCCCCCGGCTTCTTTATCCGTTTTCGTTACAATCTCAATGCTTATTAGCCTTGCGCTTTATGACCGCTTCTTTGTTCCCTTCGTTCGAAAGTACACAAAGAACCCGAGAGGTATCACTTTGTTGCAACGAATGATCATTGGGTTAATCATCCATATAGTCACAATGGTTGTTGCTAGTCGTGTTGAAAGACATCGACTAAATGTCATTAAAGATCATGGTATGTATAAAATGGGACAAACACTGCCTCTAAAAATATACATTCTCATTCCGCAATTCGCATTATTGGGCGTTGCTGATTGTTTCTTGGAAGTCGCGAAACTCGAGTTTTTCTACGATCAAGCGCCCGAAGGAATGAAAAGTCTAGGGACGGCTTATTTCACAACTAGTCTTGGTGTGGGCTTTTTCCTTAGCAGTTTCATCTTATCGACTGTTGCTGATGTTACAAAGAGGAATGGACACCACGGTTGGATCCTAAACAACCTTAACGTGTCTCGCCTAGATTATTATTATGCATTTTACGCGGTTTTGAGTTTTGTGAACTTCCTTTTCTTCCTTTTAGTTGCGAAAAACTATGACTACAATGCCGAAGTCACAGAAGTTGAGCAAGAGTCTAAAGAAGATATTGGAAAGATCACTGAACAAAGTTACGTTGCCGGTTAATTAATATAGTTCTAGTTTCAGACAATGCCGATGGGATTATGTATATTTCCTTGTTTGCTTTCGTTTTTGGATACAGTTAATTATAAATTTTGCTTTTACATTTTAGTCTTGGCTTGTATTCAACTAGAATGAAATATTATTGTTGTTGTTATTATTATTATTATTATTATTATTATTATTATTATTATTATTATTATTATTATTATTATTATTATTATTATTATTATTATTATTATATAAACATAAACTAAATATTTCAAATCATGCAAAGCCTTTTAATACACTAAAAGTGCGAGGTCTTAAGTTCAAGTCTCACAAGGAGCAAGAAATTCACCTTTCAAAAAAAAAAATTTCAAATCACCAAGTCCACCAGTGGGTTTGTTTCATAAAACTCATTATATATATTATTCAATGTCAATTTATAAACCTTGCATTAAGCTATATCAACTCGTGACTATTTATAAATTTCATTGCTTAAATGTTAATTTCATTGCTTGTTTGCTTAAATTTCATTATATTATTCAACTCATCCTAAAAAATGTATGTATTGGTTCTGTTTGGGCATCCTATTCCTAGCACCAAAATTAGGCCTGAAGCCCTGAACTGTCACACCCCGACTTTTCCCTCGTCGGTTGTAACGTTTGGTGTCTTTGCCAACGCAGCGGAAAGATGCATCTAAGACTCTGGTTCCCTGAACGCCAATTCTAAACCTCTAGGATTCCCGATCCCAACTGTCACCTACTCCAACCGTGCCGTTACCAAAGTTTAAACCTGAAAGACATACTTAAAAAGTCAACATAAAGTTGGTGAGTTCATAAGTTTTGCAAAATGTTATCAAACATTACCAAGTTCCAAAAGTGTTACCATGTTCACCCTGTCAATACTATGCAAAATGTATACCAAAGTACGCTAGCTAGGCGTATGTTTTGTTACTACTACGATTGGAAAACCATTACTAACTCGCAAACCAGATGTTGTGCCCGAATAGTAAACCTGTTCCTGTTTGAGACATTATGCACCCGCCCGGCCCTCCAAGCCGACGAGTGGTGTTGGTCACTCCCAATAGATCTATTCACATTTCCCCGTTGTGCTAACCCGCACATTCATGGTTTCCCCCGGGACTTCCAAAGATCGTATAGTAAACCATAGAAACCCATAGTATGACAGTTGTTACCAAAACATAAGTTTAACACATGTTTTCTCCCCCAAAAAGTGAAACCAGTTAAAAGAGGAGCCGTAAACTCACGCAACCCGTTTCATTTTCCAAAACTTTGTTTCGCTTTAAGTTCCTCAGTTTTTCATAAAAGAAGCATGTCTTCCACCCGAAAACATTTATAAAACAGTAAAAAGTGGGGTCATGAACTCACCTTAATGTCCATGCTAAGCTAGCAAACAAATCCTGAAACCTCGACCGACTTCCTCGAGCCCTAATTACCAACAAAGGACACCTTAACAGTCTATCACACATAAGCCTAGCTTATTAACCGCTTAAAAGATAGTCTACCCGACTGCCTAGACTCGTGTGTACCAACACGGGTCTCAAAACGTTTCAACTCGACGAACCGATCATGACTTACCTTAATTCACAAGTTACATACAACATAGTACCCAAGTTTCACACTTGTCACTATTCGTGTGTAAACCTTGTTGGACTATAACCCCGAAACGTATAACTATCCTGAGCCGAGGATCATCTCGTAAATCATTTTAGAAAATACTCTTTGAGGAAAAACAAGTTTAGTTATTAAAACCAATTAATAACATTTGCTACTTTTTCCCAAACATTGTTTGAAAATCATCTTTATTGTTACAAATAGATAAACTTTGAAAACACCTTGATTTTGTATATAATAATGCATTTGTCCAAAACGCTGAAGGGAATTTATTTAACAGAAATAGCAGTTCGTTACGTTTTGGTTTTTATAAAAATTTGGGCAGAGTTTCCTCTGTTTTTGTACAAACCAGACAACACCCGTTGTCTACAATTTTCCCCCAAAATCAACTTTCAAACACAATTCAACAAGTTCTTTTTATCCACAATTCCGATTCACGAGATTATACGTTTCGACACCTAAATACACTTAATTATATAAATATATATATACCAATATATATATATAATATAGTCCGACAATATAGTCCAATTATATTTAGTCCGATGTTCAATATCATAAGTCACGTTAAGTTATCCATTTACCAAATCGTTGGATATATATAATATAGTTACCGTTTATTATTATTATTATTATTCGGTCCGTTCGCGAGTTAAAACTATTTCGTCCGAATCAATATATTTATAAATATCTAATTGAAGGGATATGGTATTAAAACATTACAAATATCATACCATCGCCCACTTAGAACAGGCTTCGCCAGACGCTTACCCGCCCGTTCTACGTCAGCGGATCGTCTCGCGCCCATCCGCCCGTTTTACGTCAGCGGAACGTCTGGCGTCCACAAACCCGTTCTACGTCAGCGATGCTTCTGCCGCCCGACGCGTGCATTTATATTCACGATCCACGTCGACGGAACACCTGGCGTCCACCCACCCGTTTTACGTCAACGGTGCACTCGACGCCAGGCGCATGAACACCCGCCCCTTTTACAGGGGCGGGCCAAATGTACCTCAAGGCTTCCTTGACAAGCGTCACTACAAGTGGAAGATACCTTTTGGGGCAGCCTTGGGACTCCCCCCTGCCCCAAGCAAATATCTCTGACACGACAGGCAGCCCGTCAGAGTTCCTCTCCAATCAAAGGCTTTCCCCAGTCTGACGAGCAGGAAAGGCGATGACGTGGCAGCCTCTCAACCAAGATATCTTCCTGACAAAGCAGACTTTCTCTGTCCGTCTTGAAATCCTGGAAAAGGATAAAGTGTCTACCGCCTGGATCCACCAATGGGCGAGCACCACGTGTCAACCGCCCATCAGCGTCCACTTACTGGGCGCCACGTGTACATGCGTCAGGACGGTAACATCTCCCCTAGCATCCCACTTTACTAAAACCCACTTGCACCAAATGGGCCTAAAGGCTTGGGCCGGATTATGGAGACTCCTCTACCTGGGCCGGGCCCCATTAAAGGTAGAGGATGGGCTGAGAAAGTAGGGCATCTCGGTACTATAAAAGGAGGACTCTCTTCTCCTTTTATTGGCATCGAATATCCAATACACTTTCACTCAAGAAGAATACGAACTCTCGTACCTTCTTCACCCCCCTTGTTTATTATACTAACGATTAGAGGCTCGGCTCTTCTAATTGGTAGTCTCGTAAATCCTTGGTCTTGCCTACAGACCCACACGTATTTTATAATCACACTCTCTTTATAAAATACAGTAGAACCACCATACGGATAGTTCTTCTTTGAACCATCCTTAAATACGTGTTTCTTCATTGGCGCCATCCGTGGGACCAACCACAACTGCTCCAACCCAATAAACTTTTACAGCCAAAATCATAAAAATGACCTCACCCCCACGAGCGTTCACTCCGTCCGGGGCCGTCGAAGATATCACCGACGCCACCCCATCCCACCCAACATCAGGGGACCATAATAACCAACAACAACCACTTATAACCCCCAGAAACCTGGAGCCCCAGCTCGCAGACACAACACCTCCAACGGAGGAGGAAATCGAGGCACTAAACAATGACTGGTACGACCGCCAGAGACAAATCCTCGACGCACAATTCGAACGACGCCGACGCACCGGCAAAGCACTCATGGGCTCCTCCTCTAGGCAGCCCGCAAAAACACAAGCGCCCGCCCGTCACGGGGAAGGTCCAGGGCAAACCCCTGAGGACCAGGCCCGTGCAGAGCACAACCGGTTTGACGCCGAAGACTACGACGAAAGCTCGTGGGAGGACGACGCCTCTCGGGACTATCGTCATAGCCCATATTACAGGCGCGAGCGATTAAACCGCTACAACAACGACGCCACCAACAACCTGTCACTCCCATATAGACCAGCCGCATTCGCGGATAAGTCCAAATTCACTCGGCGCATTTCTCAAGCACCGATCTCACCAAGACAACGTCTACCAGCCAACGTCAAAATCTACGACGGACTATCCGACCCAGATTACCACCTCGGGATATTCAATCAAGCCGGGGCCGTCATCGGTTGGACCCTACCTGTTTGGTGCCACATGTTCGCCCAGACACTCACCGGAGCCGCCAGGGTCTGGTTCGATAACCTCCCCACCGGAAGCATCGACAGCTACGAACAGCTGATCGAAAAATTTTCTCTCCATTTCAGCCAACAGCGCCGCCACAAGCGCGACAAAGGCCAAATCTCCCTTTGCAAACGCAGAGACACCGAACCTCTCGAAGACTTCATCGTACGGTTCAACAAGGAGGCCCTCCAGTTGGGAACCGGCGACGAGGCAACACGAACCTCTTTCTTATCCAACGTCAACGATGACGGTCTACAACACACTCTGCAAGGGAAAGATGGCGTCCCAGACGCTTGGGAAGAAGTTGTCCGCATCTCAAAACTCTACGCGGGCAACCAGAAAACGATGCGCCAAAACCAGAGAGGGAGTTCCAGCAACAACCGCAGCCGCGGCAATAACCGACCATCCGTCTGGAACCGCATCTCCGGTTCCACCGATGAAGGACGATACTCAACTTCTGGCGACGCCAGAAACATCATCGGCAACAAGCAAAACCGCGACCAACGCAACAGCGGCCGCCGAAACCAAGATTGGACACCCCTCACCAAAACGCCATCCCAAGTCTTATCACAAGTCCTCTCCACCGGAGAGGTAACTTTCAAAATCCCTAAACCCATGGGGCAAAACGAAAAAATGTTGACACCACCAGGTTCTGCGAGTTCCACAAAGACGTGGGCCACGATACCGACAACTGTTATAGCCTCAAAATGGAAATCGAAGCGGCCCTACGCTCCGGGAAGCTCGCCAACCTAGTAAAAAGCGTCCGCGCAGGGGCCCGCCGGCAAGACGAACCTGAAAAAGCCATCAAAGACATCAGGGCACATTACATCCGCGGTACCCACAGCAGACAGTGCAACATGACGAGAAGCACCAAACGGAAAACCAGCTTCCCTAACGTTGCAACCACATCTGAAACCATAAACTGGCGGGAGGCCCAAATCCTCCTCCCGATAATCCCAGGGGGTGCTCAATCAACGACCCCCTCACCATTACAGCACTGTTCGGACACTACCGAACTTACAAAATGATGTGCGACGGCGGCAACAGCTTCGACATCATGTACCAACAATGCTTTGACCAGCTAGACGAAGAAGACAAGGCACGCCTACAGCCAGACGCGCCTATTGCTGGCTTCTTCAACGAGATAATTCATCATATTGGCAAGTTTGACTTTACGGTCACACTTGATGACGGCACACACAGCCGCTCAGAGGTATGCACCTTCCACGTCATCCCAGCCACTTCCTCATATGACATACTGCTAGGAAGACAGGGTTTGGCGAACTTCAATTCCACCGCATCAACTCCTCACCAAACCATGGGCTTCCCAACGCCCACCGGGATCGCATACATCCGAGGCAATCAAGAATGCCTCATGACAAACCACCCGGCAGACGACACAGCAGCGCTTCCACCAAGCCCACCAACTGACGAAAACTGATCATGACTTACCTTAATTCACAAGTTACATACAACATAGTACCCAAGTTTCACACTTGTCACTATTCGTGTGTAAACCTTGTTGGACTATAACCCCGAAACGTATAACTATCCTGAGCCGAGGATCATCTCGTAAATCATTTTAGAAAATACTCTTTGAGGAAAAACAAGTTTAGTTATTAAAACCAATTAATAACATTTGCTACTTTTTCCCAAACATTGTTTGAAAATCATCTTTATTGTTACAAATAGATAAACTTTGAAAACACCTTGATTTTGTATATAATAATGCATTTGTCCAAAACGCTGAAGGGAATTTATTTAACAGAAATAGCAGTTCGTTACGTTTTGGTTTTTATAAAAATTTGGGCAGAGTTTCCTCTGTTTTTGTACAAACCAGACAACACCCGTTGTCTACAATTTTCCCCCAAAATCAACTTTCAAACACAATTCAACAAGTTCTTTTTATCCACAATTCCGATTCACGAGATTATACGTTTCGACACCTAAATACACTTAATTATATAAATATATATATATACCAATATATATATATATATATATATATAATATAGTCCGACAATATAGTCCAATTATATTTAGTCCGATGTTCAATATCATAAGTCACGTTAAGTTATCCATTTACCAAATCGTTGGATATATATAATATAGTTACCGTTTATTATTATTATTATTCGGTCCGTTCACGAGTTAAAACTATTTCGTCCGAATCAATATATTTATAAATATCTAATATTCATAAATATATAATATTTACAAATATACAATATTTATAAATATATAATAATACAATATTAATTACGAATTTAAGTTATACCGAGTCACACACCGAGCCGAGCCGTTGACTACGCGTTGACCAGATCTGACTGTTGACCCGACCCGAACATAACCGAACCTGAACCAGATCCACAAGAGCCGAACTCAACCATAACCACGAGCCAAGACCCAACCTCATAGCCGGACATCAATAACCCAACCATAACCACAGTCGGACCACAACCGAGCCATCAAGAACCCACACCGATCGATACCCACAACCACTAGCTGTTGTCTCCTACCACCACCCTACACCTCAAAATCGAACCACCACATGGCCTTATCGATAGCCTCAACCAAACCGGACCACCATCAGTCATGAACCAACATCACAGCCACCAAGCACCTCCCAATCAGACGAACCCATCCCTTAAACCGGACCCCAAACCACAACCATAACCAAATCTAAGCAGAACTGATACGTGACTCATACTCAAAAACGAACAAAATACAACCACTATCGGACCACCACGAGACAAAACCCACCGAGTTTACTGCTCCTTTGACCTGTACCCGAGACCTATCAGTGCCGCTCCCATCTCCACCCAAACAACCATCACGCCGGAACCAAAACCATCACAATCGGCCGCCAAGCGAAACCATAGACGAACAAGAGCATCACTTCCACCCCGAACCAAACCATAACCACCTTTGTACTCGAACCCACGATCTAAAACCACCTGTGCCGTGACTATTGCTGCTGTTTTCTTGTTCTTTTTGGGGTCACAGATCTGCGCCGCCACCACCAGGGACTGTGGTGGTCGGCCGGTGTTGAAACAAGTGGAGGGAGGGAGAGTGAGTGCGAGGGAGATGAGAGGGAGGGTAGAGAGAGAGTGACGGTTTTAGAGAGAGAAAGTGAGTGGCTAGGGTTTTTGAGTTGGATGAATAATGTGAAGAAGAAGAAGAATATGATGCTTATATAGGTAGGGTTATGTTAGGTGGAGTGTACCGCGTATCGAACCCGTATTAACGTTGCAAGCCTCGGTTTATTGTTAGGCTCGATAATAAATTACAAGATTTTATCGGTTTTGTTCGTAATTATAAAATAGACTACACCGAGCAAAAATATAAATATTTTCGTTATCCGGCGCGTGCTGTCAAAAACACGCGTTTAAATCGCGTTAGAAGATCCGATTACGGTTTCCTTTGTTAAAACCATCCGTTAACCTCCGAAACTTAATAATTAACAATTATTTTATAATAAAATAATTACTTCCAATAAATAAAATCATACCGATATTGAGCGGAAGTTGCCGGTTGTCACATTGTTACCCCCAAGTCCACAAGGAGATAACAATTGAAAGAAACCAATGAATTGAAAATGAAAACAAGATTAGGCATGTGATGTGATGTACATACAAAAGGGACCGAAAGCGGATGCATTTGGTATAGTTTGGTAGAGTTCGATGGAGACAGACATGTATTCTTTACGGTTTTATGCATTTTGAACTTCGTTTTCTTCCTTATAGCCGAGAAAAACTTTGAGTACAAAGCAGAAAAAAGGTGTTGATCATGCATGATCAAGACTCTGCTCAGACACAACATATTGTAGAATTCTTTAGTAAAGAACAAAGAAAGTCATGAAGAATGCAAAAATTTAGCAAGTGATTTTATTGAGATGTAGTTTCTCTCTCCTTGGCATATAATCAAACTTGTATGCACATAAAAATGATTCAAAACCCATATTTGTTTATAACACAATTGAGTTGAATGATAATTCTTTCCTGGCATATGTTAATAACCCATCTTATAGAATGTGGGCTACTTTTATATTACGGCTGATCATTAAACAAGATGGTTTAGTTAATTTTGCTCGTCTCAAGGAGCATCAATTGTGTTGGGTTGACAAGTTTCAGGTTGGTGTGCTGAAATGTTCAAACCCAACACGACTTGAATTTTTGTTAGTGCAAAAAAAAAGACGACACACTTCAAATCATGTAACTACCCTTCTTTCGTCCGTCCACAAGGTTGTAAAAAGAGAGAAAAAGGACGGCTATCTAGCGAGAGTCATTTGAGTTGCATATCACGAGGTCCCCTTTTTAATTATGTTATTGTTACTTATTTTAAATATTTTTACAAATTACAAACCAAATTTAAGTTTTAAACGAATTTGTTTTTGTGTAAAATAATGAAGAAAAAACTTATTTTTTAAAACACAGTATTAATACTCGGTTGCAATACCTGAACCCAAACCTTACCCAGTTTTTCTCAATACCTGATTTTCGAATACCCGTTCATAGAGGTGAGCAAAAAAACCGGTTCGGGAACCGAAACCGGTAAAACCGACCCGAACCAAAACCGGTACTAAAAAAATCTCAAACTGAACCGAACCGAAAACCGGCATAAAACCGACGGAAAACCGGTCAAAAGAAACCGAAACCGAACCGAAAACCGGTACACAAACCGGAACCGAAACCGACCGAAACCGATAAAAAACCAAAACTGGTTTAAGAAAAATACATTTTTTTGGCCATAAACACAAATAAAACTTTGTTTTTTTTTTGTATTAATATTCAATTTCCTTCTTTAAAAAACCCTAAAAGTTATTAAAAGTTAAATTTTATGTAATTTATAAGATTTTAAAAAGTGCGCGAAAAAACCGATTAAGAACCGAAACCGAAACAAACCGAAACTGAAACCGAACCGAAACTGGTCTTCGAAACCGGTCTTACGAATCGACAAAACCGGTCCAAAACCGAACCGGTTTGGAACCGAAACCGGTTCGGCCAGGAACCGGTACTGTAGCGAACCGGTTTGGAACCAAAAATGATTCAAAGCCCATATTTGTTAATACCACAATTGAGTTGAATGATAATTCTTTCCTGACATATGTTCAATAACCAATCTTAGGGGATGTGGATGTGGGCTACTTTTATATTACGGCTGATCATTAAAAAAGATGGTTTAGTTAATTTTGCTCGTCTCAAGGAGCGTCAATTGTGTTGGGTTGACAAGTTTCAGGTTGGTGGGCTGAATTGTTCAAACCCAACACGACTTGAATTTTTGTTAGTGCAAAAAAAAAAAAAAATGGCCACACACTTCAAATCACATAACTACCCTTCTTTCGTCCGTCCACAAGGTTGTAAAAAGAGAAAAAGGACGGCTATCTAGCGAGAGTCATTTTGAGTTGCATATCACGAGGTCCCCTTTTTAATTATGTTATTGTTACTTATTTTAATTATTTTTACAAATTACAAACCAAATTTAAGTTTTAAACGAATTTGTTTTTGTGTAAAATAATGAAGAAAAAACTTATTTTTTAAAACCCAGTATTAATACTCGGTTGCAATACCTGAACCCAAACCTTACCCAGTTTTTCTCAATACCTGATTTTCGAATACCCGTTCATAGAGGTGAGCAAAAAAAACCGGTTCGGGAACCGAAACCGGTAAAACCGACCTGAACCAAAACCGGTAATAAAAAAATCTCAAACCGAACCGAACCGAAAACCGGCATAAAACCGACGGAAAACCGGTCAAAAGAAACCGAAACCGAACCGAAACCAGTACACAAACCGGAACCGAAACCGGCCGAAACCGATAAAAAACCAAAACTGGTTTAAGAAAAATACATTTTTTTGGCCATAAACACAAATAAAACTTTGTTTTTTTTTTTGTATTAATATTCAATTTCCTTCTTTAAAAAACCCTAAAAGTTATTAAAAGTTAAATTTTATGTAATTTATAAGATTTTAAAAAGTGCGCGAAAAAAACCGATTAAGAACCGAAACCGAAACAAACCGAAACTGAAATCGAACCGAAACTGGTCTCCGAAACCGGTCTTACGAATCGACAAAACCGGTCCAAAACCGAACCGGTTTGGAACCGAAACCGGTTCGGCCAGGAACCAGTACTGTAGCGAACCGGTTTGGAACCAAAACCGGTTCGGCAAAAAAAAACCAATTTGCTCACCTCTACCCGTTCATACCTGAAACCGGGTATTAAAAAAAAAGCCCAATTTGTCCACCTCTGGTTGCACCTATTTTAAGCAATGTTTTAAAAAACCGGTTTTTTAATTATACCGTATTTGGTTAAAAAATGGTTCAACTAGTTGAACCGCGTTATACCGGATGGTTTAACCGGGTTAATTAGTTAGCTATATAATTTCATAAATTACAACATTAGTACAAAAATAATTTAAAAGTACATAATTACATACTAAAATACTATCAAAAAGTTAATCAATAATAAAAAAAAAATCCAAAAGATAATCTAAAGTTTTAATTTTTTAAAAGTTATTCCTTAATAAAAAAGTTATCTAAAAATAACCCAAAAACCAACATGTGCCGGTACTGGTATAGTGGTTAAAACCGGTTTACCGAATTTTACCAGCGGTATAAAATTGATACCGTTTCCTATATTTACCGAAGTGTTTCGTACCGGATTTTCATCCGAAAACGGTAATACCGGTATAACCGGCCGGTATTACTGGTTTTTAAAACATTGATTTTAAGTTGCACCTATTGAAATACCGGTCCGGTCCTTACATTAGGCCCAATCCAGACTGACACCAGCCCAGCAACCAAACCCTCACAAGACGTCCATAAATACCCACCCCTCTTTCATACCCTAATAAATAACCTACACAGCTCTCTGCCGTCACGTTGTATAGATGTTTGATTCCATTTCAACTTACCCTTTTATTTTCATAATGTTTTCATATTATTCATTGAATGTTGTTAGTCCATCTTGGCAAAGCAGTTTGTGTATAAACTGTTTTGAATGCTAATGGACTTATAGAAATATAATCAGTCTTTTACTGTTCTGGGCTTCCAAATATTATGGGAGATCCAAGTCATTCGGGCTGAAACATGAATATTAATATTATTTTGTCAATACAATTGTTTTATTAAACAACCTTAATATTTTGTTATGTTATTTTTATTAGTCCATCTTGGCAAAGCAGTAGAGCCGTGAGGCAATGAACAGCTTTGAATGCTAATGGACTTATAAAAATTAATATATTATTATTATTATTATTATTATTATTATCAGTTTTTAACTGTTCTGGATTTTCAGTTTCATGGGATTACCAGTTCATTCGGGCTGAAACATCCGTTTATTTGGTTGTTTAATTGTCTTGTGTTGTAACTCTCACCACGAAGGTTGTCTGGTCAACTAGAATACAGTAGTAATGTTGTGGATAGATTGGACGGATGATTATTATTATTATTTGTCTTAAAATGCAATTAAATGATGTTACTTAAAGTAAAGTCACCATAGTGTACGAGACATTGTGAAATGTGATACTCCCTCCGTCCCGTTATATTCCCTTTTTTATTTGTCCCATCTATGTGTTCACTTTAAAAAATTATTAGCCAATTTTCAAATTTACCCTTAAAAACACAACTAAAATAAACAAAGAATATCATGGACCCACATATGACAAGGGTATTATTGTCATATAACAAGCAAAAAAAGCAACCATTTAATATGCCTTAAACTTTGTGTTTTTCAAACCAAGACACTTATAATGGGACAGAGGTAGTATAATTTAGATGCAAGTGAACAAAATTGAGGAAAACGTCGCGTGGCCTGAACTATAGGAACACGATTAAGTTGTATCATGAGCATGGACGTGATTATGATGGAACCCGATATCCAAAGGTGGTATTTGGTTTAATTGTGTTTATAGCCCGATTAACAAATTACAAATTACAAATATATATATGCACATTTGGTCAGTAAACATGTTATTGTGCTCTTTTTCATCTTACAAGAATTGATAAAAACCAAGAGGTATGGTAACCAAATTTGATTACATTTTAATAGACTATATATTTATAGAATGGATTATATTGTAATTATGTGTAATATTATCTATCAATGAAAGAAACTAAGTCGTAACAAGGGAGCCGGGAAGCGGCTGGATCACCTAGAGGGTGTTTGGCTCGCCTTATTTGAATGAGTTTAGATTAAAAAAAACATAAACACCTCCATTTTAAACCTTTAGATGTGTGTCAAAATGAGGGTTAGGAAGAGGTTATTATGTAAAGAATGCAGCAATATAATACAATTGGGTGATAATGATTTATGGGAAAATGACCAATATAGCCCGTTGACCGGGCATTTTGTACAAATAGCCCCCTCCACCGTCTTTGGAGAGACGGGACACGGCTCCCAACCCGCCTGAACCGTCTCCCGAGAGGCTTCCCATTTCAGCCAACAGAGGACCGCCACGTGGCGTCTCTGATCCCGAGATGTACCGTCTCTCTCCAGACGGGTCAGAACCCTCTCCCAGACGGTTCACGTTTCTCAAGACGGCTGACCCTTCGGTTCAACCGTCTCCCAGACGGTTCACATCTATCAATGCCGGCTGACACTTCGGGTCAACCGTCTCAAAAAGACGGGTCACCTTTCCCAAGACGGCTGACCCTTCGGTTCAACCGTCTCTCAAGACGGTACACATTTACCGACGCGGTGGTTCCCGATGAGCGGCGACGCTTCGGTTGTCCGGCTCAGCCCTATAAATACCCGTCTCCCGTCCATTTCCCGTCATCCAACCCCGTCTGAACATAATCAACCACCGTACAACTCCGTCCAAACACCATCTACTACCCGACGACCACCGTCCAACACCGTCCAACACCGTCCAAACCACCGTCCAACACCGTCCAAACCACCGTCCAACACCGTCCAAACCACCATCCAACACCAATGGCACCCCAAAGATGGACGGAAGAACAAGAGATTGCGTTGATTGCGGCATGGTTGCATGTTGAAGAGAGTACACACCTCAACAACAAATGGTTCCGGATCCTGAATGAATACAACCGGCTCGTTGGGGGCTCACAACGTACCACCGAGTCGCTTAGCCGCAAGTTGAATGATTTGACGACAAAGTGTCAAATATTCAACGGCCACCACAACCGGACCCTTTACGACGTACCCGCAAACTTTCCTGAAGACGTGGCCATTAGACACAGTCTAAGGCAGTATAAAAACAGGGAGGGTAAAGAGTTTAAACATGTGTCCGTGTGGCAAATGATTAAACATCGTCTTATGTAATTTGTAATTATATTTTTATTTATTTGTAATGGTTTTATTTTTAATGCAATAGTTGGTTATATTTTTAATTTGTCGTTTTGTTTTTATATTTAAACGTACTATACTATTACAATCACAAATAAACAATAAATATTATTACAATAACAATTAAAAAACTACACTATTACAACAAACTTCCCGAGAATAAAGAAGCAACAAGAGAAAATTAAAAAGCAACAAGTAAAAAACTACACTATTACAACAAACTTCCCAAATTTACTTCCAGAACTAGGAACTTTGTTTGAAGTAATAGTAATGTCTAACCAACTATTGAGGACTACATCTTAGTGTTAGATGTTTTGTCCTCCACAGCGGCGGTAGTAGCAGTGGTCTACATAGACGTTGTTTCGAATGGTGTATGTGCTCTACACAGACAAGTCCGAAACATTTCCTCGTTTTATGTAACAATAGTTCTCAGTGAGCACACGTCGAACATCGAGACATAAATTCGGAAAGCGAACGAACTTGCCTAAAATGTAGACCACCACATCATCGATCCATTACACGGGTTGCAAACCACGCGCAGATGGAACAACAATCCAAGTAGCCGTACGCAGATGAAACAACAATCCAAGTAACCGGGACATATTTTCCGAAGCCGGTAGGCTTCGGCTGGGAAAGTCAAAAAGGCTTCGGCTGGGAAAGTAAAAAAACGTCATTGGATTGGAAGATGAAAGCTTAGAGGAGACGGGTGGGTGCATGGAAGATGAAAGCTTAGAGGAGAGCGGTGGGTGCAAATTTCGTTAAGTTAATTGGGGTATTTATATACACTCGTGAGACGGTTCAGACGGTTCACAAATTTCGTTAAGACGTATTGGGAAAGGTGACCCGTCTGTTTGAGACGGTTGACCCGAAGGGACAGCCGGCATTAATAGACGTGAACCGTCTTTGGAGACGGTTGAACCGAAGGGTCAGCCGTCTTGGTAAACGTGAACCGTCTGGGAGAGATCTCTGACCCGTCCGGAGAGAGACGGTACAGCCTCGGGATCAGAGACGCCACGTGGCGGTTGGGGGGGTCACAACGTGTCCCGTCTATCCAAAGACGGTTCAGGCGGGTTGGGAGCCGTGTCCCGTCTCTCCAAAGACGGTGGAGAGGGCTATTTGTGCAAAATGCCCGGTCAACGGGCTATATTGGTCATTTTCCCAAATATGAACAAGAAAATTGAGTATTCATAATTTAACTTGAAATTTTATTTTATTTTTAATTTAGTTTTACAGAAAAAAGGTACATACGATAATTTCTTCAAGTTGTAAAATCGGATGACTGATTGTTGTTTACCTGAAAACGTTTGGTTTCTTCCTTATAGCCGTGAAAAACTTTTGAGTACAAAGTAGAAAAATGTGTTGATCATTCATGCATTATCATGACCAGCGATCAGAAGTTTCTTGATGCTCAATTGCCTTATCTTTCAAACCGTAAAGCTCAATTGCTTTGAATGCTAATGGACTTGTATAAAATTATCAGTCTTTAACTGTTCTGGAGTTACAGTTTCTTGTGATTACCAGTTCATTCGGGCTGAAACATTCGTTAATTTCCGTTGATAGTTTGTTTAGTGTCTCAACTTTGACCGCAAAGGTTGTATGGTCAACTCGTATACAGTTGTAATGTGGTTAGGTACTCTAGATTTGTTTATGATGTCTACCAATGGGACAGAATGAATTGGTTGATAGATTTGAAGATGTTGACTTAGTTCATAATTTTATACCATAATATTGTTTACATTGTGAAATGTGATAGAATTTAGAAGCCACTTAACAAAATTGAGAAAAATGTAGCTCGGCCTGAATTATTGGAACACAAATAATAAGGAACCAAAGCTAATTGGACATGATTAACATGAATTTACATGAAAGAAATGTCTCTAGTAGTATAATTGATAGAAAGTCTGGTTTTGGTTTCCTTAACATGTGTTAACTACTACAATACTTTGAAATTTTAATGGATGAAAATGATTTAGGTGCTGTTTGTTTTTTCTGCAGGAAAAGGTCTGCAGTCTGCGGACCACATCTGTAGAAGAAGAGGTGGACCAAAGGTCTGCAGTCTGTAAGGAGAAGACTGTTTGTTTGTTAATGTCTGCAGGCTGCTGAAATAAACTGAAATTTAAATAAACTGATTTTTTACAACAGTTTGGTGGTAGACGGTGATGGTGGTGGTGGTGGGTGGTGGTGGTGGACGTTGGTGGTGGTGGTGGTGGTGGGTGGTAGTGGTGGACGGTGGTGGTGGACGATGGTGGTGGTGGGTGGCGGTGGACGGTGGTAGGTGGTAGGTGGTGGTGGACGGTGGTGGATCGTGGTTGGTGGTGGTGGACCGTGGTAGTGGTGGTGGACCGTGGTTGGTGGTGGTGGTGGTGGTGGTGGACCGTGGTGGTGGTAGACGGTGGTGGTGGTGGTGGTGGACTGTGGTGGTGGTGGACGGTGGTGGTGGTGGACCATGGTGGTGGTGGATGGTGGTGGACCGTGGTGGGTGGTGGTGGACCGTGGTGGTGGTGGGTGGTGGTGGTGGGTGAGGAGAAGAGAAGTAGAGAAGACCTTAGAAGACTTTGGAACAAGTCTGCACCAAGAAGAGGTCAGGAAGACCTTTTTGAGTGAAAGATCTTCCAAAAAACAAACAATCTGCAGACCCCAAACGTCTGCGCGCGTCTACGTGGCGCAGACAAAAGAGGTCAAAAGTGCTTCTGAGCAAAAAACAAACACCAACTTAGTTCTGTAAGCAAGAAATTGAGTATTCATAATAATTTGAAATTTTATTTTATTTAAAAGGGTGCATAAATATAATCAATTTTGTTCAACTTTTCAAAGTTGATAAAAGTCACTAAATTTTCTAAGTAATGAATTATGTAGTTGGGTTTAACTCAAAAGTAAATATGCTGCTTGTGTAATAACATTTCAAAGTTGATACAAGTTACTTGTAACAAAAAGGCAATGAGATATCATTTTCTTCTCCTGTAATAACATTTTGTTGAACAAATTCAATTATTTTTTCTAAACTTAAACCCCTTGTATATATACTTACATCAACAAACAAGTTAACCATCATCTAAATGGCTCAATCGGTTCCGTTTCTTTAAGTATACTCGCCGCCTCAAAACAGTCCACGGCTTCCTTTATAAACATCAGGCCCTCATCTTTGTAAAACTGGCCCAGATTATACCACGCCCATGAGTTCATCCGGTCTAGCCGCAACGCCTCAGTCAAGAAACTTCTGATCGCTGGTCCAGACTTGCCACCGAGACGTCTTAAAACCATGGCCATGGAAACAAGACTTTGCACATGACCAGGGTTAATGTCTAGAGCAACTTCATATGCTTTTAAAGCTTCTTTATCAAGTCCTTTCGCTTCATACAACAAACCTGTAACAGACATAATAATAATATAATTATAATCCTTTTAAAATTACAATAAAGATTAATGAATTGGCAGAACATACCAGAGATGTGCCAACGAGACGACGAATAGTAACTGATAGCCTCGGATCTTGAGAGACAAGCTTCGACATCACGCCATTGAGATAAACTTATGTACACCATAGCCAAATCATGCCATGTTTCTAATTCCAAACCTTTATAATGTTTTCCACCAACCTTAACAAGAATAAAAAACACCGAAACACGTCAAGAAATGACATCCTGCAAGATAATCGACAAAAAGATGGCTAATTGCTATAACCAACGCCTTATTTTCATTTAAAAAAACTAATTTGGTCCCTTGGTGAGATCGTTGATTAACCATTAGGCCGCATCAACATTTTACAGTTTTTTGGTCAAAAAATATCCGGCGTTCTAAGTTGGCTAGCTTTATAAGGGTGACCCATTTTGACCCCCCATTGTAATCGCTCGGAATTCAGTGGCGAACCTTGACCCGAAACTTTGGGGGGGTCGGAAATCACTAGTTTCGAGGGGTCGAAAACCAGTTTTGGGGGGTCGAAACCGTATATACCAAAAAAAATTCTATACGAATACTATATAATCGGAACTTCTGAGCGAAAATTCAGGAGGGGGGGGGGGGGGGGGGGCTCCCCGCCCCTTAAGAGCTGCGCCCTTGACCCAGATTAAGCCATTTAGCTAACAAAACATACCCAAATCAACCCACATATAAGAATGGGTCATGATTGTCGGGTATACTGCCAAGATAATCACTTTTCAAAGGTACAATGGTTTTAGTAAGGATAAGTTAAAATGAAGTGAAAGTAAGTTGATGTTTATTGCAATTTGCACGCAAAGATGCATCAAGATTGCGCCTTTTCGGGCTATATAAGGAGAAATTTAATTGTAAGTACCTCATTATTCTTCTTTTGTGTCGGAAAACTTTTATTCTGAACTTGAAGAACAGCAAGAAGCTGAGTATACGTCTCAATCGCATTCTTTACTTGCCCCTGCGCAATTTGTAACTTAGCTTTTGTTCTTAACAACTCTCCCTGATCCCATTTTCCCGTTTGTTCTAAAGCGGCATTAATAATTATTTCACTATCCAAAAACCGCTTCTGACCCGATAATATTCTAGCCAAAAGCAACCAACTTTCAACGCGGGACCCGGATTCCAGTTTGATCAAATGTTTTGCCTGACCGAGAGCCAAATCCAATTTCCTCTGCTCAGCGTATTCTAAACAAAGATCATAAACAATTCTAGAATCCTTCATTTGGGTCAACCTACTTGCAGTCTCTAAAGACTGAATCGCTTCCGATTGAAGTTTGACCCTTTCCGAGTCGGTCAAACACAGCTTAGTTTGACCCGAAAGTGAAATCCCCAATAAATGATTAGCAACGCCCGCCATCTCATCACATTTATTTTCCAAAACATTAACTGCTCTCTTAGCAAGAAGTACGCCTTCTTCTACAAAATCGGGAGTCTCTCCACAAATTCTTGATGCCATTAGTAAAGCCGACACACAATCTGGATCATCGTATTTGTGTATATTTTTTAACAAACATAATGCAGATAAACCGTCACCTTGTCCATAGCAACAAAGCGATAGAAGGAGACATCTTTCTTTCTTGTCGATAACCGAAGGAAGTAGTTCTTCCAATTGCTTACCGAGAGGCCCAAGCCCGTTACAAATCGACAACGCGTAAGAAAGATGATCAATCACAGACGGGTCCCACTCGATTTTCTTTAAATTGACTTTTCTTAGTAAAATCATTAAAAGTAGAATAGCTTCTTCGATGTTATTTCTTGGTACAAATGAAGTATCCATTTGGAATCGTAGATTAGGCGGAGCAGCCTCTTTGCTTCCGCTATAAAGAAGAAAAACTGCGAAATCTTTTTGGATTTTTGCCGTTGTTTCTTCGTTAAGGTTCCAGTTACGGAGTAGAGCCCATCTGAACGACAACATTGCTTCATGAGGTGACTCAGCGAGTTGCCATAACTCGGGAAGCAACTCGACTGCGTTGCTTAACGTTTCTTGTAATTTACCGTCGGCACCAAAGTTTTCAGGTAAGCCTTCTGGAAAAGAAGATTCGACCACGTCGAGTATGACTTTGCATGATTGAGCAGC
Source organism: Ambrosia x helenae (assembly GCA_030844895.1). NCBI lineage: Eukaryota > Viridiplantae > Streptophyta > Magnoliopsida > Asterales > Asteraceae > Ambrosia > Ambrosia x helenae. The sequence goes on along the minus strand of CM061230.1, from coordinate 5,736,647 downwards.
TTCTGCAAAATTAACCAGAGATTTAAGAATTGACAGTTGACAGAGATGTGAAGAGATTTAAAATCAGATTATGGCACAAAGTAATTACCTTTATACCGCCCGAGTATTTGCAATGACTTTGACTTCAAGTAAATTGCTTCGAGGAGTAAGCTAAGAGCGTGTGCTGTTAAAGGCGGACTGGTGTAAGTATGTGAGCGTTTTTTACGAGTCTCCCCTGTTTTAGCAAGACTAATTTTGATCTTCGGAGTGATTGAAGATATATCGATTCCTTCAAATACATGAAGAGCAGCTTCTATGTTTCCCTTTTGATACTCATATCTTCCTAACAATGCTCTTGCTTCCTGTATAACAAAAACCACATGTAATTAAAAAAAATTAAAAAAGAAAAAAAAAAGAGGATAAAAAAGAAATATAAAAAATGAACTTAATTGATAATTAAGGAAAGTGATTAGATTTTTTTTTTGAAGGATAATAATATTGATATTAAAACGAAATACGAAAGTTACATCAAAACATAAGGTAGACGTGCATTTATATTGAAGTTTCATAATCAGCAAAATCAGAATCATAGTCACATTATCCAAACACTAGAAACTAATTATTATTAAAAAATAAACAATTATATAAATCATAAAATATTAACATAGCTTTAAAGATACACAAGCTGTGCATCATTGATAATGCACATGGAACAGCTACAAGATCCATACTTTGAATGATTTCAACATGTTTAGATCTTCAATCTTTATAAACAATAATAAAACAATAAACAAAAGGGTTCGAAAAATGTACCTCATAATTGATGGAACCGCTTTCACGAAGTGATAATTCTGCTTCTTCGATGCTACCAGTATCCGGTTTCTTATCGTGTTCATGAACTACTTGTGAAGAAGAACCATTCGTTGCTACGGATTCCGATGAAGGGATCATCTCATTTGTGCTTCGTGGTTGTTCGCCAGAGCACAGGCACTGCAAGATCTTTCCAAAACGTCGACTTGACCTACTTATCTTTTGCTCTCCTGTCTGTTGATTCCGGTTCTTGATCCTCATACCGTATTTCCACCCTCAAGAAATCTTTAATCCAACCACAAAACCAGATATAACATTCAATATTTCATATCAAATTCTTGCATAATTAAAACAAATATATATAAAAAAACTTGACTTGCAACTGAAATGATCAAAAACCAAATAAAAATTACTAATTTACATTAAGAAATTAAAAATCTGTTCTGATTTTAACACTAAACTGATTTCTTAACATGTGGTTTATCAATAATCTTTAAATTCCAGTTTCAATAACACCTGATATGAATATCAATGTTCAACTCAAATTCTTGCATAATTATAAAAAAAAAAAAAAAATATAAATAAAATAAAATAAAAAAACCTTGACTTGCAACTGAAATGATCAAATATGAAATACCCAATTACAAATTCTCAATTATACATAAAAAAAACTAAAAATTGAATTAAAATTCAAGAACCCTAATTAAAACCCCTGCAAAAGCCTGAACTAATTTCTTTACATGTGATTTATATACAAATAATAATAATAATGATGATAATAATAATAATCTTACAATTGAGGTTTGAAGAACACCTAATATTATAATAAAACATACCTTTCTTTATGGCAACTGAAATTGAGGAACAACTGCACATGAAAATCAGGACCCATCTTGAGTTTCATTCAACAAACTTTTGATCAACAAAGAATCAAATAAAGTTTCAATCTTTTTTATCTTTTTCCTTTTCTTTATCGAAATACTAATCAAATTATTCAATTTTGTTTGCTTTAGTTGATGAATTGGATTGAATCGTTAAAGAAAACGAATACCCATATGGAAAGAAATCAAAATTCTTTAAAGCTGGAAATAAGGGGATATTGAAGAATCGTGAACCGTGAGATTGAAGCTATATTTGTATTTTTGTTTATTATTATTTTAATATTAATATTTAATTTATTATTTTGTGAAATAAATGCAGTTGGGAATAAATAATTAAAAAAGGCAACTGGTTATATAGGGGAAATAAATGTTTAAAAATAAAGAGTTAATTAATTCTATATATTGTGATAAAAATGAAAAAAAATGAAAAGGATAAAAAAATACAATAGATCAAGAAATATGACACAACGAACCACAAAATATAATATAATGCCAAAAAATATAACAAATTGTAGAAGAAAAAAGACACAATGAATCGTAAAAATAACACAATGATGAAAATAAGAAAAACACATAATGTTAGATAAAAGACACAATGATATAACGTAAATTCTAAAAACTACAAGCTAAAAATTCAAAAAAAAGCGAAAACCTAAAAACTAAGATCGTAGGGTTTGATGAGACGATTTCAATACCGCTTGAATGAGTTTAATCGAAATCCATTTAATATTATTTATACGCCTTCCTATTTTTCTTTTAGAATGTATTTGTTTTTAACCAAAAAAATAAAATAATAAAAATAGCAAGGGACATGGAGTTTATTAGATCAACTGTCATGGTTGCATCCAGGCTCATATGTTGACAAGTGGATTTGATTCTTTAAATACACGCTCACCTAAATATAAAAATTGGGTTTTTTTATTTAAGATAATGTTTTCTATGCTGTGTATGTGTGTACGTTAAGATCAAAGGATAACATCACAGTCCGGTCTAGAACAGTAATAATTTGGGTTCGTTATAGATACTAAAAATGATAGGTCTATTGATTAGCTAACTAGAACCACGCGAAAGAACCCTTATGAAGCATGACTAATGCTTCATGTCGCGGGAAACGTACGCAGGGACGAAGGTTTCTTAGGGCCAGGGGTGGCCCTGGCCCCCCTGTTTTTTGACGCAGTGGTGAAAATTTGCGATTTTCGTAGGTAAATTGTGTTCAGGTTGAGTCTGGCCCCCGTCGATTTGCCACTACCGATCGAAAAAAATTGAGTTCGGACTCTCCCGATTCGAGAACCAAGCTTCGTCCCTGAACGTATGTGATCAGGCAGAGAACGTACGTGATCAGGCAGAAGGCCGTTCACAAACAACGTAAGGTGGCAATTAAATGTTATGGTTCGGCAAATACACTATACATGACAGTAAAGCCACATCACATGCTAAATATAAGTATAGAAACTAATCACCTAAGGAAAAATGTTAGACCATCACATACTAGTGTTACATGGCCCTTCACAAAAGAATATGCACGTTGGTGCTTGTTCACAAAGAGAAAACTCTTCTTATTGTGATGAAACTAAGTTAGAGATTTTTTTTTAAATAAATGAGTAATTTGTGAAGACATAACGATTTTTTCTAAAACACTTTCACAAATGGGTAAACTCTAAAAATGTTAACCATCTTTGTACTCCTTTTTCATTAACATGTAATTTTATTTTTCATTCAATACTTACTTTAGCTCAAGCAATCTTACTCTAGTGCTTCTTATGATAAATTTATTTTTGTACCAAATAAACACAAAAAATAAGGCTATGGAGTTTGGTGACACCCTCCCCTAACTCCTCTAAACTCCCCCGTACTCCACATTAGCGCAATGTTATTTCCCTCTTCCTTTTTTATTATTTTATTTAATCTATTTAATATATATTTGATATTTTAAAAAATACATTAAAATTAAAATTATATATATCAGACACACACATTCATCTCCATCTTCATCATCTTCCTCTCCTCCATCTCCAACAAACCCTATTTATCTCCATCTTCATCTTCCTCCCCTCCATCTCCAACCCTAATAATAATAATAATAATAATAATAATAATAATAATAATAATAATAATAATAATAATAATAATAATAATAATAATAATAATAATAATAATAATAATAATCTGCGTTTAGTTCCATCTCCTCCGATGTAGCCATTTCCAAAACGCAAATAAGAAAAAGAAAACAAAGGAGAAGAGAGAGAGGGGGGGGGGGGATTTTACTCGGGGAGAAGGGGGAAAATTCCCGTGTTCACCGAGATTTAGGGGGGTGTTACGTTCGGTAATCAAGCCAGATCACCCCACCAAGTCCACACGCCCAAGCCTAAGAGGTTGACATGAACACTAACATATAGTTCATTACCCAAGACTAAATTTTTGCGAGAATAAAAAATCTTAAATCGTTTAATATTTTCTCTCAATGGCTCATACTTTTTTAAGTACTTTTACCTCTTACATGCAAATGTTGTCTTTTGTCTTGTATATAACTAGTGGGAATGCCCGCGCGTTGCAGCGGGTGTCTCGAAAAATATCTGATTCAATTATAATTTATATTATGAACCACAATCCAATAGGTCGATTGGATAAGAGGTCAAAACGGGTTGTTATTTAAGATGGTAAGGTTAGGTTGGTCTGACCATGTATACACTTTTGAGTTTTGACTTTACCACTAACTTATCATCACACACTAATGTGATGAAGATGACTACAGAAACTATTTTCCAAGGAGGCTTATACATAGTTAAATGCACTTCAAATGCCTTTTAAGTTTTTAGCCACTTGACAACATATTTGAACCATTAAAGACAAAACACACCCCAAATCAATCAATTTAAAGGTGAACGGGTCAAAATTGCCACTTCAAGAATTGTACTACAGTTCAAGACAAACCAATTAATTATACTTTATTGGTATTTAACATGAACCACATACATGCATTAATTAAGCTATAAAGCTAAAGCAGTTGCATCTGATTAAATATTAAACAAAATGTCTTGTAAAGCATGACAGACCACTAAAAGTATAACCTTACAAAAGGAAGCATATGCATAACAAAATTTACAGCCTAAAACATGTATTGAACAACTAAGGATTGGTTGTTTATACCGTAAACCTTGGTTTTCTCAGGCCTTGCTTTTTTGAGCGCTTTACTCCTAGAAGTTTGTTGGGTTTGAAATATCTTTGTTCCATTTGGGAGGTTAATGTTTATTATTTATTATTTATGTTTAAACTTGTGAATATCCCTTGTTTTGCTAATCAATGCATTCTAAGGGTTATAAAGTTGTTTGTAATAATTGATCTATTTAGTAATTAGCATTTTAAAATGTCGCATTTTGGGACACAAGTTTGATTGTTGGATACAAAAGTCAACGCATTTTGTTTGTTTGGTAAATGTAGTTATCTACCTTCTAGTTTTTCTATATCCTTAGGTTGTAGTTGTCAATTTACATCCTTTACCATCACCCTTTCGGCATTTTGTATCTGGAAAACTCGTGTTTTAAATTCCTTGAATCATAACTCTTAAGACTGTATAGAAGTGAAAGTTATTATCAATCACGATGCATGATTGACCTTATGAAGGTACAGAGTGCTAATTGATAAACATGTCAGGTTATGCATATTAAATTTGAGGCAATATGTTCAAAGTTTAAGTGACTAATATTTGGACATATACAATTGAAGTCGGTCATTTTTAAATGGACTATTAACATCTGGCTGCAGATGAGTTCCGTTTACTAAGGCACGCACCGAATATTAATTTTGGAAAATTCACCCCCAAATATTTGTATACTGTAAATCTTATTATTGAGATATTATGAAATAAGTAAATAAAAATCAACACCATTCAGCAGACAAGGGTGACTGACTGACTGTACATATGATGCTAAATGGTCTATGAGATGCGTATATTGAGTTAATTTATTTTTAACTTCATTGTTGTATATACAGTTCAATGGAAATGGAAGTCGCTAATGTATGTACGGACAAGGAAGTAGACTCTGTCACTATTGAATCTAATGATCTTTCTGGCAAATCAAGTAACGATCTTTCTGGTGGTTCATGTAATGACCTTTCTGCCGATTCAAGCAATGATCTTTTAGTTGATTCCAATGTTTCTGTGGATGAGAACTCATGGCCTGACATTCCGACAACGGATGCAGTTAAAGAATTTGAAGAGAAGATATGTATTATTGAAGACATAAAGCATATAGATAACATTTCTGGTGATTCAACTAATGCCCCAGCGGACTCTGAAACTTGCCTAGTGAAGGAGAAGATGGCATATGTCATGCAGCAAATAGAAGGCGAAAGTAAGAATTCAAACACACCAGTCAAACCTTCAACCAAATCTGCTAAAACAAAGCCCACTGTTCCACAGGTATTTGCTCTTGATACTGAAAAGCGTGCTCTATGTGGAGTTCGCCATGTTGGCAATCTTGCTCCCAAGAAGTCTCATTCAAGCTAAGTTAAAAAGAAAACCAATGAAGTAACTGCTCAAGTTGATCACAAAGTCTTTCTTTGCGATTTTTCATCAAGATAATAATTTTTGTTCCTTTTGTTTTTGGGTTCAGGCCGTCCCACCTTTAGTAGGGAGAAGCCTTTGCAACCAAATAACAAGAAGCATGCGGATGATGATGATTCTTGCTACGTAGTATCATCGCATCCTTATTATTGTTCTTGTCTATCCTTTTTGTTCTGTTTTTTTCTTGCATTTGTTCTAGTTCTTACCCATCTACTCTGCAGTAAATTATTGTAATAGAACTACAAATGTAGGTGTTAGAAGGATCCTAATATTATTTTTTTTCTTTGGCATATTGATAGTTATCTTCATGGTATGGGTGCAAGTTCCTGATCCTTGGTTACATTCTATTGGGGTATTTTATTATTCTAGCAGGTACATTCATATTTCTTTTTAACTCCTACAATTGTAAGCTTTGAACATCGTTATCTAAAAGTTTCATTTAGGTTTAATCATGTCTTACTTTAAACCAACACCAATTTTTAAACTTCCATGATGGATTAAAAAACTAAAATTCGAAGCTTTAAAAAGAAAATTAAGTAAACCCATATTAACATATTGAAGGAACTAACCCCTTTGGTGGATGTGTGACGAACTTTCCAGTTGTTAGTTGATGCCTTTTAGAGAGTAGGTTGCGCACCGTATGGTTCATCGATTTTGTCATCTCGCTCGATCAATATGTTCTTCAAAAACAACAATAGCATGCATCAATTTGAAATCATAACACAATTCTGCAACAGCTTTGACGAATGAATTCATATATTATAAGAAATTGGAAACAAAATCAATTGAGAGGGAAAGAGAAACATGCAGATCTGGTGGTTGACGAAACGGATTAGTGTTTTGGCGAGATGAAGAGGGGTTGTTTATGACGAAGTAGTAGAGGATCGAGGAACCTGGAAACTCCTTCAACATCTTAACAGGAACATCATCTCCTTACCGCCATATACGCAAGACACTTGAATTGCATCTATTAGAGTTTCATTCTTCGATCATCTGTGTCAATCACTTTTCACTTAAATTAACTTTCATCAAATCATATCTATAATCACTAAAATGCCTAATAATCTATTATAATTAATGAACCAAAACATATAAAAAAATTGGCCTAAAAATTACAAAATTACCTCAAGTAGATAACTCCAACTAACTTGCAGGGTAAAGGAGCTTAAAAATTGTCTACCAGGCACAGTATCCCTAAAAATACATGATTCAAACACTTATTCTAAGAATATCATCAACCAAATTAAAAGCTGCTGTTACAGGCGTAGATGGAGACACTGCAGTTAATAACTTGTCATTCGGAATTACAATAACAGTGTCAACGTTCTCCCTTAAAGATGCAATTCCTTCTTGGGCTTGAACCGCCCTTCGTCTGCCCTCAAATGAGAATGGAGTTGTGACAATACCAACAGTCAATATCCCCAATGACTTTGCCACCCCGACGCTCACAGGGGCCCCACCTGTACCCGTCCCATCCCCATTCCCGCCTGCACACAATGAACATAATCTTTTCTAATCATAAACCAGAAACTTTATGAATCTACAAAACAAAACAAAAAAAAAGGGGTTAAAAGCTTACAGTCACAAAAACCATATCAGACCCATAAACAGCTTCTTCAATGGATTCTCGGCTTTCTTTAGCAGCATTCATACCAACATCAAGGTTACCACCAGCACCGAGCCCACGGGTGAACTCTTGACTAATCTGCAACCGTTGTTCAGGGAAAACCGGGGACATTCTCATGGCCTGAACATCCGTATTCACAATCCAAAACTCAACACCCTTCATCTCACTCTCAATCATTCGATTAACCGCATTCGACCCACCCCCTCCAACGCCAATCACTTTAATCTTTGCCTAAGGGAGTGTTTGGATGTTGTTAGTTATACAAATATAAACCTAAAGTCCAACAAGCAGAATGTCAACAATTGTTATACACGTCTGCATATCAAATAATAAATTAGGACAAAAGATTATTTTTTGAAAACATAAACAAAGATCTAAAAATCGATGAAACCGTTCCAACACATCAAAACAAACATTCTAATTTTATAAACAAAACCAATTATTTCACATCTTAAATCATTAACACACATCATTGCTACTATGAAACAAATATTAAAAAAAAACAATAATACCTTAGAGTAGCAGGGTGGCACTTTCCACGGAACATCGAATGAACTTGACGTGACCGTGCTTGTTCTGTCCACCGTTCTGAAGCTTGAAAATCTGCACACACATAAAATTTAAGGTTAAGAAATTGATGGAATAGATAGACGAAAACTAATGAAATCAAGAATCAACAAACCATTTTGTGAAGATCGTCACTGTGTTGGTGGGTTCTTCAACAAGGAGATGAGCTTATTTATAATCAAAAAGCCAAATCCTTAATTTAACAAACGATTCTTCTACATTAACACTTGTCTTGCTATCTCTTTCATACATATGAATCGAAGTGAATAGAAATATGGTAGCGGGCAGGTGAAGTGAACCGGCGCTAACATTGATTATCGCCATTGAATGATGTTAGGGGTGGGTAAAGGATGAAAGGGGTAGAAAGTGTGATACCCCGAAAATTCAGGTTCTCACTTTAACTAAACTCTAGTTACATTCCTTGCATTATACTTAACTAGGGTTAGTTAGATAAGACATACGTGCATGGTTATGAGTCAAGGTGTGATTGCATGATTAGTGAACCTCGGACGTTGGTGAATAATAAACTTATGTGTCTCGGTGATACCTGACAAACTTATGTGAAAACCATACGTGATTATGTGAACCTAAACCGAACACGTTAATAGAAATCATTAAAAGTGGAGCATGAGGTTGATTAGGGTCTTAATGCATGGGGTTACACTTGTTACGGTCCGAAATAACGAAAACGTCGAAGGATAACGCGTCGGGAGGCGAAACGAGGCAAAAGCGCGCCACCCGGACCTGTGAGCGGCCGCTCACAGGCTCCGAGCGGCCGCTCGAACCTATCTGACGGGTTTAAACCGCCTCAAACTCGTATATAAGCATCCTTAACCCCCATGCAGCCCTCATACTCAACCCTAATCGCCCCCTTACTGCCCCACACGAATATTTCACTCCAAAAACTCCTGCTAAGGCTCAAGATCATCAATTGGGAGGCTCCAAGGCACGCGATTGATTGATTTGAAGAGCTAAGGGTATAACTCATGATTTCTTACGCTTTTTACTTTATGTTTTATTGTAAAAATCATATAACAAGTTTGTCCAGGTCTGAATGGGTTTAATAAACATTAAAACATGAGTCTTTTTGAAGATTAAACGGATTAAACCTATTAATAAACGCGTAGTAACATCATAGGATGCTTGTTGCGCAAGTTATTGGTGTTTTGATCCTAAAAGCTTTGATCTTGACATGTTTGATAATAGGATCTGATGGGAATAGGTATTAGGAAAGTTGTATGATGATTATTAGGTGTTATTGATTGATAATATGCAACTAGGGTTTGATATAATTGATAATAATGCACGATCAGAATCTGGACAGATTCTGAATGTCGACTTGTAGGGTCTGTTTCGTGGCTTGAAAATAATTGGTTTGATCGATTCTTTGCATGATTGTAACGTACAAGGTCTTAGCTTTTCATAATGGGCAAAACCATCGAATTTGGACATCGTTTGAGTCGTTTTTGGAATTTTAATGGATTAGGGGTCATATCAGATTTCGGATTTGTAAACTGGGCTAACTTTAAATGGTCATAACTTGAGATTTACAAGGAATTAGATTATGAAATTTTTCCAGTAGGTCAATACTGGAAAAATAGAGCTTTTCGAAGTGGATTCATCTCGTTTGGATGAATACACAATTTTTAAGAATTTTCCTACTAAACTGACCTGTTGAGGAAATTTTCTGAACACTGCTGTGTTGTACGAATTTTTATAATTTTTGTGTTTGGAATTAAGACAAAACAAAAATAGGTATTGTCGAGTGAATCCCAAATAAAATTCAGTAAAAATTTGGGACTCTAATTCATTCGTTAAGTATTTTAAATAAATTCGTTTTGATGGCGCACAATCTGTCCTGAAAACACAGATTGTGTATTATGTGCTTATGTGATTACTTGAGGTCTTAGGTGATCTAAAATTGACATATAATGGAAGTACACATGTTTATGACACATACGGGCTGTAGAAACTAATTATAACCAACTTATCCACCAACGAGTCCGTAGGGTTTACTATTGCATGTAGAATCACTAGGCGTCGCATACACACTTTTGAATATTAAAACGCCTTGGACAAACGAGTTATATGGTGTAATGATGTTACGCCAATACTCACGTAGTGACACTGTTATTAGGGTGTCGGTAGCATATAATACTTGCTGTTCGGATTCTTTGCTTACGCGATAAGGTGAGTTTCACTACTCTTTTCTCAAAAGCATGCATCTCGGGTTGAGACAACTTACTTAACGTTTCTAGTCCGGTTTGGGACTACTTTTACACATCCCGGGTTTGGGGTGCATGGTTCACGTGGTGAATCTATTTTTACTAATTCATATATATGTCCTTGATGAACTAAACCAAACACATCTTTTAAGTCCTTCAAAATACCGAATCAATTGCCGGTTGGGCAAGCGGGTTAATTAGTTGATAGCGCTATTAGGTCTAACAAACCTCACATCGTGCTGGGAGCACGGATGTGAACTATTAGCTTCAAACATAATCATTGTCGATGGACAATGGTGCAAGGCATCCTTATCCCGGTTATGGGAACTTGTTCATTAGTAGTTCGGTATTCGCCGGTTTTAGTTATCATGAGTGGGCTAGCTACCCCTGACATTTGAATTAGCTATTTACTTGCGGCCAAGGAGGCCAACGTTCTTACGAACTGTTATGTGGTCTGGGAGACCGACGTTTTCATTTGGTTACATGGTTTGGGAAACCTACGCTTTTACTTACTCACCTACTTTACTCAGTGAACTCACCAACATTGTTTGTTGACCTACGATTTACATGCTTTTGCAGGTAGTTAGCTTCCGGTGCCAGAATTAGAAAGCACTACACACTTCATTGCATTTGGGGTCTTGGGCATACACCTAAATTACATATTATACTTTCACATTTTCTTTCATATGGTTTTAATTTGGGCGCGTTGTTTTGCGCATGGTTTTTTTAAAAGGATTAAATTTGGTTTACGCTTCCGCAACTTAACTAAACTTGGTTTTTGAAACGAACTAAATGGTTTGGGCATTTAGAGTTCGTTCATATGACTTATGGCTATGGGATCCTGGTATGTCATGCGCCTCGCGGTATGAACCCCGCAGTGGAAATTTGAGGGTGTGACAGAAAGGGGATGAAGTTTTAGGTTTAAACTAAAGGATTTAGATAGAATGACACTACTAACCTTGTAAGTGTCTTAATTTGCCATTAAGTGACTAATTTACCCCTATAAAATATGTTTTATTAACTTGTATATGTAGCAATAAAACTTGTACCCATAATAAAATGACAATCTTGTACATCACTCCTCCTTTATAATGTACTAGTGGTAATGCCCGCGCGTTGCAGCGGGTTCGTTACGCGAGGAAAATATAGTCAGTATCTTTTTTTGGTACCAGAACTTCCTATGAAGCGGCTTCTGAAATTCCCAATATTCAAACGTGTTAACGTGTTTTCAAAGATTAAAAGACCGAAAAGATTGATCTAATGTTTTGTTGTTTACCTCTATGTGTTAAATTTCTTTCAATGACATATCAGCAAAATAGGCATATAAAGCTCTTATAACAGCCTGCAATGCACAAATTCATTAAACCCATGTTTGCATTGCACAAATCTTTCAATGGATGAGTTGGGTAACAGGTAATTTACATACGGTTTGGGCCACGCCCACCAAAAATAATATTCATTTGATTTAAAAATGTTAATAAAAAAACTAATGCCCTATATATTATTCAAAAGCTATATTGATACATACACATGTATTAAAATACACTTTACAAACACGTTTAACCCGTTTTATTTTTAGTTTTTTTTACCCATTTGTGGAGGTAAAATTTTGTGGTTGCCTTGTCTTACCTGGTGAGATACGACTACAACAAGCGCGCGTTGTCGTTCTAACTCAATAATAACCTGCTCCAACCTGTTATATGCACAACTGCAAACTTTTGACGTTGCTTAAAATACCAAAACTTTAATTTACTTTCTATATTTTCAACAGAGTTTTTTCCTTGTAATTGAATATAATACCTTTGTATCACATCGAGATACGACTCTCCACGAGGATATCGATACCTGAGTTTGTCTTTCTTCCTTGACCTTTAAAAAAAGACCATTGAATGGAAAGGTATAAAATTACAAAAAAAAAAAAAAAAAAAAAAAAAAAAATCGAATATTTCATATTTAACATACTCGTATTCTTCAGGCATTTTCTTCTTTAGTTCTTCATATGTCATACCGTCACATACACCAGCATTTATCTCATCAAGTGCACGCCATTGTATCTATAACGTAAAGAAAGTACACAAATTTTACAAATGATAAATGATCAAAGAAGCAATTTATGTGACATGTAAAACTAACCTTGGGGAATCCAGCAATTTGATTTGCAGTCAAAATTGTTCATTGCAATGTGCTTGTCCAAATCTAGGTGCATAAATAAAAAAAACAATATAAAACATTGCAAACTTTGTGCAACAAACAAAGAAAATGCAAATAGTAAAATAAGTAATAGTTCTTACAAAAGCATTTTTTAGGCAAGATAGTTCATGTGGCCTTCAATTGAATGTTATAAGAGGAGGACTTGAATTTCACAATCAATCTCATTCAATTTGATCCTTAAGGTTACGGAACTTGAAGGGACAAGAGGTTAATGATCTATATTGATGAAGGAAGAAGGCAAAGGATTGAAGGGTATGGATGGAAGAAGGAGGGTAGTATTGTAAAAGTCTTTTGATATTGTAAAGGAGGAGGTGGATGAAATGTCTATATTAACCTCTTAAGTGTCTTAATTGTCCCAATTATGCCCATAATACCCTTAAATTTCTTGCTTAAATATGTTGTACATGTTGCTTGTTAAGTTGTACGGAAATGCAAATTACCTTGTTGTACATAACTCCTCCTTTATAATGTATTATAGATTATAGATTAAATTAATTTGTTTGTGTTTGTTTCTACATTTTTAAACGTATAGATACACATGATTTACACATTCTATAGATACACAAATTTTGTTTATATATATATATATATATATATATATATATATAGGGGAAAGTTATTTTGAGAACACCTATATTTCGTGCGAACCGTGAGAACAGCATCTAAAACCATTCAAATTCAAATTTTCTTTTTACACTTGTCTTTATTACTAAAATACAATCCCCAAAACACAATTTACGCGTAAAAATTCAAACGTATACGAAAATAATTTGTTTTTACACATGTGTAAATTTGCTGTTTATACATGTGTAAACCGTTTCATTTACACATGTGTAAAAAGTTAATTTGAAAGTGTTTTTGCAAGAAAAGATGGATTATTTGAAAAGAAAATTCATTTATTAATGTTGCATTTTGATTATAATGGGATTTGTATTAAAAAATTGATTTTGATTGATTTTTGTACTTGTTCTCACGGTTCTCACAATATTTAACGTTCTCAAAATAACCCTCCCCTATATATATATATATATTTTAAATGTTCGAAGAGAAAATAAAATTTGGATTTCAACTATTTTTTATTTTGATTAGTTTTCTAACATTATAAAATGAATTATTTTATATATGTATGTTAATATCATTTGCTATGATCTTTAATAATTTTGTTTTTTTTTTTTCTAAATGCTAAATAAATAAAAAATAATTTTGATGAAAAAGTGAATGCCATCACCCATTCACCCACACAAACTAGACATTTAAATGATGGTGGTTCTACTTGCTTGGTTCCTTTGTAAAAAGTAGGGCTGGCATAACAGGTTACACGAACCTGTTAAGACACGAACCTGTTAAGACACGAACACGAAACTTGTAAACACGAACACGACACGAAATCTAATCGTGTCATTTTTTTCAAACACGAACACGAACCTGTGTATAACAGGTTAACACGATAAGACACGACAAGACACGATAAGGAACACCTAGTAAAATAAGTTGACACGACAAGACACGATAAGACACAATAAGACACGACAAGACATGATAAGAAACACGATAAGACACGATAAGACCTGTTAAGACACGTACACGATAAGACACGAAACATGTAAACACGAACACGACACGAAAATAAACAGGTCTTAGCGTGTCGACCTGTTATAGACACGAAACCTGTTAAGACCAAACACGAAACCTGTTAAAATCGTGTAGGTTCGTGTCAGGTTATCGTGTTCGTGTCTAAATTGCCAGCCCTAGTAAAAAGTTATGATTTAGGTCATTCGACCATTAACCGCAATCATTTCTCAATGTCACGAACTACACTTTTTTGGTCAAACCACGAAAATATCATCATTATTGATTTACAAAACGGTATCATTTTGTATAGAGTAATATTAAACTCTTGTAAAGGTAATTTAGTTTATTCGGTCCAGGTTTAACTTAACTTATATGATCATACCAATTTAACACAAACTTTAGGGTTTGAATTTGTCATAGTATAAAAATTCTTAACTTGGACGTTGATTCTTTTGTAAATAAAAGTTTATCGCATTTCAGTTTATGATGGGCTCAGACCGCATAAATAGAGTCGTATCAAATACAGTATGACAACATATTCATAATAAACCGATATAGGTTTCATCTAAGTATTGATTTTTATTTGTTTGAAGAGTATATAACATATAGTAATTGGTTTGTAAATTTTAATAAGTAACTGTAATTTGTATACTACTAGGCTACTAGCATCACACCCGCACATTTGCGACGTGTCTGAACTTAAATTGGTTTTGTTGCACTTGCTACAGTCAACAAAAGAGAGAACCAAAAAATATAGTCGTAATATGTCTAAAACGTTTTCTATTCAGGGTTATTTCCTGTTATTTTAGTTAACCTTATCACAATATTAGACCTTGGGGTGTGACAACAGGGAAGTGATCGGTGAGGTGAGGTAGACACCCTCCCCCTCGGGAAACACCGCCCCCTTCTTCCTTTGGTGAAAACGGTGAAGGAACCCTGTCCTCCCCGATCTTCCATCCATTTATTAATAATATATAATATTAATATTATATTATAATATGTACTAGATGACAAACCGTTTTGGCCTAATGACGTTTTGTGTCATTCTCTCTAATAAAAGATAAATCAAACTAAATTTCAAATTCATAACAAATTAATCCACCTATTTGTTTTGGCCTTTCTGGGGATGTAGAAAAAGAATTCCGATAGGGAAGTAGACTTACTGATGATCTCCGACAGCAGCAGGCAGAGGAGCAGAGGACCGACGTCAGAGGGAACAATGGCGTTGATTGAAGGTACTCGGAAGGTAAAACCGGAGGCTGAAGGGTCATCAAAAGGAACAATGATCATCTTCTTTTTGGGCCATTTACATATTTCCCTAGCTTAAAAAATCAATTACATATCCCCCCTCCTAAAACATACATATGTGAAAAGTCAGTTACATATTTCTAGGGTTGTTCATTTTAACTAAAACCCAAAACGCGACCCATAAAGCAACCGGAACCCGAATTAGCAAATACTGATCGCATGTCAAAGTGCTAATAAAAAACTATATAAAAACAACTCCTTAGCTATAAGGACTACAATATAGGGCGTAGGATTATCGAACCATGAGGGGTTTGTGGAAAGTGTTATTAGTAATTTATAGATTGAACTAAATGATCAAACTAAATTAATTTATGAAGTGGATTTGGTGATTGCTTGCAAAAAGTAAATTAAGTTAGTTTGAAAAACAATTAAAAGTAAAAACGGTTACTCTGGATTTCTAATTCGATAGTTTGAAAAGCTAATCTAAGTTTAACTTAGATAGGAAATCATAGACAAGATTTTGTTTAAATTGTTCAACCCAATTTAGTATTCAATACATAAAACACAAGATCAAATTATTTTTAGTGCGAGAAAACCAAGAAACGGTGTCAGTTTGTATTGAATGCATAGAAACTAAATTGTTCAAATTAATCAAACATACAACTGAATCCAAAAGACATAAAAAATGTTCACAAAATTCAATCCCAATGCTAAAAAGAATCATTCATCCGGAGAGACCCACGAGAGGAGTAGCACTCATGGTTTTCATCTGATTTGCGTGCTCCTCCAATATTCAATTCTCTAATTATTTCCTTGAACCCAAATACAGCCTACAACCATTCTTCTTTAATCCTTTGTACGCATCACATTTTTGAATTAACTAGTAGGGAACCCGCGCGTTGCGGCGGAGTCGACAATATAGAGCCGAAATGTAATTCAAACCTTAAAACG
Source organism: Ambrosia x helenae (assembly GCA_030844895.1). Taxonomy (NCBI): domain Eukaryota; kingdom Viridiplantae; phylum Streptophyta; class Magnoliopsida; order Asterales; family Asteraceae; genus Ambrosia; species Ambrosia x helenae. Next base: position 5,720,012 of record CM061230.1, on the reverse strand, counting down.
ATTAAAAGAATCAATATATAAGGTGTATGTTTATGTGTGTAAGCACCTGTGCTACGCAGTGGGGTAATTTTTAAAAGGCTACAAGGAAACATGATAGCATGCTACGTTTCATATACCATATGCAATTTGACATACATGTCAGTAAAAAAAACTGGAAGTAACAGTTTGACTCATTAGTAACTATTATTATACTAATAGTCCTACTCAATATGTTGTGCTAAATTTGGAGAGATTGCCGATGAGAAGAAACCATAAGGACCTTTATAAGATCCACATTAAGAGGAGGTTGGAACGGCTTATATGTAATCAACATGCAAAGAAGCATTTCCATAAGTTTTTCCATATGATTAAAGCAATGCAATACAACTACTAATTAAATGCACCATAACTTTTTATTAGGTGCATCGAAAAGCGAAAATGAAAATTAAGTTAGTTGAAAATATTCCATATAAGACGTCCCAACCCGAGAACTTTATAGACGTGCACAGATTGGTTTTTTTCTAGGAACCGAACCGGTCTCAAACCGGTTCGTGTCCGATCCGATTTCGGTTCGGCCACGGTTTCACTGGTTTAAAAGATTGGTTTTGGCGTACGGTTTCGGTTCGGTTCAGTTTTGGTTCGTGAACCAATTCATACGCACACTATATTTTTTAAGAAAAGGCATTACAATTTTTTTTACGTAAAGTTTGACTTTTATTGATTCTAACAATCTTTTTAATGTGTATAGGTATATATTTGTATGTGTAGAAGCATTTTTGTATAATTTTGTTATATATAAATTTTTTATATAAAATTTCATTTTTTTAATAAAATATGGTAATTACTTACTTTTGTTTGATACCTTGTCAATTGCTTTATAATATAATAATATAGATTATAGATTAATGCTAATTGTAGGTTATGATAAAAGAATGTGTACAAGTAGGTTTTGCATGAAGGGTAGAAAGGGAAAAAAATTACATGACATATGCAAAGAAGCATACCCATAAGTTTGTCCACATGATAAAAGCAACGCAATACAACTGCTAATTAAATGTATCATAAATTTTTATCAGGTACATCGGAAAGTGAAAATGGAAGTTATGTTAGTTGAAAATATTCCACATAAGACGTCCCAACCCGAGAACTCTATAGACGTGCACAGAGTGGTTTTTTTTTCTAGGAACCAAATTGGTTCCAAACTGGTTCGTGTCTGATCCAGTTTCGGTTCGGTTCGGCCCCGGTTTCGCTGGTTTAAAAGATTGGTTTTAGAGTCCGGTTTCGGTTCGTGAACCAATTCATGCGCACACTATTATTTTTAAGAAAAAGGCCCCACAATTTTTTTTACGTAAAGTTCGACTTTTATTGATTCTAACAATCTTTTTAATGTGTATAGGTATATATTTGTATGTGTGGAAACATTTTTGTATAATTTTGTTATATAGAAATTTTTTATATAAAATTGCAATTTTTTTAATAAATTGTGGTAATTACTTACTTTTGTTTGATACCCTTCTTAGTTGCTTTATAATATAATAATATATATTATAAATTAATGGTAATTGTAGGTTATGATAAAAAATGTGTACAAGTAGGTTTTGCATGAAGGGTAGAAAGGGAAAAAATTACATGACATTTTGGTTTTAAGCATGAGACTTTTCCTATGCCATCTTAAAATGTATGTAAAATTACATTTGTAGACATCTCTCCTCCTTAATAATGTAGTATAGATTAGTCCATATGCATGATTATATTGATGGACCATTATCTAATTTTGCATTTTGCATTTTGCATTTAAGCTGGCAAACAAAATAGACTAAGTTAAATCATAATTATTAGAATAAAGTCCATTCAATTCCATTTCATGTTCCTTCGATTTATTTTCCAAGTTTAACAATGAATTTATTTTCAAAAAAGAAAGTAACAATGAATTTTTGCCGATGAATTCTAGCTCAATTGGTGAAATTGGAGGGAGCTAGAGTGGAAGTCATGTAGAGGTTGAGGGTTCGATTTCAGTTGGAGACATATTTACCACATGTGGGGGTTTACCCGGGAAGATCCCTAATCCAGAAGGAATGAGTAATCGGTACAGGCTGGCCCAAGGTATTAAGCGAAGCTCCACTTGCTGCACCACTTGTCGTTAAAAAAACAATGAACTTTTCTCAATTAATTCCAAATTAATTACGTAACCCATTAAATATAATTATAATTATATTATAAATATGTTTATGGCTGTTGTAATTAAACAGTGATTTCATACCATTTTGGGTATTTTGCCTTCGGTTGAGGGTATTTGGGGTATTTTACATGTCATCTCTTCTTTGATAACATATAACGATGCCTGCTTTCTTATCTCACCTAACTCTTCCTGTCTCTCTCTTCTGCCTTGCATGTACCGCCTCCGATGGTTGTGTAGGGCGGCGTCAGAGCATAGACAACCATAGAGGTTGTGGTATTTCCCCACCGTTGCCGGTGGCTTGACAACCTCTGTTTTTCTCCTTTTTGCTTATATTTGCTTATTTGGTGGTAGTGATGGTGACTTTCGAATGGTTGTCTGCAACATTTCAAGTTATCGTATCTATAATAAACAATGGGATTGAACAGTGTTTTGGGTCGGCTTTCACCGCCGCCGGCACTTTTGACGTTGGACCTCGGTTGCTATATATGGTTGTTTTTGGTTTGTGATGGGGTAAAAAAGCCAAATGTGGTTTTGCCCCGCCGTTTTCGGTGGCTTCACAGCCGTCCATGGCAGCGGCGGTTGTGTAGTACCTCCTCTGTTTTGCTCCTTTTTGCTGATATTTGCTTATTTGGTGGTAGTGATGGTGACTTACAAACGTTCGGTCCGTCGGTCTGAGTCTCAACTTTTATGCCACTGATTTGAACACTAAATAATGTCGTTTTCATGGGCGATTTGGGCCTTTTCGTTTATAAAATGTCATCGGTGTTAGATTCGGTGGTGATGATGACATAGAACCACTTGTCGCTTCCACCGTATGTTACCGTGACCGACGGTGGATGGTGGTAATGGTGAGTTGTCATGCATGGGTCCAATCTGATATCGATGGATTATGGTGTTGGTGGTTGTGATGAATTCTAAACTTGATGGGGGCTGCTACGGTTGTTGGGCTTTGATCAAGTTCATTGGGTGGTTATCATGCTTTAGGCCATCTCTGTCTGTGTCGGTTACGGGAGGTGGATGGTGGCACAACGTTATCACCGCCTTCAACTTCTTCCTGATTCGGCCGTTGCTCGATTCGGTAATTTCTTTGGTGGTATGCCTTTGTTTCTTGCTTTGCTATGATGAGTTTGAATTTTTTTTCAATAATTGATGGCGTGGCAAGGATTATGGATGGTAAGTTCTAACTTGCAACCCACCTTGCAGCATGGCTCTTGAAAACTCTGAGCCATTTTTTTTTCAATTGGAATAGAAAAAACTATCATGATCATATGAATACTTTGTTTGTTTGTCTCAAATTTTATTCAAGGATTGGTGATAATTACTACTGCTTTGGACATGAACTTTGAATAACGCATGACACATCACATCAGAAGCAGGTAGGTGTAATCGACTTATTCCCAGGCTCTATGTTTGTACAAATTTAACATGTACCAAATGAAGAAAGATGAGGTAATAGTTTTGTATTTTCAGTAATGATAAATATACCACATATCAATCATTGAATCATCTGGTTAAACATGACCCATGACTCATGATCTTTAATGTCTAGAAATTTGCTTAAACATGGAATTGGTAAAAATTCATAAATGTGATTTGAGTGTTAAAGATCTATGTCGAGTGACTGGAAATGATGTAGATTATTAATTATTATACCTGCCGAGTCGCTAAATGCAGCATGGCTGGCAGACAGGGGCGGATCTAGGTGTATTCGGGTGGGTTCCCAGGAACCCAGTCGGTTTGTAATTTTTAGTGTTAATGTATATAGAAAAATAGAAAGGAACCCATAAGAAAAATGATTTAGGAACCCATTACTAAAAGTTGAAGGTGGTGTAGCGGATGAAACCCGCCCTCACATCCACAAAGTTCCAGGTTCGATTCGATTCCTCCTGCAAGCGTTTAAATTTTTGGTTTCTATTTTTTTTTAGTTCAAACCTAGGGTAAAAGTGTAAAACCCAAATCCCTTCCAAACTAAAACATACAACACAGCTGAGCAGCCAACAGCAGCCCCCAACCCTCTTCCCCCTGACCTCTGCTCTCCCCCTCCCGCCTTCCTCCTCCGCCGTTCCATCCGCCTCCTGCCCTCCTCCTCCTCCTTCTCTGCGTCTAAATGTTCAGTGAACTTATGGAGCCTAAACAATGTAATTCTCTTCTGACTATTTGGTAGTTCTTTGACACAACTCAGATTTACAAAACTTTTTTTTAGACATTCTATAGAATCAATATCCAAATGAAAAGAGCACTTTAATTTTGATGAAGATACTCATAGAACATGTATAAAAGCATACGCACACTTTATGTCAATATTTTTTCTTTGAAACTTGTAAGTGTTGAAAAATAATTTAATTTTCCTTTCCCAGTTATGGCTTTAAAGTCCCATATGGCGTAAATCAATAAAGAGGCAAATGTATAATTATGAATTATATTGTACAGAAAACCTCAACATGCACAATCAGAAGTGGTGCCAATGTGTGCTGTGTTCAATTTGTGGTAGTTATTATTTTTGTTTAATTAAGTTAATTTTAATGACTAATGTTAAAGATAATGATTATGGGTTGTATATTATTAGTTCATGAATTTGAGTTGGTATTTCTGAGATTTGGGATTCAATTTGTGATAATATTAAGTTATGATTATTAGGGTTTTATCTCTAACTAGTTTGGTATAGTAAAAAGTATTAGCTTAAAAGGAAACGAGGGATATGTAGGAACATTCAATTTGTGTTATATTCATAGTTTATTCTTATCCGACACGAACTAACAAACGGACCCGAACCCTTGAACCGACCCGAAATTTTTATGTTTGGTCATATGAAATTGAAACACTTAAAAAAAGGAACCTAGTGAAAAAATTATCTGGATCCGCCACTGCTGGCAGATGTAGCCGAAGAAAATAAGGCTCATTCATCCGATGGCACAATTGGCGGTGTCACTGGCGGGGTTACAATCACTCCCACGGTATGAAGGTAAAATCTCAAATCGTTTTCTTTTAATTCCATTTTGAGATTTGATTTTGGTTAAGTACTGTTCGCTACTAACATAATCAAACGTTGTTAATGCCTTAAGCCTAAAATGTCATTTAGGCTCTCGGCTCTGCCACCTCCATTGCGTATATCATGCTTTGCGGTTCAATGGTTGTTGGCTGATGTAAACTGTACTCATGCTAAAGAGGTATGGTTTGTTTGATTCTTTATCTGGTTCAAAAGAGTGGAAATTGCAATGATTTTTGCTACCATTTGGTTTATTTGGATAGGGCGAAATAGAAAAAGGACCAAGCAAATGTTGGGTAAATTAAAAAAGTTATAAGTTCTATTATAGAAAAATAGATTTTAAATCTAAGTTTCAATTTCAAGAATGTCGGCGATGCTCCTGTATCATTTCGAACTGGACCCATACAACCATATTTTATTTATCTTGGTATGTTGGTCCTTACCTGCTTTGCTCAAAAAGGAACTTCATTATTTGATTTGCACAATGGGTTTTACTATCTTTATCACCTTTCCTCACACATGCACCTTCATAAATTACCTAGGTAGAAATGGTTTTAGTGTTTATTGTGCAGTTTATAAAATACGGCTGTGCGCATATAATGTATATATGTGTGGTCCTCGGGGGGCAAAAGTAAAGTTGCACTAATTTTAACGTTATTTTACTAATTTCGTGAAAATAACGTTAAAAATGACGGACGGTTAATCATGCATCAGGTGGTGGAGTTGATAGCCAAAAGATAAGGGGGGTACATGCACCAGTCGGGTTTGTCTCGATTGCTAAGTGTTATGTGCCTTATTTCTAAGGCTTGATACAAAACCACTATTGAGCCGGAGGTCTCACTGGAAGCAGACTCTCTATTCTCACGGGGTAGAGGTAAGGCTGTCTACATCTTACCCTCCTCAGACCTTACCTTAGTTTTTGCTATTGGTGGGATTAACTGAGTATGAGAATGAATGATGATGTGTAGTTTATAAAATACTGGTAAGTTATAGACCGATTTTGTATCCAAGTTGACGTTATGCAGTTCGTTATGCAGTTCTAGAGGTCCATGTGAGTTCACACAGTTCTCTAAAGTGTAAACTCTTGACTTATGTTTACTACAGAAAGTGTATTTTCCCTTACGAAGTTAAAGATTGAAGCATATATCCATCCCCGTAATTATAGGTGAATTCGGCTCACACATATGTGGTTGTATGTTGAGGGCATTTAAAAAGTAGGTTTAAAGTCGAACAACCACAATTTGAAGGGTGATTAGAGTATCTGTTTTGGCGCGGACGCACAAATCGGCGTGCGCGCTCTTTAACCTCTTCATGACTTTTTTTAATAGATGTCGATATTTTTACATATTGTTAGTTATTTGGCTTGAATCTTTGGAGAAACAAAGTCCTGGTGCTTGAAAGTTATACAAGCAAGAAGCTTTCAAGTAGGGATCTGTCCATAAAATTCCAGGTGAGAGGCAAATAGCGTAAAAGGTAGACGACTACCAGCAAACATGCTTTGAAAGAAATGATGACAGCAAGCAAAAAATACCTAAAATTCAAGTTTTGATAGATGTAATTGTTAATTGTGGGTATGCACTGTTGTAACAACCCACTAGGTTTGTTACTAAATTACAATACTGGTATAAAAATCATACTTAATGTATGTACTGCTGTAGTAATTGCCAAGTTTTGATAACAGTCAACTTTATATACATCATGCAGTTTTGCTATGTCATCAACCATAGTACAAAACTCTCTTCACATCACGCAACGCGCGTATGTTACTCGGAGTGTTAATAGTTGTAGTAAAAACTGTTGTAATGCATCTTTGTAACCAAGATTCAACATTCAAACGGATACCCTCGCGCGAGTGGAATACAACTAGTTGTTTGTTGTTAGAGTTTTAAATTTATCTCAAATTCTTAGTACCTACATAATGCAAAAACAACTAGAAGAAACATGTTTTATAACAGTATCAATACATTTTCTTAGATAATTAACATCAATTAAACTATACCTAAAATGCACTGATTAAACACTAAAATATATACAAAACTAGCATATTAACAAGGTGTTTCACAACACATCAAATGATTGAATAGCCTGAACTGAAGCCACCTAAAATTTAAACAGATCGGTTATCTGGCCACTTTTTCCCAGACATTTAGTGACTTTTTTCTTTATATAGCATTTAAGTTTAGAGTTTTTGGTATCCGAGACAGTATATTTTTAAGACTTTTAAACATTATCATATCATATTTGTCAAATAATATAAGAATTTTGATAATGTTTTTAGTAACATGATGAATTTTGATGATATTTGTGAAAGAATTTGTTTTCATATTACATCTAAACCTGACAACCGAACAACCTGACCCGTACTAACCTGAACATGAATAACCCCAACTCGACCAACCCAAACTTTAAATGATTCAGTTATTGAGTCACTTTTCTCGGCCAAAAACTCAAACAATCCGACTTGAAAAACTCAAACCCAAAAAATAACCCAATTAACACCCCCGACATATTTCCATTTATAAGGGAAATATGTAATTGATTATTGGGGTTAAGTAAATATATAATGCATTTGTCTTGGTGAGGGATATATGTAAAAAAAAAAAAATATTTAATTAGGATTAATCAATGGTCATTCCAGCTTTGGCTATGTGCTAGAGGCTTTAGGCTTTATGCCTCTTGAGGAAAGATCAGGGTTCAATTCGTGGTATAAGATAGATTTGGTATGAATTAGGAGTAGGAATTATATAATAAAATTTACCGTTTAAAAAAATAGGGTTAATCAATTAGTTTAATCAGTTGTGGGCTTAAACATTTAAACTTTTAACATAGGCATTGGGCTTAAACAATTTAACATGGATTTAAACTATATGTATTTGTTTCGTTTTGAATTTGTGGGCTTAATTATTTATGGTAAAATTGAGATGTTTATATTTTTGTTTAATTGGGCTTAATGAGTTAATTCAATATATCAGATTTACATTTTGTAATTTGTAAATCTTATGGGGTAATGGAATGAGAGAGAGAATGGAATGGAAGAGGTAATGAAATGAGAGAGGTAATGGAATAGATCATTACCATTCCATGTCTTGTTTGGTTATCATGTGAGAATGGAATGAATTTTTACTTTGTGTTATTTGGTATGTAAGAAAAAACGAAAATATAAAATCGATAGTGAGTGGTGAGTGGCGGCAGTGACGGTGGTGGTGGGTGGCGGCGGCGACAACGGTGGTGGTGGCAGTGGGCGATGGCGGTGATGATGGTGGGTGGGCGACGACGACAGTGGTGGGTTGCATCGGTGACGGTGGGTGGTGGTGGCAATGACAGTGGTGGGGGCAGTGGGTGGCAGTGACGCAGGTGGTGGTGGTGGTGGTTGGACGGTGGTGACAATGGTGGGTTACGACGATGGTAACAATAGTTGTGGGTGGCGGCAATAGGCGGTGGTGGTTGGATGATGACAACGATGGTGGGTTGTAATAATAATAATAATAATAATAATAATAATAATAATAATAATAATAATAATAATAATAATAATAATAATATATTTGTTTCCATTCATTGAAGGAATGGAAAAAAAACACCACCTTACCAAGGAATGAAAATTCTTAAAATGGAAGGAATCACATTCCTTATGGAATGATCCATTCCATTACTACATGGTAACCAAACATGTTTAATTTCATTCCATAGGAATGATCTATTCCATTCCACCTTTGATTCCTTCGTACCAAACGATACCTAAATTTTAAATTTTTGTTTTTCTTAGTATCGATGTCGATATTCCATGGGATCAGCCTCACGAATCCATGGGGTCAGTCCCCCAAAATTTCATGTGCGTAGGTCGAGATTGTAACACATATTACACTAAACAAAATTCCGACGGAGTGTGAGCAGCCTTCATACCTATGCACTAGCCACTAGACACGCCTTCAAATATACTAGTGGGCTGCCCGCGCGTTGCGGCGGAAACCACAACACCCCCGATTAGTGATTTTAAGGGTGTGTACAAGTTGTTCGGTTCACTTCCATATCGAGCCATAACCAAAACTTTCGGTTAAAATATTTCAAAAACTGATTGATTTCAGTTCTTTATTTGTTCCAGTTTGGTTAATCGATTATGAACATCGGTCCAACTGGTTTTCGATAGATAACAGAAAAATTTTCTTGAGCTAGAAATGTGGACTTGAGTCGAAGTACTCAAGAAGAAGAACCCAATATTATTAATTAATTTATTCGTCTGTTATTGTCCACTCCTTTTATATGAAAATTACTTAATATTTTTGTTCGAAATTCATTATAAACATAAGCTTTCTTCTCCGTTCGTAGAATCCGGCGACCGTATAGTTTAGATTAGATTAGCCATAAGTAGTAATTTCAGAATTCAAATCGTTATCTCATAATTAAAAACGCGGATTTCTCGATTTCTATATAGGATTATTAGATTTATAAAACTTTAACTTTTATAAAGATTATAACAAAACATGTACCATTAACATGTGTGTTTAAAATAATTGTAGAATTAAATGTTATGTGGTCTCATAAACATCTCATGACTCTTGATTACCTTTTGAATTTTTGATTAAATATGGTGCATAAAAGACAATTTTACCCTCAAAAAATAGTTATTATATGCATTGTGTGTTGTATCATGAGAAATTAAACTTGCACCTCTTAAAATTTAAGAAGTCCCTAGGAAATGCTTTATAATATAGTATAGATATAGATATAGATATAGATATAAATTTAACATTTGTTACTTAAGTTATTAAAAGAAAATGCACATTACATTACTCATGATTGTAATGTTTCGTAGTTATTAAAACGTGTGAACGCATGTGATATCTTTCACATTACATTCACGCGCTTAGAATTTTTCTCACTGACTCTTTTTATTGGACGCTAAACGGCAACCTGATTTCTCACACTTTAATTCGGGTTAAATCCAAGCCATCTAAATTTTCTCTCCACAAATTGGTACTTTTTAAGAACTTTATTTCACCGCATACTCTGCCCTCTTCTATATCTTTAACCCCATGATTTCAAACCATCATAGCAGTCCACTCAGATATCGTATCAAGATCCTATCCATGTGTGAGATTTTCTTGAGGAAAATACTTTTACCGTTAGATGCTATGTGCAACGTTGCATCATCTATACGTTCGTATCTTGTAAGTACTTTCATAGATCTTCATATAGTATGTATGGATACATCATTGATTGTAAAAGTCGTGTTTTAAGATTATTAAAATTGTTTGATCTGTTTATTTTTCATTCATCCATTCAATTATTATTTTTTTATCGAATAACCATTTTATTTCATGATTAAGAAAATTATATCAAGATAGCGGGCAGGCTGGCAACAATTATGTGTTGTTTAATCATAAATTTAACGTTTGAAATAGTTTGACAATATAAATAGAATGAGATCTAAAAAGTTAAGTTTATAAATTTGATATAATTATTTTATTATTGGTAGAAGAATTTTTTGTTTGATTTTAAAATCATGTAGTATCAGAATATTTCTGCTCCAACCTCATATATTAAACAAAATTATTGTCCGCACCTTTTGGTGGAGTGGTATGGGAAATGATGGGTAAGGCCTAGCCTCGATCTTTGATCCCACCGTGTTTTACTGATTCTTCACTTCGTGCCTTCACGCAGGTGAGGGGTCAGGTTTTCCCCAGAACTGGTGGCTTGGTGGGTTCTGGCTACCCAACGCTACCTGTGGGCGGGCACCTAAGATGTGTCTTCACCCAGGGGCGTATGTGGTGCTTTTGTAACCAATTGGTGGGTACCCCAGGTAGTCAGGACATCTGTTTGTTAGCCATTCAAAAAAATGTATTTTTAAATAAACAATTGGGTATGTTTGGTAAGGAGCTTTTAGGAGTATCAAGTTTCAAGCTTTTAAGAAAAAGCTCATAATCAATAGAAGCTTTTCCCCATAGAACTTTTTCTCTAATCTAAAAGCTTTCAGCTCCTTCAACCAAACAAGACTTTTTATTGAGTATGAGCTTTTTCTTAAAAGCTTAAAGCTCCCAAAAGCTCTTAAAAGCTCCTTGCCAAACATACCCTAGTACTAGCTTTTAAGAAAAAAACTCTACTAGCTACACGTTTTTAATTAGTAAATGACACAAATACCCATTTTATTTTAAAAATAAAATAAAAACCTTTTTTGCAAGCGTTTAATTATGTTCATTTTGGTCATTTTATACATTTTATTAAAAGCTCCAGCTACTCTGCCAAACACCAAAATATATTTAAAAAGCTTTCAGCTACTAGCTTGTAGCTACCAGCTACCAGCCACCAGCTAGTTTTGCCAAACATACCCAATGTCAGAAAAGGTTTTAATGACCTTCTCACCGGCTAAGGTATTTACTTCTTTTCGAAACGACGGATTTCTTTAACTTTTTGTCTTTGAGAGTTAAAACATAAACATTTAAACCTAAAGGTCTGTTTGGTATGGGGTAATGGAATCGACGAGGGAATGAGATAGATGAGGTAATGGAATGGACAAGGTAATGGAATGGATCATTACCATTCCATGTCTTGTTGGATAGGAAGGAAAAGACGAAGGAATAAAATCGGTAGTGAGTGGCTGTGGTGGGTGGTGGTCAGTGGTGGTGATGGTGAGTGGTGATATGTGACGGTAGCGGCAATGGTGGGTGCCGGCGACGGCGGTGGTGGCGACGATGGAAGGTATGTGTGGATGGTCGTGATGGTGGATGGGCAACAATGGTGAGTAGTGGCAGTGGCGGGTGGCGGTAGTGGTAGTGGTAGTGGGTGGTGGTTGGTGGCGGTAACGTAGTAGTGGGTGGCGACAACGGTGGTGGTGAGTGGTGGTGACGACGATGGTGGGTGGTGGCAACGGTGCGATGGGTGGAGGTGGATGGCGATGATGGTGGGTGGATGACAATGGTGAGTAGTGGTGTGTAAAAAAAATGGGGTGAGTGATGGTGGCAGATGGTGGAGGCGGCGGTGGTAGTGGTGGTGGTGGGTGGGTGGGTGGGTAGGTGGAGGTAGTGGGTGGCGGTGGTTGGTGGCGGCGACAACGGTGGTGGGTGGTGACGGCGGTGATGGGTGGTGGTGACAGCGGTGGTGGGCGACGGTGATGGGTGGTGACGGCGGCAGTGAGTGGTGGCAGCAGCGGTGGTGGGTGGTGGTGGAGGTGGTTATGGTGTTGTTAGTAAAGAGTGAATGAGGGATGGAATGAAAAAAAACATGGGGGTGGATGAAATGGTTTTGAAGGAATGGAATGCCTTGTGAAATAGGTGATTCCATTCCTTTAACCAACTAAACACACTATTTTTTATTACCCGTAATGGTCCATTCCATTCCATTCCCTTTCCATTCCATCATACCAAACGCTAACTAAGTGTTTCTAAAGCAATCGCTTTCAGCAATCGCTCCCTAACTCCATTGGTGTCTAAAGTATTACTAATATGAATATTAAATATATTTTTTTTACTAAAGTGTGTTGTTTTCATATGTAAAAATTTTAGTTAATATTTGATTATTTTATTTATTTATTTATTACCATTTTACCATCCCCTTACTTTATTCATTGAAGGTATCAACAACAATAAGACCGTCACAAACAAAGTTAGCCCAGCCAACGCCAAAACATGTTCATTCTCAAGCCATGGCTATAACTAGCTTACCCAATGCACATGCACCTCAAGCAATGGCTACAAGCCTACAACTTGCTAGGTCACCCAAGGCAACTTCTCCTCAAGCCATGGCTATAAATAGGCCACCCAAGGCAGCTACAATTCCACAAGTGATTTCTTCTCCTCCACACATGGATCAAAACAGCCCATCCAAAGCCACTGCCCCTTTAGATATGAGTCACATGACACCTTTTTATCCGGAGCCAATGTCTCCTAATAATCCATTTCGATCCCTCCCACCTCAAACCGAAGCGGTTTCTCATTTGAAGCCGTCTACAACAGTTACTCCCGTTGATACTCCACTAGCCACTAACTTGCCTCAATCCAAGGCTCCATCCACAACCCTTGATCCTCCACCCGCACCCGCTCACAATAACATACTCCTAGCCGGGTATTTGGCACATGAGTTCTTGAGCAAGGGCACATTGTTCGGCGAGGTGTATACTCCGGCTCAAGCCAATTCTCCACCAACTAATTCTTCAAACAACTCTAGGGAAGAGAATGAGTCGAGCCAAAAATAATTTAAGTTTTGTAATGGTTTTATTTTTGTTTATGTTATTTAAATAAAGTATTGTTTAAAATGTTGAAACATGTTTATAACATTGATCGATAATGACATGACAATAGTTTCTTTTGATCCTGTCAAATGATTATATTTTTGATAATGTGCGTCATTAGTTTTTCTAGTCCTATCAAATAGGTATGATATTGATAATGGCAGTATCAGTTTTTTATATTCCTTTCAAAGAGTGTCATTAAATTATAAATTAAGTGTTCAATAAGTGGATTATGGATGATGAAAATTGGCAACCTTTTAGTTATTAAAGTAGAGATGCTTATAAATTGTTAAATTATTCGAATCGTTCAAATCCTAACACGTCCACCAATTTGCAAAATAGGTTAACTAATTTATCAATGTTGAGTGTTTGATTTTTCGTTTATTTATTTATTTTTGAAACTAATGGAAATATTCTATTACATTGAACTTCAATCTCAAAATTATAAAATTGATATGGTTTCTGCTGAAGAAAATAATTCCATCAAATTGATTCAAGTTCTATTTGCAAAATTCATGAAATGTTTATTATTGATGCAATTTACAAATTATATTTCATTTGTAACGTATCGTATCATATTCTATTATATTACATCGTATCCTGTTATCCTGTTGTATCATATTACACATATTACATTAAATCATACCACATGATAATATTCAAGTAATGTTGGCTGGATTTCAAATTTACATTTCTATTTCTATTTATACACATTCTTTTAAATAAAACTAGAGTGGTCTCGCATGATGTGTTAGGAAACACAACACTTAGGTTGGTAATTTTAAGGGTGTGAACAGGGTGGTTCGATTCAGTTTTGAGGCATAACCAAAACCAAAATTTTCGGTTCGGTTCAATTTTCAACCGACATATGAACCAAGAAATTTAAAACTAAACAGGCCAAATGGCCCATTAGCCACAACCCTCACCCAATCGACCTCAACCTTCAACCTCGCCTTCGCGCTTCGTCTTCGATTAGTCTACCACAGCCCTAGCCCTTGTCCAGTCGTCCTTGACCTAATCTCAATCCCGCCCAAATCGAAATAGGGAATAGGAGGGGGGCTGTTCTCTTTTTTAAAAACATGGACTATTGGGTAATGAGGTCTTTAGGTAAATAGGTTAACAAATTAAATAAAGTATTGGGGCTTAGATTAATAAGTTACATAGGTAAATGGATTAAACAACTCATTAAGCTTGGGGGGATCAATAACATACTCCTTAGGCCTGTAAACGAACCGAACGTTCATGAACTGTTCGGTGGGAAGTTCGTTTATGTTCGTTTATTTAAATAAATGAACGAACACGAACACAATTTTTTTTCGTTTAATTAAACGAACGAACATGAACACACGTTGTGTTCGTTCATTTATGTTCATGAACGTTCATTTATGTTCGTTTATTTTGTTCGTTTATGTTCGTTTAATTAAACTTAGCTTTATTTTTATTATTTATTTCCTTTTGTTAAGTAACCTTAATTCATATGTTCTAAAAACTTAACCCTAACCCTAACATTCAAAACATATCACTTATTATCCGCTCTTCACACTTCACAACCCCACACTTCACAGCCGCTCTCCACCCTAACCCTAACATTCATTTATGTTCATGAATCATTATTAACTTGTTTTGTTTGTGTTCGTTTATGTTCATGAATTGTTCGTTTAAGTTTAAATGAACGAACATAAACGAACACGAACACGACAAATTTCTTAATGAACGAACACGAACACAAAAATGTGTTCGATTATGTGTTCGTGTTCGGTTAAAGTTAAATGAACAAACACGAACACGCCTGTGTTCGTGTTCGTTCGGTTCGTTTACAGGCCTAATACTCCTAGCCGAGTATTTGGCTTAAGCCAATGCTACTTCTTCAAACAATTCTAGAGAAGCGAAGGATTCAGCCAAGAATAAATGAAGTTTTGTAACGGGTTTAACTATGTTTAAGAAGTGTTGTTTGAAATGTTGGAGCATGGTTATAACATTGGTAATTTGGTAAATACAGTGGCGAAGCTTGACCCGAAGGTTCGGGGGGTCGGAAGTCACCGGGGGGGTCGGAAGTCACTAGTTTCGGGGGGTCGAAACCCTATATTTTCATAATTTTCTATACGAATACTATATAATCGGAACTTTTGCGCGAAAATCCGGGGGGGTCGGCCGCCCCTTGTGACATCCGTCACTTTTTCATTTTATATATATATATATATGTATATATATATTTTTATAATAATAATAATAATAATAATAATAATAAATAATAATAAAATTCAGATTTTATTATATATATACATTTTTTTTTAAAAAAATCACACATAACCCATTAACCCAAACCAACTACCCAACCTCTTCTCTTTTAAACCTTGGAGCCCATTGCACAGGCCCAAGAAGCAGGCCCAATAGCACAAGCCTGGCCCACTCCTCCTCCTCTCCCTTCCTTTTAGCCAAAAAAAAATACAGACGCTGACCACGGGACTCGAACCCGGGTCTGCGTCCTGACCACACACACGCTGAAGCCATTGAGCCACAACCCATTTTGTGTTTGAATACCAGATCTGATTGTATATAAGCCCACCTTAAAAACTTGTCTTCTCCTTCCCTTTCTTCCTGGACGCGAACAGCAGCAAGGGGAAAGATGATTTTTTTTTTTTGTTTTGTTTGACCTACTAATTGGCTTAATTATGTATTAATTATGGTAAACATCATTCAACCGTGTTATTTCAGTCAACAATCACAAACAATTATCCCTAAAATAAGCCTAATCACGCGTTAAGTTTAAAAACGAGTCAAACCTTGCCTAATCCACAACCGGACCTAAACACTATAAATTGAACCTCTTCGAACCTTCACAACTCGCCACTAATCCTTCCTACACCTCCAATTTATACTTATAAGCTTCTGTTCTTGATTTGCGATCGGGTGTTTGACATTTTGGTTGACTGATCAATCGAGCTTGAAACGTAATTGTAAGTCTAATTTTGTTTGTGGGTTTCGTTAATCGGCACTTGCTCAGTAGTTACCCTATGATTAATTAGATTAACATTGAGTAAATCGTTTGATTGGAAAATCTAGGGCTCGAAACTATAATTTGGGGAAGAACATCAACACAGTTAACGTATATAATTAAACCAACTGAATCCTAACACAACCACAGGTCTAGACCAAGTGGTTGTGTTGTTGCTTGGTTACCCAGCAGACGCGGGTTCGAAACCCGGCTGCACACCCCCTTTTATTCTTCCTTTATCAACTTTATATATATGATTTTTATATCTTATAAATTCATTTAAAAATACTAAAACATTTTTAAAAATTCTACAAAAATTATCTTATATTAATCTGATGAAAAAGTTCAACTTACAATTTTTAGTTTTCAAAAATTTATTTATTTAATATATATAATAAATAAATCAAGTTTATTCTATTTTATTTATAAAAATCTATAAAAATATCAAAATGATCTTATTAATTTCCACAAAAATTATCCTGAGTTTTTATAACATTAAGCTTTTCAGAAATGATTTTTATTTCTGAAAAATCATTTATTTAATATTTTTAATCAATTTTTGTTAGTTTTAATCATAATTAAATCATAATAAATCCAATTTTTAATAGTTTTGCACCAAAATTTTATATAAATTATTTCTAACTATCTAGAGCTGAAATACAATTTTTTATTCAGAAATTCTTTGATTTTAATATTTTTAGATATTAAAGTCATATTTTGACAATTTGAAATAATTAGATTAAATATTCTATTTTCAAGAAAATAATTTTATAAAAATTATTTTCATACTTAAAACCTTATGTTGTGACTATATTCAACTTAAAATTTTACTAAGAGACTTTTATTTATTTATTTATTAAAGTTCTCATAATTAATAAACAATTTGTTTAATAAACAAATAAACGTTTATCCCCAATTCGAAGCCCTAGAAATACATGTATCCTAGAGTTATTTCCCTTACACATTATCAAATTCTTTAGGTTGATACTTTGAGATAGTTCCAACACATATTTCGTTGTCCAAGTTCAATTTCAAGTTACTACGTGAACTGTGAGTATTTCCTATCCCCTTTTTGCTTTTATACATTTTTGGGGTGTTACATGTACACTATTACATTTTCAAATACAAGTTTACATTTTTACAATACAATTCTAGTACTATGTGCATTGCTTACAACGTGCTTTATGCTTAGACAATACATGTGGATTACATTTGTACTTAGTGAAATCATTAACATGGTACAAGCCGACCTTAACATTGGATAGCGCTATTTGGATTGACAACCCGCCTAGATTGATTCTCCCCTTTTTCATCGGAGAATTCGTGGCCAGTGTTAAGCCTTTTATCCATTTATTGGATAAGTACACTACAGTTCATACAGTACATTATACAGTCACAGGGTTGATTTCGCTCATTTGTATGATACATGGTTTACATATTTGCACTGTAGCTTGCACTTGAATTGTATAACTTTTTAACCTACTATATATATCAAAACTAGGAATGCTCACCAACATTTCATATGTTGACCAAATCTATTTTGTACATGTTTCAGGTGCAGTTTGATCTAGTGCTTTAGCAAGGAACATTTAGTGCTTTATTTTAATTCAGTTATTTCAATATTTACATTTCATTTAGACAATGTATTTTCCATTTCCATGTAAGACAATTTTGATTAATCAATAATATTTACATTTTAGTACCATGAGCTTTTGAACAATCGTCACTACGTGGCACCTCGATGATTTCGCCATCGGTTGGGGTGTTACACCCCTTCCCGCCCTTACTATGCTTCGCCAGTGGGTAAATACATAAGTTGCCTTTAGTCATGTCAAATGGTTATGATTTGATAATGTCGTTAGTTTCGTTTAGTCCTATGGATGAGCACATAACGCCGAATACCGATCCCGTACTGAACCGATACCGAACCGAGGGTGTTCAGTATCGGTACCCACATTTGGAGGTTTTCGGTTTCGGTATTATCGGTATCGGTACGAGATCGGTATGGTATCGGTAGTTTAAGTTAAAATACCGATACCGAACCGATACCGTACCGTATGTTTTCGGTATCGGTATTGGATTTTGGGAGTTTTCGGTATCGGTACCGATACCGTCCTGAGCTCATCCCTATTTAGTCCTATCAAATGGCACGTTATGGTAGAGTGGTATGGAGGCTCAATGATAGAAGACCTATTGTTGATAAGTCATGGGTTCGATTCTTGAGAGCGCCAGGTTTTACCGATTATTCCATTGTCGTGTTTCGGGCGAGTGGATGGTTGGGTTTTCCCCGGAACTGATGGTTGGTGGGCCAGGGGCTCCGTCCGTCTGGGTAAAGACCGGCTAGGGCTCCTTTGACCATTGGAAGCCGTGTACGGAGTACCCGGCTTCTATTTAAGTTCTACGTTAAAAAAATGGCTCTGATATTGATGATGGCACATTGGCACTAGTATTTCTTTTATAATTCTTTCAAAGAATGTCACTAAATTATAAATTAAGTAATCAACCATAGAGTTAAAGTATACACTACAAGAAAAGTGACCATTAGAGACTAAATTATCTGAGGCTGATATATCAGTCTCAAATAAGTAATATCTAGGACTGATTCATCAGTTACTAATAATATTAAGGACTGATTTCTACGTGACAATCTTTAGTGACTAGTAATTAGTCGCTAATATCTTGACACCTTTTTAGAGACTAAATTTCACTCTCAAATATGCTTGCACAATATACCTTTTTGTAGAGAAGTTTATTGGCTACTGAAGTTCAGTCTCAAATATATTCCCTCGATAAGGAAAGACGGCACAAATGTTTTGGTGACTAATCTTTTGTCTCTAATATAAAAGGGGTCATATTAGAGACTGAACATTAGTTATTAATATTTTCAAGACACATAGATTAGGGACTAATATTCGGTCATTAATATTTCAAGACACTATAATTATTTCATTAAATCCATTTATTTGTTAGATAATCCATAGTGGTTCTTTCCCGGTGTGTGGACCGAGCGAAATAGTCAATTGTGTCTAATTAGTAGTTGTCATCAAATCTTATAGTGGTATTGTGCATCTACCTTTATCACGAAGAAAATACTGAACTCAAAATATATATAGGTTTAATATGCAAAATATTTTAAATGTTTCGAACTAAATCTTTAAAAAATCATTTAAAAACTAAAAACAAAACTACCCATCTTTGAAATATGGCCAATATACAATATTAATAATTCTAAATTTTTAATTTATAATTCTTTTAGTTCGGAAATTAGGGGAATTAACCTAATTCATTCTCTTATTGTCTGGCGAAACTCTTGTAACAAATAACCGAGAAATCGGGATGTCAATCCCCTCTATATCCAACTTCCCTTCCAATGATTCAAACCCCATCACGCATCAGTTATTCCCTCACGAAACCCTCTGCTCTGACTCCCCGTATGCACGCTCTTGAAGTCGCTGCTTCTACGACGAAGTTTTGCCGTTCAGTATTTCCAAAAGATTAAGGTACCAATTGAACTATTTTTCGAACTCACGCACTTGATCTGTAACAGATAATAAGTGAGTATGCCTAATTCAGCATTGAATAGGAATACGTGGCTGCACCGATTGTTTTCCCTTGTTGAGGAATTAGGTTTTCATTGCGAAGGTAAATTTTAGATTTATGTTAATAGTTTGACTTTTGTACGAATTCGCAGTTATAGGTATTCAGTTTCATTCTTTTATTGTTACCGGTGATTTACATAAAAACTAGATGGACGAATGTTATGAACAAGAAAAACAATTAATATACCAGTCATTTATGCTCAGTGGTGATAAAAGGGGACCAAAAATTAGAGGGCACTTTTTAGATTAAAAGTTATAAAATATATTCTAGCATTTTATGTTTAGTTGTGAACTCGTGATAAAAAGGGAACACAAATTAGAGGTCCTTTAAAGTTTTTTAGATCAAAATTTAAGAGGGAAATCAAAATAATATATTGATCATTAAGCTTAAAAAGTCTCAAACATATGTGTTCTTATGTGTCGTTTACATTGAAAGCTTAGTTCATTTGATTTTGTAATTTGTACACTAACATGTTAGCATGTTGAAAAATGTGTGTTCTTATGAATTGCTTGGATGCTAAAAAAAATTTAAGGCAACATGGTGATACAATGAAGTTGATCAAAACTTGGAACAGATTAAAACATTTAGAACCTTTGTTCTTGGTCATTAGTTACACTTTTATCAATTTATTGTTATGCATATGTTCATGGGTTATAGGTGCCTTTTGTTATCTATATCTTCTTTTTATCAAGTACTCAATGTAAGGCTAATTTTTGTTTTGTAGATTTGTAGCTGGCAAGTTACTGACATTTCATTTTGTTGAACATATACGGAGAATGATTGATTGTATGCACTAAACCTGACGATGAAGCGTTTCGTGTACATCAATGATGACGATTTAGCATGTAATCTTTACTATTCGTCTTGATGATCTATTGTTGTTTTCTTTCAAATATGGGCATTAATTATAATAGATGTTAAGCTTTTAACTAGACATTCTTATGCTTCATCAGAATTTGGAAAATATCAAATTGCACGATTGGTGCATATTATAGTCAAGTCTTTCTTCCACTAAGGTTGGTGTCCAATCTGTCTTTGTTTTAGTTTCTATTATCTGTTTTAGTTTCTATTGACTGATAAGCCTGGGTTTATTCATGTTTGTTTCAGGCGCCATCATTTAATGTAAACATTGTTGTGCTGATGCATGTACAAGAACAAGACTTAAATGTTATCAGATGGGGTTTTCAAGTCTTCATCCTCCCATGGAAGTTTGCCGACGGACTTCCGGTTTTTGCTCGTGATAGAGTTATCCAGCGTTGAGTATGAATGTGAATGTTATTGTAATAGTTTGAATCAAATGAAGTTATAGTATTTGGAAGAAATGTACATATTAGTGGTAGTTTATAAATTTTTAGTTTAATTCATATTTGTATGTATATTTATAAAATGAATAAACTTGATTTTTTAGTTTCATTTATAAAAAACTAGTTGTGTATGATGGTTTATGTAGTAGTGTATCCGAGACTAAAATGATATGATATTTGAGATTAATTTCCCGTCTGTAAAATAAACATATTAAGAACTAAAACGACATGGTTTAAAGAACTGATTTATACTACCTAAAGAAATGTGATAGGGACTTAAATACCGCAACATCCATGACTGATTTGCAGTCACTGAAGATATGTATTGGGGACTAAAATCAAGTAGTACTAGTAGATGAATTTAGGACTGAATTTTTATGTATCAGAGACTGACTGTTAGTTCCTGTTAGTGCCCCGTACAATGAAGACTGATTTTTAGTTACTAAAACCACTATCTAGGACTAGGTATCCGGGACTGGCTGGGGACTGGCTAATCAGTCCTTGATAGCCATTTAGCACTGATTTAGATGTATCAAAGACTAACTTTTTAGTCCCTGAAACTCATTTTTTTTGTAGTGATACTGTATATGAGTGGTATTCTTTTAGTAATTAAAAGTAGAAGTGTTTATAAATTGTGAAATTTCATTCTAACCGTTCAAATCCTAACAATTTCACCAGTTTGTATAATAGGATAACTATATTTACCAATAGTGTGTTTGCTTTTTCATTTTTGTATTTTTTTTTTGAAACTAACGGAGATATTTGTTTAGAATGAACTTCAATTCTCAAAATTATAAAATTGATGCTGTTTCTGGTAAAGAAAAAACTCCATCAAATTGATTCAAATTCCGTTTGCAAAATTGATGAAACTAGTTGTATAAAATCACGTGCATTGCGCGTTTTACGGTCAAGATTTAGATGAGATGTTAATCAATCAATGAATTATACAATCGAGATTCCATTTTGGTTGTAAACATTAAAAAAAATAAAGAAATCTACACATAAGGTAACATATGAAATTGGTAACGAAATTACATAAGATTATGTTATTTATATTAATAGTATATAATATAATAAATTTTTTTAATAAAATAATATGAATAAAATAATAGTATATAATATATTAATAGTGTATAATATAATAAAGTTTTTGAATAAAATAATAGTATATAATAAATTAATTAGGGATGAGCATACAACGCCGAATACCGATCCCGTCTCGATCCCGATACTGTACCGAACCAATGCCGAACCGAGTGGTTTCGGGATCAGTATCGGTACCCATATTTATGGATTTTCGGTTTCGGTATTATCGGTATCGGTACGGGATCGGTATGGTATCGGTATTTTAAGGTAAAATACCGATACCATACCGGTACCGTACCGATACCGAACCGATACCGTACCGTTCGGTATCGGTATTGTCGGGATCGGTATGAAAAGTTTTTGAATAAAATAATAGTATATAATATATTAATTATGGATGAGCATATAAGGCTGAATACCGATCCCGTCCCGATCCCGATCCCAATACCGTATCGAACCGAGTGATTTCGGGATCGGTATCGGTACCCATATTTATGGATTTTCGGTTTCGGTGTTATCGGTATCGGTACGGGATCGGTATGGTATCGGTATTTTAAGGTAAAATACCAATACCATACCGGTACCGTACCGGTACCGAACCGATACCGTACCGTTCAGTATCGGTATTGTCGGGATCGGTATAATATATTAATAGTATATAATATATTATTAATAGTATATAATATAATAAAGTTTTTAAATAAAATAATAATATAAATAAAATATTAATATTTTTTACTATTCATTTAGTTGTATTATTAATATATTGTAATGTTTATTAATGTTACAAGTTACAAATTTCATTTCATCTTCTTCATAGCATATTGTATCTTATTACATCATAATTTATTATATTACATCATATCTTATTGTATCATATTACATATATTACATCAAATTACATAAAGTGATACCACAACATTTTACATACCACCCGATACCAACATACCACATGCCAATATTGGCAGTGGCGAAGCTTGATAAAACAATTTGAAGGGGCCGAAAGTCACAAGATCCTTAAAATGGTGGGGACCAAACTCAATGCGTATAAAATTTTCAGGCAAAAACACGTAAAATTACACTACGAAGCAAAAAAAATGACGGGGCTGGGGCAACCCTCGGCCCCAGCTATCCTTCACAAATAAATATTTGGTTAGTTCAATTGGTAAAGATATTGGTCTCTTAGATGGAGTGTCTCAGATTTAAACATCAACAAGAAAATAATTTAGGAATATTGGTCTCAAGTAAAATAAAATAATATTTGCTAAAAATTAGGTTTGATTTGAAAATATATATTTTGAAAATGAATTATGAGTTTTACTTATTTAACTGATTTAGGTGTTTATAATAAATTTACATTACAATTATTAAATGGAGTATTTCTATTGGTTTAAACTTGTAACATATGTTACAAGTGTTATGTTACATGTTACAAATGTGATGTTACATAAAAAACTTTTTTTATTTAAAAAATAAACGATCAACGTTTTTTTAAGGCTCAAAATGCTTAAAATCATATATATATTACATGCCCTAAATTTTTTATAAAAAATGTTGTGAGAATTATAGGAACTCACTTATTAGCAACAAATTTAATTAATTGTGTAATGGATTTGTGGTTGTAATTAAATCATAATAAAATATTAATTGTGTTACAACAGTGTAGTCATTTTGTTAGACCGGTGTAAGGACGACGTAATTTTTTTTCTTCATTGTTTTTATATATTTCTTAGTTAGTCATTTTTACATCATTAGGTAAAAAAAATTTAAAATTTCGCATTTTACGTCGGAGTTCTCACAGTTTTCACCACTGGACCGAGTTCTCATTATATATGTGTATCAATGTATGTTTGTTAAGGGGAATGTTTAATAGAAAACCTCAAAATTTTGAGACAACCTAAGAAAACCCTACTTCCCAAACTTTTTTTTATTTGAAAATTTTAGGGTTACATTTTTTAAGAGTTTTGAGAAAAAAAAAGTGTTGAACCTTTATTTTTAAATAAATGAATTTTCTAGGGTTACATATGTTACATGTGTAACACATGTTACACTGGAAAACTTATTTATTTTTTTAAAAAGAAACGCTTGGCTTTTTTTACATGCCCTAAAAATTTAAAATAAAAAAAAAGTTTGAAAAGTAAGGTTTTCATTGGTTTTCTAAAAAAAAAAGGGTTTTCTCCCTAAATGTGTTATTATTTATATGAATTTAGAAGTGGCACAAACACTAATTGTATTACAATGATTTTACCTTTTAATAATATATTTATTCATTATTTTATTTTATTTTTTCTAATAAGTTACGTACAATTTTTTTTATCTAATTTTGCAAATGTGTGTATTTTTTCCAACATTAGTATAAGCTTTATTGAAACAGATATTTTGCTTTTATCGTACCAAACCAAATTGAAATGGATTGAATAACATCTGTATTAGTACTGAGATTTGTTTTTATTGTTATTTCTTTGGATAAACTGACATCGTATCGCTACCATAACGTATCAAACCAAACTGGACATCGACACCCATACATGTATTCATTTGTATGGTTTCTTGTTAATTACGAATATTGTGTTGCGTTCGACAGATTGACACCATGCTGCTACCATGCCGTAGCAATCAACATTTGTATTGGTATTAGGATCTGTATTTATTTTTATGCTATCCAGTTTTAATGACTTTTCACTTACACAAATTGGTCAGCCACGATAAAGGAATATCAGTATCAGTACTATGACGTTCTAAACCAATTGATACCATTCGAACAATATCAGTGGTAGTACCGATATTTTTTTCAATGTTTTTGATCAATGCAAACAATAAATGATTTCTATACCGAGTGCATGTATCGTACTGGTCTCGAACCGAACTAATACCAATCCAATACCGGCGACAATGTACCTCCGCAACGCGGGGACAAATACTCTAGTTAAAAGAATATTGCCTGCATTAAAATAAATGTGTATTATATTGCAATAGTGTTATAATTTTTCGTACATATCAAAACATGTAAACGTTGTGATATCGTTCACCTTACATACACGCCCTTAATACTATCTCGCCGACTTCTTTTTATTGGACCCTAAACCGCAACCCTAGCTTCTCACACTTTCATCGTCGTAAAATCAAGCCGAGGTAACTTTTCTCTCCTCAAATTAGTGTATTTTTATTACTTTATTTCATCGAATACTCCACCCTCTTCTATATTTTTGTCCCCGTAATCTCACACTACCTGATCAAGCCATCTCCCTCAGATATTGCATAGATCCTTTCCTTGTGGGAGATTATCTTGCGGAAAATGTTTTTGGTGTTAGATAGTATGACGAGAGATATAAGCGCAAGATTTTATCATCTACAATTTGATTCCCATAAGTACTTTTATTGATTATCTATAGTATGGTTAGATCATTGATTGTATGAGTCGTGCTTTAGGATTATTAAACAAATGTTTGATGTGTTTATTTTTTCTTCATCTATCCAATACATGTCATTTAAGTATAATTTTTACGCTTGAAATGGCTAATAATAGAAATAGAATGAGATCTAAAAAGTAAAATTTTATGCGACATTTGATATAAGTACGAATTTTATGTCTGGTAGAAGAATTTGGATATGGGTTTAAAATCATGTAGTATTAGAATAATTATGCTCAAAACTCATACGTTAAAAACTAAATTTATACTTTGCATAAACAAAATCCGAAAAAGGTTTTACTGTCCTTTTGACCAATAAAACTCCTCCTTGGCGGCCGACTACTCCTCTAGTAATCGCTACAAGGTAGGGTGTCGAGACAATTTTCTTCAACCCCTCCTAATTGCTCGGAATCGATCAAAAACGACAAAACCTCGGTCACAATCGGATCTAGTCGGTCAAATCGGGATGAAATTATGATAAATTAAAACAAAATTCTTATATCTATAATATTAAAGAAAGAATATCATTATTTTTTAAAAGATGAATTCCAGATTTTGAAATATTTAGTATTTGAACTCATATATTTTTATTTATATTGATAGTCGTGTATTTTGTTATAAATATTAATTAACTTATGGTATTTGAGATATATGATTTCCTGAAATTAATTTATTTATAATTTACTATGTTCGAGTACTCCTCAGGTACTCTCTACTTAGATCGAGTACTCATAACTCCCCAGTCCACCGACCTGGGAGCCCCTAGCGACCTTTTCAACCTTTCTTATCGGCTAAAGTTTTTACTAATATATATCTATACTATCTTATAACACATTTTCTAAGGACCTGTTAAAATTTAAGTTTTATAAGTATAATTCCTTATAGTACAACACACAATGCATATGTTAACTACTTTTTGAGGGCAAATATGTCTTTTATACAATAATTACACATTTTCCCCCTCAATTTTACTGAACTTTTTTATTTAAATAACAATTACAATTTCACCCTTATTTTAACCGACTACCCCCACAATTTTTAAACGTCCATAATTTTTTTTATGCGTTAATATTTTTCTAATATTATTATACCGTATAAACGAAGATTTTTTTTCCTTTAATTTGAGTAAAGTATTGCTATAGTTTTTTAATTTAAAAATGATATGTTATGGTTAAGTAATAACCGAAACGAAAATAAACGAAAATGAACCGAAATCATCTATACTGTATTATAATACATTTCATATTAACCTTTTAAATTTAAGTTTTACAGTATAATTGCTTAAAGTACAACACACAATGCACGTATTAACTAAATGTTGTTTCTCGCCGCAACACGTGAGCACCTGACTAGGATAAATACTAAGCATTTCCTTTTTTACTAAGTATTTGTTTTTCATATTCAGATGCTCAAGTTGTTTGATATGTAAATAATTTAGTTAATATATATTTGATCTTTTATATTTGATTATTTGTGATATTTTATTACCATTTTACCCATCCCTCACTTTAATTTATTCTTGAAGGTGTAAACAACAATAAGACCATCACAAACCAAAAGATGTTCATTCTCAAGCCATGGCTACAACTAGGTCACGCAATACACATGCAACTCAAGCCATGGCTACAATTACTTGCTATGTCACCTAAGGCAACTGCTATTCAAGCCATGGCTATAAATAGGCCACCAAAGGTAACTGCAAATCCACCAGCCATGGATCAAAATAGCCCAACCAAAGCCACTACTCCTCTAGATATGAGTCATATGACACCTTATTATCCTGAGCCAATGTCTCATGATAACCCATTCCGATCCTTTCCACCTCCAACAGAAGCATTTTCTCCAACCAAGCCGTCTACAACCGTTGATCCTCCAACAGCCGCTGACTTGGCTCAAACCAAGGCTCTATCCAATTCCCTTGATCCTCCACCCACTCACAATAACATTCTCCTAGCCGGGTATTTGGCTCATGAGTTCTTAAACAAGGGCACATTATTCGGGGAGGTGTATGATCCGGCTAAAGCCAATGCTCCACCGACTTCTTCGAACATTTCTAGGGAAGTGAGGAGTCGAGACAAGGATATATGAAGTTTTGTAACTATTTTACTTCTGTTATTTAAATGAAGTGTTGAACATGGTTATATATGACATTGATAATGATCGATATTAGTTTCCTTAATTTAATCTTGTCAACTGGTTATGATTTTGAGTCATTAGTTTCTTATATATAGTCCTGTCAAATATCTATGATATTGATAATGGCACCAGTATGTTTTTTTTATATAATCCTCAAAGAATATCCTTAAATTATATACTAGTTCATAGAGTTAAGGGTTTTTTTTTTTGTTTTTTTTTTTTTTTGTGGACAAAACAAGCTGGCGTTCAATACATGGGTCATGGAGGATAAAAATTGGCAACGCCTTGAGAAATTATATGGTACAAGAGTGATATTTTTTAGTAAGGTAATTATAAGTAGTGAAATCAATCGAACAGTTCAAATCAAAACAAGTCCAATAGTTTATATATAGGTCTATCAATATTAAGGTCTATCAATAAGTGTTTTAACTTGCAATTTTTGAACTATGGAGACATTTTATTACAACGAACTTCATTCTCAAATTTATAAAATTGACGTGGTTTTGTTGAAGAAAAATTTTCCATCAAATTGATTCAAAAATCCATTTCCAATATCAGTGAAATGTTTATTAGTGTTGCAATTTACAAAGTGTATTTCATATTGTATCGTATTGCGTCATATTCTTTCATATTACATCGTATCATATGGCATCATATTCTATCGTATTACATCATATAATATATGTTGTATCATGTTGTATCACATTACATTGTGTTACACTAAATTACGTTAAATTACACCACAACAGTTTAGAGACCATCATCTACCTTTCAATCTATTTATACACACTCTTTTAATCAAATCTTAAAAAAAAAAAAAAACATTCAAACAAAAGACTTTACTGCTAAAATACATAATTAAGTTGATAGGTTTTAAGAAACAATATTGAATTAAAGGTCAACTTATCCTATGTCACACCCTCAAATTTCCACTGCGGGGTTTATACCGCGAGGCGCGTGACATACCAGGATCCCATAGCCATAAGTCACAGGAACGAACTCTAAATGCCCAAACCATTTAGTTCGTTTTCAAAAACCAAGTTTAGTTAAGCTGCGGAAGCGTAAACCAAATTTAAACATTTTAAAACCATGCGCAAAACAACGCACCCAAATTAAAACCATACGAAAGCATATTATATAATTTATGTGTATGCCCGAGAGCCCAAATGCAGTGAAGTGTACAGTGCTTTCTAATCCTGGCACCGGAAGCTAACTACCTGCAAAAGCATGTAAATCGTGGGTCAACAAACAATGTTGGTGAGTTCACTGAGTAAAGTAGGTGAGTAAGTAAAAGCGTAGGTTTCCCAAACCATGTAACCAAATGAAAACGTCGGTCTCCCAGACCACATAACAGTACGTAAGAACGTCGGCCTCCATGGCCACAAGTAAATAGCTAATTCATATGCCAGGGGTAGCTAGCCCACTCATGATAACTAAAACCGGCGAATACCGAACTACTAATGAACAAGTTCCCATAACCGGGATAAAAGTGCCTTGCGTCATTGCCCATCAACAATGACTATGTTTGAAGCTAATAGTTCACATCCGTGCTCCCAGCACGATGTGAGGTTTGTTAGACCTAATAGCGCTATCAACTAATTAACCCGCTTGCCCAACGGCAATTGATTCGGTATTTTGAAGGACTTAAAAGATGTGTTTGGTTTAGTTCATCAAGGACATATATATGAATTAGTAAAAGTAGATTCACCTCGTAAATCATGCACCCCAAACCCGGGATGTGTAAAAGTAGTCCCAACCCGGACTAGAAACGTTACGTAAGTTGTCTCAACCCGAGACGCATGCTTTTGAGAAAAGAGTAGTGAAACTCACCTTATCGCGTAAGCAAAGAATCCGAACAGCAAGTATTATATGCTACCGACACCCTAATAACAGTGTCACTACGTGAGTATAGGCGTAACATCATTACACCATATAACTCGTTTGTCCAAGGCGTTTTAATGTTCAAAAGTGTGTATGCGACGCCTAGTGATTCTACATGCAATAGTAAACCCTACGGACTCGTTGGTGAATGAGTTGGTTATAATTAGTTTCTACAGCCCGTATGTGTCATAAACATGTGTACTTCCGTTATATGTCAATTTTAGATCACCTAAGACCTCAAGTAATCACATAAGCACATAATACACAATCTGTGTTTTCAGGACAGATTGTGCGCCATCAAAACGAATTTATTTAAAATAGTAAACCAGTGAGTTATCCTCCCAAATTTTTACTGAATTTTCTTTGGGATTCACTTGGCAATACCTATTTTTGTTTAGTCTTAACTCCAAACACAAAAATTATAAAAATTCGTACAACACAGCAGTGTTCAGAAAATTTCCTCAACAGGTCAGTTTAGTAGGAAAATTCTTAAAAATTGTGTATTCATCCAAACGAGATGAATCCACTTGGAAAAGCTCTATTTTTCCAGTATTGACCTACTGTAAAAATTTCATAACCTAACTCCTTGTAAATCTCAAGTTATGACCATTTAAAGTTAGCCCAGTTTACAAATCCGAAAATCTGATATGACCCCTAATCAATTAAAATTCCAAAAATGACTCAAACGATGTCCAAATTTGATGGTTTTGCCCATTATGAAAATCTAAGACCTTGTACGTTACAATCATGCAAAGAATCGATCAAACCAATTATTTTCAAGCCACGAAACAGACCCTACAAGTCGACATTCAGAATCTGTCCAGATTCTGATCGTGCAATATTATCAATTATATCAAACCCTAGTTGCATATTATCAATCAAAACACCTAATAATCATCATACAACTTTCCTAATACCTATTCCCATCAGATCCTATTATCAAACATGTCAAGATCAAAGCTTTTAGGATCAAAACACCAATAACTTGCGCAACAAGCATCCTATGATGTTACTACGCGTTTATTAATAGGTTTAATCCGTTTAATCTTCAAAAAGACTCATGTTTTAATGTTTATTAAACCCATTCAGACCTGGACAAACTTGTTATATGATTTTTACAATAAAACATAAAGTAAAAAGCGTAAGAAATCATGAGTTATACCCTTAGCTCTTCAAATCAATCAATCGCGCGCCTTGGAGCCTCCCAATTGATGATCTTGAGCCTTAGCAGGAGTTTTTGGAGTGAAATATTCGTGTGGGGCAGTAAGGGGGCGATTAGGGTTGAGTATGAGGGCTGCATGGGGGTTAAGGATGCTTATATACGAGTTTGAGGCGGTTTAAACCCGTCAGATAGGTTCGAGCGGCCGCTCGGAGCCTGTGAGCGGCCGCTCACAGGTCCGGGTGGCGCGCTTTTGCCTCGTTTCGCCTCCCGACGCGTTATCCTTCGACGTTTTCGTTATTTCGGACCGTAACAAGTGTAACCCCATGCATTAAGACCCTAATCAACCTCATGCTCCACTTTTAATGATTTCTATTAACGTGTTCGGTTTAGGTTCACATAATCACGTATGGTTTTCACATAAGTTTGTCAGGTATCACCGAGACACATAAGTTTATTATTCACCAACGTCCGAGGTTCACTAATCATGCAATCACACCTTGACTCATAACCATGCACGTATGTCTTATCTAACTAACCCTAGTTAAGTATAATGCAAGGAATGTAACTAGAGTTTAGTTAAAGTGAGAACCTGAATTTTCGGGGTATCACATCCTATACAGTGTAAAATAAATAAGAAGTGGGAGAATGATACAAAAAATACAATAAATCACAAAATATAACATAATGAGTCAAAAATATAACACAATGGTGAAGAAAAAGGCACAATGGAATCCCAAAAATTACATAATGAAGAATAAGAATAAGAAAGAGACAAAATGCGACATAAAAAACACAATGATCTAACACAAATTCTAAAAACTACAAGCAAAAGATCCAAAAAAAATGAAAACTAAAAACTAAGATCATAGAGTTCGATGAGACAGTTACAATGACGTTTGAATAAGTTCAAACAGTGTACGTTTGATACCATTCTTACGATTTCCTATTTTTCGTCTACTGTCTATTTGATCATAACCCTTGCATTAAAAGCAACTTGGGTAAGTAGTGAATTACAAGACATTTAGGCATGCGATTACAAGCATTGAAAGCATCACGGTACTATGCATACATCTCTTCTTTCTCTATTACTTTATAATGTAACTTTTTGTATAACATTGTAATTTCACAAACTATTTAAGACGTCTGTTGCGACTTTTAAAATATAAGATGCAAATTTTCTTAATTAATATATTATTTAATTCATCATATTATCTTATTTATATGTAATACTTAATTTTTAAATTAAGATTTGAATTTACATTTATTATTTATATTTTTTATAACTATACTATTTCAATTATTTATTATGTTATTTAAATACTTAAGTAGATAATTACCAAATAGAGAAAATTGTTCGAATAGTCCATGCGGTTTGTACAATTTTCACCTAAGGCCCCCAGTTTTTAAAATTACAGATATAGTCATCAACTTTGGTGTTTCTTAACTCAGGTAGTCCTTGGAGTGGCTGTGAAATTACTAAATTACCATTTTGATGGATAAAGGTTAAATATTCAGTTAAGTGGATGTAAAATCACTAAATTACCCTTACCCCAATAAAAATAAAAATAAATCAATTAATTAATAAAATATAAAGATGGCACACTTAACCTCTTAGCCAATTATTTTTCTCCACCTATTTTAGTGGGCCCCACCAACATCATCTTCCTCACCGTATCACCACCACCACCCACCACTACCACCAACCACCACCACCACCACCACCCAACGAACCGAACACATGTAGATATTACTTTGGTTACTGTTACAATTTTTTTCTTTGACTTTTTATCCTTTGTCTTAGTGTGCGATACCCATCAACTCTCACGGAGTCCCTACCACAACTCCGTTTAGATTAAACTCCGCATGGTCTATATTAACCATTCAATACACCATGTAACAAATTTGATTCTCTTTTTCTATCCACCTATAAAAGTTAAAGCTAACTTTTAACTCTAAACATGTGTACTTAACTGAGTTGTTTGCTTATATTTTATCATTTAGATTAAAGTATAAATGGTCTAATATTAATCAATCAATATACCATAAAACAAATACATCATTGCCAGTATCTAAATTAAAAAAATTGTGTATTACATTATTCATTGTTTTAATATTTCTTACTTGTTAAAACGTGTGAACGTTGTGATATATTTCATTTACATTCACGCACTTAGTACTTCCTCGCCGACTTCTATTTATTGGACCTAAACGACAACACTAATTTCTCACACTGTCCTAACTCCAAGCCAAATAATTTTTTTTTTCCGTAAATTGGTATTTTTTTTATTACTTTATTTCATTGAATATTTGCCCTCTTCTCTATTTTTAACCCCATGATATTAAACTACCCCATCAAGCTAGTCTCCTTTGGTATATTGTATTTAGATCATTTCCTTGTATGAGTTTTTCTTAAAGAGATCATTCAAATATGCTCGATATGTTTGTTCTTCGTTCATCCATTCAATTATGTGTCACGGAAGCTTAATTTTAGTATATTAGTATACGTAGAATGATATCTAGAAGTTAAATGTTATACTATATTTGATAATGTTAGAATTTTATGCATGACTCTTTACTTTGAAAGACATTCATGTCATTTTAAAATCATAAGGAACTAGTAATTAAAGGACAACAAAAAAAAGTATTTCATAAAAAAATCATAAATAATATAAGTATATTAATCTTTTATATCTAATTATTTATGATATTTAATTACCATTTTAACCCTCTTTGCTCACATATAACATGTGGTTGATTCTCATGCAGGCTATATACCATGGACCGTTCACGTAAACAATCTCCACCAGTTGAACCACGTAAGCGACTAGGGAGAGACGAAGAGTTTGACTTCTTGATGCCGTCAACAACAAGAAGACCAAAACCAATGATAGTTGAGCGAACGCCAAAACCCGTGGTTCGTACTCATCAAGTCATTGCTCAAAAGGGGGCATCCAAAGCCACTGCTCCTTTGGATATGACACAGTTTTATCCGGAGCCAATGACTCCGGATAACCCATTCAGATCCATTCCTCCTCCACCCACGGCTCAAATCAGGCCGGCTACAACGGTTGCTCCATCCAAAGCCCTTGATCCACCCGCTACTAATAACAAACTCCTAGCCGGGTACTTGGCCCATGAGTTTTTAACCAAAGGCACATTATTTGGGGAGGTGTTTGATCCGGCCCGAGCCAATGCTTCAAACGATTCTAAGGAAGTCAAGGAGTTGAAACGTGGTTATGATAACAAGGACAAGGGAAAGGAAAGGCTGTTGAAGAGCCATAACTGGAGCAAAGTTCAGGCATGGATTAAGTTATTTGAATAAAATGTCGTTTGAAATGATGTAATATGATTATAACATTGATAATGACTTAAGTTTCGTTTTAATCCTATCAGAAGGTTATTATTTTGATAATGCATGGTATTGCATTTTAATTTTTTGAAAAAAAATATATACGTGTGTTCAAAACGTCGATCATGGATGATGAAAATTTGCAACACAATAAAAACAAAATCGTATAAGTGTGTGGTTGTTTTCGGGCATTGCAAATCAAATAGGGATGTTACTGACTTCAATCTCAAAAGGATTTCTTGAATTTTATAATTCGATAAAATAATTTCAAATTCCATTGCAATGTTGATGAAATGTTTATTCTTTCAAAATTTACTGAGTGCATTGCATTTTGTTGTTTCATATTCTATTATATTGGATTGTATAGTATTGTATCTTATTATACTATATTACATATATGATATATGATATTAAATTAATGTTTGTTGGACATGATCAAATCTACCCTTATATTTACATACACTAGTTTTTATCCCGGGAGCGTCCCGGGTTAAAATATCTAATATGACATAATAAAATATATTATTATTATTATTATTTTAAACAAATCTCTTGCCATAAGTTATCATATTCAAATATTAAAAAAACGAATCTTTGCGCCGGGGTATAAAATCTAGTGCCATTACAAATGAATTTGGAAGTTTGTAATCGATCATTCTAAAAAGAACTAACATGAAATAAGAAAAAAAAGTTAATTATTGAAATATCGAACGCATTAGTCTAAGAGTTATGTGATGCGTTAAAAAATTCATGGGTATATGATCGGGTATGTATATAGTTCGGGTATTTGGGTATGTTGTTTCGGGTAATCGGGTTGGGTATCACCTAATCCCATACCCGACCCAAACCCACATTTTTTTAAACTAATCCCAAACCCAACAAAATACCTGTCGGGTTACAAAAAATAGTCATTTTTTTTCTCCGTTTTTATATAGCACTATGGTACTCGTTGGAAAGATAATAAAACGCTCGTTAATTTGGTGTAATTTTTTTCTTTAAAAAATCTCGTATATAAAATATATTAACGTTTAAAAGTTATGGGAGGAAACATGAGAGAAAAAACAATAAAGTTTTAATATTTAGATTTAGTAGATTAGGTATTTAATAAATTAGGTTAAAGATTATAATAGATTAGGTTAAATCATATTTATTTCTTTTTTTTAATTGGTTTACCCTTGCCACATCACATCATATGTGGCATCTCTCAAATGAGAGATTGCATAAGAGTATGACATGTAAGATTAATCTCTTTACAATATATATATATATATATATAGATAGATATAGATATAGATTTTATTAAATCAAATCGTAACCAAAAACAGTTGAATACAAACTTCTTAGGGCTAACAGCCTAACATACACAAGGGTGGATGGGGTGGAGTGTAATACCATCACTCTATCATACTATCACACCCAATAATATTGTGCTACCTTATTTCTATCACACTCCATCACATTAATCACTAATTGTATGAAGTGAAATGATACCCATCACATTCAAATTTTTTAAAATAAAATAAAAACATCACATACATAAATAAAAAATCATGATAAAAATAAAAATAAAAATAAACATAAGAAGTAAATTTATTTTTAATAAATTTATTAAAAAAAAAATAATAATAAAATACGAATAATATTTAATATTCAAACGGTTACTTTTCCAACTACTACTTTTCAAACGGTTAGTTTTCAAACGGCTAGTTTTGTAACCCGATAAATATACAAGACAGAAAACCAATTACCAGTCACAATTATCACTCACTATTCAATCTACACACAAACAATCAAAGATATGGGTGGTGATTGTCATTACGAAACAACCGGACCTTCCAGCCTCAGGCGATACTCTCGTCGCCGACGTTCACAACTAGTGTCGTCTCCTCCTCCCCCTCAATCAATGTTATCCCCTCCTTCTACAGT
Source organism: Ambrosia x helenae (assembly GCA_030844895.1). Lineage (NCBI taxonomy): Eukaryota > Viridiplantae > Streptophyta > Magnoliopsida > Asterales > Asteraceae > Ambrosia > Ambrosia x helenae. Next base: position 5,683,795 of record CM061230.1, on the reverse strand, counting down.
GTACACTCATTCTCCTACAATGTACACTCCTCCTCCTAATCCAGTATACACTTCTCCTCAACCAGTGTACACTTTCCGTCAACTCAACATTCCAAATCAACTAATAATCCCTCCTCATTTACCAAGTCAAGTAGCTATGGATCTAGATGCTCCTGTTATAGATGAGGAATTTATCTGGGCCCATGACTACATTATGGTTGTGTTGGGATTGAGTCAACTACAAGTTAGGGAGAAACAAACAAACTTCACCCCAAACCCTCATGCTCCGGTTCCAAATGAGGAAGGGTACGAAACTGACACTGGTGTGGAGTATGTGAATATGAATTATGAACCGTATCATCTTCTGTATCGTCTTCCAAGTCCTGACTTCGGCTGCATCTGCTCGGACGCTAGGTTGGAAGGTCGTGATAGTGATCATGACGTGTCGTCGCCGGAGTACACACTAAGGGATTTGGATAACTGCTCTTCGTAGGTGTTGTGACACCCGGCAACTTCCGATCTACACTGACGTGATTTCTATGATTAAAATTAAATATTTATTTCAAATATTGCTAACTATTAAGTTTCGGAAGTTTACTGACTGTTTTTACAATCGAAACTGCGACCGGTGTAATTAACGCGATTTAAACGCGTGTTCTGGAAACACGCGTCGGACATCAAAAATATTTATATTTTTGTTTGGTTTACTATACTTTATAATTACGAGCAAAACCGACTAACTTTCGTTATTAATTATTGAGCTAAAATAAAACCGAAGCGAAATACGTTAAACCGGGTTCGATACGCGGTAGACATCCACCTACACAAACCCTACCTATAAAACCTCACATCAACCTCTTCTTCCTCACTTGTTGCAGCCGCCACACCTCCTACTCTCTCTCTAGAAACACTGCCTCCCTCTCTCTACCCTCTCTCTCTCTAACCCACTCCCTCTCCCGGCTCCCTCCCTCCCCCGCTGGTGCACGCAGACAGCCGGCCACCACCGTTTATGGTGGTGGCAGCGCAGTTAAAGAAAGGTGACAGAGGCCGATGGTGGTTGGTTTCAGGTCGTGGTTGTGAGGATTAGGGTGCTCCGGATCTGACGAGGGGCGGTGTCAGCCGGTTTTGCAGCGACGGCGGTGGTCTTGGGTGATGGGTCAGTGGAGTTAGGGTGACCAGGGGATCGACAGTGGTGGTTTTTGGCAGGTGGTTAAGGGCCGGTTGAAGGGGTGGCTCGGTTTGGTTGTTTTATGGTGGTTCAGGGCGGTGGCAGGTTAGGTTGTGGTTGATGAAGGCAATGGCGGCAACTTTTGGGAGATGGTCCGGTCAGTTTCTTTGCTCGGGTCCGGTCGTGCAGTGGCTCGGGTCAGATCTTGGCTCGAGTTTGTTGTGGTTCAGGTCACGTTTTGGTTCTTGCCAGGTTTGGTTGATCCTGTTTCAGGTCCGGTTATTTTGGGATTTTGGTTTCCGGGCTCGAGTCACGACTCACAGGTTTGGATTTGGTGCTCGGGTTAAGATGGTTTCGTGTTGGTGGTCTGGGTCTCGTCTCAGATCTGGTCAAACCGAGTTAACCCGGTCAACTGTCGTTATCATGGGTCAGATCTGGTCAACATTCTACATCGGTCAACGTGACGTCCGAGACGGTTTTTAGGAGATGCGCGCGTGATTGTGGTATAACTTAAATTTGTATTTATTACTATTTGTAGATATTATATATATTTATAAATATTGTGTATTTGTAAATATTATATATTTATGAATATTAGATATTTGTAAATATATTGTTATGGATGAAATACGTTTGACTCGCGAACGAACCGGATAATAAACAGAAACTATATATATTAAATATTGAACGATTTGGTAAACGATTAACTTGACGTGACTTATGGTTTCGAACTCGGACTAAATATAATCGGACTATATTATATATATATATATATATTGGTATATATATATATTTATATAATTAAGTGTATTTAGGTGTTGAAACGTATAGTCTCGTGAATCGGAAATATGAATAAAAGGACTTGATGAATTGTGTTTGAGAGTTGATTTTTGGGGAAAATTGTAGACAACGGGTGTTGTCTGGTTTGTACAAAAACAGAGGAAACTCTGCCCAAATTTTTATAAAATCAAAGCGTAACGAACTACCATTTTTATAAATAAATTTCCCTAAGTGCTTTGGACAAATGCATTATTATATACAAATCGAAATGCTTTTAAGGACTATTTATTCGTAGCAATAAAGATGATTTCAAACAATATTTGGGAAAAAGTAACAAATGTCATTGATCGGTTTAATAACTAAATTTGTATTTCCTCAAAGGGTATTTTCTAAAATATAATTACGCAAAACAAATACATTTACATGATTTGCGAGACGAGCTACGATTCAGGATAATTATACGTTTCGGGGTACTAGTCCAACATGGTTTATACACAAAGAGTGACAAGTGTGAAACTTGGGTACTATGTTGTATGTAACTTGTGAATTAGGATAAGTCATGATCGGTTCGTCGAGTTGAAACGTATTTAAACTCGTGTTGGTACACACGAGTCTAGACAGTCGGATAGACTATCTTTTAGGCGGTTAATAAGCTAGGCTTATGTGTGATAGACTGTTAAGGTGTCCTTTGTTGGTAATTAGGGCACGAGGAAGTCGGTCGAGGTCTCAGGCTTCGTTTGCTAGCTTAGCACGGAAATTAAGGTGAGTTCATAACCCCACTTTCTACTGTTTTATAAATGTTTCCGGGGTGGAAGACATGCTTCTTTTATGAAAAACTGAGGACTTTAAACGAAACAAAGTTTTGGAAAATGAAACGGGTTGCGTGAGTTTACGGCCCCTCTTTTAAACTGGTTTCATACTTTCGGGGGAGAAAACATGTGTTAAAACGATTATTTGGTAACTACTGTCATACTATGGGTTTCTATTGTGTACTACACGATCTTTGGAAGTCCCGGGGGGAACCATGAATGTGCGGGTTTGCACAACGGGGAAATGTGAATAGCGCTATTGGGAGTGACCAACCCCGCTCGTCGACTTGGAGGGTCGGCGGGTGCATATTGTCTCAAACAGGAACAACAGGAACAACAGGAACATACATCGGGCATACTTTTGGTATTCGCGTTAGTAATGGTTTTCCAATAGTGGTAGTAACAAAACGTACGCCTAGCTAGCGTATACTGGTTTTCGATTTGTTATAGTATGGACAGGGTGAACATGGTAACACTTTTGGAACTTGGTAATGTTTGATAACATTTTGCAAAACTTATGAACTCACCAGCATTATATGTTGACTTTTTTAAGTATGTCTTTCAGGTTTAAACTTTGGTAACGGCACGGTTGGAGTAGAGGACAGTTGGGATCGGGAATCCTAGAGGTTTAGAATTGGCGTTCAGGGAACCAGAGTCTTAGATGCAACTTTCCGCTGCGCTGGCAAAGGCACCAAACGTCGCAACCGACGACGGAAAAGTCGGGGTGTGACAGTTTGGTATCAGAGCCATAGGTTTTAGCGAATTAGGTGTCTGGGTAGATATCTAAGCTTTAACCTGAGTTTGTTTTGAAGTTGGGACCGAATTTTCTAAGACAAAGTATTTAGCACGAACGCCTAGGAACTTAAATTCCAACCGTTGCCAAGTGTGTTACATAACTATTAGTGTGTTAAGTCACACTAAACTCAGCGTACATTCCTTCGGCGCAAGGAACATTTATTTTTCTTATGTGAATAGGAAGTCGGTATTTTCTATAGTGGTATATAGAAAGGACATTGGCATGTAGTGGTTAGGCATACCTCACTGGTGACTGACGAGTCATCGTTTTAGACTTCAGAGCGGTTATTCACATAGAGTTAGCTGAGTCATTGTTTCTTGGTATGAGGAACAATCTACTTGTTTGTATACAACGTGTATTTATGTAAAGTATATATAATATGTATCGCCAATGGTTGTCGACTCAAGCTTGGACGTATCTAGAACGCTCACACGCGTCGTGTTAGTTGAACGAGTTGGCATAGGGATTGTTGCAGCATCTGCGGTCTCGCATCCCGGGTTCGGAGCATGCTATGTCGTCAAGGTCGACTTGGGTCAGAAACGTCTTGACGAGGCACCTTGTTTTGCCGATGATGCTGAGAAGCTGGAATACGGACGGGAAGAGCACCGGGAAAGGTGGCGCACACAACAAACATTATATTATGTAATATATATATATACGTGTTACTACGTGGATGTAATGAGTGCTTGTGATATACTCATGATGGAGGTTAATAGGATGATCTGGTGAGGTAAATTTTCGATAACGTAGACGTCACGTTATTGCGAATTTACAGGCACTTGATAATTCTAAAGACATCTATCGTGAAGGTATCTATACTACTATGTTGTGTTATATATTTATATATATATATAAATAATGGATAAGGGTTTTTCATTATTTTGTTGTACGGACGTGATTGCCAATTCTCCCCTGTTCGTGTCATTTGTGACCTTGCTTTTCTAAAACCAGTTTAAGATCTTGATGACCTTGTTTCTTGAGCTTCTAAGGTTCCTGTTTTAGAACCTAGTTATATCTTTGGACACGATTTACATCTCTCTTCTTTTGTGTTTGTGGTCTTCAACATTTTATCATAAAGGAATCTAATTTTGTTGATTCCTTATTTTTCCACAGAATTAGACACGTATTTTTGTACACGTGTCAACTATTGCATGTTTGAATTCTCTAAACCTGTGAAGGTCCATTGTAGGGCTTCGCATCAAACGATTGTTTCATTAGTGATTTGTCTTGTCATTACGTTGCTCGTAATGCTTGTTTTCTAATCTTGATGTGTCAGGCCATTGTGGGCAATGAATCCTTTGATACTTCGTCGATGAGTTTCTTTAAAGTCGACATTTCAGTTGAATCGAATTGTTGGAATTTGATACAGCACCTTGCGGTGAATATTCAAATCGACTTGGAATAATGAATGATTTTTATTGACATGTCTCACTTTCATCAACTCGTTTGTTGTTGCCTTAAATGCAGACACACCTCGTGGTGTGTAACGAAAAAGTTGGTGCACTAGTTGTTTCGTTTGAGGTGCGCCAATTGTATTTGTTGACAGAGTTGTTGTTTACACTTTGCATTCAGTTGATTCTGAAACTTTATTTAGTGCCATTTGTACCGGCAAGTCCGTTGACTATTTTGTTGTACTATCATTAGTTCATGGATGATATCCTACCTCAAATTTTGAGGACAAAATTTCTGTAACATGGGGAGAATGTGACACCCGGCAACTTCCGATCTACACTGACGTGATTTCTATGATTAAAATTAAATATTTATTTCAAATATTGCTAACTATTAAGTTTCGGAAGTTTACTGACTGTTTTTACAATCGAAACTGCGACCGGTGTAATTAACGCGATTTAAACGCGTGTTCTGGAAACACGCGTCGGACATCAAAAATATTTATATTTTTGTTTGGTTTACTATACTTTATAATTACGAGCAAAACCGACTAACTTTCGTTATTAATTATTGAGCTAAAATAAAACCGAAGCGAAATACGTTAAACCGGGTTCGATACGCGGTAGACATCCACCTACACAAACCCTACCTATAAAACCTCACATCAACCTCTTCTTCCTCACTTGTTGCAGCCGCCACACCTCCTACTCTCTCTCTAGAAACACTGCCTCCCTCTCTCTACCCTCTCTCTCTCTAACCCACTCCCTCTCCCGGCTCCCTCCCTCCCCCGCTGGTGCACGCAGACAGCCGGCCACCACCGTTTATGGTGGTGGCAGCGCAGTTAAAGAAAGGTGACAGAGGCCGATGGTGGTTGGTTTCAGGTCGTGGTTGTGAGGATTAGGGTGCTCCGGATCTGACGAGGGGCGGTGTCAGCCGGTTTTGCAGCGACGGCGGTGGTCTTGGGTGATGGGTCAGTGGAGTTAGGGTGACCAGGGGATCGACAGTGGTGGTTTTTGGCAGGTGGTTAAGGGCCGGTTGAAGGGGTGGCTCGGTTTGGTTGTTTTATGGTGGTTCAGGGCGGTGGCAGGTTAGGTTGTGGTTGATGAAGGCAATGGCGGCAACTTTTGGGAGATGGTCCGGTCAGTTTCTTTGCTCGGGTCCGGTCGTGCAGTGGCTCGGGTCAGATCTTGGCTCGAGTTTGTTGTGGTTCAGGTCACGTTTTGGTTCTTGCCAGGTTTGGTTGATCCTGTTTCAGGTCCGGTTATTTTGGGATTTTGGTTTCCGGGCTCGAGTCACGACTCACAGGTTTGGATTTGGTGCTCGGGTTAAGATGGTTTCGTGTTGGTGGTCTGGGTCTCGTCTCAGATCTGGTCAAACCGAGTTAACCCGGTCAACTGTCGTTATCATGGGTCAGATCTGGTCAACATTCTACATCGGTCAACGTGACGTCCGAGACGGTTTTTAGGAGATGCGCGCGTGATTGTGGTATAACTTAAATTTGTATTTATTACTATTTGTAGATATTATATATATTTATAAATATTGTGTATTTGTAAATATTATATATTTATGAATATTAGATATTTGTAAATATATTGTTATGGATGAAATACGTTTGACTCGCGAACGAACCGGATAATAAACAGAAACTATATATATTAAATATTGAACGATTTGGTAAACGATTAACTTGACGTGACTTATGGTTTCGAACTCGGACTAAATATAATCGGACTATATTATATATATATATATATTGGTATATATATATATTTATATAATTAAGTGTATTTAGGTGTTGAAACGTATAGTCTCGTGAATCGGAAATATGAATAAAAGGACTTGATGAATTGTGTTTGAGAGTTGATTTTTGGGGAAAATTGTAGACAACGGGTGTTGTCTGGTTTGTACAAAAACAGAGGAAACTCTGCCCAAATTTTTATAAAATCAAAGCGTAACGAACTACCATTTTTATAAATAAATTTCCCTAAGTGCTTTGGACAAATGCATTATTATATACAAATCGAAATGCTTTTAAGGACTATTTATTCGTAGCAATAAAGATGATTTCAAACAATATTTGGGAAAAAGTAACAAATGTCATTGATCGGTTTAATAACTAAATTTGTATTTCCTCAAAGGGTATTTTCTAAAATATAATTACGCAAAACAAATACATTTACATGATTTGCGAGACGAGCTACGATTCAGGATAATTATACGTTTCGGGGTACTAGTCCAACATGGTTTATACACAAAGAGTGACAAGTGTGAAACTTGGGTACTATGTTGTATGTAACTTGTGAATTAGGATAAGTCATGATCGGTTCGTCGAGTTGAAACGTATTTAAACTCGTGTTGGTACACACGAGTCTAGACAGTCGGATAGACTATCTTTTAGGCGGTTAATAAGCTAGGCTTATGTGTGATAGACTGTTAAGGTGTCCTTTGTTGGTAATTAGGGCACGAGGAAGTCGGTCGAGGTCTCAGGCTTCGTTTGCTAGCTTAGCACGGAAATTAAGGTGAGTTCATAACCCCACTTTCTACTGTTTTATAAATGTTTCCGGGGTGGAAGACATGCTTCTTTTATGAAAAACTGAGGACTTTAAACGAAACAAAGTTTTGGAAAATGAAACGGGTTGCGTGAGTTTACGGCCCCTCTTTTAAACTGGTTTCATACTTTCGGGGGAGAAAACATGTGTTAAAACGATTATTTGGTAACTACTGTCATACTATGGGTTTCTATTGTGTACTACACGATCTTTGGAAGTCCCGGGGGGAACCATGAATGTGCGGGTTTGCACAACGGGGAAATGTGAATAGCGCTATTGGGAGTGACCAACCCCGCTCGTCGACTTGGAGGGTCGGCGGGTGCATATTGTCTCAAACAGGAACAACAGGAACAACAGGAACATACATCGGGCATACTTTTGGTATTCGCGTTAGTAATGGTTTTCCAATAGTGGTAGTAACAAAACGTACGCCTAGCTAGCGTATACTGGTTTTCGATTTGTTATAGTATGGACAGGGTGAACATGGTAACACTTTTGGAACTTGGTAATGTTTGATAACATTTTGCAAAACTTATGAACTCACCAGCATTATATGTTGACTTTTTTAAGTATGTCTTTCAGGTTTAAACTTTGGTAACGGCACGGTTGGAGTAGAGGACAGTTGGGATCGGGAATCCTAGAGGTTTAGAATTGGCGTTCAGGGAACCAGAGTCTTAGATGCAACTTTCCGCTGCGCTGGCAAAGGCACCAAACGTCGCAACCGACGACGGAAAAGTCGGGGTGTGACAGTTTGGTATCAGAGCCATAGGTTTTAGCGAATTAGGTGTCTGGGTAGATATCTAAGCTTTAACCTGAGTTTGTTTTGAAGTTGGGACCGAATTTTCTAAGACAAAGTATTTAGCACGAACGCCTAGGAACTTAAATTCCAACCGTTGCCAAGTGTGTTACATAACTATTAGTGTGTTAAGTCACACTAAACTCAGCGTACATTCCTTCGGCGCAAGGAACATTTATTTTTCTTATGTGAATAGGAAGTCGGTATTTTCTATAGTGGTATATAGAAAGGACATTGGCATGTAGTGGTTAGGCATACCTCACTGGTGACTGACGAGTCATCGTTTTAGACTTCAGAGCGGTTATTCACATAGAGTTAGCTGAGTCATTGTTTCTTGGTATGAGGAACAATCTACTTGTTTGTATACAACGTGTATTTATGTAAAGTATATATAATATGTATCGCCAATGGTTGTCGACTCAAGCTTGGACGTATCTAGAACGCTCACACGCGTCGTGTTAGTTGAACGAGTTGGCATAGGGATTGTTGCAGCATCTGCGGTCTCGCATCCCGGGTTCGGAGCATGCTATGTCGTCAAGGTCGACTTGGGTCAGAAACGTCTTGACGAGGCACCTTGTTTTGCCGATGATGCTGAGAAGCTGGAATACGGACGGGAAGAGCACCGGGAAAGGTGGCGCACACAACAAACATTATATTATGTAATATATATATATACGTGTTACTACGTGGATGTAATGAGTGCTTGTGATATACTCATGATGGAGGTTAATAGGATGATCTGGTGAGGTAAATTTTCGATAACGTAGACGTCACGTTATTGCGAATTTACAGGCACTTGATAATTCTAAAGACATCTATCGTGAAGGTATCTATACTACTATGTTGTGTTATATATTTATATATATATATAAATAATGGATAAGGGTTTTTCATTATTTTGTTGTACGGACGTGATTGCCAATTCTCCCCTGTTCGTGTCATTTGTGACCTTGCTTTTCTAAAACCAGTTTAAGATCTTGATGACCTTGTTTCTTGAGCTTCTAAGGTTCCTGTTTTAGAACCTAGTTATATCTTTGGACACGATTTACATCTCTCTTCTTTTGTGTTTGTGGTCTTCAACATTTTATCATAAAGGAATCTAATTTTTGTTGATTCCTTATTTTTCCACAGAATTAGACACGTATTTTTGTACACGTGTCAACTATTGCATGTTTGAATTCTCTAAACCTGTGAAGGTCCATTGTAGGGCTTCGCATCAAACGATTGTTTCATTAGTGATTTGTCTTGTCATTACGTTGCTCGTAATGCTTGTTTTCTAATCTTGATGTGTCAGGCCATTGTGGGCAATGAATCCTTTGATACTTCGTCGATGAGTTTCTTTAAAGTCGACATTTCAGTTGAATCGAATTGTTGGAATTTGATACAGCACCTTGCGGTGAATATTCAAATCGACTTGGAATAATGAATGATTTTTATTGACATGTCTCACTTTCATCAACTCGTTTGTTGTTGCCTTAAATGCAGACACACCTCGTGGTGTGTAACGAAAAAGTTGGTGCACTAGTTGTTTCGTTTGAGGTGCGCCAATTGTATTTGTTGACAGAGTTGTTGTTTACACTTTGCATTCAGTTGATTCTGAAACTTTATTTAGTGCCATTTGTACCGGCAAGTCCGTTGACTATTTTGTTGTACTATCATTAGTTCATGGATGATATCCTACCTCAAATTTTGAGGACAAAATTTCTGTAACATGGGGAGAATGTGACACCCGGCAACTTCCGATCTACACTGACGTGATTTCTATGATTAAAATTAAATATTTATTTCAAATATTGCTAACTATTAAGTTTCGGAAGTTTACTGACTGTTTTTACAATCGAAACTGCGACCGGTGTAATTAACGCGATTTAAACGCGTGTTCTGGAAACACGCGTCGGACATCAAAAATATTTATATTTTTGTTTGGTTTACTATACTTTATAATTACGAGCAAAACCGACTAACTTTCGTTATTAATTATTGAGCTAAAATAAAACCGAAGCGAAATACGTTAAACCGGGTTCGATACGCGGTAGACATCCACCTACACAAACCCTACCTATAAAACCTCACATCAACCTCTTCTTCCTCACTTGTTGCAGCCGCCACACCTCCTACTCTCTCTCTAGAAACACTGCCTCCCTCTCTCTACCCTCTCTCTCTCTAACCCACTCCCTCTCCCGGCTCCCTCCCTCCCCCGCTGGTGCACGCAGACAGCCGGCCACCACCGTTTATGGTGGTGGCAGCGCAGTTAAAGAAAGGTGACAGAGGCCGATGGTGGTTGGTTTCAGGTCGTGGTTGTGAGGATTAGGGTGCTCCGGATCTGACGAGGGGCGGTGTCAGCCGGTTTTGCAGCGACGGCGGTGGTCTTGGGTGATGGGTCAGTGGAGTTAGGGTGACCAGGGGATCGACAGTGGTGGTTTTTGGCAGGTGGTTAAGGGCCGGTTGAAGGGGTGGCTCGGTTTGGTTGTTTTATGGTGGTTCAGGGCGGTGGCAGGTTAGGTTGTGGTTGATGAAGGCAATGGCGGCAACTTTTGGGAGATGGTCCGGTCAGTTTCTTTGCTCGGGTCCGGTCGTGCAGTGGCTCGGGTCAGATCTTGGCTCGAGTTTGTTGTGGTTCAGGTCACGTTTTGGTTCTTGCCAGGTTTGGTTGATCCTGTTTCAGGTCCGGTTATTTTGGGATTTTGGTTTCCGGGCTCGAGTCACGACTCACAGGTTTGGATTTGGTGCTCGGGTTAAGATGGTTTCGTGTTGGTGGTCTGGGTCTCGTCTCAGATCTGGTCAAACCGAGTTAACCCGGTCAACTGTCGTTATCATGGGTCAGATCTGGTCAACATTCTACATCGGTCAACGTGACGTCCGAGACGGTTTTTAGGAGATGCGCGCGTGATTGTGGTATAACTTAAATTTGTATTTATTACTATTTGTAGATATTATATATATTTATAAATATTGTGTATTTGTAAATATTATATATTTATGAATATTAGATATTTGTAAATATATTGTTATGGATGAAATACGTTTGACTCGCGAACGAACCGGATAATAAACAGAAACTATATATATTAAATATTGAACGATTTGGTAAACGATTAACTTGACGTGACTTATGGTTTCGAACTCGGACTAAATATAATCGGACTATATTATATATATATATATTGGTATATATATATATTTATATAATTAAGTGTATTTAGGTGTTGAAACGTATAGTCTCGTGAATCGGAAATATGAATAAAAGGACTTGATGAATTGTGTTTGAGAGTTGATTTTTGGGAAAATTGTAGACAACGGGTGTTGTCTGGTTTGTACAAAAACAGAGGAAACTCTGCCCAAATTTTTATAAAATCAAAGCGTAACGAACTACCATTTTTATAAATAAATTTCCCTAAGTGCTTTGGACAAATGCATTATTATATACAAATCGAAATGCTTTTAAGGACTATTTATTCGTAGCAATAAAGATGATTTCAAACAATATTTGGGAAAAAGTAACAAATGTCATTGATCGGTTTAATAACTAAATTTGTATTTCCTCAAAGGGTATTTTCTAAAATATAATTACGCAAAACAAATACATTTACATGATTTGCGAGACGAGCTACGATTCAGGATAATTATACGTTTCGGGGTACTAGTCCAACATGGTTTATACACAAAGAGTGACAAGTGTGAAACTTGGGTACTATGTTGTATGTAACTTGTGAATTAGGATAAGTCATGATCGGTTCGTCGAGTTGAAACGTATTTAAACTCGTGTTGGTACACACGAGTCTAGACAGTCGGATAGACTATCTTTTAGGCGGTTAATAAGCTAGGCTTATGTGTGATAGACTGTTAAGGTGTCCTTTGTTGGTAATTAGGGCACGAGGAAGTCGGTCGAGGTCTCAGGCTTCGTTTGCTAGCTTAGCACGGAAATTAAGGTGAGTTCATAACCCCACTTTCTACTGTTTTATAAATGTTTCCGGGGTGGAAGACATGCTTCTTTTATGAAAAACTGAGGACTTTAAACGAAACAAAGTTTTGGAAAATGAAACGGGTTGCGTGAGTTTACGGCCCCTCTTTTAAACTGGTTTCATACTTTCGGGGGAGAAAACATGTGTTAAAACGATTATTTGGTAACTACTGTCATACTATGGGTTTCTATTGTGTACTACACGATCTTTGGAAGTCCCGGGGGGAACCATGAATGTGCGGGTTTGCACAACGGGGAAATGTGAATAGCGCTATTGGGAGTGACCAACCCCGCTCGTCGACTTGGAGGGTCGGCGGGTGCATATTGTCTCAAACAGGAACAACAGGAACAACAGGAACATACATCGGGCATACTTTTGGTATTCGCGTTAGTAATGGTTTTCCAATAGTGGTAGTAACAAAACGTACGCCTAGCTAGCGTATACTGGTTTTCGATTTGTTATAGTATGGACAGGGTGAACATGGTAACACTTTTGGAACTTGGTAATGTTTGATAACATTTTGCAAAACTTATGAACTCACCAGCATTATATGTTGACTTTTTAAGTATGTCTTTCAGGTTTAAACTTTGGTAACGGCACGGTTGGAGTAGAGGACAGTTGGGATCGGGAATCCTAGAGGTTTAGAATTGGCGTTCAGGGAACCAGAGTCTTAGATGCAACTTTCCGCTGCGCTGGCAAAGGCACCAAACGTCGCAACCGACGACGGAAAAGTCGGGGTGTGACAGGTGTGTTTATGTAATTTAGGTTTAATAAATGTTTTAATTTAGGATTATATAATATTTTAATTTAGGTTAATGTTTAAGTTTTATGTAAAATTTTAGGTTAATTAATGTTTTAATTTAGGTTTGTGAGTGTGTTATGCAATGTTTAATGTTTAATTTAGCAAAAAAAAAAAAAAAATCTTTGACATTGGATAGTGATATAATAATAAAATATTGAGGAGAAAGAATGGTGAGTGTGATGATGGTCACGGTCATCACGATCGGGTCAGCCCATCACGAACCGCCCTATCTGCCCTAACTAATTTGAGATGTTTTGACGATATTAAAAAAAAAAGCATCTTAAGAACACAAAGATCATTAAAATAGTAGTCTAAATCTTTATATTTTCTTTTAATTTAGAGTAAATTACAAAAACCGTCCCTATGGTTTGGACAAATTTGCCACCCAGCCCAATCTTTTAAAAATAATTTGAATAGTGCTTGACTTTTGAAAGAAATCCTTTAAACTCTGTATATACTGTTTTTTCTCTCCCTCTTTTTATACCAGTTATTTGATTTTAAATTTTAAATTTGGAGCTCAAAATTAATAGATGTTATTAACATTATCTCTCAATATACTCAACAGATGTGTTAAAAGTGATTGGCTCACATTTTTTTAATATTTTAAACTGATTAATGACATCACATTTATTATCAGCAAGACATTGTTAGTCTATCACTATACATCAGCTTTTTTAAGCATTTCTTATGTTACTCACGACTCTCCTATTATATTAAGTATAGATAGATATGGAATATTTTAAAAATTATTTTCATTCATTATTCTTAGAGTTAACAGCCAAAATCGTTTTGAGAATTAACTCTTATTCCTATTTCTAAAACCAACATGGATTTTTTTTATTAGCTTAAATCTATTAAATTACAGTAAATTTTGGTTTCAAACTTTCACTTTTAATTTGATGTGTTTTTGTATGTTAAAGAAAAAAAATACGAGTTGGAATAAGGGTGATGTTATTTGCACCGGAGGCTTTTTTAGGGTTTTAGACAACTCTACTGCTCGTAGAGGCCTCTACGAGCAGTAGAGGAAACTCTGCTGCTCGTAGAGGTCTCTACTGCTCGTAGAGAACTATGTCAGATGTGGTCCACACTTGCCAATCATTGACAATCATTTAATGATACCTCTACTGCTCGTAGAGGCCTATACGAGCAGTAGAGTTTCCTTGAATTTTTTTCCATCGTGCATGGAACTGAATGCTTTTTAAACTTTTTAATGTCCTCTACAGCTAGTATTGGTCTATACGAGCAGTAGAGTTAATATAATTCAGTAAAAAACTAGCTTGTAGAGGAGCTCTATGACTCGTAGAAGTATCCTCTACGACTAGTAGAGGTCTCTACTGGTTGTAGACAGTGGCGGATCTAGAAAAAATTTTCAGTAGTAACGTTTTTTATTTTTTCATTTTAGTAGCAACGTTTTTCAAATTTCGTAAAAAAAAAAACCAAATTTTCCACTAGATTTCCACTACGCGCGCGAAGTTGAGCCGCAACGTCCGCACCCCCTGCTATAGTGTTAGATCCGCCCCTGGTTGTAGAGAAACAAATATTAAAAAAATAATTATTTTTATTATTATTATAAATTATACTATTAGAAAAAAAATAAAAAATAAAATAAAATAAAAATGTGTGTTATTCTACGACTAGTAGAGGCTCTACTGGTAGTAGAGAAAACCTCCACGAGCCATAGAGCTCATCTACGAGCTCCCAACATTGTTTCTCTATGAGTGGTAGAGGCCTCTACGCTCGTATCTGTTCCACCCTCTACCACTAGTAGAGACCCATACCACTCGTATATAAATACTCTACTGCCTGCAGAGGCCCATACGAGTGGTAGAAAACCTTTTTTTTTTTTTTTGTTAATTTTATGTATGTTATTTGAGGTTTTATAAAAAAAAATTCCACTACTTGTTATATATTATAAAAAGCGTGTGCCGATTTAGATTTCCCGTCTTAAGCCCCACCTCGGTAGCTCAGCGGTAGAGCGGCCTCTTTTATAGTTCAACAGGTAGTCGGACGTGGGTTCAAATCCCGCTCGAGGGAAAAAAACAGAGAGAGCAGCGAATGGGCCTTTCCTCGCTTCTGTCTTTTTTTATAGATCAGTTCAGTCTGTAAACAAGCGGGTGATTTTTAGCCGGGAAACTGTAAACTTTCGAAAGCAAGCTCACCCACTCTCCCCCAGTGGTTAAACTCTAGGATCTGATTTGAATTCCATATTAAAGAAAAGTAGACATCTGCGGCCTAAAACTACACGAGTGGATAGATTTACGGCTACTACTTCCCGATCTTTGTGAACGTTCACTTCAATAGGATATCTCGTTTTACTAGCTCGACTATAGAGAGAGGAACTAATGGTAACAAGCCAGACCAGATGATCTTCAAAGACATACATATAACAAGTAGTGGAATTTTTTTTTATAAAACCTCAAATAACATACATAAAATTAACAAACAAAACTAAAAAAAAAAAAAAAAAAAAAGGTTTTCTACCACTCGTATGGGCCTCTGCAGGCAGTAGAGTATTTATATACGAGTGGTATGGGTCTCTACTAGTGGTAGAGGGTGGAACAGATACGAGCGTAGAGGCCTCTACCACTCGTAGAGAAACAATGTTGGGAGCTCGTAGATGAGCTCTATGGCTCGTGGAGGTTTTCTCTACTACCAGTAGAGGCCTCTACTAGTCGTAGAATAACACACATTTTTATTTTATTTTATTTTTTATTTTTTTCTAATAGTATAATTTATAATAATAATAAAAATAATTATTTTTTTAATATTTGTTTCTCTACAACCAGTAGAGACCTCTACTAGCCGTAGAGGATACTTCTACGAGTCATAGAGCTCCTCTACAAGCTAGTTTTTTACTGAATTATATTAACTCTACTGCTCGTATAGACCAATACTAGCTGTAGAGGACATTAAAAAGTTTAAAAAGCATTCAGTTCCATGCACGATGGAAAAAAATTCAAGGAAACTCTACTGCTTGTATAGGCCTCTACGAGCAATAGAGGTATCATTAAATGATTGTCAATGATTAGCAAGTGTGGACCACATCTGACATAGTTCTCTACGAGCAGTAGAGACCTCTACGAGCAGCAGAGTTTCCTCTACAGCTCGTAGAGGCCTCTACGAGCTGTAGATAGGTGCAAATAAGTTTTAATCCGGTGCAAATAAGAGGCGCCTGGAATAATCTCTTAATTCCATAATTGTATAGTACTAAGAAAATGAAATGCGATGAATATTGATAATTGATGTACAAGCTCTTTAAGTATAAGCTTCATAGTAAAACTATCTACTCCAAAAGCTACATCTGCTTCTTCTCTTCAAAATTAAATAAGAGTACTAACCTTCCTTAACCACTCAAGGTGGCCTTAGTGGTTAGCGTTCTGGTTTCTCCAGCGGTAACCAGGTTTGAACCTCACTGATTAGGTAAACATCTTGAATGGCCAGCCCACGACAACAACTAGGGAATTCGAGTCAAGGTTTGAGCCTAACGTGATTGGGGGCAGGGAAAGCAGTTTGAACTCCCTCCCTTGGCTTAGCTTGGCTTTAAAACCATGAGTCGGCTGCCTTCTTTGACGTTTTGGGGCGAAGGTGACGCAGGATGTTCACAATAGAGTTCCCTTACTCTCGCCAGACAATTCAAACGAAAGTTCCCAATTCCTGCATGCATGGAAGTCCACGCAAAAGTTGGCTAATAAACTACCTTATGTTTATAAGAAAGTTGACCTATTTCATAGTTAACCTATGATCGATTTGCAAAGTTGTCGAAGCATTTTACGAGGGTCAAGTTCATCAAGTTAATAGCATACAGAAGTTACACTACTAGAAAAATACCCCTTTCTTGACGCGCATTGCGCGTCATAAAAGGGTGTTTATGACACACAAAAAAGTGTCAAGGAAGAACATGTCAAGAAAAGTTTATGACATGCAGGCGCGTGTCATCTTTTAACGACACGCATTTATGACACTCCTTTATGACATGCTTTTTTGACACGCATTTATGACACGCTTTCATGACACTCTTTAATGACATACATTCTTGACACACCTTTATGACACTCATTTTGCGTGTCATGGTTTTTTTTACCTAAAAAAAAAAATTCTGCAATATGGCTAATATCCCTGGATTTATATTTAAATTTATAATTACAAAATCAATAAATTTGATAATAAAACTGCATATATAAATAATTATTTCCCATGAGCAGTGGCGAAGCTTGAAGATCAAAGCGGGGGGGGGGGGGGGGGGGACTCAAGTTTTTCGTATCGGTAAGGGCCAGAAGATCAAATCGGTGGGGCCGGACTCAATCCATATAAAAATTACCTACAAAAATCGCAAACTTCCACCGCTGAGCAAAAAACGGTGGGTAAGCCTCACCCCTACCCATAAGTGAGTTCTAGACCCCTCTTCATGCCACTGAAATTTCCCCCGCCAAGATTTGGTATATCTCAACCACCGATTCACTCAGACGATTAGAAATTCATCATCACTATCTCTTTTATAAAGAGTTAATTACACGGATAATCCCTGATGATATTATCATGAGACATGAGAGATTGTAGGAATGATAGAAAGGTAGGGTTAGGATAAATGGGTTATACTGTGATTAAGTATTCTTCAAAAAAAAAAATCAAAATGAAAACATATTGTTACTTGCAAGATGTAATTGAATCATTGTGGCATATATACATTGAATATGGAGACTATGATGAAAGACTAAGACTTCAATGAAGAGGACGCATGAGATTGAAAGGATAGGTTTGAAGAGGTTGTAGAATTAATCGATTAGGGTTTTGATAGAGCTTTTGAGTAATCGGGTCATAAACATGATAAAACGGATCCTACCTTGCTCAATACAAACTAGTAGTGTACCCGTCCGTTGGGACGGGTTCCTGAAAATTTGAACATTCAAACTATGCACATTGAAGATTTCGATAACGTCTTATCTAATTGGGATTAGTAAGAACCGAAGTCGGTTAATTCCCGTACATTTTAACTCAAATTTTGTTATTTAGTTGGCGCAATTTAACATCGTTGTTTCGTTGTGTATAATCAAGAAATTTCCAAGGATTATATAGGCTTAAATTTCAAATGCATGAAACAAAGACACCAAAAATGTAAAACAAATGCAAAATTCAACTACCCGAATACTAAACACCTGTTGAAACTACAGTCTCGGTATAGATTGCACCATTGGCGCTTGATAAGAGGTGCAAAAGAAAAAAACCATGAATTCATTCAACATTCGATCTTTTGAAGAACATCTCCCCACTCCAACATCACAAGACATTTGCCAATTGCATTTCACATATATAACAGTGCACATCACAAACAATAGTATGCGCAAGACATAGAGATAAGCAAACGCCTTCATCCGAGTTTCATTTTAGCATCCATAGTTAACATCCCGCTTATAAAATCCACTACAAACAAACACATAAAGCTAATCCAGGATATTAACCAAATTGCTTGTAGCTCCCCGAACCATCACATGTGGAAATCCCAAGTCAGAAAATACATTCGAATCCATATCGAAACAAAGTACCACTACATAATAAACTTTACCATTCTATTTGGGTAAAGAGGATGGCACCCAAGTAAAATTTTATTAACAAAAAAAAGAACATTTACAACCTAAGGGCATTGGGCCTCCCAGGATATACCGCAAAGAGAACACCCAAAAAAACTAAGCCTTGATAGATGCAATTTGTACACAATCTCGGCAAAAAGCCCAACTAACCATCAACCAAACAACTAATCTATACTTGTGACCACAGACGACCGAAGTAATACATAAAGAGAAATCTATACAACCATAGTCTAACCAACGAAGACATAAAAACCAAATCAACCTCATAACTAATATAAAAAGAAACCTAACAATAAAGAAACTTAAACAAAACTGAGGACACTTAGCCTTCTTGTCTTCAATGTTCCAAGCCATCCCAGAAGCACCTACCTTCATAATTTTGAAAAAAAATCTCATCCATAGCACCCCCGACAAATCAACAACCATAATTCTAGTAGTCTAAGCAACTTTACAACCCTTCACAGCAACACAATTAGCCTCATATCTTAACCATTTAGAAAATACACTTAGAACTATTCCTGGGTCAAAAGGCCAATGATTACTTCATAAACCAACAAACCTACAGCAACTGGTGATTCTGGTTTGACCACTTCTCTCCATTCAGGCGGTTTATCACTCTCACTTGGTCTTGACTCGTCAGTTGCCTTTCCGATAGTTTCTTCATCTAGGTCCTATTTTGACTTGGGGACCTCAGATGATGCAGAATAAACCAAGTCTTTGTCGTTTTCATTGGAAGTAACCATATCATCACCACCGCCTTCATCGCCATTAGTATCGTCAATGTTGGGCGACGGTGAAGCTACTGTACTGGTTGACTACTCATAAATCACCCTCTCCTCAAAAGAAAACCAATTTTAGTTTGTGAAAAGCAACCAACTGAAACAGACATTCAAAAGATTAACATAACAAATTTACGTCATTCAGAGCGTCCATCCAAAACACAAATCACACCGATTTAGTTTAAAGATAAACATGACAAATTGTAATAATCCAAAGCGTCCACCCAAAACACATAAGACTAGAAACTGGGTATAGCCTTTTCATTATGGATAAGAAGTCATCAACTTCTGTGAGTATTATAAAACAACTAATCAAAAAGTGACCTATGTACGTCTTGTTTGCCAGAACAATGTTATTCTAGATCTTGGCTTGAAGTAGCAACTTATTTTACTCTATTTCATTACTAAAGAAGACGCTATGTAATCAAATGTGCTTTACTTCCATAATAAAAATAGTGATAAATTAGGATTATGAACATGATGTCATACACGGATACAACTTAATCATGGGCGGAGCTTTTAAGGGGCCAGGGGTGCCCGTCCCCCCCCCCCCTTTTTTTTTTGCTAAGTAGTATAAATTTACTCGTATTTAGTCCAAAACTTTTATACGTATTGAGTCCCGTCCCTTCTAATTTAAAGGTCCCATGACTCCATCCTTCCCTATGTATCTATTCAAGCACTGCCACTGAGCTTAATGACATACGTACCTCATCGTCTCTTTCCAGGGAGCCATGAGCCTGGACATAGCAGAACGTAAAAATAAAGACAAAAAAAATGTATCACTGACCCACAATCAAATATATATATATATATATATATGTAAAACCTGTATGCAAAGATATTTTTCGGATGTGTTATAAATATAGAATACAACCATGGTTTCTCCTCCAAACACAATTATTTTTCGCGGTTTGATAGGAAAAAAAAACAAGTAAAAACGAATGCAAGAACTTGACTAATTTGCGGTAATACCTCACCATTATCATCACTTTTATAGATACCATATCTGAACTCCACGCTTAAATTGTTAGCTAAGGCCGCCTCGTCATAATCTTTATCTTGGTAATAAATATCGTCACTATCTCTACCACAATTATGAAGTGTAGCAGGTCTCCTGTTAATTTAACTGGATAGCAGAAGAATTAAAATAATACATCAATTGTAACATCAAACTGATAGATATTTAGATACTGAAACAATTAGAACTATTAACTTAGTTAGATACAAAAAACAAAAAAAAACAAAGACAGTTTGCCAAACACCCGCATGCCCACTAGTAGACATTCTCAAGTGTGTTGCGTTTAGTTACGTAAATATGTGTGCCACTCAATCCATTCACAGATTCACTATCACCCTATCAGAAAGTAAGCATTTTAAACTAAAGCAACCATGTAGTGGCGAAATGTTAGAAATTATTCAAAATACAAAATTAAATAATTGAAAAGGCATGAAAACAGCTGCAAATACGATTGTATGAAGCTATTATTGGCCCCTTGTTCAATAAGTTTGTTTGCTATATGTGTCATGCACCCAACATTTCTTATCCTAGATGGTGTTCTTCCTTCTGCAGGGAATGTTGGCTACAACGTTCACCAAACTCAGTTAATTATGGAATAATATATATATTCCTTCAAACACCATGAGTATCGATACATAAAAACTTGACAATTTAAAAAGTAGCACATTACATTTTTTTTGCCGAGTTCAATGCACAATTCTTCTAAGCGTCAAGAATTTTCTGACAAGATGAAAATCTTCAAGAATATGCTGAATGAGAGAAGTTTTCTTGTTCATAGTTGAACTAAAGCTCTTCATCCGTCCGAGTTTCACTTAATTGTTCTTCCCCGGTTTGGTTTTCTCATTTTAATACGTTTTTTAGTCGAAACTGAAAATCAAATCAAACCGAATTCAAAGATGGTAAAGACGAACCAAAAAACTAGAATTCTAATTTGGTTCGGTTTCGATTTTGAATCGATACACCAAATTTTAAAATCGCACACTGCAAATGTGTTTTCCTTGTAACCACGTTATCATGTCACATATTTTCTTTCGATTTCATCATGCTTTTATAAATTTTAACACACTCACATAAGCAAACGATTAAAACAATGAAAGTTTAAATATTCATTAAATCATAAGGCAAAACCTATAAAAAAAAGCCAAGCAAAATCAAATAAAAATTCTTGTAATAATGATAAAAGTTGGGCCAGGGCGGGAGAAGACGTGGAGAAGTAAGGTCGTAGCGACGGCCGAGAAAATCTGACCTAATATGAACCCTAGAATTCGAATTCACATTAAGTATTGGCATTAACTGTTAGATTGAACCTTCAGATCATTAGCCATGAGAGAAAAAAAGATTGAGATAAAGCAAAGGAAGGCAGACGAACGGAAACGGTGATATTGGGAAAATCAAACGAATCCAAATCAAACAAAAAATCAAACGAATCCAAATCAAACGAATTAACATCGATGACTAACAATAATCAAATAGAAAATTGGGGAAAATCATAGAAAATCAGATATACATACCAATTGGCTGCCAAAATTGTATATGAAGGCATAGTGATTGTGGTGTAGGAAGTTTACAAAGGGTTTTTTTCTTCCAAAATTGAGACCCTAACCCGGTTGCTTCAATGGTAGAACGTCATGGCTGCAAAATCACGGTTGCTTCAATGGTAGAAACATCAATTTCTACCACGAGCCCTCCGGATATTACCCTGCCAATGGTGGTAGATAGAGAATAACGATAAGATGGTGGGTGATGCATTCATTTTAAGCAACTCAAACTCGGTACATTATATAGGAGTAAACAACTATCTACCCATGTCCCTGATTTTAGGAGTCATGCTCCACTAATGTAGGGAGACATAGTAACTTCTCTATGAAAAAAAAAACCCCACCAAATTTAGAGGAAAACTACCTAATTATTATGGTCAGGATTTAATCTCAGGCATAACCGTTTTAATCCAACGATGGAGATTAATGCAAAAGCGGTTATAAGTGATAATATGGACGGTTACTACCATGGTAAACAATAGTATAATAATAACTAATGACCTAAATTTTGAGCCAAAACCACATTTAAATAATCTATAGGTGCCAAACGTCCTAAAACTTACTCATTTATTATACATAAATACATAAATATAATCTATAATATACATTATAAAGGAGGAGTGATGTACAAGATGGTAATTTGCATTTCCGTACAACTTAAGAAGCAACATGTACAATATATTTAAGCAAGAAATTTAAGGGTATTATGGGGATAGTTGTGACAATTAAGACACTTAGGAGGGTAATGTAAACATTTCACCCACCTAATCCTTTACAATATCAAAACACTTTTACAATACTACCCTCTTTTTCTATCCCTACCCTCACAAACATCCATTGCCTTATGGTTTTCCTTCTTTATCATCAATGTTACCAATGAATGATTCATTCAAGAAGATGTTAGAAATTACAAAAATTTAATAATATGAATGAAATTTAATTGATTTTAGTGAAATTATTAAGGAGACTCTTGAGTAGAGTTCTTTATTTCACTTTATTAGAGTTTATGGCTCTAATTAAGTTAGTCTCTACACTCATCTTTAGGTCTTGTATACATAGAAGGCATTGTGCCTCATTTGAAAGACTAAAAAAATACAAGAAAAATAAAGAAGATGATCCATAAAAGAATTCTTGAAGAAGAAGGAAAACTTGACCCATATGTTGGGAACCTGTAGAGATAAGTTTTTCTATTTCTATTATTATTTGTTTCACAAGTTTTAACACTATAATTTTATCCGGTGCAACCTTGGGCGTGTGGCCTTCTCCGCCAGTACAGACTGCTTCGGCTGTTGTACCCTGGGAAACAAACGTGTTATCTTGAGTAGAGGCATGGAATTTGTTTTAAGGGAAGCATGTTAAACACGTGCCTTAGTCACAACCGTCAACATTATTTTTTATTAATTCTTGCAACCAAGAAGGATCATACAAAAGGACGCGGTTCAAGTCTTCGTTAAAGACGAAGAAGAAATCATATAAGAAGACGCGGTTCAAGCTCTTGATGAAATTTTCGGTTTGAATCATTTTATGTTGTATTTTATGTTATTTTCGTTTGGATTTGTACTCAGTACGGGTACTACAATTTCTCATAGTTGTATAAAGGTATCCTTTTAATTTTTATTAATATTATATTAATAAAATTGTGACCCATGTTACACCTACAATATTACCTCCACCATTAAACCTATCTTAATAACCAAGTTTATTAGGACATGGAGTTATAGAATTGGCTCAACAATATAATCACCCTTTTCAATCATCATCTTCTTCTTTAATACACCGCCTACGGTTAACCCAAATTCTTTCTAATTTGTTTTGTTTTCGTTGATTTTGCTTTTAACACATGGAGGATGTACTGTTGCTCATAATCGTTGTATTTTGTTGTTTGTTTATGAATTTGTAACGGTGTAATAATTGATTATGATTCGTGCAGACATTTCCTTCATCCAATTGTTGATTAAGATGCCGTTTTTTTTTTGCAATGCCAAGGTTTATTTATTCAAAGGTGCTGCTTCTTTATTTTATGAAATATCTCTATATCTATTCAATATTCGACTTTTATATTGCACTAATGTATTGTAAGTTGCATCCACATTATCTAACTTACTGTAAATTCTTGAACAATTTGATATGACCTACTTGCATCACCAAGATGGTTGCTATTTGGAATGAAGAAATACATAAGAATGAAGATGTGAAGGACTACATAAGAAAGCTGGGAGTTTTATGCACAGCTCTTGAAGAATTACATAACAATATCAAAGCATTTGAACTATGTCAAGTATTCCATTTTAGGTAGTTATGTATATGTATATTTTAGAATTATTGTGCATTTTGGGTAACTTCTTATGATTATCTATACTTCATTATAAAGGGGAGGCATGAGCAAATATTTCCATATTGTCAAAGTTAAGATGGCATCCAAAGAGTCCAATGTGTAATCCCCAAATTTTTACACCATTTCTTCCATTTATACCCTTATGTACCATCTTTGATAGCAATTGTACAAAATAATAATGCAAAACGGTTAAAACGGGTCAAAACAGTTTGGCCAGGACGGGTAATTTGTGAGTTAAATTCCTTTTTTCTTGAGTTTTAAAAATCCCCAAATTTTTACACCATTTCTTCCATTTATACCCTTGTGTACCATCTTTGATAGCAATTGTACAAAATAATAATGCAAAACGGTTAAAACGGGTCAAAACGGTTTGGCCAGGACGGGTAATTTGTGAGTTAAATTCCTTTTTTCTTGAGTTTTAAAAATCCCCAAATTTTTGCACCATTTCTTCCATTTATACCCTTATGTACCATCTTTGATAGCAATTGTACAAAATAATAATGCAAAACGGTCTAAACGGTTTGGTCAGGACGGGTAATTTGTAAGGAGTTAAATTCCTTTTTTCTTGAGTTTTAAAAATAATTAATGTATAAAATATCATTAAAATATAATTAGTCTGAATAAAGCGATTTAAGAGGTTATAAGTAATTCCAACACCATTTTATTGTTAAAAACGCATATTATTTCAACTCCAATCTATTCATAAAATTGTTAGTCCGGTTTTTCTACATTTTGTAGTTTAGATTTATACATTAATATGTTACGGTAAAGTTGTACAATTTATAATAAATAGTTATAATTTTGTTTTATATTTCTTAGATTTTTAGGAAATTAAGTCTTTAATTAACTCATGAATAACCGTTACTTATGAGTAATAAAATAACTCAAAAGATCATATTCTTTATAATACAATTCTTAAAAATTTGTGCACCTTTATACCTTTTCTTTCGGAGTTATGCATCCTTTATACCTTTTCTTTCAGAATTATGCATCAATTCTTTATCTAAGAATTCCTCTTGGATACCGGATGATTCTTCGTGGAAAAGGTATACAGGATTCAAATGTGATGTCTTTATTAACTTTGATACTTATGTATTATTTTAAATTTTATAATCATCTTTTAGGTATTTTAATCAACAGATAGTTGCAGTTGTTACTATGGGATTCGTCGAGGATGCGAAAGCTGATATCGATGTTCAAGGATACAATGTTTATCATAAAAACCGACTCATTAAGGTTTGAATGCTATTTACACGGTGATCCTTGAGACATTTTACTTGATGGGTCATTTTGAGTTATAATGTTTCCCTAATAGGTCAAAGGGGTCAAATAATTTTTTTTTATTCTAATGGGTCAAATGGGTTGGAAGTGTCTGTGTTGTATCTTTAGTGCTTACAAGCATAGAGCCGCCTAAATCATTTTATTTATAAACTAAAATAGATTATTTTTGTGATAACATAATTTTTGTAATCATATTTTGACAATGACTATTTGTAAAAGTATGGGGCGAGTCGGCCGACATGAACCACTTTGCCTGCATTAAAGACAACTCGTTTTAACTCATTACCCAACACGTCCATTTGACCATTTCCACTTATGACACATGAAGTTTTATTTTCCCACTTGTTATTTGATGTATTCCTTTAATCAAATAGAGTTACGGCACCTCTTGTTTTGCAGTCATTTTTTGAGACTTTGGAATGTTGTATCATATGCAAACAATTTGAACTTGTCATGTTAATTAGTTTCATAGTTGACCATAAAAGTCAAATTATTTTAATCTTTTACCCGCCACAACACACGGTGAGAAAACTGCTATCGTATTACAAGTTTTTTTGGATCCCGCCGCAACGCGCGGGTAAACCCACTAGTATAATAATAAAGAGGTGGAGTTTGTTGGTTAATCAATTTCTAGTATAGCAGTTTCCAATTCTATCCAGTTTGTGTTAGACTCAGGGGTGTTCTTGAGTCGAGCCAAGGCAAGCTTAGTCTCAGCTGGATCATAAACCAAGTCAGCGCGTATTGGATTTGAAACCGAGTTGAAACTCTAAGTTTGAGCTCGGCTTGGTTTAGCTCGAATTTCAAAAGAAAATTTAAGAAATAACTTTCAAAATTCAGTAGTCTAAAATATCATTCTAGTTCAAAAGAACACATCTAAATAAATTCAACCTAATACATTACAAGCCAAAATCAAGTTCAACCAAATACAAAATAAGTCACAAATTTCTACGAAATACAATATAAGATCTTCATCATTCGAATCAACCCGCAAATATGCAATAGATATCCGATTGCACTCCTAAATACCAACATGTTTGAAATCAATAGCACTCTTAAATTTGATAAATGGAGTAGTTGGATAATTATCCTTATGCTATTATTTATTAAAGTAATTTGATGAGTTATAAATCAATCCCAAACACACAATCGTTATGATACCGTTAACAAATATTAAACACGTAACATGTTCCTCTTCTTTTTTAATAACCTTTATAGTATATTATATGTATATAAAAATAATGAATTTAAAATTAAAATTATTCGAGCCAAACCGAGCCATATACAACGAGCTTTTTCTGAGCCGAATCCAAGTGAACTTCAAGTCATAAGCTTTTTGAACTACATTAGTGTTAGTTGGTAGCTTGTATAAGTGGATAGTTAGCATAAGTCATATAGTTAGCATATATGTAAATGTGAGGCTTGTAATGGATAAAATGTAAAACAAAATTACTTTCTCTCATTAGGGTGTTAGGAGTTGTCTCAGTTTCCACAGTTTTTCCCGAGTGATACGTCAGCATCACATAAATTTTTTCATCATTTTTTCTATTTTCCCTATATTTTCCCATAATGCTTGGTGTCGTCCCAGATTTCTAAAAAACTATATCATTTTAATTTAAATTAAACTTTAAAACATTTGTATATTAGACATATTTTAAAACACATATATTGTTATTTTTTATAAAATGGGTATTATTAAATTTCTTTGTGCTTAGTTTGGTTGTACCCTAGTTTTTTTTTTTTTTTTTTTTTTTTTGCCACTCAATTGCATGGTACATGGGCGCCACTCAATTGCATGGTACATGTTCACAAGCCCAATTTACAAATTTTTATTGAATATTCTAGTTTTCTTCTCTTATGGTATCACTTAAAGTATGAAATGACCCTTATGGTTTACTTTTAGCTTTAGTAAACCCTATACCTTTTTAATAATGTTTTCGTGTTTCGACTTAGTTATTCTTTCTTTGAGAATATGTTACGTTTTGGTCTAAATTTTGGGATTAACAACCCGCAATGCATGTGGGTGGTTAAACATTTTTATATATTTGTTTTGTTCGGTTTAACGGTCATGCCGCAATGTATGGATCCTAAATACTAGTTATCACCTAATTTTTAAAAAAATGCCTATTACATGACTCATATTTGTATTTTTTCATACTTATTAAAATATGTGTACCTTGTGATATCTTTCACTTTACATTCACGCGCTTGATACTATCTCACGGACTCCTATTTATTGGACCCTAAACGGTAACCCTGATTTCTCGCACTTGCATTGTCTTAAATCCAAGCCAGACGAACTATTCTCTCTGCCTGTTGGTACTTTTTAATTAGTTACCTTATTTCATTGAATACTCCGTCATCTTCTATATCTTTAACCCCATGATTTCAAACTACCTAATCAAGCTAGTCTCATTTGAGTATAATATCTAGATCATTTCCTTCTGTGGTTTAAAAAAATTATTTCCACCGTCTAATTGTTTGATTTGAAACATAAGCACAACATTATATCCACTAGACAATGTGTTTATTTTTATTCATCCATTAAATTAGGTGTGATTTTAGTTTTTTTAAGCTTCCTACATTTGATAATATAATTAAGAATTTAAGTAATACTAATAATTAGCAAAATATTCCTGTATTGCTTGGTTGTACTATAAGCTTTAAACGTGATATGTACATATCAAGGTTGTATCTATATATGTATGGGTTGTACCCACTAGCTTGTAACTTATGTATGTATATAGGGTTGTAGCTTCTTACTAAACTAATAAATTTATGTTGGCCGTTTAAAAAAAAATATAGGGTTGTACCGGCTTTATGAATTGTACCTATCTTTTCTTTTCTTTTCTTTTTTTTTTTTATCTTTGTTTTTATACTTTTAACCCAAACTTTTACATATTTTACAATTTAGCCTTATCTTTTTTAGTTTCAACTTTAGTTCCCAATACTTTTCATCATTTACATTTTTTTGTTTTACATTTCGGTCTAAATTTTGAGAGTTAACACGTTACAACAAGCGTGTGTGGTTCATCGCTTTTCGTCTATTTTTTATATTTACTTTTTGTTTGGTTTTATATTTTTCGTTTTTTTTTTCTTTTTGAGTACTGTATTTTTCGGTGGATTGTCATTAGCGGTGTTGTGTCAATGTTGCTATTTGACATTATTATATGCCCTTACCTCAACGCACAGGATAAAATAATAGTTATATCTAAATGTTAAATATATGCGTTATTTGATATTGTTATGATTTTATTGTTTTATGATTGTTAACTTGGAAAACTTTCAGAGTCATTTTAAAATCAAATAATATAAGCATATTGATATATACTATTTGATTGTATATGATATTTTATTACCATTTTAACCCTTTTATCTCTTAATTATTAATAGATAATAAATGTTTATATATATATATATATGTGTGTGTGTGCGCGAAAGATTTAGAATTAATTATCTAAGGGCATTTATGGAATAAGTATAACTTAGGTGCTAACAATGTTGATCCTCATGTAGGCTATCATGAACCGTTCACGTAGACAATCACCACCAATGGAGCCACGTAAGCGACAAGGGAGAGATGAAGAGTTTGACTTCTTGATGCCATTAACAACTATAAGACCATCCACCACTATAAAACCATCAACAAAAATAAGACCACCACCACCAAAGATAGTCCAACAAACTCCTAAACTTGTTCATTCTCAAGCCATGGCTTCAACTAGCTCACCCAAGGAAGCGGCTCAAGCCATAGCTACAACTAAGTCACTCGAGGCATCTGCTCCCCAAGCTGAGGCGTCTACCCATCAAGCCATTGCTCAAAAAGGGCTAGAACCGGAGCAAAATCCGAGAATGCTTGAGGCTCACGTTGAGGAGCAAAGGTACCGCGAGGTGTCTGAGCTGCTCAAGAGTGGGGAGGTGCATATACCGGGCATCGTGAACCCATCACAACTTGCTCGTTTCTTGAATCTTAAACGCGAGAATAAATGAAGTTTTGTAATGGATTTAATTGTGTTTAAGTTGTTCAAATAAAATGTCTTTTGAAATGTTAGGCACCGTGGTTATGACAATGAAAATTACATTAGTTTCTTTTATTATTTCAAATGGTTATAATATTGATGATGACATTAGTCTCTTTTGATCCAATCAATTTGTTATGTTATAATGGCATTAGTTTCTTTTAATCTTATAAAAGAATGTCTTTAAGTTATAAATTATGTAAAGTTATTAACTAAGTAATAATTTGTGGAATTAAAGTATTTTACTGTATAAAAAAGACGACAGTGATCAGATGCGAATCATGAATGACGAAAATTAGCAATGCATTGAAAAAATATATTGTAAAAAATATTGTAAGGCAAAGTAATGGTGTCATTTTTGTTTGATAGTGTACGATCGATTAATAATACAAGTAAGGCTATGTGTTGTGATTTAATGTGAACACAAATATTATCCTATCATTTTAAACCATTGAACGTTGACATAGCAATGGATAAAGCTTGAGTTCACTCGCTCGCGCCGTTGTTCCCACCTGCAATTTTTCCTTTTATTTCCTTGCTAGCCCTCACGAGCAGGCTCACGTCTGGTCGCTCACGGGATCGTTAACACGTGAGGATCGAGGTGTTCACGAGCCACATGGCTCGTTGGCTCGCTCGCGTCTAGTCGCCCGCGGGCCACAACACAGTCTAATAACTGGAGTGGTGTGTAACATATGACAACTTTGTACATCAATGTGGGTTTTACTAGTAATTTCATCGTCGTGCTTACGGGTGGGTTACTGGGTTTTCCCCGAAATTGGTGTTTGACAACTCGGGTACTCTCGGAGTACTTGAATTTTTTGAAAGGATGCCCCGAGAGTACTCGGGTTTGATTTGTTAGCCGTTAAAAAGAGGATGCTTGATTAGTTGGAATCTATTAAATTAAAATATAATATAATTTAATTTCAATATTTCGATCTTCGTTCGATTAATTTTCTTTCGCTAAAGAAAAAAAAAGGAATTAAAAATGCTTAATTCCATATTTAAATTTCATTGCAAAATTGAGGAAATGTTTATTTCTATTGAATTGAAAATGTTTATTATTTTATATCTTATTTTATTGTATCATATTATCTCATATTGTATCATACTTTATCATATCACATTATCGTATCATATTATATATATCAAATTATATATATCAGATCATATCACATCATATCGTTTCGTATTGTATCATATCGCATCGTATTACATTGTATTATATTACTTCACACCAAAATGTATCTATATATGTACTATATAATAAAAGAAAACGGAGAACACGTGTCTCTCATTAGAGTTATCTATTTTTTTTAGTTTTCCCGTCTTTCTCTCATACTTATTTCTAGATAATTATTTTTTAACTAATTAAAGATAGTTTTTGTGTCATTAACCAAATAAATTTAATATGAAATTAACTATTGGTCTTTTCAATAAACTTGTATTTTTTTACTTAAAAGTTTAGTAAAATTCAAAATTAGGCTGGTCAAAACATTAAAAATTGAAGTAATTGTTTTTATGAGTGATTTATATAAAGTTTCATATTTTTAACGTGGTTGAATATAATATAATTCAATTTCAATATTTCAATCGTCTTTCGATTAATTTTCTTTTGCTAAAGAAAAAAAAAGAATTAAAAATGCTTATTTCCATATTTAAATTCCATTGCAAAATTGAGGAAATGCTTGTTTCTATTGAATTGAAAATGTATATTATTTTATATCTTATTTTATAGTATCATATTATCTCAAATTGTATCATACCTTATCATATCATATTATATCATCGTATCATAATATTATATATATCAAATCATATATATATATATATATAGGGTAAGGATAATGTGGAAACCCACTCTTATAGTGAAAACTCTGACTTACAAATTTTTTTTAATTTTGAAAAAATTAGGGCATGTAATATACATGATTTTAAGCATTTTGGGCCAAAAAAATCAAAAAAGCGCTGAGCACTTTTTTAAAAAAAAAATAAATAAATTTTCGACTAACACATGTTAAGCCAAACTAACACGTGTTACCCATTTTTTACCTGAAGACGGTTTTTTATTTTTTTTTAAAAAAATGGCTCGGCGCTTTTTCGATTTTTTTGGCCCAAAATGCTTAAAATCATGTATGTTACATACCCTAAAATTTTCATAGAAAAAAAAGTCGGGAAGTTAAAGTTTGATAGAGTTTCCAAGGTTTTCACTATAACAAGGGTTTCCAATATAACCTTATACTATATATATATATATATATATATATATATCAGATCATATCACATCACATCACATCACATCACATCACATCACATCAAATTGTATTGTATTATATCGCATCGTATTCCATTGCATTATATTACTTCACACCAAAACGTATCTATATATGTACTATATAATAAAAGAAAACGGAAAACATGTGTCTCTCATTAGAGTCATCTATTTTTTAGTTTTCCCGTCTTTCTCTCATACTTATTTCTAGATAATTATTTTTTTAACTAACGATAGTTTTTGTGTCACTAACCAAATAAATTTAATATGAAATTAACTATTGGTCTTTTCAATAAACTTGTATTTTTTTACTTAAAAGTTTAATAAAATTCAAAATTAGGTTGGTAAAAACATTAAAAATTGAGGTAATTGTTTTTATGAGTGATTTATATAAAGTTTCACATTGGTTGAATATAATATAATTCAATTTCAATATTTCAATCTTCGTTCGATCGATTAATTTTCTTTTTCTAAAGAAAAAAAGGAATTAAAAATGCTTAATTTCATATTTAAAGTTCATTGCAAAATTAAGGAAATGTTTGTTTCTATTGAATTGAAAATGTATATTATTTTTTATCTTATTTTATCTTATCATATTATATCATATTGTATCATACCTTATCATATCATATTATATCGTATCGTGTCATATTATGTATATCAAATCATATATATCAGATCATATCACATCAAATCGTATCGTATTGTATCATATCGCATCGTATTACATTGTATTATATTACTTAACACCAAAACATATATATATATATATATATGTACTGTATAATAAAAGAAACGGAGAGCACATGTCTCTCATTAGAGTTATTTATTTTTTAGTTTTCCCGTCTTTCTCTCATACTTATTTCTAGATAATTATTTTTTAACTGAAGATAGTTTTGGTGTCACTAACCAAATATATATAATATGAAATTAATTATTGGTCTTTCCAATAAACTTGTAATTTTTTACTTAAAAGTTTAATAAAATTTAAAATTAGATTGCTCAAAACATTAAAAATTGAGGTAACTGTTTTTATGAGTGATTTATATAAATTTTCACATTTTTAATGTGGTTGAATATAATATAATTCAATTTCAATATTTCAATCTTCGTTCGATTAATTTGCTTTTGATAAAGAAAAAAAAGAATTAAAAATGCTTAATTCCATATTTAAATTTCAATGCAAAATTGAGGAAATGTTTGTTTCTATTGAATTGAAAATGTATATTATTTTATATCTTATTTTATCGTATCATATTGTATCATACCGTATCATATCATATTATATCGTATCGTATCATATCATATATATATATATATATATCAAATCATATATATCAGATCATATCACATCAAATTGTATCGTATTACATTGTATTATATTACTTCACACCAAAACGTATCTATATATGCACTGTATAATAAAAGAAAACGGAGAACACATGTCTCTCATTAGAGTCATTTATTTTTTAGTTTTCCCGCCTTTCTCTCATACTTATTTCTAGACTATTGTGTTTACCCGCGCGTTGCAGCGGGATCCACAAATGGGTTGCAATACAACATTATGATACTTAGGTTTTTTCCTGCAAGTTACGCAAAATGAATAGAAATGTGCACACTATGTTTTAACAAGTATTCGTAGAAAGAAAAAAAAAGAAATGTGCACCGCCACTTACAACTAATTGCAGTTCACCACAAAAACCATGTATTCCTTACTAAACAAATCTTAATAAACCAAAGGTATGTTACTGTAACAGACCAATATGAACGTAAGCATCACTCTTGTGTAAGTTGTCCGGTCATTGCATATCTACATATATAACCGTGCCATTGAAGACACCTTGCTAAATGATAAAGTTCATTTACATGACAAAAGCATGTAGTAATAATATGATATTGTATACACTATCCATTTAGAAATTAAAAGTTGTGATTTATAAGTTTGTAATAGACTTCCCAACCTGACCCAGCAGCTAAAAAATTGCCCAATGTAGCCAGTGAGCCAAACCATCCCGTCCACTTTGCCGCTGGGTAGACGCGCGCGCGCGCGCGCACACACACACACACACATATATATATATATATATGAAAAGGGTTTATAATATAAGTATTATTATGGCAAAGTTTTAAAACTTATTCAAGTTTAGCTGAAATAAGATTATTCATTGTGGTAACATAAATTATTATCTTTCATCGCCATTATATGAAATTTGTTCAAAATTATTGTTATCCCGTGTGTTTATTTAGTTTGGGTGAGTTTCATTTTCATAATAAAGTTGATTATCTTCTAGGGGCATTTAGAGAATAAAAGTGGTAAAATTTAAAAAATTGTAAAGAAACCCTTGGTATACTACCATCTTAACTTTGGACAATTTGGACATATTTGCCCATGCCTCTTCCTTTATAATGTAGTATAGATAATTATTTTTTAATTAAAGATAGTTATTGTGTCGTTAACCAAATAAATTTAATATGAAATTAATTATTGGTCTTTTCAATAAACTTATTTTTTTTACTTAAAAGTTTAATAAAATTCAAAATTAGATTGGTCAAAACATTAAAAATTGAGGTAAGTATTTTTATGAGTGATTTATATAAATTTTCACATTTTTAATGCGGTTGATGTTAAGATTGGTAAAATTACAATATGTTAGCTATAAAAAAATCAGTATGTGTCATCTTTACATCCACATATTTTTATCAACTATAACCAGAAGTAGCGCTGTAAGCAAAACAAATGTTCAGCGTACAATTTGTGAACTGCTTGGCGGGAAATTCGTTTGTGTTCGTTTGTATAATAAATGAACGAACACAAACAAGAAATTTCGTTCGTTTAGTTTTACAAACGAAAATGAACATAGGTCGTGTTCGTTCAATTGTGTTCGGGAAGGGGGGATGAAGCGTCATGTCTTGTGGGACCCTTGTGGGGGGGGGGGGGGGAATTGTGGGGAGTGGAAGGGGGGAAGAGGGGGGGGGGGGGGGAAATGAAATAATATTATATTGTGTTAAAGTTAAAAAAAAAAAAAACTTACCAATCAAGAGATGCCACCTCACCCCACCCTCAAGCCCCACGCCAGTGAAAATGCCCCCGCCCTCACCTCCAAGCCCTCCCCCACGCCAAGTTGGCGGCGGTGTTCCCGCCTCCAAATGGCTCTCCACGCCATGTCTACCGCCCCACTCCGGGCAGCCTAAGTAGTGCCTTTTTCCCATCACGTAACATGTATCTTGGAATGGGATATTTTGAACAAGTTAGGAATGGAAATGATGGGATGGTTTTTGTTTGTTCACTAGTTTTTTAACCCTGCACTTCGCTCCGAATCATGCCTTTTTTCAAGAAGATTAAACGAACAAAATAACCGTCTATTGCACAATGTGGCATGTCTACCTTCCAACTTTATAAATGTTGCGTATCTAGCTTCTTAGTTTTTGGCAGAAGCATATGTAATTTACCGACAGTGTCATAGATAAAACACAAAACGAAAACATTGATTCAAACTTAAAGAATGACATAACATGTATCAAAAGTTAGCTATCACTACACTTTACAAACCGGTTGCCTGATATGTAAAGAAAACCTAATCACATCATCACTATGTCTACCACACCAAGATACGATATATCGAAAAGAAATTACAAAATCACCACATTTGAACTCGAAGACTGCTAAAAGTTAATTGTTATCGTATATGAGGAGTGGGTATCGTAGCTAATATTGCACACCCATCGGCTTCCATGTCATCACAATGCCATCTAAATGATCACAACAATGTATGCAAAACAACAATGAGGTTCAAATATGTTAGCTTTGAAACGGGGACAATCCATAATAATGACATAAACAAATTATGTTGCTTATTATAAGGATATCTTGTTGCTAAATTCCAGAATGCAAATAGTCGGAATAAGAGAAAGAAATTAGTCAAAAGAAAGTATTACCTTGGGAGCATGAATCCCACGAATGAATACAATTTGGATATTTTTTTGTTACATTTTTTTTATTTTAATTCAGTTCTAAATTGCAGCATAACAAAAATGAGGTTATAAAATATAAGTCGCAATTTGAGTATGTTTTTACCCTAGAGAGGGAACATGGCAGCTAAAAAATTGAAGTTAAAATGAATTAAAAGGAAAAGAACTTTCATGTATAATGATGATGGATACATGCGTATGTATATGAAATGGGGCTGTTTTAATTGAATCCTTTGCCGAATAAGAAGCTTTCTATGTTTCCTATGTAGATATGCTTCCCAGCTTATAACCTCCTTCGTATGTGGATGCATAGTTTCCTATGTATGTTTCTTCTCATGCATAGTTTCTTATATCATACAATTAACACCAAACTCATCATCTTTCACAATTATAGGTTTCAAGCACACATGATATTACCAAGTATTCTAAGTTTTACCTACAACCCATAAAACCCATCAAGTTCATACCATGAACTTCAAAGATTTCCCATCTAGGTTTATGCTATCATGATTTCCTCTAGATTATTTCGTTCTAACTTCTAAGGCTCTCTTGTACTAGAGACACTTTACTTAGCCAACAATTTATCAAAATTATAAACTCTAAAATTTCACCATCATCACATAGGTCTATAATACATAAATTTGGATGAAATAAAGGTTATCTAGATGATTGTTAGGCCTTAGATGATTAGAATTTCGTTAATGTAAGGGCCAACACCTTGATTCTTGGTTGGATTGAGCTAGTAGTTGATCTAGGTCTTGTGTGTGTTTGTCGTGAGTTTGAAGACTAAGGAATGAATTCCCTGGTTTGTTTTGCTTAATAATAAACCCAAATTTTGCTACTTGGCAGCTTTAACTCCTCAAATGAAGTAAGTCAGGTTTATAAAGTTTAGTTACCAACCAAGTTAAAATTACGTGTTTATGTAGGCCATTTTACTAACGGAAATAACCCGGTTATTAGGCCAAGATGGAAATATCATCGCCATATGTTCGGTTAGTAACCTCCCATTATTCGTTTACATAAAACTTGTAATTAATAAGAGATTTTGGGGCGTTACAATTGATAACTATCTAATATTTCATTGATCCAACCCCATAAAATAGATAAGTTTCTAAGCTAGTATATTATATAAAAACATATTATAGCATATTTTTGTTTGAATTTAACATGTTGTTTATAAAAAAAATATAGTAAGAATATATATATTGAATTCAATGATGGTTCAACTAATCCAGTTATCTACTTCTAGAATAAATTTCTTTTCTCGGGCGATTGGGAAATAAAGAAATGGTGAATCTATTCAAGATAATTACGTATTTACAAAATACCGTCTCGATTCATTCTATTTCATTAGATTCGGGATGTGATATGGTTCCGAAGGATGAAGAATAAAATGTTTTTGGTGTCTTTGTTTGGTGTTTGGGTGTTGTGTTATTTTAAACTCTCTTTCCTTGTGTCTTTCCTAGCTTCTTGATGGGATTTGAAATGTTTTTTTTTTAATGAAGTTAGTCTATTTTTTCGTTCAAAAAAGGTTATCCGGGCACATAACCATAATTGTACCCCAAATGGACGATTGGTTTCTCAATTTTATCGATTTTTCTAGTTCTTGTACAAAAACTTATTTTTTTTCTAAGTTAACCCTAGATAGGAAATGTCTTTTATTACGACAAACACACATCCCCTTTAAAATCTACTACTGTAATTCACTTTGTGGAATTTGAACATACACTACTTTGATTGGGATAACTAGGGATGAACAATGGTACCTGATACCAAAATCGTACCGTACCATACCAAGCGATTCCAATATCAATTCGGTACCTACTTTTTACGTTATCTGGGATCAGTACCTTCTATTCAGTACCACATCGGTATTTAATTTGGGTTGATTTACATTCGAATACGTACCAAGCTTTTTCGATACCAATACACATTCTTTGCAATTTTCTAGATTAGTACTTTGAGTTACTCAATGAGTATGTAATAGTATTGAGCTCATCCTTAAGAAAATCGATTTACCCATATTTTCTAACATAAAAAGAGAGAGAATATCAAGAAATATAAATAAATAAAAAATAATTTCCATAAAAAGAAAAATAAAAACAAAGAGAACAAAGAAAATCAAACGCAAACAACTCCGTTGACAGGTCAGTCGCTCTCCGCCTCTGCCCTAATTTCTGTATTCATAAACCATTGATTCGATCTCTTCCTAACTCTTAATATTTTCCGTAACAGATCTCAGTAATAATAATATTAATCACAACAATGGTTGGAGCTTTATTCAACAAACTCGCATCTAAATCCCTCAAGGTTGCCGGAACATGGCAGCAACAGCAGCTCCGTCGTCTCAATATTCATGAATATCAGGTCATGATCTCAATACCCTTTGGTTGTAGCCTCTTATTATAAACCCAATTAGAATATATTGAAGAATCTTTATATATAGTTATATAAAGATTGAAAGATTTGACCTTTGTATGCTCAATTTAATTGTTGACTTTGATGGGTCAAAGTTAATTATTGTTTATTGAAACTAGATATATAGTTATGTATCTCTGTGGTTATTTAGTGACAGATGTGAGTTACTGAATGAGCATGACACTGTTTTTTATTTGGCTTGTTATTGTTGTGTAAGATGATGAACCTATGGTGTTTTTCATTTGTAAGTGGTTACTGACAAATGGTTTTAATATCAGGGAGCTGAGTTAATGGGCAAGTTTGGTATTAATGTTCCGAAAGGTGTTGCGGTTTCTTCTGTTGAAGAAGTGCGAAAAGCTATTCAAACGACATTTCCTACTGAAAAGGAGGTAATTTGTCACAGATTATATTGCTGTTTTTGTTTAGACGTGTAAACGGTGTTCATACGACGTAAAACCAATACGGAGGTGGTTCCATGGTTGCAAAAGTCGCTACGCATACGAGTACTCGGCCTAGGCGGGGAGCACTCGTTGAGTAACTGGTGCCCACTGCTCAGGTGGGATTTTTACAACCATGGTTCCATGTAAACATCAAGAAATGAAGTGATACAGTCATATGACCGATCTTTAAGTTATATGGGTGTGGATATTTTGGTTATTTCCTTTAGCAAGTTTAACTTGACACAAAAGGCCGAATATTAGAAGCTGTGAACTTTATTTCTTGTCTTTCGGTGCTTATCTGTAATATTGATATTATGTTGAATTTTAAATAAGTGGTATTTTTTTATTTGGTTTAGTTGGTGGTGAAGAGCCAAATCCTTGCTGGTGGAAGGGCCTAGGGAAGTTCACAAGCGGTCTTCAAGGTGGAGTTCACATTGTCAAAGCTGAACAGGCCGAAGAGATAGCCGGTATGAAGTTTTATCACTTTTGTTCATATGTTGTTCTGGATTGATAGCGTTTTAGGGTGTTTGAGCTTTTATATGTTTGATGTTTTTGTAGGGAAGATGCTTGGACAAACTCTTGTCACTAAACAAACTGGCCCACAAGGAAAAGTCGTCAGCAAGGTTAACATTATTTTTATTCTTATTCATATCATGCTAATATGTTATGAACATTGGCTGCTTTTGTGTGCTTTAATCAAATGTTATTGAAGAGTTGCAATCTGGACATAAGAATGAATGTTTACCTTCATTTACGCAGGTTTACTTGTGTGAAAAGGTGTCACTTGTCAATGAGATGTATTTCGCAATCACTCTTGATCGTACAACTGCTGGTCCCGTAAGACTCTTACTATTAATATTATTATTGTTATTTGTAGTAGTATTTGCATGAAGCAAGTATATTGCAGTCATCGATAATTGCTACTTACTGAATCTCTTGTTCTTCAGCTTATAATTGCCTGCCGAGAGGGAGGAACTAGTATTGAAGACCTTGCAGAGAAATACCCTGACATGATCATAAAAGTATTCCTTTATTCCAAATCTTGATATTTCTTTAACTCGAGGTGTCTATTTCGACCCAGTTACTTATAAATGTGACAATTTAGCCTTTTGGGTTATGATAGCTCTCCGCTAACCGACCAAACGGGTAAATAAAAAACAATTAGCTTAAGAGAAAAGTGGCCAGTCTTATTGGTTGAAAGTTGCATAAAGCGGTTTTTTTTTTATCCCATAAAACTTCCAAATTATTTATTGAACTTTTAAGCCGGGCGATCGGGATTGAAGGGTTATATCATATATGGTTCCTGTTATATAGATTTATCCATTACACTTTATTTTTACAGGTGCCTATTGATGTTTTCAAAGGAATTACAGATGAAGATGCTGCTAAGGTTGTCGAAGGTCTTGCTCCTAAAGTCGCTGATAAACAAGCTTCTATAGAACAAGTAAAAAAGTTGTATAATCTTTTCCGTGAATCTGATTGCACACAATTGGAGGTCAGCATTAAATTCACTCGATAATACACTCGTCTCTTTGTAGAGTTTTTTTTTTTTTGCATCCCTATGTTTCGTTGTTAATTTCAAGTACTCTCCTTCAGATCAATCCCATTGCTGAGACTTCTGATAACAAATTGATTGCTGCTGATGCCAAGTTAAATTTTGATGATAATGCTGCTTATCGTCAGAAAGAAGTATTCGCTCTTCGTGATCCAACACAAGAGGACCCTCGTGAGGTATAACTAGAAGTGGAAAGATGGGCGGGTCGGGTAACGGGTCATCAAAACGGGCCATTGTATAAAACGGTTCTTGGTTAGATCTAACGGCTCACGTAACTTTTATCGCCTGTTTTTAGTTTCATAACAATCAGTTTATTAATTATAATAAACTGTTACCATTATTTGTTTCTAAAAGTATCGAATTGCGATAATAAAAGTTGATAGACTAATCATTATATCGATGTGATGGTTTAAAACTCGAAATTATTAAATGATTTCACCGCATTTTTCAATAAAAATATATTATTATTATTATTATTATTATTATTATTATTATTATTATTATTATAGTACAATTTCCATAATCATATATCATACTTTTATTATTTATAAAATTAATAGCTAATGAAACGAAGTTCGCCTGCGGGAAAAGACAACTCGATCCCACCCTTTTGACCCGTAAATTCCTTAAACACTTTTTTAGTTGTAGTTCATTTTGATATGTTTCGCTCAAACAAACCCGAAAGATTGACAAAGAAACTGAATTTGACACTTTATCTTCTCTAATATGATCACATGTTCATTTAAAATGAATTAAGTAATTGTTTTTGACAGGTGGCAGCTGCAAAAGCCGATTTAAATTACATTGGTTTGGATGGGGAGATCGGATGCATGGTGAATGGCGCAGGGTTGGCAATGGCCACCATGGACATCATAAA
This sequence comes from Ambrosia x helenae, assembly GCA_030844895.1. Lineage (NCBI taxonomy): Eukaryota > Viridiplantae > Streptophyta > Magnoliopsida > Asterales > Asteraceae > Ambrosia > Ambrosia x helenae. The sequence goes on along the minus strand of CM061230.1, from coordinate 5,642,679 downwards.
ACTACACGGTGGAACTCCGGCCAATTTTCTGGATGTCGGTGGCAATGCTTCTGAAGGACAGGCAAGTATATCTAATTAAAAAAATTTTTTTGTTAATTGATGATTTTACATGAATTATAAATAATTAATTAGTTACTAAACATAAATAAATGAAATAGGTTGTGGAAGCTTTCAAGATCTTGACTTCAGATGACAAAGTCAAAGCAATTTTGGTCAATATTTTTGGTGGGATTATGAAATGTGATGTAATTGCTAGTGGGATTGTTAATGCTGCTAAACATGTAAACTCCATTTCCATTAGCATCCTCTTTTATTTCCATAATATCCATTTAATTAATTTATATGAGTGTTAACATCAAATGTTGATTAAACTTTGTTCCCAGGTTTCATTGAAAGTACCTGTGGTCGTTCGTCTTGAAGGTACAAATGTGGACCAAGGAAAGAGGATTCTCAAGGTAAGTCGGATCATTATCATCTCAAAACAGGCAGGTTGCGTAACGGGTCAAATGGGTATGGGTCAAAAAGGAATCTTTTTAAGTGTGTTGAAACCATAGTTGTCAAAGCGCCTAGGCGTACTCAAGGCGCATAGGCCGAGCCCGGAGCCTAGGCACAAGGCGCATAAAAAAACGACGGCTTTTTATAATTAAGCGCATAGTATAAAATACATTTTTTAGGGATTCTAGAGATGTTTTAGGTTTGTTTAGGGCTATTTTAGGATGTTTTAGGGTTGTTTAGGACTTGTTCATGACTCATTTAGGATGTTTTAGAGGTTTATGCAACTTTTAGCCTGAATTTGGCCGGAAATCATCCCTGATAGTGCGCCTCAGGGCCTAGGCGCGCGCCTCACAGGGCGCAGCGCACTTGGTGCGCCTCGAGCCTAGGCGCGCTTTTGACAACTATGGTTGAAACGAGCCGCGTGTGGTTGACCGTCAGCGCTTTGTCATTTTTTTAATAAACAATAATAATGTTAAAACTTTTCTAAATAAAAGGATTAAGATGAATAAAAAGATGTTTTATGTTCAATGAAACAGGAGAGTGGGATGACATTGATTACAGCAGAAGATCTGGATGATGCAGCTGAGAAAGCAGTTAAAGCACTCAAATCAACATAAATTGTATTCCTCAAGTTTCAATTTTTGTTTTGCATTTTTGGGAATAAATATAAAAGAAATAGCAGTCAGAATCTGCTTGATCTAGACTACTATATTTATTAATTTCATGCCTAATTGAACTTGTCATGTATTCACAATCAATTTGGATGTTTGCAGTGCGTTTTTACAATCAATTTCAGTTGAACTTGTATGTTAATGATTATAACTAGATGCATCGAACCGTGCGTTGCCGTGGGGACGCGAACGGAATTCAATCACTATCGAAAAACATGGGGGGGGGGGGGGGGTGGCTACGACCACCATAAAACTTCGCCTCTGGTTACTGCTACGGATCATCCACGTGATTTTATTATAAAAAGAGTTACGAAATTCTATTGTCAAACAATAACATGAATGTAAATAAAATTGTTTCGACTAATGACTTAGGATTTTATAGATATCAAAAACTCTGAATGCATTTCAACTTACATAACTTAGCTTCTTTTTTTCACGATTTCAATGCGTTAATTTAGTATTAATAAGTATAATCTACTTATTATCAGTTTATTAAAAAAAGTAATGGCCATAAAGTAAAAATAAACAGTTGTTTTTTTTTTCAACGACAAAAATATAAATATTGGTATAGGTGAAAAAAAACTAAGTAGGGAAAAGTATGAATTAAAATGGGGCACATTATTACTTTAATGAAGGGTTCTTTTCGAAAGGTAATGTATCTCGTAGGTCTTAATTACAAGAATACCCCAGGTCGGCGGCGTCGGCGGCCCTTGTTTTGTACTCTTTTTGCTTTCGTGTCCCATTGTCCCATCGCCGCCGGCACCAATATATATTTCACTTCACCCCTATACTTTTACCCTATATTTTATTTACCACAACAATTCTTTCTTTTTTTTCTACCTTTTTTTTTAAACCGGGAACAAGAATAAGTTTCATTAAATAAAATATAAACGGCATCTAGAGAAAAGATAACAATGAGCAAATTCAACAGCCAAAATCAATATCATAATTACACCATTCGTCTCTTTTTAAAAGCGTTTTTTTCCTTTGAAATATAAATTGGGTATCCTTCTCTCTTAAAAAAGTTTGTCCTAAATTGAAACCAAATGAAATTTTTGTCTATGTATAACATAGGTTACACATACCTGTTAAGACACGAACACAAAACCTGTGAACATGACACGAGATCTAATCGTGTCATTTTTTTCAAAATGAACACGAACCTGTGTATAACAGGTTAACACGATAAAACACGATAAGGAACACCTAGTAAAACAGGTTAACACGATAAGATACGACAAGACATGATTAGAAAACGATAAGACCTGTTAAGACATGAACATGATAAGACACAAACACGAAACAGGTAAACACGACACGACTATAAACAGGTCTTAACGTGTCGACCTGTTATAGGCATGAAACATGTTGAGGCCAAACACGAAATCTGTTAAAATCATGTATGTTCGTGTCAGGTTATCGTGTTCGTGTCTGAATTGCCAGCCCTAGTATCATGAGACTTTTTAGAGCTTAGATGCACTTTATTGAACAACTTGTCATTCATAGCTTTTCAGAAAAATCATAAAACGGTGTGTTGTGGAGTAAAAAAACTTGCAACGTGGGTCTATGTGGCATATAACCACGGCGTTCCAAGGGTGGCTTTGATGGTTTCACGGGACGTAAATGTAACACCCCAACCGATGGCGGAAACATCGAGGTGTCACGTAAGAATGAGTATACAGTAGCACATGGTAATCAAATTTTAATTGAAATTAATTTAAAGTGCAAATATCCAAAAATGAAAATACATAATGAGTTTTAAGTGGAAATCTAATACATCACAAAAACCAAACAAGCACAGACTTCAGTTTGCCTTCTCATGTAAATACTCTAGTCTTCATGTATCATTATTTCCTGTTGAGTTGTAAAAATGGGGGGGTCAACTAGAAGTTGGTGAGAATACATAAGCCATGTCAAGCAAATAGTTTAAGTATAAAAGTTTAGCAATTCATATGTCTATCGTAAGTTTAAGTCTACATGAATAAACATGATATGTTGAATCGACATAATCAAACCTCCGACTAGTTTAGGTCCATCCCGTCATCCACGGTTCACCTTAATAATATGTTGGAACGATAACAATCACCCACGCTACCTATGTAGGAGGTACACGTATCCGGGTGAGATTGTCAATCCAATAGATCTATTATTGAGTATCGCCGGCTTGGCCATAGCTAATGATTATGTAATGTTGAAACTCGTTGAAACTGTTGTTGTTGTCTAAATCATGAGGCATTAAAGTTTACAACTAGACATGCATGTAGAATTGCTTAAGTATAATGTTGCAAGTATGAAGAATTGCATAAACATGGTTACGTAAACTCACCTTAGCAAAGTATTAAGTCTCGAGAAATGGAATATGTGTAGCCCCAAAGTTGCCAATTACAAGAGCTTATAATCAAAGCTTCAATTGTAGAAGTAATAGACTATAGAAGAAAGGTATGAGAGAAAGTTTAATCGGATTGAAACAATCGATTTAGGGGTGCAAAGTATAATGGGTCATAGGTGGGTTTTTATACTAGTTTTGGATTCAATTAGCCATTAAAATTGGTCAACACCATAAAGTAAGGTTTTATGATGAATTGACTATTTGACTAAGACTTTGACTGTTTGACTAAGACTTTGACTATGACTAAGACTTTGACTCCAGGAATTATGTTTGTCAAGACTTTGACTCTTGACTCAAGGCTTTATTTTGAAATTAATTTATATCTTCCTTGTTTGAGATTATAAATGTAATTGGAAAAATGATTAGCTTTAAATAAGAAATAAATAAAAAAAAATCATTAGTTTGAATTAGAAAATAAAAACACCGTCTTATAAAATGATGATTTTATAAATAGAATTAGGATAGGACATATGTCATGATTGAAATTTTTTTTTTTTTAGTACAATGATAAAAGGAACTTAGAAAAATAGAGTGCACGGATAAAGATAAGAATACTTAGAAATAAATTATACTTTATATCATGGATTGGAAAATACTTTAATGCAAAATAAATGGGAAAATTCGTGAGGTTACAGTAAAGGCTTTAAAAAGATTGATATTTTTATTATTTGAAAAAGTTATTTAACACGATTTTTATCTGAGTAATAATATTTGACCTTTTTAATAGTTTTTATTATTTTTACATTGAGTTAAACTTTTACGAGATAAAATTGTTTCAAATGCCTCACAGTTTCACAAACATTGAAGGAGTTTCCAAAATGTTTGAGGTGGAGGTGTCCTTAACCTTATACATTCAAATGTTAAAACTTAAGATCCAAAATGTGATAATTGAAAATTTGAAATACAAATGTTAAAGCTTAAGGGACCTAAACCGTAACTACCATCATGTTTAAAGCCGTTGGTCGTTATGGCCGGAATATATAGAGACTAGACTAGTAGCACTTTGGGAGGTGTCCTTAACCTTATACACACAAATTCACCAAACTACCCTTGTCTGTCCCACAACAGAGGGCTAGTTTTGTCTTTTCATAAAGGTTTCAGTTGCGATTCTTTCAGAGAGAAAATCTCTGCCACCACCTTTGTACAGTGATCTTCTTCTCATTATTTTAGTGAAAAGACAAATATACGCCTTTCCCCTATCTCTAAATGTATTTATATAAACAATAACAATAATCCCATTTCTTACCATTTGAATCTTATTCAATTCAATGGCTATTTCATCTTCATACATTTTCACTCTCTTCACCATCTCCTTAGTCATAAACAAACTCGACTCACAACCGGTTCTCAACTCAGCCATACCATGGCGCACTTTCTTCCCAAACGACCTCTGTTCCTCCGCCCAAACGGAATCGTTTGCGGCTACACCACTCTCCCAACCAAATCCGACCCGGGAACCGTAAACATCCTAGAACTCAATTTCGGGTACGTCTCCGACCACAACCCGTACCCGCCTTGCAACCCAAACTCCACATTCGACCCGTTAATCCTACACTCAGTTCCTTACCTTCGTAAACTCTTCGTCTACAACTGTTTTACCCACCAACCGGGTCGGGTCTTGAAGGCCTTGAAGCGCTTGTTTTTATACAAAACCCGAGTCTTTACGGGTCTTTAACTGAATCTTTAACTAATATTACTAACTTAAGAAGGTTGGTTATCACTGAAAGTAATGTTTCAGGTCAAATCCTTGATGGGTTTGGTTTGTTAAACAATCTTGAAGAGGTTACACTTTCCGGCAACAACTTCGCTGGAATGTTGCCGAAAAATGTGTCATGGTTAAAGATTCTTGATGTTAGTCGAAATATGTTTGAAGGGAATATTCCGGCAAATATTGGGGATATGGAGAATCTTTTAAAGCTTGATTTGAGGGATAATATGTTTTCCGGTGGGTTTCCGATGAGTATGAAGGGGTCAAAGAGTTTGGAGCTTTTGGATGTGAGTAATAATAAGTTATTAAATTGTGGGATACCTTTGTTTTTTGGAAAGATGAGTGGGTTAAAAGGGTTGTTTTTGAGTGGGAATGAATTAGGTGGGGTGATTCTTAACGTATGGGAAAAGTTGAGGGTGTGAATGGGATTGGGTTGTCAAAGGTAGGGTTAGTTGGGGAGATTCCATCTTCTATAGGGGTGTTTTTGTCAAATTTGAGTTATTTAGCTCTTGATAATAATAAGTTGGTATGAAGAGTGCCTATAGAGTTTGAAAGATTGGGAATGTTGAGTGGGTTGAATTTGAAGAATAATAGTTTGAGTGGGAGGTTACCATTTTCTGCTAAGTTTGTTTCAAGAGTTGGAAGGAAACTTGGGATGCAAGGGAACAATGGGTCGTGTTTGGATGATGAAAGGGTATTTGGGTCATTTTCTAAGATTAACAGTGATTTGGGGCAGTTGAAGGTGTGTAAGAGGGTTGAAATTCCAAAGTCCGTCCTTCCCCATGTTAGTAGCTCAAGATCAATAGGTTATCAAGTTCCATCATTACTAGTAGTGTTTATTTGGTTTTTCTTTATGTAGGGAGTATGGTTTGTGTCACTTAGAGGGCAAAGATGTAATTAGGTTATTACGATATGTATACATTTTGTATATGAAATGAATGTTCAAAAGAACCTAAGAGAAGTTTTTAAAACCATTGCATGATTATTGTTTAGAATCTATTTGTATTCATCAATTCTTTTCCTCCGGGCCTAAAAGGTCTTTGTATCAATTATGGGTGGTTGTTAATGGGTCATGAAGATGGGTTAAACTTACCCGAAAAATTTGCACAAACATGAACTCAAAAAGTATGTTTGACACATAAACCAAAACATAACATGAGTTTTCGTAGGTTTACGTTTGATATAATCATATAAGATACCAAACAATAATGTAAGTTATTCTTAAATGTCACAAACACATTTTGATTAGACTTTTTGGATTATATCCAAACCTGTGAACTTTGTGTTATTAAACTAATATCAATCAATACTTTTCATTTAGGGCCCAAAACTAACGAAAAGGGTCGGGCTTAGTTAGCAGCCGTTAAAGAATGTTAGTGTATAACCATATGGTTATTTCCAAATCATACAAAAGCCATACAAAAGGCAATAAAGGCACCAAACTTCACACTGTATCAAATCGTCTATCTACCACCCCCTCCCTCATTACACTCGTTACAAAACTTCTCAATTTACATCCATCCTCATGTACATCATTTATCATTTGATCCAAGTTCCGAATAATCATTAGTTGACTTAGTGAATGATTGTGTTGACCCGTCACCTAAAGATTCTTCCTTTGGCTTTCTAATACGTCGCAAAGGCCTTTTTGGTACATCTCGTGATCCCTTGTGGTGTCTTCTTGTATGGTCTGATTGCGATGATGATGAGTCCTTACTTAGAGTCTCGGACGCCATGTTATTGTCCATTGACCGATGATGGTTTTTAGTTGATCTTGGTATCAATGAAAGCTCTCTAGATATTTCCTTACTGTGGGTACCCTTGTGGCACGAATCATCTTTTTGGGTTTTCTTACGGGTTGAATCTACAAAAGATGACAAAGATGAATGATGATCTTTTTGTATTGATGAGAGAGATTATATAAAAGCAATGTTTTCAGAACCGGACCGGACGTCGTACTGGTCTCCTTACCGGTTCACTGGTCCGACCGGTCCAACTCCGGTTCAACCATTTGGACCGGATATAAGAATCGGATGGTATTGTAAAATTAATAGGTGTTCGAGTGTCGACCGAGTATGAGATTAGTTTCAAATTTTCCTAGGTATGGAACTGGTAAAATATTAGCTGATAGTTGACCCGATTACCCAAAATATACACGCATGTTTACCCGAATGGAAAATCATGAAAATAGTAATGTTGACAAACACGTTAGCGAAATATGCATTTCCTTTTGAGTATGAGATACGGAAGTGCAGGGAAGTCAGAATGTGGGCTATAGAGGTGTCGGTGGCTCTAAATGTGGGTTATGGAGGTGTCAAAAAGTCAAATTTTGGGCTATGGGTGTGCCAAAAAGTCGGTGTGGGCTATGGCGGTGTCGACTTATCGTTGGTATGGGCTATGGAGGTATCGAAAAGTTGGAGTGTGGGCTATGAAGGTGCCAATACTACTTATATGTCTTTCTCTTATTGGTTTACTTATTTATAAGTCAACAAATTCAATGCCTATTTTAATAAAATTCTTGGTTAACTTGCCTATTTTCATGATTTTATGAATCATACATATAAACATTTTTAGGGCATGTTTCGATAAACTTATTTGAGTCCAAAATGACTTTTGGTTAAAAGAACTTATTAACTTATGACTTTTTAAAAATGAGTTTTTAGAAAAGTGTTTTATGTGGTGGGGAAAAACAATAAGTCAATAAGTTATTTTGTAAAAAGTGTTTGGTTTAACTTATTACATAAAATGACCAAAAAATGATACAAGGGGGTAGGTATAAAGGTATAAGGAGGGCATGCAGGTAAATATTCATCAATAAGTTAAAAAAGGTTCAAAAAGTCACACATTCCTTACTTTTTCAAAACAACTTATTATATGCAAACGAAAAGTTAAAGGGTTCTGGGTTTTATACACCCTGTGACATCACATTATGGGGTGTGACATCACATTCTGGGGTATATGGCAGCTTTCTATTGGTGTGTGATGTGGACCAGGGTGTATGAATCCTAAATAGGGGGTGTATGGTTCCTAATTACCAAAGTTAAAATATTAAGTTCTTATCATTTTGTCAAACACTTTTTTTTAACTTATTAACTTTTTAGAAAAGTATTAAGTTATAAAGAGGTGGAAAATATAAGAAGAGCCAAACATGCTCTTAATGGTATATTTGAGAACCTCAACGTGAAATTTATAACAAACTAATAAATATATCTTATATCTAACATGGAATTACCTAATACATACCCGACAGGTATGAGACGGTTTTACAGTCACGTATGGGATTAGGATTATTAATTATACATGTTCCATTGTCATCCCATCCCTATATTTGATTCACCGGTTCAAATGGCAACCGGTAGGGTAAAATAGGTATAACCAGACCAATTATATAGCCGATCTCTAGACCGATTATGAGAAGGGTGCTACAAAGAACATAGATTAATACACAAACCTTCGGAAACCCATTTGACTGCAGGAGTCTCTACCATGGATCCAGTCTTGTCCAATGGTTTTGATGCATCAAACCCCCACATCTAAAAAAAAAAAAAAATCAAGCCTTCATCAAGATCACACTAATGAAAACATTGACAAATACCCAGCTTGTAGATTCAGCCGCTGGTCCATCACCGCCAACATGTGCGACATGCTTCACATCCGTGGGCTGCCCGATTTGGATATCTTGTTTTTTCTCATCATCTGCACCCATAAAAACCTAAATGGCATCGGCCTAATGATCGAAAAGATGAATTTTAACGATCGTTTTTTTATTATGGAAGAAATAAGATAGATTTACTGACCAAATATATGTGAAGAAATGTTCTTGATGCCTCTAATGAGGCCTTTCACCTTGGTGCTCATAATGGGGTCAATTGGACCCCAAAAAGATGTTCAAAACTTTGAATAAATCTTGTGGGTGTGGGGAGAATTAATTATAATAATCATAATAATAATTAGGATTAGAATTAGATAGAAGGAAGGAAGGAGAAAAATGGAAAATGTGAGAGAAACAAGATAGGAAGAGCATTAGGATATAGGTTTGCATGCATGAGGCAAACCAGTGGACTACATTTTGAGGCAAAAAGAGAGGTTTTCCTTGATTTGTAATTTGTGCATCTATGGTTGTACTTGTACTTTTCATCACACACTTGCTCTTGTTAACAAGAGAAGCTACATGAAGATGATTAACATGTGTTAAGGTAGGGATCATGTAGTTATTTATTTGTGTCGTTACATAACTCGTCAAAAGGTGAAATGCATGAAGATTAACAGGAAATAGGAACTAGTAATTTGATTCATGGGAAAATCACGAAAATAGCCCTTTGACCTGAGTCATTACAAAAACAGTCCCCTCCCGTTTCTTTGGAGAGACGGGTCACACATTTCAAGACGTCTCAGACGTCTCAAGATCTAGCCAACCACTTACCGCCATGTCATCACCCACTATCTCTCTATCCTTCTCTCCTCATTAATTATTTCCCTGACCCCTCTCTTTCTCCTCCTCTCCTTCTCTCTCTTCCCACGTCTCGGAGACGTCACTAACAACAATATTGAACAATTCTGTTGAATCCAATTCAATTATGTTTTACAACCCAATCAAATCCAAACAAAACCAGACGAGTGGTGAGTTTAAAAAAGAACATAGCCGGTTAATACAAGGGTGAGTTTAAAAAAAATGAATCTGCTAAGCATCCGTCCTAGAGGTGAACATTACCGTTTCGTTTCCCACAGAGATGCCTTAGAGATGGAGACGTCTTTTTTTTTTACGTCTCCGGTGACCGGAAACAGAGATCCCGGCGACGTCCAACTAAGATTTCTTGATTTTGTACCCCATTTCACTTGAGTTTATAAAAATTTAAAAGCTTTTATTATTATCACTTTACGAGAGAGAAGGGTTTAGGGGAGATGAAACATAAGTCAAGTATTTGTCTTGTGTAATGTGAAGTGCAGCGGTGTCGTTTTGTATGGAGGGTTTGTTAGCTATGAAAAGATAGAAAGAAAACAAAGGAGAAGATTCAATCAAAACACAGCTGATTATTATTGATACTATCATTGACATCTTATACACAATCAGCCTAACTAACTCTTAACTAACTTTTGACTCACTTTTAACCCTTCTAGTATCTAACTATTACATTCTAGGTCCCTGTATTATTATTACTACTAACATAACTCCCCTACCCAAAGAATTCTTGTCCTCAAGAATTAAAAAATCCGAAAACCTCAAACATAGAAAGAAAAAAAAAAAGTTTAATAAACATTGTAGCCTGAACCGAGCATTGTAGCCTGAACCGAGTATCACCATCCACTGAAGTAAGCAGATCCAGTACCACCTGGACACAGCCAGTCACTGTCACAACAGCTCTTTTATTAGACCGACTATACATCACAAGATTCTGCAAGGCACAACTAACATCATGAAGCAAATTCACCACAACCCCATATGCTACAGCAGTATCAGCAGATTGACCCTTTGCTGTTGCGGCATTATTTATCAATATTCTGAGTACTTCGGCAAAAACAACACATAGAAAATCAGATGTTTCTGGAAGGAGATCAAGTATGCTCTCGATGACTCGAGCTTTCACCATTTCAGTCTTTACAGAAGGCCTAGTTTCTTCCAACTTAACAAGGACGCCATTGCTTGCCTCATGAAGCATGTAATTGCGGCTCTCAAAAATACCTACAAGAGAAATTATTGCACCATGTGCAGCCACTAGTTCACCCAAATTCTCACACGTAACCGAATGCGGATTTGGACTCTCTTCAGTAACAAAAAGAGAAACTAAAGGCTCAATACAACTACTAATGGTGACTAGACATCTAAGTCTTGAGTGTTCAAATAATACACAACATAACTTAGCAACACCCCCTTTTAAGTCTAGTAAACAATCTGATGAACTGATTCTACAAGGAACATCAGCTTTATTCAACTCAACATCTGAAGCACTGAGACCTCTTGATGGATTTTCACTTAAAAGTCGAACTAGTGCACTAATAGCACCACAACCAACAATTATTTTTTCCTTTTGCCTCATAGAGTTTATTCTCAACTTGCTTACCCTGTTATGAGTCCCAATTTCCAGAATATCAATATATCCACCTGAATGCTGGTTGTAAGTTGCTTGTTCAGTTAATCGGACATCTGAAGCAGCTTCACAAGGGTTTTGTTGATGCAATTTTCGAGCATTAGAAACTCTGTTTCTGTTTTCATAAACTCTGTTTATAAAAGGTCTGTTAGAACTTGGCTCAAACGTCAATGCTTCCTCAGACTCTAATTCACTCATAGCTGCTTTTTCAGACTTGCTAACATAGAAAAATTGACTTCTGATCACCCTTATAATAACTTTAACTTTTCTTCTCGCAGTAGTTGATTTTGGTTTCTTCACCTTGCCGCCAACTTCAGTCTTTTGCACCCTTTCAGTTTTGTTCTCTGCTTCTTTATTACCATCTGCTTCTCCCATTTGGTAGATGGTTGCTTCAGCAAGTGAAATTGCAGAAGCTGAATTTGTAAAACTGATTTTGATGGTAAAAGAACACCAATTAGACTTTTTCAGTAAGGCTTCCAGCAAGTAAACCAAACATTCAACAAGTGAATTGCTTGCTTCTGGATATCCATTTGAATACTTGGATAAGTCTTTTGAGCCCCCATAGCATATAGCAACTCCTCTCCCATATGTTGGCCTTTTTATCTCTCTAAACCAAATAGGTGTACTAAGCATCATGTGAAAGATATCTTTTAACATATCTTCATCATAAAGTGCTTTAGGAACAATCACTCGGATTATTCCACATTTGCATATCACCATCATAGCATGAAGCTTAACTTCAAAAACTACTAATCCAACATCCAAAACCTTGTTTTTGTCTGTTAGTTCTGTGACAAATTTGAAATCTATACTTTCATCATCTTTACATCTCATGTTACAAACCCAACCTGTGTCTACCCAATTTAATTGTTTCCTTCTCTTATTCTCTAAACTGAATTCTTTTGTTAAACCAAAGATTCTAACATACTCACCAACATTGCTATTCGGTTGTACTTCTTGACCCATTTCTGTTACATAAGGAACTAACTCAAGAATTTGTTCTACTGACCTTATTTCCTGATGAAGCACCCCAAAATCAATACAAAAATCAACTTTTCTATTGATACCAACATCCAAATCATCTAGAATAACTAAAGAACTTAAATTGTCCATTTTCAACTGATTTATCTGCTCAATTTCACAGCCTATATCTCTAACCTCATCATTAAAACTGATCACAGGTTCCCGCTCATTTTTCTTTGACTTATTCACTTCTAAGTCAACTCCTCTTACATTATTTCCAAACATGCCATTGACACTTTCATACAAACTGGTTTCTTGAATCTCATTATCCAGTTTATCACTATAAACTTCTTTTCCACCCTTTCTTGAATCATAATATGAACACTTCAATTTCACATCCTTATTTGGTTCTACATCTCTTTTATTTTTCTTTAAATCATCATCATCAACTACTACTTGAATTTCATTCCCAACATCAACCGTTATCCCATTTATCTCATTGATCCCATTTGTTTTCATATCATTTGCTGATCCTGTAACATCAACTTTTTGATTTACTAACTCTTTAAACCCACCCTTTTTATTTGACATTTCATCGAACACCTTGGGTGCATATTCCCCATTTTTAAATTTGAAGGAATCATATAATCTAGAACTTCCTTCATTGAAGACGAACGTACTTACCTCAACATTAGATGCTATCTTTTGTTTTGAAGAACTAATATCTTCTGCTGCTTGTTGCTGCTGTGTGTTCATGGATTTTTTCTGTTGTATCATCATATTGTTTAATAGCCTTTTCACTTCATTTGCTAATGCATTAAATTTGTCCAGGGAAAACTGTTCTTGTTCTTTCTTCACACGTAAAAACATTTTGTCATTGAGGAATGTTTCTGGAAGAGTTTCCCCCTTATTTTGTTCCAGGAAATTGTTTCTTGTTGCCATGGTGATGGTTTATTGAGTGTATGGATTATTATTATTATTATAAAATTTGTAGGTGATACTATTATTATTATTATTATTATTATTATTATTATTATTATTATTATTATGATTGTTGGGTTTTCTGTGAATCTTGAATGTGGTTGTTAATGGTGGAGATGATAATCGTGAATGTGGTTGTTATTGGTGGCTATGGTAGGTTGCAAGTTTACTGTTATGGTGGTTATTGAGTGGTTAATATGGGTTTTTCAAGTGATGGTTATGGTGGTTAATAATGAATGATTACGGTTGTTATTGGTGGCGATTGAAAGGAATGGTTATGGTGGGTTATCGGTGGTTACGAGCGGTGGTGGATAGGCTCCGGTAGTCGAGGTCGAGAGAACCGACGCTCTGATACCAATTGTTAGCTATGAAAAGATAGAAAGAAAACAGAGGAGAAGATTCAATCAAAACACAGCTGATTATTATTGATACTATCATTGACATCTTATACACAATCAGCCTAACTAACTCTTAACTAACTTTTGACTCACTTTTAACCCTTCTAGTATCTAACTATTACATTCTAGGTCCCTGTATTATTATTACTACTAACAGGGTTTTAACTTTTAACATGTGTACTTTGAGATGAGGTGGCGTCGAAAAGAGAGAGAAGGAGAGGAGGAGGGAGAGGGGTCAGGGAAATCATTAATGAGGAGAGAAGGAGAGAGAGACAGAGAATGGGTGATGACGTGGCGGTAAGTGATTGGCTAGATCTGGAGACGTCTTGAAATGTGTGGCCCGTCTCTCCAAAGAGATGTGAGGGGACTATTTTCGTAAAGACTCCGGTCAAAGGGCTATTTTCGTGATTTCCCTATACATGTTAAGTCAATTTTTTTATTTATAATTGACGCACTTTAACATCTTTGCCTTTTTGTGTTTAATTAGAATTTTTTAAGGAAAAACAGACAATTACCAAATAGCTTCAAACAAATAATGACACTTTATATGAATTGCTAGCAGTATATTAAAGGTATGCCATAAGTTATATTATTAATAACAAAGAACAAAAACAATCATTTTTCTGGACTTCTTAGAGATCCATGTAATTGTAAAGGACTAAAGGTATTTGCTACATTATAATGTACGAGACATGTCTAAAATCGTCCAAAAGTGGCAAAGTTAAGATGGGAGATGAAGGGGTTAAGTATAATTATCTAATTTTTTTTTATCATTTTCTCCCCTTTTTACCCTTGCTCCTCTATTTGTGCTTCATATAGTAGTACATTAGACTAGCCTTTTTAAGTTCTGCAAGTACCTGATTCTGCTGAACTTACTAGGATCATTGAATCGACTTTCTGTATTAATTCAACAATCTTGAGTTGCTCAACTTCATGATTTCAACATTTAATTACTCAACTTAAACCGTCAAATACATGAATTCCACCTTTAATAATTCATATTCATCCTCACATATATACCTAATCAAGTTACCGTCCTATATACTCCAGATTTGAGATCATCCTTTATTCTCCTACGTGAATCAGGTTAGAGTTTGTTTACTTTTTTTTTGGTGCTATATTTTTGTATATATTGGCCTTTACACATCTAAAATAAAATGATTACAGTAATGTCATGATATTGGAATGTATTGATGGAATTCTTGAATCGAACATAGGGTTTTGATGGATTTCGTGATTTGTTTTGTAGGTGTTTTACTGCAATTTCGGATGTGTAAATATCAATTTCAATGGGCTTCAATGTTAGATTTAATTTCTTCCTCTCTACCTTTAAATGAAGGGTGTAAATCATTTGTCTCGCATTCCCCATCTTTGTTTCCAGCCCCGCTATTAAGATCTCAGAAATGGAAGTCAGTTAGACACATTTGCAAACGGACTGCATCTGGATATTAGCAGGTTTGAATTTTGCTCCTCTCTTCTCCATGTCATTTGGCTTTTATTACACTCTATTTTTCTGGAATATGCAGATTTCTTGAATTCACCTAAGTGGCATTCAAATTGGGTTTCCATTATTTAAACCCAAGTGAGCCATTTTGTGATTTATTGTATAATCTTATGATTATACGGCTGAATTGAGTCACAATTTGCATTGTTTCGTTGTGTGAAGATTGTTGAACTTAGGTCCATTTTTATTTAAGTTGTAGGTACCACACTTCATGTATATAGTTTAATTAATTTGGCACTAAATGGTTAGAAATTCCTAACAATAAGTAATTATCAACGAGTTAAAAAGCACATGAATAAGACTTTTAATGGTTTTAAATTATATAATTTAATAAGGATCTGAAAACTCTTTGTTCAAGCCAATATAAACCCACTCCTATTCTAGGTAATAATTTTGCTCTTTTTTTACTTATGGTATGACGAGCAGCAACACCAAAGTCATACATTTGATAAATATGAAAATATAACAGTGAATTAAAACCCAATATTGAGATTTTTAACAAATTATGCAATTATAAAAGTTTACTTTATGAGTTCCACTTTCATTGTTTTTAGGTGTGGAGGCTTAGTCTGGAATGATTTGGCCCGTGGCAAGTTCTTAAGGCTATTGTCTATGTTATTAGAAAATTACATACATGATGGTGAATGTTTGCTGAACAATTTGGAACGTCATGGGGTTCTTGAAGTTGACATACCTACATATGAACCGTCTCAAGTTGACTATATGGTCATGATCCAGACTATTTTCTTATATGATAAGTATGAATATAAACTATAATATGACAGCAAAATTATAATTAGAGTGCTAAGTATTAAATAACAAAAAGTAAAAGATTTATGCCATTTGAATAAAGATCAACTTTCACACCTCTTAACCCACTCTTTTAGCTAAGTTAATTAAGCTTGACCCGTTTAAAATGAAAACAAATCGAATTGACCAATTTTATTTGCAAGTATATGGATCATGCGATGCAAGATCTTGTTGTAATTTATGTAATGTACCAGGGAACTTGTTAAGGGTCTGTTGTACTACGCGTCTACAATCACTTTTTGATGCATGACTACCGGAGGACATCTCCGATTGTCATTGCTGGAATTTGCAATCTTTGTGCAGGAGATGGTAAGGGAAAGAGCAAGAAAAGACGGTCTATTAACCATCATTTTTTAAAAGATGACGACAACAATTTACAGCATATGATCTGGCTGGCTAATGATGTTGATGTTATCTTTTTAAAATTGGTTTTAGTTTCATACACATATGGTTGGACCTGATTTAATGGTATTTTTTTAAAAAGCACATGAAGTGAGAAAAACAAAATTTGGTAATTTTCAAATGGTGTATTGTTATAAAAACTTTATTTGTTTAATATATTATGACAGTAAATTATACTAATAAAACTACTAACAAAAATACAACACAATTTATCACGAGATGATTGATAAATTAACAACAATGAATATCGTGCTAAAATTGTCTTCCCGCAGCAACGCGCAGTGTAACAACTCTAAACTTAAATGTAATTATAAAACGAATAATTAAATAATATTAGGCCATCCTAAGGTATTAACTAATAATGTTACCCGGATAACAGACCAGCCCAATAGCCGGCCCATTAACCAAAGCCCGATAATTAAAAAAAAAAGACCATAAAATGGGCCGTAGTATGGACCCGGTAGAAGAGTGGGCCTAGGATAAATCATTATTGATGGACTAGAAACTCTTGAATCAAGTTAGGCCCATAATGATAAAACCAATGCTTAACTTTTGGTTGATGAAGCCCAATTACCTTCCTCACTTATTAATCGGCCCATCTATGGAAGAGGTGGATGCCGCCACTTTCCTCCACCTAATAAATTAAGATTCCTCCATAACACTCAACCTATCTCACACCACTCCACCTCACTTGATCTAGATATAGGTAATGATTGTATGCATGCATTCTAGAGGCTATAAGATCCTCCTTTGGATTGCATGAACCTTGAATAAAACCACTCCTCCAATCTGCACGAAACCAACAAAACCACTCAACTTCTTCTCTCTTTCTAAACCATGCAGCGATGATCTATCTTCCCCATCTACCATCACACTAAACCTTGACACCAATCTTAGAATTATATAAAGTTAATAGGCCAAGGTTGATAACCGGCCGATTATATTTTATCAAGAACACGACCATCCGGGTAAGTACTCCTATCAAATCTTTAGGAACCAAGCGCCAAGCTGTGATGGCCAGCTTTAGTTAGGATAAACGCCTAAGCTGTAACGGCCAGCTATATTAACAGGAACTCGAAGGAACTAGCATCTCTACGGCTTGTGAAACACCACAATCGGAAGTAACAAATGTGAGTGTGTGTACCCCATTTTTGTCATACTATTTTCGGGGTAAATGCATGTTGGTCGAGTAAAAGGATTTATCTTGTATTATAATTTGCATTGTGTCATGATCATACCATAGAACTCGATCGTATAGAAATAACGAGAGTGGATCCATTCGGTATTAAAAAGGATGTATTCCGACCTCTTAGAGGATCGGACCATATAACATATGTCAAAATGTTCCATCGATATGCATCCTACCTTAGAAAAGATCGATCCATACGATTTTGCATGTTTATAAAAAGTGTAATCGGTCATTCTGGCACCACTCACTAGCGTCGCTAACGTATTTTCGACATGCATTTCAGGTTGAGGAATGAAAATGAAACCCGAGCTCTAAGTAGACAAAAATCGAGTCGATGCAAAGTTGATAAATAACCGGCCCAGTGGGCCGGATTGCGTCCAAATAGGCTTCGGCCCAAGTAGTGTTTAAAGGTTGTTTTTTAAAAGTGATGTTTTGTATTTTGAACTTGAAACGGATGGTTTGTAATATAAATTATAATGTTTTCTTAAATGAATATGATGGAAATTAAGTAAAGATTAGTGTCATGATTACCAATCCGTAATGACTCGGTAAACTCGGGTCGTTACAGGTTGGTATCAAAGCTCGGGTTCGGATATAGTGGGTATAACTAGAACTAACTTGAATTAATTGTTTGAAAAATTTGTGTGTAATAGAATGGCTAATGTGGAAGAACGAGTTGAAGTCATGGAAGTTGAAGAAGGAGAAATTCAAGAGGTCGTCATGGAAAATGACGCGCAAGAGATTCCAAGCTTAGAAGACTTGGTAAGAGAGATACCGGGATTGGAGTGGAGTGAAAATGGGGTGGAGCTAAATTTAGGAACCATCGGCATCATCGGGCCACTACCCGAGCCGGTTTATGTTCCCTCCGAACCCATCCACTCATACCCGTATGTCGAGCCAACTTCCCACTATTATCCCGACCCAACCTTCGGAGACTTTCTTAGCTCCTCTAGTAGTTTTTCAGCGGAAGGATCAAGCCAATCAAACCCATACCTTTTCGCATATTACCCGATTTACCCTCCAATGACTCCTGCAATTGATCCTTACTTAGAAGCCACTATAGTTAATCGCACCAACTTGGCCTTGCAACCTCAAGACTTCGTAACCAAACAAGAACATATGGCATTGGTAGAAAAATACCATAAGGTGAAAGCTCAACGTGACCAAGCATGGGAAATGGTGGAAGAACTCAAGAGGGTGATAAGAAGGTTTGGACACCAAACTAGGCAAATCATGGAGGAACCGAAGTACCCCACGGTACTTTGAGGAGAAGGTCGAATGGTAGTAGCAGAAGTAGAATAAGAATCGTAGGAATGGTTGCTTAAGTAGTATGCATGAAGTGCATGAAGTAATGGTTGTAATCTAATCCAAATAGATAAAAATTTGGATGTAACATCTAGACTTTTGTTATAATATATATCTAGATGCTTTATCATACATAATAGGATAATAATATAGTAAGTAATTTAAATAATTAAAAGCAAAAGGAGATTACTAATTAAATTGAACTTGTATTTATAGAGACATGCCTCGACGATCCGAGCGAAAGACAAACACCACGCCAGAAGTTGAAATTGATTTAAAGACTAAACAGAAAAATCACGCTTCTTCATCTAAACAACCTACCGAAGAACCAATCATAGAAGAACACCCTACCTCAACTGAAACATCCGAATTAGAGGAAAAGATGAAAAAGTTAGTATTAGACGGAATTCATGACTCGCTACCCTCTATAATGGACATGTTAGGAATAGAAAAACAACCTACTTCAAAAACCCCCGTTTCTGATAGAGTAGAAGAATATGTTAACCCAGAGAACAATACAGGAAAACCTTGTGATTATAAGTCTTTTATGGCTTGTAAGCCTGAGTCTTTTGACGGTAGTTCAGGGGCCACCGGAGCCACTAGATGGCTAGAAGAAATAGAAGCAATTCTAGAAATAAGCAATTGTGCACCTCGTGATCAAGTAAAATTCGCCACCCATTCCCTAAAAGCAGAAGCTTTAAATTGGTGGAATATGATTAGACAAATAAGAGGGAAAAATGTGGGAGAAAATATGTCTTGGGTAGAATTTAGAACCCTAATAACCGAAAAATATTGTCCTATTAATGAAATGGAGAAAATGGAGATGGAATTTTTAGGACTAGAAATGAAAGGGTTAGACTGTGTAAGCTGTAACAACCGGCAAAAATAAGGTAATTCCGTACTAATTAATTAATATATGATTAACGTAATTAAATACAATTATATGTGATTTAATTATCAAGGCTTTAGGAGATAGCAATTTCCAAATAATGCATAGGAATGCATACGTTTAATGGTAAAACATGATAGGATCATGTGCGAATAAACTATCCGGTAGGGACGTTGGCGATTACCCGGTAATAATTAAATAAACGAAAAGGATCCCGGACGCCCAAGATATAAAATAAAGGGTATTTTCACAAAATATAATGAGTTTTGGTACTCCAAAACCATAAGTGGAAACTTTTCATACAAATCTCCCGGTAACGAATAAAGTGCGCGTACCGCACCCGATACGCGTATAACTTATAATTTCACCCGGCAAAAGCCTAAATAACCAATCAACGCTTAAATTAGACTATATTTAAGGGTTATTAAAGGTATCTTTAATGTCCGAATAACGCGCGATTAAAACCCGAAAAATACCCGAACGACACCTGAACGACGAGGGATTTAACTTAACAAACAATGGGTAAATATTTGAAGTTGTGGACCCCACCTAAACCCACCAAGGGGCCGGCCTAATGGCCTTGTAATCTCCTTGCATTTTTGTTTTAAAAATAACCTACAACCCTATGGATATTAAGCATGCATGGACAAGAATTGGTGTAAGATTTGTCAAGTACAAAAGCATGCACAAATTGCTTTTCCTTGTAAGAAAATTTCGGCCCTATGGCCTAATAATCCAAGACAAATGCAAACTAATGATGCACTAGTACACACACATGCTTGAATATCTAGTGAAAGATCATAATAAATCTCAAATAGTTAGCTAAGATTTGCAAGCAAACTCTCTCCCAACCTCTCTCTATCTCACGGCAATACACACACACATACAATCTTCCCAAAGATCCTAAGTACACCATACAATCTTCAAATAAATCTTATATAATCCATGGAAGATTACATGTGATAATATTATATAACATGTGTTAGATACATGAGTTAACAAAGCAAAAATCTTCTCCTTCTTTCCTCTTGTGGCCGTGAGCTATAGCACCCACACATACACTCTTCTTTCAAGCTTAACACTTCCAAATCACTTCCAAACATCCATCCATCAAGACCCCCATTGTGTGTTTCAAGCTTGGAGCTTAACCACTAAGGAAGAACACACTAAACCCCTCTCAAATCCAAGGTTTTTGTCTTCCCTAGCCTTGTGCTAGTAGTAAGCTTCTTAACCTTGTTTTGATTATTAATATTCATGTATGTGTTCTTAGAAGCAAGTTGTACATGAAGGGTTAAAATGTGGTTTTGAAACATAAGCTTTAATAGATTTTACATGAGTAAAATGGATGATTAAAGACATGTAAATGAATCATGGATTTGATGATAATAAAGTAGTGTTCTTAAAAGATATAAAATCTACCCATAAACTAGGTAGGATGATGATTTGGTTAAAATTTGTGAAAGGAACTTGAATGTGTTAAAAAGTAGTTTTAATCATCTTAAAATGATCATCTAAGATATAATATATGATGGAATATATTAGAATGTCATAGATGAAGAAGTTACAAAATTAAAGTTTACACACTTAGAAGAATGAAATTTGGTTATGATGGACAAATACATTAAACACACATACTAGTAGCCTTATGTATGAAATATAAGACTATTAAAAGTGATTTGATGCAAAAATAACTTAACAATAAAAAGATGAATCTTCAATGTCCACTAATTTGGGTGAAAATTACTAACTTTGGAAGTTAGAGTGGAAAAGTGCAACACTTGAAAGTTAAGGGACTAATGTTGTAACTTTGAAAGTTAGAGGACTAAAATGAACATTTTAGAAACTATTAGTCCAAAAATGCAATAATGGAAAGCTTGGTGTCAAAAGTATAAGTAATAATTTTCCAAGGTTGATTTGGTAAATACTAGTAATCATACTTGGGTATTTTGTATAAAAAGTGTATTTTTATAAAAGTGGAAGTTATAAAAATATGGGTTTGTATTAACATAAAGATTTTTATAAAAATAGAGATTTTTATAAAAATAGAGATTTTTATAAAAATGTGAAACAAAAATTAAAACTTGAGAAACTTATACAAAAATGAATACTTTTATATAAATGAGAATATAAAGGTGTTCGAAACATTTCTGTGTCTAAGTTAACAAGTTGGGTTAAAAATACAAAAGTATTTTTAAAACCTTCCAAGTAACATGTGTTAGGAGGAAGAAATATGAATAATATTTCTATAAAACACATGTTGGGAAAAACTTGGAAAAAAATTAACTATTCAAGCTAAGATATCGAACTAGGACGCGTTAACGAACAATAAACGGACAAAACGTGAGAAAAATGCCGTTGCGGCAAGATGAGAAAATATATATTTTTAGGAAATAAAATATATATATATATACATCATGGGTGAAAACTAATTAACACTTTCCTAAGTGTTGAAGAAAACTATTCGTGGGAGAAGAACATAACGTAAACAAGTAAGACGTTGAACAAACGTATAGACTTAACAAGAAAAATTACACGTTTATATATATATATACGCTCGTCTCGGCAAAATTCTAGTATATCTACTTAATGGGGAAGTAGATACGTGGGAAGGAAAACCAAGACGAGTAGACAAAATATATATGTATATATATGTGTATACCGTGCCGACGAGATCCTAGTATATTTATTTGAATGGGAAAATAAATATACGGCATGGTGAGTCGAATCGGGTGTTGAGAATATACTACCGAACGACAAAACCTTAGCATATTTATTTAAATGGGAAAATAAATGTGCGGCAAAGTGAGTCGGGTCGGGTGTTAAAAATATATTATATCGAACGATGCGATCTTAAGTATAATTATTTGAATGGGAAAATAATTATACGTTAAGTGAAGTCGAGTCGAGGATAATAATATACAAGTTGAGGAAATATTAATGAGAATAATATATAACTTGTAAGGAAAGGGGTAATCTAACGCCAACGAAACCTAGGATATGCGCTAAATTAAACGGGAATTGGAATAACTCGTGGTCGGGAGTTGGGTGTACAACTTGCCAAGGCACATGCACTATAGGAATAGTGACTCATACGTCTAGGACGTTGGTAGGTGCGAGACCCCCCGTTTGCTATCTACCTTTTGAGCCGGACGTTGATTCAGGTGAGTCTCACGGCCCCATTTTAAACTATTTTACGTTTTTGGGGGAAAGATATGTTAGGGAAAATGTTTGACGGAATAATTACTTGAGGTGTGACCGCCACTCGGGGTTGAGACCTCACTTCTATAATCATTTATTCAGGGAAATGAAACCGGTGGAATATTTGAATAGTACTATTGGTGCCTGACAAGGCCCACCCCTAATCGATAGCGTCGATTATGCATTAGTGTATGCCTGGGGTGCATATATTCTGAACTTAAGTCGTAGGATACCGAGAAACGACTTGGAGCGGGGCATTGTTATTATACGTCTTGGTTTGATTATAGTCTCAAGTAGATTTATAGGAATTTGCAACTCCTATATATTGTCATAACATGGTATTTTCCCAAGTGTTTAAGTTTGGAAACTAAAAACCTGTGAACTCACCAATATATTTATATTGATGAAATTTTAAACATATCTTTCAGGTAACTAGATGAAGACAAGCATGGCGGGCTGGGTCACGGGAATCTCCTATGCGGCGTTGGATGTTTTGCGGGGTTTCACTTTTATTTCCCAAGGTCTATGGGATATATTTGAGAAACCTCACTAGTTATGTTAAAAACAATTTGACTTATGTGTAACGTTTGAACATGATTTCGACGCCTAAATAAATGACCCATTTTCTTAATTACTTGTGATTTGCGTTAACCTTGACTTTATACGCTTGAACCATCGCGCCACGTGTTTCCGCCATTGGCGTGGTGTGACAGAAAGTGGTACTAGAGCCAAGGTTATAGCGAACTAGTAAAATTTCTTTAAAAACTAGACTATAACCGGATTTGGTTCAAAAGATAAAGTTTTCAAAATATAAATATATATGCTAAACGCAATAAAGTAATTTTTCACGAAGCAGTGGGCATGAGGAGATTCCGACCAAGCTAGCCATGGGTATCATTAAGCAGTACGTAGTATTAGAGGTTAGAAGGTTACCGTTAAATGTACGCCTTAACTATCTAATTAAATAACTCATATATATTAGTACGGTTCTTTTGCCAGGGATGTCTGACGCGGAGAGTATAGCACCTAGCTACGATAGTAGCTTACAGATTATACCAGCACCTCCAGCCGAGCCAGTTGAGCTAGTCGTGCTTGACTCGGAGGAGGACGACACGGAGTTGGACGCCGCCGCCGGAGGCTCAGACGGCGACAGTTCTGATGAGACAGATCCCAGTGAGGATCCAGATTGGGCCCCCGCTGGGGATGACGCGGCCGCCGTGGCCGACGCGCCGCAGGCCGACCTACCCAGTATACCACTACCTGCTGCACCACTACCCCCACACCCGGTTAGAGCTGTCAGGGATTTCCCTGCAGACTGCGCAGGTCCCTCGAGACCCGCCCCTGCCCAGTCGGAGACTGTGGAGTCTCCATTTGACCGCCAGGCTCACGTCGATCACGAGCCACTACCCGTCCCACACATTACCGTTCCTCCAGGCATGAGGCTTATGCCGATTGCCCGTGGACGAAACGGGTGGATCTCGGACGACTCGGACGACGAGCCGGTAGCTTCTGTAGACCACATGCTGGTACCCTTGATACCGGCCGTCCAGGAGGAGCCCGTGGCTCCAATGATGGAGGACGCCCCTGCTACACCTATAGCCCCACCCGCACTACCCGAGCCCGTACCACAGGAGGGGCCAGCCTCAGCAGGACCCATCTTAGAGGGCAGCCCCGCCCGTAGCTCTGAGCTACGCAGGGCGGGCATGACAGCATTCGCCACTGCGAGCCCTCCTACCCCTACCATAGTGGTGTCCACCCCGGAGTGGGCCACTATTTCACAGCCCCTTATGGCCCCATTGGCCGAGCTCATAGCACCACCCACCGCACCCATGACACTGCCCATCCCCACCTTACCTATGCTGCCACCCCACCTTGAGATGCCTACCATGCCCTTACCCGCACCTTACACCTTAGGTGCCGGAGCCCCCTACATGATGACACCACCTGCACCATACCCTCTGGGTGCAGGAGATCCCTACCTGATGCCACCCCACTTCACCCCCGGACCACAGGTTTTTGCCCAGCTATTCCCCCACTTACCGATGCCAGACCCAGTTGGCCCGTCCCAGCCAGTCTACCCCAACATACCTGGGCCATCACAGCCCTACGGGATAGCACCATTATCCGGACCAGCTTGGTCCTCAGCTATTTCACTGGAGCGAGATTTCCAGACTCTCGCCGACACGGTGCAGCGCACCGTGAACCAGATGGAACAGCAAACCCGACTTATGTGGGCACGTATCATTGATGCCTGAGATGCCTTAGCACACTATGCCGAGGAGTTGTTGCGCATGGACGCGCATTGTGGGATCACGGGCGATGCACACTTCGCGCATCGACAGTTTTTGTATGATCGCATCATGGCGATCAGTATGACCATCAGCACGCACGCCCCTCAGTATCAGTTTTCGCCGCCACCACCACAGTAGGGATACTTCGGAGACACTTGAAGAATCACCTGCAGATGTATATAGTAGTAGCAGTATGGTAGCGTAGCACGGGTTATAACACTCGTTTACATTTTGCCCAGCCGTGCGGGTATGCCGGCATATGATATGATGTTTTTATTTATTTCAGAACGATGTATTGTATGAGGGATGTTATCCCCTATTTTGTTATTGTAAACAAAGCATTGTACTCGTACTATTGAAATTAATGAAAAATCTTATTGTTATGATGGTGAAATATGTTGTTGTATAACTGTGATTGTCTACGATTATTATTGCTTACTCCATATATGGTGATTTGTGTGATTGTGTGGTGTTGTTGTGTTGATTATTATGTTCATGTGATGAGTTGCTACTTGTGCTTTGTGTATGTCTATATTTGTGTGAATGTTCGCCAAAGCTAACCTTTAATAATTATTATTGAAGAAAAATGGCACCGGCTACCCGGAGCAACAGTGGCAACGACGGGTTGCCCACAACACCCGCTGAACTAGAAACACTAGTCTCGGAGCGTATAGCCCGAGCCATAGCGGAACACGAAGCCGCCCGCTCTGAGCGATCGCGGGATAGGACTGGGAGCGACCAACGTGAAACCTCCCCCATTGGTAAGAGGTTTATGAATAAATGAAAAAGCGATGGGAAATTATCATAAAACTCCTATCCCATAATAACATACTACCTTATTATTGCAGAAACGGCCTCGCGAGAGCGTGGCTGCACTTTCAAGGCCTTTTTGGACTGTAAGCCGATAAATTTCAGCGGCACAGAGGGATCTGTCGGACTGATTAAATGGTTCGAAAAGACCGAAGGAGTGATCCGCATCAGCGGTTGTACCCCTCGACAATCAGTCATGTACTCCACGAACTTGTTTCTGGATCAAGCGCTAACTTGGTGGAACAGCCAAGTACAGACACTGGGAGATGATGCTACTTACTCCCTACCATGGTTGGGATTGAAGGAACTTATGATCGCCGAATACCGTCCGGCGAGTGAAGTACAGAAACTTGAAACGGAATTCTGGAAACTTACCATGGTTGGAGCAGACGTGGCTGGGTACACGTCCAGATTTCATGACCTTGCCCGACTAGTGCCTTGTTTGGTTACCCCGGAGAGCAACAAGATAGAGCGGTATTTGTTCGGACTAGAGCCACAAATACGCAGCATGGTCACTTCTTCCAAGCCCACGACCATGCGCGAGGCTATCGATCTCGCTCTAAGCCTCACCGAAGACGCTATTCGAATGGGAACCTTAATCCGGCAGGTTTCGGGACTGAAAATTTCTGAATCTAGCAGCGTGGAGGGTAAGAATCTGGGGACGAGTTCAGCTGTTGTGTCGAATGATCAGGGGAATAAACCTAGGTTTGGGAAACGTAAGCGGAATGAAGGGAAGAAGGATGGATCGGCGGGTAATGCGAACAAGAAGGGAAAGGGATATGTAGCCACAGGGCGCGGAAATGGTGGGAAACAGGGTAATCAGGGGAGAAATAACGGGATAACTTGTGGGAAGTGCCACCGCTCGGGGCACAAGACAGAGGATTGCCGGTCAGGAGCACCGAAGAATGGAGGAGCAAGACCCTGCTTCGCGTGCGGGTCACTTGACCATTGGAAGAAGGATTGCCCCAAGGTAAACAACCAAGCCCGCGGGCGGGCGTTTGTGATTGGAGCCGGTGATGCACGACAAGACCCCAACGTGGTCACTGGTACGTTCCCTCTTAATGGTCATTATGCCTCTGTATTATTTGATACCGGTGTTGACTTTAGCTTCGTATCCATTGAGTTTAAAAGATTACTTGGGCTAAAAACTAGTAAACTAGATACACCCTACTCCATAGAACTGGCTAATGGTAAAACTATTGAAATGAGAGAAGTAGCGAGAGATTGTAAATTGGAACTCTGTGGGCACGAGTTTGGGATTGATCTCTTGCCGGTTGTGTTGGGAAGTTTTGACATAGTTGTTGGCATGGACTGGTTATCCGCACACCGTGCCATCGTAGTTTGCAACGATAAAATCATTCAAGTCCCCCTCGCAAGCGGTGAAACTCTCTCAATTCAAGGGGAAAGACACGGGACGCCACTAAGGATTATTTCAAGCATGAAGGCGCGAAAGTGTTTAAGAAAAGGGCTTGTCGCATTCTTGGCACACGTGGTGGACAAGAAAGCCGACGAGCGAAAGTTGGAAGACATTCCAATAGCTAGAGATTTTCCTAATGTATTCCTAGAAGATTTGCCGGGGTTGCCACCACCTCGACAAGTCGAGTTCCGCATCGACCTCGTTCCCGGAGCTGCTCCTGTGGCACGATCGCCATATCGCTTAGCTCCATCGGAGATGCAGGAACTATCCAGCCAGCTACAAGAATTGTTGGACAAGGGTTTTATAAGACCGAGTTTCTCACCTTGGGGAGCTCCCGTCTTATTCGTAAAGAAGAAGGATGGCACATTTCGCATGTGCATTGACTATCGAGAGCTAAACAAGCTAACCATCAAGAATCGCTATCCTCTCCCCAGGATCGACGATTTATTTGATCAGCTCCAAGGATCTAGCTTTTACTCCAAAATCGATCTGAGGTCCGGCTATCACCAGTTGCGTATACAGGAAGACGATGTGCCAAAGACGGCCTTCAGAACCCGATATGGGCACTATGAATTTTTGGTAATGCCGTTCGGCTTAACCAACGCACCAGCTGTTTTCATGGACTTGATGAACCACGTGTGTAAGCCATACTTGGATAAATTCGTCATTGTTTTCATTGACGATATTTTGATCTATTCACGCACCAAAGAAGACCACGAGAATCACCTTCGGTTAATCCTTGAAGTACTACGCAAGGAAAAGCTCTACGCTAAATTCTCAAAGTGCGACTTTTGGATTCGAGAAATTCACTTCCTAGGCCACGTGGTGAATGAAAAGGGCATACACGTCGATCCCGCCAAGATCGAGGCAATTAAAAATTGGGAAGCCCCTCGAACTCCTACCGAAGTGCGACAATTTCTTGGCCTTACGGGTTACTACAGAAGGTTCATCGAGAACTTTTCCAAGATAGCACAGGCTTTAACCATGCTAACCCAAAAGGATAAGAAGTTCGAATGGACGGAAAAGCAAGAAGCAGCATTCCAATTACTAAAAGACAAGCTATGTGGCGCTCCGATACTATCACTCCCCGATGGTACGGAGGATTTTGTGGTTTACTGTGATGCCTCACATCAAGGCTTGGGTTGCGTATTAATGCAACGAGAAAAAGTGATAGCATATGCTTCCAGGCAACTGAAAATCCATGAGAAGAACTACACTACACACGATTTGGAATTAGGTGCAGTGGTATTCGCTCTCAAGATATGGAGGCACTATTTATACGGAACCAAGTGCACAATTTTCACTGATCATAAGAGTTTGCAACACATCTTTGATCAGAAGGATTTGAACATGCGACAGCGACGATGGGTCGAATTATTAAACGATTACGATTGTGAGATAAAGTACCATCCCGGTAAGGCGAACGTTGTGGCCGACGCCTTGAGTCGCAAGGAACGGGTTAAACCGTTGCGTGTCCGAGCTTTGGGTCTGACTATCCACACGAATCTGACTGATCGAATTCGTGAAGCTCAAGTTAACGCTCTTAAACCCGAGAATGTCAAAGGTGAAAGATTGCGAAAGATGATTGATTCACTGGAACCAAAGGCGGACCAGACCCTGTATTTCATGAATAGAATTTGGGTTCCAGTGTACGGGGGATTGCGTGAGCTAGTATTGGCCGAAGCTCACAGTTCTAGATATTCGGTTCACCCTGGTGCAGACAAGATGTTCCATGATTTGAAGGAACTTTATTGGTGGCCAAATTTCAAAAGAGATATAGCGGCATATGTTGCGCGATGTTTAACTTGCGCAAAGGTCAAGGCCGAGCATCAGAGACCGTCTGTAAGACCCTAACCCGTAATCACGCAATCAACGCCTAATCCTACGGGTTTGGACCTACTTAAACCACTCCCGATTTAAAACTTTGAAATTTTCTTTATAAGTCAACCCATTAAGATCAAATACATGTTTGGTTCACACAAAATTTTTACATTTTAATAGTTAAAACATATTTTAAGATGTTGCGTTTTAACGGGAGTTCCTTAGATTCTAGTGCGGAAGCTTGATGAATGTTCGGGCGTGTTCGGTTCTTCTCGCGACTTGATCCTTGCTCCGGGACTTCCTTCACTTGTTTACCTAGCACCATTTCACAAAAATGGTTAGTGGGTTGTCAATGATACATTTAAACTAGTACGGTATTCGTTACACGTTGATACGGAATGAACCAGGCCAAACGGCCCTTTATCAGGAGAACAAACTGCTGCAACTTATGCGCAGCAGCTGTTCGGATCGCTTTTACCCCTTCTAAAACCCAAAATCTGACTTCGACTTTCAAATGAGAATTGTTCTACGCTCTGAGAGCTTTCCAGGCATATAAAGAACACCTCCTAACGATTTTTCTACGATTTTATACGCAATTTTAAAGTTCGTTCTGACGTGCAGGTCAAAGCGCGCGGCCGCTCGGCCTCTGTGAGCGGCCGCTCAGAGCTTCTGATGTGAATTTGGTGATTTTTAAGCATGGGAATCATGTCGCAACCGCATTTGATGATTCCCGAAGCCTAAGTAATGACTCGCCGACTAAATAAACCTTTGTTTGACTGAAATTATGGTCTGGTTTATGTCGCCATGATCCGGTTCTTAGTTTTGAATGTTTATGGCGACTTTTACCCAATTTGACCCATTTAGACATTTAACTTATCCAAACACCATTTGACCATGCGCAATGCATCTCGTTCATGTTGTCAAGTCATTATACACTTGATCAACCAAAGTGTTTGTCCGATTTGTTCGTTATGATTCCGATTATTAGATTTATCCTTTAGTAAATCTTTATAATTTCCCAAAATGCCCCTCCTAGCCAAATCTTTCGATTTAGCCATTCGTGGCGACACTTCTTGATTGAAACCCATTGTTTTGGACTCAATGACTTGTTTAAAAACTTCTAAGCCCATACGGACTTAGATTTTCAACATTTCTCAAGATTGTTCTAATGTGGTCGATTCTAAGCGCCTTAGCGCGCATTAGACATAGTTATGGAAATAACTTACTTGATTTGCACCCACACTTCATGTGGGTACTTTATCACCTATGTTGCTTCGCCGAAAGCGTTTATTTGACTACGGACTTACCGGGTGGCCTTGACCCATATCCATACCTTGTGTTTATCCTCCATGATTGTTAACATCAAGAATGCACGCGCAATTGCATCTACCTGTATGCTTTCTAAATAGACAACGTTAATTTCTCGGAACTCAAATGGCAATAACTTGCCATTTGACCCGTTTAACTTTATAAATCTTAATGCTTGGAATACAAGCATCAAGTGTTGGATTCACATGGTGAGGACATCACCATTTGACCCGTTTAGACTCCTAGTTCATAATGCTATGTTACCCAAGTTTTTATCTATGGTTCAAGTGAAACAAACTTGACCCATTTAACATCATGCTTAACGACTCCATTCAATTGGTTTAATTTGGATTAAAACATCATTTCTCACATATCTTTATTAGTTGACCCGTTTGATGGATTTCTCCATTTGGTCATAACTCATTATCTCGATTAAGGTCATAAACCACATTTGTATTGAGTGCACATAAGGCAACTCACTTAATAGATTCTACCCCTTAGGGTTTATCTTTACCTCACACTCAAGATTTGAAACTAATATTTATAACAATTTAAGCTATGTTATAGTATATTGGTGTAAGTAAAACTTACTTGTATTCATTCCCATTTACTTGCACTTTAGGCTCATATCCGCTTGACCCGTCTTGTTCTTTGATCCATTCCATTCAAGCTTGCACCTAGCTTGACAAGATCAACCTTCACTATACTCATAAGATTAGTTAAGTTAGTCATCATATCCAATAACTAACACATCTCATGAGTTTATTCACACCATTATTTCGTTTTCCCAATTATCATTTGGCTAAACTTTTCATGTATGGTGTGATTCATATTTTAAACATGTGTTTCACGTTTTATATACGGGTAATTCCATGATTACCCAAATCAAGTTATCACCTCAATTTGCAAACAAGACTATTGAGGCATTTCATCAAACACTTGGTGTGCATCCACCCAAAATACTTGATTTCAAGAATCTAACTTTAACCAAAATATAACCACGTATCTAATTATCAACATAACATGATATTTAGGCATTTCATCTAATTTGATCATTATGTTAACTCCTAAGAGTCACCCAAAACTACTAATCATGTGGGGTTTCAACCTAGAAGTTAAACCCCAAATCTTACATATTCACATAATCATATGGTCAAAATCAATTGCACATGTAGAATGTGATTCATACCCGAATTATACCTAATTGAGGCTCCCTAAAGCTAGAGAAACCTCTAACAACTCATGAATTCACGTTTTTGTCAAAACCCTAGATTTTGACCCAAATTAAAAACGAGTTTAGCATCAAATTCAACACGAATTAAAGGTACCTTGATGTTCATTAGGCCTTAGATGATCCCTTTCTTGCTAATGCATTGAAAAACCCCTTGATTTGGCTTGGATTAAGCTTGTTCTTGAGGTTTAGTGCTTGGTTGTGAAGGAGGAGATGAATCTCCTGATTCATACACGCACACACACACATTATGTGTGTTTTTATTGTTTTATTTTCATTAATAAAACCCACTTATCATATTGGCAACTTTGGTCCCTCAAGTTTAGTCTCGAGTTGGTTTCTAGATTGTTACATTAACTAGATTAGTCTCTAGTAATGAGTTTAGCCTCGTTTTATTATTTTGCTAATCACGCCTAATGGCGTAATTAAGTGTAATGGATGATTTTGGGGTGTTACACCGTCCGGTTTGCTCCAGCAACCGGAAATACCGGAATGGAAATGGGAACGAATTACTATGGATTTCATTACCAAGTTACCCAAGACAACAAGCGGCCATGACATGATCTGGGTAATCGTTGATCGATTGACAAAATCTGCACACTTCCTCCCAATTCGCGAAACGGATAAGTTGGAGAAACTGACCCGTTTGTACATTAAGGAAGTAGTGTCTAAGCATGGTGTACCTATTTCCATCATCTCCGATCGAGATAGTCGTTTCACTTCAAGGTTTTGGGAAAGTTTGAATGAAGCCCTCGGTACTCGCCTCGACATGAGTACCGCGTATCACCCCCAAACGGATGGTCAAAGTGAACGAACCATCCAGACCTTGGAAGATATGTTGCGGGCATGTGCGATTGATTTCGGTGGTAATTGGGATACACACTTGCCATTGGTAGAATTTTCTTACAACAACAGTTACCATACGAGCATTCAAGCCGCACCTTTTGAAGCTCTATATGGACGCAAGTGCAGATCTCCGCTATGTTGGGCTGAAGTTGGAGAAAAACAACTCACCGGGCCCGAAATTGTTCAAGAGACGACGGACAAGGTCTTTTTGATAAAGGAACGCCTCAAAGCGGCCCGTGACCGGCAGAAAAGCTACGCTGATATGAGGCGAAAGCCTTTAGAATTTCAAGTCGGAGACAGGGTCCTACTAAAGGTGTCACCTTGGAAAGGTGTCGCGCGCTTTGGAAAGCGCGGAAAGCTGAACCCAAGATATGTAGGACCGTTCGAAATCCTGTCCAGGGTAGGCCCGGTGGCATAAAAGCTCAAGTTGCCTCAAGAGCTTAGTGGAATACACGACACGTTTCACGTGTCAAATTTGAAAAAGTGCCTATCCGACGAAACTCTCATCATCCCTGCTGACGAAATCCAAATTGACGACAAGTTACATTTTGTTGAAGAACCAATCGAGGTAACCGATTGGAAGGTCCAAAAACTAAGACGCAGCAAGATCAGATTGGTCAAAGTGCGCTGGAATGCCAAACGTGGACCGGAGTTCACGTGGGAAAGGCTGGACCGGATGAAGCAAAAATATCCCGCCCTATTCGAGAAGACACCTGTACCGGAGAACTCGAAGTGAATTCCGGGACGGAATTCTCTTAACGGGGGGAGAATGTAACAACCGACAAAAATAAGGTAATTCCGTACTAATTAATTAATATATGATTAACGTAATTAAATACAATTATATGTGATTTAATTATCAAGGCTTTAGGAGAGAGCAATTTCCAAATAATGCATAGGAATGCATACGTTTAATGGTAAAACATGATAGGATCATGTGCGAATAAACTATCCGGTAGGGACGTTGGCGATTACCCGGTAATAATTAAATAAACGAAAAGGATCCCGGACGCCCAGGATATAAAATAAAGGGTATTTTCACAAAATATAAGGAGTTTTGGAACTCCAAAACCATAAGTGGAAACTTTTCATACAAATCTCCCGGTCACGAATAAAGTGCACGTACCGCACCCGATACGCGTATAACTTATAATTTCACCCGGCAAAAGCCTAAATAACCAATCAACGCTTAAATTAGACTATATTTAAGGGTTATTAAAGGTATCTTTAATGTCCGAATAACGCGCGATTAAAACCCGAAAAATACCCGAACGACACCGAACGACGAGGGATTTAACTTAACAAACAATGGGTAAATATTTGAAGTTGTGGACCCCACCTAAACCCACCAAGGGGCCGGCCTAATGGCCTTGTAATCTCCTTGCATTTTTGTTTTAAAAATAACCTACAACCCTATGGATATTAAGCATGCATGGACAAGAATTGGTGTAAGATTTGTCAAGTACAAAAGCATGCACAAATTGCTTTTCCTTGTAAGAAAATTTCGGCCCTATGGCCTAATAATCCAAGACAAATGCAAACTAATGATGCACTAGTACACACACATGCTTGAATATCTAGTGAAAGATCATAATAAATCTCAAATAGTTAGCTAAGATTTGCAAGCAAACTCTCTCCCAACCTCTCTCTATCTCACGGCAATACACACACACATACAATCTTCCCAAAGATCCTAAGTACACCATACAATCTTCAAATAAATCTTATATAATCCATGGAAGATTACATGTGATAATATTATATAACATGTGTTAGATACATGAGTTAACAAAGCAAAAATCTTCTCCTTCTTTCCTCTTGTGGCCGTGAGCTATAGCACCCACACATACACTCTTCTTTCAAGCTTAACACTTCCAAATCACTTCCAAACATCCATCCATCAAGACCCCCATTGTGTGTTTCAAGCTTGGAGCTTAACCACTAAGGAAGAACACACTAAACCCCTCTCAAATCCAAGGGTTTTGTCTTCCCTAGCCTTGTGCTAGTAGTAAGCTTCTTAACCTTGTTTTGATTATTAATATTCATGTATGTGTTCTTAGAAGCAAGTTGTACATGAAGGGTTAAAATGTGGTTTTGAAACATAAGCTTTAATAGATTTTACATGAGTAAAATGGATGATTAAAGACATGTAAATGAATCATGGATTTGATGATAACAAAGTAGTGTTCTTAAAAGATATAAAATCTACCCATAAACTAGGTAGGATGATGATTTGGTTAAGATTTGTGAAAGGAACTTGAATGTGTTAAAAAGTAGTTTTAATCATCTTAAAATGATCATCTAAGATATAATATATGATGGAATATATTAGAATGTCATAGATGAAGAAGTTACAAAATTAAAGTTTACACACTTAGAAGAATGAAATTTGGTTATGATGGACAAATACATTAAACACACATACTAGTAGCCTTATGTATGAAATATAAGACTATTAAAAGTGATTTGATGCAAAAATAACTTAACAATAAAAAGATGAATCTTCAAAGTCCACTAATTTGGGTGAAAATTATTAACTTTGGAAGTTAGAGTGGAAAAGTGCAACACTTGAAAGTTAAGGGACTAATGTTGTAACTTTGAAAGTTAGAGGACTAAAATGAACATTTTAGAAACTATTAGTCCAAAAATGCAATAATGGAAAGCTTGGTGTCAAAAGTATAAGTAATAATTTTCCAAGGTTGATTTGGTAAATACTAGTAATCATACTTGGGTATTTTGTATAAAAAGTGTATTTTTATAAAAGTGGAAGTTATAAAAATATGGGTTTGTATTAACATAAAGATTTTTATAAAAATAGAGATTTTTATAAAAATGTGAAACAAAAATTAAAACTTGAGAAACTTATACAAAAATGAATACTTTTATATAAATGAGAATATAAAGGTGTTGGAAACATTTTTGTGTCTAAGTTAACAAGTTGGGTTAAAAATACAAAAGTATTTTTAAAACCTTCCAAGTAACATGTGTTAGGAGGAAGAAATATGAATAATATTTCTATAAAACACATGTTGGGAAAAACTTGGAAAAAAATTAACTATTCAAGCTAAGATATCGAACTAGGACGCGTTAACGAACAATAAACGGACAAACGTGAGAAAAATGCCGTTGCGGCAAGATGAGAAAATATATATTTTTAGGAAATAAAATATATATATATACATCATGGGTGAAAACTAATTAACACTTTCCTAAGTGTTGAAGAAAACTATTCGTGGGAGAAGAACATAACGTAAACAAGTAAGACGTTGAACAAACGTATAGACTTAACAAGAAAAATTACACGTTTATATATATATATATATATACGCTCGTCTCGGCAAAATTCTAGTATATCTACTTAATGGGGAAGTAGATATGTGGGAAGGAAAACCAAGACGAGTAGACAAAATATATATGTATATATATGTGTATACCGTGCCGACGAAATCCTAGTATATTTATTTGAATGGGAAAATAAATATACGGCATGGTGAGTCGAATCGGGTGTTGAGAATATACTACCGAACGACAAAACCTTAGCATATTTATTTAAATGGGAAAATAAATGTGCGGCAAAGTGAGTCGGGTCGGGTGTTAAAAATATATTATATCGAACGATGCGATCTTAAGTATAATTATTTGAATGGGAAAATAATTATACGTTAAGTGAAGTCGAGTCGAGGATAATAATATACAAGTTGAGGAAATATTAATGAGAATAATATATAACTTGTAAGGAAAGGGGTAATCTAACGCCAACGAAACCTAGGATATGCGCTAAATTAAACGGGAATTGGAATAACTCGTGGTCGGGAGTTGGGTGTACAACTTGCCAAGGCACATGCACTATAGGAATAGTGACTCATATGTCTAGGACGTTGGTAGGTGCGAGACCCCCCGTTTGCTATCTACCTTTTGAGCCGGACGTTGATTCAGGTGAGTCTCACGGCCCCATTTTAAACTATTTTACGTTTTCGGGGGAAAGATATGTTAGGGAAAATGTTTGACGGAATAATTACTTGAGGTGTGACCGCCACTCGGGGTTGAGACCTCACTTCTATAATCATTTATTCAGGGAAATGAAACCGGTGGAATATTTGAATAGTACTATTGGTGCCTGACAAGGCCCACCCCTAATCGATAGCGTCGATTATGCATTAGTGTATGCCTGGGGTGCATATATTCTGAACTTAAGTCGTAGGATACCGAGAAACGACTTGGAGCGGGGCATTGTTATTATACGTCTTGGTTTGATTATAGTCTCAAGTAGATTTATAGGAATTTGCAACTCCTATATATTGTCATAACATGGTATTTTCCCAAGTGTTTAAGTTTGGAAACTAAAAACCTGTGAACTCACCAATATATTTATATTGACGAAATTTTAAACATATCTTTCAGGTAACTAGATGAAGACAAGCATGGCGGGCTGGGTCACGGGAATCTCCTATGCGGCGTTGGATGTTTTGCGGGGTTTCACTTTTATTTCCCAAGGTCTATGGGATATATTTGAGAAACCTCACTAGTTATGTTAAAAACAATTTGATTTATGTGTAACGTTTGAACATTATTTTGACGCCTAAATAAATGACCCATTTTCTTAATTACTTGTGATTTGCATTAACCTTGACTTTATACGCTTGAACCGTCGCGCCACGTGTTTCCGCCATTGGCGTGGTGTGACATAAGCTATATCAACAAGTTTAATCAACTTGCCCGCTTAGTGCCACACCAGGTAACACCCGAACCTAAGCGAATAAGAAGATTCATTTGGGGTTTAAATCCACAAATCCAGGGCATAGTCAGAGGTGCTAAACCTACTAAGTACGATGTTGCATGTGAATTAGCCTTAAGCTTAACCGATGACATAATTCGCCATAGGGAAAAAGATAAGGTACAAGTAGGTAATAAAAGAGGTTGGAGTGAAACCTTCCGTCCCGCCAACTATAACACTTCAAGTAGAAGCCAAGAAAATCCCCGAGAAGAAGGAAACCCAGGAAAGAAACCATATAGGGGAAGCAACCCATTTTGCCAAAAATGTAAGTTTTACCATACCAGAGATTGTAAGAAAAGGTGTAGTCGATGTGGACGATTTCATTTTGGTGAGTGTAAAGGACCTCATTGTAAAAAATGTAACAAAGTAGGACATCAAACCAAGGAGTGTAGGTTCGATCCCGATCGCCCACGGGTATGTTATGAATGCAAAGAACCGGGTCATTACAAGGTTGATTGTCCAAAACTCAAGAATCCTCCACAAAAAGAGCAAGCACGGGGAAGAGCTTTTGTCATGAATGCGGACGAAGCACGGGAAGAACCAGATCTAGTGACGGGTATGTTCTATCTCGACCACTTACCCGTTTATGCTTTGTTCGATACTGGGGCTAATCTAAGTTTTATTTCAAAAACCTTTATAGATAAACTCAACGTCTCCCCAGAATCACTAAACCAACCCTATGATATTGAAATAGCTAATGGTAAAATTTTGAAGGCTACAGAAGTATTTAAAAATTTTACATTAACTATTGAAACCCAGGAATTCGAAATCAATCTTATACCTATGACGTTAGGAGAATTTGATATCGTAATAGGGATGGATTGGTTAGCTTCTAATCAAGCGGAAATTGTTTGCAAAGAGAAATTAGTAAAAATTCCATTACCTAATCAAGAAATCTTAACCGTTTACGGAGAAAAACCTAAGGGAACGTTAAACATGATTCCGAGTGCTAAGATGATTAGATATTTAAAGAAAGGGCATCAAGCTTTCTTAGTTCACGTGAGTCTAGGAAATGAGAAACAAGAGATAGAAATGGCAAAAATTAAGATTGTTTCGGAATTTAGAGATGTATTCCCAAACGAATTACCTGGTTTACCCCCACCTCGTCAAGTAGAATTCCAGATTAACCTAGTTCCTGGAGCCGCACCCATTGCGAGAGCTCCATATAGGTTGGCCACAACGGAATTAAAAGAATTAACAAACCAATTGGAAGAACTTATGGAAAGAGGGTTTGTTAGACCAAGCACGTCCCCTTGGGGAGCACCTGTGCTTTTTGTTAAAAAGAAAGATGGGTCAATGAGAATGTGTATAGACTATCGAGAATTAAATAAGTTAACTATTAAGAACCGATATCCGTTACCGAGAATAGATGATCTTTTTGACCAATTGCACGGGTCAAAATACTTTTCAAAAATCGATCTTAGATCAGGTTACCACCAAGTGAAAATAAGAGAAGAAGATGTACCAAAAACTGCTTTTAGAACAAGGTACGGACATTACGAATTCTTAGTCATGCCTTTTGGACTAACAAATGCTCCAGCAGCATTCATGGACTTAATGAATAGGATCTGCCGACCTTATTTGGATAAGTGTGTGATTGTGTTTTTAGATGATATATTAATCTATTCAAAACACACACTTTACTGGTGCTAGTGGTGTCCTTCAACGGTATAGGTAAAATCCCAACCGACCTCTTTCCCTATTTATAATAGTCTAAGATTGAGGACAGTCGTGGTGATATTGTGAGAGGACAAACAACGGTGACAATGAAGATACGGTCATGGTGGTGGTCTTGGGTGTCGGGACTATGGTGGTTGTATGATGGATTATGGTGGGTTACGATGGTGCACAGGTGGCGTGGATGAGTGAAGTTGTTGACGATGACTGATGTTGCTGGTAGTCGATTATTATCCAGCTCCGGCCACTGGTTGGCCGGATCCGGTAATGAACCCGCCAGAAATTAGAAAGGAAAGGGATGAAAAGTTTGAAGATTGGCAAGAATGGTCCCTAGAGGAGAAGTTAACCACAAAAACTAACCCCGTTAGTGAGAAAGGATGTTCGTTAAAGGATGAATCCTGCAAGTTTTAAACATTAAGGATGAAACCTGCAATTTTGTGTAAACGTAAAGGATGTTTTCTGTAATTTTATCTTATTTTTTTGTAACTCCGTCTAAACTACTTAAATAAACTAGCAGGTAACCCGCGCGTTGCGGCGGAGTCGACATACAGGGCGGAAATGTAATTCAAACCTTAAAACGATTAAAAGAATCAATATGTAAGGTGTATGTTTGTGTGTATGCACCTACGCTTCGCAGGGGGGGTATTTTTTAAATCCTACAAGAGACACGATAGCATGCTACGTTCTATATACCATATGCAATTTTACCTACATGCCGGTAAAAAATGGAAGTAGCGCTTTGACTCATTAGCAACTATTATTATACTAATAGTCTTACTCAATATGTTGAAAGTGCCAAATCTGGAGAGATTGCCAAGGAGAAGAAAACATAAGTATCTTTATAAGATCTACATTAAGAGGAGGTTAGAACGGCTCATATGTAATCAACCTGCAAAAAAGCATACCCATAACTTTTTACCACATGCTAAACCAGTTCGTGTCTAAACTGGTTTCGGTTCAGTTCGGAATCGGCCCCGGTTTCATCGGTTCGAAAGAATGGTTTCAGAGACAGGTTTCAGTTCGGTTCGGTTTGGGTTCGTGAACCAATTCATGGGCACACTTTTTTTTTTAAGATAAGGCATCACAAACTTATTTTTTTACGTAAAGTTCAAATTTTATTGATTCTTACAATCTCTATAAGGTATATAGGTATAGGGTAGGGTTCATGCGAGAACCACTCTTTAGGGAGAGAACCAAAGAATCAATGTGAACACAAACAAAAAAAAACCTAAAAACCCCACCATACCCCCTAAAAACCTAAGCACACCCACACCCACCCCCACCCGCTAAAAACTTAAACCCCTGTCCCCTACACCGCCCCAACCCTCCCCCCCCCCATTGTGAAATGCACATGTGCAGCTAATCCCATACCCCCCCCCCCCCCCAAAAAAAAAAAAAAACAAACAAAACGCTCCACCCCATCCCCAAAAAGCTA
Organism: Ambrosia x helenae; assembly: GCA_030844895.1. Taxonomy (NCBI): domain Eukaryota; kingdom Viridiplantae; phylum Streptophyta; class Magnoliopsida; order Asterales; family Asteraceae; genus Ambrosia; species Ambrosia x helenae. Next base: position 5,602,081 of record CM061230.1, on the reverse strand, counting down.
ACCCCCCTCCCACCATACCTAAAAACTAAACCCTATAGCTAAACCCATTAAAAAACCTAACTATAATAGTGAAATGCACATGTGCATGTAGTACAATTGTCTTATTTTATAGTTTCATATAGAGGTTTTTTTAAGTTTATTCACCACCAACCCCAAAAACCTAAACTCCCCGCCCCATCCCCCCAAAAACCTAACCCCCCCCCCCCCTCATACGATACCTAAAAACTAAACCCTAAAGCAAAACCCATCAAAAAAACCTAACTATAATAGTGAAATGCACTTAGCGTCCATTTAATGATCATTGAGTAAAAAAATTTCCACCTTATATATCATATCACGTCCATTTAATGATCATTTCATTATGATAATTGACAATTTATTCAAAAGTGTGCTCTAATAGTGAAATGCACATGTGTATACGGTATATGTCTGTATATATATAACAGCAAAATGCACATGTGCATCAGGCATGACGTAAATATGACGTAATATAAGCCATTTTTTTATTTTTTTTATTTATTTTTTTAAGAAAGATTAACACTAAAAAACCATTTTGGTGCTTTTACTTTTTTAATTTTTTTGTTTTTTTAGGTTATATAATTTTTTATTATTGTTTTTTATTTTTTGGTGGAGGGTTTTTGTGTTCACACTTGGTTCCTTGGTTCTCTCCCTAAATGGTGGTTCTCAAATGATCCAAATCCTATACACACACACAGTTAGAGGATCCTATAGGAAAATCCGTTTTCATGATAAGTGTGAGAAGGATTAAGAATTGACATGTAGTCATCATGTTTCGGATTTTAGGAATGATGTTTTAGGTTGTTTTGGCTTGAAAAAACCTAAACACAATAATTTAAAACACAATGCAATGTATTATAATCATTAATTAAAAATACAGCTAAAACACACTAGTTAACACTTAAAACACACTGCTTAATGTCTTGGCATGGTGTTTTAAGTTTTAAGCATGAAATACATTGTTTACGGTTTTTAATTTTTATGTTCGGTGTTTTTCTAGGCAAAACAATCTAAAACATCATGAATAAGTCCAAAAATAATGCATACCTATCAATTTTTAATCATTCTCACACTTCTCACAAAAATCTATTTTCTTACATGATCCCTACCCTAGATATATATAGGATTCGGATCATTTCAGAACCCTTGACTTAATTGAGATTTTGGACCACAAATTTCTTTAAGGCAAAAAAAAAAAAAAATTCTCTAATGCAAAAAGTTTTTTTTTTTTTTTTTTTTTGCTAAATAGCCCATTTTACTGCGAGATTTTTTTTTTTTTTTGCATTTATACATATGTGTATAATAAGTGTTTAAAACTACAAAAATTAATATTATACATATATGTACATACATGTTTTGTAGTCTACATATATGTGTAAATGTGTAGAAATGGTTGCATTTACATGTATAGAAAGCAAGATTTTGGGTAAAGACATGTTTTTCTAATGTACATGCATGTCTATACGTGTTAGAATTTGAAAAATAAGTATCATACATATATGTTTGACAATATAAACATATGCATAATCGAAAATTGATAACATACGCAGTATAAATGCAAAAAGAAAATATACTTACACAAAAAGTTGCGATTTAGCCAAAAAAAAAAAAAAAATTCGTGCCTTAGAGAAAATGTGTGATCCAAAATGGTTCTCTCAGTTCTCAATTAGCCAAGTGTTCTCTCAGAATCCCTACCACACACACATATACATACATACATACATACATACATACATACATACATATAGCTATTTTGAAAACCCACTTTCGTGGTGAAACCCGTGTAACACAACTGCTGACGTCAATGATGTGGTTACAAAGTGTTACATAGGGGTTACACGCTGTTACATAGAGGTTACATCGGTGTAACAAAGTATTATACGAGTTTTCACCACTAAAGTGGGTTTTTATTCTATATACACACGAAAATGACTAAATTCTATGATATATAACGACATATCTTTGCACCTTAACCATATATACTAGAAATAAAAAAGCAAGAAAAATAAATTTATACTATCGATAAGGAAAATTAAGATTTAATACTGACAATTAATGTCAAACACGAAAAAAGAGGTAAGTTTACTTTCAAAATAGAAAATAATTATTCAGAAGGCCGACTCAAACTAAGTGCAGTTGAAACCTCATTTTCCTCTTGATCCTCTATATAGTCGCAATGTTTGATTGGTCTTGCCAAAGCTTGATAGATTCCTGACGCCAATGTAAGTTCGGTTGACAATGGTGGCTCTGGCGGTGGAGCAAGCATCAACCGCAACAAATCGGGAACAGGTCAGTGTTGAAAGGTGGTGGGTCACTCTGAAACCTAGATCGGTTTATTATAACACTCATGTGGAGATCCATGTGATCTTTCAACGTCTTTTGGTCTTTACATAAGTTGTTGCATATGAGGCATGCCATTTTTGGGTTTGCTTCCATGCCCAAATGTGTTATGATGGTGAAAATGAGAACAATTATTAATAATTTGTTTTGAATATATAATTTTGTTCGTAGAGTAAGGTTACAGAGCACAGGAAGGAAGGAAGGAAGGAAGGAAGGAAGGAAGGAAGGAGGGAGGGAGGGCAAGATCAGGGAGTTAGCATACGATGATGAATAATATATAGTCGATTAGGCGCCTTGTTCTAGACGCCTTCATTCAATGGATCTACGGGAAACTAAATATGATTACGGTTGTGTAAAATCTTGCATTTATTAGGTGCAAATTAAAAGATAACTTTTAATATAAAATAATAAATAATTAGAGACGATTACATTAATTTATTTTTTTAACCTCGGTGATAGGTGGCTTTTTATAAATACTTTAGTTTCTTCAGGGTTTTTAATGTTTTTAAAAACTCGTCAACCATTGACGGGTTGCTAGAACGTTGGCCGATGTTTCACCGGAAGATTTTTGCCTCCAACTTTTTTGCCTAAATAATCCATTTCACGTTCATGATTTGGCATGTGGTTGCAAAATTCGCACTAAGGTATCACGTGGTAGGCTTTTTCGCTTAAAGGGAGCATGTTTATTTTCGAAATTTTAAAGTCAATGTTTATTTTGTAAAAGTTGATGTGTGTTTTGGTAGTTTTTCCTATGCATTGGATGAATTGCACAAGTTTATACCAAATCGTCTTTTTTACCAACATGCATTAACTTTTACTTTTCAAATATGGTCATGTACTCATATGCATCATACATAAGAGTATTTAAGTCTTTTACTTTAATAAGGACTATTCTTGTAATTAAAACATAGTAAATTTAAATACATAAAAAAATAAAACAAAAAAAACACAAAAACAAGTAAATTGGTGGCCCTGTTCCTTCTCGATCCCCCTTCCGCACCGGGGAGTATGTGTGACACCCGTCAACTTATCAGGTCAAAATCCGTACACTTCATAGTCAAGTCTCTATTTTGTACATATATTAAAAGGCTATTTTATATGAATAAGGTCCCCCGAAAAGTCTAGCAAGACCCGAACTAGTGCAATTGAACCCATGCTATCGTACAAATATCCGAATTGATGAAAATTGGTGACGCAAGTTTAAACAATGATAACTTTATGAGCCTTAGTCCACATTTCAAAAATAAATTATCTATAAGTATATGTGTGCATGCGTAATTAATATATATATATATATATATATATATATATATATATAAGTGTGCATGCATGTGTAAACTTGCCAACAGGAATAACTTGGACAATCACATTTACCTAATGTCAAATTCAGGTGTTTTGTCCCACTTTTAATGAACCATCAAATCCGTATAATATACCTATCCAATTTTGGTTAGAACATATAATCAACACTAAACTCTAGGTAAGATGCTTGCCCAAAATAACCAACCCAAAACCCTACCCAAGCCACCACCTTTCTTCTCCTTTTCTTTTCTTTTTTTTTTCCGCTCATGTGCACCTCTCCCATGTCACTTCTTGTCTTGAAAATTACCTACATAATCTTAACACAATATTAACCAGTAGAACCATGAAATGATACCTTAATCTATACTTATTGACTAAACAACACATCCTCCTCTTTTTCTTTGATATAATCAGCCCAAGACACAAGGGAAAAAGGGAACATCTAATCACACAACTAAAGTATGATCATACACTAATAAGGTTAGCCACCATAATCTTCCAAAGACCTAGATTGTTGACCTTCCCAAAATTGCTAAAGTCTCGTCCCTCTTGGCCTTTGGAGCCGTCGCACCCCCTACCCAAACACAGCCTTCTTTTGCTCTCAAACACCAATCTAAGATCTTGTGTGTGGTCATTCAATTGGAGGTAATATCAATCCATAAACCTATGTTAGTTCTAATCAAAGTGTTTAGTCAACCAACATAAAGGCACTAAACATAATGATGATTAGTGGTTAATATGGTAAGATCTTTTTAATCACCACAATCCATGGAAGATTTCTTTCCAAAACTCAACTCTCCTCCCCCTTTTGTCCCTTATAATTGTCGCCACCCTCCCCTATCCCCATGCAAATCCATTTTTTTTTAATGTTAAAACTCATCAAATCACTAATATTAAGTCACATTATGGAAAGGAGTTCATCTTTAGACTAATCACCAACTTGGAAATATTCCCTAATCAACCCAAACCATAATAGTTGACTTACCACTTTAAGCACACTCCCTCCAACTCTCTCTCTCTCTCTCTCTCTCTCTCTCGTCTCTCTCTCCCTCGTCTTTATCCCCTCCCTCTCTCTCGTTCTCTATATAAACCCAAGGGAATGGATGAAACTCATTGATGATAATATCCCTCATTCTCCTCTCAAATTCCCACACTCTCAACTCACCATACCACTCACCCAACACAAGTCTACAAGTCCCAAGCACCCATTCCAAGACCAAGTGGTATGAAAGTTAACTTAACTTTGTTATTTTTTTTCTATGTTTTATATCTTATTGTTCACCCAAGTTCATAAATCAACTTTTCTAAAGTTTAAAACTAATCAACTAAATAGAACAAGATAAGTGTTTGTAAATGTGTGTATGTTATGTGGTGTATGTGTGTGTGTATGTGTGTGATGTATGTATGCGTGTGTGTGGAAATATGTATGTGTGTGCGTGTGTGTGTTATGTAGATATGTGTATGTATGTGTGGGAATGATAGATGTTTATGTATATATGTGTGTCGATTTCATATACATGAGTATTGATGTGTGTGTATCGAATACATACATATATGGATATGTATGTGTGCCGATTTCATGGACACGGATACTTATGTGTGTGTGTGTGTCGAGTGTGTATATATATAAGTCTCCGTGTGTGTGTCATATATATATATATAGATATGTGTGTGTCGTATATGTATATAGATATATGTGTGTTATGTGTGCCGAATATATATATATATATATATATATATATATATATATATATATATATATATGGAAATTATAAACTGAAAACTCACTTGAGTTAAGAAAACTAAGAAAACCCTTGTAAAAACCATCAAAAAAAATTTATATTTTTTTTTGAAAAAAATACACAAGGTAACATACATGTATTAAAGCGTTTTGGGCCAAAAAAAATAAAAAAGCGCCGATAGGATATTTTTAAAAAAAATAAACAAAGTTTGTACTGTTACATATGTAACAGCTATGTTACGTATGTAACAGCTATGTTACGTATGTAACAGCTATGTTACGTATGTAACAGCTATGTTACGTATGTAACATCAGTTGTTACATATGTAACAGCGCAAATTTTGTTTATTTTTTTTTTAAAATATCCAATCTGCGCTTTTTTTATTTTTTTGGCCTAAAACGCTTTAATACATGTTTGTTACCTTGTGTATTTTTTTCAAAAAAAAAATAATTTTTTTAGATGGTTTTTACAAGGGTTTTCTTAGTTTTCTTAACTCGAGTGGGTTTTCAATTTATCCTCCCCCTATAATATATATATATGTGTGTGTGTGTGTGTGTGTTATGTATCATGTATATACATATACAAATGTAACAGATTCGTACATGATCTATAAGTATACTATCTCAACTCAAATGTTAACGTATGTTTTATAACTAAAAACATGTCACACCCTCAAATTTCCACGCGCGGGTTTTACCGCGAGGCGCGTGACACACCAGGATCCAAGTCAACGGTCACAATAAACAACACTATATGATACGTAAAAATGACATAATCAAACCATTACAGTTTTCATAATTGATCCAACGCTGCGGAAGCGTAAAACTTTATTACAACGTGAAATCAAAAGTACGAAAGTCTGATAATACTAAATGAGATGCACATGAATCCTAGACGCCGTGAGACTCCGTGCGCCTATCGACAGCTGCTACCTTAGCGACCTGAGACAAACATGCTAAATACGTCAGCAAATAATGCCGGTGAGTTCACAGGTTTTTAAATGAATACCGACTCCAAATGTATACCAACTCCAAGTGATAATCGACTCCAACTGAATACTCATGGTTAATCCAGACCACATGCATGCAAAATATATGAATACCTGTTACTACTGCGATTGGAAAACCATTACTGGACTCGAATACTATGAATACTGAATACGTGCCCGAATGAATACTGAATACTGAATACTGCATACTGAATACTGAATACTGAATACTGAATACCTAAGAGACAATATGCACCCGTCCGACCTCCAGTCGACGAGTGGGGCGGGTCAAGCCCAAATAGCGCTATCCACATTTCCCCCGTTGTGCATCCTCGCACATTCATGGTTTCCCCCGGGACTTCCAAAGATCGCATAGTAATATAATGAATACTCTAAAACATAATGAATACGTGAAAACATAATGAATACTCCAAACCCAATGAATTCATGAATACCAAAACATAGTTGAAACGCCTTTTTATGAAAACATAGTTGACTCACGTTTAAAGGACACAGCATGTTTTCTCCCCCGAAAATGTAAAACCAGTAAAAGAGTGGGGCCGTGAAACTCACCTTATTGTGCGTCTTCCGATAACTAGAATTCCAACACGTGTATGATAATCCCAACTAATGACAACCTATCAATGAGTTTACATAAGTGTGATGACTATTAACCCGAAGGCTAACTAGTCCCCGATTGTCCAGATCTTAACCAAGTATGTTTTAAAACGTGTTTAAATGTTTAACCGACACACTAGACCGACCCGACATCCCGTTGGTGACCCATTACATCAATTAGTCATGCACATAAGTTTAACACATAAGTTTCAAGCATAAAACACTTAGTTCGTATCAAAAATCTCATTTTTGTTAACGTAGGGTCGAATGTGGCTTTGAGTGGTCGAAGGTGGCTTCAAACTCCCACCTTCGCCCCTTTTCTTCCACCTTCGCCCCTTTTCTTCCACCTTCGCCCCTTTTCTTCCACCTTCGCCCCTTTTAGTTCCAGGTTCGACCCTGCTGTGTTGTTTACTCAAAAACGCGTCCAAAAACATCCGAAAACATCACGAAATATCATGAGTTACAGCAGTCAAGCATCATTATTATATTCCTACGAAACCCTACCAATTTTACCCCAAAATCTATCCGTTTTTACAAGTTTCCTAAAATAGTAAATTATGGAGATGTCACATCATCATGCATGAAAATATTACCCAATTAGGAAACTTCTGAAATCAATCAATAATCAGCTCATCATACTCAGATCATCATGAACAAGAAACCCTTATCATAACCTTATCATAACTATCCAAAAACAAGCCCTAAATCTAACCCAAAATCCCCAAAATGAACATAACATCATCAATAATCAATTGTAACCTATCTCAACCATAAAACATCATCAATAACAGTCCTAGATCATTGTTATAACATCTATACAGCAATCAATCATCAAACAACACATAACATCACATAAAACATCATTAACACATGTTAGTTTGTATGAAAACTCATTGTTTATGAGTAGGTTTTATTTAGAAAGATGTTAGGAAGGTTTTTACCCATAAAACATGTTGATATCAGATCTGGACCCTTGGGGTTTAGATGAAAACAAGTTAAAATTGTTTAAAAAGGATTTGTAATGAAGAACACACCTTAGATCTTCACTTGTAATGATTTAGAGAGTTAGGTTATGAAAAACAAGCTCAAAAACTCCTTCCCCAATGTTAGTAGCTGATAGAGAGTGTTTAGAGGCGTTTAGGGTTTGTGAAATGGTGAAAAATGGCTAAGGATGGTATTTATACCATCTGCACGTTCGCCCCTTTTTAGTGGTCGAATGTGGAACTTTCCACATTCGCCCCTTTTTAGTGGTCGAATGTGGAACTTTTCCACATTCGCCCCTTTTTAGTGGTCGAATGTGGAACTTTTCCACATTCGCCCACTTTGTTTCTACGTTCGCCCATTTTTCAAACCCCATTTCCACATTCGCCCAAAAGTTCCACATTCAGGTCATCAGCACATTTTTAACACATGTTAACAGCACTTTTAACACATGTTAACCTTTTTCCAGTTTGTCGTGTTTAAACGCATTCTAACACATCTTAACACATAAGCATGCATCCATAGTCTATACTTAGCATGTTTAGGCACGTATAATCATTCGTACATCATTTAAGCAAGTATAAGCATACAATCCACCACACGACCCATAATCTACACATATACTAAATTAACTCATGTAATGTCACCAACGACGGAACCCGATACTAATGTATTCCCAAAACGACTCCCAATGATCCTCCAGATCATTGGACCCTGGACAATCCTAATCTGACCCGACTCAACTAACCCAGTTAAGTTTGTTTATAAACGTTTCTCGCTAATGTAGACTTATGTGTTCATAAAGTGTTGACTCAAACATGCCGGGTGTCACATCATCCCCCAGTTGAAAGAATTTTCGTCCCGAAAATTTCCCGAAGTCAAAGAGAACGAAGCGATAAAAAGAAAAATTTTCCCGGTCGTCACATCATCCCCCTGTTGAAAGGAATCTCGCCCCGAGATTCACTCTTCGACAGTAATGAGTGTCGACCTAACCCAAGTAACGTTTCCCAGAACACAAACGAAATGATAACCACAAACGAAAGATGATATCAACGAATACTCTGTGCCGGGGAACCGCCCTCCCCAAAGTGAATAGAAAACAATGAATCCCCCTGATCGAAGGCCTACTAGAGACTACTATGATCGGTATAAATGATACACCGGTACCGTCCAAGTAACATCTCCAAAGGACCCACATCAGACTCATGAATGCAAAATGATGACCAAATACCAAACTGAATGCACACAATGAATACGAATTGCCAAACAATGCGAACGAGAATGAATACGAGCATAACGAGAATCAAGAAAAGAATACTCACCAGTAACAGTGTCAGGATCCTCCTGGTTCTCCCTAGCGCCAATGACGTAGACATGACCACGAGTAGTTCGACCGCCGCCTTCATTCCCAGCACCACCTGCAGTCCCTTGGTTCAGCTTAGGACAATCCCGCTTGAAGTGTCCATTATCCCCACAGTGATAACATCCCTGCCTCCCCTGAGGAGCAGTAGCAGTGGTAGTAGTAGTAGTGGCCTGTGCCGGTTGTAGCTGAAGAGTAGTCCTACAGTCCTTAGCATGATGACCAAAACGCTGACACCGTCGACAGCGAAACCTCTCACAATCACCCGTATGATGGAACCCACACTCACCACACTTCGGGAGCTTCCCAGTATATCCCCCAGACCTCTGCCCAGATGATGCTCCCACAACTTCTTGCTTCTTTGCTTGCGGCTGGGACGACCCAGCGCTCTTTCCAGCACTCTCCCACTTTCTCTTGTTGTCCGCAGGGGCTTTCACAGCAGCACCCCTCGGAGGTAGAACGCCCTCCGCAACCTTCATGTTGGTCAGCTTGTGGGCTGCCCGAACAGTGGCCAACATAGTAGTGTGATCAGCAGCAGCAACAAGTCCAGCAATCTCCGGTACTAACCCAGCAACGTAGTGCTCAATCCTCCGGTACTCCGGTGTAGCCAACCCGGGGCACATCACAGCCAACTCGTTGTGCCTAGCAGTAAACTCCTCGATCTCCGACCCAACCATCTTCAGATTCCAGAACTCATGCTCCAACTTCATAATCTCGTCTCTTGGGCAATACTCTGCCCTCAACATCTGAACAAACTCGGACCACGGCATAGCATTGGCCTCACCCAGACCAAGGTTCGCAGTGGTGGAGTTCCACCAGGTCAACGCATGTCCCTCCAGTGTAGCAGAAGCATACTTGACGCGATCACGTCGGGACAGTTACACATAGCAAACACCGACTCAATCTTCTCCAACCACCTAAGTAGTCCCACCGCTCCTTCAGTCCCATTGAAGAAATGGGGCTTACAGTCCATGAACTTCTTGTACGTGCACCCAGTCTGCATCTGATTAGTATTTCCCAGGGTCTGCTGAGCAGCCTGGAAAGCAGCCAACGCAACGTTCAACTGTTGTTGCAACATGTGCTCCAACTCCGCCTGAGTCATGGTGATGTTCCCACCACCTCGTCCACCGCCATTGCGACCCCCGCCGCCACCACGGCGTCCACCAGCACGTCCACCAGCGCGACCAGACATGTTCTGCCCAAACATGAGACAAGATACGCAAAATCACCAACAGATCGAGCTACAAGTGACCAAATGAATTCAGAACATGGTTCCAGCATGACCATTAGTCCGAACACGAAGTCCACCAAGATTTTCATGTATTTCGATTTATGATTTCGTGTGCACCCGAAATAACAAATCGCTCTACATGGTCCTCTAGGCGTGCTCCTAGCTAGAACTTCAAATCACCCGATACCCACATTCCTAAAAGAAACTGTTATCGCACGAAGATCCCAAAGTGAATAGTCACTCATGGGTGTACTATGACAAGTACTAGTGCAGGATAGTGTGTGAGTAAGCGAGTATGTAAGCGAATAGTCCCTTCAACTTCAAACCCGAAGAAGAAGATAGAACCCAGGTAGGAATAACAAAAGATAGATAACGTGATACTGTGTGATGAGGACACCGACACCCCGACAAGGTTAATATGTTTTCCAAATGACACGACTCGTAACTATGTGTGACCGTCTAACGTGTGTGATACTCGGCTATAGACTAGACTCTACATGCAGTCCTAGTTCACTATAACCATTGGCTCTGATACCAATCTGTCACACCCTCAAATTTCCACGCGCGGGGTTTTACCGCGAGGCGCGTGACACACCAGGATCCAAGTCAACGGTCACAATAAACAACACTATATGATACGTAAAAATGACATAATCAAACCATTACAGTTTTCATAATTGATCCAACGCTGCGGAAGCGTAAAACTTTATTACAACGTGAAATCAAAAGTACGAAAGTCTGATAATACTAAATGAGATGCACATGAATCCTAGACGCCGTGAGACTCCGTGCGCCTATCGACAGCTGCTACCTTAGCGACCTGAGACAAACATGCTAAATACGTCAGCAAATAATGCCGGTGAGTTCACAGGTTTTTAAATGAATACCGACTCCAAATGTATACCAACTCCAAGTGATAATCGACTCCAACTGAATACTCATGGTTAATCCAGACCACATGCATGCAAAATATATGAATACCTGTTACTACTGCGATTGGAAAACCATTACTGGACTCGAATACTATGAATACTGAATACGTGCCCGAATGAATACTGAATACTGAATACTGCATACTGAATACTGAATACTGAATACTGAATACCTAAGAGACAATATGCACCCGTCCGACCTCCAGTCGACGAGTGGGGCGGGTCAAGCCCAAATAGCGCTATCCACATTTCCCCCGTTGTGCATCCTCGCACATTCATGGTTTCCCCCGGGACTTCCAAAGATCGCATAGTAATATAATGAATACTCTAAAACATAATGAATACGTGAAAACATAATGAATACTCCAAACCCAATGAATTCATGAATACCAAAACATAGTTGAAACGCCTTTTTATGAAAACATAGTTGACTCACGTTTAAAGGACACAGCATGTTTTCTCCCCCGAAAATGTAAAACCAGTAAAAGAGTGGGGCCGTGAAACTCACCTTATTGTGCGTCTTCCGATAACTAGAATTCCAACACGTGTATGATAATCCCAACTAATGACAACCTATCAATGAGTTTACATAAGTGTGATGACTATTAACCCGAAGGCTAACTAGTCCCCGATTGTCCAGATCTTAACCAAGTATGTTTTAAAACGTGTTTAAATGTTTAACCGACACACTAGACCGACCCGACATCCCGTTGGTGACCCATTACATCAATTAGTCATGCACATAAGTTTAACACATAAGTTTCAAGCATAAAACACTTAGTTCGTATCAAAAATCTCATTTTTGTTAACGTAGGGTCGAATGTGGCTTTGAGTGGTCGAAGGTGGCTTCAAACTCCCACCTTCGCCCCTTTTCTTCCACCTTCGCCCCTTTTCTTCCACCTTCGCCCCTTTTCTTCCACCTTCGCCCCTTTTAGTTCCAGGTTCGACCCTGCTGTGTTGTTTACTCAAAAACGCGTCCAAAAACATCCGAAAACATCACGAAATATCATGAGTTACAGCAGTCAAGCATCATTATTATATTCCTACGAAACCCTACCAATTTTACCCCAAAATCTATCCGTTTTTACAAGTTTCCTAAAATAGTAAATTATGGAGATGTCACATCATCATGCATGAAAATATTACCCAATTAGGAAACTTCTGAAATCAATCAATAATCAGCTCATCATACTCAGATCATCATGAACAAGAAACCCTTATCATAACCTTATCATAACTATCCAAAAACAAGCCCTAAATCTAACCCAAAATCCCCAAAATGAACATAACATCATCAATAATCAATTGTAACCTATCTCAACCATAAAACATCATCAATAACAGTCCTAGATCATTGTTATAACATCTATACAGCAATCAATCATCAAACAACACATAACATCACATAAAACATCATTAACACATGTTAGTTTGTATGAAAACTCATTGTTTATGAGTAGGTTTTATTTAGAAAGATGTTAGGAAGGTTTTTACCCATAAAACATGTTGATATCAGATCTGGACCCTTGGGTTTAGATGAAAACAAGTTAAAATTGTTTAAAAAGGATTTGTAATGAAGAACACACCTTAGATCTTCACTTGTAATGATTTAGAGAGTTAGGTTATGAAAAACAAGCTCAAAAACTCCTTCCCCAATGTTAGTAGCTGATAGAGAGTGTTTAGAGGCGTTTAGGGTTTGTGAAATGGTGAAAAATGGCTAAGGATGGTATTTATACCATCTGCACGTTCGCCCCTTTTTAGTGGTCGAATGTGGAACTTTTCCACATTCGCCCCTTTTTAGTGGTCGAATGTGGAACTTTTCCACATTCGCCCCTTTTTAGTGGTCGAATGTGGAACTTTTCCACATTCGCCCACTTTGTTTCTACGTTCGCCCATTTTTCAAACCCCATTTCCACATTCGCCCAAAAGTTCCACATTCAGGTCATCAGCACATTTTTAACACATGTTAACAGCACTTTTAACACATGTTAACCTTTTTCCAGTTTGTCGTGTTTAACGCATTCTAACACATCTTAACACATAAGCATGCATCCATAGTCTATACTTAGCATGTTTAGGCACGTATAATCATTCGTACATCATTTAAGCAAGTATAAGCATACAATCCACCACACGACCCATAATCTACACATATACTAAATTAACTCATGTAATGTCACCAACGACGGAACCCGATACTAATGTATTCCCAAAACGACTCCCAATGATCCTCCAGATCATTGGACCCTGGACAATCCTAATCTGACCCGACTCAACTAACCCAGTTAAGTTTGTTTATAAACGTTTCTCGCTAATGTAGACTTATGTGTTCATAAAGTGTTGACTCAAACATGCCGGGTGTCACAAAACATATGGTAGAAAGTCATGGGTTTTGAAAGAGTATTTGATACAATAAAACCTTGATTTTTGAACGATATTTTGAAAACATAAAAGTCACCAATGACACCGAACTAACATATTACAAAAGTTGGGTGAATGATGTGTACAAGGAAACATTGAACTTAGACCTAAGATGTCCATTTTAAATAGGACGTGTAGGTCTGACTTCCTGATACCCCGAGCGTACGTTCTTGCTAGCCTTTCCACGCGGACTTGAGGTGAGTTTCACAACCCCTTTTTACTGTTTTATATTTTGGGGAAAGACATACATTATTTACGTAGTTTTAGAATAAATTCCTAGTAGACCTGTGTACATGAGACAATATGTTTAGAGTACTTATAAAGCCCTCGTGTTATTTAGTTTATTGTAACCATTAGCTATGGACTTAGCCATGAAACACTTGAATAGATTTATTAGGTTGATACACCCACTCTTGGTTAGTCGCTCTAACCCGGACACATACGACAAAAGAGTGCTAGTATTTCACACATGATGATACATTGTATTTATTGTACAATGTGCGAGGCACAACTCGTCAATTTTGGTTATGGACTCATGATCGTTCATTATTACCATTGTCTTAGCTAGACATTGATGGGTCATTCATGAATTTCTTAAAATTTACGTTTTGCAACTATTTTAAACCCGTGAACTTACCAACTTTATGTTGACAAAGTTTTTATGCATGTTTTTCAGGTAACTAATTGCATGGATGGAACTTGGGTTATGTTTTGAGCATGCATCATGGATACCCCTTTTATGGTCTTTAAATTTGAAACTCTTGACTTTTGAACAATGCATTTTATTTTGGTTGTAAACTTTTAAACATTTTGGTATCCAAAACTTATGTTATTTTCGATGTTTGCTTGAATCTTGTGCTTGAAAACCTTTTGTGCCACGCCTCGTGATTCCGCATTGGCGGGGTGTGACGGTATGACCGTGAAAGTTCTGAGCAAGCTCCCATGCTTGGCCTTTGAGGGTGTAAAGTTTAAACGAGCCAAGTTGCCCGTAAGCTACTCGAGTTTGGTTGGCTAAAAGCTTGAATCGAGCTAAGTATAAATGAGCTCGAATCTAAAAATAAGCTTGTTTAATAAGCGAGTCGAGTCTGGGCTTCACTTATCGAGCTCAAGCCAGCTCGCAAGCCTAAATGATCCTTTTATTTATATAAATATAGTTATTATTATACATAAATTAACTAAATAATATATGTTATGTTGTATATAAAATTTATAATAAAAAATATATATAATGTATATAAAATTAATTAATAAATAATAAACGGAACCAAGTCCAAGCTTAAAAAGATTATCATGAGCCGAGCTCGAGCTTTAGAAATATAGCTCGAACCTAGCAGAGCTTGGGCTGAAACTATCATATCTTAAACGAGCTCAAACTCGAGCTTAATCGAGCTTAAACTCGGCTCGTTTATACTTCTACTTGGATTGCATGTGAGTATTGGAACAAGATGATGTTTAATGGTGGTACAGGGACTCAAAGTGTAATATGGTGGTCTATATAACGCACAACTATCGTAAACCCTAATTTAAATCAATGCAGTCTGATGCCATGGGTAGCTCAAAGCTTAATAAAGTGACCAAAATACAAACCAGCTTAATGCCTTAAAGAGTTGAAAACTAAAAGGATTCAAAAAAGTAAACCAGCTGCCACAAGCATCAAAAGTAACAAATCAATGTCCAGTCACATCACACTTTACGTGTGAACTCTCCCACCCAAAGGCAGCCAGCATATGTGAGAGAGTTAACTCTATTAACCGTAGGTCTAAAGCCTTCCACTTATTAAAAAAGGG
Source organism: Ambrosia x helenae (assembly GCA_030844895.1). Lineage (NCBI taxonomy): Eukaryota > Viridiplantae > Streptophyta > Magnoliopsida > Asterales > Asteraceae > Ambrosia > Ambrosia x helenae. The sequence continues at coordinate 5,586,361 of CM061230.1, read as the reverse complement.
AAACTCTCCACTGCAGTCTTAGATCGAGAGTCAAGCCCTTCCCCTTATAGAAGACTCTTTCTTCTATAAGTACATGGCCACTTGACTCTTAAAACACACACCTTATCCTTTTCTCTCCCCCTAGATCCGGCACATTGCTCGATCTATTCTTCACTAGACACTAAAATAATAACAAAAGAACAAGCATTCTGGGTTGAAGATCTTTCAATCCAGAATTCAAAACAATAACAATACCAAGATCCAACTCCACGTACTGCAAACGTGGGGGTACCTCACGGCCTGAGTTTGACAAAGCAAAACCTTAAACCTTTTTACCTCGGAGATCTCGTTACTACCTTTAGTCTAATATTTGTTATAGCAACACAATCTATTTACAATTTCCTCTTTTAACTGAAAACAACTAGTTTTAAAATCTAAATCCATCTTTGTAACCCTCGTCACCCACATCTACAATACACGAATACACTAGCCACATCTACAATACCAAAATCCAGCTTGTTGTCTGCTTATCTGTCACTATTATGTAATTTTCTAAGGGTTTATAACCCCTTTATTATTATAACTGGAATGTAATATTTAACGATTAAAAACAACCTCAAATAAACAAAATATTAAGAAATTAGAAAAAATAATTAAAGAGAGTTTGAAATAAGGTCTAACCACCCATTAATCGGCTAATTCAAATTCAATAGATAAGATAGACTCGATCCGACAGGTTACATAGTCGGTTCTTGGTCATGTCCAGTTTTAAAAACATTGATTTTAAACATGGACGGCTTTGGCTCAAGTCGAGGAGGCCATCAAGCTTGGACCCATTTTTATCGAGGGGCACAATAATAGAAAACCCATTTAAAACTTAAATATTGGGGCCAATAATAATCAATTTAAAACATAAATATTATTAACTTAAAGCCCATAACATTATAGCACAATACCTATTTAACTTACTAAATAAAAAAATTAAAAAAACAACGGCTCTTTCTGTTCAGAGTTGAACTTATTTGACACATCACAAAAATTTAGCGACCCTATAGATGTTTTGGAGCATATGATATGAAAGAAGAATGTTTTTTCCCAAATGCGTGCATTGCATCTAGAATGTTATTGACCATTCCAGTCACGATGACATCCGCATAAAGGAGTTTTTCAAAATTAATGTTGTTGAAATCATACTTACGATCCACAATGTCCAAGAAAGACTTAACAGGTTAACGATGATAGATATCAAGAACAAAATCATAGATTGTATAAAGTGCGAAGAGTTGATCCACCAACTTGCTAGCAAGAATATTAGGAGAGCTTAACAAATCGTCGGTTAGATATTACCGTATGTAATTTCACGCATTCTAATACTATATTATTTTGCAATTGTTATGGTTATTGCTATACTATTGATCCACATACCATTTAGTAAAATTATTTAGTTTATTAAAAATTAAGGGGCATATTTTTTAACGACTCGAATAGGGCACGTAAATCCTTAGGGACGCCTCTAGTTTTAAAACACCGTTTATCGTTGTATATCATCACCACTTGTTACCATCCTTAACAAGAAGATGTCCTTTCACAAAAGTGTAACATATAGAGTAAACTATAAACATTATGACATCAACTTAAACTAACAAAAAAAAAACTCCACAATTTCGATTATGGTTTGATCAGTTGAGATTAGTGTCTTCATTACGATACTTGGCCAAATAAACTTGCCTATAAAAAGTAGCCGAAACGAGTTAGCATGATCCATTCTACTTCCGCTTCTCATAAACTTATACTCTTGGTGGCAAACGACTTGAATACGACCCATTAGCAGGCGTCTCTGATGTCTCTGTGTCGGTTTCTGGTCCTTCCTCTGCAAATTAATGTATATAAGATTTTCAATCCATATTTTCTTTCGCATTTATAAAGGAAAAACTATGATTTGTGCGTTGAAGACAGGAAGATACCGAATAGAGACTTGATGGTTGGTCTCTTCGGTTTGGTACTTTTCTTTTTGAGTTCAGCTGCAACAATAAATATAGAATGAGTAAAATATTGTAATGTTTGGCCAGCGCAAGGCGACCTTACATGTTTTGACCCGTTATCCAACCCACCCATTTTGCCACAAGACTAATAACGTAGCTGCTAATGTGTGTGTTCATGAGAAGGTAAAAGAGAGAGACCCATTCCAGGGACTTGATAGTCGTTAACAATCTCAAAGTTCTTGTATGTGTAGCCAACGAAGTTGATATCTTTCGATGAAAGCATCTGCAAATGATTTACGCAAACCACAATGAAAAAAATAATATAAATAACATAATGTAAACCTATCCATTAAATATACATGTGTGCACGTGTGCAGGGCCGTCTTTGGGGTGGTCCGAGGAGGCCAACCGGACAGGGTCCATAAATCTCGAGGGCATAATTTTTATAAAAAATTCCTATATATATGTATATATTTTTTTATATAACTCATTTAACACTTAAACTTGGGCCTAAGGGGCCTATTTTTTAACGGTTCGGATATGGTACATGAATTTTTAGAGATTTTCAGGGACGGCCCTGCACGTGTGCATGTGTGTGCGCGCGTGTGGTACTATATTATTAGAAACAAAGATAGCATATGTTACCCTTCGCCAGGGTCCAGATCTTGATGAGCTATGGCTTTGATGTTCAGACTGAAACATGAACATGACAAGAAATTAAAAAACAAAGCATATAAGAGAAGGGTCATTTACGCTATGCATAAAACTAAGATACCTCTTCGAACTTTTCAAAGTTTTGAGTATCCAACTCATCATTAACTTCAGGAATGAATGCGGCTTCCATTTGATAAATCCTATTCCAATCGATACCTCTAAACCAAATATGCGCCTGAAAAAATTAACACATTAAAGTGAGTCGGCGTATTAAAAAACTGACACTCAAAACAGTTCCAAGAAGCTAGAATAGGACACACCATACAACACCTTTATTTCATCTGCGCCTTTCGATCCCAGCCGTTGGTTGACATGACAAAGCAGTTTACTAATTAGATCTTTTGCCTCTAACGAAAGCCTCGCTTCTTCGGGAAACTTTAAATGCATTTTCCAGTTTACAATCTGCAAGTGCAAGAAAATCAGTACCAGTCATATGTATAGAACAAAAATTAAAGATTGGTTTATAATAAGCTACCTTTCTACAAGTTGACATCGGATCATCAGAGTAAAAAGGCGGATAGCCCACAAGCATTTCAAACATAATAGCACCAAGAGACCACCTACAGAACAGCAAATGTCACATAATCGTTGTAAAAAATGCAAAAAAAAAAAATCAGAATAAGCATGCTACTTAGTAACTTACCAGTCGCATTCAAGTGCGTAACCTTTTTTCAGTAGAACCTCTGGAGCGATATAATCAGGAGTTCCAACGGTAGAATAAGCCTACAATGTCAAAAGAGATCAAGAACCGAGTAAAGATAATGCACTTTATGATTTCTTGCAGAAATTGAGTTGATAAAAAAGTAAGATCGTTACGAGCGTCCTTCTATTTTTCTGCCAATGTTGCAGTTGTTCTTGTTGTGTTCGGTTTACGCCTGTTGAACTTCCACTAGCGTTATCCCCGGTTGAAAAATCGGTGTCTTCAAGGGTACTACAATCTAACGGTTTACACAGTCCAAAATCTGATAATCTCAAATGACCGAATTTATCAAGTAACAAATTATCCGGCTTGATGTCTCTGTCACCAAAAAAAACATTACGGAAGTTAAAATTTACTATAATTTAGTTTGTAAAAAACATAATGAAGGCGGTTATAGCTTATAGGCGTACCTATGTACATAATTATGTTTGTGGATGGATTCGATGGCTAAAACTGTTTCAGCAACATAAAATCTAGCTTCGTCTTCATTTAAGGTATCTTTTCTCATAAGCAAGGTCATCATGTCACCGCCGGGTAGATATTCCATGATGAGATATAGAAATTCGTCATCTTGAAACGAACAATACAGTTTAACGATACAGTTACTGTCCACCTCAGCAAGCAGATTCCTTTCAGCTTTCACATGTTCAACCTAATAAAAGGGATTCGTAAACTAAATACGAGCATATAAGATTAATAAAACAAAAACATGTAAACTACGAGATTACGTACCTGGCCTCTACGAAGCATTTCTGATTTCTTAAGCTTTTTCATGGCATATACATTGCCTGTTGTCTTTTCCCTGCAGATTCTCACCTAAACCACACAACGATTATAATAAAAATATTGAGCGTAAAATCATTAAAAGGGACGGAGAAGCTGTAAAAAGGGCAGGGTAACCATACCTCACCAAAAGCACCCTTCCCTATCATGGTGAGTAGCTCAAAATCATCAACGCCCATTTTGTGTCTTTGAAGGCGCATATATTCAGTTTCTTTTTTCTCTAAAAATTTAATCAAGTTGTTTTGATCTTCCTCTGACACATCCGCATCAGCCAATTTCTTCTCGAGTAAAATTCGCCTACTCAACAAAAATTCAAGCGTTACTTTTCTTCTACGAAAATGCCCACAGACGATTCATTATTCTCTACTTAGCAAAAGTAAAAAATTAAGCACAAAACTTAACTTCGGCCGCATAATTTTAGTTGTTTATTGGCCCATTTCATCAAGTAATGACACAATAACATTCATCATATTTTGTTATGCTAATTCAAGACAATGTAAAGCAATTACCTTTCTCTCCTCTCCTGCAAATTCTTCATCTGCTCCTTATAATGGTTCTCGATATACTTCTTAGCAGCAGCAACCTTCTGTTTAGTCATATTTGACGCCTCTTCTTCCGAAATTGAATCATCTTCAGTCCCATCCATCGAATCTCTCCTCCTCGTATTCGACTTCAATCTATCTCTCGGTTGAAACTTGTGTAGCCAACTCCTTGCAGAATCCATCAATCTCCCTCACCCCAAAGAATTCATCACTAACCACAAACCAATGAAATCACTAACAATTTTCCACTGCACAATAAACTTCTGCAATCACATTTAATCCAAAATCAATAAAAAAAAACAATCCACGAGATCAAAACTCAACACAATTATCAAACATTTTGTTTCAAATAAAGTCATGAATTAGATACAAATACAAAACAATAAACATTACACAAACTTAACACTGCCTTTTAGAGATCCAATAGCTTTACATAAATGTAAACAATGTAAACAAATCTCAAGATTCCCATACTTCTAAACATGGACCGAATTTTCATAAAAATAAAGCACCATATGCATTAAAAATAAAACTATCTAATCAAAGCACTTTATACCAATGGGGTTGGTGTATCGTTGGCAAAGGCGAAACCTTTACGAATACCCAAGTTGAAAATCTTGGTTTCAAGTCCCACAAACGACAAGGTTAAAGAAATTCGCCTTAATAAAGAAAACTATCTAATCAAAGCACTTTATACCAATGGGTTCGGTGTCTCATTGGCAAAGGCGAAACCTTTAAGAATACCCAAGTTTGAAAATCTTGGTTTCAAGTCCCACAAACGACAAGGTTAAAGAAATTCGCCTTAATAAAGAAAACTATCTAATCAAAGCACTTTATACCAATGGGTTCGGTGTCTCATTGGCAAAGGCGAAACCTTTAAGAATACCCAAGTTTGAAAATCTTGGTTTCAAGTCCCACAAACGACAAGATTAAAGAAACTCGCCTTAATAAAAAAATAATCAAACCACTTTATAAAAAAATGTGCCACAAACATAACTTTATATATTCAACTTAGTGTAAAGAAATAAACCTGATATGAATCACAAACACTGAACAAATAAGATTAAATTGAATTGATATGTAGGAGATATTAATATGCAAGATTATAATTATATTGATTGATGCAAAAAGTTGTATGCATGTATGTATGTTAATGGACATAGATATAGATATAGATATATGGATACATACAGAGAAAGAATTGTTCCGCCATTTTAGTTGAAGCTTTCTCTCTCTTGAAGTTTTGTGATTAGCATCTGCATTGATGCCCACACGCTTTTTGGTTGTTATATATACATTCGGTTAACTACTTAAGTTTGATCTTACCTCTTCTTTTTGTTTTTATGTTTATGATTGTTTTAATATTTTATGATTTTACAATTAGGAACTCGTGTGTTGCGGCGGAGTTGATAATACAGGACAGAAACGTAATTCAAATTTTAAAACGATTAAAAGAATCAATATGTAAGAATTAAGATGTATGTTTTTTTAAAAGCTACACGGAGACATGATACCATGCTACATTCTATATATCATTTGCAATTTATCCTACATGCCGGTAAAAAAAATGGAAGCAGCGGTTTGACTCATTAGCAACTATTATTATACAAATAATCATACTCAATACGTTGAAAGTGACAAATCTGGAGAGATTGCCGAGGAGAAGAAATCACAGGGACCTTTATAAGATCTACATTTAGAGGAGGTTGGAATAGCTCATATGTAATCAACCTGGAAAGAAGTATACCCATAATTTTTTCCACATGATAAAAGCAATGCAATACAACTGCTAATCAAGTGCACCATAAATTTCTATCAGTGGCGTCAAAAGTGAAATTAGAAGTTAGGTTAGTTGAAGATATTCCACATAAGACATCCCAACCTGAGAACTTTATAAACGTGCACATATCAGGTTTTTTTCTAGGAACCAAATCGGTTCCAAACCGGTTCGTGTCCGAACCAGTTTCAGCTCGATTCGGCCCTGGTTTCGCCGGTTTGAAAGACGGGTTTGGGTTCATGAACCAATTCATGCGCACATTTTTTTAAATAAAAGGCATTACAAAACTATTTTTTTTACGTAAAATTTGACTTTTATTGATGCTTACAATCTTTTTAAGGTGTGTATATATATATATATATTTGTATGTGCATAAATCTTTTTGTACAATCTTATTATATATAAATTTTTTATATAAATTTGCAAAATTTTAATAATGTAGTAATTACTTAATTTTGTTTGATACCTTCTCAAATGCTTTATAATATAATATAGACCTAATAGATTATAGATATATATTAATGGTAATTGGAGATTATGATAAAAGAATATGTACAAGTAGGTTTTGCATGAAGGGTAGAAAGAAAAAAAATTACATTATATTTGGGTTTTACGCTTTAAACATGAGACTTTTTCCATACCATCTTAAAATTCATGTAAAATGATATTTGCATATATCTTTCCTTCTTTATAATGTAGTATAGATTATTATCTCTCTGTGCAATTTTTATTGTGTGTGTATATATAAATAAAAAAATATGAAGTAAACCCCATTATGAATTTATGATTGTTGAAGATTTGGTTTGATATCATAAATGAATAAAATGATTTAAATTGATTTTTCATTTTATATATAAATGTAGAATAAAGTTGGTGAATTTATTTGTCATGTGGGTAGCAAGGCCATATGGTATGTAATGGAGCGTTTAGGGATTTTATTACGTCACATCAACGCCACGTCTGCACAATGTAGATATGTGCTCTATTCAATAACACATATGCAATGCAATAACGCTTTTTTAATTAAAAAAATTTAAAAAAAAAGAGAAGGACAACAAAATTTGATTGGTTGTGAAAAGGGTGCCCATTTGATTAGCTCGTTGCTGCTCACTATTATGCAGAAGTTTCATGTTTGAACTAATTTTTTTACTGGTTTGTATCTTTAACCTTCATGAAACACTATTGCTTAAGACTGGACGGAGTGGTGGGGGGCTTCGCCCTCCAAAACACAAAAAGAAAGAGGTGGTGAAAGGCAATGGACCAATAGCAAGTCCTAAGAAAAAAAAAACATCATACTATTGTAACAAGAGGAGCTCTATGTCTAGTAGTAATTAAGTAACATTTTACAACAAAAAATCATTTGGAAGGTCAATTGTTATCTCTAACTATAATTATTTTACATAAAGATTAGAAATTAAAATTAATTATGTAAAAACAACATAAAAATGAATTAGGTCTCATTTGGAATTATTTTAGTTTTTTTTTTAATAAATCCAAATAATTTGCATGCTATGTGTGATCCAAGTTGACTATGAGCGGCGTGCCTTCACATGGACGTGCATGTTCTTCTGTTTTTGTGTCACATGCCATTGTTTTTCCAAACAAAATTCTTGGCACACTCTCAATGGACAATGCACCTTAATTCTGTTTTTAAATTATTATAAGTTATTTAATACCCAAGGCATTATAGCCTAGTGGTATTTTGGTGGTGAGATAAGACTTAGGGACCATAAGGTCCTGGGTTCGAATCTCACAAAGGGGGTTTTCTCATAATTATGAGTTTCCTCTTGAATTGGTGACTTGGTGGTGGAATATGATCGCGTGGCAACACTGGTGGCACGATGATACTCCAGTGTTCCGTGAGTGATTCCAATTTGTTGGCCGTTCAAAAAAAAAATTATAAGTTATTTAATTATTTAAGCAATTATTACTCAATTAAATCAATCAATTGTTCAGTTAATTAGCTAAATAATAATTGTTTACTAATAAAGAGTATATTAAAAAAATAATTATTTTATTGTCGGTTTATCCGGTGAGATTCGCCGGCAAGAGTACTAGCAAATTATCTTTATACCAATCCCCAACAACGTGGGGTGCCAACAATTGCCCACACCTATTTTTCTATGATAAATTATTAAGATTTTTTCTTTTAGAATCTATCTATATAATAATTGAGGTCACTTGGGTTGAATCAAGGCTTTAGAGATGGCCTCTAGGATCCAACAACAAATATGGAGCTCCGAATTTATTAGTATAAAAACCTCTTTCTTTCATTTTTTTTCATTCTCCATATCAAAACTCTCATAATACTCTTCTAATTCCTATTGATACTACTCCATATCAAAGCTCCGAATCAAATTCCTAACAAATATTAGAGGCTTTCTTTTTCATCTTGCATCATTTTTTGATTATTCACAACCGATTAAAGGTAAACATCCATACTACTCTTCTAATGTTGATTATCCACACATATTCAATAGGATTGTGATAAAAAAAATTTGTAACATAGAAATATTCAATCGGATTTTTTAAAAAAGCATATTTTCATTCATTTGAAATCATTTGAAGCGTATTTTGATTCATTTGAAACCATATTTTTTTAAAAGCATATTTTCATTTAGATTTGTGATAACCAGATTTGTGCTAAACACATATTCAATCAGATTGTGATAAACAGATTTGTAATATACCCATGTATTCATTCGGATTTTTGTTAATTTTATTACTATTCAATCGGTTTTACTAATGCTATGTTTTAACATTTGAACAAAAGGATTTTATCCGAAGACACAAATTCTAGAATCCAATTAGGTATATGGAGCTCCAACTTTGTATGTATAAAACCGTTTTGTTTATTTATTGTCTAAATCCTTTTCAAGAGTCTATTGATTCTCTTTATTTATTGTATTCGTTTGAATCTTCGGATTCTGTATATGACACAAGAAACCGACTCTTAATTTTTTTGAAGATGTTTAACATTCAACAATCGGTCAACAATATTTTTTAAACATTAAAGCTATCGACAATTTTCTTATGTTAATTTTGATTATTCAATCCTACATTCCATATTCGGCTGATAATATTAGACCAATTTTAATTTCATTAATTCTGAGTTATTGTTATTTATTTACATTAATAAAGTTGACCGAATTTAATGTCATTTAATCTAAAATTTGAATCTTAATGATTGTTATCAATTTACATTAATAATATTTTGACCCAATTTAATCTTATTTATTACTATCTTTTAATAATTGACCGAATTTATATTAACATTAATATAAATTTAAGTTTACCATAATAAACCTTATTTATTACATATAGGTTAGTTGTATTATTTTTGTCAAGTTTGTATATAAAATAAATGAATATTTTCGGTAATCATTTAAACCTATTTACAAAAATATATTTCAGGATAAATGTAAGCATAAAGTTGATTCGGATTCTGTATAGGACACAAGAAACCGACCCATAATTTTTTGGAAGATGTTGTTTAACATTCAACAATCGGTCAACAATATTTTTTAAACATTAAACTATCGACAATTTTCTTATGTTAATTTTGATTATTCAATCCTACATTTCATATTCAGCTAATAATATTAGACCAATTTTAATTTCATTAATTTTGAATTATTGTTATTTATTTACATTAATAAAGTTGACCGAATTTAATGTCATTTAATCTGAAATTTGAATCTTAATTATTGTTATCAATTTACATTAATAATATTTTGACCCAATTTAATCTTATTTATTACTATGTTTTAATAATTGACCGAATTTATATTAACATTAATACAAATTTAAGTTTACCATAATAAGCCTTATTTATTATATAGAGGTTAGTTATATTATTTTTGTAAAGTTTGTATAAAAAAATGAATATTTTCGGTAATCATTTAAACTTATTTACAAATATATATTTCAGGATAAATGTAAGCATAAAGTTGACAAACCTAGCGACAATTACCTATGTATTTAAATTTGATTGAAATAAAGTTGACAATTACCTAATATACACACCATATGTAAATTAATAGTAAATTAAATTTAAGTTTAGTCAACATTATTAATTTCAATTAAATATATTTAATAACCTTAAACACAAATACAAAAAAAAAATAACAAATTAAAACCACTAATAAAATTTAACGGATCCTTTGAACCTAAAAAATGCAAAACCGATTCCAATTAAACTGGCCCAATTATGCCCAACGTCACTCTTTTACCCGGATTCACCAAACATGCCATACACAAACGTACCGAACAAATGCTCATCAACTAATAAATTAGAAAAGTTTTTCTAGCCTACACTTAACTTAGGAAACAAATTTGAATTAACCATTTCAGACATTAAATTATTAATCAATCATTACTAAAATGGATTACCAATCATGCCATAAATATGCAAAATTCATAAACAAATCTGAGACCATATTTTTAAAGCATTCAATCATTATAAAAATCGTTCCACACATTCCTCATTCTTTTTCTAAATTATTGAATCATTTTCGTTTGCACCTTTTACTCTGAGACCATATTTTTAAAGCATTCAAAAAAACTTAATTAAAAAATTTCGATTTACTACACATTTATAATGTGCATAAAAGACTTATAATTTTTATAATTTACAATAAATCATAACTAATGTATAGGTTGATTTTTTATAATTTACAATAAATTATAACTAATATTATTTATTGTCATTAATAATAATTGACCCAATTTAATGTCAATCAATCTGAATGATTGTTATTTATTTACTTTAATAATACTTGACCGAATTTAATGTTATTTAATATGATTTTTTAATCTCATTAATTTATATTACTATTAATACGAAATTCAGTTTCCTATAATAGCTCTCATTTATTTTTTCTGTATGAGTGATTGATTATGAATCAATTTAACCCAAAATTTAGGCTTACCATAATTTATGCTAAGTTAGAAAAGTCACCGACTCAACTTCTAGGAATTCAAATTTCAAATATTAAACTATATCCCATATGCAAATATATTTTAAATACTCATATGTCATTAAGAATACGACATCAATATTCATATCTATACACAAAGCCATCCACTTCATATTATCAGTGTATTTAAATTTCATAGATGTTACATACACGTATGTTAATTTATATAAATCACCCTTGAGTAATAATACATATATATTTAACATACTCACATTTAAAAAAACAAAATCATAACTAATGTATTGGTTGATTTTTTTTAATTTAAACTAAAAACCTCTGTATATTAACATCTAATATATATGTGATTTTTTATAATTTACAATAAATCATAACTAATATTATTTATTGTCATTAATAATAATTGACCAAATTTAATGTCATTCAATCTGAATGATTGTTATTTATTTACTTTAATAATAATTGACCGAATTTAATGTTATTTATTATGATTTTTTAATAATTTATATTATAATTAATACGAAATTCGGTTTACCATAATAGCTCTCATTTATTTTTTTGTATGAATGATTGATTATGAATCAATTTAACCCGAAATTTAAGCTTACCATAATTTATGCTGAGTTAGAAAAGTCACCGACTCAAGTTATAAGAATTCAAATTTCAAATATTAAACTATATCCCATATGCAAATATATTTTAAATACTCATATATCATTAAGTATACGACATCAATATTCCTATATATAAAAAAAAGCCATCCGCTTTATATTATCAGTGTAGTGAAATTTCATAGATGTTACATACACGTATGTTAATTTATATAAATCACCCTTGAGTAATAATACATATATTTAACATACTCATCTTTTAAAAAAAACAAAATCATAACTAATGTATGATTTCCTTATTCAATATAATAAAAGGTTCTTTCATGTAATAATTTTAAAATAACAACAATAATTTGTAGATAATGGTTAAGTCAATTTGAGAGTCGGATGATTTTAATGTCATTGATTTGAATAATTGATTATGATTTTGATATTATTTATTAAGGATTTTTAATGTTATTTATTGATACTACTAATTACGAATTTCGGTTTAATATTGTTGACCGAATTTAATTTTTATACTATGAGTTTCCTTTAATCAATTGTCATTAAACGTTAATCATCAAAATCATTTCAATAAGTGTGATAATTTTAGAATGTCAATAATAATTTGTAGATAATTGGTAAGACAATTTGAAACGCGAATGTTTTTAATGTCATTGATTTAAATGATTAGTTATGATTTTGTTGGTATTTATTAATATTTTTAATCTTATTTATCGATATTACTAATACTTATATTACGAATATACTTTTGATGTTGTTGAACGACTTTCATTTTGGTATAACGAATTTTATTTAATCAATTGTCAATTACACTATTCAAGTCATCATGGTCTCAAATTCGTATGCTAATTTTAGTTTCCTAATTTTAATATGACAATAATAATTTGTAGATAATGGTTAAGGCAGTTTGAGAGGCAGATTATTTTAATGTCATTAATTTTAATGATTGATTATGATTTTGATGTTACTTATTAAGACTTTTAATCTTATTTATTGATATTACTAATATTACGAATTTAGTTTTAATATTGTTGACCGACTTTAATTTTGATATTACGACTTTCCTTTAATCAATTGTCATGAAACGACAATTGATACTTAATGAAACGATAATTTTGAACCTATTTTAACAACGAAATTAGATGATTATATAAATTTTAAAAATATTACTTTTTGTTAAAGAATTATATTACTTCAATCACAATTAATAATGATTACTAAAGATGTTGATTTGAATGATTCATTATTGAGATTGTAGCAGTTTTAATATTATTTATTAAGAGTTTTAATGTTATTTGTTGACATTAATAAGAATTTTTAAATTATGATTGGACTTTATTGCAATTAATAAGTTTTATTGAGATTGTAGCAGTTTTAAAGTTATTTATTAAGAGTTTTAATGTTATTTATTGACGTTAATAAAAAATTTTAAATTCTGATTGGACTTTATTGGCAGAGATGAATATATATCATATAATTATTACGAAAATTATAATTTATTAATTAGCATTTACTTGAAATTCATTTGTAAATAAATGATAAATTTCTCAATCATTCAACTGTATATTAATAAAATAAATTTTGTCAGTAATTAACAGTTTCCTAAAATATATACTATGTTCAAAATAATTTTCAATCATATTAATAATATTACGTCTTTATTACTATTATTAATATATGTCACTATTACTGTTAAATAGATTTAGAATACGTCTTTACTACTATTAATAAATTCAATCAACCATTCAATTGTATATTAATAAAATAAATTTTGTCACTAACGAAAAAAATAAATTGCGTCTTTATTATTGTTAATTATATTTAAATTACGTTTTTATTACTATTAATAAAATAAATCAATCATTGATTCGTATATTAATAAAATAAATTTCAATCATATTAATAATATTACGTCTTTATTACTATTAATAAATTACGTCTTTATTACTATTAATTAGATTTAAATTATGTCTTTTTTACTGTTAAATAGATTTAAATAACGTCTTTATTATTATTAATAAAATAAATCAATCATTCAATTGTATATTAATAAAAATTTTTTAACCATATTAATAATATTACGTCTTTATTAATAGTAATAAATTACGCCTTTATTACTGTTAATTAGATTTAAATTACGTTTTTATTACTATTAATAAAATAAATCAAACATTCAATTGTATATTAATAAAATATTTTTTTCCTTAATTAACAGTTTACTAAAATATATAGTATACTCAAAATAATTTTCAATTAACTTAATAAATTAGTAAATAATTTAAATTGTTAAGTTAACTTTTGTCATCCATTTATTACTATTAATAGTAATAATTATTACAATTATTAACATAAAGAATAAACGTAATATCAATATAAAAAATCATCATTTGTCATTGAACCCTTGATCATTAATAACATTCAAATTATTTCAAAAATTATTAAAAAAACTCAATTAATGATAACAGAAAGATTCATGTAATAATTTTGGTAAACAAAATGTATCTAATAAATATAATTTAAATCTATACTTTTAATAATAATAATTTAAATCTATTTAACAATTTCCTAAAATTTATAATTTATTCATAATAATTTTCAATGATATTACTATTATAATGACTTTCATTTTAATATTGTTGACCAATAAACGTAAAAACTTTTTACGTTTTTGTTATTTTGATGGAGGTCAATTCTTTGACTTTATTTATTTTTCATGTCTTACAATACTTTTATTAGTAATTAGTAACGAAATTAATAATGAAATATCATTTTACGTTATCAGTAACAACATTAACTAAAGGCGATTCATAACATTAAAAAACCTCATTTGTCATGAAATCCTCCATCATTGACTACATTAACTAAATATCGTTTCAGTGATACTAAGAATAAGAATATTACGCCTTTAATTTAAATATCTTTGACAGATTAACGTTATCATATTATGTTTACAAAGAATTGTCCTTTAATAAATTGTCATGAAACGCTAACCATCATCATGATTGTAATAATTGTGCTAATTTTAAGCGTCGTTGACCAACTCACGTAAATTACCAATCCTTCCATTTTTATAATTCAATTATATAAATAGGTCCAACTTATTCGATTAGAATTATTCAAGACACAATATTCCGATTGTGGAAGCATTAAAACAGGTCAAATGGATAAAAGGTTGCCCTATAAAAAACCTTCTACTTTGACATATTATTCAACCCATCCACGTTGCTATCTTTACTCCTAACGAGTTTCTCATGTGGGTTTAGTATTGATTTTTCACTATGGTTTTAGCTTGATTTTTAGTTAATTGGTTATGAGTCAAACCGTCAAAACAGTTTAGGGTCTTCTGGATATATTTGCGTTAAATTCCTGATGATAATATAGTTACAATGGCAAATGCCTTTCTTTTCCTCACCAGAGTTTTTTTTTTGACAAATTTTACTGTTTTGTTATTCTAATGGTTCAGTGATCCTATAAGTGGACGTAAATTCTTTTCAAAGCCACATGTTCCAAATCGTCTTGCCATATCAAACCGTGTTATAGAAGCTAAAATAATTTCAGGGAGTAACATTGGAATGCGAACTTTTATCCAAAGAATTAGGCTGTACCCATCTGATAAGAATATTCCTTTCAGATTTAACAGAAGACAATTTCATCTTACTTTATGTTTCGCAATGACAATAAATAAGAGTCAAGGACAAACCCTATTTAGGGTAGGTCTGTATTTGAAAGATCTTATTTTTACACATGGGCAGTTGTATGTCGCTGCCAAGTGACAAGAGTAGAGATGGCCTGAAGATACTAATATTGGATAAAGATGACAACTTTAATAACAAATAGCAAATGTTGTCTCTAAAATAATATTTTGAAGTTTGTTAATAAGTATGCGATCATATTTTGCATAAATCGTTTATTTTTTTTATAATTGTTTCGTTGTATGATTTGTTAAACTACATTTATTTACTTTGAATTTAATCTTCATTTGCATGCAGTTACAATAAATATATGTTTATTCATTTCATTATTTGTTTTTAAATCACGTCAAACCAAACATTTGTTGATTAATATATTTGTTATTGGGTAACATTAAACTTTTTTATGATAATTTACAATTAACCAAAATTCATACGACTTGTATTACGTAACTTTCAATAAATAAAATTGCATACTACAATCTTTATAGAATTTTTTTCATTTAACATGGACATGTACCGCGTGTACACGCGGGGCTCTAACCTAGTAAGTAATTAATGAGATCAATTAAATGCTATGGGACCATCAATAAAAACTTGACCACCAAATATGGGCATATTGGGCTTTAAAATTTAAACACTTGTTATAGAAGATATCCACCAATTGTGTTTGCTTCTAAGGCTTGAAAAATCAAGTGAATGGTGAAAAAGTAGGTGACTAAATTGACAACCAAATCAATGATTGGATGATTGTTGAGACATTTTTTTCAAGAATAAGGTCCACAAGTGACATTAAGTAGTCAATTCTTCTTCATAATGTACCACATTTAAGGCAAAAGTTGCAAGTGTACTACAAAGTCAAAAAAGACAAGAGTTAAGAACAATATTTCAAGAATCAAGTTCAATCTTTTGTTCAAATATCTTGATATTTCCAACTACAAGTTGTATGTAACTTTGCACTCTCCATAATGCATTGCACCTCAATCAGTTGCTCTTCTTGAGTTATCGAAAAACGCCAAGGAGAGAGATCGTGGAAAAAATATCATATAGAATATGGTATTAGATAGAGTATAACTTAAACTTATTACCTAGTGGTATTAAGGTGTGTACATAATTGCGGGACTGGTCCAATAGACTCGGCCCATTAAGATTAGACCATTTGTGACCTAAATCCCCACTTTAAATTGTTTTATTTTCCTCGATGCTACAACCTCTATATTGGCTTTATGATATTGTTCTCAGCCCATTGGGGGAAGGCCTAACTTAACTTCAGCCCAGCCTATAATATTATCTAACACTAGACCAAACAAGACGACTGGCCCCTTTAGATTTTACTACTAGGCCCATTTACCAAGCCTATTCAATCTTCATTCCTCATTTCCTCCATCCTTCAAATATGATTCAAATTTTGCCACATATCAAAGAATGTATAAGTAAGTTAATTTCTTTATATGAATGACACTCATAGCATCATAACAATAGCGTAGAGAGATTGAGGGGGACACAAGGCTTGGTGATGCCAGCTCGTGCTCGTGTGACCATAGGATGGGTAGGATGAGCGGGTTGGGCTGAAGCCGGTTGAAGGTCAGTGGGTGCGGAATTGTTGGGTGAATGAGGTGGGCTAAGAGGTGGACCAGGTGATGGTTGGGGGGGGGGGGTAATGGGCCGGGTGAGGAGGATGGGCCGGGAGGATCGGATAAGGGTGAAGAAGGAGCGGAATGGAGGTTAGTGGGTTGTGGTTCGGGGTGTTGGTAGGTTAATAGAGGAGGGGTTTCATCACAGAAAGTGTGGTCGGGTTTGGGGTCCGAGGAGAAAGTCATAGGGAAGACGGTTTCGGCAAAATTTACGTGCCGGGAGAAAATGACTTTTCCCCTGGATAAATCTAGGCATCGATAGCCCCGGTAATTGGCTGGGTAGCCTAAGAAAACACAACGAGAGGAACGAGCGTGAAGTTTATGGGCTCGTGTGTCAGATTCATTTGGGTAACATGCACACCCGAACACTCGTAAGTGTTCATATGAAGGATGGCGAAGGTAGAGGAGGGAGCACGATGTGGAGTTGTTAATTGTTTTGGATGGAAGGATGTTGTGAAGGTATGAGGCGGTGTGAATAGCTTCAACCCAGAATTTAGATGGTAGGGAGGCATGAACGAGAAGACTGAGCATGATATCATTTAATCGTCGTATCATCCGTTCAGACTTCCCATTTTGTTGAGATGTGTGAGGGCACGAAAAACGAAATTGCATACCTTGTTTGTTAGCAAAATCAAGAAAGTTGTGGTTATTGAACTCACCCCCCATGTCACATTGGAATTGTTGGATTTTTAATTTGAATTGTGTTTGAACAAAGGCGTGGAAGTTGCAAAATTTAGTAAATGTTTCATATTTAAATTTCAGTGGATATACCCAAATGTATTGTGACTTGTGAGTAGTCGTCAACAAGAACCATATAGTACTTATAACCAGAGGTGCTGACGACTTGGGAGGTCCATAGGTCACAATGAATGATGGCAAAAGGCATCGATGTTTTGGTGGTAGAATCAACAAAAGGCAACTTTTTATTTTTAGCTAATTGACAAGCCTGGCAAACACACGAGGCGTCAAGTTTATTACAAGGTAAAAAGCAATGTGAACTAAGAAAATCAGTAACATGGCGTCCTGGATGACCAAGTCGTTCATGCCACGATTGGGGTGTGGATACGGAGACAAAAGCAGTAGCGAGAGAATTCTTGGTGAAGGAATAAAGGCCGCTTGAGCTATCATGGCGACTGAGGGGCATGCCATCCTCAAAATCCTTCACCGAAAATCCAAATGGATCAAATTCAACTGAAACGTTATTGTCAGTAGTGAACCGACGAACAGATATAAGGTTTTTAATAAAGTGAGGATTGTAGAGGACATTTTTTAAGTTATAAGTTTTGGACGAGGTTTTTAAGGTGGTGTTGCCTGAGGCATGAACCGGAAGACGATTACCATTTCCAACTAATATAGACTTTATATGGGAATACGGGGAAAGTGTAGAAAGCTTACCTTAGTCCAACGTGACATGAGATGTCGCCCCGGTGCTATTGTATTTTTTAATCTACTTGTAGCGGTTCAAACTCAATTTCGGTAATTCATTGGTTGTCTTCCATTAATTTAAGTTTGAGCATTTTTGTGCATGATGTTATTACTTTATTACAGAAGTTACAGCCCATTAATCGCATATGAGGGGGCAAACATTACTTGAATCGTATTTTCCGATAGTCAGTCGTGGACGAACCTGGCTAGCAAATAAACATTTTTACGAGCTTTCATTGTTTTAGTTGAGTTGTGCACTGCATGTGTGTTTTGGATGCATTAGTATTATACTTATAGCATTATTTAACATGTTTTAAGTTTTAGTTGGTCCATTTGTGTTTAATAGGTTACCAAAACGCATAATCTATTTTCAAAAAGCAATCCTAAACACCCTCTGAAACAAATTGCCATATCCATATCCACGACTCTCTATCTTTTGCACTCCAACGACATCGCCTTCTATCATTTTAAATTCATGTCACAACCCTTATACCATTACTACATATAACATTTGGAGTAGCATCATAGCTACAGTATAAAAAATAGTCACAAGTCAAGACTTAATTACAATTATACCATTACTTTGATTTCCAGCTCTTTTGACACATGAATTTGGAATGGTAGTGATGGTATTTTCTTTTTTCCTTTTTTCTTAAACCAATTTGAGTTCTATACTTTACTTTTTTACACCAATGTTTTTATTTTTATTTTTATTTTAAAGGTTTTTTTTTTTTTTTTTTTTTTTTTTTTTTTTTTTTTTTGCTATTTGAGTTTGTCTATGTTTTACGTTGGCTCTCACGGTATATAATCTTACATTTTGAAAAGGTTCTTAGCTACAATAGCCAAATAACCTTTCATTTTAAACATATTTACAACAATGCCATTTCTTTGGTACTAACGGCGTTACCGTATAGTCATATGGAATGTCGTTACCATACAAGAACTAAAACAAACCAAACTGTAGGTCTACGTTTTGACGTAACTTTTGTACAGATTCGAGTTGTTATAAACTTCATTATACGTTTTGACGATATAAAACTCGAGTTACTGTACGTTTAAACGCTGGCGCAACGCGCCGCGGTGATATACTAGTTGCAATATATTTGGTACACATGCTTCTACGTTCTCACCACTAGATGTGGCATCAATACCACCACGTCTATTAGCTCAGCCTTCCACTTAACACATTACCATCTCCATAACCACAAGAAAGTTTCTAAAACCCATGTTTGACATATGTTTAACAAGTAAATTCTATAGAAAATGATTACAATAATTACTTTTTAAATGATTGTGATTGTCAAGATATTGACTTTGTTACAGTGTAATATAAATCCCATGAAATTATTTAATTTTCTTTTTATAATATGACTTTTATATTTATGATTATATCTAAAATCTATCCTTGTATTTTACTTTTATAGTTTAATCTACCGTTATTATGTGAACCTTTATACTCGTTAAAATAGTTAGGGGCTGTTTGGTTGATTAAGTGCTGAATTATTAAGATGGTCTAAATGGTTAAGAGGCTCTGAATGGTTAAAAGCTGAATCATTCAGCATCCCTTATTAGCTTAATGGTTCAGCACTTAATCATTCCATTCAGATGCTGAAACAAACAATCTGAATGCTGAATGATTCAAACCTGAATGGTTAAGAGGCTGATTAAGAGGCTACCAAACGGCCCCTTACACTTTATCAAACTTTACATAGTATTAAGAGTAAACTGCACGGATGGTCCCTATGGTTTCCCCAAATTTAAAGTATGCTCATTAGCTTTTCAAAATTACCCCAATGAGATCCGTGGTTTGGATTTTATTGCATCAGTGGTCCCTGATTTGGATGGAGGTTAGCTTTTTCAGTTAAGCCTATGTGAAATTACTAAATTACCCCTATTAAAAAATAAAAATAAAAGATATTATAAACTCTCTCTCCCTCCCTCCCTCCCTCCCTCCGCCATATGTGTAACTATGTAAGTCGTCAAGTAAAACACTGGAACATATGTTTACTTCCTGCTATGTTGCGACCATTATGTGGTAATGAATTATTAGTACGTGGTGTAGCGTTCAGCCGATCGTTGCTTTCACGGTCAATGACTTGTTTGAGGTGCATAATTATTTGAGGTGCATAACTTTGTGAATGGCTCGACTCGGAAGAGGAGGATTATTCATTCGATTATGTAGTTGCTTGTTGAAAGGCAAGAAACTTGTCAACCCACCGTGACACCGGACAATGGAGCCAATGTCGACTTTTCGACCTTTGCTAGCACTTGCTCCTTTGATGCACATAAACAAGATGGAATCCGTAAACCCTCGCCCCCCATCATATTCGAACCCGGGATGATCTTCACCGGGTTGCCGCTGAGCTATAACCTCGTTGGCAAGACTCGTTTTCTAATAAAGTTCGTTCTAAAAAAATTAAAAAAAAAAAAAAAAAAGCTTAGATTGAAGGCGCGAATCGTACCGAGTCTCCCCCTGACTAACGTGTCAGACAAACCAACCCAAAAGCGGTACACATCTTCAAATACGACGTCGTCTTGTGTTGCTTATTTCATCCCTACAATTAACCCGATTTTTAGTTAGGTTTAGGTTTCATAAAATAACGAAATTGTGTTCTCCGTTACTCACTAATAATAATAATAATAATAATTTAATCAATCACTAATTCGATTAATCATCTTAACGATCCGTATTTCATCCATTTAATTCATCACACGAGTCGTCGTCGTCGTTCAGGTTATACTGACACCTTACCTATATTTGTTTTATAATTTTATTAATTTTGTATATAAATGTTCTATAGAGACGCTCGATCATCTATGTATCACAATTTGCACTTATATTGAAGGTTGAATTTTATGATATGTTGTTGTTGGAAGCAAATTTAGAAATAGACGTAGAACACATGAAATTTGAAGGATCTTAGTGGTTAATTTAATGAGATAATGATCATGAATATGCTGAATATGTTGAATTGCTGCTGAAGTTATTAACATTGTGAAATTACTACACATAGTTCCTGAATATCATAAAATGAGAGGCTGGATAATGCTATACACACGCTTAGTTATTATTATTATTATTATTATTATTATCATTATTATTATTATTATTATTATTATTATTATTAACATTGTGAAATTACTACACATAGTTCCGGAATATCATGCAATGAGAGGCTGGATAATGTTATACACACGCTTAGTTGTTGTTATTATTATTATTATTATTATTATTATTATTATTATTATTATTATTATTATTATTTTCGCTTGCATGTGCATCGATTTTGAAACATTGCCTGCTTCAAGTCGTATATTTTTGTTGTTGCGTTAGTTTTTTTGCTACGTAGTGATAGCAAGTAATGAATTTGTGGTTGTGGCAGTGGCACTGGCGGTGGCTCGTTGGGATCTCGGTGCTTGTGAAAAAGCTGAGTTAGAATGAAAGAAGAGGAAGAAGATAGGGCTTTGTTAAGTAGTCTTGGAGTCACATCAGCAAATCCGGACGAACTTGAACATGATATATTAGAACAGGTGTTAATTTTAGTGGTTCTGTTTATGCTGTTTTTTTACTTTTAAGTTGGCCTAGAAATGATTGTTTGTTTCTTGTATGATATAAACCAAAGTACTATGATTTTAAGCTTTATCACATTAACTTGTTACTTAGGTTAATGATGCTTACTTGGCGCTAATGTTTTAATTGTTTTCTGACAATATCTTTTATCTATTGGCAGGCGAGAAATCATGCTGAACAGGGCTGCCAAGTGGGAGTTACCAATGAACCATCTTCCGCCAGCCAAACGGATGTGCTTAATAGATTAAGAGCTGTAAATGTTGAAATAGATGCTGTTGCATGCACAATTGAAGATGTGAAAAACATATCAAGAACCGAGGAACGAGATGATAATGATGATGGAAGTGAATCGTTAGATGGAAAAGAAAGCATTCTGCAGGCTTCTAATGATCTAACCCTTCAACATGCTCTAGCAACTGACCGATTGGAAAGTCTAAAGAGGACTAAGGCTCAACTCGAGAAACAAGTTGCAAGTCTGGGAAATGGATCTAAAGTTGCTAAACAAGAAACCATTTTGAAATATCTTGTTAGAGAAGAACCAAATCACAAGCGCAAGCAGAAAGAAATTCCAAAAACAGGTAAGAAATTGAAGCGGCATAAAACAGTAGCCTTCAGTGATGACGGTGATTTTGATGCTGTTTTAAACGCAGCGTCTGCTGGATTTGTTGAAACAGTGAGTCCTCCAAATTGGTTTTATACTTACTTAACAAAGCATGAAAAGTAGTTTATCTTTAAAACGATCAATGAAATGGGACTTTTTGTTTCAGGAAAGAGATGAGTTGGTTAGGAAAGGAATTTTAACCCCGTTTCATAACCTAAAAGGATATGAACGTCGCATTGAGGAATCAGGCCCATCTACAGCTACTGAAGAAGTCGATGATTTTTCTTCTGCCAGCATATCAAGGACTGTTAAATCAATATCAGAGGCTGCAAAAGCTCGCCCTACAACAAAGCTGTTAGATCCAGATTCCTTACCAAGACTTGAGGCACCAACACGTCCTTTTCAAAGGCTTAAAACCCCTTTTAAAACTCCTCAGTCTCTAAAAAATGAGGGAGAAAAATCTAAAGATTCAAATAAGAAAAAAAGGCGGCCTTTGCCTGAGAAGAGATGGAGGAAAAAAGTATCTCATGAGCAGAATCTTGCAGAAGAAAGTGGTATGTCATTATAGTCCAGATAAACATAGAGGTCTTAATATTGAGCAATTTACTTATAATGGGTCGATTCGGGTTTGATTTAGTAATTTAAAAAATATAGCGTATTTTCTGCATAAAATGTCCTAATCAGTAAAACATTTTAACTTTATAATCATATTTGATATTAAAGGAAATGATGTACGCGTACCGTGGAGGCCATGCAAGTGTGTATTAGGCATATGGTTCCTAATAATAATAACAAATTTTGGCCGAAAACTTGCTGGATGAAAAAAAATGCCCTTAATTGTTTTTTGTAATGACAACAAATAGCCTACAACATGTGATGACTATCAAAGGTGCTTCTGTCTTTAGAAAATTTTTAAAGGGCATTTGTGTTATCCGGCATGTTTTTGACAGAACCTGGAATGAAACCATATACTTTTGGGAGGTGGACAGATTAACGAAGAAAGTTAAATACTTGAGTAGCCTAACGCATATATTATCCCTACAAAAATATAAAAATTTGGACGAAAGTGTTTCGGGTCAAATCCAATCTTAGTTGTAACAAAAATCACCCATTTTGATCTGCGACAATTCGCCAGCCCATTTGCCCGCCTTTGGTAAGCCGTTTGTTCAGCTCTAGCATGTTGTTCACAACGTGTCTTCATTTCTCCTCTTATTCCGAATGCAGAGGACACAAGAGGCTCTAGTATTGAAGATGATAATCAAGAAGGTGATGAAGAGGCAGAAGAAGGTGATGAAGATACTTTTGTGAAACTAGAAGGGGGATTAAATATTCCAGATTCTATTTTCAGTCAACTGTTTGACTATCAAAAGGTAGGTGTACAGTGGTTATGGGAGCTTCATTGCCAAAGAGCAGGTGGAATAATAGGAGATGAAATGGGCCTTGGAAAAACCATTCAAGTTTTATCATTTCTTGGAGCTCTACACTTCAGTAAAATGTATAAACCGAGTATAATCATATGTCCTGTCACACTTTTGAGACAATGGAAAAGGGAAGCAAACAAATGGTATCCGAACTTTCATGTGGAAATATTGCATGATTCTGCTCAAGATTCTTCGTATAAAAAGAAACAAGCCAAATCAGACGAGAGTGATTATGAAACTACTGAGAGTGAGGAAGAAGAAAAAATATATTCAAAAGCAACAAGAAGTGGGATTCTTTAATAAACCGTGTTTTGAGAAATGAAGCTGGTTTGGTTGATTACCACGTATGAGCAGTTACGGATTCTTGGGGAAAAACTGCTTGATATTGAATGGGGGTATGCAGTATTAGATGAAGGACATAGAATAAGAAACCCTAATGCAGAAGTTACTTTGGTTTGCAAACAGTTGCAAACCGTCCATCGTATTATAATGACAGGTGCACCTATTCAGAACAAATTAAGTGAGCTTTGGTCATTGTACGATTTTGTATTTCCTGGAAAATTGGGTGTTTTGCCTGTATTTGAAGCCGAATTTGCTGTTCCGATTTCTGTTGGTGGTTATGCTAATGCATCACCTTTGCAAGTATCCACTGCTTACAGGTAAGCATGATTTTTTTATATAAATAACAAGTAAGGTGGCACTTTCAACCCATTTTAGCTGTTTAAATCCTAAAATTCTTTATTAACCTGTTTTTATCCAAAAAGTTGATATTATTACTAAAATACAGTAACAAATAGCCAAACAATGGACAAAAAGTGGTCGTCCAAATAAAAGTTAAACCTTTTGACCCCTTCCTTATCTGTTTCTAGAGTTATATTTCTGAGTTAAAAATTCAATAAACTATACAGATGTGCAGTTGTTCTACGTGACTTAATAATGCCGTATCTTCTTAGAAGAATGAAAGCAGATGTAAACGCTCAACTTCCAGCAAAAACCGAACACGTTTTGTTCTGCAGTCTTACACCAGACCAAAGATCTTTGTACCAATCATTCCTTGCCAGCTCAGAAGTTGAACAAATTTTCAATGGAGAAAGGAACTCACTTTATGGAATTGATGTAATGCGCAAAATTTGCAATCATCCTGATTTACTTGAAAGAGAACATGCAGCCCAAAATCCAGACTATGGAAACGAAGAGCGAAGTGGGAAAATGAAAGTTGTTAAACAGGTACTCAAGGTTTGGAAAGAACAGGGTCATAGGGTTCTTCTTTTTGCCCAGACGCAACAGATGCTTGATATTCTTGAGAATTTTTGATTGGTGAGTGTTATACGTATAGAAGGATGGATGGGTTGACGCCTGTTAAACAGAGGATGGCTTTGATGGATGAATTTAATAATTCTGATGAGATTTTTATATTTATTTTGACAACGAAAGTTGGTGGTCTGGGGACAAATTTGACTGGTGCCAATAGAGTGATCATCTTTGATCCGATTGGAATCCGTCCACTGACATGCAGGTCTTATTCTTATTTACTTGAATTTTATTTCTATACGCACTTGTTAGTTTGGCTTAAAGGAATCAGATACTGTCTAAACGGGTCATTCTTTGGTCCGGGTCAAATTGGGTCGGGTTGATTAACTTAGAGAGAGGCTTTGTCTACAATTTTTTAAATTTATATAAATATTGGGGATGTGATTACAAATAAAAAATATTATTTCTAATTTTCTATAAGTCGATTATGACTCAAATTTATAAGTAAAATCATCGGCATTGCCAGCTATATGCAGTTCTATAAATCTTTAAACCATCGAAGCTTGAATGATTTCTTATTATGCTTTGCATTGCTGATCACAGGCGAGAGAGCGTGCTTGGCGTATTGGTCAAACAAAAGATGTAACAGTTTTATAGGCTTATAACCCGTGGAACAATAGAGGAAAAAGTGTATCATCGACAAATATACAAACATTTTTTAACCAACAAAATCTTAAAAAATCCACAACAAAAAAGATTCTTCAAGGCCCGAGACATGAAAGACCTCTTCAGATTAGGTGATGACAGAGATAATGGCAGTACCGAAACATCCAATCTTTTCAGTCAGTTGTCTGAAGATGTGAATGTTGTTGCTTCTAATGCAAGTAATCAAGCGTTAAATGGAGCAACAGTTGTCAAAAATGAGAATCCTGCAACAGGCAATAAAAAGTCATCCAAAAAGAAAGAAAAAGAAACAATCGATGATAACAACGAAGGGGAAGGCGAGGAAACAAATATTTTGAGAAGTCTCTTTGATGCTCAGGGGATTCATGTAAGTATTTGCCTTTTAATATCAGTTATATTTAATGATTTAAAGATAACGATTTGTTCAATTAGACAATTACAGATAATAATTTGGTTCTGATTACTTAAGTTTGTTAATTTTCTATTTTTAATGACTTTCAGAGTGCAGTGAACCATGATTTAATAATGAATGCTAACGATGAGGAGAAGGTGAAGCTTGACGAACAAGCTTCACAAATTGCACACCGGGCTGCCGAAGCATTACGTCAGTCAAGAATGATTCGAAGCCGAGATAGCATTTCAGTCCCAACATGGACTGGGAAATCTGGAACTGCAGGTGCACCTGGGCCATCCAGGAAATTTGGGTCAACCATGAACTCCAAACTGATTACCAAAACCCGAACCGACGAAGGGTCATCATCCAACAGCAAACGGTTCGTTGCTGGTGCGTTGGGTGGTAAAGCACTATCTTCGTCCGAATTACTAGCTAAGATTAGAGGGACCCAAGAGCAAGCTGTTGGCGATGCACTTGACCACCAATTGGGTGCAGGTTCAAGTTCAGGTACCAATGGTCGAACCAGGTCAACTCATAACTTGGGTGGGGTGCAACCCGAGGTTTTGATCCGTCAAATTTGTACCTTTTTACAACAACGAGATGGAATAAGTGATTCTGCTAGTATAGTGAAGCATTTTAAAGAGAGGATCCCAACAGAGGATTTGCCTCTGTTTAAGTCTCTGTTGAAGGAGATTGCTACTTTAGAGAAAAACCCGAATGGGTCGTCATGGATTTTAAAACCCGAGTATCATTAAACATTAATCACCTGCGCGGCTATTTAATTACTATGATTAACGATTTTACCACGGATTAGGAAAAACTGTTAGATTTGTGTACCTTCTGAGTAGGTTAGTGTACATTGTATTTTGAAATTTGTTGATGTTACTGTTAATTTTTTTTTCTGGTACACGAAATGACACACAGGTAAATATTAGCCATAAACGGTAAAACAATGGTATAAAAATATAACCAGGTATTATAAGTTTTACCATAGTTGAGCCTGGAAAAAAACAAGTGAGTTTTGTTAAAATGGGCTTTAGATGAAAGGGAGATCAGGTGAAAACGAGTGGTTTTATAATAGTAGTATCAAATTAAACATGCATCAAGCCATCAACAAAGACGGGTTCGCCTTATATAGATCGTTTAAGAGAAAAAAATGTGTGCATCCACAAATATGTGTTTTAGGGTGGCGATGGTGGATATGATAGTGGTGGCGATGGTTGAAGAGATACGATTGGGGTGGTGGCGGCCGGAAAAGCGCTTATGTCTAAGACTTGTTTTGTCCATTAACTAAACCTTTCAAAAAGTATTGTCCATTAACTAAACCTTTTTTGCAAGTGTTGTCCTCTCAATGTCATGTAGGCATATGAGATTAAACTAAACCATCGATAACCAGATGCAGTTAAAACAACATAAAAGAAAAAAAAATAGTGTGATTGGTTGTTGGGAGTGAACCCCACCATTTTCCTCTCTTCATTCCTGTTAACCCGGTGGTGAAGAAGTGATCGATGCCCCCTGTTAACTACAAGCAAATATAGTCCTAAGGCCATGTGTAGTGGTTAGTTAATTGGGTGTTAAAGGGCATTTTCACGCCCCCATACCGCCCCCTGGGCGCTAAATGTGGTTTTTGGTTTGGGTCGTGGAATAATTAGCGCCGCTAAATTTGATTGATTGTGGTCCCCCTCCTTTTAGCCGATCATTTTTCATTTTGGACGTGAATTTATACCACCACTAGAGGAGGTGTAACTCCTAACAAACTAAATCACATAGCATTTTAGTTTAGTGTAGCTATATATAAACATACAATATGTTACACCAAAAAATATAACAGTTTGATATTTACTTCCATAAGATTCATAAAATTAGAAATTGTTTACTTGAATGACTGTTTCAAAGGCTAGACAACCATCACATTTATACCAATTTAGTGAACACAAATTACAAGCCCGAATCAATGACCCATGTTACACATCTCATTCTCAACACTACAGTTAACTACTACGCTACACCAAAAAACATGTAAAACATTGATGCAAAACATCAACAAGACAACAAAGATCACAACGCCAATGATATGATTAAGGGATATTGGGAGAATGTGTTTCAAATCTAGAGAAATATCAAATAAAATTATGGTCATACCACAAATATTATGACAAATGCAACACAAATATATTTTTCCCCATAATTGAAGATGATAGGTTTGAGCTACCTAACACTATCTGCGATCGAAAGTACGTGAGGTCACCTTTTGCCATTGAGTTACAATGGTTAACCGAACTTTTATTTGTTTGACGTTAAAAAAACATAAAATTGCACTCATGGATATTTTCCAAAGTAAAGTGAACAATCTTGTAATTAAAATAAAATTTAGGGTCCCTTGTGTACTAATATTATCACATAATAAAAATCCTCAATTGGATAGTATAAAGCCCTAAAACCCTAAAGCAAACCCTAGAATACTCTTTGCCGTCCACAACCGTAACCTGTTTCTCACACAATCATCCATCTTCTCCAGCTAATCAAGGTTAATACTCATTATCTTTTCATAACCCTTCAATCTTTAATGACTTCTTGTTGTTGTTGATGCACAAACCATCGTTAAAAATATTTTTTTTATGTGTTGCATTCTAATTTTATTAATCTTTAATTTAGCTTTTCAAATTTCAAGACAAAGGGTTGTTTATTCATCTTGTATATTATCATAAAAATTAAAACTTTATGTGCATTAGCTTCTAATTAAGATTCTTGATGTTGGTTTTTTGCAGGGTACTGAACCAAGATGTATCTCCAGTTTTATATCAATGAAAATGGTGACAAGGTTTACACCACTAAGGTTTGCTCTTTAACCAGTTTTTGTAGTTTAATGGTTCTTTTATTACATATTTATGCACCTTTTTTTGTTTTGTTTTATAGTTTGTTGGTGTTCTTGTTGCAATTTTTTTTTTTTTTTTTTTTTTTTTTTGTAAATCTGTATTGTTAAATCATGATGATGACTTCAAATATTGTTTGTTGATTTTAAATTAATGTTTGCATTTTTAAACCATACAAGATGAAGCGTTTGATTGTGCTAACTTTGTTTAAAAATACGCGCCTGAGACGTTTAGGAAAGCACATTAGGGGCGATAAGGCGTGGTTCATGTAGTTCTGGTTTAACGATAGAAGTTGTAGGAGGTTTCTATGTGAACATAATTAAAGGTGTGGATAAATTATGAAAGGTTTAGTACTTTAGTTAACATTCAAAGTTCAAACATGTTAATGGCAGTTCTAGCTCGCAGTTACGTTTTTTTTTCAAAAAGTAAACATTTGTTCATTATTTAACTCGAATGTTGTCGACATTTCAAACCTGTTAAAACAGTTTAAACGCACACTCTATTTTTGAACTTCTTGACTCTCTGTATTATTCAACATTTTAGCTTGTGTGTGACTGTGTTCCTGCAAAATTATAAAATGAGTCGGCTCGTTTCTACCTTTAAGTAGCAAATACAGTTTCCTGCTTCTTTCTATCCACCTATGATTCTGGGCTCATTTCCTTTCATTACCAAAGTAAAGCTTTGCCCTTTATACAGAGCTAATATCGTTCCATGTTTGAAGCAAAACAGAAATCTAAGCAGTTAATCACTAATATTTCCTTTTATTCGTATGCAGAAAGAATCACCTCTTGGATTGGCCACACAGTCTGCTCATCCTGGTATGTGTTTCAAAAATCGTAACCTCTTTGGACTTGCAATTCATGTAGTGTTTCCTAAACACTGCTGTAGCCTAAATTGTGAAGGTGGCAATTTGGCGGGTTAGATGGGTTGTATAACGTGTCAATTTTGGTATTATTGGTTGCGTCCATCAGGCAACACATTTACCTGTGCCATTTTCCTGGAATTTTTGAATATGGTTACAAAAGTTCTTTTTTCTTGCACTTTGTATTTATTAATTGTTTTTATTAGGTTATTATAGGTATTAAAATACGCGTCGGTACAACATCCTGCCTGTTAAACCTGCATTTCTTTTAGTTTAAGATGCGACATAAAAAACTCGTTCTATCAAATATCAACAACACGCTGACATTTTCGGATTACCTTGTGTTATTTACAGCTCGCTTTTCACCAGATGATAAGTTCTCGAGGCAAAGAGTGTTGTTGAAGAAGCGTTTTGGCTTGCTGCCGACCCAAAAAACGGCTCCCAAATACTGAATGGCTTATGTTTATTTTGTGTGTTTTGGGACGGGTAGGTTATGTTGAATGGTTTGTTGTGTACTGTGCGTCGTGAACTTAGTTTAAATGAGAATGATCTGTCATCTATTGGTTTTTTTTCATGAACAGTAATCTGTTTAATGTGAATCATTCTGAAAATGTGATTTCATAAGGAAAAAGTTACAGAATCATTTATATGCTTTAAGGTAGCTTGGGTTTGGTATCCTAAAATGGGAGGATGAATGGATGGACCATTGTGAAGGAATGAAAAATAAGGTGTTTGGTTTTTCTTTTCACCTATTGCCGCCGTCACCAACCACTGTCTCCTCCATTGCCACCCATCGACGCCACCGCTGTCTCCTCCCATTGCCATCGTCTCTACCCATCATTGATGCTGCCACAAACCATCGCCTCTGCCACCCATTGTCGTCACCCACT
This sequence comes from Ambrosia x helenae, assembly GCA_030844895.1. Taxonomy (NCBI): domain Eukaryota; kingdom Viridiplantae; phylum Streptophyta; class Magnoliopsida; order Asterales; family Asteraceae; genus Ambrosia; species Ambrosia x helenae. Next base: position 5,555,035 of record CM061230.1, on the reverse strand, counting down.
GCTGCCACCACCACTTTGTCGTCAGCCACCGCCACCACTACCACTACCACTGCTGCCACATATCACAACTACCTCTCACCCTTGATTTTATTCCTTCGTCTTTCCTACCTACCAAGGAACACAAAGGTAGCGTTTGGTATGCTGGAATGGAATCTATTGCACTAGACATTCTATTCTCTCAAAATCATTCCATCCACTCCCCATGTTTTTTTTCATTACACCCCCTTTCACCCTTGATTAACAACACCAAAATCCACCGCCGCCATCAGTCACCGACACCTACCACTATTGCAATCCACCTCCACCAACCACCGTCACTAACCCACCATCCCTGACATCAACGACCATCCACCACCACCGCCGCCATCCACCACCACTCACTGTCGTTGCGGCAACCACCCACCTATGTCACCCATCCGCCATCTACCACCGCCGCCACTCACTCATCACCCCCACTTACCACTTATTTATTCCTTCGTCATTTCCTATCTACCAAACAACATAAAGTAATACTTTGTTTCATTACAAATGACAACCAAACATGACATGGAATGATAATGATCATGCCATTCTATTATACATTTCATTCCCTTGTCCATTCCATTCCTGCATCCATTCAATTTTCTTGTACCAAACATACCCAAATAAATGATTTATTTTATTTCCACATGACAACCTAACATGACATGAAATGGTAATTATTCATTCCATTACCTCATCCATTTTATTAACTCCACAATTTTTTACACTTTTCCATTCTCTTACCCCTTACAAAAAGATGAAAAAAGTTCTACAATCATTTAACAGAATAAAAAGAAAAGTTGGTTAAAAAGATATTGTCTTGTCACTTTTTTTCTTAAACGGCAGTTACTTATTTGGTTTGCTAGTTCAATTGGTTGGTGTAATAACTTACTGATCCAAATATCAACCAGATTTATTGTGTAGATAATTTTCGGTTAGTAAGAGTGGTTATAAGTCATCACTTGTGTTGAATTTGACTAATTAAATATAATATGTTACTATATATCAGGTTAAATGTTGTACTTACTTTAATAACAGACTTAGAAGGTGTGTCCATCCATTTATATTCTACATAAAGTAGTTAACTTTAGTTATAGATGAAAGTATGAAATGAAACTAGTTAAAGTAATACAAAACCGGCTAGAGTTATCTGTCTAAAAATAGAATTAAAGTTTAAAAAATGGGTTAACAAATGAATGTGGAATTGGGCTGATCTTGGGCTTAATTGTTTGCACACAACACAAAAATAACAGGGTCAAGTACAAATGGGTGATTCTTCCTATTCTCTATAGTTTCTGACTCTTTGTTGCTTCAGGCCCAAGTGCAATTGGGTGATGTCTAACTATATCTTATATCTATTATTTATATCTATACTCCATTGTAAAGAGTAAAAAAATGGCTAGAATAGTAATTTTATATATTTTTTAAGATGACATATGAAAAATTTCTTGTTTTACACTTACAATGTCATGAAAATTCTTTCAGTACTACCCCTATTTGTAAAACTTTTTTTTTTGATCGGCCTAGTGTAGTGGTCCAACAGGACCCCCTCCCTCTCCTTGGTCCCCGGTTCGAATCTCCTTCCCACACGCATCGTCCCTGAGAACCTAGGTCCTTTCAACGTCATGTGGTGTATTTTTGTGAAGGGCCGGATTCAAACCTGAGCACCTCCTCGGGCGGGAATCTCCAAATGGAGTAAACCTTCCCACCTCCACCACTGGGTTGTGGCTTCATCGGGCCCTATTTGCAAAACTAACTTATACATTTTATCATAACCGCCTATTTATAATTTCACCTTAATTAGTAAAATGTTTATTATATATAATATGAGTTTAAGCAATTTAAAAGACTATAAACACTTGTTAAAAACGCTCATATTATATGGCTTTTTTTTTTCTTTTAGTTAATTTTACACTAAAATACATTTTGGTTGACTTATAACTGATCAACCTTTTCGTTTTACATAATATATCAAGCTCGCTCACCTGGCCTGTTAGAGACAAAGTACGACTATAACTATTTCTACATTTTAAACTTTAGCCTTTTACGATGTTTGTTTTAATTTAAAATTAGTAGGCTAATCAATATTTTATTCACAATTGTCAGGTTTGATGTGGTTGTAAATAAAAATAAATTTTAATCAACATTTCTAACTCTAGGGTGGGTATACAATAATCAACAAAACTGTATTCTTTAATTTCAGTCTTAGTCTAAGGTGAGTAAAACAATATAATTGAGTACCGCATTGTAAATTGTTATCGCGGCGGCAACGCGCATGTTTCTTACTACTACTCTATAGTTTCTAACATTGCTTCAGGCTTAAGTGCTTGCTAAAACCATATTCTTCAACTTGGTTTATACCTATCATATTCTTCAGTTGTTCTTCTGTTTATCCTTATATTATGAGCAAGAGATACGCTAGGTTCATCAAAATGCCACGTCATAAATGCGACAAATGTGTTTTGGGCACGTTGTCTATGATGAGAAGAGAAGTCCACAGTTAAAAGTGCTCGGGTGAGGAAATCAAAGGATGGGTGACCTCCTGGGAAATGTTGACTCGTGGAACAAAAACTAAAGCCATGAACTTCTAGTGGTCAAAACGGACAATATTGGTTGGTATGAGCCATGAGGGGTAAAATATTACAACCAGTTAAACTCTTCAAGACTTCAACCCATGTACTGTACTATAACCTCAGTTTGGGTATATTTCATCTTCATGTTTGGTTGTTTTCTAGTCTGATGCTTACATTTCCCGATTGGCCAACCTAGCTAGTGGTATGTACTGGTTTCAGTTTTAGACACCGGTTTGCTGTACAATAGCCACATGCACTTGCATATATTATGCCTTTCAGTCTTAGTCTTTGGCATGATAACAACAAGCTGCACATGCATGACATTATAACTTTATTCAATGGATTGTTGTGAATTGTGATCATCTTTTACTTGAATAAAATTTCCACTTTTAACTGTTTAAATTTGTACATTTGTCTATATATTGGTATGCATTATTTGTGCAGTGGCATGTGTTGTCTGTAGCATACTAATTTTATGCATAATTCCAGGACTTAGTTCAGTTTGGGTAATTGGTCATCTTTTGAGGGAAGGTAGAACCTTGTCTCTATTAAACTTTTACAAATAATACAACGAGATCAAGCGGGCTCCATCCGTTAAGAACTGTCTATGTCTAACACTCTCGAATGCGAGATTTCATTACCAAGATTGATGTCCACATGCCATGTGGTTTTAGTCGCTCGAATTGTTTCTCTAATACGCAATATATAGCGTGTTGTTTTAGGTAACAAACATACATGGCTTGAATGATCCGTTTTGGAGTAAATTACACTTTGTGTCTTTTATGTATTACTTAAGTTATTAATTATTTTCATATATGTCAATTCTCTCAGTCTTTCTAACAAATTGTGTTCTTTTATACTAACCAAGTTAATAAATGATTAATTTAACGAAGGGCAAATTAGTTGTCAATACACATTCCATTAACTCAAAAGTCCCTTTCTAACACTCAAACCACCACCACCCTCTCTCTGCCACAGAAAACCACGTTGTCCCTAGAACAGAACCCCCTAACCACCACCACTACTTCTTCTTCAAACAACCATAATCATTACTTGTAATCGCAAACAACAACAATCATCATCATCATCATCATCATCATCATCATCACTATACTCCATAACACTGACAGTCACTAAACTTGTCGGAGTACCAAATCTAATGGTCGGATTCGAATCTTAACCCATCCAATCTGGACATGCAACAACTGGATTTCTATAAAATACCCCTAATCAAGGTTGTTCGAAGTCACTGTTCAATTTCTTTGTTGTCTATATTTACAAATCCGCACATTCAACGTCCAATGTAGTCCCATTTGCTGGGTTCAGAGGTGTCAAGAAGCAGAAAAAGTTGGTCAACTATAGCCCTGTGCTTTATGTTTTGCGAGTTAAAGAATTTATTAATGGAAACCATCGCTGGTTGTCTCAATTCTTCACAATCGGCCAAAAGGAACCTCCACCCTAGTGATAACAAATGGCAGGAGGATCCTTATAATGAAATTGGTCCTCACATGGAAGAAGGCGACCGAGAAATGCTGTTATCCATGGACGTTGGCACCCTTCATAACCCCGAACCCATTGATACAATCTCTACTGGCAATGGTTTGAATCCGCTCCAAAGTCATGAAGGTGCAAACGATACTAAAGAGTGTCCTGCTGTGGCCGGATTTGAGGTCCACATTTGCTGCTGATTGTCTACGTTTTCATCAACAAACACCATTGTTGACCTAGTTTCCATCAACAAAGAAACCATAAACTATCCATTGTACCCGCATTATCTCCCAGTCACCATTAAGTGGTCGTATTGATACCCTAATTGCTACCTTTAACTAGGGTTGTGATAGGTTGTGACGGTGATTGAAGGTAGACGGTGGTTGCAAGTGATTTTTGATAGGTACGTAAGGGTTAGGGTTTGGCGATGATGGACGGTGGTGCATGCAGATGGTGTAACGCCCCAAATTTCTATTTGTTATAATATTTGATTAGTTGGATAAAATAGTGGATATTAACTGGAAGCATGACATGGAAATATTAGTATTTCTATGTTATGCAGAACTAACCGGGTTAAATCTTGTTAGATTAATGGCATGCTAAATCATTTAATGATAACCTTGTTAGTTAATAAGATCCTAAATCAAAACTTGAGGGGCCAAATCTGAATATAAGCCAAAATAATATTATATAATAGAAGAAAACACAGAAAAAAGGGAAACTCCCCTTCCTCTTCTCTGTACATCGACACACACACACACCCCTTTAAATCTCACACACAAGCTTAATCCATCCATAATCAGAATATCAGTAACATGCAATAGAGAAAATTTGTCGTTTAGGGCTAACCTCAAGGTAACCTTTAATTGCGTTCTAGTTTGGTAGTGGATATTAGGTGTATGGGTTGTTGGCTCAAAATTGAAAGTTTATTCCTTTGGATGTTATCCCTAGGTTAGGGAACTCTTTATGTGAGGAAAAACCACTATAATTCTGGGTGGGGAAAAACCCTAGTAATAATAACATGTTATGGGGGGATGAGCTTAATACCTATTCATGATAATCGATAAAATTAGTAAAGATGAGTTATTTATGTAAAGTAGGTATAAAGCTTGATAATTCTGGGTGTAACTGTGATAACTGTTGATAAATTGTTATGTGGAGTAGGTCACTTGATGCTTAGCAATGATATGAACATATATGATGTTATGCACATAAGGTGTTTGACAAAATGCTTAAATGAAGTAACATGGTTTGTTTATTGTTGACATGATTAAAAACTATCCGTGACCGTTTTAGATAAGTCGCCAACTTGAATATCATGCCATGAGAAGTTATGTAATATAGTTATTTATAGATAAGGTGATACTTGTGATTAAACACCCAACAATAGTTTAAGATACTCCTAAATTAGAATTGGGCGATAAGCTAGCAAAACGTAAATGACCTCGTGTGGGGCTTTGAGTCCATAAAGAACTATTGTGGTTTCTAACATCTACACGGGTCACAATTCAATAGGCAAGGAGCATGAGACATCTTCGAGTCAATGTGAGAAGAGCTCTCGGGAGTAAGAACAAGTCTAAGGTACGTCATAACTATGACTTTGTACATGAATCCTACGCATATCTTAGAATATGGTTATTCTGCCTTCATATGTGTTATTTACACCCCCACATAAACCAAACACGCGAAAGTCGCCAAAGCCTTCAATTCGGTTATATGGAACCATTGATGGATTGAAGGTTAGGTGAATTCCTTACATGATGGTCAATGCTTGAAACTGAGCATAGATAGCAAACGTGAGAATAAATGTTGTGAAAGTATGTAACGTGACATTTGGGCGAGTAATTATGACCCCAAAGTTGACTAGATTTGCTAATCATAGAAACAAGCAAATGCATGGCAAAGTAGGCAATATGGGTTGGAAAAATGTTGATGAATTATGACTTAACAACAGCTAGGAACCGTAGCTTACGGCTAAAAACCGTAAGCTATGGATCCCAAACCAAAACAGACCAGAAGGTGAGAACCGTAAGCTACGGTCGTCAGACCGTAGCCTATGGCGAGCCCATTTCAAGAAAACATCAAGGCCATAAGCTACGGCCTTCAAGCCGTAGCTTACGGCGGGGTTATTCAGGATTTTTGTTTATTGTTGATTGATGTTTAATTCGATTACCTAGGCTTCCTCGGATCCTCTATTGGATAATACTTAGCGCAAGTGTACCTTGGGAGTATGGATGATGATCATGTTTGAAGATATGGAACCAAACACCACTCGAGCCAAGACGCTTCCACATAAAGCTTTTGTTAATATGTTTTGGTGTAAATTTTCATACTTTTCAAGAAACATTTATACTAGAAAACATTATGTGAAGTTCCTAGTAAGGAGTAAGGTCATTCGTACTAAGAACCTCATTGTGGATTTCAAATTTTGTTATATTTTAAAATGGCCTTTCAGTCCTTAATCAAGTTGATTAATAAACGTTTAGTACATGGCTCTTACAAATGGTATTGGTGGTTGGTGATGGAGGTGGTTAATGCAAGGTTTCCGACAGTGGTGGGTGGATCACGATGAGAGGTGGCGATGTTTCACGATGGGAGACCGTGGTTGTAGTGGTGGAGCACGACGTTAGTGGGGTGAACGACAAAGAAGAAAGTGAGACGGTGGGTAGATTTTTTGCTGTTAGTGTGTGAGAGAGAAAATGATTTATAACTTATATATATTTTTGGAAGTCCCATTTTAAATTAAAGGATGTGAATGGACAACTTTGCTCTTGGCTCAATTGAACAAAAATGAGTTTACTAACTGGATTAGTATAATATGGCGCAATATGTTATAAAAACTGAGAAAACAAACACAAAATAATTTTTTTATTAATTTAAAGGGCATGTTTCTTTCAGGTCAAGTTACCATACAGAGTGTAAAATAAATGAGAAGTGTGAGAATGATACAAAAAACACATCAGATCATGAAATATAATACAATGGGTCAAAAAAATATAACACAGTGGCAAATGCTAAGAAAAAAAGATACAATGAAGCATAAAAAATGACACAATGAAGAAAATAAGAAAAAGACACAATGCCATATAAAATACACAATGATTTAACATGCACAAATTTTTAACACTACAAGTTAAAAATCTGAAAAAATTGAAAACCTAAAAACTAAGATAGTATGGTTCGATAAGACGGTTTAGTGCCGCTTGAATAGGGATGAGCATATTGCATCGAATACCGAACCGATATTGATCCCGTACCCAACCGAGGTTGTTCGGTATCGGTATCGGTACTCACATTTAGAGGTTTTCGGTTTTGGTATTTTCGGTATCGGTACGAGATCGGTATTTTAAGGTAAAATACCGATACCATACCGGTACCGTGCCGCTACCGAACCGATACCGTACCGTATGTTTTCGGTATCGGTATCAGTATTGGGTTTTGGGAGTTTTCGGGATCGGTTGGTACCGATACCATCCCGAGCTCATCATACGCTTGAATGTGTTCGATCAAAGTTCGTTTGATACCCTTCCTACGAATTCCTATTTTTCTTTCATTATGCCATATGTGTTTGATGTAACTCTACAAAAGATACAAAGTGTAATTGCCCTTCATTTTGGTATAATTCGTTAATTTTCCCGACTAAATTTGTACACTTTTTGTTTCATTCTTGACTTCATTAAACTGTTGAGTAGGGGGTTGGAGGCTAATTGAGTAGTCTTGAAGGATTGAATTTGTGTATCATGGAATCCTAACAATTAGACGTCTAAGCTTACATTTTAATACACCATACAGCTTTTCAAATTCTTTCACATGTTATATTCTTTATCTCATCTTTATCCTATAATTTTTTTACTTTTAAATTTATACAAACTCAATATACGTATTTAAATCATTTCTAAGTGACAAAGAGAAACACACAAAGTCAATATATTAAAAGTTTAAAACACTTGTATCGATCAAAGACGCATGGCAAAATAATAAAGCGTCCGAGTCTTTTTATAGGTAATTAACTTGAATAACTAGAAATGATTAGAAGAAAATAATATTTTATTTTTTATTTTTTATGGTTTGTAAGATATTTAACTATTTTATTAGTAAAGTTGCATATAACTTATGAGTTGGAACTTATATATGAAGATACACGATGAAGATGAGAGTACTGAAACATGATTGAAAGAAAAGAATCTTGGATGGCGTATGCATGTATAAGAAATCCAACAAAAGAATTTGCGAATATGCCTTATCGGCCCCGCCAACTTGTAACCCAATTTATATTTATATTACATGCAGATTGTTTTTGGGAAATCTAAAATTTTATATAGCTTAATTTTTTTTGAACAGTAAATTGAGATCATTGACGGATCACTAGAGCATCATCATACCATCAGTAAAACCATCCGATCATATCCATCTTCACTAGACAATAATGCCTACACCAATTTAGAAGGAACCGAATAAATCTGGGAAAAACTACCATGTGGAAATCAAATTCAGACCAAATAGTACCTAAGCCTTATCTCACCATTAAAATATCCCTAGACAATAATATCACGGACGTATAGCTTAATTAAGGACTCATATAATAATGCACTTAATATCTTTATATTTTATTAATTATAATTGGTAGTACGGTTTTCTATTTCTATTCCATGCAAAACATAAAATATTTCAAACTCGAAACCTCATGCAATCATAAACACTAACCTCTAACTGACCTTAATCAGATAATTTGTTAGAATCTGAAAAGGATAGGATCCAATAGCAAAGGTATAACTCGTGAGTCGTGACTTATAAAAATGTTATATATTTATACTATTACTAGATTATACCCCGGGAGCCTCCCGGGTTGAGAAATCTAATATGACATATTAATCTTACATATAAAATAGAATGATGCGCTTTACAGCTACATGCAGGAAAGCTTCGGGTAGCACCTAACCTAAAACAATTAAAAATGTATCTCAAATGTTAACGCCTAACCTTAAACAATGTATAACTCTAATATTAATATCTAACTTAAAACAATGTATAACTCCAATGCTAACGCGTGTTGAAAATAGAATTCATAGACTTGCCTATACATGATTAATAATTTACCTGAACACTTTGTGTTTTTTTTCCTGTATGAACATAATCCTACAAAAAAATAGTCGTTTTTTTCTCCGTTTTTATATAACACTATGGTACTCGTTGGAAAGATAATAAAACGCTCGTTAATTTGGCGTAATTTTTTTCTTTAAAAAATCTCGTATATAAAAGATATTAACGTTTAAAAATTATGGGAGGAAACATAAGAGATAAGGAAGAAAAATCCAATTTTGTTTTTAAATTCTTTTTTTCCTAAAATATCTCAACGCCACATGGGATGACACATGACACACTCAAAAAAAAGAATGCCTTTTTGAATGCCATGTCATTAAAATGGCTTTGGTTTATTATATGTATAGATGTTTAGAACAAAAATAACATTATGTAAATTATCTATCTAAATATTAAACGAAAAAGGGTGTGATACATGGCGTTTTTGAGACCTTTACATCATTTGATTTCCCTACAAAATTCTTTTTTAATTATGTTTTAAATAAAAATATCTATCAACTCTTATTTTAAAATTTCAAATATGTTAATTAATATTTTTATTTTTCTTTTATTCCCCCTACAATTTTCAAATGTTACTAACTTTTATATATGACATTTAAAAAAAAACTATACCAAATAAATGAATGTTTTATTATCTTTCCAACGAGCATCATAGTGCTATACACATAAAAAAAAAATTAGAGGGCTTTGGTTCATGCAGGAAAAATAACACAATTTGTTTAGGTATTTTACTAATCATGCCTAGGCAAGTCACTAACTACATATATGTTCACAGAAGTAGTCAGTTTGGTAAGAATATATATATATATGTGTGTGTGTGTGTGTGTGTGTGTGTGTGTTTGTGTGTGTGTGTATTTTGATTGGTGTCGTTAGGAACATTGATTACAAAGTTTGCTAAACCAGATAGATGTAGCATAAGATTCTTAGACACCAATTAAATCTCTAGCTAATAAGTGATAATTAACTACCACACTATGCAGACCTCTTAAATCAATCATCGTCATGACATATCATTTAATACCAATTTGGTTGTTTTTTTTCCATGTCCACATCACAGCTTTAGAATATCTTGAGAAATTGACAAAGTTGTACATGGACTTCACTCAAGCAAGATGTGCACACGTAGAATTAGAAGTATGTTTTTATGCGTTGTCGAGTGTTGATCTTTTAAAAAAATTCCTAAAAAAATGACATATTCATTTTATTGTACACACATTTTGTCACTTTATATTATATTTGTCTATCCAGAAAAACACCCAAGGGATAATCTAGTAAGTGAATATACGAAATTATCTGTATTTTTATTTCTGTTTTATCTTGAGAGATTAGAAATTTGTATATCCATTATATATATAATAAATGAATAGGGGCATATATGCCACATGACGTTGGATGAGACCTTCACATCGCTTGATTTCTCTCAAAAAGTCTTTCTCTCTCTCTCTCATGTTTATGGCACATACACTTTTTCCACAATTTTTAAACGTTAGTAACTTTTATATTCGACTTTTTTAAAAAAAAATATTACACCAAATTAACGAGTGTTCTATTATCTTTCCAACGAACACCATAGCGCTATACCACAAAAAAAAGACTTTTTAGTGGATTTTTGTTCATGTATAAAAAAACACAATGTGTTCAGGTAATTCATTAATCATGTCTAGGCAAGTCACTAATCATGTTAAAATAATATACATGCTTTTAAACCTACTATTACATATAAGCACCCGCTAACTACATATATATTCACAGATGCAATCAGTTTGGTAAAAATCTATTTTTGTTTTTTTTGTATTTTGATTGGTGTTGTTAGGAACATTGATTACAAAGGTAAATCTCTTGCTGATAAGTGATAATTAATCATCCCCCGTGCACGCCTCTTAAATCAATTTTCATCATGACATATCATTTGATATCAATTTTGTTATATTTTTCTAATTTCGCATCAGATCTTTAGAATGTCTTAAGCAAGTGATAAAGTTGTATATCGACTTCAATCGAGGAAGTGACATCGGGAAGCACCCGGGAGGTAAACTAGTTATCTTTATCTATATATTAAAACGAAAGACAATGAATAGTCATTTTAACAATGAATAGTCATTTTAATAGTTTTTTTTATTTTTTTTCATTTAATTATTATATATGATCTTTAAAATATTTATTAAATTTCAAGTATGTTTTTGTGAAGTGTCTGGTTTTCTCAACGTCTTGATATAATTTTTTCGATATGCCTATTTGTATCTATGTCTTGATATTATTTTTTTCTAACCGAGTTGGAAATAGTAATTGACAAATGATCAAAATACAAATGTACAGGTATTCGGTTTTATCTCTTTCAGTTGCCATACTGAGTGTTGTTATTGTATCAATACCGTAATGAACTAAACCAATACCGATCAAATTAGAGCAACAACACACGATAGAATTCCACTAGTGTATATTAAAGAAAGTGCCATGAATAGTGTGGGAGGGCTAATGCGAGCAGCCGCCCTCAGATTGGTTCAGAGGAGTGGTGATGATTTTTTAATTTTATGAGGTATGATATACAATATATACAATTTGATACAGGGCAAAACAACAAAAGATCTGGTAGTATAATTATCCTATATATTAGTTTTAGGGTGCTGATGAATAGTGCAGCTGTCATGCGGCAGCCTATGATTTGACTTTTTTTATGTTATTAATTGTATATAATATTTACAATTTGGCATGGGTTGAAGTCCCAGGTGGGTTGGTAGGTTCTTTACCTTAGGGTTCTTGACTTCTTGTAGAGTAAATTGACATGAGCGTTTGTAGGGTAGTGGTTGGGTTCACGCCTCGTTAAGTGGTTGGCGTAGATTCAAGTCCCGAGTCAGTCCTATTTTGTGTATTTTTTTTCTTTTCTAAATTTTATTCTTAACCACTTAAGTACAAATCCAATAACATGGTGGAGTTGGTTTTTATTAGGCTTTGTTGAATAGTGAAATGAAAGTTTTAAGGTTAATTGGATTTTAAAAAATCCAAACTTTGTTATGTTGGCTTGCAATAATTTGTACTTACAAAATTTCTCATAACACTCTCAATTTTTAATGTATTGACCGCCAATTAACGTTTTACTTTTTTTTTTCCACTAATAATATTTTATTTTCTCCTCATTACCTTATTTAGTTGCTTTTCACCCTAACGAATTAAACCACCTCTGACCTAACAATAGTGGTATTAATACTGTAATGGAGCAGACCCAAACCGATAGATTGTTCGTTGCAACGCGCGAAAAATCAAACTAGTTCTTAATTATGTTAAACGCTGTTTTTATTTAATCTGATCAAACAAATAGTATATTTCACGTTGGAGTTAAAAAAGATTATACATATCAAACTAAACAAGATTATTTATTCCATCCAAAAATTGGATGTCCAACTAACTAATAGATGAAACTTAAATCATTATGATTAGTTATTATGATTAGTTGAGTAAAGATCAAATATAAATGGCTCCTACAAAATATGAGAAAGATCAAATACAAATGGCCCCTACTAAATATGAGAAATGAAGGGATATTTTGTTTTTTAAATTTTTTATTCCCATCTGCTTAAACATGCTTTGTAGATGAATAACATAAAAAATTAAAAATTTTAGCGTAATTACGTCATTAGAGTACTTACAGTAGTTTATACTATAATAATTACGTAATTACCCTACACTGTTTTTTTTAGATTTCAGTATTAAAATACATGTTTAACAATATGGAAAAAAAATTCAAAAAAATAAAAAAAAATTATAGATATCAAACTAAACAAGAGTACTTTATTTATTCCATCCCAAAATTACATGTCCAACTAATAGATGAAAATTTAATAATTATGATTAATTGTATTACAATCAAAGAATTGTAAATTGATAAATAAATAAAAAAATTATAGTCATGTTGTTTTTTTTCCTTGCTAAGATGCATGATGAATATTGAATTCATTTCTTTAAGATTAAATCATTTTCTTTGTACCCAAGTATCTACATGATATAGATTTTCTTTTATAAAAACTTAAACTTGATTGGGTGAGACATCGATGTCAAGATATTCTCTCGTCTCCCTCGGCTAACCGTCAGTGGTATTAGAGGAGGGTGTGTGTGTCCGCGCTCTATGATTGCGTAGATGTCTCTTCTCCCTCGGCTAACCTACGTAGGCTTGCAAGTGTCCAAGACCATATCTCTCCACCTACAATATTCGTACAAGGTTTGTTTGATCTTGAGTGAGTCCACCTGAATTTTTAACGTTAGAAGCTTGGTTAGTTGGTGTAATAGAAAGCAGAGATAAAGAATTATGTGCTTGTACGGGAGGCCGGGAGCATAATGACTCAAAACTCGAATAGGTTGACTCGTTTAGACCTATCTTAAGTCTATATATCAGCAAGTCAAAATTGTCACCATAACATGTATTTTGTTGGTCTTGATAACTTTAAGTTAACCCTTTATGTCTCCGTTTTTAAACTCTTAGGGGACCAAGTATTTATTTATTCTCATAGAAAATCAAAAGGGGGATGAATCTTGTATGTTTGGCGTTTAAATATATATAAAAACTAAGAACACGTCGATGAATCAGCAAGAAATTGACCTCAAGTAAAATTAAAATAAATAATACGTTAATACGAATAAGATATTCATCTGTTGCAATAAAGATTATAGATTTGATTCTCTGTCAAGTATTTTATTTTGTATGAAAACAAAGACCGTGGAGGGTCGACCCATGGTGCATGGTATTTCTTCTAAAAGTTTAATCTCTCTCTCTCTCTCTCTCTATATATATATATATATATATATATAGGGGCATGATCAAATACAAAGTAATACAAGCGTGCGAATGATACGAAGGATCACTTTGTACATGATAATTACGTAATGCCTTCATGAACATACAAAAACATTACGTAATTATCATTACGTAATTATCATGTACAAAGTGCATGATAATCACGTAATGCTTTCATGAACATAAAAAACATTACGTAATTATCATTATGTAATTGTCATGTACAAAGTTCCTTCGCATCCTTCGCGCGTTTCTTTTACTTTGTAGAATAACCGCATATATATATATATATATATATATATATATCAATATATCTATAATCTATAATTTATAACTTATAATAAAAAGAATTGAATTCTATGAGTTGACATTCAATAGAGGTCTCAACCCCCCATTGAATGTGCCATGTGGCACTTTGAGGTGATAGTATTGAATTTATTATTTTAAATAAAAGATAAATAATTTAAATTTTTATTTTCTTTTTTTTTTAGATAAAATCTATATTTATATTATCTTAAAATTTCAAATATGTTAATTAATATATTTTCCTTATTTCCTCTCACATTTTTAAATGTTAATTATTATTTTATAATTCTAAGTAGTTTAATTAATATTTTTATCTTTATGTTTTTCCTTATTTCCCACTCAGAATTTTTAAGCTTTAAAAACTTTTATGTATGACATTTTTTTTGAAAAAAAAAATTTACACCAAATTAACGATCGCTTTATTATCTTTCCAACAAACACCATAGTGCTATACAAAAAACGAAAAAAAAAATGTTTTTTTAGTGAGTTTTTGTTCATGCAGAAAAAAAAAACACATGTGTTTAGGTGATTTATTAATCATATATAGGCAAGTACTATTCGTGTTATGATAGTATATATGTTTTTAAACCTACTATTACATATATGAATTGCCCATGTTCATGTGCTATAACGATATGCTTAGCATTAAAAGAGGTTGAGATTTTTTTAATATGCTGGGAACGCAGCATGAGAGCCCTTTTTCGTAGTATAAACATTAGAACAACTTTCTTTAGCGTTAAAAGTGGTTGAGACTGTTTACTTCTTTTATCCTTTTTTATTAAGTCATACTAGATTTTTCAACACCAGGACACTTCCGGGGTAATCAACTAGTATATATATAGAGGATTAGATTCTAATGAAAACAAGGTTGAGTTGGAAGAACCGTGGTAACTCTAACGTAAAATGTGAATTTAAAAAAAAAATTACACACTGATGTAAAAACAGGTAACTCTGCCGTAAAAAAAATGAATTTTTTTTACGATGATTTTACACTGGTGTAAATAAGCCAGCACACAAATATTGAATTTTAATATTCTATTCAATATTTTATTATGCTTTAATTTACAACCAAACATTCATTATTTAATAAAATAAGTTTGTCGGTATAAAGTGAGTTCCCCATGTTCTTTCAACTCAACAATGTTCTCATTTTATCTTTTTCATATATATATATATATATATATATATATATATATATATATATAGGGGATGGTTCAATAGAAAACTCATTTTATTGAGAGAACTCGAGAACTAAATAATGACCATTAATCTTACAAGATCAATGGTTGTGATTAAAAGGATGTGAGGATTAAAAAAAGGCTAAGATTTTACAAGGAGGGTAGTTTTGAAAAAGTAAAGTTTGCGAAACTTATTTTCACACTCATTCAAACAAATAAAAAAAACCCTCACCTGCTCTCTCTCTCTCTCTCTCTCTCAACAAACATCCTAGGGTTTCACTAAACTCACATTCGATCAAATATTTACCACGAAAATCAACTAATACTTATCGACGATCGATACGATCTCATTCTTGCAAACAGTTTTATTCGCATATAATCATAATATATTTGGTGTACTACACACATATCGTATCATCTCATGTATTGCATCGATTTTTGAGTTTTTTGTATAAAATAATGAAATGTTGAATGACATTTCATGTTTTATTCATGAAATATATGTTAAATATGGTTGATGTTAGTGTTAAATGATATTATGGGTTTTTGTCCAGTGATATGGATGTAACTGCAGTACACATGTGTAGTATGATTATTTCAGCTAATGTTAACAATGATCAGGCTTTGTATGATATGTATTGCACATGTGTGATAATATTATTTATGATAGTTAGTGTTAAGTTAAACTGATGTGCTTGTCATACGTTGCACATATGTGATATCTATAATTGTATTTCACATGCGTAGTAGGCTTGTTTTAGTTGATGTTAGGTGTGAATAGGCTTTGTATGTAATGTACTACACATGTGTATCTTTTTTCAGTAAATGTATTTAATGTTAAATAAATTATTAATTATTTGTAACCCCTAAACTAGTTAAATAAATGAAACTCATAATTAGTTTTTATATTAAAACAAACCTAATTTATAATGAATGACAATTTCGATATGTGTAGTATATATATAGGATGGATTTTTATATGTGTAAGATAAACGTAAGATAATCTCGATATGTGTAGGATACACATATGATAATTTTGTAATATGTAGGATGAATTTTGATATGTCTAGGACAAATTTTGATAATACGTAGAATAAAGTGTTAATAACTAATTAATTTGGGTGATAATAATTAATGTTAGAAGAGTTAAAGTAATTAATATTTGGGAAGAGATAACGTACATATCAACCTTAACCTGAGAAGCGTAGGAAGCATTCTCAACCCTTAAATATAGACGGTGGTATGATGGTAATTAACAACCGTAATCATAGTCGACTTAATCTAACCAAGGGTAAATTAGGAAAAATGTTTAAATCTTTTTCAAATTGAAACAACAAAATCAATCGAAACCTGATTTTTCATCGTTTCAAATAGATTAAACATTCTGAATGATTACACAATCAAAATAACAAAAAAAAAAAGTCAATTACATTGAACGAAAACTTAAGGTCAGTATTTGAATCTAAAAATCAGAAAAACAGAGGATTATAATGGGGACGAACAATCATACGAAAACGTACAATTATGAATAAACGCTCGTAATAGTTGTCAGATACTTTCAATTTTGTTTCGAGAAGTATGATTAAACATAAAAATTAGGTAAAAATAAGTTGCAGACGAAGAAGACGAAGTTGGTGAAAACAGAGGCTTTTAAACGCACGTTACATCTCTGTTGGATATGTAACGTGCGTTTAAACTTCATTTGGTGAGACACACAAACAGACGCACATTCATATATTCAAACGCTCTTGTTATTATCTTTAGACGCACCTTAAAATAAAAGGAAAAAAAACAAACGCAATAACAAAAAAACAAACGCACAGTTTCTATTGTGATCTATGGTTAGTTTATGAAAATGTTTAGTTAGTTTGTTTATAAAAAGCTCTAACGGTTACTTTAACATCTTCCCCAAAGTCAACAAACAAACCCATATGTCATTACAGCTTGCTAATGAAGATGAACAAATATCATTTCTTTTCAACAATGGAGTTTAATGACCACATGACCTGCTTCGTGCCTCTAAACCAACCCTAATCCCTCCATCACCTATAATTGTTTTACAATAACCGTTTTATAGTTTTTGTGATTAGGGTGCGTTTTGTTTAAACGCACGTTGTCACACCCTCAAATTTCCACGTGCGGGGTTTTACCGGGAGGCGCGTGACACACCAGGATCCAAGTCAATGGTCACAATAAACGACACTATATGATATGAAAACAACGTAAACTGCTCATTTAATTTTCAAAACCGTTTTAACACAGCGGAAGCAAAACATATTATTACAACTCAAAAGTAAAGCCCAAGTCTGAAATACTCAAAAAGAAATGCAAATGAATCCTAGACGCCGTAAGACTCCGTGCGCCTATCGATAGCTGCTACCTTAGCAACCTGAGACAAACATGCTAAAGAACATCAGCAAATAATGCCGGTGAGTTCACAGGTTTTTAAGTAAAATGTTTCATGAACTTTTGAAAGACTATCATGATACTACCGACCGATGAAAATACTCGTTAAACGTTTGAACTCCATTACGAACCTCCCAAACGAACTATCGCCCACCGCGATTAACGAACTACCATCCCATGGTCAACGAACTGCTATATCATAGCCAACGAACTACCACATTGTGGTTAACGAACTACGCATCACGGTTAACGAACTGCCACAACATAGGCCATATAATACTGAACATAAATGAATACTTTGAACCCAAATGAACATTCCCAACCATACTGAACTTGTGAACACAATTGACATACGTTTAAAGAACACAACATGTTTTCTCCTCCGAAAATGTAAAACCAGTAAAAGAGTGGGGCCGTGAAACTCACCTTAGAGTGCGTCTTCTGATAACTAGGAATCCTACACGTGTATGATAATCCCAACTAATGACAACCTATCAATGAGTTTACATAAGTGTGATGACTACTAACCCGAAGGCTAACTAGTCCCCGATTGTCCAGATCTTGACTACGTATGTTAAAAAGTGCGTTTAAACGTTAACCGGACATACCAGACAGACCCAACATCCTGTTGGTGACCCATTACATCAATTAGTCATGCACATAAGGTTAACACATAAGTTTCAAGCATAAAGCACTTAGTTTGCATTAAAAATCGCATATACGAAGTCGTAAGGTCGAATCGGGAGTTTCCTGTGTTTGGTTCGCCCCGAAGGGCTTCTGGTTCGACCCTCATGATGTTCATTCAACCCATTCACAAGTTCATTTGACCTAACACATGTTTATTTGACCCTAACATATGTTTATTTGACCTTAACGTATGTTAATTCGACCCTAAAACGTGTTAATTCGACCCCAGGCACCCATATTAGACCCCAGGCACCCACATTCGACCCCAGACACCCACATTTGACCCTATGGTGCTACATTCGACCCTTAGGAGCCACATTCGACCCCCAGAAGCCACGTTCGACCCATTTGAGTCACATTCGATCTATTTGAGCCACATTCGACCCCAGAAAGGGTCGAATGAGTTCCACGTTCGACCCTTTGCTGCAGAACTTCATAAAACGCACCAAAACGCATCTAAACGGTCCGAAAACATTATGATACATCACCAATCACAGCAGTCAACTATCATTAACATATTCCCACAAAACCCAACCAATTTTATCCCGAAATCCGTCCGTTTTACAAGTTACCGAAATGGCAAATTATGGAGATGTCACATCAAACGCATGCAATCCTTACCCAGTTAGGAAACTTTTTGAAATCAATCAATAATCAACTTAATATACTCAGATTATCATGAACAAGAAACCCCCAATCATATCCCTATCACTATCATCATGAACAAGCCCTAGACCTAACCCAAAATCCCCAAAATGAGCAAAACATCATCAATAATCAATTGTAACCTATCTCAATCATAAATCATCATCAATAACAGTCCTAGATCATTGTTATAACATCTATACAACAATCAATCATCAAACAATACATAACACCACATAAAAACCTTTAACACATGTTAATTTGTATAAAAACTCATTGTTTATGAATAGGTTTTGTTTAGAAAGATGTTAGGAAGGTTTCTATCCATGAAAACATGTTTGAATCAGATCCGGACTCTTGGGGTTTAATGAAAACGAATCAAAATGCTTTAAAAAGGATTTAGGATGAAGAACACACCTTAGATCTTTGTTTAGAAGATGTTTGTAGATTAGATTATGGAAAACAAGAGCAAAAACTCCTTCCTCAATGATTAAAGTTGCTAGAGAGTGTTTAGAGGCGTTTAGGGTTCGTGAAATGGTGAAAAATGACAAAGTGTGGTATTTATACCCAGTCCACATTCGCCCCTTGCATAAGGTCGAATGTGCCCACATTCGCCCCTTATTCAAGGTCGAATGTGTCTATGCTGGTCGAATGAACTTATGTGGTTTTCTCATCCCACCCCTACATTGTGGGTCGAACCAAGATCTTTTTTCCCAGGTTCGCCCCCACGCTATGGGTCGAACCCGGACCCATGTTTTCTAGTTTTTACAGTTTGTCGTGTTTAACGCATTTTAACGCATCCTAACACAGGAACATGTAATCCTAATCTGTGTTTAACATGTATTAGCACGGATAATCATCTAAACATCGTTTAAACACGTATTTGCATATAATCCACCACATAAGAATAAATATACGTGTAACACTTAATATAGTTTATGTAATTCACCAACAACGGGACTCGTAACGTGCGCGTGTGTGATTAACCTAATGATCCTCCAAATCATTGAACCCTGGACAATACGGACTGTGTTCCGACTCTACTGACCCCGTCAAGTATGTTTAATAAACGTTTCTCGCTAAGGTAGACTTTATGTGTTTATGAATTGTTGACCTAAACATGCCGGGTGTCACATCATCCCCCTGTTGAAAGAATTTTCGTCCGAAAATTTCCCGAAGTCGAAGAGAACGAAGCGATAAAAAGAAAAATTTTCCCGGTCGTCACATCATCCCCCTGTTGAAAGGAATCTCGCCCCGAGATTCACTCTTCGACAGTAATGAGTGTCGACCTAACCCAAGTAACGTTTCCCAAAACGCAAACGAAATGATAACCACGAACGAATAAAGATAACAACAGATACTCTATGCCGGGGAACCGCCTTCCCCAAAGTGAATACAAAACAATGAATCCTCATGATCGAAGGCCTACTAGAGACTATTGCGATCGGTATAAATGACACCGGTACCGTCCAAGTAGCATCTCCAAAGGACCCACATCAGACCCATGAATGCAAAACGATGACCAAATATCAAACTGAATGCACACAATGAATACGAATCGCCAAACAATGTGAATAAGAATGAATACGAGCATAACGAGAATCAAGAAAAGAATACTCACTAGTAACAGTATCAGGATCCTCCTGGTTCTCCCTTGCACCAATGACGTAAACATGAGCACGAGTAGCCCGACCGCCACCCTCGTTGTTTCTACCACCGCCCGCAGCCCTTGCCTCGACCTGATTCAATTTCGGGCAATTACGCTTGAGATGCCCCAACTCCCCACAGTTATAACACCCTCGATTTCCTTGAGGAACAGGAGCAGGGACAACCGCTTGACCTGGAACTGTCTGGAGATTGATTCTGCAGTCTCTAGCAACATGGCCCACACGCTGACAACGGTTGCAACGGAACTTCTCACAATTGCCATGATGATGAAATCCACATTCACCATATTTCGGGAGCTTCCCAGTTTACCCTCCAGACTTCTGCTCAGATGACACTCCCACAACATCCTGTTTCTTTGCCTGCGACTGGGATGACCCAGCGTTCTTCCCAGTAGTCTCCCACTTCCTCTTCTTATCCCCAAGGGCTCTCATAGCAGCAGCCCTCAGAGGTAGAACGCCCTCAGCAACCTTCATGTTGGTCAGTTTGTGAGCTGCCCGAACAGTGGCCAACATAGTAGTGTGATCAGCGGCAGCAACAAGCCCAACAATCTCCGGCACCAACCCAACAACGTAGTGCTTAATCCTCCGATACTCCGGTGTAGCCGACCCGGGGCACATCACGGCCAACTCGTTGTGCCTAGCTGTAAACTCCTCGATCTCCGACCCGACCATCTTCAGATTCCAAAACTTGTGTTCCAACTTCATAATCTTGTCCCTTGGGCAATACTCCACCCTCAACATCTGAATAAACTCGGACCACGGCATAGCATTGGCCTAACCCAGGCCAAGGTTTTTTGTGGTGGAGTTCCACCAAGTTAAAGCGTGTCCCTCCAGAGTAGCAGAAGCATACTTGACGCGATCAGCGTCGGGACAGTTACACATAGCAAACACCGATTCGATCATCTCCAACCACCGAAGTAGTCCCACTGCCCCTTCAGTCCCATTGAAGTAATGGGGCTTACAGTCCATGAACTTCTTGTAGGTGCACCCAGACTGCACCTGATTAGTATTTCCCAGGGTCTGCTGAGCAGCTTGGAAAATAGCCAACGCAACTTTCAACTGCTGCTGCAACATGTTCTCCAACTCCGCCTGAGTCATGGTGATGTTCCCACCACCTCGTCCACCGCCATTGCGACCCCCGCCGCCACCACGACGTCCACCAGCACGTCCACCAGTACGACCAGACATGTTTAGCCAAACATGAGACGAGATACTCAATACCGCTATCGGATCAAGCTACAAGTGACCAAACGAATTCAGAACGTGGTTCCAGCATGACCATTAGTCCGAACACGAAGTCCACCAAGATTTTCATGCATTTCGATTTATGATTTCGTGTGCACTCGAAATAACAAATCGCTCTACATGGTCCTCTAGGCGTGCTCCTAGCTAGAACTTCGAATTACCCGACACCCACATTCCTAAAAGAAACTGTTATCGCACGAAGATCCCAAAGTGAACAATCACTCAGGGGTGTACTATGACAAGTACTAGTGCATGATAGTGTGTGTGTGTAGGCAAGTATGTACATTAGAGCATAGAGGGGAGATATCCAAATCCCGGAAAAATCTCAAGAATGTGCCAAAGCCACCCCGATATATACGGTTTCAACCCCCGTTATTTTTTTGAAAAAAATAGGTATATTATATAAACCAAAACTAACGATATATCAAACGATACAAGGTTTCAAAATATCGGCTGTTTTACCTAGTTTATCGTTTTTCTTTGTTTTTTTCTTTTGGGCCAATTTTGAGAGGTACAACAAGTTTTTTCAAAAAAGCGAATGAAGAACAAGTAGAGGGAATATATAATGAAAATATGAGTAAACGTCAAAAAGCTTTAACATGCGAACCGATTAATGAACTGGATCAAAACAATCAACAATCAAAATCCACAAACAAACATGAATGAAGTGGATGTTACTAGTTTAGAAAGAGATCCCGCTAAATGACTTGAAATGTGAAAATATCCGGTTAATATAAGGGAGAAAGTAAGACTAGCTTATATCAAAGGTCGACGGGCTAAATTGTAATTCTTCATCCTGATACCCACGCTTTGTCTCCTTTTTAATGTTTTAGTGTCTTTGTTCATTTTTTTGTTAAACAATGCTTAGAACTTTAATATTATTGTATTTAATGTTTGACTTGACTCGAATCGAATCACTGACCCGAACATACAATCCGAAACATAGCTATAGAAAAAAATTTTAGGACCCGTCTCGTGACTGGTGATTTCCGACCCCCCGAACCAATTTCTCAAGCTTCACCACTGATAGCAGCAAACTCTTTCTCCATGACAGCTACCTCCGACGTGGAAGTTTGTTTTGTTTCTCTTCAGCTTCAGCAAAGTGAAGTGAAGGGTTATGGAGTGAATTTAGTCAAGGGTACGAGATTGTTAGGAAGTTATGGTTGACGAAGATTATGGAGGAGGTGGTTTTTTTTTTTTTTTTTTTTTTCACGGGAGAGAACTTGAGGATGGAAGACATTGTTGTTGTTGTGGTTTAACTGACGTGCTTGACTCAACTTCTATCGTCAGTTTGTTTCGGTTCGTCTTCAATTATTATTACTATTGTTACATTTTTATTTGATTTTTTTGATAAATTTAACACGTTAAACGTATGGTTCCCTATTTTTCTGAGGTTCCCCATTGAAGCCACCTCTTTATATATGATGTAATTTTAGTCGTTAAAAATGTAATCGTTTTTTCCAGTTTCTTCAGTTTGGGTTGGTTTATGCATGTGGACTATGCGGCTCGATACCGCAACAGTTTAGAGCATGTCAAGGCATGACAACTGTTGCGTCATGTTTAAGTTTGTTTAATTTATGTTTTAATATTTTTGTATTTTAATTATGTTTTAATATTAATATAAATATGTTTAAGTTTGTGTTTTTATTTAATTATGTGTTTCGTGTTTAATTTATGTTTGAATATTTATAGAATTTAATTGAAAACATTAAAATAAATGTAAATAGTAAAATTAAATGGTTTCAAAATCATGTTGTAACACGTGGGTTGTCATCACGGATCAACTACCAGCACGACCAGCAGCACTCTTTTCAAAGCAGGAAATATATAATGAAAATCTTATAATGAACTTAAGAGCTATAACAAAACAAGTCTTTCTCAACTAACACTATAACGATAACTGAACAAAGTTAATTGAGTACGTTAATCATTTACAAAATTTTAAATATATATCAAGCTAAAATCGGTTTGCTAAAATCCCATTTTTAGATCTATGAAACATCTTTGGTGATACAAAGCGACAACACAAATAAACATCAATTAACGTAGTGTTGATTGATGCTCTCTCAAGTAGTGAGGGTTCAAGTCTAGATTGGAGATATATAACTGATGCAGACTTAAAAGTATCTGTAGTGAATATGTGTGTGTTTGTCGTTCATGAAAATAAAAATAAAAATATGACAACATAAATAAACATTAATTAACGTGGTTTATATAACATGAAAAGCGAGTTGTCAAAAGAAATAGTATTATTGGTCTCTCAAGGATAACAAACAGTTAGGTGATAAAAAATGTTAGATACATACTGTATATATTTACATTATTACGTATACGAATAGATTGTAGTGTAGAGACACATCTTAGCTTTCAACATTTTAATGATATAAGTGCATACGTGGCAAGTTCAAACCCATACCATTGTTTTCCTTAATAGACAAGTACTCAACATCCTTTGTGTGACAATTTCTTAATCGGCCACTAATTTCATCATATGTACTTACATGTTTGAATATAAGTTAATCAAGAACATTCTTCTTGTTAGAAAACTTACATTGTAAACACCGCAACGCCTCTCGTACATGAAGCTCGCATGTTTCCAAGTCTCTGTACTTACTGAAAAAAAAACTGTAACAAAATAGAAAAAGGAACCGGGCTTGTGTTTGACACAATTCCCTTAAACAGATTCGTCGTCTGTTCCCAGGGTACACCGGTTCAACAGTGCGGCGCGGTGCACTGCGGACTATCCCACTTGCCTGAAAAGAAACCGGAGCAAGACTGCTTCTGAAAAGTTTTCCTGCAGTGATCGATCAATGTATGCAAGAGAATGTTTCTGTTTTGTGTATGTGGTTTTCTATTTCTGTTCTATTCTAGTCTTGTTTGTTATAGACCCAAAGAAAACTAAAAGATGAAACTGCTTGGTTGTTTCATTAAGCCAATTAAAGATGCTACACATTAAGTCTCTTTAATCTCTTATTAAAGCTGCACATGAAACTTCCGCAACAATAATAACACTAACCAAAACTCTAGATTAATGACAATTATTAACTGCAGTTGAATTGGAAGATCAAAACCAGACTCGTAACAGTCTTCGTCGTCACAAAACTCTTCCACTTTTCATCTCCCCACCAATGTGGGACACAACCAACTCACATTCACAAACTAAATTTCCAACAATCCCCCACATGAATGAGAGTTATTCTCAGAAACAACTTCATTCCGATTAAATTTCAACAGTTGAGTTTTGCATACGATAGGTAGGTGTGACCCTTTGAACCTTCGCTTATGAAACGCACTTAGCCTACTGGCTCTGAGTAGAACGCGATGCCTTTGAACTCGTCTGCCGTTTGTGTAGACGACAATACGCTTCACACAAAACTCTCCTTGACAACGTCAAGTCCTCATTGTTGTGTCCGTTATGGTCATGGACACATGCCTGGTTCTGCGAGAGCTATTAAGTATCGTGCCCCAACAATACCCTTCGAAGCGACCCCACTTCTCACTCACATAGGTGATCTACTTGGACTGGTTACCTCAGTCAGATCATTAAAAGCTATAAGCTTAACCTCAACCTTGTCACTTTTTAGGAATGGACTAGGAAGCTTATTAAATCTTATAGTAAACTCCTTTTTTAATATGTGGGGTTTCCACCAACTCTCCCCCACAGTGACCTTCGCCAGTTCATACAATTAGGTTGTCCTATTGAACTCAGATCTTGGGATCTCCAGTCAGCTGAGTTAGGTTTCCTTCGCATAAACCTAGCCTTTAATGGGCTTTAGCCCCATTCCCATTGCCGACTTCTGAACCAACTCTCTGCTTAAGCCTTTTGTTTAGCGGATCCGCGATGTTATCCTTTGACTTCACGTAGTCAACAGTGATAACTCCTGTAGAGATTAGTTGTCGTACCGTATTATGCCTACGTCTTATATACCTGTTCTTACTGATACACATTGTGATATGAGCTTTCCCAATTACCGATTGACTATCACAGCGTATGCATTAGGCCAATGCCGGCTTCGGCCACCTAGGTATATCCTTAACAAATTGACGTAGCCATTTTGCCCATTCATCCTCTAAAGCAATGAATTATGATTCCATCGTGGATCTAGCAATAAACGTTTGCTTATGTAATTTCCACATTATCTCAACACCTCCAAGTGTGAGTAAATACCCACTCGTCGCTTTGGAATAATTCATGTCAGATATCCAATTCGCATCATAGTAACCTTCAACAACGGCTGGATATCTTTCATATTGCAGTCCGTAGTCTCGTATGTATCCTAATTACCAAAGCACCTGTGTCACGTAATTCCAATGAATTGAACTTAGGTTGCTCGTGTATCTACATAGCTAGCTTGCTAAGTTTGGTCTGATACAACTCATCAGATACATCAGGCTGCCAATAATTCTTGAGTACTCTAATTGGTTAACAGGCTCACCTCGATTCTTAGCTAGACATTAACTCGTGTCAATGAAAGTTCTAGCCACATTAGAGTCATTTCCATCGAACTTCTCAAGAATTTTGTCCACATAATAGGACTGACTTATAACAAGTCTGTTCTAGGTTCGTGTGATTTGTGCTTCCCAAAATCACATCCGTTCATATCAAACCTTCTATTTTCAAATGCAAGTCACCTCCACACTTGTTATTGGATAACTACCAAATGGGGTGATGAAAGTTTCTTCCTTTCATATGTCGCTTGAAAACTTCTCAAGTACCATTTTTACATCCCTACGGATTGTTTCTTAAATGGCTCTTCCCCCCACATTGCTTGCACTTTGATTAAGTTTGAGTAATATCACTCATGATGACATTAGACACCCGTGATAAGATGATGACTATCTATATCTTTGTGTTATTGAGGTCATCCATTATATTACTCAACCCATATTTTTCACACGAACCATTTTCTAAGCTATATAAGTTCTCCTCATATTAAGCTAAATAGTATCATAACCAATGAACTATTTATTCGGTCCTTTCAAGTCGTCCTTTTTAATGAATTATATATTTGTTTTTACAAAATTCATTCTTATGTCGTCACATATGTTTGAATGTTCAAAGTTAATTTATTCTCCGTGGAGCATTTAAATTAACAAGTATTAGTCTAGCATGCTTTAGACTACGAATACTTAGCATGTGAACAGAAGATGCCTCATTCTGATTCTTCACAGCCTTAAGAGATAACTCACTATCTCTTCCTAACATTCACGTCTTAGTTTAGACACAAAATGAGATTTTGTTTACCATTCCAAAACCTTGGTTTAAAGAATGCTTCAAAACCATAATTAATTCCATCCATTAGGATCAAGACTCGTTTGCCTTTATCTCCAAGGCTTCACCATTGACTCTTTAGGACTTAAACATAAGTATTAACATAAGTCACTTTGATGAACATATTCATCATCAACAAGTCAATTAGACTGACACTCAACGACATGACATTCACATATGCCTAAGTGATATGTATATATTTTGTTGAAACTATTTATTGGGTGACTCTCCCAAAATATATCACGAATCCTCCGTATAGTTCAACCAACATTGATGGTTTGTAGAAACTTTACACGTCCATCACTATTCTAAGTCTTTTGTAATAAATCTCGCAATATTTATCAAAGACTTATGAATAATAACATATATTTCTACCATATGTTATAGTCATCAAAACTACATTTGTGCATTTCTACGTAAATGCTCTCAACATTAGGTGACATATCTTGTTTTCGTGCATTTAACTTCAATACACTTGCCACGTTGATCATGATTATCTTAATGGGAATGGATGAATAGTATTTCTTCTTAGTAACTTAATTAGAGACTTAATTTAAAATAAAGGCTCTAATAAATTGACATAAAAGCTCTAATAAAGTAACATAAAACTTTAATTAGAAAACATGAAACTCTACTCAAGAGTTTACTCTTAATTCACCACATTAAGATTCCAATTAATAATTATAATTTACCAAATTATAATTTTAATATAATCCAAAATATATATAACTTATTACATATATATTTAAATGGATTATAAGGATATATAAACATCAAATCTCAAAGTGTTATTCTCTTCAACACTTTATTGTTCGACGAAATAATAGAAATTATATCGTCTCGTGGCATGTTTCGAGGTACTATCTCAATACACTGTTTAAAACAACACAGTTGTTTATACTTAACTACTCACAAGTAGTCGAACAAGTAAATATGTCCAAAACAACATCAAGTTGTTTTACACTAAATAGTCTCTCTAGACTATTATATGGTTCAAGTCATCATACTTCTCATACAAGTATCAAACCATATATAATTTGTAAAAGACATGTTTTACTCATACAACACATTTCTACTTTTACAAGTATTTTCCATAAACTATACATATTTATGTTTTGATTATAAATCAAAACCATAAACTCTAATATATTTTTATTAATTAAACCATTCATAACTCACTTGTTAGAGTATATGGTTTTCATTATTAACAATTTCTAATTCGTTCATTAGAAACTATACGTACTTGTTAGAATACAAACGATTACACGTTTCATCATATGGACCTTTTTTCTAACACACTCGTTTAGAAATAAATGATTACCAAAATCATTTTAAACGTCATTGGTTTATATTCTCAACCGTTTCTAAGCTGCTTGTTAGAAATACACGATTATGACAATCGTTTCAGACCCTGTTGGTTTATACAAAGTAAATCGTTTCTAACACCCTCGTTAGAAAATTAAACCATTTACATAAATGGTATTAACTTTGGATTTTTCAAAATTTACCCGTTTCAAACTCGCTCGTTCAAAACTGTCAAATTTTAACCAAACCGGTTAAATGTTGAAAAGGTTGAAACACCCAATTCTCCATAAACCCATGAGTTGAAACACCCAATTCTCCATAAACCCATGATTTGAAACACCTCATTAAAACCTTTAAGAATATTTAACCCAACTTAATGGTATTCTTATTATTTTAAGTTTCAACTTTGAAGTGTTAATTAGTATTCTTACTATCATTTCCAACACGTTTGTGTATTTTGTACAATAATCTTTTCTAACACACTTGTTAGAAAATATAAACATCTTATTTTGTCTTTACAAAATCATCAATTTCTAACACGCACGTTAGAAAAATCAATATATAAGTTTACAAATTAAACTTATGATTTTGTAAATAATAATTTCTAATACGCTTATTAGAAATGTATCATGACACGTTATTCATCCAACGTCGTCAATTCTAACACGCTTGTTAGAAATACATGTTTCAAAACCTTATATTTCGAAACCTTTTATTTTTCAATACTTTCATTAGAAAATGTAAACATTATCAAATGTTTTTTATGGGTTTACAAATATTATGACTTTTCTAATACTCCCATTAATATTTTAGTATTTCAAAACCGTCTAAATATATGTTAATAATCCGGTTTATCTAAACACGACACAAAACCCATGAACCCGAAAAACCATGAATATTCAGATTAAAGATTTCACTCCAATCACAAATTTAATCCGATTCGATGTACCACAACATATTTCAAAAGAAAATTATTTACAAACTTTCGCGAACCAAAAAGTCCTTAAGAAGAAGGTTTAAAGATTGGTTCCCAATCTACACGAAAGTCTGTTTTACTAATCTGTTTAAGTTTGTTAGAAAACTTACATTGTAAACACCGCAACGCCTCTCGTACATGAAGCTCGCATGTTTCCAAGTCTCTGTACTTGCTGAAAAAAAAACTGTAACAAAATAGAAAAAGGAACCGGGCTTGTGTTTGACACAATTCCCTTAAACAGATTCGTCGTCTGTTCCCAGGGTACACCGGTTCAACAGTGCGGCGCGGTGCACTGCGGACTATCCTACTTGCCTGAAAAGAAACCGAAGCAAGACTGCTTCTGAAAAGTTTTCCTGCAGTGATCGATCAATGTATGCAAGAGAATGTTTCTGTTTTGTGTATGTGATTTTCTTTTTCTGTTCTATTCTAGTCTTGTTTGCACTATGTGATGCTACAGACTTTTTATAGACCCAAAGAAAACTAAAAGATGAAACTGCTTGGTTGCTTCATTAAGCCAATTAAAGATGCTACACATTAAGTCTTTTTAATCGCTTATTAAAGCTGCACATGAAACTTCCGCAACAATAATAACACTAATCAAAACTCTAGATTAATGACAATTATTATCTGCAGTTGAATTGGAAGATCAAAACCAGACTCGTAACAGTCTTCGTCGTCACAAAACTCTTCCACTTTTCATATCCCCACCAATGTGGGACACAACCAACTCACATTCACAAACTAAATTTCCAACACTTCTTTTGTAAAAACGAGTTTACTAGACTTGCTAACCATCCTGCAACACCCTCGCCTCTAAACATCCCATGAGGCAACCGACTCACGTTTCGAAAGCCATGCAAAGTAGTGGGGTTCAAATTGCCATCTCTGCCTCATGTTCGCATTTATGCTCAAATGCTGGTTGTGATTCCTCAATCATCACCATAGGCTGGCCACCCAAAGTGTTTGCCTAAGCTTGGTTTGAAGTTGGGTCTTCACCGGAGAACCGAAGACGCCAACCTTGAGTGCCAAACTACATTGTATTCAATTTTTAGGCTCGGGCTATAGCTCGTTTGAGGTCAACTCGTTTCATGTGTTTTCTTTAGTAAATCTCAAGTAGCTCATGAGCAGCTTAACATGTTTATACCCCTAATTGATGGATAGCATGGATTCTTTCACAAAAAAAAAAAATCTTTCGGTGGCAAGTTATGTCAAATAAAAACCCAACAAAGGTGGCTATGTTTCATAAACAGAGGGATGAACATTAACTTCGTCTTATGCATGACATATGGAGAAGAACCTGAGTTGATCGAGCACTTAGTTGCTTATGCCACTTCACAAGATCAATATGGAGTCAAATATTGTTGTTGTAACGAAAACCCCTATCCCAAAGTGTCACACCCTCAAAATCCACTTGCGGAGTTTTACCGCGAGGCGCATGACAAACCAGGATCCAAACCAACGATCACAATATACAAGTCTAAAATGAACATAATGCAATTTCAAAACAATGTTTAAAATTCCCGTTTTACAGCGGAAGCTTATTCAAAACAATATTCAATAGTAAACCAATG
Organism: Ambrosia x helenae; assembly: GCA_030844895.1. Classification (NCBI taxonomy): domain Eukaryota; kingdom Viridiplantae; phylum Streptophyta; class Magnoliopsida; order Asterales; family Asteraceae; genus Ambrosia; species Ambrosia x helenae. The sequence continues at coordinate 5,523,809 of CM061230.1, read as the reverse complement.
TTCAACGTTTGTAAAACCATGCAACTCTAACTAGACGCCGTGCAGACGCGTGCGCCCTAGTTCCATTGTGCTACCTTAGCGACCTGAGAAAACATGTAAAAGTTTACGTCAGCACAAAAATGCTGGCGAGTTTACAGGTTTTGTATCCAAGTACCAAGTCCACCTGTCCATACTATAACAAATCGAAAACCAGTGTACGCTAGCTAGGCGTATGTTTTGTTACTACCACGATTGGAAAACCATTACTAACTCGAATACCAGATGTTGTGCCCGAAAAGTAAACCAGTTGTTCCTGTTGTTCCTGTTTGAGACAATATGCACTCGCCCGGCCCTCCAAGCCGACGAGCGGGGTTGGTCACTCCCAATAGCGCTATTCACATTTCCCCGTTGTGCAAACCCGCACATTCATGGTTTCCCCCGGGACTTCCAAAGATCGTGTAGTACACAATAGAAACCCATAGTATGACAGTAGTTACCAAATAATCGTTTTAACACATGTTTTCTCCCCCGAAAAGTGAAACCAGTTTAAAAGAGGGGCCGTAAACTCACCTTAACGTGCCAGCAAAGAATCCGAACAGCAAGCAATATATGCTACCGACACCCTAATAACAGTGTCGCTCAGTGAGTATAGGCGTAATATCATTACCCATATAACTCGTTTGTCCAAGGCGTTTTAAATGTTCAAAAGTGTGTATGCGACGCCTAGTGATTCTACATGCAATAGTAAACCCTACGGACCCGTTGGTGAATACGTTGGTTACAATTTGTTTCTACATTCCGTATGTGTCTCAGACAAGTGTACATCAGTTACATGTCAATTCCATACCACCTAAGACCTCAATTAATCACAGAAGCACATAATACACAATCTGTGTTTTCAGGACAGATTGTGCGCCATCAAAACAAATTTATTTAAAATAGCAATTCAGTGAGTTAACCTCCCAAAATTTTACTGAATTTTCTTTGGGATTCACTCGACAATACCTATTTTTGTTGTCTTAATTCCAAACACAAAAATTATGAAAATTCGTACAACACAGTTATGTCCAGAAAATCTCCTCAACAGGTCAGTTTAGTAGGAAAATTCTTAAAAATTGTATATTCATCCAAACGAGATGAATCCACTTGGAAAAGCTCTATTTTTCCAGTATTGACCTACTGTAAAAATTTCATAACCTAACTCCTTGTAAATCTCAAGTTATGACCATTTAAAGTTAGCCCAATTTACAAATCCGAAAATCTGATATGACCCCTAATCAATTAAAATTCCAAAAACAACTCAAACGATGTCCAAATTCGATGGTTTTACCCATTATGAAAAGCTAAGACCTTGTACGTTACAATCATGCAAAGAATCGATCAAACCAATTATTTTCAAGCCACGAAACAGACCCTACAAGTCGACCTTCAGAATCTGTCCAGATTCTAATCGTGCAATATTATCAATTATATCAAACCCTAGTTGCATATTATCAATCAATAACACCTAATAATCATCATACAACTTAGTAAGAATCACATCTGATCAAAACCCTAATTATACATCACAACCATCATTATTCACAAACCCTAGAAGTCTAGAACATCAAGAACATGCATAATCATGCAAAACATATAACATTCATTATGTAACAATGTGGTTGACCCTTTTAATCTTCTTAATCCTCATGTTTTAACTTTTATAAAATACTTTCAGACCTGGACAAACTTGTTATATGATTTTTATAGTAAAAACATAAGGTAAAAGCGTAAGAAATCATAAGTTATACCCTTAGCTCTTCAAATCAATCAATCGCGCGCCTTGGAGCCTCCCAATTGATGATCTTGAGCCTTAGCAGGAGTTTTTGGAGTGAAATATTCGTGTGGGGCAGTAAGGGGGCGATTAGGGTTGAGTATGAGGGCTGCATGGGGGTTAAGGATGCTTAAATACGAGTTTGAGGCGGTTTAAACCCGTCAGTCCTCTTCGAGCGGCCCCTCGGAGCCTGTGAGCGGCCGCTCACAGGTCCGGGGCGCGCGTTTTTGCTTCGTTTAGCCTCCCGACGCGTTACCCATCGACGTTTTCGTTGTTTCGAACCGTAACAAGTGTAACCCCATGCGTTAAGACCCTAATCAACCTCATACTCCACTTTTAATAATTTTTATTAACGTGTTCGGTCTAGGTTCACATAATCACGTATGGTTTTCACATAAGTTGTCAGATATCACCGAGACACCTAAGTTTATTATTCACCAACGTCCGAGGTTCACTAATCATGCAATCACACGTTAACTCACACAAGGAGTCAAAACCCGACCCACACAAAGAGTCAAAGCATCTCATAACCCGAGATGTGAAAGTAGTAACCCGACCCACACAAGGAGTCAAAGCATCTCATAACCCGAGATGTGAAAGTAGTAACCCGACCCACACAAGGAGTCAAAGCATCTCATAACCCGAGATGTGAAAGTAGTCCCAAACCGGACTAGAAAACGTTTTGTAAGTTGTCTCAAACCCGAGACAATGCACGTATGTCCTTTCTAGCTATCTAGCTAACCCTCGTTAAGTATAATATACGCGTGACTCGCTAAGGTAGACTTTCATCTAGACAATGTTGTTAACCAGAATTTGCCGGGTGTCACATCATCCCCACGTTAAAAGAATTTTCGTCCCGAAAATTGCACAAGTACCAAAAGATAGAAACCAAGAGAGAGATTCACCCGAGTTGTCACATCATCCCCACGTTAAAAAGGAATCTCGCCCCGAGATTCATTCAACTGCAGTGGAGACATATCTAGACTCGAACGCTTCCTTAAGAAAGAGATGAGGATACTTATACTTCATCTGATCCTCCCGTTCCCAAGTGTACTCAGGTCCCCGGTTCGAGTTCCATCGAACCTTCACAATGCGAATCTTGCTATGACGTAGGCTACGAATCTTGTAATCAAGAATCTCAACAGGTTCCTCCACAATCCGAAGACGATCATCAACCTTGATCTCTTCCAGTGGAACAATAAGAGATTCGTCAGCCAAACACTTCCTTAAGTTAGACACATGGAAGACGTTGTGGACATTACCGAGCTCCGTCGGTAAATCTAGTCTGTACGCCACCGGTCCAATCCGTTCCAGGATTGCGAACGGTCCGACGTAGCGAGGGTTAAGCTTGCCACGCTTTCCAAAGCGTATGACGCCCTTCCATGGTGAAACTTTCATAAGCACCCTGTCCCCAACCTGGAACAATAGCGGTTTGCGACGGCGATCGGCCTAGCTCTTCTTACGATCCCGCGCAGCTGCCAACGGTTACGGATCTGTACGATTTTCCCCAAGGTTTCGTACACCAGTTCCGGGCCAGTGGGCTGGCTCTTGCCCACCTCGGCCCAACACAAGGGAGACCGGCATTTCCGTCCATAAAGAGCTTCGAACGGAGCTGTCCCGATGCTGGAGTGGTAGTTGTTGTTGCAGGAGAACTCCACCAACGGTAGGTGAGCCTCCCAACCCTTGCCAAAGTCGATAACGCATGCCCGCAGCATGTCCTCCAATGTTTGAATTGTCCGCTCACTTCGTCCGTCAGTTTGCGGATGATAAGCCGTACTCACATCCAGCTGAGTACCCAAAACTTTATGAAGAGCCTTCCAGAAACGCGAAGCAAAGCGGGAATCACGATCAGAAATGATAGAAACAGGCACCCCGTGCCGAGAAACCACCTCCTTAAGGTAGAGTCGAGCCAACCGCTTGAGTCCATCCGTTTCCTTAATAGGTATATAGTGCGCCGATTTCGTCAACCGGTCGACGATCACCCAAATCGTATGACAACCACTTGGTGACCTCGGTAGTTTGGTGACGAAATCCATCGTGATCCGCTCCCACTTCCATTCTGGAATCTCAGGATGTTGCAGGAGACCAGATGGCTTCTGATACTCCACCTTGACCTTAGCACAGGTCAAGCATTTGCTCACGTAGGAGGCTATATCAGCCTTCATGTTAGGCCACCAATAGAGCACCCTTAGATCTTGGTACATCTTATCCGAACCAGGATGAATAGAATACCGGGACTTATGAGTCTCATCTAAGACAAGCTCCCGAAGTCCCCCGAATAAAGGGACCCAAACACGCCCAGTGAAGTAATGTAGGCCATCAGACCTGAGTTCAAGATGTTTGTCCGCACTGTGCATCGTTTCGGCCTTAAGGTTTTCCTCCTTCAAGGCATCCAGCTGAGCCGAACGGATCCGGTCAGGTAAGGAGGAATGAATGGTGAGTTGCAAAGCTCGAACACGCCGAGGCTTTGCAGACTCCTTCCTGCTCAAGGCATCCGCCACAACGTTTGTCTTGCCAGGATGGTACTTGATCGCACAGTCATAGTCGTTCAGGAGTTCAACCCAACGACGCTGCCGCATGTTTAACACTTTCTGATCGAAAATATGCTGGAGACTCTTGTGATCGGTGTATACTTCACACTTGGTACCGTACGAGTAATGTCTCCAAATTTTCAACGCGAATACCACTGCACCCAACTCCAAGTCATGGGTGGTGTAGTTCTTCTCGTGCACCTTGAGTTGACGAGAAGCATACGCGATCACTTTCTCGCGTTGCATCAACACGCAACCGAGACCATGAATAGAAGCATCACAGTAAACAACGAAATCATCAGAGCACTCAGGTAAAGACAAAATAGGAGCAGAACAAAGTTTGGATTTTAGTTCTTCAAACGCCGACTCTTGTGGTTCACCCCAGTCGAATTTCCTATCCTTCTGAGTAAGAGTGGTGAGGGGTTGAGCGATCTTCGAGAACCCCTGAATGAAACGACGATAGTAGCCCGCAAGGCCTAGGAATTGCCGCACCTCAGTTGGCGTTTTAGGTGCTCCCCAGTCCTTGATCGCTTCGATCTTAGCTGGATCGACATGAATCCCTAGTTCATTAACCACATGTCCTAGGAACTGAACTTCGCGTAACCAAAAGTCACACTTTGAGAACTTAGCGTAAAGTTGTTCCCGTCGCAAGAGTTCCAAAACCAAACGTAGGTGTTCCTCGTGTTCGGTCTTGTTCTTAGAGTAGATCAGAATGTCATCAATAAACACAATGACGAACTTGTCCAGATATGGTTTGCAAACGCGGTTCATCAAGTCCATGAAAACCGCCGGTGCGTTTGTGAGACCGAAAGGCATGACCAAGAATTCGAAATGGCCATAACGTGTACGAAAGGCAGTATTTGCAACGTCAGCTTCCCTTACGCGCAACTGGTGGTAACCGGACCTCAAGTCAATCTTGGAATAATAACTAGAACCCTGGAGCTGGTCGAATAGATCATCAATACGCGGAAGAGGATAACGGTTCTTGACGGTCAATTTGTTCAGTTCTCTGTAGTCTACACACAATCGGAAACTTCCATCCTTCTTCTTAACAAATAGAATCGGGGCTCCCCAAGGGGAAGAACTTGGCCTGATGAAACCCTTGTCCAAGAGTTCCTGTAACTGACTAGATAATTCCTGCATCTCGGGAGGTGCAAGACGGTAGGGGGCCCGAGCAATAGGAGCAGCCCCTGGTACAAGATCAATACCGAACTCGACTTGACGATGAGGAGGAAGACCAGATAAATCATCGGGAAAAACATCAGGAAACTCGCGTACAACTGGAATATCGTCGATCTTTTTCTCATCACCAGCGGAAACAGAATAAAGTGCCAAAACGGCCGAATAACCTTTCCGAAGACACCTAAGGGCTTTCATACTGGAAATGAGGTTCAGCGGAGCACCGCCCTTGATACCGTACACAGAAAGGAATTCTCCATCAGGGAGAGGAATCCGAATAACCTTGTCATAACAGACAATCTCCGCGCGATACAAAGATAACCAATCCATTCCTACCACAACGTCAAAACTACCCAATGGTACCGGCATAAGGTCGATGGGGAACGATAAACCCGACAACTCTAATTGACACTCCCGAAGGATACTAGTAGCTTCAATCTTTTTACCGTCAGCCAACTCAATAATATACTTAGTCTCTAATGGTACGGGTACTACATCTAACAGTCGACTAATCTCCATGGATACAAAACTCTTGTCGGCACCGGAGTCAAATAACACACTAACAGAACGGTTATTGAGAAGGAACGTACCGGTGACTGTGTCAGGGTCCTGTCTAGCCTCAGCGGCTCCAATGACGAAGGCGCGTGCGTTCCTGCCACCGCCCCCGTTGTTCCCATTACCGTTGTTTCCACCCTGCTTCAGTTTCGGGCAATCTTTCTTGTAATGCCCAGTATCCCCGCAGTTGTAACAACCCTGTTTCCCCGCAGTTCCTTGCGCAGCAGGAGCCGGGGTATTGCTTGGGGCCTGGGTCGATGGAAGTGTAGCTCGACAATCCTTAGCAAAATGACCAAATCGCTGGCAGCGATGACAACGATTGCGGTCGCAATCCCCCTGATGCTGACGCCCACACTTGTTACATTTGGGCAACTTCCCAGCATAACCACCCTGTTTGTTACCAGACGAAGAAGAACCTCCACTGTCAAACCGCTTCCCCTGTTGTGCTGGTGCAGATCCTTTCCCTTCACTTTCCCACTTGCGCTTGTTACTCTCCGGGGCTTTGACAGTTGAATCCTTAGCGGGCAAGACACCCTCATTCACCTTTAAGTTGGTCATCCTATGAGCCGATCGGACCGCCTCTGCGTATGTAGGATGATTTCCCGCAGCTACCAACCCTGCGATTTCTGGCACCAACCCCGAGGTATAGTGCTCAATCCTCCTGTATTCTGGCACATGCAAGTCAGGACACAGCACTGCCAACTCATTACGCCTTACCGTATACTTCTCAATCTCGGACCCAGTCATCTTGAGGTTCCACACCTCCACGACTACCACCACCACGACCGCCACCACCACGCCCACCAGCGCGGCCACTTCCACGTCCTCCTTGCACTCCAGACATGATTCCGACATGAAGGACGAGAAAATTTAGTTTCACAGCTAATGGTAACCACTAGCGTTCGCAAGGTCAAAGCTAGATCCAATCCAGGACTATCCCTTCAAACCCAGAGCTCACTAGGGCTTTCATGCATTTCGGTTTATGATTTTGTGTGCACCCAAAATGATAAACCGCTCTACATGGTCCTCCAAGTGTTCTCCTAGTTCAAAGTTCAAATCACCGAACATAGACTCTTAGCTACACACCGTAATACTACGGTAGTTTATGGCAAGTGTTTCTATTGGAGTACGAAAGGGAGAAGTCCGAGCCTTGGACAAATCTCAAGAGTATACGATTTACCCCAATATACCACACTGCCTAGAAAGCAAGTAAACCGACTTAAGATAGAACGGATGATGTAACATAGGAAGGTCAGATGATATAAAGACACCCCGACAAGCCCATACATAAACCACCATAATGTTTAGTACTAAGTGATCGTCTAGTGTGTGCGACTCGGCTATAGTCTAGACTCTACATGCAGTCCTAGTTCACTATAACCTGGCTCTGATACCAATCTGTCACACCCTCAAAATCCACTTGCGGAGTTTTACCGCGAGGCGCATGACAAACCAGGATCCAAACCAACGATCACAATATACAAGTCTAAAATGAACATAATGCAATTTCAAAACAATGTTTAAAATTCCCGTTTTACAGCGGAAGCTTATTCAAAACAATATTCAATAGTAAACCAATGTTCAACGTTTGTAAAACCATGCAACTCTAACTAGACGCCGTGCAGACGCGTGCGCCCTAGTTCCATTGTGCTACCTTAGCGACCTGAGAAAACATGTAAAAGTTTACGTCAGCACAAAAATGCTGGTGAGTTTACAGGTTTTGTATCCAAGTACCAAGTCCACCTGTCCATACTATAACAAATCGAAAACCAGTGTACGCTAGCTAGGCGTATGTTTTGTTACTACCACGATTGGAAAACCATTACTAACTCGAATACCAGATGTTGTGCCCGAAAAGTAAACCAGTTGTTCCTGTTTGAGACAATATGCACTCGCCCGGCCCTCCAAGCCGACGAGCGGGGTTGGTCACTCCCAATAGCGCTATTCACATTTCCCCGTTGTGCAAACCCGCACATTCATGGTTTCCCCCGGGACTTCCAAAGATCGTGTAGTACACAATAGAAACCCATAGTATGACAGTAGTTACCAAATAATCGTTTTAACACATGTTTTCTCCCCCGAAAAGTGAAACCAGTTTAAAAGAGGGGCCGTAAACTCACCTTAACGTGCCAGCAAAGAATCCGAACAGCAAGCAATATATGCTACCGACACCCTAATAACAGTGTCGCTCAGTGAGTATAGGCGTAATATCATTACCCATATAACTCGTTTGTCCAAGGCGTTTTAAATGTTCAAAAGTGTGTATGCGACGCCTAGTGATTCTACATGCAATAGTAAACCCTACGGACCCGTTGGTGAATACGTTGGTTACAATTTGTTTCTACATTCCGTATGTGTCTCAGACAAGTGTACATCAGTTACATGTCAATTCCATACCACCTAAGACCTCAATTAATCACAGAAGCACATAATACACAATCTGTGTTTTCAGGACAGATTGTGCGCCATCAAAACAAATTTATTTAAAATAGCAATTCAGTGAGTTAACCTCCCAAAATTTTACTGAATTTTCTTTGGGATTCACTCGACAATACCTATTTTTGTTGTCTTAATTCCAAACACAAAAATTATGAAAATTCGTACAACACAGTTATGTCCAGAAAATCTCCTCAACAGGTCAGTTTAGTAGGAAAATTCTTAAAAATTGTATATTCATCCAAACGAGATGAATCCACTTGGAAAAGCTCTATTTTTCCAGTATTGACCTACTGTAAAAATTTCATAACCTAACTCCTTGTAAATCTCAAGTTATGACCATTTAAAGTTAGCCCAATTTACAAATCCGAAAATCTGATATGACCCCTAATCAATTAAAATTCCAAAAACAACTCAAACGATGTCCAAATTCGATGGTTTTACCCATTATGAAAAGCTAAGACCTTGTACGTTACAATCATGCAAAGAATCGATCAAACCAATTATTTTCAAGCCACGAAACAGACCCTACAAGTCGACCTTCAGAATCTGTCCAGATTCTAATCGTGCAATATTATCAATTATATCAAACCCTAGTTGCATATTATCAATCAATAACACCTAATAATCATCATACAACTTAGTAAGAATCACATCTGATCAAAACCCTAATTATACATCACAACCATCATTATTCACAAACCCTAGAAGTCTAGAACATCAAGAACATGCATAATCATGCAAAACATATAACATTCATTATGTAACAATGTGGTTGACCCTTTTAATCTTCTTAATCCTCATGTTTTAACTTTTATAAAATACTTTCAGACCTGGACAAACTTGTTATATGATTTTTATAGTAAAAACATAAGGTAAAAGCGTAAGAAATCATAAGTTATACCCTTAGCTCTTCAAATCAATCAATCGCGCGCCTTGGAGCCTCCCAATTGATGATCTTGAGCCTTAGCAGGAGTTTTTGGAGTGAAATATTCGTGTGGGGCAGTAAGGGGGCGATTAGGGTTGAGTATGAGGGCTGCATGGGGGTTAAGGATGCTTAAATACGAGTTTGAGGCGGTTTAAACCCGTCAGTCCTCTTCGAGCGGCCCCTCGGAGCCTGTGAGCGGCCGCTCACAGGTCCGGGGCGCGCGTTTTTGCTTCGTTTAGCCTCCCGACGCGTTACCCATCGACGTTTTCGTTGTTTCGAACCGTAACAAGTGTAACCCCATGCGTTAAGACCCTAATCAACCTCATACTCCACTTTTAATAATTTTTATTAACGTGTTCGGTCTAGGTTCACATAATCACGTATGGTTTTCACATAAGTTGTCAGATATCACCGAGACACCTAAGTTTATTATTCACCAACGTCCGAGGTTCACTAATCATGCAATCACACGTTAACTCACACAAGGAGTCAAAACCCGACCCACACAAGGAGTCAAAGCATCTCATAACCCGAGATGTGAAAGTAGTAACCCGACCCACACAAGGAGTCAAAGCATCTCATAACCCGAGATGTGAAAGTAGTAACCCGACCCACACAAGGAGTCAAAGCATCTCATAACCCGAGATGTGAAAGTAGTCCCAAACCGGACTAGAAAACGTTTTGTAAGTTGTCTCAAACCCGAGACAATGCACGTATGTCCTTTCTAGCTATCTAGCTAACCCTCGTTAAGTATAATATACGCGTGACTCGCTAAGGTAGACTTTCATCTAGACAATGTTGTTAACCAGAATTTGCCGGGTGTCACACAAAGGTTGGTCATACCCCTATATCCTAACGATCGAACTGCTATAATAGAATCAATATCCTTAACCCAAATGATGCCCATACCCATTCAAAACCCAGTTAACTGGCAAGAGTTTAGGAGCAATTATCTCTTTTATGCTTATTAATATTTCTTGTTCTAGTTTTGGAGAGATGTCTATGTTATGTTTATCTAAATCAGGTTTAATACCTTTGTTCTTGGAGATTAAGCCATCTCGAATAGGGTCTCTATCTTGTAATCTTTAGTTTTCAATAATCCAGTTTTGTTATTTAATTTTTGGGTTCTATCATTTTGGTTCCATTACCGGGAAATCGAGTGGCTCTTACACCCGGGAAGATGTTATCTAAAGATGTTATCGCTGCTCAATTAGCAGCCATTGCGACTCGTTTGGATGCCATTCGTACATCCATGAAGGCTGATGTTGAAGAAATTAAGGCTCAGATGGCTGACAAGAATGCCAAGGATGAACCTCAAGGTCAATTGGCAGATCTGGTCAAGGACGAGGAAGCCGAGGATGTACCCGTAGAATCAGAACAAAGGGAACTTATCATTTGTAGAGGGTGATGCTGCAGAGGTCAAGGCTTGGATGGATAACAAGGAGTTGGATGATGAACCTTCCGACAACAGTTTTAGTGATGTTGATAATATATCATAAGAACATGTTTTGGATGCAATAGAATTGGTGACTAAGGTCTATCCAGAATCTCAGATTCAAAAGGTTTGGCAGTAGTCTGGACCGGCTGTGAATGTGTATCCCAGGATTATGACACGCACCATACAAAATGCTAACAAATCGACCGGTGGTACAACTTTGAGGGAGCAAGTGGCAGCAGCCACTCCAGATTTCAAAGCAGAGCTGCTTGTTAAAAGCGGTGTGATAGCTGCTCTTCGGGAGGCTATGGACGCTGATTTGGTAAGGTTATTTGAAGCTTTAAAACACAAGGAAAAGGTCTATCAGCTTGCATTTGAATGGCTTATTGCTTGGTGCGCCAATTCCCTTCTTTACGACTTGAGCACAAGTCGTTTGTCCGGGTGGGATGAATTGATAGAATCCATCTGGATCCTTAACCCAACTGATACCGATACCCATTCAAAACCCAGTCAACGGTCAACAGTCAACTAGCAAGAGTTTAGGAGCAATTATCTCTTTTATGCTTATTAATATTTCTTGTTCTAGTTTTGGAGATATGTTTATGTTATGTTTATCTAAATCAAGTTTAATACCTTTGTTCTTGGAGATTAACCCATCTCGAATAGGGTCTCTATCTTGTAATCTTTAGTTTTCAATAATCCAGTTTTGTTATTTGATTTCTGGGTTCTACATGCTATCTCTATCTTACGTTCACATTTATGCTCAAACCTTGGAAGTAGTTCCGCAATTATAGTAGTAGGCTGGCCACCCAAAGTGTTTACCTAAGCGGGGTTCAAACCTGGGTCTTCACTGGAAAACCCAAGACGCCAGCCTTGAGTGCCAAACAACATATTATCCAATTTTTGGGCTTGGGCCCTGGTCCATTTAAGGTCGGCTTGTTTTGAGCTTTTTTCTGGTTAATATCGAGTAGCTCATGAGCATCTTAGCTCGTTTACGCCTAAACTGATGGATAATATAGATTCATTTGAAAGTTAATTTTTTTGGTTGGTAGGCTACATTAAACAAAAACCCAAAAAAGGTGGCTATGTTTCACAAACAAAGATGTGAACACTAACTTCGTCTTATGGTGATAAGTAGAGAAAAACCTGAGTGTCGACCGAGCACTTAGTTGGTTTACACCACTTTACAAGATCAATAATTCAATATGGAGTCAAATTTGCTCATGGTGTAACTAAAAGTAACACCCCATCCCAAATATCAAATTGCTATCTCTGTCTCATGTTCACGTTTGCGATCAAACCCTAGTTGTAATTCATGTTTTATACCCGTGTTAATCGCATTGTCTCTGACTTGTTTAACATGATAAAACCTGTTTTGCCGGCCGTAGTTGGATCCTTCCAACAAATGTTACTAAGTTTTCATAATCTTGACAAGCAACACAATTGAGTAAATTGCCATTTTTAGTCTGTGTGGTTTGACCAGAAAGGCCAGTTTAGTCCAAATTTTTTTTCCCATCTGTGTCTGTAAAGTTTTCGTTTTTTTTACCTTGTTTGTCCATTACACTAACTCCATACATTTTTAAGGCCAAGATACGGACATTTTGAATTTTAACCTATTTGTTTTTCCTTTTCTTTTTTACTTTATTTACTCTTTTTACTTATTTATCTTTTTTTTTTGAAAATTTTTACTTATTTATATATATATATATATATATATATATATATATATACGGAGTGGATAATATAGAAACCCTATGTTTTGAAAAAACCCTGCAAACCCTATGATGACCATTGATCAAACTTGATCAATGGTCCTTAATTAATTTCTATTTAATAATAAAAAGTAACTTGCATCTTGTGGTAACAAATGAGATCAAGGGCAAAGGGGTAATTTACCATGCCCTCTGTCTGTGTAACTGACATGCATGGATATCATATCAACCTTCTCCCCTCACTGAAACACACTCTCTCTCTCTGTTAACTACTTTCTTCCCTTTCTAGTAACAACAATAGAACATCAACAAACCCAGGAATCCAGAAGCAACAAACGAATATGAGATCCTTTATCCTCTCTCCTCTCTGGTGGCGAGGACGTGGGAAAAAGCAAAAAATCCTCCAAAAAAAGGTGAGTCGTTGATAATTATTATATCAGGATTGTTAGGGTTTGTTGGTGAGGATGTTATACTCTTAGATATTGGTGCATTATTTTAGTTATAGTTATCAATCATCAAAAACCTTCAAAAATCTTGAAACCCCTATGTGCTATTTTGGATTTTTTTTTTTTAAATCATCAAAATGGTATTTGAGTGGTATTTGTTTTTTTATTTATTAAATTCACATTGTTATGTTTTGTGCAGATCAACTAAATAAATAACATATTAACAGTGTATGATTATTATTTTCAGGCATAAAAACCATTCTGATCGGAGTGTAGTTGTTGTGTCTGATGACTCTACATATGACAGGGCTGTTTTAAAGGATGATGCCCCATCTCAGTCCAAATTTACAGAAATGAAACGTACATTAGGTATGAAACCCTTATTGACAAAATCAATAGACACTTTGAAATGTTATAATCTGATGTTGTTTTTGTTTGATATTTTGAAGAGTATGATTCCGACACTCCTTTAAGAGCATTCAAGAGGCAAACGGGAGGTAATATTTTAAAGAGTATGTTCCTTTTTCATTTTTATGTATGTATGGTGTAGATATTAATAATGTGTTGTGTTGTGTTGGTTGATATGTTTGATGTGTGTAAAGGGAGCATTGCAAAGGCAACAGTAGGGCCCACAGATGCTAGTTCATCAGGAAAGGATAAATGTTTGGTTTGTTTGTTTACATATGAATACATTCTATTATGTGGTCCTACATTTTTTATGACACCTGTTTGTGTGAAGGCAAAGAGTCAGTTATGTGGTCAGCGGCAAAACACCTGGCAAAGAGACTAAAGGTACCAGTCATTTATATACCTTAACATGAGTTGGATAAGTGGTAACATGTGTTAGATATGGGCGTGTCGTGTGTATTCTGACTAAGTCATACACGTGTTACAGGCAGGATAAGGGCGACTGTAACAGAGACTATAGGTAGGTCAGTTAGGGTAACACGGTCTGGGTCTAGGGTAATTGAAAGTTCTACGCCGCCGGTTGTGAAGAAAACTGGAAGCAGGAAGGCGCGGCTAGGTATGACTGTTAAGCGAAAAAGGGCTGAAAAGGTGGAGAGGCAGTGGGTTGAACCCAGTAGACAACAAAAAAGGGCAAAAAAAGAATGAATGGAATGGAATACGGACCATGTCATCGCCTATACAATTTGCTAAATGCGTAGAAGTGTTAAGTGACGAACAACAATTGGTTGTGAAGGAATTGGGGTTCGGGAAGTTGTTAAACTTTAAGATGGATGGTATACCAGCCAAGTTGGGGCACTATGTGGTTGATAATTTCAACCCTGATACGCTAGAGATGACATTCCCATGTGGGAGAATTGTTATAGACGAAGAAGTTTTTGAGAAGGTACTTGGCATTCCACATGGAGGGGCTCCATTCAATTCTTTTGAACGGTTGCTAAAGTATGACGAAGGAGTAGCAAAGTGGCGGAAGAGATACCAGGAGAACAAGTACGTTATGCCAAAAAAGAAGGTGGATATGATCCAGAATGAGTCTGAAGGAGCTGATAGCTTTGACTTTCATCTAGATTTTCTGATGTGCTTCAATACTGTAATGGTTGAATGCCACAAACAAGGTAGTTTTAAGGATTCAACAATTGAGTATCTAAGGGGTAATATGGAATTTGCAAAGGTGGATTGGTGTGGCATATTAGTGGACAAGTTGAGGACTTACAAAAAGGGGTGGAATAGAGATTCCCAACAGACACCATTTGCTGGGTCCCTCACATTGCTCATGGTAACTTTGTTGCTTAAAAAACCTTAAAACTGATTTTACATTTTGTTTGTTTATAACATGTGTTACTGTATGGACTAACATCTGTTAACCTGCAGCTTGTGTATGTGGATTGTGTCACGTGCGAAGGGATTGACATTGATGATTCTGTATATCCAATTACATTTTTGGAATTTCCAATGGCAAGAGACAGGGAAAAGCTAGAAATAAGAAACGGTGGGTTTGGAACATGTAGCTTCAAGGGGTTGTCATCTTGTGAAAAAGTGAAGACCGGACCAGACGAACCGAAAATTCAGGTTTTTAGACCCAAAATACATAAATAGTTTTCTTATTGTATAATATTATTGATAGGAAATCTTGCTCTAGTTTAACATTTACGCCCCGCCCCTGCTTGACAGGAAAAAGTTGTGGCGGTTGATAAGTTAGTAGATCTTGTGGTGAAGACAAAGAGACATATTGAATCAACGATTGGCAAGTTGTATGATGAGCATCCAGATAGCGCAGAGATGGTTGCAGTCAAGGCGAGGTATGGGAGCCTGATGGAGGAGGTACCTAAGTGGAAGAATATAGAAGTTGAAGCCCGTGATACGGTATCACGCAACATAGCAGGCGTACTTGGAGACTTGGCAAAAATGCCGGAAGATACGGATGCCGTCCAACAGGTTGCATTAGACCTTCCTGCCGTTCAAGAGGATTCTGTTCAACAGGTTGCATCAGACCTCCAAGCCATTCAAGCGGTTGCATCAGATGTTCCTGGTAAGTGGCTGTAATTTTGATTAACATTAGGAATTAAAAACGTATTTTGACGACTATTGTCTGTACGTGGGGGTAAATTTGAATGTAAAAGGCTAGAAAGACATTGATATTAAATACAATTTAGTATCACCACTCATTTATTATCGGTAGCTTTATACTTTTTATAAATTTTGTTTGTTTTGAGCCGGTGGTCTTTTTAGATGCATTCTCTCTTGTTCTGAAGAATGGAAGTGACGTTTGCCTACATTTCATCCTTCTAAGACTTAATTAATAGTTTTGCTATTTGTGATATTACTATTATTGTTTGATATTAAATACCATTTATTTATACTACCTAGAAAACCAACATAATTACGATAACAAATAACAAAAAAAATTCAGTTTATCGTGGTTTTAAAAGGCTTTTTATTACTAGAAATATTAATATTTTGGTTTTTTACATAACCAAGATAATATTTAAATAAAAAGTGCATGGTGATTTATGAGTTGTGGGGGCTACGTGCCCCCTATAGAGATATAAGATTGCCCATGACTTATGGGAGTGATTCAAGGTAAATTGAGCATGTAGGATACACAAATTATTGGGTAGGAATATCAAATCGTGACTCTTTCTCCAACTCCTCACACCTCACGACTTAGTTTTTATATTATCTTATTAGATACATGCACAACATACATGCATACAAAAAACATGCAATATCTTATTTTAAATAACTTTAATATTAACCTTGCCGGTACGGATAAAATAAAGCTATTTTTGTTTCCTTCAATTCTAATGCTATCTATTCGACCCATATAACATAAAAACTTAATGAACACAGATATGTAACTATCTAACGCACTGGATTATTTTTCTCATTCGCCTTTCCTACACGATACATCAAATATACTGCTTACATCAACATGTCTTTTAATCCGGTGCGTTTAGATAGTTACATATACGTGTTCATTAAGTTTTTATGTTATATGTGTCGAATAGATAGTATTAAAACCTTAGCCTAAATCACCTATATGTTTAAAGTCCATATGTAAAATATGTAGTTAATCTGTCGGTGCCATTGTCCCGGTGACAATCTGCAGCTAATCAACCTGTTCATGATCCCTCAAAAAATGCATCACACGCTCTTTTTCGACTAAGCATCATCGATGGTCTTTTGATGAATCAGTCTGTCGATAAAAGTCTTCTGGTTTATAGTGTGCCATGCCATAAAATCAAAATTTCACTTGGTTAAAGATCACACGACCAGGGCCGTCCCTGAAAATCTCTAAAAATTCATGTGTTAAAAAATAGGACCTTTAGGCCTAAGTTTAAGTGTTAAATGAGTTATATAAAAAATATATACATATATATATAGGAATTTTTTTAAAAAAATTAGGCTCTCAAGATTTATGGACCCTGTCCGGTTGGTCTCCTTGGACCACCCCAAAGACAGCCCTGCACACGACTATGTAAATATATTAACTAGTTGTGTTCTTTTCAATCCAAAAGTCAAAAAGTTTTTATAAAACAAGATACGAAGAATAGCACATGCTCGTGTGCAAAGTTAAATATCGTTGTCTAGCATTTGCTTTCTTTAATTCTATTTTGTTAAACAAACGACACATCTATGTAAATATCGAGGATGAGTAAACATTGATTGCAAATTACAATACTAAACCATCATACACTAGTTTTTTTTAAACGTCCACTTAATTTAAAATTTTAATTTTTATAATCTTCAATGTCATAAACATGAAAATTTAAATTTGACATGTAAACTGATCCGTTTGACATGTTGGTCAAACTTTGGCCCGTATGTCATAAACATACAATTCCCGTTAAACATCCACATGTTTAAGCAGGATTTAGAACAAAAGTTTAGGGGTAACGGTCAAATTTTTTTTACCATACTTTCATAAAATGAAAACGAAACAAGAATAAAAACATGATAATAAATAAATTTAAACACATAGCTAATACATTTCTCCTCTTAGGTTTTTGAAAGTGAGTTATTATATCATTAACTTTTACTTTATCAAAGTTTCTCTTTTGATCGTACAAATTAGAACATTGTGAAAAAAATATCTCTTCCACCTTGATTACCAATATTTTCATTAAACAAGTACCACGATAAGATATATGTTTTTTCTTATTTAATGCTATACTTTAACCAATCATATCTACCAAAGTATTGTGCAAAAGTCGCATTGTCACAAGACAAAGAAGGCGGAGACGTGAGCGCCAAGTAGGGAGGCGAAGGCGGATGGCCACTTCCCATACTCACCCCAGCACAATCACCCAGCAACACCTCAATTCCCAGCCATCCCATCTATCTCTATCTTTCTCTCTCTCTCCCTCTCTCTCTCTCTCCCTCCCCCATCTCTCTCTAAAACACCCTAATTGGCAACCACAACAAACCCATATCTACCATATTTCTCCTGATCCAACAATGCTACATTGAAATCAAACGCCCCATTCCGTTCTGTAAACCCTAGCCCAATAAACGAGTGCTTCCCTGTCTAATCCTCAATCTTCAATACAAAATACCTAAATGAATCAAGCAAATCCCTAGAATTCGGATCAACATAACTGAATATCACACCGATTAATACAAAATACCACTCGTAGCCGCTCTGACCAGATCTTGTCAGATTGAAGGCACTCCCCGCACTTGTAATCCCGCTTGCGGATCGATGTGGGATTTTCAACAATTCATTAAACCTGAATTGGGAAGGGAGTTAGGGTATGTGGCGAAGGTTGCAGGTTTCTTGGTGGGAGTTAAGGTTTATGTTCGATGCTGATGATGGAATGATGGTGGAGATTTGGTGACGAGGATGATGATTTGAGGAACCTAGTGGTCGAGTAGGGTTGCAAGAAAGTGCAAGTGGGATATAAGGGGCAAAGGGGAGTGAATGGATAGTTTTACCCTTCATATTAATAAAGTTAACTAAATAAAATAACACAGTCAGTGAGAAAGGACATCATATGCAAGAAAAAAGCATAAATTGGACATAAAATGAAAAAAAATAATAATTTAAAGAACACGTTTCATAATTTCTATAACACATAAATGACATAATGTGTAATTCTATCTTTAAATTACTTATTTTTACTAGCAATTGCACCTGTCCACACATTTTGAAGTTTTCATTTTTACGTAACTCAGGTCAAATTGAGATGAGTTCATTTAACATCCCCTGCTTTTGGATAAATATCAGCATCTGCCTAAGTGATTATATAGTGTAGTTTTTAATTTTGTAGGATGTAACTAGTTATTATCAACTACAAATTACTAATAATTTGTTTAATGTTTGTAGGTTACCAGGCGCAAGAGAACAAGTGGGGACATTGTAGATGAATCATGAGGCACATGATACAACGAACGCAGAGAAAATTCCAAGGAATAGTTCCGAACGATCATGCAAGAGTAGAAGTCAGGACCGCCACCACATTAGGACCATCTGCTACTTAGCTAGATTCTTCTATTGTATATAAATTAGACCACGTGTGGTTGTTTTAACTACATGTTATTGTTAAAGTGTCTCGTCACTGCCACATAGCAGTGGACCGTTTAACTAAATCACTCTTCCACGTGGGTATAATAGTTTTAACTGAAAATGAAATGAAAGTAAAAAAGAAAATATGTGATTGGTTATCTCTCCTCCTTTCACCACTCACTACCAGTAGTGGGCTAATGAAAGGAGCTTTGGCGCCCCCTTTCACTTACACGTAGGTGTTGGGGGCATGAAAGCGTGAGGTGGCATGCACTTCACGCCACTACTACATTGTCGCATAAACATATCTTGTATTTAATTTTTATTTTAATAAAAACCCGTTTTGGTTTGCAGTACCTGTTTATATTTACGAGAATATGTTACATTTGCAAAAATCAAACATCTTAGTGTAGAGTCTGAAGTTAACACGTCATTATAGCTCTGTCGGTAATCAGTGGTTGATACGATTCGTTTCTCGACTAAGGGTTGTTCGGAAACTTCTGAATGGTTAAGTGCTGAATCAGTAAGAGGTCTGAACCAATAAGTGTTGAACCAGTAAGAGGTCTTAACCATTCAGAGTCAGTATAATGTTTAACCATTCAAAAGCAAACCAGTAAGAGGTTTGAACAATTCAGACTTAGTATAATGCTTAACAATTCAGCGACAAATGTCTGGCCGATTAAGACATCTGTCCCGTTAAAAGCTCATCAAAAGCTGAAACAAACATGCCCTTACATAGCAATTTGTGACCAAGCATCACTAATGGATACCTTGTTTAGCAAGGGATTTATTACGGATGTGTCGGTTGGCAATAGTGGTTTGTTTTGTAGTACTATGCAGTTGCGTCCATGAGAATTGATGTGCCTTATCTGAGCGGTTAAAAATATGTCTCTTAGTTTTGAGTTTTAGGCGATAATAAGTGTTGAGTTTAGGCTTATAAATGTGTTATAAGTTAATTAAGGTTTGAGTTTTAAATGAATTTTTACTGTGCCCAAGTTTAAGCGCTAAATGAGTTTTGTATTTAAAAATACACAAACACATATATGTAGGAATTTTATAAGAAAATGTACCAACCAAAAGTACGTGTCCTAGCCGCGTGATCTTCCGGCCACCATAAGAGTCGGCGTGGTGGTATGTATATATGTATGCATGCTTGTATCCAATAAGAAGGCGATACCATTACATGATTATCTTTTTAATTCTAGCATCCCAGTTTCTAACAATCATTGTGACTTCTTCAATTCCTTGATACATGAAAGCGATTGGAAATGATTGATTATATTCATTCTCTTTCAACCATATATAATCGACACGTCACGCACTGACCCACAACGATGACATGGTGTTCCACATCACATCATATATATTGTCATACATTCCCATTGGAAGAGTGGGGACTTTCATAGCTAATCTAATAATATATCCTGACAAAACAGCTAGAGATCATACCTAAAACATCTGATAGTATATTTGAGGCTCGAACTCGTTTTAACCATAACCATAACCAATAAATGAACCATCTATGCTGGCTTACGTTTTTCATGGCAAAACGAGGCCAGCCGTTAAATCAAGCCGAACAACTTTGAGTCGTTTTGGTTTTAATACTTTAATTCAGTGTTTACATACAGCTTTGTTATAAATTAAGGTAGTGATCACAAACTGAAACCAATCAGTGTTCATTTTGACTCTTAGTTTAGTTAGGGTTGATAGGTTTTGGTATAGGGATACCATGAAGATGTATCTGGTTCTTCTGTTGACACCAAGACAAGAGTTATTTCCCTGGTTGTGTGTCATGTACGAAGGCCCCCTTATTCATGTCATAATCTAAATCTTGTATGTTTCCAATTATTGCATTTCCTCGTTCTTACTAATTTTTATCATATTCTTACCATCATAGATTTTATGATTTCCATTGCACATTAATCAAAGCAAATTAGTCCTAAATAAATACTATGTTACATAAAATCTATGATGGTAAGAATATAAAATCAAAGCAAATTAGTCTTAAATAAATACTATGTAACATAGTAAAAAAGTATCTAAAGGCTAATTTGATTCACAAATCACCCCTACCAAAAAAAACAAAAAAACAAAAAAACAAAGAAAAAAAAAACAAAAAACATGAGCGTTGAACCACAAGACTAGAAGCTCTGTGAATCAAATTAGCCTTTAGATATTTTTTTTTTTTTGGTAGGGGTGGTTTGTGAATCAAATTAGCCTTTAGATATTTTTTTTCCGGTCAAGTGGTATCAAATTTGTCACTCATTGAAAGGATGACAACGGGTTGAGTATAGGTTGAGTATGACTAATCCCATACTCATACTCAGTTCTTGTTCCATACCAGGCTCATTACCCAACGGTATTTATCAGGTATGTACCCGTTGGGTGTTGGGCATATCTACGGGTATCGGGTATACCCTTGAGGATTTTCATGTGTGTGTATATATATATATATATATATATATATATATTACTTTTGTTTATAATTTTGTGTTTAAAAAAATCTATAAAATATATTAATTTATGATGAATAACGTATAGATCATCATCACCATAATAATATTTGTACTATTTAAAATATAAATATATTATAATTCTAATCTCAAAATATAATTTTATATACCATCCCTCCATACTCAATTTAAATGCACAATCATTGAATATCAAACTTATCAATATTTATAATTAAAATTTTGTGCTAATCTTTAGTCATGTGAACGCATCTTCTAACATAATTCATCTTAGAAGAATGATTACTTAAAGCAGATATCTTTTTATGAATATTATAGTTTCTATTAAGGATAATATATGTCTTAGAAATTTATAAGCAAATGCTAAAAGTGTATTTATTTAGAGTAATAATTGCACAAATTCTATTTGCCATCTGGCCCAACCAAGAAGGTCTTATTCTATGACAAGTGGCAAGTGACCATACATCAAGTAATATACTTCCCTATGGCTACAAGGGCCACGTCATTCATGATTGCCAGACCCCACACACGGGTCGTTTGTAATTGTAATCTACCAATTGCTTCATCCAAGTTGTTTTTTCTACTTACATATACTCACATATATTCGACATGATATGACCTCTCTAACTCAATGATTATATTTCGCTATGTCCCAATTCCATTTTTTCATTCCCTGATGACTCAATATTATGTACCGAACTATTGATGATATTCAAGACGAAATTTCAAAACCTCATGACTTCAATTATTAGTTTACTACTATATTGTATGTGTATAATCATATGTATTCAAGTTACCGACTGATAGGAAAAAAGATTCGCATAGGCCTAAATTAATGAGCACTTTCATACATGCCCACAGAACTTACAAGATACCGTATTTTTCTAAATAATGCTTAAAGAGTATCATACGTTATACAAAACTAGGGGTGAGCAATAAACGGTTTCGAACCGCGAAAACCGTGAAACCGATCCGAAACCGCTAGAACCAAACCGAATTAATGTTATAGGTTCCGGTTCCGGTTCTCATATTTTGGCATAATCGGTTCCCGGTTCGGTTCCGGTTAGAACCGACGGGTCCGGTTAAGAACCGTTAGAACCGTTTTGAATTAAATTAAATATTTAAATATTTTATTATTAGTTTGAAATAGAATGTGTTGTTTCCTTCTTTATAGTTCTTAACAATTTTAAATTGTTTTACTTGGTAGGAATGTAGAGTATTGCCTTATGTGATGGTGAACAGTCAGCACAGCTTGTTCTGACCCGTTTAATCTGTATAAAAAGAATGATCTGATCCGAACAAAACATATTTTGATACGTAAACTGCTATACTTTTAGTAACCATGGTTAACACAAACTGTTGATAATTTTTTTTAAGAAAAATCATTGTTTTTGTTTATTTTTTTATTTAATTGTTAATGTTAATTTTAGGATTTTATTGACAACCGGTTCCGAACGAGAACCGTTTCATGAGAACCGTTTCACCCGGTTCCGGAACCGAACCGTTTAGTAATTATCGGTTCCGGTTCCGGTTCTCATATTTCGGAATAAACGGTTCGCGGTTCGGTCCGGTTCGGTTCGGTTCGGTCCGGTTCTGAATCGTTGCACAGCCCTATACAAAACTCACAAATGTTTAAAGATATTTACTTAAACCACTATGTGGTAGCCATAGAGGATGATAAAATCAACTCACAATTGTAAATTGGAATCTCGATATTCTGATGTGCAGATGCCACCAAATAGAAAGAACATGTAAATAAAGTTGCTTTTTTTTTTTAATTTTAGTAGGTTAAATAGGTATTAGAAAATAAATATTATGGGCATTGGGTTAATATTTTATAGGTTTTAAATTGATTACTGAGCCTAACTTTCAATTGTTAAATGGACTTTCTATTTTAAAAATACACACACACACACACATATATAGAAATTTTATAAAAAAAAAAAATTATGCCCGGATAAAAATTGGCCCAAGCCGGATGGCCTCAATTTTGAAGGTTTTATGGGGTTTTATTCATGGTGATCCATCCGTCAACGCCACATATTGGTTTGCTTCACGAACACCCGTTGTTCGAGCTAATATAGTGTTAGTCCATTTGATAGAGTCATATGCCTTTTAGACTAAAGGAGGGTGCTCATAGCGGGAAGCCCCTTTTGATCCATCGCATAGGGATATGGTGCTTTGCCCTCCACATAAGAAAATAAGGGTTGTAAAAGGCAACGTGGCAATATATGACAAGGGGAAAAAAAATAAACAATCAAAACACGTCATTAAGAAAAAAGGAAAAAGAAATAAGCCGATGCTAGTGGGATATCTCTGTCGCCCTAAGGGGCAACGCCTGGTGGCAGGGGGTCACGGTGACGTGTTAAGGCTTCCCCTTCCCTTTTTCACGTCCACTCCGTGGGGTTTTAGAGGAAGTGTGTCAAAGGTTCAATCCCTGGGGTTTTAGAACTCCTATAATATTTCCGTTTATTACACGTACAGAGTTTGATTAATAATATATTAAATGATTATTTATACATGGGAAAAAAACTAGAATATTAACAAAAGAAATATTAAATAAATAAAAAAAAGTGAAAAATTATGATTTAGTATTTATTTTTCAAAGGAGAAAGACAAAAAGTATTATTTAATATTATTATTTAATAGGAGAAAGAAACTAAAAAAATTATGATTTAATATTATTTAATAGAAGATAAAGATTATTAATAATAATTTAATAATATTATATATTAATAACTTAATAATGTTGCCAATGATGTCCAGTCCAGCTGGTCGGAGGTAGGAAGGTTTACTCCTTAGGGAGGTTCCCGCCCGGGCTTGGTCTCAGGTTCGAGTCCCCCTACTCTTAAACATTCAATCGGATTTACTATTTGAAAACATGAAACCGACTTCTTAAACATTCAATCGGATTTACTATTTGAAAACCAAAACAGAATGTAAAGCAACATAAAAAAACATATATATCGAATGGATTTTGTTATTGTTTGAATCCGATTTAGTCATTTTTTAAAGAAGTGTCGTCAAATTCTGTAAGTACCAATCGAGCATATATCAAATCCTGAATATGTTAGGTTTTGTTCTAAATCCTAAATCTGTTCCAACCGTTAAATTACAATATTTACAATATTTGTGATAAATATTGTAACTTACACGTCAATTTATAGTGTAATTTATTTATAAGTCATAATTTGAAAGAAAAAAAATATTCTATTACTCATAATTTGTAAATATTATGAGTTTGCTTACACATAATTTGACCGAATTAAATTGATATTACTCATAATTTGACCGAATTAAATTGAATTACTCATAAACTCATAATTTGACCAAATTAAATTATGGACTTATAAATTATTCTCTTGCTAAATTTACCGTGTCATTTACTTATAACTCATAATTTGACTTAAAATTATTTTCTTACTCATAATTTGTAAATATTGTAAATTTTCTGTCACATAATTTGACCGAATTAAATTGATATTACTCATAATTTGACCGACTTAAATTGAATTACTCATAATTTGACCGAATTAAATTATTCTCTTACACAATTATTCTCTTACTAAATTTACCTATCATTTATTTATAAGTTATAATTTGACTTAAAATTATTCTCTTACTCATAATTTGTGATAGATGATAATCATTTACAATCATTTTCAAGACCAACTTTTATGGGTTTGCTAATGAAAATTTAGAGGGAATCTGAAATGATAGAAATGTGAATCGTATAAATAATTGTTTGGTATTCTTAGATCATTCACATCAGCTTCCCTATCCACTCATAATTACATATTACACTAAAAATCATCACCTTTTTCTCTACTTTTCAATTAAACAATACTTTTACATACTTTTAACATTACCTTTTCTCTCTCCTCTACTCACAACCACTTTAAAAATATATTAAAAATAAGGGTAACTTTGCTAAATAGTAACCTAGTTTTGAGAGTGTTCTAATCAAGTCACTCAAAAAAAAAATTGTTCCAATTAGGTAACTTAAGTTGTTTTAGTGTTCTAATCATAGATAATTTACCATTTAGAAGGTCATCAATCCATATGACTTTTATTTGGTTATTTTTTTAAATGTTGACTTGGATTATCAATAACAACATGGATTAAAAAACTGGAAAATATATTTTTAAAATTGCGAAAAAATTAGGAAAAATAAAATTATGAAAAAAATATGAAAATTATAAAAAAATTTTTAAATAATTATAAAAAAATTATGTAAATTATAAAAAAGTAAAAAACTAACGAAAAAATTAAAAAAGAATTGCCACCTTTTTCAAAAATGGCAAAAAATATTAAATTTTCGCATTTTCTATAATTAAAAAATATAAAAATTAAAATAATAAACATTTTTAAAATTTTTACTTTTTTTTAAATATTCACAATTTTTATATAACATTTTTTCCCAATTAGATAAGTCAACTTTTACTTTATTGTTCTAATATGGTCACTTAAGTTACTTTAATGTTTCAATCAAAGATATTATACATACTATTCAAGTAAACTATATAGGATTAGAACATAAATTTTTTTAATGACTTAATTAGAACAAATATTTTTATGAGTGATCTAATTGGAACACTGGTAAAACTTGATTACCATTCTATAAAATATTCCCTTAAAAATAAATGCAGGGGAACAGTGTTCCCCCAAATATACTAGATTCTCATATCCTTCACTCATAACCACTCATAACCTCATCCTAAAATATGAAGTTTTCTCTCACAAAATTATGTGGGAGCTGATGTGAATGCTCTTAATCACCTAACAAACCTTAGAAATTTTTAAACTTTTAGAGTACCGCGTTGTAAAAGTTGCATCAAAAGAGATTTTTGGACAATTATGACAAATTTTTGTAAGTCTCATTTTAACTTTTCTTGTTATTTTCTATTCATTTATGCTCCTTAAAGTTTTAGTATTTTGCCAATGTTACATTATAAATATTTGTTTATATATCTAACTTCTTTACTATTAATTTTTTTAGGTTTATGCATACAATTTATTGTTTTTAGGTTGCTGCGGCAAGGGGTGAAGCAGTATTTTATTGTGGATTGTGAAACGTATTTTGTACGAGTTCCAAAAACCTTTGGCATGCATAATAAAGGATAGTATCACGTAAGCATGATGAAGGATAAATACTTTCAAGAAGATGATGTCGATATGTGTTTTGCTTGCAACGTTCGATGTCAAAATGCTAGGAAATTACCATGCTGCAATGGATGTTATGAACGTATTCATAATTCGTTTTTTTACGTACTTGACTTAATTCCTTTTGTCATGCACTATTATTAAGTTTTGCGAACATTATATTTTGACTTATGTTTTCTTTTGAAAATTATCCTATTATTTTGTTTGGTGGAAGAATTTTTTATTACGAGATTTATTTGCATCGATTTTTTTTCAACTTACATAATTCACGAGCACAACAAAATTAAAATTAAAAACTTTGACAGAATATTAATTTGTCATGTTATATTTTCTTTTATGTTATGTTTTAAACTTTTAGTTTAACACTGCCCTTATAAAAATTGTTTAATTTTATTTAGTCGATAATATGTTTTATTTAAAAATTTCTTCACCCGTGAAGTTCACGGGTCTCTAACCTAGTAAATTTAAGGAGAGAGTAATACGTAGCGCTAATTGAAATGTTTTATTAGAATATGGATTAAATGATTGTATATCCTACCATGTTTTCTCTTAAACATTCTACCAGCTTTCTGCTAATAAAAACATCTACTTTTATTAAACATCACCAAATTAGACTAATATTATGTAATGTGTCTTTTTAACATGTAGCAAGAGTTTATAGTAGACCTTATAATAGACCTTGTCCATTCCTTCACTTCAAGTAGAATTTCAATTATTCAATATGTTTTGAATTTAATAGACACGCATTGTAGTATAGCTAGGTTGTTCAATCAAATGTCACAGGCTTACAAATTAATTATTTCCAGGAACTTTATTGAGGCTAATACAATCCAAAATTTCCAACGTTTTAGATAGACTTAACTGGTTTGAAAATTATTCTAACAACGGTTATGTCATGTTTAAGCCTCTATTGTCAAGACTCATCCAGCTGCATCCTAGGCCCACTTTTCGGGCCAAGTACAACCTTGTTTCGCATCAAAACCTCCACTTTCAAGCCCTCAGACGCATTTTTCAAGCTAAATTCTAACGAAATCCGTCCAACAATCGTGTCAAGTTTTTTCCCAACCACTCCACCACTACCTCATTGGCCATTGTTCGTGTCACTACTTGAGTTTTTTTTTTTACTAAGATACTACCCAACAATTACAAGAATTTTTGTGTGATACTACCAACCTATCCCGACGGCAGTTGGTCGTCGGTATAGGTAACCTTTGCCGACGGCACAATGTCGGTAAAAAAAATTAAAAAAATGTTATTTTTTCCAAACCTATCTCGACGACAAGTCGTCGGAACAAGATTGGGCGGGCAAAATCGATCAAGGAGGGAAACCAACGCGCCATGATGAAAACTTTTATTGACGACAGTTTAGACCTGTAGCGTCGAACCTGCGGGCACCAGACTTAGACCGACGACTGGGCATCGGGATAGGCTGTCGACGACCCGTCATCGGGAAAGGTCGACGTGTCAGACAAAGTTTCTTGTAGTGCAAGAACCAACCTTTTTGGTGTGTAGCTTTTCTTTTGTCATAGATTATGTTGGGTGTGAAGTCCTTGGGCTAGTTATTGCTAATGGGCTTGTTTTATTGGATGTTTAGGAAGCTTATTTCGGTTTTCTTGTTCACCAAGCTTAAACCCTATATTAGTCTCTATATATATCATGTCTATGTAATTGTAATAGTTGTCTGAGCTTAATAATATATCCCTAGTTGCAGCCCGTGGACGTAGGTTCCCCACTGGAACCGAACCACTTAAAATTCTCGTGTTCGTGTGTGTCGTGCTTTATATTTTCTCGTTTATTATTGCGTGTTCGTTGTAAATCGGTTATTCCGCTGCGTCACTTAATCCTAAGAGATTATTGTTATGTGATCTTATCAGTTGCTTATATGCTTGTATACATAAAGTTTGAAGGTGATGGGCTTCTTTTAGGCTTCCAGAGAACCTCCATAACCTAGCAAAAGGCACACAAAAAAAGAAAAAAATCAAATAAATAAAAGTAAGACACTTTGTGCACCAACAGGATTATGTCATATATATATATAGTGGATATATATATTCATTAAAATGGCTTTATATATATGTAGCCATTTTGTCTTTTATGTTTGTTTTTAAGCGCCTAAAACCTAAAGGATCATGAAAAGCAATCAAAATAATTGAAAGATCCAATGATATAATTTTCACAAAGATGGTAAAAAAGCTGGATTTTGGAGGTTTTCTCACAACTACTCATAGTCTTCATGTTTTTGGATCATGTTCAAGATTTAAAATCTTGCACCAGAATCTCTATTTTCTAAAGCATTATATCTTTTTTACTAGTTATATTTCTAAACCTTATAATTTTAATGAATTTAGATTATTGGGTTTTGAAGCAAAAGTTCCGCAAATTGTTCTGTTAATTTTTAAATCCATCCACAGCTTTAAAGGTAATGGTTTTTTAGACTATACATATTGTAACAATTGTATAAAATTGGTCTAAAGTTATGTATCTTGATACTCATTAAACCCTATAAGGTTTGGAACTAAATAACGTATTCTGGTATATAAAAAGACAAGCTAGCTACTTTTAGTACTCCATTTTCAGTAATGAATTTCCAACATCACAAAAGTTTATTAAAGTGAGCCATCTACATATTCTCAATTAATATTTTTCTGGATCCTTATAATACATAACACTAATAGTAAAGTGTGCCAAAGAAATAGTAACCTTTAGATTTTTTTGCCTTATTTTGTCATCACAAAAGAGATTTTTTAAGACTCTTATAAGGATCCAGAAAAATACATGTGTGTATTTTTATTTTAATTATTAATTAAAGTTGAAAAACAGTAATGTACACCACAGAGACACATATTGATTTCTTGTGACTTTGGTTTTTCTTGAAAGTTCCCCCTCAGAAACAATAACTAACTATACAAGCATAATTATAATTATAATTAACTATTAATATTGATTGATAATTAAGGAATTCTTGGTGGCAAAGGTAACTTTCAGCCTCCATCCCCTTATATATACTCACCTTCCTTCTTCTTTATTATTATAAATCACTATACACTTCCACATTAGAAGCACCTAGCTAGTAGAAAAGCTTTCAGCTAGACCTTGTAATCATCACCACTAGTCTTTACACCTTTCTTGTTTCCTAAATACTAAATCTTTAAGAAGTTTCATAATCAATAGAACACGCCTCTACATACTTTGATCTTGAAGTTTAATGAGTTCAGGTCAAGATATGGGTTTGAGAGATATTGGAGCCACACTGCCACCGGGATTTCGGTTTTACCCGAGTGATGATGAGTTAGTTTGCCACTATCTTTATAAAAAGATAGCTAACGAAGATGTACTCAAGGGCACTTTAGTGGAAATTGATCTTCATACTTGTGAGCCATGGCAACTTCCAGGTGAGTTTAGCTAGGGGGGTGTTTACAGATTGGTTATACATATAGGTCATTTATATTTTTTTGGTTTTAAAACAGACTGTTTTTCCGAATTCCTTATTTGATTATTGTTTTGTAAGACAATAAGTAGATAATAAGTTACTAATCTAGCAACTTTCTTTGAAGATGTGACTTCTGTTTTTTTTCATCCATGGGGTATAGTTTAACCATCTTTAACTTCACCCAGGCGTTATATCCTCCAGTTTTTGTCCTTTCACGCTAACTCACTTCAAGGAAATGGTTTAACACCTCTTAACTCTACCTCATCCCTTAACTTTATCTTTTTTTTATTCTTGTTAACATGTTAACTTAATGCCACTTTAACGCCCCTTAACATGAGAATGGAGTGGTGAGCAATGAAGGTTAAAATATCACATGACCATTAACACCCTTGATGTTAAAGTACACCCCAAGAGGCCTTAGGGAGTTGAGGAAAGAAATGCTTAATTTGTTTGGTTTTAAGCAGTGGACATGTTAAGACAACAACTAGTCATATGTACACATGGGTGTCAAATCATACTTATCCTGTTATCCCAATTTTCTTTGTGAATTTTACAAAATAAACACCGGTTTAATCTAGTTTACAATATGCACACAGCACACGTTAAGTCATTATTACTCAATATGCCGTTCGAGGTTCTGAAACACCTGATTATTACTCAACATGATAGCTTTTTTAGGACGGCAAACTAACATACTTTTAATTAGTCATATACATGTATCTTGCAGAATTTGAACCTCCCAACTCTTGATATACATGGTAGATTAGTATTTGCAATATCTTTCTATATTAATATTGTTCTTAACATATGCATAATAGTAGGGAAATAGACTCTTGCTTCTTGTTTACTTAGGGAGAGAGAGAGAAAGGGTACTAAAAAAATGAAATTTAAGGTTAGGCTTTGCCCATAATAATCTCTCTCATATATAATACATTGTATTGTATATGTGTGGATACTATGCATGTTATATAGATATAGGTCAATTATAAAATAAAACCCGTTTGAGCTAAGAAAACCCTCGAAAACCCATGTAAAAAAACATTTTTTTTATTTGAAAAAAATAACAAATGTAAAATAGATGTTTGCAAGCGTTTTGGGCCAAAAAAATAAAAAAAAGCGCCGAGGGAATTTTTTTTAAAAAAAATAAACAAAGTTGCTAAAAGCATAGGTAAATAGCTGAAAACATATGTTTTTTAGCAACTTTGTTTATTTTTTTTTAAAAAATCCCATCGGCGCTTTTGTTATTTTTTTTGCCCAAAATGCTTAAAAACATGTATTTTACATTGGTTATTTTTTTCAAAAAAATAATGGTTTTTTTACATGGGTTTTCAAAGGTTTTCTCAACTCAAGTGGATTTCTAAAATATCCTTTCACTATAGATATATATGTATATAAGTACTACATGATTAATTATATTAACATGGGAATTTGAAGTCTTATGTGGTATAGCTTCAATTATTTTTTGTTAATAGTCATAATTAATAAATAAAGAACACTAACTTTCTTGACAAACTCCAAAAGCACCTTTTAGATATGTAATCTAAAAAACTTGCTTATTCCCCACCTTACTATCCAGATTCCAATATATATCAGGACTACAAATCTAATGCACTAATGTATGTATCTATCATCCAAATCAATCAAGTCGAGAATATATTCCTTTGTTATCAATCCTATCCTTAAAAAAAATATTAAAAATACAACTAATTAAGTGTCTTGGTGCAAATTAGTTTTAAAAAAAAATCAATAAAAGGATAAGATGGTCTATTGTTAGTGAGCCATATCTTGCTTTCTTCAATGGGTTCCTTAGAAAAGGAGCAACAATCATCATGTCACAGGGACCAAAATTGACATGTTCCTTAAATATAAAAGGAGCAACAATTATTTAGCCGCGTAAGGAAACCATATAATATTAGCCAGTTAAAAGTATTGAACAATATAAATAAACTAACTCAAGCATATGTATATACATCATGTGATGCACGTAAGTTGGTGAATAGAAACATACTTCTGTCACATACACATCAGTGGTAGTGCTAATAAGGACATATTCTGAAATTGACATTGTACCAACACTCTGCATAGTACTTTTTAGCCTTTCGTTTGAACGCTGTCCAAGAAACTTTGTAAACTTGAAACACCTGCATTTTATTCTCCATCTTAATCACTTCACTTCTCTATGTAATATTGAAGCATTTAGTGACCTTTTGGCTATAGGTTTAAAGTGACTTATATGGTGCATGGTTACTAACTAATTTTTTGAACCTTTTGTTTTTATGGTAACTGAAGACACTGCAAAACTAAATTCAAGTGAGTGGTATTTCTTCAGCTTTCGCGATCGCAAGTATGCAACAGGATACCGAACAAATAGGGCCACCACATCTGGATATTGGAAGGCCACCGGAAAAGATAGGACAGTTGTTGATCCAATAACTTGTGCCACTGTTGGGATGAGGAAGACTTTAGTGTTTTACATGAACCGAGCACCAAATGGGATTAAAACTGGTTGGATCATGCACGAATTTCGCTTAGAAAACCCAAATATTCCTCCCAAGGTAAGATCTATTTTTTGCTTAATTACTATATGATGTTTTTCTTGTATGACCCAAATTCCAAAGCATGGTTTTGGATTTTTAAAAAGTTGATGAATAATATTAGTATCAATTGTTTAATTGTTTTGCTTCAAGGTAAGAATTACTTTTTGCTTGATTAGTGATTACTATATGGTGTTTTCTTGAATGATCCAAATTGCAATGCATTGTTTTGGATTTTTAAAAAGGTGATTACTAATGTTATCACTTTTTTTTAAAAAAAATAAATTTGTGCTTCAAAAAAGCTTTAAAATGTGCATCAATATAGTTAACTCAAATCTTTTGTTTGGTTGAATTCAATGAACAGGAAGATTGGGTTTTATGTAGAGTGTTTTACAAAGCAAAGGGAGACAACAGCAACCAACACTATCCACAAGACATGTATCACAAAACAGCTCATAATGCCACTTCAACAAATCTAGATCCATCTCCTACCCTCACCACCATTTGTCAGCAACCACCTTGTGTCCACCATCACCACCCATTGACCACCACCACTACCACCCTCTCTAATCAAAGCCCTCACCAAAATTACTTTGGCATATCACCACAACATTGCAGTCATTCAAATCTTCTCCAACTACCTCCTAATTCCACTTTGATTGAATCGACCGACCAAATTATTATAAGCTCAAATAATAAGTGTGAAGATCAATATGGTTTCTTTTACAATATTATGGGTTATGAAGATCATGTCTCTTCACATAATCTAGTACAAGACATGGAATACGAGGATGAGGAAAATGACAACGGCATTGTGTTCTACGAGTAATCATCATTAGTGTGAAAACTGAAGTGTTTTAATTAGGTGTAGAAAATTTAAGATGTGAACATATAAATTAAATTCTTCATTTGATTCTTGAGTGTTTATGTGTTTGAATTCTATTTGAAAGAAGTGATTGATTTCTTGTATGTATATTAAGAGATTGAATTTATGTACATTCATGCATAGGATTATTTGGGTTTGTAAATGTTACTCTTTTCATAATTTTAATGCTGTAATATGTAGTTTCGTGTTCTTTATGCAATATGCTTAAGCAGCAATAGCTTATCCAATTTGGTATATATGAAATATTTTTCTTGATTTTTCCATACTAAGCTATAATGATAAACTTTATTAATGCTTCTATCCTCTATAAGAAGAAAAATACAAAAAAACTCTATCAAATAGAAGTCGCCCAATCTTTATACTCTTTAGCCTAATTATTTTGTTTTCCTTTTCGCCGTGTAAGCAACGACAATGTATATATATATAGATGATGAATATATTTTGATTACGATTTCTGCTATTATTCAAGTTAATTTATAATTGTATTAACCTTGTTATACTTTAGTAATTATGTGATGAAGACATATTGTAATTATTTTGATTAATGAACTGATATTGTGAAGCAAAAAACAGTTCGAGTTCTAAAAAGTCAAATAGAAATAATTTAAACTTACGATTTTGAAAAGTTATTTCCTTCACCGTATATAGAACTCTAGCGTGGCCATGCGTCACTACAAGGTATTGAACCTTTAGGCGATGCCCGTCGCCGCTAATGATACACTATTAGCGGCGACCAGCTCATTAGCGGCGACGGTCGCCGCTAAAAAACCAAATTCTTGTAGTGCATGCTTCGCGGCAGTTTCAAAACATAAATAAATATAAGCTAGTAAATGTCTAAAGTGATCATAAAAAAAAACAAGTCGTAACGATATATATGAAAGTCACGGAAAAGTAACGCTGTTGTATAAGAAATCAAAGTTATTCAAACAAAATTTGCATCAAAATGTATAACGATAAACGGAACAAAAGTAGACATAAAAACAGTGAACCAACACGCCGGTTGCACTACAAGAATTTTTACCTTTAGCGGCCACACCTTTAGCGGCGACCCGCCAAAGTGTCGCCGCTAAAGGTAAATTTTAACCTGACCTCCAATCCACCGTTGATCAATCTTTGATCAACGGCCACGGTTTCATCCTACTAACACCTTTAGCGGCCACGCCGTCGCCGCTAAAAGTCTCAAAATTTTCACAATAACCGCCTCTCTTCTTCCTTTCCCTCTTCTTTTTCACAAACCCTCGCCAATCTCTCTCTCTCGCTCTGTTCTCTCTCTCACTCTGTTCTCTCTCTCTCTCGCTCTGTTCTCTCTCTCTCGCTCTGTTCTCTCTCTCGCAGCAGCTGCTCTCCTTTCCTCAGGCATTTCTGCAGCCTCCTCTCTCTCACATCTCGATCTCTCTCTCTATATATACCCAATCCTTTCTCTACCATACACTCTTTACTTCTTTCTAACATGGGAATAACTAATCTTCATCAAGATATTATCCAAACCTACATCTTAATCCGACTCGACGGCAACTACTGCATACATAGCTGTGAAATGTGTGATGTTTTTACCTCTTTCTACAAATGATAAATGTATTTCCTCTCTCGGCTCATTATATCCTGCCTCCGCATAATGCTCATTCTTATTAGTATTATTATTCACTGATTGTTAGTTAGTTATTATAGATCTGTTAGATTTGGATTCAATGTTTCATTTTAGTATTTTTGTTTTAGATCTGATATGTTCGTTGTTTCAGTTTGATGGATTTGTGTTGGATTGTGATTTGTATGGTTTGAATTTTGTTGTTTCAGTTAGATCTGATCAATTACTTTGTGATGTGATTTTGATGTTTTACTTTCCTTTTAATAGTTTGAAAAAGAAAGAAAGATTTTGTATAAGTTTGTGTTTATTTTTTGTATCATTTGTGCGTGTGTGTTGTTTGACTTTATTTATTTTGTTGTGGTTTGTTATTGGATTTTGTTTTGGTTAGATCTGTAGTTTTCTATCATGTTTTTTGGTGTTAGATATGTTTTCTTATGTTGTGGTTTTTCATTTTGTTTTAACGATTGAACTTTTCTGATGATACTAATGTATGGAGTTATTGTAATAAGTTATTACATGTGGTAGTGATTATGTTTGATATATGGCTTTAGATCTTTATGTCTGTGTTATGATTTGGTATTGGTTGAAGTTTTGCTAATTTTATTTACATTTATTTGTATGAGATTTTTATGATTGACAATACTATTAGATAACAGTTATGAAATCCTTGTTTAGTTTTTCTAATTTCGCTGCACATACACGCTGCAGTGCTAATTTCGCTGCGGTTAATTCTGCAGAATTGGTTTTAGAAAGCGTGCCTCAAGTGCGCCTAGGCGCAAGGCGCAGGGCATGGGGCTTTTTCGCTCAGCGCCTACAGGAAATACTCGAAAAGGCACGCTTTTTTGGGTTTTTTCTAGTCTCCTGACTGTGCGCTTCTACCTGTGGTTCTGTTTTTTAAACGTAGCCTTGAATGAATGTTATCAATGTTGTGTCTTTGGATATCAAAAGTCAGTGATTCATCAAATCGTGTTTTTTTTTTTTTTGATGTGGGTATTGGTTGTGATTTGGGGGAAATGATGAATGTGTGGATTTGTTTGTAGAGATATTGGCGTATACGTCCGCGATTCGGCCGCGGGCAGATGTGCAGTATTGTTTACATGCTTTGGCGAGGAGATTGGCGAAGACACGGAATTGGGTGGTATTGTTTCTTCTTGTTGTTTTGAAGTTTTTTTTGGTAGTGTTGATAGTTGTGAAGTTTGGGTTAAAATCATTGATGAAATATTATTTTTTCAAGTTTTGATGGTACTATAAAGCGTTTTTGCTTAATCCGAACTTTGAGCATAAATAAATCGTGTGTGTCTGAGTTATATTGATAATTTGATGCCCAAAAGGTTAGAACTGTTTGTATTTATTAAAGTTTGTCACAACGTCTGAATGGCTGTGTTACCGCCAAGTGTATTAAGATGGGCATCGTGTTGTTATTTAGGTAACGAGTCGACAAGTTAGTTTTAGAAGAATCAAATAATGGTTGTGGGCTGTTAGGTTAGTATGTTAGTTTATTTTGTTTGATATGTTTTGACGAATGTTCGTTTAACTTTGTTACGTTTATTTTATATATATGTAGATGTTGGTTTATTATTTTTGTTATTATTTAGTTTGGTTATGTGTGCGCGGAGTAAACGAATAGCAAAAAAAAAAAAAAAAAAAAAAAAAAAAAAAAAAAAAAAAAAAAAAAAACCTTTAGCGGCGACGCGTCGCCGCTAAAAGTCTTGCCCAGATTGCACAGGAATCTGCCACGTGGCATGCCACGTGGCAAAAAAAAAAAGTTAAAAGATAATGCCACGTAGATAATTACTTTTAGCGGCGACACCTTTAGCGGCAACAGGAGCAATAGCGACAGACCAAAGATGGCAGGACCTTTAGCGGCAGCCGTCGCCGCTAAAGGTCCTGCTGCCGCTAAAGGTATACCTTTAGCGGCAGCAGGCGTGGCCGCTAAAGGTGGACTTCCTTGTAGTGTTGCAAGTGTTAACATGCAAAATTAGACCGAAATATAAAATGAACAATTTGTAAACGTTGAAAAAACTATAACAAATTTATAAAAGATGAAAAATATAGGGGTTAAAATTCAAAAAATTACCAAATGACAAAATAGGTTACTACTATTATGCAATGTTTTCAAAACAGTTTTTTTAATTATACCGTATTTGGCTAAAAAAATGGTTCAACCGGTTGAACCGTGTTGTACCGGGCGGTTCAAACAAGTTGATTAGTTAGCTATATAATTTCATAAATTACAACATTAGCATAAAAAATAATCTAAAGGTACATAATTACATACTTAAATACTATCAAAAAGTTAATCAATAATTAAAAAATAATCCAAAAGATAATCTAAAGTTTTTAATTTTTTAAAAGTTATTCCTTAATAAGAAAAAATCTAAAAATAACCCAAAAACTAACATATGTCGGTACCGGTATAGCGGTTTAAACATGTATACCGGATTTTGCTGGCGGTACAAAATCGATACCGTTTCCCATATTTACCGGAGTGTTTCGTACCAGATTTCAATCCAAAAACGGTAATACCGATATAACCGGCCTGTATTTACCGATTTTTAAAACATTAGTAGTCACCGCCGTTAAATGTTATCTATAAAATACCTTAAATAAAGGTTTAAATTATTTATATTTTTATTATATACTTTCATATTTTTATAACTTCTTTGAAAATATTAAAAGATAAAAAAATATGAAAATAATAATTATCATTTTATATATTAAAGAAGACTGCCATATAGCAAAGGCGGTATGTTAAATTTTTCAGGGAGCCCATAAAAATAATTAGATGGAATCCATAGTAT
The DNA here is from genome assembly GCA_030844895.1 of Ambrosia x helenae. Lineage (NCBI taxonomy): Eukaryota > Viridiplantae > Streptophyta > Magnoliopsida > Asterales > Asteraceae > Ambrosia > Ambrosia x helenae. Next base: position 5,485,957 of record CM061230.1, on the reverse strand, counting down.
CATGCTTAAGTTTGTTGCAGTGGTAAATCCCTTGTTACAATCCATGAAGTCATGAAGTCACAGGTTCGATTAGGGCTGTTCAAATCGTTCGTCGCTCGTTCGGAAAATGCTCGAAAAATGCTCGTTCGATCTTTCGATCGGTTGTAAATGAGCCAATCGGCTCGGTTCGGTTTGTAAATGAGCCAAGCACGAGCAAAGGTACGCTCGGCTCGGTTCGGCTCGAATAAAGTTTTGTTTATATTTATATATTTAATTATAAATATACACACAATTTAAAGATAAATTTATGGTTTTATATATAATATTCTATTGGATTTGACTCAGTATATGCAAAAAAAATATTATATATAACTAGCCCACTTAACTCAATAAAAAATTAACACTAGATTTAATAGTAAAATCATAAGTCATGAGGTGACAGTCTTGACTTCTTTATGTTATTAGTCGTCGCTAATTGTCGCTTGATATCACCCTACGTCACAATACAACAACTGTTCACTGACATATCCTCATCGCTTCACCAGCCTCAATCTAAGCCTCATCCTCGGACACTGGGATCTCAATATTAGCGTCGTCATTGGACAGTTCGACCTTAGTTGTCACCCGACAATGAAAACATCGAAGGAAACGTCCCAATTTTATGATCGCCCAAATTACTCTCCACTCGATTCTCGCTCGGAAAAATTTGCACTCGAAGATTGCTCGTTCGGTTTTCAGCTCGATTGTAAACGAGCCGCTTTGCTCGGTTCGGTTTGTAAACGAGCAAAGCTCTGATCGGATCAGCTCAGCTCGTGAACAGCCCTAGGTTCGATCCTTCATGTACCTGATTTTTGCTCTATCTTTTTTTACCATTCCATGCTAAATACTATCCCTAAGGTTTTTTAAACAACTTGTTATAGCAATTGAGCTTTGTTGTGTGTCCACTCGTTTCACTGTCCTAGTAATTGAATCATTTGTTTTGTTCATCCCTTTCCAAAGTCATAGCGATTGAATTCGTTCATTTTGTTTGCTTAGCTATTTATCCTTCTAGAATTAAAAAAAAGAGTGAAGTCCTATTTGAGTCCCTGTGGTTTGGTCATTTTAACTACTTGAGTCCAAAATCAAAACTTGTCTCGATCTGAGTCCTTAAAGTATCTAATCTTAACTTCTTGAGTCCAAAAGATAACCTCTGTTAGATTTTCTCAGTTAAATCTTGTGAAATGACTTAAATGCCCCTGGTTTATATTTTTGTTTTATGATATATCTTTAAATAAAAAACTAATCTCTATGTTTTCTCTCTCACTCTCTCTCTCTCCCTCTCTTCTTTATTCTTTTCCATCCACCAGTTTTATCACATAACCAACTAACCACCACCACACACAATCATTGTCTTTGCTACAAAACTCCACCAAACCTGTTGGAACCTCCACCACCAGCAAACACCCACTGTTCTTCCCCACTCAAACTCTTTGATTTCAGGATCCCAGATTGGTTTCTGTTATGGGGTTTTGAAACAGAATCGATGAGTGTTAACGCAAGAGAGGTAAATAGGGGTTGTTTTGGAGGATTATCACCATCCATTGACTTCGGTTACCAAACTTCTGATGCTTTTGGCTTCAGATTTTTACTATGGCGATTGATCCTTTGGAAACCCTGACTTTTGCTTCAAATTCTAATTGTAAACGATGGCATAAGTGGGATCAGAATCTGTAACAGGTCCAAATTCGAACATAAAAGTCCGATCTTTACCAGATCTAGTGATGGTGGGTGCGGTAGTGCGGTGGTTTAATGGAAGTGGTTCCATGGTTGTGCAGTGGGTGTGTGGGAGAAAGAGAGAAACGACGGGTTCATGTAAGGTTTCTGTATGACTGTACCTTCTGACAGCCTCAATAATCTGTACTTTGACTGTGTAATTAACTATCTGTTTAACCTTGCGACAGCCTCGATTGATGTTATCTGTATTGTTTGTAAGGATCAGTTTGGACTGCAATTAGACGAAGGATGAGAAGGGGGAGGTGAGTGGTGGGGGAGTTGGTGTTTCATGACAAGAGAGTGGTATTATTGGGGTGGGAATGGTGTATATTGGTGGCGACGACAGTGCATTGTGATGGTGGTGGTGTTTTGTGGTGGTGGTGGTTTATGGTGGTGACAGGCTGGTAGTTCAGTAGAGAGGGGAGATGGGCTGAGTAAGTGTGCAAGTCTGCACATGTATATATGTTGTGTTTGTTTTTAATGGTAAGGGTATTTAAGTCATTTCACGAGATTTAACTGAGAAAATCTAACAGAGGTTATCTTTTGGACTCAAGAAGTTAATATTAGAAAGTTTAAGAACTCAGATCGAGACAAGTTTTGATTTTGAACTCAAGTAGTTAAAATGACCAAACCACAAGGACTCAAATAGGATTTCACTCTAAAAAAACAATTCCTAGATCATTGTGTTTTTTAAACTTTGTTTCATTCGTTCTTATTACTTGGTGTTAGCGATTGATATAATCACAATTCCCATTCGCTTGATTGACATATTCGCTTATCCTGTTTTTCATACGTCTAATTACCATTAGCGATCGAAGGTTTAGTGTTTGAGAAGATGACCCACACGTTTACCTATTTTTTTATCTACACACTAATCAATCCATTCGTTTGAACATTCAATTAACTCCATTCGTTTGATTTTTAAACTCACTCGTTTACCTTTTATTAGCAATCCACTCGTTTGTATCTTTGTAATTTATTATGTTCATACCCCTGACCCGACCCGACCCGAACGGCGACCGACTCGAAAATTCTAACGTTGGGCTTTGAAAAATCTTAACATCGAAAAAATTAGACCCCATTGAAAAAAAATCATGGGTCCGCCACTGAAAGTGGTGGTTTTTATATATTTTTTGCGTGGTATTATATATAATATGCACAATTTGATGCAGGGTAAAACAACATAAAGATTGGTGGTTTAGTGGTTGGGAGTGCCCTATAAAGGGGTTGGTGTGGGTTCGAATCCTTGTCTTCACAATTACATACAAATCTATCTATATAATAAATGAATACATCTCGGGTCGAATGGAGACCTTAGAGAGGGCCTCTAGGATCCAGATTTGTATATGGAGCTCCATCTACTTACCTATAAAAGCCTTTTTTTTTCCTTCATTCTACATCAAAATTCAGGCGAATGTGTTATTTCCGGTGGTGTAGGATTGCGACGCCGAAGATCAACTGTTTCGTATGGAGAGCAATGGAAAACAAAATCCCAACTGCTGAAGCTTTGGCATATCGTGGTTTACATGTGTCCGATGGCTTATGTAAGCGATGCGGGATCGATTTAGAGACGGCTGAGCATATTTTTGTGAAATGTTTATGGGCTAGGGCGGCTTGGAGATGTATCAATGAATGGGTCAAGGTGGGTGTCGCGGGTGAAAACGATTCCTTATTACAGATAATAAATAGATGTAGGACTCTCAAATGTGGCAAAAGGAAGATGGAAGCTATTTATGCGATTGTTCTTTTGGTTGTTTGGAAGCTTTGTCTTTCACGTAACGAGAAGGTTTTTAACATGGTGGACGTAGGTACAAAAAAATTGGTGGACGAGATCAAGACGGAATCCTTTTGGTGGATGGTGAAAAGGGCGAAACTTACGGATTTGGACATGGAAAGTTGGTATGAGTTCGCGTATTTAGACAACGGTTAGCTGGTGTGATTATGTATTATGAATTTGGGTGGTTAATCCTCATTAAGTCGCTTGCTAAATGGGCTGGGGGTGGCTGTTTTTTCTAGTTTGTTTTAATTTTGTTTTGTTTTCGACTGTAATCCTTGGACTTGTTCATTTCTAGCAGTTCCATCCTGAGGATATAACTGTCCATCTTGAGGATACAACTGCCCATCCCAGAACTAACCTAAGCCATCCCGGTCATAGTTGCCATATTTTTACTTGTTAAACATCCTGATACACCATCTCAAGAATATTATTGATTTACAAACATATTTCCACACATTTAGCACTCTACCTCACATTAACTAATTTGGAATACAAAGTTATTTTTATTGGATAATTTTTTACCAAAACAATTTGGCTCCCACCGTGGGGCAAGTGGTGCTATTTTAACAGAAAACTTTGTTAAAACTTTCTTTTATTCAAATTTTATTTACGAAATTTGACAACTATGGCTTCTTCACAAAAATCTGTTTCAACATCCATGCCATCTACAACTTCTGCCAGAAACACTACCTTACCACCTCCACCTACACTTCCAAGAAGTTCCACTTCCCAAATCCCATCTAGACCATCTGGATCTACTCCTCCTGTTCTTATATCAAATGATGAATTACTTTCTATGTTTGCACTGATGAAGGATTCGATACATCAACAACAAGACACAAACCGGATGCTGATAAGAGAAATACAAGCTCTTAAATCATCCTCAAGGAGGCCAAGTGAAGACATGGGGACACCATTGCAGCCCAGGGTGTTAGATTTTAATTCTGGCATCTCTGGAGGAGTACATCAAGGAGATTTCATCCCCATGAGTTCTGGATTCTCTGCCCCAGAAACAATTACTACTCCCAGGATAGCAACCACCAGGGATACAGGATATGCACTTGTGCCATCCCAAGGATACAACACTAACGGTAACAATTTAAGTTCTAGTACTTTTACTGCTAATGAGGCTGTTTCTTTGCAGGATACAGGAACAAGCCCTCAGCTAGTAAGGGAACTTCAGAATATCAAGGATATGGTATCGAGTGTTCCAGGGATAGTACAGCTCATCCCTGAAGTATCCTCGGCATGCCATAGAGTGTCAAGATTTGCACCTCCCATATGTGATGCAGAGATTCCAAAACGATTTCAAACTTCAAGCATGAAGCTTTATGATGGATCTACAGATCCTGAAGAGCATGTGGCTCAATATAGGGAAAGGATGGAAATAAATCCTATCCCTGCCAATCTGAAAGAAGCATGTTTATGCAAGGGATTTGGCTCAACTCTCACCGGTCCAGCCCTGCAATGGCTCCTAAGTGTTCCACCCTATTCTATTACTTCTTTTGCACATTTGATTAACATGTTTAATAACCAGTTTTCTTGTAGTCGAACGTTCGAACGTTTGACAAGTGATCTGTACAGAGTAACTCAACCCTAAGCAGTTAATATTGGTGATATATCGGTTATATCGGTCCGATATATCGGTTATCGGCCCTAAAGCATAATCTCGGTGCATGATATCGGTCACAATCTCGGTAGCGATAATATCGGCCGATATCGGCGATATATCGCCAATATTTGACTTAAAATCTCGGTCATATCACCGAAATTCTTGGTTTCTGTTTCTTTGGCCCATTTTAGTAGATAGAATGCCCAAATTTTAGTCTGACTCATGTCTAAGACTAAAAAAACCAACCTTTTATGCTCAAGAATGGAGATGAAAATGAGGAAAATTAAGCTTACTTGCGACAATGATTGAGAAGCACGATGAAGATGGATATGAAGCACAATAATGGAGATGGAGGCTGTTGGAATGAACATGAAGAAGATGACGGCTGGCTGTAATCTTGTTTTTATTTATTTTAACCTAATACCCTAATATTAAGTTACCCTCTCAATGTTTAGAATGTACATATATAACCCTTCTACCTTTCAATAGTTTATATTTAGTGCCTGAACTTCTAATTTTTATATAATAAGTGTAAAATTAGTTTATGTATTTAAACATTTAACCCCATATCTTTACTAATTCACATCTGGTCCTTATAGTTATAACTACCGATATCTCACCGCCATAACCGATATATCAAATATCGGTCCTTGACGATTACCGATATTTTACCGCGTTAACTACTTAGACTCAACCACAGGGGGAGTCACTAAGAGAATATATTACCAGGTTTGGAAAGGAAGCACTTGACATCCCGAACCTGGATGTCACTACAGCAGTCCAGGCATTCAAGATGGGGCTGCAGAGAAATTCACCATTCTATCAGGAATTGGTGATGAACCCATGCAGGAACTTAGATGAAGTCAGGAACAGAGCTTTGAGATTCATCCGACTTGAAGATGATAAGAAGATACAAGAGAGGATAGAATCATCCTCAAAATATAACCATCCCAATCGAAAATCCACTCCCACATACGAGCCATATAAGCATAAACCATATGCTAGGCCTGATAATAAGAAGGTCAATGTGGTAGAGGATGACGATGAGGATGACTGCCCTAAATTATCAGAATACTGTTTTTCTGTTGATGTAACAGGTTTGATGTATGCCATGAAGGATCTAGGGGACAAAGCAAGATGGCCAAGGAAGGACAACAAGACAGGATGGAAAGACAAATCCAAATGGTGTGCCTTTCACGAAGATTTTGGCCATATCACTGAAGATTGCATTGCACTTGGAAAGGAAATAGCATATCTCTTAAGCAAGGGTCACCTCAAAGATCTCCTGGGCAAAAAGAAATCAAGATCTCAGGATGGCGCAAACATCCCGGAAAGAGCAGCATCCCCACCTAAGGATGCTGGCATTATCAACTTCATTTCAGGAGGGTCAGATATTTGTGGAACCTCATACTCAGTTGCTAAAAGACATGTGAGGGAAGCAAAATCTGAAAAAGGAGAAAGACCAACGAAGACGACCATCCTGACAACCTCAAAAGTGATAAGTTTTGAGGAAGAAGACAGAGAAAACATCCTTGACCCTCATCATGACGGTTTGGTTATTACTTTATATATTGCTAACCACTTTGTTCGCAAGATTCTTATAGATGGAGGAAGCTCAGTAAACATCATCCAGCTTGAGGCCCTCAAGAGGATGAACATCCCGGAATCGGAGATAGTTTCCAGGTCATCAGTTTTGGTGGGCTTCAGTGGAGAAACCAAGAGCACAGTGGGTGACATCAAACTACCAGTATACGTAGAAGGGGTGAACTCTATCCAAAGATTTTGTGTGATAGATTCCCTATCCTACTACATTGTCATCCTGGGGAGACCCTGGATACATGATATGAAGGTCGTGCCCTCAACCTATCACCAATGTGTGAAACTACCCACACCTTGGGGAGTTGTGAAGATCAACAGCGATCAATAAGAAGCCAAGGATTGCTACACAACATCAATGAAGGCCTCACCCCGACAAGCATAGCAATTACAGCAGAATGCACAATGCCATCCTCAGAATGTTAAAGCACATCCTGATCAGGATGTAAAAGCCATTTGCCTTGACGACAACAACGAGGATGTCACTGTGCAAATCGGTAAGAATATCCCACATGATATTGAACAATCACTAATATCTTTCCTTAAATGCGGGATGTCTACTTTTGCTTGGATACATGAAGATATGACCGGCATATCAAAGGACATCATCACCCACAAACTTGGAATTGATAAGAGTTTCAAGCCCATTCAGCAAAAAAGAAGGAAGTTTGCTCCAGAAAGAAATATCATCATCCAAGAAGAAATGGACAGGCTGCTGAAGTCTAAGATGATAAGGGAAGTAAAATTCCCAAGATGGCTGGCGAATGTTGTGGTAGTCCAAAAGAAAAATGGAAAATGGAGAGTGTGCATGGAGGTCTACATTGATGACATGGTAGTAAAATCCAAGAAAGCAGAAGATCATATTCGGGATCTCAAAGAAGCTTTTGACATCCTGGACGCCTACAACATGAAATAAAACCCAGCAAAGTGCCATTTTGGGGTTGGAGCTGGGAAGTTTCTTGGATATTTGGTCACAAAAAGAGGGATAGAAGCCAACCCTGAACAGATAAAGGCCATCCTTGATCTCAAATGCCCAAGGAATATTAAGGATCTGCAAAGGCTGACTGGCAGGATAGCGGCCCTGAATAGATTCATCTCGAAATCCTCAGAGAAATGTAAAGAATTCTATGACATCCTGAAGAAAAATAGCAAGTTCGACTGGGGACAGAGACATGAAGAAGCATTAAAGAAGCTCAAAGATTATCTTGCAGCAGCTCCATTGTTGATGAAGCCTGAGGATGGAGAACCTCTCAAACTATATCTTGCAGTTTCTGGGATTGCAATAAGTGCCGTATTAGTAAAGGACTTTGAAGGGCAACAACATCATGTCTATTATGTAAGTAAAACCCTCCTAGATGCTGAAACCAGGTATTCACATCTCGAAAAACTTATTTTAGCTTTAGTAATGGCTTCTACTAAGTTAAGGCATTATTTTAAAACACATAAAATATATGTTCAAACTAACTATCCCATTAAAAATGTATTAAAAAACCTGAAATGTCTGGAAGAATGGCAAAATGGTCAATTAAATTAAGTGCCTTTGACTTAGAGTATGAGCCTAGAAATGCAATCAAGTCACAGGCCCTAGTAGACTTTGTGGCTGATTTCAATAGTGACATCCTGAGTGAAGTAGAGTCTGAAGTCCAACAACTAAATGAAAATTTAGGAAAATGGACTCTATACACTGATGATGCTTCGAATGCAAGAGGCACGGGTCTGGGAATACTACTAAAATCGCCACAAGGGGACAATATACCCCATGCTGTTAGATGTGCATTTCAAACAACCAATAATGAAGCTGAATACAAAGCTCTCATTGCTGGTTTACAACTTGCTAGAGATTTACATATTATTAAAATTGAAGTCTTTGTTGATTCTTTGTTGATTACTAACCATTTCAATGGATAATATGCAGTAAAAGGACAAAAGTTAGCCATTTACCTTGAAATCGTTAAAAATTTAGCTACTTCTTTTGTAGAATTTTCACTAAAACAGGTACATAGGGAAGAAAATGCTGAAGCTGACGCCTTAGCAAATCTGGGATCCTCCCTTAATTTACCAGAAGGATCCAAGATTCCTATCATTCACGTCTTGAAACCGGCGATTGAAGAGTGGCATCCTGAGGATGACCAGGCACATCCTGAGGAAAAAACAGACCATCCTGAAGATATCACTGTTGTGGCCACTCAGAAACAAGACGACTCATCATGGATGACTCCCATAATCAAATATTTACAAGAAGATGCCATTCCTGATGAAGAAAATCCAAAGGCTTTCAGGATAAAGGTATCTAAATTTACAATTATAGACAATATTTTGTATAGAAAGTCTCTTGCAGATCCATATTTGAGATGTCTCAACAAAGATGAAGCAAACGAAGTACTCAAAGACATCCACGAAGGAGATTGTGGAAATCATACAGGAGGAAGATCTCTCTACTCGAAGACTCTGAGGACGGGATACTATTGGCCTACTATGAAGAAGGATGCCATGCTGTATTCCCAAAAGTGTGATGCGTGCCAAAGACATAGCAACATACTTCACCAGCCTGCTGAACCATTACATCCTATTGTTTCACCATGGCCCTTCATGAAATGGGGGATGGACATAGTAGGAAAGCTACCCAAAGCTCTTGGAGGAAAGGTATTCATGCTAGTGATGACAGATTACTTCTCAAAATGGATTGAAGCCGAAGCATTTGTCCAAGTTAGAGATAGAGAGATGGTCTCGTTCATCAAAAGAAACATCCTAACACGATTTGGAGTACCATCTGAAATCATTTGTGACAATGGTTCTCAATTCATTAGCAAAAGAACAACTGAATTTTGTGAGAGTTGGGGAATCAAGATGGTAACTTCAACACCAGTCCATCCTCAAGCTAATGGACAAGCAGAATCCTCAAACAAGATCATCGTCAACAACTTGAAGAAGAAGCTTGGGGAAAGAAAGGAAAATGGGCAGAAGAACTTTCATTTGCACTTTGGGCTGATAGGACTACTTCAAAGAATGCAACTGGTCAGACACCTTTCTCTTTGGTCTTTGGAACAGAAGCAATGCTTCCAACAGAGATGGTCATGCCTACAGCAAGGAAGCATCTTCAAGATGCAACTACTAATTCTGAAGCACTACTACAAGAATTGGAAACTGTGGATGAACTCATGGATGCTGCTAAATTAAGGATGGTAGCATATCAACAGAGGATTGCTAAAGCATACAACAAAAACATCAGGATAAGAAGATTTCAAGTAGGAGACTTGGTATTGAGAAAAGCCTTCCAAAATACAACAAAACCAAGTGATGGTAAGCTAGCTCCCAAGTGGGAAGGTCCATACTTGATCGATTCTGAAGCTGGTAAAGGAGCATATTGGTTATCAACGATGGAAGGAGAAATTCTACCAAGGGCTTGGAATGCAATTCACTTAAAATACTACCATGTCTAGGGATGCATGTGACTGATCTCTCTGGAAGAGAAACTATGATCCAAATCAGAGGTGGGATGAAGGTGAAGACTGACAGAGATGAATCATCTCCATATGTAAGTACTTATCCTTGATTTATTTCGATCGATTATATTTTCACTAAACATGGTCTAGAAATAGTCCATCCTGAGAATTTTGCAGTACCATCCTGAAGATGGAATGCTTAGAAGACTAGGGGGCTGGCCACCCTCTCCTCCGTTAAGGTGTCCGACACCTTCCTAAGGTTTAAAGGTTTTCACCTTTCATATTGGGTTAGCAACCCTCGCTTGGAGCGCACGATGCCCATGTATATTCTCGGGATGGTGGGACCAGTCCATGTAAAAGTGGCTGACAATTTCATTATCTTTGAGGTATACGATGGAGCTCTTAAGGTTTAGACATTTTTCAATGTCTCAAATGTTTAGACGTTTTTCGACGTCTCTTCGGGCCTTGTCGCCAGTTATTCCTAGGGGCCTTGTCGCCAGTTATTACTAAAGGCCTTGTCGCCAGTTATTCTCAAGATGTTATATATTGGTCTTGCCACCACGATTATTTCAAAAAGGTTTTTGATCCCAGTTAAACCAAAGGCCTTGTCGCCAGGATAATAACAAAGTCTTCCTTTGCAGGATATTATCAAAACATAAGTCTTTCTTATGAAAGATTATAAGATCTATTCTGAAGATATCACACTGGGGACATCCTCAGAATGCGAGACCATCCCAAGGATGGAAAAAGAACTAGATGCATCCTTAAGATGCAGCACTATCCCAAAGATGAAGAAGAAACTGGGGATATCCTCAGGATAATGAAGGCCATCCCGATGATGAGAAGGACTCGTATGGAATGTGACAAGGTCAGGTATTATTTTTCATTCTTTTATAACACTAAGTATTTGCTAATGTTTGCAGAATATTGAAGAACACAAAGCTGATAGCGTCAAAAGGTTGTTATTATATTATTTATGTGTCATAGTCAAAATGTGATGTCAACCCCTGGCTTCATCCAAAACCAGGACCCATCCACCAGGGGTCAACATCTGTGGTCCGAGGTCAACAAAAAATATTTGGGGCTTCGTCTTGAAACCAAGATCCCTCCACCCCAAACCTTATAATATCCTAAATTATTACATGCCAAAATAAATTGTCTGAAATTGTTCTGCCAAACACAACCATAAAAGATCAAACAAAAAGTGGGCTCCAGCCTAGTCAACACATCCTTCATCGCCCACTGGAAGGTCCTTCACCACCTCAACAACCTTGGCCTCTGCGGCCTTCACCTCTACATCCTCAAGATCCTTAGCCACATCCTCAGGATGAGCAACAGAAACAGGCTCATAAACCACTTCTTTTCCACCTAGGCCCCTAATTTTTTCTTTCCAAGCCTCAACATCCCAAGAGTTCTGATCGAACCCTGGATCTTTGGCCTGGAGAGCCATCTTCACTCTAGCCTGGAATACGGCAACAGAAGCAGATTTGATAAGCCCGTTCCTGTGATCCTCAGCCTCCTTCTCCTGGTCCAATATAGCCTTAGCATGCTCAGCCTTCACTCTCTTCAGCTCTGCTTCAGTCTCTGCCAGCCTGCTCTCAAGAAATTTGCCCTTCGGCTCAGAAATATTCTGAACATCCTCAAGCTTGGTTTGGGCTTCATGAAGCTCTTGAGCAACTGCATCCAAAGACTTTGAGAAATACTCATGGCCCTAACAAAATAAAGAAAAAGGTAAGTACTCTTAACCATTTATTATTAACATAGATAATGTTATCCTCAGGATGGGACCATACCTGGAGGGTGAATTCAGAGATCTTGTTGAGAATCTCACTACAGCTCAAACCCTCAAAAGGGTTGACATCCTGAGCAACGACAGCAGTTGTACTCCCCTTCCTTTTCTTTGAAGCGGCAGCAGTCCTAGACTTGGGAAGGTTAGTAGGGGAGTAGCCATCTTGGAGCTTGAGGGAGAAGGAGAAATAACTTTGATTGCTTTGACATCCATGTTGTCAATATCATCCAGGTCAAAGGAAGCAGGTTTCTTGGCTGAGGCTGAAATAAAAACAGATCTAGTGAATAAAATAATAAACACCCTCGGGATACAACATGACATGCTCACCAGACATCTTGAAAGCTTGACTGGTGGTATGACTACTTTCCACTCTGAAAGTTCCTTCTGATTCAGGTAACTTGAAAATAACCTCGCACCGGAGAGTAGCGTCGTTCACAGGAGTAGCAATCTTGGCAAGGGAAGCACCTGTTAAACAAAGAATTATCAGGATATTAACATCTTCGGGATATAACCAAAAAGTTTTTCATAAAAACGCTAAGAATAATTTTACCACTCTTTAACCAATAAAGAGGGATCTCATCCCCTTGGGGAATAGAACTCCTCTTAACAAAGAAAAACTTAGTTTTCCAGTTTTTCTCTGATTTTATCACATTAAAGAGAAAAGGTGAATCCTTCTCTATAACTTGAAGGATATAACGGTGGGAACCGTGTGTCCTCAACCTATAGATATGAGCCAGGTCTCCCATTTCCAGATGGACACCATGATCCTCAACAAGCTTGTTGCACACCATCAGAATCTTCCACAGTTCAGGCATGGCTTGAGAATAAGCCATCCCAGTCATATCAAAGAAATATTTGATAAACTTGGGAAAGGGATACCTCAACCCTAGAAGAAATGGTAAGTGTAGGAAGCAGACCCAAATAGAAGATGCATAGTCTCATCTTGCATGAGGATCGTAAGGACGAAACTCTGCAAAACTTGGAAAGATTTTTGAGTCTTTTAGGGCTCGAATCTCTTTGTGATCAAAAGAACAGATCTCCTGTTCGGGATGACTCAAGAGGTTTTGGGGAATGAACTCATTGGAAGTTCCCACATTCCCAGAAGTTCTTAGGGATATTTTTGTCATCTTCAAATTATTGCTAATTTTTTGCAGATATGAAGAGAAAAGTAGAAGAAAGAAGAGAGAAATTACCTTCTTAAAAAAATCAGATGTGAATATAAAGGAAGAGATAAGCTCTAGATATAGGGTGAAGAACATGATGCTTATAACGGTCATCACGAAATTACCGCCGAAAAAATAGCCGTTGTCATCTTGACAAGACAGCCCATCAGTCATCAGAAGAAGATATTTAGATTAAAAAATATTTTTACCTCAAAAGATATTAACGGTAACATATATTTGGGGACAATTGTTGTGGGTGAAAATCCTCGGGATGATTTTACCTCGCATCCCTAATATGCCATCCCCAGGATGCTGAAGGACTTGACTAACGTCAGAATGTGGCAGTATGTGCATATCCTGAAAATGAGCTATCTTATTGTTATATGGATGCAGGGTGATTTTACCTCATACTCTCTGAGTAACATCATCAGGATGGTGAAGGACTAAGCAGGATTCAGGATGAAACAGTGTTCTGACATCTGTACATCCCGAGAATGGACTTGTACTTATGTTATTGCAGGTGTGATTAATGAGTGAATAAAACTTGTAACCCCCTTTTAACAGCTACAAAGTCTTACTAATTCAGAGATATCAAGGATGCATGAGCTGTACGCGTGTAGACTTGGAGAATGAGTCAAAGTGTAACCACCAAAGTGATAAATGCAAGGCGAGAAAGGTGGAAACTGTTATCCAACGTCCACTACAGCTGAAACACCCACAACGGTCACCTGAAACAGTCCACGGGCTTTCAAGGACCTTAACTACTTAGCATATTTCGTGGAGTTGTTTTGTTAACTTCGTGTACTATATAGATGAGGGTATTGGACGAGTATAGGACACCTACTTGCACACTGCTTACACTATAGACTACTCAGATACACTTAGCTAATCACAAACACTTGCACAATCATTGTAATCATAGCATACTCGTCCACATACTCATCCAAAGTTGTATCTTTTTACCATATCAATATTAAAAAACAAGGCAGGGGCCTAGACTCCTCCCGAGGTTTTATGTCGTCGATCTACAATTGATCAAAGGCTTTCCTCGTAGATCGTGTGTTGTTCTTCTTGTTTATTGCTTTATTTGTTCATTTCTAGCTGTTCCATCCTGAGGATATAACTGTCCATCCTGAGGATACAACTGCCCATCCCGGAACTAACCTAAGCCATCCCGGTCATAGTTGCCATATTTTTACTTGTTAAACATCCTGATACACCATCTTAAAAATATTATTGATTTACAAACATATTTCCACACATTTAGCACTCTACCTCACATTAACTAATTTGGAATACAAAGTTATTTTTATTTGATAATTTTTGACCAAAACACCATTATTGTTGCAAATTCCCCCACCATTTATAACCCGCGCCTTCTCACCATAAATCACTTTAATAATCGCTAACCATAAATCTTTACCTCTATTAACTAACCGCCACCTCCATTTCTCTAACAAAGCTTGGGTAAAAGTATTTAAGCTCCCAACTTCTAAATCCTTTTTTTGTTTAGCAGCCAAAACCGTGTCCCCCATAACCCAAGTGTCTTTCCCGCCCCCTTTTTGATTTACCAAAAAGAAACTGGCCCGAATCATTTCCAATATCTTAGATACCCAATTGGCGACATAAAAATAGAATAATAATAACATCCCAATGATCTCAACACAGATTTCTAGCAAGTTTATTTTCGATTGTTGCAAACTGCACTTTTATTGTAGTGTAGAAACCCTAATTCATGGGGAAGGGTTGTATATGATAAGGTGAATGGAAAACATAAAGAATGGCATATGTTACATGGTCTCTTTTATTTCACATACATATAAATTGTATCAAGTGTTCATATTATTATCTTTCATGAGAAAAAAAAATTGTAGCGACGATATTGAATATGATATTGGTCGGATGGAAATAAAAATAGCAATGTGTGAATACATGATGAAGCAAATATATAGAATTTGCAACTTTATGAATGTGAGTATAATTATCACCTTAACTTAAAAGACACTAATCAACTCCTATAACACAAGGTATAATAAAGATGTTATCAAATGCTATAGTCCATGTCTAATAGAACCTAAAGACTTTCACGTAACTTAATTGCAAGGCATATAGATACCATGTGAATAGACTAAACCATATAAAAAGGATGATACCTAAACACTTCATGTAATATACTATTTGGTGATTTTAGTGGTATTAAACCACTATGAGGTGTGAAGTACATGCTCACTCATGAATATTCTTATTTTGCTTCAGATTTGCATGAATGATGAAATTTTGGTAGGAACTACCCATCTAGTATAGTTGATTATCAATGGTAATCAATAGTAGTAAATAGTGTTGATCAATGCAAATTGGTCCATCGGTAGCAAATGAATATCAGTGGCAATTGATGATCACCAATGGTAACCGAGTGTTAGCACCATATGGCTACCAATGGTAATAAGAATGTTATCAATAACTAAACTGTCAGTGCTTAGTAAGTTACCACTAACGGAGTTTTTTTCTAATAGTGTTTCACTAGTATAATTGTTTATTTATCAGCATTTATGACCATAAACTATTAACCGTCAACTGAAACATTCCGATGGTTCAACCCCTGTATATAAAAGGAAGGTTTTTGTTCTATATTTTATACAATACTTTGAGGATATATTTGTATGTTGGTTCTTGTTATTATAATAAAAGGTGCAGTTTTTGTTAAGTGCCATCGAAATATTGCAATCTAAAAGTGAAGTGTACAATACATATTATAATATAAGGGGCGGATGTTATGGATTTCAGGCAGGATAGACTCTTTGACCTGCATGTGCGACATATTATTATTATTATTATTATTATTATTATTATTATTATTATTATTATTATTATTATTATTATTATTATTATTATTATTATTATTATTATTAGAAAATGAGGAATTTTGATCAAGTTTTTATGGATTTCGATCATGGCAGGACGAACCCCTTGACCTGCATGTGCAACATATTATTATTATTATTATTATTATTATTATTATTATTAGAATAAAGAGGAATTTTGATCAAGTTTTTAATGCATTGAAACCCTAGATCATATATTGAAAGGCGGTTTAGGAAAACATATATTTACTATTTAAATCTAGAGATGTAAGTGAATTGAAAGAATGCGAATGCGCTTTGTTCATATTATGTTGTTTGGTTTAGTTATGCCCAAAAATGGTAATTCTATATGGACTCGGTATATATAATAGGGTTACATATGAATCTATGTGTAGAGTTTGATCACATAAATCTTCTTTAGTATGCTAATCACAATACAACTAGTCTTATACACCCCACAAGATAAGGACATGGAGCAAAAAGAGAGATCTAAAAGTTGACAACAACTTTGTCTGCTGGTGGTCCATGAGATAATGTTGGAGCCAAAATAGAAACAATCCCTGTATTGAGTTAGTAGCGGTCTTCTTGCTTGTAGTAACGAACCAAAGGCGATATTTAAAGTCATGGTGAAGAGTGGGTTTTAGTGTAACGTTGGTTTAAATTGTAGAACTTTTTCTTTGTCTTCTGTCAGCGGCTGGTGACAGATAAAATTGGTAAGATGCTGGCATATAGTCTATGGCTGAAATTTCCAATGACGGTTATGACCCGCCGCTCTTTTTGAAACGCGGCAACTTGTAAGCAATATGCAAATATGGTAAGAAGCGGCTTATGACGGTCGCTAGAGTTACCCTCGCATGTTGTGAGTGGTTAAGAGATATAGCACTTGTAATCTATGATAATGATACTTAAATACACAACTAATCTAGTAAGGAAAATATAGAGAACCATTCACTAAGCTTCTCGGTCCATTTTAATAACCAATTATTTTTGTTAACTCAATTTCGAAATACTATAAATCGCGAAAAATTTGACGTGTTCAATACAAAACCAATTTGAGGTAAACGGGCCCGTATGTATATTTTGTTAGAAAATCTTACAGTGAAATCGACGAAGAAACTGAAAACAAAGTAAACAAAATTGAAATCAGTAACGTGAACTGAGCTTGTGTTTGACACAATTCCCATAAATAGATTCGCGGTCTATTCCCAGGGTACGCCGGTTCTTAACAGTGGTATTGCCCTACTGGACTTGTCACTTGCCCGAAAGAAAATCGTATTGTGGCTGCTTCGTTTGATATTGTTGTGTATGTGTGTGTCTGCACAAAAAAGTCCCTTATAGACTTTCAAAATGCGTTAACTACTGCAATGATAATGTTAATCAAGTCAAATAATGTCAATTAATTTCACTTAATTGCAGCTAGCAGAAGACCAGGAGACTCTTGATTAATTTCTCACTTCATTACTCAGGAATTAAAAACTAAAAACAAGTAGCAAAACCCAGCATCACGCGAACCCAGATTTTTGGAGCCGCATTCGTGCCCGCAGATCGCTGACAAGGAGTCTATTCACACACATAAATTCCAACATGTTTTTGTGTTAACTCATATATAGTGGAAGTGAAAGAAAAACGGTAGACGGTTACACAACCAATTATGTATATTGTATCATACAATTGAGTTATGAATTAAACGCCCCTGTATATCCATTCTATCCAATTGAGTTAATGTCGCTTCCTTATGGTTTTTGATAATGTACAACCGATGATTATAAATTTATAATCATCTTTTTAAGAATAGAACTCCTGATCCAAACATCCTTCCAAAAACCTTTTCTTCTCAACTTTAATAAATGGTAGTATTTAATTTAATTATAAAAGATGATACCCTATTTAACAAATAAATATATTTCAAAAAAGAAACAAATAAATAATGATAAATATACTAATAAAATATGCGAACCTAAAATAAAACATTTATATACAAAGGAAAAAAAAAAAAAGTGGTAAATTGGAGTATTGGACCGTTGGACCTTACTACAGGGCCCAGTTTTACCAAGCCTACAAATAAATATTCAAGCTGGCCTTGACCCATGATGGCCTGATGGGTATACAGCAAAAGAACACACTTGAATCCGGTTCTAGTATAATTCATTCTAAGTTTCTAACATATAACTTCACTAGCTGATTATCTTGGGAGTGTCCCGGGGTTGAAAAATCTAATATGACTTAATAAAAAAAGGATAAAATAAGTAAACAGTCTCAACCACTTTTAATGCTAAAGAAAGTTGTTCTAATATTTATACTACGAAAAGGGGCTCTCATGTTGCGTTCCCAGCAGATTAAAAAAATCTTAACCTCTTTTAATGCTAAGCATATCGTTATAGCACATGAACATGGGCAATTCATATATGTAATAGTAGGTTTAAAAACATATAAACTATCATAACAGGATTAGTACTTGCCTATATATGATTAATAAATCACCTAAACACATGTGTTTTTTTTCTGCATGAACAAAAACTCACTAAAAAAACATTTTATTCGTTTTTTTGTATAGCATTATAGTGCTCGTTGGAAAGATAATAACGCGATCATTAAGTTGGTGTAAAAAAAAATTTTAAAAATGTCATACATAAAAGTTACTAACGTTTAAAAATTGTGAGTGAAAATAAGGAAAAATAAATATTAATTAACATATTTGAAATTTTAATTAAAATATTTGAAATTTTAAAATAATAATTAACATGTAAAAATATGAGAGGAAAATAAGGAAAAGATATTAATTAACATATTTGAAAATTTAAAATAATATAGATATAGATTTTATTTAAAAAAAGAAAATAAGAATTTTAAAAATTTATCTTTTATTTAAAAGAGTTAAATGCCAATTTCGTCCCTGAGGTTTGGTCCAGTTTGCCACTCCAGTACAAAAGTTTTTTTTTTTTTTTTGCAATTCATTCCCTGAGGTTTGGATTTTTTTTGCCAAATTCGTCCTTTTCACTAACCCAGTTAAAAAATCTCGTTAACTCAAGGGTATTTTTGTCTTTTTACCTATAATTTAAAATTTTAATAAAAAGCTTACCCAACCCCAACCCCCACCCCACCCCCTATCTCTCTCTCTCTCTCTCTCTATATATATATATATATATATATATATATATATCTAACACTCAGATTATTATTATTATTATTATTATTATTATTATTATTAATAATAACCGCTGTGCTTTTCCTCCTCCCTATCTTCGAACCACAACCTGATCCGGCCGAGCACCACCCAGCTCCATCTCCGAGCACCTTCAATTCCATCCAGACCACCACCCACGACCCGACCCAGAACCACCGATCACCAACATCACAGAAACAGAGGGTTCCAAGCTCAAACCGCAAATTATCGATCTGAAAGAATACATAGATTAGATCTGTATATTATGAACAGAAAGCGTAAATACAAGATACAGTGATTAGGTCACCAGAGCTTAAAACCTTCGTCACCACCACGACTGTGACATCCGTCACTTTTCTTTGTATTTTTCTTATGATTCGATGTACGTTAAACCACAATTAATAAGACGATTCATTTTCATCATTCTCGAACGTTTAAAAAAAATATTATGTGATACCTTTGGGTTCGTTTAATGTAACACCCCAACCGATGGCGGAATCATCGAGGTGCCACGTAGTGACGATTGTTCAAAAGCTCATGGTACTAAAATGTAAATATTATTGAATAATCCAAAATTTTCTTACATGGAAATGGGAATTACAAAGTCTTAAATGAAATGTAAATAACGAAATAACTGATTAAAATAATGCACTAAGTATCTCTTGTTAAAGCACTAGATCAAACTGCACCTGAAACATGTACAAAATAGATTTGGTCAACATATGAAATGTTGGTGAGCATTCCTAGATTTGATATATATAGTAGGTTAAAAAGTTATACAATTCAAGTGCAAGCTACTGTGCAAATATGTAAACTATGTATCATACAAATGAGCGAAATCAACCCTATGACTGTATAATGTACTGTATGAACTGTAGTGTACTCAACCAATAAATGGATGATAACTTAACACTGGCCACGGATTCTCCAATGAAAAAGGGGGAGAATCAATCTAGGCGGGTTGTCAATCCAAATAGCGCTATCCAATGTTAAGGTCGGCTTGTACCATGTTAATGATTTCACTAAGTACAAATGTAATCCACATGTATTGTCTAAGCATAAAGCACGTTGTAAGCAATGCACATAGTACTAGAATTGTATTGTGAAAATGTAAACTTGTATTTGAATTTGTAATAGTGTACATGTAACACCCCAAAAATGAATAAAAGCAAAAAGGGGATAGGAAATACTCACATTAGCAAGGTGGTAAGTCTTGTGGAATTGAATAAGTGTAATCCAACGTTGCCAAGTATCACCCTATGTATAAGGTAACAAATAAGTCTAAGTCTATCTAGTCTATAAGTATTTTCTAGGATTCCAAATTTGGGGATAGGCATTTGTTTAATTAATAAATTAAACGTTTAATAAATAAGAGAAATTTGATAAATAAATAAACAAAAGTCTTTTTATAAATTTTAAATTAAAGATGGTCACAATATAAAGTTTTAAGTATGAAAATAATTTTTATAAAATTATTTTCTTATAAATAGAATATTAAATCTATTTATTTCAAATTGTCAAAATATAACTTTAATATTAAAAATATTAAAATTAAAGAATTTTTAAATTAAAAATTGTATTTCTGTTATAAATAAATAGAAATAAATTATATAAAATTTTGGTGCAAAAACATTGAAAAATGAATTTATTATGATTTATTTATGATTAAAACAACAAAAATTAATTAAAAATATTAAATAAACGGTTTTCTGGAATAAAAATTATTTCTGAAATATTTATGGATATACAAGTTTAAAATAATTTTGTGGGATTTTATAAAGTCGTTTAGATATTTTTATAGAATTTTAAAATTATAATTGAATAAACTTGTAATATTTATAATATATATTAAATAAATGATTTTTGGAAATCCAAAAATTGTATGACAAAGTTTATTGTTTATATAACATAGGATAAATTTTGTAGAATTTATAATGTAGATTTTGTATTTTAAAATTAATTTAAAAGATAGAACATGAAATATAAAAGAAAAAGGTTTCAAAAAAAGTAGTGGGTTTTGTGGGGATCGAACTCTTGCTCGTGGCCGGTTCATGTGTTTAATCACACACATGCTACCAGCTGGTCTGTGGGTTGATTGGTGTTAGGATTCAAACTATTTAAATTTTAAAGCCTTTCTGCGATTAGCCATCTTCCCAAATCAACACTTGTGAACCTTTGTTTTTCTAATCACGCTAATTAGCAACCAATAGCCCCTGTAATGTTGGGGCTATTGCTTACACATGGCCGATCAACAAAACCCAAACAAAAATTTGGACTTACAGACTGCAGCTCTCGAACCACGCCAAGTCAAACAAAAAGTCAATGATCGTAAAATAGCACGAGAAAGCGAGTGAAAGTGAAATGTGATTGTGGGGTTATGTTTATCGGTTGTTACTGAATGAAATACTATGCTCAATTTATAGTGTTGTGATTGAAAAGGAAAGACTTTAAATCTTGACCAAGGCTTGGTCAAACGCGGCATGTGATATGATTTGGAGAGGATTTAAGCGCAATTTACTGAAGTAGTTTATGGAAGATGCTCTGTCGGTCAAAATCAATTAATAACACTTTCCAAATTGCCTAAAGTTTGCATCCAAAATTTATTAAAGGTTCGGTGGGTCTCGAGTTAGTGCAGAGAAGAAGGAATAACTTCCTTTTTGGAATTTAGGCTCTTGATATTATTTGATAGTGTCAGAATCCTACAACAACAAGTGTGTGGTCTAGTGGTGGTGATGTAATCTTGTTTGGAAGCTGGCCCGAGTTCGATTCCGGGCAGCTTCAAACTTTTTTTTTTTTTTTTTTCATACGCTGCAGAGAGGAGGGGAAAAGTGGGCCGGGTATATGGGCTTTAGTCTGGGCTTCGAAAATTTTTTTTTTTTTAAAAAAAAAAAGAAAGGTGGGCTCATGTTTTAATTGATTTGGACTTGCTTTAGTTAGACTTGTTATGTTTTGTATTTATTGGCTTGTAAGATATAAGACTATTATTATTATTATTATTATCATTATTATTATTATTATTATTATATATAAGGATACAATGCGACGTACAAGATAGGAGGTACGAAATAAAATATATATATATATATATAATAATGATAAAAGTGACGGATGTCACAGCATCCCCTACTTTTAGAAACTTCGTCCCGAAGTTATTAGAAAACATAAGGTTATGGATGTTTGGGTAGAAATTAAGATAACCGTGGTTTGGAAATTTTGAGTTAAGGCACGACGTGAATTTATAGGTAACAGAGTAAACTGTTTCGAATGATTTGGATAAAAGGTTTGATAGGTGCGAGTTAAGGATTGGATTAGGTTCGTCTCGAATAACAAGGAGAATAAAAATCTAGTAAAATACTAAACTTCAAGTTTTAAGAATCCTAAAATGAATGTATGAGTTGATTGACTATAGAAAGACTAAATGAACTACCAAGTAACTAGAGTTTGTTTCTGGTCCGACTTCCAGTCTCACTTTCAATGCATCATTAGTGTTTATATATAGGGTGTACCGCAGCTAACCCACCACACCTTTGATACCTTGAAAACGTACTGGACGCCTACCAAAAATCCCCATAGAATTTCACACTACCCTAACGTACCTGTAAATTCATGATTACGTTCCGGACCGGAATCATCAATTTACCTTACATTAGGGTTTTATGTCCTTCTATGATCCTAATCTAACAACACATTACAGCAAATATGTTCCACAAGAAGATGACACAACAAACACATTGGGTTACAATGAGACGTTATCAATGAGATGAGGCTATGTAATAATGAGTTCAATTACATTGGTTTGCAACAACTTGCAAGCATAAAAAAATTTAAGTATGGGCTACCACTCATCCCGGGAGCCCTTTAAGTGATATGTTTGTTTTAGTTGAGTGGATAAATGTAGTAGTTGTCTCTCATAGATCAACATGCAAATTGATAATACACACATGCAAGCAAGTTTATATGTACGACCACCATTAAGTATAAGTGTTATCTTAGTGGCCTATAGAAATAGCTCATGTTTGGCCAGCCATGTTTACGAGTATCATGAATAATTAAATGTTCAATGAATAGTCAAACTAAGGGAAAAATTAAGTTTCATATAACAAACAATGGTGTTTCTAGAAAAGTTCTGTAGGATCAAGTATCAAGTTTTTAGTAGTTTGATTTTTTTTATGGAAATCAAGTCCAAATGTTTCAATAAATTGTAAGGTAGAGTCTTAAACTCCTACGGTTAAAATAAACGTAACCAAATATGATAAATTTCCAACCTGCGTTCGTACACAATAGTATGCAAGGAATTTCTAGATGTTGTATGCTAATGAGTGCGACAAAATTGGGTACAAAATGATAATAGAATCAAGAAAATGAAAACACGGGTATTGGATTTCTTGAGTCTTGGGAAGATTTCATCCATGGCTTAACTAGTGGGATTAACGTCATCCTGATCAGTTGTTTCGTTGGTATAGATATTGAAAGCTCGTCCATGTGCCACCAGGTTTACATTGTTCAATTTGGGACATTGGGGTAGCATGTGATTTGGATCTCTACAATGATAACATGCCCGACCGTTAGAAATCTGTAGTGGTCCCTGGGCAGCTGTTTGATGATTGCTTTGTGTCCCAACCATTACTCGACAAGTGGTAACAAAGTGTCCAAACCTCCCACATCTAGTGCATTGACGGCATGGAAGATTTGCAGGGTGATGGTATTTGCAGGTGTTGCATTGAGGATGGATTCCCGTGTAGGCTTTCTTGATAGGAGGCTGAGCCACCGGATCAATAACAGCATGGTCCTGATTATCGCCCATTCGTTTCTTAGAGTTCGAAGCAGTAGTGACGACCTTTGCTAAAACAATCTTAGGTTGTTCATCAACATGGGTGGTTTTCTCAGTAGGTGTCTTGGTGCCCTTCCTAACCAAGTTTCCTTTCCTTACGTGTTTGTCTGTTAATGTGGCTGCAAGTTGGATGGCTTCTTCTACCGTAGTGGCTTTGCCTCCAGTGACAACGTCTTGAATCAGGTCAGGTAATCCCTCGATATATTTTTCGATTGCTCGGGAGACTGGGGTGACCATGTGTGGAACCAGTATGCTAAGTTCGTGATATCGAGTATTATACGCAAGATTCTCACCACTGTCTTGTTTCAGTCCATGGAACTCTTCCTCCAGTTTCCTGATTTCGTTCCTAGGGCAAAATTTGGTGATCATGAGTTCCTTAACCTCAGCCCAAGACAAAGATAATGCAACATCAACGCCCCGATTGCGCTTTTCGACATTCCACCAGGTTAGCGCCCCCTTTTGAAGGACACTAGTAGCATAGCGAACGCGGAGTTCATCAGGACACTCGCTGTTCACAAAGGTGCTCTCCATACTCTCAAACCATTGGAGGAGGCCAGTAGCACCCTCCTCACCAGTGAATTTTGTGGGGTTGCAGGAGTTAAAGTGTTTGAAAGTGCACCGAAATTGAGTCGTACTTCCTGTGTTGGCACTGTTACTATTCTGGGTTATTTCACTGACAAGGTTTGGGATCACTGCAGCAATTTGCTCGGCGACTAAAGATGCGAGGCGACGATCAGAACGTCGTCCAGAAGCACGAACAGGGCGTTGGCTGGCATCACGGAGCATGCGGCGAGCAGACATCTATAAGGTAGTTAATTAATAATCATGAGATTAGAAAATGTAAGGGTATAATCGTACAGGTGATTATGAAGATGTGATCTTGTAAGCAATCATGATATGCAAGGTATTGTATATGAAACGAGAGGGTATTATTGGAAAAACTTGTACAAAATGCTTGGAGTGCCCTTGTCTAGCTGTAAAGCTCAACAAGAACATTGACTTTTCAAAGGAATTGAACCCAATGGTGATCAAAGAAGACATGCTTTAGCCTATAAGTGGACACTCACTCCAGGAATCCCCAGGTAAGCATAACAGGTCCGTAAATGGATTTATGCGCTATGCTTGCCTATGCCAGAAAACCCAGTGTACAGGCGTCCACCCTTCCAGATTGCACGTGTCCTTATCACACTCATTAAAGTTCAACAACTTTGAAGGAGCAAAAGTAAGAGTAGGCATTATGCCTAAGAGTGTCTTCATGAAAGGTACTGCTCCTGTTCCATGGTGATGTAGGCTTTCCACTCCTTGTAGGACACCATCTCTATGCACCAGGATGAAAGATGAGGAGAAATGGAGAAGAAGGGAAGGATAGAGAAAGGAAAGTAGAGGGAAATGAAGGATATGGTAATTTAGGAAATATAATGCATGAAAGTTGAAGTTCGGTTATAGTCTAGGCCATCTTATCTAATAACCTAGTTCCCTATAACCATGGCTCTGATACCAATCTGTAACACCCCAACCGATGGCGGAATCATCGAGGTGCCACGTAGTGACGATTGTTCAAAAGCTCATGGTACTAAAATGTAAATATTATTGAATAATCCAAAATTTTCTTACATGGAAATGGGAATTACAAAGTCTTAAATGAAATGTAAATAACGAAATAACTGATTAAAATAATGCACTAAGTATCTCTTGTTAAAGCACTAGATCAAACTGCACCTGAAACATGTACAAAATAGATTTGGTCAACATATGAAATGTTGGTGAGCATTCCTAGATTTGATATATATAGTAGGTTAAAAAGTTATACAATTCAAGTGCAAGCTACTGTGCAAATATGTAAACTATGTATCATACAAATGAGCGAAATCAACCCTGTGACTGTATAATGTACTGTATGAACTGTAGTGTACTCAACCAATAAATGGATGATAACTTAACACTGGCCACGGATTCTCCAATGAAAAAGGGGGAGAATCAATCTAGGCGGGTTGTCAATCCAAATAGCGCTATCCAATGTTAAGGTCGGCTTGTACCATGTTAATGATTTCACTAAGTACAAATGTAATCCACATGTATTGTCTAAGCATAAAGCACGTTGTAAGCAATGCACATAGTACTAGAATTGTATTGTGAAAATGTAAACTTGTATTTGAATTTGTAATAGTGTACATGTAACACCCCAAAAATGAATAAAAGCAAAAAGGGGATAGGAAATACTCACATTAGCAAGGTGGTAAGTCTTGTGGAATTGAATAAGTGTAATCCAACGTTGCCAAGTATCACCCTATGTATAAGGTAACAAATAAGTCTAAGTCTATCTAGTCTATAAGTATTTTCTAGGGTTCCAAATTTGGGGATAGGCATTTGTTTAATTAATAAATTAAACGTTTAATAAATAAGAGAAATTTGATAAATAAATAAACAAAAGTCTTTTTATAAATTTTAAATTAAAGATGGTCACAATATAAAGTTTTAAGTATGAAAATAATTTTTATAAAATTATTTTCTTATAAATAGAATATTAAATCTATTTATTTCAAATTGTCAAAATATAACTTTAATATTAAAAATATTAAAATTAAAGAATTTTTAAATTAAAAATTGTATTTCTGTTATAAATAAATAGAAATAAATTATATAAAATTTTGGTGCAAAAACATTGAAAAATGAATTTATTATGATTTATTTATGATTAAAACAACAAAAATTAATTAAAAATATTAAATAAACGGTTTTCTGGAATAAAAATTATTTCTGAAATATTTATGGATATACAAGTTTAAAATAATTTTTGTGGGATTTTATAAAGTCGTTTAGATATTTTTATAGAATTTTAAAATTATAATTGAATAAACTTGTAATATTTATAATATATATTAAATAAATGATTTTTGGAAATCCAAAAATTGTATGACAAAGTTTATTGTTTATATAACATAGGATAAATTTTGTAGAATTTATAATGTAGATTTTGTATTTTAAAATTAATTTAAAAGATAGAACATGAAATATAAAAGAAAAAGGTTTCAAAAAAAGTAGTGGGTTTTGTGGGGATCGAACTCTTGCTCGTGGCCGGTTCATGTGTTTAATCACACACATGCTACCAGCTGGTCTGTGGGTTGATTGGTGTTAGGATTCAAACTATTTAAATTTTAAAGCCTTTCTGCGATTAGCCATCTTCCCAAATCAACACTTGTGAACCTTTGTTTTTCTAATCACGCTAATTAGCAACCAATAGCCCCTGTAATGTTGGGGCTATTGCTTACACATGGCCGATCAACAAAACCCAAACAAAAATTTGGACTTACAGACTGCAGCTCTCGAACCACGCCAAGTCAAACAAAAAGTCAATGATCGTAAAATAGCACGAGAAAGCGAGTGAAAGTGAAATGTGATTGTGGGGTTATGTTTATCGGTTGTTACTGAATGAAATACTATGCTCAATTTATAGTGTTGTGATTGAAAAGGAAAGACTTTAAATCTTGACCAAGGCTTGGTCAAACGCGGCATGTGATATGATTTGGAGAGGATTTAAGCGCAATTTACTGAAGTAGTTTATGGAAGATGCTCTGTCGGTCAAAATCAATTAATAACACTTTCCAAATTGCCTAAAGTTTGCATCCAAAATTTATTAAAGGTTCGGTGGGTCTCGAGTTAGTGCAGAGAAGAAGGAATAACTTCCTTTTTGGAATTTAGGCTCTTGATATTATTTGATAGTGTCAGAATCCTACAACAACAAGTGTGTGGTCTAGTGGTGGTGATGTAATCTTGTTTGGAAGCTGGCCCGAGTTCGATTCCGGGCAGCTTCAAACTTTTTTTTTTTTTTTCATACGCTGCAGAGAGGAGGGGAAAAGTGGGCCGGGTATATGGGCTTTAGTCTGGGCTTCGAAAATTTTTTTTTTTTAAAAAAAAAGAAAGGTGGGCTCATGTTTTAATTGATTTGGACTTGCTTTAGTTAGACTTGTTATGTTTTGTATTTATTGGCTTGTAAGATATAAGACTATTATTATTATTATTATTATCATTATTATTATTATTATTATTATTATTATATATAAGGATAAAATGCGACGTACAAGATAGGAGGTACGAAATAAAATATATATATATATATAATAATGATAAAAGTGACGGATGTCACATTTAATCATTATATATATTAACTATAATAAAATAATAGCTAAAACTTGTCTAAAAAAATAAATGCTTGGGACGGGGTTCGAACCCGCGTCCCAAGCCGGTTCAGTCAATACACACCACACATACCAACCACTAGGCTACACCATGCTACCTGTTTATAAATCCATCCTAATTTATTGTATACAAACTTGAAAGTCGATCAGTTGACTACGAAGAGGTCAACTGACGCGTTCATCATCATCAATCAACCCACCTTTACGCGTTTTTGATCCGAATAAGGAATGGAATTGATGTAATTGATGTAATCGAAGAGGTCAACTACGGTGGAAGAAGCCATCCAGCTTGCAGCCTCCTTGACTGACAAGCACGTGAAGAAGGGAAATCTGGTTAGGAAAGGAACCAAGAAACCAGCTGAGAAGACCCCTGCCCCTACTACTGAATCATCAAGAGTTGCTGTAGACAATACCGGTTCCAACACTAAGAAGCGGAAGTCCAGAGGTAGAAACTATGCTGTTGTAGCCCCAGTAACCCAGGCCCCTGTAGCCCAAGCTCCTCCTGTTAAGAAGGTTTATGGTGGAAACTTACCCAAGTGTGCCACCTGTCAGTACCATCACCCCTCAAATTTTCCTTGTCGCCACTGTACCACCTGTGGTAGGTACGGTCATGTAGCTGCCACATCTCGATCTGTGTTTCGACCTCAACCAATCAATGCTCAACCTGTTAACCCTCAACCAGCCAACCCTCAACCAGCTCGCCAAAACCCACAACCTATAGCATATGGTCGAGCTTGCTTCAATTGTGGTGATCCAAACCACCTTAGAAATCAATGTCCAGCACTTGTCCCAGCAAACCGTGCAGCAAACCCAGTGGCTCGTGGTAGGGCTTTCAACATCAATGCAGCAGAAGCCCAGGAAGCAAATGATGTGGTGAATGGTACGTTTTTACTTGATGGTCGTTATGCTTCGATTTTATTTGATACTGGTGCGGATAAAAGTTTTGTGTCGTTAGCATTCGAACCTTTATTATCTCACACTCGCTCTAGATTAGGAGCGCCTTTCACTGTCGAGGTCGCGGATGGTAAACCCATCTCAATCGATTCTATCATCCAGGGTTGTACTCTTAGCCTTAACGAACATGACTTCACCATTGATCTCATACCCATGAAATTGGGAAGCTTTGATGTTATCGTGGGTATGGATTGGCTTTCTAAATATCATGCCGAAGTCGTCTGCTTTGAGAAATTCATTCGATTTCCTCTCGCATCGGGTGACTTTTTACGGGTTTATGGTGAGAAACCATCCAGTGGTCTTAAACTCATGTCCTGCACTCAAGCACAGAAATATCTACGCAAGAAATACGTAGCTTTCTTGGCCCATATTGTGGAAAAGAAGGGTAAAGACAAGAGTATTCAAGATGTTCCTGTTGTTCGTGAGTTTCCAGAAGTCTTTCCTGATGACTTACCTGGACTACCACCGGTGCGTCCTGTTGAATTTCGTATTGATCTTGTACCCGGTGCTACACCCGTTGCAAAATCTCCATACCGCCTTGCACCTTCCGAGATGCAAGAACTTGCGAGTCAACTTCAAGAGTTGGCAGACAAGGGTTTTATTCGTCCCAGTTCATCACCTTGGGGAGCTCCAGTCTTATTTGTAAAGAAGAAGGATGGATCTTTCCGAATGTGTATTGATTATCGGGAGTTGAATAAACTCACCATTAAAAACCGGTACCCTTTACCCCGCATTGATGACCTTTTGGATCAACTTCAAGGTTCAACTTGCTTCTCAAAGATCGATCTTCGTTCGGGATATCATCAACTACGAGTCCATGAAGACGATATTCCAAAGAAAGCTTTTCGTACACGCTATGGTCATTACGAGTTCATGGTTATGCCTTTTGGACTAACAAATGCACCCGCTGTCTTCATGGATCTCATGAATCGCGTGTGCAAACCCTTCTTGGATAAGTTCGTAATCGTTTTTATCGATGACATTCTCATTTACTCTAAAACCAAATCAGCCCACGAGCAACACCTTAGACAAATTTTGAGTCTTTTGAAGAATGAACAACTGTATGCCAAATTCTCCAAGTGTGAATTTTGGCTTAAGGAAGTTCAATTTTTGGGACACATTATCAGTGATAAGGGTATACACGTGGATCCAGCTAAGATTGAGGCTGTTAAGAATTGGATTACACCCAAGTCTCCCACGGAAATTCGCTCTTTTCTTGGCTTAGCAGGTTACTATCGTCGATTTATTCTCAACTTCTCCAAGATTGCCTTACCTCTCACTTCCTTGACCCATAAGGATAAACCATATGTATGGGGAACCAGTCAGGAAGAAGCATTCCAGACATTGAAGCAGAAACTGTGTGATGCTCCAATCCTCACTTTACCTGACGGCAATGAGGATTTCGTGGTTTACTGTGATGCCTCTAACCAAGGTCTTGGTTGTGTTCTCATGCAACGAGGCAAGGTTATAGCATATGCATCACGACAACTGCAAAACCATGAGAAAAATTATACTACCCATGATCTCGAGCTCGGAGCAGTCGTTTTCGCACTTAAGATTTGGCGGCACTATTTATACGGTACAAAATGTGTAATCTTCACTGATCACAAGAGTCTTCAACACATTTTCAACCAGAAAGATCTGAATATACGACAACGACAATGGGTCGAGTTGTTAAACGACTACGACTGCGAGATTCGCTACCATCCTGGCAAGGCGAATGTTGTAGCCGATGCCCTTAGTCGTAAAGGTCATGCCCAGCTTTATTGTGCTCAGGTCCAGTTTGATATCAAACTCCGCATCATTGAAGCCCAACATGTCTCTGTTACTGAGGGCAACATGTACGAAGAAATGTCGTGTGGAGCCGAAAATCAGTTGGAAACCAAAAATGGTTTACTTTATTTCATGAACCGTCTTTGGATCCCTGATCGTGACAACCTGCGTACCTTCCTCATGGACGAGTCCCATAAGTCTCGTTACTCCATTCACCCTGGTGCAGATAAGATGTATCAGGATCTGCGTACTTTGTATTGGTGGCCCGGTATGAAGAAGGACATAGCTCTTTATGTGGCTAAATGCCTTACTTGTTCCAAGGTCAAAGCTGAGCACCAACGTCCATCTGGGTTACTTGTGCAACCAGAAATTCCAGTGTGGAAGTAGGAGAACATTGCTATGGACTTCATCACGAAGCTTCCATGCACCACTCGTGGGCATGACAGTATCTGGGTTATCGTCGATCGTTTGACCAAATCTGCTCACTTCCTACCCATTCGTGAGACCTACACAGCTGAGAAATTGGCTAAGATCTACATCAGTGAGATTGTCAGCCGTCATGGTATTCCTCTAGACATTATTTCCGATCGTGATAGCTGGTTTACTTCTCGCTTCTGGCAGACATTTCAGTCCGCACTTGGTACACAACTGAATCTTAGCACGGCTTATCACCCACAGACGGATGGTCAAACTGAGCGAACCATCCAAACATTGGAGGATATGCTTCGAGCGTGCATCATCGACTTTGGTGGTAATTGGGACACGCACTTACCCTTGGTTGAGTTCTCGTATAATAACAGCTACCATTCCAGTATTAACATGGCACCGTTTGAGGCACTTTATGGTCGCAAATGTCGTTCCCCTATGTGTTGGAGCGAGGTTGGTGAAACACAAATCACCGGTCCCGAACTGATACAAGAAACGACAGACAAAATTCTTCGCATTCGTGAGAACTTACAAGTTGCTCGAAGCAGACAGAAGAGCTATGCCGATCAAAGGCGCGAGCCTCTAGAATTTCAAGTCGGAGACATGGTACTTCTCAAGGTTTCACCTTGGAAGGGTATATTTCAGTTTGGAAAGAAAGGGAAACTTGCACCACGGTTTGTAGGCCCTTTTAAGATCCTTGAGCGAGTTGGGAAAGTGGCTTACAAGCTCGATTTACCACCAGAGCTCAATAATGTTCATCCAACGTTTCATGTTTCTAATCTTAAGAAGTGTTTGGCTGAAGATAACCTCCATGTTCCTTTAGAGGATATCCAGATTGACGAATCGATGCGCTTAATAGAGAAACCTGTGGAGATTATGGATCGAGATGTCAAGACGCTTAAGCGAAGCCGAATTCCAATTGTCAAAGTTCGTTGGGAATCCAAACGAGGCCCAGAGTTTACTTGGGAGCGTGAGGATCAAATGATGTCAAAGTATCCTCATCTTTTTTCAGAGACTACCACTTGAAGGAATTTCGGGACGAAATTTCTAAAAGTAGGGGATGCTGTGACATCCGTCACTTTTCTTTGTATTTTTCTTATGATTCGATGTACGTTAAACCACAATTAATAAGACGATTCATTTTCATCATTCTCGAACGTTTAAAAAAAATATTCTGTGATACCTTTGGGTTCGTTTAATCATTATATATATTAACTATAATAAAATAATAGCTAAAACTTGTCTAAAAAAATAAATGCTTGGGACGGGGTTCGAACCCGCGTCCCAAGCCGGTTCAGTCAATACACACCACACATACCAACCACTAGGCTACACCATGCTACCTGTTTAGAAATCCATCCTAATTTATTATATACAAACTTGAAAGTCGATCAGTTGACTACGAAGAGGTCAACTGACGCGTTCATCATCATCAATCAACCCACCTTTACACGTTTTTGATCCGAATAAGGAATGGAATTTATGTAATTGAATGAGTCGCACCCCTTATTGCACATAAATTCAGTCAAGACTTTCCAAACCTCGATCAATTGCCGCGTCATCTTCAAACCGAGTTAATAACTTACCAAATCTACAATCCGACCTTCATACTATAAATTGGACCTCCCTACACCATCACACATCGCCGAACATCCTCCCTTCACTCTCAATTTTCTGTTTAAAACGATCTGCAATTCAAGCCCTTGTCGCGTTTGACTTTTTCTTTGACCGAGGCTCTATCACGTTTGCATCATTGTAAGTCCTGTTTTTTGTTTGGGTTATGTTATTCGGCACCTGTAGAACAATAGCCCCAAGAATCTAGGGGCTATTGGTCTCTAATTGTGATGATTGATAGGTTAGGGCTCGAATTTGGATGATTTGGGGAAGAACACCTTAATCTGATAACGTATATAATTAATTTGAAAGGAAGAAAACACAACCAACTGAGATAGCTCAGTTGGTTTACACGCTGAGACAAAGGGAAAGAACCGGCCTCTTGGCCAGGTTCGAATCCCACACAACACTTTTATTTTTCTTCATTTAATCATTAACACATTTAACCTATATAAACAATTCCAATCCAATATAATTCGTTCTCAGGGTGTGGCTCAGTTGGTGGCCACGCTTGTGATAAAACCCGAACCGGCCAGAGGCCCGGGTTCGATTCCCATAACCAACAAATATTTTTTTGCCTTTTTTTATATATATTTAATACATTAAATCTTTTAAAATCAGTTTTAAATACTAAAAGTGGTTTATAAATTTTACAAAAATTATTATATGATCTTAAAATGATAAAGTTCATCACCCAATTTTTAGTTTTTCAAAAATAATTTATTTAATATATATTATAAATATTACAAGTTTATTCATTTAAAATTATAAAATTTAATAAAAATATCTAAACGATTTTATAAAATTCCACAAACATTACACCAAACTTTTATGAAAATAAAAATTTCAGAAAATATTTTTAACTCAGAAAAACCGGTCATTTTCTATTTTTAATGATTTTTTGTTAGTTTTAATCATAAATAAATCATAATAAATTCATTTTTCAATATTTTTGCACCAAAATTTTATATAAATTATTTCTAACTATCTAGAACTGAAATAAAATTTTTAATTCAGAAATTCTTTAATTTTAATATTTTTAGGTATTAAAGTCATATTTTGACAACTTAAAATAATTAGATTAAATATTCTATTTTCAAGAAAATAATTTTGTAAAAATTATTTTCATACTTAAACCTTATGTTGTGACTATATTCAACTTAAAATTTCACCAAGTGACTTTTATTTATTTATTTATTAAATTTCTCATAATTAATAAACAATTTGTTTAATAAACAAATAAACGTTTATCCCCAATTCGAAGCCCTAGAAATACATGTATCCTAGAGTTATTTCCCTTACACGTTATCAAATTCTTTAGGTTGATCCTTTGAGATAATTTCCAACACATATTTCGTTGTCCAAGTTCAATTTCAAGCTATTACGTAAACAGTGAGTATTCCTATCCCCTTTTTGCTTTTATTCATTTTTGGGGTGTTACATGTACACTATTACAATTTCAAATACAAGTTTACATTTTTACAATACAATTCTATTACTATGTGCATTGCTTACAACGTGCTTTATGCTTAGACAATACATGTGGATTACATTTGTACTTAGTGAAATCATTAACATGGTACAAGCCGACCTTAACATTGGATAGCGCTATTTGGATTGACAACCCGCCTAGATTGATTCTCCCCCTTTTTCATCGGAGAATCTGTGGCCATTGTTAAGCTTTTATCCATTTATTGGATAAGTACATCGCCGTTCATTAGTACATTATACAGTCACAGGGTTGATTTCGCTCATTTGTATGATACATAGTTTACATAATTGCACTGTAGCTTGCACTTGAATTGTATATCTTTTTAACTTACTATATATATCAAAACTAGGAATGCTCACCAACATTTCATATGTTGACCAAACCTATTTTTGTACATGTTTCAGGTGCAGTTTGATCAAGAAACTTTTAGTGCTTTATTATTCAGTTATTCCATTATTTATATTTCATTTAAGACTTTGTATTTTCCATTTACATGTAAGACAATTTTTGGGTTTATTCAAAAATATTTACATTTTGGTACCATGTGCTTTTGAACAATCGTCACTACGTGACACCTCGATGATTCCGCCATCGGTTGGGGTGTTACAACGACGCCACAGTCACCACCTTCGATTCAGGTCTGAACGATGGTGGGTGTGTAGGAAGAAGGATCGTTTCAGGTCTGAACGATGGTGATCGTTGGTTGTAGAGAAGAAGGACTCGATTATTATTATTATTATTATTATTATTATTATTATTATTATTATTATTATTATTATTATTATTATTATTATTATTATTATTGTTGTTGTTGTTGAGACGAAGTCTCTGTTGTCAATGGAAACTAAAAGAAGCAATAAAAAAATCACGCTGTGTGAATGTTGAGACGATGCCCATTATTCAAGGCCTTGAAGGCCATTCAGGAATTTTGGAGAGGGTATTATTAGTATTAGTATTATAAATTATAGATAGATAGATAGATAGATATGTCATATATGTAGAGAGAGAGAGAGAGAGAGAGAGTAAAAGTGAGAGAGGGGGTGGTGGTTGTTATGGTGGTGGAGATGTTGCAGAGAAGCGTGAATGGTGATGGATAATGGTTAGGGTTTAATTTAAAAGGGGGAAATAATAATAAGATGAAATGTCTAAATTGTCCCTCATTTAAATGGTAAAATGACAACCCTACCCTTTACCTTAACAAGATTTTTTAACTGGGTTAGTGAAAAGGACGAATTTAGCAAAAAAAATCCAAACCTCAGGGAAGGAATTGCAAAGAAAAAAACTTTTGTACTGGAGTGGCAAACTGGACCAAACCTCAGGGACGAAATTGGCATTTAACTCTATTTAAAATAATAAATTCAATACTATCACCTCAAAGTGTCACATGACACATTCAATGGGGGGGGTTGAGGCCTCCATTGAATGACACCTCATAGAAATTCAATTCTTTTATTATAAGTTATAGATTATTGATTATAGATTTAAGGGTGTTCACAAACCCCTAAATAACCTATGCTCTAAACCGAAGCAAGTCATAGTTTAAAAGGTTAATTGTTTAACAGTTATGTTGTGTTTAAAACTTGGAACCAGTTATGCAAACCTAACAATCTATTTAACGTCTATTATTCATATACTAGTGAGAATGCCCGCGCGTTGTTGCGGGTGCGTTTTTTTTTTTTTTTGTCACATGCGCGTTGCCACGGGTACTTGTCTTTTTAGTGCATGTTATATGATGAGTTACACATAATTTATAAAACTACTAACACACTTAAGTTAACATGCTAGCTTAATTAGACAACTAACACACTTTAAGTAAAAAGGTATCACTAACTTACATTGTAAACAAAGCTAAAGTCGGCTTCTCCTCTCTTATTCTTAACATTGAAATTACTTGTAGCCTTAATATTTCATGTAAGCTACAAGAAGGATGTTCATCAAAATCTTCCATTTCAACATGTATGCTTTTTTTTTATGAAGGGCAAGCCTCTTTCTGACCAAGATCCATTCGGTTTCCTTTCAATACATGAATCTGTCAAAAATTGTAATTTCATAAGCGTGTCAATTGGGAGAAAATCTCCATTGACTTGTGTTCACCCACAAACACTTATTAATTTTTTTTTTTTTGGAACGTAAACTTCATTAAAAAACAAGCAAATCCTTAAAAAAGGATCATCACATGTACACACCTTACACTATGTACAATGGGTTATTATTCCAATATTTCCAATCTAGAGTCTTAAACTTCGATCGACTTTTAAACCAAAGATACGACATGCTCTTCACAACTGTAACAACCTCAATAACCTTTGGCGTAGAATTCAGAAAAACCTTCTTGTTCCTTTCCTTCCAAATTGCCCAACAATTGATTCAAACAATACCATAGACAACTCTCTTGCCCCATTTGTTAGTCTGAATAGAGTCATGGATTGTCATCAAGTCCGAAACCTTCTTTAACCCACAATGATCCATATGACACCACTTACCTACTAAACCCCACACCCCAAACGCAAACCCGCAGCCCACAAACAAGTGATCCACACTCTCATCAACCGTATCACACATCAGGCAACGTAAATCTTGAATGTCAACTCGTCTCCTACTCAAAGCTAGACGGGTCGGGATTCTGTCCAAGTTAATGTGCCACAATAAAACATTAATCTTAATTGGAATCCAAGACTCCCATTTCCAAATCGAACCCGTCTGCTGAAACCGCTCCTTTCACAGCCTCTTTTTCACCTCAGTGACACTGAACTTAGCAGAACTGTTTTGACAGTCCCTTCCCCACATCCACTTATCATCAGCAGATGACATCCGAACCATCGACAAAACGTAAAACAGGTCCTGCACTTCTGAAATCGCTTCAACAGTGTGCGCTTCAATTTTCCACTCATTTCTGACCTCTGTCCTATCTCCCAAACACTGCAGCTGCTCGCTAACAAGGCAATTTTTTTGTTTGTCCATCGCATACAGCCCTAGCCATCTTTCCAAGAAGGGAACTCTACCAAACCAAATATCCCTTCATGGGATTTTTGCCAAAAAGGAGGCCCTTGTAAATTTTCTCACAGACCCTGCGGAAGGGAGATCCACCCTGCGACCAGCGGATCTGCTTGTGTTTGGTTGGGAGGGGAAACATGCTTGTGTGGACCTCACAGGGGTATCTCCTTTGGTTGGGTTAAGGGAAACAGGGTTTGTAGCTGGGCAAGCATTGAGAAAGGCGGAATCGAAGAAGATAGATAAGCATGCTAAAGCCTGTGAAGAGAACCAACATGTCTTTATCCCCTTGGCCTTTGATACCTTTGGCTCCCTAACGCCATAAGCTATTCGTTTCGTGACCAGGGTCCAATGGGTCGTCCACAGCAATAGTTCATCTCCAGAGGGCAAGGATTTGTCTTTAGTAGACTAGGGTTCACAATTCAGAAAAGGGTGGCGGCACAGCTTGTTGTCTGTCTACCTTATATTGTGATGTAACGTTCGTATTTCGTTTTAATGTTAAGTAGTTTAAAATATCTATATCTATACTATCTATCTATATCTATACTATATTATAAAGCATTTTATGAGGACTTCTTAAAAATTAAGAGGTACAAGTGTATTTGTTTATCATACAATACCTAATGCACATCTTAACTACTTTTTAAGGGTAAATTTGTCTTTTTGAACTTTTCTTTAATTACACCATATTATAGTTATTAAACCAAAGTTATATCAAAGACTTTACCTTAGTCTTGTACAATTAATCCATTAGTAATATTAAATGTATGTACAAGAATAATATTAATATTTTTATAAGTAAACACTATTTAAATTTAGTATCATCTTATTTTACTTTTTTAGATATGCTAATGATAACTAGTGGGTTGCCCGCGCATTGCGGCGGGGACCACAAAACTTTGGTTTGTGATTTTCAGGGTATGCACAAGTTGTCATTTGCTCAATTTGATTTTGAGTCATAACCATAACTTTTGATTAAGGTATTTCAAAAATCGATGGGTTTCAATTATTTCAACTTGGTAAATCAGTTATGAACATTGGGTCCAATCAGTTGTTGACTAATAACCAGAAATTTAACTTGAGATGAAAATTATCATAATATCCTCTAACCTCATGAAACAGTGAAAATTTTGTGAGCGATGTCTTGTTCCAAGCCTTGCTAGAGTTTTGGCTTCTCTTTGCAACAACATGATGCTAGCATAATTTTGGTATTGTTTGTTGAACTTATAGAAATGGAACACAAAAGATTAAATGTCATGCTTGCAAACCGTTTGCGAAGTTGTGGTTATCTATAATGTTACTCTTGCTCAAGTCATTTGGTTTATGTATTAACAATAGCAATATAAGCCAAAGTTTGAAGTAGTGCTTTTTTTTAATTATGTCTAAATTTTTGACACATTTTGAATTTAAAGTTTAACTTGTTGAATGGAAAAGCTTTATTAATTAATTTTAAGAATATGCAAAATGAATATACATGTGTATAAAATCATGTGTGTTTGACTTGTGAATAAATATGTGACCAATGCGAAGGCTAAAAACGTAGAAGGGCATCACTTATAAGTAGGGTATGCCCAAGAATTTGCATTTCAACTATTGAAACAAAAACTCTACAGCGCATCAATTTTATCCCTACCTGAGGGTACATGCAATTTCGTTGTGTATTGTGACGCCTATGTTCAAGGTCTCGGGCGCGTACTGATGCGGTGCGAGAAAGTTATTGCTTATGCTTCACGCTAACTGAAGGTTCACGAGAAGAACTATACAACTCATCACCTAGAACTGAGAGCATTCGTTTTTGCACTAAAAATCTGGAGGCACTATTTGTATGGAACGAACTGCACCATCTTCACCGATCATAAAAGTCTCCCGCAGATATTTAATCATAAGGAATTGAACATGCGACATCGTCGCTGGGTTGAACTCTTGAATGATTATGACTGTGCAATCAAATATCAACCGGGTAAAGCTAATGTGGTAGTGGATGTGAAATCAAACAACGATCTATAATTGGTTTTTCCTCCCTTTGCTTGACATCAAAATTGATAGGTTCGAAAAAAACTGAATATTTAAGGCTAATTATTTGCCGGAAAATGAAAGGTTGTATTATTTATTTATTTGGGCTTTTGGTTTTATGAAATCAAGAGGTTTTAACCACATATTTATTAAGTCTATAACTCATATATGATTTCATTTTGATATTTACTTCCTAGTCTTTTTGAATTTGTTAGGATTACATTTAAAGCTTTCAATGAAATTTATATATACAATTTCTTAACATAATAATACTCCAAGTATAAAACTTGCATTTTATTTTAATTCATATTTTTTATACATACAAATTTATTAGAAGAACTTCTAGATTAATGTTATATCAGTTTAGAAACTGTTGAGTGTTTATTGTCATTACTATTGAGTGTTTATTATCATCATTAACCTCACGTAATCCTAACTGACAAATAAGTTATTTAAGATGTAAGGGAAAAAAGAATGTTGCAATTTTTGGGATAAATTAATATAAATGTTATTTTTTCTCCCTGGAATATAGGACATATATTTATTTGTGTGTGCTGCATATAAGAGGATAAGTAATCAAACAAAATGGTTACATGAACAAAGAGTACAACAAAACAAGAGCAATTCAATTAACATGAATTTAAACTCAGTCTAGCACACACACAGTGGCGAAGCTTGACCCGAAGGTTCGAGGGGTCGGAAGTCACCGGGTTTCGGGGGGTCGAAAGCCAGTTTCGGGTGGTCGAAACCCTATATTTACAAAATTTTCTATACGAATACTATATAATCGGAACTTCTGCACGAAAATTCGGGGGGTCGGCCGCCCCCTCCTGCCCCAACTAAGCCTCGCCACTGCACACACACACTAACAAAGTTATGCAACATAGATCATAATAGTATAGTTGAACAAACCTTATACATAGAATCATCTTCACTGGTGTATTTGGAGTTCCCCAATAGGCATTGAAAGTAAATCAAACCATTTGGTACGATATGAAGTATCTTAAACCGAAGGACATACCAAGAATCGAGACAATTCTTATAAATGATTAAGACCATTTTGTGGGTTGTAATATTTAAGATTATTTCATTTAACAATGCTTAAAATGAAACACGCACCTGAGCAGTGGCGGAGGTACCCTTTAACATTGGTGGGCCAGTGCCCACCGTACTTCCAGCCAAATATCTAGGAAAGAGGTAGAAAAATTTATGCAAACTTACAATTTCACCATTTAGCACACCAACTTTTAGTTTCAAAGAATAATAATAATATTTTTATGGGTGTGCATATATATTCTTGCCGAATGAAAAATGCTACATGCCAATATATTATGACATTAAATCACATGCATTATTAATTTAAACTCTTCCAATATTATTTGTTATATATTTACATAGGTTTTTAGAACTATTAAACTGTATATTATTAGATGGTTAGTATATTTTTATCTATTTAAGCTTAAGTGATATTTTCTTATTTAAGTAGCAACAGATTTACTAAAATAAAATTCTAAAAGTTTTTTTTTCTTATTTAGTCAATTGCCAATGTTCTCAAATTTATGTTATAATCAAGTAAATAAGTATGAGTATCATTAAGTGGATAAGTATGAATTGGTATTACCTGATACTTTTTGACCCGACTCATTTTGCCTGACAAATTTGTGCCCCCCGTACAAAATTTTTCTGGATCCGCCACTGCACCTGAGTATGAAAACTTTCGCCGATATTGATCATCATTGGTGGTGTTGGCAACTCCATCGATGGCTTATGCATAACTTGTTCAATATTCTTTTGTTCAAATAAAAAGAAATACATCAAACCATTTATGCTAACCTAATTGGATAATTGCAAAACCTATAAAGACAATGCATAAAAGCAAAATATAAAATAGTAAACACACAACTGAAAATGAAAGCCACCACTGCCATTGATCATTGATAGGTTCTCCATAAGGTCTTCGTGTTTCTTTCATTTAAAACAAACAAATATCAAACAACATACAAATTAGAACCAAATACTGAAAAACCTACCTTTAATCTGCTGGGATTCTTGAGATGTCTAAAGGTGGTGAGCTAGTCATTTAAGATATGCTAATGATAATAGTAGTGATAGTGGTCATGGTTGTTGTGGTTGTGGTCATGGTAGTAGTAGTGGTAGTAGTAAAAGTGGTGGCGGTGGTACCCAAATATAATCATTATTTAAGATAGATCGGGTTAGAAAACACTTTCTAAAAGAGGCTTTGTGACACCCGCCGCATCGCGCGGGCTAACCCGCTAGTTAAAAAAAACGTCTTTGGCAAACGGCTCTATTTGAAATTACCCCATGTTTTAAATTTCGTACAACTTGTGGGGTTACATAAACATTTCACGATATCGTTGCAAAATAATAATGAGCCTCTGCCACTGGCCCACTAAGGAGCCCAAAGTCAAGCAAGCTACTAACTTAGCAACTTTGCATGAATGACTTGTATGGTCCTTATACTTTTAGCTATATTCTAAATGTTTTTGCTTTGTTTCTATATAGCTTAGTCGGTAGTTCACACTTAATTTGGCTCTCATTAGGGTTCATCCTTTTGGTCACATCGGGCTTTGGGCTTCCAATTGTTTAGCGTATCTGGTTAGGGTATTACATGGGTCGGTTTTGAGCTCTAACTAAACCAAAACCAAGTACCGAGTTATATGCTAAAATGTTGCTTACGAGGTGGTTCTAGATATCATTGGCTTTGGCCTAGGGTAGTTTTTTTTTTTTTTTTGGCATGCTAATCTATCATTGCAAATTTTGTCCAGGTAAAATTTAGTTGATACAGTGTGATTTAGTACAAGTACACTCCATAGGATACAAGTCATGGTGAACTTAAGCTTCACAAATTTAAGGGTCTATGTATGTTTTGGGTTACAATTTTTTGTTATATATTATACTCTCTGTATATATTACAAGTTGGATGCAACCAAACCCACTGCTGTGTCCATCAAAGTCATCGGGGTGATTTAATCATTAGTCAACAACTATAAAAAACGATGAGTAAAATACTGTTTTTGATTTTGATTCTTTTTTTAATAAAAGATAGCTTTTATGATGATCTTTTTAACCAATTAATTAAGTCAAATCTTGTTGTGAAAGGTATCAACTAGTTAAAATAGGGTGGAAATAGGTACAACAAAAAAAAAATTAAAATAATGAGGAAATATGTATAAGGACAACGAGTCAACGGTAAATGATTAAAAGTCATCATATAATGTAGTCATTAGTCAAACATTTACAAGTTTTAAATCGTTGTTTTGTTTTGCTTAACAAAGAGTTAATGGCCATTTTGTTCTTAAGATTTGGGTATTCTAGTCAAATTCATCTAAAAATGACTGGACTCTCAACCTCTAATGTTTGTGTTTTGTTGCCAGTTTCATTTAAAACTCATTGCATCTCTAGCTCCCGCCCCCCTTCCCCCCGCGCAGCTAACAAAGGTGTTGCGGGGGTAGTTGTGAGGCTATAGTGGGTTTAGGGAAGAGGTGGTGCGGCGGTGGGTTTAGGGTAGAGGTGGTGCGACAGTGGTGGGTTTAGGGTAAAGGCGGTGCAACAGTGGGGGGTTTAGAGTGGAGGTGGTGTAGTGGTGCTGCATTTAGGGGTGGGGTGGTGCAGTGGTGGTGGGTTTAGGGAGGAGGTGTTGCAGCGGTGGTGGCTTTAGGGTGAAACCGGTGCAGTGCTGGTGGGTTTAGGGAGAAGTTGATGCGGAGGTGGTGGATTTAGGGTGGATGTGGTGCGACGGTGGCGGTTTAGTAGTGGGTTATTGTGGCTTTGGTGGTTGTGAAGTGGTGGTTTGGTGGTGTTGGGTTTGATGTGGTGTGGTAGTGGGTTGATGGAGGCATGGTGGTGGTAGTGGTGGTTTGGGGTAAGAGAGAGAGAGAGAGAGAGAGAGAGAGAGAGAGAGAGAGAGAGAGAGAGAGAGAGAGAGAGAGAGAGAGAGAGAGAGAGAGAGAGAGAGAGAGAGAGAGAGAGAGAGAGAGAGAGAGAGAGAGAGGGTTGAGTGGATGGGATGGGTGAGGTAGGTTTTATGATTAATTTTATTGTTTTTATTTAAATTTAAAAAGGGAATTAAAAAAATTAAAACAAATAAAGTATATAAAATGATCAGAATGCCCCTCAGTTTTGTAGGCAAAATGTCCAAAAAAAAACCCTTTGTTTAGCAGTACGTTTTAACTAAGTTAGCCATAAAAAACAAATGGGAACAAATTGCAAACCTTAGGGGTACGGTTGGAAAAAAATATCTTTTTATATGGATGCGGCAAAAATACCTAAACCTTAGGTGTTGTTTGTTTTTTCTGCAAGAAAAGGTTTGCAGTCTGCGGACCACATCTGCAGACATCTGCAGGAGAAGAAGTGGACCAAATGTCTGCAGTCTACAAGAAGAAGACTGTTTGTTTGTTAATGTCTGCAGGCTGCTGAAATAAACTGAAATTTAAATAAACTGATATTTTACAGCAGTCTGGTGGTGGATCGTGGTGGTGGTAGGGATGAGCATACGGTCCCGAAAACCGATCCCGAACCGAAAAAATACCGATCCCGTACCGAACCGATACCGAACCGAGGGTGTTCGGTATCGGTATCGGTACCCACATTTAGAGGTTTTCGGTTTCGGTATTATCGGTATCGGTACGGGATCGGTATGGTATCTGTATTTTAAGGTAAAATACCGATACCACACCGGTACCGTACCGATACCGATACCGTACCGGTATAATCGGTATCGGTATTGGTTTTTTGAACTTTTCGGTATCGGTATTGTCGGGATCGGTATCGGTTCGGTACCGATACCGTCCCGAGCTCATCCCTAGGTGGTAGTGGACGGTGGTGGTGGTGGTGGACCGTGGTAGTGGTGGTGGTGGACCGTGGTGGTGGTGGACGGTGGCGGTGGTGGGTGGTGGTGGAAAGTGGTGGTGGTGGGTGGTGGTGGTGGACCGTGGTGGACGTTGATGGTGGTGGACGGTGGTGGTGGTGGGTGAGGATAAGAGAAGAGGAGAAGACCTTGGAACAAGTCTGCACCAAGAAGAGGTCAGAAACACCTTTTTGAGTGAAAGGTCTTCCAAAAAACAAACAATCTTCATACCCCAAACGTCTGCGCGCGTCTACGCGACGCAGACAAAAGAGGCTAGAAGTGCTTCTAAGCAAAAAACAAACAGCCCCTTAGAGACGGAAGTGGTTGTTATCTCTTTAACACATTTTCACCATAGCATATAAGTAAATTACACTTATGGTTCTTTGGTATGTTCATATTTTTGTTTTAGTCCCCAAGTTTGAGTAAACACAGTTGGACCAAACTATGCATGAACGTAGGGTGGTAAACGAACATGAATAAGGTATTGTTCATATTTATTTGTTAAGTAAATAATATGTTTTACCAAAT
This sequence comes from Ambrosia x helenae, assembly GCA_030844895.1. Taxonomy (NCBI): domain Eukaryota; kingdom Viridiplantae; phylum Streptophyta; class Magnoliopsida; order Asterales; family Asteraceae; genus Ambrosia; species Ambrosia x helenae. Next base: position 5,441,137 of record CM061230.1, on the reverse strand, counting down.
GAGATTGTTTGTTCGTGTTCATTCATTAAAGAAATGAACGTGCTTACGAACACAAAACATATCCTGTGTCAACACCATATACATTACTAGTAAAAGTGAATGCACATACCAACCTTCAGAATGAAGTTTAGTATATATAGAGTCTGAATTTCCTTATCTTACTTCAAACTAATTATTCAAACTAATCAGTTTTTAAGCAAAACTGATTTTTCTAATCATCTTTTAAATCGATTTAATATGATCCTTAACTTAATATCCACTTTTAATTTAAATATATTTTAAGTTGGCAAATTTTTTTTTTTGTTAGATTAGATCTACTAAACCTTCACACAAAGTCCGCCCTACTTCAAATATATTTCTAGTTTACAACTTAGAATGTTTATGATATGTTTTAATTAAAGCTTACAAAAAAAAACATATTTTATGAAATTTAGACAAAAAAATTTGGCTCACGATGTAAAACTAACTAAGAAACTTCATAAATAATTGACGACTGTAACAAGAGTTGTTAAACACTTTAGAAACGGGATATATATTGATTACGATGAGCAAGAGATCGCAAGTTTATGGAATGATAATTAGGTACACTTGTAGCCCGTAAGAAACGATGAGAATAGAAGCGTATACTCTTTATTTTGGAAGAGCAAGCTCAATTGGATCAATTGGGATGCATTTTGGGGACGGTCACAACATTGACAACTGATGATAGTTAGGCTAATGGTGTGGGGATGGGCTTCCAAGGGAGGACTACCCTCCACATAAGTTGCCACATGTAGTCCTCCATAAGTGAACTAGCTAAGGGTGTGAAGGTGATCATCCTTTTCTATTCCTCCCCCTTTTTAATTAATTATTTTTTTTTAAAAAAATAGCCGTTTGAATTAAACATCAAACAATAATATTTGACCAAGATGGCTCTCTTAGCATTAACAATATTATCTTATATTTAGGAGATATGTATAGAGTTATTAGATAGATTCTAATTCCATAATTATCTTGTATTATCTCCCCTATAAATATAGGGCTTTGTATTCATATTCATTATGAATAATATTAACCATAAACCACTTTTATGGTATCAGAGCTACGGCTCAAACCCTAGAAATTTTCTTTTGATCGGCTGCCGATCTTCTTTTTTTTTCTTTCAATCGGCGATCATGACCAAGGACGCAGAAGCATCATCTGATACACTGGCTTCGGCCAAACCCAACCCTCTCCATCCTGCGTACACTGTAACCAACATAAACACCAAAATATGAACCTTAGATGGCACCAAGGTCACCTACACGGCATGGGTCAAGATGTTTCAGTTACACGCACGCGCATACAAGGTTCTTCAGCATATCGACGGCACTAACCCTCCGGCTGAGACCGATGCCTAGTACCCGTTGTGGCTCTAACTTGACGCGTTAGTGCTACAATGGATCATCGGTACCGTCTCAGACAGACATCTGCCTCGGTTAATGGGTCAGGTTTCGACCGCCCGAGCCGCGTGGCTTCAACTAGAGAAGAAGTATCTCAGTAACAAAAAGGCTAGGGCAGCCGCTTTAGAAACACAATTTTGTAATCTTACTCTTGCAGGTTGCTCGTCCAGAGACGACTATTGTGAGCGGCTCAATGACTTGGCAAACCAACTGGAGGATGTCGACCAACCTATCACCGAATCTCGCCTCGTGTTACAGCTGTCCGCGGTCTCCCGCAAGAATACGATACCACCGCGTCCCTTATTCATCAAAATAACGCAGACTAGGATACTGCTCGGACAATGCTGCAAGACGAGGTTATATGCATGGAAGCCCAGAAGTCTGCTGCGTCCTCGGTTCTTCTTACGCAACAGCAATCACACCAGCTTTCGGCCACACAGCAGCCAGCCCCTAACCCGAACCCGAACTCGTATTCTCCCTCTTACGGAGGACCGCGAGGCGGGGGGAGGGGACGGGGCCAATCATATCGTGGCAGGGGCGGACGAGGACGTGGTACCGGACGTTCCGGTTGGGTCCAGCAGCAACAGCATTATCCCAATTAGGCTTGGTGGACTCCTCCGCCTTGCCCGTATCCGACCCAACCTGCATGGCCGACATCCGCATTCAGCCCGCAGCAGCCTCCAGCCCCGCTTGCCTTCGGGTCAACTTCTTCACAGCCCAGCAGCGGTTGTTCACAGCCCAACAGCGGCTCACAGCAACGGTCCAGGCCTAGTATAGCGGACATGTTCCTGCCCAGCCTTCGGCTCCTCCCGGTTATGGGTATAATGCCCTTTTCCCATCTGATTTAAGTGCTGCACTTTCATCTTTGCAGGTTAATTATTCACAGGATCCTACAAAATATATGGATACCAGAGCCGAAGCACATGTGACTCAAGATCAAGGTATGATCCAAATCCCTGCGTCATCTACTGTAAACACTAAAATTTTGGTCGGTAATGGTCAATGTGTTCCAATTGTTCAGTCCGATACTGGTTTTTACCCACTCCCAAACCGCACCTATATTTTACCAAATATTCTCTATAGCCCCCAAATAATTAAAAATCTTATTTCGGTAAGACGTTTTACTCGTGATAACTGGGTTTCTATAGAATTTGACCCGTTTGGTTTTTCTTTGAAGGACCTTCGCAATGGCAGAATTCTATCCCGCCACAATAGCACCGGGGACCTCTATCCAGTCACACCACCACAACTTCCGCCTCAAGCTTGCTACCTCACCACTATCTCTCATCCCTGGCATGATCGTCTAGGACATCCAGGCTCACAAGTTTTAGACATTCTTATTCGTAATTTTAATTTTTCATGTAATAAAGACCATGTGTCTATTTTGCAATTCTTGTCATGTTTCTAATAACAAACGTTTACCATTTTATGCCTCTAATTCTTACACCTTTGCACCTTTTGATATTGTTCATTGCGATTTATGGACATCCCCGGTCACGAGTAAATCGGGCTATAAATATTATATGGTTTTAATCGACAATTTTTCCCATTTTGTGTGGGTTTACCCCCTCAAATACAAATCTGAAACCTTTCCCACCTTTGTTAAATTTCACCGTTTAATACTTACTCAATTTAACCGTCACATTAAAACTTTTCAATGTGATCTTGGGGGCGATTTCGACAACAATGCATTTAAATCTTTTGCTACCCAAAATGGCCTACTTTTCCGCTTCTCGTGCCCCCAAACGTCCTCCCAAAACGGACGTGCGGAACGTATGATCCGTCGTCTAATCGACGTCATACGAGCCCTCCTCATCCATGCGAACCTTCCTCCCTCATTTTGGGTGGAAGCTCTTCACACAGCCACATACCTACATAACATACTACCCACCAAACGCCTCAACTTTTTTCACCCCCACATTCGCCTTATACCTTCGCCACCCGACTTATGATAACTTACGAGTGTTCGGGTGCGCCTATTATCCAAACACATCTGCCACCCAACCACACAAACTGCATCCCCGGGCCATTCGATGCATTTTTTTTGGGCTACCCACCGGATTTTCGGGGCTACCGATGCTTTGACCCGTCCACGGGCAAAGTACACATATCTCGTCACGTAACTTTTGACGAGTCATCCTTTCCATACACCATCCCGAACACCATCACATCCTACAGCTTCTTGGATGATGAGCTCCCTCCTTCCTTCATATTCCCTAACCCACCCGCTCCTATACCTTCTGATGACCTGTCGTTAGGGTCATGCAAAACCTAATTAACCTATGTAGATAGGGTAAGTAGGGTATCAATCCAAGGAGCGTGTGGTTAGTGAGTATTTCCTAGTTAACTTTGAAATTGTCGATTATGAAGGTGCTAATTACTTATATGAATTATGAATTGATGTTTAGAATTGATTGAATAGTTGTTGATTAATATGAAGCTTAAAATGAAATTTGTAAGGAATGATTAATAATACTTGTAACAATAAGATAGAGATGATTACACTAAGGATTTGGGTAATTGAACACTAAGGCTTTCAACAATTAGGCATAATTGGATAAACAATGATAATGCAATTGGTACTAACGGATTGATTGTTCAATAAACTTAGGTATCAAGTTTTATCAACATTCATAATGGACTAAATTATACTTCATCATTTAGAACATACAATCCTATGGTAGTGTTGATGCAAGGAACCATGTTCATATCATTTAGAAATTGGCACAAGATCAATTAACTAGAAATGATTTCAACATCAGATTAATCACTAATCAACACTGGTAATTCAAGTACATACAAACATTAATCAAAAGTTTAAACAATGCAATGCCCAAATGTTAAAGCCCTAGGTATCAAAAACTTACATCCCTAGTGTAATACAAGAGTTTTAGCCAAACATGGCTATGGTGTTCATCATCTTCAAAATGTGATCTTCAATCTTTAAAGGAATTGTGTAATAAGCTTGGAGAATAATTGTGTGATGATTTTAGAGAATGGTGTGTGTTCATATGTCTTCAATGGTGTTGATTTTTATAATCATGATAGAGACCAAAACAGCCCCCAAAACCAGTCTTGGACCATAAATTCGCCATAAACATTGATCCCATCAGTTTTGGCTTGAAAAAGGAAACGTTTTGACCGAGTTGACTTTTGGCGTAGGATACGCCAATTTTGGCGTATCCTACGCAAATCCATTTCAGCCCGAGCCAATCTCTGCTGGCCTACGCAAACTCTGCTGCCCCTGCCTACGCAAATGGCGTAGGGTACGCCAATTTTGGCGTATCCTACGCCAACTCTCCTCGGGCGTCCGTTTTTTATTTTCCAGCTCACGTATGCCTCCGTTTCTCGCCCGGGCAACTCCAAAACGTCATTTTTGCTTCCTTTTTGTTGTCAAATCCTGAAATGACATAACAAGATCAAAGCAACACCATTTGACACTAAACACTCCTTAAAATGCATTTTATGGGTGTTTTTATACACATCCTTTAATCAACCCATCACATCCCCACACTTGTCTTTTGCTTGCCCTCAAGCAAATCAATAAACCATGCTCAATCAACAATTTAATTAATTTCCAACCATTTTATCGATTCTCAAAAACGGCCCCTAGTCATACCCCAATTCACAAGACTTACGCCTGTCAGTAGATTTACATTCCAAGGTTTTTATATGTTTAAAACAAATGCCTAGCTAAATCCAACTAGATTCGATTTCACACTTTTGCACACCCCTCACAATGGTTCACTCCACTCGGTTTACTATCTCGGCTAGCAAGTAATGTGCTAGTATTTCATATCAATCACTCGAAACCGATCATAGGGCATGTTAGCATAAGCTTGCAATTCAATCACCTTCCACAATATTTTTCAAAAGTGAATACAAGTCAAAAGGTCTTTAAAACGGGTTGTAATGGGGCTAGGCGAAGGGTATGGAAAGGGATATTTTAAGTGGCTAAGGTGATGAAAATTTGACTAACTAACTTCTCAACTATAAGGCAATGTTGCGCCTTTTTATTCAATCTCTAACTCAAGCATATTTTTGTGCTTTTCTATGAGAACTTTCATTTGTTTGTAACGTATTTGTTCTCATGCTTTTCAGTTTTTTTTTTTTTTTTTTTTTTTTTTTTTTTTTAACTAACATTGCAAATCATATACAATACAAAGCAAAATCCTACAATCGAATTTTCATCACGCTGGGTTTAAAAATTGAAAAGGTTAAATGGGTCAAAAGGTTGATATGGGTGATCAATTGAAAAGGTTTCAGGCTCAAGATTGGTTAACTAAGGGATATTGGAATGGGTCAAGGATGATAAAAATGGTTTTAAAAAATAAAAGGTTTAACCTAATGCCTTAATCATTCTTGTGTCCACAGTCGGTCTAGAGTAGTAGGCGTATCAAAAATTGCAAGTTCTACCTTATGCGCCTATAATAGTACACTCAATTCAAATGAACACAACATGCCGGAGGATGTGGATAAATATTTGTAGGGTATTAGCATGTTGTGGTGGCTCAATAATCTCTTCCTGAACCTAAAGGGAATATGGGTTGCCGATATGCAAAAGTGCTATATTCTTCCTTAGTCTTTTCTAACTAGGCAATCCATATTTTTCAAAAACCATCCTTGGAAAAACACATCAAGGAACTTAAAGAATTATGACCATGACTAGGGGTCGAATTTTGTGATCCAATATCATGGTGAGAAAAAAAATGGTTTTCTTACAGTTTAAGCATGAGGGTCTTTATTTTTTTTATTTTTTTTTATATGGCTATTCCCCCATCCCCACACTTAAAGTTTACATTGTCCTCAATGTGGGTTCTTGCACAAATAAAGTAACTAAATAGCCGATTAATTCAAAAGCGCGAGGATGCTTTTTGTCTCACCCTACTACATTCTTTTCTCAAGTGAAAACTAAAGATCCACCCCAAACCTTATTCAACAATACACAAAAGATTAAAGAATAGAAAGCACCTGATAAGCAAATGATGTCTCCGTTCCATTGGTGAATCCTTGCTTTCCACACTTGAATGCTTCCTATCCTTTATTTCTCCCTTTTTTAAATGAACACTCACTGGCGATATATATACCCTGGGCTCACACGCAAAACATCAAAACATCCAAAACAAACAAAAACAAAATAAAATTGAAAAGCATAAAATACCTATCACACCAAACGTAAATAAAATGATCATGCCCACGCAATTAATATAGGAAGGAAAAAAAAATACATGGACCTGATCAACGGGTTGCCTCCCGAAAGCGCTAAGTTTAAGGGTCTTCAGCCAGACCGAATACACCACCCTCATGGTGGTCGAGTTGGATGCCTTCCTCCCTCCGCCTCTAAAGATGCAACCCTCCTACGTTCCGCTAGGTCCTTTAAGGTGTTCCTAACCGGGTCAACCATCTTTTCTGTTCTTGTTTCATTGTCCAAATCAGGCGGTTTCTTCAATTTCGTCTTTCTTCCTTTTACCGTGCTATTCTTGACTGCTCCAAACCTGTTAACGACACAAAAATCCTTTTTTGGGTGATCCTCTTTTACAAGAGGGCCACCACTATAAAAAATGTCATTTTTGGGACATTTCTCATCAACAACCGAGTTAGACAAATTTGGATATACATTTAAATATAACTCACGGTCACCAAACTTCATGCGTACCGTTCCATTAGCACAATTTATAATAGCATGCGCAGTTGCTAAGAACGGCCTACCCAGTATAACGGTGGGTTGTGTATTTTTAGCACTACTTACATAGTCTACCACCAAAAAATCAACTGGGTAGTAGAAATCCTCTACCTTCACCAACACATCATTCACCATCCCCCTTGGATGCGTGGGAGTCTGATCAGCTAACACCACCGTGGTGTTAATTTCATGTAGTGGACCAAAGTCATATTGGTCAAACAGACTCCCAGGCAATATACTCACACATGCTCCAAGATCTAGGAGCGCCCTTTCTATTTTAAATTCTCCAACCTGAATTGGAATCAATGGGGCTCCTGGATCTTGAAGTTTAGGGGGGAGAGCATCCGACAAAACAGCACGAACATGTGCCCCTAAATGTTTAGGCAACTCGTTGTGCTTGTTTTGGTTGCTCAACTCTTTCACACATTCAACATGAGCAGGAATTTTTTCAATTGCATCAATAAGTGGTAAATTTATTTTGACTTGTTTAAAATTTTCCCACCTCTCGTCCTTTGGTGGGCTCCACTTTGACACATTGTTTAGGTCTACTAAAGCTGTAGGATATGGGATGGTATTAGTCTCCATCCCCACACTTGTGTTAGTAGCCATCTCATTTAAACACTTTTCGCAAAAAGATTTTTTATAATTTTTAACTTCAAAATTATTTTGCGAAATATTTTCCTCTTCCTGCTCATCATCACTATCAACCTCCTCCACCACACCATCAACAAATTGTTGTGGTGGAGTTGTTTCATTACCCACAATCTTATCATTCAAAATAAAACTCACCGCATTTATATGCACGCTTTGATTGTTTCTTGAGCTCGATGCTTGATGTTGTGGGTTGATAGTGGTATCACTAGGAAGCTTCCCCGTGCTTCCTCTCCATTGAGCCATTTCCTCCGCTAGTTGGCCCACTTGCTTAGCCAAGGCCTCGTGAGACTTATCCCTTACCTCATTCCCTTTCTTTATTTCCTTGATGTCATTGTTGGCGTCTTTCATCATGCTCATTAAAGCATCCATTTTTGAACTCAAAGATTCATCACCACCTTGATTTCCAGAAGAGTTTCCTTGATTGCTTGAAGAGCCGCCTTGGTTGTAACCTCTTTGATAATTGTTGTTGTATCCTTGGTTACCACCTTGATTGTAGTTGTTTCTTTGGTAACCACCTTGATTACCACCTTGGCGACCTTGATATTGCCCACTACCGCCTTGATTTCCCGATTGGAAATTCGGGTTCATTTGGTTCGCGGGATTACCATACCTAAAGTTAGGATGGTTTCTCAAGCCTGCATGGTAAGTGTTGGAGTTCATGTCATACTTCCTTTCTCCATACACTTGATTCACCTCTTCGGTTGCTTGACCCATATCGCCGGAGCATTCACTAGCTTTATGCCCCAAATCTCCACAATTATCACACACGGGGTATTGTACCGATGACACCTCCCGTTTCTTCATTCTTGCCAACTCTCTCTCCAACTGAGCAATTCGGTCCTTAGAACTTGAATCTGCATCGGGAAGAGATTTAGAGACCGGGTGTTTAGTTCTTCGATCAGCTGCCTCTTCCGATTTTGAATTCTTCGCCATTAGCTCCAAAAAATCCCAATCTTCTTGCTCCGGATTAGATAACAATGTTCCATTGCTAGTAGACTTGAGATATTTTCTTTCTTCCTTGCTCAGTCCATTAACAAAACTGCTGACCAATTCCCAAAGATCAATATTGTGGTGTGGGCATTTTCGAATTAACTCCTTGAAACGAGTAAAAGCTTCATGAAGCGGTTCCCCTTGTAGTTGTTGAAAAGAACGAATCTCTAACCGTACCGCATCTGTTTTAAAACTGGGGAAATATTCATCCAAAAATACTTGTTGCATTTCTCCCCAAGTGTAGATGCTGTGTGCGGGTAAGGTGAGGAACCATGTCTTTGCTTTATCCTTGAGAGAAAACCGAAATAACCTCAACTGTACCTCATCTAGTGAAAAGTTATGACCTCCCATAGTACCACACATTGCCTTGAATTCGGATAAGTGATCATACGGGTCTTCATTAGCCATCCCATGAAAATGAGGAATGATGTTGATGTAGTTGGGCTTGCAATCAAAGGATCTTCTCCCTGGAGGTGGTGGTACAATAGGTGATTCGTTCTCGGATGCAAGTGGTCTAAACCGACCATTGACTCCTTGCATTGGAACTGGGGGTCTTCGTCTTGGAGCATTCACTTCTTCACCTCTATGTTGTCTTCCCCCATTAGGTCTTCTTTCTGCTCGACCCACAAAATTTTCACCCCGGTTTTGGTGAATATTGGGAATTTGATGTCTTCTTGGGTTTTGTCTTGGTTGATGATTATTAATGACGTGATTGTAATAACCATCATTGTCCCCGTTTCGATTTGCACCCACGTTAGAATTATTATCACCGTGATACTCTTCCTCATCTCCATAATCATCACTAACATTTCTGTAGCCCCAATCCTCATCATCTTCATTGTAATCCCTTTCAGAATATTCATCTTCTCCCGAGTGGTAGGAATGAACACTAACTCTGTCTGATGATTGATAACTTGGTACACTGAATGGATCATCATCATTAATGTTCGCCCTCAATTCTTCAATATTCTCAACATAATCTTCATATCCGGCTTCATTGTACCGATTGACCGGATCAAATGTGGGATTGCCACGGTTAGACATGGAGGGACCTTGGTTTACATTTCGGGTGTTGGGATTTCGGTTGTGAATTGGTTGGTGAGGTGGGTTTTGTTGTGAATTTTGGGCTTGGTTTTGATGAGGTGGAGTGGGTGGTCTTCGATTTTCACCTGAACGGCGATTTGGGTTTGAGCTTGCCATTTGAACAGTTTCAAAAGACAAAGGTTGAATTATAGGTGGTGATTGGGAGTTAGAAGGAATCGGCTCCTCTAACCGGTGTTGTCGGTTTCTTCTTGCTACTCGTTCAATTTCTGGTTCAAACACTAAAGGAGAAGTTCTCCCCGAATGTCGCGTACGCATGCACTACCTGTAAACTGCACAAGTAACACACCCCGCGTAACAAGGAAAAGTAGAGAATAAACCAAACAAACAATTAAACAGATTATCACAATATTAACTACTCAATAAGCACTAAGCGCACTAGCTCCCCGGCAACGGCGCCATTTGATGACCTGTCGTTAGGGTCATGCAAAACCTAATTAACCTATGTAGATAGGGTAAGTAGGGTATCAATCCAAGGAGCGTGTGGTTAGTGAGTATTTCCTAGTTAACTTTGAAATTGTCGATTATGAAGGTGCTAATTACTTATATGAATTATGAATTGATGTTTAGAATTGATTGAATAGTTGTTGATTAATATGAAGCTTAAAATGAAATTTGTAAGGAATGATTAATAATACTTGTAACAATAAGATAGAGATGATTACACTAAGGATTTGGGTAATTGAACACTAAGGCTTTCAACAATTAGGCATAATTGGATAAACAATGATAATGCAATTGGTACTAACGGATTGATTGTTCAATAAACTTAGGTATCAAGTTTTATCAACATTCATAATGGACTAAACTATACTTCATCATTTAGAACATACAATCCTATGGTAGTGTTGATGCAAGGAACCATGTTCATATCATTTAGAAATTGGCACAAGATCAATTAACTAGAAATGATTTCAACATCAGATTAATCACTAATCAACACTGGTAATTCAAGTACATACAAACATTAATCAAAAGTTTAAACAATGCAATGCCCAAATGTTAAAGCCCTAGGTATCAAAAACTTACATCCCTAGTGTAATACAAGAGTTTTAGCCAAACATGGCTATGGTGTTCATCATCTTCAAAATGTGATCTTCAATCTTTAAAGGAATTGTGTAATAAGCTTGGAGAATAATTGTGTGATGATTTTAGAGAATGGTGTGTGTTCATATGTCTTCAATGGTGTTGATTTTTATAATCATGATAGAGACCAAAACAGCCCCCCAAAACCAGTCTTGGACCATAAATTCGCCATAAACATTGATCCCATCAGTTTTGGCTTGAAAAAGGAAACGTTTTGACCGAGTTGACTTTTGGCGTAGGATACGCCAATTTTGGCGTATCCTACGCAAATCCATTTCAGCCCGAGCCAATCTCTGCTGGCCTACGCAAACTCTGTTGCCCCTGCCTACGCAAATGGCGTAGGGTACGCCAATTTTGGCGTATCCTACGCCAACTCTCCTCGGGCGTCCGTTTTTTATTTTCCAGCTCACGTATGCCTCCGTTTCTCGCCCGGGCAACTCCAAAACGTCATTTTTGCTTCCTTTTTGTTGTCAAATCCTGAAATGACATAACAAGATCAAAGCAACACCATTTGACACTAAACACTCCTTAAAATGCATTTTATGGGTGTTTTTATACACATCCTTTAATCAACCCATCACCTTCTCCGCCCACAACCCCGGCCCAAACCACTGGCCCAGCCCACTCCTCTGGCCCATCCTTCCCACCGCCCAACCCATTACCAACATCTCTCCCGGCCCCTCCTCTCACGTATTCTAGACGTCCCAAACAACCCATACCCGCGGCCCATGTCCCACAGACCCCCACTGCCCCCGCCCCCCGGTTTTCAACCTAGGCCCAACCCACCTTCCACGGCCCATACTCATACTCCCGTCAACACTCACCCAATGACCACCCGCTCCAAAACCGGTTCACTCAAACCTCAAACCCCTCTTAATTTGCACACATCCACCATATCTCCCATTCCCACTACCTATGCCAAAGCCTTTACCGACCCTCATTGGACACATGCTATGCAGGCCGAGTTTAATGCTTTGCAGGAAAATGATACATGGGATTTGGTCCCAAAGCCATCTGACCGACCCGTAATTCGATGCATGTGGTTGTTTCGTCACAAATATCAGTCAGATGGTTCCTTGGAACGATACAAGGCGCGTCTGGTAGTTAATGGGAAGTCACAGACCGTCGGGGTTGATTGTGAGGACACGTTTAGTCCGGTTGTTAAGCCGGCTACTATTCGAACCGTTTTTGTCTCTCGCTATTTCGCGTTCTTGGCCCATCCACTAGTTGGACGTCAAGAATGCCTTTTTACATGGTCATTTGCAGGAGACGGTATTTATGCATCAGCCACCAGGATTCGTTGATAAACGTTTCCCGCACTTCGTGTGCCGATTGAAGAAGTCACTTTATGGGCTGAAACAAGCACCACGTGCCTGGTATACTCGGTTCGCCACTTATATTTTGTCACAGGGGTTTAAAAGCAGTGCCTGCGATAATTCACTGTTCATTTTTAAGAAGGGTTCACATACCGCTTACTTATTACTATATGTGGACGATATTATCCTCACCGCGTCTACGGATGCGTTCCTTTAGGAGATTATTGGGGCGCTCTCACGAGAGTTTGCCATGACAGATCTTGGCCATCTACATCATTTTTTGGGGATTAATGTTACCCACACAGCAACCGGCTTGTTTTTATCGCAGTCTCAATACACCAAAGATATTATCCAGCGAGCTTCAATGTCCTCTTGCAAACCTTGCACCAGACCTGTGGACTTATCGGCAAAGTTGAGTGCCACCGATGGTCCTCTATTTCATGACCCGACTTTATACAGAAGTTTGGCAGGGGCATTACAATATTTAACATTTACTCGGCCTGATATTTCCTATGCAGTTCAACAGGTGTGCCTTTTCATGCATGAGCCTCGCGACTCACATTTTTCTTTCATGAAGAGGATTATTCGCTACTTACAGGGCACCATTCACTATGGTATTCGGCTAACCAAGTCCTTTGTCAGCTCTCTTGTGGCTTACCATGATGCAGATTGGGGCGGTTGTCCAGATTCGCGCCGCTCTACCATGTTTCTTGGTGATAATTTACTTTCGTGGTCGTCCAAACGTCAACCCACTGTTTCACGATCTAGTGCGGAAGCAGAATACAGGGGCGTTGCAAACGCCGTGGCCGAAGCTACATGGATTCGCAATCTCTTACTTGAGCTGCACACTCCTCTTTTACAGGCATCAGTGGTTTATTGTGATAATGTGTCTGCTGTCTATCTTTCTAATAATCCGGTTCAGCATCAACGGACGAAGCATGTGGAGATTGACATTCATTTCGTTCGGGAAAAGGTCCGCATCGGTCACATACGAGTTTTAGATGTCCCCTCCACTTCTCAGTATGCTGATATTTTTACAAAGGGATTGTCTCGCGAGTTATTTCAGACTTTTCGGTCTAGTTTAACCGTCTGCTACGCGCCCGATCAAACTGAGGGGGAATCTTAGCATAACAATATTATCTTATATTTAGGAGATATGTATAGAGTTATTAGATAGATTCTAATTCCATAATTATCTTGTATTATCTCCCTCTATAAATATAGGGCTTTGTATTTATATTCATTATGAATAATATTAACCATAAACCAGTTTTAGGCTCCTCTTAAACATCTGAGTTTGGACGAAAAGGAGGAGGCGGCCCAGCAGGCGCGGTGTGGGTTGTTCCGGCCGACCCAAGACGGTCCGGGGACGAACCCACACCCACCAGCCTTATGTGTGGGAGCCAAGTTTGGATCGAACGTTTTCGGTTGCATCATATCGAAGCATTCTGTCTCGATTCTCAATTTTGTATAAACCTTTTAATTGGGTGAAATGCACGTATAAGCCTTTTAATGGGTGAAATGGACGTATAAACCTTTTAATGGTGAAATGAACACCAAAGAAAGTTAATATTTTTTTTTTCTTGGCAAGCCGAGCAAAACCGATTACCAATACTTTTGAGGCTGCGTAAACGGAACATTATGCATGGCTTAACCGTATGTAGACTATGTGGTTACTAAGACGAAGATGCGAACCAATTACTCGCTTCTTGCGTTATTGCAACAGGTGTGTGGTTAAAACTGTTTGCCGTTAAAATTAAAAAAAAAAATAGAGCAAATATAACTTTTGATTGCATTCCCTATTAATTTGTTTACAGGGGTGTCGTTGTCAAAAGTTTTCGGTGTCACTTGGTTTCATTTTCTAAATAACGTATTGGATTTTAATTTTCACGTGACAGATGACCCTCATCCGGTAAGGTGGGTCAGCCCCTAAGAGTTGCTTCTATCAAGTTGTTTTAAAGTTTTAATAATTTATTAATTTCAGTATTTATTCTATTATTTTTATTCAAGTTGCTTGACTATTTTTTATGTGTCGACAAAATATGTTTATCATTTTATTATTTCCAACGACCGTTATTGCATTACGCAATCGATTTTACAAATCAGACACGATATTATTAAAGTAAAAAAAAAAAAACGAAGATGTTTAAAAATCAGGAAAGTATAAGATGATCGTTGTGACACCTAAAAACATCGCATCACAATCGCAATATCACATGGCATAGAAAAATAAAAGGAATAAACTTAATTTCTATTTGATGACCTCAAAACAAAAATTTAATATAAGAAGGTGCTCACCCGTGCATATATTATTTATGAATACTATTCTGTTTCTTATTATCTGTCCTCTTTTGATTTCGAATATTAGAATTCGTGTTTTATAAAAGTACAAGTATGGTTTATTATTTTATGACCTCTTTTATTTCTTGATTTGCCGATGATCTTTACCCAGCTGGTTTGAGTTGAGAGGGTTTATCTCTTCAGAGGATTATCACCCGGCGTTGGTCACATATTCGATTCACGTCTATTGAAAAAATCATACCTATTAACTCATTAATGTTGAAAGGGTCCGGCGTGTGGGAGGACTCGAACTTAAGTCCCGAATGTTGTCAGGACTAGAATTTCACCATTAAACTACGCCTTTAAAAAAAATCTTGATTTGATCATAGATCTTTTTTTTTTTGAACGGCCAATTTGAATCACTCACAGACCACTGGAGTATCAACGTACCACCATTGATACCACGCGATCATATTCCACCACCAAGTCACCAATTCAGGAGGAAATTCATAATTATGAGAAAACCCCCTTTTGTGAGATTCGAACCCAAGACTTTATTGTCTCTAAATCTTATCTCACCACCAAAATGTCGTTGGGCTATAATGCCTTTGGCTTGATATAGATCTAATTCAGAACTTTAAATGAAAAGCAGAATAATATATTTGGTAAATAAATAAATTGATCGCTTTTATGATACGTAATAAAATTTAAAAAGTCTCCGAATTTAAAAAGTCAAAATACACGGCATTGGTTATTACCATTCAAGGATTCTACTCTACGTTTTCAAATATAATAACAAAAAAACGTTTATTCATAAATTAAAACTTCTTTTTCTAAATACAGTGTGATATAAACCACTTTTTTTTTCTTCTAAATATAGAGTGATATAAACCAAGCTTTAATTATCGTATAAGTGTTAATTTAATTTATACATTTTTTATGTATAGAAATAAGTTTAATATTAAATGCGTCCTTACAACTCACAAAGGTAATAACATTAAATATTTTATATTTCCTTCCTTAAAAAATATCCCACCTAAAGAACTAAAGAAGTCAAGTTGTGTCCCAAACAGTAGTAACCCCCAAGTTTGGGTCACTCACCATACCCCGTGTTAAAGGAGATATATGACATAAATGCAAACATTGTAGAATCCAGCGCTGTAGTCCGCACCGTATCAGTGTGGACCCGTTTCAAACAACATAGTCTGAACGCGTGGGTGATTAGGGTCTGCCAAGGACGGGTGCAATGATCTCTGCCACACATTTAAGAAAGTCACCGTTCAAAAAAAAATAAAATTGAAAAACTCCTTTATATATAATCTTGATTTAACATTAAGCTCCAGTGCAAATGACTTGAGCCCGATCTCTATTAAGCTACACGCACGAGCGATGCTTATCAAGGGCCATGAGGTGCGCCCAATCCCCACCATTTTATTCTTAACAGTGTAAATTTACGCGTTTTCGTCCGAAATTTTTATACATATCGAGTCTGACTCATCCCGTTTTAAGGGTCTCCTGACTTTCGCCCCCCTTCTGAATTTTTTTTCCAAGTTCCGCCAATTGCTACACGTATCGGTTCGACTCATTTAGACTTGACTAGTTACTAGTAAATGCTTCTTTTTTTCCAAGCATAATGCCCCGACTACCCGGAGTAACCCATGACGAAACGCACATCATACGCCCGCAAACACAGATAATGCTGGGTAGGCGAAGGCCCACGATACTAAATGCTTTTATTAAAATAAAAAATAGGTACCAATGGCTATATTATCTATGTATCTAAATATAATAAAGAGAATATATCAAATTCAGTGTAGTCAACTGAGAGACCTGGTAAACAAAATTGGTCGACGCCAACCAACACCAAACAAAATAACTATAGTTTTTTCAACCCTCTGTTTTCTCTCTCTCTCTGTCCATGTTCAATGCAAATTATTCGTTACAAATCAACTTCACCGAAATTTCTGGTACAGACCCATAAAAGTATGCCAGTTAAAGGCTTATAATTCCATTTCTTCTAGTAGTTTTATTATCATCATATGGGTGGTTAATACTCTTGTTTCCAATGAAAGCCCATCTTTGTTTTCCCATATTCTGCATACCCTTTTACCTTATCTTGCTATCTGTTTCGGGTCAATGTCAACCGGACCAGCAATCGATCTTGATTCGGTTCAAGAACGATCTTCAGTTCACTTCATCGCTTTCAACAAAGCTGGTTTCTTGGAATCCAAATGTCACAGACTGTTGCAAGTGGTTAGGTGTAACTTGCAGCAGCAGCAGCAGCAGCAGTAGCATCAGCGGTCAGGTTGTCGTCGGCCTAGACTTGAGCAACGAAACGATATCTGGTGGAATCAATGATTCTAGTGTTGTTTTTAATCTTAAGAGTCTTGAAAGCCTGAATCTTGCTGCAAATAAATTCAATTTCTCACAGATTACTTCAAGATTTGGCAGTTTTGCAAGTTTAAAGCATTTAAACTTGTCGAATTCAGGTTTTTCGGGTCAGATTCCTGGAGAATTATCGCAGCTGAGTAGGCTGGAAACTCTTGATCTTTCTTCATTATTCTCATACGGAATTCGTTCCCTAAGACTGGAAAATCCGAATTTAGCCACACTTGTTCAGAACTTGTCAAAGTTAACAGGTCTTTATCTTGACAATGTGAATATATCATCACAAAGATCTGATTGGGGACAGACTTTATCTTCATCTTTACATAACTTGGAGGTATTAAGCTTGTCAAATTGTCAGCTTTCAGGCCCTTTACATGATTCTCTTGAAAATTTACAATCGCTCTCTGTAATTCGTCTAGCTCTAAACAACATAAGTGCACCAGTTCCCGAGTTCTTTGCAAATTTCAAGAATCTGACAGTTATGAGTCTTGGTTCTTGCAATTTGCTAGGAACATTTCCCAGTAAGGTCCTTCGGTTGCCGAATTTACAGATTCTTGATTTAGCTCTTAACAAGAATCTCTCCGGTTCGTTACCCGACTTTCCTGTCAATGGATCCCTTAAAAGTTTAGCGCTCAGCAACACAATTTTTTCTGGCGAGATACCGGACTCTATAGAAAATCTGAAGAATTTATCAAGAATCGATCTTTCCAACAGCATTTTCAGTGGGCAGATACCCAAATCTATGCGAAACCTCACCCAATTGGGTTACATAGATTTGTCATCAAACAACTTTACTGGGCAAATTCCATCGTTCCAAATGCGCAAGAATCTTACCCATGTTGACTTGTCACGTAACAGTTTATCGGGTACGATTCCTTCTGCTCACTTTCAAGGTCTTGAAAATCTTGTTTATGTTGATTTGGGATTTAATGATTTTAGTGGAAGTATACCTCCGTCTTTGTTCTCTTTGCAAAAATTGCAACAAATACACCTTTCCAACAATAATTTTGGTGGTTTACTTCCTAATTTCACTAATGCATCATTATCTTTATTGGATACACTTGATTTGAGTAGTAACAAACTGCAAGGAGAAATTCCAAGATCTTTGTTTCAACTTCCAAAGCTTAGTATCTTGGTATTGTCATCAAATAACCTGAGTGGGACCATAAGGACTATAGATTTTCAAGATCGTCTGAGCAATTTAACAAATCTTGATCTCTCGTTTAATAACTTGTCGATCATAACGAGCGTTAACATCACTCTTGTTAATCGTCTTCCGAGATTCACGACCTTAAAGTTGGCCTCTTGCAATCTTTCAAAGTTTCCTAATCTAAGAAACCAACCAAGATTGCTAACTCTTGATCTTTCCAACAACAAAATCGGAGGAAAAATACCAGCCTGGATATGGGAAGTTGGGAATGGAAGTCTTTCATATATGAATCTTTCATATAACTGGTTAACTAGCCTCGAAGAGCCTCATAGTTTACCTAATCTTAATGTACTTGACTTGCATTCCAATCATCTCAGTGGGGTGATTCCAATTCCGCCAAAAACCGCCACATTCATAGACTATTCAAACAACCTTTTCAATTCATCACTCCCAGAAAGCCTTGGAAGAAACCTCAGCTATGCATATTTCTTTTCGGTTTCTAACAATGTACTCACTGGGGGAATCCCACAAAGCATATGCAATGCTGCCTACCTAAAGGTTCTTGATATGTCAAACAATCGGTTAAATGGAAGCATACCGAATTGTTTGATCGAATTGGGTAGCAGTCTTGGTGTACTAAACTTGGCAAACAACAGTCTGAGTGGTCAAATCGAAGGAACATTTCCTAGCAGCTGCAGGTTGAACACTCTAGATCTGAATGACAATCATCTAGAAGGGAAGATTCCAGAATCTTTGGTCAATTGCACGATGTTAGAAGTGTTAAACCTGGGAAAAAACAACATAAGCGACGTGTATCCATGTTTTTTGAGTAAAAAATACCAACTTGCGTGTTCTTGTTTTGCGATCCAACAGGTTACACGGATCAGTGGTATGTGGTCAATCCCAGCATAATAACTGGTCAAAGCTTCAGATTGTAGACATAGCTTCCAATCATCTGAACGGTCAAATCCCTCAAAACTGCTGCAGCCAATGGACTTCTATGATGAATGATGATAATGGCGATCCACCAGAAAAGAAGCACCTGAGCTTCACTGTTTTACAGCTTAGTGAATACAACTATCAAGATACAGTTACAGTCACAGCCAAAGGACGCGAGTTGGAGTTGGTCAAAATCTTGAAAGTTTTCACATCCATTGACATCTCAAATAATAACTTTTCAGGGGAAATACCGCGCACAATTGGGCTGCTCAAAGCACTGTATGTCCTCAATGTGTCACATAATGAGTTCACAGGCTCTATCCCACCATCTATGGGAAATTTAAGTCAGCTGGAATCATTAGACATGTCATCAAACAGATTAAGTGGAGAGATACCAAAGACACTTACAGATCTTTCATTTCTTTCTGTGTTTAACTTGTCATACAATCAATTGGAAGGTAGAATCCCAACAGGCAACCAACTTCAGACCTTTCAGAATGATTCCTATGTTGGAAATAAGGAACTGTGTGGGCTTCCATTAAGCAGAGAGTGCCCTAGTTCAAACAATCCCAAAACAGAATATTCAGAAACATTTCACATATCAAAGAACAGCACATACGATTGGCAGTTCATATTCACTGGGGTTGGATTTGGAGCAGGTGCAGCCATTGTTACAGGACCTATAATGTTGACAAAGACAGGCAGACACGTTTGGAACGAATACACAAACAAGCTTGTCATGATGATTTGTCTAGTGTTGGGCATCCATTATTCACCTTATCATTTATTTGAAGAAGACGACGAAGACGATGAAAAGGATACACGATACAGCGATGAAAAATCAGATGGCAGTGAATTCGAATCAGTAGTTGACAGATCAAAAGGAAGGTACTGTGTGTTTTGCACCAAACTTGATTTCTCAAGAACACAAGCCATTCATGATGCAAAATGCACTTGCTTTGATCAAACAAAACTGTTATCTACTTCTTCATCGACTTCTTCGTCCGAAGCAGCGTCTCCATTCACCAAACTATGAGTTTTGAAATGTAAAGTTGTTTCTTTGATGTTCTACATTTTTGAATGTATATATAGATACAGAAAGTGCATTCTTGAGGCAAGAAATGGGAATAATATTAAGGTTTCTATATATTCAAAGATGCATTCAAGATTTTTTAATCATATATCAGAGACTTGAAGCTTTGTTTGTTTAACAATTTACTTATGCTTCATGTAATTATTATAGCTGAACATTCATTTAGACATTTCATCGAACAGTTGGTGGGCATTACAAACACTCTGTTGTGATTCATCTGTTCTCTCGATGAACAACAAAAGTAACAAAGTTTTGCTTACATGTATATGCAATTAGATGTAGAGAGTGTATGTATGTATGTATGTATGTATGTATGTATGTATGTATGTATGTATGTATGTATGTATGTATGTATGTATGTATGTATGTATGTATGTATGTATGTATGTATGTATGTATGTATGTATGTATGTATGTATGTATGTATGTATGTATGTATGTATGTATGTATGTATACGTACCAGAAAACGACATGATCATCACGGTTGCATTTGTCTTCCCTGTCGTTTTAAAGGGCCCAAACGGATTTAGATATTAAATTTAACTTTTTCTACGAATATTAATTAGTTATTATTATTATTATTATTTATTTATTTATTTATTTATTATTATTATTATTATTATTATTATTATTATTATTATTATTATTATTATTTTGGGTTATTAATCGATTTGATCCGTGTATGTTAATTTTTTAGTTATTTAACACATTAATATCACCACGTCAAAGAACCCTATGACTTTCATTAATTTGATTTTTCTTTAATAATGAATAAAAAAAGGAAAATGACCAATATAGCCCGTTGACCGGGCATTTTGCACAAATAGCCTTCTCCACTGTCTTTGGAGAGACGGGACACGGCTCCCAACCAGCCTGAACCGTCTCCCGAGAGGCTTCCCATTTCAGCCAACAGAGGACCGCCACGTGTCGTCTCTGATCCCGAGATGTACCGTCTCTCTCCAGACGGGTCAGAACCCTCTCCCAGACGGTTCACGTTTCCCAAGACGGCTGACCCTTCGGTTCAACCGTCTCCCAGACGGTTCACGTCTATCAATGCCGGCTGACCCTTCGGGTCAACCGTCTCAAAAAGACGGGTCACCTTTCCCAAGACGGCTGACCCTTCGGTTCAACCGTCTCTCAAGACGGTACACATTTACCGACGCCGGTGGTTCCCGATGAGCGGCGACGCTTCGGTTGTCCGGCTCAGCCCTATAAATACCCGTCTCCCGTCCATTTCCCGTCATCCAACCCCGTCTGAACACAATCCACCACCGTACAACTCCGTCCAAACACTATCCACTACCCGACGACCACCGTCCAACACCGTCCAAACACCGTCCAACACCGTCCAAACCACCGTCCAACACCGTCCAAACCACCGTCCAACACCGTCCAAACCACCGTCCAACACCAATGGCACCTCAAAGATGGACGGAAGAACAAGAGATTGCGTTGATTGCGGCATGGCTGCATGTTGAAGAGAGCACACACCTCAACAACAAATGGTTCCGGATCCTGAATGAATACAACCGGCTCGTTGGAGTGTCACAACGTACCACCGAGTCGCTTAGCCGCAAGTTGAATGATTTGACGACAAAGTGTCAAATATTCAACGGCCACCACAACCGGACCCTTTACGACGTACCCTCAAACTTTCCCGAAGACGTGGCCATTAGACACAGTCTAAGGCAGTATAAAAACAGGGAGGGTAAAGAGTTTAAACATGTGTCCGTGTGGCAAATGATAAGACATCGTCTTATGTAATTTGTAATTATATTTTTATTAATTTGTAATGGTTATATTTTTAATGCAATAGTTGGTTATATTTTTAATTTGTCTTTTTGTTTTTATATTTAAGGTAAATATCTCATTAAACGTACTATACTATTACAATCACAAATAAACAATAAATATTATTACAATAACAATTAAAAAACTACACTATTACAACAAACTTCCCGAGAATAAAGAAGCAACAAGTGAAAACTAAGAAGCAACAAGTAAAAAACTACACTATTACAACAAACTTCCCAAATTTACTTCCAGAACTAGGAACTTTGTTTGAAGTAATCGTAATGTCTAACCAACTATTGAGGACTACATCTTAGTGTTAGATGTTTTGTCCTCCACAGCGGCGGTAGTAGCAGTGGTCTACATAGACGTTGTTTCGAATGGTGTATGTGCTCTACACAGACAAGTCCGAAACATTTCCTCGTTTTATGTAACAATAGTTCTCAGTGAGCACACGTCGAACATCGAGACATAAATTCGGAAAGCGAACGAACTTGCCTAAAATGTAGACCACCACATCATCGATCCATTACACGGGTTGCAAACCACGCGCAGATGGAACAACAATCCAAGTAGCCGTACGCAGATGAAACAACAATCCAAGTAACCGGGACATATTTTCCGAAGCCGGTAGGCTTCGGCTGGGAAAGTCAAAAAGGCTTCGGCTGGGAAAGTAAAAAAAACGTCATTGGATTGGAAGATGAAAGCTTAGAGGAGACGGGTGGGTGCATGGAAGATGAAAGCTTAGAGGAGAGCGGTGGGTGCAAATTTCGTTAAGTTAATTGGGGTATTTATATACACTCGTGAGACGGTTCAGACGGTTCAGACGGTATCACAAATTTCGTTAAGACGTCTTGGGAAAGGTGACCCGTCTGTTTGAGACGGTTAACCCGAAGGGTCAGCCGGCATTGATAGACGTGAACCGTCTGGGAGACGGTTGAACCGAAGGATCAGCCGTCTTGGGAAACGTGAACCGTCTGGGAGAGATTTCTGACCCGTCTGGAGAGAGACGGTACAGCCTCGGGATCAGAGACGCCACGTGGCGGTCCTCTGTTGGCTGAAATGGGAAGCCTCTCGGGAGACGGTTCAGGCTGGTTGGGAGCCGTGTCCCGTCTCTCCAAAGACGGTGGAGAGGGCTATTTGTGCAAAATGCCCGGTCAACGGGCTATATTGGTCATTTTCCCTAAAAATAATAAGTAATTGTGTTTAGTTTTTAACCGGACATTTTACCCAGTGGCGAAGCTTGGATATCGAATCGGTGGGGGACGAACTCAATTCATATAAAAATTACCTACAAAAATAGCAAAATTCTACATCTGCACCAAAAAACAGTGGGAGTCAGAGCACCCCTTGCCTACACTATGCTTCACCCCTTATTGCAGCATAAATTTTGTTGAAATGGGAGTTGCGTGCAATGATGCAAAATGTAAATTATTTTTAGATGTCATAAGCTAGAACGACTATTAATACTATAAGACCATCCGGTGCACAGACGCCCCCCCCCCCCCCCCCCCCCCCCGTCCCCTCTCTTTTTGCCCCGTCCCAAACCCACACACCGCCCCCGTCCCTGGTGTCCCTTGGAGAACGAAAGGAACGGACCAATAAGATTTTTTCTTTTTCTTTTTTTTTTAAAAAAAAAAACCAACGGCTAGTTTTTTTCCATACGGCTATTTTTTGTTTTTTTTAATTTTTTAAACCAAAACCAAATATATAAACCCAACCATCCAAATAAACCCACATAAATCAACCAAAACCAACATAAAACTCTCTACTTTCTTTAAAAAAATACCCAACAATGTCATACCTACCAATGGTTGATTCCTCATCTTCGTCGAGCGAAGAAAATCGGGTTTTTGTGAACGCGGTTTGGGAAGCGGCACAACTAATCCGCGGAGGAAGACGAGGTAAGCTCGCAACCGCGACCTAGGCAAACGGCCATAAACAGAGACCGGGAGGGTAAGTTTATAATTTATCTTCAAATACATATTTAGATACTTTATTTTTTAGAATGTATAATTTTTCTTCAAATATATGTTAGTAATTTGGTAACAACATACGTGTAGGTGCACACGAGCGATTAATCAGAGATTACTTTGCCGACCAACCGGTGTATACGGACGAGATGTTTAGGCGGCGGTTCTGGATGAGTCGTCGATTGTTCGTACGTATTGCCGATGATTTGGCGAGTTGTGACCCATATTTTACATTACGGCACGATGCTAGAGGCAAGCGAGGGTTCACAACTTATCAAAAATGCACGGCGGCATTGCGGCACCTAGCTTACGGGACGGCATCCGACTCGTGGGATGAGTATTTACGGATGTCCGAAAGAACGTCACGTGATTGCTTGTATAAGTTTTCCAAGCGCGTTGTCAAGATCTACAGCAAAAAATATTTGAGAAAACCAAACTCGAACGATATCCAGAAATTGTATCAGTTCCATCACGAAAAGCATAGTTTTCCAGGGATGCTTGGAAGCATCGATTGCATGCATTGGCCGTGGAAAAATTGCCCTAATGCGTGGCGTGGCATGTTTTATCGAGGCGATCACGGTCACCCGACTATTATCTTAGAGGCTGCCGCGTCACAAGACTTGTGGATTTGGCATGCCTTTTTTGGTGTTCTCGGTTCCAATAACGACCTTAATGTTCTTAACCAATCATTGGTGTTTGATGATGTTAGAAAAGGAACCGGTCCGGATTCAAAATTCACAGTTTCGGGGGTGGAGTACAAGCACAGGTATTATCTTGTGGATCTAATATACCCAACCTATTCTACACTTGTTAAAAGTATTAAGCACCCTCACGACGAAAAAAGAAAGAAATTTGCGAAGTTTCAAGAAGCGGCGCGAAAGGATATCGAGCGAACTTTTGGGGTTCTACAAGCAAAATGGCACATCATCGCAAACCCGGCACGTGCTTTCACACCAAAAATACTTCGTTATTGTATGTATGCTTGTATCTTGTTGCATAACATGATCATCGAAGACGAAGGCCGAGCTATTTATGAGTTCGATGAAAATGCCGTGGAGGAGAATACTATTCTGGATGACCCAGCGCAACAAGAGAAACGATTTCGCGTTACGTAACGAACACATCCATCATCATCTACAAGCCGACTTGATCGAATATATATATATATATATATATATATATATATATTTTTAAGCCAAAACTTGGATATTTATTTCATTAAACCAAAGACAACCAATTACAAGTGATACGTAGGTAAACGGGCCACAAGTTGCGCCGCTACTCCTTTTTGTATTGCAAAACCTACTCTATTGAAAATAAAACATTGGCCCTTAGCAGCTAGGGAATTACTTTGCATAACTTTCCTCACGCGATCGAGGAGCTTAATTGCTTGCGGGGCCAGCGCTCCAAAAGTATCAAAAGCGAAGGGCACAAACACATGCTGGTTCTCTAGACAAGCCGCTTCATGTTTATCCACTTTTTTGCCCTCAGCTTTCAAAACTGCCTGCCCAGCCACAAAACCCGAATCCCGAAGTCCCACCAATGGGGATACCCCAGTCAGGTCAACACACGCATGCTTGCCTTGCGCCCATCCGAACACAAGAACATCTGCTGGCCTCAATGTGGACCGGCCGTCACGTGGGTCCGTCAAGAAATTCACGGGGGCCTCTTTTTTGGCTGAAATCCATGCCCTTCGTAAAACATCCCATAGAACATCTCTAACCAGGTCATGTCTGTATTTAAAGCCTGGTAACTCCTTACAATGTAGGGCGTGTTCTCCAAACTTGTCCAAGCGTGTTTTTTTACAGATCAGACACGGTTCGTCGACGGGGAACATGGGAATCATCAGTCGGTATTTGAGGACCGCCCGATATTCGATAGCCGACATATGTTGCCCTAGTCCGTCAATTGGGAGTGTAGTGAGGAAATCTTGAGCATGGGCCTCTTTAAGACATTTAAACACCGCTTTCTGGCGCGAAGACATGTTAAACTCCTCCTCCATAGTCTGCATGGCTTTACAGTTAAACGCACTCGCCAAGATTTTTTAGGATTGTTTGTTATTTTTTTTTAATTTTTAGGATTAGTATTTTACTAATTAATTTTAGGATTGTTTGTTATTTTTTTTTAATTTTTAGGATGATTTGTAATTTTTTTTAATTTTTAGGATGGTTTATAATTTTTTTTAAGCATGGTTTGTAATTTTTTTTAAATCTACTATTTATTTGAATTTTATTTTGTTTATTTGTTAGTTTTATAAAACTAGTTAAAATTAATATTTAGAAAAAAAAAATAATAATAAATGCTTGAGACATGGGTTTCTCATGTCTCCACACCCCACCCATGTTTCAAGAATGTTGAGACATTACTTTGATGATGTGGCATCCTATATGACATGGAGACATGACCTTTTTCATATCTTCACACCCCATAGCCTAATAGGATCGTCACGATAAATAGCTTATGCTTTTTACCAATTTGAACTTTTAGATAGTTGACAAGTTGTTCAAAAAAAGCACTAAGTTTGATGGTTCTGTAATAACTTGGGTTCATGTTCTTTTTTAAAAAGTTCAATACATATTTGTGTTTTTGTTTTTCTTGAAAATACGCTATAAAGTTTGCTAAAGACGAAGTTGTATTTAGAATAGTCTTTTTTTTTTTTATGTATTGTAAGGTATAGCCGGTGCTCATACCATAACCACGCATGATGAACCGAAACACTATATGTATATACTAGGTTTGAGACCCGTGGGGACCCACGGTGCAAACCATAGTAAATAAAAAAATTATATGAAACTAAGAGTTGTATTGTTCAAGTTTAGTAGCTACAAACGTAAAGTGTTAAAAATAATGGTTAGCCTGAAATTTTTTTTCTTATATAAACGTCAAAGTGGATATTTTTTATAAGCCCTCAGTAACGTTAGTAATGAAAACCGATTACCTATTATGATCAGTACTCAACAAAAGTATAAAGTTTTGAAAAAAAGAACAAAGGTATGAATAAATTATGTTCTTGTAAATGACTTTTTATCATATTTTTATTTTTAATGTAATTGTAATTAGTACATAACTTGTTCGAAAGAGAGAATTATATAATTGAATGATAACAATGTGATAATGTTGATTGCATAAGTGTGAAAGACTTGTATTCATGTAAATATATAGGTGAAGTAGAAATATGTGATTAATAAAATTTGTAGGTTGATTGGTAAAAGAACTTAAAATTAGCACATTTAGTGCATAAAATGTTGTCAAAATATATTGACTGGTCTTTGAATGAGGATCTTTTCAAAATATCAATTATACCTCAATAATTGTTGTGTAATTAGTAGAATTAAATCAGATTAATTTGTTTTTTTAGTATATAGATTTAATATTATCAAATAATGTATATTTTAATCATACTAAGCAGTAACGGTGATCAAATGTCCCTTATGTTCGGTTTTTAAATATAACAAAAACCGAAAACCGATGTTCGGTTTTAGGAAAAACAATAACCTAAATCGATCGTTACTTTGGTTACGTAAATTTGTCGGTTATCGGTTTTGGTTTCGGTTATGTTCGGTTAATATTCAAACATAAAAGTTGTGCAAAATTATAAACTTAAAGTATTTAGTAAATTGTTTGGACCTTTTTTCAAGATACAATTATATATGTAAACGCAATAAAAATATATGAAATACTTACAAATTGTTCGGTTTAAGGCATATGTTAACCGCAACCGATCGGTTAATTCGGATTCGGGTTTTTTTCGGTGCCGTTATCGGTTATGTTTCGGTAATTTTTAGTTATCGGTTTTCGTATGGTCACCCCTACTAAGCAGATTGGGACAGATTGATTAGTCAACCTTTGTTAGAACTTAGAAAATATAAATATAAAATTAGATATATTTGAGTTTACAAATTAACATAATTGTTAGTATTTAGGTTTTATTTTTTACGATAAATGTAATTTACTTTAGCATAAAACTCAATGATTGTTATGTAAATACAATCATTAGATTATATAGTTTGTATCAAATTTAGATATATATTATCAAATTAGTGGTCATAATTGAAATTAAACACAATTTGCACGTACAAATGAAATACAAAAACAAAAACCATAGATGAGATGATATTAGTATACTGAAAGAGAAGCAAAAAATAAATTAAGACAAACAACGGTTTTATAGCATAGTAGTAATCAACAAAGTTTTTATTTGTAATAAACATTATTAAACTTCACATCAGACTCCATTTAAGCTTCATTTGCCTCATCATTGTTGTTAAGAGTTGATACTGTATTGTTCCCAAGCAATTCATATACTGCTGTCAGCTTGCGTTTAGTTTTACCATCTTTACCAGAGATAATCGAACATTTTGCCTCAGTTAAATTTTCATTCATTATGTTTTTGCTAGTATCCTGATACAAAAAAAAAGTATAACGAAATTAACAAATAACTATAAAAATTTAAATTTTAGCCATAATTAACTTACTTGATCAAAAGACTGAAACTTTTTTGTAATTTCAGAAATAATAAACTTGTCATCAGTTAGGTTAGAAATTCCATAAACTTCATCAAAGCTTTTCAAGTTGAAATCAGTGATGGAAATTTTAAATGCAAAAACTCTGTCACGTAAATAGTATAATTCATCTGGAAACTTGACAATGTGATCAACCTGTATAAAATTAAAATGTATATTATTGTTTTAGTTATTAACAAAAAAAATATATAAGACACTAATAGATTTGTATTATAATAATTATATAACCTGTGTATTTTCCTCAATCAAAGTATTTGCAAACATTGGAATTACTACAGTTGACTCATTATGAAATAAAATTAGTTCAACATCACCAGTTGCATCTTGAACACGTAAATGAAGTCTAAACCTGATATATAAAAAGTAAAATTAAATATTACCACATGTAGATCAACTTTATGTAAAAATGTGAGAATTTATATTTTCAAAATAAAAAATAGACTTTATCATGATAAAAGCACCTTGGTACTGGAATGATATCTTTCTGCTTACAATTTTCATTCATGCAATCATATGCATCTCGGACTTCATAGTCCCGAGAACCATCATTCTTATTAGAATTGATATAGTATAAAGACACCTTGCTGTTACAATCTGGACAAGCCATATAGAACCAACCACGATCTTTACAGACATCAATCACAGTCCCAACAATAATGATACTCTTTTCCTATTATAATAGTAAAATTGTGTTGCTAGTTAACAAAACATTTTTTGTAAATGAAAATTAAAAAAATATATATAACAATAATGTAATATGTCTTTACCATGTCAATCTCCCAAATGTCTCCAATGTTACAATAACAGTTGTTGACCAAAAATTCGTTTTCAATATTTGAAAACACAGGCAGACCCAATGAACGAAAATTTGATAATGGATATTGTATTGGCTTTTGCAACAAACTACAATGTAAATTAAAAATAATCAGACTTATATTATAACAATAATTTTGATATGTAGATATAAAAGTACTGTACAATTTTAAAACCTTGTTCTGTAATTGTTGATGGCATCAATTTCTTCATTTATGAACAACTTGCTAACCTTTGGTGAATTAGAAACATAAGGGTAACCTGATTATAACAAACGTATAAGCCAATAGGTAATTTTAGATTTAATAATCAAAACAAAATAGACTATAGTTATATATTTTTTTTACCATTATAATGGTGCAATAATCCAAACTGCAAGATTAAAATCAGAGGATCTGCATTGTTATGAACTTCAAGATATCTAGCAAGTTGATCAGAGAATCTATCCCATAGCTTAACAAATACAGTAAGGCCCCTATTAATTGGAGATACAAATTAGTACAAAGCAGTTTAAATAGTTGAAAATGGTATATATTAAAAAATAAATAAATAAAAACACAAACTCAAAATCTTGTATCTCCAATAACAGTCCTTTATTTGTGTTCAACTGAGTAGGTTTACTGTCATTTACATTAATAAACTGCATAACATGTCCAATGATATTTGTAAAAGTTGCATATTTAAATTGTAAGTATACAATATTAGAATAATTAACTTCATAGAAACATAGAAAACTTAAAAAATTAAATAACATACCAATTGAAACAGTGGGAAAAAACCCTCCGCTTCTAACTGATTGAAAAGGCGAGAAACAGAAACCAAACTTATCACCAATCCAATTATCACATCTCAAGACTTGGGTGTTATTTTTATTTGAAAGTTTATATGGACTGGTAGCATATTTGATTCTTGAAAAATCAAATCCAACTCTAACAAAGTGAATTACAAAAGAAAGTTGTTCCCGTATTTCACTTTCAAATAGTCTAACCAATCTGTTGGATATTGTTCCTTGAGCTTTGAATCCCTAAATAATTGAAAAATTACATATCAAAGTATAATTTGCAAATAATTTTATACTATAAAACAGAAACATACATGAATAGAAATATACAAACATGTTTGATGTGTAATCAGTTGACTTAAAAATGAATTTTTTATTCGTAACATAGTTTTAAAAAAAATTAATTAGTACACATAAAATAAATAGTGAATGTATAACTTAAATAAACATTTGAATGTATGTTTTGCAAAGAATCTATATAAAAAAAGTTAAAGAATGAACTATTTAATCATTTATCTTTTGTATAAATATATATATATATATATATATATATATATATACATAGTAATATAAGTAATCATATTAACAAACTACAAATATAAAAAACTTTAGAACCGCTTAAAATATACCTATTGTAACATATTCATCAACCTCCTTATCCAGAATTCTTTGAAAGGGCACAAAAGAGAAACCAAAATCTGGACCTTGGAAACCATGATATTCGGAAACTTGAGTATTCATATTCAAGCAGAGTTTGTTTGGGTTTGGAGCATACTTGTATTTAGAGGAATTGACCCCAACTCCTGGATTTCTTATAATAAGAGAAGAATTTTCAATCAGAAACCTCTCGAATTTAAAAAACAACCGCTTAAATACATTCGCTTGAATCCTGTCACCCTGTTGATTATAAAAAAAATAAGATAATTGATATACATTAAAATTAAAAGCATCACAATTAAAAAAAAAGTTATGAAATTTAAAAATAATAGGATATAAAAAAAACGTGTTGTTAACTTTTACATTTTCATCACATAGGATCATTTCAATTGAGTACACATCATTAGGATTGCGACGATCGGGTAGACGCCAAACCCGAATAATCTTTAGCTTTAACGCCACATTGTTTCGGTTTACATGAATTTGGTTAACCATTGTAAACTCATTTGCATCTACAGCAGCCATTGATCTTGTTAACTGGGAAAAATGATGTAAAAACCAAAAGATGACTTCAATAAAACAACAAATCAAAATCAAAATAACTAATGTTTAAGTAATTAAATATGAGAAACAGAAATTAACCTAATAATATATCTTTGCAATTACTCAAAGTGGTTCCAACGTGTCTTATTACAATTGTATGTGAATTGGTTTGACTTGTTTATATAGTTATTGAATTTACCGAATAATAAGAAATGGATGAAATGGTGGGCGGTTAATTAGCATTTGAATTAGCATTGTTTTAAAGGTTTATAACATTATGTATTGATTGAATTTAGTCAAGGTCAATCATTTATTGATTAAATGGCGTATGTCAAGCATTATATAGGTATTGATGTAGGAATTAAATCAATTCAATAATAACAAATAGATTAAAGAGTGGAGGGTAATTAGGAACCGAATTAAGAGTGTTATTATTGTTATAACTTTATGTACTGATTGAATTTAGTCAAAGTCAATTAACCAAAGCAAAACAGCTGTATGTTAAGCATTATAGTTAGTTGTAATTTGTTTTGATATATTCAATGTTATTTAAGTAATGTTCTTTATATGTTATGTCAAGCATTATATAGGAATTCAATCAATTGAATAATAAAAAACGGATGAAAGAGTGGAGGGTAATTAGGATTCGACTTACAATTGTTATTATTGTTATAACTTTATGTATTGATTGAATTTAGTCAAAGTCAAGTGTGGATGTCAAGCATTATACTTAGTTGTAATTGTAATTTGTTTTGATCTATTCAATGTTATTTAACTAATGTTCTTTATATGTTATGTAAAGCATTATATAGGTATTCAAACAATTCAATAATAAGAAATGGATGAAAGAGTGGAGGGTAATTAGCATCCGAATTAGCATTGTTATTATTGTTATAAATTAATGTATTGATTAAATTTAGTCAAAGTCAAGCATTGAAATCATTAATGGCGAATTTTAAGTATTATACCTAGTTTTGATTTTTTTTTTTGATTTATTCAATGTTATTAAACTAAATGTTCTTTACATGTTATGTAAAGCATTATATAGGTATTCAATCAATTCAATAATAAGAAATAGATGAAAGAGTGGAGGGTAATTAGCATCCGAATTAGCATTGTTATTATTGTCATAAATTAATGTATTGATTACATTTAGTCAAAGTCAAGCATTGAAATCATTAATGACGAATTTTAAGTATTATACCTAGTTGTGATTTTTTTTTATTTATTCAATGTTATTAAACTAAATGTTCTTTACATGTTATGTAAAGCATTATATAGGTATTCAATTAATTTAATAATAAGAAATGGATGAAAGAGTGGAGGGTAATTAGCATTCGAATTACCTCTTATATATTATTGTTATAAATTAATGTATTGATTAAATTTAGTCAAAGTCAAGAATTTAAACCATTAATGCCGAATTTATATGACTATACATATTTGTGATGTGATTTTTTTTGATCTATTCAATGTTACTAAACTAAATGTTATTTACATGTTATGTAAAACATTATATAGGTATTCAATCAATTCAATAATAAGAAATGGATGAAAGAGTGGAGGGTAATTAGCATCCGTATTAGAATTGTTATTATTGTTATAAATTAATGTATTGATTGAATTTAGTCAAAAACAATGATTGAAACCTTTAATGCCGCATGTCAAGGATTATACCTAGTTGTGTTTTTTTTTTTTTTTTTTTTTATCTATTCAATGTTATTTAAGTAAATGTTCTTTATATGTTATTATATGCTTTACTAACATGCTTGAATATTGGACAAGTAAATGCGTATTCAAAGTAAATTTGTTATTGTATAAGGAAACCATAAATTTCGCAATTACATTTATCAATTCATTATGAATGTTGTGAGTAAATTCAGTTGTGAATATGTATTCTAAATTATACCGTATTGCCACCACGGGTTAACGTATACATATTGTTACAATTACAACATACTAAATATTCGGTAAAATTAGACATCTCCATGTCAATATACCAAATGAAAAAAAAAACACAAAATTTTAATGATTATTGATTCACACATTGTCGTACTCATTTATTGATTTGACCATAATTAAATCTTAGTCAATGTGAATAATTACACATTTAAATTAAAATTAATAAGAAGTTTGAAAATTTATAGCATATTCAAAGGTCAAAACACATTTTAATAATCAGTAAAATTTATTTAAAATAAGTTCAAAAGGAAATATAAAAATCTATAAATTCTAACAAAACAAACCAAGATTGACCATGGTATGTCGAAACTTTAATGTTGTTGTTTCGTAAGTTTTTAGATAACAAAAACCTGTTCATGGATTTAGGCAATGTCTGCACAAACACGTAAAAACCAACATTATAATAACAAATAAGGTTTTTTTACTTAAAAAATATTAGAAACGTCATACCAAAACTCGTGCGGAAGGGTCATGAATAACCTTGAAGAATTTGTCACCCTTGTGATAAGCCATATTGAAGTTATTTGTCCTAATGAAATCCTGTTCTTCGTATGCAAAAAACAAACTTTTGTTAAAATATACATAAAGTCACTCATACTAAAAACTGATTTTAATTATCTTGTTTTATGAAATCCGGTATTTTGTTTTTTTTTATATACTTGTTTTTTATATTCACACATACTCAAAACCGATTTCAATTGCAATCTGTTTATTAAAAAACACAATCATATATTCAATGATTAAAGCTGAGCAGAATTACTCGCGTATCGATTACATCCAAAGCAGAGAGTTGATTGTAAACAAATTATCAAATGGTTTTAATAAAAAAAAAAACGATTCTGTTTGGTTTAATATGTTAGTAAACCGATGTGGATGGATTTCAAAAATTGTCAGAAACATAATCGACAAACAATAGGATTAGAAAGTTATTTTAATAAGAAACCGATTGTATTTATATTTTATGTAAGATGGTTTCAAACATTTACTTTAGGGATTTTATAAAGGGTCAGAAACATAATCGAAAACTTGTTGATAATCACATATTTTGTAGCAGGTTGATAGATATAGGATTGTCATTTGTCTTTGTATAAAAATAACGATACAATCCTATTGTTTTTATCTTTTATGTAAGATGATTGCAAACATTATGTATCAATATAATAAAAATGCAGAAAAAGATTCAAAAACATTTTTGAGATTCATCTAAGATTGATGAAGAACATACCTTGCAAAAATGACAATGAGAGAGGAATGAGGAATGAGAAAGGAATTAGTAGGAGAGGAATGAGGAATGAGAAATGGATGTTGACAAAACTAAATAAAAAGAGGTTTATATAAGACTTAGTCTTGGAGCCCCATTTAGGATTTGGATCCTTCAAGACCCTCTAAAAATCTAGGATTCAACCCTAGTGTTTTCATTTATTATATAGATAGATAGGTATTATTAGAGATGCACCAAATTCTCAATGTTATTAATTGTATATTTTGAATATGTATTGTAAGTCAAAGTCTAAGTCATAGTCAAAGTCATAGTCAAAGTTGTTATTAGTGTTTAATATTTGTAGGTTATGTCTTTCTTCATTATGTATATATATAGTGTATGAATTATGAATAAAATGTGGTTGATCATTCTCTTATATGGTATCAGAGCATTCTTGCTCCAATGAGTACCGATCCCTCCCTCTTCTTGAAACAATGTCTTATTTTTCTTAATCCAAGTCACAACTTCCATGCCAACTTTCAACCCCATCTTCTACTTTACTTCAAAACATTCCTTACATCTTCTACTATATCGTGATCACCACCACCCCTAAATTTCTTTAAAATATCCCCTACTATTTCTTTTGATCATCTCTCCAACATCTTCAAAACTCACATCTACCAACATCTTCAAATAGATTACCCCCCCCCCCCTAAATAATGATTCTACTTATTTTCACCTTTTCCATATCTATTCAAACTATGAAAAACTTCATCGTTTCGGTTCCTTATCATACCCTTGGTTATGACCATACTTTAAACATAAACTTGAGCCTCGGTCAAAACCGTGCATTTTTATTGGCTACTCATACTCTCAAAATGCTTTCCATCTCCTTGATCCCCTCACTCATCGGATCTACACTTCCCGTCATGTCCACTTTCTTAAACATATTTTTCCCTATGAATCCCTTTCTCGAACCTCTACTTCCATCTCACCCTCACCTGACACTTTGTTACTCTTTTAAAGTTCCTACATAACTTATTCTCCTTCTACCTGGTTTTGCAAACCTAAAATCCTTTTTTTTTGTGCCACAACCATTGTGTTCAGGACAAATTGTATATCTAATCTTCTATCACCTATTACGTTTACCCTCTGATCATTATTCTTTATTTCTCTTTTATGGCTTTTAACCATCTCTATTTCATTCATATAAGAGATGCACCAAATTCTCAATGATTCATGTTCTTCACCTGCAATATTATTAAAAAAAAAAACACAAAATGTATTTTCTCTTGATTCATCTGCTTCATCTTTCTTTACATCTTCAACTTCATCAACTTCTTCTCTTACTCAACAATGACATCATCTACTTCTATACACGATTGGACTTATTCCAAGGCCATCCATCTTGCGGGGGCATATTAGAGATGCACCAAATTCTCAATGTTATTAATTGTATATTTTGAATATGTATTGTAAGTCAAAGTCTAAGTCATAGTCAAAGTCTTGGTCAAAGTCATAGTCAAAAGTTGTTATTAGTGTTTAATATTTGTAGGTTATGTCTTTCTTCATTATGTATATATATAGTGTATGAATTATGAATAAAATGTGGTTGATCATTCTCTTACGCTCTGTTCCAGAGTTTCATTAAAGGATAGAAGAGAAAGGATCTCCCTCCACTTTCTTTCTCTCAAATTCCTTCCAAATTGGAAATATTGAAAATCCCCCTAAAAACCTTTTTATTATCCCTCTCATTCTCTTTCTTTCTCTCCTACAAAAATCTCTGGAACACAGTTTTTCATCATTTCCTTTTCAATCCTTTCTCTTCCATCCTTTAATTAAACTCTGGAACAAAGTGTTATAGGTATTAATGTATTATCATAACCGATACTAGTATTCTTTTCAATATGTATGCATGTACATTTTTTATTCAAATTTCAAATCAAACCGAATTTAAAATCATAAATTCGTATTCGATTTACTCGAATTCAAATTTTTAATAATCAAATCGAATTCTTAATAATCGAATCAAACTAAGTCGAATTTTGAATTTTTCAAATTCGAAAAAAAATAGTAAACGCCCCTAAATCATGATTCGGATTGATACTTTCAAGTGTTTACGAATTTTAAAACGACAAGTGATTGAAAGCGAGTGTTGTGGCTCTTTCTAGCTTACCACACGTAGATGTCAAGTGTCAACATGCAGCAGCTTCTCAATATTGCTAGAACTCTTGTTACACGTGTCATCAACCCACATAATCCTATCCATCCGCAACACTTTATTATATATATATATATAAAAACACCATAATAATAAACTTGATATACAGATCTGCATATATAGTAACAAGACTTTAAAGGTACAACAATGGCTAACGCAAGTGATGAGTTCAGGCTCGCATCTTCCGGCATCGATCATGAAGGCCGACTACCACGAAAATACACCGGTGACGGTCAAGGTATTATTATTATTATTATTATTATTATTATTGTTGTTGTTGTTGTTGTTATTTTGAACGGCTTAAATTACACCAAATCCGTGACCCTATTCCTCAAAGGAATATTATATTAACTCCATTGGTTTTGCGAATACGGAATACCCTACTCGGTTATTAATTTGCATAGACTATAATTTTGAAGTCCTAACTCTCTGTATATATTGAACCAATCTCATTTAAATTGATTTGAGATCTCTAATCTTTTGAACCAATTTTCATTTAAATTGATTTGAAATCTCTATTACTTGCATTTATTATTTTTTTAATAAATGAGATCATTTTTCATTTCAAGACTGTCAAATTACATTAAAACAGGGCGTTTATTAATTTATAAAATAAAAAAAAAACTATATACACAAATTGTGTTCATTTTTTTCTTGGACTTTCGGCATCAGATCGATTAGAAAACGGGATTTCTATTCAAAATAGAGTATTTTTTTAGTTTCGTAATAGTTCAGTACCAATACTAGTATTATTGAAACTAGTACCAATATTCGTTTTGAGTTTTGTCTTTAATAGACCCAAAATACTCAAAATACTGGTATTATCGAAACCAATACTGATATTCGTTTTTGAGTTTTGTCTTTAATCGGCGTAAAACATATGTCGGTATCCTTTCAAATTCGTGGTATAGTAAACCTACCTAACATATACCGATCAAAATGTGTGGGGCTTCGTATTTATGGAAAAAGGTGTGGGGCTTCGGATTTATGGGTGTGTACTGTTGGCCGTTCAATATATATAGGTACCTATTCAAATACAAAGTCTTCAAAACGTGCTAAGTATGCGAAGTACATCATAATTACGTAATGATAATTGCGTAATGTTTATGTCTGTTCATGAAAGCATTATGTAATTATGTGGTTTTTATTACGTCATTAGAAAGAACATATTACATAATTTATGTCATTCAAAATATGTCTTTATTATTTATTACGTAATTAGTTTTATATATAATATAATCATACATTACATTACGTAATTATGATAATTATGATGTACTTCGCACACTTCGCACGTTTTGAAGACTTTCTACGATAACCGTGCTCTATATACACACACACACACACACATATATATATATATATATATATATATATATGCATATGTATGTATGTATGTATACCGATCAAAACCGAATTCCGCCTCATTACGTAGGGATCCCACCACTTTATACAAGTGAAGCAATATATGGTTGTGAAACTTATACACGAATGTGCAGGTACAAAAAAAGACATATCGCCACCGTTGGAATGGTACAACGTTCCAGAGGGAACCAAAACACTAGCACTGGTGGTGGAGGATATCGATGCACCAGACCCAGAATCGCCGTTGGTTCCATGGACAGTGTGGGTGGTGGTCAACATACCACCTACTTTAAAGGGGCTGCCGGAGGGGTTTTCGGGGAAAGAGGACGATAAGGGTGGCGAGTATGCTAATGTCAAGGAAGGACATAATGATTTTAAGGTGCCCGGATGGCGCGCACCCCAGATGCCGTCATCTGGACACCGATTTGAGTTTAAGTTGTATGCTTTGGATGATGAGATTGATTTGGGGAATAAGGTGACTAAGGAGAAGTTGGTTGAAGCGATTGATGGGCATGTGGTTGGAGAGGCGTTCTTATGGCAGTAAATTGAGATGGAGAATGCTGTAATACTATGACTAGTTTATATTTTTATGTTGGTTGTGTTTGTGTGTTGTTTTTGAACCTGACTTTAAACAGAAATGACGAAAAATAAATTGTTTTTAAGAATTTGTTACTGAAATGAAAGCACAGTAGAAAAAAAAATTTGATATTAAAATTTTGATCTTTTCGGCTTGTAATTGGGGTAAAGTTTAAAAAGCTCTTAACTTGTTTAAAAAAAACTTAACCAGTGGTGAAGCTTGGTTTCGGAATCGGCAGAGCGGAACTCAATTTTTTTAATCGGCAATGGAAAATCGCGGGGCCGGACATAACCCGGGCTCAATTTACCTATGAAAATCGTAAATTTCCACTACTACGCTAAAAAATAGGGGGCCCAGGGCCACGCCTGGCCCTAAGCATACTTCGCCCCTGAACTTAACGACCTCGCTCGAAAAAAGCTTACGAAGAAATCTCCACCTAAAACGAAGGCCTTACTAAAAAAAATCTCCACTTGAAACGAAGGCCGGCTCATTTTGTAACTGAGCTTGAGCCTGGCTCATTTTGTAACCGAGCTCGAGTCAAGCTCGGCTTGGCTCATGGCTTGTTCTCAGGCTTGTTTAACTTCGAGCTCAAGCCGATACACCTCATCATGACTTGTTCTTAGGCTCGTTTACCTTCGAGCTCAAGTCAAGCCACCTCATTAATATGGAGCTTGAGCCCACTGTGGCTCAACTCCGACGTACGTTTAGCGCAACCTTATTATACTTGTGCCCAAATCTGCCACGAGATCACAGCTGACCAAAAATAGCCCTAACAAAAACTCATGTGTCAATTCCACAGTTTCATGCAACTACAAATTTTTAATCCATAAACAAATATAACTAGGGGTGAGCAAAAGGCTCGGACCGACCCGAACCGGGTACTACCCGACCCGAACCGAAGACCGAAAGTTTGATAAAACTGGAACCGAAGACAGGACCTAAATGGATGTTTCGGGTATCGGTCTCAAAGGTGTTCGGTTCTTCGGTTTTGATCAAAGACCCGGAACCAATCTTTTAGTTAGTAACAACACTCTCGTTCTCTTCCTGTGGAAAGATTAGACAGAGGTGGGTGGAGCTCCAACAAACATGACAGTAAAGAAACTTTTTTGATGGTTGAACATGGGATACAAAGAAGATGGGTGTTTGTTTAGGGTTTTTTTTAAATTTGTATGGGCTCAATATAGTCTTGGCCCATTAGCACAAGTTAGATCCAACTCATAGTAATAATAGAATAAACTATCGGATAGATGATTAAGCATAGATGATATCTGCCAATTTTATGTAGTTATTAAAAATCAGTTTATGAAAAATCAAAATTAGTAAATAAGTTTGGTGTTATATTCATTTTAGAATTTGTTTTTATGTAATAAACTAAAATACTTTGAATTGTATTATAACAATAACTATTAACATATTATTATTATTTAAACAATTTAGACTATTATTTAATTATATTTTATTTGAGTATTAAGCAATTTGTACAACACAGCTTGACTTTTGCGCCCCTAGTTTTACAGTGGCTTTTAGTTTACCAAAGCATATACTCACTTTTTACCATGTCTCCTCCTCCACTTTATAACATATATCCCTTTCGTTCAATTCTTTTAGGCTCCATACAGCACTGCGTTGAACCTCCTTACGGGATACTATTTTTTTTTGTACTAGAAGCTCCATGTTTCATCTCAAGAACTCCACCAAGGAAAAGGGTGAAAAAGCATATTTTCTTCTGATTGATGTGCACCTCGGGTCGGTTCGGATTTAATGTGGGTTTCTCGGTTTTGGACCGAACCTGAGACCGAAACCGAAGATTGTATAATTTGAGAACCGATGCCCAACCGAATTACACAAGGTAGGGTTCGGTTTCGGTTTTTCTCGGGCCGGTTTTCGGTTTTTTTCGGGTAGGACCAAGATCTGC
Organism: Ambrosia x helenae; assembly: GCA_030844895.1. Classification (NCBI taxonomy): domain Eukaryota; kingdom Viridiplantae; phylum Streptophyta; class Magnoliopsida; order Asterales; family Asteraceae; genus Ambrosia; species Ambrosia x helenae. The sequence goes on along the minus strand of CM061230.1, from coordinate 5,400,713 downwards.
TCACCCCTAAATATAACATCTTTTATTAATTACAATTCAAAAGCTATGTTGTCAAGTTATCATGACTTTGGACATACTAATCCAAAATGCTATCAAATAAGCAAAAAGCATCGCATAATCACCTCAAATCTTCAAAATTTAGCGTCTTTTCTTGACTGCATTCTTCTCCAGCTTCACTAATTGCTCAAGGGACACAAGAGACCACTGATCTTCAACATGAGCAAACACTTTTTGACTAAGAGAGTCCATAATTATACTAATATTCCCAAACCCATATACTTGATGCCCATCTTGCACTCTCCCGTGTTTCGGTTTAAACGACAAATCATTCTGTTGTGCATGAAATTCAACTACTTCTTTCAAGCTCAAATCAGTACCGCCGCCCGCATCATCAACTTGCTGGACTTCTGTCGCCGCTGCCTGAAACCGATGCTGTTCCCATGCTTTCAAGTAGCTAATGTTTTCTATCGCCCTCGGTTGAACCACATCCAACCCTTCAGCTGCTTGGTTCATCATGTCTAGACCTGCGTATAACCGAGCGCGTATATGTTCATTGGATAAAAGCTCACCCGGGATACGATCCCTCCAACCCACAAACCAATCAGTCACTTGCTGAAAATCCGGTTTTGAACATAGCCACTGGTATAAAACCTCTTGCCATTTGTTAAAGAACACATCCATAATATGAAGCATATGATGAACAGGAATGACGCCAGCCCAAGTCGAAACCCAGTAGAACTGGTCATGGTTCTTGTCCGCTGGGTTGACTTGAAATTCATGCATAACTGCCAACAATTTAGGAACAATAAGCCGAACCATCATTTGTTCCCAACTTACTGGATCGAAAACCGGCTTCCAAGGTGATAAATTCGTGTATGCTGACGCATCACTCGGGTGCCAACAACGAAGAACACTTTCTAACCGGTTTCTTATAGCAGGATACAAAGTATCGAGTTTTTGCCCTAACAACGGTAGCCATGGATGAACCCATTTATGTATAGCACTATTTCCCTGAATCGGATCCCACGAGTTAACAGCAGCTGTTAATTTCGGCATCACAATATTATCAAGTATGGTTTGAAGAGCCTGATGTGGCATTAGTTTTTCCCAATAATCCAGAAACTTTAGCAACGGTTCTGGGTCCTGCGCTTGCCACGTGTTTGTACTCGATACTCTTACAGCCGGGAAAACAACTTCCATAAAAAGCCGAGTGTAAGGTGAATCGAATATTCCGTCTCCTTGTAACACATCTTTCCAAACAGATACAACATTTAAGTGGTTTTCCGGGTTTTTTAGTGGGTCCCACCCTCGAAATTCTTTACAGAACAAAGGCAAAGCAAACGAGCATGCAACTGCAGATAGACTACCGAGCTTGTACTCATCAGGGAATCGTTTTTGTAAATTTCTAAATGAATTAGCAACCGAGTCTAAAGTCAAAGTGCCTGCGTGACCATCACGATCCAATTGTTCCACCACGGTAGCAATCTCTTGCATACTATCGAACTGTTTCTTTTGTCGCTTAGCATCGTTTTTCATTTTTTCTATTTCTTTTTTCAAAGTGACAATGGCTTCCCTTGCATCTCTCAAATCCTGATCGAGTTTTAGAATATCCAGCTCAGCAAGATCAAGAAGTAATCTCACATTATGTTGGAGCTCGGGCATTGGGACGTCATCCTCCCATGATTTCTCTTCAGCAATCAAATTCTCTAAATTTGTCAATACTTTAACTTGGGGGCCCCGCATATCGAACACATTCTGAACCACATCTAAACCCTGTTCTTGTTGCTTCACCAGCAACTCCTCTGCGGTTACATAATCTTTTTTCTTCTCTTTTGACCGACCTTGCTTTGACCACGTCCTCTCTTTCAGTTGATTTTCAGAAATAGACTGGGGTAACCTCTTATTCTGATCTACGAGTTGTTCTAATACCGACATATTAACTGTTTCTTTGTATTCGTTATACCCCATTCCCATATTTTTGGGACGTAATTTTGCTTCAATAGGAGCTACAATACCTTGAGCATTTTTTCCAAGCCCGCCACCTTTATAGCCCATTTTTTCAAGTAGTTTCGACCCGATCCCTTTTGTGTGTTTTTCAAAAACGCCCAGATTTCCCTCATCTTTAATTTCTTTACTTCCCGGTCTTACTTGAGGCGACTTTTTGTTTAACTTGGATTTCTCCGCCTCCTCACGCCTTTGACGTACACGTTCCTTAAACTGTTCACCAAATGCAGTAGGAAGAAAGTCAACACTTGTGTCGTTGACCTCTTCTTCATCCCCATTCCTGTTCTTTAACTCAAAACCAAGCCCAAGACTAGAACAAGCTGAGCTCGACGCACCAAAGGCTAAACCAGGCAAGCCACAATCATCTTGATTATCATTTGCATTCTTATCTTTAGAACTTTTATCAAATTCTTGACTTGGCATCACAATGCCTTTAGAAACAAAATTTAGTGGCTTGGTTAGATCTTGTTTTTTGGATAAAACTTTCCTCCGTTTAATCTTATGGAACCCACCTTCTGAGTCGCTATCGGTTTCAGCAAATATACCATATAGCACATCATCTTTGGTTTGGTGACGTTTTTCTTTACCATCTTCATAATCATTTTCCATCCCAAATCTCTCCATTTCTTGGTCTTCATCCATGGTTGCTCAGTAGACAACCTGCAACATGATCAAATGTGTAAAGGCTCAAATCTTGAACAAAAAAGATTAAATTATTATATTAAAAACATAAAAACTATAAATTATAGTATTACACATTAGTACATTACACAGTATTACTATATAATTACAAATCTTTTTGTAGTGTATAAATTCCTTTGTTTCAACTTGATGATCTCTTTAAAAAATGATTTTGACTTTGACACTCTACTCAAAATAATATTATTCAACTGGACTTTATTCTCAGCTTCAACACATTATTCTTTCATTCATTTCACAGTTTGAATGATTTAGCACCACCTAAATATTCCATCCGAATCTCTTAAGACGATACAAACCCTATAAGCGAAACTATTGATCAAAAAAATGTAAACAAATTTTCAACTATCGATACGTGTGTGTGTGTTTGTGACTTTGTGTGTGTATCATCTTTCTAGCAGTACATACGAAATACTTAAATCTACAACCATCATTCTCCTGGGTTCTGCTTCACAAAACAAGCACTTCAAATCATAGTCATCAAAGGCGCTAGGCGCATAGGCCTCACCGGGGGCCTAGGCGCAAGGCACGAAAAAAGCGAGGGCCAAGGACCTGAGATAAAAAAAAAAAAAGTGAACAAAGAAAAAAGGTAAAAATATATCATATATTAGAAAAATAGTATTATTCTTCAAATAAAATAAACAAAAGCTATTGTATAACATTTAATATCATCTAATTAGTGTCAAAAGTTTTAAGGTATTAGTGTATAAAGCAGTGTTGCGAAAATTGGCCTAGGCGCTAGGCGGGAGTAAAAATCAGAAATAAGCCCTAGTCGCTGATCTAGGTGTTTTGGCCATTAGGCGGGCCTAGGCAGTGCTAGGCGGTGGATTTTTGTATTTTATTTTTTTTTTTAAATTTCTAAGTATTTCTTAGTATTATGTGTATATATCTTAATGTATTTTCAAAAAGCACCTAAAATTGTGTGTATATATATAAAATACGTATAAAATACCAAAACGCCTAATTCCGCCTAATTTTCGCCTAGTCCCGACTAGTCCCTAGGCTGGACCTCACCGCCCGCCTAGCGCCTTTTGCAACCTTGGTATAAAGGTAGTTTTCCTTAGATAAAAGTATAAATCTGGCTGGAATCCCGACATAATTCAAAGACTTTTGTTGGAAACTTTCCGGAACTTGGGAATCTCGCAAGAGTCTCCACCTAAACCATCACCTAGAGAATTTAAGAGCTGTCGCCTCACTTAAAACGCAATTGCCTTGCCTCGCCTCGCCTGAAAAATAAACCTACGCACGAGAGTCTACACCTAAACCATCACCTAGAGAACTAAAGCGCAATCGCCTCACTTAAAACGCAATTACTGTTAGTTGCATTTTTAGGCATATTTTATCCTCTTTTTAATAGTTAGTTTGAGCGTTTTTATGCATTTAGGCTGTACATATTGCATCAATTTCGTTAAATGCATGTTTCGGTGGAATGGAATCTACTTTGGCTTGTTTTGGTTGATTTTGTAGGTGTGGAGAGTTGACAAGAGCATTGACGAGGTGAGTTCGCAACTTACTTGGACTTGGCGTTCTTGAAAAGAAGTTTAGGCAACAAGTGGAATGGACATAACTAGAGGGGGGGCTAAATTGAAAATACAATTTAAAGAATTTTAACAAACTTTGAGCTTTTGGTGGGGATTATTTCGAAGGCAGCAAGGATCAAAAAGAAAAGAGATTATTATTTGGTTAGAGGGAGAATTTCATTGGATATATATCTCCTGTGCGGCTGCTGCGCAGGAGGGAGGAGGAAGAACACAAACACTTTGCCATTTAAGGTGTCTTGGAGCAATTAGTAGTTTCAATATATTATTTTTTTTTTCGTAAGCTTTAATATTTTTTTATGTTTTGTATTATATTTATTTTGATTGAACTAGCCGCCATGTCCGGCTAGAACCTTTTTAATTCCGGCACTTTGGTATGTTTTCTTAGTTTTGATTCGTAAGCTTATGTGAAACTTTTATGAGATCCAATTCTTGAATGGTTTGTTTGGTTGGTTCTTGATTTTATACCTTTAGGTAAAATATTAGTTGGTTGATAAAATTGGCCACTTTGTTAATCACTCTAATAGTGTTCATCAATTTATAACACTTTAACCGGTTTTATATATTTGATAAAAGGAACAAATAACGGTTTAGGTTTGTCTATGAATTTAAATTCGTTAGAGAATTAAACAATATAATTGAGCACTCCGAACGGCGTGAGTGTTTGATTGTAATCGATACTTCTATCATTGCAACCCGCACACTAAGATCCGAACGGCGTGAGCTTGGAGTAGCGGGTTGGCTCTAATCAACGAACGGCGTTTGGTTAGACTTTAGATAGAGTGGATGTCCGAACGGCGTGACGTCTAGTATTGATACAAACCGTTTAATTAAAGGATCATTGCACCATAATTGTTAATGATCATAAGTCCGGGTCAAATTAAGAAACTGCCTTAGTGTTGGAATTAGCTTTAATATCTGAATTCGTTTCACAATTTAATTAACGTTTCTTTTTTTAGTCGTTTGTCTTATTAATTTTAGTTTATTTTCGTTAACTTAAAATACACCAACCCCCCCCCCCCCTTTTTTTATATAGTCGTATTTTGTGCGAAAAACGTTTTTTGGTATAATCAGTTGATCTGTATCCCTGAGGACACGAACCTTACTTTCACTCATACTAGTAGGTTTATTATATATTTATTTGCTGGATTCGACACCCCACAATTACCTCGCCTCGTCTGAAAAAATAGCCTACGTGCAAGAGGCAATGGCTTTTAACAACTATGCTTCAAATCTTTACTTCTTGACGATGAATCATATGATACGATGCACTAGCATTATAGATGATCACTTTCTAGTTTCTACAACCAATTAATTGGGTGTCTAATAATAAAGAATGTCAAGAAAATACAGAGACAGCATCATAATATTATTACTGCCTGATTAGGTTTTGTTTCAATTATCTAACAAAAGAGGAAAAACCCTAAATTAAAAATCAAAGAGATTTAAATAAATGTAAAAGAATTGAAGACATTGCAGCATACATAATCTCATGATTAACTTGTGCATATAGTCGTAGACGCATAGATAATTAAAAGGCATGAATTGACAGATGAAAACAGCAGAAGATATGACGATACCTTGATATGATTGGAAGAAGACGATCGGCGGAATGACTTGCATAAAAGATGATACTTCCGTATTTGTGGGTAGACTTGTTTGAGTCGGTCAATAGCAATTAACTAGTATTAAGCCCCCGCGCGTTGGCGCGTTGCGACGGGGGTGTAAAACCATACCAAGTAACACTAATGCCACATCACCACCAGCGACCACTAACACCAAAAAGCTCATAAAAGTACAATAAATAAATAAAAAAAGGAAAATAACACCGAATGAAAAAGAAGGCGTAAAATCTTAGAACCACGCATGCTCGTTGCGGCGTGTTAATGCCAAATGCGTAAAATCGATGAATTTTAATAACTATGGTTAAAGTGAAGTAACTAAGTCGGTCTAGGACCCGCGCATTGCGACGAACTTGTTATAACTCGCAAAATTTAGAACGAAACTTAAAACGAAAAAAAAAAGTGTTAAGGTTAAACTGTAAAAGATGAAAATCTTAGCGTTAAAAGTAAAAAAAATGAGAAGTTTTGGGTTAGAAGTGGAAAATCAAAATTGTTAGTGATAAATTGTAAAAGATGGAAATATTTGTGTTAAAAGTAAAAAAGAAAAACATTTGGGCTAAAAGTGTAGCATCAATTTTTTTTTTTTTTTTTTTTTTTTGAAAAAACCCCATAAGCATAGGGTACAGCCCCTCTAAGCACAAAAGTTTTGGTAATTAGAGTATTACCGAAACCGGAATTGGAATCGGTTCCTTCAATACCTGGTCAAAGTAATTCCCGACCCTACCCGGAACCGGTTCGCATAGGGTACAACCCCTCTAAGCACAAAAGTTTTGGTAATTAGAGTATTACCGAAACCGGAACTGGAATCGGTTCATTCAATACTCGGTCAAAGTAATTCCCGACCCTACCCGGAACTGGGTATTAGAAAAATCCGGTTTGTGCACCTTTAGTGATAGGACCATGGGAGTATGTAGACCAATAAGAAACCATAATGAATTGTTTTTTAAACTCCTGACGCATGGAGTACAACCCCTCTATGCATAAAAGCTTTGCTAATTAGATGATTTTGAATGGAAAAATAAACGTAAAAGCGCTAAACCACATGCGCCTTACCGCGTGTTAACTCGCAAAATTTAAACCGAAACGAACAATATAAAAGATGAAAAGTATTAGGAATTAAAGTTGAAAGTGAAAAAAAATTGGGGTTAAATTGTAAAATATACAAAACTTTGGGTTAAAGGTATAAAAAATAAAGATAAAAAAAAAGAATTATAAATTAGTGGGTATAACCCACAAAGCTATAAGTACAAACATCTTATGCATAAAACACCCTTAAAGCATAAGGTACAATCGAGCATTGCACAAATGCTTTGGTTTTTAGTATTATATAAATTTTTAAATTTCTTTTTACGTTCAATAAAGTCAGGCCACGTTGGTCCTTCCATTAGTTGGAGACAACGTTGATATGGATGACACGGTTCGTCACCAATTCTAAAGGAAAAATGTTGTCCGAAAAGTACAATTTAGTCATTCGAGTACCGCTAGAATACTGTCTTTTTGGGTGTGTATGCCATGATTATAGGTGACATAAACGTCCACACAAATTTTGAGGTGGTTAGTATAGGTTATTAGACGTCCTATTGTGACCAAAGGAGTTGTTAAGAGCACTAGTCATAACTATCAACATCTTGTCAACATGAAGAGGTCCATCCTTTATTCTAAATTCATGCTTGACGGTAACCATGTCCATTTTAATGATAATTCAAATGTTGAAAACGTTGAATCTTTCAGTGATAAAGATCACAAGAAACATTTATTTTGAATTACTTAACACCGAACATGACATTACATGAAACATATATGTGTATTACATGAGGGTTCATGTTCCACATGTAACAGAGTTAAAGAAATTTGGAGCTCTGAAAAAAAAAAAAAAAAAACCCTCTTGTTTATATAAATTTAATCAAATAAGCAACATTGAAAAACAACGGGCAAATTACATAAGGAAAAAAGATAAGCGGGCAACAAGCTGCGCCACCACCCCTTTCTTAATAGAAAACCCTAATCTACTGAAAACAAATCATTGCCCTTAGGGAGTCGAGAAGTTTGCGTGGATCACCCGCTGAACTCTAGCCAGGAACCGGACCGCCTCTGGCGCCAAGTAGGGCTAGCAAATTGTGTCTTTGCAGGTTTAACAGCTCTCTAACGACGCGAACAACACAAGTTCTAAACATGAAAACGACTCGTTTAACTTCTTTATGTCTTATGTTTATTAAACAGTTATATATTTTATGTACCAAAAAAGAGAAATGGTGGATCATTGCCTCTTAATTCTAATTATTTTTAAAAAAAATAAAAAAATGGCATACTATACTTTTCAGTTAACAGGTATAATCGTGTCTTATACAGGTTACTCATTACCAGCCAAGCGCTAAGGAACCAAAAGTATTGAAGACCAAAGGAATGAAAACATGATGATTGTCCTTGCATTTTTTAGTCGAGTGAGTTGTAATAGGGATGAGCAATTAGTAGTGTGTAACCGAAAAATACTAGTATTGTACCAATCGATTTTCAATAGCAATTCGGTACTCATTTTTACGTTTTCAGGATCAGTACCTTTTGCTCCGAATACGATATTTTACCCACCTTTTGCTCTATATACGATATTTTACCCACTTTCAATAGCAATTCGGTACCCACTTTTTACCTTAGACTATCCGTTGTGGGCCGCGAGCGAGGTTTCAGCCCAGTGCTCACCCTAGCCACAACAGCCTCACGTGAACAATCACGGCGCAAACACAGACGATGGTGATCGCGTGCGTTAACGGGAGTGATCACTCGCACATGCTCACTCGCGACAGACAACCGATAGTATTACCGAGCTTCTTTAGTAGGTCACAGCTTTGTATTTAATTCCATTTGAATCAACAATTATCTCATAAACATCTACTACCGCCAGACGCCGCTAATATCTGCTTTTCCGACGATGGAAGCACACGGCGGAGACGCCACCGCTCCCTCCGCCGCCACCACCACCACCACCGAACTTGAAGATAACGATGCCGGAAACATAAAGATCAAAGTATCTTTTGGTTCAAACAATTTCGACGTCTTTACCACCCCTCAATCCACCTTCGGTATAATATTAACTATCTATCTATCTATTATTATTATTATTGTTATTATTATTATTGTTATTATTATTATTATTAGGCAGCAACAGCTGTGTTAGGGTTTTGACTGTTTATATTTGGTCTATATTATGTGTGATGCTTAACTGAAAACTATTGTGATTTTAATTCATAATTCCAATACTATTAGACTATTTATATTACAAAAATGGAGTAAACAAAAATAGAAAATGTAAGTGTTGCCAAATGAAGCCTAAATTGTAATGTTTGGACTTTGGTTTGGGTTCAGTTGCCACGAAAAATGTTATTCCTGATTCCTTTTTTTATTTTCTGAATAGTTAGCTTGATAAACAGGATTACAAAACGTACAATATGCATAAAATCATTTGAAGAGGCTGTCTGCAATTCTGCATTAACAATACACTATGGATGACTGTTATTGTTGTTGATAGCGAATAGTGGACGATAGCGACAAGCTACCTATACGCTACGTAGGGATAGCGATGAAATAACAGGCGCTATTTTATGTTTAGCGATACACCCGAAGAAAATTTTAGAGATATTTTTTATGTATATTTTATCAAAATAGGCTGTTTTTATACATATGTTATAAAAACTAAAATCCTACTATTTTTAGGTAATTAGGTATATTTCATTGCTATCTATTTAAAAAAAAACAACCTATAATCCTGCTATTTTAACGTTATGGAGGCTCCAAAATCAGATTGCGACTTATTGCTGCTTTGCCACGCTAAACACTATAGCGTGCACTATGCTCGCTATTGACACCGGTGGATGGCTTCCGCATTGTTTGACCGTTTTCACCCGTTTGACTCATTTCCTTTTTGGCCATCTTTTATGATAAACTCACGTAAATGGGTCAAATTGCCACTTCTAGTTTCAGGTGATTAAAGCTACTGACACCTGTCTCCATGCACCCATAAGGCCATAAATAATAATTTTGCATGATGGTTACTATAATAGGAATGTGTTTCTTTTGTACTGTTCATATCGTTTGTTCTCTTTTTAATTCGTTAAACTTATCAAGTTCTTTTGTTAATGAAGGTGATTTGAAATGTGTGATTGCAAAAGCAACTGGTTTAGATCCCAAGGTGCAAAACCTGTTATTCAGAGGAAAAGAAATGGATGACCATGAAAGTTTGCAAATGGCCGGTGTGAAGGAGAATGCAAAGGTGATATTAATTGAGAATGCGCCTACCAAAAACGAAGATCTTGAACAGGTTGAAGAATTCAAGGAAAACATTGAGGAGGTATCAAGAGCTGAAGAATCCAAGGAAAACATTGAGGAGGCATCAAGAGGTGAAGAATATAAGGAAAACATTGAGGAGGTATCAAGAGGACTTGAGGCTGTTTATCGAGTAAGAGAGGAGAACAGTCAGTTTGAAGAACAGGTACCTTATTTTCTTTATGTGATGACTATTTGACAGGTCTAAACGCCTAAACGGGCAACTTTGGTGCTGATCAAAATGGGCCGGGTTGGCTCTTATTGGCCCATCACAAACTCTTAACCATTACGTTTGATTTCTATAAATACTTAGTGTAATAATGTTATTACAATAATAGTTTAACTTTTCTAAGGGCTAATTACAAAGTAGCAATGCACTTCCACTAAGATTCATTCTATTGTTATTATTAATATCTTTATAATAAAATAAATGTTCATAAATAAACTAATAATAATGGTAAGGCCTTGTTGGTCAGTTCTTTCAAAGATAACTAAAACTGAACACACTGTTTAACTTCAGTGACCCTACTTACAAAAAGTATTTTTTATGTAATTAGCTCCTTTATTCCTTTTAAATATACGTGACTTTGGTTAACAGATTGAAGGTGCCGCCTCTAATTTGAACCACTATACTTTTCCTTTACAAACTAACCATTCCCCTGTAAAAATGCTAAATAAAAAATTATAATTTGCAAGAGTATGTGATTTTGTACAAATTTTTGAATAGCAAAATGAAAAGGTAGACCATTCATGCTTGCCATTTTTCCTTAGCTGCTTGTTCGTATAAATTTAGTGTTTCTTCTGCATTTTCACAATAAGGATGTTTTTTTGTTGATGTGGCAATTTAAGCAACATGTCTAAGGAGTCAAATGGGTTAAAGTCGATCAAAGAGTTAGTGAAATGTTTTTAGCATCTTTAAAGTTGATTTATCTTACAAATTAGACAACACTTTAATAATGTAATTAAAAAAATATATCTGATTAAGTGTCAAGAGAAAACTACCAAGTACCAAGTAGCCATATTTCAGGTGTTTTATGCCTCTATGGCCGTGCTAGAATTTCAGAAACAATTACGCCTAGTCGCCTATAGCCATGAGATACGGGCTGCTTTTTCTTGTGTATTATTAGACCTTATTAATCATTTAATTCCATTAGTGTTATAACTCATGGCATACATGACCAACAATTGTGTATCAGCTTTTTGCTATCGTATCAGCGATAAAGTTAGGCTGGGTGGTAGTTAACCGGCAAATATTCAAATTCAATACTTAGTACATACGCGAGGAGCCATCATAACTGCCACCTCTAGACCAACTAAAATACATAGCAGAGTCATCATCATCATACTCATCATACTCAGTTAATCCACCAATAGCAAAGCTAAGGTAGGGTCCGAGGAGGGTAAGATGTAGACAACCTTACCTCTAGCCCGTAGGAATAGAGAGGCTGCTTCTAGTGAGTCGCCCGGCTGAATAGTGGTTTTGCATCAAGCCTTGTACATAAGATAAATAACACTTGGCAATCTAGACAAGCCCGATTGGTGAATCTATAGAGTGAACATAGTGATAATTAGCTCCTTTATTCTTGATTGACATTATCTTCATTTCATCATTGGTCTTATAGAAACATACATGACTAAAGTAGTAAACTAGTAACCGATGATTGACGTTTTCTTCATTTAACGTTGGTTGTAATCATTAATCATTAGATTGAATCAGATGTATGGCTAAGGTGTAAAATTGTTCTCAAAAAAGGAACTGATAACAATGTTAATGTTGGCAGGTCAACCTGAATGTTATCGGGGTTTTGAATCTTTTTCCTACTCCTTCATAATTGATTATATTATTTATTTCAGGTGGTTAGTTTAGAGACTGTTGTTTGTTCTGGGACTCAAGTCGCAGATAAGGACTTTGTTTTTTTAACTGAGATGCTGATGAGGCAGTTGCTGAAATTGGATGGAATTGATGCTGAAGGAGAAGGGAGAACACAAAGAAAATTGGAGGTCAGCTTCTTTTATTGCTATTAAATTTTAACCTATTTTATATTCAATTTTCTTTATTTATCATTGTCAGCACGATATGCTACTAAAAACATGTGTTGTGTGGGTAAGTTATAAGCAATTGAACATTCACCATATCCCATTTTTGGATCTTTGTAAACAAAGAGGGCAATTTCTAGCCATTTATATAAGGGGTATTGGATTTTAATAATCCAAACTTTCACACATTGGCCGACAATAATCTGTACTTCAAAAATTCCCAACAGCGATCCCAACTTTCAATGTATTGGCCGACAACGAACCTTTGTTAACCGAGAACTTAGTTAGTGGATGCTGACATGGCATGCTCATGCTGACGTGGATGCTGATGTGGCATGCCACGTCAGCGTCCACTAACTGAGTTAGTTCTCAGTTAACAAAGGTTCATTGTCGGTCAATACGTTGAAAGTTGGGATCCCTGTTGGGAATTTTTGAAGTACAGATTATTGCCGGCCAATAGGTAAAAGTTTGGATTATTAAAATCCAATACCCCTTTATATAATAAAAACAAGTTATATTGTAGAAAATAGAAATTAATCTAGGAAACAGGCCAGACTTATCAAATGTTTACTCAAGTGCTTTATGAGTTACAAAGAGATTAGGGAATGACTTATCTCCCCTTTTGTCTTCATAACATTGGTTTTCTTCTGCAAGATTCGTCTTCACAAGAGGGTATTTTAGACATTTAAATAATAATAATATTATATATGCTCCAGGTTCGTCGTGTTCAGGGCCTTGTTGAAAAACTGGATAATCTCAGGGCAAAGAACTCTAATCCCACTAGCAATGTTTCAGATGATCCTCCATTGCCGCCGCCTTCTTCTTCTTCCAAGGTGGATCAAGAATGTGAACTATCTTGATAATTAAACATATAGTTTTCTTTATTTATTAATTATTTATTAGTCTTTTATCTGGTTTGTGAAAAAAAGTATAAATATGAATGCGGTTCTCACGATTGACAGATGTAAGGATTATCTGGTCAAACGTTAGGCGGGCTAGCAACAGTTTTTGGAGATTATGACTATGTCTGCCTTTGAATACTTTTATACGAGTTAAAAGACTTGCGAGTTTGTATTTATGCTTCCTGCATAAAGGGTTTAAACCAAGTTAATGAAGTGTTTGGTTGTGGATTATGCAACTGTGATGTATTGAGCTTCAAGTTATAGTAATTACTTTTCCGTGTTTGGGTAAAGCGAATTTAAGCAAATCAGTTGATTCAACTTGGATTTGGTAATGGTTCGGCTGGCAGCTTACGGGAGGAGATTTTGAATTGTGATTTCGACAGGTAACAGGGTTCAAGGGAGCCGCGCTTTTGGCAGGGGTTAAGAGGCTAAAGCTTCTGTTACTTGCTTCCTGATCTGTATCAGAGGAAGTCGTCCGTAAGTTGATGTTAGTGCTGACATCCAACTACAATTAGTAACAAATCAATTCAAACATCACTAGTAACTATAAGTTGGTTATCGTCGCGAGTTATGGTTTTTCACCAGTTAGGGGTTCGGCGGATGCAACATATCTTCAAAGTCCAAAACTTTGTACATACAAGTAACTCTTTACATAATAAAAAAAACACAATCATCACCATCTATATCCGATCATCATTAACTAAATACAACGTATACATAACCAAACGCTTATCGCTAACAAACTCTGTTTCACATGTGTGTAATCTTTCCCGTTTCCAGTTTTCGCTAAAACTATCAACAAATCAATCAAGATCTCATTCCTAATCCTACTTGGGCTCATGTTTCGGTTTTGGTTTTGGTTTTGGTTTCGCTTTCCATCCCCATTGAGACTTAACACTTGCAGAAGTCACTCTAACTGGACTCTTAACTCCACACGGCGCCTTATTGTTATTTTTACTCTTATGCTTATGCTTGTTCTTCGTACGCCATGGGAACAACCCATCCAGCCCAAGCCCACACCCTTTCGGCGAACTGTTGATCATTTGCGTCCGTTGATTACTAACACTCTTTGGAATAGGAAGCCCAGACGACACAGCAAGAGCTTTAGCATCCGAAAGAAACCTTTGAATAATAAAACTAGGCGACTCATTCCCACCCGAATCCAATTCCATTCCATCTAACAAACTACTATTCCTTTTGGCCATCTCAGCAGACTCCACCATATCAATAGCAGCAGACAACGAAAACGTATCCATAGCATCCGAAAAATCATCATCGCCGTCGTATTCATGTTCCACAACCTTCCTTCCGGGTGGTGGACGTGGCGGTGGGACCTTAAACTCATCATCAAGTTGAGTTCCAGTGTCTTTTGGTTTACCAGCTGAAAGTTCCCATGAAAAAGGGACACGGTTACGCGAGTCCCATGATGCGGCTCGCGGGTGCGTGACCGGGCCGTTGGGCCGTCTAATGGATAGTAATGGTGCATTGAGGTTGAGTGGTCTTGGGTATTTTGGTTGTGTAGACATAGCCATAGATGATAGTTGAGTATGAAAGTTGATTGATATAATAATAAAGTGGTTGTAGCAAGTAAAGAAAAGTAGAGAGTTATGTGCATCTCGTGTTAGGACTGACTAAAAAGGTTATAACTTTAGAACCTCACAAGATGTTGAAAAGTACATATGTGTCACCACTCATAAATTGGTGTTGAATTCATGTTATTGGTTCTTTGTAGCTACAAATAATTACATCATTAAATGAATTTGAGACTTGTTGAATATTTTTGTATCTTAAATTTTACAAGATATTATTCTGATCATGTGGCCTAGTGGTAAAAGGGTCGGTTCTTTCTTTGGGGGAGCCGGGTTCGATTCCCACGGGAGGCATGTGATGGATACCCCCACCCTTGTGGTGGGGTAGGTGGTTGGGAAGTGATGGAGAGACCCTTGACCCTTGTGGTCATGGGTTCGACTCCTGATCCCTCCAGGTTTTACCGGTTCACTACCGTCGTGCCTTCGGGCGGGTTTGTGGGTCGGGTTTTCCCTGGAACAGGAGACGGGTGGGCCGAAGGGCTCTGTCCGTACGGACTAGAGGCCGTCTGGGGTCCCTTTCGGCCATTGGGGGCCGCGTACAGAGTACCCGGCAATAATTTAGTTGATCGTTCAAAAAAAAAAAAATTTACAAGATATTTATATACATTTGTTAATCTAACATACATAGTTGTATGTTTTAAGTATTGAATGGTGAATTTGTAAATTGATGCACACAAATTAACAATTCAAAAACTAAATAATTAATCAGCTGAAAATTTGACTTGTCAATATAAAAAAAGGTTTTGATTATTATTGAAGTGATTAATAAGTAATAAAAAGGATGAAAAAAGACAGAATTAAAGATACTTTAATGTCTAAGATTAAGATGAGTATGTAAAAAAAACAAGCCACCTAACAAAACATATATTCATTTGGTTATTTGTGTAGTAAATGAGAAATATTATTTTTTATGGTAATTCCTAAATTTTATAAGATATACATGACAAGTTTGCGTTATATGGAATTTGAACGCTCAACCTTTTAGTTGTAAAGTAGGGGTGTTAAAGGTCCGGTTTTCGCGGTTTTTATATCAAACCCTGAACCAAACTGTTAGTAACGGGTTTTTCTTTTTGTAACTAAAACCGAACCGTAGAACTCTTAAACCGAACAAAACCAAACCATTAGCCACGGTTTTGTTCCGGTTTGGTTTCACGTTTTTGACTCGTTGACATCTTTTTTCGTTCAAAAGTTTCATACATCATAACCAAAAAAATAACATTAAACTTTTCGACCGATGGAGAATAAGAGCGCCTTGGATATGAAACAACTTTGATTTTTGACATTTAAGTGTACATTATTAGTTTTCTTAGGGAAACAAGTGGCTCAAATTACTGTGATATATTTGAAAGTGAATACGGGTTGATCCATTTCGAATTAGTTAGAACTTAAACAGATTTAATTCTAATTATAAGTATAACGTAAAATATTTTAAAAATAAATATAATAAATTCTTACGGTTCGGTCCAGTTTTATATGGTTGGTTCTTGTATAAACCGTAAGTCAAACCGTTCGTTACGATTTAAAAATATTGAAACCAACCGATTGAAAACTGCCCGTGAAACCAAATCGATGACCGGTTTCGAAATCAAACTGTGAACAAATAAAATATCTCCCTTTGAGAATCATAGGTATATTTATACGCAATTTGATGAACATATGCATGTGTATAAGTGGCCTAGTACTAGGCAAAGTATTTAATGGAATACTATTAATGATCTTAATACAATTTGAAATGATGCCGGACGTCACATCACAGCTCACATGTGTTGATTAAGTAGCCTCATGCATTAAAGGCTAATAGGAAATTAATTAAATACGGATTGTTTTGCGATTCAAAAATAAATAGCAACGTAGCTTGTTACCCGCTTATCCACCATATAAATGTACCTTGTTTTGTTATTTTATATAATTTTAAGGTGAAATTTTGGTTTTGTTTAAAAAAAATAGCAAAACGAAACACATGCACTAGGTGTAACTGTTGAAATTTAAGTACAAGGTACATCGATAATTATTCTAGGTTTGTCAAATATGGATTATGTAAAGATGTGCATGTTTGTGATGAATATTGTGAAATGCTAACTTTTGTAACATAGGATGTAAACCAAGCTTTTTGATGTACATACCTTAAGATATTCAGCAATGTTTGATCAATATAGGAAGTTAACAAGTCAAATCTATTTGTTTTAGAATGGTCATTTTATAATCATACTTACATTTAACCGTATGTAACCATCAAAATGTAACTTCAACTTGACAAGGAGAAACATGACGGAAACGGCCAACTTTAAATGAGCATAACTTGGACAATGATTGAAGTTACAGGGTCCATTAGCAGGCGCCGAAAAGATCTTGACGAGCCGGATCACGTGACAAACACCATAAGTGGTTTGACCTAGCTGTCAAGTCCGAATTACTCGATTTAAAACACTGATTTCTCCAATCTAAATATTCCCAAAATTCGTCATTGGTTAGCACTATTACGCTTTTATTTATGATATCAATTTAAGTTTGATTATGTCAGTTTGTAATTTCGAAGATTTTGTACACCTTCCAAATTTAGAAACCCCTATAATAAGGCCTCTATGGTAATGCTTGATTCATTCCAAAATATATAAAACTTTCTTCAAGAATTATTCTTGCTATTTTACTGATTCCACTCTGCGTCCATAGAGAACTCTTTTTCAACTTTAACTTGATGCGTCAATAGAGAACTCACCCTCAACTTTAACTTGGTGCAGGAGGCTATTAGACTCAGTTTGGTATGAGGTAATGAAATGGACGAGAGAATGGAATAGACAAAGGAATGAAATGGATGATTACCATTCCATGGTCTTGTTTGGTTACCACATAAGAATGGAATGAATCATTACTTTGTATTGTTTGGTATGTAGAAAAATATTAAAGAATAAAATTGGCGGTGGTGAGTGGTGGCGGCGGCAGTTGACAATGGGTGCCGATGACGGTGGTTGGAGGTGGCGAAGGTGGTGGTGGTCGGTGGGTGGTGGCGGTCGGTGTTAGCGGTAGCGACGGTGGTGGTAGGGGTGGTCAGTGGAGGTGGCAGTTGGTGGTCGTTGGGGTTAGGTCGATGGTGGTGGTCGGTGATAGTGGTAGTCGGTGGGTGGTGGTGGTCGGTGACAGTGGTAGTCGGTGGGTGGCGTTGGTCGGTGACGGAGAGTGGTGGTGGTGGTCGGTGGGTGGCGGCAGTCAGCGATAGCGGTGGTCGGTGGTGGCGTAGGTGGTAGTGGTAGAGGTGGGCAGTGGTGGTGGTCGGTGATGATGATGAAGGATGACAGAGTGAATGAAATGAAAAATAAAAAGGGGTACTGGATAGAATGAAATTTGGGGTTTTTAGAGGGAATGGAATGAAGGAGTGAATGAATGATTCTATTACTTAAACCAACCAAGCACCTTTTCTTTCATTCCATCGTATTGCTCCATTCCATTCCGCTTTCATTCTTATATACTGAACTCAACCTTACCAATTACCAACATTCTGTTTTCAAGTTTAATCGCTTCAAGTTCAAGACAACAAAAGCCACCAATAGTCCAATACGAAACATATCGATGGGCCAATTATTAATGGGCCTAAGTCCTACAACATCACTTGTTTTTGTTACCTCGAAAATAAGCCTTGAAAATTTGGAATGATGTAATTCATTGAGTCTTGAACTTGAAGTGCTTGGAAATAACACTTAAATTTGCATTCCCATCACCAAATGTTATATTAACCCCTCTATTTTTTATGGCAAAATTTTATACCAAAATTAAAAACAACTCACTAACAGTTTTTAATTATAACTAGTAGGATGCATCGTCACGCGTTGCGTGACTTTCTACGGTGTTTGTGTGTAAGTTATTAGAGACCTATCATAGGTAGGAGAGTCCGTATATATGGTAGAAAATTTGTTTACATGACTGGAAAGCAAAAACATGTACACTATAAAGAACAATCTACCTCCTAAATGGTTTTAAACTCCTATGGCCAAACCTACATAAACATTGTATATTAATGTATGGGGGTTTTTTGTTGCAGCAGAACACTAAAGGTTAGGTGGTTTCTTCGCCATTTGGTAAACATGCCCACAGACCACTTGTAGTTGTACTCGACCCCTGTTAAGCAGCTTGAATAGTTATTCATTGCTTCCGGCTGCATCAAATTTACTTGATTGACCTCCACATACACTATCCCTAATTTAGTTGTAACCTACTTTCAGAAAGGGGGTTCTAAGAGCTTGATTGTTTAAGACTTTAGTCCCTTCAGGACAACGGCTGGGAAGTACCCACTTCCTGGAAGTGACAAAATAAAATTTGAGAAATATTACGAAAATATTTAAACAAATCCTACTCAAAAATAAAATAAAAAACTACATTCACATAAAACAACCTACTCATTTCTATTCCGCGTACCACCCCGATGTAAATATAGATGATCTGGATCTCTAGTAGAGTAACAGATGAAATTCTTACATCAACCTGTACAATTAAGAAGAAAATCTTGTTACAGTACACATGGAAATCTATGTAATCTTATATTCATTTTTCAGGTGGGTACATAATAGGTACCCTTTGCAAAAACAGGCATTACCGATGATTAGAGGCGTGTCTTTTGATTTTCTTTCCAGCTGGTCTGGATGGAGGTAGTGCCGCCTCTGTGTGTAGTTCGACGGTAAGACCGATCCAAAGCAAGCAGGTTAAAAGCGGGCCAGATAATTGTGGTTCGTCGCATAAACTGTGATTTATCATGTAAAAATCTACAACAATTAAAACATCAATTATTATATTAAAAGCTACTAAAAAGCATTTGCAAATTAACATTGGTTTTGGATTGCGAACACGCAATTGCAGAGGCCAAAACGGTTTACTGTTGCATACTAAAAAAAGCAAGTACACATTGTCTTGTATGCATACACATTCACGAAAAATGCGTTAGACACATGAATCGGAACACGGCCCGAACCGCACATTTAATTATTTTTAAATACTATGTTCTTAGTAACAAAAGATAATAAATTGTCAAAAAAAAAAAGAAAAGAAATTTGAACAAAAATCAACATGTGCTCATTTTCATTCTTCCAATAATATGCGCATGGTTGTGGTGTCCTAAATTTTGGGATATGCATAACATGTTCCACTAATAGTCATAATAGTCAAATGGTAGACATGTATACTAATTAAGATAGCCATCATCATCACTCACCTGTTATCCAATGCAACGAAATCCACTTTATAACTCAAACATTGTTGCAATGGACCACATGAAAAGAAAATCGTTCAAAATATTGTGGGAATTCAAAGCAACACAGTTGGAGACAACTGGTACGGATTTTAAATAGTTAAAAAGCAAACCAAAAGAAAGAGATACAGAGATATCTAGGTCATACCAAAGTAGTAAAGAACATCGCAAACGGGCAGCGAGGGCGACTTCCTCAAGCATAGCTGGACTGTATATAATCGAAGCATAACTTCATCATCAGATGAGCGTAACTAACCCATTATATATAAAGATAGCTGGCACATCAGTTATTCCTAACCAGCTATAAGCAGTTTGCTATTTATACACAAACCTGATTCATTAGCACTTATTAAAAATTAATGCTTAATATCCACACGAAGACATAAAATCAAACAATAGATTGTTATATTGGGATCAAAATTAACTGATTCAATAAACCGAATACCATAAACTTTGTAAGACAATGCGGCTGTGCGTCTGGTTTTCTTACTATAGTACAGATTGTTGGAAGACATGAATTGATATTATAGCTAATTTGTTAATTCATTACATGTTTCTAAACGGCAGATTATTGCAAATTTCTACAAGCCAGTTTCAGATTGCATTATGTAAGGATGGCCGCAACAACTTACCTTCTTGCGGTTAAAACATTCATGATCAAGATCTGTAGCAGGCGCCACACATATCTTAACCATAAGCAATCTTCCTAAGCTATAAACGAAGCCCATTAAAACTGCATTGCTCACCCTAAAAAAGAGCAAACCTCAAATAATTAACCATGATATCTTAAAGCGCCTAGCCTAAAAACGATTATGGTTTAGGCGCTTTCTTGAAAGCGCGTAAAGCATAGGATGTAGGCGCTTTCCAGAAAGCGCCTAAACCATTAATAAACCATTACGCCTAAACCATAATGGTTTAGGTGCTTTCTAATTATGGTTTACGATTATGGTTTAGGCGCTTACTTGAAACGCGTAAACGATTAAGGTTTGGGCACTTGCTTTGAAAGCGCCTAATCAATTATATTTTAGGCGCTTTCTTATTCCCATGAAGCAGCCAAATCAACCCTAAACATACTAACAAATAGCCGTCTTAATAGTGCAGCTTTATTGCTACCAAAATAGCCTTAAACACACAACTTAATTGCAACCAAACTGCCCCAAATTCACAGCTTTATTGCTGCTAAAACAGCCTCAAGCGCACAGCTTATTTGCTTCGAAACTGGCCCAAGCGTGCAACTTAATTGCTCACAAAACACGCCCTACTGCGCAACTTTATCACCACCAAAATACACGCGAGCGCACAACTTTATTTCTACCAAAATAGCTTCCAAATGTGCAACTTAACTGCTGAAGCCCGCTGTCATTTTACCCATTTATTTTTTGTTAAAAATGTTACTTCTTTAAAACTTTAAAAATTTGTATTTACTGATATAAAAACTGAATTAAACTAATTTGTGATGTACTTTTAGACAGCTTGAAATCTAATTACATCATTTTTAATGGTGCGCATGGCTTTAACTTTAATCATTTACTTTTGTGAGGCCATTAGCCGATGACAAAGCTGTATCTACACCTTACTTTAAATTATGAATTAATTTTCAAATGCACATGCAACAGAAAGAGAAAAAAATCATGTATTGTATATGGGCTACCATCACCGTTCGTTTTTCTGGTGGCCCAACCTCCGCCCCTAGTCATCATCTCCCAATATCGACCGGTCTTCTTTCCCCACGGAGACAATGATCATTTTCCGCCCCTAGTCATCATCTCCCAAATCATTTTTCTTGATAATCAACTCTAGTAAGAGAATTGGAACCAGAAAAGAAATAAGTTGCACTATTTTTCTCTAGTAAAAAAAGTCGAATTCCACACTTGCATATTCATAAACAGTACACCTAACCTTCAATTTAAATATTTGTCTAATTGATTATTATCATTGTCTTTACTACAACTTCACAAAATTCTTTCTTTCATATATATAAATATATTATATTAAGAGACTTCGACTAAAATGAGACTCATTTAAAATAAATAATACATTTGAATGCAAGAATAAGATAAGTAAAAGCAGTTGGACCCTATGTTTATCTAATCTAATGGTCAAATGCCTGTAAAATTTTAGTGAAACAATATGAAAGTGTTGCAGGGCTCATACTAACCTAATAAAGCAATAAAA
Organism: Ambrosia x helenae; assembly: GCA_030844895.1. Taxonomy (NCBI): domain Eukaryota; kingdom Viridiplantae; phylum Streptophyta; class Magnoliopsida; order Asterales; family Asteraceae; genus Ambrosia; species Ambrosia x helenae. The sequence goes on along the minus strand of CM061230.1, from coordinate 5,378,597 downwards.
GCATCAGAATGCTTTGCCATTTGGTGCATAGCTGCCACTGCTTTCACTTCCCCAACAATTTCACCAGTTAACTGCAAACCAACAAAAGAAAAACAATATTAGAGAGAAAGAGATGTCTTTGAATAATATTTTACAGGAGTCGGCATTTTACAGTGATTGCAGTATACATATACATACAAATATGTATGTGTATGTGTATTCAAAGAATGCAAAGGAAAAAAGGTACAAATGTTAACATATTGCCACTTCCCAACCCCAATCCCTCTCAGTTCTACTGTCACCGTAGATCTGGCTACGCGAAACATCCACCACCGTCACCACGATGCTTTAGTGGTGGTGCGATCTGATTTTCAATTTGGCAAGAAACCTTACCCCATCGATCTGCAAGATACATGAATGGGTTTAGGGTTAGTGTGTTCCCAAAATTCAGCAAACAAAAAACGAACCACAATAAAGAAGCAACTGAATAGAAAGAGGAAAACGCACCTGGTTGAAAACGACGACGAAGTCGACCACCATCAGATTTGATGTCTGCTCCCATCGTTTGACAAAACCGACACCACCATCCAATTGCTTGTTTTCCAGTAGCCGCAGGTGGGTGGCGTCGCCGCTGGGTACGGTGGCTAACCGCCACCAGAACCCTTTATCCACCATCAGATTTGACGTCTGCTCCCATCTTCTTAATATGGATATAAGAAGAAGGGCAGAGCAATGGACGGGTGTCCAAGACCGCCTAAAGTAACAAATGAAATACGACCAGACAGACAAACAGTCTACAAATGAAAGGACACAAATACCCTCGAATTGAACCATAATTACAACCACACCAGAAAGTCATAAAAAATACAAAAACCTGCAAGGTTTCAAGAGTCGAACCCAGACAAAACCCCAACCACCACAACAATCAAACCATCTGTACCACAATGTATTTTGTTACTATATTCAAACAAATTAGTATAAATAAGATTTACAAATGCTAAAAAAATACTATTCATGGAACTTGATAAATTAACATATAGGATAATTAAAACATTTTTAATATGTAATCAAGCTACTTAATAACACTTTTTCATAGTGAGGTTATCACCTATACAAGACAACTTTTCATCACTCTCCTTTTAAACTACATTTCAAATACTTTAAACATCAAACTCTATTTTAAATACAGTTTAGTGTCGTACGCAGCTCTCATCATGGAAAACACAAACCCATAAGTTACGAATCATATATAACTATTCATGCCCAAAAGCTAGAAACAACGAATACCATTATTTTATCCGGTTTACATTGAAGGGCATCAAAGAAGAGGTTATGAAATTTCTTATTTGTTTGTATTCATTTAACTACTTTTAGTTAAGGTTCGATGTGGTTTAATCATTCGGTGCCACCAAGACAAGACGATAATTATTTATAACAATTGGTTCATTATAAGACGTCAAACATGAATCCAAAATACAGGTATCCCAAATAAGATCACCATGACACTGGGAAGCATCACTTACATTTACAAAAGGTACAGAAACAGCAAATAGTGAATTTACCGGTCAAAACCTTTTTGTCCATTCTTTTTGGCAATTAATAACTAATGAATATTATAAAATTTATAGTGTCAAATAACTTTTTATAATTTACCAATTTGATATAAAAGTTACAAAAACAATTGCATATACGTTTCTATTCATCTTTTATCTTCAATAACTGATATGATCCCCTTGCATTGCATAACTATAGACAAGAATGCAAATCATAATAATAATAATGATAATAATAATAATAATAATAATAATAATAATAATAATAATAATAATGTTTCAAGAAAGAAAACAAGAAATATATGAAAGTATAAATATTAGAAGAATGATAATACACAAAAAGCATATCTAAAAAAAACAGATTGGGATAAGTCAATGAGTAAAACACACAAATCACATTCACATATCATAACAAACAGATAAGGATATACCACAATATATAGAGTTTGCAGGAAATCAAATTGTTCATATGATTAACCAGTGTAATCTTATCCTATAGGTTAAATTTACAATTATTCAAAGAGGAAGAAAGCCATAGGGTCCCACATATAATATACAGCCACAGTATCATTCAATCAATCTTTAAGAATATGTTAAGTTACCCAACAAAATGATTATTAATTATAAATAATGGATAAAGTTACTATACACATCCTAAAATAAGAATATTGAAGAAACAAGATTTATTCAAGCTATCTTTCCCATTAACCAAATCATTTATAACCGAAGCGATCAGTTTACTTATAAAAATCTAAAAACCAAAACGTTGGTTATAGGTTTGGTTTTATCCCGTAACCAAACTAAGCCGAACTATACTCACCCCTAGTTTTTTACAACTAGATCTCCCTGCGCGCTTTTGAAAAATTAGATAATCGACCAGTAAAAAATATTTGATCCAAGAAAAGGGAAAGATAGCGTGAGCTCGAAGCAATTTTGTTATTGCCCCTTGTTCATTAGCAATCAAGCATCAAAGAATAGTGTTTGAAATTTCTTATTTGTTTAACTATTTTTATTCGATGCCACCAAGACCATAATCATCCGAAAATATTGCAATATTATAAAATTAACATGACTACCGTTTGTGTTTGTAACTTTGCTTCTGAAATTCCAAGACGGCAAACAACATGCATACAAAGCACATGTATCCAAAACAAATGCTGCTTTGCCCTACGTACGTACTAACATGGTTACTATTTCCTGATAAAGCTACACCATATATCACAAGAGTTTGCAGAAAACTAAATTGTTCATCATATGAATCTCATTTATCCAATAAGCCAAACAATTATTTGTGGGACCCTTAGAATAGATGCAACCACTATATTATTCAACCTTCAACTTGATACATGCGGAAGTCTCACAAATAGCGACGCTACCAGTAGGGTCTGGGGAGGGTGAGATGTAGGCAAACCTTACCCCATCATTAGAGATAGAGAGGCTGCTTCCAGAGAGACAAACACACACTAAAATATAACTAAGTAGGCACACGCCAAGCAGTAAAAAAACGTAGTGAATGAATAACATAGAAAAGTACGTAAGTAGTTAAAACACAAATGCCATCTCTAAAGAAAGCAAAATTAAAGACACAAAGGTACGTCTTCTCCTAAAAATCTTTAACTTTGATCTTACGTCTCCACGAATTCCTATCTTGGACCATGTCCTCAGAGAGGTGTAATTCTAACAAATCTTGCCTAATCCGTTCAAGTTGATACATGCAAAATGATTAATTACAAAGAAGTAAAATGAAAAGAAACTCACCTTTGAAAAGGATATGAAGACCAAGATTCTTGATTGAGAATTTAACAATATAATATATATATAAGAGAGGATAAGCAAATATGGTCTCTTTAAGAAGTTAAGTAGCTTCAAATTCTACATTTTTAACCACAATTTCAACTTTTATGTTGACACAAAAGATGAGTATATATAAATGAGTACCATATCGTATATCAAGATACACATGCTCTCTCTCTCTCTCTATATTTTTATACATCTTTCTAAACATATCTTTATATCATCATAAGTAAAAGCATGATGCAGTCAGAACCTATGTTTCAACCTTCTTGGCCAGTTAACACATACTTTGACTTACCTTTAGATCAAGATTGTCAAGATATTGACTTTTTAACAAGTGAAGAGGACCATGAACTTTATTCCGCAGACGCCATGAATGGTTATGATGATGTATGCAGATGGTTATGTGACGATGCTGATGATGTTCAAAACATGGATGAGATTCCAATGGATAGCTATGAATGGAGCCCTAGCATGTCCAAGAACTCAAGTAATGCATGTGCATATGTCCCGTATGTAACACCGTCATCCATGGTAGATGATGTTATGGAAGTTGATTCCCAAATGGGAATTCAAAACCTACTCATGGCTCATGCTGAGGCCATGTGGTTGGGTCAAATAGGACTAGCGAACGTGATTCAGAAATGTGTGCGCGAAAAAGCTAGCCCAGTTGGGCCAATTCTTGAACGGATAGCGCTTAACTTATTCCAATGTGATGAAAATCAAGAAAAGGATTACATTGTTCAAGAATCTTTAAGAAACTTCAAGAAGGCGTTTAGAGCGTTTTATGAGATCTTTCCATATGGCCGGTTTGCTCATTTTACCGCTAATTCAACCATCCTTGAATCCATTCCAAATCATGTTGCTTCCATTCACATAGTTGACTTTGACTTGTGTGAAGGAAGTCAATGGCCTCCGGTCATAGAAGCCATAGCAAGAATCAATAAATCATTGACCATCACAAGCATCAAACTAGACCAAGATCAAAATTCACAATTTGAACAAACAAGGTGGCGTCTGTGTGACTTCGCAAGAAGTTTTGGTCTAAATTTGAAGGTAGAAGAGATGGGCATGTCACAAATGGTGAAAACAATGAATGAAAGAAAACTAAGAGTGAATTTATGGTCTTTAATTGTATGGTTGGCCTTCCACATATGGGAAGGACAAGAAAAGCAACTCAAGTTATGGACTTTCTAAATATAGCAAAATGGATTTTGGCGAAAAAATGAAGGGATCATAACATTTGGAGAGGAGAAGAAGGTGAAAGAACCGAAAAACATACGGATTTCCCTTCATTTTTTAACAAGAAGTTGGCACATTGTATAGCTTTATATGAGTCAATGGAATGGGGATTTCCTAGTTATCTCAATGAAGGAAGGATGGCTATGGAGACACTTTTTGTTCGGCCGTTTGTAAATTCAAACTCTTGGTTCCAAAGGTGGGAGGAAGGAAGAGAAAACACAGGTTTCCCGCAGGTACTTGGGCTAAAAGGAGTACGATTGAGTAAAGAAAGCTGGAACGAACAAAGGGAATTGGTGAAGGAAGGCGAAACTCCATATGGAATCGGAATTGGAGAGTCAGGGAATGAATTTGTGTTGAAATGGAATGAAATTCCATTGGTGAGAGTTTCTGCTTGGATGTAGAATATTCATGTAAAGATAGCATTGTAGGACTGTATAAATATAGATTCCTAATACAAATCAATTGATTTCCATGTCTTATTAATGTGTTAGCTTATATCGTTAAGTTATGTTATTGCATTAACATAAGTTAATCTATCATCTATGCAAATAGAGAATTACAAAATATATTAAGAGAACAGGTAACAAAGCTAGATGAATGATAGGTATGCATAAACTAATTCTACAATGCATTAACATGAATAAATGTAAGCTAAGTAAAACAAGCCATGTCACACCGATCGCAGTCATAATCATAATAAAATAAGTAAGGTTATACCAAGAAAGAGTTTGCAAGAAATCAAACTGTCCATATGGTTAACAAGTGTAATGTTAAACATAGCAGGTTAAATCATAAGTCAGAAAACATAATATTATATTGTTAAATTCCATGATTGTACTATATATCCGCCCCTGTGCTACAGACGATAATCAGCCACGGTACCACTCAACCTTCAAGTTAATACACAATTAAAAACATAAAAAACAAACACATATATATTCCTTTACAAATGGCAAAGTATGGCAAGAAGAAGTAATCATCATTTTTAATTCAGTAAAACATATATAAATTGTATGTAACCAATGTTTATGTAACAAGATTCTGCATTCTTGATTGGGAATTTAAGAGTATAATATTTGAGCAAAGTTGACCTACAAAGGGGAAAATTCCAAATCAAGGGTAAAGACCAAAAATGATTTCTTAAAGTAGTTAACTTGCATCAAATTCTAACATTTTGAACCACAATTTAAATTATCTGTCAACATTTTCCAACAGTGAGAAGTATACAAACATATCAAGAACACACAAACAAACATTAAAGATTATAAGGCAGAAGAAACAAGAGACAATTCATAAAAGAAAACATTATCAAATCAAGATATTATATTTTAAAGGAGGGGATTTAGAATGAGATATAATGTTTGATTCACTAATATCTTACTATGAGAATTCAAACCACATTAAACTTTATAAAAAAATATGATGACATAACTATCACCTATAATAAAAATAATAATAATAACATAACAAGAAAGAGTTTGTAGGAAACCAAAGACTGCCTCATATTGTTAACATTATGTGAACATAATCTGAAAAATCATAATATGTATGTATATCAGGAAAAACAAATGGAACTACTGGGACCCCACAGACAGCAAGCAGACACAATATCATTCAACCAGCAAGTAACTACTCAATTACCTCAATAACTGGATACAAACAAGATTAGATAGATGTGTTTATCAGGTATTGGTCACTCATATGTAGCCCAAGTGGTAGGAGGCCGGCCTTTCCTTTGGAGAGGTGCAGGTTCAATCCTCACGACTTGCATTTGTGGGACAAAGGCAATGATAGTGATGTGTCTTGACCCGCTGTTGGCGTGGCTGGTCCGGAACTGATCCTGAGCCACCCCCGGTTTTAATCCGACCGTTACTCTAGCGATTCAGCGATTCAGTTCATGTGGAGGCAGCACGGTTTCCGGGCGGACGCCATAAGACCAAGTCTGATACTCCGAGGACGCGGGCCCTGATGAACCGGTCGTTACGGGTCATACAAAACCTAAATAACCTAGGTAGATAGGGTAAATAGGGTATCAATCCAAGGAGCGTGTGGTTAGTGAATATTATTCAGTTGATTAAACAATGGTACTTATGAAGATGCTAAATTAATTATGAAGATTGCAGTTTATCATTTAAGAGTTTGATTGAAAAGTTATTGTTTATTATACTAAGAATTTAATTGAAATTATAAGAATAAAAAATAATATAGATTGTAAACAATTTAATTAAAAAGATCACACTAGGGTTTCAACAATTGAATACTAGGGATTTCACAAATGGGTAAACAATGGTAATGTGATTGGTGTTAACGGAGTGATTGCTCAATAGACTTAGGTGTCAAGTTTTATCAATATCGAAAATAGAATAAACTACACTTCATTACCTAGAACATACAATCCTATGTTTGTGTTAAAGCAAGGAACCATGTTCATATCATTAGAAATTGGCACAAGATCAATTAACTAAAATGAGTTCAACATAAGGTTAATCACAATTCAACACAGTTAATTCAAACACACAAAAACATAAAACAATAGTTTAAGAACAATACCCAATTTGTTTAACCCTAGATCTTCAAAAGTTTACATCCCTAATGTGACACAAAGGGATTAGCCAAACATGGCCCTAGAGCTTGATGCCTCAAAAGTTAGATCTTTCTTTCTTGTCTCCTTGTGTGTTGCGACCTCCTCTGCACAAAGATATTGTTCTCCTTCCGTCGCCTCCTCTGTCCTAAATATAATATGTGATCCCCCTTCTTTTTTTCTTCCTCTTCGTGCGATTTTCTATGTTCTGCCCAAAAATTGATGTTGCCGTCTAAAAATTAATGATTGTTGTTCAACCCCCCATCCTCTCAAAAGCTGCGCCTCTCCAAAAAAATATACTTGCTGTCCAATCCCTAATATTTAATTTGGGTAAATGCACAACAAAGTAACAGCTGCAATCAAGATTTATTTGGGTCTAACACTACATTGTCACGTTTCCATTCTTTTATTTTTTTAAGTATTATTATTATTATTATTATTATTATTATTATTATTATTATTATAAATGGTATTATGACCCCGTGCTCTCGACTCGGGTGTTCGGGTCTCGAATATAATTTATACTGTTTTAGCCCCGCTCCATTCGATCACCTACTAAAAATATAAAATAGATAAATTAATAGTAAAAACAACCAAAGAGTAATAAAATATATACAATACTAAAATAATAGAGTGCAGACCTAAAACTAATAAAAATACTATCTAAACGACTCAAAAATATACAAAACTGGCAAATAAACATGATGCGTGCAACCGCGCATCACACCCCCACACTTATCTTTTTTTCGTCTCGAAAAAATTATATACACTCTGCTCAAGACATTATCACAGACTAGCACCCCAGTCGCCCCATCATACCTTAGCTAAGGTCCAAAGTCATACCCCATGTACAGATCAGCATTAGATGTGTTAATTCAGCAAGTCAAATTGATTTCCATTTAAAAACAGAATTTACCCGACTAAAGCTAACATGCTTCTGGCTTTTATTTTCATGCAACACACCCCTCACAATTTTTCACTCCACTCGGTTTAATATCTGGACTAGCATGTAATGCGCTAGTATTAATCACTCAAAAACCAAGTATGCAACTCTGTTATCATAGACTTGTATGACAATCACACCTCAACTGTAGGCAATGCACATATCTAAAGGACTTACGGGTTTTGGGCTTAGGGTAAAGGTCGAATAGATTTGGCTAGAAGTGGCTAAAATAAAATGGTGACACCAACATGATTGACAATCCTTATTCACAATACACATAAATAAACATAACTTTGGGCATATTTGACCCATAACACATACTTCTATTTTTGTATTATTCTTTCTCTCTTTTTTTTTTCTTTTTTTCTTTTTCTTTTTTCTTTTTTTTTTCATTTTTTTTTCACACATATATTTTTTTCTAACATAAATACAGTCACTTAACACTTTGGATGTCATCACACTTGGTAAAGGTACTGGTTTATTTGGGTGATTATGTGGTTTAGCAAACAAAAGGGTATAAGGCTCAAAGTTGGCTACTAATGGTAATATTCTTGGGTAAACCAGTTAACACAAAACAAATAAAAGGGTATCAAACGAAAAAGGTAATCCTAAATTGCCTTTATCATCTATGTGCATATCTAGTCTACAACCTCGACATGTATCAAATCACACAAGTTCTGCAACAGAGAAGCATCTGGCCTACTCTCACAAATGAAAATATATAATTCAATCTATCAACTAGTAGGCTCAAGATCTCACAAAAGTGGGGAAATGGGTTACCGATGTGTGCATGCATTTATTACCAATAGCTTGTTAAATCTAGTCAGACAATTCTAAACTTTTTTTTCTTAAAAACACCTGCTGAAAACGTTCATACTACTTTTCCACAAATTAGACAATGACTAAGGATCTACTGCCAAAACAATCAAGAAACAACTGGTAAGTACCGAAAAAACTGCTTTTATGTCTAATGAGAATGTTTTTTTTTTTTTAGGAACAATTTTCAAGACATTTTTATTTTATTTTTTTATTTTTTTTTTTTTTTTGAATTTTTTTTAAGACACAAAAATAAATAAAAACGAAATTTCCCCACCCCCACACTTGAACGACACATTGTCCTCAATGTGAGCTAAGAATAAAATAAAGCAGAAATAAAAATAAAATACAACAGTAAAGGAACAGACTCCCCTGGATATAGGCAGTGCGCATATGAGTCTCTAGAATTCCTCCCAATCGAACCGTATAGCATTTCATTCGCGGCCGATAGACAAACCTGAACTAAGACTCAAAGAAAAATAAAAACGTAAACTTCCGGGATGCCTGATACACCGATGGTGTACAGATTTACCCTGCCTGAATGGAGATTGAGTACAGACAAGTTATCTGATTGCAAGTTAAACTCAAAGCATTCCCAGAAATCAAAAGACTCAAAATACTAACTAAAAATAAAAGAAAAATAAAACAAAATAAATAAATATACAAAATGTACAAGAATCGTACCTGATGTTCATTCATGGTGGTCTCAAAGAACATTTGCCTACCGAGTTTCCAATGTATGCTCGGTAGTTTACCTTCCATGCCCCAATCTGTTCATTCTCTTTCAACTTATCCATCGAGTCCAAGCATGAAGGTTTTATCCCACATTTTCCTACCGAGTTTCCAACATACACTCGGTAGTTCACATGCCAAATCCACAATTGCTTCCAAGTTATTGGCATGAGAATCGAGTCATTTTTGTTGCGGGGCCGTTTTACAATAAATTGCCCAATGTCCTCCCAGCTCACCTTCCTCTTCTTCATCTTTGAACCTTCATCCTCCTCTTTGTTAGGTGCCTTAATCAACACGGGATGCGATTCATGAGGAACTTTCACCTCAGCCACCAACTCTTCATGAGATGCTAAGTCTTCAGTTGGGGTTAACCATTCAGAAAGACTTGCAGTATCTTCATCTATATCAGCCTCTACCATAATACCATTGGCCAACTCGTTTTGCTTACACTTAAATTGGGCAAATTCCTCGGCTAGTTGACCCACTTGAATCACCAAAGCTTCATGAGCTTTGTCTCTTACTTCATTTGCTCTCTTCATTTCTTTGATATTATCATGGTATTCTTTGATGATGATCGCAAGAGCATCGAGCTTAGAATGTGTTGAATTTTGAGGGTCTTCGTATGTCGGTTGAGGTTGATTAAGATAATAGTCATTATATTCCTCATGGTTCGGATGTGGTTGCGTCCTTTGGCTAAATGAACTCCCTTGATACCTGTTATTTAACTGATAATAACCTTGGGAGTTTGAATAGCGTGACTGACGATGTGAAGAAGATAAATGTGAACCTCCAGGTTTTTCGAGCCCAAAAATAATACGATCTTGTCGTTCTTTAAATGCTTCCATTTTCTTACGGGCCACTGGACATTCTCGCCACAAATGATATGGGCTCCTACAACAGGGACAAGTATTATCATCATCTTCCCAATGCATTGTGATGATGACGATCAAGTCTTGCTAAATTCCCAATCTTCAGATTTTACACAAATGGCATGCATGCATTATCTGTCACCTGCACACTTAACACACCGCGCGTAAAAACGAACAAAAAGAAGTAACAAAGACAAATTAAACAGTTAATCACAATAATCAACTAAACTCTAAACACTAAGCGCACTAGCTCCCCGGCAACGGCGCCATTTGATGAACCGGTCGTTACGGGTCATACAAAACCTAAATAACCTAGGTAGATAGGGTAAATAGGGTATCAATCCAAGGAGCGTGTGGTTAGTGAATATTATTCAGTTGATTAAACAATGGTACTTATGAAGATGCTAAATTAATTATGAAGATTGCAGTTTATCATTTAAGAGTTTGATTGAAAAGTTATTGTTTATTATACTAAGAATTTAATTGAAATTATAAGAATAAAAAATAATATAGATTGTAAACAATTTAATTAAAAAGATCACACTAGGGTTTCAACAATTGAATACTAGGGATTTCACAAATGGGTAAACAATGGTAATGTGATTGGTGTTAACGGAGTGATTGCTCAATAGACTTAGGTGTCAAGTTTTATCAATATCGAAAATAGAATAAACTACACTTCATTACCTAGAACATACAATCCTATGTTTGTGTTAAAGCAAGGAACCATGTTCATATCATTAGAAATTGGCACAAGATCAATTAACTAAAATGAGTTCAACATAAGGTTAATCACAATTCAACACAGTTAATTCAAACACACAAAAACATAAAACAATAGTTTAAGAACAATACCCAATTTGTTTAACCCTAGATCTTCAAAAGTTTACATCCCTAATGTGACACAAAGGGATTAGCCAAACATGGCCCTAGAGCTTGATGCCTCAAAAGTTAGATCTTTCTTTCTTGTCTCCTTGTGTGTTGCGACCTCCTCTGCACAAAGATATTGTTCTCCTTCCGTCGCCTCCTCTGTCCTAAATATAATATGTGATCTCCCCTTCTTTTTTCTTCCTCTTCGTGCGATTTTCTATGTTCTGCCCAAAATTGATGTTGCCGTCTAAAAATTAATGATTGTTGTTCAACCCCCCATCCTCTCAAAAGCTGCGCCTCTCCAAAAAAATATACTTGCTGTCCAATCCCTAATATTTAATTTGGGTAAATGCACAACAAAGTAACAGCTGCAATCAAGATTTATTTGGGTCTAACACTACATTGTCACGTTTCCATTCTTTTATTTTTTTAAGTATTATTATTATTATTATTATTATTATTATTATTATTATTATTATAAATGGTATTATGACCCCGTGCTCTCGACTCGGGTGTTCGGGTCTCGAATATAATTTATACTGTTTTAGCCCCGCTCCATTCGATCACCTACTAAAAATATAAAATAGATAAATTAATAGTAAAAACAACCAAAGAGTAATAAAATATATACAATACTAAAATAATAGAGTGCAGACCTAAAACTAATAAAAATACTATCTAAACGACTCAAAAATATACAAAACTGGCAAATAAACATGATGCGTGCAACCGCGCATCAGGCCCGGTTCAGACAACGTAAGTTCCGAGGGGCATAGCTTGGTCTGGGCTGCTGTCATGGCAGTGCGAAATCAATCGTCTGCTGTTGTAATTAGCCGTCCAAAAAAAAGATAGATGTGTTAATCCAAACACATAGTTATCAAAGGCGCTAGGCGCACTCAAGGCGCATAGGCCCGAGGCACAAAAAAAGCGAGGGGCTGAGATAAAAAAGCTGTCAAAAACTCATGGTATCAAACTCAAATACTCTGAACTTTATTACGATCAAGAACATACAAAGACTCTTAAGGTTACACAGAAAAACCCTAACAACCTAATATGAACCAGACACACGACTCTAATAACAAAAATCACAAGATCTAAACCAAAGGTTTACACGAGAACTCAAGATCTATGGAAAAACATCAAAGATTAGACTCAAACCCTAACAATCTGGTGACTGAATCGTCTGGACTCAAGAGGTAATACAGAGAAAAGTGTACGTAACAATATCTGAGGTGTTAACCCTAACACACTAATCAAAGCAGCCTTATATAGGCCATTGAGATAAGAGAAGCACACCAGCAATCAATCTGAGCCATCAGATTAAGATCTCTACACTGGATCGCCAACGTGTCATGAATGGACGATCCAGATTGTATTTAAAGAAACACACTTAATCAGGTGGGCCATGGGCCAACACCTCTTCGAATAGAACAGGCCTTCTCTAAGTGGGCTTGGGCAGCAACATCCTTAATTGGGCTCCAGCCAGCTAGCTACATTCAGACTTGGGCTTCAGCTTCTCCAGTCCAACTTGATCAGCCCATATCCAATCCACCTGCACAAGACACTTAACCCAGACTTGTAAAATTCTTTTTTTTTTATAAAACAAAAAATAAATAAGATAAAATTGAACATAAAAATTATATATATATATAATTTTTAACACCCCTCCTCAATTTTATCAACTAAACTCATCATTCATTTTAACTTGTTCACACAAGTTTTCATGTTGATGAGTTAACAAACCTTTCGTGAACAAATCAGCAAGTTGACTTTCTGAGTCAACCTTTACAGTCTCAATGACCCCCATTGTTATAAGGTCTCTAAAAAAGAATAGATCCAAACCAAAATGCTTGGTTTTATCATGAAACACAGGATTGCCTGCTATTGATATTGCAGCAGAGCTGTCACAAAAAAGTTTTATTGGCAGTTTAAGTATTATCATTAGCTCAGAAAGCAAATTCTTAATCCATACAGCTTCACAAGCTGCTGCACACATCGCTCTATACTCTGCTTCAGCAGAGGAGCGAGACACAGTGGATTGTTTTTTGCTCTTCCATGAGACTAAACAATTTCCTAACAACACACAGAATCCAGTCACTGACCTTCTAGTCTCAATACACTTTGCCCAATCCGAGTCAGAAAACACACTTAACTCAAAAGTATTGCCTTTAGAAAACAAAAGCCCTTTTCCAGGAGCTGACTTCAAATATCGAAGAAGTCTAAAGGCAATTTTTTGATGCCCTTCAGTGGGTTTGTGCATGTATTGACTGAGGTAATGAACTGAGTATGCAATATCAGGTCTTGTATGGGATAAGTAGATTAACTTTCCCACAAGTTTCTGATAACCAGTGATATTGCTCAGATTCTTATTATTAGACTCAACAATATTAACTAACACATGATGTTGCTCAATAGGATTAGTTATGGGTTTGCACCCTAACATACCATATTCAGCTAACAATTCCATGCAATACTTTCTTTGTGACAAATTTATCCCTTTACTAGTTTTCACAACTTCAATTCCTAAAAAATATTTTAATTCTCCTAAATCTTTAATCAAGAATTTAGTTTGAAAATCATGTTTAACTTTATTAATTTCACTATCAGAATTTCCTGTGATAATAATATCATCTACATAAACCAATAGAACTAAGAAGACAGAATCAGAAGTTTTAACAAACATTGAATAATCACATCGACTCTGAACAAAGCCAAATTCAGTTAATGCATCAACAAGCTTTTTGTTCCACATTCGTGGAGCTTGTTTGAGTCCATACAAGGACTTTTTTAGTTTGCACACTTTGTTCACAGAATCAGTATGAACACCTTCGGAAGAGTCATATAGACATCTTCATACAATTCTCCATAGAGAAAAGCATTATTTACATCAAGTTGGTATATATTCCAGTCATTTTGGACAGCTAGACTTAACACTATTCTAATAGTTACCATTTTAACTACGGGTGAGAAAGTCTCATCATAATCTAACCCCTCACGTTGGCTGTAGCCTTTTGCTACCAATCTAGCCTTAAATCTATCAATTTCCCCTGATGACTTGTACTTTATTTTGTATATCCATTTACAACCAACCTTATGTCTACCCTTGTGTAATTCTACCACATCCCAGGTGTCATTCCTATACAAGGCCTCTAATTCCTCATTCATAGCCCTTACCCAGTTTTGATCTCTAACAGCCTCATGATAATGTTTTGGTTCAACACTTTTGTCTAAAACAGAAGAGAAACACTTGTTTTCTAGAGACAACCTTGAAAAATTTACTACTTTTCCTATGTCATATTTAACCTTCCCCTCCACCACAAAATCACTCAATTTTTTTAGGAAAACTAATGTTCCTAGAAGATCTTCTTAACTCAGATCTTTCTTGGACTGTGTCACCCTCAGAAGAATTTGTTTGATCATGTTCAGTAGTCACACTTTCTGCCTTATCAGAATCATTAACACTACTGGGCTGCTGACTCCCAGCCAAGCCCTCAGTAGGTTTCTGATTTCCTGATTGCTGAATAGAGTGTGTTCCTGAATCCCTACCTTTTCCCTTTCTATCATCATCGGGATCCCCCACATCCAAGTTAATTTGTGATTCTGTGTTTTCATAGAGGTCAAAAAAGTTTAAATTGGTAACAGATTTATCATTGTTAGCATTGAATTTTTCAAAAATAGTTTGTTGTTTGAAAGGAAAACAATCTTCATAAAATCTAATGTCTCTTGAAAACAAAATTGTTTTAGAGTCAAGACTGAAAGCCTTGTACCCTTTTTTCTCTTGAGAGTAGCCCAGAAAAACACATTTTTCTGCTCTACTCTCCAACTTATTTGTTTCATTAAGGACTGTACAAAAACACAGACACCCAAACACTCTTAGATGATTTAGAAAGGGACTAAAACCATAGATTAACTCATAAGGGGTTTTCCCTCCAAGCACAGAAGATGGTGTCCTATTAATAAGATAAGATGCAGTCAAAACACATTCACTCCAAAATCTAATTGGAACATTACTCTGAAACAACAAGGCCCTAGCCACATTCAACAAATGCCTATGTTTCCTTTCAACCACCCCGTTTTGTTGGGGTGTATAAGCACAACAAGTTTGATGAATTATACCTTTTGACTTACAAAAACCCATGAATTGATTATTTACAAATTCCAATCCATTATCACTTCGAAAAATTTTAACAGTTTTACTAAACTGATTTTGAGTGATGTTAACAAACTCAGTGACATTTTCAAAAACTTCAGACTTGTGCTTCATCATACTAACCCAAACAGCTCTAGAGTAGTCATCTACTATGGTCAAAAAATACCTATGACTATCCCTATCAGCAACCCTATAGGGACCCCACACATCCAAGTGCACAAGTTGTCCTAATTCAGTACACTTGTGATCACTAATGGGAAAAGGGTCTCTATGTTGCTTTGCCCTATGACACACATCACAGGGCTCATGGTCATGTTTACCATTGAGCTCAGGTTTGATAATTTTCAACACCTGCTCAGCTGGGTGTCCTAACCTAGCATGCCACATACTAAAGTCAACAGTGCTACTATAACACACCTTAGTTAAAGACACAGAGTTATTACACAAGTACAGCCCATCAACTTGTTCACCAGTCACCAGGACTTTCCTTGTTGACAAGTCCTGTAAATAGCATCTATGCTCATCAAAACCTACAAACAGTTTGTTATCTCTAGCAAGTTTGTGTACTGATAAGAGGTTAACAGTGTATTCAGGAACCACTAGTACATCTTGTAAAATCACATTTTCAGCTAATTTTAGTTTACCAATCTTGGTTACTAAAGCAAAAGTTCCATTTGGATGTTTTACTTTGATGTTTAGTTCAGTAACATCAACAAAATCAAATAAACCTTTTTCACTATTTACCATGTGCTCATTGGCTCCTGAATCAACTAACCATCCTAATGCTATTAACCCTTTATTAGTACTAGCAAAACAAAACAACTTGCCACCAAAACATGTAGAAGAAGCACAAAAAACTCTACCAGCTAAGTTGCAGCTCTGTGAAGTTTCCCCAGTTTTTTCATTTAGAAGACTCAATAGCCTAGACACTTGATCACTAGTGAGAGCAGTAACATTAGTACTAGATTCAGGTGCACTGTTGTTAGCAACTGGTTTCTTCCCTTGATTCCCTCTTGGTCTCATCCAAGAGGGATATCCAATGATTTCAAAACACTTGTCTACTAAGTGTCCAGTTTTGTTACAGTGTGTACATTTTAAAGACTGATTATTGTTTTTTGAAAACCTTTTGTTGTTACTATTATTATTTAGGAATTCATTGCCAACAGCTTTACTTACAAAACTCATAGTTTGAGACTGTTTAGACCCAATGCTAGAGTTTCTATGGGATTCTTCCCTAGAAACAATAGCAAATGCTTCTTTGACAGTGGGAAGTTCAGTTTTAATCAACAGTGCAGTCCTAACACTTTGATAAGACTCATCTAAACCCATTAAGAACTGCATAAGTTTTATCATATGGTTGTAATTATTAAACTCCTTAGATGCCTCACAAACACAAGAAGGTAACTGTAAAATCTGATCAATTTGTTTCCACATAATGTTTAGTTTATGATAGTATTCAGAAACAGACATTCCATTTTGACTAAAAGAGTTTATTTTTTGATATAGGTTATAGACAACAGACCCATCAATTTTATTATAAGTCTCTTTTAAGTCCTTCCAAACTTCAGAAGCTAGTTTGGAATATACTTGACCCATGTACAGTTCATCAGACACAGAGTTAAGTATCCAAGTAAGTACTACTGAGTTACACCTTTCCCATTGTTTAGCAAGAACATCATTATCAGTTGGTTTAACACATTCTCCATTTACAAAACCTAATTTGTTTATTACTTGTAATGTAACACCCCAACCGATGGCGGAATCATCGAGGTGCCACGTAGTGACGATTGTTCAAAAGCTCATGGTACTAAAATGTAAATATTATTGAATAATCCAAAATTGTCTTACATGGAAATGGAAATTACATTGTCTAAATGAATTGTAAATATTGAAATAACTGAATTGAAATAAAGCACTAAATGTCTCTTGCTAAAGCACTAGATCAAACTGCACCTGAAACATGTACAAAAATAGGTTTGGTCAACATATGAAATGTTGGTGAGCATTCCTAGATTTGATATATATAGTAGGTTAAAAAGTTATACAATTCAAGTGCAAGCTACAGTGCAATTATGTAAACTATGTATCATACAAATGAGCGAAATCAACCCTGTGACTGTATAATGTACTGTATGAACTGTAGTGTACTCAACCAATAAATGGATGATAACTTAACACTGGCCACGGATTCTCCGATGAAAAAGGGGGAGAATCAATCTAGGCGGGTTGTCAATCCAAATAGCTGCTATCCAATGTTAAGGTCGGCTTGTACCATGTTAATGATTTCACTAAGTACAAATGTAATCCACATGTAATGTCTAAGCATAAAGCACGTTGTAAGCAATGCACATAGTACTAGAATTGTATTGTAAAAATGTAAACTTGTATTTGAAATTGTAATAGTGTACATGTAACACCCCAAAAATGTATAAAAGCAAAAAGGGGTAGGAATACTCACAGTTCACGTAATAACTTGAATTTGAACTTGGACAACGAAATATGAATTGAAATTACTCCCAAATGATTAACCTAAAGTAATCGATAATGTGTAAGGGAAATAACTCTAAGATATATGTATTTCTAGGGCTTCGAATTAGGGATAAACGTTTATTTGTTTATTAAACAAATTGTTTATTAATTATGAGAAATTTAATGAATAAATAAACGAAAGTCTTTTTGTAAAATTTTAAGTTGAATAAAGTCACAACATAAGGTTTTAAGTATGATAATAATTTTTATAAAATTATTTTCTTGAAAATAGAATATTTAATCTAATTATTTCAAATTGTCAAAATATGACTTTAATATCTAAAAATATTAAAATCAAAGAATTTCTGAATTAAAAATTGTATTTCAGTTCCATATGAATAGAAATAATTTATGTAAAATTTTGGTACAAAAATATTGTAAAATGAATTTATTATGATTTATTTATGATTAAAACTAACAAAAATTAATTAAAAATATAAAATAAACGGTTTTTCTGAAATAAAAATATTTTCTGGAATGTTTAAGAATATACAAGTTTAGAATAATTTTTGTGAGATTTAATAAAATCGTTTAGATATTTTTATAGAATTTAATAAATATAAATGAATAAACTTGTATTATTAATAATATATATTAAATAATTTATTTTTGAAAAACTAAAAATTGGGTGATGAACTTTATCATTTGAAGATCATATGATAATTTTTGTAGAATTTATAAAATAGTTTTAGTATTTTAAAACGATTTTTAAAAGAATAAGGAAAATATAAATATAAAGGATCACAAAAAAATAGGTTGTTTATGGTGGGATTCGAACCCGTGTGGTCTGGTTCATAATGCACGAGACACAACCACTTGGTCCAGACCAGTGGTTGTGTTTGGGTTCAGTGTATTTAAAATAAATAATACAAGTAAAATCGTGTTCTTCCCCAATTTATATCAAACAAGCCCTAATTCCTAAACTCATTCAATTCGTGTTCAATAGCCCCTGAATCATTGGGGCTATTGTTCACAAGAGGCCGAACATTGAAACCCACAAACAAAAGAGATCTTACACTGAGTCACGATCAGATCGAAGCTCGGTCAAGAAAAAGTCAAACGCGACAAGGATTGCTTCGTTGCAGGTTATGAAATCAGAAATTAAGAGTATAGAAATGATTATCGGCGAGTAGGGATGGTCTAGGCACGTTCAATTTATAGTATAAGAGTCGGGTTAAAGATTTAGCAATGTTTGACCATGTTTAATGTGATGACGCGTTAGTTATAAAAAAAAATGGAATGTTTTGACCGGTTAATGAATATAATACGCGTGATACACTGCACATTCAATAACACGAGTAAATTGAGTCAATGGTTTCCATATGAAGGGCCAATTAGGTGGCCAAAGGTTGACCTGCTGCTGCTGCTCGTAACAGCCAAGAAGAAGAGGAACACAGACCCGTTTTAGGAAGGCATTAATATAATTTGAGTTGAGGTTCAATCAGATGTGAGCCATTGGCTCAGGTGGTTGTGGCGTGTGGTTGTTCGCTGGCCGGCTCGGGTTCGAATCCGGTCTGGAGCAAGCTTTTCTTTTCTTTTTTTTGTAATCAGATAAGGGAGGGTTGTGAAGTGGGCTGGACTATGGTGATGGGCCAGTGTTGTGGGCTTAGAAGTTGGGCTCAGCAAAATGGATAAGGGATATGGATTGGGTTGTGTTGGGTTAAAGGTTATGGTTTGGTTAATGGGTTAGGATGATGGTAAGATATAATAACTAACCTTATTATTTTTATTATCATTATTATTATTATTATTATTATTATTATTATAAATATATATATATATATATATATTATGAAAAAGTGACGGATGTCACAGCATCCCCTACTTTTTGAAACTTCGTCCCGAAGTTATTAGAAACATAGGGTTTTTTTTTTTTGGGTAAAAATTAAGATAACTGTGGTTTGGAAAATTTAAATGATTTGGGTAAGAGGTTTGATAGGTTGTGGGTTAAGGATTGGATTAGGCTCGTCTTGAATAATAAGGAAAATAAGAATCTAGTAAAACATTAAACTTCAAGTTTTAGGACTCCTAAAATAATTGCATGAGTTGATTGACTTCAGAAAGACTAAACGAACTACCAAATAACTAGAGTTTGTTCCTGGTCCGACTTCCAGTCTCACTTTCAATGCATCATTAGTGTTTGTATACAGGGTGTACCGCAGCTAACCCACCACACCTTTGATACCTTAAAAACGTACTGGAAGCCTACCAAAAACTCTAATAGAATTTCACACTACCCTAATGTACCTGTAAATTCATGATTACGTTCCGGACCGGAATCATCAATTTACCTTACATTAGGGTTTTATGTCCTTCTATGATCCCACCGATTGTTGAGCAGGTTCGATAGCCTCCACCAGTCGTGGAGTAGGTTGTAGGGCCTCTCCCCGACTGTTTGAAAGGCATAATGACCTCTACCAATCGTTGAGTATGTTCGATAGCCTCCACCAGTCGTGGAGCAGGTTGTAGGGCCTCTCCCGACTGTTGAAAAAGGCATGATGACTTCTATTAAGTGCAGCAATTATTATTCACATAGATTGCAAATTGATAGCATGTTTATGCAAGCAAGTTTGTAAGTACTACAACCATTAAGTGTAAGTGTTATCATGAATAATTAAATGTTTACGAGTATCATGAATAATTAGATGTTCAATGAATAGTCAAGCTAAAGGAAAAATCAAGTTTCATATAATAAGCAATGATGTTTTCTTAGAAAAGCTCTGTAAGATCAAGTATCAAGTCTAAACGTTTCAAATAAATGTAAGTGTACGATTAAAATAAACGTAACTAATATGATAGATCACCAATTTGTGTTTGTACATAATAGTATGCAAGGAAATCTCTAGATGTTATATGCCTATGAGTATGTCATAATTGGGTACAATAAGATCAAGAAAATGAAAACACGAGTATCATGAATAATTAAATGTCCAGTGAATAGTCAAATTAAGGGAAAATCAAGTTTCATAAACAATGATGTTTTGGAAAAATCCTGTAGAATCAAGTATCAGGTTTTTAGTAGTTTGATTATCATGGGTAACTAGCTCACGTGTGAGATGGTGAAGGATATGAATTTAGTTCTTGAGAGGATGATGAAAAATCTTGAAGCAGAATCAAAGTTGTGAGAGATGGTGAATGTGAAGAGTTTATTTTATAGTATAGCAGTGTAAATTTTGGGGTTTGGATCAAAGGTTATAATCAAGTGTATAAGAAGACATGATTGTGGTGTATGCCAAATATTATAAAAATTTGAACAAGTTGAAATTGAGTGAGTGTTGATGTAGAATCTAGAGACTAGATATTATACCAAAAAAATAAATATTTTCAAAATTTGGTTTTGTACATAAGGCAAAAGTTGTTAAGTAGTACAAGCTAAGTAGGCTTTGTAATAGTTTAAAACATTATATAGAAAATCGTTTGTTACGTCAATAAATAATCAATTGAATTTAAGTTCGAGGAAAATATGTACTTTGTAAAGTTGCTAGGTAATACAACTAGTTTTTAAAAATCTTTAGTTTGTGCTAAAGTATGATGTTATAGTTTTTTTTTTAAAATAAATAATATGTGGAGAAAAGAAATAATATGATTTGGGTAGGGTGTTGAATATTTAAAAAGTGGCTAAGAGGGTAAGGTGAAGTGTGATTGTGAAATCCATAGATGGTTATGAAAGTATGAACTTGTAAGCAATATATGAAAATCATGAAATATAAAATATTGTATATGAACCGAGAGAGTATTATTGAAAAAGCTTGCATAAAATGCTTGGAGTGCCCTTGTCTAGCTGTAAAGCCCAACAAGAACGTTGACTTTTCAAAGGAATTGAACCCAATGGTGATCAAAGAAGACGTGCTTTAGCCTATAAGTGGACACTCACTCCAGGAATTCCCAGGTAAGCATAACAGGTCCGTAAATGGATTTATGCGCTATGCTTGCCTATGCCAGAAAACCCAGTGTACAGGCGTCCACCCTTCCAGATTGCACGTGTCCTTATCACACTCATTAAAGTTCAACATCTTTGAAGGAACAAAAGTAAAAGTAGGCATTATGCCTAAGAGTGTCTTCATGAAAGGTACTGTCCCTGTTCCATGATGATGTAGACTTTCCACTCCCTGTAGGACACCATCTCTATGCACCATGATGAAGGATGAGAAGAATGGAGAGAGAGGAGAAGGGAAAGATAGAAGAAAGAAAGTAGAGTGAAATGAGGGGTAGGGTAGTTTAGGAAATATAATGCATGAAAGTTGAGGTTCGGTTATAGTCTAGGCCTTTTTATCTAATAACCTAGTTCCCTATAACCATGGCTCTGATACCAATCTGTAACACCCCAACCGATGGCGGAATCATCGAGGTGCCACGTAGTGACGATTGTTCAAAAGCTCATGGTACTAAAATGTAAATATTATTGAATAATCCAAAATTGTCTTACATGGAAATGGAAATTACATTGTCTAAATGAATTGTAAATATTGAAATAACTGAATTGAAATAAAGCACTAAATGTCTCTTGCTAAAGCACTAGATCAAACTGCACCTGAAACATGTACAAAAATAGGTTTGGTCAACATATGAAATGTTGGTGAGCATTCCTAGATTTGATATATATAGTAGGTTAAAAAGTTATACAATTCAAGTGCAAGCTACAGTGCAATTATGTAAACTATGTATCATACAAATGAGCGAAATCAACCCTGTGACTGTATAATGTACTGTATGAACTGTAGTGTACTCAACCAATAAATGGATGATAACTTAACACTGGCCACGGATTCTCCGATGAAAAAGGGGGAGAATCAATCTAGGCGGGTTGTCAATCCAAATAGCTGCTATCCAATGTTAAGGTCGGCTTGTACCATGTTAATGATTTCACTAAGTACAAATGTAATCCACATGTAATGTCTAAGCATAAAGCACGTTGTAAGCAATGCACATAGTACTAGAATTGTATTGTAAAAATGTAAACTTGTATTTGAAATTGTAATAGTGTACATGTAACACCCCAAAAATGTATAAAAGCAAAAAGGGGTAGGAATACTCACAGTTCACGTAATAACTTGAATTTGAACTTGGACAACGAAATATGAATTGAAATTACTCCCAAATGATTAACCTAAAGTAATCGATAATGTGTAAGGGAAATAACTCTAAGATATATGTATTTCTAGGGCTTCGAATTAGGGATAAACGTTTATTTGTTTATTAAACAAATTGTTTATTAATTATGAGAAATTTAATGAATAAATAAACGAAAGTCTTTTTGTAAAATTTTAAGTTGAATAAAGTCACAACATAAGGTTTTAAGTATGATAATAATTTTTATAAAATTATTTTCTTGAAAATAGAATATTTAATCTAATTATTTCAAATTGTCAAAATATGACTTTAATATCTAAAAATATTAAAATCAAAGAATTTCTGAATTAAAAATTGTATTTCAGTTCCATATGAATAGAAATAATTTATGTAAAATTTTGGTACAAAAATATTGTAAAATGAATTTATTATGATTTATTTATGATTAAAACTAACAAAAATTAATTAAAAATATAAAATAAACGGTTTTTCTGAAATAAAAATATTTTCTGGAATGTTTAAGAATATACAAGTTTAGAATAATTTTTGTGAGATTTAATAAAATCGTTTAGATATTTTTATAGAATTTAATAAATATAAATGAATAAACTTGTATTATTAATAATATATATTAAATAATTTATTTTTGAAAAACTAAAAATTGGGTGATGAACTTTATCATTTGAAGATCATATGATAATTTTTGTAGAATTTATAAAATAGTTTTAGTATTTTAAAAACGATTTTTAAAAGAATAAGGAAAATATAAATATAAAGGATCACAAAAAAATAGGTTGTTTATGGTGGGATTCGAACCCGTGTGGTCTGGTTCATAATGCACGAGACACAACCACTTGGTCCAGACCAGTGGTTGTGTTTGGGTTCAGTGTATTTAAAATAAATAATACAAGTAAAATCGTGTTCTTCCCCAATTTATATCAAACAAGCCCTAATTCCTAAACTCATTCAATTCGTGTTCAATAGCCCCTGAATCATTGGGGCTATTGTTCACAAGAGGCCGAACATTGAAACCCACAAACAAAAGAGATCTTACACTGAGTCACGATCAGATCGAAGCTCGGTCAAGAAAAAGTCAAACGCGACAAGGATTGCTTCGTTGCAGGTTATGAAATCAGAAATTAAGAGTATAGAAATGATTATCGGCGAGTAGGGATGGTCTAGGCACGTTCAATTTATAGTATAAGAGTCGGGTTAAAGATTTAGCAATGTTTGACCATGTTTAATGTGATGACGCGTTAGTTATAAAAAAAAATGGAATGTTTTGACCGGGTTAATGAATATAATACGCGTGATACACTGCACATTCAATAACACGAGTAAATTGAGTCAATGGTTTCCATATGAAGGGCCAATTAGGTGGCCAAAGGTTGACCTGCTGCTGCTGCTCGTAACAGCCAAGAAGAAGAGGAACACAGACCCGTTTTAGGAAGGCATTAATATAATTTGAGTTGAGGTTCAATCAGATGTGAGCCATTGGCTCAGGTGGTTGTGGCGTGTGGTTGTTCGCTGGCCGGCTCGGGTTCGAATCCGGTCTGGAGCAAGCTTTTCTTTTCTTTTTTTTGTAATCAGATAAGGGAGGGTTGTGAAGTGGGCTGGACTATGGTGATGGGCCAGTGTTGTGGGCTTAGAAGTTGGGCTCAGCAAAATGGATAAGGGATATGGATTGGGTTGTGTTGGGTTAAAGGTTATGGTTTGGTTAATGGGTTAGGATGATGGTAAGATATAATAACTAACCTTATTATTTTTATTATCATTATTATTATTATTATTATTATTATTATAAATATATATATATATATATTATGAAAAAGTGACGGATGTCACATGTAACCCCAAAGTCATAGCATTAGCCCAAACATTATAATTCTCAGTACCCTTCAGTTTTACACTAACTATAGTCAAGTTAGTAGAGTCACTAGCATGTAAGTATAATGGATCACTGGCATCCAGTTTACTTACAAGGGTGACACTACTTGATCCAGGGTCTGTAATAGGACCCAGATCATCACCAGACATTTTCAGTAATCAAACAAGAATACACAAGCAAGCAGATAAACACACAATCAATCAGATCAGCCAAGAACACACACAAAACAAACCAAACCACACAAGAAACCACAAACAACCAACAAAACTAGACACAGGCGAAGCCAAGTCAGTGATCCAGATCAGTGGTTCCTCTCAAGGGCCCCACCGCAGGTCTTAACTTGGGAGCCTCTATACCTAGACACCTAAACAAACCACACACAGTGAGCCAACTCCGGTCCCCCTAACCCGGACAATGCTCCTAGACCAACAATATAAAAACAAAGATATAACAGGAACAATCTCACCGAGGGTTTTGCCCAAGTTAGGGTTCTCCAACAAACTCGTAGTGTTTCAACCTTCACTTAGGGTTGAAACACCAGAGAGCAAAGAAAAATTGCACTCCAATGATCCAAGCTGTACAAGCTCCTTCCACAAGCCTTCAATCCAGACAACAGCGGAATAATAAATCCCAGATCAAGATCGAATAAGAGATTCGACCACAAATCTCAAAGAACCCCCAATAATCAGAACCTAGAGCTCTGATACCATGTCAAAAACTCATGGTATCAAACTCAAATACTCTGAACTTTATTACGATCAAGAACATACAAAGACTCTTAAGGTTACACAGAAAAACCCTAACAACCTAATATGAACCAGACACACGACTCTAATAACAAAAATCACAAGATCTAAACCAAAGGTTTACACGAGAACTCAAGATCTATGGAAAAACATCAAAGATCAGACTCAAACCCTAACAATCTGGTGACTGAATCGTCTGGACTCAAGAGGTAATACAGAGAAAAGTGTACGTAACAATATCTGAGGTGTTAACCCTAACACACTAATCAAAGCAGCCTTATATAGGCCATTGAGATAAGAGAAGCACACCAGCAATCAATCTGAGCCATCAGATTAAGATCTCTACACTGGATCGCCAACGTGTCATGAATGGACGATCCAGATTGTATTTAAAGAAACACACTTAATCAGGTGGGCCATGGGCCAACACCTCTTCGAATAGAACAGGCCTTCTCTAAGTGGGCTTGGGCAGCAACATCCTTAATTGGGCTCCAGCCAGCTAGCTACATTCAGACTTAGGCTTCAGCTTCTCCAGTCCAACTTGATCAGCCCATATCCAATCCACCTGCACAAGACACTTAACCCAGACTTGTAAAATTCTTTTTTTTTTATAAAACAAAAAATAAATAAGATAAAATTGAACATAAAAATTATATATATATAATTTTTAACAAAAGCGAACAAAGAAAATAAAGTAAAAATACATTAAAATAATACTATTTAAAAAATACATTAAAATAATACTATTTTACATCCAATTAGTATCAAAGTTTAAAATATTGATGTATTAGTGTATAGAAGTAGTTTTCCTTAGATAAAAGTAGAAATCTGGCTAGAATCTAGCTGAAATTTGTGCCTACACCATCACCTGGAGAATTAAAGCTCAATTTCCTCGACTGAAAGCGCAAACGCATCGTCTCACCTAAAATATGGGCTTAGGCGCAAGAGGCGATGGCTTTAACAACTATGTCCAAACATCTGCTCCTTTTTTTGTTGTATGATACCATTATATAAAGAAAGCAATATAACAACCTTGAAATAACATATTTCATCCTTTTTAAGTTTCTATGTAAGTTAGTAGGTTTAACATGTTTCAAATATGAAATGATGCTTCTAAAATATTCTAATGCATTCATAAAAAAATACTAAAGTTGAATTTTATTTTAAACTGTAGTTTCTAAGAAAAAATGGCTGATTGAGATTTAAAAGTTTAATATGAGACTGATGGATACACCTTGCCAACCTTAAGAAAACTCCAAGATATAGATAATAAAAATAATAATAATAATAATGAGGTCTCTGTCTCTAAGTAGTTAACTTACTTCAAATTCTAATTCATGTATCCTCTTTTAACTTTTCTATTACATTATATCAAAGTAAATGATATATATACATATCATGAAACATCCCAAAACCATCAAAACACATAAGCACAGTGTTCTCTCTATTTGTCTTAATAATCATCAAAAAAAAAAAAAAAAAAAAAAAAAAGATGATGATGATGCAGTCTGAAGATCTAATTCAAACTTCATGGCCAATTCAATCTTGTTTTCTTTCAGATGTTGATTATTATTATAGAAGTGAACACCATGAAATTCTTTCTCCTGTTTACAGTGAGTCACAAAACATGAGCACACTTGATGATGTGTGCAGATGGTTATGTGATGAGGATGATCAAGAATCCGAAGAGATTCAATCGACAGTCACGGTTTCTGACGCCATGGAACAATCAAAACATGTCATGGAACTTGAATCCCAAACAGCACTTGAGAATCTACTAACAGCCTATGCAGATAGCATGTCAAAGGGACAGACAGCGCTTGCGAAAGTGATTGCGAAATGCATAAAAGAAAAGATCAGCCGCGTTGGTCAAGCGCTAGAACGCATAGCTTCCAAACTGTTTGATGAAAATCAAGAAGAATACCTTATACAAGAATCAATGAGAAATTTCAAGACTGCATTCAGCGCGTTCTATCAGATCTTCCCTTACGGACGGTTTGCCCATTTCACTGCAAACTCAACCATTCTTGAAGTGGTTCCAACCCATGACGTAGAAGCGGTTCACATAGTTGACTTTGATCTTGGTGAAGGAAGCCAATGGCCATATGTCATACAAGCCATAGCACAAATGAATAAATCTTTGATCATCACAAGCATCAAACTTGATCAAGATCAAGATCAAGATTCACAGTTTGACCAAACAAGGCGGCATCTTTGCAACTATGCAACAACTTTCGGTCTAAATTTAAAGGTACAACAGATGGAAATGGGACAATTTGTAACGATGATCTCGGGAACAAAATCATGGAAAGAATTTTTCGCGTTTAACTGTATGGTTGGCATTCCACATATGGGAAGGACACGCAAAGCGAATCAAGTTACCGACTTTTTAAAACTAGCAAAATATGTTTTAGCAGAAAACAAAGGGGTCATAACATTTGGAGACGGCGAGGAAGGCGAAAGAACAGGAAACTATACCGATTTTCCCTCTTTTTTCGACAAGAACTTAACACATTACAAAGCGTTATACGAATCAATGGAATGGGGCTTTCCTAGTTATCTCAATGAAGCAAGAATAGCTATGGAAACCCTTTTTCTTTCACCATTTGTATCATCAAAGACATGGGTACAAAAGTGGGAAGAGCGAGCCGAAAACACAGGTTTCACGACGGTTCTTGGGTTGAAAGGAGTAAGGATGAGTAGCGAAAGCTGGCATGAAGCGAGGGAATTGGTGAAAGAAGGAGAAAGTCCATATGGAATAAGAATTGAAGGAGAGAATGGACACGAAATGGTACTGGAATGGAGAGGGATTCCAGTTGTGAAAGTTTCGGCTTGGGTGTAGAACTGTAGATAAAACATTTAGAATCTTAATACTTAGAATATGCAGATGTGTACATAAACTAGTTATTATTATTATTCATGAGTACATATTTCCCATGTAAAAATGGATTCATACTACAAATAAGGCGGTTTGATATGATCAAAGGCATACAGATATTAACTTAAACATTATGTATGCTGCCTTTCACAGATGTTTGAACATATCAAAGCATATTTCAGTACAGTGAGCATCTGCAGATTGTTTCGTCCTATTTTGCGCTTTCAAAACTGGTTGCTTTAAAGTCTAAATAGTAGTGTCACGTTCAGTGGCGAATCTTGACCCGAAACTTTGGGGGGTCGGAAGTCACTAGTTTTTTTTTTTTTTTTTTTTTTTTTTTTTTTTTTTTGGGGGGGGGGGGGGGTCGAAATTCGAAACCTTATATACCAAAAAATTTCTATATGAATACTATATAATCGGAACTTCTGAGCGAAAATTCGGGGGGTCAGCCGCCCCTTAAAAAAATCGCCCCTGGTCACATTCGAGCATCATTTCAACAACTGTGGCCACCAAAGTATACTGTGGAACATAAGAGCTTGTGTTATACTGCACCACTCTGCAAGGCGAAGGGGTAACCATTTGATTTTGTCAAGTAATAATGGGTCAAATGAGGAAACTGTCAAGGTAAACTGTCGACAATCCTTGAACTCGAGATAAGGCATCTGCTGCAATGGTTTCCTTTCCTTGTTTGTATAATATCACCTAATCGCAGCCATGGTTGTAAAAATCCCGCCCTCCGATTAATCACTAGTCAGCGATTCCAGCCAAGTTCCGGCCAAAATTTGTAAATTTTGGGTCAGATTCCGACCAAAACTTGTAAATTCGGGTGATGAATCATGCATACTTAAAGACATGAGTCGAGGAAGGGGCTAAAACATGCCTAATTAAAAAACAAATACGTATAAAATGTGTGTATATATAAATAAAACTGAAAATTACATATAAAACCCCAATCTGATTAATCCCGATTAATCGCTAGTCGGCACCTCACCGATTCACAGCGCCTAGCGATTTTAGCACCACCGATTGATTAATCCCGATTCATGAGTTGTATATATGTCCTATGTTAAAATGGATTGTTGATACAAGTATTAAGATGATTTGATATATGATCAAAGCATAATAATAATAATATAAACATTCAAACAGTACAACTGTGTATATTTTTAGAAAAGAAAAAAAAAACAAAAAAGTCGTCGACAGCAGGATTCGAACCTGCGCAGGCAAAGCCCAACAGATTTCGAGTCTGTCTCCTTAACCACTCGGACATATCGACGTTCTTGTGAACTTGTTGAATGAAAATTTATATAAGTAAAGTCGCTACATTTGTTACCTATGATTTTTAAATAGCACTCCATTTCATACGTTAATATTTTTTAGAAAAAAGTCACACCATAAAATGAGTATTTTATTCTTTTCTTAGTTTTGAATATGATATTGCTATAATTTAAAAAAAAAATAATAATAACACATTACGTAATTATCATGTCTATGTTTCCATCGCATCGTGCGGACACTTTGTAGCATACTTTAATGCTAATTACGTATGCCTGAGTGGTATTCTCATTGTAGTGTTATAGAGACCCGATGCTAATTACGTAGGTTTTAAGAAACAACTGTTTGTGTTTTATTCACTTCAAGTGACACTGAAAAAAAATCTTAAATATGAGGCAGTTCGCTTTTTGGAGCAGGTGCAGAAGGTGGTCCACAGTGATTCGCAAAGCCCGAGGAACCAAGGGTTTGTATTTAGTAGAATAGGCTTTGCGATTCAAAAGGGGATAGCGGCGCAGCTTGTTGCTCGCTTACCCATTATCCAGATGTAACTTGGTTTATTTCGTAATTATGAATGAAAACTCGGTTTCTAATCAAATATGAGAATAAATAAAAGAAGAAGTTTTTCATTGATAATAACTTAAGAAGCTTGTTTTTCAAGCTTAGATTACATTCATACATCATTTGTTGAAGTATGAATGTTTAAGTCAACAACAGTTATGTTATAGTACTCAGATCAATCGACATTATGTTTTTAGTTGGAAGTTATAGCTAAATGGTATGGTGTGCTCGTTTTCACTACGAAAGCACACACCACTTGAATTTGCCTCTTTGGAAGAATTGGTGTCAAGGACATGTTGTGCACAAGCTTGTATTTTATTTCCTCCCTTGTAGGCTTTACATATGTATGCAAGAAAGTTTTGGTAATCCTGTAACAATTGTTGTATATGTATGTTAGTACAATAATATTAATATACACATCATATATAAATCAATAAAATTTGATGTAAATGATAAGGTGAGATAGAAGATGGAGAGGATTGACCTCTTGAAGAGGATGATTGTTGACAAGGACCCATGGAACAAATCTGTGAGGGGGGTTGAGTTTGAGTGTCTCATGAGCAAACTGTAGTTCAAGCTGCATCATCAAAACATAGATATTTTTTTATAAAGTTTTGATTTGTAAATATTTGAATAATATTATTTTTAAATAATTATCACATATAATTCGCCAAATTAATGAAACCACAAGAAAACTTATTTTGATTAGACATATTACCCAACTAGCCATTGATATTTTGTGAATTTATCAGTCCGGTTTGTTACAAGTGATTACATCATATCAAAACACGACACATGTGACAAGGTCATGCCAATGGCCCCAATCATGTCATGTGCCAATTATGGCATATGTCAGTGTGTTACTAGTTGTTAGCCTAAGCGGCATGAAAGTAGTACTTAGACTTTTGTGTCAATGTCTAATTGACGGAAAAGTGGCTAGTTCTACACTACGATGTTCAGAGCCGTCCTCGAGAATCCTAAAAAGTCTTTGGACCTCGGACGAGTAGTGAAAATCGGGCCCTAAAATATATATATTTAAAAAAAAATCTTTAATCAACATACATTAAAAAGGCTTAAAATATATAAAATAAAATAAAATACTTGTATTAAAATTCTTTTGTTAATAAAATTGGTCATATATATAGGGATCCTGTAGGAAAATAGGTTTTTTTGTGAGATGTGTGAGAAGGATTAAAAATTGATATGTATACATCATTTTAGGATTTATTTCATGATGTTTTGGATTGTTTTGCCTAGAAAAACACCAAACATAACAATTAAACTCCGAAAACAATGTATTTTAGGCTTAAAACATAAAACACCATGTCAAGAACATTAAGTAGTGTGTTTTAAGTGTTAACTAGTGTGTTTTACTTGTGTTTTAAATTGTTATGTTTTGTTTTTCAAGCCAAAACAACCAAAACATCATTCCTAAATTGAAAACATAATGGCTACATGTCAATTCATGATACTTCTCATACTTCTTACAAACACCGATTTTCCTACAGAATCCTCTACTTGTATATATATCATAAAAATACTTAAAATACATTAAAAAGCTTAGAATATATAAGAAAAATGAAAAAAAAAACATATATATAAAAGATCATTTTAAAAAAAAAAAATTGAGCCTCTCTGAGATTTGGGCTTCGGGTCATCGCCCAACCTGCCCTACCCAGGAGTCGGCCCTGATGATGTTCCACGTGTATAGTATTGAACGACTGATTGGATTTTTCTTTATTACAAAGATCTATGACAGTAAAAACTAAAAATATAGAATAAAAAAAATGTCAATTGCTATTTTTTTATAACATGTTTAATCAAAATGATTATATGTTTTTTTTTTAATCCCCAAAGTCATATGTTAAAAAGTGACACATATCAAATGTAAAATATTGAAAAATGGGAATTTGAAATACTTACATCAACACCCTTTCTACTTTGATAGCAATCCATGATGGGGTTTGGGTATATTTTAAGTGTATTCATACATGATTTCCATTCACTATGCCTACCTTGCAAATTCAGGTTTTCAATACACTCAATCAACTTGAACCTTAATCCCTGTTCAAAATACGAATCATATCGTAGATGAGACTTAAACCCTCAACCTTACATAAACAAAATAAAAAAATAATAAGCGAAATAACTTCAATCATACCGGTTGAGGCAACAAGTCAATTGCACAAGCTTCTACTATGTCAATCACACATTCATCAGGGCCATGCTACAAAATCAAAGGTTCAATACAAATTATATTAAACTTAACTATTACCAAAAACATGTACTCTTTGCATTACAAGTTGTACTTACTTGGCAAATCCACTCATTGTTAGGAGCAAACTGAGTATTTCCCCATGGAACCATCTTGAGGTCTACAATGGAGATGAGATTCCATTGTAACAAAGCTTTCCCAAGCTGATTTACAATGAAGTTAGAACAATATGGGCATAAAGCTTCATAGTACAATGAGACCTTCACTTTATCTTCAACACCATGTGATTTTGGCATTGCCAACAAGAAGAGCAACACTAGAATCTTATGCCATGAAGCCATAGCCTTTTCTTGAGACTTGCATATGATGATATCTTTGCCCTTTAATACAAGTGGTTCACAATGTAGCTTTCTTGGGCCAAACAACCTTTTTTGACTGTAGAATAATTGAGTATGGTGTAAATGGCAGCTTTGAATACATAATGTGTACGTTCTTATTGCACAAGATGAGATATATGTCATTATTTCCTAAGTAAATAGTTTTGGATTTAGTAATATTTATGGCTAAATCTTTTTTTATTAAAATAATTTAGAAAAGTTTAATACTTTTCAAGTGTAATTTAGCAATCCAATTAATTAGTTCACATCAAGTCATTTGAATTAATCAAGTTTATTAAGTGATATGTTTCAGATGATAGTAAGGTGTTGTTTGTTTTTTGCTCATAAGCATTTCTGACCTTTTTTGTCTGCATCATGCAGACGCGCGCAGACGTTTGGGGTCTGCAGATTGTTTGTTTTTTGGAAGACCTTTCACTCAAAGAGGTCTTCCTGATCTCTTCTTGGTGTAGACTTGTTCCAAAGTCTTCTAAGGTCTTCAAAGGTCTTCTCCACTTCTCTTCTCCTCATCCACCACCACCACCACCACCCACCACCCACCACCACCACCACCCACCACCACCACCACCACGGTCCACCACCACCAACCACAGTCCACCACCACCATCGTCCACCACCACCTACCACCTTCCACCACCACCACCGTCCACCACCACCACCATCGTCCACCACCGTCCACCACCACCGTCCACCACCACCACCATCGTCCACCACCGTCCACCACCACCGTCCACCACCACCACAGTCCACCACCACCCACCACCACCACCGTCTACCACTACCACCACAGTCCACCACCGCCACCCACCACCACGGTCCACCACCACCACCGTCTACCACCACCACAGTCCACCACCACCACCACCAACCACGGTCCACCACCACCGTCTACCACCACTACAGTCCACCACCACCACCGCCACCCACCACCCACCACCGTCTACCACCACCACAGTTCACCACCACCACCAACCACGGTCCACCACCACCCACCACCACCCACCACCACCACCGTCTACCACCGTCTACCACCACCACAGTTCACCACCGCCACCCACCACCACGGTCCATCACTACCCACCACCACCACCGTCTACCACCACCACAGTCCACCACCGCCACCCACCACCACCCACCACCACGGTCCATCACTACCCACCACCACCACCGTCTACCACCACCACAGTCCACCACCACCACCGTCTACCACCAGACTGCTGTAAAAAATCAGTTTATTTGAATTTCAGTTTATTTCAGCAGCCTGCAGACATTAACAAACAAACAGTCTTCTTCTTGCAGACTGCAGACCTTTGGTCCACCTCTTCTCCTGCAGATGTCTGCAGATGTGGTCCGCAGACTGCAGTCATTTTCCTGCAAAAAAAACAAACAGCACCTAACTAAGTTGATGTAGCAATACACAAAAGTTTCTTTTGATAAATTAAGTTTCATTTAATCTAGATAAAATATATTATTAGTTATATTTAAAAAAAATACTAAGAATAATAAAACGTGGAAAAAGCATCCAACATGTACATGTGATGTGTTCTGAGCTGACACCCGGTTTTCATCCGGCTGTTACTCCAGCGAGGAAACTCGTGTGAAGCAGTACGGTTTCCGGGCGAACGCCGTAGTCCCCACCGTACCAGCGTGGACCCGGTTCAGACAACATAATCTGGACGCGTGGGTGATTAGGGCCTGCCAAGAGATGGGTGTGATGATCTCTGCCACACCGTTAAAGAAAGTCACCGTTCAAAAAAATGTAGATGTGATGTGTTGAAGAAGGCATGGAGCATTTAAAAACGCGTATTTAAATTTTGGTAAGTATTCCTATTGTTTTATAACTTTTTGGATGAAGGAAGGGTGTACAAACAATGTATTCCTATTGTTTTATAACTTTTTGGATGACTTTGAGTTCCTCCAAAGAATATAAAAAGGGTTTTCTGTTATCATGCATTTTATTTTAATTTTTGTTAATAACTTTTGTACATTACTTTTAGATAAATAATACACAAAATTCTAAATAAAATAAGTTTATAATTTTGGTACAAATTACTCTATGTATTAAAACACAACATGTGAGAAAACAGTAACTCACCATTCAAGCCGACCATAAAACTCATCTCAGGCTACCCAGAAAGCTTGCCAAAGCGCCCAAAAAAACCCATCCCAAACCGCCCAAAAAGTTTGCTTTGGCGCCCAAAAACCTCATCCAAACCGCCCAGAAAGACTTGCATTTTAGGGCATATTTGGATAAACTTATTTAAGTCAAAAATGACTTTTGGTTAAAAAGACTTATTAACTTATGACTTTTTAAAAAAGAGTTTTTAAAAAAGTGTTTGGATTAGCTTATGTAGTGGGGAAAAACACTAAGTTGATAAGTTATTTTATAGAAAAGTATTTAGTTTAACTTATTTAGGTAAAATGACCAAAAATGTTATAAGAAGGGAAGGTATAGGGATATAAGAAGGGCATGTAGGTAAATAATCTTCAATAAGTTATAAGGAGGTTCAAAAAGTCACTCATCTCTTACTTTTTCAAAACAACTTATTATAGGCAAACAAAAAGTTAAAACAAAAAATCATTTTCCTTTTGTCAAACACTTTTTTTAACTTATTAACTTTTTGGAAAAGTTATAAGTTATAAGGAGGTGGAAATAAGGGGAGCCAAACATGCTCTTAGAGCATTCACATCCCCTCCACCAAATCTCATCCATCAAATTACACTAAAAATCACTACTTCACCTCTAAATCTTCCCTCTCTTAATTAAAATAATAATACTTTTTCATATTTTTATCACTACATTTTCTCTCTCCTCACTCACAACTACTTACAAAAATATTAAAATATATATAGGGATGAGCAGTAGCTTTTCATATTTAGGGTGGAACAGTGCTTCCATCAAATATTTTCTCTCTCCTTCACTCACAACCACTTGTACTCACCCCATATAATTTGGACACACTCACATACATTTGGTGGATGGGATGTGAGTGCTCTTAGTTGTTAATCCGCGCAACGCACAGTGAAATCCTACTAGTTACTTTTTATACATAAAATCTTTAAGCAATTACATACTTTTGATTCTAACCTTAGACCCACCGTAGTGGGAGCGCTATATAGCGCCATTTTAATAAATAACGCCGGGAACACCGCAACGGGGGGCGCTAGTTCCCAAAATTGGTGTCAGGTGTCATTTTTCTAACGCCCGTTACAATTTGTGGCAGCCAATAGAGATGTGACACGCGGACGAGGGAAAAAACGGTCAAAAAAAATTGGTGTCAGGCGCCATTTTTTTAAACCCCTACTACCACTACACCCCTTTTTCACTTTATTTCCCCATGCTGACTCAGCTGCTACGTGGACCAATAAAAAACAGAGGAATTATAAACAGTGGCGAAGCTTGACCCGAAGGTTCGAGGGGTCGGAAGTCGCCGGAGGGTGGGAAGTCACTAGTTTCGAGGGGTCGAAAACCAGTTTCGGGGGGTCGAAACCCTATATTTCCAAAATTTTCTATACGAATACTATATAGTCGGAACTTCTGCACAAAAATTCGGGGGGTCGGCCGCCCCCGCCCGCCCCAATAAAGCTTCGCCAGTGATTATAAATAACCCTCTCCACTATACATGGGCTTATAGACAAAGAATGTATAACAAAAAGTTATTTACTATTTATTTTTTATATATATATATATTATATATATACCGGAATGCATTGATGTATCGTGGATCCGTCACAATAAATTTTAATTGGTCTGGTAGTTGAGGACTCATTTATTTTCCAACTTGCACTTTGATGGGTTGGGTTTAATATAGCTAAAATCAAAATAATTTTTAACACACATGGTTTTATTTTAACATATAGTTTTTTAAAGGTAATTTTTAATATAAATGGTTTTAATATATAGTTTTTAAAAGGCCCGGACATCCGGATCATCTAACAAATGAATCATATTTCCACACTTTTACCTGAAGAACAAAATGTACTGCACCCATCTTGCATAGAGGAAACATACAACTTGAAAAACTCTCTAGGCCACCACGGAGAAAATTGTTTGAGGTGATATCGCGAGA
Organism: Ambrosia x helenae; assembly: GCA_030844895.1. Classification (NCBI taxonomy): domain Eukaryota; kingdom Viridiplantae; phylum Streptophyta; class Magnoliopsida; order Asterales; family Asteraceae; genus Ambrosia; species Ambrosia x helenae. The sequence continues at coordinate 5,341,444 of CM061230.1, read as the reverse complement.
CTCTAACCTACGACCTTCGAGAAGGAAAATCATGAGACTACCATTGGACCAATATATATATACACATATATATTTACTTTTTTAAGGTAGTAAAAATGTTATTTCATGACCACTATTTTTAACAATGTGAACAAATATATAAAAGATTGAATTACTATTTGAGTTCCTATGTTATAGTGGTTTTAACTACTTGAACCTAAAGTCTAAAACTTTAACTACTTGAATCCCTAGCTGGATATTAACTAACCTATTGAGTCCACATTGCTAACTCAGTTAATAAGTTTGTTAAATTTGTATGAAATGACAAAATTACCCTTACTTATTAAAAAATTAAAAGATATATACACACCTAACCCTTCTTTATACCATATTCTTTATCTCTCTATACATTATTTCTACTAACCTAACCCACCACTGCACCACCATTCCATGTGGTTGTGCACCAATCAAATCAGCGGTTAATGAAGGATTATGTGGAGTAATTGGGATAACATCAATTAAATTACCCACTGTATAGATCCATCCGCCACCGCAGCACACCAACCCACCACTCAGCCACCGAACGACACGTCATCCACCACCCCACCCCACTGTGACACCCCACCCTCTATCTCCCTCTCTTTCCACCACCACTGTGTCTCCACTTCTACACAACCGGACCCCTAGTTGCTTTACCGTCAGAAGACATAACCGGATCAACCACCACTATCAGGCACAACCCTAATCGACCACCAATTGCAGGGTTTAGTCTCTGGGTGCCAAATCAGTACCGCCCCAATTGCAGTGTTTAGGGGTTGAGGAAGCAAAAAACCACTGTCAAGTACAACCCCAATCGACCACCAATGTCAGTTTTTGAAACAACAAATTGTTAACCGATTAGACTGTTCCACAGAATCGCTAAACCTTATTAGTGTAGGCAAAGTATTAAGAGATGATAGTGGGACCCTATAGACTCGCTTAACCTTATCAGGGTAAAGAGTTGGTTACTGAAGAAGAGAAGTCTACTAGGCTTCAAAGATTAAAGTTAGCATTTTTTTTAATGTTTTGATCATTTATTTGTTGTTAGTGTTGATGGGGTTTGTGTAATATTATGTGGATTTGAGTCTTTTTTATGTTTTGATCATCTTTTTTTGTTGTTAGTGTTTTATGGGGTTTGTGTAATATTATGTGGGTTAGAATCTTTTTTATGTTCTGATCATCTTTGTATTGTTAGTTTTGATGGGGTTTGTGGAATTTTATATGGGGTTGAATCTTTTTTATGTTCTGATTATCTTTGTGTTGTCAGTGTTGATGGGGTTTATGTAATATTATGTGGGTTTTAATATTTTTTTATTTAGATCATGTATTGGATATAATCTTTGGTTTTATTGACTTTTTGATAATTGAGTTCACTTGGGTTGAATCAAGGCCTTAGAGAGGGCATTTATGATCCAACAACTAATATGGAGCTCCAAATTATGACTATAAAAACCTTTTTCTTTTATTTTTTTTCATTCTCCATATCAAAACTCTCATATTCTTCCTAATTCCTAACAAATCTTTCAATCTTTCTTCTTCACCTTGCATCATTTGTTGATTATCCACAACTGATTAAAGGTAAACATCGATACTACTCTTCTAATGTTGATTCCTATTATTATTTTGACTTTTTTTATTGTTAACATTATTAAGAACAAATCAAACCGAATGAAAATTCTTATTCTTTTACGTGGAAATCATTCTTCTTAAACACATGTTCTAATGAAACGGATTTGTGATAAATGGATGTGTGATAAACGGATTTGTGATAAACACATATTCAATCGGATTTATTATAAAGTGATAACAAAGATACTATCAATTCCTATTGTTATTTTTTTATTCTTTTTAAGATTTCCTAATCTAATAACCATTTGAAATCATTCTGGTGTTTATCACATGTTCTAATGAAACGGATTTGTGATAAACATATATTCAATCAGATTTGTGATAAAGGGATAACAAAGATACTATAGATTCCTATTGTTACTTTTTTATTCTTTTTAATATTTCATAATCTAATTACCATTTGAAATCATTCTTGTGTTTATCACATGTTCTAATGAAATGGATTTGTGATGAACGTATTTGTGATAAACACATATTCAATCGGATTTGTGATAAAGGGATAATAAGGATTGCGTTCAATCATATTTATGTTAATTTTATTATTGTCATCACGGTTTTTTAACATATATTGAATCGGATTTACTATTCGATCGGATTTAGTAATGCTATATTTTAACATTTGAAAAACAGGATTTGATCCGAAGACACAAACGCTATTATGTCTTATCATAATGGTTCTCAATTCTTCAAGGTATTACATGACCCTTCGGTAACAGTTTTGGTATATTTGTTATTTTCATGTACATATGCCTATTTAATTTTCAAAAATGATTCTTTATTTTTTAATGTTGTTTTTAACGTGTCAATCCAGACTGTGCTGAAGGCCATGAACAAATTTCTGTTGTCTAAAAACATACATAACAGGGACGTTACAGTTACCACATACGAAGGACAATCTTGGTTGGTACGATTTTTAATGTTTTTAATGTAATTTATTTGAATTACTATTTTTAGAATTTATGTTTAATATTATTGTAATAATTGACTGTTTTTCAAAACAAAATTTAATCACATTTATTTATATTACTGTTTTTCGAAATTATTTTAATATTATTGTAATATTAGACCAAATTTAATGTCATCAATTCTGAATTATTGTTATTTATTTACATCAATAATAATTAACCGAATTTAATGTCATTTAATCTGAAATTTGAATGTGAATTATTGTTATTTATTTACATTAATAAAAATTGACCGAATTTAATGTTATTTATTACTATCTTTTAATAATTGACCGAATTTATATTAATATTAATATGAATTTCAATTTACCATAAGAAGCCTCATTTATTTTTTATTATGAATGCTTGATTATTAATCAATTTAACCTTCATTTATGAACGAAATAACTCTCATTTATTTTTAATATTACGATTTTAGTTTTACTATTTGTAATAATAGTATTGTTGACCGAATATATTACTAATACTAATTAACATTAATAATAATTGACCGAATTGAATGTTATTTATTACGAATTTTTAATCTCATTTTATTATATTAATATTACTATGAAATTATGTTTAAACTATCTTTATGAATTATTATTGGTCTTGCCTGCAATTAATAGGATTTATTTTGTTTTTTAATGTTATTTAGTATGAGTTTTAATGACATTAATTATAATTGACCGAATTTAGGGTTATATATTATGATTTTTAAGCTCATTTATTTATTATTACCGAATTAAATTACAAATATATTACTAATACTAAAACTAATATTATGAATTATTATTGGTCTTGTCTGCAATTAATAGAATTTATTCATTTTTTAATGTTATTCTGTATGAGTTTTAATGACATTAATAATAATTGACCAAATTTAGTGATATATATTACCATTTTTAAGCTCATTTGTTTATTATTGACCGAATTAACCGAACTAATTACGAATATATTACTAATACTAAAACTAATATTACGATTTTTAATTTTAATCCCATTTATATCTTATTGACCGAATTAAAATTTTCTATTACTATTTTTACGAATATATTACTAATTACTAATACTAATATTACGATTTTAGTTTGCTTCAATTAGAAGTTATTTCCATTGGCGAATATTGTGTCTTTAAATGGTGTTCAATCCAACACAGGTTGTTTGTAACAAAGGTTCCAACACAAGAAGTCATTGATTTTCAAATTAAAATTACGATTTTTTATGTTTGTAACGTAATTTATTTGAATTATTGATTACGATTTTGTGGTTATTTATTAAGATTTATAATCTCATTTATTTATATTACTATGTTTACGAATTATGATTAGTCTTGATTGCAATCAATAAGATTTATTCATTTTTACTGTTATTTATTTAGATGTTTAATATTATTTATTGACATTAATAATAATTGACCGAATTTAATGTTATTTATTAAAATTATTAATCTCATTTATTTATATTACTTTTTTCGAATTTATGTTTAATAAGATTTAATTATTTTTAATGTATTTTTAGTATGTTAGAATTAATGTTATTTATTGACATTAATAATAATTGACCGAGTTGAATGTTATTTATTATGATTTTTTAATCTCATTTATTTATATTAATATTACTACGAAATTATGTTTAATCTGTTTTTATGAAATTATATTTAATCTGTTTTTATTAAATTATGTTTAATATTATTTATATTACTATTCATTCGAATTATTATTGGTCTTGCCTACAATTAAAAGGATTTATTTATTTTTAATTGATATTTATTATGAGTTTTAATGACATTAATAATAGTTGACCGAATTTAATGTTATATATTACGAGTTTTAAGCTCATTTATTTATTATTGACCGAATTAATTTACGAATATATTACTATTACTAATACTAATACTAATACTAATACTAATATTACGATTTTTAATTTTAATATGATTTATTTATAATTGACCGAATTAAATTATGAATATATTACTAATACTAAAACTAATATTACGATTTTTAATTTTAATCTCATTTATATCTTATTGACCGAATTAAAATTTTCTATTACTATTTTTTACGAATATATTACTAATTACTAATACTAACTAATACTAATACTAATATTACAAATTTAGTTTGCTTCAATTAGAAGATATTTCTATTGGCGAATATTGTGTCTTTAAATGGTGTTCAATCCAGCACAGGCTGTTTGTTACAAAGGTTCCACCACAAGAAGTCATTGATTTTCAAATTAAAATTACGATTTTTTATGTTTGTAATGTAATTTATTTGAATTATTGATAACGATTTTGAGGTTATTTATTAAGATTTATAATCTCATTTATTTATATTAGTATGTTTACGAATTATGATTAGTCTTGATTGCAATTAATAAGATTTATTCATGTTTACTGTTATTTATTAAGATGTTTAATATTATTTATTGACATTAATAATAATTGACCGAATTTAATGTTATTTATTAAAATTATTAATCTCATTTATTTATATCACTTTTTTCGAGTTTATGTATAATAAGATTTAATTATTTTTAATGTATTTTTAGTATATTAGAATTAATGTTATTGACATTAATAATAATTGACCAAGTTAAATGTTATTTATTATGATTTTTTAATCTCATTTATTTATATTAATATTACTACGAAATTATGTTTAATATGTCTTTATGAAATTATGTTTAATATTATTTATATTACTGTTCGTTCGAATTATTATTGGTCTTGCCTGCAATTAATAGGAATTATTTATTTTTTAATGATATTTATTATGAGTTTTAATGACATTAATAATAGTTGACCGAATTTAATGTTATATATTGCGATTTTTAAGCTCATTTATTTATTATTGACCGAATTAATTTACGAATATATTACTAATACTAATATTGCAATTTTGAATTTTAATCTGATTTATTTATTATTGACCGAATTAAATTATGAATATATTACTAATACTAAAACTAATATTACGATATTTAATTTTATTCCCATTTATATCTTATTAACCGAATTAAAATTTTCTATTACTATTTTTACGAATATATTAGTAATTACTAATAATTACTAATATTAACTAAAACTAATATTACGATTTTAGTTTTACTATTCGTAAAAATAGTATTGTTGACCGAATATATTACTAATTATAATTGACAATAATAATTGACCGAATTGAATGTTATTTATTACGATTTTTAATCTCATTTATTTATATTAATGTTACTATGAAATTATGTTTAATATATTTTTATGAATTATTATTGGTCTTGTCTGCAATTAATAGGATTTATTCATTTTTTAATGTTATTTATTATGAGTTTTAATGACATTAATAATAATTGATCGAATTTAATGTTATATATTACGATTTTTAAGCTCATTTATTTATTATTGACCGAATTGACCCAATTAAATTACGAATATATTACTAATACTAAAACTAATATTACGATTTTTAATTTTAATCCCATTTATATCTTATTGACCGAATTAAAATTTTCTATTACTGTTTTTACGAATATATTACTAATTACTAATAATTACTAATACTAATACTAATATTACGTGCAGAAATTGTTTCACAAGTCGCTAGGTTTGTTATTTGCATATTCAACATTTATGTTTACAATATTCTTATTTTATAATTAGTTACACATTTTAATTTTTCTATACATAATTCTTTTGTAAAGGTTTACTGTGATTGGATGACCTGATTTACTTCAATCAAAAGATATTTCCATTGGCGAATACTGTGTCTTCAAATGGTGTTCAATCGAGCACAAAATGTTTGTTACTAAGGTTGCATCACAAGATGTCATTGATTTTGAAATTTAAATTATGATTTTGTTGTTATTTATGAAGAGTTTTAATGTTATTTATGATAATTTTAATGTCATTGATTTGAATGATTGATTATGATTTGGTTGTTATTTATTAAGATTTTTAATCTTATTTATTGATATTACTAATATTACGAAATTTATTTTAATATTGTTGACCGACTTTAATTTTGATATTATAATTTACAACTTTCCTTTAATCAATTGTGATGAAACGATATTTTTTTTAAACATATACGACTTTCTTTCAAACATTTATTTAAATCTATTTTACAGTTTATAATTTAAATATAATCCGAAGATAACACTGTACATTTATTTTCCTACACTTTTATTATTCTTTTAATAATAAATATAATTTAAATATAATTAACAGTTTCCTAAAATATATATAATGTATTCAAAATAATTTTCAATGCTATTACTAATATTACGACCTTAATGTTAATATTGTTGACCGAATCTGTATAAAAACTTTTTACGTTTTTGTTAAATTGATGGAGGTCAATTCTTTGACTATATGTCTTTGAATTTGATTGTGCTAATTTTAACCGTTGTTGACCAATTCACGTCAATTACCAATCCTTCCTATTTTTATAATTCAAAGACTTTCCTTTAATCATTTGAAATGAAACTATATTCTTTTAAACATATACGACTTTCCTTTAAACATTTATTTAAATCTATTTAACAATGTTAAATCTATTTAACAGTTTATAATTTATATATAATCCAAAGATATGAGTGTACATTCATTTTCCTACACTTTTATTATTCTTTTAATAATAAATATAATTTAAATCTATTTAATAGTTTCCTAAAATATATAATGTATTCAATATAATTTTCAATGCTGTTACTAGTATTACGACCTTAATTTTAATATTGTTGATCAAATATTAGTAAAAACTTTTTACGTTTTTGTTAATTTGATGGAGGTCAATTTTTTGACTTTATGTCTTTGAGTTTGATTGTGTTAATTTTAAGCGTTGTTGACCAATTCACGTCAATTACCAATCCTTCTATTTTTATAATTCAAATATATAAATAAATATTCCTACTCGATCACGTCAATCGAGGCACATTATTTCCGATTTTGCAGAATTGTTCGAGACACAACAATACTATATAAACCTTAACAAATAATAAAATCATTTAATCGTCATACCAAATTTAACAACAAAATTAAATGATAATATAAATTTTCAAAATGTTAATTTTGATACAACTAATAATGATTACTAATGATGTCAATAATAAATTGTATATAATGGGTAAGGCAATTTGAGACGCAGATGATTTTAATGTCATTTATTTGAATGATTGATTACGATTTTGATGTTATTTATTAAGATTTTTAATCTTATTTACTGATGTTACTAATATTACGAATTTCATTTTAACATTGTTGATCGACTTTCATTTTGATATTACGACTTTCCTTTAATCATTTGTAACTAAACAATAATCATCATCTTGATTTCAATAAGTGTGCTAATTTTAAGTGTGCTAATTTTAAGATGTTAATAATAATTTGTATATAACGGGTAAGTTAATTTCAGACGTGGATTATTTTAATGTCATTGATTTGAATGATTGATTATGATTTTGATGTTATTTATTAAGATTTTTAATTGTTAAGTACTATATTTACACAGTTTAAATAATGACGTTTTTTTGGCGGCTTTTTGTAACATGTCGAAAGTTGCCTAAAGTGTGTGTACAATGGGTCCTTTTGGCAACATGTTGAAATGGGTCTGAGGTTGATCCTTTTGGTGTCTATTTTTTTAATAAAATATAGGAAATTTATATTACAGCATGTGACATTGGACCCATTTTCTTATTAGTTGTTTTTTAGCTATGTAATCGGTTTGAACCATTGGAGAGATAACATGAAAATTTAAGCTACCCATTCAAGTAAGCGGGTTAAGGATTGTTTCTTGATTTACTTATCACCGTATCCATATCTTTACAACAACTATATTTTATGTAGAACACAAATATGGAATACAATGGTGGAGGTTTTCATAAATTATTGAAAATGAGCTGCACTCCGAGGATCGTGATGACAATGATAACAACTTCGAAGGTGAAAAATCAGCTATCAATGAGCAAGAGTTGGAAGATTTTGATTGAAGTAATGAAAATGGACCATTGGTTGAAGTTCGTTAAGCCCCAACTAAATGACAAGTGTTCTATGCTTAAGCTTAGTTATGATTATAATATAGATATTACCCTTACCCAAATGATGTAATGTGTGATATTGGTTGAAGTTCGTTAAGCCCCAACTAAATGATAAGTGTTCTATGCTTAAGCTTAGTTATGATTAGAATATAGATATTACCCAAATGATGTAATGTGTGATATTGTGATAGTATGCTATGTAGTTTGCAGTTGTCAAATTAAACTTTACTTACTCGATATATCCATCATTTCGTTACATTAAACTGTTAGATGACATTTTGCATTTAACATCAAAAATCATACATATTGCATTATCAAACATTTAGTAACCAAAACAAATCGTATAATACAATTCTTATTTTCCTACTTTTTTTTCATTTTACTTTCAGGTGAACCGTGGGTCCCCACGGGTCTCTAACCTAGTATTAAAATATTACAATAGTTAGCAGGAGCCCAAATCAATGAGTCCATCAAACATCAACCCAACAAAACAACCCGATTTAACATTTCCCCCAAAGCTTCCTATCTTCTTCTTCTTCTTCTTCTTCACCATCATCATCATCTCCATCAAAACCTCACTAAACTCCCAATCTCTCTCCTCATCCATCAATGGCATCAATAAACTTCAACCCATTTGGCGAAAACTGGTTCAAGAAACCCCCAAACCCATTACAACCCATTAACCTCCACAATCTTTCCGAATCCTTAAACCCCTTCAAACCCCACAACTCCCCCTTTGCCGCCATCTCTCTTCCTAACCCATTCGCAAAAAAATCCGAACTTGGACCCGATTCTAACCGACCCAAACCCGGAACTTACAAGAAAATGCTCGAACAGTATTACTGGGAATGTGAAAACCGACCCGATTATCGCCACACTCCTGAAGTTGAAAAGATATTGAATGAAGACCCGATTTTTGAAAAGAAAGAAAACCCGACCCGGGAAGAGATTGAAGAGAATGAGAGGTGGTTGAAGGAGTTTAGAGAGAATCCGGTTGTTAAGTTTATGGCCCGGGCTGAGGAGGTTCTTGATGAGATTAATGAAATGGAGCTTAAGGAGAATTCCGAACCTTATAGGTATTCGTTATTCGTTATTATAGCTTACGATACCAAAAAAATAACATTAGTCTTGCTCATAGTTATTAAAAGCCTCGCTTCATGCGTCTAGAACCTTTATTATAGCTTACGATTCCCTATAGGTATTTGTTATTATAGCTTACAATACCAAAAGATTGTAAAAGAAATAGTCTTGCTTTGAGTAGGAATCTATGCGGTTAATGGGGTAAAAAAATCGGATATCGGTCAAGGACTGGCATTTGAGATATAGGTTATCATGGTGGGTCATCGGTAATTTTAATATCATGCATAATTTATATATATAGGAATTTAACACTAGCAATTCGACAGCCAGAGACCAAAGTTTCATTTTTAATAGAGTAGGTTTTGCTATCCAAAAGGGGGTGGCGGCGCAACTTGTTGCCTGCTTACCAGCCGTCCACTTGTAATGTGTTGATTTTAATTTAATGAAGTTATTATATAAAAAAAATTCACTTCAAAAAAAAAAAAATCGGTATACTCCCCTACTATTATCAAATTGACCTTTTGCAACTTGCAAAGTACTAAGAATTGTAGCAAGTAGGAACTGATTAAGACTTAAAACACTAACAATTAACAATTAAGGGAGGGGGCACCCTTGGCTTGGGTTATGCGGCTTCGTAGCTGCTTCGGCTACATCACCCCGCCCCTCTCGGCTTTGGCAGAAGGCATCCATTCTCGGCTTCTCCTCGCCGAACTCCAACTCTTCCACCTCTCTCTCTCTCTCTCTCTCTTCTATATTTTTAAATAATGTTCAGGCTAGTTTAGGCTAGGCGTTTCCGTTGTTTAGGCTACTTTAGGTTAGTTTGGGGTTTATATTGGTGCACCTTAGGCTTGAAGCCTAAGGTGCCCCTCCCTCCCTAAGACTTGAAACACTAATAGCAACAATAAGAAGGAAGACCACCCGAAGAACTAAGAAGAAAGGTACTAATATCGGGAAAATCGGTGATATATTGGTCAAATATCGGTCAGACATCGATATTCTGACCGATATTTGTCACCAATATTTTACATGGGGACCGATAAACGATATATCAGCGATATTAACTGCATAGATAGGAATAAGAATAAAACTCGGTTTTTAATGAAATTTATAGGTGGGAGGATAAGAAGTATTGGAAGTCCATACCGCATGTGATTGGGCCGGATGGCCGGCCGATGCCAAGGAAAGCTATAAAGACTAAGCAGGAATCGGATGATAAGTTTTGGGATTTTGCTAAACAGTTCTTTTTCGGGTTGTGGGGATTCCGGCAGCGGCCATATCCTCCAGGCCGGCCCATTGACGTTGCTCAGGCTGTTGGGTATAAAAGATTGGAGAAGAGATATTATGATTGTAAGTTATAATAATTTGTTGTATGAGAATTTTTATGCTTGAGGTTATGCATATTATATTGATACATTCCATACTTTAAGAAGACTAATGATGAGTTTTAAGAATGTAGGGCACAAAATGCTTGTACACTAGTTTATTTTGTAAGTTTCACTAATATGTTATATCATGAATCTTGTTTAGACAATTTTGAATGTTTATGCTTGAGGCTATGCATATCATATTGATAAGATTAGTAATGGCTTGATAGAAGACATATCATTATCTAGAATGAAGAATGTAGGACACAAACTGCTTGTACACTAGATTATATTTGCTTATATATTTGCAAACTATAGTGAGTTTTAGTGATTTCATATATGATGAGTTCTGTTTATCCACTTTTTAATTTATATGCTTGAGTTTAATATGTTATGCATATCATATTGATGAAATTAATACTCTAAGAAGACTAATAATGGTTTGATATGGAATATAGCATTTTAGTGAATTACTTGATATGAAATTTATCATTTTCTTGGATGAAAATGACAACCCTACCCCTGACCTTAACAAGATTTTTTAACTGAGTTAGTGAAAAGGACGAAATTGGCAAAAAAAAAAAAAAAATCCAAACCTCAAGTGTTGATTTGAAAAAAAAAAAATGTACTGAAGTGGCAAACTGGACCAAACTTCAAGGACAAAATTGGCATTTAACTCTCTTTTTTTTGTGTGTTCCTATATTTGCAAACTTTGTAAACTATAGTGTGTCTTTTTAGACTTTTGGTAAAATGAGTTGTTAGTTTGCAACAAATACCGATCGTTAAATCATTGAGTTACTTATAGTAAAAGCTATAGTCTACTTGGACTTTTGGCTGAGACCATTGTGAACTCACATTTTGGAAGCCGAAAAATGGACTGGACCTGGTTTTGAAATGTCGCTTTTGTTATAGTTATCATGAGATCTGGTGGATGGTACTACAAAGATCGGATAGGAAGAACAAGGGGACCTTGTGAATTGATACAACTTAAGACCGCTTGGGGTGCAGGGATCATTGATAAATATACTTTTATTTGGGGTGATGATATGGATGAGTGGGTCCCAATTGGCATGATTTATGGTATGGAGCGTGCAGTCGCCACTTGGGAAGGTTTGCGCTTAAACTCTTTTATGTTACAATAATCACTTTGACAACACAAGTCCAAACAGCCGCCGTACGTTTCAATATTTGGATTTTAAGTTTAAATTCAGGTGTGCTCTTTGTTAAATTACAGTGAGACTAGGTGCTGCAGCAACCGCTTTCCTTCATAAATTACAAAAGGGTATACCTCCATGGGTCCCGCTAAAAGGGTTTGAGAAAAAAAGCCGTAAGCAGCTTCAAGATGAAGCATATGAAAGCAAGAATCGTGATTTAGCTGTACTAGAAGCTAATGATGGAATTTGGCCCGGTGTTAGAATTCCCAGTCATGCTCTGTTTCTTTGGGCTAGTGGGTCCGAGCTCACTTCAATTTTGGAACAAGACCACATGCCTAACAAATACATCTCCAAAGATATGAGGTAATGTCACAGTTTTTACAATTTAGGGTGGCAAAACGGGCGGGTTGGGTATCAAGTTCTGGCCAAAATCGTTATTTCAACATTTGCCTTTTGTGTTCACTTTTCAACATACAAAGGATTGATATGCAAAAGATGATAACAAAAACCTGTGTTATAAAAATATGAATCTATTTTTTCAAAGCGGTGGGCTTTTCGTACCCGAGGCGCAAGACAATTATATGTTTGGTTTTAAAAAGCGCACCTCGCGCGAAGCGCATCTAGGCGCCAATCTGTGCGCCTTATGTACCAACACTAGGCGAGCATCGTACGAAAAGCGCAATAAAAGCGCGCGTTTCGTACACGGGGTGTTTTTGTGCTTAAAATTGTTATACATGTAGGTAAAAATGTTGTACATTTAAGTTAAATCATATATAAACCTTATTTGTATCTATATTTTGGGTAAATGATGCTACAAACCTATAACATATATAAAAAAATATATATATTCCTCTTGCGCCTCGCGTACGAAAAGCCCACTGCTTTTGCGCTTTGCGCCTCGGTTTTAGACCTCGTCGCTTTTATGCGCTTCGCGCTTTTTAAAACCAAGATTATATGTATTTTTTTATTTATATATCCTATAGGTTTTTAGCTTCCCATACCCAAAGTATAGCTACAAATAAGCTTTTTATATGGTTTTATATGATTTTACTAAAAATATACAAGGCAAAAAAACCCAAGGTACAACATGTTGTTGCATAAAAACACCATGGGTACACGAGGCGCCGCCCCTCAGAGCAAAAAAAAAAAAAAAAAAAAAAAACACCTAGAAAAAGTCCAAAAAATATTTTGATTTCCTCAAGGCGCTGAGCAAAAAAAGTGACAGGCTTTGAGACTTGATGCGCGCCTCAGCGCGCATTTTAAAATCAAGTTTTAGCTACACTTTAGGTGAGTTTGAGCCGTTAGAACCCTTCATCCCATTTTATTTGCTTCCTCTTTATCTACTATGTTTCCAAATTTTACCAATCTGACCCATTTATGAATAAGTGGGTTAATATCGCTACCTCTACTGTACATGCATACGGTATACTGTTCTTTGCTTAGTTGCTGTCATATATTTTCTAATTTACGTACAACTAATATATATCTTTCGATTGTTCTAATTAATTTTTTTTTATATATATTTTGGTATTATACAGGAAACAGTTGCAAAAAGCTATTCCAGGGTTGAGGCCATGGGAGGTTTTAAGCGTAGAACAAGCCATGGATCAAATAACATATGGCGGTCAATGGTACCGTGAACCACTTGGTGCATTTACTACCGGCCCACCATACATCCGGCACTGGAATGATGATGTTGAGGTATCTAGTAAAACTTTCTAGTAAAACCGATTTTGCAGGGTTACGCATTTTAATGTCTGTTTTATTTTATTTGAATTCAACTTTTTAGCTTAACACATTTGACCCGTTAGAGATAAAACATATCTTTAAATTGTCCCCACGTTGACATTTGTTATTCTTGTTCGCTATTGCAGGACTTCATTAACGCGTACCAGCAATTCACAGATCTGATGTGTGATTATCTAGAAGAAGTTATCCCAGGGTTCAACAAGGTACTGGAAAAAGTAGATGCAGAAGCCGAGGAGAAATACCGAAGACGAACGGAAAGCGGGAAGAGGAAGTTAGAAGCAAGAAAGCGGGCCCTCCGCCCACAAAGAGTCGATCCCAATGCCGACGAGGATGATGCTTTATGAGGTTGGTTATTGTGGACAGTTTGCATCACATAAATTGTACCTGGGTTCAGTTTTTATTGTATGATCTGGATTTTGTTTTGTCTTCTAATTTGATCATGTAGTCATTTGTATTCAAGATATTTGTTATTTAGGAAAATAAAAATAACAAAAAATATATATGTTGGCTTGATGATACACAAGATATCTGAAGTCAAGCTTTCCAGTCAATTGAGTTGGCACCGCCTAGCGACTTTGACAGGGTTAGGATTGTATAACGCGATACGGTTCATTTTATCTTTCACTTCTCTAAAATTAGAGGTGCGCAAAAAAACATGTTCGGTTAAAACACTATCTACCAGCTTACACCGGTTTAGGATTCTGCTTGTTAAATCCAGTCAGGGAGAATCCTGGTGTTAAATCCAGTTTTTTCAAACTACTTGTTTTGTTTCTTTTACAACTAGCCGTTCTAAAAAAGATAGTTGTTTGTAGTAGGGGTGTGAATTTATGACACGACCATTCAGAACCCTCCTCTTAAACGAATTCTTAACTCCTTAATCCAGTCATATCCTTGTTTTAAGAGATACAAAATAGTTTGGTTTATGCCAATCCCCTTACGGTGGAGTGACACCCTCCTTGCTTTCCTTATGGGTGGTGGGGAGTTCGAGTCCTACCGGCACCAAAATGCTGCTGGTGGGCCGGATTTTACTACCTTGGGCCTTCGGGCGGCGGGTTTCCCCCGGAACTGGTGTGAAATTACTGGTGGACCCTGGTTATTCTCGGAGTACTCCTTTGTTCAGTGGGTACTTCAAGGGTGCTTGGGATTGATTTGTTAGCCGTTAAAAAAAAGTTTGGTTTATATTCAGTTTTTACTTTGTTGACCAAATCTGATCCGGTTTAAGAAAGAAAAAAAAAACGGTTTATGCATCTCATTCTAAAATCATGCACGTTTTGATATATAACTAAAACTTTTGTTCACCTTAAGTTAAACACAAAGTTTGAACAGCAATGTGTAAATAATATTTCTACAATGCATACCTTTTAGTGTTCTAAAAGTAAGAGTTATGTTGTTATTTTATTTTATTTTATTGTTACTTTGTTAGTTTTTTTTTTTTAACGGCCAACGAATCAATTTCCGAGTATTCATTGGGCACCCTTTTGGCGAATCAGGTCCTCGAGAGTACCCAGGCCACCAATTGCCACCAATTCCCGGGAAAACCCGACCACTCATCCGTCCGAAGGCACGATAGTGTAATAATCGGTAAAACTGGTCGGGATCAGGACTCGAACCCAAGCCAATGGCCTGGGTCATCCCTCATTCAGTGGCGAAGCTTGAGAATTTGGCCCGGGGGGTCGGAAGTCAACGGTCACGGAACGGGACCTAGTTTTTTTTTTTCTGTAGCTATAGTTCGGGTGATATGTTCGTGTCGGTGATTCGATTCGGGTCGGGTCGGGTCGAGTCAAACATTAAATACAATAAATATAAAAGTTTTAAGCATTTTTTAACAAACAATTGAACAAAGACACTATAACATTAAAAATATGCAAAGGGTTGGTACCTGGATGAAGAATTATAGTTCATCCTGTCGACCTTTAAGATTTTTGAATTCTTCAATTATGGATTGGGGTGCAAACGAGCCGAGCTAAGCCCGAGCTCGAGCTCAAAACACTTATGAGAGCTCGAGCTCGGCTCATTTACTATCTATTAGTTAATATTTTAAATAAAAGTAATATAAATAATTGGTTCGGAGCTCGATAAATGAAGTTCGGCTCGGGCTCGTTTAGTAAACAAGCTTAAATGAGTGGGTAAATATTATTAAATATTAATAAACCTAATATTACACTAAGGTTTGACGGGCTTGGCGAACTTCACATGCTAGGCTGAGCTCGGGCTCGATTAGTAAACGAGCTTTGCTTTAAACTCAAGCTCGGGCTCGATAAGGCTCGGCTCGTTTCGACCTTTTTACCCAGCCAAGCTCGAGTAGCTAAGGGATAACAACTCAATCGCTTGCTCATTGAATCTACTATCCTGCTTTTGTAGTTATTGTGCTTAGTACTTTAGGATTTGAGCTTTACATTTACTTTGTTTTGGGTAAAAGTTTTGGTTTATATAACTATTATTTTTAACGGGGGGTCGAAACCGTATATACCAAAAAAATTCCATACGAAAACTATATACTCGAAACTTCTGAGCGAAAATTCGCGGGAACCACAATATTGTTTTGAACAAGACCATTAAAAACTTGTACAAAGCTTGCTATTTATTATTAACAACTTCTTAGTGTTACCAAAGAGAAATATATCTAGACATGGAAGATAGAAGTATGATCAACATGCCAGATTTGGTATTTGATGACAAAGTTGGTAACAAGAGAGTAAGAGATGGTGAAGAGGAGATCCATAAAGGGCGACTCGAAAAGCGCCCAAGTGGAATCTTCGCCACGAATGGCGATGGAGATCACGTCGTAGACGGCATTGATCAAGGTGGAGAAAGTGGTGGAATAATTGATAGTTTCATTTCAAATGTTTTTCACAAGAACACAAGTGGTATAGAAGGTGAAGTAAACACTAGTGTGCTTGATGTTGTTGAAGATGAAGTCAAGGGAGAAGATTTAGGCCGCGTTGATGGCGGTGATGGGGGCGGTGAAGGAGGAAAAAGTGGTGGTGGGATTATTAGTGCTTTCTTTACAAACATGTTTCACCAAAATGGAAGTGTAGATGAGGATGGTGATAGACCTAAATCTGATCATTTAGTTGATGAAGAGAAAACCGAATGTTTAGGTGGCGGCGATGGAGAAAATGGCGTCGATGATGGTGAACCGAAGGATCTCAATGGTGAAAAGTTACAAGAGAAGAAGGATGAAGCAGTTGATATGCCTAGTAAAGATCCTACAGGTATGATATAATCATATTTGTTAATTAGTTTGTTTAATCACTTATTGACTATGTGTCTATATATAATAATAATAATATGTTAATTTTGTGCATATGATGTAACAGGACCTACAAAAAGTTCGAAGCCAGATGATTATGCAGAGAGAGTGTTTTTCCTAAATAATAATTGAATCTGGCCATATTCAACTTAGGAAGCATTGATTTGGTCTAAATATAGTTGAAAATGTTTAGTGCTTTAGTTCATCAATGATGTCTATCCAACCATTGATAATTTCATTTTTAGTTTTGTAACACATTGATTTCGGATGAACAACATGGTTGGTTCCTTATGTAATTTGTAATCAAATTAATTGATTTACATCTATGCGAAGTCACTTTTGAAATAACTTTTGAGATTTTTGTTGAACGGCTAAAATCACCATACTTGCTCTTTGTAGGATTTGAACCCATAACCATTTGGTTTGTTTATGTTATTGATTGACACTCCATGTTCTGAGAAATATTTACCATCCGAAAAGAAGAAAAAACGGATCCAATGATGAATTAAAGCGATATTTGTGTTTGTTGAAGGGTAGATTTGGATGCTAAAGCCTGCGGGGAGAATCAACACGTTTTTGTACCCTTGGCCTTTGATACCTTTGGCTCATTGGCACCGGAGGCTACCAGTTTCTTGACCAGGGTCCAGCGTGTTATTCATAGTAGTGTCTCGGCTCCGGGTGGGCGGGGTTACGTTTTTAGTAGATTAGGATTTGCTATTCAGAAAGGGGTGGCGGCGCAGCTTGTTGCCCGCCTGCCCGCTATCTTGATGTAATTTTCTTAGTCACGGAATGAAATTAATGAAAAAATAAAGATTAAAAATGTCTAGTTTTGTGTTTTTAAAGGTCATTTTTTTTGTCTTTTAATGAAATGTAAACTATATCATTTTTTTTGTCTTTTTAAAGGTATTCTTGTCTTCCAAGTACCTTTGACAACTTTGTGGAGAGATCAGATCACATATGGTGGGGAGATGTGACGGAAACTTTATATTATATTGCGCTTTGTCACCATGAATGCAAATTAGTAGCACACCAATTAAACCATTTGTATCAGGGGCGGATTTATGCTTACCGGGTGGGTTTCCGGACACCCACTCGGTTTGAAAATTATAGCTACTCAGCTATAATGTATGTGAGAATTAATCGGTTGGATTTATACTTACTTGGTGGGTTTCAAGAAATCCTGGATCCGTCACTGATTTGTATATACATTCTAACAACTTTTTATGTAAAAAGTTTTAACGTTTTTTTTACTTTCTTGCGTTTTACGATAGGCTAATAGCTAAATTAAGAAATTTAGTGATTGATATAAAAAGTATAATACAATCCTAGTAGCCTATCATATAATATGGACATATATGATGATGTGGGTAACGTGTTAGTGTAATTGTATATGTAAATGACTTGTTATTTTTCATATTGTTAGCAATTACACGCCTAGTTATATGTAATTACATAAATAGTTTAATTAGCTAACCCATAGGAAAACACCTAAAATTTCTTCTAGTTTTCCTTCACTTCATTTCCTTAGAAAAACTTGAAAACACAACTTTTTCTTTTCTTTTCTCACGGTATTTTTCTAATGAAGAACGTCAAAATATATGAAATATAAGATATATTGTTATTAAGTGCTCCACATAGACATGAAAAAGTATTTGCATTTTTTTTATTTGTATTGTGAAACATGATGGAACTATTTGAAAAGACCATCTTATCTCTTCATATCTCACAAAAAAGAAAGAAGGAAATGCAAAACAAAAATAATGGAGACTTTAGTAAAGATATAAAGAAATGTCTTCCCTTTTTTGGAAAAAAATTGCGACAAAGGATACAAAACAAGAAAAAAGAAGCACTGTTTAAACTATCTTTATTTAAGGATGATGTTTTAGATGATGGTGACAATTGCTAAGAAAAAAAAAAAACCACTGATTGTATGTAGAAAGGGGTGACGACATAGATTGTTGTCTACCTTCTTACTAGCCTTATGTAATTTACCCCGTATTTTTTATAGTAAAAAGTAAATTCTCACAAAAAAAAAAAAAACAAAGGAAATGTTTGCATTCATCACATCCCTTCCTTAGATTCCTACAAATATGCCTACTATGAGGGTTTGTTTTTTTTTTTTTTTTTTTTTTAGGGCAGCGACTTTCAAAATGACCAGGTGGTCGCAAGACAACTTGCGAGACCGGCCACAGTTCGACAACTCACAGGGTTTCTCCATAGAGGGCATAACACCTGCTTAACAGACCCAAACCACGTCCTCCTATGAAGAACCATAGTCCATAACCCTTGACATCACTTGATACCAGTTGCGCTACCATAAGCGTCAAAACTCTCTGACGTAACACAGTTTGAACAAAACCCCATAGACTTGTTAAGAGTTGTTATCTTGTTGAGACTAGAGTTTTAAACAACTAGATCGGGCCAAATCTAAACCACATATTTGGGCCGGGTCATAAAAGCACTAAAAACCTAGCCCAATAACGTCAGACCAAAAAGCCCATCAAATAAAATAGGTTTCCAGGTATATAAACAAACCATATCTAGGGTTTATAAGACAGACACCTTAACAATAATATTGTGAGGAAGGTGCGGCTGTGATTTTTATAAAAAATTAACCGGAGATTTACATCTCCTACCGAACACAGCAACCATGGTACTGCTTCTTTTCCCTTCTTATATTGTTACTTTATACATATTGTGTTTATTAATCTTGCTGACATTATTATTTGTTGTTTAGATAATTACTTAAGATTGGGTGTTATGAACATCTTGAAATATGTCCATAAGTTTTGTGTTTTATTGTTGAGAATATTAAAAAGATTGCTACTTGATTTGGATTGAGTTAATGAAATATGGAATGAGTTTACAAATGTTTGATTTTTAAGTTGTTTTAATATTTGGTAGTGTGTTATTAGCTGTCATGGTTACATTGTTAATTTAAAGTAGTTTACTGGTTGGTTATGCAACTAGTGTTGTAAAAATTGGGACTAGTCGGCGATTAGTCGCTAGTAACTGCAACTGATTAGTTTTTTGCTAACCGGTTCATTAGTTGCTACTTGCTAGTCGGCTGTAATTGGACCTTGTCGGCGAAAAATGGAATAATCAGGGAAAATCGGTGATTCCGAATTGGATTGCGTCCAACACGTGGTTATTAAAAAATGCGTATAAAATGTATATGTGTATCTTGGTTTTAAAAAGCGCGCCTCAAGCTCGAGGCGCCAATCTGTGTGCCTTATGTAACACTAGGTGAGCATCGTACGAAAAGCACATGAAAAGCGCGCTTTTCGTACATGCGGTGTTTTTGTGCTTAAAATTGTTACACATGTAGCTAAAAATGTTAGTACATTGTTAAATGATATATAAACCTTATTTGTATCTATATTTTGGGTAAATGATGCCAAAAACCTATAATATATATAAAAAATATATATATTCGTCTTACGCCTCGCGTACGAAAAGCCCACCGCTTTTGCGCTTTGCGCCTTGGTTGAAACTAAGATGTATATATATGTAGAGCTGAAAATTGCATAAGAAAATCTCAATCCGATTAATCAGTACCTCACCGGCCATCTTGCGAGTTCTACTACTCTGTCTGCAACTTATGTATCAAGGAGCATGTGTTTGTGAAGGATTATCATAGCTAACGATGTTTTGACTCTATTGTAGGCAAGAGGTTTAAAGAAACATATGAAGAGGCTCAATGCCCCTAAGCATTGGATGCTTGACAAACTTGGTGGTGCTTTTGTAAGTAAATCTTTTTTGGAAATCTTTTTTTTAAATTGTTTTCATTTCGCATTTCTAACATTTTAGTTTTTGTTTTGCAGGCTCCTAAGCCGTCATCCGGGCCACACAAGTCCAGGGAATGCCTGCCCTTGATCCTCATTCTGAGGAACAGGTTGAAGTATGCCTTGACATACCGTGAGGTACAATCTATTTTGATGCAGCGTCATGTTCTTGTTGACAACAAGGTCAGGACCGACAAGACTTACCCCGCGGGTTTCATGGGTTAGTTTACTTTATATTATAAGTTTGTATTATGTTTACAAAGGGTTGAGTGGATAAAGTTCATGTGGTGTTTACTGTTTAGTTTTCAACTAACGTTTCTTTTTCGGGTTGAGCTGTTTTAAACCGAGTAATTTTGTTTTGTAATTTGGCTGCCTTTCATGATGTTGGTTTCTGTTTGGAACAGATGTTGTTTCTATTCCTAAGACCAATGAAAGCTTCCGTCTTCTTTATGATACAAAAGGTAGATTCAGGCTGCACTCAATTAGAGACGAGGAGTCAAAGGTTTGTGAATTTGTTCTCAAAGTTCTTTGGTTAATGTATTGGTTACGGTTTAGTTTATTTCTTAGTGCAATTTGCCAACTGATTTGAAAGCATTAATATTATCTTTTTATTTTCGGTTTTTCCAATATGTCAAGTCTAACGGTCTGTTTTTGGTTTTTTTTAAACAGTTTAAGTTGTGCAAGGTTCGTTCAGTTCAGTTTGGTTCAAAGGGCATTCCATACATCAACACCTATGATGGTCGAACCATTCGCTACCCAGACCCACTCATCAAAGCCAACGACACCATTAAGCTTGATCTAGAATCAAACAAGATCGTCGACTTTATCAAGTTTGACGTGGGAAATGTTGTTATGGTAACTGGCGGAAGAAACACAGGCCGAGTTGGAATCCTCAAGAACAGGGAAAAGCATAAGGGCAGCTTTGAAACCGTTCACATTCAAGATGCTACTGGCCACGAGTTTGCTACTCGTTTGGGTAATGTGTTTACGCTTGGAAAGGGTTCAAAACCATGGGTTTCTCTCCCAAGGGTAAGGGTATCAAGTTAACCATCATCGAAGAGGCTAGAAAGAGGCAGGCTGCCCAAGAATCTGCTGCCTAGATTGTGTTTGGTTTTCTTGTTTTTGATTTAAGGTTGTTTGGTAGTTTTACTGCCTCTTTTATGGTACAATTTTGAACCTATGCTTTGATGTTGGATAATTTGGTTATAAATTGGTTAACTTTTGTTCTAAAGGTAATGTTTGATTGTTTTATGATTCAACTTCCAGGTTTGATATCTAAATACTAGGAAAGTAAATCGTGTCAAGCGAGCGGGTTAAGTTCTTCAACCAAACTCGTGTCGTGTTGAATGTACTTAAAATCAAAATCCTGTCATGTTTGTTTTTTTTGTAAAGACAGTTCTATGTTCATTTACTAATACAAAGTAAAACCATGTAATCAGAAGGTAACTTGAGTGATTAGACATGGGACATGCACTAAGATAAAAGATAATAAAGATTTTACCATCTTCGTAAAGTCACACAACACCATAAACACCTTTTTATATTTACCTTTAAGAGTTTTATTAGATGAACTTGTTGTAGTTCAGTTGTTAGGCTTCAGGCTGTGCATTTAAAATTGAAGATTTTAAATCTGTTGAAAAGGATGTCACCCTTATAGAGTACTAGATTTTATCCCGGGAGCGTCCCGGGTTGAGAAATCTAATTTGAAATATCAATTTTACATCTGAAATAGACTGATGCGTTTTACAGTTACATGCAGGAAAGCTTCGGGTAGCACTTAACCTAAAACAATTAACAATGTATCTCCAATGTTAGTGCATAACCTTAAACAATGTATAATAACTCTAATATTAAAACCTAACCTAAAACAATGTACAACTCCAATGCTAACACATGTTGTAAATAAAATTCATATTTACTGGTTTGAACATAACTAATGACTTGCCTATACATGATTAATGAATAATCTGAACACTTAGTGTTTTTTTTTTCTGTACGAACAAAACCACACAAAAAATAGTCGTTTTTTTTTCTCCGTTTTTTATATAGCACTATGGTACCCGTTGGAAAGATAATAAAACGCTCGTTAATTTGGTGTAATTTTTTTTCTTTAAAAAATCTCGTATATAAAAGATATTAACGTTTGAAAGTTATGGGAGGAAACTTTAGAGATAAAAAACTAATTTTGTTTTTAAATTTTAAATTATTATTTTCTTAAAATAAAGCCCTTGCCACATGGGATGACACATGGCACACTCAATGAAGAGAATACCCTCTTTGAGTGTCATGTCATTAAAATGACTTTGGTTTATTATATGTATAGATATGCATTATCAATAGTATGAAATGAGGTGGGTCGATTCTATACCATTAGTAATAAGACTATGGGGTGTGGTTCCCCTTGCTCCCTTCTTCCCGCTGTCCACATCAGCGTCACATCATTTCCCTTTTGAGGGAAATGACGTCACTTTTATCATCGGGGAGTCTCCCCGTTAGCACCGAAATGAGACCCCCGATTCTTTCCCTTCACCCACCGATTCTTTCCCTGTCCTCCACACCCCAAGGTCGAAGATACCTTCAAGTGTCTAGTAGGTATAACGATTTCAATTTCATACAAATAAAAAGCCCATTTGGAAATATGTATCCCTTCACTTGACTACCCCATACTCCATTAGTTGAATTAGTTGAGGCTTTTGATTAATACACTTGAGGCTAAATTTTTGTTAGAGAAGTACCAAAGTTTTAATTTTAATAGAGTATGTTTTGCTATTTAAAATGGGATAGCGGCATAACTTATTGCCCGTTTGCCTGCCATTCACTTGTAAAAAGTTGTTTTAGACAAGTTCATTTGACCATTTCTTCTTCTTTTTGTTTTTCTAATATTTTTTTTTGCCGTCTTATCTATTTTGGATATATAGAATCACCTTAAAAAAAGATATATAGAATCATATTAGCTAATTTCATCATATTTGGACGTGTTAGGATGTAAGCAAAATGATATACATTTTGGAAAAGGGCCCTGGATTCTTGACATTTTGAGCTCCCAAAATGGTTAAGCCGCCTTACGCCATAGTGCAATGAGATCCTTTTGTCGGTGATGATGATGATGTGGGCGGAACCCGCAAGGCTACACCAATCGAAGACGAAGGGGACAATGACATTTTCAATTGTAAGGGTGGGCGGGGTGGTCCGTGATGGCCACTCTGCAATGACCGTGACTATTGCGACCACTGCCCCACCATTTCCGTGATGGCCAAAATCCTCGCGACCGCGACAACTATCACGGTCCTTGCTAGCCGTTGCCTTGATAAATTTTTTTACCTACGTATATATACATATTTACCCAAATTATTTTACACCCACACTCACACCTAATTCTTCTTTATACACTAAAAAAATCACAAAATTCTTCTCATCCTCATTCACATTAACAATTTCAACAATGGTTGCTTGAACACAAGAGGAGGAACTTGTGCTAGTGATCATGTACGACAACGTACATGATAGCGCATCAACGAGCAGTGGTCGTTGCCGTGGTCGGAGGAATGCTCCATCCTGGAATAAAGTTTTAGCCGAGTTTAGTGCACTTGTCGGAGAAATACAACGTAGTTGTGATTCAATCTCTCACAAGTATAGGGACCTCGAATTGAAGCGTAAAACCTTCGATTTTTTTTTTAAAAAATAATGACAAATGATTTCTCCGACGAAACACAAGATATGCAGCTAGCCTATGCTCACATCAAGTATGCTTCCAAGGTCGGCAATGATTTTCCACATATTTCGGTGTAGCGAATGTTACGCCCAAAATTACATTAGGTTTTATATTTTCTAGTAATGTTTTTATTTTATTTATAAAAAAAAAAGTTTTAGTGATGGGTGTGATGAACACCCCATGTATTTAGTGATGGAATGTGATGGATGTGGATTGAATGTAATAGTGTGATGGAATTGGAACCACCACATCCATCCAAACAAAATAAAGTTTGTTATATACATTATTTTTCTCTTCAAATATTCCTTTTATTATCTATCTCAATCTCTTAATTAAAATACTTTTAGTACGAGTTCTTATAAATATATATCATTTTACTATTTATTTTTGTTTGTATATTCATTGAAAAAATGTGAAACAATGGCAGGTAAACCTAAAATAACAGAAGTTGTTGAATAGCACATGTTGCATCACTTGTCATTTTCGACCATAGTGATGAAGCACACATGTTTCAAATATATCACACTCATGAAATATATCATACTCATGAGTAGCGTTAAACTTTTGAAATTGTGGGTCTTACTTGCTTGAATAAGTCTCTTTAACTATTAGAATAGAGGTAACGTTTGTCTACTTCTTAGCATCCCCAGTTCTTATTAATAGCTTCGTTAGTTGGCCACAAGTAGGATTTACTAAGTACGGTTGATGTTGTTTGATTCAAGTTAAACTAAAGATCTAAAAACTTATGAAAAAAAAGATGAAATAAAAAGGCAGTCATTTTTATTCTTAAGCATAATATGTAATTCTTCTATTTAATTTATGAGACAAAGACGTTTCTTGTAAAGTATGCAAAGAATGGAAGGGTTACAAACACAAACTATCAAAAGAAAAACCAACAAACCGTTTGACCATATATATAAAGGCCCCATCACCACCTTCTAATAATTACTATATTTCAGTTAGAATCTTGAATTACAAGAAGAATAGAGCAAAAAAATGCCAACGATCCTTTCTACTCAAATTGTCGATTTCTTCAATATAAATATATAATTAAGCATATGCTCTCACCTCAAAGATCGAATCAATAATTTACCATTTTTAGGATATACTCATATTGTCAAAATAGGCCTTAATTAGTTAATTAGGTGACACTCATGCCAGTCATTTGTTTTTTTTGGAAGGTGTGTTTCAGCGGAGAGTATAAACGACGCACGACGCACAACCCCTCAACCCCAGTTCGAATCTAGGCCAAACGTGGGTGTTGAATTTCTCACCCCTTAGTGCGAGTGGGGGGACTCGAAACTGAGACCAAGCCCGGGCGGGAACCTCCTTAAGGAGTAAACCCTCACACCTCCGACCAGCTGGGCTGGACATCATTGGCATGCCAGTCATTTGTTTAGTGACTAGTTTACGTTTATGGTTTTTTTTTTTAATCCAACTTTATTTTTTAGTTACCGATTAACTCATATTTTTTTTTAAAGGTAAATTTCTTGCTCCTTATGAGACTTGAACTCAAAACCTCACACTCTTATTGTATTAAAAGGCTTTGTGTTGCCATTGGACCACCAACCCACTCTCTAATTCTGCTCTTTTTTTTTGAATGGCTCTCTAATTCTGCTCTTAAATCAAGATCTTTCTTAGCCATAAAACTTGAAGCCTCAATCCACGCACACCTTTTTTTTTTTTTTTTTTTTTTTTTTTTAACATTTTAGTTAATTAATATCTACAAACATCTTTTCCCTATATTTACTCTTCATATTGAAATTTATTTTATTCATAATGGTTCTCTCATTAGGCGTTTTGGGTGGGTAAAAGTTAGTACAACGTTTTATGCCCATGATACATTATCAGTGGTATTATTACTATTTCGTCTACATTTCTATTTAACTTTCATTCAAAATTGGTTTGTCCCGCTGCGTAGCGCGGGATCACTTCTAGTTTATCTAAAATGTGTAGTTTTAGTATATATTAACTAGAACAAACATGGTATTAAAAGTTGGATTTTTTACATATTTCCCCCTGCTAAGGCTCCTAATTACATATTTACCCAGCCCTAAAAATCAATTACATATTTCCCTCTGGGAGGGGGAAATATGTAATTGACTTGCAACTTGTGTTTGAGCATTTATGCTTAGGCCATGGGGTATACCTTCACACCAAGAGTGTTAACGATGACGTGGCATGTTAACTTTTATTGTGCACCACTCCCTTCCCATGTTAAGGAGCATTAAATTGTCACTAAGTTAACATGTTAACATGACTTAAAAGAGAGAAAGTTAAGGGATGAGGTAGTGTTAAGGGGCGTTAAACCATTTCCTTGAAGTGAGCTAGTGTGAAAAGAGACAAAATGAAGGATGTGGAATCTAGGTGGAGTAAAAGATGGTTAGAGTATACCCCATGGCCTTAGGTGAGTGAAAATTAGGCATAAATTATCATTAAGTTTTTCAATATAACATTTTTAATCAATTAGATTAATAAAAACGATCAACATAATTTGAATCATTAGGCTTCTTGTCTTTTAGGTTGTTACCTTCTTCTTTGTCCATAGTAGTTTGTGTTGTAGCAAGGAAATATTTTCTTTAATATATATATACACACACATATACTCACACACCTTAAAGAAGTAAGAGAGTGAGTGCTGAAGTTGACTTTAGAATTGTGGACAATGAGGAGGTGGCATTGCTTCAAATACAAACACTCCTTTCTTTCAACAACAAAAGGCTTTCTTTTCAAGTTAAGATCATGTCTTAAAAACAAAGCTAAAGGTAAAGACACTAGATAATCTTCCTCTTAGATCTTCACACACACATACACACATATGTATGTATTTATTTATTTTCATATATACATGTTATATTTAACATAATATAGTAATTAATGGTAACTAGAAGGTGAAGGCAAAACTTCGTTTTGCCCATAGCTGACTTTTAAAATTATCATATTGCCATCAGGCACTGTTCCACCGACGGTTAGGTTTTAATATATATAGTAATTGCAGAACACAAGAATGGGATGATGAGTCTTTACAAAGACATGGAGGCTTGTGGAGGATACGAAGACATACAAGTGATGTGGGAGATGATCCACTCTTCATCTTCTTCAACTGTCAAAAACATTAAACGGAACAAAAAGACTCGTTATTGGAGATTTTGTTTTGCTACAACTTAAATATTATTCATCGGAACACTTATTCGTATGAAAAATTTCTACAAATATAGTGAATACGATCCAAGTTCAAATTAGTTATGCACTCGGTTGTTTGTCGATATTCAATATTTCGAATTGCGATGTAATTGATTAAGTGGTGTTGATGATGTAGAAATAGCATAAACCATTCAGGGTTGAGTTCAAATAGTAAGGAGAATGTCCTTAGTGACATATTTATAGTAAAGATATTAAATTTAATTTTTACTCACACTTGAAAAAAATATATATACCTTTAGTGACTGATTTTTTTTTTTTTAATTAAGAAATACAATGTAAAGACAGTATATAGCTTAACATTATTATCCTAATGTTTTCTATTTTAACTCTTTTTTTAGTTGATTATCATTTGATAAGCAAATCCACATGTCTCTACCATGAATTATGAAAGAAGCTCATCTCAGTATCTCGCCCAGAAATAAATTGTTTGTTCTTATATAGTTGTGCTTACTAACACGACCCACAATGGGTCTATAATAGGTCCAATTAGGCTTAGGTCTTCCACCATTATTTTTTTTTGGAACGATAAAGTACAAACTAAGCTGCTAGTAAAATATTTATATGCATGCATCTTGCATGATTTGAACTAGACCTGGCAATTTCAACCTATCTACTTGAGTTGTTTTGGGTTTAAAATTTGATCCTGTGGGTTAAAATGGGTTTAGTATAATTTTCAAGGTGGTTAGGATGGGTAATTTTAATTTTAGGAAATAAGTAAGTGGGTCAGAATGGGTATGTCAAAAAAAACAAATGGGTCAGGATGAGTATTTTTAGATAACCATATACAAATTTAAATTAAAACTCACCCAAGTTGATGCCTCATAGAAATCAATGTCAATAAAAACAAAAGATTATATCTTTTGCATTTGTTGATCACTCCAGTTGGTTCGAAACCGTTCGGGTCATTAACGGACGACAATGTCGAAACAACACGGGTCGTTAACGAGACCGATCTCATCGAAACGGTCCGAGTCATTAGCGGGTTTGATCGAGTGCAAACGGTCTGGGTTGTTGACCGGCTTGTTCGGGTCGAAATGGTCCGGTCGTTGACGGGCCCGGTCGGGTCGAAACGGTCCATATTGCTAACGGGATCGGTCAGGTCGAAACGGTCCGAGTCGCTAACGGGCCGGGTCGTGTCGAAACAGTACGGGTCGTTACGGGACGGGTCAGGTTGAAACGGTCTGGGTCGTTACCGGGCCCAGTCGGTTCGAAACGGTCCGAGTCGCTACCGGGCCCGGCCGGGTCAAAACGGTCCGAGTCGCTACGGGACGGTTCAGGTTGAAAGGGTCTGGGTCGTTACCGGACCCGGTCGGGTCGAAACGGTCTGGGTCGTTACCGGGCCCCGTCGGGTCGAAACGGCCTGAGTCGCTACCGGGCCCGGCCGGGTCGAAACAGTCCGGGTCGCTACGGGACGGGTCAGGTTGAAATGGTCTAGGTCGTTACCGGGCCCGGTCGGGTCGAAACGGTCCGGGTCGCTAGCGGGCTCGGCCGGGTCGAAACAGTCCGAGTCACTACGGGACGGGTCAGGTTGAAACGGTTCGGGTCGCTACCGGGCCTGACCGAGTCGAAACGGTCCAGGTCGCTACGGGACGGGTCAGGTTGAAACGGTCTGGGTCGTTACCGGACCCGGTCAGGTCGAAACGGTCTGGGTCGTTACCGGGCCAGGTCGGGTCGAAACGGTCTGAGTCGCTACCGGGCCCGGCCGGGTCGAAACAGTCCGGGTCGCTACGGGACGGGTCAGGTTGAAACGGTCTGGGTCGTTACCGGGCCCGGTCGGGTCGAAACGGTCCGGGTCGCTAGCGGGCCCGCCCGGGTCGAAACAGTCCGAGTCACTACGGGATGGGTCAGGTTGAAACGGTTCGGGTCGCTACCGGGCCTGACCGAGTCGAAACGGTCTGGGTCGCTACGGGACGAGTCAGGTTGAAACGGTCCGGGTCGCTACCGGGCCTGACCGAGTCGAAACGGTCCGGGTCGCTACGGGACGGGTCAGGTTGAAACGGTCTGGGTCGTTACCGGACCCGGTCGGGTCGAAACGGTCTGGGTTGTTACCGGGCCCGGTCGGGTCAAAACCGTCTGGGTCGCTACCGGGCCCGACCGGGTCGAAACAGTCCGAGTCGCTACGGACGGGTCAGGTTGAAACGGTCTGGGTCGTTACCGGGCCCGGTCGGGTCGAAACGGTCCGGGTCGCTAGTGGGCCCGGCCGGGTCGAAACGGTCAGAGTCACTACGGGACGGGTCAGGTTGAAACGGTCCGGGTCGCTACCGGGCCTGACCGAGTCGAAACGGTCCGGGTCGCTACGGGACGGGTCAGGTTGAAACGGTCCGGGTCGTTACCGGGCCTGACCGAGTCGAAACGGTCCGGGTCGCTACGAGACGTGTCAGGTTGAAACGGTCTGTGTTGTTACCGGGCCTGGTCGGGTCGAAACGGTCCGGGTCGCTACTGAGCCTGGTCGGGTCGAAACAGTCCGGGTCGCTACGGGACGTGTCAGGTTGAAACGGTCTAGGTCGTTACCGGCCCGGCCGGGTCGAAACGGTTCGGTTGCTAACGGGCCCAGCCAGGTCGAAACGGTCCTGGTTGCTAACGGGACCGGTTAGGTCGAAACAGTCCGGGTCGTAATGGTCCGGGTTGTTAACCAACCCGATAGGGTCGAATCGGTCCGGTTTAAAATGAAATATTTCGGATCCCTTAAAATTTTATTTTTAAGTTTATTTTTTTTAAATTTGTTTTTTTCCTTTTTTATTATTTTTTTACTATTTTTTTTACTTTTTAATTTTTTTACTTTTTATTGTTAGTTTAATTTTTAAAATTTTTTTAATCTATTTTGATGTGAACATATCTTAATCCAAACCATTTAGACCCAAACCCATCCTGACCTAACCCATCCTAACCTATTTTTTTAATTTACCCATCTTGACCCAAACCCATCCTAACCCAAACCCATCCTAACCCATCAACCAACCCAACCCAACCTACCCATTTTGCCACCCCTAATTTGAACTATTTATCTTATGAAGATGAGACCTTACCACCACACCATGTCTCTTGAAGTCTGGTCTTCCACTATAAGCTTGAAATTATCTCTCACCTTAATACTATGAAATATGAATTTTGTATCGAGAAAATTGCTCGAATAGTCCCTGTGGTTTGTACAATTTTCACCTATAGTCCTTAAGATTTTAAAATTACAAGTATAGTCCTCAACTTTTGGTGTTTCTTAACTCGGATAGTCCCGGGAGTGGGTGTGAAATTACTAAATTACCCTTTTGATGGATGTAGGTTAAATAATCCAGTTAAGTGGATGTGAAATTACTAAACTACCCTTGTTATTAAAAACTATAAAAAGAATTAATGTGGGACCCACCCACTTCATCTTCCCCAACCTATCACATTCACAAACCACCATCACCACCACACATCTCCACTTTCACCACCACCACCGCTACCACTCCAATGGTCACCACCTCCACAAATCACATCTATTCCGACGACTAACCATCAGACCTGTAACCCCTCATCTTTCAAACACCAATAACTGATGCTAATCCTCTTAAACCACAACGGTACCCTTTCTGTTCCGATAACCCAACATCCACCATGGTTACATAAATGACATTGCATCTCCTACCTTACAGATCGATAGAGAGAGAGAGAGAGAGAGAGAGAGAGAGAGAGAGAGAGAGAGAGAGAGAGAGAGAGAGAGAGAGCAGAAGAGAGAGAGAGAGACAGAGAGTGAGGAAGAAGAAAGGCAGCCAAGACAGAGAGAGGCACACGTAGAGAGAGGAATGAAAACGGAGAAGGAAGAGGAGAAGCCCGACCATCGGCCACCACTCAACAGTCAGAAGACGGGGAGTTCAATGGTAGTAACGATATGGTGAATTGACCGTCGGTAAGGGTTCTGTAACTTACCCTATACGCCGACGTAGGATAGTAGTTCTGATACGGTGTCGAGTACACCATCTGAGGTCCCAAGTTTAATTGCTCCATAGACGCTGTTGCATTCTCTGCCATTACTCCGGTCTCAGCTGGTGAATTGACCGTCGGTAAGGGTTCGAGTTTGGGTTTACCGGTATTGTTAGGATGTTTATATAACAGAATTAAAAGAGATGATGTTAATTATATTTGTTGGTGACGATGATTAACTTTAGGTGAGATTGTAGTGATGTGGTTGGTAGGTTTATAATTTATAAATGTTGATTGGTGGTGGTGGTTGGTTGGTGGTGGTTGGTGGTGGTGGTGGGTGGTGATGATAAGGTGGGGAAGATGAAGTTGGTGGGCCTCACTAAAATAGGTGGAGAAAAATAATTGGCTAAGGGGTTAAGTGGGCCCTCTTTAATTAATTGTTTTTTTATTTTTATTGCGGTAAAGGTAATTTAGTAATATTACATAAACTTAACTGGATTATTTAACCTCCATCCATCAAAAGGGTAATTTAGTAATTTCACAGCCACTCCAAGGACTATCCGAGTTAAGAAACCCCAAAAGTTGAGGACTATAGTTGTAATTTTAAAAACTTAGGGACTATAGGTGAAAATTGTGTAAACCACAGGGACTATTCGAGCAATTTTCTCTTTTGTATCAGTGTAAATATCGGTTAAGTGATTCGTAATTCCAGTGATAACTATTCTAGTCACAATAGGGTTTTAAAAAATTTCGGTCACTAAACGTAATTAAGACAATAAAAAGGCTGATTACCATTTTGGTAGTTGTATTCATACATTATTCATCAATGACAAAAGCTCTCTTCTTGAAAACCATATCTTAAAAGTAAATAAAATTTCTTGAAAGCCTAAGGAGAAACTTCCTTCGGTTGGAGACTTGGAGTTGGACTGAAATCAAACTTATAGCCATAGGTCTATGTTGGACATGTACAAATAACCAACATGTTACAAGATAGAATGATGGATACAATAAGTCTTTGCTGAGTTATACATTTCCAGCACTTTGATGGGCTTAAAAAATAATACTTTGGTGGGCTGAAATCTAGTTAGATGAAAATTTTCGGTCCATTAGAGGTGCACAAAATAACCAAAACATATCTATGTTACCTTATTAAGGAGGAGAGATGTCCAATAAGGTAATTTCATCAAAATTTTAAGATGGCATCTCAAGAGACTTGTGTGTAAACTCCAAATTTTTACCCACTTTCTTCCATTTATACCCTTGTGTACTACTTTTAATTGTAATTGTACAAATTACTATTGCAAGTCATACAACCTATCCTAACATATGAAACCGTCGTTCTTCATGAAAGCTAGGTTCATTATGCGGAGGTTGAATGTCAATCACAACCAAATTGATGAATTCGTCATTTAATTCATCAAGAGAAACCGCCACATCAATTCAAATTCAAACCAACCCAATGATCCTTTGCCTTCTTATCGATTCATCAATACAAGTTTTAAGATCAATTGAGGGTTTAATACTTTAATGAAACTTTTGATTGCAAAATATGAAGCGTTTCAGAGATTGATTTTCCATCCATTGAAATCAGCCATTCAATGGTATATATAATCGTGAGCAATTACCCATAACGCACCATAGACGCAGGCTTCACTTCCATTGCTTCGCTTTATTCAATTTCTCCATCCCATCTTCTTCTAGGTTTCTCACTTTTAACTAAAACACTCTATAATTTGTGATATTCAGATTATGATATGTGTTCATTTACATTTATTATACTGGCTTATGTTAATTGATGTTATTAGCTTGTAACCGGTTACAAATTGTAGCGGCTCGAATGAAACCGTCCATTTGATGGCAAATTGCAGCGGCTTGAATTCTCTCCTTGTTAATCACCATTGTCTTATTTGCCGGAATTTTTTCTAGCTAGAATTAGGATTCATCTTCAACACTTGTTTATTATGTTAATACTTATTATCCTCTCGTCTACAATTGCTTGCTTTAGTTTTTTTACCACATGTGATTATTTTCTTGTTGTTTCAACTGGTTAATGGTTGGTTTGTCAGGTTTGAATTTGTTTATAATTTTTCTGAGTTATAGTTGTTGAATGATTAACTTTGGTTGTATGGAAAGTTTATTTTCAGAGACACCACAGGAGCCACTATCTTGACAGAACAAGGGTTTTTTTTTTTGTTAATTGGTTGGTTCAGTTCAAAGTCTTCCAGAGACAAAGAGAAAGGATCAGAAGGGTGAAATTTCCGTTGCGGGTCAAGAAATCATTACCACAACTGGGAATGGCGACTGCGTTGAGTTGTAGAAGAACCTTTATTTTTGTTATGATCATCATTGTCATTGTGTGGTGATTCATCAAAGAAACAATGACTTTGTAAGTTTCATCTTTTCCTTCGACTTTGTAAGTTTCATATTGATCCTGCTTGCTGGTGAGCTTTGAAGCTACATAGACGATTAATCAATTTGATAATCAGGGAACGACTGTTCTATTGATTGTGCCAGTGAAGAAGAAGAGTTATTGGTAGCCAGTGGTTCCAAGATCCTAAAATCTCCAACTGAAGAGGTGATGGTTCCACTTTTCAGACACATGTGGATGTCGATTTGCATCTTCTTATATTGCGTAGCTAACAAAATTTTACAAAAAATCAGCTTAACAATAATTAGCAGTCCTTTCTGTTTATCACTACTCTAACTTGATATGGGCCGAAGAGTTTGCATAATTGGGTTTTTCCGTTCATTGAGATGTTAAGTGATGTTGGCGACACTGTTTTGGAGCATGGTAGAGAGGTGTATGTACTTTTTTTGCAAACATCCTGGGTCTAAAAAGGCAGGTTCTTGATTAAAAAAGAAACCTGGACCTGGTCAGTTTATACATTCCAGACCCAAACTCTCGATTTACCTATAAAATAATACGAATTGATGCAAAAGTTTATTTCATTAGTAAGACAGCAACTACCAGTCTGGCATATGTAACTGAAACTATCAAAAAGAAAACAAGCAAAAGGAAGGTAGTTGTTTGGGCCTGTGGATGGCGTTTTTTGGGTTTCAGGCATAGGCTGTCTGTTTAGGGGTCTTTTTTTTTTTCAATATAACATTTCAACATTTCCATTTTGACTTTGTTTTACTCGCTACAAATGCAATGGAACTCATTTCCATGTTTCAACTTCTCAACTATTGGAGTCCATTGATGTGAATATTATAAACTCTGTGGCAGCTACAAATGAGCATTTTTAGACAGCGGCCAGCAATCCTTCTGCTCTTTTATAAGACTGTTCTAGAAGTGCCCGATGAATTGAACTCGGAAAGAAGATGAATTTTTTCGACAACCATATGCTTTTCTACTCGACTTCTTTTAAACTATCATGCCTACATGAAAACCGATTGTACCTTGCTGGTGATATTAAATATTTAAATAATATTTGTAATTGTGTTTTATAATATTTTTAGATTAGATGTGATATTAGATGGTGGAAATGGTTCTTTGTTGTCATGTCTCAAAACTCCTAATCTGATGAAGATTCCTCAAAACACAATAATGAGTTGCTGGTTTCATTTGAAACAACTATCATTTGTTTTTGTTTTAATTTTGTTTTTCTTTTAGTCTTTAAAAGGTTTATTATTGATAATGTTATGTTTACTTAAATTAGACGATGGGCACAACAGATGGATAAGATAATCGCGGTGTGCAAGTGTTATGACAACCTAATCTTCAAAGCATGCTAATAACCTCAACTGGATCTTTGATTCAACGTTACTAAATTATTCTCTCATGCTTCATTATAGTTGCGATGTACTCATTTAAAATTTTCGTAACCTAAAATTATGAGTTTCAAATTTTACTAGCATCTACCTATTAGTGAGACACCCAAACTACAACTTCTTATTGCATCCTACTTACTACACGTATTGTAACGAATCACCCAAAAATGCCACACACCCCAAACCCCAACAATAACTATGAGACGATAAAATAGATGCACCGCTGCAACGCGCGGGCATTCCCACTATACTCTTGTATGTATGTATGTATGTATTATTGATTATTGACGTGTGCGTATATATAATTAGATAGATAAATACCATGTAATCAAATATTTCTTATGTTAAATAAAAATAATTATATTTATATAACTATTTTTTCAACGGTGAATTTGATATTTGAACCCGAGACCTCACATTTGAGTCTTTTAAAAGGCTTTGCCTTACCACGGGACCACCAAACTCGATGGTTGACTTTTCGTCTATTTTTTTGTTCGGTTTAATGGTCCCGCTGCAACGCGCGGGTTTCCCACTAGTGTTAATTACATCTAATCACATAAACGCATGTTAACACATTTTAACACATGAACATGGATTCACTTTGGTTTTGTTACTGGCCAACTTACCAACAGGGTTTTTTTAATAACCTAGGCGCGATCTCACCATTCATGGAACCACCACCATGAACTTGTTTTTCTCAAATAGTTTCCCCTAATTATATGTTAATACAAATATCAACTTCATGTCCATCTAACTTCCGTTAGTTATATTACCGCTGTTAGAATTCCTTTCCTTTAGTAGGCAACCGTTATTTTATCATCGTTTATTGTATACAAACCGTCACCCTATATTAAAATATTTGAGTGAAACGGTGTATCTTCAATCTTCATTCAAAATCAAAGTTGTTTTTCATTAAAACAATTTACCAATTCAATTAGAATATTTACCTCAATGATGTTGGTTTGGAGGATATACCTATTTAGCAAACGTCTCAATTTACAGCAAGTGTTTTTTCATTTTATTATTAAATGAATTTATATGCTTATTTCAATATGAAATATCACAGCCAAGTCATATTTTCTTACTACACATATGTGTTGTATGCAAATTTATACCGGTAAGTTGCTAAATGAATGATTTGTAATTTTAATTTCGAGAAAGTGATTTTATGTATTTGGTTCTTAAAGACACTAGGTTATGTACCCGTGTGATACACAGGTTGAACAATTTAAATTATATATATTATATATAAATTTAAAATATAATTAAGAAAAATTAGATTACATATTTTATTTAAAATAAAAAAAAGTTGCCTTTACAACCAAAAAAATATTAAATATTCATCATCCCCTAAATGATTTATTGTAAAAAACATTTTTATTCACATAAAACTTTTTTCAAACATTCCAAAATATATCTTTCATACCGTGGCTATTACCTTATAAGACTGCAGGTATAACAAAACAAAATAAATAAAAAAGTAATAAAGGTAAATCTGTTTAGGCTAGGATATAAAAAATGAAATTAATTTAAAAGTATCCCCTCATCCGTTAAACCATCCCAATCGAGTATTGTTCATTTTGGAATTTGACATCAAGTTTATTCCAAAGCCAAAGTATTTCTAACCGTGAGTGTATAATCATTTTTTCCTAACATCAAGGTCCTTAAAACATAATGACATTTATTGGCTCAATTTTGCTGTATTATAAAAAAAGAATGTGTGAATTAATAGCATGAAAATAAAGATTGAAACGAATTAGTAATTAAAAGACTGTTTAGATATTACATTTCTCTATTGAAGTAACTTGAAAAAAACAAACTCAATGAAGATTTCAAATAATGATTTTTCATATATAAAATGTATTTTATATATGAAGGTATTATAATACGAAAATAGCCAAACATATTTAGTTTTGTATTAAATCAAATATTTAATTAATGTGAATTGATTTGTTTGTTCAGAATATTGTAAGAAGTATAATTTTAAACTTAGAGTGAAAGACCGCATATTAAAAACACGTTTTTAAGGTACACGATTTAAATTTAATAACACATAAATACGCTATCTTAATAAAATACATAATTTTTAATAAAGATTACTTTTTGTTAGTTCATAAACATTTTCAAATTATGTCTAATAATTTATTTCTAATTTTGAATTATAATATAATTATATTAATTGATTTACAAAAAACATAGAATATATATATTAAACTGAATTCCAGTAATTATACTAATAATTATAGTTGTAACAAATAAAAACTGAATAAGTAATAATTATTAAATAAAGAAAAAAATTAAAATAAATGTATTGTTTAAAATAATAAAATGGGAGGCTTTGTGATGGGGTTTTATGTACTCCATGTGCTGTCTTTTATTACTATAGATAGAAATCGATTAATGTTGATTGATTTATTTTATTTATTTGTTTTGAACAACATGAAAATCTCACAAAAAAGCTTGACTAATTGCTTTGTGTTATTCTTAATTTGTTTATTTGACTTTTGAATTTTAAGTATTAAAATTAATATGTATTTGTTGAGCATAGTTTAACATCTAAAACAATGACAAAAAAAAAAAACTTAATAATCATTTGTCAAATATTGTAACAAACTTAATTTTAAACTTAGAATAACAGATCAAGTATTGTAAAAAGAATCATGTGTTTTCTTTTATTAATGATTTCAGTTACAACTATGATTATTAATATAATTAATAAAATTCATTTTAATAAATTTATAATATGCTTTTGCAAATCAATTATTATAATTAAATTTGAATTTATTGTGTTAAATTAAATAATAAAATGAGAGAAGTCATGAGGGAGTGCCATGTGTCCCTCATGTGTTTTCTTCTATTATATAGTGTAGATTTAATGGATTAGATTGAATCGTTGTTTTCGCTTTCTTGATTTTCTACTCCAATTTTGACTTCGCCTTAGTATCGCCGGAGATTTCTGTCACACCCTCAAATTTCCACGTGCGGGGTTTTACCGCGAGGCGCGTGACACACCAGGATCCAAGTCAACGGTCACAATAAACAACATCTATATGATAAGAAAACAACGTAAACTACCATTGAGTTTCAAAACCGTTCTAACACAGCGGAAGCAAAATGTATTATTACAACTTAAAAGTAAAACTCAAAGTCTGAAATGTTTAACAAAACATGCATATGATCCCTAGACGCCGTGAGACTCCGTGCGCCTATACTCAATGCTGCTACCTTAGCGACCTGAGAAAACATGCCAAAAAGACGTCAACATATAATGCTGGTGAGTTCACAGGTTTTAAGTTCACAAAACGTTTTCATGCGTAAAGAGTTTCATCAAAGTACCAAATGTGCAAAACCTTAAGTAAATAACAAACGTTCCATTACTACTACGACTATGTTGCTAAAACCATTACTGACAAACGTTGCTCGAGTTGCTGCCTGTAGGATCGACTAACGTGTCACCCGACAATCACGAGGGCTATATTCAAGGTGCGGAATCCCTTGAATATGTCTCAATAGCAGAAACAAAGATGAAACAATGATAAACGAGTAATCACAACACACACACGGGTCAAAAGATTATAGATTAATCACTAAAACAGAGCTCGAGTGTTTACAGAGATAAAATCAGACCTTACAGACCATGGGAAGGTGTTTGGAGAGTGTGTGAGGCAAGAACTCTGCTCTAGGGTTGAGAATAGGCCTATTTATACCTCCCGGGTACGTACAACACCTTATAGGCGATTGTGCAGCTATAATGTAACACCCCAACCGATGGCGGAAACATCGAGGTGTCACGTAGTGACGATTGCTCAATAGCTCATGGACTAAAAGTGTAAATATTGATACATTGATTAAATAGTTTATTACATTGAAATGAAATACAACGATTCTAAATGTCACCTAAACTGAAATACAATGAATCAAAATCTAAATATGAATCCGAAAGCTTAACGAATGCATCTCAAATAACCTGAAACATGTACGAAAATAATTTGTCAATACAAAAATGTATTGGTGAGCATACCCTGTTTAAATAAATATAGTAGGAAAAGTGTTTAGCAATTCATGTGCGGTACCATTTGCAATTATGTAATAAGTAATATCCGTTCAAAACCAAACCTGAGAATAATGACTAACACATGACTAACCAACTGAATAATGAATTAACAAGACAATGACCAAGATTCTCTCAACAGAGTCTCAAGGGGGTATACCATAGTACTATTCATTGAAAAGCTAGGCCGCCCAGCGGTTAATGATTTTGACAAGTCATAGACACACCAATTAACATAAAGCAAACACACATGAGAATTGCATTAAGTATAAGAAATTGAAACTTGATTAATATATAAGTACATGAGTCACCCCAAAGTAGTAAAACGGTAAAAGGGGAAAGATATACTCACCTTGATAAGCTAGCAAAAGTTCACACAAAAGTTGATGTTGAACTTGCAATGAATTGACGAGAATCAAAGAATTATGCCTGAACCTAATTAAGGAGTGATATTTTAGTATCTATAGTTATAGTGTTTGTATAATGTATATCAATTTTGATTTATCTATTTTTAAGCCATTCGTTTTACTTTATAGTATTATATATATTCGAATTCACAACCCAAAAATTGTAGCGTAATAGTGAACCAAAAACAATAAAAGACAATCTAACTTGATTCGTGTATAACGAAAAATATTATTGAAGTTCATATTAAATTTAATGAAAATAGCTTGTCTTTTGTTCCATTTAGGATTGTTGACGATTTCCATTTACAGATTAAATGACTAGTTCCCAAAAGTTATTTATATGTTAACAACGTAATATTGTTTTGATACTCTCATAAGTTTTCAAAATGCTTCAATAAATATACTAGTCAACTAAATTAGTATAGGCATGAGGTGATATACAATTTAACAAGTAACGCCAATTTATAGAATTTACATACATATGTTCTATTTTATAAATAATAATTTAATATGATAATCTTCATATTATTTTATACATAAAAGTATTTGGCAAGAAACTCTATTAAACGGTATGTTAGTATGATGAAAATAGATTGGCAGAAAATAAATATCTAAATAAAACTTCACCTCCATCCTATATTTGAATATTATATGTTTTTTTTCCTTTTAAATAACCCATCCGGTGCACCATGTTTGTGTACTTTAGTATTCTAAATAAGACAAAGTTGGTTGTAATACCTAGTTTGCGACAACAACTCAAGACAGAATGATGAACGCCAAGTGGGAGGGTGAACATGAAGAGAAAGATAGCTCCACAATCTCCCGGTCCTATGGCGATAACGATATCAACAAACCACGGATGTACCAAGGGTGTCGGGTAGGCGGTAGCTATAGTTGGTGACAGTAGTTTCAACCGCAAAGCAGAAATTGGGAGGTTAAAATAAAGGAGATATGTTTAGACAAATGCCATGGACTTTGCTTAATTATATATAATTCATTGGATTAGTATTGGTTAGAAATTTGAGTTTATTAATCTTTAATGACATTCAATCACCATCATGGAGCTTTTGTGAGTTACAAAATAAATTGAGGAAATGGAAACGTCTTGAAAGGAAAAGAAAGAGTTAATGAATTAAAACTTATCAACAATTCTTTAATGAAGTGTTATATCATTTGTAACTTAAAGTCATCAAACCAACTCCAAATATGCAATATCTACATGAAATTGACAAGGAAGAATAATAATAATATTAATAATAATAATAATTTGTGGAAAACGTTAGAATTGCCATTTTATCCATTTAATATTAACCCTTTAGTTAAGTTTGACCTCAAAGATCCCTAGTAACAAAATGTGCAGTTAATAACCATGATGGTTTAGTTAAATTTTAAATGTATTATATTTCTTTAGGAAGTAACATATTAACTCGGTATTTAATATTTTTAATCCTTTTGAATTTTTCGGGTTTACACTTCTACTTATAGAAATTATAAGTTTTCTTAAATTGCGACTTTTGGTCCTTTTAAACTATGAGAGTTAAAAATGAAAATTTTAAAATAGTTGAGGGGCCAACTTTGTACATATATGAAATGTGGAGGGTGCAAGTTGTCACAGTCTCCCCTACTTTAGAAAATTTCGTCTCGAAATTTCCTTCAAGTGAAGGTTACTATGAAGCAAAAGGTGTTGTTAAAGCTAAGTAGGTTTTAAAGGTAATTTCATCATTTATGATTTGACAATATTTAAAATAGTTATGTAATGTCTAACGTAAAAGTTTCAAATTCTTTTGACAGTCAACCTAAAGTTAGAAAGTTGAGAGTTTAAATGTGAAGGCTTTGGGAATGTGTAACTGGTGAGGGACAAAGGCACTAATGAAGGTAGTCTCCCCTACTTTAGAAAGATTTCTGACCGAAACTT
Source organism: Ambrosia x helenae (assembly GCA_030844895.1). NCBI lineage: Eukaryota > Viridiplantae > Streptophyta > Magnoliopsida > Asterales > Asteraceae > Ambrosia > Ambrosia x helenae. The sequence continues at coordinate 5,299,472 of CM061230.1, read as the reverse complement.
TACTAAGGACATGCAAAGGATTGCGACTAACAGAAAGTGTAAGAGTATACAAGGTTTATGTTTTTTTTGTAGAGATGGTCAAAAGAAAGGCTCCAAGGAAACTAATTGAAGCTTATGTAAAATGTTCTTATCGAAAATGCTAGCTATTAGTTAATGATCTAATGAAGTGATAGTAATGGGTAGGTTCTTGGTCAGACTCCTAGTCCGCTCCCGCATTATCGTTTATGCTTATATATAGGGTGTACCGCAGCTAACCCACCACACTCCTGATACTTTGGACTCGTACCGATTGTCTACCAACAACCTAAATAGAATTACACACCACCCTCATGTACCTGTAAACCCATGATTGCGTTCCGGACCGTAATCATCGATTTACCTTACACTAGGGTGTTATGCTTTTCCATAACTCTATCCTAAGTAATACTAGAAACAAATGCGTGCAATCAGGATATGCTAAGTAATTGATACTGCAATGGAACAATGACATGGTTAGAGGTCCTTCCCTTTCGGGTTTACCCTTTAACCGTAATGAGAGTAATAGGTAAGTAATAGACATGGTTAGAGGTTCTTCCCTTTCGGGTTCACCTTTAACCGGTAAATTTCTGTTCACATCGTTGGGCTCTAAACACCCATATTGATAAACTCCGAGAGTTACACCGTTCCCCTCGGATTAAAGAAATACTCTTATCCGAGTCGTACGTGGGCACTGGCTTAGATCTCATACGAGTTATCAACTAGTATGTTCATTGGCCATGATGATGAACAAAATAATGTAAAGTATAACAGGGTTTTGCTCACAACAGAAAAAAATATACATACCAAATATGCGTTCATGTAAGTATATAAGTATAGCATAAAATTTTCGATTGAAAGAATAGTATAATGTAAATCGAGTAAATAGCACAATTTGCACAAAACGAAAGTAAACGAGTTGAACTCTTGCAAATAAGCAGTGTGAAAATAATCAGAAATAACGTGTTAGAAATAACTATGAATAAAAATGGTGCAAGAATAAAATAATGAAATTTACAGCAAATGAAAGTGCGCAGAACAGACATATAGTCTACTGGTATGAAGATAACTTTTTAGAAACCGAAGAATGTTTTAAGTTCAAAACAGGTTCACTTGAAAAGATTTTGTAGGTACACATTTTCATGTGTTTACAAGAAGTCGAGTTTGAAAAATGTTATAAGCCTCATTATTAGTTGCAAGTTTTTTTCCCGAAAACATATATTGGATACGTCATATGAAAACAAAAGGTTTACATTAGACTTGTAAAATATGCAATACAGGTTTATAAAATGCAAGATGAAATCATTTCATGAAGTATGTGTAGATCTAATGTGTTTTAAAAGACCAAGATTTAGAATGGCGTGCAGGTTGTGAATGATCCCAGATGCCTTGACGAATTTTTGGAAAATAAAATTTTCTGTATTAAAACATTTTTTTTAACTTGTGGGTTGAAAAGTCGAAAACTTTTAATTGTTATGAAATGTTGAGAAAATCAACATATTACCCGTTAGGACTGGGTAAACTTGAAACCCTTTAATTGTCAAACTTTTATGAAATTTATACATTGAAAGATCGTTTGTTTGTAAGGAGCGTTAAGGAATCCCTTTGGGCTTATAGCGGGCCACTTGTTTCAAGGCACAAGGTGTATATAAAGTGTGTGCTAATCTGGCAAATAGGCTTAGGAGACTGGGTGTAGCAATATTGGTAAATTAGTATTGAGTAAATGAGGATATTAGTGAATTTCAAAACTTTAGCGATATTAAAACCGAGATGTAGAAATAGATCCCTGAGATGTGGATTTCACTCCTAACTCAAAGATGTATTTCAAAATTGAAAATGATTGTGGAATGAAACTAATCACTAAGTTAAGGATATCACTCCTAGCTTAGTGGTTAAGTTCATTTTTGAAGGAAATACTCTTTGAGGTGTGGATGTCACTCCTATCTCAAAGATATATTCCTAAGATAAATAACATATAGAGGAGTGAAACTAATCACCAAGGTATGGATACCACTCCTAACTTGATGATATCGTTTCGTTTGTGAAATACGAGTGTCTTCTTCGCCAAGCAAAATATCGAAAGAATAACGAGAAATAATCATCACGAACATATCTTGAAAGAAAATATAAGAATAATGAGAAATACACACGAGAGGACTCGTGAATGTAAGCTTAGTTATAGACTAGGCTAAAAGGCATTCTAATAACCTAATTCCCTATAACCATGGCTCTGATACCAATCTGTAACACCCCAACCGATGGCGGAAACATCGAGGTGTCACGTAGTGACGATTGCTCAATAGCTCATGGACTAAAAGTGTAAATATTGATACATTGATTAAATAGTTTATTACATTGAAATGAAATACAACGATTCTAAATGTCACCTAAACTGAAATACAATGAATCAAAATCTAAATATGAATCCGAAAGCTTAACGAATGCATCTCAAATAACCTGAAACATGTACGAAAATAATTTGTCAATACAAAAATGTATTGGTGAGCATACCCTGTTTAAATAAATATAGTAGGAAAAGTGTTTAGCAATTCATGTGCGGTACCATTTGCAATTATGTAATAAGTAATATCCGTTCAAAACCAAACCTGAGAATAATGACTAACACATGACTAACCAACTGAATAATGAATTAACAAGACAATGACCAAGATTCTCTCAACAGAGTCTCAAGGGGGTATACCATAGTACTATTCATTGAAAAGCTAGGCCGCCCAGCGGTTAATGATTTTGACAAGTCATAGACACACCAATTAACATAAAGCAAACACACATGAGAATTGCATTAAGTATAAGAAATTGAAACTTGATTAATATATAAGTACATGAGTCACCCCAAAGTAGTAAAACGGTAAAAAGGGGAAAGATATACTCACCTTGATAAGCTAGCAAAAGTTCACACAAAAGTTGATGTTGAACTTGCAATGAATTGACGAGAATCAAAGAATTATGCCTGAACCTAATTAAGGAGTGATATTTTAGTATCTATAGTTATAGTGTTTGTATAATGTATATCAATTTTGATTTATCTATTTTTAAGCCATTCGTTTTACTTTATAGTATTATATATATTCGAATTCACAACCCAAAAATTGTAGCGTAATAGTGAACCAAAAACAATAAAAGACAATCTAACTTGATTCGTGTATAACGAAAAATATTATTGAAGTTCATATTAAATTTAATGAAAATAGCTTGTCTTTTGTTCCATTTAGGATTGTTGACGATTTCCATTTACAGATTAAATGACTAGTTCCCAAAAGTTATTTATATGTTAACAACGTAATATTGTTTTGATACTCTCATAAGTTTTCAAAATGCTTCAATAAATATACTAGTCAACTAAATTAGTATAGGCATGAGGTGATATACAATTTAACAAGTAACGCCAATTTATAGAATTTACATACATATGTTCTATTTTATAAATAATAATTTAATATGATAATCTTCATATTATTTTATACATAAAAGTATTTGGCAAGAAACTCTATTAAACGGTATGTTAGTATGATGAAAATAGATTGGCAGAAAATAAATATCTAAATAAAACTTCACCTCCATCCTATATTTGAATATTATATGTTTTTTTTCCTTTTAAATAACCCATCCGGTGCACCATGTTTGTGTACTTTAGTATTCTAAATAAGACAAAGTTGGTTGTAATACCTAGTTTGCGACAACAACTCAAGACAGAATGATGAACGCCAAGTGGGAGGGTGAACATGAAGAGAAAGATAGCTCCACAATCTCCCGGTCCTATGGCGATAACGATATCAACAAACCACGGATGTACCAAGGGTGTCGGGTAGGCGGTAGCTATAGTTGGTGACAGTAGTTTCAACCGCAAAGCAGAAATTGGGAGGTTAAAATAAAGGAGATATGTTTAGACAAATGCCATGGACTTTGCTTAATTATATATAATTCATTGGATTAGTATTGGTTAGAAATTTGAGTTTATTAATCTTTAATGACATTCAATCACCATCATGGAGCTTTTGTGAGTTACAAAATAAATTGAGGAAATGGAAACGTCTTGAAAGGAAAAGAAAGAGTTAATGAATTAAAACTTATCAACAATTCTTTAATGAAGTGTTATATCATTTGTAACTTAAAGTCATCAAACCAACTCCAAATATGCAATATCTACATGAAATTGACAAGGAAGAATAATAATAATATTAATAATAATAATAATTTGTGGAAAACGTTAGAATTGCCATTTTATCCATTTAATATTAACCCTTTAGTTAAGTTTGACCTCAAAGATCCCTAGTAACAAAATGTGCAGTTAATAACCATGATGGTTTAGTTAAATTTTAAATGTATTATATTTCTTTAGGAAGTAACATATTAACTCGGTATTTAATATTTTTAATCCTTTTGAATTTTTCGGGTTTACACTTCTACTTATAGAAATTATAAGTTTTCTTAAATTGCGACTTTTGGTCCTTTTAAACTATGAGAGTTAAAAATGAAAATTTTAAAATAGTTGAGGGGCCAACTTTGTACATATATGAAATGTGGAGGGTGCAAGTTGTCACATATAAGACATGATAACATAGGCGATTGGGCCTAATCGCCTATGAACAGTGATATGGCATAGCCCCAATCGCATGCTACAGTGATGTGGCATGAGTCAATCGCATGCTACAGTGATGTGGCATGAGTCAATCGCATGCTACAGTGATGTAGCATGAGTGCTAATTGCCTGATAACACTGCATAACCGCCTACAGCTTCCCGAACCCCCCAAAACGCGTACAAACGTCTCCAAACACCCCGAAACACGTCCAAACAACTAATATACTAGCCTAGGGACATCATGTACTAACAGACTCCCCTTTGGACCAGGCTAGTATACGATTACGAGCCATAAACTGCCCGATTAACCTAGCCAACGACCTATAGAGACCTATCACTAGCTAGGGACATACAAACAATGCACTTACAGACTCCCCCTTGGACCTAGCTAGTGATTTACAGACTCAACCTATCATCTAGCTGGGGACACACAAGAAGTGCATTTACAGACTCCTCGTTGGATCTAGCTGGAGATATATGGTCTTCGAGTCTTCAAGTCGTCATGTTCAGCATTCTTCAACTTAGGGTGACACCGCAGTGTATGACCTTTGAAGATTTGAACATATCAACTAATTTGAGCTTTAGTCGTGGCTTCATAAGATCTCGTCTTGGTCATCCATTTGCTTCGATAACTTGGGAGGTAACAGGAAATCTCCGCTTTTAATGATTGACAATTCTTTGACTTGGACGAAGATCAATATCATCTTCACTTTCATCTCTTGACTTTCATCTTCTTCAGCTTCGATTGCTGGAGCTCTACCACGATCTGGTTTCTTCGAAGATGAAATATCGGGTTCTTGTTGTTCAGGATGATTTTGTTGTTCAGGTTCGGGCCTTGTTCAGCTTTGAGCCTTGTCATTTGAATCATGGTATGCACAGACGTTGTGTTGATCCTGCAGGAAAAATTAATAAAAACTGCACACAAACTACAACTTGTATTAGATACGACAAATAATCCGGACTCAATCAAATTCTTGAAGTTTATCATTTGATGAACTTTCAAGATTTGTTCATAGTGACCACCAATTTGAGAAACGAATCATTCTCCCCCTGAACATTTAGATCCCATCAAATTTTACCCTGAACTCTCACGATTGACAATTTGTGACCCTGAAAGTGATATTTGACCCTTGAATTTTGTAAAATTTAGATTTTATTTGAGTTTCGGCTTCGGATTCGAGATTCCAATTGAAGAATACTTGTATTCCAACATCGGTCAATCAAAAATAAAGACAAAAGAAAGATCTTTTTGGGTTTTTCAAGATAATCAAAAATTAAAAATGCAGGAAATGTAAAATACTATTCACTATCGTATTTTTGCGAGTCTTATCTGTTAGGGAAACATATCAGTGTACGGACTAATCTAGAACCCTTATTTGTTCAGTAATAGTTCAAATTGCCAATAAGCATCCTACAACAACTGCCAGTATTGTTGTCCACCTAAACTCAAAATCAAGTTTTATCGCTAGGCACTTTAGATACGTTAAGGTAATATTAAGACTGATGTACAAGGTGTTCCCCGCCACGCGACACATTCCCGTATCAAGTCATGCACAAAGCTTCCTCGTAACCGGTGAGTAAGCTGTTGTCATCCGTATTTTACAAGGAATGGACTCAGTGGTGATCAGGTCTGCAGAAACGCTGCAACAGAGAGACCAGTGAGATCCAAACCAGGGTTCAAGTCAAATACCGTATATTTGATTTTTCACGGTACGATGCTTTAGGTATATGATTTGATACCTTAGAGCGAATTCTCATTGAGAATAGGGTTTTGGCATATATGAATCTTTTTTGCTCTTTTAGGATTCCTGGACGTCCCTGATCAGAATTTATTCTTTTTTTTTTTTTTGATTTGATTAATTTTTTTTTTCAGGAAATGACATAGGGGTGTCTCAGTCGTAGGCTGCGACCCCAACGTACGACACGTGTGCCACTCCTATTTATTCTGAGAGACGTCCGGTTCACCCCGGATGAACCAACCTCTTAAAGACCATGAAACCTCGGATTTTGGCATGCTATCAAACGAGATTTCGGTACCAAGACCATATGCCAACGCACGTTGATCCACACATGATTCAGATGATTTAGGTTTATATCACCGTGCCGAACTTGGAAATGATTTTGAGCCTACCGACACATCATTGTAGAGGCTACCTATCAGTTCCAAGTTTTATCGCTAGGCACTTTAGATACGTTAAGGTAATATTAAGACTGATGTACAAGGTGTTCCCCGCCACGCGACACATTCCCGTATCAAGTCATGCACAAAGCTTCCTCGTAACCGGTGAGTAAGCTGTTGTCATCCGTATTTTACAAGGAATGGACTCAGTGGTGATCAGGTCTGCAGAAACGCTGCAACAGAGAGACCAGTGAGATCCAAACCAGGGTTCAAGTCAAATACCGTATATTTGATTTTTCACGGTACGATGCTTTAGGTATATGATTTGATACCTTAGAGCGAATTCTCATTGAGAATAGGGTTTTGGCATATATGAATCATTTTTGCTCTTTTAGGATTCCTGGACGTCCCCTGATCAGAATTTATTCTTTTTTTTTTTGATTTGATTGATTTTTTTTTCAGGAAATGACATAGGGGTGTCTCAGTCGTAGGCTGCGACCCCAACGTACGACACGTGTGCCACTCCTATTTATTCTGAGAGACGTCCGGTTCACCCCGGATGAACCAACCTCTTAAAGACCATGAAACCTCGGATTTTGGCATGCTATCAAACGAGATTTCGGTACCAAGACCATATGCCAACGCACGTTGATCCACACATGATTCAGATGATTTAGGTTTATATCACCGTGCCGAACTTGGAAATGATTTTGAGCCTACCGACACATCATTGTAGAGGCTACCTTTTGCATTTTTCAATTTTTTTTTGATTTTGGGATTTTCTCATTTTTTTTTGAATTTTCGCATTTTCTGAATGTTTTTGTATTTTTCTGAATTTTCTCCCCCTGAAAATCTAAAAATTTGCGAAAAGACAATATTTTTGGATTTTTCTGATTTTTGAAGAAAAATATTAAATAAAAAATGATTTTCCGATGTGGTTTACTCAGATTTTCCCAAAATGCCTTTTACCTTTCAAAGATAGTCAAATTTCAATTTGTCAAGTGATTTGGTAAAATTTTTGGCAATTCGGTAGTCAGTGTGGACATAAATAATCACTGGATCCTTAGTGATTGTTATGGAAGTTACACTACTAATAAGAAAATGGAGGTGATAAGAAAATGCAAACCGTAGTCAAGCATGTGTGTAGAAGTATCCAAAGATAAACCTGGAAACATCAGCTCAATGCAGCTACCTGATTCGTCTTCGCAGGTTGCAGAAAACACATGTGACGACCTTCCAAGAACTGATATCCACCCGTTGCGGATCCAGCTTCAATATTTGTAACCACCATTGACAAATTCACTAAAGTCAACGAGATCCAGCTTATCGCCATTAGGGTACCATAGACCTTTGGTCGGTAACCCTTTATATAATGAAGGAACCGTTCTGCAGCAATCACCCAGTCCACTCTTATTCATTACTAACATCCGTTGTTAAGTCGGAACACTGGGTCTTGAATTATTCTCATCGAGCATTTTCTCTTCTTTCTTCTTCTATGATAACAAATCCCCCCCTTTATTGGCTAAGGTTACATATCCTCCAAAGATATTCTGATCAATTTACTGGAGCGATATGACACCTATTTTGTGCTAAGATGCCCCACTGTCAACAATCAAATGACTGCTGATAGTTCCTCCTGGAACACCCTGCACACTCGTTCAAAGATTAGTTCTCGAGGGGGACCCAGGCCTTGACCATCTCTGGTCGGCCTAAGTCATCAATCATAGGCAGCTCCATCCACCTACCATGAGGGGTAGGTGTTTTCTCATCAACAACAGTTGATGTAGATGGTGCTAATGAAGTAGATAAACTCACAGATGGTGCTTCAGCTGCTTTTGGCTTCCAAATCTGGTCATGCTTAGCCTTTACAGGTCTTTGCTTCACAGATTTGGGTGGTACCTGAGACTTCACCTTTGGGTCAGCGGTGGCTTTGCCCTTAGGTTAGTCTTTGGACCTGCTTTTGGGCCTCCCTTAGGTTTTGCAACCTTAGGTGGAGCCTTGGAGCTTGATGCCTGATCAGCTTTAGGCTTTGCACCATCAACAACAACCCTTTGTTTCTTTTTCACATTCTTTGGTGTCACCTGAACTTGTTGTTCAGGTGTCTTGTATCTTTCGTTGTTGTATTTAGGCTTAAGTGCTTTCCCCTTTAATTTTCTCAGATAGGGACAATTAGCAATCAAGTGTCCAATCTCGTTACATTCATAGCATGACCTCCATTCTTCATAGTACTGGGGTTCATACCGTGACTGTCTCGAACTAGCCTGAGAAAATCTAGGGCTACAACTCCCTTGTGAGCTTCTAAATCGAGAGGTACTCGGATATGAATCATAATCAGATGATCTTGGTGAAAAATTTCTTTGATGATTTTGAAGAGAATTTCTCATTTGATTAGTACCTTTCGATTTGATGGGCTTAAGTTCATTGATCTTGGGACCCTTTTGATTTTTCTTAGACCGATTCTTTTGATTCACATGTTTGGTGGGTTTGTGTTCAACATGTTTCTTCTGATCAACGAGTTTTCTGATCTGAGCTTCAGTAACTGGTACTTCCTCAAAAATATGTTTAATCAAGGATTGATCCACATTCTTAATGGGAAACTCTTTATCAGAAAACAATTTGTCAGATCCCACCAACATGTACAGCCCTTCCGTGCCTTCAGCAAACTGAAAGTGCTTCTTTTCCGGTTCAGGTTCACATAAAATGTGATTTTTAATAGAGCTATGTGAACCTGATTGAGCCTTCTCAGTTTCCTGGGATTCTTTATTAGAAACCTCAAGGTCTGCCTCCGGTAAGGCCTTTGGTTTCAATTTCTCTTTCCGTCTATTTCCAGAACGTTTATTGTAACCAAATCCTTGATTTTCTTTTTGCCGAGACTGTTTTTTAAGATCAACATCATTTTTACTTAGCACAAACTTTGCAAACTGAAAACCATCTAGCTTATGTTGAGCTTTTTCATAATCAGATTTTGTTTGCGCTAATTCTTTCTTTATTTCCTCAAGAGTTTTAGAAAGCTCAGAATTTTCTTTCATTAAAATTTCATTTAAGTTTTTAAGCTCCATTTCATTTGCTCTCAAAACTTCATTGATGGTTATACAATTAGCTAGATCGCAAGTAAGGGTCTGATCGTTTTCAGACAGCCTTTCAATCGTACTTTGGAGTTCGGCACAGTTAGAACAGCCAAACCTGGAAGATCCTTCAGCAATAGGGTCAGTTCCGTGCTTCATTTGAACTCCAACTTCTGGATTTTGATCATCAGCATCTTCCTCTTCTGATTCACTCCTTTCAGAAGTTGAACAATTTGCATCAGTTCTATTGATTTCTTCAGAACTTCGTTCAGGATATTGTTCACTGGATGATGATTCACTATCTGCATCTGTACTCTATTCTGAGATTTGAGCACTCTCTGACGCTTCTCTCGATTCCACAGTCTCTACTCGTTGAGCAAAACACGCAATTTCCCCATTAACACCTCCCATGAGTTGTGTCTTCTGGTCAAAGCCTTTCTCAGCAAGTACAGTAAGTACACTCCCAGCATCCGTGTTTGCTGAGACAGAGTGAATTGCAGGAGTAACCGAAACCACAACCGTTTCTTGATTGTTTTGAACATTGTTAAGTTGTCTGGTTTGATTCGGTTGACTTTGACTAGCGTCTGACGTTGATTTCCTCTCCAGATGGGCCCACGGATTACATCCGGAAATCCTCTATTGTTGTCGTTGTTGGGCCGGTTGGGTGTTCATTGAAGACGCGAAAGCCCATGGTTTGGATGCATTTGCCATTATGAAAGCCTTGTGAAAAAGTCAACTCTTGGTCAACAAAAGTCAAACTTCGGTCAAAGACGGTTAACACCTATTTTGAAAGTCAAACTTGGTCAACGAAAGTCAACTTCGGTCAACGCGAGTCAAACTTAGGTCAATTTTTACGTTCCAGAACCTTGTAGGCGATTATGGTCACAATTGTAGTTAAGGTAGGCGATTGGAGGATGTTAACACGTGATTAGGGCTAATTGCTAATGAATAGTGACGCGATTAGGGCTAATTGCTAATGAATAGTAACGCGATTAGGGTATTGGGGTATGCCACGTGATTAGGGCTAATTGCTAATGAATAGTGACACGATTAGGGCTAATTGCTAATGAATAGTGACGCGATTAGGGTTTTAGGGTGATTGGGGTATGCCACGTGATTAGGGCTAATTGCTAATGAATAGTGACGCGATTAGGAGGCCTAATCGTGTACTGTAGCACGCGAGTGAGCTAATCGCATGCACTGTAGCACGCGATTATGAGCTAATCGCTAGTCTAACCCTAATCGCTCAAAACTTTCACGTGATTAGGTCTGCTAATCGCCTGATCTGATCTGCAGCCGCACTTTTGCTCAAAAATCACCTATTTTGCCTCAAAATCTTATCTAAAACATTGTATTTTGATCCCAAATGATTAGACAAGTTACCAAAATAGTTTTAGAACAAAACCTGATAAAAAACACACGTTTTTAACCGTAAACACACACTAAGATTTTGAAAAAGATGGGTTTTTTGATAAAAACTCAAAGTTTCAAAATAAGAACAGGTTTTTGATTAAAAATCTTAACTTTTACACCAAAAACAACCTGTTTTTGCTTGTTTTTGCTATTAAAACACCCGTGATAAGAGCCTCGGCTCTGATACCACTTGTAAGATCGACTAACGTGTCACCCGACAATCACGAGGGCTATATTCAAGGTGCGGAATCCCTTGAATATGTCTCAATAGTAGAAACAAAGATGAAACAATGATAAAAGAGTAATCACAACACACACACGGGTCAAAAGATTGTAGATTAATCACTAAAATAGAGCTCGAGTGTTTACAGAGATCAAATCAGACCTTACAGACCATGGGAGGGTGTTTGGAGAGTGTGTGAGGCAAGAACTCTGCTCTAGGGTTGAGAATAGGCCTATTTATACCTCCCGGGTACGTACAGCACCTTATAGGCGATTGTGCAGCTATAAGACATGATAACATAGGCGATTGGGCCTAATCGCCTATGAACAGTGATATGGCATAGCCCCAATCGCATGCTACAGTGATGTGGCATGAGTCAATCGCATGCTACAGTGATGTGGCATGAGTCAATCGCATGCTACAGTGATGTAGCATGAGTGCTAATTGCCTGATAACACTGCATAATCGCCTACAGCTTCCCGAACCCTCCAAAACGCGTACAAACGTCTCCAAGCATCCCGAAACACGTCCAAACAACTAATATACTAGCCTAGGGACATCATGTACTAACAGACTCTCCTTTGGACCAGGCTAGTATACGATTACGAGCCATAAACTGCCCGATTAACCTAGCCAACGACCTATAGAGACCTATCACTAGCTAGGGACATACAAACAATGCACTTACACTGCCCATGTGCCAAGTGTCAAGTGTCAAGTAGAGACAATATGCACCCGCCTGGCTCCCAGCCGTCAGGTGGGGTTCGTCACGCCCGATAGATCTATCCACATTTCCCCCGTTGTGCCCCGCACATTCATGGTTTCAATAGGGACTTAGGTTTCGTCGTATAGTAAATAAGTGCCAAGCGTCAAGTGTCAAATGCCAAACGTCAATGTATAAAAGTGTTGGATCAGTTTGCTCTTTTGCTAAGTAAGAACTTGCTATCTTGACACTTAAGTGTTTAGCAAGTCCTTGTAAATCAGATTATAAGCACAGTGGAATGTATAAGTTAAAGCAACACTTTTTTATACGAAGGAAGAGTTGTTACTCCCCCTTGATGTTTGAAACTAATAAATGACAAGTATTTATTATGAATCTAAGCAGTAAATGAGAATTAGATACTTAGACAGATTCACAATAAATACAGAAATGGAATAGAACAATGATAGTGTTTTGAAGGATTTTTCTATTAAAAATCAATGTCTAAAATAGAAGGTTGAAGCCTCCTATTTATAGACGTTTACATGCATGTATCTTGCCAAAAAGAAAGTACAGAAACAACAGAAACAAGTTGCACAAGTTGCAACATTGAATCAAACAAATACAGCTAAAAGTAATAATAAACAATAAACTACTGATGCAAAAAGGCGGTGGGAAATATCTGATGCTAAGTGCTGATGAAGGACAAACTACTGAAGAGTAGTTTTGTCTTCAGTACTTCTGAAGTGAACTTGTCTGGTTTGGACTTCAGAACTTCTGCTTCTTCAGCACTTCTCATATCTTCTAATCAGCAGTTTCTTGTCTTCTCTTCAGTACTTCTATACTTAGCCAAAATGACAGAAGTGAATTAGACTAAGGTTTACAAAAGTGGTTTCACCAATCCTCTTTGTCCTAACAATCTCCCCCTGGATTGATGAAGCCAAAACCTTACTAATTCCTTATGTTTTTCTTCTGTCTTGAACAATCTTCCATATCTCTTTGTACATGGTGTTCTTGAGCTGGTTTAACTGACCATCAGATAGAGATCCTCTCTGTGGTTCTAGATGTTGAATTGTGAGCAGGTCTTGTGTTGACAGTTTCTTCAGATCACTAATCTTCTTGTAAGCCCTGCTTGAGAGGTCTCTTCTTGTCAACAATACTGAGTTGTTATCAGTAAGTGACCATCTGATGATAGGGATCTTTGACTTGTTAAAGTCAGAAGAATAGGGAACCAGACTTGTCCCTTGGGTTGATGGTCCTGAGTGCTGGATGTTTTCAGTTTCAGATAGCCTCAGGTGGGATTCTCTTCCTTGTTGTTGTTGTTGCATATCAGGCATCTGAACAGTTGGGAGATGGTGTTCAGTCACTACTCTGGTATGCAGCTTTTCTTTGATGGTCTTTTGTATTTGATAAGCAAAAGTGGAAGGATCCCTGAATTGTGTTAACAGAGGTTTCTCCTCAATGTCAAAATCTGAATGGACTATTGAACTTCCTTCAAGTAGTACCATTTTGAAGTCAGTTTTGACATTGTCCTCTGCCTTCTTCTTCTGAGTAGCAGTTCTTCTAGATACACCAGAAGTTCTAACTACTGATCTTGAAGGATCAGCAGTTTGAAACTTCTCTGGATTTGCAGCCTTGGCAGCCAAGTATTTTCTGTAAGTATCCATCAGTCTTTCTTCTTTCCATCTGGATACTGAGGCTTTTGAACCATATCCTTCTGCTACTAACTCTTCTATTATCTGGGCTCTCTTGGCCTTTCGATCTTTGCTTGTGGCCACTTTGTCTGCAAGCAGTTGTGCTCTTCTTGTCAGTTCTTGCATAGAGAGTCCTTTGAGTGTAAAGGCTTTAGTCTTGCTGTTCTTGGTAATGTAAGACACCAGTTGTTGTCTTTTATCTTGTTCAGCAATCTCATCAAGGCTAGCCTGCCTTTGTAGTTCAGCTTCATAAGCCTGAAGTTTTTCTTCATGGCTTAAATCCAAATCATCCCTTTCTTCCAGAGATTTCCAGATCTGATCTTCTCTGGCCTTCTTGTTGGCTGCAATTAAGCTCTTCTCTAATAGTTCAGCTGATTGAGAGATAGGAGAAGGGTTTAGTACAGTCATTGTTGTAACAGTTGTAGGCCTGATGGGATCAGATGTTGGTTGAATGGGAGCAGTGGTTCTGGAAGGTTCAGTTGTTTGAGGTTTGGAAGTGTTAACCTCTGATGTGTTGACAACTGCTGAAGGTTTGTCAACTACTGAAGGACTGTCTTCAGTACTTTCTGATTCTTCATCAGAAGTTTGGTCATCAGAAGTTTCTTCATTGTGCCTTAGGGATTCTTCAGATGTTTGGGTCTCATCTTCTTTCTCTGCTGCTTCAATTTCTTCTATTGAGACACCAAACTGTTTGGCCAATTTTTCTTTCCTGGCCTGATCTTTTTGATCTCTTTCAAGGATGGCCACTCTTGCCCTTATCCTGGCTTGGAATGACTCCTTAGGTTCCCTGATCTTCTCCCCCTTTTTGGATTCATCAATTTTAACCCTTGAAGCAGAGGGTTGGGAGAATTGTCCTTGAAGATGAGCAATCTGTTTGCTGTTGAAGTCTATTTTGTTGGACAGATCGTTCATCTTGGTCTTGATCACTCCAAATTGATTCTTGATGGACAGCTCCAAGTCAGCTGTATATGTTTGGAAGTGATTTCTGATGAGTGTATTCATCATGTGGTACAGGGGACCCTCTGGGCTGCATAGCTGGTTCAGGTCTATGCTTGTTTGCCCAGGGAATTGGGTAGGCATTTGTTGTGAAGGGGGTGTTTTTGGGAGATCCTCATGTTGTACAGAGGATGCCACTCTAGGGGTTTTAGGGATTGAGTGGGCTTTAACCTGTGCAGAGGTGACTGGCTTCTTGAGCCTGGATACCTCTGAAACAGGACCTTCAGAAAGTGCCGTCAATTCAGTAGTTTGTGTGTGTGAAACATCATCCAAATTAATGGAATCATCTGAATCCCTGATGTTTCCCTCAATGAGGACTGTCTCAGTTAAATCATGAGCTGAGCCCAACTCAGTTCTCTCATGAACCTCTTGTTCTTGGTACTGAGGATTTCCTACTTCAGGCATTAAGCCTTCATCAGTAGTTGCCACATCTGAGGTCTTAGCTATGTTACTTCTATCCTCAGATCCACCACTGGGTGGTAACTGAGTAGTAGCAGCCTCAGATGCCCCAAGAGTCTCTAAAATTGGGCTTAAAGACTCTGGTCCACCCTCATCTCTTGGGATAGGGCTAGAGATGTCCACATCCATGTCTGATGTAGTGGTTATGTCCCCTGTTTGTTGTGGTTGTAGGGGACTGACATGATCAGATGGGACATTCTCTCTTAGCCCAGAGAGAAGTTTGGCAATTTCTATTGCCTCTTGTTCAGAAATTTGTGGGGTTGGTTCAGTAGTTTGGGCAATAGGTGGTGAAAGTTGTTGTTCAGCAGTTTCAAAAGAAGAGTGTGTTTCATATGTTTTTCTAAGTCTTTTTCTTTTGAATAAAACGGTTATGGGTGCTCTTGGTGGGGTTTGAGATGGATGAGACTGAGAGGGTGTTTCAGTCTCACCTATTTGAAGAGCAGAATGCTCATGAGCATGTTCAGGCATCTCAACCTCCTGAACATCTTTTCTTTTGGGTTGGTGGGGTGCAGTTTTTGTTGGCTTGGGCTTTTTGGCTTTTGGTGGTGTGAGTTTGGAAGATGTGGGCTTCAGGGGGACTTGTTGTTGTTCTCCCTGATCATCTTCTGGCCAGGCAGCCGGTTTGTTATGCCTTGAGTATGCTTGTGATGTTAAAGGATTTAAAGTTGAAATTTTTCCCACAAGCACCTCATTACCCAGTTCCCCTATTATGCATTGCATAATGAACCTTGGATATAACAAAAACTTTTTCTTGGTATTATTGTGATGTAACACCAACTCATTGAAAAATAGTTTTGATGCCCTGAATTTAGTTTCATTCACAATGGAATGAAATATTGGTTGAAAAGTGGAGGGCATCTGGTCATAAGACCCTGTTTTTGGACTCAAACACATAATAATATAATGAAACAAAAGCTTGTATTTTGGTTCAAAATATTTTTTGAATATTGTAGCATGGGAGAGAGTACCTTGATAACCACACTCAGTCATGGTTAGATGAATATCAGTATTAGCAACATGGTCAGGGGCAGTTACATCATCCAGACCCAGTCTTGTTGCCAGTGTGGCCGGTGTGATGGTCAGTTGTTTCCCTTTTATTCTTGAGTTGAGGGAAATGACCTCATCATCCATTGTCACCGTCTCAGCATTTGCCCAGAACTCATTCAGAGTTTCAGTGTGAATTGGTGGGTTTATTGTGAGAGCAGTAAAATATTGGGATTTAACGACAAGATCAATGATCTCATCGTATTGGGACCAGCCTTCTTGTTTTTCAAGAAAGGCCCTTTGATTGTGTCCCTGTTTTAGAACTAGAGCCATGTGGTTTGGGTTTTGATCGAACAGTGGATTTGCAGGTATAGGTTATTGAGAGAGTTTTTGAGAGAGAAGGAGAGATATTTTTGAGTTTGAAAGGATAAGTGTGTAGAAAAGGTATTTATTAGAAGTTTTAACCGCATGAATCTTCTTTATTAGAAGTTTTTAAACCGCCTTTGGTTAAAAAATCTCTTTATCAGAGGTTTTAAACTGATTAGGTCAAACCTCTGATGATGGGAAAAGTCAGATTTGCCCTTTTGACTTAAACTGCTGATGAAGGATTACTTCATCAGTAGTTCCCATTTTCTCTTCAGTAGTTTGAACAGCTGATGAGAAATGTTTTTATAAATACTTTATTCATAACTTCTGAAGGTTATTTTATCAGAAGTTACACACTTTTTCAGAAAATTATCCCCATACTGATGATTTTTGTTCATCAGTAGTTCTCTCATACTGATTTTGTTTAATCAGTAGTTTGTTTTTCAGAAGTTTTGTTTCAGACTTTTGTCTTTTGTAAGTGAAAACCAGAAAAAAAGGAAAAGGTAAACAGGATGGACTCAAGGATGGAAAAAGGAAAAAAATTTTTTGTTTTGTTTTATGCATAACAGTAGTAATTGATGTAGAAGTTTGATGTAGAGTTGGGTAGAATCAAGTGTTAACTTGGATTCTAACTGATATGCATATATGTTTTTTAAAAAAAATAAAGTAAACACTTACAAATTTAGCATTCCAAGCATGGATACTAACTTCTGAAATGTTGATGTGTCAAGGGGCTTAGTGAAGATGTCAGCTATTTGATTAGCTGTTGCTACATGCTTCACCTCAATCTTGCCTTTTTCATAGCAATCTCTTATGAAATGGTACCTGATCTCAATATGTTTGGTTTTTGAGAACTGTACCGGATTTTGAATGATGCTAATGGCAGATTTGCTGTCTACAAACAAAGGTGTCTTGGTCTCTTTGATTCCATAATCAAGAAGTTGATATTGGAGCCATTGTATCTGTGATGTACAACTTGCAGCTGCAATGTATTCAGCTTCAGCAGTTGAAGTTGCAACAGATGTTTGCTTCTTTGATTGCCATGACACTAGACAGTTACCCAGGAATTGACAACAACCAGATGTTGACTTTCTTGTCATCTTACACCCTGCATAGTCACTATCTGAAAAAGCTGATAACTTGGTATTGCTTGAAGCAGGATACCAAATTCCCAGTGTTGGTGTTCCTTTCAGATATCTGAAAATTCTTTTGACTGCTATAAGGTGTGATTCCCTTGGTGCTGATTGATATCTAGCACAGACACATGTTGAAAACATAATATCTGGTCTAGAAGCAGTTAAGTATAAAAGGGAACCTATCATGCATCTGTACATGGTTTGATCAACCTGTTTTCCTTGATCATCAGGTTCAACTTGTGTGATTGGTGTCATGGGAGTGGAACATGATTTACAGTCATTTAAAGAAAATTTGTTCAATAATTCTTTAACATATTTTGATTGATGTATAAAAGTTCCATTTGTTTGTTGCTTGATCTGCAGTCCTAGAAAGTACTGCAGTTCTCCCATGGTACTCATCTCAAATTTGGATTGCATGAGTTTCTTAAAATCATCACACAATTTTGTGTTTGTTGAACCAAAAATGATATCATCAACATAAATTTGAACAAGTAAGACATGATTTCCAACATGTTTAATGAAAAGAGTTTTATCAATGGCACCTCTTGTAAAGTTATTTTTGAGTAAAAAGGTGGAGAGTGTATCATACCAGGCTCTTGGAGCCTGTTTGAGCCCATAAAGAGCTTTGTCCAGTCTGTACACCCACTCAGGATGAGAAGGATCCTCAAACCCAGGTGGCTGACAGACATACACCTCCTCTTTGATTTTTCCATACAAAAATGCACTTTTCACATCCATTTGATAAACTTTAATTTTGTTGGAAATGGCATAGGCCAGAAATAACCTGATGGCCTCAAGCCTTGCAACTGGAGCAAAGGTTTCATCATAGTCAATTCCCTCTTCTTGAGAGTACCCTTGAACTACCAGTCTTGCCTTGTTCTTGATTATCATACCAGCTTCATCTTGTTTGTTCCTGAAAACCCATCTTGTACCAATTGGTTGCTTGTTTTGAGGTAAGGGACAGATTTCCCAGACCTGTTGCTTGTTGAACTGAAGCAGTTCATCTTGCATAGCTTGCACCCAATTATTGTCTTTGAGGGCTTCCTGGTACTTCTTTGGTTCCAACTGTGAAATAAAGGCTGAAAATAGGCAAAAGTTGGAGAGCTGGTTTCTGGTAAGAACACCTGAAGCTATATCACCCATGATTTGATCAAGTGGATGATCTCTGTGTTCAATCAGTTGTTGTAAACCACTGACAGGTGTAGGTGGCTCTTGTTCTTCAAACAAACTACTGAGGTCTATAATATCTGGTTCAGCAGTTTTAGCTTCTTCAGTAGTTGCAGGTGCTGAAGCAGATGTTTGAGTTTGGCCTTCAGTATTTGTTTGATCAGAAGGTTGAGAAACTTCTGATGGTGTTGTAGTTGACTTAATGACTGTTTGAGGAGTCCATGGTGTAGGATCCTCATCTTCAAACCTCTGATCACCATAATAAGTAGGTTTGGAAGAAGTAACAGTCTTTTCAGGTCCAAAGTGAAAGTTGTCAAGGTCAAAGAGTTCAGCAGGATGTGCTGGAATAAGAGTGTGTTTTGACTCACTGAACTTGACATTCAATGTTTCTTCTACTATCCTGGTGTGAGAATTAAAAACCTTGTAGGCTTTTCTAGTTGAAGAGTAACCAAGAAAGTAACCTGAGTCAACTTTGGCAGCAAACTTTGAAATAGATTCCTTGATGTTCAAGATGAAACATTGACACCCAAAAGCCCTGAAAAAGGAGATAAGGGGCTTCATGCCATGAAGAACTTCATAGGCAGTCTTGGAATGTCTCTTGACCACAAGAACTATATTCTGAACATAACATGATGTGTTAACTGATTCTGCCCAAAAGTACAATGGCAGTCCAGAATCAGCTAACATTGTTCTTGCTCCTTCTATCAATGTTCTGTTCTTCCTTTCTACTACACCATTTTGTTCAGGAGTTCTGGGAACACTGTATTGTCTAATAATCCCTTTAGACAAACAGAATTCATCCAGAGTTTTGTTCCTGAACTCTGTCCCATTGTCACTTCTAATGGTTTTGACAGATAGAGAATATTGTTTCTCTACTTGTAGAATGAAGAACTTGATGATTTCAGCAGCCTCATCCTTGGAAAATAAGAAGAATACCCATGTGAATCTTGAGTAGTCATCAATGATGACTAAGCAGTACTTCTTTTTACCAAGGCTCATAATCTTGACAGGTCCAAATAAGTCCATATGGAGTAGTTGAAGACATGCAGTTGTTTTTGATTCTTCAATAGACTTATAGGAGGACTTATGCTGTTTTCCCTTTAAACAGGATACACAGTGTTCTTGACACTGGTATACTTTCAAAGGTAGACCTCTGACCAAGCCCATTTTTGTGACTTTATTTATGGTTTTAAAGTTCACATGGCCAAGTCTCCTGTGCCAGAGATCTGTTTCTGAAGTTGATGCCCTTGAGAAGAAACAGGCAGTGTTGTTCAATACTTTGTCTTTCTCAATGTCCACTGCATAGACATTGCCACATATTTTGGCAATCAGCAAAGTATGATCTTCTATAATCTTCTCTATCAACTTCTGGCCTTCTGGTGAGATGATCTTGCATGCTGTCTTTGTGAAAAAGGAAGAATATCCTTTATCACACATTTGTGACACACTCAGCAAGTTGTATTCAAGGTTTTCCACCAGATTGACCTTGTCAAACTGTATTTTGCCAGAGGAGACATTGCCATGTCCTAGCACATATCCCTTAGCATTGTTCCCAAAGGATACAGATCCTTCTCTTTGGCTGATAAAGTTGTTTATCAGGTATCTGCATCCAGTCATGTGCATAGAGCCTCCACTATCAACATACCATATGCTTTTTAAGCCCCTGGAAACTCTCTGCACATAAAAGCAAATTAGTTAGATTTAGGAACCCAAGCCTGTTTGGCTTTGGGTTTGCTCTTGAGAACAGTTACAGTTTGTTCTTGACCAGGTTGAGAAATCCATGTCTTTTTGGCAATGGATTTTTCATTAAGAACCATGGTGGTATCCTTTTTAGGACCACCATCAACCTTGGTCATCAGTAGTTCTACCATGTTCATTAGATTTTGAATCTCAGCAGTTTGTGAACCTGCTGAAGATTCTGGTCTAACTACTGACAAGGAATTTTGAGAAAAAGATCTTGGTTGAGATTTTATCTTTTTCTGAGAAAAGGTGTTTTTCAGGTTGTTGTTTCTTGGGTTTAAAGATTCTTTCATAATCATTTCTGATTTGATTTCCCACAACCTGTTGTTTAAATTTATGATTGAACTGAATTCCTTTTCTGTATCTACAAAATTCAGTTTTGTGGTTGAACAGGCCACAAATTTCACATTCTTTTGCCTTTTGTTTTTGATCTAAAGGCAAATTTCTGACATTTGTGATGAGATTTTGCTCATCAGTAGTTTTCAGGGTCTCAACTCCTGATGTAGATGAAACTACTGATGACTTATTGTCAGATGTTGTTAATACTTCTGAAGTACTTTCTTTAAAAATGCCAGGATTTCTGATTAGAAAGTTTTCATGGAAAGATGTGCATTCTTTCCCTTCAGAAGTTTCATTTGAAACAATTCTTCTCCCATCTTCAGTAGTTTTGGGAGAAAAATCTGTTGGTGTTTCAACATGATGGTATCCTATGCCAAACTTAACATTTGAAGCACTTTGTTTGTTTAGCAATAATTGATACCCCTTACAAGATTCCACCCATTTTTCACAAGTGATCCTGGTGTCAGCAAGCTCTTGTCTGACATCTCCCAGGTCATTTAGCATGATTTTAATTTGTGCTTGGGTTTCAATAGCAGAGTCAGTTAATTTAGAAACTTCTTTTGTTTTAGCACACAGTTTCCTTTCTAAATCACATTTTATCTGTGTGTATTTTCTTTCTAAATCATTGGCTTTGCCTTGTAAGTGCAGATTTGTCTCTCTTATGAGAGCAAAAGTTTCTTTGCAAGAATTTGAGCAAAGTTTTGTCAAAGATTCTTTTGATACCTGTGACAATGCAGATTTTGAAGTACAGCCTTCAAATGCCATTAAGGCAAAGTTCTTTCTGCCATTGTCTGGTTCTCCCCAGTTGATGTCAAACACTTTGTTGTCTGCATCAGGATTGCACTCTGTGGTGTCAAAAGGGAGACTGCTCCAGTCAACATACCCTGAGGTAAAAAGACTTTGTTGAGAGGGTTGTTGAGGCTGTGGAGGATGTTGAGCAGCTGGAAAGGGAGGGATTGATTGTTGGCTCTGCATCTGTTGAGCAGGCACTTGAACATATTGTACTTGTGGCATATATTGCTGTTGAGGAGCTTGTGCCTGTACAAAATGAGCACTCCCTTGAGTTCCATTATTCCTATTATAATTGGGGTTATAGTTATTTCCAGATTGTGATTGGTTAAAGCTAGAGCTTCTACACTCTCTAGCAAAGTGTCCTAACTTCTGACACTTGTGACATCTCAGTTTAGATTTGTCAAAACCAATTTTTGTATTACTGGTCAATCCTGGAAATTTCCTTCCTGACCTTTTATAAAACTTGTTAGTTTTAATGCTTAGCATGGCCAGTTGGTGTAATATGTCCATTTCTTCTAAGTCATCACTGCTAAAGTTTTTCAAATCATCCATGATAAAACATAGATTATCAGCAGTTTGACTTTGGTCATTATTGTCATAACATGGGAAAGATCTTTCTGATGAGATCCCAGTAGTTATGTCAATATTGTCATAAGATCCATAGGAACAAGTTGGTGAATCTTGTCCCAAAAGTGCTGTACTACCTGGTAGGTAGTCATCAGCAGTTTTACCAGATGATTGTAATTTCTTCTTTTGATCAATTTCTCTCTCAAAAGTAAGTAATCTCCCATGGAGTTTTGTAAGAGTGAGGGAGCTAAAATCTGGTGAGGATCTTAAAACAATGGAGTATGTTTCCTATTTGTCAGGTAAAGACCTTAAAAATCTATGTAGCATAGACACTGTTTTATAGGTCTGACCATTTAACTTTAGCTCAGATATTAATGAGGAGAATCTTTCAAATTGTTGAGTCAAAGTTTCCCCATTAATATAAGCAAATGTTTCATATTGTTGAGCTAAAATCTCTCTGGTGTTGGCAATCACCTCTTCAGTTCCTCCAAACTGTTCTTTAAGACAGTCCCAAAGTTCTTTGGCACTTTCACAATGTAAAAGCCCAGAGTATATCTCATTTGGGAGAGCCATTGCCAACATAGAGAATGCTTTTGCATCTAGCTCAAGTTTAAGGAAATCATCATCTGTATATTCTTTAGGGTCCTTAGGGACCTTAACATTAGTTTCAAGATTAACATTTACTGGTTTGTGAGGACCATATATCACAGATCTCCAACAACCTGTGTTGGTTTGTGACAAGGTATGTGCCATTCTCTTTTGCCATATGTTGTACTCATTTCTCACAAGCATGGCAGGTTTAGTGGCAGAACCAGTATTATGTGGATCCATTTTAAAGAGTATAGATTTGTCAGATGACTCTTTTAAGTGATGGATATTGATAAAAAGTGAACTTTTGATCTTTTTATTGAATATCAATAAGAGCTTTGTGTCTGATTCTCAATTTGTTAGATTGATATGTGATCAGATAAACCAATGCTCTGATACCAATTGTTGGATCAGTTTGCTCTTTTGCTAAGTAAGAACTTGCTATCTTGACACTTAAGTGTTTAGCAAGTCCTTGTAAATCAGATTATAAGCACAGCGGAATGTATAAGTTAAAGCAACACTTTTTTATACTAAGGAAGAGTTGTTACTCCCCCTTGATGTTTGAAACTAATAAATGACAAGTATTTATTATGAATCTAAGCAGTAAATGAGAATTAGATACTTAGACAGATTCACAATAAATACAGAAATGGAATAGAACAATGATAGTGTTTTGAAGGATTTTTCTATTAAAAATCAATGTCTAAAATAGAAGGTTGAAGCCTCCTATTTATAGACGTTTACATGCATGTATCTTGCCAAAAAGCAAGTACAGAAACAACAGAAACAAGTTGCACAAGTTGCAACATTGAATCAAACAAATACAGCTAAAAGTAATAATAAACAATAAACTACTGATGCAAAAAGGCGGTGGGAAATATCTGATGCTAAGTGCTGATGAAGGACAAACTACTGAAGAGTAGTTTTGTCTTCAGTACTTCTGAAGTGAACTTGTCTGGTTTGGACTTCAGAACTTCTGCTTCTTCAGCACTTCTCATATCTTCTAATCAGCAGTTTCTTGTCTTCTCTTCAGTACTTCTATACTTAGCCAAAATGACAGAAGTGAATTAGACTAAGGTTTACAAAAGTGGTTTCACCAATCCTCTTTGTCCTAACAAAAAGTGTCAAGTGCCAATGTTTAAAAGTGTCAAATGCCAATGTTTAAAAGTGTCAAGTGCCAATGTTAAATATGCCAAGTGCCAAACGTGTCACGTTTCTTAAAAGAGTTACATTCCCAAAAGGCGTCATGTTTCTAAAAGTGTTATGTTTCCAAAAGTGGTAAGTTTCATAAGAGTTGCGTTTTCAAATCATAAACGTTGCATTGTTAAAACATGTGGCATGCTTCTCCCCCGAGAGAAAAGTGTATAAAAGAGGGGCCGTGAAACTCACCTTAGAGTGCGTCTTCTGATAACTAGAATTCCAACACGTGTATGATAATCCCAACTAATGACAACCTATAAATGAGTTTACATAAGTGTGATGACTACTAACCCAAGGGCTAACTAGTCCCCGATTGTCCAGATCTTGACCACGTGTGTTAAAAAAAGTGTGTTTAAACGTTAACCGGACATCCCAGACCGACCCGACATCCCGTTGGTGACCCATTACATCAATTAGTCATGCACATAAGTTTAACACATAAGTTTCAAGCATAAAACACTTAGTTTGCATCAAAAATCTCATTTTAGTAATCGTAGGGTCGAATGTAGCTTTAAGCGGCCGAAGGAGGCTTTAAACGGTCGAATGTGGCTACCTTCGCCCCTTTTCTCCCTCCTTCGCCCATTTGCAATACGTTCGACCATTTAGTAACCAGGTTCGACCCTGGAGATCCTCCTTCGACCGTTCGACTGGTCGAAGGTACTCCAGGTTCGACCCTGTTATTCGGTTTCCTCAAAAACACGTCAAAAACGTCCGAAAACATCACGAAACATCACGAGTTACAGCAGTCAACTATCATTAACATATCCCTACGAAACCCTACCGATTTTACACCAAAATCTAGTCGTTTTACAAGTTTCCCAAAATAGTAAATTATGGAGATGTCACGTCATCTTGCATGCAATCTTTACCCAATTAGGAAACTTTATGAAATCAATCAATAATCAACTTAATATACTCAGATTATCATGAACAATAAATCCCCCAATCATATCCTTATCACTATCATCAAGAACAAGCCCTAGATCTAACACAAAATCCCTAAAATGAGCATAACATCATCAATAATCAATTGTAACCTATCTCAATCATAAATCATCATCAATAACAGTCCTAGATCATTGTTATAACATCTATACAACAATCAATCATCAAACAATACATAACATCACATAAAACACCATTAACACATGTTAATTTGTATGAAAACTCATTGTTTGTGAATAGGTTTTGTTTAGAAAGACATTAGGAAGGTTTTTATCCATGAAAACATGTTTGTATCAGATCTGGACTCTTGGGGTTTAATAAAAATGAATTGAAATGCTTTAAAAATGATTTAGAATGAAGAACACACCTTAGATCTTTGTGTAGAAGATGTTTGTAGGTTAGATTATAGAAAACAAGGGCAAAAACTCCTTCCCCAATGTTTAAAGTTGCTAGAGAGTGTTTTGAGGCGTTTAGGGTTTGTGAAATGGTGAAAAATGACAAAGTGTGGTATTTATACTATGTCCACATTCGCCCCTTTTACCTGGGCGAATGTACCCTCCTTCGACCCTTTCACAGGGTCGAACGTACCCTGACTTGGTCGAATGAAATTCTTTCAATTCCATATCCCAGGTTTGCCCCTTTACAAAGGGTCGAACCAAAACATAATTCCTCCTTCGACCACTCGAAGTGGTCGAACCAGGATCCATGTTTGTCTAGTTTTCCAGTTTGTCGTGTTTAACGCATTTTAACGCACCTTAACATACGAGCATGCAACCTTAGTCTATGTTTAACATATTTAAGCACGGATGATTATCTATACATCATTTAAACACATCTAAGCATATAATCCACCATATGACAATTAGTCTACACATACACTTAATTAGTTTATGTAATTCACCAACAACGGGACTCGTAACGTGTGTGTGTAATTAACCCAATGATCCTCCGAATCATTGAACCCTGGACAATACGGACTGTGTTCCGACTCTACTGACCCCGTCAAGTATGTTTTAATAAACGTTTTTCGCTAAGGTAGACTTATGTGTTTATAAAATGTTGACCTAAACATGCCGGGTGTCACAATTTCTGTTTTCCTATATTAGTTTTTAGAAAAACGGTTATGGGCTTCTAACTCAGCGATCTTTCTAATCAACAATCAAACTTAACATTGTTGATTTTGTTTCCAATTTACGCCAAACAAGGTTTGATATGAAATGGTAGTAGGAGGTCCGAATTACGGCTGTGCGCATATAGTGTATATATGTGTGGCCCTCGGGGGGCAAAAGTAAAGTTGCACTAATTTAACATTATTTTACTAATTTAGTGAAAATAACATTAAAAATGACGGACGGTTAATCATGCAACAGGTGGTGGCGTTGATAGTCAAAAGACAAGGGGGTACATGCACCAGTCGAGTTTGTCCTGATTGCTAAGTGTTATGTGCCTTATATATAAGGCTTGATACAAATCCACTATTGAGCTGAGGGTCTCACTGGAAGCAGCCTCTCTATTCCCATGGGGTAGAGGTAAGGCTGCCCACATCTTACCATCCTCAGACCATACCTTAGCTTTTGCTATTGGTAGGATTAACTGAGTATGATAATGATGATGATGATGTAGGCGGTCCGAATTGATCAAATATTGATCCGATTTTTCTTTGTTTTCTAGGCATAAACAATCAAACAAACAATTTGATTGTTATTATCTTCTGATCGATTAAATTACGTGTTGAATTGATCAATATTGATCACATCATTCTTTGATTCATAGGTTTCTATGCCTTTCCTTTGGAAGACGCCATATGATGGTTAGCCGGAAGCCATCATACACCGTAAATGGAGTACGTCTGTTGTGCTGTAAACAATGGCGCTAACTGTGAAACAACAACTATAGACGACAAGTAAGAAGTTAAAAGCTAGGGATGTGATGGTTGGTTCGAAGCCGTCATAAACCGTAAAGTCATAAACGGAGAACGCCTGTCGTGTTGTAAAAGATGGCAATAAATGTGAAAAGGTCGGAAGGCGTTAAATGTGGACAAGCATTAAAAGCAACATGGTTCTCTTACACTACCTATTCTCTACTAGCATTTCAATCAAAAGATTATACCAAAAGAAAAACTATAGGGTGGTTGATTCGATACAATACACATATCGAATTGTGATTGTGGTATCGATTAAATGCACATACCGAATCAAACATATGGGTGGTTGATTCGGTTGATCTCACATGGTGGCATCCTAGAGATCGAGAATAATAATAAATTAAAAATATTATTTATTATATTTGATTCATGTGTGTTGTTGTGTCAGGGTATCAAGCAACAAGAAAACAATGTTTTCCATAAGCTTTAATAATTTTCATTCCTAATAGAATAATACTGAAACATTCATAATCAACATTCTGATGCAACGCGTGGATTAGCGTCAACTTGTTTGAAAACAAAACCCAAGAAGATTGCTCTTACCTTTTGTCGGGTATACTCTATTTCTTCTAGCTTGCAGTTTTACCGTAATTGCAGCCCCGCATGAGGGTGCTCTCCCCTTATCATAAAATGACTCTTAAATGTAAAAATATATGTCATGAATAATTCAAGTAGTGTCACATTTTATTATCACACATTATATGTTGTTTTGGTCTTATGGGCTATGTCAAGCATTTCAAGTATTGGGCTTAAATGTGTTTGGCTTGTGAAAGTTATAAGGAAGCTGGAATGGGCCGATGGCCTGATAGAAGTGTTTGTTCGTGTGTAATATCAGCTGTTGGATGAGACTGATCTGGGCCATTGGATTGAGGGTTGTTGAGAAGATTCCAAACGAGAGATTTAAAGCTCTCATCCTCTCTCTTCTGAGTAGTTCAGATATTATTTTCTTTGTTTCTCTCTGATTGTCTTTAGGGTTTCTCTCTTGTTTACGTCTGTGTCTTGAATTTCATCTTGTTTATCGTTTGCTGATCTTATCAATCAACAGAAGATTGTGTATCAAACACTTTATTGAATCTTAGTGATTTGCTGAGATTCTGGGTTTGGTTGGGCACTGATTTTGGGTTGGTTAAATAATAGAGTTTTGGTCACCGTTTTCAGTCGCTATATTGTTGTTCATCTTTGTTTGTTTGTGTTTGTGTTTGCGTTGAATATTGTTATTGTTGAAAGATACTTAGTTTTCTACATATAAACCATCAAACACTGATGCCAATTATTGAAAAATTAGCTTCTTTGATCAATTAAACAAATACGATATTGAATGAACATGTTCGATTCTTTTTACAATTATTGAAAAATCAGCTTCTTTGATCAATTAAACAAATACGATATTGAATGGACATGTTCGATTCTTTTTATTATCAACTAAATCACGCAAATTACAATAAATCTAACTATCTATTTATATTTTATACTAACCTAATACATGTCCTAACTCGACTCAACCACTAATTAAACAATTAATACTTGTAACTATCTATATATATATTGCAAAGGGATTACTCCTACATGTTATAATCTTATGAAATCTCTTCTTTGAGAGATGCCACATAGGATGTGATGTGGCTACTCCAGACCAATTAAAAAAAGGAATGAATATGGTTTAACCTAATCTATTAAATACCTAATCTACTAAATGTAAATATTAAACCTTTATTATTTTTTCTCTCATGTTTCCTCCCATAACTTTTAAACGTTAATATATTTTATATACGAGATTTTTTAAAGAAAAAAATTACATCAAATTAGCGAGCATTTTATTATCTTCCAACGAGTACCATAGTGCTATATAAAAAACGGAGAAAAAAAACGACTATTTTTTGTAACCCGACAAGTATGTGTCAGGTTTGGGATTAGTTTAAAAAAAATTGTGGGTTTGGGTCGGGCCTGGGACTAGGTGATACCCGACCCAATTACCCGAAACCACATACCCAAATACCCGAACTATATACCCGATCATATACCCATGAATTTTTTAACGCATCACATAACCCTTAGACTAATGCGTTCAATATTTCAGTAAATAACTTTTTTTCCTTATATTATGTTAGTTCTTTTTAGAATGATCGATTACAAACTTCCGAATTTATTTGACATTATATAATATTTTGTAATGACACTAGATTTATACCCCGACGCAGAGATTCGTTTTTTTTATATTAGAATATGATAATTTATGGCAGAGATTTATTTAAAATAAATAATAATAATAATAATAATAATAATAAAAATAATAATAATAATAATAATAATATTCATTAATCATATATTGGCAAGTCATTAATTATGTTGTCATATTATATATTTATTCCGGGAGCGTCCCGGGGTTGAAAAATATAACAATTCTAATAATACTAATACTAATACTAATAGTAATAATTATTACTCTTGTAATTAAATAAATAAAAAAATAACCTTGCTATAAGGTGACACCATGTGTTGCAGTGTTGCGCGATTCTTTCTCCTAACTTCTCTTGATGAAGTATACCTATGCATCTTTAAAAGAGTAAAATTCCAATGAAAGCATGGCGATTGAGTTGAATTTCAACATCGTAGATAAGAACCTGATTTAAAAGAAAAAAACATTATTAATGAATAACCTGAACACTTTGTGTTTTTTTTCCTGTATGAACGAAACCCCACAAAAAATAGTCGTTTTTTTCTCCGTTTTTATATAGCACTATGGTACTCGTTGGAAAGATAATAAAACGCTCGTTAATTTGGTGTAATTTTTTTCTTTAAAAAATCTCGTATATAAAAGATATTAACGTTTAAAAATTATGGGAGGAAACATAATAGAGAAAAATTTAAATTTGTTTTTAAATTATTTTTTCCTAAAATAACTCAATTTAAATTTAGTAGATTAGGTTTTATATTATTATTTATTTATTTTTATTTGTCACATGGCATGACACATGACACACTTAAGGAGGATAATGCTTCCTTGAATGCCATGTCATTAAAATGACTTTCTTAGGCTTTTATTGAATGACAACTCATCAATTTTCAACCTGAGATGTCATATTAGATATTTCAACCTGAGACGTTTCCGGGATAAAAACTAGGTAAAACATAAAACCAAATAAATTTATTTCAAAACAACTAGAATTATCTTTAAGCCAATGAAAGTTGTTAAAGATAGTAATTCCAAATTAGACTTATCTCTTCGTAAACATAATCTTAAAGTCTCCCCATCAAAATGGAATCCTAAAGCAAGTATTATTGTACAATTATTGGGTTTAATTTTAATTATTATAATAAGAAAAAATATTTAGGCAAGGAGGGGGATGATTCGGGAACAATGACGACTCCTCTGGAACTGATCGTTTTGTGCCCCACTTTCCCATTGATATTATAAAATGTCATGCAACTTGCTCAACTTGATCTATATTTTATACAAAGTTGGTGAGATTACGTTTTTCTTTTTTATAAAAATGTAAATGGACCACTTGTTTACAGCATTTACACTTTCACCCCTTTGAGTTGACACTTGTTCGCAACTTGTTGTAAATTATTCACCACCAACTAAATACAATACCAGTTTTTCAAGATCTTATACTCGCTTAATATTTGAGTTTGAGGTTTGTGCCGGCTTGGTAATTTTAGTTTGTTGAAATCCTTGGTAAGATAGATAACGGTTATACTTTGCGTTTACACAAGGCTATGGTTTATCAAAGAAGTATATGATTTTTGACGTAACTATTCAAAGGGTATGTTTGGCAAAACTAGCTGGAGGCTGGTAGCTGAAAGCTGGAAGCTGTTAGTTGCAAGCTGGTAGCTGGAAGCTATTTAAATATATTTTGATGTTTGGTAAAGTAGCTGAAACTTTTAATAAAATGTATAAAATGACTAAAATGGGCATAATTAAAAGTTTGTAAAGAAAGTTTTTATTTTATTTTTAAAATAGAATGGGTATTTGTGTCATTTACTAATTAAAAGCTTGTAGCTAGTAAAGTTTTTTTCTTAAAAGCTACTACTAGTAGCTTTTCACTGTAGAGCTTTTTCTCTAACCTAAAAGGTTCCAGCCCCTTCAACCAAACAAAACTTTTTATTAAGTAGAAGTTTTTTCTTAAAAGTTTGAAGCTTGAAGCTCCTAAAAGCTCATTGCCAAACATACCCAAAGTTAAGATCACGGAGAAATGCTTGTTCAACATAGATTAGTGAGTGCGTGGGGCTTATAGGTGGCCCAATGAAAACGGCATTGTGAGGGACTGAAAAAAATGTTCGTTAGTTTAATGGAATAGAAACACTCGTTACACAAAAAATCTTATTAACTCTAAATACATCAAGATCATAACATCCACCCTGCCAAAATCACTACCGATTATATTTCTTCGTCTTTTTTATACATATTAAATGACACGAAGTGGTGATTCATTCAATTTCCACATCATAACCAAACAAACCCAAAAATTCGGTTGTGATTTTAATTTTAAAAAATATTAGGCTCATGATGCTAATATACACAAACCTAAAGGGTCAAATGCAACCATCCTATTCGTACCCGGATATACAAACAAACTAAATGCAAGTTGCAAAATAATGAAAGCAACATGTCATTTTTATAAGGACAAAAGAGTAATTTCACATTAAATCAAATGCAAAGTTGCCTTAATTTATGGCTATTAGGGTTCAACCAAGTAGCCATATTTTACTCATTCCACATAAACCACTACCCCTATACACCCTACCCCTACCATTTATAACACCTTCAACTTCTAACAATCTAACATCAAACACAACAAAACAAGATCCTATATTCTATACACAAATTAACACACAAGTGTTTGATCTATTAACATTAACATTAACCTCAATAGATCAAACAACATGCTTTCCAACCCACAAACCTCACCATCTTTCTTACTAGACAGGCTCAATAACACAACCACCGTCTCCGGTGGTTGTGCAACCAACATCTTCCAACCAACCACCACTACTCCGATACCTGAAACCGTCGCAAACCACCACATCCACCATGTGGGTCCCAACCAATGCTGCTCCGCCGTCATCCAACACATCAACGCTCCAATCTCCACCGTCTGGTCCGTCGTCCGCCGCTTCGACAACCCACAAGCCTACAAACACTTCGTCAAAAGCTGCCACGTCATCGTCGGAGATGGTAACGTCGGAACCCTAAGAGAAATCCACGTCATCTCTGGTCTTCCAGCAGCTCGATCCACTGAACGGCTCGAGATATTAGATGATGAACAACATGTTATAAGTTTTAGTGTGGTTGACGGTGATCACCGGCTTGCTAACTACCGGTCTGTTACTACACTCCATCCATCACCGGACGGTGACGGAACAGTGGTTGTTGAGTCTTATGTTGTGGATATACCTCCAGGGAATACAAAGGAAGAAGCTTGTGTGTTTGTGGACACTATTGTTAAATGTAACCTGCAGTCTTTAGCTCAGATCTCCGAGAACAAACTCCGGTGAACAATATTATGAAATTGAGGATATACCCATATTGGAAACAAGTACATAAGTTTAATAATCGTGAAGATTCAGTCAATCAAAAGTTGAAAACCTTCTTTATATGTTTTGCTGGTGTAGATTTTCATCATCAAGAGTTTTGTGAATTGTGATGTATGTCAATTTTTTGAAGGTTGTATTGTAGAACATGAAAAAGTGTGCTGGATCTTGTTGTTGTAAATTGCAATGTTTGCACCTAGCTAGTTAGTTTCTTTTCTTCTTTTTTATTGATTGGATAAAAAAAAATGAGATTATTATAATTTTTTTTTTGTATAGTGATTTACCATTGAGTAATTCTTTCATCTATGCATTTTAAAGTTAAAACTGTGACAGTTTATTTATTTATTTAATTTTTTTAATTTATGATGAGGCTAAAATAGATGATTCTTTTTAAATTAATTTTAAGGGCTTGTATAAAGTTATAAAGAGTAAATTGTCAAATTCACCCATGTGGTTTGACAATATTTGCTAGATCCATCTAAAACAAGTTTTTTTCTCATTTGAACGGTTGAACCCTTCAGGTTTCTGTTTATCTGTCAAATCCATCCAAAACGTAAACCCAGTTAACTTAATCAGTTAAATAAAGGGTAGTTTGGTCATTTTGCTTGTTAAATGAAGGGCAAATAAGTAAATTTAGTATATTTTATTTAATTTGTTTTTTAATCAACCCTTGTTTTGCCCCCTTTTAATCGAACTCAGTCCACACAAACATCATAAACCCTAAATTACATAATTGAGAGAGATTGAAGATAATTCTTTGTGATTGTGAAGCTCCTACCCTAATTCGCACATCCTACACCCAATGAACTCTGGGCGTCGGTTTTATTGATGCAATAAACATGTTTGCATAATCAGGTATGAATAACAATGGTGGTATTGACGCATTTAGGAAAATCATTCAGACTGACGGTGTTCGTGGGTTATACCGGGGATTTGGGATTTCAATCCGTACGCTCCGTCTAATGCTGTGTGGTGGGCGGCTTATTCCATGGCTCATAGGGCGGTCTTTGTTAGTGCTGCTGGAGCAATTGTTGTGGGATTTCCTGTGTTGGTATGTCTTTTTTAATCAAATGCTATTTTGAAGCAGTTAATTTTATAGTTTGTGTGTTTGCAAATCTCTATTATTCAATGATAAGGTTGGATTGTAAGAAAAGAAATCAGAAAAGGAAATTCACACAACTCAACCATACCATCTTATTCATTATCCCTCCTATTTATCAACGGTTACAACTAACTGTCAACAACCCTTTTACACAAGTAGTCCCTATACTTCTAACTATTGTCATACACATATTAATACTTCTAACAACAATACAACTATTACAAATGACAGAATTACCCTCATACTATATGACACATATCAATACTCCCTCCCTCAGCATTTTTGACCCCAAAAATCATAGCTGAAAGTCAGGAAATCTGGATTGCAAGTCCTCAACATTCTCCCAAGTGGCTTCTGTTATAGGCAACTTATCCCATTGAACCAAAATCTCAGCACAAGCCCCGTGTCCTCTCTTAGCTAGTCTTCTGCCTAGATCCTGTAAAGGTTTAAACTGAAACCTTGGGCCACTAGGCAAGGGAATTATAGTTAGAATGTCACCTCTAGCCTTTTCAACAAGGATACATGAAACACAGGGTGTGCCTGTGCCTCAGTAGGCAAATCAAGTCTATAGGTAACTTGACTAATTCTTTCAGTCACCAAATAAGGCCCAAAAAATTTAGGAGCTAGTTTATTAAACTGAGAGGCCCTGAGAGTAGTCTGTCCATAAGGATGAAGCTTCACAAAGACAAAATCACCCACATTATAAGACCTTTCACTTCTATGGCTATCAGCAGCCTGCTTGATCGTGTTTTGGGCCTTTACTAAGGACTGTTTCAACAACTTAATTGTTTCCTCCCTATCCGCCATCATTTCATTGACAGCTGCAACTCTTACATCCTTAGGAATGTAGTGAACAAATAGAGGCGGTGGATACCCATACCATAGTTGTTAAAAGCCATCGCCTCTTGCGCCTAGGCCCATTTTTTAGGCGAGGCAACGCATTTGTTCTTTGAGTCGAGGAAATCGCGCTTTAATTTTCCAGGTAATGGCTTAGGCGCAGATTTCAAGCTAAATTCCCAAATTCTAGAGAGTTTCCAGCCAAATTCGTTAAATTATGGCTAGATTTAAGCCAATTTCTACTTTTATCTAAGAGAAACTACTTCTATACACTAATAGATCATGATTTTAAAATTTTTGATACTAACAAGATGTAAAATAGTATTATTTTAATATATTTTTACTTTATTTTATTGTTCGCTTTTTTTTATCTCAGGCCCTCGCTTTTTTTGTGCCTCGCGCTTAGGCCCAAGGCCTATGCGCCTTGAGTGCGCCTAGCGCCTTTGATAACTATGACCCATACAGAGCCTGGAAAGGAGTCATATTTAATGAAGTATGAAAGTTAGAATTGTACCAGTATTCAGCAAGTGACAGCCATTTGACCCAAGTGTTAGGCTTATCCATCACCATACACCTCAAATAAGACTCTAAACACCTGTTAACAACCTCAGTCTGAGGATGATGTGCAGTGGACATGGCTAACTGTATGCCATGAAGAGCAGTGAATTCTTTCCAAAAATTACTGATAAAGATAGGGTCCCTATCAGAAACTATAGAATCAGGCCACCCATGCAGCTTGTAAATATTATCAAGGAATGTTTGAGCCACTTGTGCAGCAGTTATAGGATGAGCTAATGCCATAAAATGACTATACTTAGTCAACCTATCTACTACCACAAAGATAACATGTTTACCCTGTGATTTGGGCAATCCTCCAATGAAGTCTATGGAGATGTCAAAAAATACATTATTGGGAATAGGTAGAGGCTGCAACAATCCTGGTGATGCTACTGTTTCATTTTTAGCCCTTTGACATTCACAGCAATTTCTAACAAAATTTCTGACTTGTTTACTCATACCCTTCCAAGTTAAAAGTGACTGAATTATTTGCATAGTGCCATGAACTCCTGAATGACCCCCACTGCTAATGTTATGACAAAAACTGATAATATCCCTTTGAAGGCCTTCATCTTTACCCACAACAACTTTCCCTTTTTTGAATAGAGCCCCTTCTTTCCACTCAAACTTTGGGTGCCCCTGCCCCCTTGAACACTAGTAAGCACAAGTGCTAACTTAGGATCAGTAGCCCATGAGTCCTTAATTCTCTCCCACAATGCAGGATTAAAGGTAGTGAGAGTAATGGCCATCAAAACAGGTGATTATACCCTGGATAATGCATCTGCTACACCATTATCAACACCTTGTTTGTACACAATTTCAAAATCATAGCCTAGCATCTTTGTTAACCACACCTGTTGCAAAGGTGTATTGATATTATGTTCAAGAAGGTGTTTAAGGCTCTTTTGATCAGTTCTGATCACAAAGTGACGCACTGACAAGTAGTGATGCCAGTGTTTGACTGCAAAAAGGATTGCCAACAACTCTCTTTCATACACAGACAAAGCCTGTTGTCTTGCAGAAAGACTTTTACTAATAAAGGCAATATGGTGCCCTTCTTGCATCAAAACAGCTCCAATCCTCTTCCAAGAAGCATCAGTCTCAATAATAAAGGGTTTTGATAAATTGGGCATTGCAAGAACAGGAGGAGAAGCCATGATACATTTTAATTGATTAAAAGCTTGAGTTGATGTTTCAGTTCACTTGAAAGAATCTTTCTTTAGTAAATTAGTGAGTGGCCTAGCAATGGCCCCATATGATTTAATAAACCTCCTATAATACCCTGTAAGTCCTAAAAAACTTCTCAACTGTTTCACATTAGTTGGTAAGGGCCAATCTTTAATAGCAACCAATTTAGATGGGTCAGTGGAAACCCTCTTATTGGATACAATATGACCAAGGTATTAAACTAAAGTACCACCAAAAATGCACTTTGACCTTTTAGCAAATAATTGGTGTAATCTTAGAATAGAAAGCACCTCATATAAGTGTTTGAGATGCAACTCCAAAGAAGTGCTGTAAACTAGAATGTCATCAAAGATGACAAGCACAAATTTCCTTAAGTGTTCTTTAAAAATATTGTTCATGAGAGCTTGAAATATAGCATGTGCATTAGTGAGCCCAAATGGCATCACTACAAACTCAAAGAGGCCTTCATGGGTCCTGAAAGCAGTTTTCTTAATATCATCATCCCACATCCTAATCTGATGGTATCCTGCTCTTAAGTCCAACTTAGAAAATATCACAGCACCCCCCAATTCTTCAAACAGCTCTTCCACCAAGTGTTAGGCTTATCCATCACCATACACCTCAAATAAGACTCTAAACACCTGTTAACAACCTCAGTCTGAGGATGATGTGCAGTGGACATGGCTAACTGTATGCCATGAAGAGCAGTGGATTTTTTTTCTAAAAATTACTGATAAAGATAGGGTCCCTATCAGAAACTATAGAATCAGGCCACCCATGCAGCTTGTAAATATTATCAAGGAATGTTTGAGCCACTTGTGCAGCAGTTATAGGATGAGCTAATGCATTAAAATGACTATACTTAGTCAACCTATCTACTACCACAAAGATAACATGTTTACCCTGTGATTTGGGCAATCCTCCAATGAAGTCTATGGAGATGTCAGAAAATACATTATTGGGAATAGGTAGAGGCTGCAACAATCCTGGTGATGCTACTGTTTCATTTTTAGCCCTTTGACATTCACGGTAATTTCTAACAAAATTTCTAACTTGTTTACTCAAACCCTTCCAAGTTAAAAGTGACTGAATTATTTGCATAGTGCCATGAACTCCTGAATGACCCCCACTGCTAATGTTATGACAAAAACTGATAATATCCCTTTGAAGGCCTTCATCTTTACCTACAACAACTTTCCCTTTTTTGAATAGAGCCCCTTTTTTCCACTCAAACTTTGGGTGCCCCTGCCCCCTTGAACACTAGTAAGCACAAGTGCTAACTAAGGATCAGTAGCCCATGAGTCCTTAATTCTCTCCCACAATGCAGGATTAAAGGTAGTGAGAGTAATGGCCATCAAAACAGGTGATTATACCCTGGATAATGCATATGCTACACCATTATCAACACCTTGTTTGTACACAATTTCAAAATCATAGCCTAGCATCTTTGTTAACCACACCTGTTGCAAAGGTGTATTGATATTATGTTCAAGAAGGTGTTTAAGGCTCTTTTGATCAGTTCTGATCACAAAGTGACGCACTGACAAGTAGTGATGCCAGTGTTTGACTGCAAAAAGGATTGCCAACAACTCTTTTTCATACACAGACAAAGCCTGTTGTCTTGCAGAAAGACTTTTACTAATAAAGGC
Source organism: Ambrosia x helenae (assembly GCA_030844895.1). NCBI lineage: Eukaryota > Viridiplantae > Streptophyta > Magnoliopsida > Asterales > Asteraceae > Ambrosia > Ambrosia x helenae. Next base: position 5,261,570 of record CM061230.1, on the reverse strand, counting down.
AATATGGTGCCCTTCTTGCATCAAAACAGCTCCAATCCTCTTCCAAGAAGCATCAGTCTCAATAATAAAGGGTTTTGATAAATTGGGCATTGCAAGAACAGGAGGAGAAGCCATGATACATTTTAATTGATTAAAAGCTTGAGTTGATGTTTCAGTCCACTTGAAAGAATCTTTCTTTAGTAAATTAGTGAGTGGCCTAGCAATGGCCCCATATGATTTAATAAACCTCATATAATACCCTGTAAGTCCTAAAAAACTTCTCAACTGTTTCACATTAGTTGGTAAGGGCCAATCTTTAATAGCAGCCAATTTAGATGGGTCAGTGGAAACCCTCTTATTGGATATAATATGACCAAGGTATTCAACTAAAGTACCACCAAAAATGCACTTTGACCTTTTAGCAAATAATTGGTGTAATCTTAGAATAGAAAGCACCTCATATAAGTGCTTGAGATGCAACTCCAAAGAAGTGCTGTAAACTAGAATGTCATCAAAGATGACAAGCACAAATTTCCTTAAGTGTTCTTTAAAAATATTGTTCATGAGAGCTTGAAATATGGCATGTGCATTAGTGAGCCCAAATGACATCACTACAAACTCAAAGAGGCCTTCATGGGTCCTGAAAGCAGTTTTCTTAATATCATCATCCCACATCCTAATCTGATGGTATCCTGCTCTTAAGTCCAACTTAGAAAATATCACAGCACCCCCCAATTCTTCAAACAGCTCTTCCACCAAAGGAATAGGATAACTAGTTTTGACTGTTGCATCATTTAACCGTCTATAGTCAATTCACAACCTCCATGAACTATCCTTTTTCCTAACTAGAACTACAGGAGCTGCAAAGGGACTGGTAGTTCCTCTTATCACCCAGAGTCTAAAAGTTCACGTGTTAACTTTTCAATGATGTCCTTTTGGCCTGCCTGATATCTATAGGGCTTCAGATTAACAACTTGAGACTCATCTTTTAATATAATCCTATGATCAAATTCCCTTTTTGGAGGAACAGTGGTTGGTACTGCAAAGACATCCTCAAACTGATTTAAGACTTCAATAATCTCAGTTTGGTCCGTTTCCTCTTTGATCACAGTCTGGTGTTTGAATTCACTTTCTGAATCTTGTAATTGTAGACTCAACAAATGAGCCTCTATTACCTTATCTTGACTGTCAAACAAAGCCTGCATGGCATTTGCTGAACACATGGACATTTTGTTTCTATCAACCTCTTTCAACTTGTACTGATTTCCACCCAAAGTAAATTGCATTGTAAGGTCCAAAAAAGTTCCAAACAATAGACCCTAGTGTTTGCAACCATTGTACCCCAAATACCATGTCATAGTTATCCAAAGGAATAACTAAAACATCTGTGGTGAACCAGTTACCTTGCATAAATCACTGAAAATTAGGGGAAAAATCTAAGCACTTAATTTCAGATCCATTAGCAACCCCTACTGACATGTTAGTGATTGGTTTCAGTGCACATTTCAATTTATGGGCCAACAACTTATTAATGAAGTGTGTAGATCCAGAATCAATCAGAAATCTCAACTGTTTATTTCCTATAGTACCAATAACCTTCATGGTGGAATAAGAAACCATGCCTGTTAAAGCATGAATAGAAATCTGAGGTGGGTTAGCCCAATCTTGTTGACCCACTTCAATATTTTCTTGACCCATTTGAACACAATCCTCCCCTTGAAGTACTTCTTCTATTTCCTCCTCCATCCCTATGACTTCCAACACATACAGTTGCTTATTTGAACATTTATGAGTGTTAGAAAACTTTTCTGGGCACCAAAAACACTCACCCCTGGCCCTTTTCAATTCCATTTCTTTACTAGAAATCTGTTTAGTGTTAGAAAACTTTTTGTTGGCTGGTGGAGAGGGTAATAAAGGCAGGTGACCCACATTAACAGGAGGTTTAACTGAATTCTTATAAGAAGAATTATACCTGACCACAGAAGTGTGATTGACCTTCTGGTTGGTATTATTTTGAGTTTTAGAAAGATAATAGGCTTCTTTCATTGTCTGAGGATTAAACATCTTCACTGGACCCCCTATTTATGGTTTAACTGCATAGGGTTCAGGAATTGAAGCCCTCAGCAGGCATGCATCAAACTCATCACAGAAGTCTTCCAATGATCTAGTTTGAACCATTGAAGCTAATGTGCCCATAGCATCCTCAAACAATTCTGTAGAAAATCTATTAACAATAACTTCTGAATATTCTTGCCATGTAATGTCAGAAATGGGCACTCCTTTTGTCTTCAAGAACATTTGATGCCACTTGACTGCTCTACCCTCCAAATGTATAACATCATAACTGACCTTAAAATTCTCTGGGGTCTCATCTACATTAAAGAAGTGTTCACATCGATAGATCCAATCATCAACTTCTGTCCCATCAAACTTAGGGAAGTCTATCTTGCTAATTCTATGCAACCTATCATTTCTTTGACCTTGATTATTGTTTACAATGGTTGCTGCTTGCATACCATTACTAGAACCTCCATTGGATGATTCAGTATTAAGTTTGGACAATAAAGCCTGCACACTAGCATTCAAACTAGCAAACATAGCTTCAGACTTATGCATGAAAGCATCAACTTTCAACAGATTCACCGCATGTTCATCAACAGTCTTTTCTAATGAAGACTTTTCTGTTTCAGATCGACTACGAGGGGTCATCTTGAACCAAGAATTGAAAGAATATTAAGAAAGATCAAGAAAAGAACAAGGAATCAAGAATTGTTATTCAGATTGGACAAACCACAAATTGGTCGATCCAAATGATTGACTGATCACAAATTGATTCAATCAAAAGGATCTACTGATCACAAATTAATCAATACGAGCTTGTTAGTGAAATGAACGGTAGAACGATAGAAAGAAATGAAGAACAGAGTAAAGGATTGAACTGAACGAGAAATGAATTAAACTGATCGGAAAAATAAGGACGATGATCGGAATCAAGAAGGTATTGTAATTTGGATTAAAGGAATTCGGTTATGGCGGCAATGGTGGTTTACAGTGGTCAGACGTGGTGGTGGAAGTTAGTTGTGGTGGTTAGAGACGACGGAAATGTTAGTTATGGTGGTCAGAAAGATAACAGGTGATCGAAGGGCCAAGATTCAGCCGCTCTGATACCAATGATAAGGTTGGATTGTAAGAAAAGAAATCAGAGAAGGAAATTCACATAACTCAACCATACCATCTTATTCATTCTCCCTCCTATTTATCAACTGTTACAACTAACTATCAACAACCCTTTTACACAAGTAGTCCCTATACTTCTAACTATTGCCATACACATATTAATACTTCTAACAACAATACAACTATTACAAATGACAAAATTATCCCTCATACTATATGACACATATCATTCAACTACCAGGTTGTATAAAGTAACTAACATGTCTTCTTATTGCCACCTAATTACGGCCTCATGGGCATTGCTCTAATTAAAAAGTTGACTAGCCAATCCCTCCGGTTTTCAACTGGTTGGGTCGGACTGTCCAACACTCCAACCAATATGATTGGCAATGAAGAAGGTTTAATGAAAGTAAGCTAAAATTAATTAAGTGGACCAAAAAAGGGTTTACTGTTTTAAGTGGCTGATTGAATTAATTATTTAAATGTTCCTTTTACGGCTTACCAACCCGTCATAGTTTGTGGCCAAGGGATAAATTTAGGCAAAACTAACAACAACCCAACCAATATTGTTAACTTAGTTCCAACTGTGAATGGTTTCAATAATGTAACTTAAACTAGGCTGAATACGAAAATATAGTACAACAATCTGTTAGTTAAAAACACTAGTCAATTTCTGGGATTTTAATAAGACAAAGGTCAACTTATTGCTTACAAGCCACAACATCATTGATGCAGGACAGATCTTGGTCTAGACTCTAGAAAGTCAGCGTTATTCAAGTGTTTTGTATCTTGTTGCTCTTCCCTAGTTCTTGCTGCTACTTTCTCTAGTATATGAACATATGTGATGCCTTATAGTTGAGATATTCCCTTGTGAATGTTGCAACAGAACTTGTCTATTCCAAACATATTAATTAAATAATCAAGCAAAATGACCAAACTACCCCTTATTTAACTGACTAAGTTAACTGGGTTTACATTTTGAATGGATTTGACAGATAAACAGAAACCTGAAGGGATTTAGGTGAGAAAAAAAACTTGTTTTGAATAGTTAATATGTGAGAAAATGACCCAACTACCCCTTATTTAACTGACTAGCAAATATGGTCAAACCACATGGACGAATTTGGCAATTTACTCTAATACCTTTTTTAATAGTTATAAATAGTTAATACCTTTCAAGACAAAGTTTAGTTTTAAAAGAAAATTTTAATCTAGTGAAATATTATAACATGACTAAAGAAACGCTAGTCGAATGATAAATAAATATAAAGAAGAAATGAGAGATATTCTTTATTCATGATTATTGAAGGTTACAAGTGCAAACTAAATGATTACAATTAGACAAATGTCTATAGATGTTTTCCTCAACATTCACGAGTGTGTTAAGAGCGGACCATCCTCCCTTAGGAGAATGGGGTATTTATAGTCGAAGACCCTCATGCTGATTGGCTGTAACGTCACCGTTAGCTCATTCCCTGTGGTCCATCCTCTACTAACCGTTATGGATTTCAAATGAGGATGTATGTTTATTGGTTGGATATCATTGTCATTGGTCCTTGATGTCCCTTCTACTTCCATCACCTTGGGAGGAGATCATAGAGCAGGCCGTCCTCCACTCTCATTAGCTACATGTTCTTTTCTTGTTGTTCTTTTTGTTTCCTCATACCTAGTCGGTCCTACGTGGCGCATAAAGCCCACAAAACCTTCTATTTGCAAGCTGTAGTAATTTCATAGGTGGTAATATGGCTTTGCCTAAGCCCATGAACAAGTCCATGTATATATTTCTTTGATGAGTAAATATTAGTCAAACCCAAAATTTAATACATATGAAGTAAGATTTTTTTTTTTTTTTGCCAAAATAGTGCTACAGTAATAATAATTTGTGCAACGAGTGTGTGTTAGAAACGAAGTTACGCAAATGGTGAAATTGCAAGTTGAACTTGCGGTTTATGTTGACGTGGACAAACGAAGCCAACTAACTAGGAAGATGAGACATGTGGCATGATGACTTGGAAGAGATATTATAATAATTGTGGTGTCCTTTAAACCGCAAGTTGAACTTGCGGATTGTACCAAAAAAGTGCCAAAACCGCAAGCTAAGCTTGCGGATTCATGAACATTTATATATGTCGTCTGAATGCAAGTCTTTTACATATATGGCATGCACCACACAATCCTTTAACATATATGGCAATACACCAATGTTGCAGAAGGCGCTAGGCGGGCGGTGAGGTCTAGCCTAGGGACGAGTCGGGACTAGTCAAAATTAGGCGGAATTAGGCGTTTTGGTATTTTTATACGTATTATATATATATACACACACAAATTTAGGTGTTTTTTTAAAATATCTTAAGATATATACATATAATACTTAGAAATTCACGTGTTTTTTTTTTAACAAGGAGGCTTAAGAAATAGAAATATAGCTATTTATAGTTTGTATGTTTAAATGTTTAAATACATAAACTTGTTTTTGGCTTTTATGTAAAACATTATAAGTTAAAAGAACTAAATGTAAAATAATAAAAGTTAGGGGTTAAATATTAAATAACTAAAACTAAACAAACCCTAAATATTAAAGCAGCCTCTTTCTTCTACCTCCTATTTTTCTTCTTCTTCCTCCTGTAGCAGCCAACTCCTTCCATTAACAAACCCTAATTTTTTCCGTCTCCATCCATCATCATCTCCGTTACTGGAACTCCTTCCTCTTCATCATTGACTCCAATTTCTGCAAACAAGGTACGTCTCCATTACTTTTCTACCTTAGAAATTTGTCGAATTAAAAAAAAAAACACCAGTGCCTAGGTCGGCCTAGGACCGCCTAAACCCCGCCTAATGGCCAAAACGCTTAGGATCCAGCCTAGGACCTTATTCCGATTTTCCCTTCAGCCTAGCGCCTAGGCGACCACCTAGGACGCCTTCTGCAACCTTGCAATACACATAAAAAAAATAGAGTTCTTCACGCATGCAACCTTCCTAAACCTATAACCTTTTCCATGAAACACATATTCTTTTCCATACAAAGCAAAAAAATCGGGGGTACACAAGGTGTTATTGTACTACGTAGTATGTGAAGAAGATATAAAATGGTGGCGTTTGACAACTTTGAAAAACGTTGTTGGATCGATGTTACATCTGCATAAATTACTTGAACTGATGTTACATCTGCACTTGGTATAACACGTGTAGAATGTTACTTCGGTTAGGTAATTTCAAATATATCAATGTTGGAGTGTCCTAAGGTGGTAGAAAAGTCCATCCAACTTCTTTTTTGCATCCCCGACTAGACTATTTTAAACCCCTTAAACAGAAAATATGCAGTGGAAAATACGGACTAGAAAATTTCTTGCTTTATAGAACATTCTCAAACATTTAGAAAACATATCCAAGAGATATGTTTGGTGTTATATCTCTTATTGTTCCTTATTACATTCAACATGACTCATCGTTGTTAGGTTATGTGACCGTGACCACATACAATTCGCTTCCTCGCTCGATCTCCATCCCTCCCTTACTTCATTAGGTAGTCAAGACAACCTGCACTCACCACATAACCTTTTCGTTAGTTCATTAAGTGACTTCATGTATATTACTCACAATGCGGAAATAACATCCAACAATACTCCATGATCTTGTTTCAATGCCTTTTTGCAAGTTCGGGTGTGATACCCTGATCCGAATCTCCAAGTCCTACGCATTCATACTTACATACCTGCATCTTCATTACCATTCTCATAACAAAAGGTTAATAACCCTACAATACATACATGCGTACAATTTCCCACATAAAACTTACCTTGACCCGTCATGTTACTCTTCCTTCATGAATTCTCTAGGACAATATGATGATTCCAATCCTATACTCGATCTACACATATACCAACCTTTACATGCATAAACTCCCACACAAACCCGAGTATGAGTACCCAAACATACATCACATTCTCAATCTACAAAAGCATGACAATCTACTTACCGTATTTGATACCATTATGCAAACGTATCAATTAAATTACATACACATGCATCATTCCGTACTTGAGTCATATTTGCAAATCCGACATTCCTATCACTTGTTACACCCATGCCCAACATTCACAAGGTCCAACGATGTTATTCGATGCGTTAAACGCGAATACGGATTGTGCACATAAGCGAAACGTCAAAATACGATAAAAACTGACAAATAACCTTAGGGTCCAGTGTAACTTACGGTGGCCACCGTAAGTTACGGTGGACCCCAAAAAGGTTACGATGGTTCTCCACAGCCTTACGGTGAAGAACAGGTGCCACGGGCCACCGTAAGTTACGGTGGCACCATAACTTACGATGGAACTTGAAATTCACCTTTTGTTTCTCCTTTCCAACCTTTCTTGACCCATCCCTCGCCGGTCCATCCGAAACTGCGTTTTACCCATTATAAGCTCCATAACATGCCTTGGCGTTATTATTAACGTTCCTTCATTTCATGATTCCCATTCTACTTACTCACATATATACATGTATAGATTCATTATTCTAAACGAAATAGGGATCACTTATCTTAAGTTCTCCAAGTTCATGCTTGTTTACTTGCCTCATCTTGACCCATTAGCTTCCCATGCTTGAGTCCATCATTTATATCCTTTCATATCATCATGTTCACATCATTGTTAGCATACATGTTCATTCATAACCCATCATATCCAACTCATATATCACATTGACTTGCATAGGTCAATTTATAACATACATAAGACATAGTTCCACACCCTTTTTAATTCATAATTCAAGCAACTAAACTTAACATCGTATATATCACATAACCAAGATAACGTGTCTCTCACGGAATCCCCAATTTCACAATCATGCTACAAAACTTACCATGTTATTTCTGCATCAGTTGACTTTCCAGAAAGTCAACTTTCAACTATATAAACTTCCTTTTTGCACACATACGTCCATATTGACATACTAGGTTGTATGGAATTCACCATAAATATCATATTCATATCTCATTAACATACAAGATCATTCATCTCATCAATTAATCCAACACATGGTGTGCATCATATCACTTAAGCATAGTATACATGCTACTATGCATACTTCTTACCAAATCATACAATCAACTAAATTCTCACATGAATACTATCTAAAACACAATCCTCATGTTAACCTACTATCAATTGTATCTATTATCACATTACTTTCATATTTGTCAAGTCTTGCATACAAATTCATACATCATACTCATCTAGACATTGCATCAAACAGTACATGGTGTGCGTACAACATTCTAAGCTCAACGTACAAGCTCCTAATGCACGCATTCCACCAAAACGCATAATCACCTTCAATCATGACCAATTTTCCACATGTATATCATCAACTATACATTATTCCTACAATTACATGGATTTACAACTAATTTAGCAACATCAAGGTTCTAATGAAAACTCAATATCATCATCTTTGCAAACAAGCAACCTCTAGTGATTAACTCATCTCTAAACCATTAGAGATGATCAATATCACTTACAATCAAGCAATAATACGAATTTAACATGTTTTGCTCAAAACCCACGTGTAGGGTTCAAACCCTACACGAATTTAGGGATTAGGGTTCTTACCAAAGCTCAATCCTTGAAGATTAGCTCTCTAGAATACACCCTTCATCTCTTACATCAACATCATGCATTAATTCTTCAACTTTAGGGACTTAGGGTTTGGTTTAAGGCTCAAGAATGCCCTCTTTGGGGCTGAATTCGTTTTCCCCAAATGGGGTGTGTTTGGGCATTTTGTTTTGTGGCATATTTACACCACAAGTCCCTCAAGTTTACCCCAAAGCCATTTATTATCAAAACCTTAACTATGCAAGTTCCTTTCTAGTGTTATCTCCCCATTATAAAGATAATTACTTTCACTAGGTAATTTTCATATTAGAACATAACCCACATCCTTATCATCCCGTTTTATTATCCATAAAAGGCTCATTCTACTATTTAATTCGTTTTGTCATTTCTTATTCACGCCTAATAGCGTAATTAAGCAAAATGGATTTTCGGGATGTTACATGTATTCGACCCAACACCTTTAGTCAGAAGCCGATCAAGCAATCAAGTTTCAGTGCGTGATTCGGTTCTGCCATGCGTACAAGATATATGCTGGATGCGACTGGTCAAAGCTCACCAGGATCAGAACTACGAAGACATGAAGATCAAGATGTTGTTGTGTTTTTTGTTTTTGTAGCTTTAGTAGTTTGTTTTGCTGTTTTGAAGTTTTATGTCTTTTATAAACATACTAGCTAGGTCCAAGGGGGAGTCTGTTAGTACATGTATGTCCCTAGCCTAGTATAGGTGTTGATTTTGATGTATCGTATGTGCTTGGATGTGTTTTAAATGATTTTGGGCTAATTGTGAATCGACTAGCGACTAGTACCTTTGGGGGCGACTAGCTTTGCTAGTCTCTTGGCTCTCAAGACGATTGGGATGCCAATCACCCCTCCTAGTCGCGTGTCAAAATCCTAGTCGCCCCAAGGGCCCTGGGCGACTAGGAGGAGGTATAAATACTTCCAATGATTGCCCTAATCATTTCAGCTGTCACATCACACATTCCAAGCGCACAGGTCATAGGTTTCAGGTCTGTTGATTGTCTTGTAACACCCGAGCTCTGTTTTCAATGCAATAACAACCTTTTAATCGTATTATTGTGTGTTTGATAACTTGTTTACTATTTTTTGTTGTCGTTTTTTGTTGTCCGAACATCGTGTAGGGGATTCCGCACTCTAAACGAACAAGCTCGTGATTGTCCGAAATTGATCCTACTGGTAGTGCTAGCTTCAAAATTGTAAATCAGTGAAGTGATGTGACAGTGCAGAGTTGATTGAATTATGATATATAGTTCAGTGAAATAAAATGAGGCACCCCTCCCTGTATAAGTATCGAATCCAAGTGCTTCTCACAAAAAAAAAAAAAAAGAAAAGAAAAAGAAAACCTAAGTGAAACGAAGTACAAACCGTAAAGTCATAACCTTATTAAAAATGAACGATTTACAAGGTTAATGCATAATTAAAACACAAATGGATAGAAACAAATTTTATAGTAATCTACTTACTTGAAAATTACAATCGTATATAGTTAGATGCTTATTTTAGCGCTTCCGATACATAATGACAAGTCCTTTGCTTCCTAACAGCTATATAAATTTCCTGTTCAATTTGTTATCGGAATATGTAAGCCAAGAGAAGCTCATTCCAAATATCAGGAACTCCAGGAAGACACCAGTGTGAACAATCGGAAGCAAGTTGTGGGTTCTTTTTTTGCTCGTTGGTTAAGGGATGCCATTGTTTCTTAAAAACAGTAGGGTGTGCATCTTTTCTGCATTGTGTTAGCTGTGTTACATTTATAAGCTGTATATTCATCCCTGTCGTTTTTAATTTGTTCAATGATGAATATAATATACTCAACATTTTAGAATCTGTTCGACTTTCCCAAAATCTGTCATCCATCACTGGTTCCATCTCCCCGTAGCAGTTCCTCTTACTCATGCCTCCCCATTCCTTTGCACTGCAAAAGCAATAAGAATTTTACTATCATCATCCTAAAATAGTTGTATGAAACACACTATTATTGTAATCTCGATAACCCAAGAACGTTGGGTTTCAATGGGGGCAATGTCCCTTGGTGAGGAGTCTTGTGCAACACCCTAGGCGGGCTCCAAGGGTAGCATCTATGGTGGGTGACTTGCTGAAAGACACATTACCCGTTCAGCGAGTTGTGCCCATATATGGGGAAAGTTTTTTATTTTACTTTAAAGACTTTTCATTGTAAATGCCTCAAATTTGCCAACCAAGTGTAAAATTTGTGTGGAAAATGATGGTTAGTTAGTGGTGGCTAAGATCAGTGGAAACCGATTTTAGGTGGCACTGACCATCAATTATCTGCTCCTTAAGGGTAATTGATCATCATTTGCATATTGGGTATGTATCCGACATGAGTTTGTAACGTGACCTTGGAGCTATGACAAATGACCATCAACGATAGTGATGAAGTTGTGCATTGATATTCTAATGATCTGTGCATTTATAACAAACATCTGTTGCACTCTTTTATAAAGAGTTGCTATATGTTACCAGGTTAGTAGATTAAATTCGACCATATATAAGGGAATGATCTGGATTTATTTAGATATATCAAACACACGAATTTTCTTAAAAAGTTCATATGCTTTTTATATATGTTGTTTTTCCTATTCAATTATTGATATACACGTTTTGTCTTATCCGATTATTGATTTCATGTACCTACATTATACTTTAATTTAAAAATGACTCTATGTCATTCAGGAAAATATCAAAATCATTCAAAATACTAAAACCCACAGTTTCTTACCTGAAATGAGTTGCTGTAGCACCCATAAAAAATAACTTGGTTTTCGAAGGATCAATATGAGTATGTGCCCAATTAGACCACGTTTTGAGACCCATCTTGTAGGCATGAAGACTATTAACTTCTTCATACTCTTGATTGGGGTCATCCAACAAAGATTCACCATTCTTTCTAGTAAGATAATAAAAGAAAAACCCTGATTGATTAAAATGTTGATATGCTAAAACACTTAAACAAACATGCAATATTAATTTTGTTTTGAACTTACATGAGCTTAACTACCGGTGATCTCCACCAATTATAAGAATTAAAGATGAGTATATCAGCATCAACCCAATGTTTGGCATGTTTTTCAATGGCTTTAATGCCAACGATTCTGAAATCCGTGTGATGGTTTGTTGGATTATCGCCGTTAGATTCCACTAGCAATGGCGCCCAATAGAAATCAACCGAGATATTGTAGTCCTGTGTAGTTTTAGCATTATGTTACTTGCATATTGCATATGTTAAAGATTTAAGCATGCTTTTGCTAATATGCATGTAGGACTTACATTGGCCTTGAAAGTGCGCAAGAAACCATTGAGACCTCCACCAATCGTCTTGACCCCTGGGATTAATGAATCGAGTATGCAAATCATCGAATTCCATTGATTTCTGTTCAACGAATCCCCCACAAACAATAGCCTTTTACCTTTTAATCTCTCTATTATTTCTTTCCCAGCAAACCTACACCGGTCAATCATTAGGAAATCAAATATATATATAGTAATAACAACTAGCAATTTTAAGTAATTTGGTTTATCATTTTTATAATAAGTAGTTTAAATTCCCACTCCCTGATATAAAAACATAAATATTAAAAAAAATCAGCTAACTCACAGAGTGATTAAACTATTCGTAATTCCACTAGGGATAAACACCTTTACTACACACCTACCTTAATACAACTACCACCCTTTGGTCACAAAACTGTTTATTTGATGTATCTAAGCCATTAAGCATATGAATAGTTACGAGGGAGGGGCACTCCCATGATTAAATTTTTCTTTCACTGATTTTGACCAATCTTGCATTGCCACATCACTTCACTGATTTACTTCACCGAAACACTTTTTTGGAGGTAGCACTCCACTGATTGTTTTATTTATTTTCATTTAAATATCTAAACTTTTTTTGTTTTTTAAATTTCACACGGTTTTAAAGTTTTAAATCGGTTAATAATATTTAATTTCATACTATTACAACCGTCCCACCAAACGGTCAGTAAAATTAAATTGTGAATTCTTAGAAACCGTCGATTGAATTGAATTCACCTAAAACGGTCAGTAAAATTGACTATTAACAGTGAAACCGTTTCAAAGTTTTGTATATAAATACATTAAACCGTGGGGTTAAAACTCATAATTTACCACGGTTTATAAAAACAAACACCCACAAAGATGAGTCACTGGATCGAGGAACAAGAGATGACGTTGGTGGTGTGCTACAAAGACGCCATAAACAACCCGACCATACAACAACTCTCAAGGGTCTCGGGCTCGGCCTACCCCCCGAAGGGGTTCTGGGCCCGCGTGTTGAGCGACTTCAACCAGCATGTTGGTACCAACAACAGGACCATCGCAAACATCCAATTGAAGTGGGTCGTTCTCAACATTAAGTGTGATCGGTGGACCACCCTCTAGGAGCGCACGATGAGAGAGGATCCGGACCTCAATCAAAAGTTGGCTATCGAGTTCACTCATGTGGACTATGAGGCTCGATACAACAACATTTTCGACCATGTTGAAGCATGACAATTGTTGCGCCAGCCTTAAGTTTATTTTTCTTTGTTTTAATGTATTTTAATTTTATTTTTAAATATTAATGAAATTATGTTTTTATGTTCTTCTTTATGTTTTATGCTTTAATTAAATTTATACAATATTAAAACAAACGGTTAAAATAAGTCAATATTAAAACAAAAGGTTAACATGATAAAACAATATTAAACAAACGGTTAAGATTATTATTTTAAATCAAAATAAAAAACCACTTTACCAGCCCGTTATAAAGAACCAGGAAGCGGTTTACAGGACCCCTACCAGCACTGATGGTGACGGTGTTACCGTGCTAGTAGTGGGGTACCAGTGACCATTTTTGGTGGTGCCCCGTCCCCCTTATAGTAATCAACTCCAACCACCACATTATTGGATCATTCAAATTTTAAAGAGAGAGAGAGAGACCTAGGGAATTCGCAGCCATGGGGTTGCCACCTCCAATGCTGATACTTAGAATCCTTTCTGCCATAAGTTTGGCAAGCAAAACTGTTATGGAGAAAAGGGCACTTGCGTTCTTTATACAAAGGATAACGACTCGTGTTATCATATACCCATCTACCGGAGAACAAATCACAGGTGCTTGTTAAGGACATTGTGGGCTCCTTAACTTTTCTTGATGATCAAAAACTCGTGTATCCACATTCTTATTTGTAAGAGTGACAGTAATGTTATGACTTGCAACTTCTTGATGATCAATAACTCGTGTATCAACATTCTTATTTGTAACTGTATTTGTAAGAGTCACAGTAATGTCATGACTAGCAACTTCTTGTATACTGTTTCTATAAAAGCCCATGGTAGCTAATCCTCCAAGGAAGAAGATTACTAAGCTACAATGGATCATTGTCTGCATGCTACATAATCCGACTGAATAATTCATCTTCCCGGCCAATCCAATCGTTCTCTCTCTCACATAAAGCAGCTATACACAAGAAAACACATTGAGTATAACATGAAGATGCAAATCAGCGTCTTGTAGATAAGCTTATCTCTACGATGTGGTGTCATTTTATTTTCCGTTTCAATTTAATGGTCGTATATATGAAATAATGGGTTTGCATTAATTTAAACCTCAAGCCACTCTTATCTTGATTGCCTCCAGAAAAGCACAAAATTATCTTCTCATGGTCTGCGTTGTTCTTTGAAGTCCCTGATCTTGACCGTTTTGTACGTTTAAATGAGGCTTCATTGATCCCAATTTTAAAAATCACATGTGAAATTTATCAACTTTTGTTATGAATTTCTTAGCTAAGTCAACCTCTCATTTCATATAGAGACACACATCTAATATCAAGTCAATTCATAATCACGCTTATTCTCTAAAGAGGCACTAGGGGTGTACAAAAAGCTCGTGGCTCGTTCGAAACTCGCTCGAAAATAGCTCAAAAAAGCTCGCTCAAAAGGCTCGTTTTGTTTTCGAGCCGAGTCGAGCTGGCTCGTTTTGTAATCGAGCCGAGCTCGAGCCAGGGTGTTCAGCTCATGGCTCGGCTCGTGGCTTGGCTCGGTGGCTCGACTCGTGGCTCGGCTCGATGGCTCGACATATGGCTCGACTCAGGCTTGTGTATGTGTAATTAATATATAGATGAAAGTAATATATTTTGGCTCAAAACCCATTTCTAAAATTTAAATTTTGAAAGTCCCACTCATACTACCTATCTATCTTACCTCTTCATAATCCAACAAACCCTAACTTAGAAAAATAAAAAATATACATGTATATATGTAATTTTATTTATTTTTTTTGTTTTTTATTTTATAAATCTTTGTAAAAAAATAAAAAAAAAACATAAAAAAATATAATTCAAACGATAAACCCACAAACACATTACAAGTGGACGGCTGGTAAGCGGGCAACAAGTTGCGCCGCCACTCCCTTTTGGATAACGAGCTGGCTCGAGCTCGGCTCGAACATTTACGAGCCGAGCTCGAGCTCGACTTTTTAGCTCGACCAGAAAAACGAGCCGAGCCGAGCTAGCTCGATATATTAATTTCGAGCTCGAGCTCATCCTAGCTCGGCTCGGCTCGTGTACAGCGCTAAGAGGCACTAGAATGAATACTTTTAGTTTGGGGATTAACATTTATTCGTCTATGTGCTTTAGGTTTTTCATTTGCGTGCTCCTGTATGAGTTTCATTGACTTTTAAAAAGTCAACCAAACTTAGTGTTCTTTGAACACAGCCCTCCTATTTGCAGATTCTATGCAGCAAGTGATGAGGTTGCTGATCATTTATTTGCATCTTGCGCAATTGTTTGGGTAATCTGGAACAAGGTATGTACGTGGTGTAATATTCCCCTAGTTGCCATTAATAACGTCCAGGATCTTTTTTCTTTACAAAACTGCTTGACGGCTCCGATGGGAAAGAGAAAAATTAATGGTTCAATGTTGTGGATTAATTGTCTTGTGTTAATAAACAAGAAAATAAAGGGAACAGGGAATATATAGAAAATAGAAATGAGAATAGATCATAACTAGCAAGTGGTGTAGAGAAAATGGTGGCGTAGGTTGCCCATCTTCGGGACTCACTTATGAGAAGATCTCTTATCTCAAAAAGCGTCGACTCGATTCGAGCCATTGAAACATTCCATTCACGAGCGTCCATAGGAGTAGATCAAGGCCGCTCTGATACCACTGTTGTGGATCAATTGTCTCGTGTTAATAAACAAGAAAATAGAGGGAATACAAAATAGAAAATAGCAAGGAGAATAGATCATAACTTATATGCATAATACTAAAACTTCAAGAGCCCGATATATATCGAGTTACAATAAAACGTAAACTAAAATCTAGATCCTAATTTTACTCAAGACATGGAAAGTGGTAAGACCATCTCTTCCTTTATTTTAGCACATAATTGAAAAAGTCCACAATTCAAACATACAATCCGTTGGAGAATTGTGGTTGGCTCAAGTGTTGACTTGCATGGTTTTGATATTGCATGGAATGAACATGGGCACATAACATTCAAATGGTGGCCATGGTAACATGTTGCGCAATAAGGAAGGCGCGAAATCGTAGAAAAGGATGTCAAAACGAAAAGATCTTTAATGAAGCTCAAGCAATGACGTTTATGTGGCTTAAACACAATAATGAGGCGGCTGCAAAAGGAAAGGTCATTCAGATCATTCTTTTTACCAACTTAAAGCTGGGCAATCTTCCTATGGTATAACTTTAATAGTGAAAACAAGGATAGATCAATTAGTGAGTGCTAAGGAAAGGCCATTCAAATCATTTTTCAACCAAGTCATCAATTTGGCATTTTCAGTCTATTTAATATAAAACACATTTTTTTTCCACAAAATACAGATACTATTTTCAGAAACTAAACTATTGTTTGAAAACAAAATCATTCATCGAACCAATGGCGAAGGTCAGTGAGGGTCAGAGGTGCTCTGGTCCCTACCGTTTTGTGACTTAGTGGTGGAAGTTTGAAATTTTCATAGGCAATTTTTATATGGATTGTGACGAGGTATGGTCCGGTCGAACTAAACCAGCCTACACCATAAGGTAAAACAACCCAGTCCACATGATTCGAATACTAAGCGATAAGGTAACACACTTATTAATAAGTCAACTCTTTTATCATATCCCAACAACCTTTGCACCTTTTACGAAGGATTCATAAAAGGTGAGGCTTATCTCCTTGATATCAGGTGAGTTTCATATTATGAATACAAAGCGTCCAATGATTATCTTCAGGAGGCCATGATAACTATATAAGGAGGACCAGGTAACCCCAATAGGGCATTCTCATTCTCAATTTAATCACTTTCTCTCTAAAGCAATATTTATTCTCATTCCAAAGGGTGGTCACAGGGATACCCCTATTCCCGTGGTGAGTCCTAACGGTGTTCTGCTTTGCAGTAACCCGAGCCCAGTCCCTTTAGAAATTAGAACAGTTCAGATCAAGGTCCTTTTCCACAGAAGACCATCACTACAAGAAAGATGAGCATTAGCGGCGACACCAATAGCGCGACCCGCCAAAGTGTCGCCGCTAAAACTCTGATCCGCACCTAACAAAGGAGAAGTGTTGATTGGTTTGTAGATCGAACGGTCAAGGATTCATTATACCAAAGGCAATAGCGATGAATGTTTTGTTGTTTCTTACCTCCAATGAGTTGCTGTAACACCCATGAAAAACAACTTACTTTTGGAAGGATCAATATGGGTATGTGCCCAATTGGACCATGCTTTGAGACCCATGTTATAGGCACGGTGACTATCAACTTCTTCATACTCTTGATTGGAGTCATCTAATGAAGCTCCACCACTCTTCCTAGTACGTACAATGACAATATAAACCTAACTAATTAGCATGCATGTTGATTTGCTAAGATATTGAAACAAACATCTAACATTAATTTTGTTTTAAACTTACAAGCGCTTCACTATCGGTACTCTCCACCAATGATAGGAATTAACGATGAGTATATCTGCATCAACCTAATGTCTAGCATGTTTTTCAATGGCATTGATTCCAACAATTCTATAATCACCCGCGTGATGATGTGCGAGACTTAGCTATAGACCATGCCCTGCATGCAGTCCTAGTTCACTATAGCCATTGGATTTTATACCAATCTGTCACACCCTGAATTTCCACTTGCGGGGTTTTACTGCAAGGCGCGTGACACACTAGGATTTAATTCAACAGTCACAATAAACGACAACCATACGAGTAAAACAACCATGCAATTCAAAAGTTTAGCGAAAGCATAATTAAGTTTTACAACCCAACTCCAAATGCAAACAGTTTTTCAAAACAATTTAAAGATTGTAAATTAAACAATGCAAAAGATAGACGGATGTCGTGGACTCCAGTGCATCCTAACCCAGTGCTGCTATCTCAGCGACTTGAGAAAACATGCTAATGTGTGTCAACATAATAATGCTGGTAAGTTTGCATGT
The DNA here is from genome assembly GCA_030844895.1 of Ambrosia x helenae. Lineage (NCBI taxonomy): Eukaryota > Viridiplantae > Streptophyta > Magnoliopsida > Asterales > Asteraceae > Ambrosia > Ambrosia x helenae. The sequence continues at coordinate 5,243,323 of CM061230.1, read as the reverse complement.
TTTCAATATAAACAAACACATGTGTGAAATATCTAGTCGGTTTTACTATTTTATCGAACGTTAGCTAGACGTTAAGTATGCTTCTATTGTGATTGAAACAATTGTTGACTGTGTTGTTGCTCAATAACCCTTCGGATTACCGTTATCCCCGGTAAGCCTTGTGTGTTTAAGACAATACACACCCGTCCAACCTCCAGTTGACCCAGTGGGGTTTGTCAGGCCCAATAGATCTATCCACATTTTCCCAGCTATATTCTCATATTAGTGGTTTCCTTGGGATTTAGATTAGTCACAAAGTAAACAAATGATCTTTAAGTAAAACCGAGTGTGTAGCATGTTTCTCTCCCATGAGAAGGTATGTAAGGAGTGGGGTCGTGAAACTCACCATAGGTTACGTCTTCTAGTATAAATAAACCGACTGTGTGATGATAGTCCCAATTACTGGAGACCTATCATAAGACGTCTATACGTGTGTTGACCAATAACATGTTGGCAATTAACACTCAGTTGTCCAAACCATGATTGTGTATGATTGAAAAAGTGTTTTGATGTTTGACACGACCACACAAGACCCGACATCCCGTTGGTGACCCGTTATATCCGTTTATCAGTTAAGTATAAGTTCATAGACAATAACACGTAGATATGTACCTCATATAACAAATAGATCCCAAAACTTAGCATATAGATCATGTAATAAACGTATGAGTCACAAAACGCGCCACTGGGTTTCAAACATGCTATCGGGTTTCAAATACGTTACTGGATGTCAAAACACGATACTGGGTTCCAAAACACACCATTGGCTCTAAAACACACGGTTGGCATCCAAAACACACGACTGGCTTCAAAACACACGTCTGGATTTCAAAACACACGACTGGCTAGTTACTCGCCCCCGACAGGTAACCCTTTCGACGAGCGAAACCCTCCAAATCAGATCCGAAACTTATTGGAACACCACCAATCAATACGCAATCAATATCTAACCTAACCCATCATTATGCACCAATTAACACCCCGTTTTACACGCAAATTGCAAGTTTTTCCCAAAATGGTTAATATTATGGTTATATCACATTAATGCATGCAAAAGTTTCCCTAAATTGCAAATAACCTGATTTAATCACATAATCATCAAGCTTCAGTATCATCGTTCTAACATAAACCCTAACAAGTTACAAGAATCATATTATCATATTATCATATTAAATTCTAGATCATACTAAAATCTTCAAACGGGTCAAAACTCATAAAACCACATAACAACTCAAACATAGATTCAATCATGTTCCTGACACCTAGATAATCATCATAACAACATCTTAGAGTCATTCTAACAACAAACATACAAGAAACCCCATTCATTTGATCACCAACATCATTCAAAGTTTGCATTTTCATTAGAAATCCATAGGTAATGTTTAGATCTATCTTGGAAAGGTTTTTCAAAGGATTTTATTGATGAAAACATACAAAGTTCAGATCTAGACATCTTGGGTTCATAATAACATCATAAAAATGTTTGAAAAATGATTTGGATAAACCACTCATCTTAAATCTTCACTAGCTTGAGGATTTAAAGGTTGCTTTGGCTTGGAAATGATGGTTTTATTGCAAAAACGTGTTTACAGAGGTTAGGGGCTGTAACACCCCAACCGATGGCGGAATCATCGAGGTATCACGTAGTGACGATTGTTCAAAAGCACATGGTACTAAAATGTAAATATATTATTGAATAATTTAAATTGTCTTACATGGATGAAATGGGAAAAATACAAAAGTCTGAACAAAACATGAAATTTGAAATAAATTATTAAAAGCAAGCACTAAAATCCAATGCTATGGAACTAAGATCAAACTGCACCTGAAACATGTACAAAATAAGTTTTGTCAACATATGAAATGTTGGTGAGCATTCCTAGTTTTAATATATATAGTAAGTTGAGAAAGGTATACAATTCAAGTGCAAAGCTACAGTGCAAATATGTAAACTATGTATCATACAAATGAGCGAAATCAACCCTGTGACTGTATAATGTACTAAATGAACGGCGGTGTACTTATCCAATAAATGGATAAAAACTTAACACTGGCCACGGATTCTCCGATGAAAAAGGGGGAGAATCAATCTAGGCGGGTTGTCAATCCAAACAACGCTATCCAATGTTAAGGTCGGCTTGTACCATGTAAATGATTTCACTAAGTACAAATGTATTCCACATGTATTGTCTAAGCATAAAGTACGTTGTAAGCAATGCACATAGTACTAGAATTGTATTGTGAAAATGTAAACTTGTATTTGAAATTTGTAATAGTGTACATGTAACACCCCAAAAATGAATAAAAACAAAAAGGGGATAGGAAGTACTCACTTTCGCCAAATGACTAGATGACTAAGCGAGCGTGAAAATGCGAGCAATCCAAAGATTCAACAACGAAACTAGTCCAATTTAGAAGAAAAGAAACCGAATAGGAAAAATGTCAAGCTTCCAATTCGCCAATTACAAGAGCTTATAATCAAAGCTTCAAATGTAGAAGTAATATACTCTAGAAGAAAGGTATGAGGGAGAGTTTAATCGAATTGAAATAATCGATTTAGAGGTGCAAAGTGTAATGGGTCATAGGTGGGTTTTTATACTAGTTTTGGATTCAATTAGGCTTTAAAATTGTTCAACACAATAAAGTAAGGTTTTAAGATGAATTGACTATTTGACTAGGACTTTGACTAGGATTTTGACTGAGACTTTGACTGTCTTAGCGGACCGCGAGGGCTAAAAAAAATAATTTTTCTAATTTAATCAATTTTTAAGTTATAGACGTGTTTCCTTCTGTTTCTAAGTTGTTTTAGGACCGAAAATTAAGGGCTTTGAGTATCAAGGTCTGAAACATACGTGCTCGGGTGTAGATGTGAGTATAAAACGTGCATACTTTTACTTATAAAAATTATAAGTTTTATTAAATTGCGAATTTTGGTCCTATTAAAATACGAGGGTTAAAAATGAAAATTTTGAAATAGTTGAGGAACCAATTATGCACATTTATGAAAAGTGAAGGGTGCAGGTTGTCACAGTTTCCCCTACTTTAGAAAATTTCGTCCCGAAATTACTTTCAAGTGAATGTTTCCATGAAACAAAAGACATTTGTAAAAAGGCAAGTAGATTTTAAGAAATGCATCAGCCATGATTTGACAAAATTTGAAATAGTTGTTTAATACCCAAAATAACAGTTTGAAAATCCTTAAAGTTTGACCTAAGGTTAGAGAATTAAGAGTTTATAATGAGCAAGGTTTGGGAAAAGTATGTAACTGGTTAGGGCAGGGCAGTGTTATAGTAGCTTCTCTTACTTTAGAGAAGTTTCTGACCGAACTTTATTAAGGACATGCAACAGGATTTTGACTAACAGAGAGTGTAAGAATATAGAAAGTTTGTGTTTTCTGTGTGGATGGTCCAAAGAAAGACTCTAGGAAGTCGAATTGAAGCTCGTGTAAGAACATTTCTTATCAAAAATGCTAGCTATTAGTCAACGATCTAATAAAGAGATAGTAATGGGTAGGTTCTTGGTCAGACTCCTAGTCCGCTCCCGCAGTATCGCTCGTGCTTATATATAGGGTGTACCGCAGCTAACCCACCACACTACCGATACTTTGGACTCGTACTGATTGTCTACCAATAGCCTAAGTAGAATCACACACCACCCCCATGTACCTGTAAATCCATGATTGCGTTCCGGACCGTAATCATTGATTTACCTTACACTTGGGTGCTATGCTTTTCCATAACACTAACATAAGTAATACAAGAAACAATGCGTGCAACCAAAATGTGTTAAGAGGTAGATACTGCTCAAGTATAAGATGCGGTTAGAGGTTCTTCCCCTTTCAGGTTCACCCTTTAACCGTAATGAGATTAATGTGTAAGTATAAGACATGATTAGGGGTTTTTCACCTTTCGGGTTCACCCTTAACCGGTAAATTTTTGTTCACATCATTGGGCTCTAAACAACCATATTGATAAACTCTGAGGATTACACCGTTCCCCTCGGGTTAGAGGAATATTCTGAACCGAGTCATACATGGGAACTAGCTTAGATCTCATACGAGCTATCAATTAGTATGTTCGTTGGCCATGATGACGAACAAAATAATGTAAAGTATAACCAGGTTTTGCTCACAACAAAAAAAATATGCATACCAAATATGCGTTCATGTAAGTATATAAGTATAGCATAAAATTTCAATTGAAAGAATAGCATAACGTAAATCGAGTAAATCACACAATTTGCACAAAATGAAAGTAAATGAGTTAAATTAATGCTCAAAACTAGTGTTGTAAGAATAACTACTAATAACTAGTGCGAGAATAGTTGCGAATAACACGTGAAAATAACTACCAACAAAAGAATAATACAAAAATAATAAGATAATGTACGAACGTAACTATAAATAGAATGATGTAAAAAAAATAATGAAATTTACTGTAAATGAAAGTGCGCAGAACAGACGTATAGTCTACTGTATGAGGATAACTTTTTGGAAACCGAAGAATGTTTTAAGTTCAAAACAGGTTCACTTGAAAAGATTTCGTAGGTACAGATTTTCATGTGTTTACGAGAAGTCGAGTTTGAAAAGTGTTATTAGGTATATTATTAGTTGCAAATTCCTCCCAAAAACATATATTGGATACGTTATATGAAAACATGCAGATTTACATTTGATTTGTAAAATATGCAATGCAAGTTTATAAAATGCAAGATGAAACCATTTCATGAAGTGTGTGTAAATCTAATGTGTTTCGAAAGACCAAGATTTAAAATGATGTGAAGGTTGTGCATGATCCCAGATGCCCTGACGAATTTTGGAAAATAAAATTTTCTGTATTTAAACATTTCTTTAACTTGTGGGTTGAAAAGTCAGAAATTTTTAATTGTTATGAAATGTTGAGAAAATCAAAGTGTTACCCGTTAAGACTGGGTAAACTTGAAACCTTTTAAATTTTCAAACTTTTACGAAATTTATACATTGAAAGATCATTTATTTGCAGGATCGTTAAGGCGTCTCTTTGGGCTCATAGCGGGCTATTTGTTTCAAGGCACAAGGTGTATGAAAAGTGTGTTCTAATTTGGCGAACAGGCTTTGTGAAAAGACTTATAGAATAAGTTGTCAAATTAATCGTTTTAGAGAGTAGTGTACTAGTGTGTATCGTGTAGGTAGGCATTTATGTATGAGTTTATTTTGACTAAGAAGTTCTAACTAATGGTAGTTGGCTATGGCTTAGGAGACTGGGTGCAGCAATATTAGTATTAGGTATATGAGGATATACTGTGACTTCGATCAAGTAAGTTTGTAAACATGAAGGTATAAAACAGGTTGAAATAATAAGTTTGGAAAAAACCATGTTCATTTTTAACTGTATGATGATGCAACATTCCTAAAATCAGGATGTGATCAAAGTTAAACACAGAGTTTAAAACTTAAGTCGTGGGTAAAATGTTTTAACGCAAAACGAGTAATACCTTATAGTGTAAAAATCATGAGCATAAGTGAAATAGTGTAAGCTTTAATGCGATAATATATCGAACAAAAGTTTTAGTAATGATGATAAGGGATTCAAAAGCGAATGATCAATGAATAATGGCATATGAAACATCAAGTGATTAAATGGAATCTTCAAATGATAAACAAACATAAATATCAATGATATAAAATATTGGAATTGTTTCCATAGGAAACTTTGACCAACTCAAGTATTTGAAATTTCCTAATGACTTGTGGGGGCGTACTTTAGCCTATAAGTGAATGCTCATCTCAAGAGTTCCCAGGTAGGTATACGGGTCCCTCGTCTGATTGGGATTTATACGAAATACCAGGCCTAGACAGAAAACTCAGGATACAGGCGCTCACCCTTCCAGATTGCACGTGCCCCATCAATAGTGAATTCCAGAACTTTAGCGAGATTAAAAACGTGATGCAAAAATAGATCCTTGAAATTTGGATTTCACTCCTAACTCAAAGATGTATTTCAAAATTGAAAACGATTGTGGAATGAAACCAATCACTAAGTTAAGGATATCACTCCCAACTTAGTAGTTAAGTTCCTTTTTTAAAGAAGTACTCTTTGAGGTGTGGATGTCACTCCTATCTCAAAGATATATTTCTAAGATAAATAACATATAGAGGAGTGAAACTAATCACCAAGGTATGGATGTCACTCCTAACTTGGTGATATCGATTCATTTGTGAAATACGAGTATTTTCTTCTTTAAACAACACACCGAAAGAATAACGAGAAAGAATCATAGCAAAAATTGTCACACCCTCAAAATCCACTTGCGGAGTTTTACCGCGAGGCGCATGACAAACCAGGATCCAAACCAACGATCACAATAAACAAGTCTAAATGTAATTAATGCAATACCAAAACAATGTTTTAAAAATCCCGTTTACAGCGGAAGCTTATTCAAAATAAAGTTCAACATAAATAACCAAAGTTCAATGTTTATGAAATCATGCAACTCTATCTAGACGCCGTGCAGACGCGTGCGCCCTAGTTCCATGTGCTACCTTAGCGACCTGAGAAAACATGTAAAAGTTTACGTCAGCACAAAAATGCTGGTGAGTTTACAGGTTTGCAGTTCAAGTACCAAGTCCACCTGTCCATACTATAACAAATAGAAAACCAGTATACGCTAGCTAGGCGTACGTTTTGCTACTACCACGATTGGAAAACCATTACTAACTCGAATACCAGTTGTTGTGCCCGAATAGTTCCAAATGTTCCTGTTGTTCCTGTTTGAGACAATATGCACTCGCCCGGCCCTCCAAGCCGACGAGCGGGGTTGGTCACTCCCAATAGCGCTATTCACATTTCCCCGTTGTGCAAACCCGCACATTCATGTTTCCCCCCGGGACTTCCAAAGATCGTGTAGTATACGTTAGAACCCATAGTATGACAGTAGTTACCAAATAGTTGTTTTAACACATGTTTTCTCCCCCGAAAACGTAAAACCAGTTAAAAGAGGGGCCGTAAACTCACCTTAAGTTGCTTTACTCCTAATCCCGAGTAAACTCAGCTGCTATGTTAGTCCCGTACAGTGGCGACCTAACATACGACAGTTATAAGTACTTAGACTAATAACCCGCAGGCTAATTAGTCCCTAGATGTCCAGACCATAACCAAGTTCGTTTGAAAATACCGTGACTGTTTAGCTGACCCAAAATACAAGACTCGACATCCCATTGATGACCCGAGACTCCCCGTGTTATGTTTACGCTCCAAGACACACAATAACGCAAGTACACTTAACATACGTTAACGCACAACAAGTTATAGCACATAGTTCACGTATCACCGAAATACATCCAAATATATGTTACCAAGTTATTAGGCATGTTACGAGGTTCCTAGCATGTTACTACATGTCAAATCGGGTCTCGGAATGCTAATATACACTTACAGCAGCAGTACACGCGATTAGGGAGGCTAATCGCATGAAATGTCACGTGATTAGGGCTAATCGCCCCTAATGTTGAGCGATTGGGGCTACTCGCCCCTAAGGGCACGCGATTGGGGCTACTCGCCCCTAGTGGCACGCGATTGGGGCTACTCGCCCCTAGTCACGCGAGTGGGGCCTAATCGCCCCTATGGCATGCGAGTGGGGCCTAATCGCCCCTATGGCATGCGAGTGGGGCCTAATCGCCCCTATGGCATGCGAGTGGGGGCCTACTCGCCCCTGTTACATGCGATTAGCAAGGCTACTCGCCTGTAGCCTTGCTGTTCCGGTTTTTCGCGCGTTTATCGCTCCAAATCAGATCCAGAGCGTGTGTAACTACCCAATATCATCCCAAACACTATCCTAAACATGTTTAACCCAAAACCCTTCGTTCATCCTCGTAAAATCAGTCCTGCATGCAACTAGAGCAATCCAAACACATACACGTAGCATGCAATATCATACCAACATACATAACAATAACCCTAATAATCAATTAATCAGGTTTCTATCATCATACTATCAATATCAATTCTGACCTAGCATGATAACACATCAAAACATCATCAAGATTCATAAAAATCCTATCTTTCTAATCATACATACCCATAACGCATGTTTATTAATTATAATCCGATTAATAACTCTTATTGACGATTTTCAGAAAGCCTTTTTGTTTATGAACAGGTCTGGACCATTAGGGATTGATTAAAAACATTTACAAAGTGTTATGGATGAGAATCAAACCTTGGAATTGTAAAAGATTGATGGTTAGACCTTGAAACCTTGTGTTTTTTATCAAAATCGCCTTCCAGAGGTAGTTTCAGTGTTTGGGGCGGTTATGGGACGACTAGGGTTAATATTAGTGAGTTTAGGAGGTTAAGTGTTGTATTTATAGGCGTTTCTAGTCGTCCAGCACGTTATAGGCGAGTATGCAGCAGCTACATGCGATTAGGGCTGCTAATCGCATGGGATTGGGCTAATCGCCCCTATGTACACACGATTGGGCTCCTACTCGCCCCTATAGATGCCTACTCGCCTCCCTTATAGGCGATTAGGCCTCCCTAATCGCCTATAGGGGCTGGTTTGGTGCGTTTTGCGCGTTAAACCCCGTTTTAACATATGTTAATACATTTTAACATACCGACAAGTCATATAATGATTGTAAACACATAACACAAGTAAATACACATATTTACACTCGTTCACCAATTCCCGGGACTCGAGACTCGTACGTTCCGTATGCCCTGACGATCCTACAAATCGTCACCGTTTGTACACTTGGTTAAGGACCGACATCTAACGAACCTCTAGACCAACATCCAATGATCTTCTAGACTAACCAATAGTTCCCGAACCATATCCCGACTTAACTAACCTAGTTAAGTACAATATACGCGTGACTCGCTAAGGTAGACTTTCATCTAGACAACGTTGTTAACCCGAATTTGCCAGGTGTCACATCATCCCCACGTTAAAAGAATTTTCGTCCCGAAAATTTGTACAAGTACAGAAAGAACAAAAGAATTAACGAAGGAACAAAACAAAAGATAGAAACCAAGAGAGAGATTTACCCGAGTTGTCACATCATCCCCACGTTAAAAGGAATCTCGACCCGAGATTCATTCAGCTGCCGAAGAGACGTGTCTCGACTCGAACGCTTCCTTAGGAAAGAGATGAGGATACTTAGACTTCATCTGATCCTCCCGTTCCCACGTATATTCCGGTCCCGGTTCGAGTTCCACCGAACCTTAACGATACGAATCTTGCTGTGACGTAGGCTACGAATCTTGTAATCAAGGATCTCCACAGGTTCTTCCACAATCCGAAGACGATCATCAACCTTGATCTCTTCTAGTGGAACGATGAGAGACTCGTCAGTCAGACACTTCTTCAAGTTTGATACGTGAAAGACGTTATGTACGTTACCGAGCTCCGTCGGTAGATCAAGTCGATATGCCACCGGTCCAATCCGTTCCAGGATCGTAAATGGTCCGACATACCGTGGGTTGAGTTTGCCACGCTTCCCAAAGCGTATGACGCCCTTCCACGGAGAAACTTTCAGAAGCACCTTGTCGTTAACTTGGAATTCCAGTGGTTTGCGACGCTGATCGGCATAACTCTTCTGCCGGTCCCGTGCCGCCGTCAACCGATTACGAATTTGTACGATCTTTTCCGAAGTTTCGTACACTAGTTCAGGCCCAGTGAGTTGACTCTCACCCACTTCAGCCCAACAAAGAGGAGAGCGGCATTTCCGTCCGTACAGTGCCTCGAACGGAGCAGCCTTGATGCTCGTGTGATAACTGTTATTGTACGAGAATTCTACCAACGGCAGATGAGCTTCCCAACCCTTGCCAAAATCGATCACACATGCCCGCAGCATGTCTTCTAATGTTTGAATCGTACGCTCACTCTGACCGTCAGTCTGTGGATGGTAAGCCGTACTCATGTCTAGTTGGGTACCCAAAGCCTTATGCAAGGACTTCCAGAAGTGAGAAGTAAAACGAGAATCGCGATCCGAGATTATAGAAACTGGTACCCCGTGCCTAGAAACAACTTCTTTCAAGTAGAGACGAGCCAAACGATCCATGGTGTCGGTCTCCTTAATAGCAAGAAAATGAGCTGATTTCGTTAACCGATCGACAATCACCCATATCTTGTCGTTCCCGCTTGGTGACTTAGGAAGTTGTGTGACAAAATCCATAGTAATCCGTTCCCATTTCCATTCCGGAATTTCAGGTTGTTGCAGGAGACCCGACGGTTTTTGGTATTCCACTTTGACCTTAGCACAGGTCAAGCATTTGCTCACGTATGAGGCTATGTCCGACCTCATGTTTGGCCACCAGTAAAGCACCTTCAGATCTTGGTACATTTTATCCGAACCAGGATGAATAGAATACCGGGACTTATGAGCCTCATCAAGAACAAGCTCCCGTAGTCCCCCGAATAAAGGAACCCATATGCGCTCTGCGAAATAGTGCAGGCCATCAGGCCTTCGCTCTAGGTGCTTGTCGGCACCGTGCATGGTTTCAGCTTTAAGGTTTTCCTCCTTCAAAGCTTCCAATTGGGCAGAACGGAGTTGATCAGGTAACGACGAATGGATAGTGAGCTGCAACGCCCGAACGCGACGAGGTTTAGAAGATTCCTTCCTGCTCAAGGCGTCTGCTACAACATTCGCCTTGCCAGGATGGTACTTAATAGCACAATCATAATCGTTCAAAAGTTCAATCCAGCGACGCTGCCGTATGTTCAAGTGTTGTTGGTCGAAAATGTGTTGGAGACTCTTGTGATCGGTGTAGATGGTGCATTTGGTACCGTACAAGTAATGTCTCCAAATTTTCAACGCGAATACCACGGCACCCAACTCCAAGTCATGAGTTGTGTAGTTCTTCTCGTGCACTTTGAGTTGACGAGAAGCATACGCAATCACTTTCTCGCGTTGCATCAACACGCAACCGAGTCCATGAATGGAAGCATCACAGTAAACGACAAAATCATCAGGACCCTCAGGTAAAGACAGAATAGGAGCAGAACACAGTTTAGACTTCAGTTCTTCAAACGCTGACTCTTGTGATTCACCCCAGTCGAACTTCCTATCCTTCTGAGTGAGAGTGGTGAGGGGTTGAGCAATCTTCGAGAACCCCTGAATAAAACGACGATAATAGCCCGCAAGGCCTAGGAATTGCCGCACCTCAGTTGGCGTCTTTGGTGCTCCCCAGTCCTTGATCGCTTCGATTTTTGCTGGATCGACATGAATTCCTAGTTCATTAACCACATGTCCTAGGAATTGAACTTCGCGTAACCAAAAGTCACACTTTGAGAACTTGGCATAAAGTTGCTCCCGTCGTAAAAGTTCCAAAACTAACCGCAGATGTTTCCCGTGTTCGGTCTCGTTCTTGGAGTAGATCAGAATGTCATCAATAAACACAATGACAAACTTGTCCAGATACGGTTTACAGACGCGGTTCATCAAGTCCATGAAAACCGCCGGTGCGTTCGTGAGACCGAAAGGCATGACCAAGAATTCGAAATGGCCATAACGTGTTCGAAAAGCAGTCTTTGCAACGTCAGCCTCCCTGACGCGCAGCTGGTGATAACCGGACCTCAAATCGATCTTGGAATAATAACTAGAACCCTGAAGCTGGTCGAACAGATCATCAATACGTGGAAGAGGATAACGGTTCTTGATGGTCAACTTGTTCAGTTCTCTGTAGTCTACGCATAATCGGAAACTCCCATCCTTCTTCTTAACAAACAAAATTGGGGCTCCCCAAGGGGAAGAACTTGGTCGGATGAAACCCTTGTCTAAGAGCTCCTGTAACTGACTAGACAACTCCTGCATCTCGGGAGGTGCAAGACGATAGGGGGCCCGAGCAATAGGAGCAGCCCCTGGTACAAGATCAATACCGAACTCGACTTGACGATGAGGAGGAAGACCAGATAAATCATCGGGAAAAACATCAGAAAACTCGCGTACCACCGAAATGTCGTCAATCTTCTTCTCATCACTGTAGGAAACAGATAAAAGCGCCAATACGGCTGGATAACCCTTTCGAAGGCACTTAAGGGCCTTCATGCTAGAGATGATGTTTAGCGAAACACCACCCTTGATACCGTACACAGAAAGAAATTCTCCATCAGGGAGAGGAATCCGAATAACCTTATCGTAACAGAAGATCTCCGCGCGATACAAAGATAACCAATCCATTCCTACCACGACGTCGAAACTACCCAAAGGTACCGGCATAAGGTCGATGGGGAACGATAAACCCGACAACTCTAACTGACACTCCCGAAGAACACTAGTAGCTTCAATTGTTTTACCGTCAGCCAACTCAATAATATACTTGGTCTCTAATGGTACAGATACTACATCTAGCAGTCGACTAACACCCATGGATACAAAACTCTTGTCGGCACCAGAATCAAATAACACGCTAACAGAATGATTATTGAGAAGAAACGTACCGGTGACTGTATCAGGGTCCTGCCTAGCCTCAGCAGCTCCAATGACGAAGGCACGTGCATTTCTGCCGCCGCCCCCGTTGTTCCCATTCCCGTTGTTTCCACCCTGTTTCAGTTTTGGGCAATCCTTCTTATAATGCCCAGTGTCACCACAGTTGTAGCATCTCTGTTTCCCTGTAGTCCCCTGAGTAGTCGGAGCTGAACTGTTGGTCGGAGCCTGAGTCGATGGAAGTGTAACCCGACAGTCTTTAGCATAATGGCCTGTTCGCTGGCAGCGGTGACAACGGTTACTGTCGCAGTTCCCTAGGTGATGGCGTCCACACTTGTTGCATTTGGGCAGTTTTCCTGCATAACCACCCTGCTTATTACCCGAAGACGATGAACCCCCATTATCAAACTTTTTACCCTGCTGCGTAGACCCAGATCCCTTCCCGTCGTTTTCCCACTTGCGCTTATTGTTCTCTGGAGCCTTAGCAGTCGAACCTTTCGCCGGCAAAATCCCCTCGTTCACCTTTAAATTAGTCATCCTATGTGCAGATCGAACTACCTCCGCATAAGTAGGATGATTCCCAGCAGCCACTAACCCAGCAATTTCCGGCACTAACCCGGAGACATAATGTTCAATCTTACGATACTCTGGCACGTGCAAATCGGGACATAGCACTGCCAACTCGTTTCTCCTCACAGTATACTTCTCAATTTCCGATCCAGTCATCTTGAGGTTCCACACCTCATGCTCCAGCTTCTGTACCTCTTCTCTCGGGCAATACTCCCGCTTCAGCAACTGCACAAAATTCTCCCATGGCATAGCATATGCCTCCCCAATCCCCATGTTCTGGGTAATACCATTCCACCAAGTCAATGCCACGTCTTGAAATAACGCAGCCGAATACTTCACCCGATCTTCTGGGAGACAGTTACACATCAAGAATACCGACTCCACTTTCTCCAACCACCTAAGCAAACTGACCGCACCCTCGGTGCCAGAGAATTCCTGGGGCTTGCAGTCCCGGAACATCTTATAGGTGCACATGGGTGGGGGTGGGTCAACAGGACCACCTGAAATGAAACGTATGAGAAACCACGAATAACGTACACAAGACTCACCAATGAGGCAAAGAAAATGGATAAAACAACTTACCACCACCGTTGTGCCCTAACTGAAAGGCAGCCTGGAGCAAGTTATTCAGATCAGCCTGTGACAGGTTAATACCTCCACCACGACCACCAGCACCACCGCGACCACCACCGCGTCCACCACCGCGTCCACCTCCTCGTCCTCCACGCACTCCAGACATGATTCTGGCAGAAAGAACGAGAAAATTTAGTTGCGCAGTTAAAGATAACCACTAATGTTCACAAGATTAAAGCCAGATCCAATCCAGGACTATCCCCTCAAACCCAGAGCTCACTCGTGCTTCCATGCATTTCGTTTTATGATTTTGTGTGCACCCAAAATGATAAAACGCTCTACATGGTCCTCCAAGTGTTCTCCTAGTTCAAAGATCAAATCACCGAACATAGACTCTTAGCTACACACCGTAATACTACGGTAGTTCATGACAAGTGTTTCTATTGGAGTGCGAAAGGGAGATGTCCGAGCCTTGGACAATTCTCAAGAGCACACGAGTTACTCCAATAGACTATACTGCCTAGATAACAAGTAACCCAACCTAAGATAGAACGGATGATGTAACGTAGAAAGACCAACGATTTAGAGACACCCCGACAAGACCATACGTAAACCACTATAACGTTTAGTACCATGTGATCGTCTAGTGTGTGCGACTCGGCTATAGACTAGACTCTACATGCAGTCCTAGTTCACTATAACCATTGGCTCTGATACCAATCTGTCACACCCTCAAAATCCACTTGCGGAGTTTTACCGCGAGGCGCATGACAAACCAGGATCCAAACCAACGATCACAATAAACAAGTCTAAATGTAATTAATGCAATACCAAAACAATGTTTTAAAAATCCCGTTTACAGCGGAAGCTTATTCAAAATAAAGTTCAACATAAATAACCAAAGTTCAATGTTTATGAAATCATGCAACTCTATCTAGACGCCGTGCAGACGCGTGCGCCCTAGTTCCATGTGCTACCTTAGCGACCTGAGAAAACATGTAAAAGTTTACGTCAGCACAAAAATGCTGGTGAGTTTACAGGTTTGCAGTTCAAGTACCAAGTCCACCTGTCCATACTATAACAAATAGAAAACCAGTATACGCTAGCTAGGCGTACGTTTTGCTACTACCACGATTGGAAAACCATTACTAACTCGAATACCAGTTGTTGTGCCCGAATAGTTCCAAATGTTCCTGTTGTTCCTGTTTGAGACAATATGCACTCGCCCGGCCCTCCAAGCCGACGAGCGGGGTTGGTCACTCCCAATAGCGCTATTCACATTTCCCCGTTGTGCAAACCCGCACATTCATGTTTCCCCCCGGGACTTCCAAAGATCGTGTAGTATACGTTAGAACCCATAGTATGACAGTAGTTACCAAATAGTTGTTTTAACACATGTTTTCTCCCCCGAAAACGTAAAACCAGTTAAAAGAGGGGCCGTAAACTCACCTTAAGTTGCTTTACTCCTAATCCCGAGTAAACTCAGCTGCTATGTTAGTCCCGTACAGTGGCGACCTAACATACGACAGTTATAAGTACTTAGACTAATAACCCGCAGGCTAATTAGTCCCTAGATGTCCAGACCATAACCAAGTTCGTTTGAAAATACCGTGACTGTTTAGCTGACCCAAAATACAAGACTCGACATCCCATTGATGACCCGAGACTCCCCGTGTTATGTTTACGCTCCAAGACACACAATAACGCAAGTACACTTAACATACGTTAACGCACAACAAGTTATAGCACATAGTTCACGTATCACCGAAATACATCCAAATATATGTTACCAAGTTATTAGGCATGTTACGAGGTTCCTAGCATGTTACTACATGTCAAATCGGGTCTCGGAATGCTAATATACACTTACAGCAGCAGTACACGCGATTAGGGAGGCTAATCGCATGAAATGTCACGTGATTAGGGCTAATCGCCCCTAATGTTGAGCGATTGGGGCTACTCGCCCCTAAGGGCACGCGATTGGGGCTACTCGCCCCTAGTGGCACGCGATTGGGGCTACTCGCCCCTAGTCACGCGAGTGGGGCCTAATCGCCCCTATGGCATGCGAGTGGGGCCTAATCGCCCCTATGGCATGCGAGTGGGGCCTAATCGCCCCTATGGCATGCGAGTGGGGGCCTACTCGCCCCTGTTACATGCGATTAGCAAGGCTACTCGCCTGTAGCCTTGCTGTTCCGGTTTTTCGCGCGTTTATCGCTCCAAATCAGATCCAGAGCGTGTGTAACTACCCAATATCATCCCAAACACTATCCTAAACATGTTTAACCCAAAACCCTTCGTTCATCCTCGTAAAATCAGTCCTGCATGCAACTAGAGCAATCCAAACACATACACGTAGCATGCAATATCATACCAACATACATAACAATAACCCTAATAATCAATTAATCAGGTTTCTATCATCATACTATCAATATCAATTCTGACCTAGCATGATAACACATCAAAACATCATCAAGATTCATAAAAATCCTATCTTTCTAATCATACATACCCATAACGCATGTTTATTAATTATAATCCGATTAATAACTCTTATTGACGATTTTCAGAAAGCCTTTTTGTTTATGAACAGGTCTGGACCATTAGGGATTGATTAAAAACATTTACAAAGTGTTATGGATGAGAATCAAACCTTGGAATTGTAAAAGATTGATGGTTAGACCTTGAAACCTTGTGTTTTTTATCAAAATCGCCTTCCAGAGGTAGTTTCAGTGTTTGGGGCGGTTATGGGACGACTAGGGTTAATATTAGTGAGTTTAGGAGGTTAAGTGTTGTATTTATAGGCGTTTCTAGTCGTCCAGCACGTTATAGGCGAGTATGCAGCAGCTACATGCGATTAGGGCTGCTAATCGCATGGGATTGGGCTAATCGCCCCTATGTACACACGATTGGGCTCCTACTCGCCCCTATAGATGCCTACTCGCCTCCCTTATAGGCGATTAGGCCTCCCTAATCGCCTATAGGGGCTGGTTTGGTGCGTTTTGCGCGTTAAACCCCGTTTTAACATATGTTAATACATTTTAACATACCGACAAGTCATATAATGATTGTAAACACATAACACAAGTAAATACACATATTTACACTCGTTCACCAATTCCCGGGACTCGAGACTCGTACGTTCCGTATGCCCTGACGATCCTACAAATCGTCACCGTTTGTACACTTGGTTAAGGACCGACATCTAACGAACCTCTAGACCAACATCCAATGATCTTCTAGACTAACCAATAGTTCCCGAACCATATCCCGACTTAACTAACCTAGTTAAGTACAATATACGCGTGACTCGCTAAGGTAGACTTTCATCTAGACAACGTTGTTAACCCGAATTTGCCAGGTGTCACAAAAATATCTTGAAAGAAAATAATAGGATAAAGAGAAATAAACATGAGAGGACTCGTGAATGTAAGCTTGGTTATAGACTAGGCTAAAAGGCATTCTAATAACCTAATTCCCTATAACCATGGCTCTGATACCAATCTGTAACACCCCAACCGATGGCGGAATCATCGAGGTATCACGTAGTGACGATTGTTCAAAAGCACATGGTACTAAAATGTAAATATATTATTGAATAATTTAAATTGTCTTACATGGATGAAATGGGAAAAATACAAAAGTCTGAACAAAACATGAAATTTGAAATAAATTATTAAAAGCAAGCACTAAAATCCAATGCTATGGAACTAAGATCAAACTGCACCTGAAACATGTACAAAATAAGTTTTGTCAACATATGAAATGTTGGTGAGCATTCCTAGTTTTAATATATATAGTAAGTTGAAAAAGGTATACAATTCAAGTGCAAAGCTACAATGCAAATATGTAAACTATGTATCATACAAATGAGCGAAATCAACCCTGTGACTGTATAATGTACTAAATGAACGGCGGTGTACTTATCCAATAAATGGATAAAAACTTAACACTGGCCACGGATTCTCCGATGAAAAAGGGGGAGAATCAATCTAGGCGGGTTGTCAATCCAAATAGCGCTATCCAATGTTAAGGTCGGCTTGTACCATGTAAATGATTTCACTAAGTACAAATGTATTCCACATGTATTGTCTAAGCATAAAGTACGTTGTAAGCAATGCACATAGTACTAGAATTGTATTGTGAAAATGTAAACTTGTATTTGAAATTTGTAATAGTGTACATGTAACACCCCAAAAATGAATAAAAACAAAAAGGGGATAAGAAGTACTCACTTTCGCCAAATGACTAGATGACTAAGCGAGCGTGAAAATGCGAGCAATCCAAAGATTCAACAACGAAACTAGTCCAATTTAGAAGAAAAGAAACCGAATAGGAAAAATGTCAAGCTTCCAATTCGCCAATTACAAGAGCTTATAATCAAAGCTTCAAATGTAGAAGTAATATACTCTAGAAGAAAGGTATGAGGGAGAGTTTAATCGAATTGAAATAATCGATTTAGAGGTGCAAAGTGTAATGGGTCATAGGTGGGTTTTTATACTAGTTTTGGATTCAATTAGGCTTTAAAATTGTTCAACACAATAAAGTAAGGTTTTAAGATGAATTGACTATTTGACTAGGACTTTGACTAGGATTTTGACTGAGACTTTGACTGTCTTAGCGGACCGCGAGGGCTAAAAAAAATAATTTTTCTAATTTAATCAATTTTTAAGTTATAGACGTGTTTCCTTCTGTTTCTAAGTTGTTTTAGGACCGAAAATTAAGGGCTTTGAGTATCAAGGTCTGAAACATACGTGCTCGGGTGTAGATGTGAGTATAAAACGTGCATACTTTTACTTATAAAAATTATAAGTTTTATTAAATTGCGAATTTTGGTCCTATTAAAATACGAGGGTTAAAAATGAAAATTTTGAAATAGTTGAGGAACCAATTATGCACATTTATGAAAAGTGAAGGGTGCAGGTTGTCACAGGGGCTGTGAGAGAGCACTTGGGGTGAGTTAGGGTTGCGCAAATGTTGAAAAATAAGTCAAGTATAGTATTTATAACTGTTACTAGTTGTCCCAGTCAGTCTAGGCGACTGAATGCCCCACCAGGCTCCAGGTGACTGGCTAGCCAGTCGCCCCGACCAGGGCGACTGAGTTTTCCAACGCGTCAGTTGCTAATTAAACACATTATTTCACGTATACACATATCGGCAAGTTATAAAATGATCGTAAAACATTTAATACCCGACAATTACACTTCTATGTTATTTCACAAACCCTTGGGATCCGAGACTCGTGTGCGCGTGCTTAACCCGGTGATCCTCCGAATCACCAACCCATGGACATTATGCTTGTAAACCAATTCCCGATGATTCCCCGAATCATCGAATCGACTCCCGATGATTCCCCGAATCATTGAACCGACTCAACTAACCTCGTTAAGTATGTTTTATGGATGTTTTGTTAAGGTCGATTTATTTGTTTGTAAAAAGTATTAACCTGAGTTTGCCGGGTGTCACACACAGACAAATCAAACAAAAATTGGGTAGCACAGCACTTCGTCGTATAATTATCAAATGAGCAAAAGTTTTAAGCAAGAGTTACAAAGTTGATACACAAAGGGTCCTATTTGTAGTCTACTGTCCTAAGCCTGATTCCTTACAGGCGTAGGACTCCTACGCCTAGGACCCCTCCGGACGTGTGACACTCATACACCTGGAACAAGTTACAAACGACAAATTTAGCGTTTAAGACCTGAGTACCGCCCGAAAAAGATAGTAATATGGAATCACTTATATCTAGCCTAGGGATATGTCAAAGGGTGCACTAACAAAGATGTTTCTAACAATTGAGAAATTATAACACCTTTTTTTTGTTATAACCCTCTAATTTTACGTAAATCTCTACTACCTTATTAAGGAGGAGAGATAGGTAAGAAGGTAATTTTACACAATTTTTAAGATGGGAGTTGAAGAGTCCCTTCACAAATTTTCAATATTTGGTCATTTTGTTCCCTTTATGCCCTTGTGTACAACCTATAATGCTCATTGTATATATGTGTAATGCATACTTCATATCCATTTCAACATGTAACCCCTACACATCTATTTAATAATAAACATTGTAGTAATTGGACATTTTTGTCTTTTTTTTATTTGTTGAATTGTATAACTCTTTAAAGCATGATGTCTAACCTCATATAATATATGTATTTGTTGCCAATAATTCTATCTCCTTCTCTCTGTATATTACAACTAACTAAAAGAAAACTTAATATCCTGATTTATGTATCAAATACTTTTAATTTAAAATTACCATTTTGGTAAGAAAAATTATTTTTTAACTTGGGTTACCTTTACGTACTTAGTCACGTTTAAAAACCGCCGCAACGCGCGGGGTAATTTACTATACATACAAATTATAAATTGATTTGTCTTTTTGAAGAATATCCAACTCCACAGTGAAAGTTAATTGTACTAATCAATGATTAGGATACCGCCACACTATCTATATAAGGAGGAAGTGAGATTGTATATCGAACCAAACTATCGAATCTGGAGAAGCTACTGGGCAAAATCAAGACTCTATCTTACACTTGGATTCAAATAGATCAAGCAAAGTTAACAAAGATTGGGGGAAAACGGTGCTCGTTCGATATTTAATCATGTATTCAATAGTTATCAGGTGTTTGGCTCTGTGTCTTTAGTTTTCTAAATAGCATCTTGCTATTAGAAATCCTTGTAATTATTTGGGTGCGGTAATAAAAGCAATTTGCCTTTCAAAAAAAAAAAAAAAAAAAAAAAAACTATCGAATCAACATCCTGTCGTAATGTACATACTTACGTCAACTAGTTAGATATATTTAGTAGAAGAAAAAATCTAAATAATTTAATTTATCACATAAAACATATTTTTGAAAGTATATACAGAAATTGATTGGTTAAATAAGAAAACATATTTTTTCCAGTTAACATCCCGCTTAACTAAACATGTTAATTTGTATGTTTGACCCGAACGTGTTTTCGTGATACGAGATAGGTGAATATCAACAGCTGCCCTTCGAACTACGAAGTTGGGTTTTGTGAATTGTGATCATACCAACAACCAAATCTTCTTTACTTAGTTCTTTAATACCAACTTGCAAATTCTAATTTCTATTTATCTTTTCCTTTGCTTTCGCTTTCATTCTCTATTCATCACATGAATGAATAATAAAAAGAAACTTGCAACTTGCACCCAACTTGCAACAAAAAGATAATGTTAGGAATCTTAATCGATGAACGTAAAATGGAGCATAGGAATTGAACGTTTATATCCATCCTAAATGTAGACGTTTTTTAGAGCTAAATTATAAGAGGTTTTTTTTTTTTTTTTTCTTTTTTTTTTTTTTTTTTTTTTAACACACTATGGGCCAACAACCGTCTCGTGGAGTGGCAACCCCATTAGCTTCTAATTTGGAGGTTATAGGTTGGAGTTTCACCTAGAGCAAAAATTTTCTACGTTGAGTGTAGATGTTTTGCCATAGTGGACCTTTGGGTAATAGGTTTCCTCTGGAATGGTGGTGGGTCGGGTCACCAACGTCGTCTGCGTTCGTGGGCGTGGGTAACCTTTTGCCGTTGGGTTTACCTGGATGACCGGGCTTTTGTTGGTTGTTAAAAAAAAGTTGTTTTATAAACTGCTGGAGGTGTCAAATTGCATTAGAGAACTTAGCTTGAATAGAGAAAACTAGCTTGAATTATTGGTAAGAGTCTCATGACTCAAATGATTTATTCATATAAAAATCGATAGGAATGTAAATGACAATGAAGAAACGAGTTCATCACCTACAATGCGTTCCCTAGTTCACTTAAATAAGGAAAAGAAAGGAGATGTAAGGAAATAAATATAATTTTTTTTAAGGAAATAGAAAGAAATAGAAGGATTTATAAGCCAAATTCTATTCTTTTGATTTGAGATTATTTTCTTTTCTTTCGTTAAGTGAACTTAGGAACTAACATAGAAAAGAAAATCATAATCAAAGCATTTTAAAAAAACATTGGTAATTTCTTTTAGGTGAATTTTGATACGTGACAATAAATAAACTTTCACCGATTGAGTTTTATCCAAAAGTTTACTAGATTGTATTCAACTGTTTTTGCTTCCCCGTTAAGTGGTATGCGATAGTTTGCAATTTTCTTCTTACGTTTTTATACACTATATTGGAATAAATAAACATAGTCAATATTCTTATCGCTACTACAAAACATGTATTTTCTACGGTAAAAATCAGTAGAAATTTTTGCTACCTAGTAGCTAAAGAGAAAAAAGTGTCCTTCGAATGGGGTGAAATAGAGGGATCAATTGAGGATGAGAGGGAAATGATCAATAGTGCTTAGATCTGGTTGAACTTGCAAAATAGAACATCTAAGGTTGGTGTGTTTTAATTAGAAAATATAAGAATTGATGTTTAAAAAAGGGAATATTTTATAGAATAGTAATCAACTTTTACTAGTGTTCCAATTAGATCATTCATAAAAATATTTGTTCCAATTAAGTCATTAATGTTTATTTTATGTTCTAATCCTATATAGTTTACCTGAATAGCACGTATAATATCTATAATTGGAACATTAAAGTAAACTTTAGTGACCTGAATAGAAAATCAAAGTAAAGTTGACTTATCTAATTGGGAAAAAAAAACTTTTATAAAAATTGTGAATATTTAAAAAAATTGCGAAAATTTTAAAAATGTCTATATTTTTATTTTTTTAATTAATATTTTTTTGACAATTTCAAAAAAGCTCGCATTTCTAAAAAAAATTTCGTTAGTTTTTACTTTTTTATAATCTTACATATTTTTTTCATAATTATTTTAAAATTTTCTTCATAATTTTTTGTATTTTCATATTTTTCGTAATTTTAAAAATATATTTTCCAATTTTTTTTAATAATGTTGTTATTGACAATCCAAGTCAACAATTAAAAAATTAACCATATAAAAGACATATTAATTGATGACCTTCTTAATGGGTAAATTATCTATGATTAGAACACTAAAATAACTTTAATTATCTAATTGAAACAAATTTTTTTATGATTGACTTGATTAGAACACTGCTAAAACTAGGTTACTATTTAGCAAGGTTACCCTTAAAAAAAAGTAATGCAAACAACTATATGAAGAGATTTGAGTGGGTGCTTACTGCTTAGGATACCTTCTAAAAGAATGTTCTTCTCTGCCCCCTAATAAACAGGAAATGTTCACATGCTTTTCTAATATATGTGTGTCTTTATCCATAAAAATAATGATATGGAATTTGTCATCCCCACTTTTGATTTTGAATGGGGAACGTGAAAGTGTTATACTGTATGTTTCAATAGATTGTATAAAATATAGCAATTTATATAATCATGGGTAAGCCAAGAGAATCAATACTCCATGCACAATTGGTTGACATTAGGAGCTAGATATACAAGTTATTCCCTTTAAGCATTACCTTTACTTTTGATATCCATAAACTAACTCCAAATTCTAAATCGATTAATTTTGTTTTGCTTATGCAAGGAGCTTATAATCGACTAAATTCATAAAAATAAATTAGTCATTCAAACACTAATTACACCTACGGGTGTGAATTTCTGACACAACCGAACCTAATACGAAATTAGTGGGTTTGGATTTAGTCTAACTGGTTCGAGTCAATACGGGCGAGTTGTAGGGTTGACCCGTTATACTATATTTATTTTCTTACAATATGTTTTATATTATAAATTAACCTAGGTAGGTATTTTATTTTATATATGTAATTTAAAATAGAAATTGGTATAAGATTTTATAATTTGTACGTATACGCTTCTTTTTTTATAGTAAAATTTTAACTTTAATGTATTAGTTTGCGAAAAAAAAGGGTTTAAAAACTATAAAAATTTGGGTTGAACAAGGTCCGGGTCAACCCACGAATATTCGGATCGGGTTTATACGTATGAGAGGCAATTATCGAGTTCGGGACGTGTTCGAGTTTGTGTAAATTTTTGGGTTCGGCTCGGGTTGGACCCGCGAACACGACCCGTTTAGCACCTTTAATTACACTGTGTTTCCCTCATCATAGTTACACTTTAACTCCCTCAGTTTTTGTTAATTTAAATAATAACAACACTTTTTTTTAAGCCAACTACCCTATGATTTCTCAACTTTTTTTCTAATTTTAAGTCAACTACTCTTTGATTCCTAAACGACCATAATTTTTCATGCATTAATATATTTTTAAAAAATTATACCATAAAAGCGAGCATTTTTTTCTCTTTAATTTGCGTATAGTATTGCTATTGTTTTTTTAAATTTTAAAAATGACATGTTACGTGATAAATAATATCTAGGGGTGAGCAATAACTGAACCGTTGAACGAAACTTAACCAAAAAACAGACGAAATCAAATTGTAATCAATCGAAAACTGAATTAAATTAACTAAAAACCAAATTAACTTAGATCAGTTATTGGTTTTTTTATACCCTTAAGTAACTGAAATTAATCAAACCACTATATATTCATATATTTTTAACTTTTATACCTTCATTTCATGTACATATAAGTAGGGATGAGCATTGCACCTAATACCGAACCGAGACCGATCCCGTACCGAACCGAGGGTGTTCGGTATCGTTACTCTCATTTAGAGGTTTTCAGTTTCGGTATCGGTATTGGGTTTTGGGAGTTTTCGGGATCGTTATCGGTTGGTACCGATACTGTCCCGAGCTCATCCCTACTTATAAGTAAAATTTTTAGCTAAAGTTTGGTTTTGTTTATTAACCAAAATTAACTTAATCGAACTAAAAAGTGACAATCCAATCAAATAAACAAATCAATTAACCCATTGGTTAATAAGAACGCTTAACTAATGACTTTGGTTTCGGTTGAGACTAACAACTAAATTAAACCGAACCATGCATATCTGTAGAAATGGTAGCGTTTTTCACCATATCACGCGGGCACCATGCTAGGTTGTCACTTTTTAGTTCGGTTTAAGATTTGATATGACAATAGTATAGAATTATAGAGAGGATTAGTTAGGGAAACATATAAAATTCCACTACCCGTTACTAGGTTCATATGAGTGTAATTTGGGTGTCAGCTTTCAAGCAAACAAAGAATATCGTAAACTTCATAAGGGACTTGTTACTTTCATGTCAAAACAAATCTAGTGTATAGAGATACTTTTTTTTTTTTTAACGGCAAATTTTATCACACCTTAATTATACCTCACCTTGTATTTGCAAGGATTTAAACCCACAACCTTATATTTGTAAAGAGGGACAGCATACCACTAGACCAAGAGGTCATGGGTATCTATGTATAGTAATTGAACAAAGATATAATGACCTTGGTGAAAACGGGTGGTATTTATAGGTGTAATGATCACTCATGATGTGTTGGAGGCATTTACTAGTTGCCATCGTTATGCTCTAAAATCTTGACCAGTATGCAATGGCGGATGCATAAGAAAAATTCAGGGTATTTCATTTTTTGTTTTTACCGTACATTCATAAAGCGGAGATATCTTTACGGTACATTCAAGACTATTTTGCATTTTGCCAAGAATATTGAGGGGTATACCAGACACCCTCTAAGCCATGAACAGAACCCCCCTTGCCAGTATGAGTCTATAAATTTTTGTGGTCCAGATTTAGCACAAGGCACATTGTCACATGCACGGTTAGAATTGCCAAGTTATGCAACGATCTAGGTCGTTTTGTATAAAGTGATCAAGCATTGGTTGCTAGTGAAGTGGTTTGAGATTCAGTTTTTTGACCAAAATCTAGAGGCCATGCTCATGGATATTATGTCAGAGCGAATGTGCCTGTTTATCCATAAGACCATAAGGCGTATTTCTCCGAGCATGGCTCAACGGAGCTCATAGTCTTATATTATAGCATTAACACAATGTACCTCCTCAATTATCTGGTTTGGATACCCACCCATTTTGTTGAAGGACATTTTACGTGAACAATAAAATTGAAGTATATTTACAAGAGAATACAATTATCACATTGTATAATATTTTGTAAATGGTAGACAATGTCGACTTATTATATTAGACTTCTAGGCTTTACTCCTAACATAAGTATCATATGCTTTTTTTCAAGAGGAAAGTGTTAATTTGAGAAAACTACATATACTAGTGTCTAGTTTATTAATAAGCATCACCATTCACCAATAACCCGCATATGTTAAAAAGTAACAATAGGATTTAAATAATAGTAACATTTTTAGTGCTTGATGATGTGCCCCTTCCAAATATACATGGAGCACTTTGTTGATTGGTTGGAACATTGCAAAATTAAATTATTCAAGAATATATACCGACACTTTTTGACACCCAAGATTCAATTCAATCTCACCAGCTTTTTATTTGGCTGTCCAAATCCTATTTGTTAAGTTTTATTCAAATGTGATTTATTAAGGAGAGGCACTTCAAAGTAATTATCCAAATTTTGATCATTCCTGGAGTGTCATTTTAATTTGAAGGGTAATAGCCTAGAACCTCGGCACTCTAGGATACTTTGCCTAACTATATATTTTCTTTTTCATTTTCCGTTTTAAAACAAGTAAAATTTAATAAAAACACACTAATATATATTAAACATAAATATTACATAATTAAACTAAAAAAACACACTAAAATATAAAAACTTATCCAAACGGGTCTTCAACAATTGCCATGCCGAGATATGCCGAAACTCCGAACCGTACCGACATTGGTACTCAATTTGGGTTAGCCCAATGGCCATGTCTTCATGCGTTTCGGACCTTCCTCTACCAAGGTTCTTCGGTATTGGGTATTGAAGCGCTCACACTTCTTGTTGAGTTCATCCCACTTCTGGTGAAGCTAATCAACCATGCGGTTGGTGTCACCCACTAGCTCTTTGAAGTGAGCTAGGACACATGGCCAAAGGGATGGGTTCAATGGTGTCTGTGCGTCCTTCACCTCGGTGAAGGCCGTGACCAAAACTATCTCCTCCTCCTTGGTCCAACGAACCATGGTAACAGTCGAAGGTGAAGGTGGGTTAGGGGGTTAATTAGTGAAGATTGAAGGTGACGGTGACGACAGAGCTCGATGGGTTTTGTGGGTGGAAAAAGGAAACGGTTGGGTATTTATATAAAGAATTTGGTTAAAAAAATTAAATCTTTTGACCGTTACTGTATGGTCAAATGGCAAAACGGTTAAAAAATAAATGATAGCAATCGTTGCAGCTTGACAAGGAGTAACCGAGTTGCAAGGTTATTGATAGAAACCAAGGGGGTGATGGCAGTGTTGTCGTTCGACAATGGTAACCGAATGACTTGTTGAGGAGTGCCCTGTCCCCCGTTATAAAGCAACAATATATAGCATGTAACATAAGGTTTAATCATGGGAGGAACTACATGTTCGGAGAATGTCTACTAGTCAAATTATCTATTAGTAGGAGTATTCTTTTATTCCAAGTAAAACCGTAAATTATTGTTGGTAGAGTAGTTGAAACGAATGTAATAAAAATGCTTTAGTGATCCTTGTTAAAAAGTTTTTTTGTTCTGCCACAAGTTTTGTATATCCAATGGTATTGTTTTGTTGCAGTTTAACACTGTAAATTATCGTGGATAGAGTAGTTGAAGCGATTGTATGAAAATCTATGTTGATCCTATTTGAAAAAGTTATTGTCTACAACACAAGTCTTGAGAAAATTAAAAAAGATGTATCCATATCAAAGATTATAAAACATGAACTAAACAGACACATTACATAAGCTTTTTGTTTTTACACAAAGTAATTTCAAAGTAAAGAAAAAGAAGTATATGTATGCATGGAATGGAATGTATGGTAGACATTGAAAAGTTGGAATATAAGTCAATGGTGGACGAAAAGTTGGAATCTAAACACTTTGATATGAAATCCAACATTGATTAACTTATCAAATGGCAATACACCAATCATCAACAAGCATACATATATTCGTTGTTTTAAAAATGTGATACTCGTTTCTATAACAACCGCCTATAAATCAACTTCAACAACATTTGTACTTGTACCCATGAACTAACTCTTTCTCCTTCTGCATTTAAACTCCATACGTCAAGTCCACTAAATAACCATTCCTAGCCAATCTTGCTTTGGAATGACAAGTAATAGCTTAATGAAGAAGGCTTTCGCGATTCCTTCAGTACTCTAAATTATACTAGTGTGGGTTTATTATCGATTTTAGTTGTAAGCTACTACTAACTTATAATCATAGTCTTATGTCCGTTTAGAAGATGTTGGCTCAAATCGTAACATCACTTAACATATTGAGATGTAGCGGGTTAGAATCACACGTCTCCATGGGATAGTGATATCCAGGCTCCATTTTTTCATGAAGTATGACACATGAAGTGCTAAAGTTTAAGGCAAGGTTGTGGGTCGTTTGTAAGTGTTAAGTTATGGTTTTTAGTTAATATGATAGTAATTAGACAAATATACAATTGTAGACAGATATATTAAAAGGTTGTGCTCTTAGTGCATGTTTGGCTCTCCATTTTCACACCCCCTTTTAACTTATTGACTTATTCAATAAGTCATAAGTTAAACAAAAGTGTTTGGATGGTTTTTTGAAAAGTAACTTATGGGGAGGTTTTGTGCTTTGAAAAGGAGAAATTGGGGGAAAAGTAATAAGTCACAAATTGTGATTTATGAGATTAAGTAACTTTTGAAGGAGGAAAAGTTATAAGGATAAATGGAAAAGGAGAGCCAAACATGGCCTTAATATCTTAATATAAGGGTTAATGAGTATGTGAATGATTAAGAAAGTGTCTTAGTATAGATGTTGAGAGGTTAGAAGTTGACAGAAGAGAGGGAGCATTCATAGTTCTTGCATGAGAGATACCATGCTTGAATTTATGTATGCTCTCTTTTCATCTGTCATCTCTTCGTCTCTTATATACTTGTTAATTAAAAAAAAATTGGTTTAAATTATGAAATCCCAAAGCATTGATATTTATTTAAATTGTTATATGTTTGTTTGTTTTTGTTGTTAACGATCGTAATATTTACTTGTTTTGAGTGACCACACAAGTTACTATTAATAGTGGTGCAACCATAACTTCTTTATCTGGCGTCATTATAAATCTTTTATTCTCTAGCGATTACAGCTAGAGTCTCTAAATCATGTTTTTTAATAGAAAAATCTCATATTTTAAAATCAATAAATTCTTTTGGCATGGGGTCAACAAACCCTCTTGACACCCACCCAAACATATGTTTTTATTATGAGGCTTGAACTCTCAACCTCCCTTTTTAAAACCCCTAACACCTTTATCATCACACCAAAAAGGCTGGACATGTTATAGTAATTTACTTATTTACATATTTTTCAAGTTTTCTCGAGTGTATGAATGGATTGCAGCTGACATCCTCATTCAAGTACTATCAGAACAAGTAACCATTTTCTTAATACTACATATTGATATCTAAAGGGTTCTAGGTTTCATACATCTTGTGACATCACATTCTAGGGGTGTGATATCACATTCTAGAATATGTGGCAGCCTTCTATTAGTGTATGATATGAGCCAGGATGTATGTTTCCTAATTAGGGTGGTCCAAAAAGTTCGTGGCTCGGAGCCCGCTTGAAGCTCGCTCGGATTTAGCTCGAAAAAAGCTCGCTCGATATGGCTGGGTTTGAAACTGAGCCGAGCCAGCTCGGATCGGTTAGAAAGTGAGCCTAGCTCGGCTTGGTTCGTAACGAGCTGAGCTGGCTCGGTTTGACTCGAATAATTCTAATTTTTAACATATATTTTTTATATACATATAATATACTATAAAAATGTTAAAAAAAATGGGGAACATGTTACATATTTAATATTTAGTAATAGTAGCATGGAGATTCTATGCTTAAGATTGAAGTTACAGCTAATCAAGTTATTTAAATAAAGTCAATAATGCTTTTGATCCAAGTACTCAAGTTAATTCGTATGTTGATGAAATTATACTGTATTTCATTGAAATTTGAGACTTATTTTGTATTTGCTTGAACTTAATTTTAGCATGTAATGTATTACGTTGAACTTATTATAAATGTGTTATTTTTAACTATTGAATAATATTTTAGACATTTGAATTTTGAAAGCCATTTTTCCTTTTTCCTTTTAAATTCGAGCCAAACCAAGCTGAGCCGAGTCGGCTCGGTTTCAAATCTGAGCTGAGCCGAGCCGGCTCGGTTTATAACCAAGCCGAGCGCGAGCTTGACCTGGCTCGACTCGGTTCGACTCATGAACAACCCTATTCCTAATTAAGTTGTGTGTATAATTCCTAAATACCTATCTAAAGCCATTTTACAATGAGTAAACTAGCAATAGTTATGTCACTACTATTAAAAAGTAGAAAATGAAGTAGGAGTAAACAACAAGGGTGCAAAGTGTAAGTTATACATATCTTTAAACTGGTCGTTAGAAGTCGTCCGAATAATAATAATAATAATAATCCTGACAGCTAAACGTATAAAAAAATTGGACCATTAGATCAAAAATTGAACAGATCTTCTAACTAAACACGTTTAGATCAAAACCAAGGGTAAATTAGTCCAAAAAAAAATAAACGCGTTAAATTTTTTTTTTTATTTGAACCGCCAATTCAATTAGGGTTTATTTCACAAAAAAAAAAAACACACACACACAGAGACGATCGAAAAACAGACGAATAACATAAACAGAGCATGGCTTCCAAACAAAAATCAGGTGCATTTTATGCTTTACATTTTCGATTGATTCTGAATATTATTATGATTACACAAACGCATTTGAAAACAAAATTTAGCAAAAATGAAAACAGGTAACGAAGGGGAGAAATAAACCAAACACAAGCATGACAAACCTTCATCAAAACAGAGTAAAGGTATGAACAAAATATGATTATACTTGATTAAACAAACAAAAACGCACTTATTTTAATTTAAAATAAGAATCAATCGAAATGCATTTTGTTGTTGTTGTTGTTTATTAGGTTAATTTTTTGTTTAAAACGCATTGTAAGTTAATTTTTTGTTTAATTGTACTGTGTATTGTTGTTTAGTTTATTATAAAGTGGGTTTGTTGTTGTTATTGTATAAATTTGTTTATAAGTGCGTTTCAAATGTAAAGCAGTATAAATGATACATAAAAGTGCGTCTCAATTTATTCATGAGTGCGTCTGTGTTTTTTATTTGATATACAAAAGTGCGTCTCAACTTATTGATGAGTGCGTTTAAACTTATTGATGAGTGCATCTGTAGGTTTTGTTTGATAATACACTAGCCTTCAAAAAGGAATGAGGTGGAAAAAGATGATCAGGCTACTGAAGGTTACACTACATCAAACAAAGCTGAATTAGTTAAGGATGCAAACCTAGAAACTCAAAATCAAGAGGAGGAACTAACTAATACAACAATTATGATGCCGCAAACAGTAAAACAGGTGTGTATGAGATGAGATATGTGAATGAATCATCAGATTCAGAAAAGCAAAAAACAATTGACGATGGTGGTGTCACTTTAGAAGCAGGAGAAATAACTGACACACAAATAATGAGGCTGCTAACAATTGAACCAGGTGTGTATGCAGAAAAGCCTGCTGACAAGGAAAAAACACCAGAAAAAAGAAGCAGAGACACCAAAAGGGAAAGACAAAGGAAAAGCAGTGGCAGATGATGGGAAGCCGGTTAGGGACAAAAAAACGTACTCTTCATAGGTATTAAGATCACCATACACCGGAAAAATAATGTGCCTTGTTGAGAAACTAACAGAAGAGGAACCGGGGCTAACAGAATACATGTTTGCACCAATTAGAGAAAAAAATGTAAGTGTCTTTTATCCATTTGTTTGTAAAAATATAATTAAATGTTTACTGTTTTTTTAATTATTTGAATTCTGGAAAATATGTTTTTTGGATGAAGTTGGAACTGAGACCTCGAAGGTGATTTTTGAAATTTTCCATCCTGGATTATGGCTTTGTACAAATGTATTGGATGCATGGACAGACATTCTAAATTATGAGGAAGGGGAAAAAAAGAAAGAAGGGTCTGTACACAGGCTGTTTCTGAGTTCCACCGTGATGGTATTAATTGTTTAAATTTAAACGCACCTTTATAAGTTTAGACGCTTTTGAGAAAAAATGGTATTTTCTGAACAGGGACACTAGTTATTTTTAGGGAAAATGGATTTTAATACTCCAAACTATCGCCTGTTGGCGGATATCACTCCCAACTTTCACTTTGGCCAATAGCACTCCCAACTTTCAACTTAGTTTGTTTCATCACCCCCAAACTAACGGAGGTCTAACATGGTTAGTCTTCGTGGCCAAAATGTAAAAACCTGGGGGTGATGGAAGAAAATAAGTTAAAAGTTGGGAGTGCTATTAGCCAAAGTGAAAGTTCGGAGTGATATCCGTCAACATGCGATAGTTGGGAGTATTAAAATCCATTTTCCCTTATTTTTAAACGCACATTGTATAAACATTTGGACGCACCCTTTTAGAAAGTGTAAATTTAAACGCACATATACAACATATTTAGACGCACTCAATATTTGTTTACTGTTTTTTTATTGACAATGACAATGCAGCCTCCAAACTATAACTATAAACAAAAGTGTAAACTATAACCATTACTTATATGTACTTGTTGGAAAGATAATAAAACGTTGGTTTTTTTTCGTTTTTTTGTATAGCACTATGGTAGTCATTGGAAAGATAATAAAACGCTCTTTAATTTGGTGTAATTTTTTTTCAAAAAAAACGTCGTTTAAAAAAGTTATTAATGTTTAAAAATCATGGGGGAAAGTGCATGTGATATGCACATGAGAGAGAAAAAATAATTTAATAATAGATGGAGTATCCATGACCCATTTAATTGACCCGGTAAAATAAGCGGGAAAAACTTAAAGAAAGCCCCCATAAAATGTCATGTGTCCCTCATTAAATTTCATTTATATATTATAGAAGATGCATATTAATACAAAATTAAGTGAAACCAAGTACAAATTAATTAATAGAAAACTACGTGAAACCAAACACAAATTAATGGACAGAAACAATTGTTATAAGTAATCTAAATGCTTAAATATTTCCTATTGTATTGCTTGGTTATATACGATACAAAAATACAATGGTACCAAGGTTTCCTACTAGTTTTTATGAATTTTCCGTTAGATTTTGTTACCGGAAAATGTAGGCCAAGAGAAGTTCATTCCAAATATCAGGAACTCCAGGAAGACACCAATGTGAACAATCTGAAGCAAGTCGTGGGTTCTTTTTTTGCTCATCAGTTAAAGGATGCCATTGTTTCCTGTAAACAGTAGTGTGTGCATCTTTTCTACATTGTGTTAGTTGTGTTATGTTTATAATATGTAAATTCACTCCTTTTGCTTTCAATTTGCTCAACGACGACTCTAGTATACTCAACATCTTCGGGTCGGTTTTTCTTTCCCAGAACATGTCATCCATCACTGGCTCCGTCTCTCCGTAACAATTCATCTTTTTCATGCCTCCCCATTCTTTAGCCCTATAAAATCAAGAAATATTTTACTAGTGTTATCCTAATATTATTGTCAGCCTTTCTATTTCAAATTATACCGTCGCAAATAGTTGTTTATAGACACTACTAAACAAATAGATTTCCAACAAAATATGTTAAACTTATACATAACATGTGCCAAGATACGAATTTGTGGGAATGGCCGACATGATACCATTGGCAATTCGTAGCTAAATTAGGATATGGTTCCGATAATATTAACGATCTCATTATGCTATTAGCGGGGTTCACAGCACCAGGAGATCATTTATTATTCGTCCTAATCCAGAGGTATGTAATAATTTTCAAACAAGAAAAAGGTAGATTGTGGTGTCTTTGTTATATTTTTAACATTTTTACCAAAAACAATCATTTTTTTATTTGCCGCATTGAAAGCATGAGTGTAGACGCTTCAAAAGGAACAAAACACTAACTTGAAAATGACACGACTACTCAAACGACCATTGATTAAGTGTTGCCCCCAATGTTTTAAATACCGGTACGTACCGACCGGTAATACCATTTTTAGGAGGGTAACCCGGTACGAAACACCCCGGTATAAATGTGATACAGTATCAAGTTCGTACCGTCGGTAAAATACGGTATACCGGTTTGAACCTTTATACCGGTACTGGCACAAGGTGAATTTTTGGGTTTTGAACTATTGATTTTTTTTTTGTGGTTCAAGAAAAGCGAGAAGGAGAACTTCATAATAATGATATAGATAACATGTTCGGTGAGGAAGAACACGAATCGACTCCTCAAACACACTTTTACTTGTTATATATGTTACTTATCTTTGGTAATTTAAGTATATTATGATTGTTATTAATAGCCATTATATTTATAGAAATTGTGATCCCTTATTTTTGGGATGATTACAAGGAAATAGGAAGGTTAGTTAATACAAATCAATCACATAACTATCTCTAAATCAATCACATAATCATCTATAAATATAATGGCTATTAGTTATTTCTACTAAAACTTCTTATGTAATAATGTAGGAGATGAAAATAGTTATGCTCTAGATTTTGAGGAAGGCGATGGTAGTGAATTTCATCTTTTAAGCAATTGTGAACTTGATGAATTCAATACTCTAATGAATTATACATCGCCTACACTTTCATTTAAAAAAACATTGTTAAAAAATTGAATGCTTTTAGATTATTTTTTTATATGAAATAACTTTTGGATTATCTTTTAAAATGTTCCTCCTGTTTGGTGATACATCATTAATGTTTTTATTGGTAATCTGTCGGAAGTTAGATTACCCACAATTATATAGACGGAATATCACTAACATATTCTTGTCGTTAACCTACTTCATAGACAGTTTTCTGATGGAAACGATCATCATTGATAGTCATTTGTTTGGTAGTTGAAGAAGTAATTGCTACATTAAGTTACGAAAAGCTTAAAAGAAATAATAGATTTTGTTGTTTCTTACCTCGAATGAGTTGCTGTAACACCCATGAAAAACAACTTAGTTTTGGAAGGATCAATATGGGTATGTGCCCAATCGGACCATGCTTTGAGACTCATGTTGTAGGCACGAAGACTATCAACTTCTTCATACTCATGATTGGAGTCATCTAACAAAGATCCACCACTCTTCCTAGTACGTACAATGACAACATAAACCTAACTAATTAACATGTTGATTTACTAAAATAATGAAACAAACTTGTAACATTAATTTCGTTTTAAACTTACAAGAGTTTCACTACCGGTACTCTCCACCAATGATAGGAATTAAAGATGAGTATATCCGCATCAACCCAATGTCTAGCATGTTTTTCAATGGCATTGATTCCAACAATTCTATAATCACCCGCGTGATGATGTGTTGGACTATCACCATTAGATTCGACTAGCATTGGAGCCCAGTAGAAATCAATTGAGATATTGTAGTCCTGTGTTGTTTTAACTCTAAGTTACATGCATGATTTGAGGAATTGAGCACCCTTTGAAAATAAACATCTAGGACTTACAATTGCTTTGAAACTGTGCAAGTGACCCTTGAGACCTATACGAGCCTTCTTAACTCCTGGGATAGATGAATGGAGCATGCAAATTATTGAATTCCATTGATTTCTGTTTAGAGAATCCCCCACAAACAATAGCCTTTTATCCCGTAATCTCTCTACTGTTGATTTCCCATCAAAGCTAAACTCGGGCAATCATTATATAATTAAATATATATAGTAATTAATAAAAACTAACATTTTTAAGTAATTTGGTTTATCACTTTTATAACAAGTAGCTTGAAATCCCAAACCCCACAAAAAGATGTTTATTATTTGAACGCTAACTGGCCCACTAAAACTACTCATAAATCATAATACTACAAGTACCGTCAATCGTTTGGAGAGAAATATCATCATACTCGGTTAATCCCACCAATAGCAAAGCTAAGGTAGGGTCTGAGGAGGGTAAGATGTAGACAGCCTTACCTCTACCCCGTGAGAATAGAGAGGCTGCTTCCAGTGAGACCCTCGGCTCGATAGTGGTTTTGTATCAAGCTTTGGAAATAAGGCACATAATTAACTTAGCAATCGGGACAAGCCCGATTGGTGCATGTAACCCATTGTCTTTTGGCTATCAAAGCCACCACATGATGCATGATTAATCATCCATCGTTTTTAACGTTATTTTCACGAAATTAGTAAAATAACGTTAAAATTAGTGCAACTTTACTTTTGCTCCCCGAGGGCCAAACATATATACATTATATGCGCACACCCGTAAGCGAGGCTAATCGTTTGGAGAGAAACATATTTATAATAAACATTGATACAATTAGGACACAAGCTCTTTGGTCACAAAATTGTTTATTTGCTATATCTACACCATTAAGCACCTAAATAGTTATTGTAACCAATTACAATCACCACATTGTTGTATCAT
This sequence comes from Ambrosia x helenae, assembly GCA_030844895.1. NCBI lineage: Eukaryota > Viridiplantae > Streptophyta > Magnoliopsida > Asterales > Asteraceae > Ambrosia > Ambrosia x helenae. The sequence continues at coordinate 5,207,348 of CM061230.1, read as the reverse complement.
TCAAAATTTAGATAGAGAGAAAGAGAGAGAGACCTAGGGAAGTCACAGCCATGAGGTTGCCATCTCCAATGCAGATACTTAGAATCCTTTCTGCCATAAGTTTGGCAAGCAAAATTGTCTTCGAGATAAGGACACTCGTGTTCTTTATACAAAGGGTAATAACTCTTGTTGTCATAAACCCATCTTCCGGAGAACAAATCACAAGCGCCCGATAAGGACGGTGGCGGGCTCTTTAACGTTCCCTGATGATCAGAAACCGGTGTATTAGTACTTTTTATTGTATGAGTACTACTGCCAGTAATGTCATGACTTGCAACTTCTTGTTTATTGTCTTTATAAAGGCTGATTGTTGCTAAGCCTCCAAGAAAGAAGATGAGTAAGCTACAATGGATCATGCTTTGCATGTCACATAATCCGATTGAACAATTCATCTTCCCCATCGTTCTCCCTCACATAAAGCCATAGTCAAGAAAACACATTGACTATAAGGGTGAGTTGATTAACTGCATTTATTAAACCACATGTTTAGTGAGGCCCATTTGGTTATTATTTAAATACATAAACTATTCAGTATTAAACATCAAGTGAGTTGGTATTCTCAGTGCATTCAGCAATAAGCAATGGAAGCAAGGTTGCTTGGAATTTGGTGTGAAGCTGTAAGCATCATTTGTAATCATGCTCATCAAATTCAAGATGTATTGAACTACTACTAATTAAACCTTTTCGATCATTTGTATTTTTCAATTACCTTTTTACTGTTATACATTAAACTTTCATTAATTTTTAAGATTAAAAAATAAATAAATTTTAGAGAATAGTTCTCCAGGATCGTAATTCTATAAGATTTGATTATCATGCGTGTATCCGGATCAAAGGCGGAATCAATGATTCGGTTAGTTGTTATAGGTGTTTGATAAAGATTAGAATGATATGGAAATGATAAAAACAAACACAATATCACACACACAAATGCGCAACACCTTGTTAAAAATATGCAAAAGTTAGGGCCTCTGTCCTACGCCTGGCTTTTGTTGGGGAATAACTGTAACAAACGAACAAAACGGATAACAGAAATCTCTGAAGGCACGTAATCGCTTTCAGATTGAATCAATTCGACGGTTCTATCGAATATTCAATCGGATACAATCAGAGATTGAGAATTTTCTGTATGATGTGATTGAGATTTTGAAGAACCAGAGAATTTTGACCAAGAAGAAGAATACGTTATGAAACAATTGGGCCATTAAATGCCTTTTAGGCAGTTTTTCCAAGGTTTTTGAAATTGCCAAAATAGTCCCTCTATTTCTGAAAATTAATTTTCTGAGACCCTGCCCCTTGGACCCTGCTCCCAGGGGCGCTGCCCCCGGGCCCCCGTTCCTTACGGGCGAAGCCCCTAAGTTCATAATAAATTCAAATAAGCGTGCACTCCGCACCATCATACCTATATGATGTATTATTATGAACATATTAGTCAAACAGTCAATCCAATTACACTAAAATATCCAACAGCTTCCAGGCGTAGGACTTCATACGCCTGGAACTTAACCTAAGTTACAAAAAGACGTGTAAATAACCGAAATTCTACCCGTAAACCACCAAACACTATATAATCATGCCTACGACTAATATAAACTTAAAACTAGTTGGGAATATACACGAAGTGCACTAATAGTATCCCCCTTGGATCTAGCTTAGCTAGTGATCTGCAGACTTAACCAGTCACTGAGCTTGGGGTGTCTTGAAAGGCGTTTAGAGGCTCCCCCTAAGGTCTAGCTAATAGTCTTCAATCTTCAAGTCTTCATATCTGACAATCTTCAACTTAAGAAGATACACCGCAATGCACTAACAAGTTGTTGCCGTTATTGAAATATATACTAATTGTGCTTCTTCATTGAACCTTCCTATGTTTCTTTTGTGGCTAAAAAGTTTAAATAGTTAACATACAAGATATGATTTTATTTTAACTTAATTTAAAATTATTATTCTACTTGAGTAACAAGGATTGCTAAACCAAATTTATGCAATCGAAAATTTTCATATACACACATAGGGATGATTCGAAAACCCCTTAAGTCAACAGAATCCGGTATAAAAATTGATTTATTCTTTTTGTAAGTAATATATGATATTATAGTTATTAAAAAAAGTTAATGTCACATGTCGTTGCTTTCAACCACCCATCCCATCTAGAGGTGACCTTGTTATCCTCTACGTCATGGGGTAAGTAACATTCAACTTCTCTTACGATCAATATTATCCGTTTTGTCTACAAAGAGCTCATAGATTTGTTTTTTGTTGTCAAAAATTGAGACTTTGTGAAGGTCATTCATCCAGGTACTATTCTCACCCAGATACGCTCAATAATAGATTTCTTCTCTCATCAATTAGCAGTAAGCCCCGTGTTTGTAATTTAAGAGGTACACTATTCCTTGTAAACCGAGAATCTCTCCCATCCATGACTGAAATGATATTTGTTTAGGTTAATACTTAATACATAATGAAACTACTAGTCTCTCTCGCGGCTCGCCTGGTTGTGGATTTTAAGGCAAAAGAAGGGTGGGCACATGCCTGCCACCCGGCCCAAACCAAAATACATATGTTCGCTCTTTCGTTAGTTAATTGCGGCCCAAAGCCCATGTAACCTTTAACAATTCAACCCAGGCCCATCTACCCTTAACAATTTAGCCCAACCCCAAGTCCCCAATACAGCTACATCATGCATGCCTAGTTGCCTTCGCGGCTTCGCCTACATCAGAAACATTTATTTTAGGAAAATCAAATCCAAGTTAACCATTTTTGCGTTTATACCCCATTGTGTGAACATTTATTAATTCTATTCGCCTAACATATACAAATTTATAAATCTATATATTAATTTTGGACATTTGGAGTAGCAATCACTATGTATTTTATTATTTTATATTTTATTTTATCGTTTTCTATACGTGGTTGTTTTATGGGTTATTATTTGTCATCCTCTTAATTTTTAGTATTGAGTATTGACAATTGACTCTTACAAGTTACATCTCTCATCTCTCTAAAAACTATGTAAATATCATTTTGACCCTCTTGAGTTTTATGTGCTTACGTAAAAAAAAAAATTGTTGGTTTACAATTCGAAAATGAGACGGGTGCTTATATTATAAACGTTTTCATTTGATCTATGCTTTAATGTTTAATCACTCTATTTAAATAAACTTATCATATAATCCCTAAACTTCAATAAAGTTGTCGAGATAGACTTGTTGGCCGATTTACGAAAGATAAATGCAAATTGATAACAAAACTGATAAAGAACGATAATAATAATAATTATATTGAAATTGATCGGATTGATCATATGATTACAAAGTGTTTTGTATCTTGGTTTGTGATAAAGAAACTTGATAACTGTCAAATGAAACAAATGGAAACTATATATACATAAGATAATTAATCTAAACGACGTGACTGTGATTTCGAAGCATTGCGTCTATTGTGTCTTTAAGATTGAACCGTTGCGTCTGTTTTGTTTGTGAACCGTCATGGATGTTGTGAACCGGTTTGTATATCTAGCTTATATAACATTAACGTCCAATACCCTCCCTTAAGCTAGATTGGTAGTACATTTAACATAGTGCGTAGTCTTGTGAAGTCCTTTGGTTGTAGTGCTTTGGTGAATATATCCGCTACTTGATCTTTAGTGTTGCAGTACTTTATCTCCACGTCTTCAGTCTTAATTATATCTCTTATGAAGTGATATTTGATTCTGATATGTTTGCTTTTCCCATGATAGACTGGATCTTTTGTGAGATTGATGGTAGATTTGTTGTCACAGTATAAGGTGATTGCCTTATTTGTGTCAAAATCTAATTCTTTTAAGATTCCTTTGAGCCATAGAGCTTGACATCCAGTGAGTGATAAAGCAATGTATTTTGCTTTTGTTGATGATAATGCTACCACCTTTTGTTTCTTTGATTGCCACGAGATTGCTCCTGATCCTATATTGAATATATATCCTGATGTGCTTTTACTATCATCTATATTTCCTGCATAGTCACTATCACTATAGCCCTTCAATTCAAATGAGTTTTTGTTGTATACTATTCCATATTCTGAAGTGCCTTTTATATATCTCAATATATGTTTTCCTGCTTCCCAATGTGACTTCTTTGGTTGATCCATGAATCTGCTAATTTTGCTGACCGCGAACATTATGTCAGGTCTTGTGTTTGTTAAATACATGAGACTTCCAACTAAACTACGATATAAACTTGGGTCAATGTTTTCTTCTTTGCTGTTCTTGATCAGCTTTAATCCATATTCCATTGGAGTTGAAGCTTTAATACTATCTGCCATTCTGAATCTTTCAAGTATATCTTTTGCATATTTGGTTTGAGAGATCTTTATCGTTTCTTGATCATAGGTAACTTCCATCCCTAAGAAATAATGTAGTTTTCCCATATCTGTCATCTCAAACTCCCTTTGCATGGATTCCTTGAATGAGATAATTTCCTCCATGCAGTCACTAGCTATAATTAAATCATCTACATATAGGCATACCACTAGTCTGGAGGTCTTTGTTTTCTTTAAGAATAAGGTATGTTCAAATGTACATCTTTTGAAGTTATGTTGTTCAAAATACTGACTGATCCGACTATACCATGCTCGTGGAGCTTGTTTCAAACCGTACAGTGCTTTCTTAAGAAGACATACCTTATTTTCATTTCCGTTTTCTATAAATCCCAGAGGTTGTTCTATAAACACCTTTTCCTTTAATTCTCCATTCAGGAATGCAGTTTTCACATCCATTTGATGTAGATACCATTTATATTGAGCTGCTAAGGCAAGTACTAGTCTTACAGTCTCAAAACGAATTACTGGTACAAAAACTTCCTGATAATCTATCCCATATTTTTGCTTATAACCCTTTACTACTAGACGAGCTTTGTGTTTATCTATATTTCCATGTTCATCATATTTGGTTTTGTATATCCATTTTACTCCTATGGGTTTTTGATCTTTTGGTAAATCAACCAACTCCCAGGTTTCATTCTTTTGTATAGATTCTATTTCCTTCTTCATTGCTTCCTTCCATTTTTCATCCTTACTTGCTTCATCATAATCAATTGGATCTGAGTCAGTGTAAAATACAAAGTTTGCCGCTTCTTGATGTCTTTGATATAAATCTCGTACTTCTGGACTGCTCATTGGTTGGGTTCTACTATGAATATCTGCTAGTGTACGTACTTTTAAAGGTGGACTTTGACTGGATGTTGTGGCATCCAGATTTCCATCCTCAATTTGTGTTTCTTGCTCTTCCTGCCTCTCATTTCCAGATGCATTGTATATGGGTAAGTATTCTTCCTTCCTTGATGTCTGATTATGTGTATTGTTCTCACTACTATCTGTGTTTTCATTGTCGTCTAAAGTTATGACATCTTCATCTTCATTTTCTTCCCAAGTTTTGTTCTCATCAAATATGACATCTCGGCTGACTATGGTCTTTCTTGTAATCGGATTGTATAATTTATAGGCTTTACTATTCTCGCTGTATCCAACAAAGATTGCCCTTTCTGTTTTATCATCAAGTTTACCCCGTTTTTGTTCTGGAACGTGTGCATAGGCAAGATAGCCAAATATTCGTAAATTTGTTACATCAGGTTTGATTCCAGTCATCACTGATACTTTTAGAAGTTGTTCGATTTAAGAGATATGTTGTGCAACTTACAGCTTCTCCCCAATATTCATTCGGGAGTTTCTTTGTTTTCAGCATGCTCCTACTTAGTTCCATTATGGTTCTATTTTTACGTTCTGCAACTCCATTTTGTTGTGGTGTATAACTTGTGGTCAGCTGATGATGTATTCCATGTTCTTGTAAGTATTCTTGGAAAGTATTTCCACAATATTCTCCACCTCTGTCAGTCCTAAGATATTTGATTCTCTTGTCTGATTGATTTTTTGTTAAGGCTTTAAATATTTTGAAGAAGTGTAGTGCTTGTGATTTTTCCTTGAGGAAGTATATCTAGGTTTTCCTTGTAAAATCATTTATGAAAGTGATGTGTTGGAAAACACACCTGGTTAATATGTTAGTTTTGTATATATTTTAGTTTTTTATTATGTATTTTAGTCGGTCTTAGTTATTTATTATTGCGCATGTGTTTTGTAGGTGTTCGTGGAGAATGAGCTCGAAACAAAAGAATTTTAATCGAGACACAAACACTTGAGAGTAGGTCTTCATGGACGTTGGGGCGTAGACGAGAAATTTTATTCAAGCCAAGAACACCCGAGTCTTAAGCGCACGGAGTTATAATAATAAACTAATAATAATTATATAATAAATAATAAATAAAAAAAAGAAAAACAAAAGAAACGTGAAAAGGAAAAAGTGGACAAGGCCCAACATCTTGAAGGGTTTTTCACGGAAGGATTAATATTTTGAATGGGCCCATCTTCTAGGAGGTTGGATATTTTTTTTTTTGACGGCTGTTTCTTGAGAGGCGACGCACACAGCAGAATTAAAAGCTTTAGATCGCACGAAGCAAAAATACAAAGGAAGAGGTGGCAATGGGTAAGATGCTAGGCTAAATCTTTTGTGACTTCTTCTAGGCGAATGGTTCAATTAGGTTTCGCACTTTTTCTATTTATTTTCAATATTGGATTATGTTTTGCTTGTGATGACAAACAACTAAAACATTATTGATGTATTAGTAAGCAAACAATTGATTTGTGTTTTGAGTCCTTTCTTTACAACTTGTTCGGTTGATGACAAAACCTAGCAGCGGGTTGGGTGACATAAAGAGGGTTGACTTGACGCTTACAATTGGGTAGATAATAGGGTTTGATGACAAGAACTTGTGCTACCAGTTAATTAACTAATTTCCAGAACTATGTCTATGTGGTTCCCAATCTATAAACTGAAAACTGTGTGAAACCTAGAACCTGAAGTTTAGAGGGAGTTATTTCTTTATTCTTGTTGTTTTATATTCGAATCACTTAATTCAGTTTTTGCAAATACGACAACATTATACTTCATAAAATATTATTTTTAATTAATTAGTTTAACTGATAAAATTGCTATTGACACTAACCACATACTCCTCGTGGTTCGACAACCCTGCTCCCTATACTGCAGTCCTTGTAGCTAAGGAGTTGTTTTTAATATATTTTTTGATTAGCACTCGACACGCGATCAGAAAGTAATGAAGTATCTGCATCCTCCTATTGTCTTTGTTCTCATTGGTCCACATATATCTGAGTGAACAAGTTGTAAAGGGCTTTCTGCTCTCCATTTTGCTTGTTTACTAAATGGTTTTCTTGCATGTTTTTCTAAAGCACAACCTTCACATACGTTTTCTGTCTTATATATCTTAGGTAAGCCTTTCACTGCGTGTTTGTGTTCCATTTCAATCAAGGTTCCATAGTTGATATGGCCATATCTTTGATGCCATAAATCAGAACTGGTTTTTATGAATGTGTATAGTACTTTTGGCAAGTCTTGATTTGGATATAGGGGAAACATCTTGTTTTGAGTCATAGGTGTTTCTGTGATTGTCTTCCCTTCGTGATTTTTTATGGTGCACATTCCTTTTCCAAAAAATACATTATATCCCTTTTGCAGTAATTGTCCCACACTAAGAAGATTATGCCTTAGTCCTTCCACATAAAATACGTTTGGTATCTTGTTCACCTTATCATTTACTCTTATGCATACCTCCCCACTTCCTAACACTTGTAGTCTCTTATCATCACCTGTTCTAACTTCTTGTCTATCTTGATCATTAAATGTGATGAATATACTCCTATTTCCTGTCATATGATTACTACATCCGCTGTCTAAGTACCAACAATTTGTATCCTTAATTTCTTCCATGTTAAATATCATGAACATGCTATCTTGTTCTGATTTACTTTCTTCTTTACACACCATTGCGGATTCATCTTTCTCATTTTCTTCCTTATTTGGACAATTTCTAGCTATATGACCTAATCCTTGACAATTATAACATACAATGGGTCCGTATCGCCCTGATCTACCTCCTCTTCCTCTTCCTCTGTAGCTGTTATTATATCTATTCCCTCCTCTATTTCTTACTTGAGTCCCACTTTGTACTTGGAATGCTTGATCAATGACGTGTGTGTCATATTGCTTAAGTCTTAATTCATGGGATTGTAGTATTCCCATAAGTTCTTCAATTGATAATTCTTCTAAATCTGTCACACCCTCAAATTTCCACGTGCGGGGTTTTACCGCGAGGCGCGTGACACACCAGGATCCAAGTCAACGGTCACAATAAACAACACTATATGTTACGTAGAAATGACATAAGCAAACCATTAAGTTTATCATAAATGATCCATCGCTGCGGAAGCGTAAAACTTTATTACAACACGAAATTAAAAGTACGCAAGCCTGAAAATACTAAATGAGATGCACGTGAATCCTAGACGCCGTGAGACTCCGTGCGCCTATCGACAGCTGCTACCTTAGCGACCTGAGACAAACATGTTAAAAACGTCAGCAAATAATGCCGGTGAGTTCACAGGTTTTAATGAATACCGACTCCAAATGTATACCAACTCCAAGTGAAAATCGACAATAAGTGAATACCCATGGTCAATCCAGACCACATGCATGCAAAACATATGAATACCTTACTACTGCGATTGGAAAACCATTACTGGACTCGAATACTGTGAATACTGAATACGTGCCCGAATGAATACTGAATACTGAATACTGCATACTGAATACTGAATACCTAAGAGACAATATGCACCCGTCCGACCTCCAGTCGACGAGTGGGGCGGGTCAAGCCCAAATAGCGCTATCCACATTTCCCCCGTTGTGCATCCCTGCACATTCATGGTTCTCCCCGGGACTTCCAAAGATCGCATAGTAACATAATGAATACTCTAAAACATAATGAATACGTGCAAACATAATGAATACTCCAAATCCCAATGAATTCATGAATACCAAAACGTAGTTGACACGCCTTTCATGAAAACTTAGTTGAAACGCCTTTTATGAAAACATAGTTGACACACGTTTAAAGAACACAGCATGTTTTCTCCCCCGAAAATGTAAAACCAGTAAAAGAGTGGGGCCGTGAAACTCACCTTCGAGTGCGTCTTCCTGATAACTAGAGATCTAACCCGTGTATGATGCTTCCGACTAGTAACAACCTATTAGTGAGTTTACATAAGTATGATGACTACTAACCCGAAGGCTAACTAGTCCCCGATTGTCCAGATCTTGACTACGTGTGCTAAAAAATGTGTTTAAACGTTAACCGGACATCCCAGACCGACCCGACATCCCGTTGGTGACCCATTACATCAATTAGTCATGAACATAAAGTTAACACATAAGTTTCAAGCATAAAACACTTAGTTTGCAACAAAAATCTCATTTTAGTTAACGTGGGGTCGAACGTAGCTCTAAACGGTCGAATGAGGCTGCCTTCGCCCCTTTTTCTCCCTCCTTCGCCCATTGGAATTCGTTCGACCATTTAGTAACCAGGTTCGACCCTGGAGATCCTCCTTCGACCGTTCGACTGGTCGAAGGTACTCCAGGTTCGAACCTGTTATTTAGTTTCCTCAAAAACGCGTCAAAAACATCCGAAAACATCACGAAACATCATGAGTTACAGCAGTTGACTATCATTAACATATCCCTACGAAACCCTACCGATTTTACACCCAAAATCTAGTCGTTTTACAAGTTTCCCAAAATAGTAAATTATGGAGATGTCACATCATCATGCATGCAATCTTTACCCAATTAGGAAACTTTATTAAACCAATCTATAATCAACTTAATATGCTCAGATTATCATGAACAATAAACTCCCCCCCCCAATCATATCCTCATCACCATCCTTATGAACAAGCCCTAGATCTAACCCAAAATGAGCATAATATCATCCATAATCAATTGTAACCTATCTCAATCATAAATCATCATCAATAATAGTCCTAGATCGTTATCATAACATCTATACAGCAATCAATCATCAAAAAATACATAACATCACATAAAACACCATTAACACATGTTAGTTTGTATGAAAACTCATTGTTTATGAATAGGTTTTGTTTAGAAAGATATTAGGAAGGTTTTTATCCATGAAAACATGTTTGAATCAGATCTGGACTCTTGGGGTTTAATGAAAACGAATTGAAATGCTTTAAAAATGATTTAGAATGAAGAACACACCTTAGATCTTTGTGTAGAAGATGTTTGTAGGTTAGATTATAGAAAACAAAGGCAAAAACTCCTTCCCCAATGTTTAAAATTGTTAGAGAGTGTTTTGAGACGGCTAGGGTTTGTGAAATGGTGAAAAATGACAAAGGATGGTATTTATACTATGTCCAGGTTCGACCCTTTCGTACGGGCGAACGTGGAGCTTTAGTTGGTCGAAGGTGATTTTGTCCGGTCGAAGGAGGCCTTTAACAGGCTGAGGGCCTTGTTCGACCCTTCGAACGGTCGAACCAGAGGAGTGTTATTTTCCAGATTTCCAGTTTGTCGTGTTTAACGCATTCTAACATACCTTAACATATATGCATGCAACCTAAGTTTATGTTTAACATAATTAAGCACGGATAATCATTTACACATCATTTAAACACATCTATGTATATAATCCACCATACGACCCATAATCTACACATATACTTAATTTGTTCATGTAATGTCACCAACAACGGGACCCGGTTCTAGTGTATTCCCAAAATGACTCCCAATGATCCTCTAGATCATTGACCCCTGGACAATCCTAACTTGACCCGACTCAACTAACCCAGTTAAGTTCGTTTATAAACGTTTCCCGCTAAGGTAGACTTATGTGTTTATAAAAATGTTGACCCAAACATGCCGGGTGTCACAAAATCTTTGGACTCTTCTACAGCTACTACTACAGATTCGTATTTTCTGGTCATACTACGCAATATTTTCTCAACTACTCGCTTATCACTTAACTCCTCTTCATTCATTCTTAACTGGTTAACTATTGTGGTAACCCTATCAAAATATCATTCTAATGTTTCTGTTTCTGACATTCTTAGGATATCAAATTCACATCTAAGGGTTTGTAATTTTACTGTCTTTACACGACGCTCTCCATGATATGATTTGTATAATATTTTCCATGCTTCCTTAGATGATTTTGCATTAGCAATTCTTTCAAATATTGTTTCAGTTGATGCTTGAAATAAATAGTGAAGTGCCTTCTTATCCTTCTTATTTTGCTCTTTGTGTTCTTTTCGTAAGGCATCACTTGCATCATTTGGTAATTCCCTAACACCATCCTCTACTACATTCCACAAATCTTGAGATTCTAAAAGTACTTTCATTTGAATGTGCCAATGATAGAAATTTTGTCCTAATAATTTTGGAATTTGGGTTTGTACTCCTCCTTGTGTTGTCATATTTTTTTTAATAATAATTGTTGATGTGTGTTGAGATTAAAGAATTAATCTCGAAACCAGAAAGGATAACCCAAAATATTACTTCTGTTTGTTTTATTCGGAGTTTGACTTTTTAAGGGTCAACGATTCAAAGATAATAATTAACAATTTTTTCTTTGAATTCCCTCCTAAAATCCGAAGACCAAAAGAACGAAGATGATCTGGATAAATCCTAAATATGTTTTCCAATCTATCCTATACGATTCTTATGTAAGTAATAACAGTTTAACAATCGCACGCTAAATAATAATCGGAGTAATATTGTACTCTGTTCTACGAAGGAAAAATAATCAAAAACAGATTGAAGATCAGGGAATTTACAGACGATTTTTTTTCTTTGTGATTCGATGAGAGTTTCTTGTTGATATGATTCGTGTAAATCCTCTTGTTGTTTTTCGATTCTTTACACCCTTCTTGAACAATCGAAGTGATCCTCTGTTTTTCGTTTGAATATGATAACCGGATCGATGATTGTGTTTGAATAATTTCTTCGTTTCCTTGGCTTTGATATCAGTTTGTTGACCGATTTACGAAAGATAAATGCAAATTGATAACAAAACTGATAAAGAACGATAATAATAATTATATTGAAATTGATCGGATTGATCGTATGATTACAAAGTGTTTTGTATCTTGGTTTGTGATAAAGAAACTTGATAACTGTCAAATGAAACAAATGGAAACTATATATACATAAGATAATTAATCTAAACGACGTGACTGTGATTTCGAAGCATTGCGTCTATTGTGTCTTTAAGATTGAACCGTCGCGTCTGTTTTGTTTGTGAACCGTCATGGATGTTGTGAACCGGTTTGTATATCTAGCTTATATAACATTAACGTCCAATACCCTCCCTTAAGCTAGATTGGTAGTACATTTAACATAGTGCGTAGTCTTGTTAAGTCCTTTGGTTGTAGTGCTTTGGTGAATATATCCGCTACTTGATCTTTAGTGTTGCAGTACTTTATCTGCACGTCTTCAGTCTTAATTATATCTCTTATGAAGTGATATTTGATTCTGATATGTTTGCTTTTCCCATGATAGACTGGATCTTTTGTGAGATTGATGGTAGATTTGTTGTCATAGTATAAGGTGATTGCCTTATTTGTGTCAAACTCTAATTCTTTTAAGATTCCTTTGAGCCATAGAGCTTGACATCCAGTGAGTGATAAAGCAATGTATTCTGCTTTTGTTGATGATAATGCTACCACCTTTTGTTTCTTTGATTGCCACGAGATTGCTCCTGATCCTATATTGAATATATATCCTGATGTGATTTTACTATCATCTATATTTCCTGTATAGTCACTATCACTATAGCCCTTCAATTTAAATGAGTTTTTGTTGTATACTATTCCATATTCTGAAGTGCCTTTTATATATCTAAATATATGTTTTCCTGCTTCCCAATGTGACTTCTTTGGTTGATCCATGAATCTGCTAATTTTGCTGACCGCGAACATTATGTCAGGTCTTGTGTTTGTTAAATACATGAGACTTCCAACTAAACTAAGATATAAACTTGGGTCAATATTTTCTTCTTTGCTGTTCTTGATCAGCTTTAATCCATATTCCATTGGAGTCGAAGCTTGAATACTATCTGCCATTCTGAATCTTTCAAGTATATCTTTTGCATATTTGGTTTGAGAGATCTTTATCGTTTCTTGATCACAGGTAACTTCCATCCCTAAGAAATAATGTAGTTTTCCCATATCTGTCATCTCAAACTCCCTTTGCATGGATTCCTTGAATGAGATAATTTCCTCCATGCAGTCACTAGCTATAATTAAATCATCTCGTTTCTTGATCATAGGTAACTTCCATCCCTTTACAAGTTTCATCTCTCATCTCTCTAAAAACTATGTAAATATCATTTTGACCCTCTTGAGTTTTATGTGCTTACGTAAAAAAAAAATTGTTGGTTTACAATTCGGAAATGAGACGGGTGCTTATATTATAAACGTTTTCAGTTGATCTATGCTTTAATGTTTAATCACTCTATTTAAATAAACTTATCATATAATCCCTAAACTTCAATAAAGTTGTCGAGATAGACTTGTTGGCCGATTTACGAAAGATAAATGCAAATTGATAACAAAACTGATAAAGAACGATAATAATAATTATATTGAAATTGATCGGATTGATCATATGATTACAAAGTGTTTTGTATCTTGGTTTGTGATAAAGAAACTTGATAACTGTCAAATGAAACAAATGGAAACTATATATACATAAGATAATTAATCTAAACGACGTGACTGTGATTTCGAAGCATTGCGTCTATTGTGTCTTTAAGATTGAACCGTCGCGTCTGTTTTGTTTGTGAACCGTCATGGATGTTGTGAACCGGTTTGTATATCTAGCTTATATAACATTAACGTCCAACAAGACTTTGTCGACATTTATGTCCATGTGAGTCACTTGATGTAAGAAATTTGTATTTGTGTTTTCATTTTATTTTTTTCCTGGTTTTGGTTGTCATTTTGTTAGCACCACATCCTCCCCCGTGACCACCCCCTCCCAAAAACTTCCCGGTGTAGCCCTTCCTTGATGTGGGAAAACCCATGCGCGTATGACTCTTATAAAAAACTTAAAATTATTTATATATTAACACCCTTCTACAACATAAAAAAAATCTATGTTTCCATACAAACAGCACAATTTCTATCTCCTTAAAAAAACCCCATTTCTTAAAAAAATGCAATCATCAAGTTCCTCATCTTCATTCCACGAATTCTTATATCATCCTCATCTGACAAGGGATCTGATCTAACAACATCATCGATTCAAACAGTTGTGCAGAGTATTGTGGAAGAAGTTGGCAATTCACAACCCAAAGAAGGAGAAAACGTAATTGGGTCGCTGCACATGAACTATTGGTATGTGATTGTTCTTCACCCGATCCTTATATGATCATAATAATTTTAAGCAACGTTTTCGTATGAGCAAACGATTATTTCTAAGAATAGTAAATGATTTAAAAAATGTCAGAATGAATGGTGATGGAAAGTCTTCATTATTTCTGTGAGTATGTTGTTAAACTCTATGAAAAAGATATTTGAGAAAATCTATGTTTGGTGACATACAACAAATTTTAGAGTTTCATGATAATATATATGGTTTCCATGGGATTGTGGGTAGTATCGATTATATGGAATGGGAACTTTGTCCAACTGCATGGCGCAACCAATACACCAATGGACATCATAAAAAACTAGCTATGATGTTTGAAGCGGTTGGATCACAAGAACTTTGGTTTTGGCATGCAGTCTTTGGCATGGCCACTTCAACTAAAGATATAAATAGTATCAATCAGTCACCAATTTTCAACGACTAAAAAAATGAGGTTAGATCGAATGCCTCTTTTTTGTAAATAACGAGAGAACAAAGTTTAACAAAGCTAAAATCACGACAAGAAAAGACGTCAAGCGAGCTTTTGGTGTTTTGCATAAACGAAGACACATTTTGAAAATGCCGTGTAGGATGATGGAATAATATAGAATCAGAAATGTGATGTACGTGTGCACTACTTTACACATCATGAAATTGGAGGATGAAGGACGCGCAATTCGCCAATAGAACGAGGAGGATACGCAACCAAATATTGTTGACATTGGTGAACAGGCAAGACAACTAACAGACACAATATTTTTAACAAATAGACGTATCGCAACCTTAGATCGAATTTAGTTGGACACATTTGCTGGCGTCCACAGTACAACGAGAACGACGACGATGATGATAATTAGACTGTGTAATTTCTTTTTTCTATTAATGTCTTTATAGCTACGTTTTTTATTTGTGTTTTTATAGTTACTAAAAATGTCTTTATTTAGTTAATTGTTTTATTTTTCAAAGAATATAAAATAATTTAATAAAATAGACAAGATGCCCCTTTCCCTCTATCACCACCCCTTTTTTTTTCCTATATGCGGAAGGCAAAGCCTTCTTTGCCTATGTGATGTCTACGTGCCTAAGACAATATTAGGAGACTTTATCAAGCTAATGTGGATGGGAGCTTCACTCCACACCATATAGCCTTAACTGCAATCTTTCTAATGACCTTGTGGTGCATATGGAATAGAAGAAACCAAAAGATTTTTAAAGGCACAAACAAATCCGCTATGCAAGTGGTAAAAGAAATAAAAAAGACGACGTACTTATGGATAGTAAAGATGGAAAAAATACCTTTACAACAATATTGGTGCAGGTTTGAAGGAATAAAAGTTCATTTGGTTGTTAGGAAAAAAAAAAATCTGGCTCATATAAATGTAAATATTTTGATATGGTTGAATTAAACTAAAGATTTTCGACTAGGAAAAAACTTATTAGGTGCTAATAACATGGTTATGATTTGTTTGGATAGGTGCTAATAAAAGTTCATTTGGTGTTTTCTTTAATGGAAGTATATGCCAGGAAAGAGATGAAACAGACTTGAAGCTAACGAATGCTATTTAGACATGTCACCAACTGCCAACGGCACCAACCTAACCATCTTCTCCTGCCACCCCACAACACCACCATCAGTCCATCACCAATCACCAATAAACTTTTATCAATATACAAAAAGAGTTTGTCATGATAACTTTAAACAGTGGGGATAAAAAGCAATTTCTAGGTATGGTATTCTATGTTATTTATTTGGATGTGGTTCTCACAACTTATGGTTATTTCAAATCCACATATATAATGCATATAGGATGGATAAATGAAAATTTCACCAAATATCTTAAAATTTTCTAACATGTGTAATTTTTTATGCATTTGGTACAATGTCATTAAGCTTTGAACCCTCATGCACACTTTAAAGCTCAAAGAGACGGGTTAACGGCAGGAAATTTCAAATTTCAAAAGCGTTTGTATAATGCTTAAATGACAAATTGAAACACGAATGTATACATATTAGTTCTGAACCATAATCTTCTTTTTATATACATGCACACACACAATCATTCTACACATTTGTATATATGCGTACTATACTTATTTTTCAATTTAAACACGTATGCAAATAAAAAACAATAAACAAAACTAGAAAATATGCGTTAGCTAAAAAAAATTCTTAGAAGTAATGAATAGCACAGACTAGTTCTTACACGATGATCTATCTATACATATAAAAGAAAACGTATATGCTGACGTGGCGTGTAATAGAGGCCTCAACCTCTCCTTGAGAGTGTCACGTGGCATCATAATTGAAAGATTTTAGTGTTTTTAACTATAACTATTTCCTTTTTTAATTTAAAAAAAAAAGATAAACATAAAACCCTAAATTAAATTGAGTTATTTTAGGAAAAAAAGAATTTAAAAATAAATTTAAAATTTCCACTCTCATGTTTCCTCCCATAATTTTTAAACGTTTATATCTTTTATATACGGGATTTTTTAAAGAAAAAAATTACACCAAATTAACGAGCGTTTTATTATCTTTCCAACGAATACCCTAGTCCTATATAAAAAACGGAGAAAAATCGACTATTTTTTGTGGGGTTTCATTCACACAAGAAAAAACACACAAAGTGTTCTGTTATTCATTAATCATGTTTTTTTCTTTTAAACCAGGTTCTTATCTACGATGTTGAAAATCAGCCCAATCGCCATGTTATCATTGAAATTTTACTAGGTATACTTCATCAAGAGAAGTTAGGAGAAAAAATCGCACAACACTGCAACACATGGTGACACCTTATAGCAAGGTTATTTTTTTATTTATTTAATTACAAGAGTAATAATTATTACTATTAGTATTAGTATTAGTATTATTAGAATGGTTATATTTTTCAACCCCGGAACGCTCCGGAAAGAATTGATAGTTGCTGACGTGGCGTTCAATGGTGGCCTCAACCATTTCTTGATTATGCCACGTGGCATAATGAGATGCAATGATTACAACTTCCAATTTAAGTGTTTGCTTAGTTGATTAGGTTAGGAATTATAAGAGCCATTAGAATGTGAGAAATTAAAGAGATGTGATGAGTTTTTTAATAGTTGCATCTTACATAAGTTATTCTTTATATGATTACTGATTAGGTTTTAGATTCGGGAATATGAGTTATTACTGATTAGAATACTATGAACATGCAATGATTGAGAGATTTTGCGGTTAGTTAACTTGAGCCATTTGCAATAGGTTATCACCTAAAATTAGATTTTTCAACCCCGGAACCCTCCCGGGGTAATCAGCTAGTTATATATATAGGGAAAGTATAGGATGGAAACTCACTTTAGTTGTGAAAACCCTATAAAAATTATTATTATTATTATTTTTTTTTTTGCAAAAATTTGGGCATGTAATATTAACATTTTTGTCAAAAAAACGCCGACTGAATTTTTTTTTAAAATTAAACAAATAAAACGTCAGAACACACATATGTAACATTGAACAACATAAATTTTACATAATTTAAAAAAATCAAAATCTGGTCTGCGTTTTTTTTTTTTTCGTAAAATGCTTGAAAATATTTATATTACAACCCAATTTTTTAATAAAAAAAATTCATAGGGTTCTCATAGGTTTTCACAACTCAGTAGGGTTTTCATTATAACTCTTCCCATATATATAATGTAATGATCAAATATAAATGAGTTGAATCTGCTAACTTGAGAAGTGAAGAGGGAAATTTTTTTTCCCATCAACTTAAACATGCTTTCTAGTTTAATAATATAAAAACAATTAATTTTTTTTTACCGTAAATACTCTATTAGGGTCTGTTAGGTATGAGGTAAATAAATAGATGAAATAATAGAATGGACGAGGTAATGAAATTGACAAGATAATGAAATGGATCATTACTATTCCATGTCTTGTTTGGTTGTCACGTGGGAACGAAACAAAGTATTACTTTATGTTTTTTTCCCGGCAGTAAAAGAAGAAAGATAAAATCAGTGGTTAGAGCCAATGGTGGGTTGTGGTTAGTGGCGGTGATGGTGGGTGGTGATATGTGGTGATGGTGGTGGGTGGAGGTGATGGTGGCATGCAATGGTGGTGGGCAGGTAACGGTGGTGGGTGGTGGTGGTAGATGACATCGGTGGTTAGTGGTGGTTAGTGGCGGTGATGGTGGGTTGCGGAAACGGTAGGTGGCAGTTGCTTTGGTAGGTGATGTGGATGGCGGCGACGGTGGTGGTGGGTGGGTGACAGTGGTGGCAGCGGTGAAGGGTGGAGGTGGCGGCGAGGTGGTGGGTGGTGGCAGTGGTGGTGGGAGGTGGTTGTGGGAGATGGTGGTGGTGGTGGTGGTGGTGGGTGGTGGTGACAATGGTGGTTTGTTGTAGTATTAGGTGGTGACGATGTTGGTTGGTGCCTGGTGGTGAGCTTTAGTGTTGTTAATGAAGGGTGAAAGAGGGATGAAATGGAAAAAAAAACATGAGGAATGGATGAAATGGTTTTGAGATAATGGAATGCTTTAGGGAATGAGTGATTTCATTCCATTGACTAACCAAACACATAATATTTCATTACCTCGTGATGGTTGATTACGTCTTCCATTCCAGCATACCAAACGCTACCTTAAAGTAATTACAGTAGTTTAAATAGAGTAATATAAAAAAAATTGTATAATTCCTCTACTAGAGTAACTACACGAAAAAAAAAAAAGATTTTACGACTAAGATACATATTTAACAAGATCGAAAAAAAAAATCTTTTCTTCATTTATTAGGCTATTTGTATGATATATAAAACTCTTTTTTCTCTCTGGATGTGTCCGTCTCCATGTGTGTAATAAACTAGCTAGCATTTATACATTTTCTTTTAGAACGGGTAACATGTGTTGTGTGGATATTTAGCACCCTTGTAAAATTGCAAACCAGGACAACTTAACATATTGTTCACGTTTATAGCTATCTAGCTAAATGTTGAGTATATGCGTGATGGCTGAAATTTGTTGCTCAAGCAATATATTTAAAATTATGCCTTCATAGCTTTTTGCTGGATCTTTAAAAAAAAAAAAAAAAACAATGTATAATTAATCCTTACTTTAAATGTAGGTGTTATAATTATTTTGAAAGGGAGTATTCAAATCCAATCCATTAAACCTGACTTGGCCACTACTCCTAACCCATCTATATACATCAATTCCTACCAGCTATTTTAAACTTATATAGGGGAGAAAACCTAACTTATAAGCTAGAAACTGCATAAAAAAAACAACATTTTCTAAAAGATACGGTTTTACAATAATGGTGGCAAGAAACCAACATTTAGTCCCCATAACATGGGGATCATCAGCGAAATTTAGCATCGTGCACTTCTTTGTTTCACTTCTTTTTGCGGCGTTTTTCATTGTTGCGGTTTATATAACCAGAGAGTTTGTCACCGTTAACATGACTCAGGCGCGAGTAGATGTCACATTTTCCGGAGATTCACAATCAGAGTGCAATTTGTTCTCTGGGAAATGGGTGTTTGATAACGTTTCCTACCCTCTTTACAAAGAAAAAGATTGCAAATTCATGTCGGATCAATTGGCTTGCAACAGGTTTGGAAGAGAGGATTTAAGCTATCAACACTGGAGGTGGCAACCTCACCATTGTGACCTCCCAAGGTCTCTCTATCTCTCTAACACAAGTCTCTAATATGTCAACTTATAATGTGTCCATATATACCAATATTATATAAGATATAAATTATATTGACTTCTTAATTCTACTCAATTTCTCCTAGATCATTAATTATTTGGTTTGTTATGTTTTCATGTTAGGTTCAATGCAACAAAATTGTTGGAGAGGTTAAGGAACAAGAGGATGGTGTTTGTAGGAGATTCTTTAAATAGAGGTCAATGGGTTTCAATGGTTTGTCTTTTAGATTCTGCCATTCATAACCCAAAAATGAAATTCTTGAGCTATGTTAATGGTTCCAATTTAATCGCCTTCAAAGCTCGCGTAAGTAAATAAATAACCTTACTCCCCAAAATAATAATGTTTACTATTAGTGTAACATTTGAGATGTTTGAAAAGTTGAATATATAAAAAAAACATTTTTTAACGGCGAACACACACCTCCTAAAATTTATTTTCGAAATCCATCTACTACGCACTTTGTAGGACTCTAACACGCACCATTTTGGTGGGAATAAACACATGTTGCCACTAAGACTACAGGGTGTGATCATGGGGTGAAAGGGGCATGGAGCAACATGTGACAGTCACGTCAATTCCTCTTTAACCTCCAAAAAACCATAGGTGGTGGTGGCGTGAAGGTTTTTTTTAATAATTTAACCAAATAAAAATCGTCCATAACCCAAAAAACCATCAACCTCACCCTCACGTTTTACCTCACGCCCGTGAAAATCTCCACCCAACCTGCCCCACACAACCTTCCACGCCCGCTCACTTTTCGTTTCCTACATTTTGTTATCCACTCCAATACATCGATTAAACTTGATGAATTAATTATACGAATATTTTTCAAAATGAAGGAGTACAATGCATCAATCGAGTTCTATTGGGCGCCTTTGTTGGTTGAGTCGAACTCAGACGACCCAGTACACCATAGGTTACCCGAAAGGATCGTTAAGTCACAGTCCATCGAAAAGCATGGTAGGGTTTGGACGGATGCCGATATACTAGTCTTCAATTCCTATCTTTGGTGGAGACAACCTCATATTAAAGTCTTGTAAGTCCATGATTAAATTATGAATTGACAGTTTAATACTTTAATTATAGTCTTTGTGGTGGGAGAAACATCAAGAAGTAGTTAATTAATTACCACTAATTAAGTTATTTGTGGCGTAAAGAAAGGTTATAACAATAAGATGTTGAATTAAATGATGATTAGGTGGGGTTCGTTTGAAGATAAAAATGGGATATATAAAGAAGTGGAAATGCTTCGCAGCTACGAGCTGGCCCTCAAAACATGGTCGGATTGGTTAGAGATTCATGTTAACCGAACCAAGACGTCGTTGTTCTTCGTTAGCATGTCACCTACTCATGAAAGGTACCAACTTCATTCACTTTTGTCTAACTTAACTACTTAACTTTAGCATCGTTTTTATTTATTATTAGACCATCCGATGTGGGCCGCCAGCGAGCAGACGCGAACCACCAACTTCACTAGCAACTAACTTCCTTGACTGGGCTCAATTGACCCCGTTGTGGCTGGGGGTGAGCACCAGCGCGGCCTGTGCTCACTTTCTCCCGTTAACGAACGCAAGCACCATCGCGTGTGCTCGCGTCGAGGCTGTTCACGTGTGCTCGCGTCGAGGATGTTCGAGTGTGCTTGCGTCAAGGCTGTTGTGACTGGAGGTGAGCACCGGACTGAAACCTCCCTCACGCCAGGACTCGCTTGCGACTCACAACGCACAGTCTAAATAATTACATCTATAACCATTTATCTTTTTAATTCTTTTACAATGTTATATCTTGTTTAAACTACTTAACTTTTCCCGGGCCAATATTTTTTGTTGCGGACACCGTAAATATTTTGGAAAGTATTGTTGCATCTTATAGGACAAAATAAATTTGACGGAAATTACACGTTTTGTCATTTATGTTTACCTCAAATTGCACCGTGTGTTCTTTATTTTTAAAAACTACACCATGTGTCCATTATTTGAAAATTTTGCACACTACAAGTCTTTTACACTAACTTCATCCAATATCTTGGTTATCTGATCTAACCTCATCCAATATCTTGGTTATCTTTAATTATATATTATTTATTTAATGGTACTAATAATTATTTAAAATACATTTACAACTCTAAAAATTCTATAAATTTTGTATAAGCAAATTTAAATCAAGTTATTCATTATTAAGGAAAATAAATCTGCTTTATATTAAAAGAACTTGTATATGCATATTATAAAGTGGGATTTATCAAAACAATAAGAGAAAATTACTTGAATAGTCCCTATGGTTTGGTCAAATTTCACCTTTAGTCCCTAAATTTTTAAAATTACATATATAGTCCCCAACTTTTGATGTCACTTAACTCAGATAGTCTTTGGAGTGGATGGAGGTTAAATAATCCAGTTAAGTGAGTGTGAAATTACTAAACCACCATTGTTATTAAAAAAAAATATAAAAAGAATCAATGTGGGACCCACCCACTTCATCTTCTCCGACCCACCACCTCCCCAAACCACCACCACCACAACTTCTGTCCTAAAATAATCAATGAAAAATGTCTGGTTAAAGAACGCCATAAACATCCAGTTTAGAAAAACACCATAAAATGTTAAGTTAAAACACCATAAAAACACACAGTTCATTTTTTCAAAAGTATATCAATAGCATACTCGTTAGAAAGATAAAAAAACGCTCACTGTTATGATACAATTATTTTGAAAAAATGACACATAAAAAGTATATGAAAGTTTAAAAAAAAATAGAAAATATAACAGGTGAGTTGCTTGCGAAGAATGAAAGTCAACAAATACTGCAATTACTATTCCTTTAAATTCCCTCCTAAGTCCAACTTAGGTGGGATGTCTACTCTACATCCCTCGATCTCTAAAACCATTGGCTAAATTACATTCCTACACTTCCTAAGGTTTTATGCCTCTATAAATTCAACCAATATGTTGGACTGGATTGATTTTGCAGCGGATAATTGAAACACAAATACAATTGTGATATGAAAAACAATCAAGAACAATCAAATATGAATGCTATTGTTTTCAGACAGAAATGGTTACAAGGTTTTTAAGTGGATTGTTTGGATACAATCTTGATAACTATCAAATGAATACAATGGGTCCTATAAATACTAAGTGAAACAATGTGAATTGAATAAGTTTGAGTCGGTTATAGTTCCCACTGTTTCATTCCTTTTTTGGCGCCAAATAACTTCCATAGCTGTCGAGGGCATAATAGTTACTTTATGTCTTTCATTGCTGATGCACGCCTCATGTATGTCTGCACAAGTAATCTGGCCCATTTGATCATTTGATCCTGATTGCATTGATTCAGTTTGTAGCCTTCTGACTTGATCCATATCGAGCCATTTGCTTGTTGCAGCCTTCAAATTATCTTTCTTGACCCATTATGTAGCCGGGTACCATACTAATACCTAATACATACGTATAATCTACATACATACTAATAAATACATGTTCATTGTTTACATAATTACAAATATACATGAAACAAGTTGACATTTACACATTAACATTAACACAATATACCTCTATAGAATAGACAAAGTTCTACTCGATCACTGAAACACGAATTATTTCGATATGCCCTATAATGTGTTCACAATGCAAACCTCTTAATAAATTATGATATTTCCATTACCATTTAAAACTAATCAATTTCTATTGTAATCTTGATTATAGGGCAAACGAGTGGGGTGCATCCAGTGATCAAAATTGTTACAGTGAGACTGGTATGATTACCAAAGAAGGATATAGAGGCAGCGGAACAGATCCTAAAATGATGAGGATAGTAGAAAACTCCATTGATGAACTTAAAACAAGAGGTTTGAAAGTTGAAATCATCAACATAACTCAACTTTCAGAATATAGAAAAGATGGGCACCCATCGATTTATAGGAAGCAATGGGATGCCCTCAGTGAAGAACAGTTATCAAACCCGAGTAGTTATTCAGATTGTATACATTGGTGTCTTCCTGGTGTACCTGATGTATGGAACGAGCTTCTATATGCCTATATTTTTCAACAATGAAAAATATAAAATATTGTTTTCAAAGAGTGAGGTCATTCAAATGTGAACTAACCGATATTTACCAAGTGATTATCCTTTTAATTTGTAAAACAGCGACACTACAAGAAAACCTTGTTTGACAGACTAGTGGTCTAGTGGAACCAACCAAGTAAAACAGTGAAAATCAACTTCATTTGCACCCACCCTTGTGGTTAGGGGTGTTCATAGACGGTTTGGTTTCACAGTAGGTTTTTTATTCAAATATTTGGTCGGTTGGTTTCAAAAATTGCAAACCGTAGTGAACGGTTTGATTTTTGCGGTTTATACCTAAAATCGGACAAGGCCGTAAAGTTTTAAGTATACATTTTTTTAGATATTTTATGTTACATTAATTTAACTATTTGTATTTTGTAGTTTATACTATGTTTAATATATATATCGAACTCAGACTAAAACTGAAAGTGGTATTGGATTTTAATAATCCAAAGTATCGGCCATTGGCCAATAATAACCAAAGCGTTAACGTTGGACCACGATAATCCCAAGTGAACATGTGGGTGTCAAAAATGAACATCTGTTAAATATGAACTAACTGGGTTAGTGTAAGCTGACGTGGCAGCTGACACGACATGCTTACGTGTACACCACTGCTGACGTGGCACCTGAGGTGTCAGCTCAGTTGGATTTTTTTTCCACGTCAGATTTAAAAAAATATATTATTTTTTTATTTAGCTAATAACCACATCATTTCTAACACAAACCTCAATCACAAATTAAGATCCATATCTCATTTTTTAAGACAAATTCATTCACAATTGTTAACACAAAACCATCTTCATAAAAACTAGATTTCTCTGTCCTCGATCTATACCCTTGTCACACAAACTTTTAATGCTTAACTGAATGTGTTACAATGGAGGAACCCTGAATATATATGGGAAATAAAACCCTACAGAGATCTGATGCTATCTGCAGTTCTTGTTTTCATAAATAAGATAGAATTTGTGCTTAAGACCGATATCCAGTTATCAAATGGCACTCACCTAATTAACAATTTGAACACTTGAAGAACCAGGGAGTGGAGAATGGTTATTCAGGTTAAACTCAAATCTACTAAAAAACGAGTGTATGTGAAATGGATCAAAGATGGAGAAAGAAGAAGAGGCAGGTGGTGGTGCACTGCGGTGACGCCGCCTTCATCACCGCACTACCGACGATTAAGGTAAACCCCCCCCCCCCAAACAAACCCCTTTCCTTTGATAATATTCTGAGATGATTATACTGATGGTTGTTGGGGCGTCGGGTGACGGTGGTGAGTTATGCAGACGAGTGTGATGGCTGATGGTATTGGTGACGTGTTAGGGTGAAGGTGAGGGATAGAGTGACTGTTAATGGTGGTTATTGTTAATTAAAGGTTGTTGGAGTTATGAAGATGGTTGGTGTTTGTAGGTGTTTGTGATGAATGATGGATAGTAGCTGGACAATAGATTCTTAGAACATTGGTTGTTGGATTTCAATAATAAAAGGGGTATTGGATGAAGATGGATGGTGGCTGGATTTCAATGATGAAGATGATGTGTATTTGTTTATGTTTTGTTAAGTATTAAGAATGGGCCCACAAAAAAGTGATGTGGATTTAAAAAAAAAACACGTCAGCATGCCAACTCAGTGTCACGTCAGCATCAGCTACACATCAGCATGCCACGTCAGCAGTTAAACTAACTCAGTTAGTCTAAACTTAACGGAGGTCCATTTTTTACACCCACATATTCACCTGGTATTATCCTGGTCCAACGTTAAAGTTTGGATTATTATTGGCCAATGGCCCAAACTTTGAATTATTAAAATTCAATACCCCAAACTGAAATGCAAATGCAGCACACAACACAAATCCCTCCAAATATGTTACTTCTCACTTATATATATATATATATATATATATATATATATATATAGGTTTAGGATCATGTACAAAACCTATTTTTTGTGAGAAGTGTGAGAACCAATAATAGTGTGACACATGGCGGCCTATTTTATTATATAGAAGGGTAACATTGTAAATTGCATTGCTAATCTTATTTTAGGAGATAATGGCTAATTAATTTCGTGTTTAATTTTAGGAGCATTCTTAGGGATTTTGTTTCACATCTCACGAATATTTATAGAGTTTTTATTAACATTCAGCACATTATCATTCATTTTACTGAATTATATACGACCAAAACAGCATTCATATTGGTGTGTTTTACTGATGTGAGCACATGGTGTTTTACTCGTATACGATAAGGTTTGAAGGTATAACACACCTTTTGTGTTATTTTTATAAGGAGTTTTACTGATGCAAAAAATATGGTTTTTTTATGCATATTGGTGTTTTATTATAGTCTTGTAAGTTGCTTTATCAACAAGGTGTTTTTACGTTCATACCCGTGTGTTTTAAACAGTCCCGTGTGTTTTATCATCATCTTCTCCATAATCTAGTGTGTTTTATCTTCATTATACACAATCAGTAACACATTCAAAAAACACAACTATACATACATTTAAAATGTGTTTTAAATTCAAAAAACACTAAACCACACAAAAATCCTTTGAACATAAAACACAACAATATGAATGATGTTTAAAATAATCCACCATAAAACACACTGATCCATTATCACCTCATGTCGTCTTCATCTTCATCCCTAAAAAAAACACTCCGATTATTTTTGTTTGTGATGGTGGCTGTCGAATGATGGTCGGTTGATGGTGGTGGCTTGTGGTGGTTGATGGCGGTTGTGTAGGTGGCGCAGGGAGAGAGGGAGGAGAAAGAGAGTGAGAGAGAGAGGTGAGAGACACTTAAATGTGAATTAAATGGAGGACGTAAATAGGAAGATTGAATTTGTTAGGCCTTCCATATTTTTAATTAGACCATTTAAATGTGAATTAAATGTATGGTGTGTTTTACCATTATACCCCTAAGTAGCCTAATTAGTTATTATAACTATAACATTATTTAGAATAATGCCACTCATTAAATCTAAACCATTGATTAAGATGATCTAATGGTCCAAAACACTTCTTACCCTTCTCACACAAAACACACTTTGCACAGGAACTCGACCCTATATATATATATATATATATATATATATATATATATATAGGCTAAGTATACACAAGAAACCCAAAAATTTGAAGAAACTCCCACAAACTCATCTAGTGGCTCACATTGCTCCACATCACCCATTTCTAGAATTTTTATTTTATGTCTTGAGGGGTACATTAGTCATTTTCCTTTTCCCCCCATTTAATATTTTGAATGTTTTTACTCTCCCTCCTATATAAAGAAGTCTCTCTCTCACATATACACAATCTCTCTCTATTATCTACCTCATATTTCAGATATGGCATCACCTCTGCCATAGAACCACTGCTGCCGCTGCCGTCGACGACGGCGGACCAACCTCCAAAATGGCTACAAATGCCTCACGAACTGATGAGGAGATGGGCGTGGGTCAGACGAGTTGGGCTGCAGTTTACTCGACTCAGTTGTCAACGAGTTGGGCTCCATCTGGATTGTGGAGGCGGTGGCGTCTTATGGAGAAGATCATTGGGGTGGGGAGGTTGAAGAACTTGGAGTCACCCCACTGAGTCTTCACTCATGTATTATTACTTTACTCATGCTTCAAGCAACTCATGAAACAGAGGAGGTAACATTAATAGTGAAACAGAGTAGCTTATTGTTATTATTATTATTATTATTATTATTATTATTATTATTATTATTATTATTATTATTAATCTTCATTGGAGTGGGGAAGTTTGGAGGAGCTTCAACTGTTGACTATACATTTCTTCTTTTTGGCTATAATGGTAGAAGGTTGGGTGTGGTGACCATCTGTTTGTATTTGTATGTTGATTTTATATTTTTGTCTTTTGATTTTCATCGATAGAATGATTTTTATGTTTTTTAATAAATTCTTTTTTTTAATAATTAAATAAGAAGCGCTTAGCCGAGATAATGGATAGTATGTTTTTTGTTATTATTATTACTAATGTGAATCGTTTTTTTTATTAGTAAACCACCTAACCCCCAACACAAAAAAAAAGGGATGCTAGAAACACACAAAAAATTGTTGTTTTTTTGTGTGTTACTAGCATCTCTTTTTTTTGGGTGATTTATTATGTTAAACATCGAAAATGATTTTTCGTTTTGTGTTTTATGTTCGTAGTATCTTTGTGTTTAGTTAGGGTGTTTTTATCGTCTATATTTTTCGTATAATCTTTGTGTTTAGTTAGGCTGTTACGTGTGTAGCATATTTGTTTTTTGCAGTCAAATTCTGTTCTATGTTTTCTAGCGTATCAAATTCTGTTCTATGTTTACTGCAGACTACAAAAGTTGTCTGTGTTTTTCCTGTTACACATGTAACACTCATGTGTTTTTGCACCATGTCTGTCTATTTTTTTTTCTCATGTATGAGTTTTTTTTATGTTACCTATGTCTTTTTTACAGAAAATGTTTGTTTTTATGTTTTCTCATATAGTCTTATCTGTAACTAAAGACAGAAAATGTGTTGTTATTTGTTTTCAGAATGACTTTTCGGAATATTGTTATTTTGTGTTTTCTCTGTGTTTAGTTAGGGTGTTTTTCTCGTCTATATGTTCGTATCATCTCTGTGATTTTACTTAGGGGTGTTTATTATGTTAAATATCGAAAATGATTTTCCGTTTTGTGTTTTATGTTCGTAGTATCCTTGTGTTTAGTTAGGGTGTTTTTATCGTCTATATTTTCGTATAATCTTTGTGTTTAGTTAGGCTGTTACGTGTGTAGCATATCTGTTTTTTGCAGTCAAATTTTGTTCTATATTTTCTAGCGTATCAAATTCTGTTCTATGTTTACTGCAGACTACAAAAGTTTTGTCTGTGTTTTTCCTGTTACACATGTAACACTCGTGTGTTTTTGCACCATGTCTGTCTATTTTTTTTTGTTTTCTCATGTATGAGTTTTTTTTATGTTACCTATGTCTTTTTTACAGAATATGTCTGTTTTTGTGTTTTCTCATATAGTCTTATCTATAACTAAAGACAGAAAATGTGTTATTTGTTTTAAGAATGACTTTTCAGAATGTTGTTATTTGTGTTTTCTCTGTGTTTAGTTAGGGTGTTTTTCTTGTCTATATGGTCGTATCATCTTTGTGAATTTACTTAGGGTGTTTTTTTCTGTGTTAAGGTAGGATGTTACGTGTGTAGCGTATCTATTTTGCAGTCAAAGGTTGCTTGTAATTCAGTAAAAAATGTATGTTGGGTGCAGACTACAAAAGTTTGTCTGTGTTTCCAGAAAAAAAATCCTGTTACACATGTAACACTCGTGTTTTTTGCACCTTATCAAGAATGTAATATTGCATATTATAGAGGAAGAATTGGGAAAAAAATTCTTGAATGGAATGTCATTGATCATGGGATGAAATCTATGTTTGCGTATGTTTCGTATGTAACAGCACCACTAAGTTGGTATACATTAGTTTCTGTTTTTTACTAGATACAAAGTTTTGATTTTTTCATGTAAATTGATGAATTTTGTTTTATTTTTGCAGGTGAGCATATTTTTTTTTGCATTAAAGATGAAGATGATTATCAAGAATGAAGTGTAGACAATTTTTTTTTTTTATTTATGATAGTTTTTTTAGCATTTTGTCGATTTGTAATGACCGTTTTGTTTGTTTTAGCACTTTGTAAGAAACAATTCTTGTGTACATTTGAATGTTTTTTGATCTATAAAATTTTTAATTGATTATATACAATCTGTGCAAAATTAACGTACGCAACACTGCATATGTTACATATGTAACATGACGTGCTGACAGATTTAGGACCATGGTCACAAAAGTATGAGAGAGATGATGTGACATGTGTGGGGTCCACACTGTCATATCTGCTTTTCAGAAAATGACATTTGACCATTGTGCCCTTTTTTTGTCATCTACCTTAATAAATCTAATAAAATAATGTAGAATGAATCTTGACCATCCATCTATTTTGATCAATGGCTCACATTTAGTTTACTAGGTTTCTTCAATTTGAGTGGGTTTTTATTTAATCCTTCCCCTATATATATATATATATATATATATATATATATATATATATAAGGAAAGTATAACCTGAAAACCCCCTTGAGTTAAGAAAACTAAGAAAACCCTTGTAAAACCATCTAAATTTTTTTATTTTTTATTTTTTGAAAAAACACACAAGGTAACATACATGTATTAAAGCGTTTTGTGCCAAAAATAAAAAAAAGTACCAATTGGATATTTTCATTAAAAAGCGCCGATTGAAAAAAACACACAAGGTAACATACATGCAGAAAGCTTTCATTTTATAAACTCAAATCCATTTTAAAACCCATAATAAATTGTATATATTGAAAACTAATTACATACTTTAAAAATTATTTACTATACTTTCAAATCCTAAAACCTTTTAGTTCTATTATAACTTTTTTATTACGGTGGCCAATAATTATTGGCTCAGTTGATAAATAATAGATGTGTTAAGTGTGAAGTCAGGTAGAAGTATTGAGTTTAAAACACAACTGCGACAAGAATAATGAAAGAACTTTCTTGAACGGCGGGATTCGAACTCCGGTTTCTATGCCCCTATGTAGAGAACAAGCTGAGTTTCTTTGGAATCATGGATCGAGGTCTCACTGATTCCTACTTGGAAGCACTCTTAATGTAGGTGGGTTGTATCGAAATCGGGTCTTGTGATCTCAAGTGTGTTCACTACTAGTTGATATAGCCCTTAAAATAGGATTGCAAATTATGTTTAAAGTTTGACAGATTTCTCAATTTAGAAAACAGATCGCGTTGCAACTATTTATCAACCCATCAATAGTTAACAAAAAGAGATATCATCCGATCATTAAAATTAGACAAAATTACAATTTTTGTCCTTTATAAACCTTAAAATTATGGATTAGGTCCTTTCAAAGTTTTACTTTCACTCTTTATCCTTTTTTCAATAGTTTGCCACAGGTTTTGTCCTTTCCACTAACTTGGTTAAAAATCCAAGTTAAGTTAGGTCATGTGTAAGACACAAGAGGGCACATTCGTCTTTTTATCTATAAAGGACAATTCTTATAGTTTAATTATATAAAAGTCATTTATGTATAAAAATATTGTTCATGTGTGTCACCCACACATCAAACTTATTTATTTTCTCTCTCATCCCCACTCACCACCACCCTTCACTGTCACATTTCACCACTACCATTTGCCACCACCACCACTCTTACACTTTCTCATTCTTTCGCTTCTCCCTCATATTCAAGCCACAAATCACCAACACATCACCAACGCCGCCACCTCCATAGTCGTCGCCACCATCGCCCTCATTCCGTATACACCTATAAATCGAGGGTTAGGGTTTAAATCGAGTAGAACATAACGGTGAAGGTGGGGAAGGGGGTCTGGAGTAGTGGAGATGCATTAAGAAATTAAAAGGTGAGGGGTTTTGGATTTTATAAAGAAGGAGAATGGTAAGGTTTTGTTTGGGGGTGGACGGTGGAGTATGGTGGCTCTGGGGTTTGTAAAGGTAGATTGATCAACGGTGGACGGACGATGATGGCAGCGGATGAGGCAAGGTAGGGGTTTAAAGGTGGGTGACGACGTTGGTTGTAGGTGGGTTTTTGACAAAAAAGGATGGAGTTTGGCAGTGGTGATTCACAGATGTTCGGTGGTGGTTTAGGGATTAGAGGTTGTAGTATGGGGTGAATGGTGACGAGTCTAAAGGTCTCGACCCAGAAAGCGTAGATTAGGGTTTGCAGGTGGCGGTAGTGGTGTTGGCAATGTGGTGATTGTGGAGAAAAAGAAAATAAAGAAACTAGAAAAAATTTACATGATGTAATTTTATATATAAATGGTTTTGTTACATTTTAACTACAAGAATTGTCCTTTATAGATAAAAATATCAATTAGCCCTCATGTGCAAGCATGACCTTAATTAACTGAGTTTTTCTAACCTAGTTAGTGGAAAGGATAAACCATGTAACAAACTATTGAAAAAAAGGATACAGAGTGAAAATAAAACTTTTAAAGGACCTAATACATAATCTTGAGGTTTATTAAGGACAAAAATTGTAATTTTGTCTTAAAATTATTTAAAACAAAAATAAAAGTTGAATTAGTGAATAGCAGCAAAAATAAATCCGTTGTAAAATTAGCGAAGGGTTTTTGATGTCCATGCAGCCATACCATTACCAGTAGGTTTTTTTTTAACAGCAAACAGTACACACCGATAAATACAAAGCCTCGCGCCCTTCGGATCCGGTCCCCGGGCCCCCCTAATGTCGAACCCCTCATTTCAGAATAGCCCTACTCTGAGTGGGAGTTGAACCCGTAACTACCCGGTCAGGAACCCCACAAAATGGGTAAACCTTACCACCTCTCTTGTAAGCTATTGGGCTATAAGAAGCTAATCTTGGGATAGGATATTTTACGGAGATTTTATAATAATATAAACTTAAAAACTTGGTGTACCTTGTGACCCAGGTTCGGTTCTCACTCTCCTCATTATTTTTTGTGGCATCCAGGTGAAGAGCGAATATGGGTGGTGTCGGTTCGACTTGGATAAGAGCCAAAGTATTACCATCTATCCCAATGTCATGCATTCGAACGAGTGAAGATTAGGTTTCCACGTATCTAGGAGAGCCAATCAAAATTAATATGCGGGTTCTTAATCTTTTTATATAATGTAACAATTACGCAAAACACATATTTAGTAAATATGGATTAAGTTATCATACAAAAATTAAAATAAATAAAAAGTATAATAAACCATCATAGCATGAAATGTGTCCAAGAAGGCACCAATTCACAAGACAAGAATTATGCACATGCAAGTCATGTGTTATTCTCCTCCGCACACATCCACACACTATTTTTAAGCGTTCATAGCTTTTTAATATTTTCTTTTTTTTGAAAAAAAAATATATTCTATGAAATCGAGCATCTTTTCATTTTTAATATGAGTACTCTATTGTTATACATTTGAAAAAAAAAAAGTTGAAACCTTGTCACGTGAAACACCATAGACATAACATAAAACACAATATTAACACAAACTAAAACGCAACTGGCGTTAGACTAAAACACAACGGATAGGATACTAAAAGCACAATAGATAGCAGACTAAAACACACTGGATAACAAATTAAAAACACAATATCAGCACAAACTAAACACAAGTGGCGTTAGACTAAAATACAATGGATGTGATACAAAAAGCACAATAGATAGCAGACTAAAACAGATTGGACAACAAATTAAAAATACAATGGACAAGAAATTAAAAACATAATGGACAGATTTCAAACAAGTTCAGACTAAAAAACCCAATGAACAGACTTATAAAACACAAAGTATTGAGCATTTGTTTATATATGAATATATACTATTGCTATATTAAAAAAAAATCAAAAACCTAGTTGAGTAAAACACAATGGGCATAGTTAAACCATTTTCAGACTAAAAAACGCAATGAACAAATTTATAACACATATGTGCATACCAATAACACATGGGACAAGCAAAAAACATAATGAAGTAATAAAACAAGTTATCATGTAATTGTTTTCTAATTTTATATAGCAATAGTATATTAAATATAAAAAAACACTCGTTGTTATAGTAAAAAAAATGTTTTAAAAAATGTCGTATAAAAATACTATAGTCTTTTCAAAATTATGAAGAAATCGACATGTGCCTCTCATGTGGAGAGAGAAATTGACATGTACTCTCCACCCAACTACCCTGGGTTCGATCAGTGCTGTGCTGCCATGTTATTTGTACCCTCAACTATCCTGAAACTATTCAACCACTAGCAACGCTCTACTCAAGTACCATCAAAACATTTTTCTTACTTTATTTTATTTAAAAAAAAAATTATAAAGAAATCTACATCTACATCTACATCTACATCTACATCTACATCTACATCTACATCTACACTATATAATAAAAGAAAACACATGAGGGACACATGGCACTCCCTCATGAATTCTCTCATTTTATTATTTAATTTAATACAATAAATTCAAATTTAATTATAATAATTGATTCGCAAAAGCATATTATAAATTTATTAAAATGATTTTTATTAATTATATTAATAATCATAGTTGTAACTGAAATCATTAATAAAAGAAAACACATGATTATTTTTACAATATTTGATCTTATATATCTACATCTATACTATATAATAAAAGAAAACACATGAGAGACATATGACACTCCCTCATGAATTCTCTCATTTTATTATTTAATACAATAAATTCAAATTTAAATATAATAATAGATTTGCAAAAGCATATTATAAATTTATTAAATTGAATTTTAATAATTATATTAATAATCATAGTTGTAATTGAAATCATTAATAAAAGAAAACACATGATTCTTTTTACAATATTTGATCTGTTATTCTAAGTTTAAAATTAAGTTTGTTACAATATTTGACAAATGATTATTAAGTTTTTTTTTTATTTTGGTCATTGTTTTAGATGTTAAACTATGCTAAAAAAAATACATATTAATTTTAATACTTAAAATTCAAAAGTCAAATAAACAAATTAAGAATAACACAATGCAATTAGTCAAGCTTTTTTGTGAGACTTTCATGTTGTTCAAAACAAATAAATAAAATATATTATATGTTTTTTGTAAATCAATTAATATAATTATATTATAATTCAAAATTAGAAATAAATTATTAGACATAATTTGAAAATGTTTATGAACTAACAAAAGTAATCTTTATTAAAAATTATTTATTTTTTTAAGATAGCGTATTTATGTGTTATTAAATTTAAATTGTGTACCTTAAAAACGTGTTTTTAATATGTGGTCTTTCACTCTAAGTTTAAAACTATATTTCTTACAATATTCTGAACAAACAAAATAAAACAAATCAATTCACATTAATTAAATATTTGATTTAATACAAAACTTAATATGTTTGGCTATTTTCGTATTATAATACATTCATATATAAAATACAATTTATATATGAAAAATCATTATTTGAAATCTTCATTGACTTTGTTTTTTCAAGTTATTTCAATAGAGAAATGCAATATCTAAACAGTCTTTTCATTACTAATTCGTTTCAATCTTTATTTCCTTGCTATAAATTCACACATTTTTTTTATAATACAGTAAAATTGAATCAATAAATGTCATTATGTTTAAGGACCTTGATGTTAGAAAAAAAAATGATTATACACTCAAGGTTAGAAATACTTTGGCTTTGGAATAAACTTGATGTCAAATTCCAAAATGAACAATACTCAATTGGGATGGTTTAACGGATGAGGAGATACTTTTAAATTAATTTCATTTTTTTATATCCTAGCCTAAACAGATTTACCTTTATTACTTTTTGATTTTTTTTGTTTTGTTGTACCTGCAGTCTTATAAGGTAATAGCCACGGTATGGAAGATATATTTTGGAATGTTTGAAAAAAGTTTTATGTGAATAAAAATGTTTTTTACAATAAATCATTTAGAGGCTGATGAATATTTAATATTTTTTCGGTTGTAAAGGACACTTTTTTTTATTTTAAATAAAATATGTAATCTAATTTTTCTTGATTATATTTTAAATTTATATATAATATATATAATTTAAATTGTTCAACCCGTATATCACACGGGTACATAACCTAGTGATTGATAATTAGAAGTTGTTCTCACGATAAATCGCATCTCTCATATCTCCTCAATGGGTGAAACAATATCTCATTTCCAAGCCTCACCAATGGGTGTAGGGGTGGTGGCAATGTACCCTTGCGGTTACAGTACCCGCAAACCACTCCACCCATTTTGTCCTCACCATTCTAAAATACTTCCTATCCTTCCTAAAAAACAATAATTTGTATTTGATCTACCCTAGTAAATATATTAAACTTATTTTAATTTCCTTTAGTCATCCAACTTTTATATTTATTACTTAATTACTACAAATTAAAAATATAAATAGGGATTTTAAAATTAGTTTTATGATATTTCATCGAAGTTGTTATAACTTTATTTTTTTTATTTTAAATTTTATTTTTTTATTAAAGTGAAAAAAAAATTTTTGAACGGCAAGTTTTTAACTAATTTGTCTAAATTTCCGGTCTTCCTTCAGAGTTTAGTTTGTTTCTAGGACCAATTTCTTGTCAAACAAGAATTGATTACGCACATAGAACCCGATTCAAAGGCAAAATTCAATGAAATGGGTTGTTGTTAGCAGTGTAAAACGTAAAAAAATGATAAACAGCACAAAATAAGAAATACATGAAAATCCAAAGCAATTCAACGTGTACTAATCTAGAAAGGAAAAGTTGCAAAAAATGAGTCAAAGGCACTTTTTTATAGGGTTGGCTCGTGAGCCTGATGGGTTTCAGGCATAGGACTCATACGCCTTATAGGCTAGAAATCACTAAAATGTACCTTGCAATCATCAAACGCTACCGAAACATTAGGAAATTGATCAAAACATTAATCTAACTCTGAACAAACACGTAAATATGTTTGCATTTTCTTTCCATGCATCTGAATGGTCTTGAGTCTCTTGACTGATCATGCACCTTTGTGAGTATAGCAATCAAGAATCAATGGAAAGATAATCTGAAAAGTCCATCCCAGTGCCAACTTAATTAGATCAAAACCCTTTTGTGACAGGTAATTTAGTTGGTGGGTGATGTGATTTACAAAAGGTCAGATGATAGTGGTCGATAACACTAAACAATCATGTGCACGCAATGATACGTTCAGTGATTTAAAAAAAAAATCACATATTCAATGCTGACTAAAAATAATTAGAAGACATCTCAAGTGATCACTCATTGATATAAAATCATGTCAAAATCCGAACACAATTAATAACTAGAAATCATCGATAACTTATTAGTCCAATTAGCTTATTATCTCGTCTTGAGAAGGAACACTATGCATGATCTTTGATTACATGTAGGGGGCGAATTTTTTTTTTTTAACGATCAACTAAAGTATTGCCGGGTACTCTGTACGCGGCCCCCAATGATCGAAAGGGGCGAATTAAATTTGTTTTCAGAATAGAGTGAGCTAATATGTAGTGGTTACACTTGTTTTTTATATATGGTCAACTATTTTAGAACCTAAAACCAACATACATATCACATAATCTCATCGAACAATTCTTCTTCCCCGTCGTTTTTTTCTCACATAGCACCATAGCAGAACACAACAGAAAACACATAGGCTATAGAGGACAATAAATAATTAAAAAAGTCAATGCATGAGAAACCACATGTTTAGTGAGGCTCAATTGAATATTATTATTTTTTTTATTAGAATTTGTAAACTATTCGGCATTTATACACAAAGTGAGTTACTTCAGTGCATTGAGCATTAAGCAATGGAAAAAATGTTGCTTTAAATCCGGTGTGTAGTTTTACTATTTTTTTCATTTGTAGTCCTATACTCCAAGATTTATCAAAACTGATACTAAACTAAAATTCATGTGTTTTCTATATATAAAAAACAATAATCATCATTCCTCCTAGCTAGCTACTTCATTACATTTTTATTTAGATAAGTTATATTATTATTATTATTATTGTGTACACGAACTAGTGATTGGTCAATATTAGTCGTAGGCTAAGTTAATATAGTGTTTTAGGTAGTGTATATCGTTTAGATTTGAAGTAATTTGTATTGTTAAAGTTTGAGGAGTGTATCTTTTTGGTGTACGTATGAGTCATACGCCTATTAGCTATTAGGAGTATGAGTCTCATACTCCTGGTAAGAGACAGGCGCATGTGTGGTACTATATATAACACGCTTATCCTTCTCAAACTAATATTTTGCTCTAGAACCTTGTGCTCTTGTTTTTCTAAGTAACGAAGTGCTGCCGAAATTTTGTTTGAATCATTTTGTGTGTTTAACGTGAATCCCGTGTTGATTCTTACAACTGTCAAATACCCGGTTTATTGTTTCAGCCATTAAACATGTCAAACACTAGTTTCTAATTCTTGTGTCGGATTTAGACAAGAAATCAGTCCTACAACTATCCTAAAAAAATCATGCATCTTACCCTATTAGTAGATATCATTTCATGTGCTTGATTACCTAACATATGCATAAACTTCGAAAATTCAGTCTACTATTGTAAACATGTTTCTTTTTTTAAGAGGTTTTTCGTGACAATTTTATAAAATCTTGAAGTGTGATGAGTAAAACTGAAACTTTGAAGAATGGTTATCTGACTTTACACTTGATCCGATGTATATACTCAATTCCTTTGCTTAATGGATGATTCATCGATTTAAATAAATAAATACCACGTACGCGAGATCCAAAGATAAGTTGAAGACACAAGAGTATACGTACCCGGTCCGCCACCTTATATTACCATAATCTTTATGTATCTGATCTATAACTCCTGATAACATGCATGCATTAACTAATTTACTGATCATATATTTACATGCAGCGCAATTAGTATTTGTTTTACTAAGAATGATTTAATACTGTAAATAATATATAACTTCATCTATGCATAACAGGGGCACGGCATTCAATGGGCGGGGAGGGGCGGCCGACCCTTCCGAATTTTCGCTCTGAAGTTTCGAGTATATTATCTTCGTATATGGATTTTTTTTTTTTTTTTTGGTATGTAAGGTTTCGATCCCCGGTTTAAAAAAAATAGAACCAAAACATTAATCTAAAACAAAGTAAATGTAAAGCCTAAATCCTAAAGTCCTAAGCCCAACAACTATATATATGAGCGAGATAGTAGATTCAATAAGCAAGCGATGGAGTTGTTATCTTTTAACTATTCGAACTCGGATTGGTAAAAAGCTCGAAACGAGCCGAGTCTTATCGAGCCCGAGCTTTAGCTTAAACCAAAGCTCGTTTACTAATCTAGCCCGAGCTTAGCCTAGAATGTGAAGCTCGTAAGGCTCGTCCAGCCTTAGTGTAATATTAGGTTTATTAATATTTTATAATATTTAACCCTTCATTTAAGCTTGTTTACTAAATGAGCTCGAGCCAAACTTCATTTATCGAGCTCCGAACCTATTATTTATATTACTTGTATTTGAAATATTAACTAACTAGCTTATACCCCGGGAGCGTCCCGGGTTGAGAAATCTAAGTAAAGTGAATAAAATTAGAAGTATCTAAACTATAAAAATGACATCTATATAGCAATTACCTGTTGGAGAGCGTCCCGGGTTGAAATATCTAATATGACATAACAAAATATCTAATATGACAATATAATTAATGACTTGCCAATATATGATTAATGAATATTATTATTATTATTATTATTATTATTATTATTATTATTATTATTATTATTATTATTATTTTAAACAAATCTCTGCCATAAGTTATCGTATTCTAATATAAAAAAAGGGTAATTGGGTCGGGTATCACCTAATCCCAGGCCCGACCCAAACCCACAATTGTTTTTAAACTAATTCCAAACATGACACAATACCTGTTGGTTGATAAATGTAATATGACATATTAATCTTACATATAAAATAAAATGATGCGCTTTATTAAAAATGTATCTCCAATGTTAACGTATAACCTTAAACAATGTATAACTCTAATATTAATATCTAACCTAAAACAATGTATAACTCCAATACTAACGCATGTTGAAAATAGTATTCATATTTACCGAAACATAATTAGTGACTTGCCTTATACATGAGTAATGATTTACCTGAACACTTTGTGTTTTTTTTTCTCTGTTTTTTATATAACACTATGGTACTCGTTGGAAAGATAATAAAGCGCTCGTTCATTTGGCGTAATTTTTTTCTTTAAAAAATCTCGTATATAAAAGATATTAACGTTTAAAAATTATGGGAGGAAACATAAGAGATAAGGGAGAAAAATCTAATTTTGTTTTTTATTTTTTTTTCTTAAAATATCTCAATGTCACATGGGATGACACATGACACACTCAAAGAAGAGAATGTCTTTTTGAATGTCATGTCATTAAAATAACTTTGGTTTATTATATGTATAGATAGATAGTAAACGGGGCTAGCTCGAGCTCTCATAAGTTTTTCGAGCTTGAGCCTAGCTCGTTTGAACTCTTATCCATAATTGAAGAATTCAAAAATCTTAAA
Organism: Ambrosia x helenae; assembly: GCA_030844895.1. Classification (NCBI taxonomy): domain Eukaryota; kingdom Viridiplantae; phylum Streptophyta; class Magnoliopsida; order Asterales; family Asteraceae; genus Ambrosia; species Ambrosia x helenae. Next base: position 5,167,131 of record CM061230.1, on the reverse strand, counting down.
GGTCGACGGGTTAAACTGTAATTCTTCATCCATGCACCAACCATTTGTCTCATTTTTAATGTTTTAGTGTCTTTATTCAATTGTTTGTTAAACAATGCTTAGAACTTTAATATTTATTGTATTTAATGTTTGACTCGACTCGACTCGAATCGATCAGTCACTGACCCAAACATATCACCCGAACCATAGCTATAGAAAAAAAAATTAGGTCTCATTCCGTGACTGCTGACTTTCGATCCCGGTTCAAATTCTCAAGCTTAGCATTGATGCATAACTTAATGTGTTTGGTTTAAAAGGTTATAGAGATTGACATACGATACCCAAACTTACGTAGCTAGAACCAACCTTATTCAGTTACTGTGTCTTGCTGATAAGATTTTCTTGAATAGGTGTTATATGGAATAATTAGGTGTTATAAAAGGGAAAGAATTAAATTAGCTTTCGCTTCCAAAGTTTTGACTGAAAAAAAAAATTAATTTTCTTCAAAAAGATTGGAAACATCTATTTATTTCTAAAGTTTTTATCAATTGTTACGTCGTTATACAGATCTGTATCAGCCACCATTTCACCCATTGAGTCTAACCATTATGACTGTCATGTGATGGGCATTTTAATCGATCATTCTCTCTCTCAGTGACTAAATTTTGTAGGAAAAATGATTATTTATGTTAAACTCGGGGAGCAAAACGTAATTTAAACTATATTACCAATGATCACCAAGAGGGTGTTTGGGATTGCGTTTTGAATCTGATTTTTAGTTATTGCGTTTTGAAAACGCAGATAATCAGTTTTTCGTGTTTGGATTGCGTTTTGAAAATGCAGATAATCAGTTTTTTTAGGCTATCAAAACGTAATAATCTATAAGCAGCTCCACCCGTGCTTTTCCAAAACGCATAATCTATTTTGAATAATCAATCCCAAACACCCCCTAACGTGTGCAAGTCTAACTGAATTTAGTCGTGGAAACTATTTTCCGACGACGAATCGTATATAATTTATTAGTTATACTAAGAGGGTGTTTGGGATTGCGTTTTAAATCTGATTTTTAGATTATTGCGTTTTGAAAATGCAGATAATCAGTTTTTAGTGTTTGGATTGCGTTTTGAAAACGCAGATAATCAGTTTTTTAGACTACCAAAACGCAATAATCTATAAGCAGCTCCACCCCTGCTTTTCCAAAACGCATAATCTGTTTTAAATAATCAATCCCAAACACCCCCTAAAAATACATTACAACAAAAGCAATAGACTCTTTCTTGAAGAACCCGGATTTAAGGGAAAATCGCCATTTTAAACATTGACTAGCCATTATTTACAAAAATACAAAAATTATAGAGTCTTAGTTTTAGGGACTATACAAATTCCTATGTAGTTGAAATCACGACACGTGTACGTAGAGTCTTGAGCATATGTGCTTCAACATTAATGGCGAATCTTGACCCGAAACTTCGGCGGGTCGAAAGTCACTAGTTTCGGGGGGTCAAAAACCAGTTTCGGGGGGGTTGAAACCTTATATACCAAAAAAAAATTTATACGAATACTATATAATCGGAACTTCTGAGCGAAAATTCGAAGAGGGGGGGGGGGGTCGGCCTCCCCTCCCCGCCCCTTAAAAGATTGCCCCTGTTCAACTTATCAAGCACCCAATTAGAATTCGACATGTGGCAATGCATAATACATAGAGGCTAGCTAGTAGACGCTTTAGGGATATAGAGATTTTACCATAGACACGTTAACTGTAGACTCCACGGGCTTGTTACGTCTAAGGGAACATGCGAAAAGTCTATGGTCAGACGCAGAGTCTTTACCTTAGATGCGAGGCCAAAGGTCTTTCAAAAATATACGAAGTGTCTAAAAACGTACGAAGCGTCTACAAAACGTACGAAACGTCTATGGCCGGTTGCCTCGCGTGAAATCTACATTTAACACGTCTATGATAGACATCTACATCCCTAAAGCGTCTACATAGCCTCAATGATTAGTGTGTTGCCGGGTGTCAAATTCGAATTGGGTGGTTGATATGTTAAAGCCACTATGCATAAGACTCTACTTACATGTGTTGTGATTTAACCTATATAGGATCATTTATAGTCCCTAAAACTAATACTCTATAAGTGTTTATTTTTATAAATAATGGTTATTCAATGTTTAAAATGATGATTTCATCATATTTAAAATAAACCTGAGCAAGTGAAATTAGTTGTTCAAATTAAAATAGTATACTTATATCCATGAAAGTTTAGCAATGTGCCAATTAATTTAATGAACTCCAAGCATGTGTAGAAAAGAGTTGAGCCTTCCTCGTGCACAAGGATGATGAACCATAAATAGAGTTAAAGTATTGGTATCTCTCTCACTTAAAATTGTAGTCTCTCTGCCTATACAATTCAACTCCTATCTTTTTCTCGTTCTATTCTATATGTGAATACGTGAGAGAGAGAGAGAGAGAGAGAGAGAGAGAGAGAGAGAGAGAGAGAGAGAGAGAGAGAGAGATGGTGAAGAAGCAATCTTCAATGGTATGGGACATGAGGACCATGTTCCATTGTAGCATAATCATGCTTTTCCTTGGAGGATTAGCAACTATAAGCTTTTATGGAAGCTACAACCAAGAATTAGTGAGTAACAATATTGAGGTTACTCTTAGTACCACGACTACAACTATAACTTCAAAATTAAACACCAACGTGGACACTCATACCGATATGGATACAAATATTATTAAGGGTGCAAAAGTCTTTGATCATCAAAGAAGGCTTAAAATTGCACCACCATCCATAACGGAAACTTGTGATTTGTTCTCCGGCCAATGGGTTTATGATAACAAGAGTCATTACCCTTTGTATAAAGAACATGAGTGTCCTTTTCTACATGGTGATTTAGCTTGCCAAACTTATGGAAGAAAGGATTCTAAGTATCAACGATGGAGATGGCAACCCAATGGCTGTGACTTCCCTAAGTCTCTCTCTTTCTCTAACTTTTGCATGTTCAATTAAACCTTTTTCTACTTGATAATTTGTTGTTTCTAATGTGTTTTTGTTTGCCAAATGAATAGGTTTGATAGCAAAGCAATCGTAGAGAGACTAAAGGGTAAAAGGCTATTGTTCGTTGGGGATTCGGTAAACCGGAACCAATGGGATTCGATGATGTGCATGCTCTATTCATCAATCCCAGGGGAAAAGAAGCTTGGTCAGGGACTAAACCGTACCTTGTACACCTTTAGGTCCAATGTAAGTCGTAACTTTCATTTCGTTCACTAGAACAAATTACTCATTCTTACCTTGCAATTATTCTCCCTATGCATGCAAGCGCGCACACACATATAGGTTAGATTCGTTACTAGAAAACTGATCTTTAGCAACCACCAAAAAGATCATTTGCGATTGATTTTACGATTGTTTTCTTGGCTTGTTATCTAAAGATTTTATGTTGGTTTCTCCAAAAATTAAGCATTTTGTGAGCATGAAGGGCATTGTTTAAATGATGAATGTAACAAGTGGTTAAAACAATACAGGACTACAACATATCAGTTGACTACTACTGGGCTCCAATGTTGGTCGAATCTAATGGCGACGATCCATCAAACCATAGGCTTGACCATCGAACTATTAGAGTCAAATCGATCGAGAAACACGCTAGACATTGGATTGATGCAGATATACTCGTCTTTAATACCTATCTTTGGTGGAGACTACCTATAATAAAGCTCTTGTAAGTTCAAAACAAGTCATGTAACCTTATATATTTTATGAAACTAACATGCTAGGTACTATTTTCTTTATTTCCAAATCAGGAAGGGTCCAGGATCATTGTTGGGTGGTCCGAATCAGGTCTATGATGAAGTCAATAATGTCCGCGCATATGAAATGGTTCTTGAAACATGGTCCGAATGGGTGCAAACTAATATTGATCCTGCAAAGACCAAGATGTTTTTCATGGGCCTTACAGCAACTCATTCAAAGTATCAATAAAAAACATTCTTCATTATCTTTCAATCGTTTTTTAGCGCAAGTGCTGAACTTAATTTGCATAATATTGCAGTGCTAAAGATTGGGGAGGCAAGAATCAACAAACCTGTTACAAAGAGAAAGAGCCGGTGATGGTTGATGGTTTCTGGGAAAGTGGAACGGATCCCAAAATGTTGAGCGTATTAACGTCGTCATTGAGCAAATTGAAAGCTAAAGGGGTGAATGTGCAACTAATAAATATAACGCAACTAACACAATATAGAAAAGATGCACACCCTACTGTTCATCGGAGATTATGGCGTCCCTTGACAGATGAGCAAAAAAAGAACCCACAACGTGCTTCTGATTGTACACATTGGTGTCTTCCTGGAGTTCCTGATGTCTGGAATGAACTTCTTTTGGCTTATATTTTCCCGGAACCAGAAACTGCCAGCCACTAAAATTATCAAAAAAATAGTTTTTGTTTTGTATACAAAACTATTCATCTTTTATAATCTTTTAGATACTTGTTTTTATTTTAGTCCCATTATTGAATATTTCAAACACGTATTGTTTGTGTTGATTTACGTACTTTAGACAAGAAGATTATTTGTGAAAAAAATTAATTTAAGAAGAAAAAAAGAAATAACATTAAATACTTTAAGTCATTTCACATTAATTATCCAATTAATTAGTTTTAAATATTTTATCTTACACACATCAAAACATTTTATTTTTATTTTTTTTTTAAACGCAAACTTCATTCAAAACCAAAAAGCACAAGCTATCACCAAGACGGGAATAGAAAGGCGAAAACCAAATAATCCAAGAAATTACATCACATCAAACTAACACCATCTCTCCCACTCTACAATTTCATGTTTAAATCTATGTTTACACCACAAGAAAGTTAACGTCTTAACATCTGCAACAATGTCCGCCACCCTCGAGTACTTTCCCGAAAACATCTTCTCGTTTCTTGCCCTCCATATCCTCCGGCTAGCGATAATAAAAATACCTTGTAGCAGCATTTTCTTCTGATCGGATTCTGCACAAAACTCATGCAGACCAATGACGTCCTTCATGCTGAAAACGAAGACCTCTGGGATATGATACCACGCTAAAATGTTGTGCCAAATGCTTGCAGAAACGCATCAGCCTGTTATAATATGATCTATCGTTTCTTCCTTTTCTTCACACCATATGCAAAAATTATTCTCCACGTGGATATTCCTTCTAATCAACGTTGTCTTCGTCGGGAGCCGATCCAAGAAGGCGCACCACATAAAAATGTTACACTTGTTAGGAACCCACTTGCTCCATTTAAACCCAAACTGTTCAGCATTGTTAATCGCTCCACGCATCCACTTTTTTGCCCCGGAATAGTAAATAATATATTTCTACTATCATTCCATTCCCATTTATCGTCTCTTTCGTCCAACACACATCTGCCCAATTCTGCTTCCAATTCAGTCCTTTCTGTCAGTTCCTCATCCGAACCCAATACTGATTTCCAGTTCCACTTAATCTTCAACCCATCTTCTGACCACTAGCATCGATATGCAACAACACACAACTTATTTTTTTCCTTTCTAAACAGGTTAGGGAACCTTTCCTTCCACGCTTGGTGTCCTAACCATGTATCAATCCATAAACGAATTTGTGTCCCATTCCCAACCCTGACCCAAATCATAGAGCTAACCCCAATTCCTTCAACCTTAAGTTTATTCCAAAAAGTTACAAGCGACTTCCAAACCCCCGTCATATACTTACAAACCGGAGCCGCCCCCTACATACGACTCAAACCATGTATAGGATCAACGACCTTTCTCCATAACGATTGGTTTTCTGTGAAATACCTCCACAACCATTTTATGAGCAAAGCATTATTATCGACTTTTAAAGCCGACAACCTAACCCACCTTCTTTAATTGGTTTTGTGACAATCTCCTAAGAGACCCAACTCATTTTTTTCACCTCATCTGAGCCTCCCCATAGAAAATGTCTCATTAATCCTTCCAATGTCTTGATAACTTTAACTGGAGCCTTAAACAAGGAGAAATAATAAGTAGGCAAACTGTCTAAAACGAACTTGATCAGTTTAACTCTCCCAGCTATAGATAAGGTTGTCACTTTCCACTTCGACAACCGCCATTTAAAAGTATCCACCAAAGTTCCCAATTTGCCACCCTATTCATGTTAGCCCCCACCTTAATACCTAAGTACATAAATGGTAAGGCACCCAATTTACACCCCAATGCATCAACTTTCGAACTAACCTCCTCAATATTGACACTGACCCCATATAAACCGATTTATGAAAATTAATCTTCAAACCAGAACACAAAGAGCACCCGGAGAATTCTCTTCATATTTAAAAAAAAATTGAAATCGGACCAATCACCCATCAACATGGCATTATCCGCGTAAAGCAAATGTAAAGTGTCGGATTTCTAGGTAAACGAACCCCGTCGAAAGCCCCAATGAAACCTGCCTTATTCACTAAGCTAAAAAACGCCTCCATCGCCAATATAAACAAAAAAGGCGATATAGGGCCGCCTTGACAAATCCCTTTCTCACATTCGAACCCAAAAGTAGGAGACCCGGTGACCACAACTAAAGATCTAGCCGACATCAACACACCCCGTATCCAATTACACCACACTGAAGGAAACCCCATCTGATCCATGACCGCTAACAAAACTCCCAATTAACATTATCATAAGCTTTATCGAAATCTATTTTAAACATAAACATCTCTTTTCCGCTTCTTCTTGCCCAAGACAAAACCTCATTAACCATAAGAAGACCATCCAAGATATACCTGCCTGACAGAAAAGTCGTATGAGACTCCGAAACTAACTTCCTGATGACCAACTTTAATTTATTCGCCAAGACATTCGACACCACCTTACTTATACTACCAATGAGATTAATTGGTCTAAAATCACCTAATACCGAAGGATCCCCTTTTTCGGAATCAATGTAATTTAAAAAGACCAAACCCGTTGCTAAACCTACCAAACTGATGAAAATGCTGCATACAATCCACAAAATCGGACTCGAAAAGATCCCAAAATGTCCTTAAAAATCTGAAATTAAAGCCACCGGGCCCAGGTGCTTTATCATCTCCACATCTAAACACCGCTTCCGTAATTTCCCGAAGCGAAAAAACTCTCACCAAGGCGTCGGCATCCTCATCACACAGCTTCTTGAACCCGTGACCACACAAATACGGCCTTATACTCATCGATTCTCTGAATTTATTTCAAAAAATCTAAGAACCTCTCTTTTGATCACCGTCGGTTTAGTCTCCCAACTACCCCTCACCATAAGCCCCTGAAGATGGTTCGCAGCTCTCCATTTATTAATACATCCATGAAAATACCATGTATTATCGTCCCCGTACTTCGCCTAATTGTTTCTCGATTTCTGTTTGAGATCCATCTGATGATAAACTTCCAATTGTCTAAGTCTTCTCTTCGTTTCTTCCGAAACCCACGTTTCTTTTTTGAAAGATCTCTAGTTTCCATATCCAATTCCACCTTTTGAATATCCTCTTCTAAAACCTTTTTTTCTTCCACTTCTTTTTCAATTATCTTCACATTCCATTCACAAATCACTTTCAGAAGCCATCTAAATTTCTGCTTAAGCTTATCATCTGGGTTACCAATAACAAACTCCTACTGATAACATACCTCCTATTTTCATTTTTCCAAATGCAAGGAATAACACCTCAACGAAAAAGCCGGCTAGAAGGCGATAATGAATGTTGAATCAATAGTATGTGATTCCTCTATGGGAAAACATTTTACCATACAAAAATCACAAGCTCCCTCAAGTATACCCAACAAGCTGTTGAAACATTTTTTGTTAAAGGTTTAAAATGTTGAGTGACAGCAACTTAGAACAATAGACAGTGATAGGTTATGTTTGGTATACAATCCATTTTTGTCAATGTATATTTGTGTCCCACATTAATTAAATGCAGGTTACTTAGTACCTACACACCTATTGAGGAAAGAGTGCTTCAATCACTTGTTTCACTTTCTTAGGAAGCATTTTAAGTATAATCTTCAGTTAACAAAGTAGCTTAGTTACTAATATGTGATAATGTGATAATTATACTTCAGCTTTTTTTATAAAGTCATATGAATATATGGCCTAACTTGCAAAATCATCAACAAATTTAGCATGCTTATTTATATATAGAACCATTTAGCTTGTATTTGTTTTACTAGCATATCTGTCAATTACTTTAGCAGTAGCTAATCTGTGGTATAGTCTACAATTTATACTAATGCGCTTAATTTTAGCAACTAATTTGTGGTATAGTTTACAATTTATACTAATGCGCTTAAATTCGCCTGAACAAATGGTAAATATGTGCATACACAACATTAGGTTATAAATCATATTTGATGGACTAGACATTATTTAGGGTTATTATTTTTCAATAGTGTTCTTATTCATTATTTCTCTTAGAGAATAATGTTCGCCAATATGTCTGTTAACATGTTAACCCTTCAAGTATCATCAAGTCGTGTTTACACAGCGAGGTGCGAGGACAAAATACTAGTTAACGAATCATTTAGCATGCATCTTGATAGAAATAGAAGTTAATTAAAAAAAATCAAATCATACAGACATTAATCAGCGTGTCTTTCTCTTAGCTAAGCCTAGACCTATATCTCTGAAAAAGCCCAAAGCGTAAAGAATGAGAATGGGTAATGCAACCACCTCTTGGTAACGTGAAAGAGAGTGAAATTCACAAGCCTAAGGGTAGTTCACTCCTTATGTAGAGTTGTGATGATCTAGAATTCAATAAAGTTAGTGTAGAGAATATGCATTATCAATACGCATTACCTGTGTGCTAGAAAATTGGAAAACTCCTTAGTTGTGTGCACATGATGTTACAGATCCCACCATGCCCTGCTCAATTACATGAAATAACGTAATTGATTTCATAAATAAAAGAAATGTGTGAATTGCACTGTTTCTTAACCTAATTGATCCAAAATAAACCATCTCTAACAAAAAAGAGAATTAAATTATTCAATTCTAAACCTAAAATAACGTGGGTGTGATGGAAACGCACGACTTTTCAATTGAATCAGTGGAAAGAAGTTGAAATTGCAGGTGAAAAAAGAGAGGAAACCGAAGGTGATTGTTGTATCATCTGTTCGTATCCAAGCAACTGCGGAATAATGAGAGAGGGGTCGATTCAGTTGCCACGCTTAATGAAAGTAGCTGGCAGATGCATATTAAAGGAGGGGTTGGGGCGATTAATTGTGAACAAAGGGTAAGAAGGGAATTGAAAGGGTAGATATGGAATTAGCTTTTAGTTTTTAACTTTAGTTTCTATGATAAAATTACCATAATATCCTTTAAGCATCTTAAAATTTTGATCATATTACTATTATACCCTCTTAAATAATTAAATAAGCTTTATTGTCTTGTACATGGTGTCTCACAAGTTGTACGCCTGACAAAATTACATTTGTAGCCGTCTTTCGTCCTTAATAATGTAATATAGATAGAGATTATATCATGGTAAAATTGCATATTGGTTCTCCTGATGTGACCATATTGCAAATTTGATCCTCAAATTTTAAATATTACAAAGTTAATCCAAACATTTGTGATATGCATGCAAGTTTAGTTCTTACCGTTAGTCCTAGGGCTGCAAACGAACATGAACAAGGCTTTGTTTGTGTCCGTTTGTTAAAAAAATATTGTGTTCAGGAACACTGCCGAACGCGTTCATGTTCGTTTTCGTTTGTGTTTGTTAATTTTAGGTATCGTACAAAAGCGTTCGCAAACAAACACAAATGAACGGAAACGAGCACAAACAGGTATATATTAAATATTGCCACTAAATCGGTATATTTCATCACAAAGTGTACATAGATCCGCCAAAAATATACTAACTCAACTACCCAAACACACTTGATGTAATTTTGTTCACATAGTTACCACAAAATAATGTCTAAAAAAACACAAAATTGTGATATTAAACTTGAAATCCTTGTTTAATCCACCCAAACAAAATTTGAATTCTACATTTAATTTGCCCAAAATACTAGTTAAATAATATAAATAAAGTAAAACTACTATGTAATACACTAAGGCTATCCGGTGTACAGACGAAATTGAGCTTTGACTGGATGGTGGCAGTTAAATAATTAATGCTAGAGACATGGAGTGGTTTAGTCTCCACACCCCACTCAAATCTCAAAATGTTTGAGACTAAACTAATCCTATGTGGCATCCTAGTGGCATTAAGACAAAACCTTGGTTTAGTCTCCACACCCACTAGCCTCATATTTATTAAACAATGTATTATTGAAAATTGTGAAGTAATTAAATTAAAAATAAAAGTTAAAAACCCTAATGAACTATTAAGCATAAGCGAACACGTTATCGAACGTTCACGAACAAATGTGTGGATTTAACTTGCAATATGATCAATCCACAAAAACAAGTTGCACAACTTCCTCTAAAAATTAAAGGTTGAAAATCAAATATATAGTTTGTCTTGTAAAGAGGTAAAAAAAAAAGATAATAAAAAAAATAATTATAAGTTCAAACAATTATTTGATTTTTTTTAGTTTAGTTTGATTTTTAAGAGTTTTTTTTTTTTTTTTACTTTTATTGATTTAAAATAAAATTAAACGTTTACACAAATAATCCATAGAATGTAACATGATAAATACAAATAAGAATAATAAATAACCTTTGAACCTAATAATAAATAACTTTTTCTACACCACTTTGTTTAGATTTAAACCTTCGATCTCATCAGCCGGGAGGGAACACTTTACTAGACTTAAACTTTCGATCTCATCAGCTAGGAGGGGACACTTCCATTGCTGCTTGTTTGTTTTCCAGGCTTTGCTGCTCCATCATTAACTCTTGGCTTCTTTATAGCTTCATCCACCGGGGCCCATTCCATGTCACGGTTGTTTTTCCATGCTATCCGCAAATCCACCGTAACACATTTTACCTGCTTCAACCCCCTCACCGCTGCCCTCAAAAACAGAATTTTTGTTCCCTTCCTTAGTTCGATTTTACATCCTTGGATACGTCCTTCAATACGGTCTATAAGTTCTTGACACTCATGCATTATCGAATCCATTTTATAGGCTTCTTGTCGGTGACGGTTTACCTTTTCTTCAGCATCTTTAATCATTGTATAGCGCATCCTATAAGCAACCTTGGGGTCTGTTTCTACAACAAATATAGGTCCGGAGAGGGTCTGAACGTTCCAAGGTCGTCAAGCTTCTGACCTTGTCTGCTACTTAAAAGGGTTGGACCAGTAGCATGAAAGAACTCGTCAGAAGGGGTAAGAGGGTTAAAGGGTTTCGGTTAACCAAACGCAGGTCGTGGAGTTCCTCTACGTTGTAAACGTAGATGGGAGGTTCAAGAGTTTTGATGTTGTTGTTATGATTCTGATTTGGGATTGACCCAAAGTCAGAATGTTGTTGTTATTAGTTTATTGATATGTTAGGTTGAGAAAAGATCAAACATAGAGTATGTTGTTGTTATTAGTTTATTGATATGTTAGGTTGCGAGTAACAGAGTGTGATTCCAAACGTAGTGGCTGGGGGAGCCAGCTTGGTTGTGGAATCAGCATGGTTGTAAGTTTCTAATAATGTATGGCAACAACTTGCGTGCTCGAAGGCTTTAAGGCTTCGGCCTGCTGCTGCTGAAAGTATTATTAGAGAGATTAACTCTAGAGAGAGTATTTAGAGAGAGAGGGGGAGAGGTCTGATTTCAAGACCAATCTAAGTTGGATGTGGGGTTTGCCCCTCTATTTATAGAGGGAGGGATAGTCATACCCTAGAGGGCTTCCTTGTCGGGCTTTGGGCTTGACCCAATATTATATTTAATGATTTTGGCTTTTTGGACTATTGGGCTTGACCCAATGAGCACCCTACACCATCAGGGTCTATGTCCGCGTTTCCTATGTCACCAAATTCGTTTTTGTAAAGAACCGACCATATGTCCCTCTCAATTTTCTTGCTAATTCGGAATGCATTGGCGCATTCCAAAGATACGGCACAAACCTCCTTGTGCTTGAATTTTCCCGTCTTTACTGCCTCAAGAATTATTTCCCCCCAGATTTCTTCACGGATGGAATTTAATGTAGATTTCCTGCTGAGATAGATAACATAATTAAAGATGTAGTTTTTATAACAAAAAAAAAAAAGAAATAATAAATAAACATTAAAAAAAATTAGTACCCGGTTCTACTTTTAAGTTCTAAGCTAGATGCTTGTCGTAGGCCGCACGTTGCGGCGGCAACGCCTAACTTGTTTATAGACGGGGACACTTCATGTGATGCGTAAACAGTATGAAAATGTACAATAACTTGATTTTATACCATCGAATGAAAACATTTTATGTTTGAGCCAACTCGTTTGTTTCCGTAAACAATTTATGTCAGAAAAGTAGGTAACTCGAATTTTTACTGTCGAATTAAATTATCATGTTTACTAATAAATAGTGAAAATAAATTCTAAAATAATATTGTCTACAGTTGTGATGATGAAATTTCTGTAAATCTATAATACATTATAAAGGAGGAGTGATATACCATATTGGAATTTTGACATGGGTACAATTTTTAAAGCAACAAGTATAAGAGAATAAAGCTTATTTTATAAGGGCATTATAGGCATCTAAGTGACAATTAAGACACTTAAAAGGGTAATCTAGACATTTCACCTCCCTTTTCCTTTGCATTATAAAAAAATGTTCCATCCTTGCCCTTGTCTATCCTCGTGTATCATTCAGTTGTTCTTCTGGATGTATTGCAACTTCGTAACCCCCAATCACCATAACCAAATCATTAATTCGTAATTCCAATCATCAGAAAACCGCCCCATAATTGCTTTCGGCTTCATCTGCTTGAGCACTTAATTGGACTTGAAGCGCTCTATCTCCCCCCTTCGTGTAATATCATTGCTGCCCTTGACCCTCACTTTGTTCGCGTTCCTTTTTAAATGAATCAGGCATTTACAGTAATTTCAATCACACAACCTTCACTCAACTTGTGAAACCGTCCCTTTCAATGCCGAATTCAATTGTATGAAACCGTACCTTTCACCTTATACTAATACCGTCTAATGCTCATTCGAATATTTTCAGGTTTTGTTTGTTTCGTTTTCTAGGTTTTTGGAGATTTGTTCGTTGATGATGATGGTGATCCGACAATTGAACCTAATGTATCTCACTTATATTGTAAGCAATTTCATCATTCAGTAAGGTAATTATGGATTGTCACATTCATCATTCAGTTTTGATTATTGTTTGTAATTATGGATTGTCGATTTTCAATTATGTAATGAAGTTTGGTTGCAGTAATTAGTAAGTATTTTGGTTTGTTAAGTAAGTTAATTATGAATTTGAGTATGTGATTGTTTATGTTCAATTCTTGTGTTTTGATTTTTAATTAGTAGTTTTCATTAGGTTAGTGGTTACTGTCAATGATAGTTTGGAGAAGATATTAATATTGTCTTTATAAGTTTTATATGATTGTAATTACTTCTGAGTATAATTATTATTATAGTTATTGTTATTGTTATCATGTTGTGGAATCTTGATTATGATTGAAAGATTACAATGGCAGTTTAGGACAGGTTGAAAATGCGAGACACCTTTTTTTAAGGAGTTTCAGCCCGACCCGGACGAGGCTCAAAAGTTGCAGTTAGTTGAAAAACATTTGATTAAGTGTACTGATTCTAGACGGGTGCGCGAGCGGGGCAATGTGTTAAAAGAAACCGATGCTGCGATTACATCTGGAGCGGATGCATGTGCGCAGGTAGAACTTATTGTTTTGGAAATAGGTTATTGAATTATAAACATTGTTGTAAAGAAACTGAATGTGTTTATTTGTATCGAACTTTCAGTTGTTCGCTTGCAAAGCTGAAGCATTGTTGAAACTCCATCGATTAGATGTGCGGATTCGGTTATTTCACATTTGCCTAAATTTGAGGCATGTAGTAGTAGCCTTTCCTGTTCTCAAGTGAAGCTTTTTGGGATGCAATCGTAGGCGTACGTTTTGTTTGTTCATGCTCAGATCGATCTGTCATTGGGAAGGTGATTATCTTAAAGCTTTGATCATTTTAAAGTTTTTTAATATAGAAACAATTCAGTTGATATTTGTTTGTATTTTATCTTTGGAAAGGTTTGAGAATGCGCTTACTTCTATCGAGAAACCAGGACAGATTGATCCTAGGAGCGTTGAGGTTATCTGGATTGAAAGCTTTATGGATTGGATGTCAAACCTATGATTCTGATTGCACATGTGAGTATGATTATTCAAGTCATTTTTTCCTAGAGTCATGCATTTAACCAGTTTCATGTGTATGCTTATTCTGTTTTCTATGAGCAATACTTTTTGCATTTATTTAAAAAAAAAAAATTTAACTAAGGTGACTTGGTTGATGCCTGATGCGAAAGGTACTTCATGTTATCAGCAATGTTAAAGAGTCAGTGGAACTAAACACACACATGTATTGACTTGGTTGATGCCTGATGCGAAAGGTACTTCATGTTATCAACAATGTTAAAGAGTCAGTGGAACTGAACACACACATGTATTGAGTTTTCCTTTCTGGACTTCATGTTAATTTTTTTTTTAACTAAGGTGACTTGGTTGATGCCTGATGCGAAAGGTACTACTGACTGTATCAGAGCATCCACAATACGACTTTTTTTTTGGCTTCTTTGAGCTCGGATGGAGGACAGAGTTTGATGTGGAAGAGAGAGAGAGGATGGACGCTTTTCATAGTAATGCCCAAAACGGGTTATGTGAGAGGTGAGGAGGAGAGAGATGCCGTTTTTGGCGCCACTTTTGGGTGTGAAGGGCAAAGCCTGGGCAGGGTGGACAGGGGTGACGTGGCTGGCGTTTTATTATGGATGCTCTGGTGGTTTTTGCATTCATGTCACGCAATGGTTACGCATAAATACATATTTATTTTTTGGGGACAAAAGGCGTGTCAACTCATCAAGGCCCCCTTTTGACCCGTACGAAAATGATCTGTTTTGACCCGTACCCAAGTTTGTATTTTTTTTCGTAACTGTAATACTGTAGAAAGAAGTTGTGCTTTAGAAGCTATGCCTAGGAAGATCTCCACCAATGTTTACATAAATGAGAGTTTTTCGTCAATCTACTGGGGATGATCATTTGGTATATATTTTCTTCTCTGATAGATAGGGTTGCAAATGATAAAATTCATTTTTTTCGTAATTTTTGAGTTTATATAATAAATATTGTTACAAGGTTCTCGAGTTGGGGATGAATTTCCGGACAGCTGATGACATGAATGCGATACTTGCTGTGAAATTGACAAAAAGATTAGGGTTTGGAATGTGGACAAAGATGCATTCGACAGGAATGCATTTTGAAGGAAAGGTGAGTCTCGAATTAAAGCTTTGCTTCTTTTAAGTTTACTGTGATCCCGCTGTTGTAAGCTAAATACAAAGTAATCAATTTTCTACGGACTTTGGCTCTATGATTCATGAAGGTGTTAATTGGAGTAAAATTTCTTCCAACATGGCCTTTTCTTGGATGGTTGAGGGTGTGCTTACTTGAACCAACATACTTTCAGGTGACCGTGAACCCTATATTCGCTCATGGCTTTGATGTTACCGAACTACCCGGGATTGCTGGATGGCTGGTTAGTATACTAGATTCACCAAAAATCTCTCACCCTATCACATGCACACAGAAAACTTACTTGTTTAGGATAAGCTTCTCACAGTTGCATTCGAGGAGATGCTTCTTGAGGTGATTTATTCTTGTCTTTTCTGATGTGTTATGTTGGTGAGGTTTCGGTTTAGTTCTTAGCCACAATAGGGTATTTCTTATTCTCTGTATGTATATGTATGTATGTCAAGACTGATGTGTGCTTTACATGCGCATATGTGTGTGTAATGGTAGTGATGCATTTAGATTAGATAAGACATGAAGTGGTTTCTGATTCAACTGTTTAATGTTTCTGCAGCCTAATATATTGGGGATATTTAAAAACTTGTTTCACCTCAGCCAGGTAACTAATACACTAATTATATAACCATTCTGGGTCAACCCAACACGACCCATACCAACGAGCTACGTGTTTTGACTTGTTATCCAACTCACCCATTTTGACGCCACTACAAGAAGTATAGAGCATAATAAGAGCGTCTTTGAATAGAAATACAACTTGGTTATGTACATGTAGGCATGTAGCATAGACCGAAGGTGCTATATACGCCTATCTAAAATGACACTACATAATATTATAAAGCTTAGATAAATGGTATCATGAAGAAGAAACTGTTTCTAACAACTATTGCTCACAACGGGATTAAGATAGATGAAGTGAAGATGCCAAAAGTGTTTATTACAAATGCTTATTTCTTTAGTTTAGAGTTCAATTCATGACTGAACAATAACAAACACCACAAGTTCAGGTATACTAATTTTATTTTCTTTTGTCAAAGTTTGTAAATGAATAGAGGCTTTATTTGTTAATTAATTAGATTATTAATTGTTATTTGCTAATTGAGTGGATATTATAAACCTATGTGGACTTGCATTCAGAACATAGAAGGGGCTTTGTGTTAGGACTCAAAAATGCTATTTGCTAACATTTATTTGTTAATTTGTTAGGACAAATTAAATGTTTTGATTTTTAAATATCATTTTGCTAAATGTTACTTTCATGGTTGCTGAGATAACTTCATTGGATACATGTTTACTTTCGTTATGTATGCAGGTTAAGAAAACTTTTTTTTTTTAAATATAAAATCCTTTATTATAATATATATATTCATGTATGGAGCTTTTTACATATATTATCTTATTATAAATACTCTTTTGTTTTCTTAATTGTTCTAAGTCTCATTTGTTTTTGCTTTTGTTATTTTTATTCGCATTTTATTTATATTCTTTAGACAATACAAGGGTCATAATTCTCAGTATAGTCTACAGCAATGCTTTCTTTTTGTTAAACTAGGGTCTTTTGGTAAATCTTCAAATCTAGAGATATGTAGAACTTGAGACAATCTAATAATATTGTCCTTTATGATGATCAATCTTTATCATAACTTCTATTTTGTTTTTAGCATGATTATGTTGTATTTTTGTAACGTGAACAAATCCATCTACATTTGCGTAAATTAAGTGTTTTCTGTTATCTTTTTTTGCCAGCAGAAAGAGGTGACCTGAGATTAAGATCAGATTCCAACAGTGCTAAAAGTAGCGTCCACTTTGTTCTCTCTATCTTCAATAGACGATACATATCAGTAAAGGATCAATCACGCGTTTTATCATCTAGGCGGTTTCTCTACCTTGCTAAAAAGTGCGCCATAATCAACATTATATTGAAACCCCTTCTACAAAGGTTACTTTACCACCTTCACCTTAGTTCTCATCGGTTTCTTCTGCATGTTTAGACCTATGTATATATACAATACTCTTATCTGATCTTACCCCCCCCCCCCCCGGCATAGCGCGGCTACAATTACTATGAATTAAAAATACACATTGTGGGACAAGTTATCCACCTCCCTTTTTATAGCTAATTTCCCTGGTTTCACTTATGGATGCCTGTATGAATTAGACAAAGCATATCAACCCTGTATAGGTATATGGTTCAAAATTACCACCCTTAGCTAAATGTCTTCTTATTTTGTTTTAGGGATACCATCAGTAGTGCTTGCAGGGCTTATTTCTGTACTAAAATTAGTTGGCGGATCTTTGGTAGATCACAAATTTTATTCCTAGCAGCGGGAGAGGTTGGACAATTATACTTATTTTAGTAGTTCATCTTAATCGTTTTATTTTATTTTCCTTTGGTCTATCAGATTCAACTCTTGTTTTTCCATGCTGGTAGAGGCATTGCTGAACTCATAGCTCTAGATATATCAAAGCAGTTTGGAAAACATCTAGCCTAGATGTAGCAAGATGGGTGTGTTGTTTAACAAGTTGGAATGGAGAATTTTCGTTCTTGTTGAAGCAAATATGATGAAAGAACTACTTCTGTCCCAAAATTTGTTGTTGGCTCTTAATATGGAAAGTCTAGACTTTATTTGCATGTTGGTGACCTTATAGGTTCTACGACTACTTTCGTTGAATGGAATAAAATGTTACAAATCTAGAATGGGTTGTGGTTCGTAATAGACATCAAAATTGAATCTGAAATCACTTGGGACACCCGCGGCAACGCGCGGGCATTCCCACTAGTATTTCAATTATGTTTAAGACTTTAGACTTCAGTTGTTAATAAAGTTCGGTAAATATTTCAATTATGTTTAAGACTTTAGTTCTTAATAAAGTTTAAGACATACGTGAATAAGTAAAATCAACTAAAGAATCCAAAACTAAAAACTAAAAGAAAAAAAGCGACTTAAAGCGGTTTCAACATGCTATCTAACCCAAAAATCGGATATAATTTCCAGTATGTTATGATCTAATAAATCTTAAACTTCGAGAGGTAAGACATTAGATTTCTATGTATATGTTTTCGATCAATCCTTCATTCGTGAAAAACAAAGTAATTATTTTTACTATATAATTTTACTCTAATTTTATTAGAAAAAAAGAAAAGACTTAAAAGGTGTGGTTTATTTTCCCGTTGGGACCCACATGGCAAAAAGAGCTTTTGGAATGAAATGGTAAAGCGTACAACTGTACTGCTTCACACTTTTCAAACCTCTGCACCATCCACTTACCCAACTACCACCCAACACCATCAATTGGCACCATCACAATACACCTATTTCGCACCACTGCCACTCTCTCTCTTCCCTCTCAAAAAATTGAAACCCTTAAATACTCCTCTTTCTCTTTAGAAAAACTCCAAAAAAAACCCAGCTACCACCATGAGGATCTCTACTAACCAGCCTCATCTCTGAGGCTCTGCCGCACACGCTGCACCACCACCTACCACTGACTTCAACCCCCTCGTCACCACTATCTCTCTCCCCTCCTTCACCCTAACCCTCTAAGTCTCTCTCATAAAAAAACCCCAATACCAAAATAATGTCGGTTGTCGCATGACAGGGAACGAAGGCTATCTTACTACCTGACCAGTCACTGCCATCACTACGGCAGCAGCGTAATCAAACCTAGACGACGAAGATGGACGATTATGGTAGTGGTTACCGAATCTCTCTTTGTTTCTCTCTCTAAAAACAATCGGTGTCTCTGTTTCTTTTTCTAGAAGTTCGCCATCGTCATATATGAATCTGGAAAGGAGAAGAGAAAACACAACTGAAATGGAGAGAAACCGAGCGAGGGGGGAGGGAGCTGTCATTTTGCTTATGTTGAAACTTAAGGGATTAAATTTGTCAATTGGCAAAGTTTAAGGGTTGGTTATAGAAAAGCATGGTCCACCGACCATACTTTTTAAGTAGTATATATAATTAGAAAGGGCAATTAATTATAAGTGAAACCAAATAAATTAAGCACTGATTATAACATGATTAGTTTTGTTTGGAAGGTGATTTTCTATGTTGCGGCAGAGTTCATCACAACCCCCCAGAAGGGGATCCCCTAGCCACTCTACAATGTTCAGACTATGTTGTCTTAACCGGATCCACGCTGACGTGAGAGTGGCCGGCCCACAAGCGAGTCGAGGCTGTGCATAAGGGGCACTAAGGCTTTCACCCGGAAAATTTCCCGCCACCTGCCACTTGACAGATGTTGCACCCTCCACAAGAAGCAAGCCTCTCTGGAGTAAATACACGGTAATAGAAAACCGGGGGCTATCAGAATCAAACCTGGTCCCTCCAAAGAGGGTAGGCTGAACCATCACTTGGCAAAATATCCAACCATAAATGTTGGAAGTAGGAATTGAACCCTTGATCACCTAAGTGAACATAAGGCCTCTCCACCACTCCACCACTATGGAAGGATATGACATGATTAGTTAACACCTATTTATGATTTTTATTTATTTATTTTTTTTTTGGATTGGCTAAACTCCCACAATCCGAGCCCCCCGTAGTACTTGGGCAAATTTCTGCACAAAGCAAGACTCGAACTTATAACCCCAGGGTAGGCAACAGGCAAAGCCTTAAAACCTCCCACCTCCACCACTCTGTTGTGGCTTCATCGGCAACACCTATTTATGATTAGTTAACAAACTTATGCTCACTTAATTGGGCCTAGCCGAAGAAAAATATAAGCAGATTCAGCCCAAGTGTCTGGACTATGCAAATTGAAAGGGTATAGATTATAGATGTAATTCATGAATAGTTAACACCTATTTATGAGATTGTGTCATATGAATGATGAACCTATAAAAACCTAACTGTTGTCACAAACTTATGCTCACTTAATTGGGCCTAGCCAAAGAAAAATATAAGCAGATTCAGCCCAAGTGTGTGGACTATGCAAATTGAAAGGGTATAGATTATGACACTACATATGGATTCCGTAGTCTTGACTGTCCTATCATAATGCAAATGCTTATTTCCGTCCGAAGCAATGAAAAAACACCCGGTGACATTTTTATAAATTGTGTAATTATGTTGCTAAAGTTTGGAAAAAAAAAACCGATTATAAGTTCTAACATGCTCACTTCCTCACAGGAACTAGTTTAAAAAAACCAGTTTGTGCACCCCCTAAGCGCAAGTAAAAAGAGAGTCAAGAATCAATACGAACCTGAGAGGAGTGCGAGTATAGTGCCGATAAAAATGTACCACACGATCTTTAATATGTTCTGTCTCCATTTTCCTATAAGTCAGTTAAATAAAACGTTAAATAAAATCAAGGTTATACGAAATATTCCTTTTTTTTTTTTTTTTTTGACGAACATATAAAACAAATGATTTTTTTTTTATCATATAACTAAACTAGTGTTTTAGTTACCCGCGCTACGCTGCGGGAGCTCCTGTTGCGTTGAGGGTTTGGTGCACGGTAAAAATTGCGCTTCGCTGCGGCAACTTTTGTTGCGTTGAGGGTTTGGTGGACATTAAAGATAACATTAAGCGACTGTTACTATTGAGTGGGCGTAAAAAAATAACTCGCCGCCCATTACCTTGCAGACCAGCATTAACATTCTAACAGTTGGGTTGCCAATTGTTGACTTGATATGGAGCCCAAAGTATTTCAAAATGGCCCGCGATTCGTCGCGGGCGTAGCTGTTGTGCATACATGTTAATGTTAAGTAGTACCATGTAACAGGTTTTTTTTGAATTTTTATTTGGGAAGGTAAAAGTGATCTTTATTTGATTGTAAGTGCCCTTATATATGTAGCCTTATGTGTGTAGGCTATGTTGTTTAATTTGCAACCTCTGTTTGAAAAGTGAAAAATATTTTGTAAGTAGCCTTATGTGTGTAGACTATATTGTTTAGTCGCTAAATCCAAGGTTTTCAGAACCGGACCGGACGTCGAACCGGACCCCCGGCCGGTTCACTGGTTCAACCGGTCCGACCGGTTCGACCGGTTCGACGAACCGGCCCAAAAAACAAAAAAAAAATTAAAAAAAAATAAAAAATCCGGTCCGACCGGCCGGTTTTCCGGTCCGACCGGCCGGTTCACCGGTTCAACCCCGGTTCGCTACAAAAACGGTCCGACTACCCGGACCGGTCCAGGCCCCGGAGCCCGGTCCGACCGGCCGGTCCGGTCCGGTTTTCAAAACAATGGCTAAATCGTAAAAATATAAAGTGCCAAGTTAGGAAAAAAGGAGGTACACAAGTTTTAGTGGTCAAATTATAAAAAAATAAAGTGGCCAATTGGGAAAAAAAGGAAGCATGCAATTTGGTGGTTAAAGTGTAAAAAGTTAAATACAAAAGAGAAAAAAAGAAAAAAAAGACAAAGACACTACCGTAATACAGGATGCAATTTGATGACCTTAGCGTAAAAAGTCAACCGGAGATTTGTGGCTTTTGTTTGGTCAAAGTTGGGGGGCGGAGTATTTTATTGTGCGACACTGTAGAAGTGTCGCACATTTAATAGATAAATATAAATAAATATAATATATAATGTGTTGGTGATACAAGCCCACCCATTTTAATAACCCAATGAACACAACGCAGTACTGGGCCATGTGGTTCATGAGATTTTGTTTTGAGTATAATTCCACAAATCCACAAGACCATAGCATTAGGATTAATCAATATCTATATATATTTTTTTCTAGCTAACTCACTTACCCTTTAATCATACACCTATACATCATGAGAGATTTTTTAACCTTATGAGGAGAGACCTTTCCATACACTTTGCTACATGTAGGATACTGCAAGCCCTTTGATAGGATATAAGATATCTAACTATTTAATTTTTTATCATTGTATATTATGAAATGAAGTCGTGAAGACAAACATGCTCCATTAAAAAGAGGCTTTCCCTATTAATTTTGTTGCCGCTCAAAAAAAAATGTTTCTTTTTTTTAATGGCTAATTTTATACGACCCTTGTTTACACCTTTTTTTGCACACCTTTGGAGATGAACTCTCAACCTCACCTAAGAGAGAATTTCTTTTCTACCACTAGGCTATAACCTAAGTGAAAAAAAAAAAGTTTCTACTTTTGTTTTCGGAACGTGCACATGCAACACTCATAAATCATATAATTCAAAGAAATGTCTTTTTTCATTCTCATAAATGGTATCATTCAAAGAAATGTCTTTTTCATTGTTTATTTTTTTAAAACTAAAACTCGTGTGTCCATGCTTTACATGTTTAACTGCATAAAAAAATTGACCGAAAACACACTAGGAAACAACACATTATTTAATTTTGAAAATATATTCTCATTTTTAAGTTCTTTCTAAAACATTTTTAAGAAAAATATATATTTTTTGTTTCTCAACCTATAAGAAAAAAAATAGTCTATTGATTTTAAGTTTTTATTCTGTTGAGTTGAACGTTTAAATATATCCAAAGTATGTTTGGCAAAACTAGCTGGAAGCTGGTAGATGTAGTTTTTTAAATGTATTTTGGTATTTGACAAAGTAGTTGTAGCTTTTTTTTAATTTTTTTTATGTAGCCCAGTTGGTTGAGGGCCTAAAGTTTCCTATGGAAGGCTTTAGTTCAATTCCCACTAGCTATATTTGGAGAGCATTGGTGGAGGGGAAAATGAGGGATGACCCGACCATTGGCTTGGGTTCGAGTCCTGATCCCGACCGGTTTTACCGATTATTTCACTGTCGTGCCTTCGGGCGGGTGAGTGGTCGGGTTTTCCCGGGAATTGGTGGCCCGGGTACTCTCGAGTACCTGATTCGCCAAAAGGGTGACCGGGAGTGCTCGGAAATTGATTCGTTGGCCGTTCAAAACAAAGAATGGGTATTTAATTTATGTCATTTACTCATTAAAAACTTGTTGTTAGTAGGAGTTTTTTCTTAAACGCTAGTACTAGTAGCTTTTCACTATAAAGTTTTTTCTTCCAACCTAAAAGCTTCAAGCTCCTTCAACTAAACAAGCCTTTTTATTAAGTAGGAGCTTTTTCTTAAAAGCTTGAAGCTTAAAGCTATTAAAAGCTCATTGCCGAACATACCCCTAGTTAGGGGTGTAATCGAACCGAGTCGAGCCGAGCCAGGCTAAGCTCGAGCTCGACTCGAACACAAATCGAGCCAGCTCGGTTTGGCTCGTTTTTTTTTGTCGAGCTGAAAAGCCGAGCTCGAGCTAGGCTCGTAAAGGTTCGAGTCAGCTCGTTATTTTTTTAAAAATATTTATAAAATAAAAAACAAAGAAATAAAAATAAAATTATGTATATTTTTTTGTTTTTCTAATATTTTAATGAATGAAAGGCATACTAAAAGTATTATTTGTGTTTTTGTTTTATTATTTTTAATATTCTATTTATTAATTCAAAGTATTATTAAGTATATAAAAGATATTTATCGAGCCACGAATCGAGCCATCGAGCCGAGCCACCGAGCCGAGCCATCGAGCCGAGCCACGAGCCAAGACCCCTAGCTCGAGCTCGGCTCGATTACAAATCGAGCCAGCTCGGCTCGGCTCGATAACAAAATGAGCTTTTTCGAGTCGAGCTTTTTTCGGGTCATAATAAGACTTAGTTCAGTGGAAATCCTAGTACAACCCTAACCTAGCGGTCCTAAGTTCGAATCCCTACCCACACACCGGTGTCCTCCTTGCCTAAGCTCAAACCATCATGAGGAATTTTTTTTATGGTGTGCATGGATCGAAACTGTGACCTACCCCTAAGATGGGAACCCCTAAAGGAAAACCTACTCTACCTCAAATTAGCTGGGCTAGAGATCATTGGCTCATAACCTCTAATTATCATTAATCTATAATCTATATTATATTATAAAGCATTTGAGAAGGGTAACAAATAAAATTAATTAATTACTACATTTTATAAAAAAAAATGCAATTTCATATAGAAAAATATATAATACTAGAGGGTTTACCCGCGCGTTGCCGCGGGATCCAAATACAGCTTGCAATACATCAATGTGATTATGTACAAATAGCAATGTTGATATGATAGTACATCCAAGTGACCAACGTTGTGTTTGAATTAAGCCCTTATGAAATAAATACTTAGTTGCTTTGATGAAATATAAATGCTTTGATGAAATATAAATATAAATATATGAAAAAAAACATGTATAAAGTTTATAGTGTACTACAAAAAACCCACTTTATTGTTAGTCTAATAATATACAAAAGGGGTCAATAGTAAGTAGGGATCTACCGAAAGAACTCAAATGGTATTTCATTTGAAGATGATACACATAGTGCGAATAAATTTTGAGTTAAAATAAGACATAATGGGCAACATCCCTCATATGGTGTATATAACGATGGTCCATAGCAGATTGATCGATTGGATATGGTCATGTGTGCAAGTGCAAGTCCAAACCTGTTAATATCATGTGCAGCCCAAAACGGGTCAGATCATGATGCCAGTTAATTTCTTGTGCAGGCTGAAACGGTCAGATTGTGATAAGGTTTCATGATAATACCTTCGTTTTGTAGTTAGTGTACCAATATGATGAAGAATAATATATTATTAAAAATATTGAAATAAATATTTTAAATAAAACAATTTAGAACATTGTATGTGCGTGAGTACAATTATGTATTTTAACAAACTATTTGCTTAGTAAATACATATTTTAGCCATAGACTACAATTAAAATCAGAATTAAGTACCTTTTGCTAATCATTAACGTGCCAGATGCAAGTTGCTCGCATGTTAATTAAACTTTGCCTGCAAAGTAATCCAAACATTCTCAATGCAATATTTTTGGTAGGATATATCTTATTCATGCGCTGTGTGCTTATTCTTGTGTATCTGTGCGTCTTTCTCTCTCTCTCTCTCACGATATCCAAGTTAAGCAGTTTTTGGTTTGCAAGAGCGACAGCCTGCGGTTTTTAGATGAAAGAATAAGATAATGGAGACAATGGAATATAATGGGCATAAAATACAAGGGCATAAACAAGCCAAGTCGCTCGTGAACTACTCAAAATCGGCTCGCTAAAATTTTGAATCAAGCCTAGCTTAAACGCGATCAAATTATATTGAAGTTCCCCGGTTCTTCACATATTGAGCTTCTGTTCAGCCTAAGCAAACCTCTTATTTATATTAACTTTTATTTAATGAATTACAGCCGAGGGGAGCTCACTTGTTGGCTCGTTCAAGTTAAGTAGGTCATTTAAGAAGTCCAACTATAATATGCAAAAAAAAAAAAAAAAAAATCACCTTTTCTATATTGTAATATATAATTCATATGTGCAAGAAGTACAAAATATTCAAATACGAGTCCGCTTGAGCTTTATCTAAGCAAAACTCAAACTCAATTTTCAACTCGTTAAGAATAAACAGGCATGCCTGGGTCATATAAGTTTGAGCCCAAGATTAAGCTAAAGCTAGCTATGCTCAGTTTGCTAGGTAAGCGGCCCTAAAAGTTGAAGTTTGGACTTACTTCATCCATCTTGCCAATGTCCAGGCCCTCAAAGTTCTTCAATGTCAAAAATGGTGGTAATGGCATGAACATGTCTTTGATGTCAGCTTTTTGGCGCCCGAGCCTAGGTGTATCAATGGTAAGAGTGATAGCCTTAAAACCAGCGCGCTCAACTTTTCTCACAAACTAAACAACCACGTTCCTGTTATTGTACACCTATTATCGCTATCCTGAAAATTTACTTGCAGTTTAAGTACCAAAAAAGAAGGTTAAATAGCAGTACTGCTTACATGAAGCTGTATGAAATGGTTTACAGGTCCTATTGAAGCAACCACCTCAACACTCAATGTAGCCCCTGATGATAATGTCTATGAAATGAACAAAGCAATAGTACATGTTAGTTCTGTTTTGTGAAGCTTAAAGTAGAGATGTACAAATGGTCCTTGGCTTGTTATGATCTTGTTCTTGTTATTCAATCCCGAACCACAGCTTCAATCAGGGACAATGACGGCAGAATTGGGAACACATGCTTAAATCAAGCTAAACAGGAACAAACGTAGGATAAGGGAAGAAATTACCTTGCAATAAAATGCCAGACAACCTACTTATAAATTGCGGCAACTTTCTCATCAAACCCGATGTCCTCTCCCTAACTACCGCTAGATCTAGAGTGATTCCAAACTCAACTTCATGTAAGACTCCACAATTCAAACCGGTAGGCATCATCTGTCACTAAAACACAATAAATTACATTCAATTCACAATCAACTGAAACAAACATAAATCAATCCACAACCCATAAAAACGTAATTGAAGAACCGACACTAAGAAATAAAAAGATCACAAATTGGAATATCAGTGATGAACTAAAATTGAAAGATTACCTAACCTCGGCTTTCTTAGCTGCATCAATGGCGACGGTGAGAATCTCAATGAGGGAATTTGAGATCGAAGATACAAAAAAGTATTACAAAACAAATTGGAATGTCTCACCCTTAGTGGTTTTGAAGAGGGCGATTCGTTTTGGTTTCCATTATGAATTCATTGAAACGCTGTAAATGTCATAATAATCAAATTTAATCGGTTTCGTTTCCTGATCATTGAATAGGGTAAGCGTAAGGCATCAAGATGTTCTGCAAAGGATATGCGGAAGTCAATTTTTAGGTCATATAGTTATAGTACAAGTGTATAATGCAAGAAGGGGTATCATGGGGAACTTTTACATGACATATCTATATTAAAGCATGAGTCTCTTGATATCCCATCTTAAAATGAGTGTAAAATTACTTTTCTAGACATGTCTCCTCCTTAATAAGGTAACATAGATAACAAAATTATACAAAAAGGTTTCTACAAATACTAATATATACCTATACACCTTAAAAAGATCGTAAGAATTAATAAAAGTCGAACTTTACATAAAAATAATAATTTTGTGATGCCTTTTCTTTAAAAAAGTGTGAGCATGAATTGGATTGATTTAAAAAATGTGGAAAAAGTTATGGGTATGCTTCTTTCTGGTTGCTTACATATGAGCCGTTCAAACCTACTCTTAATGTGGATCTTATTATAAAGGTCCCTATGATGTCTTCTCCTCGTCAATTTTTTCAGATTTGGCACTTTCAACATATTGAGTAGGGCTATTAGTATAATAATAGTTGCTCATGAGTCAAACCGCTACTTCCATTTCTTTTACCGACATGTAGGTCAAATTGATATGGTATATAAAACGTAGCATGTTATCATGTCTCCTTGTAGCCATTAAAAAATTACGACACTACGAAGCACATGTGCTTACACACACAAAACATACACCTTACATATTGATTCTTTTAATCGTTTTAAGGTTTGAATTACGTTTCCGATCTGTATTGTCGACTCCACCGCAACGCGCGGGTTCTTAGTGTGATAATTAGCATATTCACTCTTAAAAGTTTTTATTTAACAAAAAAATAAAAACAAATTGAAAAAAAAAAGTAAAAACTGGTTCAAACGCGTATACAAAGCACCAAACTTCTAAACCTGATTGGTCTGACTAATAAAAGAAAGTACAACACTCCATTTACGTTAAGATTAGATTTATACGCGATACAGATGACCAAATCAAACCCAACCTTGATTATAAATTCACATGCTTCCTAGATAACGTGTAATCAAAAGGTTGAATATTAAAGAGTTATGTTTCATATAATCACCACTACAAGATGGGACGAGCCTTGGTGTGATAATGTTAACTGACCGAATAATGCTTTTGTGATAAACCTGCTTTTTGTAGAAGATTTATATGTGTTACACTGATGTAGCAATAGGTGTTTAAAACGTACTCACTTATCAATGATTATGTAAATAAGTAATGTGAATTACATGTCATGTTGTAATCACGTTACCAAAATTAAAAATACGCTTTTCCATATATATTAAGCTTTTGTTTACTTGTCAGTTGCAAGTAAATGTCTAAAAATAAGAATTCAAATAAAACATACCATTACGAAGATAATTAAATGTAGGATGTCATAATGGCTACAAAATGCTTTGCAAAAAAAAAAAAAAAAAAAAAAAAACAGAAAAATAATAATAATAACTCGTCAGAGGTATTTTCCAATATTTGAAAACTTAGTAGTTGGACAGGGAGTCGGTGAAATTTAGGTCTCCGTTTCAGCCTTATAACCCAACCAATATCACGGTGGCTTTCTTTGTGCATTAGATTAGCTCCTAGCCTTTCTCATTTTGAAATACATATCATCATGGTTGCCATTGACTGTTGTAGCATAGAAAGAGTGTTCTGTGATGGTATCACCTGAAATATTAAAAGTTTATATAATGGACTGGCATGACTGCTGCAGCTCAAAAGGAGGCCCAACCAGGGGCGGTATTTCTATATTATGAAGCTTAGAAAAACGTCGTAGACTCAGAGATAGTGCTCTTACATGATATCCGAAATGAGAGCATACGAATTTCATAGCAATCAAACGCCATGTTCTACAAGTTTTATTGCAAGGGATTGCAAGTGTGATAAACTTACAAACCATAGATAGAGAATTATGAATGGAGAGAGTGAGAGAAAGAATTGTATGAATAAACTCATTCACGTACCCTTTTTATAGGTAGATTTTAGATGAATTTACAACATCAGTCCCATATGAAATAACAAAACTCTCCTGCAGCCCTTCAGCTATCAGAAGCCCCTTAGATCTAGTACCTCCAACAATCTTTTTGATATACAAACATAACATTAAACTAAAACATTTTAACATTAACTATTATTGTTTAATCAACTAAACAAATGTGTGATTGAATTGCTAATTTGCTAGACTGAAATCAGTGAACAACCGCTAAAGCCATCATCATGGTGAAGTTTAATTTTTGATGAGTCGTACGGATGAACTTTAACAATCCAAATCTTTTACTAAAAACAATTTAGGAAGTTATATGGATTAATAAAGAATTTGGATGAGTTTGATCAATTTGACATGCTTCCCCTTTTCCTTTTAACTAACGTTTTAAGTTTAACGGTTTTACCTTTTGAGATAAATCACAACCCAAATGACCTATCACTTATATATACAAGTAAAGAGTCGAAATTGCCACCTCTTAAAAGAAACCTTATTAGCTTTGAGGTTTATGTAATAATTTTACCATGTTTTCCCTTTCACCACCTCTTCCTTTATTCATAGTTTCATGTGTATACTTTCTTTTGTTCTATTTATTTGTCTACTATTTGTATTGGAGTTGAGCATCTCTCTAGATTCTAGAATTGGAGCGTCTCTATCCCTACTGATAGAAGTAAGTTTTTGCCTGCATGCCATACTTATCAGACCTTACCAATAGCTTTGCTACATGTGAGATTTACAGAGCATGGTTTTTGGCTTTTGCTATTTTTTATATTAATTTTATAAAATATACTTTTCAGTGAAATTACAATATGCACATTTTTTTTATAGTTTCTGAAATTATCCCAACTTAATAAACAGAATATAATTCTTAAACATGAATGTACTCTTTTTCTTGGGTTTGTGGAACTAGAGTAAGAGTAATGTAATATTTATCTTTATAAACACTATCCATTATAATTTATCGAAAATAAAATTAGACAAAATGGTACAAGGTCTCTTTGACTTTCTCCTTGCTGAATGAATCGACTAACGTTTGATCTTGATACATTTTCTTGATATATATATGTTTGCAATGTGCATGCATATAACATGCTATCTAGGGCTGTAAACGAACCAAGTGAACACGGACATGGCCTTGTTCATGTTCGTTTGTTAAGGACATAACGTGTTCACGAACTGTTCATGAACACTTATCGAATGAGGTTTTTTGTTCGTGTTTGTTTGTCAAGGGAATAACATGTTCACGAACTGTTCATGAACACTTACCAAACGAGATTTTCTGTTTGTGTGCGTTTGTTAAGAAAATGAACATGTTCGTTTTCCTTTGTGCTTCTTTGTTAAAATTACGAAGAAAAAAAAATCAGAATAACTTTGACAAAAAAAAAAAAAAAAAATTGGTGCCTAAATTAGTATCACGCCCAATAGGCCCAGCCCAATTGTTACGTAATGAGAATATGTGGAAACCACCGATGTTCAGTCCTCTTTTTATTGACCAAAGGATTAAACTAGTGAACTCTCAAAGGTTATCGGTCCGAAACTTTTAAGACAAGGATATCATCAGACATGCTCGTAATGATGACCAGCCATTTTTATAGCAGTTTGTATATCTATATCTATATCTATATTAAATAAACTCGACGTACAATATAGTAATTTTACTATTTTTTTTAAGATAGCATACGAAAAGCCACAAGTGTAATTCTCGATTTTTTTACTTCTTGTGTTCTTTTTATACCCCTGTGTACAACCTTTAATGATAAATGTACAAATGACTAAAGCAAGTTTTTCCAAATCATTGTTTTTGAAACCGTTTCCTTCAATATCACATCTTCAGTTGCCCTGCCCTTGAATGCAATCAAGAAACCCAAGTTTTTTCGTTTTCCCCAATTGAATATGAATGAGAATGAGAAAGGGTAATCATCATCAATGTGGTTTTCACTCTCCACACATAAGAAACACGTCATCATTTAAACCCTAGATACATCGCTTCTTCATTCCAATTCCTTCTTCCTTCAAGCGGTTGTTTTCCGGTTACCGGCGTCGACGATTTGTGTAATCTCAGGTATATAAATCCTCTCCGGATGATGCTACAAATCCACCATTCACGGACTCGAAACACTCTAGTATAGGCTGGAAATTCTGCCCAGAAGTCACCAACAATGAAGGCTCTAGATCAGCCTTGAACATGCATAAAAGATCCATTATATTTGCAAGGAAGAGACTAGAAAAAGGTTGGTTAAATGATGGTTCTAAATCAACCCAGAATCATCTAAAATGGCTAGATATGTGCCAAGAAAAATCTAGATAAATCTGCAAAGATACTAAGTATGGAAGAATCTAGACTAGGAACCATCTAGACATCTAATTACATGTATAAATAGGCATAGTATCCATCATTTGCACCTAACCAAGCTCATTGTAATCAAAGCCTTATACCTTTTGTTTAAGTAATATAAATCTTCTTTTTCTTGTAGACTTGTGATCCAAGTACTACAAAACCAAAACTTCATATGCTAAACATAATCGTTGAAGATACTAACCCTTAATTTAGAACCATTCTAAGTGTCACACGCGGGTTAAAAGAATTACTCCGTGACACTATGGTCCGAGCCCGTTAAGTGGAAAAACTTCTCTCATGTGAGCACCATACCAATCCAGAGCCCCGAAGCCTTTATCGGGACTCGTGTGGGGTGCATATAGTCATAGGGGCCAACATGGTTTCTTGGATTTCGGGTCAATAAGCGTTCTTTAAATGAAACTTTTATATTCCCGTCTACCCGGTTGCACTGCTTGAAGATCTTTGTGGGATCCGATAAGTCAAAACGGTCAATTGATAATGGAAATTTCGTCCGTTATTCAAGCTCAGGTGCATGACGTAGTAATAAGTTGGTAAAATTCGCGGATACGTCGGAGATGAGCAATAGGCCTGTGGATCCATTGTGTCATAGGGTGGTTACTGGTGGTATGATTGGTGTGGAGAAAAACAAAATTGTATTGAGACTATGTATTCTCTGCTAACTATTAAGTGTTGTTAAGCTGGTTTCGGGCTGGGTCGGGCCTATTCGGATAGCAAAGCCGATCCTGCTATAGACAAAGTCGGGGCTAGGGAACCAAATGATACAAACTATATATTGGTATGCTGCTTCTCCTTTTTATTTATACTAGACTGAACTTGACCCACAAGCCTGTGACATTCGTCACCTTAGACTTTCATCTAATTTACGATATTAGTCCTTCAAATATTTCCATTACAGTCCTTAAACCTTTTAACGTTTTCAAGTCTGTTAAAACGGGAGTTACTTTTAAATCTTTAATTTAAACGTGAAAAGTTTAGCAAAAGTTTTTGAGAAATATCAAAAATTATTTATTCAACTTGTTATTTTTTTATAAAGACGTAGGATTATTAGATAAAGTGATAAAGAGAGTAAGTTTATAGAGTTTTCAAAGAATATTGGTTAATTTATCCTAACTTGGTTAGTGTTTTTATAAAGAAAACATAACTAAAAACCATAATAAATTAACCAAGTTAAGGTTGAGGGACTATTTCTGCCAAATAGGAAAATTTTTAAAACTTTTTCTTCCCATCCCTCTCCCTTCGCGTTTTTTCCGATCACCCAGATTCCGGCGACCGGAATTTTTATTCCGGCGACAAGGTTCAAGCTGAATTAATGCTCGTTAAAGCCTCCAATCAATTCTTAAACGTTTCTCCTAAGTGTTTCAAAGAAATACCATCAAAACCAGTTATAAACACATGATTAATGGGGTTTAATCGGATTTTTATGAAGTGTAACGAACGGAATTTATGAACCCAATCAATTAGTCGTTTTAGCGAGTAACTATAAAAGTCGTTCATACCATCTCGTTCCTGCACCTTTACCCAACGCAAACCCACAAATAAACCTGTACAAATCGTCCCTTGAAGCATTCAAATTTTCGACTCTTGGAGTCAATCTTGCGGCCGCGTTTTTGTGTACAATACACCTTGTAAGTTCTAATTTTTTGTTGCTATTTGGTTGTTGAATCATTACTCTTCGAAAGCCCTATGATATCAGAGGTTATCATAATCGATTGAAGGTTATTGATATTCTAGGGTTCTTAGGTCTTAATTTGGGGAAGAAGATGACTTGTAATAGTATCTTAAATCTATTTATGTATAAATAAAATCAACAAACTCCCTTGTAGTGTAGTGGTTGGGTTATGTTGTTACTTGCAAGAGGTCATGGGTTCGAGACCTTCCCCACCAGTTTTATTATTTTTTTTGTTCCTCTTTATCATTCCTGAATTTAAACATTTAAATTATAATTATTATTATTTTTTTTATCTTTAAAATATTCATAATAAATTCATTTTAGCTCCAAAAATTATGAAAATTTAAGAATAGCTTCTTGACACCTCATAGAAAATTATCCCACTTTTATTTTCTGAAAAATGTTTATTTTTATATTTTTTATTGAATTAAATTGTTTTAATCGTAATTAATTGATTAAAAATTCATTTTTAATGATTTTAATCTCAAAATTTTTGATAAATTATTTCTAATGATTATGAACTGAAATAAAAATTATTGGTTAAGAAAACATTTATTTTTATTAATTTTCCTATTTTTAATCATTTAAACATGATTTAATCTCATTAAATCAGTTTTAAATATAAATAAGTTTATAAAAATTATGAGAAAATTATTTTCATTACTTTACATCAGAAGGTATCCTTTTTCTATAAAAATAGCATTTTCGGATCATGTCTTGAATTATTAGTCTTATTTATGATTAATTAGACATAATTAATAATTTATTTATTTGTACTATTAAATATCTATTTTATGAATACTTTTCTTATAAAATAGAAATGTTTTATGTTTAAAAATCTTATTTACCATTTGTAGGTCATTGTGAAAAACATAATTATTTATTTATACATTTATAATTATTGCATTTATTTATAATAATTAGTTAAAGTAATTAACTAAATTATTTTGTCATAATTATGCAAATATATTTTGATCTAAATATTTAATTGGTAATAATTATATTACCTAAATCATATTACAAACTTTGGTATATTATTTTTAATATACAACTTTTACATTAATTCGACTAATCATAAAACCTCTAATTCCCCAAATCGACTTAGCAAACCCCAATGCCTTAGACTTTAATTACTTTAGACTCTTAGACTTTTCCTTATTAGTATTCATATATGTTATAGGTTGAATTCCTCGGAATTCTCACTACTTAGCTCACGACCGCTTAAGTGGATTTTGATCGCTTTCGCAAACTGTGAGTATATCTTTTCCCTTTTTACTGTTTTACCATTCTGGGGTGACTCATGTACTTACTATGAATTTTCTATTTCATTTTACTAAAATAGAAATTCTATTGTGTGTTTGCTTATGTCATTTCGTGTATCTATGACCTGTCAAATCATTAACCGTTTCGGCCTGGCATTTCAATGAATAGTACTATGGTATATACCCTTGTGACTCTGTTGAGAGTCCTCGTCATTGCTATGTATTACATTACTACTAGCGCATACTATATATATCTGCTTTCCTTTCATAGGGTTGATTTGACCCGGATACCACTTATTTCATTTTGCCAAATAACACATGAATTGCTAAATTTTACTTTACTATATATATCAAACGGATGTACTCACCAATACATTATATGTGTTGACGAAATTATTTTGTACATGTTTCAGGTGACATTTGATCTTACATGCTTTCACGCTTAGGCTGGACCTAGTGCTTAAATAAACGATTGAATATTTATTTATCTATGTTTTAGATTTCTGTTAAGACTTTTGTATTTCCTTTTTGGATAATGAAAGTTTGTTTGCTATTAATATTTACAATTTAGTCCATGTGCTATTGAACAATCGTCACTACGTGACACCTCGATGTTTCCGCTATCGGTTGGGGTGTTACAAAGCCACAAGCCCACTTGATAGAGAAACATAAAACACCATATTATCTATACAGATTTAGTGTGTCGCTAGCCCACTTGATAGAGAAACATATGATTCTTCAAGGGTGGAGGTCTGATCGATTGTCATTCGGTCGGATAAAAAACAATTTATTATAAGAACTTAAATACCAATACTAGTAATAGCCATCAATGGATACATACCATTATTGTTGCAATTAAAAGAAAAGAAAAGCATGATAAAACAATAATAAAGATCACAGAAGAAAGCAACACAGTAATCAAGGATACAGACAACACAGTTAGCAAGACGGACAATAATAATACTCCGATAATAACAAGAAACATCGAATGTGAAATCCCAAAAAAATCAAGTTACCTCCATAGGATTCTTTATATATAATATAAATGTATATCCATGGATTGAATATAACAGAAAGTCAGTCATGTATGTTAAAATTTCACAATTGAGGAATAAAGAAAACTAACCTTTGTGGCAGTTGCGGGTTTTATTTAAAACGAAAAAGATGGAGAGCACTGAAAACCCTGATGAGATAAATAACAAGTAAATCAGTTAGGGTTTAGGACTCAGATTCTTGCAATGAATAATAATAAAAATAACAAAATTAGGGTTTGAGATTCGGGGCAATACCTAATTAATCGGAGACGCGAGGGTGGAGAGTTGAGACAGCGAATAGTATAGAAGAATTAGAAGAAAAAGAATATTATGAGTGTGGGTGTGAAGAACTAATAACCCAACATATGACTTTATATGATGACAGACACATATGGTTTGGGGTTTGGTTTTTATGTGATACGCTCGCTGATAATTATAATTAGTCGTCGGGAACTTTAATTAACTTGCCTTGGAAATCGAATGGACATCCGACCTCTCCTTCACAATGGCAAGAATTTTATGCAAATTACATTCGAAAAAACCGAACCCCACAAAAAAAACCCGAAAAACAAACCGAAATTAGCGGTTCGGTTTTAGCTTTTATGTGATTATATTCCAAAAAACCGTTACTAAAACCGAAAACCAATGATATGATGAGCAGTTGTGCAATTGAAGAAGATCTGGGTAAGGTAGGGTAGACTTTCAACAATTAAAAAGCAATGTTTTTAAGGGAAACAATGACTTCAAGACTACAATAATGACGCTATTGCCCCTTCGCTCTACGCACCAACAAAGAAGGTTACATCAGATCATGTTTGCTAATAGGGATTAAGAAAGGGCTTGTTTACTTTGTTACTCGTAACACTGGTATCACTTTGAAGTCCATAGTTGAGTTGTATCATCCATAGGTACTCGTTTTACTTTATTGGTGTTGGAATTTATTTGGTTGGCTGGTATCATCCATAAGTAGTCGTTTTCCTTGGTTGGTGATGCACTTCGATATACAAACCATAACATGATGATTGTTCCGACCTAATTATCCCTTGAAAATAATTGTCAACAAAGTGCACTTTTTTGTATTCAAGTACCTGTTAAACATATTTTAATTTAATCCAATTTCAATACGATTTTTTTAAAGAAGTCTGCTATA
Source organism: Ambrosia x helenae (assembly GCA_030844895.1). Classification (NCBI taxonomy): domain Eukaryota; kingdom Viridiplantae; phylum Streptophyta; class Magnoliopsida; order Asterales; family Asteraceae; genus Ambrosia; species Ambrosia x helenae. Next base: position 5,130,719 of record CM061230.1, on the reverse strand, counting down.
GGCGCTTCATTCTTGCATCATCACTTTCTATTGGTCATTGTACAACTGTCGTGTCTCAACCAAGGGTGGAAATTCCTGGCACAAACTTGAATCCAACACGGAAAAATACAGGTTTTGAGTTGGACAACACAACCCGTTTAAAAAACAGGTAGGTTCGAGTTGATCTGCTAACCCGTTTTTAATAATATATGCTTTTATATAAATTATTTTTAAGTCTTTTAAATTGTGCGTTGATAATTTAGTTCAAGGTCTTTTGTTTCAATTTAGAATATCAACTTCAACTAGGGGTTCAATCCGCCGCGGGATGCGAAAAAAGCGAAACCAAAATAACGGCGTATAATGAATGCAACAATAGCACAAAGCGAGATACATGCAGACACCGTGAAACTAGTGGCGAAGCTTGACCCGAAGGTTCGGGGGTCGGAAGTCACTAGTTTCTGGAGGTCGAAAACCAGTTTCGAGGGGTCGAAACCCTATATTTCCAAAATTTTCTATACAAATACTATATAATCGGAATTTCTGCGCGGAAATTCGGGGGGGGGGGGGGTCGGCCGCCCCCTTCCGCCCCAACTAAGCTACGCCTCTGCATGAGACTATGTGTTTAAATAATATTTATGTCAAATGCAGCAATAGATAATCAACAAATGAAGTATTTTGTGAACTTACAAATAAACAAGCATATGTTATGTCAATGTTTTATACTAAGAGACATTTACTAAATATCATATGTAGAGATATCCAGAGGACCTGCTAGCAACGGCCAAAGGAACAAACAAACCAACAAATAGAAACATAAACATAAAAAAACATCCATCTATTCCAATCTAAGGCTCCAAAAGCGCGATTTTTTATCCAACGAAAAGCTTAGAAACTTAACGTCTCCACAAATCTTGTCCAACTCGATCGACACATTGTTGACGATCCAGTTGTTCCTAGTCTTCCACATAACTCACCAAAATGATTCATTCATTTTTTCTCTCTCTCTCCGAGTCGTGACATACTATGTGTACAAATAAATCTTGGATTGAGAATGCGTAAATCGGTTGAATTTTGCACCACAACCCCAAAACAGGAGTCCAACTCTTCCAGCTCCAAACCACGTTGCTTGACATTAGAAATTCCGAGCCAGCAACCTTATCATAGACCAAACCGAATAATCTCTGGATTTGAACTTTTTCATTGATTTTAACTCATAATCCAATGAGAGAAAATTAACATAAAACTTTTCATTCTAAAACTCACTGCCTTTCATTACATTACATTGGATTTGAATACATGAAGGGAAAAAGAAAAACTAACCACTAAGGGTGCGTTTGGTTCGCGGAATTGTTTGGAATTGGAATTTGTGAAGGAATTGGAATTGCAATGAATTGGATTTGGAATTCAAACATTCCAAAAGGAATTGGAAATTGTTGGAATTGGATTCTCAAATATTATATTATTGTGTTTGGTTGGTTATAAATTGGAATCTATCACCCTTACCCCCACGACCCGCATCGTTGTGACCCGTACCGGCCCGAACCGTTTCGCCCCGTACCGACCCATACCGTTTTGACCCGAACTGTTGATACCTCTATCGTTTCGACCTGTACCGTTTCGACATGCACCGTTCCGACCCGTACCGGTTCGGGTCGAAAACGGTACCGGTCGAAACTGGTACGGGGCGAAACGGTACCGGGCAAAACGGTACCGGTCAAAACTGGTACGGTCCGAAACGGTGCATGTCGAAACGATACCGGTCGAAACTGGTACGGTCCGAAATGGTTCGGTCCGAAACGTTACGGGCGAAACGGTACAGGTCGAAATGATACCGGTAGAAATGGTATCGGTCGAAACTGGTCCGAAACGGTACCGGTCAAAACTGGTACGGTCCGAAACGTTAAGGGTGAAACGGTACAGGTCGAAACGCTACCGGTCGAAACGGTATCGGTCGAAACTGGTCCGAAACGGTACCGGTCAAAACTGGTCCGAAACGGGTCGGTCCAAAATGGTAACGGTACATGTCGAAACGCTATCGGTCGAAACTGGTCCGAAACGGGTCGGTCCAAAATGGTACCGGTCGAAACTGGTACGGTCCGAAACGCTTCGGTCTGAAACGGTACTGGTCGAAACTGGTACAGTACGAAACGGTTCGGGTCCAAACGGTACCGGTCGAAACTGGTATAGTACGAAACGGTTCGGGTCGAAATGGTACCTGTCGAAACCGGTACGGTCCGAATTGGTTCGGATCTAAGCGATTCGCGTTGAAATGGTACTGTTCGAATCGGTTCGAGTCAAAATGATGCCAACCGTTCGAAGATTCCAATAAATTGAGTTGAATTACTTCTAATATTGGAAGGATTTTGAATTCCCTTAGGTAAAGGAGTTTGAAGGAATTCATACCAAATTCCAATTCCAATTCCTTTGTCAACCAAACACACGAGATTGGAATTGAAATTCCAATTCCAACAAATTCAATGAACCAAACACCTAAAGAGTTGGAATTCAAATTCCAATTCCTTTGAATTCCATTCAATTCATGTGAACCAAACGCACCCTAAGTGTCTTTAAGGGAAATGGAATTAAAGTACTAGTCTAAATGCAAAGAGTACAACTTAAGAAAGCATAAAGGACTAAAATGTCATATGCAAACATGGGAATGTGGATTCATACAAAGATGCATGGGTTCTCAAACGTGGGTTGTGAATATGAGTTTGCATGATCTGTTTCATAACCAATATGGGTATCCATCCAGTCTGACCTGATTGGCCCATGTTGTTTTCGACCCGTATCTTGGACTCGACCGTACGACTATCTCTGACCCGATTGAAACAACGAATAACAATTTCAAATTGTGGCGTATTTATCGGGTTGATATTGCTATCAATAAAGTAATGAATATATTAGGCATTTGTTGACTGTTGTGGACCAAAAAAAGAAGCTAACTGAATACCACAATATGAGTTTGTAAGACAACACAACATTGTTCTTTAAAGACGACACATAATCAGCAATATATCCACTCGAATAAATGAATAAGTAAATTGCCTAATTATCAGATAACTTAGTACCAACATATACACGTACAAAGAGATCTTGGGTAGCAAACCTGTTAAGCATGGTAAAATTGATCTTTTCAAGCTAAGTCCCACAAATTGCCATGAAAATTGTTTCGCTTAACCCCATTTATACACCAAGAGATGTATAAACTCAATGCCAACCTACAAATCAGAACTATTGATCAAGATATGCTTCCATCCGGTAATCATCTCAATTTCATAAGGTGGAATCACATGGATGTATAAACTCAATGCCAACCTACAAAAGAATATTGCACGCTTAGCGGAGGCAAGCGGGCTATATCCTTACTAAAGGTGAAAACAGGTTAAAGCCTCGTGTAGATTGCCATAGGCTTGTTCAATTCTTCTCCTTGGAGCTGAGTTAACCTCACGGCTTTATTTTATTTGATAAACCAAAAACTCAAAATTACATCAAAACCATAAGATGACTTTTGAAGACAAGACGTGACCTGTCACTTCGGGCATTGTACATGGGGTCATTTAAAACAACAATGAAAACAAGTATATCTAACATTTGTTGGAATCAGATTAGCTAATAACGAAAGCAACAAACAAAATATTGAAGGCAAAGATCTTATCACTCTTATTCAATTGAAAGGATGGGTACAAAGCATGAAAACTACTTGACTATAAATAGGAAACAACTTGAACAACTAATGCTAATAACTTGCTGAATAGCATGATACTATAACAGCTTTAATTCAAAAATTAAAAACTAGTCATTGAGTGAATTTGCCTTCAAAATCCCACGTGCATGAATATCTAATTGAACTGCCAAAACATGCACGTGCATGACCAAGACAGTTTGAGTTATTTTTCATCACCCTCCCTTAACTCAAACTCCTGCACTCCCAACTTCATCCTCAGCAGCTTGAACTTCTCATTTGGATGTGCCTTTGTTAACATGTCAGCAACTTGATCATGAGTACTACAAAACATTAACTTAACTTCTTCTTTATTCACCAAGTCTCTAATAAAATGAAACCTTAATTCAATATGCTTAGACCGGCTATGCATGGTAGGATTCTTGGATAGACAGATGGCAGACTGATTGTCACAATGAATAATAGTAGCTTCAGTTTGATTTAACTCCAAATCAGCAAGCATCCTTCGTAACCAGACAGCTTGACAAGCAGCATCAGTGGCTGCCACATATTCAGCCTCAGTACTAGATAATGCCACAATGTGTTGTTTCTTTGAGCTCCAAGTTATAGCTCCATTTCCCAGATTAAAAACATTAGCTAAAACACTCTATAGAACTTGCCCAATCACTATCTGAGAACCCAGTCAAGACTAACCCATCCTTCTTTGTACTTCTTGCATACCAGACACCATAATTGACCATTCCTGCCACATACCTTAAAACTCTCTTTGCAGCAGCTAAATGAAGAGTTGATGGCCTTTGCATGAACCTAGCCAGCATACTTACAACAAACACTATGTCAGGCCTTGAATTGCACAAGTACAGCAATCCACCAATTAAACTTCTGTATAGATAGCCATCAACAATCTTTGATTCATCTTCCAATTGCAGCTTCTCAGTTGGATTCATTGGTGTTTCTTCAATTCTGCATCCTTGCATTCTCATCTTGTGAACCAAAATATCAGCATACCTCTCTTGACCCATAAAAATTCCATCAGAAGTTTGATGAATCTCCAACCCCAAGAACAAGGTGAGATGACCAAGATTAGTCATCTCAGACATGTTCATCATTTCTGACTTGAACCTTTTAATCATCATTTGATTAGAGCTGGTATAGATTATGTCATCCACATATAGACAAACATAAATCAAATCAGCTCCAACCTTCTTCACATAGAGAGTAGGTTCATTAATGCTTCGTTTGAACCCTTGATCTGCAAAAAATGAGTCAATTTTAGCATACCAGGCTCTAGGAGCCTGTTTTAACCCATAAAGTGCCTTATGTAGTTTATACACCATCTGTTCCTTTCCCTTGTGTACATATCCTTCAGGCTGACAAACATAAATTTCTTCTTTTAAGTCTCCATTTAGGAATGCAGACTTGACATCTAATTGATGCATAGTCCATCCCAAATGAGCTGCCACTGCTATAATCAACCTTATAGTTTCAAACCTTGCCATAGGGGCAAAGGTCTCTTCATAGTCCACTCGCTTCTTTTGTGAGAACCCTCTTGCAACCAGACGAGCTTTGAACTTCATAACTTCACCAGTTGGGCCAATTTTGGTCTTGTAAAGCCACTTTAAATCAACAACATTTTTACCTTCAGGAAGCTGAACTAGACTCCAAGTCTGATTTATGGTTATAGCACTGATTTCTTCATTCATTGCATCTTGCCACTCCTTCTTTACAGCAGCCTCATCACATGATATTGGGTCAGCAGCTGATAAAGCAAACTGACAGGCTGCATATACTTCCTGCAAACTTTTGTACCTCTTAGGAGTGGACCTTGTACTTGACTATTGTGTACTGGAACTTTCAGCTGAAACATTTGAAACATCAACACCTGAATTTGAACTTCCTGCAACATCATGAGTATCATTTGGATTAGTGTTATCAACTTCTTGAACCTGACCAGTAATCTCCTCATCATATACCAATTGATAATTGGTGTCATGACTAGGATGATTCCAGTTCCATTTGGCATCTTCTAGAAATTCAGGATTCTTTCTTGTAATGATCTTTTTGGTGATTGGATTGTATAATCTATAATTGATTATACCAGGAGTACCAATCACACCTGAGTAACCAACCATGATGCACCTTTCACCTCTATCATCAAGCTTCCTTCTTCCTAGACCTGCAGTGGTAGCATAAGCAATACAACCAAACACCCTTAGATTATGAACAGAAGGTTTTCTTTCTGTCCATACTTCTAGAGGAGTCTGATTGGTTAAAGCTTTGGTGGGTGCCATATTCAGTATGCTGACAACAGTAGCAGCAGCTTCAGCCCAAAAATAGTTTGGAAGATCTCTAGTTTTTAACATGCTTCTAACAAGACCAAGGATGGTCCTATTCTTTCTTTCAGCTGTTCCATTCTGCTCAGGAGTGTATGGTGCTGTCAATTCTCTTTTGATTCCCTGCTCTTCACAAAACATGTCAAATGCCTTTGAACAATACTCACCCCTCTATCAGTTCTGGGTGTTTTGATAAAACACTCACTTTGCTTTTCTATCATTGTTTTAAATATCTTGAAGGTTGACAACACATCAGATTTTCTTTCAAGGAAATATATCCAGCACATCCTTGAGTAATCAACAATAAACAAGATAAAATACCTGCTACCACCAAGGCTTGGTTGAAATGAGGCCCATAGACATCATCAGAATGCACAAGTTCCAACTTCTTAGTAGCTTTACCAATTCTTGATTGAAATGAGGGCCTTGTTTGCTTTCCCACAATACAGTCTTCACATCTTTCAACTTGTTTGATGTTGGGCAATCCAAACACCATCTTCTTGTCTTTAAGTTGTTGCAGGCCTTTGTAGTATAGGTGACCATATCTCTCATGCCACAATAGAGACTCTTTGTCATGCTTGGTTGAGTCAGCCTTTGAAGCATCAAGTAGAAACATATTGTTTTTGGCTAACTCAACTTTCATAAGTATGGTACCTGTAGACTTATATTTGATAATACATGCTTCATCTTCAAAATATAATGCATACCCTTTTCTCATCAATTGCCCAACACTTAACAAATTATATTCAAGCATAGGTGCATAATAAACATCACTAAGTAATTTGAACTGACCATTACCAGTGAGAATCTTAACTTCACCCCTTCCTGTAACTGAAATGTCCTTCTTATCACCTAGCTTAACATTCAACTTAAAAGTCTCATCAAGAGAGATAAAACTCTCTTTACAGCCTGTCATATGATTAGAGCACCCTGAATCTATGAACCATAAAGAGTTAGAATTGTCACCATTTGAATTGGCCATGAGAGCAAAACATTGCTCAGTGTTGGAATCTTCAGGTTCCTCAGTTATACAGGCAAAGAACAAGTGCTGCTCTTCACCTTGATCTTCATCATCTTGTTCAGCCACATTGACTTGTGCATCCTCATTGTACCAACAATCCTTCTTGACATGGCCATATCTTTGACATTGAAAACATTGTGGACCTCTACCTGATGCACGTCCTCTTCCTCTTCCTCTGAACGTGCCTCTACCACGTCCTCTACCATTAAATTGATCATTCAATGATCTTCTAGCCTGTGGTTGCATGACCTGCAAGGCTTACTCATCAGCTTTCTCTGGTGTCTTCAACCCAACACTCCTGCTAATCAATCTTGCCTCTTGTAACTAAAGAGAGCCCATGAGTTTGAATGGTGTTAAACTGGTCAAATCATAGGCCACTTCAATTGATGGCACAATATAATCATACTTTGGAGTTAAACTCCTCAATATTTTCTCAACAACCTTTTGATTTGTTATTTCTTCACCAAAAGCACGTTGTTGGCTGACTATTCCCATTACACGAGAGAAATAATCACCAACACTCTCTTCATCATTCATAAGCAGATTCTCAAAATCTCTTCTTAGGCCCTGCAATTTCACACTTTGTACCTGTGAATCACCTTGGTATTCTAACCTGAGTATATCCCAGGTTTCCTTTGAATTGCTAGCACCTGCAAACCTTGAAAACAAAAGGTCATGTACCCCTCGTTGTATAACAGCCATCACCTTAGCATCCTTCTTTCTGGCTTCAACAATTTTGTTCTGATCATTCCCAACACCAGTGACCCCAGCATCAACCAATTCCCACAGATCTTGTGACTTCAGGATTGTTTTCATTCGGATACTCCAGTGTTCATAACCTTCTCCTTTGAACACTGGAATCATTTGGTTTGTGAGTGAGGTTTGTGGTTTGTCAGCCATGATAATCGGATAAGAGTGATTATGAGAAACAAGGAAACGAATCACAAGAGCTAGCTCTGATACCACAATGTTGGAATCAGATTAGCTAATAACGAAAGCAACAAACAGAATATTGAAGGCAAAGATCTTATCACTCTTATTCAATTGAAAGGATGGGTACAAAGCATGAAAACTACTCGACTATAAATAGGAAACAACTTGAACAACTAATGCTAATAACTTGCTAAATAGCAGGATACTATAACAGCTTTAATTCAAAAATTAAAAACTAGTCGTTGAGTGAATTTGCCTTCAAAATCCCACGTGCATGAATATCTAATTGAACTGCCAAAACATGCACGTGCATGACCAAGACAGTTTGAGTTATTTTTCATCAACATTGTATCTAATTGGATGATGTGGGTAGCAATGATCTGCCTATGTACGAATGATTACGCTAGCAAAAATATGATTATGAAAACATACTTAGTGGATAAACAGTAGTATGAATCCGAAATAATAAACGAAAACATACTTACTAGAGGAAATTAATTAAATAAAACAATTAACCAATCACGGATTCGGTGATACAAGAGTCTCAACATATATCATACGATTGCATCTATAGTCCTTTGGCAAAGAACAAAAATACGGATAGCGTATTGTGAAGTCCTCGACATTCACTTTATCAAAGGAATTGTTTTCCTGGTCTAAAACAGCAGCCACCTTCACCCAGCCATCACCATTCATCCTCCACATATCCCCATGCATCAAATAATAATCTACTTCATAAGTCACACACAGGTGAAGACTTCCATTAAGAACGACTAAGCCTCCGCAAAAATTTGTACTTGGAACATGGGGAAATCGTATTTTCCTAAACGTTTATGTCTTGACATCAAAGCATATGATCCAGGTATACCTTTCCATAGACATATAATAAGCTGTGACGGTAAAATAGCGGCATTGGCCCAAGAGAGTAGCTGGAAACCAACTGCAGAAGGCGTCTGGATCACGTTTGCTCTTAAAAGCGAAAGAAAAATCAATGGGTCTCCATGTATCCAATATGTATGAATAGATATAAGCTCCTCGGTGACCCTCTCTTTTCAAACATACAAGTCTATAATCGTTACAGGATTCATCTTTATAGAAACCGAAAACATCTGATGAAGAATGGGCGTAAGAGGGAAGATCCGGGTCAATATGTGACAGCTTCCTGTAGGCACCAGTCAATGGATTCCAGAAGAATAGGTCACCGGTTAAGGATGCTAAGCAGACCAATCCATCGAGGGTTGCTAAGACATCTGCTGCATCATGTACACGAGAGTCTAATGAAGGGATGGTTGAGGAAAGAGGGAGCTTGTATGGGATGGGTCGGTAAATTAGGAGAAGCTTATAGTCGTCGATGGTGGTATGGTAGGGGAGGTGCATCCTGACGAAAGTAGGTGAAGATAGGAAGGATTTCCATTGTTTGCAGACACATCTGCATGCACCTACTGACTTAGCTGGAAGTCTTAGGAGTATCTCTGATTCTATTAAACTGAGTGGAAGACTATGCTTTTCAATTTCCATCTTCTTCTTCATCATCTTCCTGTGGGATTCAGTTTTTGCTGAGATCTTCATCTTCTACGCTGCTTAATTAGGGCTTCGGTTAATAATCACCGATTGCTTCAGATTATTTATTATTGTCCATTATATGGAGTCGATGTATGTATATATAGGCCTAAATGTATGTATATATGGAAATTAATTATTCTTATCCCAACTTTATCTCAATTCAATTCAATTCTATTGTATTGTAGATAAATAATAACCATAACGTTAATTTATAAATAACTTAGATTTAATAGCATATCGTAAATCATGGAATTGATTTACGTACATTAAGCATTTGATTGTGTAATATCATTGTAATCAATTGTGTATATTTACTTTCCTAGTTTATAGACATACATGTACTCTATATAATGTTTGTCAAAATCAATACAATGCAAGAGATTGGGTTTTCATTTTAACATGGTATCAGCCTAAAGGCGATCCTTTCCTTTCTCTTCCTTCTTCCCTTTCCTTCGGCGTACCCTAATTCTGATCATGTTCTCTGCCGCCGCCTTCCCATGGCTGTTGCATCATCCTCATCGATCCTTTCTCTCACCACAAACCTTCAATCCCTCCTTCACTTTATACCCCACAAACTCACTTCCACAAACTACTTAGCTTGGTCCCAACAAGTTACCCTTCTGCTCTCCTCTCAGGACCTGCTCAAACATGTTGACGGGTCTGTCTCTGCTCCTGCTGAAACCATCACAGCCTCTGAAAAAGTCACTCCCAACCCTGACCATGCTGTTTGGACAGCAAATGATTGGACTGTATGTCTTTTGATCCAATCGTCCCTCTCTGAAGAGACGATGACTGAAGTCATTGGACTTCATACAGCCCGACAGATCTGGCTCGCCTTAGAGAATGCCTACATCCATCGTTCCATCGAGCATACGAGTTTATTTAATATAGTAATATAGATATAGATATACAAACGGCTATAAAAATGGCTGGTCATCATTACGAGTATGTCTGATGATATCCTTGTCTTAAAAGTTTCGGACCGATAACCTTTGAGAGTTCACTGGTTTAATACTTTGGTCAATAAAAAGAGGACTGAACATCGGCGGTTTCCACATATACTCATTACGTAACAATTGGGCTGGGCCTATTGGGCGTGATACTAAATTAGGCCCCAACTTTTTTTTTTGTCAAAGTTATTCTGATTATTTTTGTAATTTTAACAAAGAAGCACAAAGGAAAACGAACATGTTCATTTTCTTAACAAACGCACACAAACAGAAAATCCCGTTTGGTAAGTGTTCATGAACAGTTTGTGAACATGTTATTCCCTTGACAAACAAACACGAACAGAAAAACTCATTCGATAAGTGTTCATGAACAGTTCGTGAACACGTTATTTCCTTAACAAACGAACATGAACAAGGCCATGTTCGTGTTCGCTTGGTTCGTTTACAGCTCTACATAGCATGTTATATGCATGCACATTGCAAACAAATATATAGTTGTTTCAAATGCTTATCCTGTTAAGGAAATGTATCAAGATCAAACGTTAGTTGATTCATTCAGCAAGGAGAACGTTGAAGAGACCTTGTACCATTTTGTCTAATTTTATTTTCGATAAATTATAATGGATAGTGTTTATAAAGATAAATATAACGTTACTCTTACTCTAGTTCCACAAACCCAAGAAAAAGAGTACATTCATGCTTAAGAATTATATTCTGTTTATTAAGTTGGGATAATTTCAGAAACTATAAAAAATGTGCATATTTTAATTTCACTGAAAAGTATATTTTATAAAATTAATATAAAAAATAGCAAAAACCATGCTCAGTTAATCTCACATGTAGCAAAGCTATTGGTAAGGTCTGATAAGTATGGGATACAGGCAAAAACTTACTTCTATCAGCAGGGACAGAGACGCTCCAATTCTAGAATCTAGAGAGATGCTCAACTCCAATACAAATAGTAGACAAATAAATAGAACAAAAGAATGTATACATAATAATCTATAAGCAGTTCCACCCCTGCTTTTTCAAAACGCATAATCTATTTTGAATAATCAATCCCAAACACCCCCCTTACTTGCAACTGACAAGTAAACAAAAGCTTAATATATATGGAAAAGCGTATATTTAATTTTGGTAACATGATTACAACATGACATGTAATTCACATTACTTATTTACATAATCATTGATAAGTGAGTACGTTTTAAACACCTATTGCTACATCAGTGTAACACATATAAATCTTCTACAAAAAGCGGGTTTATCACAAAAGCATTATTCAGTCAGTTAACATTAGGCTCGTCCCATCTTGTAGTGGTGATTACACGTTATCTAGGAAGCATGTGAATTTATAATCAAGGATGGGTTTGATTTGGTGATCTGTATCACGTATAAATCTAATCTTAACGTAAATGGAGTGTTGTACTTTCTTTTATTAGTCAGACCAATCAGGTTTAGAAGTTTGGTGCTTTGTATTCGCGTTTGAACCCGTTTTTACTTTTTTTCAATTTGTTTTTATTTTTTTGTTAAATAAAAACTTTTAATAGTGAATAAAATAAAATTTTCCTTTTATGATTCTTCGAGTTGTTCTAGAAATGACTCATTTACAATCCCATGATATATGCTAATTATCACACTGGGAACCCACGCGTTGCGGCAGAGTCGACAATACAAAGCGAAAACGTAATTCAAACTTTAAAACGATTAAAAAATCAAATGTAAGGTGTATGTTTTGTGTGTGTAAGCACATGTGCCTAGTAGTGGCGTAATTTTTTAATGGCTACAAGGAGACATGACAACATGTCACGTTCTATATACCATATGCAATTTGATCTACATGTCGGTAAAAAAAATGGAAGTAGCGGTTTAACTCATGAGCAACTATTATTATACTAATAGCCCTACTCAATATGTTGAAAGTGCCAAATCTGAAAAGATTGACGAGGAGATGAAACATAGGGACCTTTATAAGATCCACATTAAGAGTAGGTTGAAACGACTCATATATAATCAACTAGCAAAGAAGCATATCCATAACTTTTTCCACATTTTTAAATCAATGCAATACAAGTGCTAAAAATCAAGTGCACCGTAAATTTATATCAGTGGCATCGGAAAGTGAAATTGGAAGTTAGGTTAGTTGAAAATATTCCACATAAGACATCCCAACATGAGAACTTTATAGACGTGCACAAATCGGTTTTTTCTAGAAAACGAACCGGTTCGTGTATGGTGCCGATTTGTATCAGAACCGGTTTCAGTTCAGCGCTGATTTTGCCGGTTTGAAAGACCGGTTTCGGTTCTGTTCGGTTCGGTTCGGTTTGGGTTCGTGAAGCAATTCATGCTCACACTTTTTTAAAGAAAAGACGTCACAAAATTATTATTTTTATGTAAAGTTCGACTTTCATTGATTCTTACAATCTTTTTAAGGTGTATAGGTATATATTAGTATTTGTAGAAACCTTTTTGTATAATTTTGTTATATTATATATTTTTCTATATAAAATTGCATTTTTTTTAATAAAATGTAGTAATTAATTAATTTTGTTTGTTACCCTTCTCAAATGCTTTATTATATAATATAGATTATAGATTAATGATAATTGGAGGTTATGAGCCAATGATCTCCAGCCCAGCTGGTTTGAGGTAGGGTAGATTTTCCTTAAGGAGTTCCCATCTTAGGGGTAGGTCACAGGTTCAATCCATGCACACCACAAAAAAATTCCCCATCACGGTTTGAGCTTAGGCAAGGAGGACACCGGTGTGTGGGTAAGGATTCGAACTTAGGACCGCTAGGTTAGGGTTGTTCTAGGATTCCATTAAATGCCCTTAACCACGGGCATATGAAACAGATTCCATAAATTTGGATGAAGTTCAATGCGCTTGAATTTTTGGTGTCTTCCACGTGGTTACGGGTAGCAATTTAAAGGGTGCAATAGAAGTAGCCTTATAGTCTAAAACAAGAGTCCATTTCATATCTCTCCAAAATCGTACAATAATAGACACAAGATGACAATATAGCACTGATTGGTCCCGATATGTGGTGACCACAAACAAATTAACATTAAGTGAGACCAAATCGTACAATAATAGACACAAGATGACATCTATATATCAATGCAAATAATAAGATAAACCAAACAAGATTTCCTTACAAAGTTAGCTCTTTATTATTATTGAAGAACTCATAGGTATAATATTCAGGAACTTATAGGTACCCCTAATGTTTTATATCTTTCATCCTTGATGATTAGGGGTGAGCAATAAACGGTTCCGAACCGCAAAAACCGTGAAACCGACCTGGAACCGCTAGAACCGAACCGAATTAATGTTATAGGTCCCGGTTCCGGTTCTCATATTTTGGCATAATCGGTTCCTGGTTCGGTTCCGGTTAGAACCGACGGGTCCGGTTAAGAACCGTTAGAACCGTTTTGAATTAAATTAAATATTTAAATATTCTATTATTAGTTTGAAATAGAATGTGTTGTTTCCTTCTTTATAGTTCTTAACACTTTTAAATTGTTTTACTTGGTAGGAATGTAGAGTATTGCCTTATGTGATGGTCAGCACTCAGCACAGCTTGTTCTGACCCGTTTAATCTGTATAAAAAGAATGATCTGATCCGAACAAAACGTATTTTGATACGTAAACTGCTATACTTTTAGTAACCATGGTTAACACAAACTGTTGATAATTTTTTTAAGAAAAATCATTGTTTTTGTTTATTTTTTATTTAATTGTTAATGTTAATTTTAAGATTTTATTGACAACCGGTTCCGGTCTAGAACCGTTTCACGCGGTTCTGGAACCGAACCGTTTAGTAATTATCGGTTCCGGTTCCGGTTCACATATTTTGGAATAAACGGTTCGCGGTTCGGTTCGGTTCGGTCCGGTTCTGAACCGTTGCACAGCCCTGTTGATGATGGAATGTTTGTAGTGTCATGATTCATGAAACCTTTGCTGAAGCGCGTTATCTGGGATCAGTTAGTTTCTGTTTATCGTGTTTTGATACATGTGTTTATAAATGCTCAAAAGCCGTGTATTTCAAAAAGCCTGGCAGATAAGCAGTTATAATATTTGATCTCTAAGTTAGCAAACCACAAACACGTGTTCGAAAAAAAACGTGTTCGAAAAAAAAATGAGTTCGAAAAAAAAACGTGTTCGAAAAAACATTTTTGAATTTTATTTTTTTATAACTTTCCATTAATTGCCATTTTGGCCCCTGAGAACATAAAGGACAAAATTGCCCATGAGACTTAACTGACTTTCAATACTCAGTTAAAAACTCAGTTAAATATGGACCATTTTGGCAATTTTCGATCTATGAGGGGTGATTTTGGCAAAAAAATTAATTTTGTGATCGAACAAGCAATTTGGGCCAAACCTCAGGGGCCATTTTGGCAATTAACTCTAATTACTTTAATAAGTTAAAAATATAAATTTTTCAAGTTTTCTGAAAACAGATTCATATTCATGTTTTAAAATGTTTAAAAATATTTTTTGTGAAATTTTGATATAAAAATGATTAAAAACAAATTTATAATGAATTAATTATGAATAAAATAAGTTTAATTAATTAAAAATAATTAAATACTTTTTTATGAAAATAAAATTATGTTTTATAAAGATTATAAGTTTATAAACTTAAAATAATTTTTTTCAGAATTTTATAAAATATTTTTCCTAGACTAACCATTAATACACTTAATTAACCTTTTTAATTTTAATGTTTCAAAATGCCCCCTAGATTTTAACGAAGTTAGTTAGATTTTAACGAAGTTAGTCCTAATACCTAACATTGAAATCAATTAGAAGGTTAATACCTCAAGGTGTTACTTTAAACTATTAGTACCTGACATTGAAACTTTGTGGAAACCACAAGGACTAATAGTGTAATTAACTCTTTTTCATAACCTCCATTTTTTTTAAAGGCTTAGTTCAATGGAAATCCTAGTACAACCCTAACCTAGCGGTCCTAAGTTCGAATCCTTACCCACACACCGGTATCCTCATTGCTTTAAGCTCAAACTGTCATAGAGAATTTTTTTTGTGGTGTGTATGGATTGAACCTGTGAGTCTGTGACCCACCTTACATCAAACCAGCTAGGCTGAATGTATAAACTTTAAATGTATAAATAACTGAGATTACTCATAAATTTAAAAAACGGAGGTACAAAAATTTTATTAGTATTAAGGGAACTCACCGAAGCCATATAGCGAAAGCGAGTTTTCATAAGGCAGTTGTCACAGCTTATGGATCCGAACCTGGATGATGTATCCATGACCAGGATGAAGCTTGGTGAAACCAAGTGGAGTTGGTTTAGCGATGGCCAAAAAAGTGAGTGTACAGCAAAAGAAAATGTTTCATCATGACATAGTTATAATTAGTAATAAAAAAGCATGTATGTAAATAAAGTATAATTATAAATTTGGAATTAGAAGTTAACTAGTATTAAGCCCTCAAGTTATGACGGGGGTGTAAAATTGTGCTAAGTAGCAGTAATGCCACACCACCGCTAGCGACTACCAACATTGGAATAGCTCGTCAAAACAAAATGATTAAAAAAAAGTAGAAAAAATAATGTTGGCCGAAAATCGTTGAACCACACACGCCCATTGCAGCGTGTTAATGCGAAGAAATTAGACGAAAACGTGAAACATAGAAAAGAATAACTAAGTCGATCCAGGACCCGCCTATTGCGGTGAACCTGTCAAACGGGAAAAATAAGGGTCTGTCAAACGGTGAAAAATAGACGAAAAAACGTTGAACTCCACACGCACGTTGCGACGTGTTAACTCACAAAATTTAGAACGAAACGAAAAACTTGCAAAATATGAAAAGTACGTGGGACTAAGGATGAAAGTAAAAAAGTGTTGTAGTACAAAAAAAAGATGGAAAATTATGGGTTAGAAATGAAAAAACATTATTTAAAAAAAAAAAAAAATCTCCCAAGCTTGGGCTACAACACCATCAAACACAAAAAAGGGTTAAATGTTTGGTTAATTTTGACGGGTAATGAATACGGGTTATAGAGTTGGTAATGAACAAGGGTTATAGAGTTGGATCGAAAAATCTATTTAGTCCGCATGTTATTTAAGGATTTATTTGAGTCAAAGTAGTTGGTTAGTGTTTACTGGGTTTTTAGAGTTACTTACGTGACATAGGTAGGGGTGTTCACGAGCCGAGCCGATCCGAGCTGAGCTTTGCTTGTGCTTGGCTTGTTTACAAACCGAACCGAGCGGAGCGGCTCGTTTACAATCGAGCCGAAAACCGAACGAGCATTCTTCGAGCGCAAATTTTCCGAGCGAGCGCCGAGCGAAAATCGAGCGGAGAATAATATGGACGCTCATAAAATTGGGATGTTTCCTTTGATGTTTTCATTGTCGAGTGACAACTTCTTTTGACAACTAAGGTCGAAATGTCCGATGATAACAGTTGTTGTATTGTGATGTAGGTGTGATATCAAGCGACATTTAGCGATGGACGATTAATAACATAAAGAAGTCAAGATTGTCACCTCATGACCTATTGTTTTACTATTAAATCTAGTGTTAATTTTTTTATTGAGTTAAGTGGGCTGGTTATACTTTGTTTGCATATACTTAGTTAAATCTAATAGAATCTTATATATAAAGCCATAAATTTATCTGTAAATTGTGTGTATATCTATTATTAAATAAATAAAAATTTATTCGAGCCGAACCGAGCCGAGCGTACCTTTGCTCGTGCTTGGCTCATTTACAAACCGAACCGAGCCAATCGGCTCATATACAACCGAGCGAAAGATCGAGCGAGCAATTTTCGAGCATTTTCCGAATGAGCGACTAGCGATCCACAAGCGACGAGCGATTTGAACAACCCTTGACATAGGTTAGTGCCTAGTGGTTATATATGTACTCAAGTTTGCTGGATGCAAATATGGGTTTTAAGCAATAAAGTTTTTCTTTGTATTAATGGGACTTGAAACCCAACAAAGAAAATTGGTTGTATAGAAATTAAGAAAAGAAATGGGTTTTCACATGGGCTACAAAAGTACACCTAGCAGACTAGCACTAAGCACTCTAAAATGCTAAGCCCAAAAGGCAACAAATGGTATAAGAGTAAGACACATACGAGGTTCAACTTGTTCATAAACTCTTCCTTTAAAATTACTAGTAAATTACCCCGCGCGTTGCGGCGGTTTTTAAACGTGACTAAGTACGTAAAGGTAACCCAAGTTAAAAAATAATTTTTTTTTACCAAAATGGTAATTTTAAATTAAAAGTATTTGATACATAAATCAGGATATTAAGTTTTCTTTTAGTTAGTTGTAATACACAGAGAGAAGGAGATAGAATTATTGGCAACAAATACATATATTATATGAGGTTAGACATCATGCTTTAAAGAGTTATACAATTTAACAAACAAAAAAAAAAGACAAAAATGTCCAATTACTACAATGTTTATAAGCTCCAACAAAGCCTAATAGAATCATCACAAACATTGCTTGTTATTATTAAATAGATAGATGTGTAGAAGGATTCAATGAAAAGCTTGGGTTTTATTGAAATTGAATTGGGGTTTAATTAGGTGTTATGAAGGGGTTACATGTTGAAATGGATATGAAGTATGCATTACATATATACAATGGGCATTATAGGTTGTACACAAGGGCATAAAGGGAACAAAATGACCAAATATTGGAAATTTGTGAAGGGACTCTTCAACTCCCATCTTAAAAATTGTGTAAAATTACCTTCTTACCTATCTCTCCTCCTTAATAAGGTAGTAGAGATTATTATATCTAAAATATAAAACCCTGGAGCCCAATCTGGGGCCTTTGATATCAACTAGTGAGAATGCCCGCGCGTTGCCGCGGGTAGTTATGCGATTTAGGCACATGTTGTGTGACGGGTTTGACATACTTAATTTATAATACCAAATTGGTAATACAACTGCTATATCAATTCACAAATAGCAATTCACTATAAAGTAAAGAATTGACATAAAAACAGTATAAGAGAATTTTTGAATTTTTGACATTATGGTTACGCAACATAAATGAATTTTTGATTCTTTTTAAACTGAGGTACCATACTCACCATGTCACACACAAAATCTATGGTATAAGGCGTATATTAAATAAACATAGAATAGATACGCCAACTATTTAATATAAGTATTATTATAAAAGTGTTTGATTGCATCCCACCAAACCATTTACAGTTCGTTTGGCTCCATAATACACTAAGTTGATTTAAAACTTTAGTTGCATGTTTAGAAGTTGTATTTTTCTACAATGAGGAAGCATAACTAAAATGAACTCCTACTATAATTCTAAATTAGAATGTGGCTGATCATAATTCACAAACTAACCAAAGTTTCAAGAAAATTGGCAGTTCGATACAAGGTAATAAATCCACAGAATGGCGTAAGTTCATCTTGCAAACTTCCTCCTAACCTAATCTTTAAAGGCGATAACGCTACATAATCATTTGAGAACGACGAACTTGTCAAGCTACTTTCATATCAAGAACTAAAAAGTTTTGACTTTTTGGGTCAAATGTTTTTTTATATTCAAAAGTAATTATCTTGTTACAGGCTTCCAATTGTTAATTACTGAAATACAATGAGCTACACACTTATTAACAAAAGCTCAAACACCTTGAGCCAGAAAACTAAACATATTTATATCAATCTAAAATGGAAATTAATAGACTTTTCAAAAGTCAAAACAGACTACAACAATGTGTCAGCAGTTTAGATCTCAATAATCCAAACTATGACTTATTGGCCGATAACAATCCATACCGGCGAAGATGTCGGATATGTCGTGGAATGCTTGGTGTATGTTTGACACCCGGAAAATGGGATAAGTCCGGGCTGCTAGGTGTATGTCGTGGAATGCTTGGTGTATGCTTGGTGTACTTTTGTGTTTTGTCGGTTGTATGTTTCGGACTTTTTTTGCTAGCTCCTTTATAATAATATGTTGGTTGGTTGTCCAAAAAAAATCCATACCGGCTATGTTAGCAATAACAATGCTAACTTTTACTTTAATTATTTCATTTACAGCATTCTATTGATTAAAAATCAGTCGATTGTATTTACGGTCACAATGCCGACAAGTGACAACAAAATGCTTTTATTTCCTTTTTTACCTTTGATTGCATTCTGAAAAATTGTATTGTTAAGATCTTGCATTCAATAAAAACCAAAAAAAAACATAACATTTATAAAACAAATACCACAAAACATACATAATAATTAATAAACAACACATCTGATAAATCCTATGCCAACTAAAATTAACAAGTCATCAACACACATGATAAAATAATCAAACTTTATATATCTCCATTTATATTAAAAAAACCAAGAATCTTTAACAACATGCAACATCAAGATCTTCAATTCATCATCATCCAAAAAAAAAACATACCACATTAAGAAGAGAAGTTAGACCCTAGCTACAAGAACCATAATCACACTTCTCATGAGACCACCAATCCATAGTAGCACAAATGAAAAACAAAGCCTAGATGCAAATACCCATTTGGCAAGACAAAGAACACATGAATTTTATGAGTAAAGTTACAATTTTTTAAACAATTGTTAAAGTGTCTGTCGATGATCAGTGGTAAAAAGATGGAAGAGAAAAAGAATAGTAATTCCTAATCCAAATACTTTGTTGATTTCTATTTATAAGCAAATATCTGTAGGGAATTTTACAAGTCATTGTCTTAATGAAATAATAATTTTTCATCGATTGATCATTGATTTAAAAAACCTTTGGTTTGAAGAACCACCAATGTGGGGGTAGGGAGGGAAATTAAGGGTAGTAATGGAAATTTATTTTCATATTGTAAAGGATGAGGTTGGTAAAATGTCTACATTACCATCATAAGTGTCTTAATTGGCACAAGTATACCTAGAATATCCTTAGATGTGCTGCTTAAATATGTTGTACATGTTACTTCTTAAGTTGTACAGAAATGAAAATTACTATGCTAGCTATCACTCCTCCTTAATCTATATCTATATCTATACTACTATATAGTGTATTCTGGACGGCTAAAATGGTCATTTCACATTCATTTTTATGGGTAAAATAGTAATTTTATTAAATTGGTAAGACACATTTAATAGAACAATTAAATCTTTATCAATACAATAAATAATAATAAAATAACCATACAATAAATCTCATATTTATGTGGTGTCCATCCATTTGCATTCTTTATTAAATTTGTAAGACACATTTAAGAGAACAATTAAATCTTTATCAATAAGTAATAATAACATTTTTTTAAAAGCATAAGTAATAACTAGTGGGAAGCCCGCGCGATGCGGCGGGACCTAACTAACACCAAACAGAACATAGACGTGAAAAGTTGAATCACATGTCACGTGATTGCTATGGTTATTAGAATCAAATAACCCTCATGCTAGGTGGTGTGCCATACGGATATACCTCAATCAGGCCATTGTGTTTAGTACCGAGCTTCCCATAAAAGAATTTTGTAAAGCAAACAAACATCAAAACAATATTTACAAGCATGGAATCTTCTACTTTGTCATTTGTTTCATACTGAATTACCACATTGCAAGCTAATCAACCACACATTCCCAAAAACCAATATTAATGATTTTTGACTAATCATCCAAAAACTACAGTTTGTGAAAACTTTGATACCAAAGTTCTTGCCAATTCTATCTCTTAAGATACTAACAAACATAAGATATACCCAAAACAAATTACCAATAATTACTTAAGCAAACATAAATAATGTTCAAAACTATTAGGATAAATTAAAGAATTTATTTATAGTCAGGGGCATAAGAAAACTTCAAAAACCCAAGTACAAAAAATGTAATTGTAACATTGTATAGAGTTTCAAACAGTAGCATTTTGACCAACTATAAAGATAAAATAATGCGGTTGGTACATTTCATATTAATTTCATAGAATTAGAATTTATGTTGCCATATATTTCTCCCAAATGACCATAAGGCATAAGCAATTGATGGAAAATATCATTAAAAGACAACACGATTAGACATGTTTCTATATGAACGACATTAAAATACAACCCGAATCGACATGTTTCCATATGAATAGGTTGAACTTCCCACTAAAGGAAGTAGTACTAACAACAAAACTTGAATTTGACATCAACCCACCTGCAAAATTTTGATTAGTAAATTACACAAACACAATAAAAATAATAATAATAAATAAATAAATAATAATAATAATAATGATAAACACATTTACATAAATTACATGAAATTCATCACAAAATAAAGATGGGTTTAAGTCATAACATCAATTAGTTGAATAAATTATCGGTCAACCAAATAGATTGAAAAACAAAACAAACACTTATACAAATAGCCAGTAAACAAAAAACATACCTTGATACAAGTTTATACATCAGAAATAAGATCCCAAAAGTGTGATGGCAAACCCTAGATCGGTAATAAAAATTAATCGGTACAAAACAAACCTTCATTGAAGTTGAAACACTACAAAAGATTAAAAAAACATACCTTGATACAAGCCATTCGGAGACAACACGCTAAGCCGTCGACAGTTAAGAAGAAAAAAAAACTAACAGCAGAACATGAAGAATTAGGTGCCTAAATTTTTTGAAGGAGGTAGTGGTGGGGGTTTATAGTGGTGGTGGTGTTGAGGTTCTAGTCTTCTAAAGAGAAGTAGAGTAGGAGTAGCATTAAAACGAAGAATATGAAGTGAAGAAGAGAGAACCTTTAAACTTCCCCCACTTTTAATAAACATTAACCTCATTATTAATGACTAAAAGACTCGTTTACCCTTATAAAAATGCATCAAGTGTTTGTACTTTAAGCAATCTAATTTGTAATTACTTAAATTTTCCAGGTATCCCTCTTACATGCTTTATAATATAGTATAGATAACATATAGATAACCATACAATAAATCTCATATAGGGTGAAGGCTTTTTTAAATATTAATATTCATAATGTATACTCAAAACATCATACAATATGAAGGCCTAGATAAGTAATAGATAAGATTTGATTCAAACTAAGCGAAGGAATATACTACTATATAGTGTATTCTGAACGGCTAAAATGGTCATTTCACATTCATTTTTATGGGTAAAATAGTAGTTTTATTAAATTGGAAAGACACATTTAATAGAACAATTAAATCTTTATCAATACAATAAATAATAATAAAATAACCATACAATAAATCTCATATTTATGTGGTGTCCATCCATTTGCATTCTTTATTAAATTTGTAAGACACATTTAAGAGAACAATTAAATCTTTATCAATAAGTAATAATAACATTTTTTAAAAGCATAAGTAATAATAACATATAGATAACCATACAATAAATCTCATATAGGGTGAAGGCTTTTTTAAATATTAATATTCATAATGTATACTCAAAACATCATACAATATGAAGGCCTAGATAAGTAATAGATAAGATTTGATTCAAACTAAGCGAAGGAAAGACAAGTATATAATAACTATACTTCTTGCCAGGGTAGCATAACTTTAAAGAAAGATAACAAGATTAAGTAGCAAATTTCATATAGCATAACTTTAACAATAGGATTGTATTTTGTGTGTACTTTTTAAAATTTATATTTTGTATTTATCTTAAGAATCTAACCAGACAATATTTATTTGGTTGTAAATTGCTATTGTGACTTTAAATAGTCAAATATGGTTTGTTTCGAAAGGAATAACAATAAACTACATTAATATTTGATCTTGGTGTGGTATGTTTGAAAATTCAGGTGAATAAATTGTGGACAATCAAGGATTAGAGTGATGTTTTTGAATTGAATATATAAACATGTTAGCCACGTAAATTTGATACAATATATTCCTCTTCATCTTAAGACTCTATGCGATGGCCTTTCATGCTATTGATAGTAATATCAGTTTCCACTATTTTTGATGGTACTAAACGTGTTGTACTTGTATCTTAATTGAATATAGTCTTGCGAATATGTAATTAAATTATACGAATAAAACTAATAACAAAAGTACTACACAATACATCACGAGAGGATTGATAAACTAACATAAACAAATATCACGCTTAAATTGTACCCCGCAGCAACGCGCGGGTTCCCCACTAGTAAGATAAAATATAGATAACACTCTCTTTTTATTTCAATTTTCAAAAGTCCTAACAAAGGGGTTAAATACAAATAGGAGTGTAGACAAATAGGAAATATAAAGAAATTTCTTCATAATAGCCAATTTAGGTCATTAACACTCCTCTTTACCGTTGCCTCTAGAGGTCATAATAATACACTCGTAGAAATACGTGCTATAATTGGTTATAAACTTACAAATGGTGAATCTAAATTTAACTTTACAAAAAACACTCATTAATATTAACTTGTCAAACGAGTTTTTAATGAAGTATTATTAGGTCACCTTAACCCACCCTCCTTTTCTTAAAACAACTTTTGTTCCCAAACCTTTAATTAACACCCATGGGTCTTTGGGTTGGTGGTAACAAAGTGTTGCGAAGAAACGAGCTATAATTACCTCTCCTGAGGCGATTATGGTGTTGAACTCGTAGTTGCTGCAGAGTATAATCATTTGCACACACTCGTGACTCAAACCGAACCTGAAAAGAAAGGATCAAGTGGGCCGTACGAAAGGAGGCAACTGCTAGGTAATCGGTATGATTCCAACGTACAGACACAAAAGTGGTGTTGGCTTTCTAAGTGCAATCTTGCATGCTTACACGAGGAGGGGAGACCTCCTTTATATAGTGCATGTATGGGCCAAACATAACAACCCCAAAACCACGATGATGGGCTTGGGCCCGGGTTATGGGTCTGCCTACTTTCGGCCCAATCAGTTAGGATCGGACCAAGTAATTAAGATAAGACTGAGTGCAATTAATACTGAAGAGAGAGAGTGTGTGTGTGTGTGTACCGCCCTGCCATATGTCCACGTGGTGTAACAGGAGTGACTGCAGGTGTGTGCCTTCTTGACAACGTCAGCCTGATCTTGTAGAAGGCATCTGATGTGACGTCTGACGTAAAGCTGTACAGTGAAATGCGTTATCCTCACATTCTTGCCTTTATATTTAGTGCTCATGGGTTATTCCGCGGAAGGCTTATAATTCTGAGCCATCCTGTGGGGTAGGGCCCTTATCCACGCCAGAATTTAGGACCTTATCCCTTCATGTTGGAAGAAATGTCCGTAAAATGTCTTCCTAGTTAAAAAGTGAGAACTCAAGACTGGTGGTGAACAAAGGTATAGATTTAAGAGATTGATTATCAATTAGGGTGTACGAGTTTGCCGTCTAAAAAATATCAATTTTGATAAAGCTTGGGACTTTATGAACATCATAATTGTAAGATTATGTTATAAACGAATTGATCATCAAAAATTAATAGTGTAACATTGATAACCAACTACTTAGACCATAAGGATTGGAGGGGGGAAAGAGGGGCATGAAGCGCCATGTGACACTTGTGAAGCCCATGCGTGAAAGGTGAAAATTGTGGAGAGTGGAAAGGGGAAAATGGGGGGGGGGGGGGGGGGGGGGGGGGGAGTGCCACGTGGAATTACTTTTTTTAATTTTTTTTAATAAACTAATGAAAAACACATATTTAATAAAAAAACATAATTAAAATCATAATAATTAATAATAAAATTCCATAAAAACTAAAAATTAAAAAAAAAACATCAAATAAAAAAAATACATGAACTAAAAAAAATACATGAACCAAATATGTTTTTAATTATCGTTACTCGTTATCGTCGGATTCGTAATTTCTTGGTAGACTCCAAATATGATCAACCAAATCCGCTCGAATGTTGTGATGTGTTTGGCTATTCGCCTATTCTTGATTTCGAAGTTTTTTAACCTTCTTTCTTCATCAGTAATGTTTCCTTGACTTGATTGCGTTTCCTCACCAAAGTACTCGCATATTGCACGTCCTTCGTCTTCCAAAATCATGTTAATTATGTAAAATAAGACATGCGTACATCACATTTCTTATTTGGGGTTTTTCACAAATTTGACATGGCATGGATAAAATGCGCCATCTTTTTTGCAAAACACCAAAAGCTCGCTCAATGTCTTTCCGTGCAACCATTTGAGCTTTGTTAAACTTTTTTCTCTTATCGTCTATCGTAGTTCTCCGTGTAAAAGATTTGACGAACACGACCCACTCAGGGTAAATTTCATCTCTTAAAAGATACTCGTATTTGTATTCTACCCCGTTTACGAAAAAAGATCCTTTTGGTGCAACATCAATTACAAGATTGTTGAAAATTGGTGATTGATTAAGAATATTTATATCGTTCAACGAACCGGGCACACCAAAAAATGCATGCCAAATCCAAAGATTTTGTGATGCAACTGCTTTAAACATCATACACGGCTTTTTATGATATACGCTCGAGTGTTGGCCTTGCCATGCAGTTGGACAAAGTTCTCACTCCCATTTCATACAATCTAAACTCCCGAGCATCCCGAGAAAAGCATGTTTTTCTTCGTGAAACTCCAAAAGTTGTTGTACGTCACTAAATGTAGGTTTTCTCAAATATTTTTTTTAAATATAGTTCAGTGACGTACGAACAAAAATAGTGGAGACTTTCCCTAGCCGTTCGCTCCGACATCTTTAGATAGTCGTCCATTATGTCGGAAGTTTGTCCGTAACCCAAGTGTCTAAGCACGGTTGTGACCTTTTGCAACGTGGTAAATCCCATCTCACCACGCGCATCGGGCCTTTGTTGGAAATATTTGTAATTATTTTCTAAATCGTTTGATATTCTTAAAAATAAATTACGACTCATACGAAAACGCCGCCTAAAACTGAGAAGTAATCACGTACCAATAAATCATTTGCGGCTTGTCGTTCACGAAGTATATACTTTCTACGTTTGGGTTCGGAGGTCCCTTCATCATCCACTATAGCTTAAACGACTTTCTGAACGCTCGCTATTATCAATTCCGCACCGTCGTCGGATGAGGACTCCAAAGCGTGTAGATCAAACGAATCAGATGGACTTGAAGATTGCTCCGACATCTTGCGAGTATTTTTGAAAAATGATAGTTTGGAGAGGATTTTATAAAAATATGAGAGTGTGATTTGGGTAATAAATTAAAAAAAAAAAAATTAACCGTTGTGTAACGGTTAGAAATAAAGAAATTTATTTTTTTTAAAGGCTCAAACGGACACATGCCCCACCCGATGAAATACCGCCACGTGGCAAAGACAACTCTCTACCATGCCGGTGGAGATCCTCTCGCCCAAGAGTGGGCCGCCTATAACGTCAAACCGGGGCAGTTTGGGGGGGGGGGGGGGGTTGAAGAAGCTTTCCCACCCCTCACCAAAAGCAATCTTTTCAACTCAACTGAAACAATGGGATTTGTTTAGCAACTTCTCATAAAGTACCAACTCAAATTTGTATAATTAGTTTTGTACCTTTATCTACTTCGCACCATTACTTTATTTATCTATTTGTTTATTTATATATATTAATATATGGAGACACCAAAACAGAAAATATAATAAGATAAACTGAAAGCAACTTAAGAGTATAGTTGGTGAGGAGATTGACTTGCCCCAAAACAAAACCTTCTGCGTTAGTTATCAACCTCTCCTAAATTGCATAATAGCATGTATTTCGGTCCAAGAGGGCGGCGGGCGTGGAAAATGTCACGCCGACCAGATGGACGCAAAACACGGTCCCACAATCCGTTGGTAACTCTTTCCCACCAATTTGACATAATTTGTAGTAGGCGTTCATTTTGAAAATGTTTAGAACTTTTAGTGAACGGATGTAGCTCATAATTGGACAACATTCATCGATAATACTCATTTGTTTAGTAGTGTAGATTGTAGATAGGTATTGAAAACATTATTTTCTTTCATATTTGTTTGAAACTAGCTATTACATTTTTTTTATCTATGTTATGTTACCTTATTAAGGATGAGAGATGGTTAAAATAGTCATTTTACCACCATTTTAAGATGGCATATCAAGAGCCATAAGTCTAATCTCATAACTTTTACCCTATTTTTCTTCCTGTTATACCCTTGTGTACAAGATGTAAAGCCTATTGTATTTATAAGTAATACACACACTTTATCATTCTCCATATGTAACCCCCTTCTTAAGTTTCATTATTAAAACATTATAATAGAGAAATAAAACCCATCATCAATTTCATTATAAAACATGATTTAATTAATAATTATTCTTTTTCACCAATTTTGTGTGCAAGTTCATTGGACCTTTTTGTAGGTAATTTATTTTCTATTTTAGATTGCAAGCTTTTTATTTACGATGAATGATTATATTTATGAAGATACTTGTTTGGATTTATGATTTGGGGGTGAATTGAACAAAGTTGTATATTTCCATATTGTTGAATACCAACTGCTTGATGAATGTCTATATGAGAATTGCATGTTTATTTCAATACAATCCTGTGATTTAAGATACAAAAGTAATATTTGTTTGGCTATGTGCAGGGACTAAGTCCTCAACTTTTTTTGCTTCACCTCTAGGCCCGTTATTGCTTACTTTCTACAGAATTTTGTAAATTGTTGTTACGCCTATCAATTCAACCGACTCTTGTGCTGAACCAACAATGTCACTGAACCCTCAACCCAAGTAACCAGGTATGCCTCTTGTCTCGGTTATAAATGCGATATAACAAACCCATTTTCTGATGTCTTTTTTTTTCATTACCTTTAATACCTTGATAAGTTCATCATATTCCTATTAGGTGAACAACATGCATGCGACCGGGAAAACGCAAATGGCGAAATACGTTATGTAAAAAGTGGTTAAGCGGTTGAAGAGAAGCAACAAGTATGATAAGTAGTAGTATAACGCAATGTATTTGGGTGAGGTGATTTATTGTGTGAAGGTAGCATTTCTTAATTAAACAGCAAAACAACAACAAACTAAAATAACAAAGCATGTCCAAAAAGGAACAGTAATCAAACCATTTTATTGTTGTTTTATTATGCATGTATGTATTCATATATATCTTAAAATAACGAGGATATGATCTGATAATCATATTGTTTTACATATATAAAAAAAGTATATCCTTTAATGGACACTTGTAAATGAAAGAAATGAAATACTTCCGAATTGTGATTTTGTTAAAGCCATACATACATCTTGAAAAGAATAACATTATTAAATTAATTTCAGACGCATGACAACACTAATATTATATACATATTTTATTGAACCAAATAATTAGTTAAACAGTCAAATGATATCAATACTTTTTTGGGTAGATCAACTAAAAAGTGAAATAAATATTAAATACCAAACATATAATATCCTCCATTTCTTCTTCTTAGTCTCATTCGGTCATTCCCTTCACTATCCTTGAAAACATACAAAACCACAACAATTTCCCTCATCTTTTTTGGTTCTTTTCTTTTACAAAAACCTTTTTAAAAAATGAAGGGAACTGAAAGAGTACTACAGAAAGTGGTTCATGGGTATCATTCTGTAGGATTCATGCTTGTAATGGTAGTGATGATGGTGGTTGTTTACTTTTATGGAGATAACAGTAGTGAAATAAGTCTTGACAGTATTAAAGAAACAGAAATGGTGGAGGATTATTCTTTTGAAGGGTGTGATTTCTTCAATGGGAGTTGGGTTTATGATAACACATCAAGACCTTTGTATAAAGAGAGACAGTGTTCTTTCATGGTGGATGATTATTCTTGTGAGAAATTTGGAAGAAAAGATTTTGAGTATCAGTTCTGGAAATGGAAGCCTCATGGTTGTCACCTTCCCAGGTCCTCTCTCTTTCTCTCTTTTGTATGTATGTATGTATGTATATGTGTATAGTGTATAGTGTATGTATGTGAGTATGTATTAGGTGTTCAAAGATGTTGATTATTTAGTAAATTAAAAGAGAAAAAAGAGACCCTGTCACCCTGTGTGTGTCTCTGGTATGAGCTAGTTGACATGATAAAGGACTGATCACACATTCATAATGCCATGCTTACCTAAAAAACTGAGAAACAAGTTGGCAGTGTAAATGGTGGGGTTGTACCTTGTGTGGTAAAGAGAAAGCAAATAAAGTATAAACACAACACATTTGAGAAGTATTATAATGGATATTGCATAATTTTAGACATAAATTGAATTTTGAATTAGAAAATCAATTTCATTTATTGTAATTAATATTGTATTGTCATTATCTCCTAAAATAGGAGATTCAATTGGATCTATATATTGAAGGGAATGATAATCATCATCATACTCAGTTAATCTCATTAATAGCAAAAGCTAAGGTAGGGTCTGAGAAGGGTAAGATGTAGACAGCCTTACCTCTACCCTGTCGGAATAGAGAGGCTGCTTCCAGTGAGACCCCCGGCTCAATAGTGGTTTTGTATCAAGCCTTAGACAATAAGGCACATAACACTTAGCAATCGGGACAAACCCGATTGGTGCATGTACTCTCTTGTCTTTTGGCTATCAACGTCACCACCTGATGCATGATTAACCGTCCATCTATTTTAACGTTATTTTCACGAAATTAGTAAAATAATGTTAAAATTAGTGCAACTTTACTTTTGTCTCCCCCCCCCCCCCCCCCCGAGGGCCACACATACATACATTATATGCGCACAGCCGTGAGCAGGGCGTAATGGAATGATAATGTGAATAGCATATACCCATTTACCTTGGTCATTAATATATTGCTTGTTTACCGAGTCATAACTCATAATCGTAAGACATGTTTTCTTTTTTACTTTTGTTTGTAAATTAGTATTTAGTAACACCTTATGGTGGAGTGGTATGGGGCCTAATGATAGATGACTTGAGGCCTAATAGTCATAAGTTCGAGCCTTGAAGGATACCAGATTTTACCGATTATTCACTGTCGTGCATTCGGCCGGCGGGTGGTTTTTCCTGATTGGTGGACCTGGAGGACCGGGTGCCCTGTTGGTATCCTGAATTCGTCATAAAGGGATTCCCACGGGAGCCTGTGACGACTTTGTTGGCTTTTAAAAAAAATAACAAAATAATCTACTAGTACACTAATTTTTAATAGCAAGAATTTCTAATTTCATTGGTTAAGAAAATTATATAAAAATTAAAATAGCAAGAAATGTATTTAAATATCCTAATAGGTAATTTTTAACAAACTAATAAAAATACCCTATACGCGAAGGTATAATTTATACCTAACGGGTATCAACTCATGTATGAGAATGAGGTTACGAATAAAAGTCTCCATGCCAACCCTACGTATTAGTGCTGATCAGGGAGCTCAAAGTAAGTACACAAACATGTTTCTAGCTTGTACATTTGTACTATATATATTATATAAGGCATACCGACGAAATCAGTTTTAGTTTTATAAATTGTAAAAGCTTTACAATCAATCAATTTTTGAATGACATTTTGTAGGTTTAATGGAACGGCATTGTTGGAGAAGCTAAGGGACAAGAGGGTGGTTTTTGTTGGGGACTCATTAGGTAAGAACCATTGGGTCTCACTTCTTTGTCTTATCGACTCATGGATCCTTGAACCATCACATAAGGTTGCAGAATGGCATGGCTCGTTGATCACTTTTAAGGCATCCGTAAGTCTATTTTGTCTTTTTTTCAATGATAAGCTTGTACACTGCATATATTTCTTAAATTTAACTATTTTCACAATGTGACATCTTAGGAATACAATGTTTCCATAGATTTTTATTGGGAGCCACTGTTGGTAGAATCAAATTGTGATGATCCGGTCAATCACCGGGTTCATGACCGGATCATGAAAATAGAGAGCATCGAGAGGCATGCCAAGCAATGGATTAATGCTGACATATTAATTTTTGACTCGTATACATGGTGGCTAGAGCCTAATATGACGCTCTTGTAAGTATTTATGTGTTTGTGTATGGTTTTATAATGTTAGTATGGCATGTGTATCATCACGGTAAAAGTTTGTTTATTTCAGGTGGGGTTCGTTCGAAAACCCTAATAGAACTTATGTCGAATCTAGAAGGGTCACACGTTATGAAATGGCTCTGCGGACATGGTCAAATTGGTTGGAGGCTCACCTTGATCGTGAGAAAACTAGAATTTTTTTCATAAGTCTCTCACCGGATCACAAAGAGTACGCATTATATTACCCGTTAGCCTTTCAAAATTTATTTATGGCATTTTACAGTTTTACCCTAATTGCCTTTCTAATATTTTTATACTAATTCTAGGGGTGGAGACTGGGGAAAAAGAATGGGAGAAAATTGCTACAATGAAACTCAACCGATAATGGAAGAAGGGTATTGGGGGAAAGGATCAGATACTGATTTGATGAGAACAGCACAATCAGTGGCACAAGATCTTGAGAAGAAAGCCTTAAACATTAAACTTTTAAATATAACACAACTTTCACAATATAGAAAAGACGGACATCCATCTATTTACAAAAGGCATTGGGTTCCTCCAACAAAGCTAGAGTTGGCCAACCCTGTCCAATATGCGGATTGTGTACATTGGTGTCTTCCCGGGTCCCTGACGTTTGGAATGAGATCTTGTATGCTTACATTCGTTATAATATATAAAAAAATTATCATTAGCTAGCTAGTTACAACCTAAAATACAATATTTACATGCCATAGAATAGGGTTTGAATAGAGAAAATTTAGGTAGGTGGTTGGTGAGGATGGCATGTACAAACTAATTAACAGTTGAAAGCTGCTACTCCAAAGTCTTGTTTGGTGGTTTTGCTACACCAAACACTTTTGTTGTTTAGTTCTTTAAAATATTACCAAGTCAAGAAGGCTTATTCACTACTTCTGATTTTAAGAGAGCACGGGGCACCCTTCGGCTAAGGCATGAGGCTTGTGAAGCCATGGGCTTCACCGCCCCTTTCTATGGAGCTTCTTGTTGAGACTTCAAAAATCGGTTTCCCCTGGTACATGTGGCTTGGGCTTAAGGGCATTTTTAAATTATTTTTTTTGGGTGGGAACCATTTAATGGGGTGTGTGTGATTGGTGGGTTTGGTAAAATGGTGAGGCCCTAGGTATGGGGCTACTTTGGGCTTGGCGTTTCCAGTGTTTAGACTATTTTAGGCTAGTTTGAGTTAAAATGACGTGGCATTGTGTGATTATTGGGCATGGGGCTACACGGAGCTCCCCCCCCCCCCCCAATACATGACTAGTGACGGGTATTGGGGGAAAGGTTTATTCGGCATTTCAACTTCAATAGAACCTCAACACAAATAACACATCAAGTTTATATTTCACAATAATATTTACATTTGAATCTCCTTAAATTTATTATGGGTAATGCAACAAGTTCATATTTCATAAATTCTCTTTATATTTCAATCCCGTTAAATTTATTATGGGTTTGTTTTTGTTGTAAAAACACCTATGAAATTGAATCAAGAACACAATTGCCGAAAGTTTCGAGCTTATTATTGATTAATGAAAACGAAATTACGAAGGAATTGTAAAAGAAAAGACTGATTACAAGCTAATTGAAGAAATCTATTTATAAACCCTAATACCCAAAGAGTTCGTTAACAAGTATGTTAACTCTTTAATTCTTGGCAGAAATAACCCTTCAATCTTTCAGCTTTGACAGAAATAGCACAAATTTTATTAAACTACAAAAGAACTTTGAAACATGTCATAACTAGTCCCTCAACTTCATTTACCAGTTTGACCTTGATTATGACTCTAATATCCAACAATCTCCACCTTAGAGTCACTAATCATCACTTAACCATCTTCACAAACAACTGATCATCAAACAACTGTTCCTGTCTAAACTACTGATCAACTGCACCATCAGTAGTTCTAACATCTGTTTACCATCAGTTGTTCCAAACTCTGCTCTCCATCAGCTGTTTCAACTGTCTGTTCATCATCAGCAGTTTCTAAACAACTGCCATTAATCAACACTAAACAGCTGTTTTGCTTAGCAGACATTTTAAGGACCAAACTGCCCTTCCTTAAACCATCTAAAGACCTGAATCAACACTCTCAGGATCTGACCCATGTTGTATAATTCTTTCAACACTTAAACAACATCTAAAGACCTGATAACCTCCACTGAACTTGACCCATTTCCAGCCTTTCACACCTGTTGATCCAGAATTACCACAGAATATGACCATTCTGCCCCTGCAGCCATCTTCAACCTTTTCAACCAGTATCACATGAATTCTAGAACCACAAAGCATCAACCAAGTACCAAACAATGAACATATCTCTTCCTTCATAATCTTCCAACCCTTGATCCCTTTTGCTTCATTTTCAAACTTATCACTAGTCAAAAGATTAGCTGCTTTAACCACTGCCCAGTCCCTTTCATCAAACCACAACTGAGTAATCTTCTCTGCACACTTACCAGGCAACTCCACTTCAACCTGAACATCATCACCTTGTGCAGCCTCCACCTCAGTCCAAAAAACTTCTAAACACAACCTATCCCTGCTGCCCTTTACCATTGACCTCAAATTACCTAGTCCCTCTACCCTGAACAACTTAACACCTTCAGGAACTCTCATCAACACACCATAACATCCTGTTACTGTATTGAACTCCACCTGACTAGAACAATCATACACATTTGAGTCAATCATTTCCAAAACTACCCTTCTTGGAAACACATCTTTTCTAACCAAAAGATTATCATAACATCCACCTAGACCCCAGTCAACTACCCCATCACACATTCTACCATGAACCGCCATTGATTGTCTTTCACTGGAGATCAACACCCTGTGACTCAACTCCTTTCCAATCAACATCTTCTCATTTGTGTGACATATGAACTCCTTCTCATTAGGCAACACATGACCATCTAGAACATACACATTACTTACATGTCTAGTTCCAGTCATCATAACCTCTTGATCATTCATGACCAAGACCTTACCATCTCTTAACCACACATGGTAACCTATCTTTTCTAAACAACCCAATGATAACAAACTTCTATTCAAGTCAGGAACATACCTCACATCATGAACCTCAATAATATCACCATTGTCCATCATGAATACAACTGTCCCAACCCCTTGAATCTCACAAGTTCTGCCATCACCCATCTTGACTTTACCAAGATAACCATATTTCAGATCCCTGAAATACCCCTGTGTGACATCCGTCACCTTTCATTTTATCTTTTGTCCGACCTTAGTCCCTCTCTTTTCATGAATTTACATCTACTCGAATCGTTGTCGTAATTGAGAAAAATTCTTTTCTTTTATAATAATAATAATAATAATAATAATAATAATAATGTTAGTTTTAAACATTATAAGAAAATAATTAAACTAAAAAAACCATCTATCCTAACCCATTAAACATAACCCAAACCATACCCTTTATACCATTTTCGGAGCCCAGATCAAGCCCAACCAAATCTGAGCCCAAGCAGACTGGCCCACACTTCCCCTCCTCTCATAAATCTGTGTAAAAAAAATGCTTGTGACCAGACTCGAACCCGAGTCTGATCCAGGTGAGGAATCAGCAAACAAGCAGCACCACCACTGGACCAAAGGTGTTTTTGTGTTAGGATTTAGAAACGCTAATCCTTTAAACACACGCGGATAAGCCCAAACCACCTCTCCATCTTTTCCTAGCCCACTTTTCTGCAGCTGGATCCTAAGTCCGACCCGCCTTCACCCCAGCCAAGAAGAAACGTGTTCAAAGACTCAATCAAATCCCGCGAATGGTGCGCCTCGATGCTCTCTGCTTTCCTAAAATGATTATACGCGTCATTTCAGTCAATTATGGCGATTGGTAGCCATTAATGAACATTCCATAAACAACTATTTCCGATTTGTATATAGAGGAGTTATCACTACGATTAAACACACCTCCACGTCCTAAAACAACCGATTAGAAGATCCCCCATATCAAATTCACCTTATAATCTCTAAAAATTTCTGATTTGAAGCGTTTGGATTCGTGACTAAGAGCTCGAGCTTCACAATCAATTGGTACACTTTAATCTTAAATTCTGCATGCTTTTAAGTCGATTTGTATAAGGGAATAAAAGCCCCATATTCGTGTTTAGTATCTGTAACATTTGATGGGTCTATTAGGTTGATTAGGATTTTAGGGTTCTTGTTTATAAAATGGGGAAGATGACTCTCAGACATTTGAGTTAAATAAAATTCTAAATGAAAGAAATCAACAAAACTGATGTGGATCAGATGGTTTCTAAGCGTGTATAAAGTCATGGGGGTCGGGTCTGACCCGGGTTCGATCCCCACAAAACCCATTTTTTTTTTTGAAACTTTTCTTTCCTTTTATATAATTTGTTTTATCTTTTAAATAAATTTTAAAATACCAAATCAACATTATAAATTCTACAAAATTTATCCTATGTTGTATAAACAATAAACCTTGTTATAAAATTTTTAGTTTTTCAAAAATCATTTATTTAATATATATTATAAATATTACAAGTTTATTCGATTATAATTTTAAAATTCTATAAAAATATCTAAACGACTTTATAAAATTCCACAAAAATTATTTTAAACTTGTATATCCGTAAATATTTCAGAAATAAATTTTTATTCCAGAAAACCGTTTATTTAATATTTTAATTAATTTTTGTTGTTTTAATCATAAATAAATCATAATAAATTCATTTTCAACATTTTTATACCAAAATTTTACATAAATTATTTTTGTTCATTTAGAACAGAAATACAAATTTTAATTTGATATTTCATTAATTTTAATATTTTTAAATATTTAAATTATATTTTGACAAATAAATATAAATATACTATATATTCAATTATTACGAAAATAATTTTATAAAAATTATTTTCATATCTAATATATTATAATACAACCATCCTTAACCAAAGTTTTACAAAAAGTCTTTTTATTTAATTATTTTTCAAATTTCTTTTATATATTAGTTCATTAATAATTTTTCTAAGTTAACAATTAAACAAATGCATATCCCCAAATTAGGAACCCTAGAAATACTTGTAGACTAGAAAGACTTAAACATATTTATTACCTTGAACATAGGGTGATACTTGGCAACATTGGAGCACACTTATTCTATTCCACGAGACTTAACACTTTGCTAAAGTGAGTATTACTTATCCCCTTTTTCGTTTTTACACTTTTGGGGTGATTCATGCACAAGTATACAAAACTTGCACATTCATTTACACATACATTTTTCTCCATTTACAATTCATATACGTGTCTTGTTTATCCTTGTGCTTTATGTTTGAACATGAATGTAGCTTACGTACAAAATCATACATCTAGACATAACTTATGTTTTGGTGCTCTTTACATATAGACGTAACTTATGTTACGGTGCTCATTTAGACATAACTTATGTTATGGTGCTCTTTTAGACTTGACACGTGTTAGGGTGCTCATTATCAATTTTTACATTACCAACTTTACCTTTGATCTTGTCTTGTTTGGTTACTTATGTGTTTACATAATGCCTTGGTGATGCTAGTGTGACAACCTGCACCCTTCACTTTTCATAAATGCGCATAATTGGTTCCTCAACTATTTCAAAATTTTCATTTTTAACCCTCGTATTTTAATAGGACCAAAATTCACAATTTAATAAAACTTATAATTTTTATAAGTAAAAGTATGCACGTTTTATGCTCACATCTACACCCGAGCACGTATGTTTCAGACATTGATACTCAAAGCCCTTAATTTTCGGTCCTAAAACAACTTAGAAACAGAAAGAAACAAGTCTATAACTTAAAATTGATTAAATTAGAAAAATATTTATTTATTTTAGCCCTCGCGGTCCGATAAGACAGTCAAACAGTCAAAGTTCCAGTCAAAGTTCCAGTCAAAGTCCTAGTCAAAGTCTCAATCAAAGTCCTAGTCAAAGTCTCAGTCAAAGTCCTAGTCAAAGTCCTAGTCAATTAGTCAATTCATCTTAAAACCTTACTTTATTGTGTTGACCAATTTTAAAGCCTAATTGAATCCAAAACTAGTATAAAAACCCACCTATGACCCATTACACTTTGCACCTCTAAATCAATTGTTTCAATTCAATTAAACTCTCCCTCATACCTTTCTTCTAGAGTATATTACTTCTATATTTGAAGCTTTGATTATAAGCTCTTGTAATTGGCAAATTGGAAGCTTGATATTTTTCCTATTCGGTTTCTTTTCTTCTAAATTGGACTAGTTTCATTGTTGAATCTTTGGATTGCTCGCATTTTCACGCTCGCTTAGTCATCTAGTCATTTGACGAAAGTGAGTATTTCCTATTGTAACACCCCAACCGATGGCGGAAACATCGGGATGTCACGTATTGATGATTGTTCAGTAGCTCATGGAAAATAATAGATTTCAATATATAATTTAAATGAATTACATACAATTGTTCTAGAACTTGTACAACAAATTGAATAAAACTATACACATATCTTTAAGCAAATAGAACCTGAAACATGTTAAGTTAAAATGTTTTGGGTCAACAAAAGTTGGTGAGAATTACATAGGTTTTGATAATAGAATAAAAATTGTTGTGCAATTCATGTGTCATGGCAATCTAGTCCATATGCGAAAACATACTAGAAGTAAATCGAGTGCATAATCAGCCTTGTTGACTGTTGTAATTGTGGTACATCCCATACGCTCATGGTTCACTCGTTTATATTGCAGTAACAAACACCCACGTAACCTTTGTAGGAGGCACGTATCCGGGTGGGATTGTCAGTCCAATAGATCTATCAATGTATACCGTTTGGCTGATGAATGTTTATGCTAGAATTGTGCTTACCCTAGTCGTGTTCAAGACATAATGCAACATAGAAAAACACAAAGACACATTGATGATTGAATTGCATAAATGATGTTGTAACATGTTTCACCCCAAAAATGGTGATAAATAGAAAAGGGGCTATGTAAAACTCACCTTAGCAAAATGTTGTATTTGTTGATAAATAGAATAGTGTGTTGCCCAAATGTGTCAAGTATCACCCTATAATAAGGTAATATATATGTCTAAGTCTATCAAGTCTATAAATGTATAAGTTTCTAGGGCTTCGAATTGGGGATAATTGCTCGTTTGATTAATATTAAAAAATATTCGCCAATTGAGAGAAATTTATAAATAAATAACCAAAAATCTTTTTATGAGATTTAAATTTAAGATGGTCACAATAATGTGTTTAGAGTATAAAAATAATTTTTACAAAATTATTTTATTTAAAACAGATTATTAAATCTATTTTTTTTTTACAAATTGTCAAACTTTAACTTTAATATTTAAAAATACTAAAATTAAAGAATTATTAGTTTAAAAATTATATTTCTGTTCCAAATAATCAAAAATAATTTCTATAAAATTTTGGTGCAAAAATATTAAAAATTGGATTTATTATGATTTAATTATGATTAAAACTAACAAAAATTGATTAAAAAATTAAATAAATGATTTTTCAGAAATAAAAATCATTTCTGAAAAGCTTAATGTTATAAAAACTCAGGATAATTTTTGTGGAAATTAATAAGATCGTTTTGATATTTCTATAGATTTTTATAAATAAAATAGAATAAACTTGATTTAATTATTATAAATATTAAATAAATAAATTTCAGAAAACTAAAAATTGTAGGTGGAACATTTATATCAGATTTGTTAAAAATAAAATTTTTTAGAATTTATAAAAGAGTTTTAATAATTAAAAATGAATTTATAAAATTAAATGTATAATATATAATTAATTGTTTTGTTTAAAAAGGATAAATGAAAGAAAAAGGAGAAAATAGGTCGCCACTGCCGGGACTCGAACGCGGGTGGCTCGGGTGAAATGCAACAGACACAACCATCTGGTCTGGATCGATGGTTGTGTTTGTTTCTTGTTTATCAAATATAAATAACATAAGCAAAACCTAGTGTTCTTCCCCAATTTAACTTACAAGCCCTAGCTTTTCCAATCGCACAATCCACACAATGTTAACCCGATTAATCTTAGGGTAAATAATGTGTAGATGCCGATTAAGAATTCCCACAAAAGAAATCACACTTACAAGAATGTTTCGATTACGAATTGGCCGGTCAAAGCAAAAGTCAAAATGTGATCAAATAACCAAATCAGAGTATAATTGTGAAGAAATGGAGGTTGAGGGAGATGTATTGGCGAGTGTAGGAGGTCCACTGATGTCCAATTTATACTATAATGGTCTGGTGTTCGAATGGAAATGATTGATTAAGGTTTGACCCGTTAGTTAATGTATACGCGTGAATTGATACGTGTTATTGATGATTAAACGTTTGTTTGACGTGTAATGGACGTGGCGAGTTCAACAAGTCAATTGTTTCCTTGATTAATATCAATTAACAGCGAGATATGTGGTTTCCTTTTTGATTTACACAGCAGCGCGCAGAGTAGCAGAGTAGCAGATGGCATCAGCTTTGTTTAATAAATGGGTTAAATAAATAAAGCTTCTACATATAACCACAACTAGCAGCGTGGCTCAGTGGTTTAGGCGGGTGTGTTTGGTTTGGTTCGGCGCCGGTTCGATACCCGGCTTGAACACATTTTTTTTATTTAAAATGGTAAAGAGGGAAGGAGGGGTTTGGGCTTGGTTTCAGGTGGGCCGGGATCTGGTGGGCTTCCAGAAATAAAAGAAAGGGGGTGATGGGCTATTGGGCTTAGGCTGGATAACAAGGATAGCAAGAGGTGCAATTGGGCCAGACTTGGTTTAGTGAAACACTTTGTTTATCCAAGATTTATTATTATTATTATTATTATTATTATTATTATTATTATTATTATTATTATTATTATAAACCACTATATATATATATATAAATATATGTATGAATAATTATCATTGTATAGGGTTCAAAATATCTCCAAAAATTATAAAAATAATAAGACTTGTCGTTTTAATCCGTTACGTACAAATAATTAAATGCGAAATGTTACACCTATCCCCTTTTTGCTTTTATTCACTTTGGGGTGTTACATGTACACTTATACAAATTACAAATACAAGTTCACATTTTTTTTACAATACAATTCTAGTACTATGTGCATTTGCTTACAAACGTGCTTTATGCTTAGACATTTCATGTAGAATACATTTGTACTTAGTGAAATCATTAACCATGTACAAGCCGACCTTAACATTGGATAGCGCTATTGGATTGACAACCCGCCTAGGTTGATTCTCCCCCTTTTTCATCGGAGAATCCATGGTCATTGTTAAGTTATTATCCATTTATTGGATAAGTACACCGCCGTTCATTTAGTACATTTATA
Source organism: Ambrosia x helenae (assembly GCA_030844895.1). Lineage (NCBI taxonomy): Eukaryota > Viridiplantae > Streptophyta > Magnoliopsida > Asterales > Asteraceae > Ambrosia > Ambrosia x helenae. The sequence goes on along the minus strand of CM061230.1, from coordinate 5,089,992 downwards.
CAGTCACAGGATTGATTTCGCTCATTTGTATGATACATAGTTTACATAAATGCACTGTAGCTTGCACTTAAATTGTATAACATTTTCCAACTTACTATATCTATTAAAACTAGGAATGCTCACCAACATTTTATATGTTGACAAAACTATTTTGTACATGTTTCAGGTGCAGTTTGATCTTAGTTCCATTGCATTGGATTTTAGTGCTTGCTATTAATAATTTATTTCAAATTTCATGTTTTGTTCAGACTTATGTATTTTTCCCATTTCATCCATGTAAGACAATTTAAATTATTCAATAATATATTTACATCTTACTACCATGTGCTTTTGAACAATCGTCACTACGTGACACCTCGATGATTCCGCCATCGGTTGGGGTGTTTCAGATTGGTATCAGAGCCATGGTTATAGGGAATTAGGTTATTAGAATGCCTTTTAGCCTAGTCTATAACCAAGCTTACATTCACGAGTCCTCTTGTGTTTATTTCTCTTTATCCTATTATTTTCTTTCAAGATATTTTCGCTATGATTCTTTCTCGTTATTCTTTCGGTGTGTTGTTTAAAGAAAAAGATACTCGTATTTCACAAACGAAACGATATCACCAAGTTAGGAGTGACATCCATACCTTGGTGATTAGTTTCACTCATCTATATGTTATTTATCTTAGGAATATATCTTTGAGATAGGAGTGACATTCACACCTCAAAGAGTATTTCTTTCAAAAAGGAACTTAACCACTAAGCTGGGAGTGATATCCTTAACTTAGCGATTGGTTTCATTCCACAATAGTTTTCAATTTTGAAATACATCTTTGAGTTAGGAGTGAAATCCAAATGTCAAGGATCTATTTTTGCATCTCGTTTTTAATCTCGCTAAAGTTTTGGAATTCACTATTGATGGGGCACGTGCAATCTGGAAGGGTAAGCGCCTGTATCCTGAGTTTTCTGTCTAGGCCTGGTATTTCGTATAAATCCCAATCAGACGAGGGACCCGTATACCTACCCGGGAACTCTTGGGATGAGCATTCACTTATAGGCTAAAGTACGCCCCCACAAGTCACTAGGAAATTTCAAATACTTGAGTTGGTCAAGGTTACCTATAGAAACAATTCCAATGTTTTATATCATTGATATTTATGTTTGTTTATCATTTGAAGATTCCATTTAATCACTTGATGTTTCATATGCCATTATTCATTGATCATTCGCTTTTGAATCCCTTATCATCATTACTAAAACTTTTGTTCAATATATTATCGCATAAAAGCTTACATTATTTTATGCTCATGATTCTTACACTATAAGGTATTACTCGTTTTGCGTTAAAACATTTTTACCCACGACTTAAGTTTTAAACTCTGTGTTTAACTTTGATCACATCCTGATTTTAGGAATGTTGCGTCAGCATACAATTAAAAATGAACATGGTTTTTCCAAACTTATTATTTCAACCTGTCTTATACCTTCATGTTTACAAACTTACTTGATCGAAGTCACAGTATATCCTCATATATCTAATACTAATATTGCTGCACCCAGTCTCCTAAGCCATAGCCAACTACCATTAGTTAGAACTTCTTAGTCAGACTAAACTCATACATAAATGCCTACCAACACGATACGCACTAGTACACTACTCTTTAAAACGATTAATTTGACAACTTATTCTATAAGTCTTTTCACAAAGCCTATTCGCCAAATTAGAACACACTTTTCATACACGTTGTGCCTTGAAACAAATAGCCCGCTATGAGCCCAAAGAGATGTCTTAACGATCCTACAAATAAATGATCTTTCAATGTATAAATTTCGTAAAAGTTTGAAAATTTAAAAGGTTTCAAGTTTACCCAGTCTTAACGGGTAACACTTCGATTTTCTCAACATTTCATAACAATTAAAAATTTCCGACTTTTCAACCCACAAGTTAAAGAAATGTTTAAATACAGAAAATTTTATTTTCCAAAATTCGTCAAGGCATCTGGGATCATTCACAACCTTCACATCATTTTAAATCTTGTTCTTTCGAAACACATTAGATTTACACACACTTCATGAAATGGTTTCATCTTGCATTTTATAAACTTGCATTGCATATTTTACAAATCAAATGTAAATCTGCATGTTTTCATATAACGTATCCAATATATGTTTTCGGGAGGAATTTGCAACTAATAATATACCTTATAACACTTTTCAGGTGCAGTTTGATCTTAGTTCCATAGCATTGGATTTTAGTGCTTGCTATTAATAATTTATTTCAAATTTCATGTTTTGTTCAGACTTATGTATTTTTCCCATTTCATCCATGTAAGACAATTTAAATTATTCAATAATATATTTACATCTTACTACCATGTGCTTTTGAACAATCGTCACTACGTGACACCTCGATGATTCCGCCATCGGTTGGGGTGTTTCAGCTAGACACATGAATTGTACCGCTTTTCAACTTATACTATATGTACAAAGCTAGGTAATATTCACCAACATCATATGTTGACAAAATTTATTTTGTGCATGTTTCAGGATAAGCTGCTTGACGCTTCACATAGGACTTTGGACTTAGATTAAATAAATCAACTATCTCTATTTTTGTTGTCGTGTATTTATTTTCACATGTTGTAAAACGATATTCAATTATCAAATATTTACATTTTAGTACCATGAGCTTTTGAACAATCGTCACTACGTGACACCTCGATGATTCCGCCATCGGTTGGGGTGTTATACTCTAGTCATATGTCATCCCAAAAGACCTTCCTGAATCCAAGATCCGCTTCTCTGAACAGAATTCTTCACTGGTCACCACAAGAACATCACATACATCACATTCATCTGATGAATCATCTTTTTGTTGCTTGTGATTATCATAGCTCTGTTCACCCTTTTTCTTCTTCAACTCAGGACAATCTTTCTTCAAATGATCTTCTGAGTGACAAACATAACACCTCCTCTTGAATCTTGATTCACCCTTGAACTTTGAACTCTTCTGATCAGCCTTCCCTCTCACAAACAATGCATCTCCACCATCTTCCACCATATCTGATCTTATTTTCAACTCTTTTGAATTCAAGGCAGCCAGGACTTCATCCATAGTCAAGGTCTCCCTTCCATACATAAGAGTATCCACAAAATGCTCATACGAAGATGGCAATTATGTGAGAAATATGATGGCCTGATCTTCACCATCCAATTCAACTTCAATATTCTCAAGATCCAAAATAAGTTTATTAAACTCATTTGTATGTTCATCCAGTGTCTTACCAGGGCTCATCTGAAACGTATACAACTTCTTCTTGAGATACAACCTGTTGGCCAATGACTTGGTCATATACAGAGTCTCAAGTTTTGCCCAAATACCAGCAGCAGATGTTTCTTTCGACATTTCCCTCAATACCTTGTCACCCAGACTCAATATGATCGAACTATGAGCCTTTTCTAACATCTCAATATCTGTAAGATCACCAGGAATATGATCCCCACCCCTTAATGCATCAACAACACCATTATGCACTAACAGGGCTCTCATCTTCATCCTCCACAGACTAAAATCGTTTCTCCCATCAAACTTCTCCAACTCAAACTTCGTCGTCACCATTCTTGATCTTATTACACGGATAACACAACCAATTTCACAGAATTAGAGCAACGAGGCTCTGATACCAATTGTTGTAAAAACACCTATGAAATTGAATCAAGAACACAATTGCCGAAAGTTTCGAGCTTATTATTGATTAATGAAAACGAAATTACAAAGGAATTGTAAAAGAAAAGACTGATTACAAGCTAATTGAAGAGATCTATTTATAAACCCTAATACCCAAAGAGTTCGTTAACAAGTCTGTTAACTCTTTAATTCTTGGCAGAAATAACCCTTCAATCTTTTAGCTTTGACAGAAATAGCACAAATTTTATTAAACTACAAAAGAACTTTGAAACATGTCATAACTAGTCCCTCAACTTCATTTACCAGTTTGACCTTTTATTTGACCTTGATTATGACTCTAATATCCAACAATTTTCTTAATAATTAGAGCTTCTTAAAGAATTAGGATATGATGTGTCCAAAATGAAGTAAGGCACATGATCTTCATATCAAAGCTTTAAGCAGTGTGCTTGAAATGAAACTTATACAATGAAATGAGTACCTAAAAGTTATCCCACTAGGCGAGTGAACAAATCTTGAAAGGGTTTATAAGCAATAGCAATAAATCAATATCTTTAGTAAACTCATTCCCTTAAACTTAACTCTCCCTCATATGAGAGGTGCACAAATCCATCCAACACTACAATCTTTCACGCTAATCACATTTGTTGTAAAAAGTTATATTGAATAAAAAGCTATAATTAAATTAGTACTTGTGCTAGGAGTTATTTTCATCTAAGTCAAGTCTAGCATTGTGAATATTTCACTATGCAAATGATGCTACATTATTATTCAAGATATAATTTTGATATTTTTCTCTAACACACTCACTTACCCTTTAATCACACACCTATTCATCATGAGAGATTCTTTAACCTTATGAGGAGAGACCTTTCCATACACTTTGCTACATGTAGCATATGCAAGCCCTTTGGTAGGATATAAGATATTTAATTAATTATATTTTATTTATCATTGTATATTATTAATGAAGTCGTAAAGACAAACATGCTCCATTAAAAAGAGCCTTTCCCTATTAATTTTGTTTCTACTTTTGTTTTCGGAGTGTCCACATGATGCAATGCAACACTCGTAAATCATATAATTCAAAGAAATGTCTTTTTCATTGTTTATTTTTTCAACCTAAAAATCGCGTCTCCATGCTTTACGGTTTTAACAGCATAAGAAATTTGACCGATAAAACACACGAGGCAACAACACATTCCGTAATTTAAGCATTTTAATTTTGAAAATATATTCTTACTAGCTGATTACCCCGGGGGTTCCGGGGTTGAAAAATCTAATTTTACGTGATAGCCTATTGCAAATGGCTCAAGTTAACCACAAAATCTCTCAATCATTGCATGTCCATAGTATTCTAATCAATAATAACTCATATTCTCCACAAAATATAATTTTACGTGATAACATGAACACTGTGTGTGTTTTTTTCTTGTATGAACAAAACCCCACAAAAAATAGTCGATTTTTCTCCGTTTTTTATATAGCACTATGGTACTCGTTGGAAAGATAATAAAACGCTCGTTAATTTGGTGTAATTTTTTTCTTTAAAAAAATCCGTATATAAAAGATATAAACGTTTAAAAATTATGGGAGGAAATATGAAAGAGAAAATTTTAAATTTATTTTTAAATTCTTTTTTTCTAAAATAACTCAATTTAATTAAAAAAGGAAACAATTCAAAAACACAAAAAACTCTCAATTATGATGCCACGTGGCACTCTCAAGGGAAGGTGGAGGGCTCATTGCACGCCACGTCAGCATATACATTTTCTTTTATATATATAGATAGATTTTTAAGTTCTTTCTAAACTTTTTCAAGAAAATATATAGTGTTTGTTTCTCAACCTACAAGAAATTTTTTTTTTATTGATTTTAAGTTTTTATGCTGTTGAGTTGAACGTTTAAATATATCTAGTCGCTGTCTACATTTTTTTTTTTTTTTTTTTTTGTGATAATAAGAACGTGTTACTAATAAATTTGTAAATTACAAAATCATAGTAATCGATTTGTAAAAAGTATGATAAAAGGATTATTAAGATTAAAATAATAATAGTGTGAAATTAACATATATCATGGAAATGCAAATGAGTCATTTCTAGAACAACTCGAAGAATCATAAAATGAAAATTTTATTTATTCACCCTTAAAAGTTTTTATTTAACAAAAAAATAAAAACAAATTGAAAAAAAGTAAAAACGGGTTCAAACGCGAATACAAAGCACCAAACTTCTAAGGGGGTGTTTGGGATTGATTATTCAAAACAGATTATGCGTTTTGGAAAAACAGGAGTGGAGCTGCTTATAGATTATTGCGTTTTGGTAGCTTAAAAAATTGATTATCTGCGTTTTCAAAACGCAATCCCAAACACTAAAAACTGATTATCTGCGTTTTCAAAACGCAAAAATCTAAAAATCAGATCAAAACGCAATCCCAAACACCCTCTAAACCTGATTGGTCTGACTAATAAAAGAAAGTACAGCACTCCAATTATGTTGAGATTATATGTTGAGATTAGATTAGATTTATGGAATTTTGAAACTATACACCTCTTAAGACCATGTGTAGTGGGGGGCTTTATTTATAAAGCCCTTGTTTCTGATTTGGTCAATGTGGCAGCTGAGTCAGCATGGTGGTTTAATTCAAAATAGGGGTGTAGTGGTGGGGGGCGTTATTTTGTTTCTATTTAAAAAAAACAATAAAAAATAATAATATGAGAAAGTAGGAGAGAGAGTGAGGTGGAGAGATTTGATTGGATGGTTGTGGTGATGTCCAGCGCCATTTTTATAACGCCTGGGCCTCTTTTTCCCTTATAGTGCCCCCATATAATGGTGTTGGGGGCGCCCAAATCGCGTTCGACTACCCCCCGTCTAATTAGGAATGATACACCCTGGCCCACATTATGCATTAATGGGAGGCTACCACATACCTTAGAATATGATGTCACACACCCAGAATGTGATGTCATGGGGTGTATGAAACCCATAACCCTAGATTTATACGCGATTCAGATCACCAAATCAAACCCAACCTTGATTATACATTCACATGCTTCCTAGATAACGTGTAATCAAAAGGTTGAATATTAAAGAGTTATGTTTCGTATAATCACCACTACAAGATGGGACGAGCCTTGGTATGATAATGTTAAAGGACCAAATAATGCTTTTGTCATAAACCCGCTTGTTGTAGAAGAATTATAAGACCATGCGTAATGGGCATTATAGGGGCATGAATAAGCATGATAATGTCCCAACATCGTCTCCTTAGACATTATATAGGCATGAAGAGGGAGGGGAGTATAATGCTCAAATAAGATAAAAAAATATGAAAAGTAATAACTAAAAAGGGCATTAAGTGGCTTTAAACATTACACATTTTTTTGAGCGACCTTATGATAATGATGTGGCGGAAAATGCCCCTTAAAAGGCATTAACCATTACTTATGGTCTAATAGGTGTTTAAAACGCACTCACTTATCAATGATTATGTAAATAAGTAAGGTGAATTGTATGTCATGTTGTAATCATGTTACCAAAAATTAAAAATACGCTTTTGCATCTAGGGGACGGGGTGCTATTCGTGAGTTTTTCAACTTCACTGATTTTAACTAATCATGATTTCACATCACTTCACTGATTTCCTTCATTAAAACATTTTTTTGGAGGCAACACTTCACTAAGTCTTTACCCACAATCAATGAGAGAGAGAGAGAGAGAGAGAGAAATCATTGTTACCGTGCGTTAACTAGAACCAGAAAATGGTTCACAAATCCACTACCAACATCATTGGCGACGGTGTTACCGTGCTGGTAGTGGGGTACCCATGACCAAATCTGGTGGTGCCCCTTCCACGTTAAGCTTTTAAACATGAAAAAAAATCAGACTAACTTTGAAACAAAAAAAAAAAAAAGTTGGGGCCTAAAATAGTATCACGCCCAATAGGCCCAGCCCAATTATTATGTCAATGAGTATATGTGGAAACCACCGATGTTCAGTCCTCTTTTTGTTGACCAAAGGATTAAACCAGTGAACTCTCAAGAGTTATCGGTCCGAAACTTTAAGACAAGGATATCATCAGACATGAGACATGCTGGGTAATGATAACCAGCCATTTTTATAGCAGTTTGTATATACTAATAATAACTGATATGTCCCTATCTATATGGTTATTTTTTTTTTTTTTTAATTTTTTAACTTGATAGTTTATCAATAAGTAATAAATTGGATTTTACTTATCAATAAATTAAAAAAAAAATTACTTTATTAAAAAAAGTAAATTAAATTTTAATAATCCACACTATGACTTAATAACAGTAATAATCAATACATGTAGTTTCAATGACATTTTGTATTTTCACTTTCGTTGTCAAGAATAATCTAACTCACACAAAACCATCCGTTGTTTTACATGGTCGTGAGGAAAGGGAGAGCCAAGTATGCACCATGATTACATACACCGCTCTGGTGTTGCGTGATGTGATCTTGAATCGAATTTTGTGTGTGTGTGTGAAAGGATTTATGACGAAAAAAGTTGTGCTCGTTGGTTGAAATAAAATGCACAGTCTTGTTTATTTCTTATGAACGTTTTGATATAAAGTTTAATAAAAATGGAGTTATGACGAAAGAAATAATGGTCTTGTAAGCAATTTTGACATGTGTGATCGATGTCGTTTGTTGTTGAGTAAAATATAAGTAAAATATAGTATACTGAAAGTCGAGTCGTCTTCACAGGGAATTAGTGAAGGAATTAGTGAAAAGTAAAGTTTTTATCTAAATTAACTATCTATATAATTATTTGCTTTAATTGTTTTGGAAAAAATATGAAAACTAATAGCTTTGACTTTCGATTAAGAACAATAATAAGAAAACGCAACCTCCTCTAAACTTCATATTATAGGTTTCACACTGTTTTCAATTAATAAGAATATTGTATTCAAGTTTTCAGTTAATCTTATCTAAGGCTACTAAAGCGCATTACAATATAGCTATTAGAACAATTTATTCCAATTGGTGAGGCAATAAAGTTAATCAATAACTTAATCAAACTCAGTACTAGTACCGGTACGGTACCGCACCGCACCAATTCTGAAAATCACAAAAACATGTGAAGAAACAATAGGTATCCCGGAGATTAGGACTAATCACCGGGGGTTAATACCTATGTTACTGTCAGATTGATCCTTTACCCAAACCGTAATGGTGACCCGTGTGAGAGTTAATGTAAGTGAGTGTGTATGAAGTGTGTATGAAGTGTGTGAGAACACGAGAGTTAAGTGGTTCGGTCGTTAATGACCTACGTCCACTGTAAGTACACCGGAATATTATTGATGATAAGAAGATTACAATGAGTGTAGTAGTTATGGTTATTTCTGAATGAATCTACAAGAATTGCATGTGATCTTATTTGTAGAGATCACGGTGGGCTGCATGGGGCGGCCCATGGATGACGCCATCAGTTTGGGCCCGGCTGAGGCCCAAGCCCATGGTTCTTCTGATAATGGCGGGAAAGGACCTGTTACTGTTGATGTCGTCATGCTATAGTGTGGTCGTTGTAGTAGCCTGACACGTGGCGGACTTCTGGTGGTGCACAGTAACGTCGTACTTGCTACAGTGCTCAGGCTATCCATGCTGTCTGATGTGACGTCTGACAGTTGGCGAGGTAATGCCTGCTGGTCACTATTCACGACAGCATGTACAGTGTAGCCGTTCACCTTTTGTACTATCTGCCACATGTCCTTCTCCAGCTGGTATGTACTCTGACATGGATCTTTATGAATCTTCCTTCTGCCGTTCCTTGTACTTCATATGAGAGGTGCCAAGGGAAGATTCCGCGCGTGGTAACACGCGCGTATCAGGTGTTGTATGTTGTTTATCGTATGTTTTGGCGCGCGAAACATGTTGATTGCTTGTCTCCGCGCGAGTGTGTTCCCGCGCCATTATCTGGTGTGGGGCTGCTGTTGTTCGGGGATAGGGACGCCTTTCAGATTAGGCTCCCTATCCCTTCAAGTCCCCCTAGTCTAGGACTTCTCCTGCTCGCTGATGAGGAGGTGGAGTGTTAGACTCAAAATGTGTTAGTCGTAGATGAAAGCTCATTTGCTCGTGTTGTAGCTTGTTGGCGCGGATTCTTGGAAAACTCAGCGGGGAACGTCTTTTCCGGTTTTACGTCAAAGTTGCGCTGAGAAGGACGTGCTCCACCTTACCCTTGCAGGTGTGGGGCGGGGAACGTCTTTTGCAAACTTACGTCAACTTTGCGCTATGCCGGACGTTTTCCGCCTTGCCTTTGCAGGCGTTGGGCGGGGAACGTCTTTTGCAAACTTACGTCAAGTTTACGCCATGTAGGACGCACTCCGCCTTAGCCTTGCAAAATTTTAGGCGGGGAACGTCTTTTGCAAATTTACGTCAAGTTTGCGCCCATGAATTAAATGCTACTGGAGTGATTTAATGCGGGTCCTGAGTTGGTAATAAATTCTAAATCATTGGCATTCAATTTGTTTCTCATGGGCTGGAGTGAATGCGCCTGGAATTCGAATGATCAGTTACTTCTGATGGAAGATTAATGGTTGCTGACGTGTTCAGTGACTGTCTGGTTGTGCAGACTGAGGCACGTCACGTCATGGTTGCAGTTACCAACTTCTCGTCTGTGTCAGGGGCGTGGGACGCCACGCGTCTGACGCTTTGTCTTCGTGGTTGAGATTGTGCCACGTGTCAGTGGGCACGTGTTTTCTGTCAGGCGCGTGGGTTATCACGCGCTTACTTTATTGAGATCGTGAGATCTGTTGACACGTGTCGATCATCCGGCTCACGTGTGGCACACAACTGTCACACACTACCATCTGGGCCGCCCGTTTGTGTTATTTGACACGTGTCACCATCTGGTGTCTAGAATTTGAAAAGGTGTGACGTTTGGCGCTGCCCAGGTGGGTCCCTCTGTCATTAATGCGATGAGTATATAAACCTCATCGTGGCTCATTTGAACGGTTATTCTCTCAAAATTTTCTTCTTCTATTCTTTGCTTTCACTTCTCTCCCAAAGTTTCGGTCGTCTTCCGTTGAAGTTTCCGTTCAATCTTCGAAGACTTTCTTTGTCTTGGAGATTTATTGTTGAAACTTCAGGTGTGTTTGCATTTTGTTTGCTTTTCGCTCCTTGAAATCTGTTCTTCTTGCATTTCTTTTGAAGATTCCGGTGAATCTTCATCTTTTCCGGCGTCCTTTTTCCATAATCGTTATATTTTCCGGCGTCTTTTTTCCAGAATCATTAAAATGTCTGAGATTCCGGTGAGTCCCCCATTGTCTGCCGAGGATGTTGTGATGGGGCCGACTACGGAGGAGGTGGTGGAAGAAGAAGTTCTTGTCGAGCATGGCAAGATAAAAGAGAGGAAGTTGATGTCCAACACTTATTGTGTTTGGAATCAGGAGGCCTTCAACCGGTTTTGCATCATGTATGGTATTTTGCCGGAATGGGAGCCTACCCTTCCTTCTCCGACCAGCACCGTGCTCTCTGCCGGTAGCGGTCAGTTAGCACTGTACGAGGCCCACTTTGCTAAGTGTGGGTTTCGCCTTCCCTGTACGCGCTTCCAGGTAGATACTATGGTGGCCTATGGTGTTGGGCCCACACAACTAACCGCCTTCGGGCTTCTGAGGTTAGTTCATTTTGAAGCTTCATGCCGCGCTCTGGACATTGAGCCAACCGTTGAGCGGTTCGGTGTCTTCTACTTTATGGCGCGGGACGAGATGTGGTTCTCGTTTAAGCCACGCCCGAAGGTGCCGCCGATGGCTACTCACACTCCTAAGTCCTTACATTGGGCTAAGGAGAAGTTTTTCTTTGTGAAGAGGGGTGTGATCCCCATCAGTCTCCCCTGGAAGGTGATAGGGGATGGGCAGCGGGTGGCCGACATGCCTGTGCCCAAAGACTTTAAGAAGCAGGCGTGGTTCATCGCCCTTACTTCCAACGCCACTAAGCTAGAGTTCCACAACCTGACAGAAGGCATTTTCTTCCTTCTTGGGATGAGCCGCAATGGAATCCGGGCGGGCAAAGAGCCTTATATTGCGGAGGATGGTACGTTTGCTTATTATCATTATTGTTATTATTATTTTCTGTGTCCTTCCTCTTACCTTGTATGTTTGTAGGTGTGAGCAAGTTTCAGTTCTTCGCTGCCCGCCGGGAGAGGGGTATTAAGTGGAGGCCTTTGGCGGAAGGTCAAACCTCTTGTTTGGACGAGCTTGCTGACCGCTTTTATTACCCGGATCTGACCACCGCGCCCAAGCCTTATTATACAACCGGTGAGTCTTCAGATTCCTTCGGCCCTAGCATTTTTGGAGATGATACTACTGGATTTTCAGTAGGGATTGTCCCGCCGGTGAGCTCATCCGCGGGGCGTGGGCGTTGGAAACACGCGCCGCGGAATCATGGGTACCGAGCGAAAGTTGTGCTTTCTGACTCGGGTTCTTCCGTTTCAGCAGGGGAGGCTGTGAAAGGGCGTCGACGGCGTAAGGACGGCCCGCCCTCTGAAGATGAGGAAGAGGTTGAGTCTTCTCAGCTGGAGAAGAGGAAGAGGGCGCGTGTTGATAGCGCTGCCACTAGCAGTGCTGCTGCTGCTATGGAGAATGTGTCTGCTGCCCCAGCAGGTGGGGGCGAGAGTGGGGGTACCACTCAGATAACTGAACCAGTGACAGCTTCTGAAGGCGTTACTGATGTTGCTGGTATTCAGAAGACCAACGTTGCTGAGGGGCAGGGAGGAAGTGCCCATGTTTTCTCTATGGGGATTCGCGCTGCCCCAACTAGGCAGCCGTTGTTCCAAAAACTGATAAAGAAGAAGGCGCCTGGTAAGCGATTTTTGCTGTTTTTTAAGTCTAACTTTGAATTCTTTCTCTAATGTTTTGTTTTGTTTGCGCAGTGTCGCCCAAGATAACTCCCACTCCTTCTCCTTTGTCTCCATCTGCGGAGGCTGCTCGTGTGGAGGAGGAGCGGTTATGGCAAGAGCAAGAGGTTGCTCGTAAACAGGCGGAAGCCGATGAAGCCTTGCAAAAGGATGAGGCTGACCGTGCTGCCGCTGCTGCGATGAAGCGGGCGGAGGCCGATGAGGCCTTGGTAAAGGCTGAGGCCGCTAAGGCTGCTGCTGCCAATGAAGCCAGACAAAAGGCTGAGGCAGAGAAGAGGGCGGAAGCTGATCGCCTTCGCCTTCAAGAACAGCAGTTCTTGGAGGAGCGGGCTAGGTTGGCCAAGGAGCGCGAGGCCAAAGAGCGCGCAGATGTTGAGGCCCAGGAGGTGGGCCTTGGAGGTGATGGCTTTGAGAGGGCCCTGTTTGAGCAGGGCGCTTCTGTGGCTGCTGGCTCGCGTCCGGATAGGCGCGAGTCTTCAAAGGTTGGTGAGGCGTCAGGGGCCTATGATAGCTCTTGCTGGGCTGGTGGTGACGCCATTTGGCGCCCTCGCTGGGCAATCAGGGAGAATACATTATTCTCCAACTCCCTAGCTGCCGAGGAGTTTATCAGCGAGGTGGTGCCTCCCTATGAGCGCACTCACCAAGACATGTTGAGTCGTCCAGACCTTATTGCTGCCTTGTGCATTAATCAGGCGACTCAACTGTCAATGATGGATTCGCTGCGGCGCCGTGATTCGGCGTTGTGGCGAGATATGGAGAAGGTCGAGGCGGAGAAAGCGGACCTCGCGGAAAAGGAGGCTGCCTTCAAGGCGGAAATTGCCAAATACCGTCGCCGTGCTCATGATGCGGAGGCAAAGGTCTCCAAGCTTGAAGAAGAGGCTGCTGTATCAAAGCGCCGTTGGGCAGAGTCCTGAAAGAAAGCTAACCTTGAAACCATGAAGGTTAAGGATACTCTGGCCGAGGTGCAAGAGGAGAGGCGGACGGCGGTCCGCCAGCTAGAGGAGAAGAGCAGGGCTCTTACAGAGAGGACCGCCAAGTATGTAGAGATGCGGAAGGAGTTGGAGTCTAAGGACTCGGCTCTTGTTGCAGCCACAGAGCGTGTCTCTTTCTTGGAGCAGGAGAGGGTTCAGATCCTTGGCGCTAAAGAAGATCTGGAGCGGGATCTGGACTCTTCTGATCAAGCTCGCCTCGAGGCTGTGAAGGAGTGCGAGGTGGCGAAGGTCTTGTTGGAGGAGGCGGTCTCTGCGCAGACCCAGATACAAAGTTCCATCAGCTGGTTGATGACGGATGGAATGAACGGGGTGAGTTTTCGCGCTTTTCTTGTTCTTGATAGTTGCTTTTCCTGTCATCATATTGACTTTATTTTCTTTGTAGGTCTTCAAGAGGTTTTGGCAAGAGCCCAAGTTGGGCGATCAAGTCGCCTCTATCGCTGCTGCCGCCCAAGCCTTTGGATATGGCGAGGGCTATGGTGATGGCTTCTCCAGCGCGCAGAATGATGGGCAGCTTGAGGATGCGGAGCATTATGGTAAGCCGCTGAAGGAGGAGTATGAGGCGGAACTTGCCAAATTTGAAGAGATTGATTTTCCCATCCTTCAAGTTATAGCTGACTGCAACAACAATGCGGATCCCCTTGCTGCCTTGAAGTACTTTATTGACAAATCTGACGAACTTGCAAGGGGTTCTGGCGGGGAGGCCTCGGGGGCGGGTAGTGTTTAGGCGCTGTTTTTGTCATTTGTAATCATTGTAAATATATGAGGGTTTTTAAGTCCCTTCTTTTTAATGAAGTTTTTCAAGTTTGTTATGTCGTGTTGTCTCGTACTTAACTTACTTATTTAACCAAGTCGTCACCCGTTGTGTAAGTAGAAGTTAAGACGGGCGCTCGGCTAGACAGTCCGGCATTTAAGTGTTAACACTTTTGCCTTGAAGACCGTAGCGGGGGCCAACTTGAGCCATTGAGTCTGACTTAGGCGCACGATGGCCTTGCCTAGAAGACCTTTTATCGCGTTTCGCGCTGCGCGCTGCTTTCTTGTCCGAGTTGCAACGACTCTAGAAGACAAGTGTTTAGGCGCGTGGCGTTGTTATGCGTGGTTGCAGGTCCGGCAAGTAAATCCGTCTTGAAGACCATGCGCTGTATAGTAGGTGTAAGCCCGACGCGCACGTGGCGCGTCTTGAAGGCGGACCTTGCCTATCTAGCGAGCGGCTTTGGTCCGACGTCATTTTGCCTAACTTTTGAAGACTTTTGGCGCTGAAAATGCAAGTAGAAACACAGATATAGGAAACGTTTTCATTGATAGTGTGACATGTGTAGCCATGTTACATGATTACAAATAACAACGTCGCAGCTGTGCGCCATTCCATGATCGCGGAATGGGAGTGCCATCTAGCCTTTCTAGCGCGTAGGCGCCTTTGCCTAACACTTCTTGTATCTTGTAGGGACCTTCCCAGGTTGGGGCAAGTTTCCCCGGCTTTTCGGCGTTGGAAGCCTCGTTGTTGCGGAAAACGTAATCCCCCACCTTAAAGGTTTGCTTTTTGACGCGCTTGTTGTAATATTGTTCCAGCTGGGTCTTGTAGCTGGCTTCTTTTATTGCCGCGAGGTCACGGCGCTCTTCTAGTAGGTCGAGGTTTATGCGGAGTTCTTTGTCATTGTCGGTTGTGTCAGCCATCAATACTCTTGCCGTTGGGCAGGTGATTTCAGCGGGAATTACCGCTTCGGAACCGTATGTTAGGCTGAACGGTGTTTCTCCGTTGCTTGTTTTTGTGAGGGTGCGGTAGGCCCACAAGACGTGTGGGAGTTCGTCTACCCACCCTATTCTTTTTGTTCCCAACCTTGTCTTGATGCCTTCTACAATTGTGCGGTTGGCCCTCTCTACTTGACCGTTGCCTTGTGGGTGCGCAACGGATGTAAATATTTGTTTGACTCCCATCTCAGCCAACCATTGCTGAAGGGATTGGTCCTCGAATTGTGTTCCATTGTCGCTGACCAATTGCATTGGCAAGCCGAACCGACAAATGATGAATTCCCAGAGAAACTTTTTCACATGTGCGCCGTCAATCTTGGCCAGGGGCTTTGCTTCAACGCACTTGGTGAAGTAGTCGATGGCCACTATCAAGTACTTCACGTTGCCTGGCGCCGTTGGGAACGGACAATAGGTATCCCGGAGATTAGGACTAATCACCGGGGGGTTAATACCTATGTTACTGTCAGATTGATCCTTTACCCAAACCGTAATGGTGACCCGTGTGAGAGTTAATGTAAGTGAGTGTGTATGAAGTGTGTATGAAGTGTGTGAGAACACGAGAGTTAAGTGGTTCGGTCGTTAATGACCTACGTCCACTGTAAGTACATCGGAATATTTTTGATGATAAGAAGATTACAATGAGTGTAGTAGTTATGGTTATTTCTGAATGAATCTACAAGAATTGCATGTGATCTTATTTATAGAGATCACGGTGGGCTGCATGGGGCGGCCCACGGATGACGCCATCAGTTTGGGCCCGGCTGAGGCCCAAGCCCATGGTTCTTCTGATAATGGCGGGAAAGGACCTGTTACTGTTGATGTCGTCATGCTATAGTGTGGTCGTTGTAGTAGCCTGACACGTAGCGGACTTCTGGTGGTGCACAGTAACGTCGTACTTGCTACAGTGCTCAGGCTATCCATGCTGTCTGATGTGACGTCTGACAGTTGGCGAGGTAATGCCTGCTGGTCACTATTCACGACAGCATGTACAGTGTAGCCGTTCACCTTTTGTATTATCTGCCACATGTCCTTCTCCAGCTGGTATGTACTCTGACATGGATTTTTATGAATCTTCCTTCTGCCGTTCCTTGTACTTCATATGAGAGGTGCCAAGGGAAGATTCCGCGCGTGGTAACACACGCGTATCAGGTGTTGTATGTTGTTTATCGTATGCTTTGGCGCGCGAGACATGTTGATTGCTTGTCTCCGCGCGAGTGTGTTCCCGCGCCATTATCTGGTGTGGGGCTGCTGTTGTTCGGGGATAGGGACGCCTTTCAGATTAGGCTCCCTATCCCTTCAACATGTTTAACACTGGTCCCGACAAAGTATATAAGCCGCTAATTGCGATGCACATCCATGGTTTCTCCAATTTACAAGAAACCTAAAGGGGCATCTTTGGGTTGGGCAATACCATAGGGCCCATGTTCTAGAGGGGGCCAAAAATTTGTTTTTTTTCTCGTGTAGGTAGCTTAGTTTGATTAACATATATTTATAAAATTTGGTGATGAATAAAATGAAATTTTCCGATCTAAAAAAAAAAAAAACATATATTTATAAACCGAGCATAATTTTCATGTTCTAGAGAACACAATGTAGCTCCACCAATAAACCATTAATCAACTAATCATTTAACCACTCCAATACCCTTTTGCCCTTTTAAACACTTAACCTAACAACTAATGAGCCCAAGTTCAGCTGTCACACGAGGAATCCGAAATCTTAGAGACGGTCCTGATCAAACCGCAGCATCATCCCCCCACTCGGGGTGAACATCAAACCGTAGTACCCGTTGACACTGTCGCTTAATAGCAGCGAACATCAAGTTGGTCCATCAATCATCATGGTTTTAATGTGTTCATGATGTCAAGTACCTCATGAGTCATGAATGTGTTCCATGTGCCATAAGCCAATAATAACATAGCTTAAAAGGGTAAATCGGGAACTGCACCATCAAAAATTAAAAAGAAAAAAAAAATCCTTTCTTTTGTAACATAGGGAGTAGTAATTATAACAATAGCACTAGAAGTGTGCTTTAAAGTGAAAGCATGGCCTCATTGGTAGCATGTGAACATCATCATATGCCATCATACATGCATGTGACATACCATACCAACACGAGGTACCCACACTCCCTACAATCATACCATTGTAGGCCATACCTTCAAACATATAGCCAAAACTTATATTTTCTTTTTAAAAACAATATTATCTGCAGGACGAAGCTTGACCCGAAGGTTTAGGGGGGCGGAACTCACTAGTTTCAGAGGGTCGAAACCCTATATTTCCAAAATTTTCTATACGAATACTATATAATCGAAACTTCTGTGCGAAAATTCGGAGGGGTCGGTCGCCCCTCCAGCCCCAACAATGTTGCGCCCCTGATTATCTATGCTTTTACAATAATAGTGCAACATGACTACGTTAACCTATTATTATTATTCTAAATAAGGAATGTAATACAACCGTTTTTTTCCGTTAACACTTACAAGTCACATATTATAAAGACACACATAACTTCATTACAACCTCATCACAACCAAAATTACTAAAACTAGACCATAACATCATATATCTCAAAACAAACTTACATCACAACCGGAGATTTCCTTACTAGGTACCGATAAGACGCCACTTTTCGCTTCCTTGAAGCCGAATTATCAACCGCTAACACTAGTTTTCCGGCTTCTTTTGCGGTGAATGAGTTATGAACCGCCTCGTCTGTGGGGCCCATCTTCCTTGGCTTCTCAACGGCGATCGTGTAGCTTTCGTTGGCGACTGGGACGTACTCGGCACTGTATTCCAAATCCCACCCACCGACCACGATATCCCAAGCTATCGTTGCACCCGCCTACAAAACACGAACAATAAAGGCGTTAAAATCCTAACAAACGGTATACTTTTAAGGCTACTAGGTGAGCAGACACCAAAAATGTCATGTCTCAGTGCCACGTAGACTGCCACAACACTAAAGTGAAGTCTCAACATTCTTGATGTCTCAAGGAGGACGGGAGGGACGAGGGTGTTCCGGACGGGGCAGGCGGGGCGGTGTTGGGTTGGGGGACGGAGGCATGTTCACGTCTGCTTACCTAGTAGCCTAATGCATGATTTAAAGGTCTTCGTAGTGCGCACATATTATGTTTGAAATGACTCGAGATTATAGCACACCTCTAATGGATCTTTTGACCGTCTGACAAGTATACGAGTCGTATAGGGCCCATACAAGTCCTAATGGCCTGTAACACTCGCATCTCCTTTTTTTACATCAGTACGACTCGTATACACATATACCAATCGTATGCAATGTTTTAAAAACTGGTTTTTATACCATACCGGGTTAGGCTCAGAAACAATTAAACAGGGTTTACTAGATGGTTTAAACCAGTTGTGCCAGTCGGTTTGAACCACTTTTTTAAAACATTGATCGTATGTTGGGTGTAAAAAGTTCCAATTGGGTGTGCGTATACACATATACCAGTCGTATGCAATGTTTTAAAAACTATTTTTTATACCATACCAGGTTGGGCTCAGAAACAGTTAAACAGGGTTTACTAGATGGTTTTAACCGGTTGTACCAGCCGATTTGAACCGCTTTTTAAAACATTGATCGTACGTTGGGTATATAAAGATCCAATTGGGTGTGCGTATAGTAACACCGGTTTGAAATACCTCAATGCCCTCAATTTGAATATTGACTTTTTCACCCCCTTTGACTGTGAACTCAGAAGCTGGTTTGGGTGGACCATTGTTCAAATCACTGGGTCGACTCAGTCCACCATACTGTACAGGTACATCCTCTGGACTAATGTACCTAAACCCATCACCAAAAAAATCCAAAGTTATTTCAAACAAGAAAGAGCTAACTTTAGAGTACAACAACCAATGCTTACAGTACACTTCCCACATGCAAACAAAACATAGGGAGTACAATAGTATCCACAAAAACACAACCATACTCTGCCAACTGCATGTGTTGTACTTTGTGCATCAAGAGTTGTACATTATGTATAAGTAAAGTTGGGTAAAGATGCTCACTTGTAAAGTGTTTCTGCAGCATTTCCTTCCTTGGAAAGCACAAACTTGCTTTTGGTTCTTTGGGTTAAAAATGGACTAAACATTGAGTACAACATGCTGAAATACCATGGGACATTGATGAAGATCTACACCAACATCAAACAAATCAAATTATGTTTTTTATTACATATAAACAAATAAATTATTTATATCTTAGACCCTCCGTAGTGGAGGCGTTATATTGAAAAAAAAGAAAAATAGCGCCCCCCAACACCAGTACGGGGGGCTCCATTTTACAAAAATCAACCTAAGCGTTATATATATAACGCCAAATGAAATTGTGACCAGCCAATCAAAGAGGGACACGTGGACAGATGCTTTGACTTTCAAAAATGGACCAATCAGAATCAACTCAGGGGCTTTATAAATAAAGCCCTACCACTACACCCCTTTTTCAGTTTCTCTCTCCACGCTGACTCAGCAGCCACGTGGACCAATCAGGAAGGGGGGCTTTATATATAAAGCCCCCCACTACGCATGGTCTTATAAAAAAAACAAGAAAAAATAAGTTACTTTTTAACACAACAAGGAACAATGGGTACAAGAGACCAATGCAATGTGTTCCAAATTTTGAACTTATCCAACATATCAAGGATTCGTTTTCACCAATTACAGGTAGTGTTCGTTGTGACCCGGGTTCGATTTCTACTCTCTTCATTATTTTTTACGACATATGAGCAATGATGGTAACAAATGCACCGAGGAGCGTTCGATACTTAGCCGTACCCCGATTTTTCACCAGGTTGTTACTCCAGGGGAACGTTGTAACCAAGTTTTATACCAGCGTGTGCCCTGTTAAAACAATATAGTCTGAGACAGACCTTGGATAGGGTTGCCGATTAGACAGGTGACACAGGGTCACTCTAGTCATATGAAAATCACCTTAAAAAAATCAAGGAATTGAGATGTAAAAGATTCGGTTGTACGGTACAAGCATCGAATATGCAACAATGTGTTATACTGTACAACTCTCCGGTGCAAAAGCCTTCTACAACTTACAAATGTCAGCAGAAAACTACAAAATTTCAATCATTGAAATTTGAAGAGACTACTCGCTGTAAAAAGCAGATTTAGTCATATGCATACACCAGCTGTACCGTACAATACATCGATGCACATACTTTCAAGTTTTATTTCAAAATCTAGTAAAGTATCGAACTATCGAAGAATAGTTGTACGGTACAAATTAATGAGAATTGTTTTTGTATTTATTAATATAACAAAATTAAAAACAAATAACAGAAAACGCTCCACCACAGCCCATCACCCGTGGTAGGGGCTTGGAGGGCAAACCGCTTTGCTGACGTGGCAACGACGTGTCTCTCCACGCCCCCTTTCAGGGTCTACCACCATACGGTGTATAGATGGTTCATGTGATGGTGTAGATGGTTCATGTGATTACGATTGCAACCATTTGGAGTATTTGGATGCCTCGGAACTTAAAGGTCTTCGACAACACTTTTATCCCTACGGTGAAGACTGTGGAGCTTGTTAAAGAGGATGCGTATTTTTGGGTGACTAATCGGCCGAAGTTGGGTGATCCGACTTGGGAGAAACGGGTGGCTTTTGATTTATTAGATATTTTGTAATTGTGTTGTAGTTTTCTTTGCGGTTTGATGTTTTCTGGACACCGTCTTAGTGGTCCTTTATATTTATAAAAGATTAATGGGTAATCCGTATGCAATAACTGCGTGCACCGTACTAATTAATGCACAAGCCTTCATTTTTAAATAATTGATGCCGTACAACCTACCAATGTACAACAAATGTTTTGGAGGGAAAGTTTGGTAATCCTGTGGATTCATGGGTAATTGCGTGTAAATTGAGCAAAGAAAACACACAACAAACCCATTGAATTGTACCGTACAACCCTCCAATGTAAAAACCTTTTTTTTAAACACATAACAATTCCTATAAGAGACTTGGGTTCAATTCCCACTAGCTATATTTGGAGGACATTGGTTGAGAGCCTAAAGTTTCTTGATCCCGACCGGTTTTACTGATTATTTCACTGTCGTGCCTTCGGGCGGGTGAGTGGTCGGGTTTTCCCGGGAATTGGTGGCAATTGGTGGCCCGGGTACTCTCGAGTACCTGATTCGCTAAAAAAGTGCTCGAGAGTGCTCAGAAATTGATTCGTTGACCGTTAAAAAAAAACACATAACATGCATCATTAGGTTGTACCGTACCACTAACCAATGTACAAACCAACTGTTCTAGTGGGATGGGTGTAGTGGAACAATTATACAAGCAACAATTTCTGGGCAACTATCTTGGAAGGTATAATTTAATAGCATTTAACTTTCCAAGAACTAATACGCATCCATGAGTTGTACATTACAAGCTCCCAATGCACAAACTAACTTTACTAGTGGAATAGGATTTACCATTTTTTTTGGGAGGAAATTTTTCATGAAAGTAATAAACAGAAAAAGTTGAAAAATAATCATAAATAAATAAATCTACAACAGCCCCATACTCTATGCATCATGGGGTTGTACCTTACAACACCTTTATGCACCCATATTTTTTAAATAAATTTTTATAATAAGATAGTTGGGTAAGCGGTTATGTAACTAGTTTTATACAAGCATATTATGTGGTTATCATACTCTTAAGAGGATGGGGCATTACGCGTGAGTTTTTTCAACTTCACTGATTTCAATCAATCATATACTGTCACATTATTTCACTGATTTCTTCCACTGAAACATTTTTTTAGTGGCAACACTTCACTTATTATTTACCCACAATCAATGTGAGAGAGAGAGAGACAAAGAGAGAGAAATCACGGGTACCAACCCGTAAACTAGAATCAGAATTTGGTTCACGGGACCACTACCGGCATGGGTGGCGACGGTGTTACCGTACTGATAGTGAGGTACCCGTGAACAATTCTGGTGGCGCCCAGTCTCCCCTAACATAAGCCATTAACCCCATAGTCTATGAATTATGGAGTTGTACCGTACAAGTAACAAATGCATAAAACTTTTTTTTATATAAAAAAAAAAAGAAAATATAAGAAATGAAAATGTACCTTGCGAGCAACCATTTCAGGATAATTATCTTGAAACAGAGACAAAATATGATTAGAAGCAACTCTAAGCTCTCTTTTAGGCATATCTTTAAGATCAGTAACCTGAATAATAGAATTAATCCCACCAGGTTTAAAATGCAGCATCTTAATCCCTCTTTCAAGAACCTGAACTCTCCATCTCAAAAACTTCTTCAGCTTCTCATTATCTCCAAATATCTTTTCATACATTTCCTTATCTTTAAACACACCATAAGCATTGTAACACACAGGGTGACCTTCCCTATCATACCCATTCATGTATGCCACCACACCTTCTAGATCCTTAAACCCAAGTTCCTCTTCAACAACGTTGTCTGCTCCGAACTCCTTCCTCCACGTCAGACTTTTCACAAGCATGTTGAGAGAATCTTGGACTCTAAAGTCTCTTGCTCTTAGGAACTTTAACAGGATGACGTCAGCTTTTTCAGTACCTGCTGTTGTTGTTGTTGGGAGTAAAGGTATGCCCCACATAGATGGTGGTTGTTCTTGTTCTTGTTCTTGTTCACTACTGTCTGTAATGGTTGAGGTGAGTTTGTCTTTGAGCTCTTGAAGTGCCTTCTTTTCGGAAGGTTTAAGGTTGTGGAGATGGTAGGTGTCTTCCTTAAACGACGGTGTACGGCGGGGAGTGGTGGCGGAATCCATTAATGGTTCCATTTTGTTGAATATTATTATTATTAGTAGTATTAATAATATTATTATGAAGATCTGAG
The DNA here is from genome assembly GCA_030844895.1 of Ambrosia x helenae. Lineage (NCBI taxonomy): Eukaryota > Viridiplantae > Streptophyta > Magnoliopsida > Asterales > Asteraceae > Ambrosia > Ambrosia x helenae. Next base: position 5,066,850 of record CM061230.1, on the reverse strand, counting down.
GGATACCCAGATGGAAATTTTGAATCTTTTTAAGATTTAGAAGATACCCAGATGAAAATATTGAAAGATTTAGAGAGAGAGATGTTGGGATTTAAAAGAAAATAGAGGGATTTGTGGGGCTGTAAAATGGGTAGCGTGACTAAAGGGAAAAAGAAAGAGACAGGTCTATGTCTATGAATATGATAGGTGGACTAAAGGGGTTAGAGCACAGTATATATTGTCTAATTGAGGTGGTGACATGATTAATGTTTGCGGTGATTTTTTTTTCTTTTCTTTCTTTTTTTTTTTTTAACGGCAAATTAAATAATCGTCGGGTATTCTCGTACGCGGCTTCCAATGGCAAAGGGAAGCCCACAGATTCGGAGCCGAACTCACGAGCCTCGCGGCGGCCTAACCCGCACGCACGAGAGCCCCTAGCCCACCCGTGTGCCAGTTCCAGGGAAAATCCGGGCCGCATACTCGCCCGAAAGCACGACGATAGCGAACCGGTAAAACCTGGCTGTCTCAGGAGTCGAACCCATGACCATAAGGGTCAAGTGTCTCTCCCTCATCACCTGATACCACTCCACCACAAGGTTGGGTGGTTCTTTTCTTTTGTTTTATTTTATGTTTTTTCTTTCTTTACGGATTAAGGTTTTTTTTCTTATTTTTTTATATTTTTTTAAAGGTAAGGTGACAATAAATTTATTATCTTTTTGGTTGTTTCTTTTACAGATTAAATGTGTCCAAATTAGGTTCAAAGTTCAAACAAATCTTTACAATCATTTGATGAAAATTGGTTTTTCTGTTTTTTATTAGATTTTGTATATTAATTTAGTTGGACAAGTGCAAATATGTGTAGTGTGCAAAGTACAAGTTTAACAAACAAGACAAAGTACAAATTTAAGTTTAAACTTTAAACATAAACAACTTTTTGAGTGGTGAGACTCTAGAATAGTCATAACATGTATGACATTATTATTTTATTTTTCATAAGAATTGAGAATGTAAAAAATATGAGAAAAAAAAAAGTTTTATTTTTATATAGTGCTTTTAGATTAATTTTTTAAGAAAAGTTGGCCGTGAATGGTCCTTGTAATGTTCAATCTAAATTACTTTTGTTCCTAAATGTATAATTTATAGTAGAACTGTCCGTAATTTAAAACGTTTTTTAAATGTGTTTTCTTTCTATAGATCTCAACTAGTACCAGATTTTTAAATTTGAAATCATCATCATACTCAATACTCAGTTAATCTCATCTATAACAAAACTAAGGTAGGTTTTGAGGAGGGTAAGATGTAGTCTTACCTCTACCCCTAAGAATAGAGAGGTTGCTTCCAGTGAGACCCCCGACTCAATGTGGTTTGGTATCAAGCCTTGGACATAAGGGACAAAACACTTAGCAATCGGGACAAACCCGATCGGTGCATGTATCCCTTTGTCTTTTGGCTATCAACGCCACCACATGATGCATGATTAACCTTCCGTCGTTTTTAACGTTATTTTCACGAAATTAGTAAAATAACGTTAAAACTAGTGCAACTTTACTTTTGCCCCCCGAGGGCCACACATATATATATTATATGCGTACGCCGTAAGTGAGGCGTTATTTTTAAATTTGAAATGTGTGTGTAATTTGATTCATACGACCAAGGTTTTCAGAACCGGACTGGACGTCAAACCGGACCCCCGGCCGGTTCACCGGTTCGACCGGTCCGACCGGTTTGACGAACCGGCCCAAAAAACAAAAAAAAAAAAAAAAAAAAATTAAAAAATCCGGACCGACCGGTCCGGTTTCCGGTCCGACCGGCCGGTTCACCGGTTCACCGGTTCAACCCCGGTTCGCTGCAAAAACGGTCCGACTACCCGAACCGGACCGGTCCAGGCCCCGGAGCCCGGTCCGACCGGTCCGACCGGCCGGTCCGGTCCGGTTTTCAAAACAATGCATACGACTCACAACTATTTCGATGAACTTGTATAATTAGATAATCATCTACTTTTGCAATGTGACCTATAATTGATGGTTTAGCTTAAGTTACCAACTAAACTACACTAATGTTGGTATTTACTATTTAGACAATATATATTTTTATACATTTTCTTAATTATTTAAGATAGCTTCACAATTTACGTGATGGTCTACAATCCTGGAAATTTTATTTATTTATTATCTATCAACAACTAAAACAACGAATACGGTATTTGGTTGTGGCGTGTGGAGCTGGATGGGGATCGGCAAAGGCCGACATTGCGTTAACGTGATCGAGGAACCAACCCCCTCCCTTCTTCCCCTTTGTAGAAACAAAGGCAAATTGTGAACATGCCGTGGTGTATTGGTAGTCTCACAACCTTTCAAAGTGCTTGTCATGGGTTGGAGTCTTGCCTGGAGCTAAATTTTATAGGTTGAGCCAGAGGTTTTACCAAACTGGTCCTTTAGGCAGTGAGTTTCCTCTCAAATAGTGGCGGGTCGGGTCTTCAGCATTGTCTGTGTTAGCAGGCATGGTTGGCCTTTTGCCATTGGCTTTATCCGGGTGATCAAGGTTTCGTTGGTCATTAAACAAAAACAAATCAAGTTGCAAAGGCAAATCAATCATCTTTAAATCGAGCTACGAAACTTAACTGATTTCTCATCCTAAAATTCTAGTTACAAGTTACCTGTGGATTCTTGTTGAATTTAGTTGATATATGGAGATAACTTTGATTGGAGATGGTCCCGTTTAATTAGCTTCTTAATTGATTTCTTACATCCTACAAGTCAATCGTTTGTTAATGATCAATCCACAAGTATCACAATTAATATGACTTTTATGCAATTGTTTTTATATCGAATGTGACGCAAGGGTCTATAATTCAACCTTTGTGACCCGTTTGTTAATAAATTTGTATAATCACCATTTCTATCACATTCATAGATGTTTTGGATCTTTTATGCATTTCATTAACAAACAACCTTTTAAAACAATAGTCACCAACTTGTGATTTTGTCCATGGTTTATCTTTAAATTTCGCCTCGGTTATTTTGATATATACCGAAGTTTAACTAATGTTTTTCATCGATTATTTCATACATCCACTTATTTAACTCGTGAGTCGACTTAAACTATTATATGAAACTTGTATTTATACACAAGAAAAGTCTGAAATGAATTCATTGGTAGAATGAATTGGATAATTTGAACAGAACTTATTGTTAGAAACTTGAATAGTCTTCTATCGAGCCACGCTACAGGTGAGGCTCAAGCCTCCCACAGCAAGTCAAAAATAACACCGACCACTCTCAAGCGGGCGAAGTGCAAATTGCACCATCAAAACGTCACATTACGCCCATTGCCTCCGTCCTGATCCCATGCTCGTGCCTGCTGGGTGCTTTGTACCCTCCTGGCATCCACTAGGTGTGTCTTGATACATATGAACACAATTCTCTAGAAAACTTTACTTATAAATCAATACAAGATTTTTTTTTCAACCAATGTAGGATAAGCTCATTTGTCAAACAATTGCCTCACGTGGGAGGTGCAGTATCTCCAACTAAATGACAAAATGTGTTGTGCCCTGTTCGAACATTGACAAGATTAAATTGATTAGGAACGCGACTGGCACAATTGCTATTGAGGTCACTAAATGATTTAAAAGGATTTGTATACAAAACAAAAAAGGAGACAGGACTTCAGAGTTACAGACGTGAGAGTGGAAGAACAATCAACACTCTTAACAATCTTTATAACCTTATGCTCTAATCTCGCCTTCTTATATATAGTGACCATTCCAACAATTTTCGCTCACTTGTTGGCTTCATGAATTCGACTACAAGGTTGGGCTTCTTGATCTGGACTGCTAGGTTGGCCCACTGTGGTCGGATTAGGGACAACCCTCAAGTAAGGTTTATAACATAATGGTATGCATACCATAGTTGTCAAAGGTGCACTCAAGGCACGTAGGGTAAGCCTAGGGCCTTAAGTCAAGGTGCTTAAAAAAGCATGAATTTTTTTAAGCGTGGTGTATAATATAAATTCATTATTTTTATATGCTTCAGACATGTTTTAGGCTTTTTTGGGCTGGTTAAAGTTGTTTCAGATTACTTCTAGACTTGTTTATGGTTGGTATGATTGTTTTAGACATGTTCATACGATTTTTGGCTGAATTTTGTCAAAACTTGACTTAAAAGTAGGGTGTTTGAAGCGAAGCGAGAAGACTGTGCTGAATCTGAAAAGTGAGGCTAGACAAGTCTGGGTGATTCTTGACAACATAGGTGCATACCGGACTAAGATCTTTAAGCTGAAGACCAATGTAAAATGTTTTATATGTAATCCTTTTAAGAAAATACCCCAAAGTTAAGCGTTGGTACCTAAATTATTTATCATTCCAAAATATTCTAAAGATATAATAACACATTTTAGTTAATTATAAAGAAGCATTAGTTTTAAGGTAAATACATTTTCGGCTTTAAACAATATTTTGATAGTTTAATGTAAATATATTATTGTCAAACAAATGTTTAAAATGTTTTTGAACTAGCAGGGTAGCACCCGCACTTCGCTGCGGGTTCAAAATGTGTATAAAAATAAGCAAATTATAATGATACATGAAACGTGGTCCTGACTGAGACCTGATTTTGAACATTGAAACGCAAAATAAAAGAAACTCAGTATATTCAAAAGTTTTAAAAAAAATATAGCAAACTGTAGTAAGTTTAAGGGAAAAACTTTTGTGACTAAGGTTTTTTTAAATAAATAACATTGTTAATGTTAGTTAAAATTGTAACTTAAAGCTTAAAAGTGACCGGCAATGAAGTCAACAAATCTATTAATCTATTAATATATATAAAAGAATTGAACATTGCTGACATGGCGTGCAATGGTGCCTTCAACCTCTCCATGAAACTGACACGTGGCATCATAATTGAAAGATTTTAATGTTTTTGAATTATTTTCTTTTTTAATTAAATTGAGTTATTTTAGGAAAAAAGAATTTAAAAATAAATTTAAAATTTTCTCTCTCATATTTCCTCCCATAATTTTTAAACGTTTATATCTTTTATATACGGGATTTTTTAAAGAAAAAATTTACATCAAATTAACGAGCGTTTGATTATCTTTACAACGAGTACCATAGTGCTATATAAAAAACGAAGAAAAAATCGACTATTTTTTGTGGGGTTTCGTTCATACAGGAAAAAAAACACACAAAGTGTTCATGTTATTCATTAATCATGTTTTTTCTTTTAAACCAAGTTCTTATCTACGATGTTGAAAATCAGCCCAATCGCCATGTTATCATTGGAATTTTACTAGGTATACTTCATCAAGAGAAGCTATGAGAAAGAATCGCGCAACACTGCAACACATGGTGTCAGCTTATAGCAAGATTATTTTTTTATTTATTTATTTACAAGAGTAATAATTATTACTATTAGTATTAGTATTATTAGAATGGTTATATTTTTCAACCCCGGGAAGAATTGATAGTTGCTGACGTGGCGTTCAATGGTGGCCTCAACCATCTCTTGATTATGCCACGTGGCATAATGAGATGCAATGGTTACAACTTCCAACTTAAGTGTTTGTTTAGTTGATTAGGTTAGGAATTATAAGAGCCCTTAGAATGTGAGAAATTAAAGAGATGTGATGAGTTTTTGAATAGTTGCAGCTTACATAAGTGATTCTTTAGATGATTACTGATTAGGTTTTAGATTAAGGAATATGAGTTATTACTGATTAGAATACTATGAACATGCAATGATTGAGAGATTTTGTGGTTAGTTAACTTGAGCCATTTGAAATAGGTTATCACGTAAAATTAAATTTTTCAACCCCGGGACGCTCCCGGGGTAATCAGCTAGTCTATTATATAATTGAAAGCAATAAATCATACATGGCATTCAAAGAGGGTATCCTTCCTTTTGAGTGTATCATGTAACTAGTGGCGCAGCATAGTAGGGGCGGGGAGGGGCGGCTGACCCCCCCGGATTTTCGCGCAGAAGTTCCGATTATATACTGTTCGTATAGAAAATTTTGAAAATATAGGGTTTCGACCCCCCGAAACTAGTGACTTCCGACCCCCCGAACTTTCGGGTCAAGCTTCGCCACTGCATGTAACATGCCATGTGACATTAATTGATTTAAAAAAAAATGGATTTTTCTCTCTTATGTTTCATTCCATAATTTTTAAGCGTTAATATCTTTTATATACGAGATTTTTTAAAGAAAAAATTACACCAAATTAACGAGTGTTTTATTATCTTTCCAACGGGTACCGTAGTACTATATAAAAAATGGAGAAAAAAAAGACAATTTTTTCGTGGGGTTTTGTTCATATAAAAAACACAAATTGTTCAGGTAATTCATTAATCATGTATAGGCAAGTCATTAATTATGTTCAAATGAGTAAATGTGAATTCTATTTGCATCATGCGTTAGCATTGGAGTTGTACATTATTTTAGGTTTAATATTAATATTAGATTATATAAACCCTCCTTCGCTCTCTCAAAACTGACCACCGACACCATCTTAGGGATTTCCGGCCGAGGGTTTTGAGGCGGCGTCTGACTACTGTTGCCACCACACCAACAATTTGGTAGTTTTTCCTGCAACCTCGAGATCCTCCTCTAATCTACCAGATATAGGCATATAGCCAGAAACAGGGGCATGCAGCAGGGGTCTGACTATTGCCGTCGTCATCGGAGTCATGGTGAGCTTTGAAAGTGGTGATGGTGACTATGGCAGTGGTAATTAGTGATGGTGCGAAGTTTGAAAAGATATGAGAAACAACGGTTGTTTGTTTGTTGGCTAAAATCACGAAAACCAAATAAAAAAATAGAAAAGAAACTTGGCCAAGTAAAAACTGAACAAGAGGCCCATTCACGATTTAGGACTGTTCACGTTCTATTTTGTTAGAGCATTCACAATAGATGCTCCATAATCGTGTAAGGGGGGGCTCTATATTATATAGAGTATGTATAAGCGGGTGTGAGTAGAGGAGAGAGAAAGTATATAGAAGAGACATTGTTCATCAATAAAATATGGAGGAGACACTGTTCACCCTCCATAATTTTTTAATATTTTTAAAAGTGGTTATGAGTAGAGAAGAGAGAAAAGATAATAGAAAATGAGAGAGAAATGTAGTGATTTTTTAGTGTAATTATAGAGATGGAGATGAAGTGTTTAGACCGGAGGGAGTGGGGCGGGAAGTGGGTTCACCGGCGGGAACACCACCCCTATAGGGCGTGGAAGGTGGGGTGGGAAGGGAGGGCGGGGAAAGCTTCAAGGGCGTGGGGCAAGGTTGGAGGTGAGGTGGAGGGACTTGATTGACTTCTTTTTTTTTTTTTTTAATCTAAAACACAATTTAAATAATAATAACATTCCTTTCACCCCCTCCCCCCCTAACTCCCCACAATTTTTCCCTCCATAACCCCCCCCCCCCCCCCCCCCCGCCCCTCCGCTCCTTATACTCTTATTGTGAATGCTCTTAGTATATAGAATAAACAAAGCTCGTTAAAGTTAACAGCAACACGTGAAGTATAATTAAAAAAAGTAATTAGAATTAGAGAAGTGACTATATAGGATTTCACTTAAAGTATCCAATGTCTTCAAGGTGTAATTGGGGCCTAAAATGTCATGTGTTAGTCACATTAGCAAATTTCTCTTTCAAGCTTCAAAAAAACACGTAGTGATGGTTGTGTAAGAGAGTAGCGTTTTAATGATTTTTTTCATTTTCCAAATGGTCAAAAACCGTTAATCAATCCGCGCGCGCCATGTCATCGATCTTCCTTGCCCAATACCGGTGAAGAATTACACTTGGTTGCCCGCCCACGCAATGCTAATGCCGTCAATGGGTGGCCTGCATGGCTTCACCCCACCCACACCAGATGGTCTTAAATTTGGACACTATATCATTTTCATACGCAAATGTATCTCTTTTCTTAAATTTGTTTTTCTAATAAAAACGGATACTTTATATATTCATTTAACCAAGTAATGAAAGATAACATTGCGTTTTGTTTGGATTGTCAAAAATACCAATAAGTAGACAAAAACCAGTTAACATTGTAAATTATGATTTCATGATTATTTAATATTTACTTGATATTAACAAAATAATTAAAATTATTTCTTTTGAACAACATGGTTATTAAAAAAAAAAAAAAAAAAAAAAAACAATCAAAACAAACACATCTTCCACATTGTGCTCATCAACTCTCCTACCAAACAAATCTAACAATGAGTATTTCTCTCGTGTTGACATAAATAACATGAACTTTGCTAATTAAATGATCTTTTTAAAACACTTTTAAAACACTTATATACCTTTGATATTAAAATATAAGAAACATAAATTTGAATATAGAAAAATAATTTGTTTGGTGGGGGCATATGTCATTCCTTTAAAATCCCATCATAACCAAAGTCCAGGCCTAAGTTTGAAAACTTGTCCATTCCCACTACTTTTTCAGACCAGAATTTCTTAAAACATTGAAAACTGAATCCAACAATAGACTTTTGTCCCTATACATTATCACTTGTACCCCTCTGCTTTTCATCACTTTGTCTCTTCCTTTATTTCTATTCTATTTTCTTCTGCTTCTTCTCTTCTAATTTTCAAACAATACTTTACTTTCATTAAACCTAATTGTATTGTACCATATAGTGTAAATGGATATGGCATCAATATAAAAAAACATATTTCATGGGTCACATAAACTCATGTTTGATCCTAAAGTAAAAACATTGAGTTGTGAATCATTTTTCATACAAACAACCAATGTTCACTAAACCTTTCTTATATAACTGAAATGAGGATATGTTGATATAAAAACTAAATACTAAACTAGCAAGGAGCTACTTCGCTTGTACAAAAACAACACACGTAGATGTTGCATATGAAAATTAAACGCACACCAATGTGGCTATTATTTTTTCACCTAAATGTTTACTTAACTAGTTTATAACTTATCATAATGTTAGATTCGGGTTTCAGATTTGATTAAAAGTTATGCAAATAACTATTAGAAAATGTAACTATCTATTAATATATATAAAAGAATTGAACATTGCTGACGTGGCGTGCAATGGTGTCTTCAACCACTCAATGAAACTGCCACGTGGCATTATAATTGAAACATTTTTGTGTTTTTGAATTATTTCCTTTTTTAATTAAAAAAAGATAAACATAAAACCCTAAATTTATCTCTCTATCTCTCAATTCTCAATTACTAAAATTAAATTGAGTTATTTTAGGAAAAAAGAATTTAGAAACAAATTAAAATTTTTCTCTCTTATGTTCCTCCCATAATTTTTAAACGTTAATATCTTTTATATTCGAGATATTTTAAATAAAGAAATTACACCAAATTAACGAGCGTTTTATTATTTTTTCAACGAGTACCATAGTGCTATATAAAAAACGGAGAAAAAAACGACTATTTTTTGTGTGGTTATGTTCATACAGAAAAAAAACACAAAGTATTCAGGTTATTCATTAATCATGTTTTTTCTTTTAAACCAGGTTCTTATCTACGATGTTGAAATTCAGCCCAATCGACATGCTATCATTGGAATTTTACTCTTCTAAAGATGAATAGGTATACTTCATCAAGAAAAGCTAGGAGAAAGAATCGCGCAACACTGCAACACATGATGTCACCTTATAACAAGGTTATTTTTTTTATTACAAGAGTAATAATTATTACTATTAGTATTAGTATTATTAGAATTGTTATCTTTTTCAACCCCCATCATGAATTCTACATCTATATAAGTCAAAGTCAAATTGTAACATATTTTAAATTACGTGAAGATGATTATATGTTGAATGTTATTCTTTTAATACTGTATTATGTTTAATATGGTTTATGCTTTTTATTTTTTTAACTTTTTAAATAAATGTTTTTTTTAACTAAGATTGATTATGTTTAAGTTATTTACTCTTTTCGTGATTTGAGTTTTCTTCTTTTATTATTTTTTATCATTTTTTATTAAATCATATTAAATTTTTTCAACCCCAGGACTTTCCCGGGGTAATCAGCTAGTTTGGTCATATAAGACATAGCTCCTTGTAAGTTAAGTGAATAAAATCGGATGCATGTTATGCACTATCAAACTAACCGACTTGTTTTAACTAAGGGGCTGTTTGGTAAGCCTCTTAATGAGGCTCTGAACCATTCAGTGCTGAATGATTCAGCATTCAGCGCGTTTGTTTCAGCTTCTGAATGGAATGGTTAAGTCTGAATCATTAAGATTTGAGATGTTGCTGAACCATTAAGCACTGAATCATTAAGCACTGAACTAGGCTGAACCTTAATGAGACTCCCCTACCAATGTGGGACAAGAATACTAACCATTAAGAGGTCCAACTTAATGATTCAGCGCTTAACCATTCAGACCTCTTAACCATTCAGATCTCTTAATAATTCAGCACTTAATCAACCCAACAGCCCCTAAGCTACATTAATAGTAGTATCAACATAACATGGTTGATAAGTTTACAATAATACGATCAAAATCACGAAGACGATAATGCTAGATTATTGTATATAATAATTTAGCGTTAACGCTAATATAATCGTAATTTTATTTAAACCTTTTTTTCTGTAGTATGTGAACTCTACTTCTCTTAATATAAATATATTTAAATTGTCGATTTCCCAGTTTTCAATCCAATCAATATCCTGGTTACCCTAGAGGTGCTTACCCAAACCTATTTGATAGTCGAGACCAAGACTTGAACCGAAACTAAAACCAATATACATAAAAACTGGGAGAACATGTAGGTTCATAACTTGTTTGCATTCCTATAATTTGAAACGGGTTAATCCTGAACTGAAAGGGTAAAAAGCTGCTTACAACCCTAGTAAAAAACCGATCAAACAAAAAAGAAAAAACCCAAACAACATTTTACCCTACATTGTTATTTTATTAATTCTTGTAGTATTTTTCTTACATTTTAAAAACTTAAACACAAGACGTTAATTATTTATATACTAAGTTAAATAAAATAATGGCACGTACCCGGTAACATTAAAGCGTGCGAGAGTGAATCAATTTCGACCCTACAATTTCTATAGATAATTTGCCTTTGAGGGTTAAAATGGACACTAACTTTAATACGACTTTCACTTTTCTAATCGTCCGATTACTTTTGACTTTGTTTATAAAATTTACCCCTTTAATTATTGCACCATTTTGAAATATACTAATAACCAAATTTATTATAGTTCAAAAAATAAATAAATAACAACCAAACGAAACTTTCACTCCACCATCATTAAAAGGTTACCAACACACCAGCCTAGCAAGCTGTTAAACATGGTAAAATTACGGCTATCAGCACCCCGAAGAAAAAATACATACACCACTTGACTCAAAACTACCAACCCAACATTCCAAAACTATCCATACCAATAAAATGATACCAATTCGTGAGGTCAAAACCTGGCATCTTGGACCTTTTGATCATCCACCAAAAAGTCGAATCCTTAATCTCTTCCATCATCTTAATCGGTATTGTATTAATACTTTGGAACACGTTCTCGTTTCTCCCTAACCATATCCTCCATGTTGTCATTAGGAAAACCCATTTAGAGTATCCTTCCACTTTTGTGACCCATTCAAGAGATGCAAAATTCCAACTGCAAGAAGGAATCAATCCCAATGGGAATAGAAACTCTCAGCCACACACATATGTGCCACCATACGATTTTTGCCCAAATGCAATCCACAAAAAGATATCCAATAATTCAAGTCCTATTTCAGACAAATAAAAGGATAAATTACATATATAAGGATGGTAAGTAGGCGGACAACAAGCTACGCCGCAAACTCTTTCTGGATAGAAAATCCGAATCTGTGAAAAACAAAATCCGAATCTGCTAAAAATCCGTTCAGGATGGTAGGTTGTGCACTACCCGCTGAACCCGAGTCAAAAATCCAATTTCAAACCTTTTACATCTCCCATCCCCAACTACCACACCTCTAAAGCCAAGGGGTGTGGTCTCGGTGGTGTATTCGGTAGGGTACGGTGGCATTGACCCCCGAAGGTGAACACTCTCCCCCCACCCCCCGAGTTGTAATCGGTGCCCACGAGGAAATATCCCCTTCTCCTAGAGCAAACTTAACTTTTGAACGTTGGAATGTGAACCGTTAACGGTCATATTATATATATATATATATATATATATAAAATACTTTTCCACTTTATTTATACATCAAACCATCACCTTTTTTTTTTTTACCAAGTGGGATCACATGTAGTTATTTAAGCAAGCTCTTTTAGCTATTAGCCTTTTTTTAAGGGTCATATTATTTGGACACCTTAAAAATTAAATTAACACCCTAGGTATGCCTTGTATAGCTCTATACGAGACATATATGCTTTATTGTCCCCCATTCAGACAACAATCTGACAAAAGAAAAAACCCTATATGCCTCGTATTGGCCAATACGATGCATATAGGGTTCACGTGTCCCCTTTTCAGTCAACTTGGCAGACCAATGATTGGTGTCATATCCCTCGTATAGACCAATACGAGAAATACTCGTACGATGTCCGGTACGATGTAACATAAAGCAACTGCCACTTGTACCCTATATTCCCCATATAGACCAATACGAGTCATATTTAACCAAGGTTGATTATTTTCTTCCTTTTCTTCTTCTTCTTCTTCTTCCCTTCCTTTCTTCTTCGTTTTTCAAACCGACGAATTTACGTCAATTTTTCTTCTTCTCTCAATTTTATGAAATGGCATGGTGGGATAATATTTTCGATGAATCCGGTATTCCTAATTCTCACGAGACGACAGGTATTCCTGATTCTGAAGCAGCAGGTATTCCTTATTCTCAAGAGGTTGTGTTTGGTTACAAAAAACCATTGTTGCCAGACCTGAACGAGCCGTGCTATGAACCCAATGTTGAACATTCATACGTAGGGGAAACCTACAAGCACTACGAGCACGATGGTGAGTATGCGTACGTACCGCAGGATCGTACGACCCAAGACAAAACCCACAAGTTCCAGGAGAGCAACCCCACAACTCGCATGTTTCAGACGAGCAACCACGGTGTTCGCAAGTTTCGTATGAAACTGAACAAGATTTCGTTTTGCGAAAAGATTTGGTTACGTGGGTTAAGAAAATGGGAAAAGATAACGGTTACGTCATTGTGACCCGACGATCCAAAAAAGTTGATGATTTGGATGTGAAGGTTTGGCTAGTGTGCAACCGTGGTCGCGAGCACAAGAGTATAGCCACCGAGAGGAAAACAGGCAGCCAAAAAATTGGTTGCCCTTTTCTAGTGATCGAGTTATATGACGGGAAATATGACGCCTGGAGGGTACAGGTGAGGAATGCCGAACATAACCATGGTCCTGCTGAATATCTGGAGGGCCACCAATTCAACTTTTAAGACTAGTCAATTCAACTTCTAAAATTATACGTTATAAATTAAGACTGATATTGACGTATTAAGAAGAGTCAATTCAACTTCTAAAATTATACGTAATAAATTCAGACTGATATTGACGTATTAAGAAGAGTCAATTCAACTTCAAAAATTATACGTAATAAATTCAGACTGTTATTACACTCGTTCAAAAAAAAAAAAAATCCTCGTATTGCCCTCGTATAGCCCAATATTTGGAATATCATACCCACATAGTCCACAAAACCCTAAGTATGAAAAATTAAAAAAGTTAACCCTATATGCCTCGTATAGCTTTATATGAGGCGTATAAGTACGAGGTTGCAGACTGTACGTGCCTTGGAGTCAGTGTTCAGCTTTTTGAGCCTTATATGTCTCGTATAGCTCTATACGAGGCATACCCAGGGTGTCAAATTAGATTCCTTAAATGTCCAAATAGCTAGAGCCTTTTTTTAATACCTAATTCACATTGCCATTCAACCCACTTGAAAATCTATACTAATATCCAGGATAAGAATATAATCTATAAGTGTTTAGATCATGTGTAGTGGTAAGTGAAAATTTTCAAGGCCGGCCTATGGGGCATTAATTGAGAGGGCCTTTAATGGCTTAAAATGAGAAAAGTGGTGTAGTGGTGATGTGAAAATTTTCAAGTCCCTTCCAAGATTTCTCATTGGTCTGTTAGGCAAAATGGCTTCTCATTGGTCCCTTTTTTTCATGTCATGGAATATTTCCAGGCCCTTGAAAAATGCCCCAAATAACTTGGAGGGGGTGATGTGAGATCTTGACGGGGGTGTGGAAATGGGGTAAAAATGCTCAATTCCTTTATCATTACATATGGTCTAAAGAAAGACAACTTTCTAATACATTTGATAGACATGCCCTCTGATTTTAAGTTATTATTTAATTAAGAGAAGCATAGTTCTGGTAAATGTTATATAAGGATCGATGAATGCATATTAGGTTGGTAAATTTAGTTTTAGTATGTTTGTAGTTTGCGAATTGAGTTAATGTTGATGCTTTGGTAAATTTTAGTATAATTGTTAAATGTTAGATGTTAGTAGTTTGGTAAATGTTAGTATTTTGTATATGTTGGGTGTTTTTATTGTTTGTTTGATAAATTTGATATGTATATTTTGGTGTTATGTTAATTATTATATTTATATAAGTTGTTTTTAAGTTTCTTTGAAAAGGAGTTTCGAGAAGAACTCCACGACTATTAAGTGATGTTGATATGGATATGGATATGATTTAAATTTAATTGTAACATGTGTAGTTTATTACTTAAAATGATTGATTGTGACATACGTTATTAACGTTCTCAAGATAACTCCCCTATATATATAGGTAAAGGTTCGGGTACAAAAGCTATATTTCGTAAGAAGTGTGAGAAGAATCAAGAGTTGACATTTAGGCATCATGTTTTGGATTTAGGTATAATGTTTTGGGTTGTTTTTGTTAGAAAACACCAAATAAAACAATTTAAAACACAATGCAATGTGTTATAGCCGTGAATTTAAAACATAGTTAAAACACACGGAAAACACAACAATATAGAACACATGTTTTTGGCATTGTGTTTTAAGTTTTTACGCTCAAAATAAATTGTTTTATGTTTTTAATTGTTATATTTCATGTTATTTTAGTCTAAACAATCCAAAACATCTTGAATAAAATCCAGAAAATGATGCCTAAATATCATTTTTTTAATCGTTCTCACACTTCTCATGAAATATGGCCTTTGTACCCTAACCCCACCCTATATATAGTTGTTTGAGTTTTTGGGTGTAGAAGATATATATATATATATATATATATATATATATATGTGTGTGTGTGTGTGTGTGTGTGTGTGTGTGTGTGGGTGTAGAAGAGATATATATAAGGGAAAATCACCAAAATAGCCCGTTGACTAACCCTTTTACAAAAATAGCCCCCTCCCGTCTATCCAAAGAGACGGGTCACCAAGTTCGAGGCATCCAAGGCGTCTCCCGAGACGTTTCCGGTTTGCACAAGTTAGGTGACGACACGTGTCTCTCCCACCTGTCAGACGTCTCTAGTAAAGCTAGAGACGTCTCCAGTGACGTCTCACCTGCCATACGTCTCCGGTAAAGCTAGAGACGTCTCCGGTGGTTTTCCGGTGACGTCTCCGGTGAAACCTGTTTATTTAGAGAGAGAACAGACAAAAATGAGGAACAGACATAAAGGAACTGAGGAGGGAGAACAGGGAAACGGCTTTGCATGGTTGATTCGGTGATGACCATACATCAATCCAGTGAGGAGGGAGGGATAAGACTGTAACAACATTGCCCTTGCATTTCCCTCACTTATCTCTTATCATCCATCACACGAGATAAGTGTATTATTATTATTATTATTATTATTTGGATGGAGAAAGAAGGAAGTTGCAGGAGCTTGTTGTTGTTATTATTATTATTATTATTATTATTATTATTATTATTATTATTATTATTATTATTATTATTATTATTATTATTTGGATGGAGAAAGAAGAAAGTTGGAGGAGCTTGTATTGGAGGGTGTGCAATTGAAATGAGAAAGAGGGTGAAGAAGACGTTTCAGGGTTGAAGGAGACGTTTTAGAGAGAGAGAGTGAGGAGAGAGAAAGCGAGGAGAGAGAGTGATGAGGTGTCGGTTTTGTATTGGTTCATATGGGAGGCCTCTCGGGAGACGCCTCAGACGTGTTGGGAACCGTGACCCGTCTCTCCAAAGAGACGGGAGGGGGCTATTTTCGTAAAAGGGTTGGTCAACGGGCTATTTTGATGTTTTTCCCTATATATAATTGTGTTTTTTTAAATGAATTGGTCTTAATATCAAAATCATCAACGGGCCAAAGCGCAATACACATCACAAACCGGACGAAATTTGACCCATAACACGGTGTGGGGGATAGGATAGGATAGGATTGGCTATATCGATTTTGTCATCGAGAGTTTGTTTTCTTATTTCTCCCTTTGATTTGTACCTTTGTGTTTAATAGTTGTTTTTCTTGAGTCAGCTTGTAATTGTGTCTCGTTATCCGTAGACAGGTTTTTTTAGTATAAGTTTAACCCTTAAAATAAGGTCTCTAAAACCGAAACGAATATAAAAGATACAACCGGTAGCACTTGTTAGAAAGACACCTCTACACAAGCCACGTCTATGCCGATGAAAATAAATATATCCATAGTGTTGCTGACACTTAAATGCATGAGATACGTGTAAATCCATGGCTCCAATGCATCACACACTCCTTATTCGGTTACTATATGAAACAAAGCAACACATATATCCAGAAACTATAACAAAAAATAAATAAATCTTTAACTTGTGGTTCTTAATTAAAAAAATGGCGCAGTTCTTGAGAGCAAAAGAAGAAGAACAGTACTCGTTTGTGCTATTGAGTGGACACAGAATTCCTGCCGTTGGATTAGGGACATGGAGATCGAGTTCAGAAGCTTCTAACCGCTGTTCTTGAGGTCGGATGCCGATAAGTTGAGCTTTGTTTCGATGAATTTTCGTTTGTTTTTTTTTTTTTTCATGTATATATTGTAAATGTTGCAGGCTGGTTATAGACATATTGATACTGCATGGGAGTGCGGTGTTCAAGAAGAGGTTAAATGCTAAAATTAAGGAATTAAGTGAACTAGTGACTTACTTGTCTATAAGAGGACATTATTTTTTTTAACGACCAACAAATTAAACCCGAGCATTCTCGGGTACCCTTTCGACAAATTCAAGTACTTCGAGTTGTCAAACAACAATACCCTGAAAAACCTGGTAACTCACCCGCCCGAAACACAAACCCACCCGCCCGGAGGCACAATGATGAAATTATGTACGGTAATACCCGCTTGGCTCAAGAATTGAACCCAGGATCACCGGGTCTTCTATCATTGCCCACCAAGGTCTCTCCCACTACACTACAATGGTATTGACTTAGGTAGCGTTCGTTTCACGGAATGGAATTGTAATGCATATTTTATTTCTTACATAGTTCATTTCTACACAAGAAGAAATTGTAATTGAACAACAACATTCGGAAATGAATCTATATTCCAATTCTATTGAGATTTCATTCCGTTACGTGAAACTAACACACCTAAATTCTAAATCAAATTTCATTTCCCGTGCAAATTCCATTACAATCAAATGAAACGAACGCTACCTTAAGAGGACGTTAATTAAGGGGATATTCCAATAGTAACTGATATACTTCATGACCCTTTTAAGGGGATGCTCTTGTAGTAAGTGGTGTACTTCACAACTTACTATGTTTTCTAGGAATTTATCTTTAAAAAGAAAAGGAACTAGTGATCATTTATGTGTTTCAGCTTAACAAAATTCTTAAAATTTTGGAGAAGTATGTAATGAAGTCTAGATTGGTGCACATCTATCCTAGAAAATCTAGGCCTATATCGCTCTTTAAAAAAGGGAATATTTCATAAAATGGTAATTAAGTTTTATGAGTGTTCCAATCAAGTCACTCATTTATCAATTTGTTTTAATTAAGTCACTAAAGTTTATTTTATGTTTTGATCCTATATAATTTACTTGAATAGCAGGTAAACTATCATTAGTTTTATTTTATTTTAAACATGCTGTTATAATTAATACCATCTTCTTCAAGTTTTCTGCAACCTCCATCGACCACAACAAAAAACCATTAAGAACAGGTAAACATCTCGTGGCATCTTAATCTGATGTAATCATAGTTGAAATCGCCATTGAAATCGAACTCAAGAAGTCAGTGTTATTGTTCATGTCTAGATTTCGATGATTTTTGTCTCGATTCTGTCGCAACGGCAAAGCGGCGGAGGTAACAGACTCGTCACCGATGACGACATTAGCTTCATGTCCTACACGTTTGTTTGCACAACTTCTTTCATAGCTCGACGAGCGAGCGACTCGACGACGTCAACGTGTATGGATCTTTGACTGGCGGTTGAGCCGGTACAGGTGCCGATATTAAAAAGGAAAAAGGGCAAGTTGAAGATGGTGGTGTTGCCCCTTGTTAATATTTATCACCTCTGCAGCTTTCTTAGATGGAGATGGAGGTTCGTCACTGGGAGGTATAGCCAGGAAACAAGGTCGGAAAAAAGATTTTAAGATGACTTCCTATGGTGGAGGTTCTGTGAGAGAGAAAGGGGTATAAATGGTCAATTAGGGATTTTATTATTATTATTATTATTTTGTAATTTTTGTTGAATCATGGAATTTATAAATCATTTCACAAATTTAAAGATATTAAATACATGCCATATAAGATTGATGACCTTCTATCTAGGTAAAATATCTAATATTGAAACATTAAAGTAATCTTAAGTGATCTGATTGAAACAATAACTTTCATGAGTGACCTGATTAGAACAATCCTTAAACTTGGTTACTATTTAACAAAGTTACCCCTTAAAAAAATAAGAATAAGAACTTGTGATTTAGGCATTTCATGCTAAATTTTTTTTTTTTTAGGAAAAGTATGTAGTGAAGCCCTGTTTGACAGAATTCGGGTATTACAGTTGACTCGAAACTGTAGCAGTCCTTTGGCTAGTCAAGACCTTTCCGTCCGCTGCTTATGGTTTGAGCCTTGGCTAACATGTTCGTTTAATTCTTTATGTTTAGTTGGTCCAAGTAAAGTGTGCTTTTAATCATCATTTTATTTGTAGGTAGGGCAAGGTCTTAACTCTTAAGGCAGCCATGGATGCAGGAGTTGAAAGGAAGGATCTCTTTGTAACATCCTAGTTATGGTGTAGTGACCTATCCCCAGAAAGGGTTCATTCAGCCTTGCTAAATACCCTTCAAGAGCTTCAGCTAGACTACCTTGATCTTTATATGGTACTATAAAATCTTTAAAGTTATTTACTTTGAAAAAAGATGCTAATAATAATAATGATACACATGTTCAAATTTATAGATCCATTGGCCTTTTCGTCTTAAAGAGGGAGCCAGTAGCCTCCAAAGGCTGGAGATGTTTTGGATTTTGACATGGAAGGTGTGTGTGTGGAGAGAAATGGAGAAACTTGTAGCACAAAACTTGGTTAGAGACATTGGAATAAGTAATTTCACATTAAAGAAGCTTAATAAGCTATAACAAGTTTTTGCTCAAACAATGCCTTCTGTGTGCCAGGTAACATTAAAACAACATTTCATATATAGTTTACCAGGGCCGTCCGTGAGAACTCTAAAAAAATTGGGACCTGGGCGACATAAAAAAGTGAGCCAAAAAATATACTAAAGAAGAATGAATTAAATTAAAAAAAAAAAAAACTATTAGATGTTGATATGCTAAAGACAAGTCTTAAAATTAAAGTTGAGACCTCTACACTAAAATTAAGATGGGTTTTCAATTCCACTACCAATATTTTCTTGTATAAGAAACAAGTATATATCCCAAATAGAGGATTTAATATATATAAATAATATTTTAGGAAATTCCCGGCCCATTGAGACTGGGCCTTGATCCGTCGCCCACCCTTTTGGGTCGGGCCTTCAGCTTACTTATTTGCAACAAGTGGTTATAAAACTAGTCCCGACTTTCTTGACCCAAAATATTTAATAAGTTCAACATGTCTTTTTAACGCAAAAAATATAACAAACACTGATAACCAGAGGGTCAACGGACCTGCTTGACCCAAAAAATCTAACAAATCCCGATGACTGGCGGGTAGCAAACCTTCTCGACCCAAAAAAATCTAAAAGAAAGTTGGCATACCTTGACCCAAAAAAAATGTAACAAATTCCTATGAAGGGGGGAGTGGATCTCTAGACCCAAAAATTAAATATTGATGGCGGGAAGGGCACAAGTGGGTTAGCAGACCCCCTACCCCAAAAGAACCCAACAAATTTTGATGACCGGGGGATCAATGGGCCCTCTTACCCCCGCTTCCGCCCTTGTTTTTAATATGTTTTTATAACCTATTTTTCATTTTTATGTTTGAAATTTAGATGGAAATGCACCCGAGATGGAGGAATGACAAAATGCTGGAAGCATGCCAGAAGAATGGAATCCATGTTACGGTAACACACACACATTTTGATTGGAATTGTAACCTAATCAAATGGTAACTTTGTATAATTTGATTCATAGGCGTATTCGCCTCTGGGATCGCAAGCCAATGGTCAAGATCTAATCCATGAACCGACGGTGGAAAAGATAGCAAAGAAGTTAAACAAAAGTCCCGGGCAGGTTCTTGTGAGGTGGGCGATCCAACGAGGCACAAGTGTAATACCCAAATCAACAAACCCTGGGAGAATCAAAGAAAACATGCATGTCTTCCATTGGGTGCTTCCAGAGCAGGATTTTGATGTTCTAAGCAACATTCCAAACCAGGAAAGGGTATTGCATGGTGAAGATCTCTTTGTGAACAAGAGTGAAGGACCATACCGCAATGTGGCGGATATATGGGATCATGAGGACTGACTGTTCAAGCTTAGTCATGTTCGTAATATGGCAGTCGTAACAAGTTTTAGTAGGGGCAATCGACTTGAAACACTACACATGTCACATGCTAAACCAGATACGAAGACATGTAATATAAGATAATAAGATGTTATTGTTGGACCGTGATCATCATAAGCAGCGGATTAACATTATCATACTCGGATTATCATCATGGAATCATCATCATCTTCATATAATATGCAAGAACATCATGAAGAACATATGAATATTATTGATATGTGACGGTGGAGAGGATTGTATACAGAAATCGCATACAAATCCCACACACACTCAAATGTTTACAATACATTCCTATATATAGTATGGTTGTGGCGGTTATTATAACTAACTTTTAACCGCCATGTTAACTAATCCTATTACAAATGTTATTAAATATACAATAAAACATATTTATGAAAGTTTAGTTTACTAAATTTCCAATACTCGCCCCTAAACTAAACTTTCATGAATTTTCAGTAAGAGTCTTTATCTCCGTCTCTTGATGTTCTTCATTTTGCTTTGTGTCTTCTTCATTTCTTGACTCAATATAATATCGTTTCATCATTCTAATTCAGCTCCGCTTTGTCGCTTTCTTTATCTTTTTGGGCGGCCATTCATATATGAGAGCATGAACTCGGTGTCATATATGAATCCGATTAATTTCTTTTTCCATATATGAGAGTGTGATCTCGGTGTCATATATGAATCAAATTAATCTATGTTTATTATCGTGCAGTATTCGCACATCTTCTTGCTGCATTGTTTTAGTTTCTTGCATTCTTTTCTCGTAGCCACCCATTTATTTGTCTCTTGAATAGTTGGAGCAATACTTCGCTTATTGAGTCGTAATTTCTTTATCAATTTCTTGCATTCTTTCACAATTACTGGCTTCCGTATGTATCCCTTTAATTTTTCTCCACAATTCTTGTTGTTTGTCTTGTTCTTATGTTTTATACCAAATTTGATCTTGGCAATTCCAATTTAATGATCATCAATAATGATGTTCACATTTTTCTTAAATTAAATGTGTGCATAATTTAATAAAAACTTTTTGCAATCATTCTGTATTAAATATAGAAAATGAATTTTGACACAAAAAGATCCAAAAATTTTTTTTGACTTTCTTTCCAACCATTTGTGATAAAAAAAGATTATTATATTATTAATAATATAATAATATAATATTATTATACAGAATGTTCCTTCTTCATAGTGCCGTGAACAAAATTTTTCAAAAAATTCTTTCTAACCACTTGATTTCCTTAATGATTTGATAAAACAAATAATATGGACAATCTGTATATTGTTTCTATATATGAATCTTTTTTTATATTCATATAAACGAAAAGATTTGAAGCAGTTTCGTATATGTATGTATATACTCTGTTTTCTTAATATCAAATAATAGAGTAAAAAACTAAGGAAATCAAGAGATTTTACAAGGGACCTTTTTTCTTCGATTCAGATTTGTGATTCCTTTTGCATATGGAAATGATTCCTTCTGCGTTCTTGATCGATCTTTGTGACGATTTCTTGGAGAATTTGATGCAGTCCCTGTTTTTGTATCAATTAATAATATGACAAAGACAATCGATCGTTCGTTCGTTTTGAATCTTCTTTTCTGGTTGGCCAGTAATCTACGTTTTGGTGTTCGTGTGATGATTTCTTTTGTCTCTGTTTTCTATAATGAAACAGAGTGCTGTTCCGATTGATAATTCTTCACGATGATGATCATAACAGTTTATAAATCTGGCTCTGATACGACATGTTGGACCGTGATCATCATAAGCAGCGGATTAACATTATCATACTCGGATTATCATCATGGAATCATCATCATCTTCATATAATATGCAAGAACATCATGAAGAACATATGGATATTATTGATATGTGACGGTGGAGAGGATTGTATACAGAAATCGCATACAAATCCCACACACACTCAAATGTTTACAATACATTCCTATATATAGTATGGTTGTGGCGGTTATTATAACTAACTTTTAACCGCCATGTTAACTAATCCTATTACAAATGTTATTAAATATACAATAAAACATATTTATGAAAGTTTAGTTTACTAAATTTCCAATAGTTTATGTCGTAGAAAATATAAGTTAATTTGGTTGCATGTTCATAAATCATAAATAAGTTGTAATATATTGCGGTGTTTAATAGTTGCTGAGTTTGCAAAGTTGTTGACTACTTGACTTTCTATGTTATGAAAGGAGGTCATCTATGTGTTGTTAGGTGATTACTAGAATCTTCTTAATATTTTCATTCAACAATCACTGTTAAAATATGCTCATATGATGCAATTCTATCTAAATGGGTCAACATGTTGTCTTTAATATTTTGCATAAGAATGTTTCAGGTTGCTTGGATTGGAGCTGATGATATCGAATCAATTGTGGTCGAGTAGCTGTGTTCGAGTCCAAGAAGTGCATTATCTATTGGTCCAAGAAGTGAAGTCCATGATTAGAGCCCAGAGATTAGCCCAGATAAAGCCTACTTGTAACCCACTTGTGTGTTTGGCCCAGGAAGCCCATCTCGCCTGCTTTGGTTTATAACAAGCTGAGGATTGCCAAGCTTGCAATCCCCAAGGCAAACGAATGGTCCGGATCCTTTCATATTGTGTTTCTTTAAGTCTGATCCAACGGATGTCTTTGGCTCGGATGTGTTTTATCCCGAGTCTAGCCTTCGCCTATATATTGAGCTTCTCTCTTCTCGATACCAGTTTTGCAACCCTGTCTTCTTTAATCTCTTTGTCTCTCATTCGTCTGAATAGTCTAGGGTTTTGATTCATTGTCTTTGTAGTTCAGATACATCTTGTATCTGTTCGTTGATCATTGTCTGTGTAGTCTATTGATGGTTTTGAGAGATTCTTGTTGGTGAGAGATTGTTGTTCAGATTGTTATTCTCTTTTGATTGTTTTGTTCCTGATTTGAATAAAGATCTTTAGTTTCTGTTATTGATATCATGTTTGTAACATGGTATCAGAGCTGAGGCTTTGATTTGAGTTCTTATCTATCGTCTTCCGCTGTAATTAGGGTTTCTGGTTTAAGAAGATATTGTTTCTTCTGATTATTGGAAGCTACTGAGAAGATCTGGAAACATCAGTGGTTAGATCTGGTTTTATTGGATCTAGGGTTTCGATCTTGGTTGAGCAGGAAGTTTAAAGGATCAGATCTAATCTTAAGATCTGTGGACGCTTGGATAGCATTTTTTCTTATTTGCTCTCTGACTTGTAACCCTAAGTGAAGGTTACAAGTTACGAGTTTTGGCGAACCCTAACTTGGGCTTTATCGGTGAGATCTTTTTATTACTTTGTGTCTAGTGTTGTCCTAAGGAGTCGTCTGTTCAGGCTTGAGTCCCTGTGTAGCTCTAAGGTTGGTCTAGATCTTAGGTGGCTCCTGTATAAGGACCTGCGCTGGCACCTTTTGAGTGATGAACCAGTGATCGGGATCACCTATACAGCTTCGTCGTTTTACTGTGTGCTATCTGTGTGTTTGTTTGTTTTCTTGTTCTTGTTTAATTGTTCTCTTTGTGCGTGATCTGCTGTTGTGTGTTTCTTTGCTTGCTTAGTTATGGCTGATGATCCTATTGAACAAGGTGGAGGGGGTAATGCTATCATTGATCCTGTTAGTAGGGTTGTTCACGAGCCGAGTCGATCCGAACGGAGCTTTGCTCATGCTTGGCTCGTTTACAAACCGAACCAAACGGAGCGGCTCATTTACAATCGAGCCGAAAATCGAACGAGCATTCTTCGAGCGCAAATTTTTCGAGCGAGCGCCGAGCGAGAATCGAGCGGAGAGTAATATGGACGATCATAAAATTGCGATGTTTTCTTCGATGTTTTCATTGTCGGGTGACAACTAAGGTCGAAATGTCCGATGATAACACTAATATTGAGATCCTAGTGTCTAAGGATGAGGTTTAGATTGAGGCTGGTGAGGTGATGAACATACATCATAGAACATTTGTTGCATTATGACATAGGTGTGATATCAATCGATAATTAGCAATAGACGACTAACAGCATAAAGAAGTCAAGACTGTCACTTCATGACTTATTGTTTTACAATTAAATCTAATGTTAAATTTTTTTTATTGAGTTAAGTGGGCTATTATATTATGTTTGCATATACTAAGCCAAATCCAATAGAATGTTATATATAAAGCCATAAATTTATCTGTAAATTGTGTGTATATCTATTATGAAATAAATAAAAAATTATTCGAGCCGAACCGAGCCGAGCGTACCTTTGCTCGTGCTTGGCTCATTTACAAACCGAATCGAGCCGATCGGCTCATATACAACCGAGCGGAAGATCGAGCGAGCATTTTTCAAGCAAATTCCGAACGAGCAGCGAGCGATCGGCGAGCACCGAGCCTTTTGAACAGCCCTACCTGTTACCTTGATTAACAAGATTGATGCTGGTGACCCTCTTTATCTCCACCCTAGTGATTCTACCAACTTAACTATTGTTAGCATTAAATTGAAAGGAACTGATAACTACAGTGTTTGGTCTAATGCTATGATTCTTGGTTTACAAGTTAAAAATAAACTAGGATTTGTTCATGGAGAATGTGTTAAACCTGTTGATGATCCTGTTCTTGCTAGACAATGGGACAGATGTAATTCCATTGTTCTTACCTGGATACTTAATTCTATGTCTGAAGAATTGTATTTAGGTCAAGTATTCTCTAAACTTGCTAGTGATGTATGGAAAGAACTTAAAGAAACCTATGATAAAATTGATGGCTTTGTGGTATTTGACTTGTATCAAAAAATTAATAGTTTTAGTCAAGATGGGTCTTCTGTGTCTGATTATTATCAGAAATTGAATGTTATGTGGAAGCAATTGGATCAAATTCTTCAATTGCCTCCATGTATCTATGATGCTGCTAGAGACTTTAATAGTTTCAGTCATATGATCAAAACTTATGCAATTTTTAATGGGATTAGATAGCTATTATCAAACTGTTAGAACAAATTTACTAACTAGAGATACATTACCTTCTATTAAAGAGGCTTATGCTATTGTGTCTAGAGAAGAGTCACATAGAAATTCTAGTGGACTTAATAAAAATCCCAGACTGTTAGTTTTTTGTCTAAAACTGATCAAACTAGTCAATTTCTGAGTTTAATAAAAAGTTTGCTAATAAATCTAGTGGCCAGTCCCCTTTAAAATGTACTCATTGCAACAAGAATGGTCATTTGGCTGAAAAATGTTTTGAGTTAATAGGATATCCTCCTTGGATGAGGTCAAGGGGGAATCAATCTAAGAAACAAGGAGGGAATAATAATAGTAATAACAGCACTGCTAATAATTCCTTTCCTGTGTCTTCTTTAACAAATGAACAAATGACTAAACTTTTAAGTCTTTTAAGTGACAAGGTTAAAGAAAATCCACAGAGCTGCAATGTTACAGGTAGTTTTTTCTGTGCTAATGTGTTTGGTAAACCTGTTTTTGGTTTTGCAAGTTGTGTTGGAAATGAAATTAAGATTGGGTGGATTGTTGATTCAGGGGCTAGTCAACATATGGTCACTAATGATGTTGAACTAACTGATTATGTTGAAGTGTCTGAGTTAAACATGTATGTTAATCACCCTAATGGCACTAAAGCCTTGGTTACTAAAATTGGTAATGTTAATCTGGCTAGTGGTGTGGTCTTAAAAGATGTATTAGTTGTCCCTGAGTACAAAGTCAATCTTATCTCAGTCCACAAACTTGCTAGGGATAATAATTTATATGTTGGGTTTGATGAGGATACTTGTTACATACACGACCGGTCAACCAAGAAAGTCCTGGTGACTGGTAAACAGCTTGATGGATTGTACCTATGTGGCAATACATGTTTTAATGCTAAGGTGTGTCTTAGTAAGAGTGAGTCTTTTGATTTATGGCATGCTAGACTAGGACATCCTGCTGATCAAGCTGTCAATGTACTTAAAACCAAACTTAACATAGAAAAACATGATAAAAATCAACCATGTTAAGTTTGTCATAGAGCCAAACAACATAGAGAACCCTTTCCTCTAAGTGAGCACAAGTCCACTCAGCTTGGAGAACTTGTCCACTTAGATGTGTGGGGTCCCTATAGAGTTGTTAGTAGGGATGGTTTTAGATACTTTCTGACCATTGTTGATGATTATTCCCGGGCTGTTTGGGTTTGTTTATTAAAAAACAAAACTGAAGTATTTGATAATCTAAAGGACTTTATTAATATTGTTGAAACTCAGTTAATAAACATGTGAAATGTTTTAGAAGTGACAATGGTCTTGAGTTTGTAAACAATCAAATGTCTAACTTTTGTAAAGAAAAGGGAATAATACATCAGACCACTTGTGCTTATACTCCTCAACAAAATGGGATTGTTGAGAGAAAGCATAGACACCTTCTTAATGTTGCTAGATCTCTCTTGTTTCAAAGTAATATTCCCATTAGGTTTTGGACTGAATGTGTCTTAACTGCTGCTTATCTGATTAATAGGACCCCATCTGGTGTATTAGCTGGAAAACCCCCTTATGAGATGATTTATGGATTTGAACCCTTTCTTGATCATTTAAGATTGTTTGGTTGTCTGTGTTTTTGTGCTGTTCTAAATGAGTCTGATAAATTTAATAGTAAAGCTGAAAAGTGTGTCTTAATAGGTTATTCTAATGAGAAAAAGGGTTATAAAGTGTTTAGTCTTGATACCAAGTCTATTGGGTATTCAAGAGATGTCAAGTTCTTTGAAAACTGTTTTCCTTTCAAAGAACAAAAGATTTTTGAAAACTTTGACTCTAATACTGAAAAACTTATTAACAACTTAAATTTTTTTGACATGTATGAAAACACAGACTCACAAAACAGTTTTGAAGTAGAGGATCCCAATGATGATGGAAAGGGGCTAGGTAAGACTAATACAGGAACACACAATAATCAGCAACCAGTTGATCCACCAAATGTTGATGACTTGGCTGGTAAACAGCAGTCAAACATTAATGGTGATGATCCTGAAAAGGCAGATTATGGTGTGAATACTGTAGTTGATGAACATTTGAACTCTGAGGGTGATACTTCTGAGTCTGCTAGTGCTAGTAGTGTTAGAAGGTCTACTAGGAATACTGTCTTTCCCTCAAGATACAATGAATATGTTGTTGAAGGGAAAGTCAAGTATGGGATTGAGAAGTATGTTAATTTGTCCAATTTATCTTTTGAGTCCAAATGTTTTGCTTCTACTTTGTCTAAAAACTATGAACCAAGAAATTTTTCTGAAGCTTCTAATAGTCCAGAATGGATTAAAGCCATGAATGATGAATTAGAAGCCTTAAACATAAATGATACTTGGTCCATTGTTGATAAACCTGTTGGGAAAAATATTGTGGGTTGTAAGTGGATTTATAATATTAAATATAAATCCAATGGTGAGATAGAGAGATATAAAGCTAGATTAGTTGCCAAAGGTTATCGTAAAAAAGAAGGCATAGATTTTGATGAAACTTTTGCACCAATTGTCAAAATTGTCACTGTTAGGTGTATCATCTCTCTTGCTGTTTATAATGGTTGGGATCTATATCAACTAGCTATAAACAATGCTTTCCTTTATGGGGAATTAAATGAGGAAGTTTATATGAAACTTCCTGATGGGTATGGTAATAAAGAAGATAATAAGGTGTGTAAACTTAAGAAATCCCTTTATGGGTTGAAACAAGCACCTAGAATGTGGAATGAAAAACTAGTAGATGTGTTGTGTGAATTTGGCTTTCAGAAAAGCAAATGTGATCATTCTATGTTTTTTAAATGTTCCAATTCTGTTTGTAGTATTCTTCTTGTTTATGTGGATGATATAGTGGTCACTGGAAATTCTTTTGATGAAATAGAGAATGTTAAAAGGTTACTTAAGTCTAAGTTTTTAATAAAAGACTTAGGAAAATTGCAATACTTTCTAGGTATTGAGGTCATCAAAGAAGATGATGGCTTAATTTTGTCTCAAAGAAAGTATTGTACTGTTTTACTTGCTGAATATGGCTTGTTGGCTTGTAAACCTGTTAATGTTCCTATAGAACAAAATCATGTTGTTACTAATTTAGTAGCAAATGATTCTGATCCTGTTGACAATCTAACTGGTTATCAACAGTTGATTGGAAAGTTAATTTACTTGTCCCACACAAGACCAGACATATCCTACACTGTGCATTTCCTTAGCCAGTATATGCATAGTCCCTTAGTTGGTCATTTGAAAATTGCTTTCAAACTGTTAAGATATTTAAAACTTTCTCCTGGAAAAGGAATTAAGTTTAAAAAATCAAACAGTTTTAATTTAGAAGCATTTTCAGACTCTGACTGGGCTAAATGCACAACTACTAGGAAATCAGTAACTGGGTATTGTGTCTTCTTGGGAGAAAATCTGGTTTCTTGGAAAAGCAAGAAACAATCCACTGTTTCCCGATCCTCAGCTGAGGCTGAGTATCGAGCAATGTGTGCAGTTACTTGTGAGGTTATATGGATTAAAAATTTTCTAGAAGAATTAAGTGTTGATGTTAAAAGTCCTGTTAAAATTCATTGCGATAATGATGTTGCTATGTCAATAGCAGCCAATCCAGTCTTTTATGACAAGACTAAGCATTTTGAATTGGATCTTTATTTTTTAAGAGATCAGATTGTTAAAGGTGTTATTAAGACTGTGGCCATTAATTTGAAAGAGTAAGTTGCTGATGTCTTTATCAAGGGACTTTTGGCTTCTGCCCATGAATACTTGTGTCAAAAACTGTGTCTTATTGACCCATTTAAGAGATCGAATTGAGAGGGGGTGTTAAAATATGCTCATATGATGCAATTCTATCTAAATGGGTCAACATGTTGTCTTTAATATTTTGCATAAGAATGTTTCAGGTTTCTTGGATTGGAGCTGATGATAGCGAATCAATTGTGGTCGAGTAGCTGTGTTCGAGTCCAAGAAGTGCATTATCTATTGGTCCAAGAAGTGAAGTCCATGATTAGAGCCCAGAGATTAGCCCAGATAAAGCCTACTTGTAGCCCACTCGTGTATTTGGCCCAGGAAGCCCATCTCGCCTGCTTTGGTTTATAACAAGCTAAGGATTGCCAAGCTGGCAATCCCCGAGGCTAACGAATGGTCCAGATCCTTTCATATTGTGTTTCTTTAAGTCTGATCCAACGGATGTCTTTGGCTCGGATGTGTTTTCTCCCGAGTCTAGCCTTCGCCTATATATTGAGCTTCTCTCTTCTCGATACCAGTTTTGCAACTCTGTCTTCTTTAATCTCTTTGTTTCTCATTCGTCTAAATAGTCTAGGGTTTTGATTCATTGTCTTTGTAGTTCAGATACATCTTGTATCTGTTCGTTGATCATTGTCTGTGTAGTCTATTGATGGTTTTGAGAGATTCTTGTTGGTGAGAGATTGTTGTTCAGATTGTTATTATCTCTTGATTGTTTTGTTCCTGATTTGAATAAAGATCTTTAGTTTCTGTTATTGATATCATGTTTGTAACAATCACAATCACTTTATAATGATCTCATCACATATATAACTTGAGGGGATTGATAAAAAAGTTGGAACTTTAGACCCAATTCGTACTTGTCATTGAATGTGAACTTAGGGATAAGCACATAGAGCCGATACCGTTTCATCCCGATTCTGATCCCGTACCGAACCTAAGGTGTTCGGTATCGGTATCGGTACCCACAATTAGAGGTTTTCGGTTTCGGTATTATCGGTATCGGTATTCTAAGGTAAAATACCGATACCATACCAGTACCGTACCGATACTGATATCGTACCGTATGTGTTCGGTATCGGTATCGGTATTGGGTTTAGGGTGTTTTCGGTATCGGTATCGGTTGGTACCGATACCGTCCCGAGCTCATCCCTAATGTGAACTGTATTAGCGTTGAAAGGTTTTAGGATTTGAAAGTATTAAGAGTAAGTAAATTGTAAAGTGTATGATAAATATTCAATATATACAATTTATTTTAAGTTCTAAAAATCATTTGAGTTTATAAATGAAAGCTTTCGCTATGCAAGTATTTAAATAATACGTCAAGAATGTATTAAAGTAGGTCTGCTTACGGTTGTGCGCATATAATGTATATATGTGTGACAATCGGGAGGCAAAAGTAAAGTTGCACTAATTTTAACGTTATTTCACTAATTTCGTGAAAATAACGTTAAAAATGACGGACGGTTAATCATGCATCAGGTGGTGGCGTTGATAGCCAAAAGACAAGAGGGTACATGCACCAGTCGGGGTTGTCCCGATTGCTAAGTGTTACATGCCTTATGTCTAAGGTTAATACAAAACCACTATTGAGCCAGGGTCTCACTGGAAGCAGCCTCTCTATTCTCACGGGATATAGGTAAGACTGTCTATATCTTACCCTTCTCAGACTCTACCTTAGCTTTTACTATTGGTGAGATTAACTGAGTATTATAATGACGTCAAGAATGTATTAAAGTAAAATGACCCAACGTCTGAGCCTACCATCAAAATAGAGCCTTAAATTTCGATTAAAATTAGGATTTATACCATAAAAAAAATAACCTGCTTTCTTAGTTCTCTCACTTAAAAGTCTCTTTTTTTTTTGAACGATCAACTAAAGTATTGCCGGGTACTCTGTACGCGGCCCCCAATGGCCGAAAGGGGCCCCAGACGGCCTCTAGTCCGTACGGACAGAGCCCTTCGGCCCACCCGTCTCCAGTTCCAGGGAAAACCCGGCCCACAAACCCGCCCGAAGGCACGACGGTAGTGAACCGGTAAAACCTGGAGGGATCAGGAGTCGAACCCATGACCACAAGGGTCAAGGGTCTCTCCATCACTTCCCAACCACCTACCCCACCACAAGGGTGGGGGTATCCATCACATGCCTCCTGTGGGAATTGAACCCGACTCCCCCAAAGAGAGAACCAGCCCTTTTACCACTAGGCCACATGATCAGGATTCACTTAAAAGTCTCTCAACATAATTTTCACATATTGAAATTTATGAAACATTTAATTTCTATATATTTGTTTTATATTTGCGCTAGTACACCAATATGTTTTGGGAATGTGGACTTGGGTCCGCAGGACAGGCAGACACTGAAGACACAGTCAGAGTCAGGCAAACATCATAAAAGATGATTGTCTTATTTAATTTCATTAGGCCCACACTTCTTTTTTGGGCTTGGATCCGCCAAAATCATAAACAGATGTTTGTCTTTGGATTCTTTTAGCATTGCACAAAACCGGGTTTTTGAATACCCGGATTTGGGTACGTACCTGGCTTCAGGTGTGACCGGGTAAGAAGGTACAATCGGATATTACAAATAACCGGGTCAGGTTTGGATATGGTATTTTCATGAAAAACCATACCCTGTTTAACCGAGTTCAGGTCGTGTTCGGGTTTTCAATACCCGGTTTTCGGGTATACCCAGTTTCGGGTATTATATACCCTATTTCCGGGTATAAAAACCCTATCCGTGTGTTTTTTTTCTATCTGTGTTTATTTTATTTTTGTTCCAACACTATTTTGTCATATAAACTTTGTAAATAACATAAAAATACATACTTTAATATTAGATTCCTAGAAAATATTTGATTAGTGATGATTTGTGGTTTTAACTACCCATGCTGAAATTACTTAATAACTACCCATGAAGGCATAAAGGTGAGAACTTGAAGGTATAAAGGTGAGAAGAAGAAAACAAAAAAACAATTATTATGTTGACTTTTGGTTCAGGTTGTTTTCAAAGGAAGAAAACAAACATATTATAATAATCGGGTATTACATAAAACCGGGTTCGGGTTTTAGGTGAGCTGGTTATACCCGAGTTATAAAAAACCCGGGTTCAGGTATTTTCTTTGGGTTCGAGTATTTTGCGCACCTCAAACTGTACTTAGGTTTTAAAATATACGACATAACGTTAGGTATGATTGTCTTCGGTTACGAATTAATAGTTAAATACTTGCATTATCCGATTTGAGAATTATAAGTTGATCGTTTAATCTTATTGTGTCGGTTGATGGACATGTAAAACATGTTAAAGTGTACGTTGACAACTTGCTGGGAATTCAAAAAACTGTAGTTAAACTCGGATGACATGATAATCAATCAATTTAGTATAATAAAACAAGATGACAAACTAACAAGGATAACTTGTTTGATTCGTCAGTCACCATCTTAAACGGATTCACGCGCTGTGCTCTGATACCACTTGTTAATGGAATTAGCGTGTCAACCTGTCTTGTAGCAATTAGACACGAGATGAGTATACACCAACAACGAGATGAGAGCTTGAGAAAAATCGAACAACAGTGTTTTGGAGGAAACCGCGATTACCAGTGGACAACTCCATTGTGAATCGAATTCAAATATCGTCATCATCATCATACTCAGTTAATCCCACCAATAGCAAAAGCTAAGGTAGGGTCTAAGGAGGGTAAGATGTAGACAGCCTTACCTCTAACCCGTGGGAATAGAGAGGCTGCTTCCAGTGAGACCCCCGGCTCGATAGTGGCTTTGTATCAAGCCTTGAAACTACAACGATATGATTCAAAAATAAACATTAAAATCTAAAATTTTCTAGAATTATTTTCTTCAAAATCATGGTCATGTAGTACATGAAGTTGATTCAAGATCTCTCCTACCAGTAAGTGCTATAAACTTATCCCTAAAAGTCAGAATAGGACATTTATCAACCAATTTTGACCCATCATAAGCTTCTTTAAGAAAAACAGTACTTTTCGCACCTTTATTAGTAATGTAGAACATACCATGGTGCTTAACTAAGCAAAGCAACAGGCGCGCAGGTAATCTCAGTTCTGAATGAAATGCATCGAGTTGACCAGAAGTCAGCCGTTTCTCCATAGTCAAACTAAGAAGCTCATGAAGCACTGCAACCGCTCTTTTTCTAGCTTTAGGATCCGACACTTCAAATCTTTTTGCATTTAAATACGGTGAAGGGAAATCCATTTTCTGCCACTTTTCAAGTTCTTGAAGATAATTCGTGTTTGGTCTAAACCCAACTGGGAATTTCAAGCGAAACGCAAACGGGCCATGAAAGTTTCCATCTTTCGAAATACGGGCACGTTTTACGTTCCCAGAGGGGGAAGCGTCCAACGTTCTTGTATGCATATATCTTTCCTCACGGGCTGTTACCGCAAGTGAAGAGTCCCAACTTCCCAGTTCAAGATGAGGTCTCCCGCGTACATCTTTCACTGAAAAAAACTCGGGAAATTTTGGAATTAAACATTTCTTGAAATCAGCGGGCAAACCAAAATCAGGCTGAACGAACTCAATGGTTTCAAGCGGCAACCTACAATCAACTGACAACATCAACAACTTCCTTAAATTCTTTACCACAATGGGCTCCATTAGCTCATTGGCTAAAGCTTCCTCATCAGCAAACTTTTTCGCTTTTGTGGTAAGTGTGACCGCAGGTGGCGTTTTATGACCACCGTTCACATAGAAGATCGATGGATACTTTTCAATAACAGCTATGAAATTCCATTTCTGGATAATGCCAACTTCTTTTTCAAGGTCCCTGAGAAGTAAAGATTGATTCTTTTGTGATTCGATGATTGATTTCAGCTTAAGGATCGCGGCTGGTTTCTTTTGAAGGTCCATTGCTTTGTCTAGTTCGTGTACTCTATGGTAGATTTTCTTTTTAGGTCTTGTTCCTCCACTGGTTTTGTGCATGATTTGAATCAGCATAAAGCCTGATTTCCCGAATGAGTTGTTGTCCCAAACTCTAATATGTATGGGAGATATTAAGCGTCGTTTTAGTAGCAATGGAAGTGATAAGCTTCTCATGCTTCGCAAAAAAGCTCTTTGAAGCAAAAACGTCGAACAACCGGTGCGCCCAATACACAGAGAAGATTTGTGTTTTATTTTAACCGAAAGGAATTAGAATCAGTAGACAGAAACCTGGTAAGAAAACTTCAAGAACGATTAATCCACCTAACAAAGAGTAAATAAACATGGCATCAAAAGTGACCGTTTATAATTTTACCACATTTACTATGTGAGGACCGGGACAGGCGTGACAGTTTTTTTAATTTCCTAGTATTTGACCTATTCATTATATGATATATATGCACCAATATTGACTAGAAACGAGGTAAATGTGGTGTCCGGTAAAATTAGCCGGAACTAGTACTGCTAGCTTGGAGCCTTGGAGTCATTAGTCAAAACCATGAGAGCTAAAGTTTAAAACATTTGTCAAGAAAAGTATAGCATAAAGTGTAACATAACATAAAAGAACACAAAAAAAATATTTATTAGATACAGTAGGGGTGAGCATACGAAAACCGATAACCGAAAAAAACCGAAACCGAACCGATAACCGAACCGAAAATAACTGAAACCGAATTAACCGACCGGTTACGGTTAACATATGGCAAAAACCAAATCATTCGGTTACGGTTTTGGTTTTCCTTTCTTCCGTAACCGAAATAACCGAAACCGAACCGATAGTTATATAAGTATTTTTCATACATATATCCATGTATTTGGAACATATTTTCATGTATTTCCGGTATATTTCATGTATATCTATGTATTTGAAATATATCTTTTATGTAAGTCATGTAGTTTTCATGTATATCCATATATTTGAAGAATTTATTATTTGTTTCCTCGGTATTTCATGTATTTTTCTTGCGTTTTGATATATATTTGTATTCTTGAAAAAGATCCAAACACTTTACTAACTATGCTAAGTTTATAATTTTGCACAAGTTTTATGTTTGGATATTAACCGAACATAACCGAAACCGAACCGATAACCGATATATTAACCGAATTAACCGAACCGACGTAACCGATCGGTTTCAGTTATGGTTTTCCTAAAACCGAACTTCGGTTATCGGTTTCGGTTATATGTAAAAATATTTATTAGATACACGATACTTTGCGAGACTATCTGGGTAATTTGTTGTGTGCTGAACATACACTTTGTTATGTAATCTTTACATCATACATTTACCGGGACTAAAAAAGTGGTGGAATTTGTTAAAAACCTAGAAAAAAGATTTGAAAAAGACCTTTAATCTGTAGTTTGTACCTTTGCCCTGCCTATAGCTGCTGCGTTAAAAAAAAAGATTTCACCATGTAATTTGAAGATTAAAATCAAGTGTGTAGCTTTGATGCATATCGACAAAAAAAAAAAAAAAAAAAAAAAGATAATATCATAATTTCCATTCCAATCTTGTAGATCTTCAGGTGATCAGTGTTTGTGTCCTAGGACAGATTAATGGGTCACTTTCTACTATCATATGCGAATGTAGTAACACATTTTGGTGACCCGGAAAACCCTATTGATACATGTGTAAGGTAGATGTAGATGTTTCCCTATCCTAAATATAAACTAACAGTTCACATTAAACAACCATAAGACTCAAATTGACATGTCATCCAACTAGAACCAACCTACCGTATTATACCAAATAGATTGGGAGGGTAATTTATTTGCTCTTATATCCTATCAAAGATAAAAGTGTATAGTTTATCGGAATGAAATTAAAAGTGTCGAGCAGTTGCCAAGTAAGGTACTAAGGTTTAAGTTTGGCCTTGGTTTTAGAAGTGAAAAGCGCACAAGGTGTAAAACCGAGGCCCCAAGCACAAAAGCGCAACGCTTTTTGTACCTGAGGCGCAAATAATTTTAGATTTTTTTTCTGCACAAATCTATAGAAAATACATGAAGCGCGCGCCTTAAGGTCAATATATTGCCAAGAAATCGCGCCTCAGGTGGGCTTTTTGAAAAAAAAAAATGGCGCCTTATGCTAACAAAAGCGCAGGGGCTTGAGCCTTGACGTTGAGCTTTGCGCCTAGCTTGGTTTTAAAAAGCGCGAAGCGCACAAAAGCGACGAGGTCTAAAACCGAGGCGCAAAGCGCAAATCGCAAAAGCGGTGGGCTTTTCGTACGCGAAGCGCAAGACAATTATATAATTTTTTTTATATATGCTATAGGTTTTTAGCATTATTTACTCAAAATATAGATGCAAATAAGGTATATATATGATTTAACTAAAATGTACAACCTTTTTAGCTACATGTATAACACTTTTAAGCACAAAAACAGCATGTGTACAAAAAGCGCGCTTTTCTCGCTTTTTTTTCTTGCGCTTTGTGCGCTTTTCGTGCGCTTTTTGCGCTTTTCTTGCGCTTTTCGTACACTGCTCGCCTAGGGTTACATAAGGCGCATGGATTTGCGCCTAGGTGCGCTTTGCGCTTAAGCGCGCCTCAAGCGCGCTTTTTAAAACATAGGCGCCTAGGCGCGCCTAAGGCGAGCTTTTTTAAACCAAGTTAAAGACTAAAACAATTCAAGTCTTTGTGAGCCTAAAACACTTTTGTGGAAGAAGTTAGCTAAGCTAATAAGCGACAGCATAAGAAAAAAAAAAGACTTGGTTTTCGCGCCTTGCAAAAAGCATACGCCTATAGAAAGGTTCTCGCCTAGCGTCTCTACAGTCTACTTAAAGCACAATCATTCTCCTCGCCTTGCGTCAACCTAAAGCACGGTCATTCATTCGCCTTGCCTTTCCTTTCCTTGCGTCTACTTAAAGCACACTCATTCGCCTCGCCTAAGCACCTAGGCGTGCGCCTCGTGTGCTTTTAACCATTACGGATCAACGTACAATAGTCTTTCAGCAAACAACCATTCACCATTATATCTATTTCACTTATGGGCATACCACATACACAGATATATCATATATACATGAATACAATAAAACAAACATAAGTCCTATTGAAATATCATTAAAGGAGATGACTTTAGGCTTATATAGTCAAACTAATAATAAATCCAAGTATAATATATGCCCAGATTATTGTTATAACATAAACATCAACAATTCTTTAACTTGTTAATATGGGTTTTTTTTTTTTGACAGAAGCAGAGGAACAAAGAAGAGAGTGTTCAATGTTTACCTGATAAGAAAAAAGGGGCGGCGATGGCTGCAGATGGAATGTCGATGTCGAAGATTAAAAACTAGGGCAAATTGCATTTGGAACGACAAACAAAAGTATGATATCAAATTTATTTATTTTTGTGTTATAGAATTTGAACGAAATGAAATAAAAATAAGGGTTTCATGTGTTCTTGAGTTGAAACTTGAAAGCACAACGGTATGTTTGGCAAGGAGCTTTTAAGAGCTTTTAGGAGCTTCAAGCTTTAAGCTTTTAAGAAAAGACTCATACTTAATAAAAAGCATTGTTTGGTTGAAGGGGCTGAAAGCTTTTAGGTTTTAAGAAAAAGCTCTACTAGCTACAAGCTTTTAGTTAGTAAATGACACAAATACCCATTCTATTTTAAAAATAAAATAAAAACCTTTTTTACAATCTTTTAATTATGATCATTTTGGTCATTTTATACATTTTATTAAAAGCTCCAGCTACTCTGCCAAACACCAAAATATATTTAAAAAGCTTCCAGTTAACAGCTTGCAACTACTAGCTTGCAGCTTCCAGCTACCAGCCTCCAGCTAGTTTTGCCAAACATACCCAACATCGGCTTTGGTGACACGGATAGTGGTCTGTTGAGCAATCCCGCGTTTCGGTTAAGAGCAGCTGGGGTGGTTCGTGATGGCCACCCCGTGATGGCGTGAAAACCGCGAAACACCGCCCCCTATTTTATCACAGCCGCGAGCGTTTAATTCGTGATGCACATCACGATGTTGGTGGGCTAGCCGTTGGCTGGCCAACGGTCATTTTGACCAAATTAAAAAAAAAAAAACTTTTTTTACCTATATATATATACACATACTCACAAATTTACCCATTCAAACCCACAATCACAATCTATCTTCTTCTATACACTTAAAAAAATTCACCAAATTCAACTCATCATCCTCATGATGGTTACTTGGACGCAAGAGGAGGAAATCGCGTACGATACCGTACACCCCAATGACGCATCAGCTAGCACGGGTCGTGGTCGTATTCGTGGACGGAGAAATTTGAACTGGAAAAAAGTTTTATGGGAGTTTAGTCAACTTGTCGGGGGAACTAACCGTTCATGTGATTCAATCTCTCATAAACACGCGGGCCTCCTTTCGAAGTGTCAAAACTTCCAAAATTTATTTAAAAAAACGGTGAATAAAAACCCCAATGAAACCGAAGATGTGCAAGTTGGCTTTGCTCAAATCGACTACGCGGCTGAGTTCGGGGTTGATTTTGAACATGTTTCGGCGTGGCGAATGTTACGCCCTAAACTTTCTTAGGTTTTTAGTAGTTTCTATTTTATTTGAACATGTTTCGGCATGGCGAATGTTACGAACATGCACCACGGGTATGGTACCAACGGTTCACTAACTATGTTCTCACCTTGGACTTCTTTCATAGCAGATGTGATGCTTCTTTATTCACCCTTCAGCAGGGCTTTGCCACTGCATATCTTCTTCTTTATGTGGATGACATTCTCCTTGTCACCTCGTCTGACGCTCTTCATCAGCTCCTCATGGCATGGCTTTCTGCAGAATTCGCCATGAAGGATTTGAGTCCCTTAAGCTATTTTCTGGGCATTTCGGTTACTCGCACAGGTGAGTCCATGTTTCTGTCTCAACAGTCCTACGCAACCGACATTATTTCTCGTGCTGGTATGTAGTCTTGTAACCCTGTAGCCACTCCTGTTGATACAAATGCTAAGCTCAGTGCTACTACTAGTGACGCTTTTCATGACCCCACCTTATATCGGAGCTTAGCTGGTGCCTTACAGTATCTCACTTTTACCCGTCCAGACATCACCTATGTCGTACAGCAGATTTGCATGCACATGCACTCTCCACATCTGGACCACTGGAATGCTTTGAAGCGTATTATTAGATACATCAAGGGTACATCATCATTTGGTCTCACATTAGGTCGCTCCTCCAGTCCGTCTCTCGTCTCATATACTGATGCGGATTGAGCGGGCTGTCTTGACACACGCCGGTCTACCAGTGGATATTGCATTTACTTTGGTGACAATCTTATCTCTAGGTCATCGAAGCGTCAGAGCGCAGTTTCCCGTTCCAATGTAGAAGCTGAATATAGGGGTGTTGCAAATGTCATAGCAGAGATTTGCTGGCTTCGCCATCTTCTTCTAGAACTCTCCCTCCTATTGACACACGCCACTCTGGTTTACTGTGACAATGTCAGCACCATTTATCTGTCAGGGAATCCGGTGCAACATCAGCGCACCAAACACATTGAGCTTCACATTCACTTTGTTCGCGAGCAGGTTCAACGGGGTCAGGTGCGAATTCTTCATGTACCTTCACGATACCAGATTGCGGATATTTTTACCAAGGGGTTGCAGCGCATCTTATTCGAAGACTTTCGCTCCAGTCTTAGCATCCGGTCTCCTTCCGCTTCGACTGCGGGGGTATAATCGGATATATAGTTATGGAAGTTATTTATTGTGATTATCTTTGTAATTATTTGTATTGATTGTATCCATAATTATCGGATACCAAATTGTATTATTTATTGGCGATTAATCAATAGAGAAAGACATCGATCCTATTCTTTCAAAAACTAAGAAAGCCAAAAAAAAAAAAAAAAAATACACCAAACAAAACAAGCTCAACCTAAATTTAAAATTAAACTTGTTAGAAAAGCTATTTTGTGGGGTTGTGGGCCTATGTGTGAGAGGCCGGAATCAGAGCCGTCTCCGAAAAATGCCAAGTTTAAATTTTGTGAGCCCCGGTTTATTTAAGTAGCTTCAGGCCTAGAACATTTTTGACTTTTATTTTTTTTTTAAGATGGTCTTGCTTATTTGGATCAACTTTTGATTAGTCTAAAGTGATGTGTCCATGACTAAATATAGCTAGTGGATAAGATGTTTTCTTTACGGACGACGTTCTTTGCCATGCATGTTTGAGTTTGACTACCGATATGGACAAATTGACAAAACACCAACTCTCATACTCAGGGCCGTCCCTGAAAATTTAGGTGCCCGGGCCGAGTCATAAAATATGTGCCTCTTAGTCTTAGACCTTTTAAGCAATGTTTTCATAACCGAAGTGGATGTTAAACCGGTATCCTTACCGTTCCCTAGTCGAACCGGATATAGAACTGAAAGTGTCGCAATAATTATAAAAAATAATATGTTTGGATAATTGGCTCATAAAAAAACCACAATTTATTAAAATTCCATAATAATTCTAGTGTATCCTTCTAATCAATTTTTTGATGTATGACTCATCTTCTTCCTTATCTACTCTTTACCTTCTTGCGTTTATATCCAGTGATGTTCAAGATGAAATTTTTTTTTTTTTTGGTCGAAAATAGAAAGAAAATACTTGCAAAAAGAAAACACTCGCCGCCGCTCAAAGTGCCCCTCTAGAAATTGGGCCCGGGCCGGGAGTCCTCCCCGCACCCCCTCATCACCGGCCCTGCTCATACTCAAGTTTCAGATCTAAAACACAAGTTATTAATCCATTTTTTTTTTCAGTTTTCAAATAAGATTGTCATGTAAATTGTGGTATGCATTGCTTTTTTTTCGTACAAGAGCTTTTGGTCAAATTTTGTACATAATGTTACAACAACTCCAAGCATCACCATCAGTTATAGATGAAGTCATTTTCGGGTTCTTCCTTAGTTTTTGACATGAACTTCTCTCTCATCCAATCTTGATTCAAATATGAACTTTCCATGAAACCAAAATCATTAAATTGTTCCAACTTGTGAACATTATACGAGTAGTCTGCCAAAGGCGTAGCTGTCTCGGGCATGCAGTTGTTGTTAGTCTTTGTGGTGTTAGACTTAGGTGGTTGGTTGGTGGTACCACCGCGTGAAGGTACACCATGGTTGTGTTTGGCTTCATAGGTTGTGATAACCGAGTCTAAATCATGTGAAGCTCGTTCCACAAGCTTTCGCACTGGACAACCTACGTTCGTGCATTTGTAGTAGCTTCTTGGATTTGGATTTCCTTTAACTACTTTTTGTCCATATTTCCTCCATTTGTATCCATCATCAAGAATATCAATCTCGCTTTTCGTTTCAATAACTACCTTCGGTTCTTGAGCAGCTTTACTCCCAACATATGATATTGCTTCGCTATCGGCCTCATCTATTTTCCTACAATAGTAAAGTAAAGAAAAATTATAACTTGACTCAACTTTTTTTGTGTTCATTATTCTCTAGGTCTATTTTATTTCTTCTAAATATTGACACATTTTGTACGAGTGCTGCTGATGCGGCGTTAATGTGACACTTACCTCACTTGCCAGTTGCCACATCACTTTTCCAACCAAATGGTTTTATCTTGGTTGGTTTGGTTTCAAATAACCCAATAACCTAAACTAGACAAAATGTCAAAATAGTATTGTTACCATCTCTTAGCGTTGGGCAAGTCGGTCTCATTGTCACAATCGTAGCCTGATTTGCTAATCGAAGAGTCTTGATCATACTCGTTTTCTCCAAAGGAAGCAAGTGAATTATGAGAAGATGACACAAAATGATTTATATCATTTGAGTAATCAAATATTGAGTTCTCAAACGAGTTCAACAATGTTGTCTTAATGTTTTGTGGCATTGGATGATTATGCTTCCCTTTGTAAATAATTTCCGTTATATACCCATTAAAATCCTTCTCAACTTTCTTCTTGGATGGACAATTAGCATAACTACACTTGAAGTAACTACGCGGTTTTTTGCTTCCTTTGACTTGTTTTTGGCCGTATTTTCTCCAGTTATAACCATCTTCAAATTTGCTTTGTGTCTTGCTAGCTTGAATTGGGTACATATTGAAATCTTCATGAGGAGATTGTACTGATTCTAGTTCTTGTTTTATTGTGCTGATTTCCTTAGAGAAGTCAATATGTTTGGGTTGACTTTTGTCTTTCCAATCTAGAACTTGACTTTTTATAGAATTCTCCTGTACCAAAACAAAACAAGATAACAAACTTCAACCTCTAATATAGATCACACAATTCTTATTAAGTTATTATAGATATATAAAAATTAAGAACTAGAACATGTAACCAAAAGGTCAACATGTCCACATGCATAGAGAGAGCCAATATTATTGTCTCTTTTAACTATTCTCAAGGTTTCACTTTTTATATAAAATGTAGACAAAAGATCAAATACAAACAACTTTTTCGTACGAACTGTACGAATCAAAGGAAAAACACGAAAAAACACGCGGGCCGTTTATAACTAGAGTAATTATATAATTACTCTAGTTATACTCTAGCTATATAACTAGAGTAATTATATAATTACTCTAGTTATATACGGCCTGCGTGTTTTTTTCCTTTGATTCGTACAGTTCGTACGAAAAAACTGTTTGTACGTGAACCTAACCCATAAAATGTAAACTATAATTTATGAAGGTTTCAAAACTGAGGAAATTGCATACCATCTTGTTTCTAGATATGGTAGTAGGACTCGTGTGCGACCGATGAATTAAATCAGAAACATTTGTTTTTTGCTCTTCAAAACCATAACCAAAATAATTCCCTGATGCTGGAGTTGAAATAGTCTACATCAAACATTAAGCAAATAATATTAAAAGATATTACCATTTTGAAAAAAAAAAATAATATAAAGTCAGAATTTTTGTGAACACAAACTTACATTGGAATTAAATAGGAAAGAAGGAGAATCAAAGAACTGATTTGTGTATGTAGGGATGAAAGAAGAAGGTGCAAAGGAACTATCAAATCCATTGTCGAAATTAAATAAACTCGAATTCAGTTCTTCGTTCGTGTTGTCATATTGAACAAGATTACTTAAAGAATTATAATAAGAATTATAGTACGAACCCATGATGGTTTTTCTATCTTGAAAGTTTGCAAAACTAAAATGTATTGATACAAGTTTTGACTTATAATATATTCTTGGTAGGAAAATAGTCAAAATTTTGGAAAGACAAAGATCACAAAGAAAGATCTCTAGATTGTGTTTGTTTGTTTGTTTGTTTTTTTGGGGTTTTGGAAGATATGGGAATCTGCTTTTAAATGATTTGAAATTGTTTGTTGGCTTCTGGGAAGGTTAGATTTTGTATTGACTTTTGTGAAACAAGAAGAAATTTGACGGTTGACTATTTCTTTGGTCAAACTAAGACTTGGTGGTTAAGTAGAATGGGTGAGTTGAAGAAAGAACTGAACACTCGTCTATGGACCAATTCGTGATTATATTTGGTTTGGTTTGGTTTTAAGTTTTAACTTTTAAAGATGGTGACAGTTAGAGTGAGAGAACTTTTCAACTACAAACATTTATTGATCTCTAGAAAGCAATTATTTGAACTTTTGTCATGCATAATTTTATGAGCTTTGTTATTGGTCATACATCCTATAATATTTTTAAGCTTTTGGTAACAATTAAAATTATGGAAAAAGCTCTAGTTTTTTTTTTTTTTTTTTTTTTTTTTTAATGATATGATATTTTTGAACAGTTTTCTTTAAGGCCGAGTGTAGTGGTTTCACTCAATTTTACTGACATATCATAAAGTGTCTGTCATATCACTAACACATCATCTGACCACTTTCTTTTTTTCATTAATTTTTATTGCACATGTAATGGTATTAATGGTTTTCACTACACCCAATTATGTTTTGATATTTTATTTAAATATATTCTTGTTTTAGCTAAATAAAATATTAAGTAACAGGGGAACAAGCTGAATATGTATGTGGTTGTGAATAAGTTTTCTCCACTATTAAGCACATGCCTCATCCATGTTCTTCACAATTATATACTTTCCTACAGAAGTTAGTTGCTCTTGTTTCCTCATGAAAATATTTACCATGATTTATTATAGTATATAGTCCCACTTCTTGTTCCACACCTTGAACTACAACTCTACAACAAGTATGCATAAGAACATGATTTTTTTTTTCCTTTCAAAAAAAAAAAAAAAAAAAAAAAAAAAAGAACATGATAGTTATGATTTGAGGGATGAAAAATCTACAAAGACTCCGGATATCCTTTTACCAACAATCTTATACGACTCTTGAAACCAAGATTTGGTTTCTATTCCATTTTGACAATGATGAATCCTGCTATTTTTATACGGTTTAGTGGATATATATTAATCATGCTAAAAATGTATTTATTTCACGTTGTAACTATGCTAG
Source organism: Ambrosia x helenae (assembly GCA_030844895.1). Taxonomy (NCBI): domain Eukaryota; kingdom Viridiplantae; phylum Streptophyta; class Magnoliopsida; order Asterales; family Asteraceae; genus Ambrosia; species Ambrosia x helenae. The sequence continues at coordinate 5,021,969 of CM061230.1, read as the reverse complement.
ACATGAGAAGCTTATATTCTACTAAGCGGCAAGTAAAATCTCAAGTGATATTTAATTATATATTATTATCATTTTTTTTAAATTTATGGGTGGTACTTAATAATATTGATTGATTAAAACTAGTATTAAGCTCCCTGCGTTGCTGTGAAGGGCATAAAACCATACCAAATAGCATCAATGACACATTGTTGCTAGCGGTCAACAACACGAAAAACTCATAAGGAAATAAAAAACGAAAAAAATAAAACTGAGTGAAATATAGACGTAAAAACGGTGAACCATGCTTGCCCGTTGCGGCGCGATAATGCACAAAAATTAGACTGAAACTTAAACACACAACGTGACCGCGGAAAAAATAGAGGTAAAAATGTTGAACTACATATGTACGTTCTTGCATGTCAACTCGAAAAATTTAGACTGAAACATAAAGCTAAAAATCTTTTTAAGATACATGTGATAAAGTTCAAAGTAAAAAAGTGTAGGGTTAAATGTAAAAGATGAAATTATTAAGATTAAAAGTAAAAAAGAAAAGAAGAAACAAAGTATGGTATAACCTATAAAGCATGATGTATAACCCTTTCATACACAAAACACTTGTTAGATGTACAACACCATGAATCACCAAGCATTTTGTAAATTAATACTAAGTATAATTTTACCAATGGCCTAATACAAAAAAAAAAAAAAATATATGAGAATTATAGTTGGGCAGCAACAAGTCAACAACAACAAAGGAATCAATCTATATCTATATCTATAGTACCTTATTAAGGAGGAGAGATAGGCAAAGTAGTCATTTTACCATCATTTTAAGATGGCATATGAAGGGTTTTGTGCTTTATACTCTACATGTCATGAAAGTTTTTCCAATGCTACCCTTGAATGCAAAAACAACTTGTACATCCCTCTTCCAAATCAATTAACAAGAATTCAATGATGGTTCAAGAATTAATGTTGATTTTAATTTACTCAATAGTTTGTACCCATTGTAACTCAAGTTTTTAAGACACTGTACATACATCTCTTAACACCTCCATTGTAACTGATACATGTTTATGATGGGGAGCTGAATTGATCGGTCATGAATGGTTATGATGGGGAGCCAGTCTCCTATAAATTCCTTCAAGCATGCTTCATTCAGGGAGAGAGAGGGAGAGTTTACGGGAGAGAGGGATAGTAAGAGAAACGGGTGAGCCGCTCAATCACCGGCGGTCTCCCACGTAGGTTCCCGGCAGGAAACAGTTAAATCAACTAGCGATGGCCTCTAAAACATGAAACAGATCAGTTTTGTACCATTACCTCCTATCGCCTTCTTCAACCATTTGTTTTCAATTTTTTATCACCATTTTTGATTATGTGAGATAGTACGGTTAGAGCTTGAAGGATACTTGAATGGACATAGAAACAAACAGTGCGGTAAATAAAAGGATGCTCCAGTTTTTATTTATGTTATTATTATTATTAAATTTAAAATGTATAATATGCTTGGGAAGTGTAGATCTCTCCACCATACACATTGCTTCTTTTATTTTTATTTTTTATGTCAGCAAATTTTTATTACACATTTATTTCACCTCATCTTACATTATTTGTATGAATTTAAACTTACAACCTCACATTTGTAAGGGGGACACCATACCACTAGATATTAAATTTCTTTTTCTTCATCTTTGATAAGATTGACTAAAGTTATCTTTTGGATGTTTGAAGAAGTGAAATTGATACTATCACTTCTTTTAAAAAGAAAACCCTTTTTATAATAAACCCGACCCGCAACCCGTTTTAACATGGACCCGTTTTGACCCGAACCAAAACAACCCTTTTTCTGAATTAACCCGTTTTGACCCGCCACCCAACCCGACCTGACCCGCCCGTTTTGACAATTATATTCATATCTCAAAATTTGACTTAAAAATGGGTTCTAACTATAGGGTGGATGTTGGGTGAAAATCCAAGAGTATATGTAGTAGTACCAATTTTGAACAGGAGTCCCAATATTCGGTAAGGCTTATAAAATCAATACTATTTCCTAAATTATGATTTTACAAAATATTCTCCAATAATATGATTCACGAAATCTTTTAATTAATACTAGAACTGTAAAAGTAGATTGGTAAGAGGTAATTTCACCATCATTTTAAGATGACATACAAAAGGTCTCATGCATAAATCTCTAATTTTTACCATTTTCTTCCATCTATACCCTTATGTACAAGTCACTAATACAAATCAATTGCACCATTCAATACATTTAATTCATGTATTAACTTTTTGTTACCTAGAACCATTACCAAGTAATAGATTAATTCATGTAACTTTTTTTTAATGGATTAACTTTTTGTTACCAATGGAATTTGAATTATCACCATAAGAAAAGACTAAGCCTTATTTAACACTTTGTAACCAGTAGGCTAAAGGTTCTTTGGTTCATGTGTGTAACTAAATGTTGCAAATAAAAATCAAGCACAAATCGGATTGGATAAATGACAGTATGGTGTATAAAGTTTTGGCAATTTAAAATGTGAATAAAAATACATACCCGCAGCAACGCGCGGGCATTCCACTAGTCTTATTTACTTAGTTAGGGTATAATTAAAGTTGGTCTAACAAAATCAGATTTATTTGGGCTATCAAAGTGGACCATTGGGCCAGAAAATTGGAATAAGCTTGATGAGCCGGCTAAGAGAACAATTTGGGTGCTGATGAGAGTCGAGAGACTAAACGAAGGCCCAAGCAGGAGGCATATAATTTGAGACGATTGTGGCTACAATTTAATTATTGCAAGTAACATGAAGATTGGACGAAATGATTATTTTTCTCATCTTCATGTTCAACTCTACATTTTCCCTGAATTGTGATAAGTGGGTTCACATTTATTCAACATATGCAATTGTTAATTCCAATAGAATAGAATTAGCATAACTAGGGAAAATAAAGTTGTAGGAATTTACATAACCCTACTTCCAAGTTAACATGTTGCAATCTTACTTAGACCATCCGTAGTGAGAGTGCTATACAGCGCTAGTTTGAAAACTAACGCCCTGAACACCAAAAAACAGGGGCGCGACTTGCCCAAAATCATGTGTGGCGCCATACATTTAGCGCTGAAGGAGTTTTGTGGGAACCAATGGAGCAATGCCACCTGGCCGAAGGAAAAAAAAAGAGAGTCAAAGTTTATGTCAATTTGTTTTTAAATTACCTTCTTGTTGAATTTTGCAGTATGCATTTTACTTTATTATATAGTTGGAGCTGTAATATGGGCATCTTCATGGGCAGGTGTTTATACTCACCATTTTTTTAACGGTAATTTATTTTTTAGTTTATATATATACACATATACACAATACGCAAACTAAAAAACACACACCACAACACAAAGAAACCTACTAAAACACAAAAATGTTTCCATATAGTTCACCGTTTGGGGTCCCGTCTCGCCCGGGTATGAGGCCAAACACTACTACTAGTGTGTTTCGTTTTTTTTATGTTGTTTTTTTTTTTAAATTTGCTATTGTATTTTTTTTAGTTGTTTGTTTAGTTCTTTGAATTTAATTAATATTAGTTGTGTGTTTTTAATATTATTTGTAATTTTTTTATATTTATTTGTCTTTTATTTAATTATTTTGAGTTAAAAGATTAAAAAAAATAATAAAAAAATCAACCAATCAGAAACAGGGGCTTTATAAAAAAATAAAGCCCCTACCACTACACCCTTTTTTCAGTTTTTCTCTCCATGCTGACTCAGCAGTCACGTTAATAGAATATTATTATTTATGTGTATTGAATGTAATTTATTTGTGATTATTGTAATTGTCTCAAGATTGGAAAGGTTGACCAACACCTTCCATTTAGACATAGGCTCCTTCCTGTATTTATACCTATGTGTTTTAATGAAATCAATCAAGGATATGTAAAGGAGCACTACCATCCACAAACTTGATCCAAGATCCACCCCATGTGTGTACTTAGGATACCCGACCGATCACCGCGGCTACAAATGCTTTAATCTCAAAACCAAACAACTCATTATTTCTCGACATGTGGCTTTCGACGAAACCACATTTCCCTTTTCCAACACAATCACCCCACCACCCTCCTATGAGTTTCTTTCTGTCTTTCCACCCTCACTTTGGCCCAATGTCAACCCAACACCCCAATCGCCCAACTCTGTTCCATCGCCCTCACCCCAACCATCTCCACATACAACCCCACAAACACCTCCTACCTCTCCGCCTTCAACCCCATCATCCCCACCAGCCCAACAGAATATCCACCCAGCCCAACAACACGGCCCAACCATTTCCTCGCCCACTAACTCTACCTCACCTCCCTCACCTCTCCACTCCACCAGTCCAGCCCACTCCGAGGCCCATTCGCCCAACACATCCAACCCGTCCCATAACATCACTCAACATCCCACCAGTCCGGTCCATATTCACCACCCTGCCGAACCTTCTGCCACCACCCGTACCATGCGCACACGCGCCATGGACGGAATTCACAAACCCAAAGCTAGACTAAACCTCAGTGCCTCCACCATTGTCCCAGTTCCCAAAAACCCCACTGATGCCTTGTCCATACCGGTTTGGTACAAAGCCATGACTGACGAATACCATGCTCTTATAAAGAATGAGACTTGGGAATTAACACCGAGGTTGCCAAACATGAATGTCATTCGGAGCATGTGGCTATTCAAACATAAATTTAAATCTGATGGCTCCTTAGAAAGATACAAGGCGCGTTTAGTTTGTGATGGTCGCCTTCAACAGGTGGGCGTTGATTGTGGGGAGACATTTAGCCCGGTTGTCAAACCGGCAACCATACGTACTGTACTTTCTATTGCTTTGTCTCAATCTTGGCAGGTTAATCAATTGGATGTCACTAATGCCTTCCTACACGGTCACTTGAATGAAACCGTGTACATGTACCAACCCATGGGTTTCCGCAATAAAGACTTTCCCGATCATGTGTGCCGTCTCAAAAAGTCACTTTATGGATTAAAACAAGCACCTAGAGCGTGGTATCAACGCTTTACAGACTTTGTCCTCACGCTTGGGTTCACACAAAGCAAATGTGATGCTTCACTTTTCACCTTTCATCAAGATTCTCAAGTGGCATATCTCCTTCTCTACGTAGATGACATCATCATCTTGCTTCACTTTTCACCTTTCATCAAGATTCTCAAGTGGCATACCTTATACCTTACAATAATATTTAAATAAGTACTTAATAAAATGAAACTTTTGTAACTTAAATTTTCTTTTCAGAACCAAGAATTATTAATCGTGAAATGATGTCACCAACACAATTTAAATAGAAACACACTATCATTTTAAGTTGACTGTCGAATGTAATGGAGGGAAAGGCAAACAAAGTCTAGGCAATCGGCATCGACCTTGTAACTACCTACTCATGTGTTGCTGTTTGGAATCGTGTTCGAGTCGAAATTATACCCAATGAACAAGGTGTAGGAAATAGGATTCACTATTTTATTAAACTAATAATAAAATAAGTATAACAACAATACTCTTGTTATTCTAAGGAAATATAAAAGTACATAACCGTATACAAAACTAAATAAAAAAATAAAGATACAAAATAAATGTACCTCCAGTTGATTCAAGCAATTGTTTTTGGTGAACTTCAACCGAACCATCTAATATAATGTTTCGCTGCAAAATTAAACAAACTTGTAGTATATGGTTTTTGGTTGAGGATCGTGTTTGACACGGGGTCCTTAAAACCGATTCCATGCCTCCTCTCAGACGGGCTGTTTCCCAGGGTACAACAACCGGAACAGTAGTCGTACTGCCGAAGATGGTCTCTGAATAGTTATTAAGAGGTAGCCTCTGAATAATTATTAAGAGGCTACCAAACAGCCCCTTAATCTAAAACTCTACTCTTATATATATGTTCAACGTTCATATATATATTCACAAGAAAAATTGAAACATTATTGCCTTTAATTATTGTAATTAACAAGATTATTAATCTTGTAATGAATAACAATGAATTTGCAATAATATGGATTTATGTGGTTAACTTGAAACCGTTAAGTTACTTTATGGCATGACTTGAAACAGTCGGTTTGACCAACACTGGCGAAGTTTACTAGGGGCCGGCGGGGGCGGCCGACCCCCCCGAATTTTCGCGTAGAAGTGCCGATTATATAGTATTCGTATAGAAAATTTTGGAAATATAGGGTTTCGACCCCACGAACCTTCGGGTCAAGCTTCGCCACTGTTGACCAAATCAACTGACTGGTTTGACCAAGTCAACTGACTTAACAGACTCCTGCTCCAATGATGTGTGAGCCGCGTGCTACCCAAGACGACGCGCACTAACCAGGGTGCTACCTGGTCATGCGCCAATATAGTCCCTGCGCAGCTAAGTCATCCGCGGATGACCACCAGTGTCATATAGAACCCGTTACGCGCACGCCACATCATCTGCGGACCGCTATAACACCCGCGCACGGACGCCAAGCGGCTCGATCCTCTCATGTGCCACTTGTTACGGTTTACGTCAACGCGGAGACCAGGACGCTACCTGGTCTTTCGCTATGTACTAGACCACGCGCACGAGGTCAAAAATGCAAAGGCGGCTCTCAAGCGGCTCACGGCGATGCGAGTGTGCAAAGTGCGCCACATTACGCCCATCACCCACGCCACGCGCGAGTGCAAATTAAGGGTGCGAACCCCTTTAGGGTCCCACTAGTGTTTGGATCATGCTTCGCCACTGTTGACCAAATCAACTGACTGGTTTGACCAAGTCAACTGACTTAACAGACTCCTGCTCCAATGATGTGTGAGCCGCGTGCTACCCAAGACGACGCGCACTAACCAGGGTGCTACCTGGTCATGCGCCAATATAGTCCCTGCGCAGCTAAGTCATCCGCGGATGACCACCAGTGTCATATAGAACCCGTTACGCGCACGCCACATCATCTGCGGACCGCTATAACACCCGCGCACGGACGCCAAGCGGCTCGATCCTCTCATGTGCCACTTGTTACGGTTTACGTCAACGCGGAGACCAGGACGCTACCTGGTCTTTCGCTATGTACTAGACCACGCGCACGAGGTCAAAAATGCAAAGGCGGCTCTCAAGCGGCTCACGGCGATGCGAGTGTGCAAAGTGCGCCACATTACGCCCATCACCCACGCCACGCGCGAGTGCAAATTAAGGGTGCGAACCCCTTTAGGGTCCCACTAGTGTTTGGATCATGCTAACCAATATACAAGGAGTGCTCCTCCTTATAAACCACTTCATGTTTTGTCATCCCACCAATGTGGGACAACACTTAATCCATTTTCTCATCTTTATTTGTTTCAACCTACAACTTTCAAGCTTCGATATCTCATTCAACTTAGCTCCATTTTGGACGTGGTTTGATTCGTTGTGATACTCTCACAATATAGTACACAAACCCGGAAATAATTATTTATATATCACATATATAAATACATTTATTTGAGTCCAAAATTAGTGAAAAAATCATTTTCACTACCATTTTTCCAACACAAGGCAACAGAACCACACCATCAATTGTTGCTTTCCTTGATGCAGAACGTCTCATCGGCAAGGGTGTCAAGAACCAAGTGGCCATGATGAACCCTTCTAACACCATATTTGGTTAGTTCAAAAATTAAGTTTGTTTACTATTCATTTTAATTTGATCAAAACAGTAAACTTAAATTATATAAATGAAGTAAAGCATGCTAACACTAGTCACAATGATTAAAATATGAGTAAAGTATTAACATTGATTTTGTTGGGAAATGTAAAATCCACACGATAAAATTTCATCAAAGGTTGTTGTCAACTACAAAGGAGAAAAGAAGGAACTTTTTGCGAAGAAATTTCATCAATGATTAATCTTGGCAAGATGAAAGAAATTGCTGAGGCGTACCTTGGAAAAGTTGTGAAAGATGCTGTGATGACCGTCCCAACTAAGATGATCCCAATCACTTGAAGCATAGTTTACACGAACCAACCTAACAAAGCTAGGGGTCATGCATTTGTTCTAACTCAAGGAACTTGAGAAGTTTTGGAAACAATTCGAAACAAAATAGGCGATATGTAGAATAAATCTTGTAACCTACGACATTAGATGTATGTTTCCAAGTAAAATTAAAGGTTCTCTTTTATAAAATTTTGCGGATGAAACCTAAGCCAAAAACCAAAAATTTTGCAGACGTCCCCAGTTTTTAAGATAAATGTTAAAAAGGAACAAGCATGTAAATTACCCAAGCGATAGACCATAACCATTATGGTGACGGTCCGTGCCACAATTTTGAGAGGCGGTAACTGAAATCTCGGATGGTTGATGTGTGGCTAATGACTAATACTCATTAGAGCCGGTTCTGAGGATTCAAGTGCCTTGTACGAGTCGAGGAAAAAGGCCCCAACGAATTATTAACCTAATTTTTTTGAACGACGAATAACGTTACAACAATAAACAAGTATGAAGTGGCAGAACTTGAAAACTTTCATAGGAGGCTTATAATATAATTTCTTTCATGTTCACCAGCATGTATTAGTTATACTTTGCTTTGTATAACAAGCTTGAGAACAAATATACACCAACATATTTCAAGTATTTTTTTTTATTACAAATGACAAATTTAAGAACCATTTAAAGTCATAATTAAAACCTTTGTAGTTGGTTATAATTCTTCTCATGCCTCCCTTTGCTGCAATTTTTTGTGTCTAAAACACTATTCGGATCATTTTTTTTATAAAGGGTGTCATAGATTTTTGTTTAGTATTTCCGTAAAGTATAATTTCATTTTTGTTTTTTAAGGTATTATTTTAAAGCATAAATTTAATAAAAATATAATCCTTGTTTTATACTAAAGATATGTAGTATTAAAAAGTAAATTATTATTTAATTTTCTTTTGTTTTGATATGACAATCACAATGCACTTTTTTTTAACGATCAACTAAAGTATTGCTGAGTATTCTGTACGCGGTTCCCAATGGCCGAAAGGGGCCCCAGACGGCCTTTAGTCCGTACGGACAGAGCCCTTCGGTCCACCCGTCTCCTGTTCCAGGGAAAGCCCGGCCCACAAACCCGCCCGAAGGCACGACGGTAGTGAACCGGTAAAACCTGGAGGGATCAGGAGTCGAACCCATGACCACATGGGTCAAAGGTCTCTCTATCACTTCCCAGCCACCTACCCCACCACAAGGGTGGGGTCACTACTAGAAAACATGGTGTTTTCCTACAAAAAGTTCCTACGGATTTCCCATGAACGTGTAATCCTACTGATTTCCCACGAAATTACTACGAAACAAATGGAAATCCAAAACTAGCTACAAAAAAGCAACAGATTTTTTTTTGTAGGAAACACATATGAAAATTCCCACGCAATTCCGACATAATAGTATCCTATTTTACGATTCCGTGGGAAATGTGTAGCAAACAATCAAAACAATATTTTTGTTTTTTTATTATTTTTTAAATAAAAAACAAAAATAGTGTTTTCGTGGGAAATCCGTAGGAATTTCCCACACATTTTCTACGCATTTTAATATAAGATTCAATTTCGTGGGAAATGTATAGAAAACACGTTATTTTTGTGGGAAACCCGTAGGAATTTCCCACACATTTTCTACGCATTTTGAGATAAGATTCAATTTCGTGGGAAATGTGTCGGAATGTGCGACAAAGCTATAATTCTGTAGGAAATGTGTCAGATTTTCCTACAGACTTCCTACGGATTTTTTTTTCTCATAACAACTAATATAAAGTATTTGCACCTTTACAGTTGTATTATACATATACACGGTGATACTAACATTGTTTTTTATTATAAGGATAGGCGATTAGTGCATCCATGATATGTTATTGTTGGTTACAATCTAATATGACCGAACACAACAAGATTCAATATCGCACGTTACACAACAAAGTCCATAATGGGTTATCAAGCGATATTAATGATACGATGACTTGTTATCTTCCTACAAGACATGTATGGCCCAATATGTCTAATTACGTCACTTATAGTCAATCACCGGAATATATGCTTAATCATTGTTAATCATAGACAAGTATTACGAGTTATGTTGAGTTCTTATCGCTTATGCTCAATTGTCAACATTGATGTTAGTTAGGCCCAAATGATGATGAATGTGGTAGTTTATGCTTAATTATGATAAACAACAACTGCCGTCGCCGTCGACCACCGCCACAACCCACCATTGCCGCCACCGCCGAAACCATTGCCACCACCCACTGCCGAATTTATTCATTAGTCTTTCCCGCCTACCAAACAATACAAAGAAATGATCCATTCCATTCTTAACCAAACAAGACCATAGAATGGCAATGATCCATTTTATTCCATCGTCTATTCCATTACCGCATACTAAATAGACCCTTAGAGTAAATTATAACACATCATAACCAACTATAAAGTAATAAGACCATCATAGCCCACTAAGACATTCATTACCAATTATAACTTACGTTAACCTAACATGTATCCGGATAACCTAACAATTTAGGATCATTAGTCAATTAGGGTGAATGTTGACAAGTTATGTTTAGGAATAGTCAAGTATGATTAACTGACAGTCAAAGACGGTGACTTAATGCTAGGGTGTAAATGAGTTTAGCTTGACTAGGCTCGAGCTTCTTAAGTTTACCAGACATCAAGCTTGGCTCGATTCAAACTTTGTTTCTACAACTCGAGCTCATCAAATTTACGAGAGATAAAGCTTAGCTCGGTTCAAGGTTTGTTCCATAAACTCGTGTTTGATAAGTGAAATTTGAGGTCGGGCTCGTTTGCTAAACAACTTAAATTTATGATCAGACTCGTTTAAGCTCAAGTTATTTTTATTTTTTCTCAAATCAATCTCGAATAGCTTTGCTCGTTTATATACGTTGGTTCAACAAATTTCTTTTATACCAATATTTTCTCTTTATATTTTAGTATGAATATCATATCATATAGTATATAAGTTTTAGTTTTTTATAAACTTATATTTACTTATTGATTTTTCCAACGGATGGCTGGTTTGAGGGATAGTGGTTTTGCACCAGGGCAAGCAGTGCGGAAAGCGGAGGCGAAGAAAGTTGAGAAGCATGCCAAAGCATGCGAGGAGAACCAACACGTTTTCGTACCCCTGGCATTTGATACCTTTGGCTCATTGGCACCGGAAGCCATCCGTTTCCTGACCAGAGTCCAAAGGGTTATTCATGGCAGTGTCTCGACTCCCGGGGCATGGGTTCGTTTTTAGTAGGTTAGGGTTTGCCATCCAGAAAGGGGTGGCGGCGCAGCTTGTTGTCGGCTACCCACTATCTTGATGTAATTTTTTTGCAATTATGTATTAATAAAATTTAGTTTGATACAAAAAAAAAAAAAAAAAGGTTCCCGCTTAACATTTTCACCAAATTACATTTCCCCCCAAAAAAACCCAATTAGTCTCCCCCAAAAACCCCAATTACTCTTCCCCCCCCCCCCCCCCATAAACTAGAGCTCCCATCTCAGATATACTCATTTTAGGTTTTGAAAAGATAGGCCATCCCCCAATTACTCTCATCTTAGACCATCTCCATCAGCAACCGTCCCTCTCAGCCTCCTCCTTCAGTCCTCCACGCGACCCACTCCAGCCTCCTCCTCCTCCTCCGCCGGTCTCCTCCCTGGCTCCTCCATTCTCAGGTAATCTATTACTTGTGTATTTTTAGAAGTCAATTTCTACAAGTATATAAACATTATTGTGTATTTTAGGTCATGTGTAATTAAATTCTACAAGTATATAAGCATTATTATGAACTGTTGTTCATGTTGATTCGATTACATGATTAATTATTTAATGAGGCCATGTGTAATTAAATTCAGTGTGGGAACAGATATGGATTAATTATTTAATGAGGCCATGTGTGCTTTGAATATGTATTTTTTGACACCTTAGGCCGTCTAGTTATATTATTAGCTTAGGATTAATCTGAAAAGGATAGTTGCTGTTAGTTTGAATTTGGAGGTAAAGGCTGCAAAAACGCAGCGTTTTAGGGCTGAAAATGGGTTGTTCTGCAACTATATAAGGCTGCAAAAACATAACATTACAAGGCTGTCAATTGTGGTTGTTATGCAGCCATATAAGGCTGCAAAAACGCAACGTTTCAGGGCTGAAAATAATCTGAGTCGTATAAGTTTTATTACTGAAAACGCCGCACCCTTAACTATTATTTTTATTTATTTTGCTAAAATGATTACTAAACACATACATGTATGTATTGGTGTATTAAATGCAGGGTGTATACATTATGTCTTATCGGCGTGATATAGGTCGTCTGTAACACCCCAACCGATGGCGGAAACATCGGGATGTCACGTATTGATGATTGTTCAAAAGCTCATGGTACTAAAATGTAAATATTATTGAATAAACCAAAATTTGTCTTACATGGAAATGGAAATACATTGTCTAAATGAAATGTAAATATTGAAATAACTGAATTGAAATAAAACACTAAATGTCTCTTGCTAAAGCACTAGATCAAACTGCACCTGAAACATGTACAAAAATAGGTTTGGTCAACATATGAAATGTTGGTGAGCATTCCTAGATTTGATATATATAGTAGGTTAAAAAGTTATACAATTCAAGTGCAAGCTACAATGCAAATATGTAAACCATGTATCATACAAATGAGCGAAATCAACCCTGTGACTGTATAATGTACTGTATGAACTGTAGTGTACTCAACCAATCAATGGATGATAACTTAACACTGGCCACGGATTCTCCGATGAAAAAGGGGGAGAATCAATCTAGGCGGGTTGTCAATCCAAATAGCGCTATCCAATGTTAAGGTCGGCTTGTACCATGTTAATGATTTCACTAAGTACAAATGTAATCCACATGTATTGTCTAAGCATAAAGCACGTTGTAAGCAATGCACATAGTACTAGAATTGTATTGTAAAAAAAATGTAAACTTGTATTTGAAATTGTAATAGTGTACATGTAACACCCCAAAAATGTATAAAAGCAAAAAGGGGATAGAAATACTCACTGTTTACGTAATAGCTTGTAATTGAACTTGGACAACGAAATATGTGTTGGAACTATCTCAAAGTATCAACCTAAAGAATTTGATAATGTGTAAGGGAAATAACTCTAGGATACATGTATTTCTAGGGCTTCGAATTGGGGATAAACGTTTATTTGATTAATAAACAAATTGTTTATTAAATATAAGAAATTTAATGAATAAATAAACAAAAGTCTTTTTTGTAAAATTTTAAGTTGAATATAATCACAACATAAGGTTTTAAGTATGAAAATAATTTTTATAAAATTATTTTATTGATAATAGAATATTTAATCTAATTATTTCAAATTGTCAAAATACGACTTTAATATCTAAAAATATTAAAATCAAAGAATTCTTGAATTAAAAATTGTATTTCTGTTCCAAATGAATAGAAATAATTTATGTAAAATTTTGGTACAAAAATATTGTAAAATGAATTTATTATGAATTATTTATGATTAAATCTAACAAAAATTAATTAAAAATATAAAATAAATGATTTTTCAGAAATAAAAATCATTTCTGAAAAGTTTAAGAATATACAAGTTTAGAATAATTTTTGTGAGATTTAATAAAATCGTTTAGATATTTTTATAGAATTTAATAAATATAAATGAATAAACTTGTATTATTAATAATATATATTAAAAAATTTATTTTTGAAAAACTAAAAATTGGGTGATGAACTTTATCATTTGAAGATCATATGATAATTTTTGTAGAATTTATAAAATAGTCTTAGTATTTTAAAACGATTTTTAAAAGAATAAGGAAAATATAAATATAAAGGATCACAAAAAAAATAGGTTGTTTATGGTGGGATTCGAACCCGTGTGGTCTGGTTCACAATGCACGAGACACAACCACTTGGTCCAGACCAGTGGTTGTGTTTGGGTTCAGTGTATTTAAAATAAATAATACAAGTAAAATCGTGTTCTTCCCCAATTTATATCAAACAAGCCCTAATTCCTAAACTCATTCAATTCGTGTTCAATAGCCCCTGAATCTTTGGGTCTATTGTTCACAAGAGGCCGAACATTGAAACCCACAAACAAAAGAGATCTTACACTGAGTCACGATCAGATCGAAGCTCGGTCAAGTAAAAGTCAAACGCGACAAGGATTGCTTCGTTGCAGGTTATGAAATCAGAAATTAAGAGTATAGAAATGATTATCGGCGAGTAGGGATGGTCTAGGCACGTTCAATTTATAGGGTACAAGTCCGGATGTTGATTTGGTAAGCTTTGACCAACGTTTAATATAAACGCGTGAATATACTCATTTTAGGCACGATTTGACTGTTGTTAATGTGCGTAATTAGTTGTCCATTCCTACACGAGTATATTAAGAAAAAGGTTGTAAATTATAGGTTAATTAAAGTGGTCAAGGTCAAGGTTTGACCGAGTTGATTGATGCCTGCTGCTGCACGTAAATAACCAAAGGAAGAAGGAAAGGGACGCGCAAAATAAGGGTTAAATATAATTAGGGGTGGGATTAAATCAAAAGTGAGGTCTAGGCTAGATGGTTGGCGCGTGTGTGGTGTGTGGAGATGTCACGGGTTCGAAACCCGGATGAGGCACCATTTTGTTTTTTTTTTTTTTAATAACAGCCAAGGGGAGAGGTGGAAGGGGTGTTGGGCCAGTTATTGGGCCAGACAACTGGTTTGGGCTCTGAATTAACAAGGGAGGTTGGGTTTGAGTTGTGAGTGGGTTTGAAAAAAATAAAAGCAAGAGTGTATATATATATGTAATAAAATCTGAATTTTATTTTTATTATTATTATTATTATAATTAATATATATGTAAAAAGAAAAGTGACGGATGTCACAGCATCCCCTACTTTTAGAAACTTCGTCCCGAAGTTATTAGAAACATAGGGTTATGGATGCTTGGGTAAAAATTAAGGTGACCGTGGTTTGAAAAATTCGAATGATTTGGATGAGAGGTTTGATAGGTGTGAGTTAAGGGTTTTGGATTAGGTTCGTCTCGAATAATAAGGAGAATAAGAATCTAGTAAATCACTTAAATTGCAAGTTTTAGGCACCCTATGATAAATGTATGGGTTGATTGACTACAGAAAGACTAAATGAACTACCAAGTAACCAGAGTTTGTTCCTGGTCCGACTTCCAGTCTCACTTTCAATGCATCATCAGTGTTTGTATACAGGGTGTACCGCAGCTAACCCACCACACCTTTGATACCTTGAAAACGTACTGGACGCCTACCAAAAACTCTAATAGAATTTCACACTACCCTAATGTACCTGTAAATTTATGATTACGTTCCGGACCGGAATCATCAATTTACCTTACATTAAAGTTTTGCGTCTTTCTATGACCCCACCAATTGTTGAGCAGGTTCGATAGCCTCCACCAGCCGTGGAGTAGGTTGTAGGGCCTCTCCCGACTGTTTGAAAAGGCATAGTGACCTCTACCAATCGTTGAGTATGTTCGATAGCCTTCACCAGTCGTGGAGCAGGTTGTAGGGCCTCTCCCGACTGTTGAAAAAGGCATGATGACCTCTATTAAGTGCAGCAATTATTATTCACATAGATTGCAAATTGATAGCAGGTTTATGCAAACAAGTTTGTAAGTACTACAACCATTAAGTGTAAGTGTTATCATGAAAAATTAAATGTTTACGAGTATCATGAATAATTAGATGTTCAATGCGTAGTCAAATTAAGGGAAATTCTAGTTTCATGTAATAACCAATGATGTTTTCTTAAGATCAAGTATCAAGTCCAAACGTTTCAAATGAATGTAAGGTAGAGTCTTGTATGATAAATGTAATCAATATGATAAATTTCCAATCTGTTTTAATACACAAAAGTATGCAAGGAAATTTCTAGATGTTGTATGCTAATGAGTGCGACAAAATTGGGTACAAAATGAAAATAGGATTATGAAAATGAAAACACAAGTATCATGAATAATTAAATGTCCAGTGAATAGTCAAGTTAAGAGGAAATCAAGTTTCACAAACAATGATGTTTTGGAAAAATCCTGTAGAATCAAGTATCAGGTTTTTAGTAGTTTGATTAGCATGGGTAACTAGCTCATGTGTGAGAAGGTGAAGGATATGAATTTAGTTCTTGAGAGGATGATGAAAAATCTTGAAGCAGAATCAAGGTTGTGAGAGATGGTGAATGTGAAGATAGTTGATAAAGAGTTTATTTTATAGTAAGGAGATTATATAGCAGTGTAAATTTTTGGGGTTTGGATCAAAAGTTATAATCAAGTGTATAAGAAAACATGATTGTGGTGTATGCCAAATATTGTAAAAATTTGAACAAGTTGAAAATGAGTGAGTGTTGATGGAGAATCTAGAGACTAAATATTATTCCAAAAAATAAATATTTTCAAAATTGGTTTTGTACATAAGGCAAAAGTTGTTAAATAGTACAAGCTAAGTAGGCTTTGTAATAGTTTAAAACATTATATAGAAAATCGTTTGTTACGTCAATAAATAAATCAATTGAATTTAAGTTCGAGGAAAATATGTACTTTGTAAAGTTGCTAGGTAATACAACTAGTTTTAGAAATCTTTAGTTTGTGCTAAAGTATGAGGTTATAGTTTTTAAAATAAATAACATGTGGAGAAAAGAAATAATATGATCTGGGTAGGGTGTTGAATATTTAAAAAGTGGCTAAGAGGGTAAGGTGAAGTGTGATTGTGAAATCCATAGATGGTTATGAAAGTATGAACTTGTAAGCAATATATGAAAATCATGAAATACAAAATATTGTATATGAACCGAGAGAGTATTATTGAAAAACTTGCATAAGATGCTTGGAGAGCCCTTGTCTAGCTGTAAAGCCCAACAAGAACGTTGACTTTTCAAAGGAATTGAACTCAATGGTGATCAAAGAAGACATGCTTTAGCCTATAAGTGGACACTCACTCCAGGAATCCCCAGGTAAGCATAACAGGTCCGTAAATGGATTTATGCGCTATGCTTGCCTATGCCAGAAAACCCAGTGTACAGGCGTCCACCCTTCCAGATTGCACGTGTCCTTATCACACTCATTAAAGTTCTACAACTTTGAAGGAGCAAAATAAGAGTAAGTATTATGTCTAAGAGTGTCTTCATAAAAGGTACTGCTCCCGTTCTATGATGATGTAAACTTTTCACTCCCCGTAGGACACCATCTCTATGTACCATGATGAAGGATGAGAAGAATGGAGAGAGAGAAGAAGGGAAAGATAGAAGAAGGAAAGTAGAAGGAATTGAGGGGTAAGGTAATTTAGGAAGTATAATGCATGAAAGTTGAAGTCAGGTTATAGTCTAGGCCTATTTCATCTAGTAACCTAGTTCCCTATAACCATGGCTCTGATACCAATCTGTAACACCCCAACCGATGGCGGAAACATCGGGATGTCACGTATTGATGATTGTTCAAAAGCTCATGGTACTAAAATGTAAATATTATTGAATAAACCAAAATTTGTCTTACATGGAAATGGAAATACATTGTCTAAATGAAATGTAAATATTGAAATAACTGAATTGAAATAAAACACTAAATGTCTCTTGCTAAAGCACTAGATCAAACTGCACCTGAAACATGTACAAAAATAGGTTTGGTCAACATATGAAATGTTGGTGAGCATTCCTAGATTTGATATATATAGTAGGTTAAAAAGTTATACAATTCAAGTGCAAGCTACAATGCAAATATGTAAACCATGTATCATACAAATGAGCGAAATCAACCCTGTGACTGTATAATGTACTGTATGAACTGTAGTGTACTCAACCAATCAATGGATGATAACTTAACACTGGCCACGGATTCTCCGATGAAAAAGGGGGAGAATCAATCTAGGCGGGTTGTCAATCCAAATAGCGCTATCCAATGTTAAGGTCGGCTTGTACCATGTTAATGATTTCACTAAGTACAAATGTAATCCACATGTATTGTCTAAGCATAAAGCACGTTGTAAGCAATGCACATAGTACTAGAATTGTATTGTAAAAAAAATGTAAACTTGTATTTGAAATTGTAATAGTGTACATGTAACACCCCAAAAATGTATAAAAGCAAAAAGGGGATAGAAATACTCACTGTTTACGTAATAGCTTGTAATTGAACTTGGACAACGAAATATGTGTTGGAACTATCTCAAAGTATCAACCTAAAGAATTTGATAATGTGTAAGGGAAATAACTCTAGGATACATGTATTTCTAGGGCTTCGAATTGGGGATAAACGTTTATTTGATTAATAAACAAATTGTTTATTAAATATAAGAAATTTAATGAATAAATAAACAAAAGTCTTTTTTGTAAAATTTTAAGTTGAATATAATCACAACATAAGGTTTTAAGTATGAAAATAATTTTTATAAAATTATTTTATTGATAATAGAATATTTAATCTAATTATTTCAAATTGTCAAAATACGACTTTAATATCTAAAAATATTAAAATCAAAGAATTCTTGAATTAAAAATTGTATTTCTGTTCCAAATGAATAGAAATAATTTATGTAAAATTTTGGTACAAAAATATTGTAAAATGAATTTATTATGAATTATTTATGATTAAATCTAACAAAAATTAATTAAAAATATAAAATAAATGATTTTTCAGAAATAAAAATCATTTCTGAAAAGTTTAAGAATATACAAGTTTAGAATAATTTTTGTGAGATTTAATAAAATCGTTTAGATATTTTTATAGAATTTAATAAATATAAATGAATAAACTTGTATTATTAATAATATATATTAAAAAATTTATTTTTGAAAAACTAAAAAATTGGGTGATGAACTTTATCATTTGAAGATCATATGATAATTTTTGTAGAATTTATAAAATAGTCTTAGTATTTTAAAACGATTTTTAAAAGAATAAGGAAAATATAAATATAAAGGATCACAAAAAAAATAGGTTGTTTATGGTGGGATTCGAACCCGTGTGGTCTGGTTCACAATGCACGAGACACAACCACTTGGTCCAGACCAGTGGTTGTGTTTGGGTTCAGTGTATTTAAAATAAATAATACAAGTAAAATCGTGTTCTTCCCCAATTTATATCAAACAAGCCCTAATTCCTAAACTCATTCAATTCGTGTTCAATAGCCCCTGAATCTTTGGGGCTATTGTTCACAAGAGGCCGAACATTGAAACCCACAAACAAAAGAGATCTTACACTGAGTCACGATCAGATCGAAGCTCGGTCAAGTAAAAGTCAAACGCGACAAGGATTGCTTCGTTGCAGGTTATGAAATCAGAAATTAAGAGTATAGAAATGATTATCGGCGAGTAGGGATGGTCTAGGCACGTTCAATTTATAGGGTACAAGTCCGGATGTTGATTTGGTAAGCTTTGACCAACGTTTAATATAAACGCGTGAATATACTCATTTTAGGCACGATTTGACTGTTGTTAATGTGCGTAATTAGTTGTCCATTCCTACACGAGTATATTAAGAAAAAGGTTGTAAATTATAGGTTAATTAAAGTGGTCAAGGTCAAGGTTTGACCGAGTTGATTGATGCCTGCTGCTGCACGTAAATAACCAAAGGAAGAAGGAAAGGGACGCGCAAAATAAGGGTTAAATATAATTAGGGGTGGGATTAAATCAAAAGTGAGGTCTAGGCTAGATGGTTGGCGCGTGTGTGGTGTGTGGAGATGTCACGGGTTCGAAACCCGGATGAGGCACCATTTTGTTTTTTTTTTTTAATAACAGCCAAGGGGAGAGGTGGAAGGGGTGTTGGGCCAGTTATTGGGCCAGACAACTGGTTTGGGCTCTGAATTAACAAGGGAGGTTGGGTTTGAGTTGTGAGTGGGTTTGAAAAAAATAAAAGCAAGAGTGTATATATATATGTAATAAAATCTGAATTTTATTTTTATTATTATTATTATTATAATTAATATATATGTAAAAAGAAAAGTGACGGATGTCACATCGTCCTACTCGCGGGCGTGCCACTTTGCCTAAGAATGGACCTAAACATCGTGGTGGAAGATCGCATGAAAATGATGTTGGTAGTGGTGATGAAGATGGTCTAATAAGGTATACTTCAGGGAGTCGCGTATGTTATCGTGGTAAAGGACGTAATGGACCTATCTTAGGGAAACGAAAACATGTTGGACATCGTGGTGAGGCATCCCATGAAAGCCCAGTTACCAGTGTTGCTGCTTCTAAACATACATTAGGGAGACATGTCGCCAGTCGTGGTGGGGGATTAGATGGAAGCCCTATTAGTAGTGGTGTTGCTGGTTCAGGGAGACACGATACTAGGGGTTTAGATGGGAGTCCTATTAGTAGTGATGCTGCTGCTGGTTCAGGGAGACACACCACTAGGGGTTTAAATGGCAGTCCTATTAGTAGTGATGATGATGGTTTAGGGAGACATGCCACTAGGGGTTTAGATGAGAATGTTTGTAACATCGCAAAATTTTCCCCAAAATTTTAATACATAAAAAGCCCTTATATATATATATATATATATTTTTATTACACCTTTATCATTAATATTATACAAATGTGCCTAAGTCTTTATTTATCCTAACTCACAACTTATATACATACATAAATGTATATAAATAATAATAATAATAATAATAATATGATTCTAAATTCTTTTTTTTTTTCACATACAAGATTTTTTTTATTTAAATAAAGCCTTGAGTCAAATAGTCAAAGTCCTAGTCAAAGTCTTAGTCAAACAGTCAAAGTCTTAGTCAAATAGTCAATTCATCATAAAACCTTACTTTATGGTGTTGACCAATTTTAATGGCTAATTGAATCCAAAACTAGTATAAAAACCCACCTATGATCCATTATACTTTGCACCTCTAAATCGATTGTTTCAATCCGATTAAACTTTCCCTCATACCTTTCTTCTATAGTCTATTACTTCTACAATTGAAGCTTTGATTATAAGCTCTTGTAATTGGCAACTTTGGGGCTACACATATTCTATTTCTCGAGACTTAATACTTTGCTAAGGTGAGTTTACGTAACCATGTTTATGCGATTCTTTATACTTGCAACAATTATTTAAGCAATTCAACATGCATGTCTAGTAGTAAACTTTATTGCCTCATGAATTAGTCAACAGTTTCAACGAGTTTCAACGAGTTTCAACGAGTTTCAACATTTACATAATCATTAGCTATGGCCAAGCCGGCGATACTCAATAATAGATCTATTGGATTGACAACCCCACCCGGATACGTGTACCTCCTACATAGGTAACGTGGGTGATTGTTATCGTTCAACATATTACTAAGGTGAACCGTAGATGACGGGATGGACCTAAACTAGTCGGAGGTTTGATTATGTCAACATATTATACTATTCATGTAGACTTAAATTTACGATAGACATACGAATTGCTAAACTTTTATACTTAAACTATATGCTTAACATGGATTATGTATTCTCACCAACTTCTAGTTGACCCCCCCTTTTTCCAAACTCAACAGGAAATACTGATGCATGAAGTCTAGAGCTAGCATGAGGAGATATTTGAAGTTTTAAGCTTTGTTTGATTATTTGATGTAGACTTTAATGTAATTCAATATTGTAATGTAATAAAGGATTATTTAAACATATGTATTATCATGAGCTACTGAACAATCATCAATACGTGACATCCCGATGTTTCCGCCATCGGTTGGGGTGTTAAAGATTGGTATCAGAGCCATGGTTATAGGGAATTAGGTTATTAGAAAAAAAAAATAATCTAGTCTATAACCATAGGATTTTAATCAGTACTTGCTCCTTTTACTTGCAACTTTTACTTGCTATTCTCTATCTCACTCCTACTTCTTATCCCTACTTCAACCCCTACAAGAAGATTGCTCTCCATCACAAGATCTACTCTTAGACTAATAGGACAATCCTCAGGTTTAGCCTGAACCACCTTGAGATCTCGTCGAAGTTCTAGATTTTAATAACGAACACGTGCAATCTGGAAGGGTGAACGCCTGTATTCTGAGTTTTCTGTCTAGGACTGGCATTGCGCATATATCCCAATCAGACGAGGGACCCGGATGCCTACCTGGGAATTCTCGGGATGAGTGTTCACTTATAGGCTAAAGCATGTCTTCACTATGTTATTAGAATCTAGAAGTTTTGATAAGTCAACGTTTTCGTTTATTCGTTTTAATTAATGAATAAATGATTACACTCACCTTCCTTAAACTAAGCTCAAAAATCTCAAAATTTTACAGCTTAAATCAATCTCATTTCATAACCATCCATGGATTTCACAATCACACTTCACCTTACCATCTTAGCCACTTTTTAAATATTCAACACCCTACTCAAATCATATAATCTCCATACTATAAAATAAACTCTTTATCAACTATCTTCACATTCACTATCTCTCACAACTTTGATTCTGCTTCAAGAATTTTTCATCATCCTCTCAAGAACTAAATTCATATCCTTCACCTTCTCACACATGAGCTAGTTACCCATGATAACCAAACTATTGAAACTTGATTGTGTGTTGCATCAAACATAATCCTTAGTTATACATGAGGATTCGACTATTTGCCTTATTTGAACATTTGAAACTAGAATTCATGGAATATAAGCTAGTTACTATAGACACACCTAGAGTCATTAACCTTATCTAGGGCAACTCTATTACAACTCGTATGCTATACTTGATACTTGATTGCTTACATGTACATATTATCAATTTGCAATTCATGTGTGTAATAATTGGTACACTTAATCAAACAACTGATAGAGGATGAAGTACTTGCTCAACAGTTAGTAGAGTACAAAATAACCTACTCAACGATTGGTAGAGGTCATCATGCCTGCTCAACAGTCGGTAGAGGCCCTACAACCTGCTCAACGACTGGTAGAGGCTATCATACCTGCTCAACAATCGGTAGAGGTTCCTACTCACTGACTGGTAGAAGTCTTTTTCCTGCTCAACAGTTGGACTCATTTTTGGATACATGGTTAATCATATTATTTTACATGTGTGTCTAGAGTTATAGAAGGACACAAAACCCTAATGTAAGGTAAATTGGTGATTGCGGTCCGGAACGTAATCATGAATTTACAGGTACGTTAAGGTGGTGTGAAATTCTATCAAGGTTTTCGGTAGAGAAACTAATTATAAACTCTAGTTACCTGGTAGTTCATTTAGCCTTTCTATAGTCCATCAACTCATGCATTTCTTTTAGGATTTCTAAAACTTAAGATTCTCATTCTCCTTGCTATTTCAGATGAACCTAATCCAACCCTTAAAACTCACACATATCAAAACTCTTACCCAAATTATTCGAAACAGTTTATTCTATTACCTATAAATTTATGTCATGCCTTAACTCGAAACTTCCCAAACCACCCCTGTCCTAATTTCTACCCAATCACCTTCAACCCTGTGTTTTCAATAAACTTCGGGACGAAGTTTCCAAAAGTAGGGGAGACTGTAACATCGCAAAATTTTCCCCAAAATTTTAATACATAAAAAGCCCTTATATATATATATTTTTTTTATTACACCTTTATCATTAATATTATACAAATGTGCCTAAGTCTTTATTTATCCTAACTCACAACTTATATACATACATAAATGTATATAAATAATAATAATAATAATAATAATAATAATAATAATAATAATAATAATATGATTCTAAATTCTTTTTTTTTTCACATACAAGATTTTTTTATTTAAATAAAGCCTTGAGTCAAATAGTCAAAGTCCTAGTCAAAGTCTTAGTCAAACAGTCAAAGTCTTAGTCAAATAGTCAATTCATCATAAAACCTTACTTTATGGTGTTGACCAATTTTAATGGCTAATTGAATCCAAAACTAGTATAAAAACCCACCTATGATCCATTATACTTTGCACCTCTAAATCGATTGTTTCAATCCGATTAAACTTTCCCTCATACCTTTCTTCTATAGTCTATTACTTCTACAATTGAAGCTTTGATTATAAGCTCTTGTAATTGGCAACTTTGGGGCTACACATATTCTATTTCTCGAGACTTAATACTTTGCTAAGGTGAGTTTACGTAACCATGTTTATGCGATTCTTTATACTTGCAACAATTATTTAAGCAATTCAACATGCATGTCTAGTAGTAAACTTTATTGCCTCATGAATTAGTCAACAGTTTCAACGAGTTTCAACGAGTTTCAACGAGTTTCAACATTTACATAATCATTAGCTATGGCCAAGCCAGCGATACTCAATAATAGATCTATTGGATTGACAACCCCACCCGGATACGTGTACCTCCTACATAGGTAACGTGGGTGATTGTTATCGTTCAACATATTACTAAGGTGAACCGTAGATGACGGGATGGACCTAAACTAGTCGGAGGTTTGATTATGTCAACATATTATACTATTCATGTAGACTTAAATTTACGATAGACATACGAATTGCTAAACTTTTATACTTAAACTATATGCTTAACATGGATTATGTATTCTCACCAACTTCTAGTTGACCCCCCTTTTTCCAAACTCAACAGGAAATACTGATGCATGAAGTCTAGAGCTAGCATGAGGAGATATTTGAAGTTTTAAGCTTTGTTTGATTATTTGATGTAGACTTTAATGTAATTCAATATTGTAATGTAATAAAGGATTATTTAAACATATGTATTATCATGAGCTACTGAACAATCATCAATACGTGACATCCCGATGTTTCCGCCATCGGTTGGGGTGTTACAATGTTGATCATGATGGTGCATACGATGACATTCAAGATGATAGTAGTGAGGATGATACGGAGCGTTCCTCTCAACACAAGTCTTGCAACAGAGACATGCCTCATAATACCTCTGGGAAGAAATATATTGAACGAATCGGGGAATGGTATCTTTTTAATATCTAATTTTTTTTTGCTGTTTATTCATGTTTCAAATATACTTTATTTGATAATTTCAATATTGTAGGTTTGCTAGTCGTGAAGTTCATAGTTCAATCAGAGATATACTACTGGAGCATTATGATGGACCTTGGCCCACATTCAAAACACTCCCGAAGGATGTACTGGCTAGCATGTTTGTTCGCTTCGGGGTAAGATTGGGTTTTAATGATTAGTATATCTTATTATAGTAAAGTAAAAACTGATTCTAGTTTAGAGGCCAAAATATTCTTGTAGTTTCGATTGAAAACTTTACTTTAATTTTGTACAGACCCTTTACCGTTGGGATTAGGGGTGTTCAAAATCGGATAATCCGAAATTTCGGATAGTCAATATTGAGATCCGAATC
This sequence comes from Ambrosia x helenae, assembly GCA_030844895.1. Lineage (NCBI taxonomy): Eukaryota > Viridiplantae > Streptophyta > Magnoliopsida > Asterales > Asteraceae > Ambrosia > Ambrosia x helenae. The sequence continues at coordinate 4,996,688 of CM061230.1, read as the reverse complement.
CGAATCCGAAATTTCGGATATCCGAAATTTCGGATTCGGATTCGGATCATCCAACGGATAATCCGAAACTTAAAAAAAATTTAAAAAAATAATAAAAAATAATAAAAAAAACTATAATAAACGTTCTCCTTTATGCTTAAAACGTGAACCTATTAAAAAAACAAAAATCGAAGTTAGATAAACGAAATTTGAACAACAAATATATAAAAAAAAAAGCTTATTATTTTGATGGAAGGGGGCTGTGGAGGTCGGATACGAGGTGGACGGGGGCTGTTATAGAGGAGAGAAGAGAGAGCAACAACTATGGATTAGAGGAGTATGGACTTAGAGTTAGAAGGATTAAGGATTTAGGATTGTGTATTGTATTATGTAGTGTATATAATATTATATATATATATATTTAATATTCGGATTCGGATAATCCGATTATCCAAAAATTTTCAAAATCAGGATCCGAATCCGAATCCGAAATTTCGGATAATCCGATTTTCGGATATCCGAAAATCGGATTATCCAAAATTTCGGATAATTCGGATTCGGATTTTCGGATTTTTCGGATTCGAATTTTGGATTATCCGATTTTGAACAGCCCTAGTTGGGATCCAGAAAGTGAGAAAAACATATATGATGCAGAAGTGATATGATCAAGCTGCACGGTTCAGATCTCAAACAACATCCGGATGACCTTGATGTGTGGGCGAGAGTGGTAGGAGGTGGCAAAGGCCGGATGTTCGGGATAGGATCTTCGGATCCTAGTTTTGTAATAACTGGGAAACCGTATACATCTACCGGATCTAAACTACATCTTGATGCCTTAAGGTCGCAAGAAGAGGTATTGTTTATTTTCTTCTTAGTAAAGTACTGCAAATCTGGTAAAGGTAGCGATATTTGAAAAAATACTAGAATTCTATAAACGTATGGAATATATTAGTCTTGAATTTTGACTCTTAGTTGGTGGACATTGTGGTGTACTTTGACTTTTGAGATCTAAGATATTGTTTTTAGGGTTGAAATTGATGGATTTAGTTACAAGGTGAAGATTAAGAACTATGCATTTGGTATCTTCTAGTTGTTTAACATGGCTAGTTTGTTTCCCTAGAGTTTAGATAGTGGCTAGTTTGTTTATAAGTCAAACAAAATCAAGTTATGCAACATAAAAAACCTTTTTTACTTGAAAGGTTTCAAGAAAATATATGCAACATTAAACCCTTAACCAATTTATAATCAACTTGACCTTTTGTACCTTTTAGGTTCAAAGAGTTCGACATGAAATGGAAAAGGAGATTGCAAATGAAAGGGATGCTAGACATGAGTTGGAGCAAAAAGTGCAACAAATGAAAAAAGAAATGAAAGAAAATGAAGAAAAGAGGCAAAAACAGTTTGAGGATTTTATGAGGAAACTCTAGCAACCTGTCAGTCATTAGTTGTAGTTTTTTAAGTATTTCGGGTCTTTATGTTTAGCAATGGTGTTTTGTACTTAAAACAGGTTTCGAATCTATGCTACTTGTTTTGGTGGTTTTGTACTTAAAACAGGTTTCGAATATATGTTTATCAATGGTGCTTTTGAATCATATTTTTTATCATCTTGTATTTCTTGTTAGTAGGATAAAACTTTGGTAGGAAGCTAAAAGAGGTCGTATGAGATGTGCAGGAAACTTTGTGGGAAATTAAATTCCGTGGGTACTTTGTAGGAGAAGGAAATACATTTTGTAGGTAATGCGTAGGAAACCAAATTTTTAAAAATAAGTATTCCGTAAGAACTTTGTTGGAAATTAAATTCCGTGGGTACTTTGTAGGAGAAGGAAATACATTTTGTAGGTAATGCGTAGGAAATAAAATTAGTATTCCGTAAGAACTTTGTGGGAAAATAAATTCCGTGGGTATTTTGTAGGAGAAGGAAATACATTTTGTAGGTAATGTGTAGGAAACAAATTTTTAAAAAATAAGTATTCCGTAAGAACTTTGTGGGAAATTAAATTTAATCTCCGACAGAATTTCTTTGTGGGAAAGCTGTAGGCGATTGTGTGGGAAATGCGTTAGAATAGTTTTCCTACGGGCCTTTTACCTACAACTCGATTTCGTGGGAAATCTGTGGGAAAAAGGGCGTTTCCTACGCATTTCCCACGGAAAAGGCGTAGCAAAGTGAGCAATTTTCTAGTAGTGGGTATCCATCACATGCCTCCCTGAGTATCGAACCCGGCTCCCCCAAAGAGAGAACCGGCCCTTTTACCACTAGGCCACATAATCAGTACACTATCCTATTAACTTTTGGTTTGATTTGTGACTACACCATATACCATATGAAACTAAATATTTAACAGGATTTTTTTTTATTTAAGAATTGCGATTTCCTTTCAAAACCACATAATAGTCACAGTTTTGTCAAAAAAATTTCCTTCGTCTCCTTCACTGCATAGCAGCTGCCGGAGACCCTACTTGGCCTACTTAGAGCCACCAAAAAAATTTCCGATCTTATATTCTTCACTTAAACAGCTCCACAGGTAATAAAGAAGGGTCAAGCTAAAAGAAAATGACTATTATTGATGAAAAAATAACGGAACGGTTGGTCGCCGGAAATGCCCCTTGGAAATACGGGCCTCGGCCTAGGGTGGATAATAATAAGATTTTGGTCGCTTGTTTTGTCGCTATTTCTAGTTGTTCTTGGTTGTGAATGAGTATTGTGTTGATTGTATTTGAGAGATCTTGTATTAGTCTAAGTTTTTTACAGATGTTCAAAAAGCTTTATGGATTTTCGATTAACTTGGTACGCTTCTAAACATTCTTTAGCATTTTCTATCGGATGTATTCTAAGAATCTAAGGGCAAAACTAAACTTATCAGAAAAGAGGGTTAGTTATTGACTAACACTTTCTTTAAAACTATAGCTACAAAGAAAGAGATAACCTTCCAAGAAAGTGTTTGTCATTGATTGTGACACTAATGTATTAACATTTAAATTTCTTTGTAATTAAATTGTCTAAATATCGATCTAAGTTTAAGAATATATTTTATATTTGGAAGGGTAACAATAAAAAGAATACTGAAATAGAAAAACATGTACATTATATTATTTATATAATGAATTATAATAATCCCAATAATTCAATTTTCAACTTGGGGAAATTCTCAATCTATTTAGTAGGAATTTTCGTGGAAACAACCAAACCCAATTTTTAAAATAGGACTATGAGTATATAAAAACCCTATTAATTAAATATGCAAGATTAAATATTTGCATATTGATGTGTATATCCAAACAATAGACGACTTTTGTAAATTTCCTTCTTTTAAAAAAACTACCATTGGTTACAAAGTCCCCATCCTCTACCCCCAAAAAAACTGTCCTTATAACACATACATACACACACCCTCTTCACTCACACAAACACAATCCTTCTGAGTTAGTTTTTGCTACGAACTCTATCTCACTAATATCTCTCCTCAGTATTTTACATTTTTTTTTTTTTGTCTAGAAGACATTATCTTCTCATCAAATTAGGGCCATGTGCAAATCCCTTTGAATAACTAAGCACATCACCTCGGTACCCCGTTTTGAATCTCCTTTCCGCATCGTCCCTGAGGGCATAAGCCCTTTCAACGTCAAGGGGTGTATTTTTGTTGGCCCTAGGATTCGAACTGTGTACTTCTCCCGGGCGGAACCTCCCTAAGGAGTAAACCCTCCCACCTCTCCCCAACTGAGCTGGGGTCATTGGCAAATATACAGTCATATAATGGAGAGCAAAGTAAACAAAGCACCAGCTATTGGCATCGACCTGGGAACAACTTACTCTTGTGTTGCCGTTTGGATCCATGGTCGAATCGAAATCATACCCAATGAGCAAGGCTACAGAACCACACCGTCTATCGTTTCTTTCCTTGATAGCGAACGTCTCATCGGAGATGGTGCCAAGAACCAAGTGGCTATGAACCCTGCTAATACCATATTTGGTCAGTCTAATTGTTTTTCCTACTTTTCATTTAGTTTTAATCCTAAAGAGAATTGTTTAGAATTGCTTACAGTTTATGTTCATGATTCTTGAACAAAAAAAAAAAAAAAACTAAACTGGAGTGATGATTATTTTTTCTTTGAAAATGTTAGAGATTAATGAATCAAAATCACCAAGTGATATATTGATATCAATTTTACATACACTGACCACCCTAATCTTAAAAAAAAAAAAAAAGACACCCATAACATCTAGGGGTGTTCAAAAAAATCCGAATCCGAATTCGAATCCGAAAAATCCGATAATCCGAATCCGAATTATCCAAAATTTTGGATAATCCGATTTTCGGATATCCGAAAATCGGATAATCCGAAATTTCGGATTCGGATTCGGATCCTGATTTTGAAAATTTTCGGATAATCGGATTATCCGAATCCGAATACTAAAAAAATATATATAAATATATAATATTATATACACTACATAACACAATACGCTATCCTAAATCCTTAATCCTCCTAACCTAAAGTCCATACTCCTCCAATCCATAGTAGCCGCTCCCTCTTCTCTTCTCTATAATAGCCCTCGTCCACCTCGCCTCCGACCTCCACATCTCCCGTCCACCAAACGGTAACTTTTTTTTTACATTTTTTTGTTCCAATTTCGTTTATCTAACTTCGATTTTTGTTTTTTTTAACAGGTTCACGTTTTAGACATAAAGGATAACGTATTTTTATTTTTTTTAATATTTTTTATATTTTTTTTAAAGTTTCGGATTATCCGTTGGATGATCCGAATCCGAATCCGAAATTTGGATAATCCGAAAATTGGATAATCCGAATTTCGGATTCGGATTCGGATCCCAATATTGACTATCCGAAATTTCGGATTATCCGAAATTCGGATATCCGAAATTCGGATTATCCGAATTTGAACACCCCTAATAACATCTATGTCTGCTTTTTGTTTGAAAATATTCAATTCAAAACGACTTGCTTTCTAAATGATCCCTCTATAAGAAAGCGATTCTAAAAATCTTTCTAGGTACTTCGTTCTCTATTTCTATTTGAGAGGGTCCTAAGGAAAAGAATTTGATTTCCACCGAGCTAAAATAATATGTCGATGTCTCTAGTAAACTAAAGACATTATTGAATAGCGACTTTGCTTTAATTTTTTCGCTACAAATCAAAACAAAAATTGAAGATTTAGTTATGATTAGAAATTAGAAATCTACTTGTATATCTTCATCCATGGATTCTTTATTCATACTCGTTCAATTGGACTTTAACTTCATTTTGTTGGTACTTTGAATATGTTGTTGATATTGTTTGAATGCTCAGTTAACTATATGGATAATTTTCAGATGCAAAGAGGTTGATTGGACGAAAATTTAGTGATCACAAAGTGCAGGGAAGTATGAAATTGTGGCCTTTTAGGGTCATAGAAGGGCCTGGTGACACTCCAAAGATTGTTGTTTCCTATAAAGGGCAAGAGAAGGAATTTCTTGCCGAAGAAATTTCATCAATGATTCTCGGAAAGATGAAGGAAATCGCCGAGACTTACCTTGGGAAGGATGTGAAAAACGCTGTGATAACAGTCCCGGCTTATTTTAATGATTCACAACGTCAAGCAACCAAGGATGCAGGTACTATTGCTGGTTTAAACGTCCTTCGCATGATCAATGAACCTACAGCAGCCGCTATTGCTTATGGGCTGGATAATAAGTCTGATTTTATTGGTAAGATAAATGTGCTCATATTTGATTTGGGAGGAGGTACTTTTGATGTCTCTCTGTCTACGATTGAGGAAGGCGGAATTTTTGAGGTGAAAGCTGTTTCTGGCGATACTCATCTAGGAGGTGAGGATTTTGATAACCGCATGGTGGATCACTGTGTTGCCGAATTTAAAAGAAAATACGACAAGGACTTGACAGGGAACCAAAGAGCATTAGGGAGGTTGAGATTTGCTTGTGAAAAAGCAAAAAGAATTCTCTCAAGCACTACTCAAACTTCAATCGAGTTAGATTGCTTGCATGATGGGATTGACTTTTCCATGAAATTTACTCGAGCTAAATTCGAAGAACTGAATATGAGCTTATTCAGTCAGTGCATCAAGACTCTAGAGAAATGTTTAAAAGATGCCAAGATGGACCAATCATGGGTAGATGAGATTATTCTTGTTGGTGGCTCAACTAGGATACCCAAGGTCCAACATATGTTGCGGGAACTCTTTGGATGGAAGGAGTTGTGTATGAGCGTGAACCCTGATGAGGCTGTCGCCTTCGGTGCAGCAGTTATGGCTACAAAGTTAAGTGGTAGCGATGATAAAAGTGTTAAAGATTTGATGCTACTTGATGTCACACCTTTATCAATTGGTATGGAGGTAAGAGGACAAGTATTTGATGTTGTTATCCCTAGAAACACTCAAATACCTACAACGAAATTCAAAAATTACTATACATCTCATGATAACCAAACTAAAATGGGTATCTATGTGTATCAAGGCGAAAGAACCAAATCTACGAAAAACCATTTGTTAGGAAAGTTTACAGTTCATGGCATTCCACCTGCTCCGAAACGAGAAATGAAAGTAGAGACATGCTTTGAGATAGACCCCGATGGTATCCTCACAGTGACGGCAAAGATAACATCAACCGGTATGTCAAACAAACTCACAATTGCAAACGATAAAGGAAGGCTCTCGACGGAGGAGATAGAAAAGATGGTAAAAGAAGCTGAGCAATACAAACTCGAGGACAAAGAATACAAGAAGAAAGCAGAAGCATACAATGCTTTAGAGGATTGCATATATGATATGAAGAAAAAGATCAAAGAATACCATGTCAACAATAGGGTGCACACCGAGAGCTTGATGCAAATGGAGAAAGCCATTAATGAAACAAGTGAGTGGCTGGAGGACAATCAAGCTGCACCTATTAACGAGCTTCAGCGCAAAAAGTTATTTCTTGAGTTTGTTTGCACGTCGCTAGTTTAATTATGAAACTACAGTGATTAAACTTTGTGATATTTAAGCATGTGCTTAGGGCTTGGCTTGATTGCTTGAATTTGTTTTTGGTTATACATGTGAATAAAATTTGTATATGTGATGTATAAAAAATTGTTAATTATGTGTTAACTATTTTTGACAGGGGGTGTAAACGAGTTGAGTCGAGTCGAGCCGAGCCCGAGCTCGGCTCGGCTCGGCTCGACTCGGCTCAAGGTAATTTGAAAAAAAATCAAATGATCTAAAAGCTCGGCTTGAGCTCGCTTCAAAAGCTTAAACGAGCAAAAGCTCGGCTCACCAATATTGTTAATTAAAATTGAACATATATGTTTAAAAGATAAAATCCCTTACATAAAAAAATAATATAACATGTGTTTGGGCTCGTTTAGGCTCGTAAGCCTAAACGAACTTTGTATGTAAGGCTCGAACTCGGGCTCGTTAAGGCTCGGCTCGTTCGAGCTTTTTACCGAGCCGATCCCGAGTAGCTCTCGAGCCGCTACGTCTCATTTACACCCCTAATTTTTTTTATAAGGAGGAATAAAATTACAAGTTGGCACGACTGAATAAAGTTGACCATCAAAATGTTATTTGTTAGTATTTTCTATCAGAGTATGTTATGAAGTGAAAATCATATAAATACATATTTGACCGCTTGCCGACGCCAAACAAACATACTTAGGGGTTGTTTGGTAGCCTCTTAATCAGCCTCTTAATCATTCAGGTCTGAATCATTAAGCATTCAGACTGTTTGTTTCAGCATCTGAATGGAATGGTTAAGTGCTGAACCATTAAGCTAATAAGGGATGCTGAATGATTCAGCTCTTAACCATTCAGAGCCTCTTAACTATTCAGACCATCTTAATGATTCAGCACTTAATCAACCAAACAGCCCCTTAGAGTCTACACAAGAGGGACGAGTCTAATTAATAGACTCCTTAATTTTAACCAATGAAATAGTTACAGATGTCATATCCCTTAAATTAGCCACCTCCAACCTAAAGTCTAAAATCTCTAAATTTTAGAGGCATATTCTAATCCCAACTTTTGGACGCATGTATATGTAAAGTCTGAAATCTCTAACCTGCTTACATCATCATCATCATCATACTCAGTTAATCCAACCAATAGAAAAAGCTAAGGTAGGGTATGAAGAGAGTAAAATGTAGACAACCTTACCTCTACCCCATGTTGACAAAACTTCATGTTGACCACTCAAAAGACCCTTAGTAAAGATGTCAGCAGTTTGCTGATCAGACTTAACTTTTATAACCTTAATTAAACCTGAACTTATCTTTTCTCTAAGAAAATGCAAGTCAAGTTCGAAATGTTTAGTTTTATCATGAAATACTGGATTTTCAGCATTGGATATTGCTGTTTTGCTATCACAAAACAAACTTAAAGGCAACTGGGTTTGAATTCCCAGTTCTTTTAGTAAGTTTGATATCCAGATTAACTCACAAGAGGCAGAACACATTGCTCTATATTCAGCTTCAGCTGAAGATCGGGCAATAGTGTTTTGCTTCTTACTTTTCCAAGAAACTAAACAACTACCAATAAACACACAATAACCTGTAACAGATCTTCGTGTGATCACACACTTTGCCCAATCAGCATCTGAATATGCTAAAAGGGTCAAACTACTATCTTTCTTGAACAAAATCCCTTTTCCAGGCGATTGCTTTAGATACCGAAGCAATCTTAAAGCTATATGCGAGATTTTCTGAGTTGGTTTATGCATAAATTGACTCAGAAATTGCACAGCATATCTAATGTCTGGACGGGTCAAAGATAAATAAATTAGCTTTCCTATAAACTTCCGAAAACCTGTTATATCTTCTAAGTATTCCTCATCTTTGCTATTCTTAATAGCCAAATTATAATTTTGTTCAATTGGAACACTAACAGGTTTGCACCCAAGATAACCAAACTCACTTAGCAAATCTAAACAATATTTCCTTTGATTGAGACAAATACCCTTTTCAGAGTACAAAACTTATATACCAAGAAAATATTTTAGTTTGCCTAAGTCTTTTATTTGAAAACTTTCTTTCAACAAAGTTTTCACATTTGTAATTTCTTGAATACTATTCCCTGTGATGACAATGTCATCCACATAGACCAATAATACTATAAAGACATCCTTATCAGACTTGACAAACATAGAGTAATCACAAATACTTTGAACAAACCCTATGTTTTTTAATACTTCAACAAGCTTTTCATTCCACTTTTGTAGAGCTTGTTTCAAACCATACAATGACTTAACTAATTTACAGACTTTAGATTCATTTCCAGAAGAGTAACCTTCTGGAAGATGCATGTACACATCCTCAGTTATTGACCCATATAAAAAAGCATTGTTAATATCAAGTTGATATAATGTCCAGTTATTATGGACAGCAAGACTAATCACACTCCTAACAGTAATCATCTTAACTACTGGAGAAAAGGTTTCTCCAAAATCCAAACCCTCTCTTTGATTATAACCTTTAGCAACAAGTCTTGCTTTATATCTATCTATTTGACCATCAGCCCTATACTTAATCCTATATATCCACTTACACCCAATAGCCTTCCTATCAGGTGATAAGTCAGTAATAACCCAGGTGTTATTTCTGTATAGGGCTTCCATCTCACTATTCATGGCTTCTATCCACTTAGGATCTTTAGAAGCCTGATAATAAGATGTTGGTTCAATAAATTTGTTTACATTAGACACAAAACACTTGTTTTCAAAAGACAAATTTGCATAACTAACAACCTTTTCAACTCCATATTTAACTTTACCCTCAATAACATAATCATCAAATCTTCTAGGTAAGACAGACTCCCTATTGGACTGTCTTACAGAAGTAACTCTCTTGTAACACCCCAACCGATGGCGGAATCATCGAGGTGCCACGTAGTGACGATTGTTCAAAAGCTCATGGTACTAAAATGTAAATATTATTGAATAATCCAAAATTTGTCTTACATGGAAATGGAAATTTACATTGTTTAAATGAAATGTAAATATTGAAATAACTGAATTAAAATAAAGCACTAAATGTTCCTTGCTAAAGCACTAGATCAAACTGCACCTGAAACATGTACAAAATAGGTTTGGTCAACATATGAAATGTTGGTGAGCATTCCTAGATTTGATATATATAGTAGGTCAAAAAGTTATACAATTCAAGTGCAAGCTACAGTGCAAATATGTAAACCATGTATCAAACAAATGAGCGAAATCAACCATGTGACTGTATAATGTACTGTATGAACTGTAGTGTACTTATCCAACAAATGGATAATAACTTAACAATGGCCACGGATTCTCCGATGAAAAAGGGGGAGAATCAACCTAGGCGGGTTGTCAATCCAAATAGCGCTATCCAATGTTAAGGTCGGCTTGTACCATGTTAATGATTTCACTAAGTACAAATGTAATCCACATGTATTGTCTAAGCATAAAGCACGTTGTAAGCAATGCACATAGTACTAGAATTGTATTGTAAAAATGTAAACTTGTATTGAAATTGTAATAGTGTACATGTAACACCCCAAAAATGTATAAAAGCAAAAAGGGGTAGGAATACTCACAGTTCACGTAATAACTTGAATTTGAACTTGGACAACGAAATATGAATTGAGATTACTCCCAAATGATTAGCCTAAAGTAATTGATAATGTGTAAGTGAAATAACTCTAGGATACATGTATTTCTAGGGCTTCGAATTGGGGATAAACGTTTATTTGTTTAATAACAAATTGTTTATTAAATATAGGAAATTTAATAAATAAATAAATAAAAGTCTCTTTGTAAAATCTTAAGTTGAATATAATCATAGCATAAGGTTTTGAGTATGAAAATAATTTTTATAAAATTATTTTCTTGAAAATAGAATATTTAATCTAATTATTTTAAATTGTCAAAATATGACTTTAATATCTAAAAATATTAGAATCAAAGAATTTGTGCATTAAAAAATTGTATTTCAGTTCTAAATGAACAGAAATAATTTATGTAAAATTTTGGTACAAAAATATTGTAAAATGAATTTATTATGAATTATTTATGATTAAAACTAACAAAAATTAATTAAAAATATAAAATAAATGATTTTTCAGAAATAAAAATCATTTCTGAAAAGTTTAAAGTTATAACAACTCAGGATAATTTTTGTGGAAATTAATAAGATCGTTTTGATATTTTTATAGATTTTTATAAATAGAATGGAATAAACTTGATTTATTTATTATATATATTAAATAAATAAATTTTTGAAAACTAAAAATTGGGTGTTGAACTTTTTCATCAGATTAACATAATATAATTTTTGTAGAATTTATAAAAATGTTTTAGTATTTTTAAATGAATTTATAAGATTATAAGTATTATATATATATGATTTGCTTAAAAACAAAAACAAGAAAAAGGTTTGTCCAACCCGGGACTCGAACCCGCGTGGACCAGCAGACAAGCACCAGACACAACCACCTGGTCTAGACCAGTGGTTGTGTTTGGTTGTGGTTTATATAAAATAAATACCAAACACCCATGACATGTTCTTCCCCAAATAATTGAAATTGAGCCCTAGAATCAGCAATCAAATGATTTAACAAGCAATAACCCGATTCATCATGGGGTTATTGCTTGTTGATAGTAGATGAACAAAATCCATAAAAAAATCCAACATACCAAACAGATTAATCAAAAACGAGTGGTCAAGACCCGAAGCCAAGAAAACTCGATTAAACACCAAGGGCAGAGGAATTGAACAAGAATTGAGGATTGGGGTATGTTAGGCCATGGGGTATACTCTAACCATCTTTAACTCCACCTAGATTCCACATCCTTCATTTTGTCTCTTTTCACGCTAGCTCACTTCAAGGAAATGGTTTAACGCCCCTTAACTCTACTTCATCCCTTAACTTTCTCTCTTTTAAATCATGTTAACATGTTAACTTAGTGACAATTTAATGCTCCTTAACATGGGAAGGGAGTGGTGCACAATAAAAGTTAACATGCCATGTCACCGTTAACACTCTTGGTGTGAAGGTATACCCCATGGCCTTAGTCGCATGTATTTGTGTGTGTGTGCAAGTTTGATTGAATTATAATCACGTATTTATAAGGTTTCAATTATCTTGACCAAGATCTTAGTCAACCGCGTTAATAAAGCCTAATTATGAACAAATTGCGCGATAATTGAGCATGGTTTGACTGGTATAGGTTGGTCGCTTATTATATGGCAATAATTGGTGATAATGGTGCAACAATCATGGCCAAATTCGGGGCCAATGCTGTCGCGCAGCAGTAAAAAGGAAAGAAGGGGAAACAGACCAGTTTTAGAAATGCATATATATAATTTGAATCAAAGTTAAAACAAGAATGAGCCTTGGCTCAGTTGGTTCAGCGTGTGTGGGTGTTAAGCTGCTGACCCGGGTTCGAGACCGGGCAGCAGCGTGTTTTTTTTTTTTTTTTTTTTAACAGTTAAGAGGGAAAAGGGGATGGGCCTGGTTGATGGGCCTTGTCTGATGGGCTTCAGTTTAAGAGAAAAAATGGGTTTGGGCTATGGTTTATATATGGTTTGTTATAGTTTTTAAAAAAGATTTACATAACTATAAATCTGAATTTTTTTTTATTATTATTATTATTATTATTATTATTATTATTATTTTTAAAAAAAAAGAAAAGTGACGGATGTCACAGCATCCCCTACTTTTAGAAACTTCGTCCCGAAGTTATCAGAAACATAGGGTTATGGATGCTTGGGTAGAAATTAAGATAACTGTGGTTTGGAAAATTCGAATGGTTTGAGTAAGAGATTTGATAGGTGTGAGTTAAGGATTGGATTAGGTTTGTCTCGAATAATAAGGAGAATGAGAATCTAGTAAATCACTAAATTTCAAGTTTTAGGAATCCTAAGATATATGTACGTGTTGATTATCTACAGAAAGACTAAATAGACTACCAAATAACCAGAGTTTGTTCCTGGTCCGACTTCCAATCTCACTTTCAATGCATCATTAGTGCTTGTATACAGGGTGTACCGCAGCTAACCCACCACACCTTTGATACCCTGAAAACGTACTGGACGCCTACCAAAAACTCTAATAGAATTTCACACTACCCTAACGTACCTGTAAATTCATGATTACGTTCCGGACCGGAATCATCAATTTACCTTACATTAGGGTTTTGTGTCCTTCTATGACCCCACCGATTGTTGAGCAGGTTCGATAGCCTCCACCCGCCGTGGAGTAGGTTGTAGGGCCTCTCCCGACTGTTTGAAAGGCATAGTGACCTCTACCAATCGTTGAGTATGTTCGATAGCCTCCACCAGTCGTGGAGCAGGTTGTAGGGCCTCTCCCGACTGTTGAAAAAGGCATGATGACCTCTATTAAGTGCAACAATTATTATTCACATAGATTGCAAATTGATAGCATGTTTATGCAAGCAAGTTTGTAAGTACTACAACCATTAAGTGTAAGTGTTATCATGAATAATTAGATGTTTACGAGTATCATGAATAATTAGGTGTTCAATGAATAGTCAAGTTAAAGGAAAAATCAAGTTTCATATAATAAGCAATGATGTTTTCTTAGAAAAGCTCTGTAAGATCAAGTATCAAGTCTAAACGTTTCAAATAAATGTAAGTGTACGATTAAAATAAACGTAACTAATATGATAGATCACCAATTTGTGTTCGTACATAATAGTATGCAAGGAAATCTCTAGATGTTATATGCCTATGAGTATGTCATAATTGGGTACAATAAGATCAAGAAAATGAAAACACGAGTATCATGAATAATTAAATGTCCAGTGAATAATCAAATTAAGGGAAAATCAAGTTTCATAAACAATGATGTTTTGGAAAAATCCTGTAGAATCAAGTATCAGGTTTTTAGTAGTTTGATTATCATGGGTAACTAGCTCACGTGTGAGAAGGTGAAGGATATGAATTTAGTTCTTGAGAGGATGATGAAAAATCTTGAAGCAGAATCAAGGTTGTGAGAAATGGTGAATGTGAAGATAGTTGATAAAGAGTTTATTTTATAGTATAGCAATGTAAATTTTGGGGTTTGGATCAAAGGTTATAATCAAGTGTATAAGAAAACATGATTGTGGTGTATGCCAAATATTGTAAAAATTTGAACAAGTTGAAATTGAGTGAGTGTTGATGTAGAATCTAGAGACTAGATATTATACCAAAAAAAAATAAATAAATATTTTCAAAATTTGGTTTTGTACATAAGGCAAAAGTTGTTAAATAGTACAAGCTAAGTAGGCTTTGTAATAGTTTAAAACATTATATAGAAAATCGTTTGTTACGTCAATAAATAAATCAATTTAAGTTCGAGGAAAATATGTACTTTGTAAAGTTGCTAGGTAATACAACTAGTTTTAGAAATCTTTAGTTTGTGCTAAAGTATGAGGTTATAGTTTTTTAAAATAAATAACATGTGGAGAAAAGAAATAATATGATTTGGGTAGGGTGTTGAATATTTAAAAAAAGTGGCTAAGAGGGTAAGGTGAAGTGTGATTGTGAAATCCATAGATGGTTATGAAAGTATGAACTTGCAAGCAATATATGAAAATCGTAAAATACAAAATATTGTATATGAACCGAGAGAGTATTATTGAAAAAGTTTGCATGAAATGCTTGGAGTGCCCTTGTCTAGCTGTAAAGCCCAACAAGAACGTTGACTTTTCAAAGAAATTGAACCCAACGGTGATCAAAGAAGACATGCTTTAGCCTATAAGTGGACACTCACTCCAGGAATCCCCAGGTAAGCATAACAGGTCCGTAAATGGATTTATGCGCTATGCTTGCCTATGCCAGAAAACCCAGTGTACAGGCGTCCACCCTTCCAGATTGCACGTGTCCTTATCACACTCATTAATGTTCAACAACTTTGAAGGAACAAAAGTAAGAGTAGGCATTATGCCTAAGAGTGTCTTCATGAAAGGTATTGTCCCTGTTCCATGATGATGTAGACTTTCCACTCCCTGTAGGACACCATCTCTATGCACCATGATGAAGGATGAGAAGAATGGAGAGAGAGAAGAAGGGAAAGATAGAAGAAGGAAAGTAGAGGGAAATGAGGGGTAAGGTGATTCAGGAAATATAATGCATGAAAGTTGAAGTTCGGTTATAGTCTAGGCCTTTTTATCTAATAACCTAGTTCTCTATAACCATGGCTCTGATACCAATCTGTAACACCCCAACCGATGGCGGAATCATCGAGGTGCCACGTAGTGACGATTGTTCAAAAGCTCATGGTACTAAAATGTAAATATTATTGAATAATCCAAAATTTGTCTTACATGGAAATGGAAATTTACATTGTTTAAATGAAATGTAAATATTGAAATAACTGAATTAAAATAAAGCACTAAATGTTCCTTGCTAAAGCACTAGATCAAACTGCACCTGAAACATGTACAAAATAGGTTTGGTCAACATATGAAATGTTGGTGAGCATTCCTAGATTTGATATATATAGTAGGTCAAAAAGTTATACAATTCAAGTGCAAGCTACAGTGCAAATATGTAAACCATGTATCAAACAAATGAGCGAAATCAACCCTGTGACTGTATAATGTACTGTATGAACTGTAGTGTACTTATCCAACAAATGGATAATAACTTAACAATGGCCACGGATTCTCCGATGAAAAAGGGGGAGAATCAACCTAGGCGGGTTGTCAATCCAAATAGCGCTATCCAATGTTAAGGTCGGCTTGTACCATGTTAATGATTTCACTAAGTACAAATGTAATCCACATGTATTGTCTAAGCATAAAGCACGTTGTAAGCAATGCACATAGTACTAGAATTGTATTGTAAAAATGTAAACTTGTATTGAAATTGTAATAGTGTACATGTAACACCCCAAAAATGTATAAAAGCAAAAAGGGGTAGGAATACTCACAGTTCACGTAATAACTTGAATTTGAACTTGGACAACGAAATATGAATTGAGATTACTCCCAAATGATTAGCCTAAAGTAATTGATAATGTGTAAGTGAAATAACTCTAGGATACATGTATTTCTAGGGCTTCGAATTGGGGATAAACGTTTATTTGTTTAATAACAAATTGTTTATTAAATATAGGAAATTTAATAAATAAATAAATAAAAGTCTCTTTGTAAAATCTTAAGTTGAATATAATCATAGCATAAGGTTTTGAGTATGAAAATAATTTTTATAAAATTATTTTCTTGAAAATAGAATATTTAATCTAATTATTTTAAATTGTCAAAATATGACTTTAATATCTAAAAATATTAGAATCAAAGAATTTGTGCATTAAAAAATTGTATTTCAGTTCTAAATGAACAGAAATAATTTATGTAAAATTTTGGTACAAAAATATTGTAAAATGAATTTATTATGAATTATTTATGATTAAAACTAACAAAAATTAATTAAAAATATAAAATAAATGATTTTTCAGAAATAAAAATCATTTCTGAAAAGTTTAAAGTTATAACAACTCAGGATAATTTTTGTGGAAATTAATAAGATCGTTTTGATATTTTTATAGATTTTTATAAATAGAATGGAATAAACTTGATTTATTTATTATATATATTAAATAAATAAATTTTTGAAAACTAAAAATTGGGTGTTGAACTTTTTCATCAGATTAACATAATATAATTTTTGTAGAATTTATAAAAATGTTTTAGTATTTTTAAATGAATTTATAAGATTATAAGTATTATATATATATGATTTGCTTAAAAACAAAAACAAGAAAAAGGTTTGTCCAACCCGGGACTCGAACCCGCGTGGACCAGCAGACAAGCACCAGACACAACCACCTGGTCTAGACCAGTGGTTGTGTTTGGTTGTGGTTTATATAAAATAAATACCAAACACCCATGACATGTTCTTCCCCAAATAATTGAAATTGAGCCCTAGAATCAGCAATCAAATGATTTAACAAGCAATAACCCGATTCATCATGGGGTTATTGCTTGTTGATAGTAGATGAACAAAATCCATAAAAAAAATCCAACATACCAAACAGATTAATCAAAAACGAGTGGTCAAGACCCGAAGCCAAGAAAACTCGATTAAACACCAAGGGCAGAGGAATTGAACAAGAATTGAGGATTGGGGTATGTTAGTCGCATGTATTTGTGTGTGTGTGCAAGTTTGATTGAATTATAATCACGTATTTATAAGGTTTCAATTATCTTGACCAAGATCTTAGTCAACCGCGTTAATAAAGCCTAATTATGAACAAATTGCGCGATAATTGAGCATGGTTTGACTGGTATAGGTTGGTCGCTTATTATATGGCAATAATTGGTGATAATGGTGCAACAATCATGGCCAAATTCGGGGCCAATGCTGTCGCGCAGCAGTAAAAAGGAAAGAAGGGGAAACAGACCAGTTTTAGAAATGCATATATATAATTTGAATCAAAGTTAAAACAAGAATGAGCCTTGGCTCAGTTGGTTCAGCGTGTGTGGGTGTTAAGCTGCTGACCCGGGTTCGAGACCGGGCAGCAGCGTGTTTTTTTTTTTTTTTTTAACAGTTAAGAGGGAAAAGGGGATGGGCCTGGTTGATGGGCCTTGTCTGATGGGCTTCAGTTTAAGAGAAAAAAATGGGTTTGGGCTATGGTTTATATATGGTTTGTTATAGTTTTTAAAAAAGATTTACATAACTATAAATCTGAATTTTTTTTATTATTATTATTATTATTATTATTATTATTATTATTTTTAAAAAAAAAGAAAAGTGACGGATGTCACATCTCTCTCCTTCAGGGGTATGTATCTCATCATGTGATCCCTCCATCCTGGAAGAATCAGACCTTCTACCTACTGTACTACTAGGTGGCTGGTCATGTCCATGACCTACCTCACTAGCAGCTCTGGGAGAAGTGTCTATCAACTCCTCAGGAGAGTGATCATGAGCACTACTGGTTCCCCCTTCATCATCGGGAGGACTTGGACTAAAACCATCATCATTTTGAGAAATTTCAGTTTCAAATTCATCAAAAAAAGTTTAAGTGATTTAAATTTTTAAAAACAGACTCTTTATGTTCAGTTTTAAATGGATAAATGTTTTCATAAAATTTGACATCTCTTGAAAATTTAACCTTTTTAGTTTCAAGACTTAAAAGTTTATAACCTTTTTTCAAAAAAGAATAACCAAGTAAAACACATTTTTCAGACCTACTACACAATTTATCAGGTTCATTTAAAACTGTTTCAAAACATAAACAACCAAAATTTCTCAAATGACTCAGGACTGGGGGGAACCCATGAACCAACTCATAAGGACTCTTACAAGCTAACACAGAAGAGGGAACCCTGTTAATCAAATAACCAGCAGTAAGAACACACTCAGACCAATACCTAAGAGGAACATTACTCTGGAATAGTAAAGCTCTAGCAGTATTTAAAAGATGTTTGTGCTTCCTCTCCACAACTCCATTCTGTTGTGGAGTGTAAGCACAAGAAGTTTGATGTAACATACCATTTTTAATACAAAATGCAGTCATTTGTTTGTTAACAAACTCTGTCCCATTATCACTCCTTAAAACTTTTAGAGAAAGTATAGGATACAAAGTATCCTTAACCTACAAAGTGTAAGAAGCCACCACAGTCTGACACGTGTAAACCCTAGTTAATTCTAACTAACCCAATCCTAACCCAATCTAGTTTGATTTAAAAGGGGGAAAAAGGTAATGATCCTTCATATCATTTTTTAATCGTTCATTAACCACCACCACCACCATCACCACCTGACCCAACCGCCGGACCAAAGCCTCACCGATCCCTCTCTCCTCTAACCTCCGACGCCTTCAAAACCCTTCACGTTGTTCGCCTTCAAAACCCTTCACGTTGTTCGCCTTCAACCCGACCTCAATCGTGGCTCAGATCTAGTCACGTCCTCTATCAAGACAACCAAGAAGCCAATATCTCTGTGTCTCTGGCTAATCACAAAACAAAGGAAAAAGAAGAAAAAAGAAAAAAAAACAACCAATCCATAAAAACATTACCTCAAGTGTGTGTGAATATAGTTGTTTTGTTTGTTTGAGGAAAACAGAGTAAAATAGGGGGAAAAGTGAGGAAAAGGTGAGTTTTTATTTATACTAAATGCTTTTTACAAAACCAAGTGCGTTTTACAAAATACAAGTGCGTTTTACAAAAAAACAAATGCGTTTTTACATAACCAAGTGCGTTTTACAAAAAAAAGAAATGCGTTTTACATAACCAAGTGCATTTTACAAAAACCAAGTGCGTTTTACAAAAACCAAGTGCGTTTTATAAAAAAACCAAGTGCGTTTTTGTAAAAACCAGTTTAAATAGTGTTTAAAAAACCAAATGCGTTTTATAAAAAAATCAAATGCGTTTTATAAAAAACCAAATGCGTTTTATAAAAAACCAAATGCGTTTTATGATTTTCTGTTTAACAGTTTTGATCTTCGCGTCTGAAACTTTTTTGAAAGCCATTTTTTTCTTTAATTCTTCTTCTATTATCAACATCGTTCGTTTTCTGTGAATAATACATGCATTGATGGTGATTTTTGAATATGATTATACTAATTTTATCAATTGAATTTTCATACTCTGTTTTTTTCTTTTTCTGCAAATACATTTTGATTTTGTTTGTAATCGAATGTTTTTTATTGTTTAATCATTCTGAACGTTTAATCGAGTTGAAAACAATGAAAAATTAGGTTCAATCGTTGAAAATTTTTGCATCGATTATGTCTGTTGTTATGATTTCACAGAAATTTAAACGTGTTTTTTTTCCTAATTTACCCTTGGTTAGATTAACCCAAATATGATTAGGATTGTTAATTACCATCTTGCCACCGCCTAAATCTAATGGCTGAGAATGCTTCTTACACTTTGTACGTTAAGGAACTTTGTACGTTAGCCTCTCTCAAACTTTTATAACTTTGGAAAACTGAGTTTTAATCATTTCACAAAAACTTACTATATTTTCAGATACCTTCCTTTATTTCTTAACAAATAAACCCAAACAGACCTAGAATAGTCATCTACTATTGTTAAGAAATACTTATACCCTTCCCAACTTATGACCTTATAAGGGCCCCATATGTAACATCATGTAATTTTCCCCTTTAGTCTAAGTAAAAAAAAGTTTTATTTTTGTATTTTATGTTCCACACTCACTCGTTATATATTTAATATTTCCTAATGTATTCATAATACATAAAGGTATTTTGATTTGAACATTTTAATGTTTATAAAAAAATGAAACATAAATTCTAGAAACCGAAATTTCTATAATGCAAATTAATTGAGACTCTATAATGCAAATTAAATTGTAATAACTAGAATTAAATAAATTGGTATTAAAAAAAATAAATGTATTAAATTTGGTAAAACAAAAATTTATTGTAATTATTCATAACCTAAAATTTGTCCATATATACTCTTGCCATCATCCCTACAATAAGCTCCACCAAACCTCCCCATATTTTCCTTCAAATATTTTTCAAAATCATGAACCAACCAAAAAGTCTTGCTACTCCCTTCGACTCTTGATATTTGATAAGCATCTCTCGATGATTGAGGTAAATAACGAACCTTCTTTTGATTCTATGTTGTGCTTAATAGTTCTTTTTAGCTTCTCTCACATGCACATATCACTTGGTTAAATAGACATTTGAAACCATGCTTCAACATAGATAAATTTTGTTGTTGAATTTCTTCAACTAAATAAATTTCCTTGTCACGGTCAACGTAAACCATCATAATGTTTTAAAAATTTAGAAACAAGATCAAGTAATTTTCATTAATACATATGTATATATTAAAACGAAAATTTCATGTTTTGTCTTAATAAATTTTAATATGAAAATAAATAATGATTGCTCATAATCTAGTCAATAGAAGAAGTCAAACTATGCAACTTCATGATCTTTTATTTTTACAAGTAAGAGTATACCATCCTTTTGTTTTTGTTATAGTCAATACATGATATATCTCTTTAATTTGTAGTCTTGTTTTATCATAAATGAAATTACCCCATTTGGTCACATCTATCAATTTTCAAAGTTAAAACTTCATGGCATATTCTAATTCCTAGCAACGAGTCACTCCAAGGAATTAATATTTTAAAGTAGTCTTAATTACGATATTTAAATTTACTATATGTATTGGCTGAATTACAGTAATGTAAACCATATATATTTTGGTTTCATAACATAACAAAGTCCATTAAATATTCTAGTTAGGATGTTTATGCATATTTGAAGTAAGTGGTCATTTTTTTTAAACAAAAATTTATATGTGTTCAAATATGTAAATTGAAATAAAATGATTATTGATAATATTTAAGTCAAAGGCTATATATATGTTGCACAAATACTATAACTATAGACACTAAATCATCAATCTTAATTTACCTAGGTTCAAGAGTAAATAATTTACTCTCGTTGAATTCTGTTGAATCCTAACAAGTCCATCGTAATTAAGGTGAGTATATCTTTCCCCTGTTTCATTTTACTTTTGGGGCTACTCATGTACTTATATCAAGTTTCTATTTCTTATACTTAATGCAATTCTCATGTGTGTTTGCCTTATGTGAATTTGTGTGTATGCTTAGTCAAAATCATTAACCGCTGGGCGGCCTAGCATTTCAATGAATAATACTATGGTATACCCCCTTGAGACTTTGTTGAGAGAATCTTGGTCATTGTCTTGTTAATTCATTATTCAAATTGTTAGTCATTATTCATAGGCTTGGTTTTGACTGATACTACTTATTACATAATTGCAAATGGTACCGCACATGAATTGCTAAACACTTTTCTTACTATATGTATTCAAATCAGGGTATGCTCACCAATACATTTTTGTATTGACATATATTATTTTCGTACATGTTTCAGGTTATTTTACGACGCTTCTTTTTAGCTTTTGGATTTATATTTAGGCTTTGACTTTATTGTATTTTAGTTAGACTTGACGCTTTAGAACTATTGTATACTGTAATTTCCTTTCAATGTAAAATTATTCAAATCAATGTATTCAAATTTACACTTTAGTACCATGAGCTATTGAACAATCGTCACTACGTGACACCTCGATGTTTCCGCCATCGGTTGGGGTGTTACACCATACATCTAAATGTATTAGTTCCCCTAATTCTTTAGACTTATGATCACTAAGTGGGAATGGTACCCTAGCTTGTTTTGCTTTATGACATGTCTCACAAGGTTGATTTTCAGAAATACCAATATTCAATTTATCTTTTAACACTGCTAAAACTTGACTGGATGGGTGTCCAAGTCTACTATGCCAAAGACTATGTTCAGACACGCTATTAAAACTAACATTACTAAAACTCACATTATCACCAACAAAGTATAAACCATCCTGCTGCCTACCAGTCACCAAGACTTTCCTTGAACTGGAATCCTGGACAGAGCAGGAGTGTTCATTAAAGAGAACATCTAGTTTATTATCTTTAGCTAGTTTATGCACAGAGACTAAGTTAACACAGTAATCAGGAATATAAAACACATCAGTTAAAATGACACCATCAGCTAACTTAATATCACCAATTTTAGTTACTTTAGCATTAGTACCATTTGGATGTTTAACTTCCATATTATACTTAGACACATCAATACAGTTAATCATATGTTTATCATTACCAACCATATGTTGATTTGCACCAGAATCCATAATCCAACCAAGAAACAAAGCATACTTAAGCATGGTAGAGCAACTAGCAAAGTTTTCAAATACCCTAGACAACTTAGACAAAACAGACATACTGGAAAAACCATTTATAATAACAGACTCACCTCCAACATTAGCATTGGAAGGTTGTGGATCACTTCTAGGCTTTTCACTAAGCAGGCTCATTAACTTGGAAATCTGCTCAGGAGTAAAAGGTGAACAAGAACTAGACACAGTATTAGCACACACATTGGTGTTGTTAGACACACCATTTCTAGGACCATTATTACCAGAATTATTATTATTGCTTGTTCTATTAAACTGACCAGGAGGTCCTTTTCTAAAACTAGAGGGATATCCAACAATTTCATAACACCTATCTATGGTGTGTCCAAGCATGTTGCAGTGTGTGCACTTCAGATTAGGATTAGGTCCTCTAAAGTTATTATTAGTTGACCTTCTCCTGTTATCTGAAGTTTGATTTGTCTTAGCAACAAATGAAACAGTTGATCCTTTTGATCCACTACTTGATCCTCTATGAGATTCCTTTCTAGAGATTACAGCAAAGGCACCTTTGACTGTTGGTAGTGGATCATTAGTCAACAAAGTATTTCTAACAGGCTGATATACATCATCAAGACCCATTAGAAACTGCATCAGTTTAATCAAGTTGTTAAAGTCATTGAAGTCTTTAGCAGCTTGACATGTACAGGCAGGTAATTGCACAATAGAGTCAAAATTGTTTCCACATAGTATTTAACTTGTTATAATATTCAGACACATAACTACCACTTTGAGTAATACCATTTATTTTTTGATGTAAATTGAACATAACACATCCATCAATCCTATCATAAGTATCCTTAAGATCAAGCCACACATCTCTAGCATTGTCAGAAAACACCTGACCTAAGTATAACTCTTCACATACAGAATTAATCAACCAAGAAATAACCACATAATTACATATATCCCATTGACTGGCAAGCACAACATTATCAGCAGATTTAACACATATTCCATCTATAAACCCTAGTTTATTTTTAGCTTGTAATGCAAGTTTCATAGACTTAGACCACACAGAATAATTTTCAATTCCTTTCAACTTTATACTAATAATAGACAAACTAGAAGTGTCACTAGGATGCAAATACAGAGGATCACTAATGTCTAATTTACTAACCAGAGTACCCTCAGCAGGTGCAGGGTTACCACCACCACCAGGGTTAACAACATCATCCATGATTCACACAGAAAGCCAAACAAGAAACAAGTCACAAACAAAGACAGATTAGCAGAAAGCTAACCAAGACAACAATAGGTATGATCCTAAGAGGTCGAAGCTGTGTCAGGGGTCAGATAGTGGGTTCATCACTCATAGGTGCCCACCCAGATCTTAACACAGGAGACCTTTATTAACTATATATATACATATAATATGTAATAAGAAGACAAATACCAAATAGCAAACAGATAAACCAAACAAGACACCACGTAGTTGGCACAATACCGGTCCACCTAACCCGGTCAGTTGCCCTAGACACAAAGCAAGAACGATCTCATAGTGAGGAGGAACCCAAGTTAGGGTTTCGCCAATCCCACAACTAACACCTTCACTTAGGGTGTTGAGTTATGGGAGCAATTGTAGCAATAAAACTCCACTCCAATCCAAGCACAGCATCTCCTTAGCCAACAAATGTTGACCTCAACAGCCTGATCAAATACCCAACAAGATACAAAAGTAATAGACCAGATCTACCAAAACAAGATCAGATCTATTATCTTACAAACTACAAGAACCAGATCTACAATACAGATCAGATCCTTGAACAAGACCAAAGACAAAGAACAAACAAATACAGCAGAAGACTCAATCAATAAAAGACCAGGAACAAGAGCCTAAGGCTCTGATACCATGTAAAGTTTTAGGGTTTGAATAACGAAACAATCAACACAATAAACAATAATGGAGCCAACACAAACTCACAACCATAACAATACCAGATGTAGGCGACAAAACAAGGTGACAAAACTCTTATTAACCCAAACCAAATCAGTACCCCCCAAATACCCAAATAGATCTCAGAAAATACTGAGATCAATAATAAGGAAGTACAATACAAGAGGATCTGCTGATTGTTAAGATCAGCGGATCATATAAACGAATGATACAATGAAAAAGACTAACAGACTTACAAAAGATGAACAAACCCTAAAACTTATCAGAGAGACTAAAGAAGAAAAAAGTGAACGACTGAATGAGAATAGTCATACACTATTCTTTAAATACCCAAGTCTCGAACCATCCAGCTAATAATAATCCAACGATCATCCATTAGCCAGCTCAGCAATCTGTGTTTAAACAAACACAAAACGTAACAACTTTTATAACAAATAAAGTCATGAACCAGTTCACAACACTTTGACCCAGGCCAAAGGCCGATGGGCTAATCCACCAATATGAACACGGGCTCCTGAAAAAAAGCCCAATAACTGAGACCCAATATCAGATGAGTAATTGAATTATAATCGTGCATATATTTTCAACACAATGTCGCTGAGCACAAGAATAACCTGCTGCCTTTTCTTTTATGGGTTATTGGGTTTTTTTTACTCCCAACTATATGGTATTGACCGCTGCCACTCCGAACTATCACTTTGACTCCCACCACTCCCAACTTAACACTTTGTTTGTTGTGTCACTCCGGATCTGACGTGGATCTTACGTGGATTTGACGTGGCAAATACCTCCGGTGTTACACAACAAACAAAGTGTTAAGTTGGGAGTGACAGAAGTCAAAGTGATAGTTAGGAGTAATAAAATCCAATAACCCATCTTTTATTAATGAAGCTTGTGACCAATGTGATGGAACTTTTTGTCTAGCATGCGAAGATATGTTATTTATTAAGGTAAGAGCATCCACAATGGTTAACAAACCACTTTAAACCGTCACGTTATCATGCCACGTCGTTTCAAACCACAACCCTTCCAAGCATTCTTTCCTCAAACCTTAAACCATTCCAAACTTTCATCTCATCACCTACTTTTTCTTTTATTTAATTTATACCGCACAAACAAAAACCACTTTTTTATTTAATCATAAACTACAAGTGGGGGGACCCACCTTTGGGGGTATTGTACCATCCGCTTCAGCGGACTAACCGTTCACCAATCCTCCAATGCATCAATCTTGTCTCTCGGTTTGTCCGCTTCCACTGGACCATCCGCTGCGAGAGCATTGTGGATGCTCTTAGGCAACTAGAATATTTATACCTTTTTAACTTCAGAAGAATCAAACCTAGAACGATCCACTTGAATGCTAGGTTCATATGTGAACCAAGGTTATAAATGAATTACGCCAACCAATTACACTCACTAAAAGTCTAAAATGAGTAAACATGAGCTTAAATCTAAATGAAATAAAACGACCGTAAATAAAGTTCTGTTTGGTATGGGTAATGAAATGGATGAGGGAATATATGAACGACTTAATAGAATGGACAAGGTAATGGAGTGAATCATTACCATTCCATGTCTTGTTTGGTTGTCATGTAGAAATGAAACAAAACATGACTTTGTGTTGTTAGATAGGCAGGAAAAGACGAAGGAATAAAATCGGTGGTGAGTGGCTGTGGTGGGTGGTGGTCAGTGGCGGTGATGGTGGGTGGTGATATGTGGCGGTAGCGGCGGTGGTGGGTGGCGGTGGCGGTGGTGGCGACGGTGGAAGGTAGAGGTGCATGGCTGTGATGGTGGGTGGGCGATAATGGTGAGTAGTGGCAGTGGTGGTGGGTGGCGGTAGCGGTGATGGTAGGTGGTGGTGTGTGGCGGTAGCGTGGTGGTGGGTGGCGACGGCGGTGGTGGGTGGTGGCAACGGTGGCGATGGGTAGAACAGGATGGCGGTGATGGTGGGTGGGTGGCGGCGGTAGTGGTGGGTAAAGAAAATTGTGATGAGTGACGGTGGCATTTGGTGGGGGCGGCGGTGGGTGGGTGACGGTGGTGGGCGGCTTTGGGTGGTGTTGGATTGCGGTGGTGGTGGGTAAGTGAAGGTAGTGGGTGACGGTGGTTGGTGGCGGCGAAGACGGTGGTGACGGCGGTGGTGGCTGTAACGGTGATGGGTGGTGACGATGGTGGTGGTGGGCTATGATGTTGTTTGTAAAGAGTGAATGAGTGATGGAATGAAAAAAAAAAGTGGGGGATGGATGGAATGTTTTTGAGAAAATGGAATGCCTTATGGAATGGGTGATTCCATTCCTTTAACCAACCAAACACATTATTTTTCATTACTTCGTATTCTCCCTTTTATTTCATCATACCAAACGCTACCTAAGTATGTTACTAAAATACCCGTGTAGAGTGTTAAACATAATAGAATATCAAAATTCATTTCTTTGTTTTCCATTGATTAGACCCAAATAAACAATAAAGCAAAATAAAGGTAATTAGGTAAACTATAAACATTGGAATTTCCCGAGCGATATGGCAGGAAATCAATTGGTATCAATCTGATTCATTACGACATCCTTATTGTAACGACACTCAGTATAGCAACCGAAACACAAAAAATATTGGTGTAATATACTAATAAAAAAGATATCAATACGTGTTTTACATTGATTGAAAACCATAAAATCAAATATCAATAACGATTCGGTACCAATATTGTTTGGTGAGAATTGACTTGGTACTATATATGTTTGGAAAAAAAAAAACACTATGTTTAAGAATTGTTAACACATTCAAAAGGTAAAAACAAAATAAAAATAAGATATATACATATATAGTTTGTTTATTTGTACAACTAGTTCGAAATTTCTGGCTTCTTCAATTTCAATTTTCAACCTGTGGAAGTTGTGAATTTATTTCGTAGGATTTTCAATGGAAACAATCAAACCTTAAAATAAAAAATAGTCACAGTATAAACCCCAATTAAATAAAATATCGCATAAACCAGAGACGACTTTTGTAATTTACTTATTCTTTTAAAATATCACATAAACATCTCCATTTAAATAAAAGGAATAGCAAAAGGCTTTTCTTCAGTGTTAAGACATATCAATGGAGGGAAAGGTAAACGAAGCCCCTGCGATCGGCATCGATCTTGGAACAACGTACTCTTGTGTTGCTGTCTCGAACCATGGTCGAATCGAAATCATACCCAATGAGCAAGGCTACCGAACCACACCTTCTACGGTTGCTTTCCTTGATGCTGAACGTCTTATTGGAGATGGTGCCAAGAACCAAGTGGCCATGAACCCTGCTAACACCATATTTGGTTAGTTTAATGATTTTTCCTTTTTTTCATTAGTTTTGATTAATGTTTAAAAGAACGGAAACGAGTGTCAAAGCGTTTTCCCTTCGTGTTATATGAGGCGTAGTAAAAAATAAATATAAAAATTATGTGTCTATAAAAAATAAAATATTTGACCTACAAAAGTTTAAAACATAAAAAACATGCATAAAAATTAAAGTAATTGACCCAAAAAGTCTAAAACGCCAAAAAAAAAACACATCAAAAACACCCTAAACCACCCGAGGTGCGCATTTTCTTAGCGCCTCAGCCCTTAGAGGCGTATGTATGTACAATATGAACCCCATGAGGCGTGCCTTAGACTCGTTTTCTTAGAGTTTCGCCTCGATGCGTATGCCTCACCTGTTTTTTTAAACCATGGTTTTGATAAACTTATAACAACAATAACCAAAAAAGAAAAAAAAAAAAAGTGTACCAAACCATCCACTGGATTTGAATACTAATGGAAAAAATTGTTTAGGAGTTGCTTAGAGTTTATGTTTATGAATATGAAAGAAAAAGAACTAACCTTGACACAAGTAGTTAAACATAAATATGGGATTGAGTGTTGACTATTTTTTTAATGAACATGTTGAAATACATGAATCTAAAGCATCAAGTGATCTTGTCAACAAGCATCTGTTTATCATACACTGATTACCATGAATACGCTTAGCGTAAAATTTAATTTTGATAGGAATTTTGGATATCTACTCGTTATTGTTTTAATAATCAGCCATGGTTTTTCAGATGCTAAGCGGTTGATTGGACGGAAGTTTAGCGATTCCAAGGTGCAAGAGAACATGAAGTTGTGGTCTTTTAGGGTCGTAGAAGGGCCTGCTGACACTCCAAAGATTGTAGTCTCCTATAGAGGTCAAGAGAAGGAATTCTTAGCGGAAGAAATTTCGTCAATGATTCTTGGAAAGATGAAAGAAGTTGCTGAGGCTTACCTTGGAAAAGTTGTGAAAAACGCTGTGATAACTGTTCCGGCTTATTTTAATGATTCACAACGTCAAGCAACCAAGGATGCAGGTACTATTGCTGGTTTAAACGTTCTTCGCATGATCAATGAGCCTACGGCAGCTGCTATTGCTTATGGGCTGGATAATAAGTCTGAGTTTGTTGGTAAGATAAATGTGCTCATATTTGATTTGGGAGGAGGTACTTTTGATGTATCTTTGTCTACGATTGAGGAAGGAGGCGTTTTTGAGGTGAAAGCTGTTTCTGGCGATACTCATCTTGGAGGTGAGGATTTTGATAACCGCATGGTGGATCACTGTGCAGCGGAATTTAAAAAGAAATGGAACAAAGACTTGACAGGGAATCAAAGAGCATTGGGGAGATTAAGATTTGCTTGTGAGAAAGCAAAAAGGATTCTCTCAAGCACTACTCAAACTTCAATTGAATTGGATTGCTTGCATGATGGGATTGACTTTTCGATGAAATTTACTCGAGCTAAGTTTGAAGAGCTGAACATGAGCTTGTTCAGTCAGTGCATTGAAACTCTAGACCAATGTTTAAAAGATGCGAATGTGGACAAATCGTGGGTAGACGAGATTATTCTTGTTGGTGGCTCAACTAGGATACCTAAGGTCCAACATATGTTGCGGGAACTCTTTGGGTGGAAGGACCTGTGCAAGAGTGTGAACCCTGATGAGGCTGTAGCATTTGGTGCGGCCGTTATGGCTGCAAAGTTAAGTGGTAGCAATGATGAGAGTGTTCCAGATTTGGTGCTACTTGATGTTACGCCTTTGTCACTTGGTATAGAGGTAATAGGAGAAGTATTTGATGTTGTGATCCCACGAAACACTCAAATACCTACGAAGAAATTTGAATGTTATGTAACTACTATAGATAATCAATCTTCGACGGTTATCAAGGTGTATCAAGGTGAAAGGACCAAATCTACAAATAACCATTTGTTGGGGAAGTTTACAGTTTCTGGGATACCTCCTGCTCTCAAAGGCGAAATGACAATCGAGAACTGCTTTGAGATAGACCACGATGGTATCCTCACAGTCACGTCGAAGATACTATCAACTGGTATGTCAAACAAGCTCACGATTGCAAACGATAAGGGAAGGCTCTCCAAAGACGAGATAGACAGGATGGTAAAAGAAGCTGAGAGGTACAAACTTGAGGACCAAGAATACAAGAGGAGAGTGAATGCATACAATGCTTTAGAGGATTGCATATACAACATGAAGAAAAAGGTCAAAGAATACAAAGTCAGCAAGAGAGTGAACCAAGAGAGCTTGAAGAAAATGGAGAAAGCCATTGATGAAACTACTGAGTGGCTCGAGGACAATGAAGCTGCACCTATTAGCGAGCTTCAACGCAAAAAGGCATATCTGGAGTTTGCTTGCACGCCGCTAGTTTAGCTCTGAAAGTGTGATGATTATGGGATCTCTAAGCTTGTGATAAGTTCTTGGTTTGAATTGTTATTGATTACAAGTGAAATATATTCTCTGTGTGATGTTTATAAAAATGTGACTTTAGTATTTCTATTTTTGATTACAATCAACTAAGTTTCAAGTTTGCAGCAAGACTTAATAAGCTGAAAGCACGAGTTAATAACATAAATCATTATTCATTAATGTTCAAACCGATCAAACCGTCTAAACCAAAACAAGTCGACCGATTGGAGATTTATAGTTCGGTTCGAACGCTAATGGTCTGGTGTTTTGGAACTTAGTACCAACCGTTTAAGGGGCTGTTTTGTTGATTAAGTGTTGAATCATTAAGATGTCTGAATAGTTAAGAGGCTCTGAATGATTAAGTGTTGAATGGTTCAGCTATGTACCAAGTCTGAATGATTCAACTCTTAACCATTCAATTCAGAGCTATTTTTAGGTTGAAACAAACAGTCTGAATACTGAACCATTCAGAGCTGAATGGTTCAGAGCCTCATTAACTATGAATGTGATATGTATAACTATTATATCTATAACTATGAGTTATCTTTTTATCTTTAATCTTCTTAACAATTTTTTTTTTTAAATAGCACACAATAGGTTCAAACTGTCTGACCCACCTAACCTGGCCGTTTTGGTTTGTTGTTTATCAAAACCGTAATTTCCTAATATTTTCCCAAAAAGTATAGGTTTGAACTTAATACAAATATATTATATTATATTGCATTATAATTTGTAGTTGGTAATCACACGTCTCATGTTCAACATCCATGAAACTTCTGCATAAGTATAACATTATAATCCTCAATTTTCCATCAAGGAATCAATTGACTTTCTTTATGTTTTAGAAATTTCATTCTTATTTACACAATAAATAAAACTTTTTTTTTCTTTTTTTTTTATCAAATGGATAGTTACAACTCAATTTAAATGAACAAAATGCTCTTGGATTAAGTTGACAATTAAATGTATGATGGACTCAAGAAGAACAGAAGCACCAGCGATTGGCGTCGACCTTGGAACAACCTACTCATGTGTAGCCGTATGGAACCATGGTCGAGTTGAAATCATACCCAACGAACAAGGCAACAGAACTACACCATCTACTGTTGCTTTTACTGATGCAGAACGCCTCATCGGTGATGGCGCCAAGAACCAGGTGGCCATGAACCCTGCCAACACCATATTCGGTCAGCCTATTCGTTTTTCCTAGTTTATATATTATAGTTTCTATTAGATAATTATTGTGCAGTTTTTTTAGATATAAAACTATTTGTTGATATAGTTTTGTTTTGACTTGGATCATTAGATGCTAAGAGGTTGATTGGAAGAAGATTTAGTGACTCAAAAGTTCAGGCTGACATGAAGTTATGGCCTTTTAAAGTCATAAACGGATCTGGCGACAAACCAAAGATTGTTGTATCCTACAAAGGTCAAAAGAAGAAGTTTTTAGCCGAAGAAATCTCATCAATGATTCTTGGAAAGATGAAAGAAACCGCTGAGGCGTACCTTGGAAAAGTTGTGAAAGATGCTGTGATAACCGTCCCAGCCTATTTTAATGACTCACAACGTCAAGCAACAAAGGATGCAGGCACCATTGCAGGATTAAATGTCTTACGTATTATCAACGAACCTACAGCAGCTGCAATTGCTTATGGTCTTGGCAATAAGCCTGATATTACTCGGAAGATAAATGTGCTAGTCTTTGATTTAGGGGGTGGCACTCTTGATGTTTCTATCTTGGCCATTTCGAAAGAGGGTACCTTTGAAGTGAAAGCTGTTGGCGGCGACACTCATTTAGGAGGTGAGGATTTTGATAACTGTATGGTGGATCATTGTGTTCGGGAATTCAAGAGAAAATGGAAAAAGGACTTGACGAAGAACCCAAAAGCATTAGGGAGGTTGAGAGTTGCGTGTGAGAATGCGAAAAGAATTCTCTCAAGCACTACTCAAACTTCAATCGATTTGGATTGCTTGCACGAAGGGATTGACTTTTCGATGAAATTTACTCGAGCTAAATTTGAAGACCTGAACATGGATTCATTTGACAAATGCATTCAGATTGTGGAAAACTGTCTAAAGGATGCAAAGATTGAGAAATCAAGTGTAGCCGAAATTATTCTAGTCGGTGGCTCCACTAGGATACCAAAGGTCCAACAAATGTTGCAGGAACTTTTCGACCAGAAGGAGCTATGCAAGAGCATGAATCCTGATGAGGCTGTGGCATATGGTGCAGCCGTTATGGCTGCAAAGCTAAGCGGTATCAATGATAATAGTCTCCAAAGTTTGCTGTTGTTGGATGTCACTCCTTTATCGCTTGGCATAGAGACAACAGGAAAAGAAATGAATGTTATGATCCCACGGAACACTACAATACCTACGAAAGCAGAAAAAATCTTTTATACAAACGGAGACAACCAATATTGTATAAAGATCAAGGTGTATCAAGGTGAACGAGCCAGATCTACAGACAACCATTTGTTAGGGGAATTTAAGATATCCGGAATACCAGCTGCTCGCAAAGGAACCGCACAAATTAAGGAAACGTTAGAAATAGATGCCAACGGTATCCTTACTGTCACTGCTGAGATATTGTCCACCGGTAAGAAGGAAAAACTTGTAATTAGCAACGAAAATGGGAGACTCGCCAAGGAAGAGATTGAAAAGATGGTAAAAGACGGCGAGAAGTATAGACTTGAGGATGAAGAATACAAGAAAAGAATGGATGCATACAATGCATTAGAGGATTGTTTATATCACATGAAGAATAAGATCAATGAATACAATATCAGGAAGGTGGTGCAACCTAAGAGCTTAAAGAAAATGGAGAATGTTGTTGCTGACACAACCAAATGGCTGGAGAAAAACCAAGTTGCGCCTGCGGAAGAGCTTCGGAGCAGAAAAGCATTCCTAGAGTCTGTTTTCACATATCCCTAATCTAGTGTTGAAACTATGGCGATTAAACGTTGTGATTTCTAAGGTGTGTTTTTACTCAGAATTATCAGTGATGTAAATAAAATGTTGTAAATCAATAAATTGTGTAACATATAAAATTAAGACTAGTCATTAGATGTTATTAAAATTAAGGTTATTATATGAAAAAAAAGAACATTTTGGAGAAAACTTAAAAGAGATTAGAAAATAGTTTAAGAGCACCTGTAGTGGCCTCGTTATGAGGCGTTTTGGGCCACCATAGCGCCGGGAACACCGCCCCCCCAGGCGCTATGGTGGCGTTATGGGGTAAAACGTTTTGAAGGTAACGAGCGTTTTGGTATTAATTATTTAAAGTTGACCGTTTGCAACGGTCATATAGCCGTTCAAAAGGTAATTAAAAAAAAAAAATTTATTCTAGTCTATATATATATATATATCCATTCTATATTTATACAATACACACATACAATACACACATACTTTTACTCTCAAAAAAATTCAACACACAAAAAATCATTAAAATGTCGTCCCCTCCTAACTCCGATGATTCGTTTATGGATCTATATAATCGGTTTTTTAAAGAAGACGACGCGGAAGAGGAGGCGGCCGTTACGAGTGCGGTTCAACTAGCGTGTAGCGCGGCGGAAGCTATAGGTACTTCCGTCCCACGGCCGATATTGTCTAGGCAATATATAGAGCGAGACCGTGTAGCCGCCAATGAGCGTTTGATGAATGACTACTTCAATGCCGATCCGGTTTACCCCCCTGATTTGTTTAGACGAAGATTTCGGATGCGTAAAAACTTATTTTTGCGCATCACCGGAGACTTAGAGAACAACTATGACTACTTTAAGCAAAAACCCGACGCTAGAGGGTGTTTAGGATTCACCGCAATTCAAAAGGTGACTTCCGCAATACGTGTGCTCGCCTACGGGAACACGTACGATATCAATGATGAGTACTTGAAGATGGCGGAGAAAACCACACGCGATACTTTGGAGTATTTCTGCTACGGTATTTACAAATATACATTTGATTTTTTTATATATACATATAGTATGTACATATTTTTTATATTTACATTTGATTTTTTTAGGTATATGCCAATTATATGGAAAAAGATACTTGAGAAACCCGACATGGAGCGACCTTCAACAACTATATGAAGCGCATGTTCAAAAACATGGATTACCCGGTATGATTGGTAGTATAGATTGTCGTCAGTGGCGATGGTATGCTTGTCCAAGAAGGAGAAGAAGAAGAAGGAGAAGAAGAAGAAGGAGAAAACCAAGAAGGAGACGACGACGACGACTAGTTTTTTTAAGTATTTGTAACTTTATTTAAGTATTTGTTGTTTTTTACTATTTTTATCTTTTTATTTATGGTTTGTAATTTTTTTTTTAGTATTTGTATTTTTTTTTTGTTTTAGTATTTGTATTATTTTTATTTTTAATGAAATATTATTAAGTATTAAATATTCTTATTTAAATAAAAAACAATAATTAACCAATCATTACCAATCATTTATAACCCCAACATAACCTTCCTTCCCACTACACCCTCTTTTTCCATAACCCCAACATAACACCTTTTCTATTACTTTTTAATATTTTAATCCTATAACCCCAACATAACTATCCACCACTACACATACCCTAACTGCACCATATAACTGGTCAAAGTGCAAGCATATATATATGCTACAAACCTACAACAGTTAATTAGTTAAAATAGTCATACGTACTCTAGTCAAATTCATTAAACAGACGGATTCTTTTATATAGTCCGGCCACCACATGATGAAGAAGAGAACATCAAGGAAAGCTGTTGAAGCCAAGTTGCATCTTCGAGCGAGGGAAGGTTTCTGCATTTCACGTCGTTAAACAAATATGAATATTATACCATAACTGGGCTGAAACTAAGACAAGAAATGTGATATGTATATAAATTATAATTATGATAACCGAAAGCAACAATCAATCAAGGGTAAAATCTGCGCAGACAGAATACTGAATACTTGAATCAAGATGTGATGGTGTTTCATACATTATGATTTCTTCTTTTAATGCTAAGTAATCAATAGAATATATGAACATTTCAGAAAAAAGATATTCTCAACACTTGATCCATGTCTCACTTATATGTTGACTTATGAAGCTAATTAATATTAACAGCATGCATGCATGGTAATGAGAACTAATCTCTTAAGCAACACATACATACAAACAACCACATTCACAAATAAGTAAACAGCAACACCTAAATATAAAACTCATGCCTTACTGAAGCATTTGGCTTGAACAGATAAAATAAATTACATACTGTCACACCCTCAAAATCCACTTGCGGAGTTTTACCGCGAGGCGCATGACAAACCAGGATCCAAACCAACGATCACAATAAACAAGTCTAAATGTAATTAATGCAATACCAAAACGTAGTTTTAAAATCCCGTTTACAGCGGAAGCTTATTCAAAATAAAGTTCAACATAAATAAATCCAGTTCAATGTTTATGAAATCATGCAACTCGATCTAGACGCCGTGCAGACGCGTGCGCCCTAGTTCCCCTGTGCTACCTTAGCGACCTGAGAAAACATGTAAAAGTTTACGTCAGCACAAAAATGCTGGTGAGTTTACAGGTTTGCAGTTCAAGTACCAAGTCCACCTGTCCATACTATAATAAATAGAAAACCAGTATACGCTAGCTAGGCGTACGTTTTGCTACTACCACGATTGGAAAACCATTACTAACACGTATACCAGTTTTGTGCCCGAATAGTTCCAAATGTTCCTGTTGTTCCTGTTTGAGACAATATGCACTCGTCCGGCCCTCCAAGCCGACGAGCGGGGTTGGTCACTCCCAATAGCGCTATTCACATTTCCCCGTTGTGCAAACCCGCACATTCATGGTTCCCCCGGGACTTCCAAAGATCGTGTAGTATACGTTAGAACCCATAGTATGACAGAATTTACCAAACAATCGTTTTAACACATGTTTTCTCCCCCGAAAGTATAAAACCAGTTTAAAAGAGGGGCCGTAAACTCACCTTAAGTTGCTTTACTCCTAATCCCGAGTAAACTCAGCTGCTATGTTAGTCCCGTACAGTGGCGACCTAACATACGACAGTTACAAGTACTTAGACTAATAACCCGCAGGTTAATTAGTCCCTAGATGTCCAGACCATAACCAAGTTCGTTTGAAAAACACCGTGACTGTTTAACTGACCCAAAGTACAAGACTCGACATCCCATTGGTGACCCGAGACTCCCCGTGTTATGTTTACGCTCCAAAACATACAATAACGCAAGTACACTTAACATACGTTAACACACTCAACAAGTTATAGCACATAGTTCACGTATCACCGAATTACATCCAAATATATGTTACCAAGTTATTAGACATGTTACTGGGTTCCTAGCATGTTTCTACATGTGAAATCGGGTCTCGGAATGCTAATTTATACTTACAGCAGCAGTACACGCGATTAGGAAAAGTCAACTAGCATTTAGGTTGGTCAACTAGCAATTAGGAATCCTAATCGCCTCTATTATAGGCGATTGGGGCTATACCATATGTTATTATTAGCAATTAGGGCTAATCACGTGAACTTACATGCAATTGGGGCTAATCACGTGACATTATATGCGATTGGGGCTAATCACGTGACATTATATGCGATTGGGGCTAATCACGTGACATTATATGCGATTGGGGCTAATCACATGCCATTATTGGCGATTAGCTCCCCAATCTCATGAATTATAGGCGATTAGCCTTGCTAATCGCCTGTAACCATGCTGTTCCGGTTTTTCGCGCGTTTAACACCCCAGATCAGATCCAGAACGTGTGTAACTACCCAATATCATCCCAAACACTATCCTAAACATGTTTAACCCAAAACCCTTCGTTCAACCTCGTATTATCAGTCCCGCATGCAACCAAATCAATCCAAACACTATACACATAGCATGCAACATCAATTAACGCATGTAAGCATAACCCTATTATCCGATTACTGAGGTTCCTATCATCATACTAACAATATTACCTCTGACCTAGCATGATAACACATCAAAACATCATCAAGATCCATAAAAATCCTATCTTTCTAATCATACATACCCATAACGCATGTTAATTAGTTATAATCCGATTAACAACCTTTATTGACGATTTTCAGAAAGCCTTTTCGTTTATGAACAGGTCTGGACCATTAGGGATTGATTAAAAACATTTACAAAGTGTTATGGATAAGAATCAAACCTTAGAATTGTAAAAGATTGATGGTTAGACCTTGAAACCTTGTGTTTTTGATCAAAATCGCCTTCCAGAGGTTGTTTAGGTGTGTGGGGCGGTTATGGGACGACTAGGGTTGATATTAGGGAGTTTAGGAGGTTAAGTGTTCTATTTATAGGCGTTTCTAGTCGTTCCAGCACGTTACACGCGATTGTGCAGCAGTTCATGCGATTAGGGCTGCTAATCGCATGAAGTACATGTGATTGGGCCTAATCGCCCAAACTAACACACGATTGGGGGCCTAATCGCCCCTAATGATGCCCACTCGCCTCCCTTATAGGCGATTAGGCCTCCCTAATCGCCTATAGGGGCTGGTTTGGTGCGTTTTGCGCGTTAAACCCCGTTTTAACGTATGTTAATACATATTAACATACCGACAAGTCATATAATGATTGTAAACACATAACACAAGTAAATACACATATTTACACTCGTTCACCAATTCCCGGGACTCGAGACTCGTACGTTCCGTATGCTCTGACGATCCTACAAATCGTCACCGTTTGGACACTTGGTTAAGGACTGACATCTAACGAACCTCTAGACCAACATCCAATGATCTTCTAGACTAACCAGTAGTTCCCGAACCATAACCCGACCTAACTAACCCAGTTAAGTACCGTATACGCGTGACTCGCTAAGGTAGACTTTCATCTAGACCATGTTGTTAACCCGAATTTGCCGGGTGTCACATCATCCCCACGTTAAAAGAATTTTCGTCCCGAAAATTGCGTAAGTAACAAAAGAAACAACGAAGGGAATAAACAAACAGATAGGAATCAAAGAGTAGAGATCAAAAGAGAGATTTACCCGAGGTGTCACATCATCCCCACGTTAAAAGGAATCTCGACCCGAGATTCATTCAGCTGCCGAAGAGACATGCCTCGACTCGAACGCTTCCTTAGGGAAGAGATGAGGATACTTAGACTTCATCTGATCCTCCCGTTCCCATGTATATTCCGGTCCCCGGTTCGAGTTCCACCGAACTTTAACGATACGAATCTTGCTGTGACGTAGGCTACGAATCTTGTAATCAAGGATCTCCACAGGTTCTTCCACAATCCGAAGACGATCATCAACCTTGATCTCTTCTAGTGGAACGATGAGAGACTCGTCAGCCAGACACTTCTTCAAGTTTGATACGTGAAAGACGTTATGTACGTTACCGAGCTCCGTCGGTAGATCAAGTCGATATGCCACCGGCCCTATCCGTTCCAGGATCGTAAATGGGCCGACATATCGTGGATTGAGTTTGCCACGCTTTCCAAAGCGTATGACGCCCTTCCACGGAGAAACTTTCAGAAGCACCTTGTCGTTAACTTGGAACTCCAGTGGTTTGCGACGCTGATCAGCATAACTCTTTTGCCGGTCCCGTGCCGCCGCCAACCGATTTCGAATTTGTACGATCTTTTCCGAAGTCTCGTACACTAGTTCGGGCCCAGTGAGTTGACTCTCACCCACCTCAGCCCAACAAAGAGGAGAGCGGCATTTCCGTCCGTACAGTGCCTCGAACGGAGCTGCCTTGATGCTCGTGTGATAACTGTTATTGTACGAGAATTCTACCAACGGCAGATGAGCTTCCCAACCCTTCCCAAAATCAATCACACACGCCCGCAGCATGTCTTCTAAAGTTTGAATCGTACGCTCACTCTGACCGTCAGTCTGTGGATGGTAAGCCGTACTCATGTCTAGTTGGGTACCCAAAGCCTTGTGCAAAGACTTCCAGAAGTGGGACGTAAAATGAGAGTCACG
The DNA here is from genome assembly GCA_030844895.1 of Ambrosia x helenae. NCBI lineage: Eukaryota > Viridiplantae > Streptophyta > Magnoliopsida > Asterales > Asteraceae > Ambrosia > Ambrosia x helenae. The sequence continues at coordinate 4,957,368 of CM061230.1, read as the reverse complement.
ATCCGAGATGATAGAAACAGGTACCCCGTGTTTAGAAACAACCTCCTTCAAGTAAAGGCGAGCCAAACGATCCATAGTGTCGGTCTCCTTAATAGCAAGAAAATGGGCTGATTTCGTTAACCGATCGACAATCACCCATATCTTGTCGTTCTCGCTTGGTGACTTAGGAAGTTGTGTGACAAAATCCATAGTAATCCGTTCCCATTTCCATTCCGGAATTTCAGGTTGTTGCAGGAGACCCGACGGTTTCTGGTATTCCACCTTGACCTTAGCACAAGTCAAGCATTTACTCACGTATGAGGCTATGTCTGACCTCATGTTTGGCCACCAGTAAAGTACCTTCAGATCTTGGTACATCTTATCCGAACCAGGATGAATAGAATACCGGGACTTATGAGCCTCATCAAGAACAAGCTCCCGTAGTCCCCCGAATAAAGGAACCCATATGCGTTCTGCGAAATAGTGCAGGCCATCAGGCCTTCGCTCTAGGTGCTTGTCGGCACCGTGCATGGTTTCAGCTTTAAGGTTTTCCTCCTTCAAAGCTTCCAACTGGGCAGAACGGAGTTGATCAGGTAACGACGAATGGATAGTGAGCTGCAACGCCCGAACGCGACGAGGTTTAGAAGATTCCTTCCTGCTCAAGGCGTCTGCTACAACATTCGCCTTGCCAGGATGGTACTTAATAGCACAATCATAATCGTTCAAAAGTTCAATCCAGCGACGCTGCCGTATGTTCAAGTGTTGTTGGTCGAAAATGTGTTGGAGACTCTTGTGATCGGTGTAGATGGTGCATTTGGTACCGTACAAGTAATGTCTCCAAATTTTCAACGCGAATACCACGGCACCCAACTCCAAGTCATGAGTTGTGTAGTTCTTCTCGTGCACTTTGAGTTGACGAGAAGCATACGCAATCACTTTCTCGCGTTGCATCAACACGCAACCGAGTCCATGAATGGAAGCATCACAGTAAACGACAAAATCATCAGGACCCTCAGGTAAAGACAGAATAGGAGCATAACACAGTTTAGACTTCAGTTCTTCAAACGCGGACTCTTGCGATTCACCCCAGTCGAACTTCCTATCCTTCTGAGTGAGAGTGGTGAGGGGTTGAGCAATCTTCGAGAACCCCTGAATGAAACGACGATAATAGCCCGCAAGGCCTAGGAATTGCCGCACCTCAGTTGGCGTCTTTGGTGCTCCCCAGTCCTTGATCGCTTCGATTTTTGCAGGATCGACATGAATCCCTAGTTCATTAACCACATGTCCTAGGAATTGAACTTCGCGTAACCAAAAGTCACACTTTGAGAACTTGGCGTAAAGTTGCTCCCGTCGTAAAAGTTCCAAAACTAACCGCAGATGTTCCCCGTGTTCAGTCTCGTTCTTGGAGTAGATCAGAATGTCATCAATAAATACAATGACGAACTTATCCAGATATGGTTTACAGACGCGGTTCATCAAGTCCATGAAAACCGCCGGTGCGTTCGTGAGACCGAAAGGCATGACCAAGAATTCAAAATGGCCATAACGTGTTCGAAAAGCAGTCTTTGCAACGTCAGCCTCCCTGACGCGCAGCTGGTGATAACCGGACCTCAAATCGATCTTGGAATAATAACTAGAACCCTGGAGCTGGTCAAATAGATCATCGATACGTGGAAGAGGATAACGGTTCTTGACGGTCAACTTGTTCAGCTCTCTGTAGTCTACACATAATCGGAAACTCCCATCCTTCTTCTTGACAAATAAAATCGGGGCTCCCCAAGGGGAAGAACTTGGTCGGATGAAACCCTTGTCCAAGAGTTCCTGTAACTGGCTAGATAATTCCTGCATCTCGGGAGGTGCAAGACGGTAGGGGGCCCGAGCAATAGGAGCAGCCCCTGGTACGAGATCAATACCGAACTCGACTTGACGATGAGGAGGAAGACCAGATAAATCATCGGGAAAAACATCAGAAAACTCGCGTACTACCGGAATGTCGTCAATCTTCTTCTCATCACTGGAGGAAACAGATAAAAGCGCCAATACGGCTGGATAACCCTTTCGAAGACACTTAAGGGCTTTCATGCTAGAGATGATGTTTAGCGAAACACCACCCTTGATACCGTACACAGAAAGAAATTCTCCATCAGGGAGAGGAATCCGAATAACCTTATTGTAACAGACGATCTCCGCGCGATACAAAGATAACCAATCCATTCCCACTACCACGTCAAAACTACCCAATGGTACCGGCATAAGGTCGATGGGGAACGATAAACCCGACAACTCTAACTGACACTCCCGAAGAATACTAGTAGCTTCAATCGTTTTACCGTCAGCCAACTCAATAATATACTTGGTCTCTAATGGTACAGATACTACATCTAGCAGTTGACTAACACCCATGGATACAAAACTCTTGTCGGCACCAGAATCAAATAACACACTAACAGTATGATTGTTGAGAAGAAACGTACCGGTGACTGTATCAGGATCTTGCCTCGCCTCAGCAGCTCCAATGACGAAGGCACGTGCATTTCTGCCGCCGCCCCCGTTGTTACCATTCCCATTGTTTCCACCCTGTTTCAGCTTTGGGCAATCCTTCTTGTAATGCCCAGTGTCACCGCAGTTGTAGCACCCTTGTCTCCCTGTAGTACCCTGAGTAGTCGGAGCAGAACTGTTGGTCGGAGCCTGAGTCGATGGAAGTGTAACCCGACAATCTTTAGCATAGTGGCCTGTTCGCTGACAGCGGTGACAACGGTTACTGTCGCAGTTCCCTTGGTGATGGCGTCCACACTTGTTGCATTTGGGCAGTTTTCCCGCATAACCACCCTGCTTATTACCCGAAGACGATGAACCCCCATTATCCAACTTTTTACCCGGCTGTGCAGACCCAGACCCTTTCCCGTCGTTTTCCCACTTGCGCTTATTGTTCTCTGGAGTCTTAGCAGTCGAACCTTTCGCCGGCAAAATCCCTTCATTCACCTTTAAATTAGTCATCCTATGTGCAGATCGAACTACCTCCGCATAAGTAGGATGATTCCCAGCAGCCACTAACCCTGCAATTTCCGGCACCAACCCTGAGACATAATGTTCAATCTTACGATACTCTGGCACGTGCAGATCGGGACATAGCACTGCCAACTCATTCCTCCTAACCGTATACTTCTCGATTTCCGACCCATTCATCTTGAGGTTCCACACCTCATGTTCCAGCTTCTGTACCTCTTCTCTCGGGCAATACTCCCGCTTCAGCAACTGCACAAAGTTCTCCCATGGCATAGCATATGCCTCCCCAATCCCCATGTTCTGGGTGATACCATTCCACCAAGTCAATGCCACGTCCTGAAATAACGCAGCCGAATACTTCACCCGATCTTCTGGGAGACAGTTACACATCAAGAATACCGACTCCACTTTCTCCAACCACCTAAGCAAACTGACCGCACCCTCGGTGCCAGAGAATTCCTGGGGTTTGCAGTCCCGGAACATCTTATAGGTGCACATGGGTGGGGGTGGGTCAACAGGACCACCTGAAATGAAACGTATGAGAAACCACGAATAACGTACACAAGGTTCGCCAATGAGGCAGAGAAAACAGTTAAAACAACTTACCACCACCGTTGTGCCCTAACTGAAAGGCAGCCTGGAGCAAGTTGTTCAGATCAGCCTGTGACAGGTTAATACCTCCACCACGACCACCAGCACCACCACGACCACCACCGCGTCCACCACCGCGTCCACCTCCTCGTCCTCCACGCACTCCAGACATGATTCTGGCAGAAAGAACGAGAAAATTTAGTTTCGCAGTTAAAGATAACCACAAATGTTCACAAGATTAAAGCTAGATCCAATCCAGGACTATCCCTTCAAACCCAAAGCTCACTAGGGCTTCCATGCATTTCGTTTTATGATTTTGTGTGCACCCAAAATGATAAAACGCTCTACATGGTCCTCCAAGTGTTCTCCTAGTTCAAAGTTCAAATCACTGAACATAGACTCTTAGCTACACACCGTAATACTACGGTAGTTCATGACAAGTGTTTCTATTGGAATACGAAAGGGAGATATCCGAGCCTTGGACAAATCTCAAGAGCACACGAGTTATTCCAATGGACCACACTGCCTAAAAACAAGTAACCCAACCTAAGATAGAACGGATGATGTAACGTAGAAAGACCAATGATTTAGAGACACCCCGACAAGACCATACGTAACCCACTATAACGTTTAGTACCATGTGATCGTCTAGTGTGTGCGACTCGGCTATAGACTAGACTCTACATGCAGTCCTAGTTCACTATAACCATTGGCTCTGATACCAATCTGTCACACCCTCAAAATCCACTTGCGGAGTTTTACCGCGAGGCGCATGACAAACCAGGATCCAAACCAACGATCACAATAAACAAGTCTAAATGTAATTAATGCAATACCAAAACGTAGTTTTAAAATCCCGTTTACAGCGGAAGCTTATTCAAAATAAAGTTCAACATAAATAAATCCAGTTCAATGTTTATGAAATCATGCAACTCGATCTAGACGCCGTGCAGACGCGTGCGCCCTAGTTCCCCTGTGCTACCTTAGCGACCTGAGAAAACATGTAAAAGTTTACGTCAGCACAAAAATGCTGGTGAGTTTACAGGTTTGCAGTTCAAGTACCAAGTCCACCTGTCCATACTATAATAAATAGAAAACCAGTATACGCTAGCTAGGCGTACGTTTTGCTACTACCACGATTGGAAAACCATTACTAACACGTATACCAGTTTTGTGCCCGAATAGTTCCAAATGTTCCTGTTGTTCCTGTTTGAGACAATATGCACTCGCCCGGCCCTCCAAGCCGACGAGCGGGGTTGGTCACTCCCAATAGCGCTATTCACATTTCCCCGTTGTGCAAACCCGCACATTCATGGTTCCCCCCGGGACTTCCAAAGATCGTGTAGTATACGTTAGAACCCATAGTATGACAGAATTTACCAAACAATCGTTTTAACACATGTTTTCTCCCCCGAAAGTATAAAACCAGTTTAAAAGAGGGGCCGTAAACTCACCTTAAGTTGCTTTACTCCTAATCCCGAGTAAACTCAGCTGCTATGTTAGTCCCGTACAGTGGCGACCTAACATACGACAGTTACAAGTACTTAGACTAATAACCCGCAGGTTAATTAGTCCCTAGATGTCCAGACCATAACCAAGTTCGTTTGAAAAACACCGTGACTGTTTAACTGACCCAAAGTACAAGACTCGACATCCCATTGGTGACCCGAGACTCCCCGTGTTATGTTTACGCTCCAAAACATACAATAACGCAAGTACACTTAACATACGTTAACACACTCAACAAGTTATAGCACATAGTTCACGTATCACCGAATTACATCCAAATATATGTTACCAAGTTATTAGACATGTTACTGGGTTCCTAGCATGTTTCTACATGTGAAATCGGGTCTCGGAATGCTAATTTATACTTACAGCAGCAGTACACGCGATTAGGAAAAGTCAACTAGCATTTAGGTTGGTCAACTAGCAATTAGGAATCCTAATCGCCTCTATTATAGGCGATTGGGGCTATACCATATGTTATTATTAGCAATTAGGGCTAATCACGTGAACTTACATGCAATTGGGGCTAATCACGTGACATTATATGCGATTGGGGCTAATCACGTGACATTATATGCGATTGGGGCTAATCACGTGACATTATATGCGATTGGGGCTAATCACATGCCATTATTGGCGATTAGCTCCCCAATCTCATGAATTATAGGCGATTAGCCTTGCTAATCGCCTGTAACCATGCTGTTCCGGTTTTTCGCGCGTTTAACACCCCAGATCAGATCCAGAACGTGTGTAACTACCCAATATCATCCCAAACACTATCCTAAACATGTTTAACCCAAAACCCTTCGTTCAACCTCGTATTATCAGTCCCGCATGCAACCAAATCAATCCAAACACTATACACATAGCATGCAACATCAATTAACGCATGTAAGCATAACCCTATTATCCGATTACTGAGGTTCCTATCATCATACTAACAATATTACCTCTGACCTAGCATGATAACACATCAAAACATCATCAAGATCCATAAAAATCCTATCTTTCTAATCATACATACCCATAACGCATGTTAATTAGTTATAATCCGATTAACAACCTTTATTGACGATTTTCAGAAAGCCTTTTCGTTTATGAACAGGTCTGGACCATTAGGGATTGATTAAAAACATTTACAAAGTGTTATGGATAAGAATCAAACCTTAGAATTGTAAAAGATTGATGGTTAGACCTTGAAACCTTGTGTTTTTGATCAAAATCGCCTTCCAGAGGTTGTTTAGGTGTGTGGGGCGGTTATGGGACGACTAGGGTTGATATTAGGGAGTTTAGGAGGTTAAGTGTTCTATTTATAGGCGTTTCTAGTCGTTCCAGCACGTTACACGCGATTGTGCAGCAGTTCATGCGATTAGGGCTGCTAATCGCATGAAGTACATGTGATTGGGCCTAATCGCCCAAACTAACACACGATTGGGGGCCTAATCGCCCCTAATGATGCCCACTCGCCTCCCTTATAGGCGATTAGGCCTCCCTAATCGCCTATAGGGGCTGGTTTGGTGCGTTTTGCGCGTTAAACCCCGTTTTAACGTATGTTAATACATATTAACATACCGACAAGTCATATAATGATTGTAAACACATAACACAAGTAAATACACATATTTACACTCGTTCACCAATTCCCGGGACTCGAGACTCGTACGTTCCGTATGCTCTGACGATCCTACAAATCGTCACCGTTTGGACACTTGGTTAAGGACTGACATCTAACGAACCTCTAGACCAACATCCAATGATCTTCTAGACTAACCAGTAGTTCCCGAACCATAACCCGACCTAACTAACCCAGTTAAGTACCGTATACGCGTGACTCGCTAAGGTAGACTTTCATCTAGACCATGTTGTTAACCCGAATTTGCCGGGTGTCACACATACAGCCTATTTTTTGTTGTTTGAAAGGCGGCTCCTCCTCCTTCTTGTTGGTATCTTTTTCATCATCACCTAACATTTATTATTATTATTATTATTATTATTATTATTATTATTATTATTATTATTATTATTATTATTATTTATGTATAAACTTTGTTGTTTTAAGTGATGAGTGTGTGATGTAAGTTTTGTCCCACTTTAATTTCCAGTGTTCAAAAGCAACCCTGTCCATGTCTTCTTCTTGAGCATTGGACTCAGACATTGCCCCTTAATTCCTTGCTGTATTCAAAAACTGTACCGATTAGCTGCTAGGTATACAAAAACACCGAATCAAACAAATAAACAATATTTTCAAAGCATATGTAACCTAAATAATGATAATAATAATCCGAACATAACCTAATAACAAGGCAGGTTATTGATGATTAGGAATACAATTATACAAAAACACCAAATCGAACAACAATCAAAGCATATGTAACCTAAATAATATAATAATAATAATAACAAAACAAAAAAAACTAACAACAATCAAAGCATAACCTTTCGTCTCAACGTGCGCGGCTTAGAGGGTGTTTGGGATTGAGTTTCAATACAACTTATTGACTTATTGGCTTTTTTCAAGAAGTTAATAAGTAAATAACCTGTTTGTGTAACCCAAAAACATTGTTTTGACTTTTGGCTTTTAAGGGTGGAAAAACTGTTTTTTAGAAGTTAGAAATCATTTTTTTTGAACGGCCAACGAATCAATTCCGAGCACTCTCGGGCACCCTTTGGCGAATCAGGTACTCGAGAGTACCCGGGCCACCAATTGCCACCAATTCCCGGGAAAACCCGACCACTCACCCGCCCGAAGGCACGACAGTGAAATAGTCGGTAAAACCGGTCGGGATCAAGACTCGAACCCAAGCCAATGGCCGGGTCGTCTCTCATTTTCCCTCCACCAATGTCCTCCAAATGTAACTAGTGGGAATTGAACCCAAGCCTTCCATAGGAAACTATAGGCCCTCAACCAACTAGGCTACAAGTGTTGGACAGAAGTTAGAAATCATGGCTTTTGACTTTTGGGAAAAAAAAATACAAATCTACCACCCATCTATATCTATATTATAATGCATGAGGGAGGTGTATTTTAAGATATCCAAAAGTTAAGAACTAATTTTTCATTAACAACCCTAAAATGAGGGTAAAATAGTCATTCATATATTATTTACACTTTAATATCATGTCTTATTTACATTTTAATTCCCTAATTTTTAGTTAGTAATTGCATTTTCCTCCCCTCCCCTACAAAATTATAATTTCTTTTCTTTAATTCTATCATAACTTTAAAACTATTATATTTTAAAAACATTCGAATATACCATGACGACTGGCTCATTTTTTTCGACGTGTTGGTGTTTATCGTAGTCAATACCGATGTATGGATTGAAATGTACAAGAAATAATGACTTATGTACAAGTGATTATTGCATTTTATGTTTTAAATACTAACTAGATGAAATATAATATGGATTTATTGTTAATATGGATGTTGAATCATAACACCATTTCATAATCAAGTAAAACTCAAAATTGTAAAATTGAATTTAGTGTTAAATACTGTTCTGTCCAATAATGAAAAATTCACATAAATCAAATGCAACGATTTAAAAAACCAAACAGAACACTCAAAATCTACATATCAGCTTTGGTGATTCTTAAAATATGATAATGTTATTAAACATTATGGTTCATCCTTGCTTTGACAGACAAATAATTTGTCACACGGTAACAAGACTGCAACACAAGACTAGGCTCTAAGAATGCTTTATCATGTTTGTTACTCATAGTTTCAATTGTATTACCCTAATTAAGTAATCAACATTAGCAATATGTGCATATGTATATGGGTATGCATGCATATATTAATAGGTATACACATAAATATAATTAACTAAAAGAAATCTCATTAAACTTTTAAATATACATAATTAGCTAAATATATAAAACTTTAAAATAATTAAGTTTAGAAAAAATATAAAAATGCATTGTAGATATTAATTGTAGGTAAATTTCTTTTAAAAACCTCAGCTGCATCAATTTGGTTAGAAAACACATGATGCATATTATATATCCATGTGGTATGAACATCTATGTTAATAACAACAAAACTCCCTAATTTGAAGGAGTTCTTTTTAACAAAGTTTTAAAAAAAGATAAATGCACTGAATTCGGTATTCACAGAAAACACAATATTTTTTTACATTTTAGTCAAAGATAAACAAAATTTCCTAATTTAAAGGGGTGGGAAAATTATCAATTTCAGAATTTAAACCATGTGCTAACCTACTAAAGTTTAACAAAATTTCATAATTTAAAGGGGTGGGAAAATCATGAATTTGAAAATTAAACCATGTGCTAACCTACTAAAGTTTATTCTATAAATACATACTAATGCACACCTATTTCACTTGCTAAAATACGTAGGCATGGATACTGAATTCAAAAGTTGAAGCTTCTAATGTTGGTTATTTGTTAGTTTATGGCTTTCATTCGTCCCATTTTACTAATTATACCTTTTTATACATATCTTAATCATTTAAGTGTTAACTTCTTGGTTTTGCAGATTTATTTAGATTAAAAACATACGAAGGTGAACAAACCAATAGCCATACAAACGTCTAAAGTAGCGTCTCAGGTTGTATTTATTAATATTTAATTTTTTAATATTAACATGGTTCTTATTTTATGTGGTATATTGTATGTGTTTTATTGCAGGATAATGGTGATAATAGTGTTGAGATTGTTTGCTATTGTGCAATGTTTAGTCCCTACAAATATGATCTTCAACATGAATTTAGTGAATAGGTAATATCAACATTTATTTCATCTTCTATTAACTTGTGTATTAAATATTTTTAATTTATTTTAAGGATCATATGCATGAAATTAATAGGAAGAGATCCAATAGGCTCTCTTAAGGGAAATGGAGTCAATTTATTGATCTAGACAGTTCTGATGAAAATGACAAAGAAGACAGACATATTTGATGACACTTTAGATAGGAGAAAATGGAAGAAACTCATCCTCACCAAAAGATGTAATAATCAAACATAGAGATATACAAGAAATTTCAGTGATCGTTCTTGATAACGAATAGTGGGCAGACAATATAGATGAGATCATACAGACTTGGAACATATATGACTAAATTGATCTCATGATTCAAGTAGTTCACTAGCTTTTATTTTTCTTAACTTTTATGTTTATTAATACTTATTTTTCCTTTCGTATGTTACTTTATTTTATCAAATGTTTTTTAAAAGTACTTTACAATTTAAATATTAAATCTTTTTAATTACTAGACATGTGTAACGTTTATGACGTATATCCACCGCAATGATGCTACAACAAATACTATACGAATTTGAAATAAGTACCAAAATAAAAAGTGTTACTCCCGCCGCATCGCGCGGGTTTCCTACTAGTATAACCAATATTCACAATAAGTTAAGCGAAACACTAAAAAAAACAATCTATTGACTTTTTGACGTTTCTCATCCTAAACACTTTTTTTAAAACTCTTTTTCAAAAAGTCATAAGCAAATAAGCACTTCTGACCAAAAGCACTTTTGCATTTTCAAATTCAATCCCAAACACCACCTTAGAATGAAATAAAAGCGTTATTGGTGTGCGATTGATTATGTTGCATGCATTTAGAGTCGGAACACAAATTATAAAATCGGTACACACAAGTTTTTATTATCTCAATTATGACATACCATGTTTGTTTGTTTACACTATTACGAAAATTAATAATCGAAAAAAAACTGAAGGCTGAACCGAAAATAACCAATCGATTTGTGGTAAGGTATGACCAAAATCAAATCATTCAGTTACCGGTATGGTTTTGCCTTCTTCCATAACCAAACTAATTGTGTTACATATTTATGTGTTTTTCATGTTTTCCTCGTGTTTGAAACATGTTTTTTTCATGTATATCTATGTATTTAAGACATATTTTATGTATTTCCTAGTTATTTTACGTATTTTTTATGTGTTTGTTTTCTTGTAAAATGTTCGAAACACTTGACTAACTAGTTATTTCATTGTACTTTCTATGTATATCTATGTACTAGTTTATCTTACGGGATAGACAAATCTATAATGAAGTGACAAATCTAATATCTTAACATGATTAGTGACTGGCCTAAACATAATTAATGTATTACCTGAACACAAACACACTGAATACTTGTACAAAGCCATCATGGCCACAACCTCAACTTTAAATACAAAGGAAACATTGGTCAAAGTAAAGTTGTATGACAAAGTGAAAAAAAATGGAAACACATGTCCAAATTTCGATAAATTAAGTCAAAGAATAATATCAGGGCATAAAAAGATGCTACACTTTGGTACCTTGTTCCAGTTCTCTAAATATATAAATAATATGAAGCATTTGAGCAGCCAAAACAAGATTGACTATTGAGTCCAAAATACGACTTTAACTGTAAAACCCCAACCGATGGCGGAAACATCGAGGTGTCACGTAGTGACGATTGTTCAATAGCTCATGGACTAAAGTGTAAATTTTTGAATACATTGATTAAATAATTTATTACATTGAAATGAAATACAACGATTCTAACTGCCAACTAAATTGAAATACAATGAATCAAAATCTAAATATAAATCCGAAAGCTTAAAGAATGCATCTCAAAACAACCTGAAACATGTACAAAATAATTTGGTCAATACAAAAATGTATTGGTGAGCATACCCTGTTTAAATAAATATAGTAGAAAAGTGTTTAGCAATTCATGTGCGGTACCATTTGCAATTATGTAATAAGTAATATCCGTTCAAAATCAAACCTGAGAATAATGACTAACACATGACTAACCAACTGAATAATGAATTAACAAGACAATGACCAAGATTCTCTCAACAGAGTCTCAAGGGGGTATACCATAGTACAATTCATTGAAAAGCTAGGCCGCCCAGCGGTTAATGATTTTGACAAGTCATAGACACACCAATTATCATAAAGCAAACACACATGAGAATTGCATTAAGTATAAGAAATTGAAACTTGATTAATATATAAGTACATGAGTCACCCCAAAGTAGTAAAACGGTAAAAAAGGGGAAAGATATACTCACAGTTTTACGAAAGCGATCAAAATCCACTTAAGCGGTCGTAAGCTAAGTAATGGGAATTCCGAAGAATTCAACCTATAATATGTAATAATACTAATAAGGAAATGTCTAAAAAGTCTAAGGTAACTAGGGTCTAAGGCATTAGGGTTTTCTAAGTCGATTTGGGGAATTAGAATTTTTATGGTAAATCGCGTTAATGTAAAAGTTGTATAATAACATACCAAAGTTTGTACATACGGTTTAGGTAATATAATTATTACCAATTGAATATTTAGATAAAACTTATGTTTGAATAATTAAGACAAAATAATACAGTTAATTATTTTAACTAATTATTGTAAATAAATACAATAATCATAAATATTGAAATAAATAGTTACGAGTTACTCAAGGATCCATCAACGACAATAAAGACTTTCAATCATAAGACATTTCTATTTTATAAGAAAAAATATTTATAAAATAGATGTTTAAATAGTGTAAATAAATAAATGTTTAATTATGTCGTAACTGATAAATAAACTAATAATACAAGACATGATCCAAAAATGCTATTTTTATAGAAAATGGATGCTTTCTTATGTAAATTAATGAAAATAATTTTCTCATAAGTTTTATAAACTTATTTATATTTAAAACTGATTTAAGGATATTAAATCATGTTTAAATGATTAAAAATAGGAAAATTAATAAAAATAAGTGTTTTCTGAACCAATAATTTTTATTACAGTTCATGATGATGAGAAATAATTACTCAAAAAGTTTGAGATTAAAATAATTAAAAATGAATTTTTAATCAATTAAATATGATTAAAACAAATAAATTCAATAAAAATATGAAAATAAGACATTTTTCAGGAAATAAAAATGTGACAATTTTCTTTAGGGTGTCAAGATGCTACACCTAAATTTTTATAATTTTTGGAGCAAAAATGAATTTAATATGAATATTCCAAGTTTATATGTATTATATATATATATATATATATAATAAATCACAAAATCAAAATAAAAACAAAATCTGGAACAAAATCGTGGGTAAAGGGGACTCGAACTCGGTCATACCCACACACAACGCAAACTACAAACCACTAGACCAAGCCTTTACATGTTAATGATTTTGAATATTAATTATATTTATGAACTATCCACACTTCATCTTCTTCCCCATTCAACTAGATCAAAACCCTAACCCCTAACCTAGATTAATAAACTCGGTCTAGACAACAATAACCTCTGGAACCATGGGGCTTTCGCTCGGAATGGAGTGAGGATTGAAACGACATAAGAAAAACGGACTTACATTGCGTTTAAGGATCGAAGAACGGAGCTTTTTAGTCGACGGAGGAAGCTTCGTTTACAGGGTCTTTAGGACGCAGGAAGTATGTTTTTTTCGTGGGTTTGTGATGTGTATGCGTGCAGAACTTGATTGGCGAGTTTAGTTTATACGGTTACACAATTGATAACGTTTGGACTTGCTTGTGTGTAATGATCGACGGTTACACAATGGACGCCCCATATCACGCTTTAAAGCTGAGTTATTTGGGTTATAAAGGTCTTAATCAGTTACAACTAAGTGAAGAAACGTCCGGATTTGATTAAAATCCTTTAAAAGCGTTTAAATCTTATGTTTTAGGTTCGCCGGAGATGGATTCCGGTGGCCGGAAATACCCGCCGGATTTGCGTGAGAGCAGGAAGGGGGAAGGAGTTTTTTTTTAAAAAACTTTCACTACTTGGCAACCTAGGTCCCTCAATTTTAACTAGGTTAATTTTTATTCTAGTTTAGTTAGTTTTTTCTTTTATAAAACTTAACCAAAGTTAACTTATTTAACTTAAATATTTTTAAAACTTTATGAAGCTTGAATTTTTTTTATAGAACTTTTACGAACACGTGTCCACATACGCATTCGATTAAAACCCATACCCGAACCATAATAAATATAAACGATAAATTTTTAATTCGCTCTAAAATTTATTTTGAAAACGACAAAATTCACAGGGATGATAATGGAAATAAATGAAGGGCTATTATTGTCAATTTGACGAAAGATGAGGGTGACGGATGTCACATTAACATAAAAACACACAAACGGCAGCTCAAAAAACACAATGGACAGAAAAAACATAATGCACAGTACAAAAAAAATCGTAATTAGAGAAAAAACACAATCTGCTAGGGGTAAGCAAACGAAGACTGATAACCGAAAGAAATCAAAATCGAACTAGAGTAGAGTTGTATTTAAGTAGTTAGATCTAGGGGTGTAGGTTTATGACACAACCCGAGAATACGACACGAACCTTTAGGTTTAACCTAAATGGGTCCGGGTCAATTTTAGGTTGAACCCAAAAAAATACGTAAAATAATTAGGAAATACATAAAATAAGTATCAAATACTAGATATACATGAAAAACATATTTCAAACACAAGGAAAAACATGAAAACACACACAAATATATAACACAATTAGTTTGGTTATGAAGAAGGCAAAACCTTAACCGTAACCGAAGGATTCGGTTTTGGTCATATCTTAACAAAAACTAATTGGTTATTTTCGTTTAAGTTTTCATTTTTTTTTCAATTATCGATTTTCAAACAAACAAACATGGTAGGTCATAATTGAGATAATAAAAACTTGCGTGAACCGATTTTATAATTTTTGTTCAGACTCTAACCCTAGTAAAATAATATAAAAAGAGGGGACGGGGGATAAATAAATAAATCACACATCAATAACGTTTTCAGCCAAAGGCATTATAGCCCAGCGGCATCTTGGTGGTGATCATAAGGTCCTGTGTTCGAATATCACAAAGGGAGTTTTCTCATAATTATTATAAGTTTCCTCCTGAATTTGTGACTTGATGGTGGAATATGATCGCGTGGCAACATTGGTGACACGATGATAGTCTAGTGTTCCGTGAGTGATTCCAATTTGTTGGCCGTTCAAAAAAAAAAGGGGTGGGCTAAACGTACCCCCCTTGTTACTTGTCATACCCTCTCCCTGAAAAACCACTTTAAAATTTGTCAACTTTCCCCCTCTAATTTTTCAGATTTATCAAATCGTTTAGCCCACACATGAATATCAATTTAACGAACTTATCAACTCAAATCTTGTGTTTTCATGATCCATCAAAACAATTCTACAATTTTGTAATATATATAAATTTAGATAATCTTTATAAAATTATATATATATATATATAGGGGGCGGTTATTCTACAAAAATAAAGAAACGTGCGAAGGATGCGAAGGATATTTATACATGATAATTACGTAATGATAATTACGTAATGTTTTTTATGTTCATGAAAACATTACGTAATTATCATTACGTAATTATCATTACGTAATTATCATGCATTTGTACATGATAATTACGTAATGTTTTTTATGTTCATGAAGGCATTACGTAATTATCATTACGTAATTATCATGCATTTGTGCATTACGTAATTATCATGTACAAAGTGATCCTTCGCACGCTTCGCACGATTTTATATTTTTGTATTTGATCCTGCCCCTATATATATATATATATATATATATATATATATATATATATATATATATATATATAAATTCAAAAGATTATGGAATAAAGTTTAGCAAAAAAGAAAGTAAAAGGTTAAATTTGTATTATACAAAAACTTGAAGGGGGACTATATTTAGTAAAAATAATACAAAAGGGGTACGTTTAGCAGCCCAAAAAATAATAATAATAATAATAATAATAATAATAATAATAATAATAATAATAATAATAACGCTTTCCTTTCATTCATTAAACCGTTGAGACGAAAGGTAGGGTTTTTCGAAACCGATTATTACATATGCTTTGATTGTTGTTCGTTTCGGTGTTTTTGTATGCCTAATCATCAATAACCTGCCTTCTTATTAGGGTTTCTTCTTCGTATTATTATTATTATTATTATTATTATTATTATTATTATTATTATTATTATTATTTAGGTTACGTATGCTTTGATTGTTGTTTGATTCGCTGTTTTTGTATGCCTAATCACCAATAACCTGCCTTGTCATTAGGGTTTGTTTGGATTATTATTATTATTATTATTATTATTATTATTATTATTATTATTATTATTATTATTATTATTATATGTAAAACAGAGGAGTGGCAATGTCTGTGTCCAAAGCTGAAGAAGACAGGGAAAGGGTTGCTTTTGAACACTGGAAATCAATGTGGAACAAAACGTACGCTGACCATGAACAGGAGAATACTCGATTCCAAACCTTTCTACAAAGGCTGCGTGATGCCAATGATGATGATAAATCATCACCAGCTTGGCAGTCTCTGTCTCGATATGCAGACCTGACCACAGACGAGTTCAAGTTGGAAATGTTTGGAGTCGTCAATAGTGTCGACTACGAATTATCAACTGACGAAAGTGACGACGAGATGTTTAAGAAAACTCATGTCAAGTATTATACACTGGTCCGGCTGGAGGATGGTACAAGCCGTATTGAGGTTTCTTACCCGTGCGCCACAAGTCCGCCTCACAAACACCACAGTAACTACTTTCCTCTAATGATACATGCAACATGCATAATTCACTATCTCTTCCTTCTTTGTACATATTAATATTAATAGTAAATCAATAAATAAATGTTAGGTGATGATGAAAAAGATACCAACAAGAAGGAGGAGGAGCCGCCTTTCAAAGTTCAAAAAATAGGCTGTAAGTAATTTATTTTATCTGCTCAACCCAAATGCTTCAGTAATGGTAATGTTGTATGATGTTAGGTGATGACAAAAACAAAAAAAGAGGATGCTGTAGTGACTCTGGAACCGGAACCCCTAAATGAAGACGCGTTTCCATGTATGTCACTAATAAACTCCCTGGCTGCCTTTTTCCATAAAGTCTGATTCTGGGTTTTAAAAAGCGCGCCCGAGGCACGCCTAGGCGCAAGGCGCATCAGGGCTTTGCGCCTATCCTTTTTACCAAAGGCGCGCGCCTCAGGCACTTTTTTGTCAAATTTCAGGCGCTTTTCTACCTGAGGCGCGCGCCTCACGTATTCTGGGTATTTTTTATGCATAAAAATGTTGTACCTTAGTGATTTTGGCTTGTACATATAGGTAAAATCACATAAAAACCTTATTTATAGCTATATTTTGGGTAAATGAAGCTAAAAACTCATGGAATATATATGGGATATATAAAAAAAATTATATAATTAGTGTGCGCTTCGGGTACGAAAATCCCACGCTTTTTGCGCTTCGCGCGATGCGCTTAGACCTCGTCGCTTTTGTGCGCCTAGCGCTTTTTAAAACCAAGGTCTGATTATTGATAAATGAATGATGATTGATAAATATATATCAACAAATCAGGGGCATTCAAGCTTACATTGGTAAAACCATGTTTTCCTTATTGCGGGAGCGTATCTATATTAGGCAAGTTCCATACTTTCTGATGAATGATGATATCGATGAGGATTCTTTAGATATGGGGTTTTTTTTTATTAATGCAAGTATTTTTTATGATGAATTTAAGGCATGAGTTTTATATTTAGGTGTTGCTGTTTACTTATTTGTGAATGTGGTTGTTCACTTGTTTGTATGTATGTGTTGCTTAAGAGATTAGTTCTCATTACCATGCATGCATGTTAATAGCTTCATAAGTCAACATATAAGTGAGACTTGGATCAAGTGTTCATGTATTGATTAGTTAGCGTCAAAATAAGAAATAATGTATGAAACACCATCACATCTTGATTCAAGTATTCAGTATTCTAACCCCAAACATAGTCTGCGCAGATTTTACCTTTGGTTGTTGCTTTCGGTTCTCATAATTTATATACATATCACAGTTCTTGTCTTAGTTAAAGAGATGTTGGTGTTATTTTTTAGTTAGTTTGTTTCAGGAAAGAGTTAAACAAATATTATGTGTTTTATCGATTTGGTTGAGGAGTTTTATAAAACTGTAAATATACCCTTACTATTGCAATCTACGGAAAACTTGCTTCTTATCCCATAATAGAGTGGACTTTTGACAACAACAAACTTTGAAGACTATTGTCATTGATATCACTTAGCTTTGTCTATTTTTTATTTTACAACTTACACAGGTTGAAAATCCTACAAAATAAATTCACAACTTCCACAGATTGAAAATTGAAGAAGCCAGAAATTTCTAACTAGTTATACAATATATATGTATCTATCTATCTTATTTTTATTTTGTTTTTACCTTTTGAACATGGAAACAATTCTTAAACATAAACATAGTGGGGTTTTTTTCAAACATATATAGTACCACGTCAATTTTGACCTAACAATATTGGTATCAAATTGTTGCCAATATCTAATTTTATGATTTTGAAAATTTTATGATTTTTAATTGATGTAAAATAACAATGGAAAACAAATAAATGAATTTTGATATTCTATTATGTTGAACCTAGTAGCTTTATTTAGATCAGTTTCAACACTGTAGTAAGGTTATGCAAGGTATTAGTTATCCAACAAAAGCCAATGATGTTGTAGCCTAGTGGTTGCAATGGAGGTAGAAAGGTTTACCCACTTTTTGGGGTTCCTGCCCTGGGAGGTTACAAGTTTGAGTCTCACTATTTGTTAGGAGGAGCTAGAGGCTGATTCGGGTAGCCTGGGGATCGAATCTGGGCGGAGGTGTGGTTCTCTAAGGTGGCGCACCGGTCGACCGTTAAAAAAAGTTATTCAACAAAATACATTAGAAATAAAAATTAGCGTCAGTACCAATACAATGTATTTGTAGACATTGGTGGGTAATGATAGAAGATCCGGGGGACCCTAGGTTCGATTCTTGAGCCAGACGGGTTTTACCGGTAATTTCATCGTCGTGCCTACGGGCGGGTGGTTTACCGAGTTTTCCCCGAAATTGGTGTTTGACGACTCATGTACTCTAGGAGGACTTGAATTTGTCAAAAGGGTGCCCTAGGAGTGCACAGATTTGATTTGTTAGCCGCTAAAAAAAAAAAAGTAATACCAATTAGCACGTTATTCTAGGGTGTTCTGGCTTAGAGGTGAACAAGAAAACGGGTTTCTGAAACCGAAGTGGTCGGGGCCCAAAATTTTACGAACCGGGTTTGGTCCCAGTTACGAACCGACAGTTCCAAATCGATTCCATATAATATTCTCAGGGCCCGACCCGAACCAGTTTGTGCACGAACCGGGCTCAAACAGATAAAAAAAACGTTTCAAAATCGGTTTATAACATTTTCAAATTCTGACCATTAGAAAGTAGCCGTTAGGCTTGTTTTTTTTGATTTTTTTTTACCTTTTTTCTCCAAAATTACCATTTGGCCACACTAAGTTTGTATAAATAGGTTTGAGATGTATGGGGTTGATCACAACACTTAAAAACGTTAAAAACAAACCTGAAAACGCAAAAAACACTCTCATTCACCCTGGCGGGGTCCAAGGGGCAGAGCCCCTGACTGGGCTCTTAATTTTCGGAAATAGAGGGACTAATTTTGGCAATGTCGAAACCATTGGAAAACTGCCTAAAAGGCAGTTATTGGCCCCAAATTATCATTACGAATTGATCTTCTTCTTGGTCAATTTCTCTGGTTCTTTACTCTCAATCATAACATACAGAAACTTCTCAATCTCTGATTGTATCCGATTGAATATTCGATAGAACCGTCGAATTGATTCAATCTGAAAGCGATCACGTGCATTCAGAGATTTCTGTTATCCGTTTTTGTTCGTTTGTTACGGTTATTCCCCAACAGAAAACGGGTTTTCGACTTGTGTCTTATGCAGCGTTCAAAAGGCACGTTGTAGTAAGTGTGATATTCTTTTGCAACCAAAGGCAAACTCCACCTTGAGAAATCATAAAATTAAGTGTTGCAAGATAATTAAAGAAAATCCGGTCGATAGTGCTCAAACTTTGATTGATACATAATCTTATCAAATAATTATTTCTCTTCATCAAAACTACAAGAAATTATGTCTTATACGACATGGCATCCGAAAAAAGTCTTGTTAAAAGTAGTCATTGGAAACATGTGGCTAGCAAAAGTTACCCTTTGCAATAACAGGTCATTGAGAAACGATTGTTTGAAAAAAAAAAAAACACTCGGAAGTCTAGCAAAACTGTACGAGTATCTCCAAAGTCTCTCAACTCTTAGTCGTTCTCATTATGTGGATCATCTAAGTAGTGAATATGTACATATCATATGATCAAAATCCCATGTGTCACATTTATTTGTCTAAACGTATATATGTATGATAAACTGGTGGTTCGGGACCGATTTGGGTGTTTCAAGACAAAATCCAAACCGGAAACTTTTTTTGAGTAACAGGTTCGTAAATAATCAGTTTTTAGTGTTTGGGGTTGAGTTTTTAAAATGAATTTTTAACATACCAAAAACGCAATAATCTAAAAGCAGCTTCACCCCTGCCTTTTCAAAACGCAGAAGTTGTTTTGAAAAATCAACCTCAAACACCCTCTAAGAGTGTTTGTTTCAATTAAAAAAAACATATAAATTGTTCCATCAAGCTCTTAATCATTAAGCTAATATAAGTGCTGAACCATTCAGACCCTCTTAATAATTCAACATTTATTCAGAGAAATCCTACCAAACAGCCCCTAAGTAACATGTGAGTTAACTAGTATTATTTATTTAGGAGCTATAATTTTATTTTAAATCCGTATAACGATATCTTATGACCTACCTTGGTTTAAAAAAGCGTGAGGCGCCTAATATTAAAAAATTATTTATATATGTTAATATGACATATTCTACCTTATAATGATATATTTATATAATTTTCGAACTTATATATAATATTTACACATTGATATGTATAATACTTCAAGGTTTGCATAAATATATAGTTAATTTTATTATAATAATATTTATATATATATATATATATATATATATATATAAATATATATATGTATGATGCAGCGTAGATATAGTAAAAAATCTAACGAAGGAAATGTTAAAAAAAAAGTTAATACCCTAGTCAAAGAAACAAAATTTATAAGGTTTCTAACGTTTTTAAACTAAATTTAATAAACAAAAATGGGCTGCTTTTTTGTTAGGTTTAACTTGGCCCAATGGGCTGTGGTTTTTTACAAGACTTTCATAATATTAGGGTTTCATCCATGCCTTTTGTTTCAGCCACTTCTTCTTTTACTTGAGTATGTTTCCTTCATTGATTCAATTTCACAACATCTCATCAATCCCATTTCTTTTTCTTTTCCTTTGACATCTCACCAATCGACATGCACCCAACGGTGATAATTTTTCTTTTCCTTTGGTACATTTTATTAAAAAAAACAGTCAACATATTGATCATATAACTTCTAATAACTCAATTTAGGAGGTTATACACGATCGCATTATTATATCTTGGGTAACTAATAAGCTACTGAAATTGTCATACCTGTGACCAGATTGACCAAAGCCCAGTTCGAAGGGCTGTGATTCGAGTCTCCATAAAAGGGTACAAAAATGTTGCTGAAATACCGACTATCGCGCTTATTCCTCTGCATGTTCCAATTATGTATGGTAGTATTCCGTCCCACTCCAATGTCGCTGTCATCAAAGTCCCAAAACTATCATAAACATATAAAACTGAATAAGTTAGTTTTTCAAATTGCAAACTAACTATTATATTTTTGCAAAAAAATTAGCAATGATATACTCCGTATAGTGTTTTAAATCAAGAACCACACCTAAGGACTGTAAAATAGAGTAAAGCAAGAGATAATCATGGTAGAACCACATCTTGTTGAAGGTACACTCGCCAAGCACGAATAAACAGACTGTTAGACACCCTTTCGACCAATTTTTTAGTCGTGATATTATCCAAAGGAAGCTCTTCAGATGTGTCATGATGTTCCTGATAAGTAGAAGAGGCTTGTCCTAGATGATTTGGCATGCTTAATTTTAGTCCACGTTTTTGGTTGCTCTCAGACAGAGCTGGGATCCCTTTGTATACAGAGTTTAGGAGCCAGTATTGCAAGAAAGCCGAGAGTATGTTCCAGATTGCCAAACTGACAGCCGATGCAACCATCGACACGAAACTAATGATGAATCCTGTGACAACATGCGCGAATAAGTTGCTTATGTGATCGATTCTCCGGGTTGTGGAATTCAGCTTTGTTAGCAATTTTGAAGAAGTCCCTTCTGATATTACCACCACCCTGTCAAGATTTAAAAAGTATGTCAATCATGCTTTGGGCAAAAAAGACACTACTTGGACTTGTAAGTCAAAAACAAAATATAACAGTAGACTTTCAAATAACTACATTCATCTATGATGGTTTGCACTGGAAGTTTGACCTCAAAAGTCAAAGCGTCAATTCCACTAAATGGTCAAACACAAAATTAAACTGTTGCATGTTTCTATATAAGGATGGTCATAATCTAAAAGCAGTTCCATCCATGCTTTTTCAAAACGCAGAAGCTGTTTTGAAAAATCAACCCCAAACACCCTCTAAGAGTGTTTGTTTCAAATAAAAAAAACATCTAAATTGTTCCATTAAGCTCTTAATCATACAGCTAATATGGGTGCTGAACTATTCAGACCCTCTTAATGATTCAACATTTAATTAGACAGATCCTACCAAACAGCCCCTAAGTAACATGTTTTAGTTAACTAGTATTATTCATTTAGGAGCTATAATTTTATTTTAAATTCGTAAAACGATATCTTATGACCTACCTTGGTTTAAAAAGGCGTGAGGTGCTCCGAGGCGTTTTGGTTTCAAAATCTGAGGCGCGGGGCTTAAAGCGCGAGGCGAGAGCTTCAAGTATGCGAGGCGCCTAATATTAAAAAAAAATATGTATATATGTTAATATTACATATTCTACCTTATAGTGATATATTTATATAATTTTTAAACTTATATATAATATTTACACATTGATATGTATAATACTTCAAGGTTTACATAAATATATAGTTAATTTCATTATAATAATATTTATATATATTTTTTTCTAATGCAACGTAGATATAGTAAAAAATCTAAACATTTTATGAACTTATTTAATAAACTAACAAAGGAAATGTTAAAAAGAGTTAATATCCTAGTCAAAGAAACAAAATTTATAAGGTTTCTAACGTTTTTAAAATAAATTTAATAAACAAAAATTGGATGTTTTTTTATTAGGTTTAACTTGGCCCAATGGGCTGTGGTTTTTTATAAGACTTTTATAATATTAGGGTTTCATCCATGTCTTTTGTTTCAGCCACTTCTACTTTTACTTGAGCTATGTTTCCTTCATTGATTCAATCTCACAACATCTCATCAATCCCACTTCTTTTTCTTTTCCTTTGACATCTCATCAATCGACATGCACCCAAGGGTGATTATTTTAGGATTTAGGAAACCCCCCCCAGTCCTATTATCAAGTTGCTGGTCCCCAAAAGGTAACAAATAAAATTCGATTTTGGCTAAATATATGAAGATCCGTCCCAAATTTTGACCTTTTTTTAGACTGAAGCGTTGCCTCATACAGCTTAGCGCCTCTTGCCTTAAGCGCGCCTCACAGCGCTTCTTGTAGGTCTGCGCCTCAGGCCCAAAAAAGAGTTTTTCCAATCACCTCTAGCGCGCTTTTTTAAACCAAGTGACCTACTTTTATCTTTTTGTGCCTATATTAGTTGATGAATAATCTTTTATTTTGAATTTTTGACCTCGTAAAGAAAATAAAATTTTTGATTATCACATAAATATAAGAGATCAACTTACACTTTTAATAACCCTTTCATTTTACTCTATAATCAATCTTTGTTTATTATTTTGTGACTTGATCCATTTTGACCCGACTCATATGGCTAGCTTTATCGTTTGCCCCTCCCTATGACTAAAGTTTGTGGATCCGCCACTGATCAGGGTATAATCCGCTACCACGACGTTGGTGGGAATGATAAGCCTGATCATAACGTATTGATCGTTGGTTTTGGGACCGAACAAGGTATTGACTATTGGAAATGCAAAAGCTTATGGCCTCCTCATCAATATGGAGATAAAGGGTAATTTAGGATTAAGAGGGCCACCAATAATCCTAATGGTCATCCTCAAGGCAACGAAGCAGGAAGGATTGCAAGAGAGTGTTGTTACCCGGAAAAAAGTGGGTTTCAACTTATAAAGTTATAACTGGTTGTTCTTGTATGCTTCATTGACAAGTGAATATGATAGGAAGTGTGTTGCTCATTTTAATTTAAGAAAGAAAAAAAACAAATAGTTAGTTTGAACATTTTTTCCCCGTTTAAATATAATATCACACAAAAAGAACATGCACGATCGACCTCTGGAATCTCCAGGTTTACGCTATGTATCAAAAAAGTCCGTAAGGCAAGGTCAAGTGTTAAATGTCGGTGATTCTTAATTAGCAATTATGCAATTTTCAAATTTACAAAACAAGAACCTTATCAGGCCATGTGTAATGGTGGGTTAAATTAATGGGTTAAAGAGGCATTAAAGGGGCATTTTATGACATGTGGCATGTGGGGCCATGTTGGTGGGTGAAAGGAGCATTAAAGGGGCAACGGGTGTAAGACCTTCTGTAGTGGAACAACAATATAACGCCCCCCTCTTTTTTTCTATTGGTTGAAATTTGGTGGCACACCCCCCAAACAAAACTGGCGTTATATACATAGCGCCTGACACCTATTTTTTCAATTTTAAAGCAATATAGCGCCCCCTAATGCCCTACCGTAGCGGTGTTTAGGCGCTAAATAAGGATTTCAAGCCCCCATAACGCCCCACTACACATGGTCCGTGGGTGAAATTTGGAGTGGGGCATTTTTTTACATGTGCTATGTGGGCCATATGCCATTTTATATTATTTTTTTAAAAAATAATGCCGTTCGCTTTTTTTTAAACCGCCACGTGTCAAGCTCCAATTGGCCAGCCCCACATTTCACCCACGCGAAATTTTTCGCGGTGCCCAGCTTAGCGCCCCTTTAACCCACACGGGGGCGGTGTTTGCAAGTGATTGGTGCGCGAAAATGCCCCCTTAGCGCCCTGTTCCCGAACCATTACGCTTAGTCTCATAAATATGAAAGAAATGAACTCGTCAAAAAATGCACTTTTCTCCCTAACTCACCTAAAATGACACTTTAGTGAATCACCTACTAGATTGGCCACACACAAAAGCAAGCAAAGAGGAGACATACCATAATGTCACAAAAGGGTATTAGATTTTAATAATCCAAAGTTTGGGTCAATGGCGGATAATAATCCGAACTTTAACGTTGGACCAGGATAATCTCAGGTGAACACATGGGTGTCAAAAATGGACCTCTGTTAAGTTTTCACTAACCCAGTTAGTGTGAGCTGACTTGGCATGCTGACGTGGACCAACTGATGATGTGGCAGCTCACTTGTTTTTTATTTTTATTTTGATAACTTGTTTTTTAATGGGGTCCATTCATTACCAACAACCAATCAAAATCCCATTATCCTTCATCATCATCTTCATCTCCACTCGCCTACACCACCACCACCATCTCCACACCGAAACCTACCTGCCTGCCACTCCAAAACCCACACAAAATCATTTACACATTATTCACAGTTTCATACGTCCACCCAAAACGAAGTGTGACTGAACGACCAACATCTAATTCTACCAAATCTTAACGCCTTGGAAACCCTAAAGGACCTAATTCACTATACGATGTGCTCGGAATACAATTTGGAACAGATACGGTGGAGATAAAGGCGGCGTACCGGAGATTAGAAAAAGTTTTTACGGTGGATTCGTTTGTACATATGTGTAGCTAAAAGTGTTGCAAGTGGAGATGGTGATGGTGTTGCAGGTCTCGCCCCACTCGTCTGTGATGGTTATGGGTTTTGAAGTGTCGGATTCTTTGTCGTCATTGAGGGTTTGATCGGATGGGTTCCAGCCTGGGGTGATTGGAGGTTTGTTTGAGGAGAAACGAATGGATGTGGGTTTGGGATGGAGGTTGAATGATGGTGGGGAGTGGCGGTGGGTGGTGGTGGTGGTGGTGGTGAAGAGGAGGGATGGGTTGTGGGAGAAGAAGGATAATTGGATTTTGATTGGTTGTTGGTAATGAATGGGCCCCACTAAAAAAACAAGTCAGCTGCCACGTTATCAGTTGGTCCACGTCAGCATGCCAAGTCAGCTCACACTAACTAGGTTAGTGAAAACTTAAAGGAGGTCCATTTTTGACACACACGTGTTCACCTGGAATTATCCTGGTCCACGTCAACATTACTTTGCTAACTACATAGCCACCATAACCATAGTCTTGTTTCACATGTCAGGTCTGGATTTCTAATCCTCCTCTCAACAAATGGATAATTAGTTTGATATTTTTTTAGTTATTTTCATGTTTGTTTTTTAGTTATTTGTTATCTTTTTTTTTTGTATATTTTATGTTTTGTTCATCTGCAACGTAAGGATTAGTCGATCTAAGACGGAGTACTTGTACTGTGACTTCAGTGACGTGGGCAATAATGAGGACACTCAGATTACCATTGAGGGACAGGTGGTTCCGCAGGTAACTAAGTTTAAATATTTAGGATCGTTTGTATAAAGGGTTGGAGAGATAGATAGTGACGTAGCCCACCGAATCCAGGTTAGATGGTGTAGGTGGAGAGCCACTACTGGGGTTTTATGCGACAGAATGTTTCCAACTAAATTAAAGAGGAAGTTTTATAGGGTAGCAATTAGATCGACTATGTTATATGGCTCTAACTGTTGGGCAATCAAGAAAATGCAAGCACAGAAGATGGATGTAGCTTAGATGAGGATGTTGAGGTGGATGTGCGGACACACACGGTTAGATAGGATAAGAATTGAGGTTTTAAGGGATAGATTGGGGGTAGCCAGTATCTCGGATAAGATAAAAGATGGGAGGTTGAGATGGTTTGTCATGTGAAGAGGGGACAGTCGACTGAACCAATTAGAGTGGTAGAAGGTCTAACTGTGAAAGGGAAGAGGAGTAGAGGCAGACCAAAATTGACTTGGGACGAGCGGGTTAGACAAGATTTACTAGGGTTGCACCTCTCTGAGGACATGGTCCATGATAGGGTTTATGTAGGCATGTGATTAAGGTTAAGGACTATTAGGATATGGGAAAAGGCATTTTAAGTGTTTCATAGGGTCTTGCTTTTGCTTTCACATCATGTGAATTTTACATATGTTTGTCTTCCTGCATGTTCGTGGATAGGTTGTTTATGGTGGTATAAATGTCTATTCTTTCAATGCATTGTTTTCAATGTCTATGATGTTATGAGTAGTTGTGTGTGTGTATATATATATATATTGTGTGTGTGTTTGTGTGATTCGTTGTGTGTTTGGGCAGAGGGACTCTCTTGAAGCGGTCTCTCTATCCCTATGGGTAGAGATAAGGCTTGCATACATTTCATCCCCCCAGACCCTACTAATAGCTTTTTGCTATTTGTGAGATCTACTGGGCTTGGTTGTTGTTGTTTAGTTATATGTTATTTTTTTAGTTTTGTGTATATTTAATGTTTTGTTCATCTACATAGTTGGTTTGTCGTTTTTTAGTTATTTTTATGTTTGTTTTTTTTAGTTATTTGTTATTTTTTTAGTTTTGTGTATATTTTATGTTGTTGCAATGAAATCAATTAAACAACAAAGAGATGAAGTTTAGTAAAGCATTATTGTTAACCATATGGAAAAACAAACAACATAGGAATGGGTTTAGTAAAGCACTAGGAATGGGGTTTAGTAAAACATTATTATCCTTATGAAAAAGGCCAACGCATTGTTCACCATACTCTTGTTTGTGTGGTCTGGATTTATAATCTTCCTCTCTACCTGTGGTCTGTGGATTGTTATTGTGATTTGTTGATCTTTAGTTATTTTCATGTTTGTTTTTTAGTTATTTGTTATTTTTTTATTTTATGTTTTGTTAATAAAATGCTTTCTTCATAATCAATAGTTCAATACTTGTTTTGCCTTTATCTCTTTTACGTCTCATATATCATACATTCATACTGATATATATGTCTAGATTAGAGACTAACGTTTCATCACGTTCATTTAGTGTTGATCATAAGTATCTTTTATGTTTAGCTCTTAACAATGTAAAAATTGTCAATCATAATTAATTAATATTATTAAGTATATTGATCATGTTTTTTAGAGGAAATATGGATGACTAAATAATTGTAGTCTAGGGCATGTAACCAGGAGTGATAGGTCCGACAGTAATAAAAAGAATGTAAGTTATTATTATTTTATTAAAATAGCATATATAAATTGTTATAAGCCGATGCAGCTTTAACTATATTACATGAAATACAACTACTTGTTGGGCAAATTGTGACAACCGGCAAATTCCATACAACGTTTGATGTGATTTTAGTCATGTTTTTAAGTAATTAATATGGTTTAAAGTTAATTTGATTAAATGAGCCATTACAAGTCCTACGATGGCCTTCACGAAGTTCGTGGACGCCTTGATGCTTTTAAAGAAAGACCTACGCGTAGTTAACCTTAACGAACTGACATCGGTAAAAATTTGTCAAATTGATTAACATAAAGTCACTGTCTGTAATTCGGAGCAGATTTGCTATTGAAGCAATCAGAGTTGAAATCGGCGCGAAAAACGACTAAAAACGCTGTGTTTTAGAAACACGAAAATGTACCAACGTGTGAATCGGACATCGAAATGCATGGTTTTAACCATAATCGAACTTTCAAAACAATTATTTAATATAAATAATGTTATTTATCAAATTTTGAAAGTTGATGAATCATTGTAATAATAATGAAGGAAACCGCGGCCAAAGCCAATAACGTGAATTAAACACATGTTTCGAAAGCACGCGTCAGGTGACGAAAATAATTTTACTTTTGCTCGGTTTAGTTAAGTTTCTAATTACGAACATTTCCGCCTAGTTTTTGTGAACAACTATCGAGCCTACTAATAAACCGAGAAACTTTACGTTAAAGCGCGTTCGTGTACGCGCATCCACCTACCAAGAATACCCTGTCTATTTAAACCTCACAAACTCTACTCTTCCTCATTTTTCAGCAGCCGTCACACACACACAAGTAAAAACCCTAGATCTCTCTCTACTATCTCTCTAAACCGACCCCTCTCTCTCTCCTCCTCCTCCTCTTCCTTGCAGCGGCCGGCCACCACCCTGCTCGGTGGTGGCAGCAGCAGCGTGATAATGTAATCCCGAATCGTGCAGAGTCGGGCGGTTACCGCTAGTTTTTGGTGGAGCTGCGGCTTGTGAAGGGTCCGATGATAGAGGTTTTTGGTTAACATTCCGATCTGTTCAACTCAGGTCGATGTCCGGTCGGTCGTGGTTAAACCCGGTCAACTGCTGGTCAAACTTCAGTTACGGGTCAACATTCCGATCTGTTCAACTCGTTGTACGAGACGGTGTCGGTTTGCTCGTACGGCTATGGTATAACTAATTTCGTATTTTTTTTGTGATAATGTTTATATATAAATATACATTTATAAATAATAAATGCGAATAGAGTTTGTGTAAACTCGCGAACCAACCGGTAAATAAATATAACAGACATTTATAAATCGGATTGTTGATAATTGTTTGAAAGTGTGACTGTGTGTTATCGTTATTAAACTAAATTGTTGGACTATATATATCATTATATAAATATAATAAATAAATAAGCATACTATCTATGAGTTTTTCAAAACGTATAAATGTCTCGTTTATTTTGGAATTGTATAGTATATTATTGTCGTGTGTATGGAAATTGATTTTGGAAAATTGGTAGTTGACTTGTGTTGTCGTGTTTGAACGAAAACCAGTGCTAACTCTTCCAAATTTTGTATAAAGGCTAAGACGCAAAGAATGTATTGCCGCGCTATTTATAAACAAACTTCCGTGTTTTAGTAAATGTATTTTGTCTAAAATCGGAACGTTTTTGAAAAATCATTATTTGTAACCACAAAGGTAAATCTATGAAGATATTTCCAAAACAAATATATGATAGTTACTAGGGCAAAATGATTTTCATAATGATATTTACGGATGTCTAGCGAGAAATCCGATGGGAAAATTGTTTACAAAAAGAAAGTTTTCAAAAGTTAGTGTGGAATCCCCAACAAGGATCCCACGGGGAGAAAGTCTCATTTTGAATGTAGTTGTTCGATTGTCAAGAACTTCGTATATTTATCTTTATGGGGAGGTAAATATATGGTAAAGTGAGTCGAGCAGAATGTTAAATAAAATGGAATACCTTACAAGGATTCCAAAGGGTTTTATGAGAAATAAACATAAAATCACGAGCTCACCAGTTTAATGCTGACTTTTTAAGCATGTCTTTCAGGTATAGATTTTTGGCAACGACACGGTTGGAATATGCGAAGTCTTGGTTTTGGAGATTCCAGAAGGCTTAGTAAAGGCGTTCTTAATTAATAACAGTCTTAGTTGTATTATTTCGCTGCATAGCAAAGGTGCCAAACGTTCATAATTGATGGGAAAATCGCGGTATGATATGTATGCTACGATAGCTTTGATAGAAGCTATGAATCAAATAAGTACTAAGTTAAATACCTTGAAGCAGCTTAACGTTCAACAATTAATGGATTGCTATGATCGTTACTACGCAACAAAAGATGTTACACATAGGACTAGCAAAGCCAAACTTATGAACAGAAACAATGGTTATGTGTATAGTGAAGAGGATTACCCTGTTAGAAGTGATGGGGAAATTCGAGGAGCTTTGATAGAAGCCGTGAG
Source organism: Ambrosia x helenae (assembly GCA_030844895.1). Classification (NCBI taxonomy): domain Eukaryota; kingdom Viridiplantae; phylum Streptophyta; class Magnoliopsida; order Asterales; family Asteraceae; genus Ambrosia; species Ambrosia x helenae. Next base: position 4,926,557 of record CM061230.1, on the reverse strand, counting down.
TCAAATAAGTACGAAGTTAAATACCTTCAAACAACTTAACGTTCAACAATTAGTGGATTGCTTTGACCGTTACGACGCAATAAAAGATATCACTTACACATATAACACACAAAACTGAGCTTTTGATTATATTATGAATAGAAACAATGGTCATGTGTATAATGAAGAAGATTACCCTGTTAGAGGGGATAAGCCTATTTGTGGAGTTCGTTCAATTAAAGAAGAGGTATGTATAATTAATTTATTATTTATTTTTTATTTATAAAAACAACTCTAAATTAAATTATGTCGTGCAGAAACACCAACAGTAAAGATAGATGACTTCAGACGTGTATCGCATAATGAAAATATACTTGAAGAAATCGTAAGGTGTCATCCTGTGATGGCTAACATCGCTTCCTCTGCAATTGCACATTGTCCGCTGGTATTTTCTACACAACATAAATAAATTATACCTACATCACCGATTGAATAAACACCACGAGCGAGTTTGTCTCCTCTGGCAGGGTAATCTTCTTCAGAATAGACATGACCATTGTTTCTCAAAATGTATTCAAAAGCTCTAATCGGTCTGCCCCATAAGTTAGTATTGTCTTCTTTAATATCGTAGTTGTCATAGCAGTCAACTAACTGCTGAACACTAAGTTGCTTGAAGGTTTTTGTGTTCGTAATTATTTGATTCATAGCTTCAAATAATTATGACACCTTACGAAGAAATCGTAAGGTGTCATAATTTATTCTATAGAAGCTATGAATCAAATAATTACGTACTCAAAAACCTTCAAGCAACTTAGTGTTCAGCAGTTAGTTGACTGCTATGACCACTATGATATGAAATGAGACAATACTAACTTATAGGGGAGACCAAACAGAGCTTTTGAATATATTTTGAGAAACAATGGTCATGTCTATTGTGAAGAAGATTACCCTCCCAGAGGAGGCAAACTCACTCGTGGTGTTCGTTCAATCGGTGATGTAGGTATAATTTATTTATGTTGTGTAGAAAATACTAGCAGTAACAATTGATGGCTTCGGGCGTGTGAATCATAATGAAAAGAAACATGAAGAGATCGTAAGGCGTCAACATGTGATTGCTGTCAGCGCAATTGAAGACTTTCCAAAAACGGTAAAAAAAGTTATTTTATGTTTAAAAAATAACTTAAAACAGTTGTTTTGGGCCATTGTCTGGCAGAGACGAACAACAAACCGGTTAACAAAATCGGTTTTGCAAATCCGAAAATTATTTTTAGGCAAACCGGTTCGATTTGATAAACTGGTGGTTCGGGACCGATTTGGGTGAAAAATCCGAACCAGAACCTTTTTTTATGACCTACTTATCTTTTTATGCGTATACTATATTAGTTGATGAATAATCTTTTATTTTGAATATCTGACCTTGTCAAGAAAATAAAATATTTGATTATCACATAAATATACGTGATCAACATATATTTTTAATAACCCTTTCATATTACTCTATAATCAATCTTCGTTTATTATTTTATGACTTGATCCATTTTGACCCGAATCATTCTGGTCCATTTTTTGTCCCTCCCTAATGACTAAAGCTTTTAGATTCGCCACTGATTAGGAGCCGCATACAATCCGCTACCACGACGTTGGTGGGGATGGTGAGCGTGATCATTGCGTATTGATCGTCGGATTTGAGACGAAACAAGGTATTGATTATTGGAAATGCAAAAGCTTTTGGAATCCTGATAAGTATGGAGATAAAGGGTATTTTAAGATTGAGAGGACCACCAATAATCCTAATCGTCATCCTGAAGGCAATGGAGCAGGAGGGATTGCAGTACGCTGTTATTACCCAATAAAAGTAGGTTTCAACATGTAAACTTATACCTAGTTCTTTTGGATCATGTATTTCGGGTAGGGTCCGAAATTAAACAAGTGTTTTTAAACGCTAAAGAGGAGGTTGACATCTCCTGGTTCTTAACCCAAATGTTTGTAATTTCTAAAGAAGCTATGGAATATAATCGAACTTAAATTCTAGGTTTTCTAAATTTAATAGTGCACTTGCTGTCAGATACAACATATTTGTTTATATTGCAACTAGGTTTGAGTCCTGTGTATACACACGACACATCCTCAAGTGAAATGACAAACCATCTAACATAACATTACCTGGCAGGTTATAACATACTTACAGATATGTTAGATATTACTACATAATATGTTAGATGACAACTTATTTACTCTTTCAACACCATATTCATTTTAAAAGCTTGCAAAGAACAATACAAAAGTCTTGATTTCGAACCTTTAAAATATGTATATTTGTCCAATCAGATATGAATCCAAAGTGGCATATCATGTTAGGTGGCTTGTTCCATTCAGTACATATTAGTGTTGTGCATTGACTTACGAACCTGTGTTATAATATGTATATTATCAATAATGAAAGTATATAGTTTCCCTACCGATAACAACATATAAATAAAGTATTATGCACATTGAACAAAATGAGAAGTCAAACCAGTACTACATAAAAATTTACCAACTTTTACTTAAAAGTCAAAGATTGCTCTAGTTCATTAGAGTATTCACAATAGAATCCTCATCCCTCATTCACTCACAACCAGGAATTAATACAAACAGTTGGTGGGTAAGAATAAAAGAAAACAATGCAACAAAGAGCGAAAGTAACATGAGGAAGGCGATGATGTTTAACAAACAAAAAAGACATAGCAATCAACCAAATAGAGATGGAAGCAAACCTGTAGGCTAATGGTTGATACAAAGCGACGACATAGGCAACGATGAAGCAAAGGTAAAACGAATAATTTCAAGAATCATATCGGAGTAAAAAAGGCACCTGGATGCGTCCAACATGTAGGCTTAACACATGGCCTAGATAGATGAAGCTGTCTCACAGTGATTTTAAACCTTACTATAACCTACAAGTGAGATAACAAACAGGATGCTGTTAAAATGGGCTTGCACACTTTTATTGGTTATGCAAAAATACGGCATTGATGGAAGTTGTACATTGTAACGACCTGCAAAATAACGATAAAATCCAGTTTATATAAGTAGATATTAGTAACATTAAAAAATTGAACCTTAATATATTATTGTGATTACTTTGTTCTAAATGGGTATTTGGGTTTACTAATTGAACCTTAATATATTATTGTGATGAAAAATCACAATAATAAGCAACTTCCAAGCAGCTTGTTTCATCTTCAAATAAGTAGATAGACATAACCGTGTTTTTTTTCCTATCCAAAGACTCAAAATTGCTTGTAACTCACATCAACCTACCAACGCTTTTTTGTCCAACAGTTTGAATTATTAGTTAACCCTCTCTTTTTTAAACAAAAGTTTTCTAATAATGCAAAGGTTAAGACATATGGGAAAATATGGACAAGTATTTTATTATTCTTATAAAAAGCCAAGTATCACAAAACTGGGAAAATTAATCGACCCGTATACATATTCAACTTACGTGGGATCTCTAACCTATATGTTATTGTCTGGAAATTTATCGGCACATTTACATATTCAAAGTTATCGACACACTTATATGAACATCAAAATGGACAAATGGTAGATAAAAAGTGTTAAAAATAATAAGGTTATCTCCAATATCAATTTTATTACTTGATATAACTTGCGTTGTACTTTATCATGTTGCATAAGTATTTGTGCAGGTTTAACTCTCGTCGCAATCGTCACTTGCTGGACTGGATAGCTGGATAAGAATGGGCTAGTAGCAGTTGGGCTGATAGAAGTCTGTTGATGGGCTGCTGGGATGATAAGTTGCTGCTGATGGGCCAAGAATACTGATGGGCTGAATCTATTGTTGCACTATGAGATAATGAGTGCCACTATATAAGGCTATGAATGGTTCTATGAGATGAGTGTCGCCTCTTTTCATAGTAGAGAAAGTATAGGATACAAAGTATCCTTAATGTACAAAGTGTAAGAAGCCATGAGAAATTGCTACTTGTCAACCTAACCAAACCATGATTAACCTAATTAAACTATATTTAAACTCAAGTGTAGTTAAACCAAGGGCAAATCAGTAACCTAGACTCCTACAACACCACCACCAGATCCAAAGCTCTCAAACGCCCCAACACAGATACAAATAGCAGACAACGTTTCTCCGACCATTCCTTCACTTCCGGTCATCTTCTCCGGTTGAGTTCTCCCCGCCGACATAATTCCGGTCATCACCTTCTCTGACCGATTCTGCCCCGACACCACGACCACCCACGATCCTCACCTTCCTGTTTCATTACCACTTACGACGTGTTTCAGCTATATAAAGTGAGTACTGTACCGGTCAATTTCATCCATGTCAAAACCGACTTCACACCAGTGCATCCTCCAAACCAGGCACATCTCCTTTGGTTTGTAAAGCACTGATAATGACAGGGAAGAGGAAAGCTGCTTGTAAGAGGTTTGAATAGGGGAAAAAGTGAGGAAAAGGTGAGTTTTAATTATACTAAATGCGTTTTACAAAACCAAGTGCGTTTTACAAAAAAGAACAAGTGTGTTTTACAAAAACCAAATGCGTTTTACAAAAACCAAGTGCGTTTTACAAAAACCAAATGCGTTTTACAAAAACCAAGTGCGTTTTACAAAAAACTAAGTGCGTTTTATAAAAAACCAAGTGCGTTTTACAAAAAACTAAGTGCGTTTTATAAAAAACCAAGTGCGTTTTGTAAAAACCAGTTTAAATAGTGTTTAAAAAACCAAATGCGTTTTATAAAAAAACTAGGTGCGTTTTATGGTCTGTTTAACAGTTGCTGATCTTCATCATCTGAAACTTTTTTGAAAGTCATTTTTTTCTTTAATTCTTCTTCTATTATCAACATCGTTCGTTTCTGTGAATAATACATGTGTTGATAGTGATTTTTTAATATGATTCGACTAATTTTATCAATTGAATTATCATACTCTGTTTTTTTCTATTTTTGCAAATACGTTCTGATTTTGTTTGTAATCGAATTGTTTAATCATTCTGAACGTTTAATCGAGTTGAAAACGATGAAAATCAGGTTCAATCGTTGAAAATTTTTGCATCGATTATGTCTGTTATGATTTCACATAAATTTAAACGTGTTTTTCCTAATTTACCCTTGGTTAGATTAACCCAAATATGATTAAGATTATTAATTACCATCTTGCCACTGCCTAAATCTAATGGCTGAGAATGCTTCTTACACTTTGTATGTTAAGAAACTTTGTACGTTAGCCTCTCTCTTCATAGTATAATTCTTGAAGTATCTCTCCAACATCCAGATATTATTCTTCACAAGTTATTATTATCTTCACCTATTAAAAGGAGTCTCTCGCAATTTTATCACATCTAGATACAACATTCACACCTAACTCCTTATTATTATGAATCTCTCTATCACCTGGTATTATCTCTCACACATAAAGAGGCGGTTAGGGTTTACGTATAGATGATCGTTAACTCCTGATCATATATAGAGATTATTGTATAGATTATCGTGTTTATGATCTACTGATTCTGTTGAGAGATTGTTTATTTTTATTCTTGTAATAGTTTTAGGGCTTTCTGTAATATTGTGTGTTTCTTTTCGTTTGTTTGACCCTAAAAATCTGACAAAAAGCAAGGTATTTTGAACATATATGATCTCTACCCTATATGTTATTATACATGTATTAATCTATATTATCTTATTAAGGAGGAGTGATGTACAACATTGTAATTTTCATTTCCATACAACTTAACAAGCAATATGTACAACATAGTTAAGCAAGAAATTTAAGGGTATTATAGGAATAGAGGTGACAATTAAGACACTTGGGAGGATATTTTAGACATTTTACCCACTTCCTCATTTACAATATCAAAACACTTTTACAATCCTACCCTTAATTTCCCTCCTTGCCCTTACCCGTCTTCAAAGCTGCAACAGGTTTTCAACCCAAGGGTTTTTGAAATAAATGATCGATTGATGAAAAGATGCAACTCTAATAGCTGAAATCGAAGCATCGCGCATTCATGGTGGTATAAGGAAGATGTTCCTCTTAAGATGTTGAAGGAGTCTACAGGTTCTGTGCTCCTCTACTACTTCACCTAAAGCAACTTCTCTTCATCTCGCCAAAACCCTAATCCAATTCGCCAACCACACACATCTGTAGGTTTCTCTCCCCTCTATTTTTATGGCTCTATTCAGTTCATTCTATTTTATGAGGTTGCTAATTCCAACATTCGTATGGCATTGTTGAGAGTTCACCTCTGTTTTTGTACCACGTTGAGAAAGATAATTTCGTCCAGTGTAGGAGATCTGATTTGATTTAATTTCTTCTTTTTATGGATTGATTGCTCATATATATAGTTTCAGTTGTGCGCTTGTTGATTCAAGGAGCGTCACCATGTAGATGTTGTTCATACAATGATTACAAGGTAAATTACCTGAGTCATGGTATAGTTTTAGTTTTATAGCTTGATTATTATTATTATTATTATTATTATTATTATTATTATTAATATAAGATTAGGTAGAGTTTAGAATTTTTGTCTATTTTGCTTGTTTTAATTGATTTTGCTGCAAAATTGTAGTGTTCTTTTCAACTATTTCTACCTGAAAAGTCTTATATACTTTGAATTATAAGGTGTTGATTACCATGGTTGAAATTCAAAAGGATCGTAAATTGTTGGTGTTGCTTTATTGCAGCCGTGATTGATGGGTTGCGAGTAGTTGGTTGGGGAACGGATGGAATTGGAGCAGAGGTTTAGGTTTGCTGAATTGGAAATCGTTGTTTCAGCCGGTGGGTATCCACCTACCAGGTTTAGTAAGTTTGCTGAAACACAGGCAGGATGTGTGTTAAAGAGGATGCAAGTTCAGGGATTTCGCCTCGAGCAGAGGGAGGCCTCACTTGTTCTTTGTTGGCAGAATCGCGAGTTGATGACAACTTCAGCCTGGTAGTGTTGAATATGAAGAAGATCAATGAGAGGTTTTTATGAACTTTGAACTATTGATCAACTTCTTGAATAAGTGTGTGAACTAATGTTGATGTTTGATGTTGTGAACTTTCTTTGTTGCAGTTGACCATCTTCAGAGAGTGTGATTCATGAGAACGCTTATTCAAGAAGTTGAACTAATATGCCCTCAAGTGAGCCCGAGTCAGATCATTTCTTTGTGCTCATATTTTATTTGCATTTCAAGTATTCACATGATGCTTTTATCATTGTACAATATCAAATCTTCACATGTTTACAATTATATCAAAATTTTAGGAAGTTAATATAATATATTAATATATTAATATATATATATATATATATATATATATATAATTACATATATCTATGAGTATATATTATATTAAGTACTCCATCTGTCTTGATATGCAGTTATACGTATGGGACAACTCGACATATATTCCTGTTATAAAAAACAAGGCTGCTGAAATCTTGTTTGGAAACATCAAAGCAGAGAGTGTTCAATCCAGCTACCGAAAGCAAGCACACGATCAATCGATAAATAAAGGCATGGAAGACCAAAGTGAGCCGAGTCCAAACTTGTATTCACTTTGGTTAATACTACTGAAAACATTGTTGCAACTGGGTAAGAACAGCCCTTTAAAATTCGAAGTTAGAGTTGATATGACTAAAAATTGGGAAAATGGGATATTTGAGACGATGTCTCTCTCACTTTCTCTAAATTTTCAAAATGCTAATTAACTTTGCAAGCATTTCTTATTGCATAATTTAACATAACTGCGACATGTTCGATGGCAAATTTGACTATATTTGATTATCTGCTAGGCGGGTTAGGTAACCCGTTATAATGAGCTCAGGTCAAAACAAGCAACTTTTGTAAATATGGGTGCAACTAGGCCCAGCAAAGTTTTTTTTTTTTTCTCTGAAAGTTTTTAAATTATGAAGTTATAAAGACAATATCGTTATATAGTAATCTTGAGTTGGATTCAAGCATTCAAGAGCGCTTTGGGAGATTTTTAATCGTTTTAACTTGAGATGCAATGTGTTTAATACAGTGTTGTAAAAGGCGGACTAGGCGGCCGCCTAGGCGCCGCCTAGTCGCTAGTCGGACATATAACTCGGAATAAGGACCTAGGCTGGGTTCTAGGCGTTTTGGGCATTAGGCGGCTCATGGGCGGGTCCTGGGCGGTCGTAGGCGGTCATAGGCGGTCCTAGGCGAATTCCGGCGACGAATTCCGGCGACTGTGGAGGAGATGTGCCGGAGAAGGTGAAGAAGAGAACAGGGAAGAGGAAAGGTGGAAAAGTGGCTGTTGGCTGCTGATTTAATATCTAGGGTTTTAATAAGTTTAAACCTTTTACATTTTAACCCCTCTATCTTTCTTATTTTACCTAAAAAGTCTCAAACTAGTTTGTATTTTTTAACTTTTAACCCCCTGTATCTTTAAAAGTTCACATTTGGTCCTTAAACTTGTACATTTATACATAAAAGTAAAAAAATAAACATTATAATACATATATATCTTTACATATTTTTTAAAAACACCTAAATTTGTGTGTATATATATAAAATACGTATAAAATACCAAAACGCCTAATTCCGCCTAATTTTCGCCTAGTCCCGACTAGTCCCTAGGCTGGACCTCACCGCCCGCCTAGCGCCTAGCGCCTTTTACAACACTGGTTTAATAATAATAATAGTAATGGGTTGCTTGCTAACGACACCGTATTTGGTTTTCTCCTCCGGTTGCTAAATCAAGTTCTGGTTCCGAATAAAAGATACTAACTATATTTTCCTCGCGTAACAAACCCGCTGCAACGCGCGGGCATTACCACTAGTATTAATAGTAGTGGTGGCGGTGGCGGTTGTGGTAGCAGTACTAGTAGCAGTAATAGTAATAGTAAGGCTATGGGGTGTGGTCACCGACCCCCCATAGCTTCCCCAAGGTCACCTCATCTTCTTCCTCTTCTTCCCCCATCAAGGGGGGGTGGTGTTCCCCCTTCCCCCTTCACCCTTTCCCTCCTTTTCACACACACACACACACACACAATATTTTAATAATAAAAAACAGATCGGGGAAGACGGTACAATTTCACCGTTTGCACCGATGCCTCATCGGGGGGGGGGGGGGCGGTGTTCCCCGTCGGCAACCATGTCCACATCACCCACCGATGCACCTTACCGTTCCCATACCCCTTGGTCTAATAGTAATAATAATAATAATAATAATAATAATAATAATAATAATAATAATAATAATAATAATAATAGGTAAGCATACCAGATGCCATTGGGGTTGGTGGTTCAGTAGTAAGGCAAAGAAAACTTTTTAATACACTAAAAGTGTGAGGTCTTGAGTTCAAGTCTCACAAGGAGCAAGAAATTCGCCTTTCAAAAAAAAAGGTAAGCATACCAGATGGGTCCACCTCCCATGACATTGCATCAGATGCAGCTTGCTATACCACTGCATTTAGAAATATATGATATATAAGAATTGAAGAACTTGGTGGACACTTGTATTAATCAAACATTATCTCAAAGATATGAAACTCAACCTTAAGAAATAAATATCATGTAATTTTGGGACCTGAATGCGAGCCTTTCTCGCTAGAAAGTAGGGTCTTCTCGCACCTGTAACGATTGTGAAATATCAATATTAAACTGAAGCAACTAAAACATGTGTAAGATATAATTTTTACATGGATAAAAATATAAAATAAATACGACTAAATTATGAAGTATATCTAGAAATTCATACACAAATGTACATACATGACACCCGCCAAATTAAGGTAGCAGTTTCATCCGTTAACGACTGTTAAAATTATTTGATTATAAAGTAGAAGACCTGCCCTTGATATTGAAGTTGTATTTTCAACAATTTTTTGTCAGCTCAAGTTAAGCTGATGTGTTCTATAGGGGAGGGTTATCTTGAGAACGCTAAATATTGTGAGAACCGTGAGAACAAGTAAAAAAATCAATCAAAATCAAATTTTTTTAATACAAGCTTCATTATAATCAAAATACAACATTAATAGATGATTTTTCTTTCCAAATAATTCATCTTTTCTTGCAAAAACACTTTCAAATTAACTTTTTACACATGTGTAAATGAAGCAGTTTACACATGTATAAACAGTAAATTTACATGTGTAAAAACAAATTATTTCCGTATACGTTTGAATTTTTACGCGTAAATTGTTTTTGGGATTGTATTTTAATAATAAAGACAAGTGTAAAAAGAAATTTTGAATTTGAATGGTTTTAGATGCCGTTCTCACGGTTCGCACGAAATATAGGTGTTCTCAAATTAACTTTCCCCGTGTTCTATATTTTGTTATATATGTCCTGGTCGAATTTAGCAAATTTTTTGTAGGCTTATCCAGGAGCATACACTCATACCTGAAAAACGCGAACATTAAGATTTTAATAAAACTGCGTGTTCAACAAACTTCTAGTAAAAGTATAAAAATTGGGTCTTCTTTAACACCAAAGAACTTCATATCCACAATTTACTCATTATATCCTACAAGTCTTTTGTTAACATTCAACTGTAAACTTCCTTCTTAAGATGCAAAATAGAAAAGTAATTATTGACCATGAGTGACGCATACAAACTCTTGATCAGAACATCACAGTTGACGTGCGACCTCCTATAGCTTCCTCTTCATCATCTTTGTTGGCGGTAACATCTAAAGAGTTCTTATTAAAATTTCTTCTCATTTTTAAAATATCCAGTTACGTATCATATTTATGAATCGTCTTTATTGTTTTAAGAAGTTGCAATATAGACTATCTATCTTGAAAAATAAAAGATCACTTAAGTTCAAATAGTTAAACCACCACAAGTGATGAAAGTTTAACCCCACTGTAACATGCACCTAATTATGATATCAAGACTATCATTTCTTAGTGGCAAAAATAAAGCATGTTTGTTGATAGTGGGATACACAATCACAACGGCCATCAACAACATATAAAGAACATCCCTGTTCGGACTAAAGCTAAGAAAATGTTGCAGAATTAGCCAATCATATGGTAAAGTAGAATGTTTACTTTCAACTACCATAGACAAAGCATGTACAAATTATCAATTGTCAATGTCATGGTAGCTTGTCATCAAAGTGATATCGGTTTTGTTACCTGATTCATCTCTGCATGAATCCACTCATAACCCTATCCTCTGGTGGAACCAATTCAACCCTAGTTAAGCGTCTTTTGGTCGACCGCTGGGACCCTGGAAAATGCGTACTGGAGCCGACTAATTACTCTCACCTCGACAGAAATAGCGATCCAATTTTGTAAACCTGCAAATCATCAATTATAGATGTGTGAAGTTTTGCTATTGTATCACAAAATGCAGAAAGCCACAAAGTAACATGAGAGAGATGCAACAATGCACTATGGACATAAATCATTGTTCCTAACATCAAGTAACAATTACTAATGGCCGAAAAAAATATAGCTGGAAACTTACCAATATAACGAAACAATAAAGCACGAAATGATGTAAGTATGTTCTTTAGAAATTGCATGATAAGTGTCAGGCTCACCTGGCGATTCAATCCATCCCAATGAAATAGAAGTGATGCATTAGCATTCTCAGATAAATCCTTAGCTGTGTGCCTTTCATAATTAGTGTACCTAAATACACAGTATAATAAATATATATAAATCAAGAAAGAAAGTATATGTTGTTGGACATATGGTATGTCCGATGTAATTAAAAGTCGAGGTCAACGTAACCCGACCCGGTACGATCCGAAGAGTTACACGTTGGTACACGAATCAGATAAGTTCACGCGTTGGTGGATTATTATTTATGAAATAATAATTATTTTAGTCTTGAGGGACTTAATATTAATAAGATTAATATTAAGGAGTATTAAGATATTTAGCAAGGGGGTTTATTGCAAGTTGTTGTCTTATAAAAGGAGGGTTAAGGAGTAAATCCTAATCACACCTTTTATCAAAACAATCTATCCTTGCCTCCTCTCTAAGAAACCTGCGGCCGCCACCCTTAAAGAAAGGGCCGCCGCCTTCTTTCTTTTGGTTCGGCGATCAACCACCACAAACAACCACCTTCTTTCTTGCAAGCGTTGCTTCCTAGGGGTGTTCAGAAAAACCGCAAACCAAATAAAAACCGAAGACCGAACCGTAACCGTAACCGAAAAAACCAATCCGAACAACGAATTTGGTGTTTGGTTTGGTTTTTAACCGAAACCGAATTGCTTATTCGGTGTTTGGTTTGGTTTTTGGTTCTACATTTTTTTTTTATTTGGTTTATTTGGATAACCGAATAAACCGGTAAAATAATTAATTATTAAATAAAAATAATAATATTTAATAACTCATATATAATATATAAGCCCAAAATATTAATCCCAACCCAAAATAAATAAAGCCCACCAATTTATAGAGGTAATAATCTGAGTATAAACTAGTAAACTAGGGTTCATTTTACTATTTCTAATTTTTATAATGTTTCTGTTTGCGTGGTTTGATTTTTTGGTTTATATTTATTGCAAACTTTCTTTTCGGATTTCGGAACATATAGGTATATAAGTTAGAGAAAAAAAACTTCGTTTCAATTTGGTTTGTTTGGTTGAATTTGGTTTGTTTGGTTTTAAACCGAAACCGAACCGAATTCAATTTGGTTGAATTTGGTTTGGTTTTCATATTCCTAATTTGGTTTGGTTTGGTTTGGTTTTTGGTTTGAGGTACAAAATTTTGAAAACCGAATAAACCGAATCGAATAAACCAAATAAACCGTAAACCGAACCGATGAACACCCCTATTGCTTCCCGGTTGGTTCGTGCACGGTGTGAACTTCCTACTAGCGAGGATTCGTTGTAACCCGCGTGTTACAATTCCGGTGTAGTCGTCAAAGATTGATTACTAAACCCCCTATGGTTGTTTTATTATTTATTTGTTTATACGCGTTTAACTGAGATCCTGATTGGGAATATTTTATTAATCGGATTAATAAAATTAAATATATATTTATACATATAAATCGGCTAAGATTATATAATGTATATAATCGATTTTTCTAATAAATATAAACCGCTTCCGCTGTGTATACGATACCATGATTCCCAACAGTGGTATCAGAGCCACGGTTACGCACGTATAGATGGTAAAGTTATAATTTTGATCCATGTTTTATTTGTCAAAAAAAAAATTGTTTATTTTGACAAAAGATCAAAAGCTTTTAGTTGTTCATGGATTGTGATGTGAATCGAGCCCTAGGTATTTGACCCATGTCATGGTTGTGTTTGTGATGGTTTTATTTCTTTATTGATTTGTATTTTTATTACGGATATTGGATCCGGTGTAACAGATAGGATTAGAATAGATTTGATTTTATTGTATTTTCAAATTTATTGTTGTAATCCTTCAAGTACAAGATCAAGACGAAGATAAAAAGGCGAACAGGTTCCATGAAGATAGAGATCTCGGGTCAAGTGGGAGCTATATCAAAATTGTTTTGAAACCCTTTTGACTAGTTCGTTTCGTTTCTGGCTAAAACGAAACGGGCGACCTATTAGGGGCTCGATTCGTTTAATTTTATTATTATGTTTTGTGGTTGTGGTTTATTTATTGTAAATAATTTAGATAACCCAAAATAAATAAAATTTTCACAATCATGGCAACGGTTTTATTAAAACAAGTTTTATAAAAACCGAAAAGCATATTTAATAAAAAGAGTTTTATTAATATTAAAACAAGTCAATTCGCGATAATACGACCAACGTAGTTTAAATAGGGTATTTAAAACTATACCGTGTTGAGTGTTGAAAGGAGTTTCAATTATCACGAATAATATAAAATTGGATTTTATAAACTGTTGTGTGACTCACATCATGCTAACGAGTCATTCAATATATTTATGGTAAATATTAAAATTAAATCCCAATTTTAAATTGATGTTTTATGCCACCCTTAACGAGTTAACACTCCATTCTATATCGAACCCAAATGTTAGTGCTGACCCTGCATCTGGGCGTTGATCATGAGTGAAGGTAATCATCGCGGTTCCTGTGTAATATAGGCCGGTGTTACAGTTAACAGTAAAGGACCAAACATCGCTTGTTTGACAAGTGGGCATAGTTGGGGTTAAACATACATCGCTTTTAGCGATAACCCCAAAAAGGAGAGTTGTGTAGTGGACACAATTAACAATCGTTAGGCCTGTAAACGAACCGAACGAACACGAACACAGGCGTGTTCGTGTTTGTTCATTTAACTTTAACCGAACACGAACACATAATCGAACACATTTTTGTGTTCGTGTTCGTTCATTAAGAAATTTACCGTGTTCGTTTATGTTCGTTCATTTAAAACTTAAATGAACTGTTCATGAACATAAACGAACACAAGTGATCAATATAAATGAACACAAATGAACATAAACGAACACACAAAAAAATAAGTTAATAATAATTCATCACAATTCAACAAAGTCTAATACATCATAATGCAACAAAAACCAAATAACTGGGATGAGAAATACGACGGCGCTATGGTATGTGGAGATGGGGATGAGGGAGACGGCAACGCTGTTGAGGTTGGAAAGTGAGGTAGGGCTGTGGAGGTGGTAGACTGGAAGTAGAAGCAGGTAGGGTTGTGGAGTGTGGAGAAGAAGGGAGGTGTGGCTGTGAAGTATGGATAACGTCTGATAAGTGATATGGTTAGAATGTTAGGTTTAGGCTTAAATTTTTTAGAACATATGAATTAAGATTTTTTTTTGGAAGGTGTGTTTCAGCAGAGAATCCAAACGACGCACAACCCCTCAACCCCAGTTCGAATCCAGGCCAAACGCGGATGTTGAATTTATCACCCCTTAGTGCGAGTGGGGGGACTCGAACCTGAGACCAAGCCCGGGCGGGAACCTCCCTAAGGAGTAAACCCTCCCACCTCCGACCAGCTGGGCTGGGCATCACTGGCAAACATAAATGAACAAAAATGAATGAATGAACATAAATGAACGAACATAAACGAACGTTCATGAACATAAATGAACGAACAAAACGTGTGTTCATGTTCGTTCGTTTAATTAAATGAACAAAAAAATGTGTTCGTGTTCGTTCATTTATTTAAATAAACGAACACAAACGAACTTCCCGCCGAACAGGTCACGAACAGTTCATGAACGTTCAGTTCGTTTACAGGCTTAACAATCGTTGTTTACCTACCTAATCATGCCAATGGACAGTGCTAAGCCAGTTCATTGTGTATTGATGAATCGGGATCTCATCCTAATTAATTTTGCTTTTGGGTCATAAGATAAATCAGGATATTTAAAATATAAAATACTAATAAATTAGATTTTGAACTTTGTAGATGTCAACTGAAAACAATTTCGCCTCCCAATTCTCTCTCAAGTCCATCTTAGAGAAGGACAAACTTAACTACTCCAACTTCATGGACTGGCACCGCAACTTGAAAGTTGTTCTCAAGGCGGAGAACAAGTTGTATGTTCTAGAAACGCCAGTTAGCACTCATGTGCTAAAAATGAAGGCATATATTGATCACTTGGCTCGTCTAGAATCCCCCTTGAGCGATGAGTTAGCTGGGGATATTATCCTAAACTCATTGCCCAAGTCATATGACCAGTTCATTATGAACTACAATATGAAGGGATGGAAAAGAAACTTGCAGAACTGCATCAGATGCTCAAAACTGCTGAGGTGAACATACCTAGCAAGACTGCACCAGTGCTAGTGATCAAGGAGGGACAAGTTAAGAAACCTAACACCAAGAAAATGGGCAATCAGGGCAAAGGGAAGGGCAAAGGCAAATCTGTTGCCAATAAGAAACCTCGAAAAGATGCCAAGTGTTTTCATTGTGATGAAACTGGGCACTGGAAGAGGAACTGTGCTAAGTATTTAGCTGAGCTGAAGCAAGCTAAGGCTTCAGGAGGAGAGTCCTCAAGTATATATGTTATTGAAATCTTTGCTTTTCCTAGCAAAACATAGGTGTTTGACACAGGATGTGGTTTCCACATTTGTAATGTTTTGCAAGGACTAAGAAAGATTAGAAAGCTGAAACAAGGCGACTTGGAGGTCCATGTTGGCAATGGACAAAGAGTTGTTGTGAAGGCTATAGGAGAATGTGTTCTCTTACTTCCTTTTGGTTTAGAACTTGTTTTGAACAATGTTTATTACATTCCTAGTGTGACTAGAAATATTGTTTCAGTTTCGGCTTTGCGTGGACAAGGTTTTAATTATCGTTTCAATGGTGAATTTATTTATGCTTATTTTAACGATATATTTTACTTTGATGCAAAACCCAACAATGGGATCTATGAGATAGAAATAAAAAACGATAACATATTATGCAATATCTCCTATAAACGTAATAAGTTGGACTTTAATGATACGTATATGTGGCATTGTAGACTTGGTCACATAAGTGAGAATCGTGTTAAACAACTCAAAACCGCAGGAATCCTGGATTCCAAGGGTTCGGAGTCGTTTGGAAAATGCGAGTCATGCTTAAGTGGAAAGTTAACAAAAGCACCTTTTTCAAATGTTGGAGAAAGAGCCAATGATCTGTTAGGACTTGTACATACAGATGTATGTGGTCCATTCAGAACAATGTCAAGACATGGAGAAAGATACTTTGTTACATTTACTGACGATTTCAGTAGATATGGTTATGTTTATCTTATGAAGCATAAACATGAAACTCTTGAAAAGTTCAAGGAGTACCAAAACGAAGTAGAAAATCAGCTAAATAGAACTATCAAAATGCTTCGATCAGATCGAGGCGGTGAATATCTTAGTCAGGAATTCATCGACCATCTAAACGATTGTGGAATAGTTTCACAACTCACTCCACCTGGAACACCGCAACATAATGGTGTGTCTGAGAGGAGAAATCGAACTCTATTAGATATGATTCGATCAATGATGTGTCGAACAAACCTTCCAAAATCCTTTTGGAGTTATGCTTTGGAAACTGCCGCAAGACTTGTGAATATAGCTCCAACGAAAAAGGTTAATAAAACGCCTTATGAGATATGGCATGGAAAGAAACCTCATGTATCCTACCTAAAAGTCTGGGGATGTAATGCTTATGTCACTCTAGAATCTTCGGATAAACTAGATCCGAGAGGCGAAAAAGTGGTTTTCGTTGGATACGGTAAGAAGATCGGTTACCTATTCTACCACCCCACTGAAAATAAGATTTTCACTAAACGCAGAGGCACTTTCTTAGAGGAAGAGCTTCTGGCGCAAGGGATTGGAGATAATCATGTGGATCTTGAAGAAATTCGAGATTCACAAGTGACTGAACTAGGTGTTCAGACAGAAACAGAAGTAACTGATCCAGTTGTTGAAGTTGAGCCTGAGAGGACTCAAGAAACAACAGAAACGCCAAGTGTTCGGAAAAGTATTAGGGATCGTCGTGCACCTATAAGGTATGACGATATCTTCATGATTGATGAAGCTGAGCCTACTACTTACAAAGTTGCAATCTTGGATTCAGAATCCAAGAAATGGCAAGAAGCCATGAATGCAGAGATGCAATCCATGTATGATAACCAAGTCTGGGATTTGGTTGATCTTCCTGCCGAATGTCGGACTGTGGGAAACAAATGGATCTTCAAGAAGAAGACTGACATGGATGGGAATGTGCAAACCTACAAAGCAAGGCTTGTAGCGAAAGGTTTTACTCAGACTCAAGGAATTGATTATGAGGAAACATTCTCGCCAGTAGCCATGCTTAAGTCTATTAGAATTCTACTTGCCATTGCTGCATATTATGACTATGAGATATGGCAGATAGATGTCAAAACCGCGTTCCTTAATGGACACTTACTGGAAGATGTCTATATGGTTCAACCTGAAGGTTTTGTCGATCCAAAGAATCCTAATAAGGTCTGCAAACTGAATAAATCCATCTATGGATTAAAATAAGCATCTCGCAGCTGGAATCTCCGTTTTGATCAGAAAATCAAAGAGTTTGGTTTTATCAAGAACGAAGATGAACCGTGTGTTTACAAGAAATCTAGTGGGAGCTATATCACTTTTCTTATATTGTATGTAGATGACATACTAATCATTGGAAACAATATCCCTATGCTTAAAGATGTTAAGACCTGGTTGGGTAAATGTTTCGCAATGAAAGATCTTGGTGAAGCCGCTTATATTCTGGGAATAAAGATTTATAGAGATAGATCAAAGCGGTTATGTTTGAGTCAAAGTACATATATTGATAAAGTCTTACGACGCTTCTCAATGCAAGACTCAAAAAGGGGGCTCTTGCCCATGGCACATGGAACCATTCTTGATAACAAGCAGTGTGCAAATACTGAAGAGGAAAAGAAGAAAATGGAAGGTGTTCCATATGCTTCTGCGATTGGTTCCATCATGTATGCTATGTTATGTACTAGACCTGATGTCTCGTATGCTCTTAGCATGACGAGTAGATATCAACAGAATCCAGGAGAGAGTCACTGGGCTGCAGTGAAGAACATTCTTAAGTACTTGAGAAGGACTAAGGACATGTTCTTAATATATGGAGGACTGGATGAGGAGCTGTCAGTTAAGTGTTATACTGATTTAAGCTTCCAGACTGATTGTGATGACTCAAGATCACAAACGGATATGTTTTCATTCTGAATGGTGGGGCTATTACTTGGAAGAGTTCTAAGCAAAGTGTGGTTGCTCAATCCACCTGTGAATCAGAATACATTGCTGCATCGGATGCTACAAAGGAGGCTGCCTGGATGAAGAAGTTCATTACTGATCTCGATGTTGTGCCTAGCATAAAGAAACCAATCGAGATACTGTGTGACAACACTGGTGCCATTGCTCTTGCAAAGGAACCAAGGTCACATCAGACCGCAAGGCATATACTCAGGAAATTCCACTATATTAGAGAAATAGTAGAACGTGGAGACGTCGTGATGAACAAAGTTCATACAGATCTAAATCTGGCTGACCCTTTTACTAAGCCTTTACCTCAAGCTAGACATGAGGAGCATGCTGGAAATATAGGGCTTAGAGTTGTTAGACAATGGGCATGATCTGTAATTAGTATTGGTGTTTTACTTTGAACTATGATAGTTATGTTGAATGTTTATTTGATTTAATGGGTTAAATGCAAATTTAAATATTTATTAACTGTGTTCATTATTTGTATGTTTAAATCCTTGAATAAGAGTATTCTAAATGTCCGTAGTCGATCAAATTACATGGGAATGAATTTGAATGTAAGACTATTGTGAATTGAGATGGTTGTATTCATGAGATGAATAGCTCAAGGGTTTGAGAATCTTAATTCATAGATATCATTAGGGAATGATATTGGAAGTAACTCGCTTCAAAACGATCTCCATGGATCAGTGTCATGAGATGTTTTGATATTGATATGTTCAATCTGTCCTTTTTCCTAAAGCACATATTAAACTACATTGATCAAGGACTATCTTTGATGTTATCTTACACTATCCTCCTGAAACATGGGTAGCAATAAGGGTAGCATTGGGAGAAATCCGAGATTAAGTGGGAGTTGTATGACGCTGATGGAATTCTGTACTTCTATATGATTAGAAGTCTAGACATTCTGGCGCCCTCGTAAAACTCAAACTGGTATAAACGTGTGGCCACGCTCGGACTAAGGTAGTTCGTTAGACCATTTTGAATTAGAGACGAGAATAAAGAATGGTTGATCACTATATAAGAATGAATGATCCATGTCTTATGATCAACGGATGTCTATACAGAAGGGACTTATTGATATAATTATCAGGGCTATAGTATTTGGTTAAGTAAAGCGTTACTTGAACTCAAAGAACTAGTTGACGACTGTAAAGTGTCATACTGGTTTGGGTGCAATGCGATGCAGCTAGGCGTCCAACTCTGCGCACGTTGACTCATTTAATTAAAATCGTCCAAGTGGGAGATTGTTGGACATATGGTATGTCCGATGTAATTAAAAGTCGAGGTCAACGTAACCCGACCCGGTACGATCCGAAGAGTTACACGTTGGTACACGAATCAGATAAGTTCACGCGTTGGTGGATTATTATTTATGAAATAATAATTGTTTTAGTCTTGAGGGACTTAATATTAATAAGATTAATATTAAGGAGTATTAAGATATTTAGCAAGGGGGTTTATTGCAAGTTGTTATCTTATAAAAGGAGGGTTAAGGAGTAAACCCTAATCACACCTTTTATCAAAACAATCTACCCTTGCCTCCTCTCTAAGAAACCTGCGGCCGCCACCCTTAAAGAAAGGGCCGCCGCCTTCTTCTTTTGGTTCGGCGATCAACCACCACAAACAGCCACCTTCTTTCTTGCAAGCGTTGCTTCCCGGTTGGTTCGTGCACGGTGTGAACTTCCTACTAGCGAGGATTCGTTGTAACCCGCGTGTTACAATTCCGGTGTAGTCGTCAAAGGTTGATTACTAAACCCCCTATGGTTGTTTTATTATTTATTTGTTTATACGCATTTAACTGAGATCTGATTGGGAATATTTTATTAATCGGTTTAATAAAATTAAATATATATTTATACATATAAATCGGCTAAGATTATATAATGTATATAATCGATTTTTCTAATAAATATAAACCGCTTCCGCTATGTATACGATACCATGATTCCCAACATATGTTGTTCTAATAAGTATTGGCTCTTATATCAACACATAAGATAACTTTCCAGACAAAACCGGTTTTGTCAAATCCTTTCAAGAATACCATTCGTGAGGAACTGCACCTGTCACAAAAAAAAAAAACATAGTTAAAATGCAAAAAAAAAAAAAAAGATTCATTTATTCTTATCTATCAATTGGGTATTACAAATTTAAGATAAATAAAGAAAAATAACATAAAATACTGATTTGGTATTGAATCTAATTCTCAGCAGATACTTCAGGTTTGCCATCTTTGCCAGCTGTGCACAACGCCACAGCATTTGGTTCCTTCAAGCCGGCATCTAGTGCATCATCAAACCATTTCTGGAACTATTTCAATGTATGTTTTCAAAGTAATTATTGCAACTTGAATAATCACCCTTTATATCATAATCAGTTATTCCGATCAAGGACAATTAGGTACTATTACACTTGTCTCAACTTGGTTTAGAAAAGTGTGAAGCGCTACGAACAATTAGGTACAAAGATCCAAGACGCAAGGCGCACACATTACATACGCGAGGTGATGATATATGTACAACCAATTTTCTAAAATATGATTCAATCTTCCTAAAATATACAACAAATGTAAATTATTAGCGAATTCATATGCAAATACTCTTCTAAATTTGTTGGCAGTCATCACCTTTAGACTACAAAATCGTATCATTAATTCATTACAAGCTACCATATAACTTCGTAACTTTATTCACATAATCATTTATAATTCCTAATTTATACCCAATTTTATTAATTTATAAGTTTTAGGCCACATTGAAGGCAAGAATCCTCAATTTAGACTATAATTCTCATTTGAGCATTTTATGAAACACTTGACGGATTTCAAATTTCTACAACATACCTTTAGTTGCAGCGGTGGGTGTTTTTCACACATAACTCATCCTAGAAAACAGTTTTCTATCACATTTACCATCTCGAATGAAAATACAAAATTTCATCAAAATATATTTCGCATTTTAGAAATCCGAAAGAAATAAAACACAATGAGGAACGATTGTACCTTCGCGACGAAACCCTAGCAGCCGCCACCCTTCGGAATGTTGGATCTTAAGCTTTTGGTCGGGTTTATTCCCTAGCAGCAAGATTGTATTGATCATTCAAATATTGAAAAGCAAGAAAAGATCAAAACACGGAATACACTAAACCATGATCGGAAATACAAGTAACTAAAAGCCGAAACATATCTATACACAAACGAAGCTACACACAA
Source organism: Ambrosia x helenae (assembly GCA_030844895.1). NCBI lineage: Eukaryota > Viridiplantae > Streptophyta > Magnoliopsida > Asterales > Asteraceae > Ambrosia > Ambrosia x helenae. The sequence continues at coordinate 4,904,727 of CM061230.1, read as the reverse complement.
ATGAATTTGTACACATAATCAAAACAATAAACAGATCTATACACTAAACCATAATCGAAAAATAAAAAATAATGCCTCGGGAACCAAAATAACCTAAACCGACTGAACAAAAAATAACATAATGAAAAGGAAAAGAAAAGACGCCATTTATACCTAATACAGAATCATAAAAGAAATCTGAGTAAAGGAGACGATAGAGGCATAAAGAGATTATGTAAAGAAGATGGATAGATTACCTTACTTTGGAGCAAATCTGAGTTGAATGAGGAGGAAATAGGGATATGCAGATGATGTGAATCTGAGTTGAATGAAGAGGAAATGTGAATCTGAAACGTAATCATACAGGTTTGATTTAGGGTTTTGATTCCCTAAATCAAAAATCTTATAATCGATAGAAGAGGATAGCATAAAACATGCGGCGTAATAGAAAAGATGTTACCTGATCGATTAGGGAGGTTGGGTTTGGAGATTAGGGTTGAATCGAATTTTTATAAAGGTAAAGCAGAATCCTTGAAGATTATGTTTACAGTGTATTCGATTTTGAATAAACAGAATAGAAATCAGTAAAGGATAATAGATGAAAAGGAAATCGAATATGTGCTGACCTGAGATGGATGAACGATCGATGAAGATGGCTGCAGATAGGGTTTTTGTCGAATGAGAATGAAGGTAGAATGGATTGTTATATTAGATGGTTAAAAACCAAAAAGAAAACAACAATATATACCCGGGTTATAGGGTCAGAAAGACGGGTCATGGATTGGGTATTAGGAACCATACCCAAATTAAATGGTCCCTCAGCCCTAGATCCTCTTTTATTAGTAGATATAGAATATAGATAGATTATGCATTATGGGTGCTAAAAGTGCTTCTGTAGTTTGGGTAAATATACTTACCTAACAAAGTATACCCTAAAATGCTTAAATATTGTATACAAAAGTATAATTTGGTAGTTATGACATAGAACATGCACAAAAACAATGAGGTTTCTGTATAATGGTCTTTAACTGATCACAACTCAAATCCAACATGCTACTTGAAAGTTGAAACCTAACCAAGTTTAATAACAATGATGATCATACACAATGATAAAAGAACACGATCAACTTCTCAAAGTGAAGAGAGGTGTTTCCGAACTCGATATATATGTACACTATACATAATCGCCGCTATTGTCACCAACCCGAACGATATCAAGATTAACTTCCAAAAATCCTAATAACACAAAAAAATTGCATGAATTTATGATATCCAAAAAACCTAACACTTTTTTTTTTAATAATCTTAACTTTGACATATTGGCCGGGAAAGTCTCAACTAAGGACATGTTTAGTGGCAGACTGGCAGCCCCAACTTTTAATTTATTTTTCGTCAGCGGTTTCATACTAACTAAAAATTAACCAAGTTATTTTTGCTGACGTGGGCTGCTTATGTGGCAAAAAAATGTCAAGTTTGCTAATGTCGACTGCTTGTGTGGTAAAAAGTCAAACTTTTGATGACGTAGACTACTTATCTGACAAAGTTTTGATGACATGGATTGCAGCAATACACGTCAGCAAAAACTAACCGGTTTAACTTTTAGTTAGTATGTGATGCCATGATGGAAAAAAGGTTAAAAGGTGGCATTGTCACTAACATTTCCTTAGTTGAGACTGTTGCCGACCAATATATCAAAGTTGTGATTATAAAAATCCAAAATAACGTTCTTGACGTATAACTTGTTACCCACTATTAAGAAACAAAGATTACATGTGGGTTGGAGATAATCAGTCCCATGATGTATGTCATCAAGTCCCAGAAAGACTGAATCGAGTTTTGAACGCCTCCCACAACAGCTCTATCGGATTCAGGAACTTGATCCTGTTTCATAATAAGATCAGACACTAGAAAACATGATCTAGAGTCATTATTTATAGATTTTGGGCTTTCCTATGACCTGCATTTGTTGAATGACTGATAGATCAAACACCCATAATCCCAAACGTGACGCTGCTACTCCCGCCATCAACAAGTAAGCCGATGCTGTGTTGTTTTTAACCCATATCGACCCAACACAGACCAAGAGGCAGGTCCACTGCATATGAACCAGACAACATTTTGTCACATTTTATTAAAAAAAAAAACAGTCAACATATTGATGATATAACTTCTAATAAGTTAATTTAGGAGGTTATACACGTTCGCATTATTATATCTTGGGTAACTAATAAGCTACTGAAATTGTCATACCTGTGACCAGATTGACCAAAGCCCAGTTCGAAGGGTTGAGATTCGAGTCTCCATAAAAGGGTACAAAAATGTTGCTGAAATACCGACTAGCGCGCTTATTCCTCTGCCTGTTCCAATTATGTATGCTAGTATTCCGTCCCACTCCAATGTCGCAGTCATCAAAGTCCCAAAACTATCATAAAAATATCAAACTGAATACGTTAGTTTTTAAATCGCAAACTAACTATAATATTTTCGCAAAAATTTTAGCGATAATATAGTGCTTTAAATCATGGTGCAAATTTGACCATTTACTTCATTATAATATGTTTCTAAAAGATCAAGAACCACACCTAAGGACTGTAAAATAGAGTAAAGCAAGAGATAATCCTGGTAGAACCACATCTTGTTGAAGGTAAATTCGCCAAGCACGAATAAACGTACTGTTGGACACCCTTTCGACAAATTTTTTAGTCGTGATATTATCCCAAGAAACGTCTTCAGATGTGTCATGATGTGCGCTAAGTTGATCTTGATAAGTAGAAGAGGCTTGTCCTAGATGATTTAGCGTGCTTAATCTTAGTCCACGTTTTCGGTTGCTCTCAGACAGAGCTGGGATCCCTTTGTATACAGAGTTTAGGAGCCAATACTGCAAGAAAGCTGAGAGTATGTTCCAGATTGCCAAACTGACAGCCGATGCAACCATCGACACGAAGCTGATGATGAATCCTGTGACAACAGGCGCGAATAAGTTGCTTATTAGATCGATTCTCCGGATTGTGGAATTCAGCTTTGTTAGAGATATTGAAGAAGTCCCTTCTGATATCACCACTACCCTGTCAAGATTTAAAATGTATGTCACTTTAGTTTTTCAAGATTTAAATCAAAGAGGTTCAAATGAAATGGTTTGACCTAAAAAGTCAAACTGGCTATCTTGAATTATGTTTTAGAGCTAAATATGTTATAATTTGACATCAATGTTCCAACGGGTGGTTTTGACCTCAAAAGTCAGACTAGCTATATAGAAGTTTGCTCTATAGCTAAATATAGGTAACAGTTACTTAACTACTTTAGACGATTGGTCATGGAACTCTTAGATGTTTGAACTTTAAAGAACTAAACCATTCACAATGGGAGGTTTGCGTTCGAAAGTCAAACCGAGTAAGTATGCATTACCATTCTCTTTCTATTAAGATGGTTCCTGCAAGAGTCGAAAGAACTGCAACAGCTCCGGATAGATTGGTCAGCACAACAAGCAAAGAAAATGTAGGTACGTTGGTGACCCGCAACTCTGGAGAGATTAGAAGTCCAACCAACGTGACGCCCGCAATGATAAATGAGAGATTTTGTGTTAACAGCCAAAAACGTAGAACTGTCAAATTATGTAATTTGGACAAAATGCAACACGTTAAAGAAATATGGAAAAAAGCGTGTTATTCGTTAAAATTACCCATTTGTTTGTCATCCTGCTGTAAAATATATCCTTTAGTCATGTGTTAATAAAAACTAAACTAATCGTATCGAAAAAAAGAAACATAATAACAAAAACTTGCTCAATTATGTTAGGTTTAAATATTTTTTTTGTTACGAACGAAAATTCAGCAAGCAAACAAATAATTGTACCTTCGGATATGTGGAGTTATCGACCCATTGGCCTACAAGGGGACCAAATAATGTGGTCGATGCAGACTCGACCGCCCCATAGGCTGCAGCCATAAGCAAAGAATCCGGCCAAATGTTTATCATATACAAGCCAACTGAAAACTCCCAAGTCCTATGTAAATATTTAAAAGTATGTTATGTAATTGATCATCCATATAACTAAAAAATTAGTAAGTTACAAGTATATAAGGGTTCTAGCCCCTTAGTAGACAAACGTGTAGACTTAAGACTATGAATAAATAATGTTTAAGCTTGTCATTCTAAAGAAAAAGTTTATTTTTTTAGAACGGTGACATCATCATCATACTCAGTTAATCTCACTAATAGCAAAAGCTAAGGTAAAGTTTGAGGAGGGTAAGATGTAGACAACCTTACCTCTACCCCGTGAGAATAGAGAGACTGCTTCCGGTGAGACCCCCAGCTTGATAGTGGTTTTGTATCAAACTTTGGACATAAGGCACATAATGCTTAGCAATCGGGACAAACCCGGTTGGTACATGTACCCATTGTCTTTGGCTATCAACGCCACCACATGATGCATGATTAACCGTCCGTTATTTTTAACGTTATTTTCACAAAATTAGTAAAATAATATTAAAATTAGTGCAACTTTATATGTGACTCAAATTTACACCACCTAAAACCCATCTAACAACCTACAATGAATATGAACCCACTATGATTCTTGTTTTCTAAAATAAAAAAAAAAAAAAAAAAAAAAAAAAAAAAAAAAAACAATTTTAATGCATTAATTTGTATAGTTAGAACAGAAGTTTCAAATTAGCCCATGCATTTATTTATTTTGCTTTTAGTGCTTTTGATGAATGACAATTTAATAATTCACCAACAGTTTCAGAGGCTGCACCTACCTGGCACCCCATCTGGCTAAGAAGTGGCCTAAATACAGATTAATGAGAAAAGATGTAGAGATATTATCTTGTTGATGATGATGATGATGTTGTTGTTGATGGGGAAGGAGGTGGTCATCCTCTTTTTTTACCTCCTCCATTTCTCTCTCATTATGCATGTCTTTTGTATCTTTTCTCTCTCTAGCTCTCTATCACACACTTCCACTCCATCCATATGTTTGCATTGACATTTATTTGTAGTTGTAGTCATGTAGTGGAGTGGATGTAAATTTACTTTTATATCCCTGCATATATAGCCATCATAAAATGTGACACTATAGTATGTGTCTATAATATTATTGGTTATATAGTGACAAAACTGTTTTTATAATTTGTACATCAACTGTTCTTATCATGTTGTTATAAAACCAACAAAAATGGTACAAACTTCTTAGGATTGGTTTATTGATCAACCTTTGGACTTGAATTGCCAGTTACTACCTGAATAACTCTTTAGAATAGAAGTCGTTAGCCTCGCCAAAGGAAGAGGGGTTTCGACCTTTCGTTGTGACCACCTTTCGTCTTGAGAATAAGTACATGTTTTAGAGAGAAACGTTGTAGTAAGCAAAGTATGAGTGTGAGTACTTGTGAGTGAGTGAATATAGTACCTCACCATGGAATGATTCACTATCATGTGGTTGTGGGGCGAAAAAATGCATAATTGTCGTAATAATGACATTCATTCCTATCGATTGGGGTGTGGTCATTGTTTTTGTCATGTTGTACTTTTTTGTCACGTAGACGTCGAATTAGCCCGGATTTGTTGGTCGGTCTTAAAATTGTGAGTAAATAGTGGAGTGAATTCAATCACTTCATCCCAATATCCTCAATTTTAAGCGTAAAAAAATGCAGCTAACGTTTGATTTTTGCTCAACGCTTATATTGCTCTCTTACCTCCCTCACCTACAACCACTTTGTGGCGGTAGCCTTGCTTCTTTTGACCATAGGATTAACATGTTCGGTCAAATTCCTACACAAATCGAATGGGTTTACATTTGTGGGTAGCGTACCCGTGATGCAAGTCAGCAATATAAGCAATGGGCAAAAATCAAATCTCAGCTGCATATTTTAGTATCGGTACTTTTTGGTATGGTACCAGTACAATACCGATCTCATCCCTAATTTTAAAACAAACATCAAATTTTATATACAATGTTGTTGGAGTATATTTATAAAACCAACATGAAAGCATGTGTTGTATATAATAGGGTAATACTACTTGAAACCTAACCAAGTTTTATACACAAATGTAGTTCAATTTACAACTTAAGTATTACAACCTGAACACTTGGGAAGGATATAAAAAACATCCTTTACCCTTTAATTGCAGGTTATAAAAAAAATGTGAGATTCTAAATGCAGTACCCCTCACCAGATGAAACAAAAGAAAAATAAATGATAAACCGGATTTCGATCAGTTCATCAAAATTCACAAACCTAGAAAATCACACACTGTTCATATTGGCGTAAAACGAAACCAGAAAACCAAAACCTGTCAAGTGTACAGAAAGATTAAAAAAGAACACAACTTGAGAACATGAAAATTGATACAAACCCCCGCCCAATTTCGTACAAATGATTTATAAGATGAAGTGATGAACACATCAAGATCCCTGCAAAAGAAACTGAAGCAATATGAGTATAGCATCATGAATAAATCTGCATATACTTTCATAACATTTGTCACACAGATTCTTACTTTAATAATTTAGAGGTAAACAGATTTGGACACTTATCTTTGTTAGCCATTTAAAGGCATCAAGTGATCATATCGCCAACTAATATAAGATGAAAACGAATAGAAATAGACATACATATCCATAAAACAACTTCAAGTTACTTATCAATGATGCAACTTCATTTACTATGTTCTAAGCCCTTGTTGTTACTTAACATGGTCTTTCTTCCAGTGTTGTAAAAGGCGGGCTAGGTGGTCGCCTAGTCCCTAGTCGGACATAAATATAGGAATAAGCCCCTAGTCGAAGTTCTGAGTGTTTTGGCCATTAGGCGGGCCTAGGCGGTGGTTTTTTTTATTTTATTTTATTTTATTTTTTTTGAAATTTCTAAGTATTTCTTAGTATTATGTGTATATATCTAAGTATTTCTAAATATTATGTGTATATGTTTTAAACATATTTTCAAAAAACACCTAAATTTGTGTGTGTGTGTATATAATATGTATAAAAATAACAAAAACGTCTAATTTCGCCTAGTCCCGACTAGTCCCTAGGCTGGACCTCACCGCCCACCTAGCGCCTTCTGCAACATTGCTTTCTTCTATTTCCAGTTTCACCGCCTCTGTGAAATGACCACCTTTTAAACCATATATGTATCCAACTTTGTTAATTATACAAATTCCACATTCATGTTTCGTGTTTTTTAGCAATCCATGTAAACTGGTCAAGGCATATGTTCTGATATTTCTTTCGTCCTTCCCAAATTTTATGAGATAAACTTACTTGTATCATTGAGACAACAAGGTGATCAAGGAGCAAAGAAAAAATGTTAAAGATTATACTGTTATTCTAGCGCATCTCGTAAAATATAAAATTGTTAAAAAACTGCAGCCTTTTCTACCATTCATCTTCAAGATTGTATTCGTTTATCAAGTAAACATTTCATTATTTCTTCATAAGTTTGGTTGTTTTTACATCTAAACCTCCTACGAACCCTAGTTTTGACTCTGAATTACATGAGGCGCCTCGTGCGCCTTTTAAAACCAAGGTGGCAACTATAAAGGTCCTAAAGAAGAACAATTCTAGCAAACAAATAGGAAAGATGTGATTGGCAAAAAGCAAATTACCCAAAAAAAAAAAACATACAAAATATATATAATGAAGAACCGAATTAACTAAACTGAAATGCGTTACCTTCTCATCCTATCAAGAGTCATCCAACAACTCTTCTGAATCAGAATCGCTTGCATTATAACCTGGTTAATGAGATAGAGATTAATAAGTGACAAGAACAATACCAATTTCTAATATTTGAATAAACAGATTCTGCTTTCAACTATTTTAGCGGCCAACAGTTACTTTTGGATAATTAGTTTCATAGTAACTTGCCAAACAAAATTTACCTAGTTACCCATTTTTTTCTTTTTTTAGATCGGCTAACTCACAGACCCTCTAAACGAACGTCTGTATCTACACCTTAATCTCTCGTGGGACGAGAACCCTCAACCACACCGTATCACACACCTTGATACTGCTAAGCTACAGCCCCTTTGGTATTTACCTATCTTTTAACCTAATTTGACTCCGACATGCAAAACGTCCCTCTTAAATTTACCAAAATGGCATTTTGGTCATTTTATCTAGTAATTCCTTAAAGAACCAGAATCTGTCAAACGCTCAAGCATCCGCTCATTGCGACTTCAAACACCAAGAGCACAAGTAAACACAATCTTGTACAGCTCGTTTTACCACAGCCAAGGTTTTAAAAGGCTAAAACGGGCCTCGAGGCGTTGTCCGGTAGCCTCACGAGGCGTAAGCCTCGAGGCGGACCGAGGCGTAAGCCTCAAGATATTACTAAAAAAAATAAAAAATATATATATATCTATCATAAAAATCACAATTTAATATAAAACAAACGACATAAATATTATAAAACCATCATTAAGCCCAAAAATTGCCCAGAAACCTAAAAAAAACTTGCTGCTGCTGGCTGGCTTGCTACTGGCTGCTTGCTGCTGCTAAAAGAATGAGTTAGAATGAGTTTTAACCTAAAAACTCATTCTTTCAACCTAAAAAACTCATTCTGTTGGGCCCACCAATAGTATGCTTTTCTGTTGGGCCCACCAATTAAGCCCAAAAATTGCCCAGAAACTAAAATAAACATGCTTTGCCGAGGCTTAAGCCTCACCGCCCCGCCTCAAAGCCTCGAACCGCCTCGAACCGCCTCGACTTCACTGAGGCTTACGTTTCAAAATTACCCAGTGAGGCTAAGCCTCAGAGGCTATTTCTTACCGCCTCAGCCGAGGCGTAAGCCTCGAGGCGCGCCTCGGAACGCCTTTTAAACCATGACCACAGCTTATAACTGGTTATTCATTTCACATAATCTTTCACAATGCACATCCAAACACAAAAATCTACATACATACACGCTAAGAGAGAGAGAGAGAGAGAGAGAGAGAGAGAGAGAGAGATGACCTGGACGTTTATTGCTAACTTTTCCAAACCGAAGACCGAACTCTTGCAGCTCTTGTCATCCAAATTTTCGCCTGCCACACAAAGTTATAAATTAACACAAGACAAGGCTGTGACAAGATGCTGCAAATACTGTTTGAATTTTTTTTATTTTTTTTTTGGATTTATACTTGTATATTATTCTCCTAATTGCGAAAAATTACATCAAGATAGCGGGCAGGCGGGCAACAAGCTGCGCCGCCACCCCTTTCTGGACGGCAAAGCCTAGCCTACTAAAAACGAAACCCCCCCCCCCCCCCCCCCCCCCCCCGGAGTCGAGACACTGCCATGGATAACCCGTTGGACTCTGGTCAGGAAACGGATGGCTTCCGGTGCCAAGGAGCCAAAGGTATCAATATGAAGTCGTAACTTGTAATGTCACGAAATACATATCCAAAACCTCGTATACGATCCAATACTATTCTGTACACTAAATCTTCAACCATTCAACAGATTCCCTAACTAACAATTCTTCCTCAAAGGTTAGTACCAATCAAGAAAACATCAACACTCTCATCAACAAGTCATAAGCTTAATGAAATTTATCATACTAAAAAAAGGGTAAATAAGTAAATTAACTAAACAAAAGTTCCCAAAACTCATTCTACACAAATAAACTTCATCTATAATCATTCTAAAAGGTCAAAACACAAAAGGGAATTTAAACAAATGACAAATAAGCCCCCAAAATCACAAATAATCTGAAACAAAGATAAAAATCAAACCTTTTGAGGATCTTTAGGAATCCCATAACCATTAAAGTACATCTGAGAAACCAAAACCTGCATAGAAAGATCCCCAGCTTTGGCCTCTTTAAGGGTATCTTGAAACCATCTTCTTGAACAATCAGACACCACATCTGATAAAGGCAGACTGTGGGTCGGCCTTCTCACCACCACTACTACTACTACCACAGCCGCTGTTATTACTGCTTTCCATCTGTTTTTTCAAAAAGCTTTGATTTTTAGAAAGTTTGACCCACAAAGGTAAAAGATTTATTCAAGATTTGATGTGGGTGTTTGAAAAGTTGAGAGATTTTTCAAGATTTGATGTGGGTTTTTCAAAAGATTGAATTTTTAGTTCAAGAATTGGTTTGGGGAAAGAGTTTTGAGAAGTTGGGACTAGTAGAATGCAGCAAAACACATAAATTAATATTGAAAATATATATTTTTTATTTTAATAATTAATTGAATAATTGAGGAATTAGTGAATTAGATGGAATGTGTTGAAGGGTTTGAAGGAGAGAGTCAAACTCATATGTGGTGAAGTAGAAGCCAAGGGGCGGCTGTCAATAGTTAAGAAATAAGAATTGAACAAAAGCCAAAACTCACCACTTTAGAGCTATTTTTATTTATTTATTTTTTTTTTTTTTTGAAGGCAAATTTCATTAAATACACGCGGGAATTCCCAAGCCGGGAACCCACAACCAATTACATTACATCAAAACGAAAAGAAATTCCAACTCTTCCAAAACCACCCCACCATGTTTATCCCTACAACAAAACCATAAATAAGTTTAACGCCTTAATATCCGCCACAAGCTCCACCACATTAGACGATCTTTGAGTAAATAATCTCTCATTCCTAGCTTCCCATAACCTCCAACACGTAACCATAAAAATGCCAAGCAAGATCTCCTTTTTTTCTGCCGTTCCACCCCGACGAATCAATCACTACCATCAAGTCTTTAATTGAGAATAAGAAAATAGGCGGAAGATGTAACCAATTAGCAATACCTTGCCACACCCCTAACGTCATACCACATGCCGTGAAGATATATCCACATTCTCTTCATCACCATTACAAGCATCACATAACAAATTGCCATGGAGAATATGTCTTCTAGCCAATGCCACTTTCGTTGGAAGGCTATCTAGCATCATGCGCCACAAAAAAACATTACACTTAAGCGGAATCCACTTACACCAACGAAACCCAGCCAACATAGCGTAACCCACAACCCGATCTGTGGACAGCCACTTCTTAGCCTCCAAAACTGAGAAAGAACCCGGGCCAGACTCTGTATACTAAATACTAACAGTCGGCGCAATAGTAGCTTCCACACTTTCAAACTTTGACCACACAACCTTTTGCAAATTGAATTTTGACCACTCAGCTTCTTTAACTCCAAAACCTTCCAGAACGCCGACTTCTTTTATATTTTGATTGACTACAGCCCACCTACCAACCACTTTCTTTTTTATCTCCCATTGAAGCCTCGATCTTCACATCTTCTCAACACATACATATGACAAATCAAGGTGGACCCACCTACGAAGCCCAACGGAGCCACGACTGTGCTCCGACGACACCCTTCAGCCGGCATCTTTCGGCCATACTAGATAGCCTTTCGATGTTTGCAACCTTAGTGAAGATGATGATAATGGGTTGCAGGCGTTTGCGGTGGAAATCAGAAGACGAGGTGAAGAAATATGGACCGACAAGGTTCTTTGTGATGGGGTGGTTCTCGGTTAAACATTGACGATGTGGAAGTGCTTACGGCTTAGAGTGGTGGGTTCCGATGAGATTCTGGCAAGCACCTGCGATCTATGATTTGAAAGCCGCATGAAGCGCAGCTGGTTATTACTAGTTATTAAATAAATATAACATTACGTACATTCCAAAGACTACCAAAGTTCCCGTCTTCATGATTCCTTTGTATACATTTGCGTTTTCTTTTGTGTTTCTAGAACTTGACACTTCAGCAACGTGGGCTTTTAGCACTTCTTCATACATAATTTCCACGCCGTTGGACACTAGTTCTTCAAGACCTATTTTGATGAAATTTGTAAACGGCGAAGTGGGAGGTGTAATATGTGGAGTTTCATTATCACTCGAACACATGTTTGAGTGAGAATTGGAAAAGCGAGAGAAAAGTTGAGATGAATGTTGGAATGACTGAAGATTGTAAAAAAAAAATAGAATTATACTCCAAATATAGGTTTTGATTGAGACATTCAAGTAATATCTACTAAATAAATTTAAGTACCAACCAACTCATGTCCTACCATCTGGCCTTTTGATGATCCATCCCAAAAGAGTTTGGCAAAAACACCCCAATAGGGAGATCCATTACCCTAACACTATGTTTCACAGTTTCATTAAAGGATGGAAGACAAAGAATTAGGAAGAAAGTGAGGAAAAAATGTGTTCCAGAGTTTTTTATAGGAGAGAAAAGGAAGAGAATGATGAGGGATAATAAAGAGGGTTTTAGGGTGATTTTTCAATCTTTTCAATTTGGAAGGAACCGGAGAGAAAGGAAGAGGGGGGAGATTCTTTCTCTTTCATCCTTTAATGAAACTCTGAAACAGAGTGTAAATGTTATTGAGATAGATAGTGTAAATGTTATTGAGATAGATATAAAAATCAATATAAGAAGAAATAAGGGTCATGTTGAGTCATTCATGAAAATAGTCTATCTTTAATAATGTGTCTTTCAACCTAACAAACATGAGACATTCTTGATTAATTGGTGTTATATACATCCAACAAAATGCACACTTCAAAATAAAAAAGAAAATTACATACACAATTACACCTACTGTATTTGTATATAAGCTTAAGTAACATCCATGAGAAGGACACACAAGTAAAACCACATTACCAAAGGATGCAATCTATACAAGATATATGGAGATATAATATAATATATAATATAACATACCTATAATAATAATAATAATAAAGTTTATTATTAATAAAACAAGGAGAGCTTGGTAATAACCCACAAAAACGATGGTAATAACTACAATGAGCATGTGAATTCTTCATGCTTTGCATCAAATTCATGTCTTCATGAGTCACTCCAACTATCATCATCTTCATCATCGTCACTTCCTGCAAACGCTTGACGAATGGCGTTCGCTTTCTCTAAAATGGCAGCTACCCTCAAATTTGTTGTGGGGCCTTGAATGATTGGCCTTGTTGGGACAGCTGGGTTTCAAGTTGAAAGACTTACAAACAAAGAAAATTTGTAACTAAATGTGAAAAGGAGTCGAACGAAAGTTGGTATTAAAATTTGATATTCATGTTGCGAAACGTGTTATTTCAGGCAAGATGCGTTTGCTTGCGTGCCAAAACGACTAATCTTTGTGTGGGTTGAATTGGGTCGGGTTGTATTGACCTAAAACACTTTTGGTTTAAAAAAAAAAAAAGGAAATTGGATTTTTAATAACCTAAACTATTCTATTCAAAATTGTTGTTGGCACCCCAAACTAAAAAAATAGGCCATTCAAAGCCCTGCGTGCTCTACGTCCGGAAGATTTGCAAATCCAAACTAAAAAATAGGCCATATATAACTTATTGGATTCTGGCACCCAATATGGGTTAAGTCACTAACCCAGTTAGTGTTTTGGCTGACGTGGCACCCCTAATCTGACGTGGCATGCTGACATCCCCCCCCCCCCCCCAAAACTAACCGGGTTAGTGACTTAACCCATATTGGGTGCCAGAATCCAATACGTTAATAGTACATGTTACATATGGCCATTTTTTTAGTTTGGGGTGCCAACGGCCAATTTCGAATAGTTTAGGTTATTAAAATCTAATCCCCCCCCCCCCCCCCCAACCCCAAAAAAAAAAAAAAAGTCTGCTTTTTATATAAATAGATAAATAAATGTGTCAAATATGGATCATATCATATTTTCTGGAAAGAAAATGTCAAAACATGTTTAAAAGATAAAAGTCAAAAACAAAAAGAATACCTTGGCCCTAATCTGTTCAAGAAAAGTGTCTTTTTCCTCTTCCTTAGGGAAGAGAGGCCTTGCTCTTTCTACCACCTTCCTCAACTGCACCAAAAAACACACCTTTTAGCCTATTTTTAATTTAAAACATAGATAACAGCTTGATGTTTTTATAAATATTTATAAAAACATTACCTTGTTTTTGTCATGAGCAGCAACTGCATCAATGAGAGGCGTACGCGGTCTTTGAACTTTCATTGGCCGAATACCGTTAGGCATTTCACTCTCACCTGAAGGAAGCGAAGATGTGCTTGTACCTAATAATTTCCGGTTCAGAAACTTTATTATTTTTAGATTCCTCCCTATTACTTGGCGGTTGTGCCACAATTTCTTCCGCAAGTTTTACTTCATGATCATTTCGAGATTCCTCGCTATTCGCTTCATGATCATGTTCAGATATCTCGTTTCTTGAAATGTTTTCATTCTGGTTTGATGTTGGGTGGGTTTCGATTTGAGGGAAAACTGGCGGAAAGTAGCTGATGTCAGCTTGGTTGCCACCTGGGATTGACATCAAAGAAGGATTTTGAGACCTTCCCATCATCCAATGCATAGGTGGCAGTGGCGGCAATGGCGGCGGCTCCTCCATGTTAATTGGAGCTAATGTTGGAAGCAATAAATCCGCCACCGGGTTGTTCTACAGGATCCGGATTTACATGGTTATGAGACTCCAGCGTTTCCGGTTCAACTTTATTGGTTTGACCATCTTGGTCAACGGATTTAGATTCTTGGGATTCTGCTGACTTTGCCGAATCGGGTCCATGGTCAAGAAACTGGGTATGTGATTGAATGTCAGCATCTGATGAAACAACGCGTATGTTGGAATGATCATAAGACGCAGAAGGAATGGAATCTGATTCAGGTACGCTAACCGACTCCTCTTTTGATTCCTTCTTTTCACCAGATTCATTCGATCCTGTAGATGGGTTATCGTTAACGTTATCGTTGTCATTATCATTTTCATTCCCGTTGTTATAAACGCTATCAAGAAGTTGTATGTTTGGTTGATCATGATATGCAGAAGGAACGGAATCTGATTCCGGAGAAACGATTGGTTCCTCACTGGATTCCTTCTCTAGGTTATCGTCGTCGGTTTCATTCCCGTTGTTATGAATGCCATCAAGAAACTGTACGTTTGCGTGATCATCACATGCAGAAGGAGTAGAATCTGATCCTGTAGAAATAACCGATTCTTCACTTAATTCCTTCTTTTTAACTGATTCCTTCTCCGGATTATTGGCAATCATTTTCGTCCTTGTTTTTATGCACGCTGTCAAGAGATCGGATGTTTGCGTGATCATTATATGCAGAATCTGGTTCCAGAGAAATAAATGATTCAAGTGATTCCCTTTCCATGTTATCGACTTCATTTTCATGCCCGTCACAGATGTTATCACTAATTTGACTGCTCGAGTGATCATTAGACGCAGAAGGTGTGGAATTCAATTCTGGAGAAATAACTGATTCCTTCTTTTCATCAGATTCAATCAAATTTGTAGATGATTCGTCGATATCATTTTCACTCTCATTGTTGTGATCATAATACGCGGAAGGAATGGAATCTAATTCCGGAGAAATAACCGACTCCTTTTCACCAGATTCATCAGAATTATGAACATTACCCAAACCGTCTACGACAAGTATGTTTTGACCTGGTTCCTCAGGGACAGGAACAGGACTTGAATCTTTAGTTTCCGAACTGAATAGTTCAGTTTTTCTCTCATCCAATTCTTTTTCGCCCTCGGAAATAACATCATTATCTCCATTTTTACCATCATCAGGATCACAAACAGAAACAGAAACATCTGCATTTTCATTTTCTGAGTCAACGGATGACGTTTCTTTATCTCCGGTTTCATCTTCATTAGAATAAGAAACCGTAGCTTCAGCTGGAACAGATTTACTCTCAAGAACATCATCTTCACAAATGTCAAGTCGGTCCAAAGACGGATCAAAAGATTGCTCGTCCACATGTGAATTTACATGGGTAGAACCGGAACCATTATCCTCGTTAATAATAGAAGCTATAGTGTTTTCCGGGTCAATTTCAATTTCTCCTTTTGTGGGAATATTGACATCAAGATGATTGCTTGACGACATTTCGCTCAAATCTGATTCTTTAGAATTACTTTCTTTGAATATTTCTTGATCCACGAGCAAATCCGCATTATCACCCGCCTCAATGCAATCATCAGTGACTTGGGTCGATAAAGCTCGCGGACGAAACGGGATTTCTGTACTTGCATATGCATTAGGAGAGTTGACACGTGGCGACATATTATTGGGTGAAGTCGTGGTAGAATCGGCATCGGAATCAGAAAGGGTTGCAACTTTGCTCTTCGTTGGACTGCTTACATCATCTGACGCAGATTGAGAATCCGAAACTTGTTCTTTTTGAAGCTTTTCAAGATTTGAATCAGAAAAAGTTTCTGGCTTTATGATTGGATCAGAGTTTGCAGCTCTAAATTCGACATCTGTTTCAACTTCGGATTCCATGGTGGCAAGGGCGTCCATATAATTGTCCGTCTCACTTGCCACGTCATCCGATTGGTAAACATCTTCGATACCATCGCCTTTGTTCTCCTCAACAACGGATATGTGTTTTTCTTCAATGTCGTCTAAGGGTAAATTTACCATTTTGTCCTCGAGCGTTTCAAGCTCTGCTTCTTCAGAACTTCTGGTAGGCAAATGTAAGGGTGAATTTACCATTTTAACCTCATGAACAAGTTTATCCTCGGGTGGAGAACTTAAGAATTTCTCCATGTAACCTTTACCCGTTTCTGTGTCGAACGGAAATTTAATTTCCCGCTTCTTTATCTTCACACGGCGTGCGGGTTCACTTGCACCGCTTTGTACACGCTCCTCAAGGAGTAGTTGATGGAGTCTGCGTTATTACAAATATAATAAGTTATTCGTTGCAATTTCCCTGACCGCTCATTTTGCCACATCGACACTTAATGCAGTGTCAATGTGTCATTGAATAAGTAGAAAAAGAAATAAAGACAATAACTGCTGAATAAGGAACTTACTTGACATGTGATGCCTGGAACGCCTCAGGAGTATCGCCATTTTTCCACCGTGATCCCTTCTTCTGTTGAGCGATATAATTTGAAATACAAAGAACGATGATAGTTAGTTCGGTTAAAAGGTAGATCAAATAGAAAGTTCAATCTGGGATTACCTATTAACATATTATAATAACCAAAGTTTAAAAGAATGGAAACGAGCCTCGAGGCGAACCGAGGCGGAATCAAAAAATAAATGAAAAAATTATATATCTTATAAAATATAAAATAATTGACCCAAGAAAGTCTAAAACATCAAAAACATACATCAAACAATTGACCCAAAAAGTCTAAAACATAAAAAAACACCACAAACCCCCTGAGGCGCACCCGAGGCGCACCTGAGGCACACATTTTCTTAACGCATCAGCCCTTAGAGGCGTATGTACAGACTAGACCCCATGAGGCGCGCCTCAGACTCGTTTTTTGGGCGCACGCCTCAAAAGTTTTTTAAACCATGATAATAACTTCAAAATACTATTAGCATTAATTTCATAATCACAAGAATCCACAGATCTATTTTGGCACACACGTAATGGATTATTTAAGTAGAAAAACAACATATGTATTAACTAACTTTAACAAACTAACCTTTGTCTTACGGATCTTTTTGTCCCTTTGAGCTTCTGCATTCATCATTTCATACGATGGAACTTCAACTTTATAAAATGATGGATCGGTGTAACGTTTTAAGCATGCCCCAGCACCAGCAACATCAAACCTGTTAAAAGCCACATAAGTTGTTAATAATTGAACATCTTGTAATTTGAAAGGCGCATGTACGATAATGAGATGGGAGCATATTTAAATAGCTATATAGTTTCATACTTGTCTAGCAGAAATAGCCGAGGTGGGCCACGAGATTCTTCATAAGAGTCCATGACAAATCTAGGCAAGTCTCCCTTGGTGATAAGATTTTGCTCCGTTTGCAGATTAGGATGCCAACTAATACCTGTGGCATCAATAGATACTACATGAAATCACATTGAAAAGCCATACAGATATTATTCCATGATTGCATCACTAGTAACTGTCGAAATTAGGCGGAATTAGGCGTTTGGTATTTTTATACTTATTTTATATATATACACAAATTTAGTTTTTTTTTTTGAAAATATGTTAAGATATATACACATAATACTAGGAAATACTTAGAAATTTAAAAAAAAATTAAAAAATTAAAAAAACCACCGCCTAGGCCCGCCTAATGGCCAAAACGCCTAGATCTCCGACTAGGGCCTTATTCCGATTTTGTTCACCGACTAGCGCCTAGGCCGATTTTTACAACACTAATCACAAGAACCAGCATGAAATAAATAATAAAAGATAAGGCAAAACCTGCAAAAAGGAATAAGATTTAAAAACACTTTAGGAACAAAATTGTAACCTGGACCGGAGAAAAATGCTGAATGGCCCGTTTGCGAAAGAAATGCCCTTTCAATTATGGGGAGATCCGACTCAACCTGCTGAACACGTGTTAGTAAACCATGGCCTCTAGCAGCAGTTGCCATCACTTCTTCATGTAAACCATGGAAAATCTCTGCTGCAAACCTTCATAATTGAAATTAACCTTTTGTTAAAGCGATATCATATGGCATGCATCTCAAGATGAAGTTCTATCCCAGGAATAATAGTGTATAAAGAAAACGCTGCTTCTTATGTCTATAAAACATCTCGCTCTATCTTCCGAGATAGAGAAAAGGTTTGCCCCCACCGTACCCTCCCCAGACCCTACCATATGAGCGGGATTTTACTGGGTATGATTGGTCGTTGGAATGTCTAAAAAATATTTTTCTGGTATGATATCCATACTTTTCAACTTTTTTACTCGACACACAAATGTAATTAGATATCTAGAACCAGGCGTGCGAAAGAATCAATTCAAGAGCCCATCACGTATGGCCAAATCTAGTAACAACAAATAAATGTGGAAAGATTCATAACAAAGTCAGTTAGACAGTTACAATACATGAAGTTGAGCAATGAAAGCTACACACCATCAACCTCAGTGGAATAGAGTCAAAAGTTTGTTCGGCTTGATCACATATGATATGATGAGGTAAACCTACCTAACCATAACCACCCATATATTATAAAATATAAACCAAGTCAGTTAATAAACTTTTCTAAATTCCCTAAAAAAAACCATAACATTATAATTTCTAAAACCATTAAAATTATCAAACAACATCCAAACACAACAAATTAATAAACTTTTCTAAATTCCCTAAAAATAACATTTCCAAGAACATTAATCTCCTAAAATACTTCACAATCATAATTCCAATTCAAGAATTAAACCTATGCAGAAGCTTAAAAATTGAGATCAGATAAACACACACAAACATTCTAATTTCTAAAACCATTAGACTAATCAAACAACATCAAGCACAAAACTTTAATCAACTTTTGTACATCCCTTAAAACCCCATTTACAATAACACTAATCTCCTAAAAATCTTCACCATCATAACTACAAATCAAGAATTAAACCAACACATAAGCTTAACATTAAACTAATCAAACAACATCAAGCACAAAACTTTAATCAACTTTTGCACACCCATTAAAAGCCCATCTCCAAGAACACTAATCTCCTAAAAATCTTAACAATCATAACTATAAATCAAGAATTAAACCAACACATAATCTTAACATTAAACTAATCAAACAACATCAAGCACAAAACTTTAATCAACTTTTGCACACCCTTTA
This sequence comes from Ambrosia x helenae, assembly GCA_030844895.1. Lineage (NCBI taxonomy): Eukaryota > Viridiplantae > Streptophyta > Magnoliopsida > Asterales > Asteraceae > Ambrosia > Ambrosia x helenae. The sequence goes on along the minus strand of CM061230.1, from coordinate 4,885,243 downwards.
AAAACCCCATTTCCAATAACACTAATCTCCTAAAAATCTTAACAATCATAACTATAAATCAAGAATTAAACCAACACATAATCTTAACATTAAACTAATCAAACATCATCAAGCACAAAACTTTTATCAACTTTTGCACACCCTTTAAAAACCCCATTTCCAATAACACTAATCTCCTAAAAATCTTCACAATCATACCTATAAATCAAGAATTAAACCAACACATAAGCTTAACATTAAACTAATCAAACAACATCAAGCACAAAACTTTAATCAACTTTTGCACACCCTTTAAAAACCCCATCTCCAATAACACTAATCTCCTAAAAATCTTCACATTCATACCTATAAATCAAGAATTAAACCAACACATAACCTTAACATTAAACTAATCAAACAACATCAAGCACAAAACTTTAATCAACTTTTGCACACCCTTTAAAAACCCCATTTCCAATAACACTAATCTCCTAAAAATCTTCACAATCATAACTATAAATCAAGAATTAAACCAACACATAACCTTAACATTAAACTAATCAAACAACATCAAGCACAAAACTTTAATCAACTTTTGTGCATCCCTTAAAAAACCCATTTCCAATTACATTAATCTCCTAAAAATCTTCACAATCATAACTATAAATCAAGAATTAAACCAACACATAAGCTTAACATTAAACTAATCAAACAACATCAAGCACAAAACTTTAATCAACTTTTGCACACCCTTTAAAAACCCCATTTCCAATAACACTAATCTCCTAAAAATCTTCACAATCATACCTATAAATCAAGAATTAAACCAACACATAATCTTAACATTAAACTAATCAAACAACATCAAGCACAAAACTTTAATCAACTTTTGCACACCCTTTAAAAACCCCATTTCCAATAACACTAATCTCCTAAAAATCTTCACAATCATAACTATAAATCAAGAATTAAACCAACACATAATCTTAACATTAAATTAATCAAACAACATCAAGCACAAAACTTTAATCAACTTTTGCACACCCTTTAAAAACCCCATTTCCAATAACACTAATCTCCTAAAAATCTTCACAATCATAACTATAAATCAAGAATTAAACCAACACATAATCTTAACATTAAACTAATCAAACAACATCAAGCACAAAACTTTAATCAACTTTTGCACACCCTTTAAAAACCCCATTTCCAATAACACTAATCTCCTAAAAATCTTCACAATCATAACTATAAATCAAGAATTAAACCAACACATAACCTTAACATTAAACTAATCAAACAACATCAAGCACAAAACTTTAATCAACTTTTGTACACCCTTTAAAAACCCATCTCCAATAACACTAATCTCCTAAAAATCTTCACAATCATACCTATAAATCAAGAATTAAACCAACACATAACCTTAACATTAAACTAATCAAACAACATCAAGCACAAAACTTAAATCAACTTTTGCACACCCTTTAAAAACCCCATTTCCAAAACACTAATCTTTAAAAAATCATAACAATCATAACTGCAATTCAACAATTAAATCAAGAACAAAGTACTAACTCAGCAAGGTCACCAAGCTGACGGAGAACACCAACAAGACCAGCCATAGCAACCCCTTCAAGCAAAGCTTCTGGGTCATCTTTATCAGCTGCTTTGTATAGCTCTGGATCAGCTAAACTGAACTCGTTTCTTATCTGGTACCTACTGAATGGCATTTTGTTCTTGTTTTTAAAAAAAGATTCCAATTAAATTGAAGGTTCACATAAGGAATTGGAGTTTAATCTGAACTATATTGGTCAAGATTCAAACAGAAAATGGTTGTAGAGAGAGAAAGAGAGGGAGATAGTGGGGGTGTTGAAATGAATGTGAACGAAGAAGACAGAGAAATGAAGACGACTCGGTGGTGTGAGGTGTATGTTTAGTTTTGGTCCTTATATGTTTCTTTTCTTGCAAATTAATATCCTATACTATGTTTACTTTACTTTAAGTCTTTAAATTTGTTACTTTAACTATTATTATTATTTTTATTTTATACTCCTATAATAATAAATTCATTAAATCGCTTTAAAGACATACAACATGCACCAAATTGTTAATGGGTTGTATAAATAGGTGTGTGAATTTCTAGCACGTCTTAAAAATATGTTACAAATCTAACATGAAATTTACAGGTTTGGGTTTGATTTAAATAGGTTCGTGTCAGTTTTAGGTTTAACCCGTCAATTCGTTTAGCTTAACAGGTTGGGTTTGACTCATTTGTATTGGATTTTACTTCTTTTTTTGTCAGGTATTTTATGCTTCAAATGGCAATTTAGTCAAACGGGGATTCCTATCACGGACGTCGAACGCAACTAGTTTAGGCTGATGGTGGAGAATTTCGACCATGTTTTCGTCTCTCTTGTTAGTTTGTGAAAAGCATTAGGTGGAACATTTTTGTTTGATAAAATGTTTCTTGGCTACATGATATCAATCGCATCAGGGATTATTCGAGATTTTGGCTAACAACCCCCGGAGATGAGAAATGGAAAAGATTGGTCTACACTGTAGCCATGGTGACGATTAAGAGGATATGGGTTGCGAGGAACACTAAGGTTTTTGAAAGGAAGTTCATACCCGTTAGGAGGACGGTTGATCTCATTAAGGAGGACACTTTCATTTGGATTAATAACCAGTCAAAACTGCCTACTATCTCTTGGGAGAAATGGATTGATTTCAATGTAACAGAATTGCTATAACCGGTCTTTGTTGTTTCCTTTTGCTGGTTGTATTATGTTTTTTCAGCTTCTTGTTGTGTCTCTCTCTATGTGTATATACATATAGTGTTTTGGTCATTTAAAAAAAGTATATTTTTTAATATATATGTGTATTTTGTTGTAAACTTTTAATTTTAAAATAATAATGTATGCGAAAAAATTAAAAAATTTGGCTCAAACGGTCATGTTCGGGTTGATATGTCTAACACCATTTTCGGGTAGGTTGTTTGGATTTGTGTAAAATTTTGGGTTCAAGTCGAGTTAGATCCGCGAACACAACCCGGATATCACCCTTAGGTATAAACTATAAACAAAACAAAAATATATGTGTAAATATTCATGATTTTGGATTATTTGGGATTTGATATATCTGATTATAACGTATTTGTTAATAATATTTTTTTATCGATAATGTGAGTTTTGTTCTTGAATACCATCTCTACTACAGAACCGGATATGAGAGTTTCTTCTCATCCAACTCCTCGTGAATAAAATCAATTCAAATTAAAGATTTTGAATTTTATTTAGATAGAATATAATTTGAACTAAGATAAAGGGAATCTCACTATATGAGACAAGTGATATGATTCAAGTGATATTGCATGCCTTTAACTTTTGTTTATGTTGTCTCAAAATAATTTGCAAACATTTTGATTAGGATAAAATCACTCAGTTGCCTATTAAGGGTGAATTGAGTTACTTTATATTGAGACTACTGCTAATCATGTTGTATGTATCAATGTATGTATTACCAGTCACTCACTGAGTTATAGTTTGAATTATTGAAATCTAATTTCACATTATTTTATGATTATAAACTATACAAGCTTTAATTATCATATATTTTCTCCTTACTTACCTTTGTACTAAGATGCTAAAGATTATTACAAATATTCCAGATCTCATTTTTTTAGACATTATAGTTTACATGACATGTATCATATAATTTAAATGGGTTTCCGGGCAGGGGGTGAGCAATTGTTGGTTGCTCCCCCTCTATTTTCCTGTTATTTGCCTGGAGTTTTAAGCCCTTCACTATTTATATTGCCCCACCTCGTCTCGAGTAGGGTTCTTTTTCTTGATTTTTAATTGGGTTGGTTTGGGTGTGGTTATGGCTCCTAAAAAAAGGGATCGGATTGGTAAACTAGGAGGTTCGGGACCTGGCTCAAGCAGTGGGCTTAGAGCATGCCCCTTCAAGCATTTTCATGAGTGTAAAGATGGTAAACCGGGGTCTTCGGGTTTTTCCGACTCCTCGCGCACATGCAGAGTATGCATTTCAAGACAGAAAATCGGAAGGCGTCAATGAGAGATGCCATATCTCAGGACTTGGACCTTTTTATGGATGTCGGGGGCGCCCTTCAAGATGGGGCCAAATGGCTTTGTGGGAGGTGCATGGTGATGCATGCTCTTAGCAAAAGGTGTAATCACGGCGCTGATGATGTCTTATCCTTCTCTGTGAATACAGGGGATGTGGAGGATTTCATTGTTGGGATTCAAAAACCATGTTATGTGACTCTTGATATGGAACCGGGTCCTTTAGGAGGGGTTGTCGTGGACTTATCCCTCCTTGAAAAGATTTTCTCTCTGCCCATTCAAACTGTCAAGAGCATTCCCCCGAGCTGTCGATTGGCGTTCGCCCAAGCTTTGACAGGTGCCTTACGAAAAGTGGTGGCCTCTCCAGGGTCTGTAGAAAGTTGGGTCAAATTACTTCAGCCCCTCTTACCCCTTTATTGAAACCTGATAACGGGATTCGGCCCATTGCAGTAGGGGTCATTTGGCGCAGATTAGTTTCTAAAGTGGCTATGAGGAAGGTTAGGAAGGAAATGGCTAAGTACCTTGGGGACTTTCAATTTGGGGTGGGAACTCCCAATGGGGCGGAGGCGGTGCTTCACAGCGCGAATAGGTTCTTAAGCTCCTTTCATGCGGACGGGTCCTTGGCTATGCTCACGGTGGATTTTTCGAACGCGTTTAATATGATCGACCGCACTGCTCTTCTTCGAGAGGTCCATCAACATTGCCCGTCTATATATCCATGGGTCCAGTTCTTATATGCCCAGCCAGCTAGGTTGTATGTTGGTAATGAGTTGTAACACCCCAACCGATGGCGGAATCATCGAGGTGCCACGTAGTGACGATTGTTCAAAAGCTCATTGTACTAAAATGTAAATATTATTGAATAATCAAAATTGTCTTACATGGAAATGGAAAATACATTGTCTAAATGAAATGTAAATATTGAAATAACTGAATTAAAATAAAGCACTAAATGTTCCTTGCTAAAGCACTAGATCAAACTGCACCTGAAACATGTACAAAATAGATTTGGTCAACATATGAAATGTTGGTGAGCATTCCTAGTTTTGATATATATAGTAGGTTAAAAAGTTATACAATTCAAGTGCAAGCTACAGTGCAAATATGTAAACCATGTACCATACAAATGAGCGAAATCAACCCTGTGACTGTATAATGTACTGTATGAACTGTAGTGTACTTATCCAATAAATGGATAAAAGCTTAACACTGGCCACAGATTCTCCGATGAAAAAGGGGGAGAATCAATCTAGGCGGGTTGTCAATCCAAATAGCGCTATCCAATGTTAAGGTCGGCTTGTATAATGTTAATGATTTCACTAAGTACAAATGTATTCTACATGTAATGTCTAAGCATAACGCACGTTTGTAAGCAAATGCACATAGTACTAGAATTGCATTGTAAAAATGTGAACTTGTATTTGTAATTTGTATAAGTGTACATGTGACACCCCAAAAATGAATAAAAGCAAAAAGGGGATAGAAATACTCACTGTTCACGTAGTAGTTTGAGATTTAACTGGACAACGAGATATGAATTGAGGTTACTCCCAAATGATCAACCTAAAGTATTCGATAAAGTGTAAGGGAAATAACTCTAGGATATATGTATTTCTAGGGCTTCGAATTGGGGATAAACGTTTATTCGATTAATAACAATTTGTTTATTAATTATGAGAAATTAAATAAATTATTAAAAGTCTTTTTATAAATTTTAAGTTAAAGATGGTCACAAAATAAAGTCTTTAGTATGAAAATAATTTTTTTATAAAATTATTTTCTTGAAAATAGAATATTTAATCTATTTATTTCAATTTGTCAAAATGTAACTTTAATATCTAAAAATATTAAAATTAAAGAATTTCTGAATTAAAAATTGTATTTCTGTTCCAAATGAATAGAAATAATTTATGTAAAATTTTGGTACAAAAATATTGAAAATGAATTTATTATGATTTATTTATGATTAAAACTAACAAAAATTAATTAAAAATATAAAATACACGGTTTTTCTGAAATAAAAATATTTTCTGGAATGTTTAAGGATGTACAAGTTTAGAATAATTTTTGTGGAATTTTATAAAATCGTTTAGATATTTTTATTAAATTTTATAAATAAAATAGAATAAAGTTGAAATATTTATTATATATATTAAATAAATGATTTTTGAAAATCTAAAAATTGGATAATAAACATTACCATTTGAATTGCATAAAATAAATTTTATAGATTTTATAAAGTTGTTTTGGTATTTTAAATGTATAATACAAGTTTAGAATTAAAATATATGTTTAACTCTATAAAGAAAAAGGCTTAAAAAAAAAAAGAAATGTGTGGTGCCCGTGGGAATCGAACCTGAGCGATTCAGTTTAACGAACAACCACGTAACCAACTGCTCTGTATCAAGGTTTGTTATCAGATTGTTTTCGAATACTTTTAAACAGGTTTTCAATCGTCATCTTCCCCAATTCAATATGATAAACCCTAGATTCCTGATCAAATGAAGTATGCGATTAAAATCTAATTAACATTAGGGTTACTGGTCAGGACAGAACAACAAACAATATGATGGATTTAATTGGAGCTTACTGAGTGTTTAATCGAGTATTATCGCGAGTCAAAACAGAAGTCAAACAACGAATAATGCTTGATTATCACGAGTGTTCACGAGGAATTGAGAATGGGGGTCTGTTTATCGTTCTTTTCAGAGGATTGTGTGCAAGTTTAATTAGATTAAAACGAGTATTTATAAGGATTTCAATCGAGTTTATTAGGAAGGCTTTTAATTCGATTCTTGGTCAATTCAACGCGTTTAAATCTCACGTTTTGTTGTTTTAGAAAGAAGCAATGATATCGTGCATAATATTCGGGGTTGTTGACTGAGTAGCGTGTATAATGGATTGGTCTTCAAGGATCTTGGTGTGTTGTTGTTGTTGCTCGAACAGCAGGAAAGATCAAAGGAAAAGGGAAACAGGCGAGAAACAAGCCTTAAATACATTACGAGTTGGGATATTAACAAATCAGATCCATAGCCCAGTTGGTTAAGTGTGGTGTGGTGTGTTGTGACTCGGCGAGGTACCCGAGTTCGATTCCTAGGGGCATCCTTTTTTTTTTTTGATTAAAAACAGAGGGAATGGAAGGAGCTGGGCTTGGGCCTGCTGTTGGACTGGGCCGGGTCTGTTTTCTGCTGTTGGGCTTCAGGAATCCACATAGGTTGAAGGGGGTTTGGGCTAATGGTTTGGTTAAGGATGGTTTAGTTTAGTCTACAAAGTAATAAATAAAAAAAACTGATTATTATTATTATTATTATTATTATTATTATTATTAAAATAAAAGTGACGGATGTCACAGCATCCCCTACTTTTAGAAACTTCGTCCCGAAGTTATTTAAAAACATAGGGTTATGGATGCTTGGGTAAAAACTAAGGTAACCGTGGTTTGGAAAATTTGGATGATTTTGGATGCGAGGTTTGATAGGTGGTTGGATTAGGTTCGTCTCGAATAAGAAGGAGAATAAGAATCTAATGAATCACTAAATTTCAAGTTTTAGGAATCCTAGAATAAATGTACGAGTTGATTGACTATAACAAGACCAAATGAACTAACAAGCAAACAGAGTTTGTTCCTGGTCCGACTTCCAGTCTCACTTTCAATGCATCATTAGTGTTTGTATACAGGGTGTACCGCAGCTAACCCACCACACCTTTGATACCTTGAAAACGTACTGGACGCCTACCAAAAACTCTAATAGAATTTCACACTACCCTAACGCACCTGTAAATTCATGATTACGTTCCGGACCGGAATCATCAATTTACCTTACATTAGGGTTTTATGTCCTTCTATGATCCTAATCTATCACACATTAAACAATTAAGTTCCACAAGAAGATGACACAACAAACACGTTGAGTTACAATGAGATGTTATCAATGAAATGAGGCCATGTAATAATGAGGTCAATTGCATGGGTTTGCAATGACTTGTAAGCATAATAGTATTTAAGTATGGGCTACCACTCGTCCGAGGAGCCCGTTGAATGAAATGTTTATCTGAGTTGCGTGGATAATGTACACACGCAAGCAAGTTTGTAAGTACTACAACCATTAAGTGTAAGTGTTATCTTAGTGGCCTATAGAAATAGTTTACGAGTATCATGAATAATTCAATGTTCAATGCATAGTCAAATTAAGGGAAAAATCAAGTTTTATGTAATAACCGATGATGTTTTTAGAAAAACTTTGTAGGATCAAGTATCAAGTTTTTAGTAGTTTGATTTCATGGAGATTAAGTCCAACTGTTTCAATAAAATGTAAGGTAGAGTCTTATACGATTGGAATAAGCGTAACCGAATATGATAAATTTCCAATCTGTGTTCGTATACTATGGTATGCAAGGAAATTTCTAGATGTTATATGTTAATGAGTGCGACAAAATTGGGTACAAAATGATAATAAGATCAAGAAAATGAAAACACGAGTATCATGAATAATTGAATGTCTAGTGAATAGTCAAATTAAGGGGAAATCAAGTTTCTCAAACAATGATGTTTTGGAAAAAAAAAATCCTGTAGAATCAAATATCAGGTTTTTAGTAGTTTGATTATCATGGGTAACTAGTTCATGTGTGAGGAGGTGAAGGATATGAATTTAGTTTTTGAGAGGATGATGAAAAATCTTGAAGCAGAATCAAGGTTGTGAGAGAATGTGAAGATAGTTGATAAAGAGTTTATTTTATAGTAAGGAGATTATGTAGCAATGTAAATTTTGAGGTTTGGATCAAAGGTTATAATCAAGTGTATAAGAAAACATGACTGTGGTATATGCCAAATATTGTAAAAATTTGAACAAGTTGAAAATGAGTGAGTGTCGATGGAGAATCTAGAGACTAGATATTATTCTTATGAAAAAAAAAATTATTTTCAAAATTGGTTTTGTACATAAGGCAAAAGTTGTTAAATAGTACAAGCTAAGTAGGCTTTGATTAAAATATTCCTGTTAGTTAGAGATTTCAAACATGACATTTTTGAAGATCAAGGTTTTATTAGTGAAAGCATTATATAGAAAATCGTTTGTTACGTAAATAAACAATTGAATTTAAGTCCGAGGAAAATATGTACTTTGTAAAGTTACTAGGTAATACAACAAGTTTTAGAAATCTTTAGTTTGTGCTAAAGTATGAGGTTATAGTTTTTAAAATAAATAACATGTGGAGAAATGAAATAATATGATTTGGGTAGGGTGTTGAATATTTAAAAAAAATGGCTAAGATGGTAAGGTGAAGTGCGATTGTGAAATCCATAGATGGTTATGAAAGTATGAACTTGTAAGCAATATATGAAAATCGTGAAATACAAAATATTGTATATGAATCGAGAGAGTATTATTGAAAAAAAGCTTGCATGAATGCTTGGAGTGCCCTTGTCTAGCTGTAAAGCCCAACAAGAACGTTGACTTTTCAAAGAAATTGAACCCAACGGTGATCAAAGAAGACATGCTTTAGCCTGTAAGTGGACACTCACTCCAGGAATCCCCAGGTAAGCATAACAGGTCCGTAAATGGATTTATGCGCTATGCTTGCCTATGCCAGAAAACCCAGTGTACAGGCATCCACCCTTCCAGATTGCACGTGTCCTTATCACACTCATTAAAGTTCAACAACTTCGAAGGAGTAAAATAAGAGTAGGTATTATATCTAAGAGTGTCTTCATAAAAGGTACTGCTCCCGTTCTATGATGATGTAAACTTTCCACTCCCTGTAAGACACCATCTCTATGCACCATGATGAGAAGAATGGAGAAAGAGAAGAAGGGAAAGATGGAAGAATGAAAGTAGAGGGAAATGAGGGGTAGGGTAGTTTAGGAAATATAATGCATGAAAGTTTGATTATAGTCTAGGCCATTTTGTCTAATAACCTAGTTCCCTATAACCATGGCTCTGATACAAATCTGTAACACCCCAACCGATGGCGGAATCATCGAGGTGCCACGTAGTGACGATTGTTCAAAAGCTCATGGTACTAAAATGTAAATATTATTGAATAATCAAAATTGTCTTACATGGAAATGGAAAATACATTGTTTAAATGAAATGTAAATATTGAAATAACTGAATTAAAATAAAGCACTAAATGTTCCTTGCTAAAGCACTAGATCAAACTGCACCTGAAACATGTACAAAATAGATTTGGTCAACATATGAAATGTTGGTGAGCATTCCTAGTTTTGATATATATAGTAGGTTAAAAAGTTATACAATTCAAGTGCAAGCTACAGTGCAAATATGTAAACCATGTACCATACAAATGAGCGAAATCAACCCTGTGACTGTATAATGTACTGTATGAACTGTAGTGTACTTATCCAATAAATGGATAAAAGCTTAACACTGGCCACGGATTCTCCGATGAAAAAGGGGGAGAATCAATCTAGGCGGGTTGTCAATCCAAATAGCGCTATCCAATGTTAAAGTCGGCTTGTACAATGTTAATGATTTCACTAAGTACAAATGTATTCTACATGTAATGTCTAAGCATAACGCACGTTTGTAAGCAAATGCACATAGTACTAGAATTGCATTGTAAAAATGTGAACTTGTATTTGTAATTTGTATAAGTGTACATGTGACACCCCAAAAATGAATAAAAGCAAAAAGGGGATAGAAATACTCACTGTTCACGTAGTAGTTTGAGATTTAACTGGACAACGAGATATGAATTGAGGTTACTCCCAAATGATCAACCTAAAGTATTCGATAAAGTGTAAGGGAAATAACTCTAGGATATATGTATTTCTAGGGCTTCGAATTGGGGATAAACGTTTATTCGATTAATAACAATTTGTTTATTAATTATGAGAAATTAAATAAATTATTAAAAGTCTTTTTATAAATTTTAAGTTAAAGATGGTCACAAAATAAAGTCTTTAGTATGAAAATAATTTTTTTATAAAATTATTTTCTTGAAAATAGAATATTTAATCTATTTATTTCAATTTGTCAAAATGTAACTTTAATATCTAAAAATATTAAAATTAAAGAATTTCTGAATTAAAAATTGTATTTCTGTTCCAAATGAATAGAAATAATTTATGTAAAATTTTGGTACAAAAATATTGAAAAATGAATTTATTATGATTTATTTATGATTAAAACTAACAAAAATTAATTAAAAATATAAAATACACGTTTTTTCTGAAATAAAAATATTTTCTGGAATGTTTAAGGATGTACAAGTTTAGAATAATTTTTGTGGAATTTTATAAAATCGTTTAGATATTTTTATTAAATTTTATAAATAAAATAGAATAAAGTTGAAATATTTATTATATATATTAAATAAATGATTTTTGAAAATATAAAAATTGGATAATAAACATTACCATTTGAATTGCATAAAATAAATTTTATAGATTTTATAAAGTTGTTTTGGTATTTTAAATGTATAATACAAGTTTAGAATTAAAAATATATGTTTAACTCTATAAAGAAAAAGGCTTAAAAAAAAAAGAAATGTGTGGTGCCCGTGGGAATCGAACCTAAGCGATTCAGTTTAACGAACAACCACGTAACCAACTGCTCTGTATCAAGGTTTGTTATCAGATTGTTTTCGAATACTTTTAAACAGGTTTTCAATCGTCATCTTCCCCAATTCAATATGATAAACCCTAGATTCCTGATCAAATGAAGTATGCGATTAAAATCTAATTAACATTAGGGTTACTGGTCAGGACAGAACAACAAACAATATGATGGATTTAATTGGAGCTTACCGAGTGTTTAATCGAGTATTATCGCGAGTCAAAACAGAAGTCAAACAACGAATAATGCTTGATTATCACGAGTGTTCACGAGGAATTGAGAGTGGGGGTCTGTTTATCGTTCTTTTCAGAGGATTGTGTGCAAGTTTAATTAGATTAAAACGAGTATTTATAAGGATTTCAATCGAGTTTATTAGGAAGGCTTTTAATTCGATTCTTGGTCAATTCAACGCGTTTAAATCTCGCGCCTTGTTGTTTTAGAAAGAAGCAATGATATCGTGCATAATATTCGGGGTTGTTGACTGAGTAGCGTGTATAATGGATTGGTCTTCAAGGATCTTGGTGTGTTGTTGTTGCTGCTCGAACAGCAGGAAAGATCAAAGGAAAAGGGAAACAGGCGAGAAACAAGCCTTAAATACATTACGAGTTGGGATATTAACAAATCAGATCCATAGTCCAGTTGGTTAAGTGTGGTGTGGTGTGTTGTGACTCGGCGAGGTACCCAAGTTCGATTCCTAGGGGCATCCTTTTTTTTTTTTTTTTTGATTAAAAACAGAGGGGAATGGAAGGAGCTGGGCTTGGGCCTGCTGTTGGACTGGGCCGGGTCTGTTTCTGCTGTTGGGCTTCAGGAATCCACATAGGTTGAAGGGGGTTTGGGCTAATGGTTTGGTTAAGGATGGTTTAGTTTAGTCTACAAAGTAATAAATAAATAAAAAATCTGATTATTATTATTATTATTATTATTATTATTATTATTAAAATAAAAGTGACGGATGTCACATGAGTGTATAGGGGCTACTACGGGGGTTCAGCAGGGGGACCCTTTAGGTCCCCTCCTTTTCGCCCTTGCTTTACACCCTATGGTTCTCCGGGTACAAGAAAATTGTAAACTCCCATTTCATGCGTGGTACCTGGACGATGGGACGATTATTGGTGAGGCCACCGAAGTTGCTAAAGTGTGACATCCGTCACCCTCGTCTTTCATCTAATTGACAATAATAGCCCTTCAAAAATTTCCATTATAGTCCCTGTAAATTTTGTCGTTTTCAAATTTAATTTTAGTGCGAACTAAAAATTTATCATTTAAACTTATTATGGATCGGGTATAAGTTTTGATCAAATACGAGTCTTGAAACGTCATCCGTAATGGAAACTATAAAAATTCCAAGTTTTAATAAAATTTTAGAAACTCTTTAGTTAAACTAACTTAACTTGGTTAAGTTAGTATTAGCAAATTATAATAAAAATTAACAAGGTTTAACATAGAGGGACCAAATCTGCCAAAGGTCCAAACTTTTTTAAAAAAAAAACAACAATCTGGTCACCTCCTTTCCCCCATACCCGTTTTTTTTTCGGTCAGCCGGAATCCGGCCGGCATGTGTTTCCGGCGATCTCAAACCCTTCCCTTTAATCACTTTTAATTATTTTAAATGTTGCATTTCAGTTTCTGCATAATATTAGAACAGTTATGTTGCTTTTAAATTGATTTTATCACGATTAAATTCGAGTTTAAATCCGACATTAGTATGTAACCGTCGGAATTCATATACGGATTCAAACGTCATCTTTAACCGATTAACACTATAAATATATCATTGTAATTCATTCCAGACCCTTGGCACGACATAAACCCACCTTAAACACATCATAATCGTGTTCGAATCAAGTCTAATCGGCCCTTCAAGTGTTGACGTATTCCTCTTCTTTTTTCGACTTGATTGATAAATGTAAGTTCATTTTATTAATGCCGGTTTCTTTCTTAATCTTCACGCTTTGAAAGCCCTCTATCACAGTGTTGTCATCGTGTCTAAATCATGTTATTAGATTTTGGCTAGGGTTAGGGTTCTTGCTTGTAGGATTTGGGGAAGATGATGAGTATGAATATTATGTTAAATATTATTCGTTTCCAAATAAATCAACAAATCTGATTGCTGGCTCAATGGTAAGGACTCCCACCTTCTAAAACTTAGGTCACGGGTTCGAACCTCATGCCCATCGTTTTTCCTCCTTCTTTTTCTTTCCCTTTATTTCCAGATTTTTTGATATATTATAATAAAATATAAACACATAAATCTTAAAATATTTATAGAAAATTCATTTTTACTCCAAAAATCATGAAAATTTAGGTGTAGCTTCTTGATACCTCATAGAAAATTGTCATATTTTTAGTTTTCTGAAAAATATCTATTTTCATGATTTTATTAATTTAAAGTGTTTTAATCATAATTAATTGATAAAAAAAATCATTTTTAATGATTTTTATCTCAAAATTTTTGATAAATTATTTCTAATCATCATGAACTTAATTAAAAATTATTGGTTCAGAAAACCTTTATTTTTATTGATTTTCCTATTTTTAATCATTTAAACATGATTTAATCGTATTAAATCAGTTTTAAATATAAATAAGTTTATAAAAATTATGGGAAAATTATTGTTGTTAGTTTACATCAGAAAGTGTCCAATTTCTACAAAAAAATAGCATTTTTGGATCATGTCTTGTATTATTAGTATTATTTATCAATTACGGCATAATTACACGTTTATTTATACTATTACAACACCTATTTTATAAATACTTTTCTTATAAAATAGAAATATTTCTTATGTTGGAAAGTCTTAATTATTATTTGTCGGGTCATCGTGTAACTCATAATTATTTATTTCAATATTTATGAAAATCGTAATTATTTACAATAATTAGTTAAAGTAATTAACTAAATGATTTTGCCTTAATTATTCAAATATATTTACATCTAAATATTCAAATGGTAATAATTATATTACTAACTAAACCACATTTACAATCTTTCATATATTATTTGTGATATATAACTTTTACGTTAACGCAACTTATCATTAAAACATCAATTCCCCAAATCGACTTAGCAAACCCTAATGCCTTAGACCCTAGATACCTTAGACTTTTTAGACATTTCCTTATTAGTATTCTTACACATTATAGGTTGAATTCCTCGGAATTCCCATTACTTAGCTCACGACCGCTTAAGTGGATTTTGATCGTTTTCGCAATCTGTGAGTATATCTTTCCCCTTTTTCATGTTTTACACTTTTGGGGTGACTCATGTACGCTTATTACTTCACTCACTTAACCATGTTTTATCATATATTCACAATCGCAATTCTTGTATGTGTTTTACTTGTTGATTCGCTGATAGTGTGTACTTATGACCTTAATCATTAACCGCTGGGCGGCCTAGCATAGCAATAAATAGTACTTAATTATTGTTATGTGTGAACGATTATTCATCGCCTACTATGAGCGAATACTATATATATGTGACTCTTGATTCTATGAACGAAAGGTTTGATTTTGGGTAGCATTTGTACATAGCTTGAACACTAAATTGTAGACAGTATAACACGTGAATTGCGAAACTCTTTTTCTACTATATGTATTCAAACAGGGTATGCTCACCAATACATTTTTTTGTATTGACATATACTATTTTCGTACATGTTTCAGGTTATGACTTTTAAGCTTTTGGAATTTTTCATAGATTTTGGATTCATTGTATTTCAAGTTTAGTTGACATCTAGAATTGTTGTATTTCATTTCAATGTAATAAACTATTTAATCAATATATCAAAAATTTACATTTCTGGTCCATGAGCTATTGAACAATCGTCACTACGTGACACCTCGATGTTTCCGCCATCGGTTGGGGTGTTACAGATTGGTATCAGAGCCATGGTTATAGGGAATTAGGTTATTAGAATGCCTTTTAGCCTAGTCTATAACTAAACTTACTTTTACGAGTCCTCTCGTTTATATTTCTCTTATTTTTATATTTCCTTTCAAGATATTTTTGTTATGATTACTTCTCGTTATTCTTCCAATATTTTGCTTGGCAAAGAAGACACTCGTATTTCACAAACGAAACGATATCATTAAGTTAGGAGTGGTATCCATACCTTGGTGATTTGTTTCACTCCTCTATATGTTATTTATCTTAGGAATATATCTTTGAGATAGGAGTGACATCCACACCTCAAAGAGTATTTCCTTCAAAAAGAAACTTAACCACTAAGTTGGGAGTGATATCCTTAACTTAGTGATTGGTTTCATTCCACAATCGTTTTCAATTTTGACATACATCTTTGAGTTAGGAGTGAAATCCACATCTCAAGGATCTATTTCTACATCTCGTTGATTATGAATTTTCTTAAATGTTGGTAATCTATTACATACCTTAAATCTTATCATTCACGTCATTTTAAATCATGGTCTTTTAAAACACAATAGAATTACACATACTTCATGAAATGGTTTCATTTTGCATTTTACAAACTTGTGTTGCATATTTTAAAGACCAAATGTAAATCTTTTGTTTTCATATGACATATCCAATATATATTTTCGGGAGAAATTTGCAACTAATAATAAGCCTTAAAACATTTTTCAAACTCGACTTCTCGTAAACACATGAAAATGTGTATTTACGAAGATTTTGCAAATAAACCAGTTTTGAATCTAAAACACACTTTGATTTCTAAAAATTTATTCTCATGCATCACTACTATTCTTTCAACAATATCACAAAGTCGAGGAAACTGCGAAAATTTACCTTTACACTTATACTCTTTCAGTTGCAAAACTTTTGGTTTAACAAAACAATGGACATATCTTTTTATCAGAATGTTGTTAAATACCTTTTATAGTATAACGCATATATGTAAAACTACTAGATTTTAACTCACATGCCAGTAGGCTATACACCCGTTCCGTGCACATTCATTTGCCGTAAATTTCATTATTTTATTCTTGCACCATTTTTATTCATAGTTATTTCTAACACGTTATTTGTGACTATTTTCACATTGACTATTTGCATTAATACAACTCGTTTACTTTCATTTTGTGCAATTGTGCGATTTACTCGATTTATGTTATACTATTCTTTCAGTCGAAATTTTATGCTATACTTATATACTTACTTGAACGCATATTTGGTATGCATATTTTCTTTCCTGTTTTGAGCAAAACCTTGTTATACTTTACATTATTTTGTTCATCATCATGACCAACGAACATACTAGTTGATAACTCGTATGAGATCTAAGTCGGTGCCCACGTACGACTCGGATTAGAGTATTTCTTCAATCTGAGGGGAACGGTGTAAACCTCAGGGTCTATCAAAATGAGTGTTTAGAGTCAACGATGTGAACAAAAGTTACCGGTTAAGGGAAAACCCGAAAGGGAAGAACCTCTAACCATGTCTTATACTTACATGTTATTCTCATTACGGTTAAAAGGAAAACCCGAAAGGGAAGGACCTCTAACCATGTCATGATTAAACATTATTTCATTACAGTGGCTATTACATATTGGTTGCACACATTTATTTCATGTTAGGATTATGGAAAAGCATAACACCCTAGTGTAAGGTAAATCGATGATTACGGTCCGGAACGCAATCATGGGCTTACAGGTACATGAGGGTGGTGTGTGATTCTACTTAGGCTATTGGTAGACAATTGGTACGAATCCAAAGTATCGGGAGTGTGGTGGGTCAGCTGCGGTACACCCTATATATAAGCATAAACGATACTGCGGGAACGGACTAGGAGTTTGACCAAGAACCTACCCATTTAATTATAATTATCTCTTCATTAGATCGTTGACTAATAGCTAGCATTTTCAATAAGAACGTTCTTACACGAGCTTCAATTCGTCTTTCTAGAGTCTTTCTCTTGCCCACCTAAAACCTTTCTCATTTAAACTTTTATTTTTTCTAATTTTGGGTTAACTATCAGAGATTTTGAAATTTTACTTTAGGTATTAAACAACTATTTTAAATTGTGTCTAATCATAAAAGATGAAATTTTCTTTTAAAAACTTAGTTGACTTTTATAACGTCTTTTGTTTCACAGTAACCTCCACTTGAAACAAATTTCAAGACGAAATTTTCTAAAGTAGGGGAGACTGTGACATCCGTCACCCTCGTCTTTCATCTAATTGACAATAATAGCCCTTCAAAAATTTCCATTATAGTCCCTGTAAATTTCGTCGTTTTCAAATTTAATTTTAGAGCGAACTAAAAAATTATCATTTAAACTTATTATGGATCGGGTATAAGTTTTGATCAAATACGAGTCTTGAAACGTCATCCGTAATGGAAACTATAAAAATTCCAAGTTTTAATAAAATTTTAGAAACTCTTTAGTTAAACTAACTTAACTTGGTTAAGTTAGTATTAGCAAATTATAATAAAAATTAACAAGGTTTAACATAGAGGGACCAAATCTGCCAAAGGTCCAAACTTTTTTTAAAAAAAAACAACAATCTGGTCACCTCCTTTCCCCCATACCCGGTTTTTTTTCCGGTCAGCCGGAATCCGGCCGGCATGTGTTTCCGGCGATCTCAAACCCTTCCCTTTAATCACTTTTAATTATTTTAAATGTTGCATTTCAGTTTCTGCATAATATTAGAACAGTTATGTTGCTTTTAAATTGATTTTATCACGATTAAATTCGAGTTTAAATCCGACATTAGTATGTAACCGTCGGAATTCATAAACGGATTCAAACGTCATCTTTAACCGATTAACACTATAAATATTTCATTGTAATTCATTCCAGACCCTTGGCACGACATAAACCCACCTTAAACACATCATAATCGTGTTCGAATCAAGTCTAATCGGCCCTTCAAGTGTTGACGTATTCCTCTTCTTTTTTCGACTTGATTGATAAATGTAAGTTCATTTTATTAATGCCGGTTTCTTTCTTAATCTTCACGCTTTGAAAGCCCTCTATCACAGTGTTGTCATCGTGTCTAAATCATGTTATTAGATTTTGGCTAGGGTTAGGGTTCTTGCTTGTAGGATTTGGGGAAGATGATGAGTATGAATATTATGTTAAATATTATTCGTTTCCAAATAAATCAACAAATCTGATTGCTGGCTCAATGGTAAGGACTCCCACCTTCTAAAACTTAGGTCACGGGTTCGAACCTCATGCCCATCGTTTTTCCTCCTTCTTTTTCTTTCCCTTTATTTCCAGATTTTTTGATATATTATAATAAAATATAAACACATAAATCTTAAAATATTTATAGAAAATTCATTTTTACTCCAAAAATCATGAAAATTTAGGTGTAGCTTCTTGATACCTCATAGAAAATTGTCATATTTTTAGTTTTCTGAAAAATATCTATTTTCATGATTTTATTAATTTAAAGTGTTTTAATCATAATTAATTGATAAAAAAATTCATTTTTAATGATTTTTATCTCAAAATTTTTGATAAATTATTTCTAATCATCATGAACTTAATTAAAAATTATTGGTTCAGAAAACCTTTATTTTTATTGATTTTCCTATTTTTAATCATTTAAACATGATTTAATCGTATTAAATCAGTTTTAAATATAAATAAGTTTATAAAAATTATGGGAAAATTATTGTTGTTAGTTTACATCAGAAAGTGTCCAATTTCTACAAAAAAATAGCATTTTTGGATCATGTCTTGTATTATTAGTATTATTTATCAATTTACGGCATAATTACACGTTTATTTATACTATTACAACACCTATTTTATAAATACTTTTCTTATAAAATAGAAATATTTCTTATGTTGGAAAGTCTTAATTATTATTTGTCGGGTCATCGTGTAACTCATAATTATTTATTTCAATATTTATGAAAATCGTAATTATTTACAATAATTAGTTAAAGTAATTAACTAAATGATTTTGCCTTAATTATTCAAATATATTTACATCTAAATATTCAAATGGTAATAATTATATTACTACCTAAACCACATTTACAATCTTTCATATATTATTTGTGATATATAACTTTTACGTTAACGCAACTTATCATTAAAACATCAATTCCCCAAATCGACTTAGCAAACCCTAATGCCTTAGACCCTAGATACCTTAGACTTTTTAGACATTTCCTTATTAGTATTCTTACACATTATAGGTTGAATTCCTCGGAATTCCCATTACTTAGCTCACGACCGCTTAAGTGGATTTTGATCGTTTTCGCAATCTGTGAGTATATCTTTCCCCTTTTTCATGTTTTACACTTTTGGGGTGACTCATGTACGCTTATTACTTCACTCACTTAACCATGTTTTATCATATATTCACAATCGCAATTCTTGTATGTGTTTTACTTGTTGATTCGCTGATAGTGTGTACTTATGACCTTAATCATTAACCGCTGGGCGGCCTAGCATAGCAATAAATAGTACTTAATTATTGTTATGTGTGAACGATTATTCATCGCCTACTATGAGCGAATACTATATATATGTGACTCTTGATTCTATGAACGAAAGGTTTGATTTTGGGTAGCATTTGTACATAGCTTGAACACTAAATTGTAGACAGTATAACACGTGAATTGCGAAACTCTTTTTCTACTATATGTATTCAAACAGGGTATGCTCACCAATACATTTTTTTGTATTGACATATACTATTTTCGTACATGTTTCAGGTTATGACTTTTAAGCTTTTGGAATTTTTCATAGATTTTGGATTCATTGTATTTCAAGTTTAGTTGACATCTAGAATTGTTGTATTTCATTTCAATGTAATAAACTATTTAATCAATATATCAAAAATTTACATTTCTGGTCCATGAGCTATTGAACAATCGTCACTACGTGACACCTCGATGTTTCCGCCATCGGTTGGGGTGTTACAGATTGGTATCAGAGCCATGGTTATAGGGAATTAGGTTATTAGAATGCCTTTTAGCCTAGTCTATAACTAAACTTAATTTTACGAGTCCTCTCGTTTATATTTCTCTTATTTTTATATTTCCTTTCAAGATATTTTTGTTATGATTACTTCTCGTTATTCTTCCAATATTTTGCTTGGCAAAGAAGACACTCGTATTTCACAAACGAAACGATATCATTAAGTTAGGAGTGGTATCCATACCTTGGTGATTTGTTTCACTCCTCTATATGTTATTTATCTTAGGAATATATCTTTGAGATAGGAGTGACATCCACACCTCAAAGAGTATTTCCTTCAAAAAGAAACTTAACCACTAAGTTGGGAGTGATATCCTTAACTTAGTGATTGGTTTCATTCCACAATCGTTTTCAATTTTGACATACATCTTTGAGTTAGGAGTGAAATCCACATCTCAAGGATCTATTTCTACATCTCGTTGATTATGAATTTTCTTAAATGTTGGTAATCTATTACATACCTTAAATCTTATCATTCACGTCATTTTAAATCATGGTCTTTTAAAACACAATAGAATTACACATACTTCATGAAATGGTTTCATTTTGCATTTTACAAACTTGTGTTGCATATTTTAAAGACCAAATGTAAATCTTTTGTTTTCATATGACATATCCAATATATATTTTCGGGAGAAATTTGCAACTAATAATAAGCCTTAAAACATTTTTCAAACTCGACTTCTCGTAAACACATGAAAATGTGTATTTACGAAGATTTTGCAAATAAACCAGTTTTGAATCTAAAACACACTTTGATTTCTAAAAATTTATTCTCATGCATCACTACTATTCTTTCAACAATATCACAAAGTCGAGGAAACTGCGAAAATTTACCTTTACACTTATACTCTTTCAGTTGCAAAACTTTTGGTTTAACAAAACAATGGACATATCTTTTTATCAGAATGTTGTTAAATACCTTTTATAGTATAACGCATATATGTAAAACTACTAGATTTTAACTCACATGCCAGTAGCAATAAATAGTACTTAATTATTGTTATGTGTGAACGATTATTCATCGCCTACTATGAGCGAATACTATATATATGTGACTCTTGATTCTATGAACGAAAGGTTTGATTTTGGGTAGCATTTGTACATAGCTTGAACACTAAATTGTAGACAGTATAACACGTGAATTGCGAAACTCTTTTTCTACTATATGTATTCAAACAGGGTATGCTCACCAATACATTTTTTTGTATTGACATATACTATTTTCGTACATGTTTCAGGTTATGACTTTTAAGCTTTTGGAATTTTTCATAGATTTTGGATTCATTGTATTTCAAGTTTAGTTGACATCTAGAATTGTTGTATTTCATTTCAATGTAATAAACTATTTAATCAATATATCAAAAATTTACATTTCTGGTCCATGAGCTATTGAACAATCGTCACTACGTGACACCTCGATGTTTCCGCCATCGGTTGGGGTGTTACATAAAGCCTTAGACATTATCCGGCTGGAGGGGCCATCCTTGGGGCTTCAGCTTAATATTAAGAAAACGGAAGTTTTTTGGCCATCTTGTAATGGGGTGAAACTTCGGGATGGGCTTTTTCCCAGTGAGATTGGTAGGCCAGAAAAAGGGGTGAAGCTCCTCGGAAGTGCCGTTAGCTGGGACTCTCATTTTATCCGCGAATTGGCAAGACAGAGGGCATCACGCGCGGTTGAACTTATGAAACTCTTGCCATGCCTTAGGGATCCCCAGAGTGAACTCCTCTTGCTCAGGTCCTGTATGGGGGTTGCTAAGTTGCTTTTTGGGTTACGAACCTGCCAACCCCCCATGATGGATGAAGCAGTGTCATGTTTTGACAAGGGTCTAAGGGAAGCCATTGAAGACATAGTGGTATGTGGGGGGGCCTTTCTTTGGTGACCTACAATGGCGAATGGCGTCTTTGCCGATGCGCATGGGAGGTTTAGGGCTCCTCTCCGCGAAGGATGTCGGCATGTATGCGTTTGTGGCGTCGCGAGCCCAGTCCTGGAACCTTCAAGACCACATCCTACGAAATAGCAGGGTTTTCGGCGCAGACTTGGACTACGTGCAGGCCCTCGAAAAGCTAAATGACTATCTCCGAGGTTTTGATATTGGCGGTTTTTCTAATAAGGACACCGTCCCCCCAAAGCCTCAGAAAACTTTGGCGAATGCCCTTTTTGGCAAAATCGCTCAGAGCCTGGGTGAAGTTTTTAGTTTGTCCCCCCGTCAGAGGGCAGTTATTGAATGCTTGCAAAGCCCCCATGCTCAAGATTTCCTGACTGTTATCCCGATCGAAGGTCTAGGACAAAGCATGTCCGCTATTGAATACAAGGTCATTCTTAAATATCGTCTAATGATCCCCATGTACCAGGATGATGGAATATGTCTGATTTGCCGTAAGGTTTGCCTGGATGAATACAGGGAACATGCGGTTCATTGTAAGGAGTTACCCGGTTTCAAATATCGGCATGACTGGGTTCGAGACATTCTGTGGGACATTTTAAGACGGGCTGTGTGACATCCGTCACCCTCGTCTTTCATTTAATTGACAATAATAGCCCTTCAAATATTTCCATTATAGTCCCTATAAGTTTCGTCGTTTTCAAATTTAATTTTTAGAGCAAACTAAAAATTTATCGTTTATATTTACTATGGATCGGGTATAACTTTTAATCAAATACGTATCTTGAAGCGCCTACGCAATGGATTTTATAAAAATTTCAAGTTTTATAAAGTTTTAATAACTTTTAAGTTAAATTAGTAACCAAGTTAACTTTTTATAAAGAAAAATTAACCAAAACCTTAACCAAACTAACAAGGTTAAACACGAGGGACTATGTTTGCCAATATACAAAACTTTTAAAACAAATCTGATTTTTTTTCCTCTTGATCGGTTTTCCGGCGGACTGAATTCCGGCCGGCGAGAGTCCTCCGGCGATCCGTTTTCCTTCAGTTTAATGCATATTAACACCTTAACTTCAATTCTATACGTTTCTCCATTCATGATTAACGTTTCCCCATCATTCAGACGTATTTAAACATGTTTTAAAAGAGTTTTAATCGGGTTTTTATAGTAGTAACCGCCGGAAATTTCAAACTCGTTTAATGGGTTGTTTTAACCGAACGATGCTATAAATACTCGATGCCAATCCATTTCTGCACTATGTAGCGTCACAAACCCACAAGAAATCTGAATCAAAACGTCTCAGAAACCATGGTAATCGACTCTCCAAGTTCGGTTCTTGTTCTTCATTTCTCGCCCCTTAATCGTAATTGTAAGTTATATTTCATGTTGCCGTTTTGTTATTCGCGTGTTTCTGATTAAAACCCCCTTATTACAGATTGGTTATAGTGTTTGGATGGGGTTATTGAATCTTAGGGTAGGGTTAGGGTTCTTGAGGATGATTTGGGGAAGATGATGAACATGTATGTTATGTTAAATAGTTTGTTTTCTAAAATAAATCAACAAATGGATGTATAGCTTAGTGGTTTCTGTGTCTTGGAAAGAAGGAAAAGGAACTGGGTTCGAACCCAGGCTTCCTCAATTTTATTTTTTTTCCTTTTCAGATTTATTTTTCTTATTTACTATTATTTTAATCATAGAATAATCATTATTAATGCATATAAACTTATAATATTCATAGTAAATTCATTTTTGCTTCAAAAATTATGAAAATTTAGGTGTAGCATCTTGACACCATAAAGAAAATTATCACACTTTTGCTTTCTGAATATTATTTAATTTTCGTTATTTTATTAATTTAAATTGTTTTAATCATAATTAATTGATTAAAAATTCATTTTAATGATTTTAATCTCAAAATTTTAGGATAATGATTTCTAAGCATTTTAATCTAAAATAAAAATTATTGGTTCAGAAAACATTTATTTTTATTGATTTTCCTATTTTTAGTCATTTAAACATGATTTAATCTCATTAAATCAGTTTTAAATATAAATAAGTTTATAAAAATTATGAGAAAATTATTTTCATTAATTTACATAAGAAAGCATCCATTTTCTATAAAAATATCATTTTTGGATCATGTCTTGTATTATTAACATTATTTATGTTTAATTAGACATAATTAAACATTTATTTATTTATTTACACTATTTAAACATCTATTTTATAAATACTTTTCTTATAAAATAGAAATGTATTATGTTTGAAAATCTTAATTACCATTTGTTGGATCATTTTGAAACTCATAATTATTTATTTACATATTTATAATTATTGTATTTATTTACAATAATTAGTTAAAGTAATTAACTACATTACTTTGTCTTAATTATTCAAACATATTTTTATCTAAATATTCAATAGGTAATAATTATGTTACCTAAACCACATTTACAACCTTTCATATATTATTTGTGATATACAACTTTTACATTAGCGCGACTTATCATAAAAACTCTAATTCCCCAAATCGACTTAGCAAACCCTAATGCCTTAGACCCTAGATACTTTAGACTCTTAGACTTTTCTCTTATTAGTATTCTATTACGTTATAGGTTGAATTCCTCGGAATTCCCATTACTTAGCTCACGACCGCTTAAGTTGGATTTCGATCGCTTTCGCAAACTGTGAGTATATCTTTCCCCCTTTTTACTGCTTTACTATTTTGGGGTGACTCATGTACTTACTATCAAGTTTCTATTTCTTTTACTAAATGCAATTCTCATGTGTGTTTGCTTTATGTTAATTGGTGTGTCTATGACTTGTCAAAATCATTAACCTTTGAGGGTCTGACATTTCAATGAATAGTACTATGGTATATACTCTTGTGACTCTGTTGAGAGTCCTTGTCATTGCTATGTATTACATTACTATTAGCGCATACTATATATATCTGCTTTTCTTTACATAGGGTTGATTTTGAACGGATATTACTTATTACATAATTGCAAATGGTACCGCACATGAATTGCTAAACACTTTTCCTACTATATTTATTCAAACAGGGTATGCTCACCAATACATTTTTGTATTGACCAAATTATTTTCGTACATGTTTCAGGTTCTTATAAGATCACTTCTAAGCTTTTGGAACTTAGGCTTAGATTGAGATTACTGTATTTTAGTTTTAGATTGCTAATTTAATTGTTGTATTTCTTCCAATGTAATAAATTATTAAATTCAATGTATCAGTATTTACACTTTTAGTCCATGAGCTATTGAACAATCGTCACTACGTGACACCTCGATGTTTCCGCCATCGGTTGGGGTGTTACAGGCTGGGATCTCAGCCAAGAAGGAGGCCCCTGTGAACTTCCTCTCGGATCCAGCAGAAGGGAGATCCACTCTACGACCAGCAGATCTCCTTGTCTTTGGGTGGGCCGGGGGGAAGCATGCTTGTGTTGACTTGACGGGTGTATCTCCCCTAGTTGGGTTGAGGGATAGTGACTTTGTAGCAGGCCAAGCGATGCGGAAAGCAGAGGCAAAGAAGATAGAAAAACATGCTAAAGCCTGCGAGGAGAACCAACACATTTTTGTACCCTTGGCCTTTGATACCTTTGGCTCATTGGCATCGGAGGCTACCCGTTTCCTGACTAGGGTCCAGCGGGTTATTAATAGTAGTGTCTCGGCTCCGGGTGGGCAGGGTTACGTTTTTAGTAGGTTAGGATTTGCTATTCAGAAAGGGATGACGGCACAGCTTGTTGCCCGCCTGCCCGTTATCTTGATGTAATTTTTCTTGTTATGTGATAAAAAAAAAATACCCATTAAAAAAATAAGAGATATTCAACATCAACACAAATGTGGAAAACAAGCTCATCAAGAAGACGTGTAACATAATATACACAAAAAAAAATCAAATAAATAATAGTTGCAATGTAATAATCAAGTATTATCCTCCTTGTTTGCAACTTGAAAATGACCAAAAAGTTTTTACTTTTTCTGTATATATTTAAAAGGTACTTTTAGTGCAAATTGTTTAATTGTTCCCATCAACTTTTTTTTTGCTATCTTCCAAATACCAAAGAAGTTTTAAAGTCAAGGTGTAACTAAATAAAAGTGTAGGGGTAGAGTACATAAGAACACCAATTGATTCAATTAGTTAATTAATAATATTATTTTAATAGTTACTTAATTCCGAATATGGGGCTTAAAATACGCTGGAAATATTGTGGAGGGGAATAAAATGCTTGGGTTGCGTACAGAACGCTTATCGGGGACTCTACCAACAAAAAGAATGTAATAATTTATACTTTATAGGGAGCATAAAACTTATATAATACTAGATTATACCCCGGGAGCGTCCCGGGTTAAGAAATTTAATATGATACATCAATGTTACCTATGAAATAGACTGATGTATAACTCTAATATTAATATCTAACCTAAAACAAATTAACAATGTAAAACTCCAATGCTAACACCTAACCTAAAAGAATGTAAAATTTTAATGTAACTCTAATATTAACACCTATCCTAAAGACTAAACAAATGTACAAATCTAACATACTAATATTGATACCTAACTTAAAACAACGTATAACTCTATTACCCTATTCGGCTCTGGTTAAAAAAATCATATTTACTGATTTAAACATAATTAGTGACTTATCTATACATGATTAATGATTTACCTGAACACTTTGTTTTTTTCCTGAATGAACAAAACCCCACAAAAAAAATTTCTCCGTTTTTTATATAGCACTATGGTACTCGTTGGAAAGATAATAAAACGCTCGTTAATTTGGTGTAATTTTTTTCTTTAAAAAATCTCGTATATTAAAGATATTAACGTTTAAAAATTATGGGAGAAAACATGAGGGTGAAAAATCCAATTTTGTTTTTAAATTATTTTTTTCCTAAAATATATCAATGCCACATGGGATGACACATGGCACACTCAAAGAAGAGAATGCTTCTTTGAGTGCCATGTCATTAAAATGGCTTTCGTTTATTATATGTATAGATTTGTATTTTTTTTATTTGTGTGACAAAAATTACTATAGACTAATGTATCATAATATTCATCGTATCAGTAAAACTCTTGGTGTCTAGATTCGCAATTGTAAGGAAGACAAAGGGTGCATGTTTAAGGAATTCATACGAGATATGATGAATATGATAGGAGTTAAACTCAGGTAAAAGTTTGGATAGTTATGTCAATCTTACACTCTCCAATATTCAATTGTTTTGTAAACAAGTGTTGATCTCATTTTTAAGATTTTTAACAATAGATTGACTAATTTAATTTCATAGAAACTTTGTTAGAACTTAGAAGCTTGCTTACACATATGTGTGTGTGTGATGTATATGAAATTATCAATTTGTTTCTCTAATAAAATTTGTGTTTATATGAAATAGTTTGAACTTTGATCCTTTTAAAGTTCAAAAATACGTTAGTGGTCCATATTTTTTAAACATGTTAAACGATTGTTTTAAATAGGTGTTAAGATCCCTCATGTACAACATAAATAGGTCATTTCCTTCATTTTTCGACCCCCCCCCCCCCCCACACACACACACCAACAAACGACAAATCAGTTGCTTTCGAACACCACCTAGAGATCCTCGTTCTGGTCCCACGGTTACAGGCTCACAAGCCAGTGCCTTCGCTTTCGCATACAATTCGTTTCCTTCCATGCCCTTTATTTCTATATGCATTCACTTACTCATGATTTGCATGTATGTATGTTTATGTATGAATACCAAATAGGTATATGCAGTGGCGGATCTAGGCCACAAAATCAGTAGTAGCGTTTTTCATTTTTTTTCATTTTAGTAGAACGTTTTTCAAATTTCGTAAAAAAAAAACCAAATTTTCCACTACGCACGCGAAGTTGAGCCGCAACGTCCGCAACCCCTCCCCATGAAGTATGTCCGCCCCTAGGTATATGTTTTTATGATATGACAGTATAATTCAACACAAATATTTGAGCTGTGGCAGTCAAGAAGTTACTAAAAGATGGTTAAACATGTAATGTAACTATGTAAGGCTGTGGTCTATTGGTTGACATTGATGATGAGTAGTTAAAGGGCTTAGAAATAGTGAATATTAAAAAACAAATACCTTCATGTATGTCGCACATGATAGGCTTTAACAATCTATTTTAATGCCCATCCAATTCAAAGGCGCAACATGCAACAAATATAAAAACGGGGACCGTCATTTTGAGCTTAAATGACCAAACGAGTAATTTTGTATAAAACACATGGATTATTTTAGTATTTTTGAACTTGCGTTAATAGAAACTTTTGTTTTATTAGAGTATATTCCATGTGTGTAAAGGGTCGAACATTAAGTTGGTATGAAAAGTAATGGTACTTTTAACACAAGGATGGTTATCATACAAACTACTAAAAGTATGCAAAGCGTACGAAGAAATCTCTACCATTCATTTTGAACATTTTGACTAAAAAACACGTTATCTCAATTTTGATTATATAATTGATGATACCAAAAAAAAAAAAAAAAAAAAAAAATATTTTTTGTCAACTACCTCTAAAACTCACTTCCCCATGATTTTTAAACGTCTATAACTTTTTCATACGATAATATTTTTTTAAAAAAATTTACACCGTATTAACAAACGTTTCATTCCCTTTAATTTGAGTAGGTTGTTACTATAGTTTTCTTAATTTTCAAAAATAGTTACATAATTTCACGTACAAAATAACCACAGTAGTCATACACATAGAGATAGAATTACGTATCAAATGCCAAATAAACGTCTCTCCACCTACCTTCACTCGACTACCAAGCTTAACAATAGTCGACCACACACCACCATTGTTGCTCAACACCGGATAAACCTCCCAATTCCTTGCCTTAACATGAATAACATCAATAACTTTCTTCCATAACATGCCACGATTCGATCTATATCTCCATAACCATTTCAGCACAAGAGCATTATTACTAATAGCAAGTTTAGTCAATCCCAACCCCCCCCCCCCCCTTCCTCTATTTATGGGTGTAATAACCTTATCCCAAGCCACCCAATGAAGTTTTTTTACCTCGTTCGATCCACCCCATAAGAACCTTTTCATCATTCCTTCCAAAGTCGCAATCACTTTCTTTGGCGCTAAATACAATGAGAAGTAATAATTAGGGAGTGATTGAAGGGTGTCATTGCCATATGACACACTTAAAAGGGAGGATGTACTCGTTGAATGTCATGTGAGATTTATTGATTTTAATTATTATAATAGATAGATGATTTTTAACCATTATTTCCGTTTACATTATTTTGATTGTGTTGTTCATCATTTTATAATGTTTTATACTTTATAATAATACTTTGAGATTATGTATAAGACAATGCTACTTTGACCATCCATTTTATAGGAATGTCTCACTATCATTTATTTTTCTCTATTTCACTCCATCTCATCTCAAAAAATGGTTCAACCCTTTTAATTCCATCTAACATTATTCTTTTAGTGGTTTTTGGATTAAAAAAGGAAACAAAAATAATTAAATCTTTTAACACCTTGTTAACATGTTTACATATAAACTCCTTTAACTCCACTCAACACAAGGAGGGAGTGGGTTATAAAAAAAACAAACTGCAACGTATTTATTATAACTTATTAATTTTTTAAAATTATGTTAAAGTTAACTTAAATATTAGGGAAAAAAAAAAACTTGAACTGAACACGTTGTTGGTATACAATGACCATATTTTGGGGTTTCTCTTTTGTTTGTTGTATTTCATTTTTTTTATAAAAAAGGTTGTGCAAGATGATGATGATTATTATTATTATTATTATCGTGATTTTTAAGAATTCTTTTCGTTTACATTATTTTGATTATCATGTTCATAATATTATATTTTCTATTACATTACACTAATAATTTAAAATTATGCATAAGACAACGCTACTTTGACCATCTATGTTAATATAACTGTTATACAAAAATACAAACCACAATGTATTTATTATAACTTTTTATTAGTAAATACATTTTTTTTAATATTGTCACAAAGTTAACTCAAATAACAAGAAAAAACCTTAAAATGAATACGATTTAGACATCGAAGATTGTATCTTTGGGTTCTCTCTTTTGTTTACTATAGTGTGAGTTTCCATTCACACAACACATGACATGTGTTGAAGTCACAATCCACAAACTACTTTTATTTAAACCCTAACAAGTCTATGTCATTATACCTACTATTAAGTTTTAAAAACGAGTTTACTTTGCTTAAGACAACCTAATTCATCATTATATCTAAGAAATAGATGTAACGAATTTGAGACCGCATTAAAATAAATATGATAAAACTTTAATTTATTTTTGCTTAATATCTAATGGTTTTGTTTACAAGATTTCATTTTTCTAATTATTGAAGAGATCCAATGGCTATAAATACTACAGTTGATAATAACATTGTAATCTTGTTAAAATGTTAAAGTATCGTTCATTATATCTTTAAAGCTATTGAACTTAAAATGATGGTGCAGCAACTGTGCGTTTATGATTATCTAAACTTTGCTTTGAAGAAAGGCTTTCAACATAAATCCAACTGGACAAATGGTTTTTTTTTTTTTTTTTTTTTTTTTTTTTTTTTTTTTTTTTTTTTGACTTTCATTAAAAAACCGAGGGTGCGCCCTCAAAGTAAGGACCACCAACCCGCCACTATGACATATACATATGGGACTTACACCATTCCTCCCATTGGAGATCCCTAAACTTTAACCTGTTTTTCAACCACAAAAACGACAAGGACTTAATACTACCTTCCACCATTGGAATTTTAGGTTCAATGCCTTTAGAAGTCTTCTCGTTTCTAGCTTTTCAAAGCGATCAAAGGGTCACCACCACAATGCCATGTACCACTCTCTTACCCCATTTACCACCTCTCGCTTGTTTATAGAACAACAAACAATCTCGAGTATGAAAAACATAAACCGGATCAATCCCGCACCACTTCCCAATAGCGGTCCAAAATGGTTTTAGTTGGTGGAAACAAAACAATTAAATCATATATTAAGTAAGCATTAATAATATTATATTTTTTTGGAAGAGTTAATTGCAGTTTTCGTCCATGTGGTCTGCCCTAACTAATAGGTTCAACACGAGTATAGCACTCTGACTCCCAGTGGTTTGTCGGGCTAACACTTTACGTCCCT
Organism: Ambrosia x helenae; assembly: GCA_030844895.1. Classification (NCBI taxonomy): domain Eukaryota; kingdom Viridiplantae; phylum Streptophyta; class Magnoliopsida; order Asterales; family Asteraceae; genus Ambrosia; species Ambrosia x helenae. The sequence goes on along the minus strand of CM061230.1, from coordinate 4,853,596 downwards.
CTTATTAACATTCGTTAGTTGTTCTGTTAGTTTGTGGGTGAAATGACTACTATACCCCTCAATCTTCTGTGAAATGACTATTATACCCCCATCTTCTTCTCCATCCCACCCACCCACCACCACTACCACCATCTTCACCGCCACCCTCCCTCTCCTTATCATCTCCTATCTCCTCCACCATAATAATAATAATAATAATAATAAATAATGTAAAGTGTGAAATGAGGTCAAGGCCTCACGGCCCAAAAGAAAAAAAGTAAATAATAAAAGATAGGTGGCGGCGATATGTATTTGAATTTTTTTTTGAACGGCAAATTTTATCACACCTTAATTCTACCTTATCTTGCATTTACAAAGATTTGAACCCACAACCTTACATTTGTAAGGGGGAACACCATACCACTAGATATGTATTTGATTTGGACGCACATTATGAAAAACACAATATTAATTTCGAAGAGACAGCCGTCATTGGAGGAACGATCGACAAACAGAGTCAACCTTTATTGAGAGAGAGGATTATTTTGTAAAAGAGAAGAGGCGTTGGATATGGTGGTGGTGGTGTTGCAGGTTGTGGTGGTGGACTGGTGGGTGGGTGGCTTGGTTAGAGAAGAAGATGGAGAGGTATAATAGTAATTTCATTCACAAACTAACAGAACAATTAACGGATGTTAATAAGAGGGACGTAAAGTGTTAGCCCGACAAACCACAGAAACTCAGAGTGTTATACTCGTGCTGAACCTGTTAGTTGGGGCAAACCATAGGGACAAAAACTGCAATTAACTCTTTTTGGAATGGATAAGAAGTAATTTGGTTGATAACTTGATATTGAGAATTAAAACGGTATAAGTCACTTTTTTTAGAGTATCCGGAGTGGGGGCGGGAAAGGGCGGGAAGGGGGGAGGGTGGGGGCGGGGGGCAACTCACTGGCGTGGGGCATTGGAACTTGACACATGGCACACTTTGATTCGTGGGTTCTTGTGGACCGTTTGAATTTTTTTTTTTTTTTTTGAATATAGCCGTTGAAATCAAACGGTCAAAACCAAAAAAAAAAATTATAAATTACCCCCATTTCACTACAAAACACCCACTTTAACTTATTTATTCACAAATTTTATACACTTGTTCAACCATTTTTTATACAATTCTTCATATATTTTCCATACTACTCATCATTCTTCAACAAAAAAGAACAGCGCGAAAAACGCGAAGATATGAAATTTATCGCCATGAACACCGATCATCTTCACGTCCCAGAGTTAGAGATGACGCTACAAATGAAGCGTGACCTTATGGAAAAATATAATATTAATTAATTTGTTAGTTTTTACTTTCTTTTTTTCGGTTTTTTTATTTTTTTACGTTTTTTAATTTTCTAGGTTTTTAATTTTTGTATTTTTCTAGGTTTTTATTAATTAACAATGTTATTTTAATTACTTAAAAAAAATAGAAATGCCACATGTCACTCCCCCCTCTTCCCCCCTTCCACTCCCCACAATTATCCCCCCCCCCCCCAAGTGCCACATGGCGCTTCATCCTCCTCTTTCCCCCCCATCACTCCGGATAGCCTTAACGACAAATTTTATACCACCTTATTTTCACCTGATCTTGCACTTGCAAAGATTTACCTCACATTTATAAAGGGGGACACCATACCATTAGACCAAGAGGTCATGAGTGGTATAGGTCACTTTTAAAATTTAAAACCAACCGTTAACTTTTACTATTTACTTAATTTATTTTTGTAATTACCAACAAAACATATATATTATACTATGTTAGAGCCGTGTATTACACTAGTTGCAAAAGGATAATGTATAAAGGGTCCCTAAGATACAAAAGATATGAAGGGCTGAAAGCATGACACGTGGTACTAGCCAAAATGGTATTATTATCCGTCGCTATAATTATGCATGTTAAACAGCATAATGACGCACATTATACCTGATAATTACCCATGTTATATCTGATAATTACGCACGTTATAACCCCGACGATTTTTTTAAAACTATAGAAATAGCGTATGCAAATTAAAGAGGAAAAATTGTTTGTTTTTATGGTGTATTTTTTAAATAATGTAGTATGAAGAAGTTACGCACATTTAAAAAGGGGGAGGGGGACTTGAAAAGAATATACAATTATAGGGTATACCTATTTACCCTTCCCCACTTCTTCTTTCATAATTTCATGCGTAAATTTCACCTAAATTTTATCACTCAGTCTCATCCATTGATTACTTAGACCAAAGACCTAGAATCCTTCCATACACTTTCCATGTAAAGAATACTATGTACCCATTATTTTCTCCACACAAGTTAAATAAATGTAATATTATATATAAGTAATAAAAAAATATTTTAGAAAACTCGTATATTGTATAATGTATAGGCTGAATAAACTAGTGTCTTACATGAGTTAAGTAAATATAATGCATTTGGTTAACATATACAGTCACCCAAGATGTCTTTAAAAAAACTTTGATATACTATTTACTTATTATAACATTTTACTTTGTTCTTTTATTTAGTATTAAGTTTTAAATTCGTGTAACACATGGAGTTGAATCAATAAAAGTAACATGGTTACTAATAAGCGGAAAAAAATAGAATTAATAGCTAAGGAAAAAAAAAGAAGAGGTATGATATAATATTTTTATTTTATAAAGGAGATAGAAAAGAAATGACATGAATACTATTAAATAAGAGAGATAAACAAGAAAATTTTGATTTGATATTATTACTATTTAATAAGATGGAGATGAAAAAATAAAGGTGAAGAGAAACCAGAAAACAACATGTATCATATACAAATTTCATTTAGGGTTAATTACCAAAATCATCCATGAGTCATGACGTTTGAGTCAAAATGCTAAAAAATAGTCTAAAAAGTTTATTTCTCTTATCTGGACAATATGGTTTATATTCCTTGCCATTCCCCTCCTTCACCTAACCCCATCCATCCCAGTGTCCTTAAGTCAGGGGCTTTTTGGTCCTTTCATATTTAATTTGTTTTCTTGTCAATTTCGTCCCTCCCATAATTGAACCACTTAAAACCCCAAATTCACATTTGTGCTTCACATCACTGCTTAAATTCTCCACAGGGACTATCTTTGCTTCGGTTTTTCATCTCAAAATCCAGTTGAAATTTGTAACACCCCAACCGATGGCGGAATCATCGAGGTGTCACGAAGTGACGATTGTTCAAAAGCTCATAGTACTAAAATGTAAATATTTGATTATTGAATATTGTTTTACAACACGTGAAAATAAATACACGACAAAAAAAATAGAAATAGTTGATTTATGTAATCTAAGTCCAAAGTCCTATGTGAAGCGTTAAGCAGCTTATCCTGAAACATGCACGAAAATAAATTTTGTCAACATACGATGTTGGTGAATATTACCTAGCTTTGTACATATAGTATAAGTTGAAAAGCGGTACAATTCATGTGTCTAGCATCACCAAGGCATTATGTAAACACATAAGTAACCAACAAGACAAAGATCAAATGTAAAGTTAGTAAGGTAAAATTGATAATGAGCACCCTAACACGTGTCAAGTCTAAAAGAGCACCATAACATAAGTTATGTCTAAATGAGCACCGTAACATAAGTTACGTCTATATGTAAAGAGCACCATAACATCAGTTATGTCTAGATGTATGATTTTGTACGTAAGCTACATTCATGTTTAAACATAAAGCACAAAGATAAACAAGACACGTATATGAATTGTAAATGAAGAAAAATGTATGTGTAAGTGAATGTGCAAGTTTTGTATACTTGTGCATGAATCACCCCAAAAGTGTAAAAACGAAAAAAGGGGATAAGTAATACTCACCTTAGCAAGGTGTTAAGTCTTGTGGAATTGAATAAGTATAATCCAACGTTGCCAAGTATCACCATATGTTTAAGTTAATAAATGAGTTTAAGTCTTTCTAGTCTACAAGTATTTCTAGGGTTCCTATTTTGGGGATCAATAATTGAATAATCATTGATTTAGATAAATTGCTAAAAAAATAAGTAAATAAGGAGATTTAGAAAAATAAATAACATAAAAGAACTTTTTCTAAAATCTTGATTAAGATGGTTGTATTATAAGATTTTAAGTATGAAAATAATTTTTATAAAGTTATTTTCTCAAAAAATTGAATATTTAGTATATTTATTCCTATTTGTCAAAATATAATTTTAATATCTAAAAATATTAAAATTAATGAAATTTCAAATTAAAATTTGTATTTTTGTTTTAAATGAATAAAAATAATTTATGTAAAATTTTGGTATAAAAATATTGAAAAATGAATTTACTATGATTTATTTATGATTAAAATAACAAAAATTAATTAAAAATAAAAAATAAACGGTTTTTCTGGAATAAAATTTATTTCTGAAATATTTATGGATCTACAAGTTTAAAATAATTTTTGTGGGATTTTATAAAGTCGTTTAGATATTTTTATAGAATTTTAAAATTATAATTGAATAAACTTGTAATATTTATAATATATATTAAATAAATGATTTTTGAAAAACTAAAAGTGGTATGATAAACTTTATTATCAGAATATCATAAGATAATTTTTATAGAATTTATAAAGTAGATTTAGTATTTTAAAACCATTTTAAAAGTTAATAACAAAAATATAAAAGAAAGGAGTTTAAAAAAAAAAGAATTGTTGTTGGTGGGGATCGAACCCGTGTCGGGGCCAGTCCAAAGCCTTATCACAAGTGTGGCTCACCACTGAGCCACACCCTGAGAACGTTTTAAATCAGAAACGAAAATTTTTATATTAAAACAGTTTTGAATCTTCTTCCCCAATTAATCCTAAGAAACCCTAGAACCCGAATTGGTTTAATTACGATATATAACCCAGTAAAATCAGAGGGTTATCATCGAAAGCATCACATGAATCAAAATATAAGGTTAATTCAATACTTACGGCCGATTTGTTTCCAATAGGACGAGTCAACAACCAAGTCAAATGCTTTTGATTGGGCACGAACGAGATAAAATCAGAAGAATGTGAGAGTGAGGATATGTTTTTCAGCCAATTCTGAGTAGAATGGTAGGTACAATTTATAGTTCCGTGATTAAAATGGAAGGATCAAAGGTTTGACCTTGTGATTGGTCAAACGCGTCCAATCATGCTCGAAACCGAGCTGAAAACACGGGTTTTAGGAGCTGTTTTAACGCGTTTATTATGGTTGGTCAAATGACAAAAATCAATTATGAGATTCTTTCCAAAATAGTCTTAATAATGTGGTCAATTGTATTTGTTGACTGGGTTTCTATACACAGCTCCGTTCGAACAGTAGTAGGAGAAAAGGAAAACAAATTTGGGCCGGGTATGGGCTTGATGGATCCTTGGAGTGGGTTTGGGCTTATCCGCGTGTGTTTAAAAGATTAGCGTTTCTAAATCCTAACACAAAAACACCCTTGGTCCAGTGGTGGTGCTGCTTGTTTGCTGATTCCTCACCCGGATCAGACTCGGGTTCGAGTCTGGTCACAAGCATTTTCTTTTTTACACAGATTTAAGAGAGGAGGGGAAGTGTGGGCCAGTCTGCTTGGGCTCAGATTTGGTTGGGCTTGATCTGGGCTCCGAAAATGGTATAAAGGGTATGGTTTGGGTTATGTTTAATGGGTTAGGATGGTGGTTTGTTTAGTATAATGTCTAAAACTAACATTATTTTTTTATCATTATTATTATTATTATTATCTATTATTATTATAAAAGAAAAGAAATTTTCTCAATTATGACAACGATTCGAGTAGATGTAAATTCATGAAATGAGAGGGACTAAAATCGGACAAAAAAAAATGAAAGGTGACGGATGTCACAAAATTTACAATGGTTTATTGTGTGTGTGGCTTTACAACAAGGATGCGTACCTCGTGGACCTCTCAAAATCCAGGTCGACGTTTCTATTGCTGCAATAGAGGTTGTGGATTCGTTGGATGGTTGGTTGAAAGGTACAATCAGCTAGAATAGTTGGTCAGGGATTTGAAGGCTCAAAACAGGAGACTGAAGTGGATTCTAGGGCTGACTTGGTTATGTGTGTTCAAGTACCATTTTATGTAATTGACCATGTAAAGGTCTAAGATTGATGAAACAAAATGTTTAATCTTAATGAAAATGCAATATGCATGTTTTATATGGGGAAAAAAGGGATGAATGTGTACTTAATACAGTAAAATCATCAAAGTGCCTGATGTAATGCCATACAAAAGAAACCAACTTTAAGACATAATGCATATAAGTGGTTAATAAATGCACAAAGATGCCAACTTTATGATCTACAAAAACATACCATACCATAATGCACAATGTATACAAAAAGTACCAACTATTAAACACCAAAAAGTAGCATAACAAAGATGCCTTCCTCGTCATTAATAGGCCCCACTCACTGATTTATGTATCGGATTTCATCCGCTGCATGGTTGGGATTTGATGATTGATACCAACATACATGGTTACATAGTTTAAAAGGTAAGAAACCAAACGATAGTGAGTGTTTGACACCAACATGTCATTAATATATAATAACCAACCTAAGACATTAATCTAAAGCTTCATTACTACCTTGAGCATGTGCTTCACTACCACCTTCAGCTTGTGTTTAACTACATTTAGGCTATGCTTCACTACCTTTAGCCTGTGTACCATCAACCTGCAAATCTTTCTTGCACATTCTTTTGTTGTGGCCTTTCTACCCATAAATATTACAAGTGAAAGTAGCCAATTTTCTTACCATTTTCCCACTACTTTTAATAGACTTACTTATTTCTTCCAACTCCACTGTAGATTTCTTCCTTTTCTTCTTGGGTCTGCCTCCTTGCTTGTGATACTTAGGAGATACTAAAGTTGTTGGGCATTGAGATGGTAACCACATGTCTCTACATGGATCGGCTCTATGGTGTTTGCATAAACCTTTTTTCATGTTTCCAGCTAATATGCCTTTTCATCCTCATAACTATACTATTCATCCTCAACACTATACTCTTTGTCCTTATTACTTTTCTCCTCACCATCTGCATCACAGTAATCAGAATCACCATTATCCTCCTCACCCTCTTCATTACCTACGACTTAAATACCCTCATCTAGTTGAGATAATTAACCTAAATTACTAGTTGCTGCTTGTGGCACATCAACAATTTCAGTATTGCCTATTGTATACTCAACATACACATTAATCACCTTATTATTATGCACATACCCAAGCATTATAACCACATCACCATTATTATCCAATGGCCTTAACCCAAAGTCTAAATCATCCGCACGTACCTTAAAATGAAATTTTACTGTATTTAGCTCATATTCTTCATAACCAACATAGTTCAAAATTTGATACAAAGTTATATGAGAAACTACGTGAGATTCTACACTGTCAATATGAGTCACTAAACCATTGATATATGTTAACTCTGGGAATTCAGTCATTTCACCTCCATGATGAAACTTTAATGTGAAAAGATTGGGTTAATCAGCTGAAAACAAACAACAAACCGTCAATAACAAAAGTCAGAATTTGGGTTTGATAGGTATTCAAGGGTTTACAAGTACATATCGTATCCGTAGACAGGATGAAAGTTAGAATTTGGGTCTCTAGTGTGACAACCGGTAGCTTCCGATCTATACTGGGGTGGTTTATATTATATATATAAAAAAACTATTTATTATGAATATTGTTAGCTATTAATTTTCAAAAGTTAACAGATCGTTTTAACAAAAGAAACCGTGGTTAAATCGCATAACGTGTTTTAAATGCGTGTTTTGAATGCACGCGTGTGATAACAAATATTATATTTAAATTTCACGGTTTTGTTAAGTTTTTAAAATCGAACATTTCCGACATGCTTTACTTATTATTTTATGAACTGTAAATGAAACCGAGACGTTTTACGTTAATACGGGTTTGATACGCGGTATACACCTACCTCACCCTAACCCTAACTATTTAAACTCCCAACCTTCCTCTCTCCTTCATTTTCTTTCAGCCGCCCCTCTCTCTCTAAACCCACTATCTTTCTCTAAAACCAAGCTTTCTCTCTCTAACCTCTCTCACTCCCATCTCGTCTCCCCTCCTCTGCTAAGTGAAGGCCGACCACCACCATGGATGGTGGTGGCGGAGCAGTATTTATAACGCAACAGATGGAAGCGGCGGGGGGTGGATCTAGCGTTTTCAGTGTTGGTTTTATGTGGGTTTTCAGGTTGGGTTCAAGTCGGGTTCTAGATTTGGTGGTCTCGGTTCTGGTTACGCGGGTCTGTGTTGTGTTCGGGTTGGGTGTCGGGTAGAGGGTCTCAGCTGGGTTGGGTTGTGTTGTGTTGTCGGGTGGTGGAGTACGGGTTTGGTGGTGTCAGATTTTGTTCGTGGTGGTCTCGTGGTAGATGGCGAGTGATGTCCGGAGATGTGGTGTGTTTAGGTGGTGGCTCGTGATGGTTCACGAAGGAGCAGCAGGGCCGACGGTGGTGGTTTGATTGTGGATGGCTCGTAGTAGGTGGCTGGTGAGGTTTGTTTTGAAGGTGATTCAGGCGTGATTGAGGGTCAGGTTGTGGTGGTCGCGTCGTGTGTAGCTGGTAGCACTGTAGCAGTTTTGGCTAGTTGGGGTTCCGGTTTCAGGATTGGTGGTCGATGGTTGCAGTGGTGGTTGTTGGCTCGGATCAGATTTGGAGTTCTTTATAGGTGCGGTTGGTCTCGGGTCATTTGTGTTTGTTTTCGGGTTCGGATCTCGGGTCTTGGTTCAGATTTGGTCCGGGTCAGGTCCGGGTCAGATTCGTGTTCATTTGGGTCTCGGTCTGGTTTGGTTCTTAGGTCAAGATATGTTCGGTTCGGGTTTCAGTCGCGGTTATGGTTGGCTCAGGTCAGATCTGTTCAACCGTCTCGCGGGTCAGATTTCGGGTTACGCGTGCGTACGATTCGGTATACTTGAGTTCATGTTCGTTATTATTTGTAGATGTTATATATTTATAAATATATTAATATGGATAGAATAGTTTTGATTCGCGAACGGACCGAATAATAATAATAAATGGTAACTAAATTATATATCGAACGATTTAGTAAATGGTTAATTGGACGTAACTTATATTGAACACCAGACTAAAATAACATTCGACTATATTGTCGGACTATATTTTATATATATTGCTATATATATATATATAAATACGTATACATAGGTGACGAAATGTATAGTCTCGTGAATCGGAAATGTGGATAAAAGGACTTGACGAATTGTGTTTGAAAGTTGATTTTGGGGAAAATTGTAGACAGCGGGTGTTGTCTGGTTCGTACAAAAACAGAGGAAACTCTGCCCAAATTTTTATAAAATCAAAGCGTAACGAACTATTATTTCTATATATGAATTCCTCTAAGTGTTTTGGACAAGTGTATTATATACAAAATCGAAATGTTTTCAACGACTAACTAATTGTAACAATAAAGATGATTTTCAAACAATATTTGGGAAAAAGTGACAAATGTTATTAATTGATTTTAATAACTAAACTTATATTTTCCTTAAAGAGCATCTTCTAAAATATAATTGCACAAAATAAATATACTTATATGATTTACGAGACAAGCTACGATTCAGGATAATTATACGTTTCGGGGTACTAGTCCAACCTGGTTTATACCCAAATAGTGACAAGTGCGCAACTTGGGTGCTATGAAATACGAAAATTAAGATAAGTCATGATCGGTTTGTCGAGTTGAAACGTATTGAGACTCGTGTTGGTACACACGAGTCTAGACAGTCGGATAGACTATCTTTTGAGCGGTTAATAAGCTAAATTTATGTGTGATAGACTGTTAAGGTGTCATTTGTTGGTAATTAGGGCACGAGGAAGTCGGTCAAGGTTTCAGGCTTTGTTTGCTAGCTTAGCATGGAAATTAAGGTGAGTTCACGGCCCCACTTTTTACTGGTTTTTCTTTCAGGGGATAAAACATGCTGGGTACTTGTATTCATTAAAAGTGTGTCATCTTACGTTTACGTATTCGTATTCATAAAACATGTGTCATATCACTTTTTGGTATTCATAAAACCTATGGTTTGCTAAGTACTCGTATTGGTAAAGCTTACAAGGTAGTCGTTGGTTACTATATGGTATTACGTACTGGTATTCTTGAATTCTTTATGTGTTGGGGTATTCTTTTGGGTTGCTATACGATTTGTTAAAGTCCCGGGGAAAACCATGAATGTGCGGTGGTTGCACAACGGGGGAAATATGGATAGATCTATTTGGGCGTGACCGGCCCCACTCGTCGACTGGAGGTCGGACGGGTGCATGTTGTCTCTTGCGGTATTCTTGTATTCGTGTATTCGGGCAGGTGTATTCATGTATTCTTGTATTCATGTATTCGTGTCCAGTAATGGTTTTCCAATCGTAGTAGTAACAGGTATCCATATGATTTCATGCATGTGGTCTGGGTTGACCATGGGTATTCATTTAAACATTTGGATGTTCAATAATCATCTCCTTAGTTCTATTAAAACATTCCAAATGATGTCACATGTCAACATCAAATATCTTCTTCCAATTTTAATATATTTATCTTTATCTTTATTTATTCATACTATTAAATAATAACATTAAGTCGTATGTTTTTCTCTCCTATAAAATAATATTATTAAATCATAATTTTATAATTTCTCTGTAACAGCCCAAGCACCGTACCAGATATTGTCCGCTTTGGCGGTCGACACGCTCTCAGACGTTTACCCCTCACAGGTTTAAAACGTGTCTCATAGGGAATGTATCCAGCTCCTTATAAGAAGCTTTCGTTCCCCTTTCCAACCGATGTGGGATGTTACTTCCACCCCTTGGGAGCTTAACGTCCTCGCTGGCACACCGGCCTGACCTGGCTCTGATACCATTTGTAACATCCAACCCCTCTCCCCACCAATATTGTCCACTTTGCTCGCGATGAGATTTCCATCCATGAGCTCGCGGATTTGCTTTTAGTTGCCCCGGTGGAGACTTCCCAGGATGTCACCCTCCTGGTACTACTCCCACATGAGCACGTTTAACTGTGAAGTTTTAATGTGTGCTCCATAGCACAACTAAGCCCAAAACACGTTGGTGATTTAAGAGGCATTAGATTAATAAGAACCAAGGATCTCCCCTGGCCACGACCGATGTGGGATTTGCCTAGGGTGTCACAATGTGGCGTTTTGATGGCGCCCTTTGCATGTTCGCATCGCCGCGAGCCGCTTAGGAACCAGGGCAGACCCGGTGTGCCAGCGAGGACGTTTGGCTCCCAAGGGGGTGGATGTAACATCTCACATCGGTTGGGAAGGGAACGAAAGCTTCCTTATAAGGGGCTGAATACCTTCCTTATCAGATGCATTTTAAACCTGTGAGAGGCGGGCGCCTAAGGGCGTGCCGACCATCAAAGCGGACAATATCTGGTATGGTACTTGGGCTGTTACAGATGGTATCAGAGCCACCCTATTGCCATTCAGGATGGTGGGGCAAACCTCATCGAGAGCGATGAGACTCTGTGTGACACCCCAGGAACACACCTCATCAGGGACGATGAGACTCTAACGGGGGGTGAATGTGACACCCCAGGAAAATCCCACATCGGCCGTGGCCAGGAGAGATCCTTGGTTCATAAGTAATGTCTTGCCTCTTAAATAACCAACGCGTTTTGGGGCTTAATGTTAGTGGATGAGAGGAGAACTCCACAGTTAAGCGTGCTCAGGTGGGAGAAATTTCAGGATGGGTGACCTCCTGGGAAGTCTCCACTTGGGCAACCAAAAACAAATCCGTGAGCTCTAGATGGGCAAAGCGGACAATATTGGTGATGAGAGGGGCGGGGTGTTACAGATGGTATCAGAGCCACTCCTGTGCCGTTCGGGATGGTGGGTGCATACCTCATCGGGGACGATGAGACTCTAACAGGGGGTGAATGTGACACCCCAGGAACACACCTCATCAGGGACGATGAGACTCTAACGGGGGGTGAATGTGACACCCCAGGAAAATCCCACATCGGCCGTGGCCAGGAGAGATCCTTGGTTCATAAGTAATGTCTTGCCTCTTAAATAACCAACGCGTTTTGGGGCTTAATGTTAGTGGATGAGAGGAGAACTCCACAGTTAAGCGTGCTCAGGTGGGAGAAATTTCAGGATGGGTGACCTCCTGGGAAGTCTCCACTTGGGCAACCAAAAACAAATCCGTGAGCTCTAGATGGGCAAAGCGGACAATATTGGTGATGAGAGGGGCGGGGTTTGCAGTGCTCCAATATTATCACTACCTGGGGGTACGGAGGACTTTGTGGTGTACTGTGATGCATCTATCCAAGGTCTAGGGTGTGTTTTGATGCAACGCGAAAAGGTGATCACATATGCTTTACGACAACTAAAAGTTCATGAGAAAAATTACCCCACTCACGACTTGGAACTGGGAGCGGTGGTCTTCGCTCTCAAAATTTGGAGGCACTACCTCTACGGGACAGAGTGCACGATTTTCACAAATCATAAAAGTCTCCAGCATATATTCGACCAGAGGGTGCTAAGCATACGACAACGCCGATGGGTCGAACTCCTGAATGGTTATGACTGTGCCATCAAGTAACATTCAGGGAAGGCTAATGTAGTAGCAGATGCCCTGAGTCGTAAGGAAACAAAACCCAAAGGAGTGCGAGCCTTGCAACTTACCCTACAATCTAATCTTCATGTTAAGATACGTAAAGCCCAGGGCGTGGCTTTGAAAGGGAAAACATCGGGCTTGAAACCTTGCACGGTGCTGATAAGCACCTGGAATGGAGGACATAGGGTCTTCAGCACTTCATGAATCAAGTCTGGATTCCACGTGTTGGAGATCTCAGACAACTAGTGCTCGATGGGGCACACACCCCTCGTTATTCGGTACATCCTAGTTCGGATAAAATGTACCGAGATCTCAAACTCTTTACTGGTGACCAAACATGAAAGCTGAGAAAGTCACTTATGTTAGTAAGTGCTTAACGTGTGCCAAGGTTAGGATTGAATATCAGAAACCTTCGGGCCCACTTCAGCAACCGGAAAATCCCATGTGGAGATGGGATGGTATTTCCATGGACTTTATCACCAAACTTCCTAAAACGCCCAGCGGGCACGATATGATTTGGGTCATTATTGACCGTTTGACCAAATCAGCGCATTTCATGGCAATTAGAGAGGCGGACATGTTGGAACGTCTAGCCGCTTTTGTATTACGAAAATTGTCTCTAGGCATGGGATGCCTACTTCTATCATATCGGATCACGACGCACGATCTACTTCCCATTTTTGGACTACTCTCCAAAACACTTTGGGGACTCTCTTAGATATGAGCACAGCCTATCACCCTCAGACGGATGGACAGAGTGAACGTACCATCCAAACATTGGAGGATCTACTACGAGCGTGCGTGGTGGATTTTTGCAACAGTTGGGATAAGCACTTGCCTTTGATTGAATTCTCGTATAACAACAGCTACCACACTCCGATACAGCGTGCGCCTTTTGAGGCACTTATGGACGCAAGTGTAGGTCTCCCATCTGCTGGACTGAAGTTGGGGATAGCCAGCTAACAGGTCCCAAACTCGTGCACGAGACTTCTGAGAAGATAGTGCAAACCAGAAATCGAATGGCTGCTGCTCGTGATCGACAGAAAAGTTGCGCTGATAAGCGTAGGAAACCTTGGAGTTCCAAGTTGGGGACAAGGTTCTGTTGAAGGTGTCACCTTGGAAGGGGGTGATACACTTTGTAAAACGGGGAAGGCTGACCCACGATACATTGGACCATTCGAGATTGTCGAAAGGATTGGTCTGGTAGCTTACATGTTAAACCTGCTTAACAAACTTGGTAGGGTACACGATGTATCCCACATATCGTACTGAATCTATAGAAATTCCTGTTGGATACAACACTGATGGTGCCACTGGGAGAGATCCAGATGGACGATCGGCTACGGTTCATGGAAGAACCAGTGGAGATTCTTGAGCGGGGCGTCAAGAAACTCAAACAAAACACTATACCTATTATTAACGTACAACGAAATTCCCGTCTAGGACCGGAATACACGTGGGAACGCATGGATCAAATACGGCTTAAATACCCACAACTCTTTTCTAAACCTGAACCTGAACATAGATCGAACGCTAAACAAAAAGCAGCTCTTTCAAAGTGAATTTCGGGGCCAAATTCCTTTCAACTTGGGGATGATGTGACATCCGGGAACCAAGCACACATTTTTATAGCTGGCTTTATTGTTTACTTGCTGAATTTCGGGACGAAATTCTTTTCAACTTGGGGATGATGTGACACCCCGCATTTTCAGGTTAATACTTTTACTGAACTCTAGTTAACTTACATGATACATTTTAGTTAACTTACGTTGTGCATGGGTAGATACTTAACTAGGGGTAGTTAAGTAGGCCTAACACATGTTAGAGGTTATTAACATATGTGTTAAATAGGATAAGCATTGTTTAACACACACATGAGTCCTGTATCCCGAACGTTGGTGAATAATAAACTTATGTGAAAACCATACGTGATTATGTGAACCTAAACCGAACACGTTAATAAAAATCATTAAAAGTGGAGCATGAGGTTGATTAGGGTCTTAACGCATGGGGTTACACTTGTTACGGTCCGAAATAACGAAAACGTCGATGGATAACGCGTCGGGAGGCGAAACGAAGCAAAAGCGCGCGCCTCGGACCTGTGAGCGGCCGCTCACAGGCTCCGAGCGGCCGCTCGAACATCCCTGACGGGTCTAAAGCGCCTCAAACTCATATTTAAGCATCCTAAACCCCCATGCAACCCCCATACTCAACCCTAATCGCCCCCTTACTGCCCCACACGAATATTTCACTCCAAAAACTCCTGCTAAGGCTCAAGATAATCAATTGGGAGGCTCCAAGGCGCGCGATTGATTGATTTGAAGAGCTAAGGGTATAACTTATGATTTCTTACGCTTTTACCTTATGTTTTTACTATAAAAATCATATAACAAGTTTGTCCAGGTCTGAAAGTATTTTATAAAAGTTAAAACATGATGATTACGAAGATTAAAAGGGTCAACCACATTGTTACATAATGAATGTTATATGTTTTGCATGATTATGCATGTTCTTGATGTTTTAGACTTCTAGGGTTTGTGAATAATGATGATTGTGATGTATAATTAGGGTTTTGATCAGATGTGGTTCTTACTAAAGTTGTATGATGATTATTAGGTGTTATTGATTGATAATATGCAACTAGGGTTTGATATAATTGATAATATTGCATGATTAGAATCTGGACAGATTCTGAATGTCGACTTGGAGGGTCTGTTTCGTGGCTTGAAAATAATTGGTTTGATCGATTCTTTACATAATTGTAATGTACAAGGTCTTAGCTTTTAATAATGGGCAAAACCATCGAATTTGGACATCGTTTGAGTCGTTTTTGGAATTTTAATTGATTAGGGGTCATATCAGATTTTCGGATTTGTGAATTGGGCTAACTTTAAATGGTCATAACTTGAGATTTACAAGGAGTTAGGTTATGAAATTTTTACAGTAGGTCAATACTGGAAAAATAGAGCTTTTCCAAGTGGATTCATCTCGTTTGGATGAATACACAATTTTTAAGAATTTTCCTACTAAACTGACCTGTTGAGGAAATTTTCTGGACACTGCTGTGTTGTACGAATTTTTATAATTTTTGTGTTTGGAATTGAGACAAAACAAAAACAGGTATTGTCGAGTGAATCCCAAATAAAATTCAGTAAAAATTTGGGACTCTAATTCATTCGTTAAGTATTTTAAACAAATTGTTTTTCACAGCGCACAATCTGTCCTAAAAACACAGATTGTGTACGGGGTCTTTAAGTGGCTATTTGGAGTTCTATGTGGTGTGTAATTGACATGTACTTGTGTGAAAACTTGTATGAGATGTGTTTGATGCGTTAAACTTATAATAGTCACCACGATCACCAACGGGATACGTAGGACATACTTGTGCATGTAGAGTCACTAGGTGTCACTACACGATTTTGAAACTTTTAAGAATCGAATAAACGTGCTATGTGGTATATTGGTTATGCAAGTGTACTCACATAGTGACACATATAATAGGGAGTCGGTAGCGAGTCTCTATTACATTGAAGTTTGGATATTCTTGCTTGCAACCTAAGGTGAGTTTCACTACTTTTTCTCAAAGCATGCGTCTCGGGTTGAGACTACATTGGTAACGTTTTCTAGTCTGTTTTGAGACAACTTTCTTTTACACATCCCGGGTTTGGGGTGCATGGTTCACGTGGTGAATCTATTTTTACTAATTCATATATATGTCCTTGATGAACTAAACCAAACACATCTTTTAAGTCCTTCAAAATACCGAATCAATTGCCGGTTGGGCAAGCGGGTTAATTAGTTGATAGCGCTATTAGGTCTAACAAACCTCACATCGTGCTGGGAGCACGGATGTGAACTATTAGCTTCAAACATAATCATTGTCGATGGACAATGATGCAAGGCATCCTTATCCCGGTTATGGGAACTTGTTCATTAGTAGTTCGGTATTCGCCGGTTTTAGTTATCATGAGTGGGCTAGCTACCCTGGCATATGAATTAGCTGTTTACTTGTGGCCAAGGAGGCCGACGTTCTTACTTATTGTTATGTGGTCTGGGAGACCGACACTTTCATTTGGTTACATGGTTTGGGAAACCTACGCTTTTACTTACTCACCTACTTTACTTAGTGAACTCACCAACATTGTTTGTTGACCCACGATTTACATGCTTTTGCAGGTAGTTAGCTTCCGGTGCCAGGATTAGAAAGCACTGTACACTTCACTGCATCTGGGCTCTCGGGCATACACATAAATTATATATTATGCTTTCGTATGGTTTTAATTTGGGTGCGTTGTTTTGCGCATGGTTTTAAAAGGTTTTAAATTTGGTTTACGCTTCCGCAGCTTAACTAAACTTGGTTTTTGAAAACGAACTAAATGGTTTGGGCATTTAGAGTTCGTTCCTGTGACTTATGGCTATGGGATCCTGGTATGTCACGCGCCTCGCGGTATAAACCCCGCAGTGGAAATTCGAGGGTGTGACACTCTGGGGGGGGGTGAATGTGACACCATAGGCAAATCTCACATCGGCCGTGGCGAGGAGAGATCTTTAGTTCATATGTAATCCATTACCTCTTAAATCACCAACGCATTTTGAGCTTAGTTCGGCTGTGGAGCACATGAAAACCCCACAGTTAAGCATGCTCATATAGAAGTAGTTCCAGAATGGGTGAACAGATTTGCTTTTATTATTAATTTTAGAATATAGGGTTATGATAAACCCAAACACCCCAATTATTTACATAGCCACCACATGAACTTCAACTTCTTCGAGCGGTTTTGAATCCATATTTATTTACTTATTAATTTTAGAATATAGGGTTATGCGTATGATATTCTTTAAAAAAATACATATATCATATTTTTAAGCCAATGATCTCCAGCCTAGCTGGTTTGAGGTGGGAAGGTTTACCTCATTGGGGGGTTACTGCCCAGGTTTGGTCTCAGATTTGAATTTCACGCTCCACCCAAAAAATAACCGCTTGGGTTTGAAAGGAGAAACACGTGTGGTGCTATGAGATTTGATCCTGGGCAGTGATCGGTTTGCAACACAGGATTTACCGCTAAAACACTACTCTCCAAAAATAAATATCATATTTTTAACAAGAACAAATACCTTTTTCCAATTTCTATGAACATTTTAAGAAACACGTGACAAATGAACAAAAAATCAGAGCATTGTGTTTATTTGCGTTGGTAATTGCGAAAACATGTGATGAGAGCATCGAAAATGCAACCTTGATAAGCTGCTAAACTTTATCGACAAGTTACTTAAATGTACAAGTACCTCTTTAGTGCTTTAACACGAAGTTAAGTTTCATTTGTTAAAATACCTTTCAATTTACGGGTGACAAATCTATCAAAGTTTCGTATAGCATTGATTGAAATGAGGTGATCTATTAATATTTTTTATGTTTTTGTATAACCGTTTGTTTTTCTTTTTCGTTTGGTTCTAGCTTCATTCTTGAGCTTCGTTTGTGTCATTCTTTGATATCATATATTTCATTGCCGCCGTTAAAAAAACTTTCTTTTAGTTTAATAAAAAGGGATTCAAAAAGGGATAGCGGCGCAGCTTGTTGCTCGCTTACCCATTATCTAGATGTAACCTGGATATTTTCCATATTATTAATTGAAAGAGTAATAATCTTTTTCATTTAAAAAAAAAATTTATAGAAAAAAAATAAAAAATAAAAATAAAAATCTAGTAAAACAACACCCGGCTTCACTGCTTATTTTTTTGAACGGCCAACAAACATTTCTGTCCGACTACCCAGATGAGTCCCCACACTATGGACAGACCCCATGACCAACCTAATGGAGGGCCCATATGTACCTCGGGCGGCTGGCGTAGTCAGGCCCAGGCCCGCCCATATAGTTCCCGAAACGGGGAAAACCCAACCCCTCACCCTTAAGATACAACCTGTCCCTATATTTGATGTCAAAAGTGTTCCTCTATAACCTCCCTCTGATTGATGGACCTGCATTGTTGTATCAGAAAGCTCTTCCAAAAAACATAAACATGAAAAACACACTGACAATACTCGTATATTGTTTAGTACCTTCAATGTCACGGTTCTTATTAATTGTTCAAGGTTCTTTCTTTAAAATTGAAAATAACCAAATTGATAGTTTTTCGGAGGACCAAAACTTTTTATTATTGTTCAATTATATAAGCGAACCATTCACACACTCATATCGCCTACAACACAATACTGTTTTGCCTTCTTGTTGCCACAATAATATGAATTGAGTGAGATTATGGTGTCAAGATGTGCCTGTAGATTAGTAGTAACTTGATTGCATCCAGGGCCGGCCCTGAAAATTTAAGTGTCTGGGTCAAGCTCTAAAAATTGTGCCCCTTAGCCTTAACTTTAAGCTCTAACGAAATAAATAATGTAAACAATTTTTTAAGCTACGATTAAAGTAATATCAAATTTTATTTCTCACCTACGTTGTAGTATAACGGTAGAGGGAACAAACCCTCTTGGAGGAGGTTGGGAGTTCGAATCCCACAAAAGGGTGAAAATATAAATGGGTAAAAGTTTGGCAAATAAAAAAAAATTGTTTCATAACAAAAATAAAAGTAAAAGGAAGTCAAAACCAACCAGTAAAAAGCAAAAACAACTAAGTGTGAGCCCTCTTAATTTCAACTTCTTCATTCTCTTTAGTCCTACACTCATTATAAATCTACAATTTTTTTCTCAAACCATTTCATTTTCTTCTTTAATTCTTAACCTCTCTCAACATTTCTTTACTTTCTATTTTATATAAACTACCCTTCACTTTGATTAATACTTGATTAACAATTTTGGGGCTCAAACACATAAAAATCAATCGAATTAAGAACATCATTGCTAAGAAAACTTGGATTACCGGAGGATCAATGTGCCCCCGAAAAATTGGACCCGGGCCAGGAGTCCTCCCCGTACCCCTTAAGGGCCGGCCATGATTGCATCTACCTACTGGATTAGTTAATGTAAGATACAAAATCAGTAAAGTTTTTTACATGTCATTTGTACGTGTTACAAACTATAAACAGTCAAAATATTATATGAAAAATAATTAAAAAACTTGTTTTTTTTTAAAAAAAACAATGTATTAATACCAAACCTATACCCGGTTATATCCGAACCCAGTCATACTCTACCCAGATGCATGAGGTATGGTTTTTCTTCTCAATACTCGTACCCAAACCTTACCCGGTTTCTTTCAATACCCAATTTTCTAATATCCGATCATATCTATACTCAGTTCCATACCCAAAACCGAGTATTTAAAAAACCCGATTTATGCACCTCTACTTAAAAAAGTAAAATGGTTGTTTTAGTATTGTATGGGTCAGACCCTCGGTTGTACGGGTTGGGTTGCTCAACCCCAAATCTCCAATAACCTACACCTAGGGCTGTAAACAAACCAAACGTTCGGTGAACAGTTCGTAAACCGTTCGGCGGGAAGTTCGTTTGTGTCCGTTTGTTTAATAAATGAACGAACACAAACAAAAAATTCCGTTTGATTAACTAAACAAACAAACACGAATAAATGTCTCGTTCGTTCGATTGCGTTCGTGAACGTTCGGCAATGTGTTTGTTTACGTTCGTTTATTTATATCCATTTGTTTATGCTTGTTTATGTTCGATCACTAGTTAAAACTTAGGATAATTATGAACTTTTGAATTAGGAATATCATGTATTCATGCATATGCCTAAGTAATTTTAAATAATTATGTCTAAGTTAGTACAATTTGACTTATCGACATCGTTTACTAGATGTACTTTGTCTAACAGTTAATATTAACAATGTTTTTTTAGTTAGTTGCATATTAAATGTTAGTTTTTGTTTGTTTGTGTTCAAGACCCGTGTTCACGAACAGTTCGCAAACAACTGAATTTCTTAACAAACAAACACAAACACATAATTATGTTCGTTAGTGTGTTCGTGAACGGTTCGTTTGTCCAAGAAACCTTAACAAACAAACACGAACAAAGCCTTGTTCGTGTTCGTTTGGTTCGTTTACAGCCTATGACCTATAGGCTTTAGAGGCACCAAAAATTCTAGTAGTCCAACACATGTTAATAGGCCCATGACGCCAAAATTTATAGTTGTCCAATACATGTCATGAAGCGCAGTTTTAATCGGCCCATAACTACTTTTTAGAGGGCCACGTATTCCTTAACTGGAGATTTATCTCAAGTATAGAATATATTAAATTTACATGTTTATAGAATCTGTTTTAGTTTTGATTTTTTTACTATATGAGAATAAAGCAAGTGTTAGTATTGTGATAAAATATCACCCATAATCAGTCTATACTAGGGGACTAGGGGTGAGTATTTCGTGGTTTGAACTTACGAGAACCTTGGACCTGACCTTCGAGAACCTTAGACCCGAACCTTTTTAAATATATGGGTTGGTTTCCGGTTCTAAATTTATATCATTGCAGCGGGGTGACATATATTAGAGCACATAAATAAAAAGAAAGGCTAGTCAAGTTGAAACAACATAAAAAAAAATATGTAATAAGAATGCTTCAATACAGTAGTCAATCCATACATAATAAATCAACCACAAACAACAATTGATGCATAACTATCTCTTTCTTTGTGTGTTAATATGAATCATGATTGTTCTAAACTGTGTAAATATCAAACTCATATTTCTTCGGCCTCCCTCAACGCGTTCCGAATATCATCAACATCCCCTTCATCCCTTGTCCCTCCGGCCCTGCACAACAAACACATTTCAATTGCGCGTTGCTGTCTAGTTTTTGACAAGCAACTATAAAATTATTGCTAGGTCAATAAAAATACCTTAATTTTTAAATAATAGATAAACTTATATCCAATGTCATTATAAATATAATACTTTATTACCTACTCTATTTGGATTATGCTTTAAAATTGAAAGTAACAAACTAACAACACAATAGCATTCTTAGCCAAACATAAATGATACATAAATGATAGTACATAAATTCACATGGTTCATCTAATGCTATTATCCTAAAATTGGGAAGAAAAGGTAAAAACCATGTATATATGCAGCATCTTTCAAGAGTTGAAGCTTTTTTAAATTGTTTTGAGAAAGTTTAATTTCCTGAGCTTGATCCTTGTGAAGCTTCTGATAATTTCCAAAGCCTTGGTTCATCCCTTGTCCCTCCGGCCCTACACAACAAACACATTTCAATTGCGCGTTGCTGCGGTACTCACATTGAATACAAAAAAAATGTATACAATAGTTTATGCAATGTACAAAATATGAATCTACCATTCTAGACTAAAAGTGGGTTTACTACGCCAAGTAAAATCGAAAACTTAAAAATAGAGACGAACAAATCGAGACTCGATTAAGCAGGATTTAACAACAATCCAGTTAACAACCATCAACAATCACGAAAAAAATTAGATATTATGATCTAAACGAAGCAAAAGAAAAAAAATGCAGATAAGATGGTATACCTTGACGGCTACACGCTTTACTTTTTATACAAAAGATCGAGTAGAAGCAATTAGACAAAAGGGATGCTTACTTGCTTTGTTACAGAGAGGGTGTCGAGGGAATGAAGGGCGATGATGATAAACAGGTCTTGCTTTATAATACATAGTAGGAGAACAAAAGAAATGATTAATGGCTACCCATCTTCTTTATAATTATTAATTGAATCATTCACATTAAGTTTTATAATGAAATTGATGATGGGTTTTATTTCTCTATTATGATGTTTTAATAATGAAACTTAAGAAGGGGGTTACATATGGAGAATGATAAAGTGTGTGTATTACTTATAAATACAATAAGCTTTACATCTTGTACACAAGGGTATAAAAGGAATAAATAGGGTAAAAGTTATGAGATTAGACTTATGGCTCTTGATATGCCATCTTAAAATGGTGGTAAAATGACTATCTTAACCATCTCTCCTCCTTAATAAGGTAACATAGATTATCGGTTCCAGGTCGGGTGAGTTCCAACCCCACAATTGTAATATAAGAACCACAAGAACCGTTTGTATTTTAATTATAACATGAAATATTAATAGATTGAGAATGTATGAAAAAACTATAATTTATAAAAATGATCCAATGGATATGTATTGTTAAAGCAAAAATAAAACAATACTCTTTTTAGTTTTTTCATTATTATTTTTTACTTGTTACTGTAATCGATTTCACGTAATGTTAATACGATATTAAAAAAATATTATTTATAGAAATAACAATGTATTTTTCTTAAAATATTTTTCGGCTTGATGTATATGCATAGATGCCATATTATATATTATATCCAAATTTGAGGTAAACATTTATGTATGTCGCTCTGATGTGTGTGTGTCTTTGTGATGTATACATAACAGATTCACATAATGTTTTCGAGTGATGAGAATGACAAAATTGTTACCAAAACATACGTCAAGTAATGAAAAATGATTAAACAACAAAATTCGTGAGCTATTGTTAAAACCATATGGAGGAACTTTTTTACGAGCATGTTAAAAGAATATGAATATGTAACCCTCTAAAAGCCTATTACATTAAAAGGTTCTGAAGGGTCAGACCTTTTACATGACCCATTAAAATCTTTAAGAACCCGAAACCACATAGCCTTTTAAGATTTGGTTCATGGTTTCTAATTTCAACAATAAAACAATATACAGTTCTGATGAGTCCAGGTCAAGTCGGGTTAGTTCCTGACCCTTTGCACAACCCTAGTTTGTACCATGAGAATAAGTATCAGTGTAGTAGACGAGGGCATAATATGAGACCGGTGAGTATGTGATGCCATACTTTTCAAGTTGCCTCTCATATTTATAGTGTACGTCTAATCAATAATGTTAGTGCTATAGCAAGTAACCGGGTTACATCGGTTATGTTAAACGGGCTTAAAAATTGTACAGTATGCTTCTAATCTATCCTTGTCCACGAACCAACTAGAAATTTATTTGGATGTCTAGTCTGCCTAAATAGTAGAGGTTTGACTTGATGCTTGATCCAAATAAGTATTAGGAGCCAACTCGGCCTTATCAATACTTGTAGCACATGAATAAAATACAAAAATCCTTTTTTTTTCTTTCTATTTGTACATGCTTATTTATTTACTAAGACTATGTTTGTTTATTTGCTAAGACTTGAATTGTAGTTGTTTAAGTGCAAGCTAGTCGTGTTTTAATTTTATTGGGGTATTAGATTAAAAATAATCCAAAGTTTAGGCCATTGGCCAATAATAATTCGAACTTTAACGTTGGATCAGGATAATCCCAAGTGAACATGTGAGTGTAAAAAATGAACCTCTGTTAACTTTGAACTAACTAAGTTAGTTCAAGATGCCAGTTCAAGATGACGTGGCTACTGGAGTGGACCAGATGCTGACGTGACAGCTGAGGTGTCATGATGACATGGACCAAATGCTGACGTGGCATGCCAAGTCAGCTACCACGTCAGCATCTGGTCCACGTCAGCATGCCACCTCAGCAGCTACGTCATCTTGAACTAACTCAGTTAGTTAAGAGTAACGGAAGTTTATTTTTGACACCTACATGTTCACTTTGGATTATCCTGGTCCAATATTAAAGTTCGGATTATTATTGACCAATGACTCAAACTTTAAATTATTTAAATCTAGTACCCTAATTTTATTTGATATATAGGAAATTTACAAAATAGACAATGTTGACCAAGACTTTTCCAAAATATACATACTTTTTTCAACTTTCTAAATTGTTTAGATCAATTAGAAAAAGACAACTAAGGTTTACGGCCTATATGGCTAAGTCTCTATTAATTTTTGGCACATACGTTCATGTTTAGCCATTATTTTTTATTTTAGGATACAACTAGGGATGTTAGCCGGAGTTACAGATGGCTAGAAGGTTTATGGGCTGTTTGGTTGATTAAGTGCTGAATTATTAAGATATCTGAATGGTTAAGATTTCTGAATGGTTAAGTGCTGAATCATTAAGTTGGACATCTTAATGGTTAATTTTCTTGTCCCACATTGGTAGGAGAGTCTCATTAAGGTTCAGCTTAGTCCAGTGCTTAATAGTTCAGTGCTTAATGGTTCAGCAACATCCCAAATTTTAATGGTTCAGCCTTAACCATTCCATTCAGAAGTTGAAACAAACGCGCTGAATGCTAAATCATTCATTGCTGAATGATCCAGAGTAGGGATGAGCACATAGCGCCGAATACCGATCCCGTCCCGTCCCGATCCCATACCGAACCGATACCGAACCGAGGGTGTTCGGTATCGGTACCTACATTTAGAGGTTTTCGGTTTCGGTATTGTCGGTACGGGATCGGTATGGTATCGGTATTTTAAGGTAAAATACCAATACCACACCGATACCGTACCGATACCGAACCGATACCGTACCGTACCGTATGCTTTCGGTATCGGTATTGGGTTTTAGAAGTTTTCAAGATCGGTATTTTCGAGATTGGTATCGGTTGATACCGATACCGTCCTAAGCTCATCCCTAGTTCAGAGCCTCATTAAGAGGCTTACCAAATAGCCCCTTAGCCAACGGTTGCCTTGAATCTTTTAGAAAAGACACACAAAAGTATCTTTTCTTGGAAATTTTCTCATAATATTTTCTTCTAGTCTAACATATTCATATGCTACTAGTCTACTCCTTTACCTAATGGTCAACGTATTCATATATCATGTATTTCATGACAATATATTAAGAAAGACTCATTGAACATTCAACGATTTTTTTAGCTAGAATCGATCAAATAGATGCATGTCTAAGGTAACCATAATGAGAAAAATATGTGTTTCACCTACTATCAAATAGTCGTTTTAAATAAAAAAGTAAATGTCTATACATCGAAACTGATTCAGTAAGAAAGAATCAAACACAGAGAAAGTGGAATCTATTAAGTATTAACACTGATTCAATTAAGTAAAACTAAAACCATGAAAAAGTAGAGCACCCGATAAAAGATTAAATTGTCGGAAAAATGGTAGTGAAAATGATTTTTTCACTAATTTTGGACTCAAATAAATGTATTTATATATGTGATATATAAATAATTATTTCCGGGTTTGTGTACTATATCGTAAAAGTATCACAACGAATCAAACCACGTCCAAAATGGAACTAATATGAATGAGATATCGAAGCTTGAAAGTTGTAGGTTGGAACAACCAAAGATGAGAAAATGGATTAAGTTTTGTCCGACATTGGTGGGATGACAAAACATGAAGTGGTTTATAAGGAGGAGCACTCCTTGTATATTGTTTAGCATGAGCCAAACACTAGTGGGACCCTAAAGGGAGCGAAGCACCCTTATCTCGCACTCGCACGTGCGCGCGTGGCGTGGGCGATGGGCGCAATGTGGTGCTTTGATAGCGCACTTTGCACTTTTGACCTCGTGCGCGTGGTCTAGTACATGGCGAAACACCAGGTAGCGTCCTGGTCTCCGCGTAACAAGTGGCGCATGGGCACTGAGCCGCTTGGCGTCCGCACGCGGGTGACATAGCGGTCCGCGTGCGCGTGATGGGTTCCATATGACATTGGTGGTCATCCGCGGATGACGTAGCTGCGCAGTAGGGGTGTTCAAATTCGGATAATCCGAATTTCGGATATCCGAATTTCGGATAATCCGAAATTTCGGATAGTCAATATTGGGATCCGAATCCGGATCCGAAATTTCGGATTCGGATTCGGATCATCCAACGGATAATCTGAAACTTAAAAAAAATTAAAAAATAAATAAAAAATAATAAAAAAAAACGTTCTCATTTATGTCTAAAATGTGAACATGTTAAAAAACAAAAATCGAAGTTAGATAAACGAAACTGGAACAAAAATAAATGTAAAAGAAACTTGCCGTTTGGTAGACGGGGGTTGTGGAGGCCAGAGACGAGGTGGACGGGGGTTATTATAGAGAAGAGAAAAGGGAGCAGCTACTATAGATTGGAGTAGTATGGACTTAGGGTTAGGATGATTAGGGATTTAGGATTGTGTATTGTGTTATGTAGTGTATATAATATTATATATTTATATGTATTTTTTTTAATATTCGGATTCGGATAATCCGATTATCCGAAAATTTTCAAAATCAGGATCCGAATCCGAATCCGAAATTTCGGATTATCCGATTTTCGGATATCCGAAAATCGGATTATCCAAATTTTCGGATAATTCGGATTCGGATTATCGGATTTTTCGGATTGGAATTCGGATTCGGATTTTTTTGAACACCCCTACTGCGCAGGACCATAGTGGCGCATGACCATGTAGCACCCTAGTTAGTGCGCGCCATCTTGATCAACACGCGGCTCACACAGCATTAGAGCAGGAGTCTGTTACAAGTCAGTTGACTTGATCAAACCCGCCAGTTGACTTGGTCAGAGTGACTGTTTCAAGTCATGCCATAAAGTAACTTGACGGTTTCAAGTTCACCTCTAAAATCCATTTATTAGTATTTAGTATTGTTTAATTACAAGATTTATGATCTTGTTAATTACAATATTAAATATGAATATGTTTTAAAATTATGTGAATATAAATATGAGGTCTTGGCTTATATTTTAGACAAGAGATCAGAGAATCTATATTCTCTAGAAACATGATCTACAAATTGAGAGGAGTCTCTTATGTAGAAAAACAACTTTCTTTTTCTCCAACACACTTATCACCCGGTGGCATCTCGGGCTCAAAACCATATCCGGCAATACGACTACTGTTCCGGTTTTTGTACCCTGGGAAACAGCCCATCTGAGAGGAGGCGCGGAATCTGTTATAAGGGCCCCGTGTCAAACACGATCCTCAACCAAAACAACAAGTTTGTTTAATTTTGCAGCGGAGCATTATATTTGATGGTTCGGTTGAAGTTCATCAAAAACTTATGCTTGAATCTCAATTAGGTACATGTATTTAGTATCTTATTTTTTTTTTATTTTAGTTTTGTAATCGGTAGTATATTTTTATATTTCCTATGAATAACGAGGGTCTCGTTATTATGATTATTTTATTATTATTTAATAAAATTATGAACCCTATTTCCTACAATCTTAAAACAGACTTTCGTGTAGATTGTTGATAAAATCTAAAAACCTTCTTATTAAAGGATTTGTGGGTTCACGAAAGTATAAAAATATTAATTGGGATTTTTGTTAAAATCTAATAAATATTTTTTTGGAAATATATTTGTTGTACAACTCGGATTAATATGTATTATTGAAGTACAATCTTTAATCCGAAATACCGTGTTTACAAAACGAAAAGTTTTGATTCAAGTTTTCGGTTTCATGGGTTTTTTTTGTGTCGGGTTTCGATAATCCGAAGTGTTAACAAATATTAACATGTATTTAGACGTTTTCAAATACTATTTTTCTAATGAGCGTATTAGAAAAGACGTAATATTTGTCAACCCATGAAAAATATTTGCTAGAGATTATCTCTAACGAGCGTGTTAGAGATTAATCTTAGTAAAATATTTTCTAATGAGCGTGTTAGAAAATATTTTGGCAACCCATATAGAAACGATGGCGTTGAAAGAATAACGTATGAAAACCTATCTAATGAGTGTATTAGAAACGGGTGTTTACAAAAATCATAAGTTTATTTTAAACTTATATTTTCTAATGAGCGTGTTAGAAATTGATGGTTTTGTAAAAACAAAAAAGGTAGACCTTTAATTTTCTAACGAGCGTGTTAGAAACGGCCTATTATATTTATATATGAACCAATAAAATTTTAAACGGTCTTGTAATTGTTTATTTCTAACGGGCGTGTTAGAAATGGTTGTATATATACAAACCAATAAGTTTGAAATGATTTTGGTAATCGTTTATTTCTAAGGAGCGTGTTAGAAACGGTTTAGTTATATAACCAAAACACCACATAACGATGAGCATAATCGTTTGTATTCTAACAAGTATGTTAGATATGGTTAGTTTTTGAAACTGAATAGTTTTTAATATTTGGTACACGTATAGTTTCTAATGAGCGAATTAGAAAGCATTTATCATGAAAACCATATGCACGATTTATAATCGTTTATTTTCTAGCGAGCGGGTTAGAATCGGGTTTACTATGATAAACTACTTAAGATGATTGGTAATCATTTTATTTCTAACGACCGAGTTAGATGCGGTTTTAAATAATAAAACCATTTTCGAGTTTATGGTCGTGATTTGTAATCACAGCATAAACATATATAGTTTAATTTTTTAAAACAGTTGCAAAAACAAGAAATGTTTGAACGAATAAAACATGATTTTGCAATGGTTCGATACTCGTATGGCAAGTATCATGTCTTGAGAGACTATTTAAAGGAAAACAACCCGATGTTGTTTTTGACATATTTACTTGTTCGACTACTTGTGAGTAGTTAATTATAAACAACCTTGTTGTTTTGAACAATGTATTGAGGGAATACCTCGAAACATGCCACAAGACGATATAATTGTGATTATTTCGTTGAAATATAAAGTGTTGAAGAGAATAACACTTTGAGATTTGATGTTTATATATCCTTATGAATCCGTTAAAATATATTTGTAATGTATTATATATATTTTGGATTATCGTTTATATTTTTTAATAATCAGGTGATTTAAAATATAATAAACGATAAATGTAAAAGGAAATTACTGATGGTATTTTTTTCTTTGATGGTTTACCTTCGACGGATTTAATAAGGATATTTATTTAACGGCTTATGCAAGGAGTGTCTTGCAAGAACACAATGAGCGGGTTGTGATCATGACTTATGCAATAAGTCACATTCCAAACATCAATCGTACAACATGATGAGCGAATCATGACGAACGTGATAAGTGTATTGAGATTAAATAACGAAAACGAGGTATGTCATCTAATGTTGAGAGCATCAACATGGAAATACACACTTGCGAATTTTTCGATGACTATAACATATGAAAGAAATATATGTTAAGATTGTAAATTCTTTAATAAATTTTGCTAAATTTATTGTAAGACATTACAATAGTGATGGATGTGTAGATGTTTCTACAACCATAAATTGTGTTTGACATATGTGGAGGATTTGTCTTTTGTTTGAGAGTTTCCCATTACATGGTTTTAACAAAACAACAATGGAAATGTACATATCACTTGAGGCATATGTGAATGCTATGTCATTGAGTGTCAATCTAATTGACGTTATCTCAAGACTGTAGTGATTTTATACTAATACGGTTCATCTTGTTGATGATGAATATGTTCATCAAAGTGACTTAGATTGAGACTTATGTTTAAGTTCTTAAGAGTCAATGGTGAAGCCTTGGAGATTAAAGGCAAAATGAGTTTTGATCTTAATTGATGAAATTAACTATGGTTTTGAGACATTCCTAAAACAGAGGTTTTGGAGTGGTAAAACAAAATTTCATTATTGTGTCTAACTAAGACGTGAATGTTTGAAAGAGATAGTGCGTTATCTCTTAAGGCTGTGAAGAATCAGAATGATGCATCTTCAGTTCACATGCTAGAGTATTGGAGTCTAAAGCATGCTAGATTAATACTTGTTAATGAAATATTCAAAGTGCAAGCAATGTGGGGGGGGGGGGGGGGAAAGCCATTTAAGAAACACCCGTAGGGGTAGAAAATGGTATTTGAGAAGTTTTTCTCAAACTTCATACGAAAGGGAGAACCTTTCATCACCCCATTGGATGTTATACAACAACACTTAAATGTGGGGGTGGCTTGCATTTGAAAATGGAGTGAGTTAATCGAGTTGATTGGACTCAAATGCCAATTGGTAAGATTCAAAGTCTAGCTAACTTTGAATCACATCACCAAAGGCATTGAAACGTGTTTAGCCATGAATCGAGTTTCATGTCATTCTAAAGACGAAAAGGAAGGTTCAAAGGGTAACACCTACCTATCCTGCTACAATAATTAGATCTATGTTTAGATCCCATATTATAAGTTTTACGAATTGACAAGATGGCAAATTTGACTAGCGAGTCAAGAACACGTTAGAACAACTTATCTCAATGCAAGATTGATCCAACAACCTGATGGTTGATAAGAGATGAGGTTGTATGGAATTAGACTAAAGCCCATGGAAAAAGGGACATGAGGGAAACCTAACCTAGTTGACTGGAGATCCCAAGATCTAGGTTCAATAGGAAAACTTAATCATGAACCGAAGGGTGGTCACTGTGGGGCATAGCTAAGATATATGTTTATATATAAGCTAGTATATATGGTTATATGCATATCCCGCTAAACTACAAAAGGGTATTTAAATACGTCCTAGTCCATTCCTATAAATCCAGTGACATTGTTGAGAGGTTAAGCATAACATATGGTTTAATGATTAGTGTAAATCATTGTACACCATAATGCTTTTAATGATTAAAGATCACCTATGTTGGAGAGAAGTGTGGTCGCTTCGAATGAAATTGTGGGGCACAATTTCTAGAGCTCCCGCAGAACCAGGAAAGTGTTCCAGGACCATTATTGGACACGATAATGAGGGGATGGCCAGGTTGGGGGAGTCTTGTGTGAACGTATATTGTCATTTATACAAATAGCCGTCAGTTCAAAGACATCAAGTTCTACTGAAAGCTAGTAAGCTAAGTATGCTTCACAAGGGAAGGTTTAAAGGCTTACACCCACCTATCATATGCAAGACTCAACCGTCGAGGTTACATCGGGTTTGTGTGTTTTAATCGATCTCCATTCATGTGGGGGATTGCTGAAAAAATGGTAGTGAAAATGATTTTTTCACTAATTTTGGACTCAAATAAATGTATTTATATATGTGATATATAAATAATTATTTCCGGGTTTGTGTACTATATTGTGAAAGTATCACAACGAATCAAACCACGTCCAAAATGGAGCTAATATGGATGAGATATCAAAGCTTGAAAGTTGTAGGTTGGAACAACCAAAGATGAGAAAATGGATTAAGTTTTGTCCCACATTGATGGGATGACAAAACATGAAGTGGTTTATAAGGAGGAGCACTCCTTGTATATTTTTTTAGCATGAGCCAAACACTAGTGGGACCCTAAAGGGAGCGAAGCACCCTTAACTCGCACTCGCACACGCGCGCGCGCGTGGCGTGGGCGATGGGCGCAATGTGGCGCTTTGATGACACACTTTGCACTTCGCATCGCCGCGCGCCGCTTGAGAGCCGCATTTGTATTTTTGACCTTGTGCGCGTGGTCTAGTACATAGCGAAGCACCAGGTAGCGTCCTGGTCTCCGCGTAGCAAGTGGTGCATGGGCACTGACCCGCTTGGCGTCCGCACACGGGTGACATAGCCGCCCGCGTGCGCCTGATGGGTTCCATGACACTTGTAGTCATCCGCGGATGACGTAGCTGCGCAGGACCATAGTGGCGCATGACCATGTAGCACCCTGGTTAGTGCGCGTCATCTTGATCAGCACGCGGCTCACACAGCATTGGAGCAGGAGTCTGTTACAAGTCAGTTGACTTGGTCAAACCAGCCAGTTGACTTGGTCAGAGTGACTGTTTCAAGTCATGCCATAAAGTAACTTGACGGTTTCAAGTTCACCTCTAAAATCCATTTATTAGTATTTAGTATTGTTTAATTACAAGATTTATGATCTTGTTAATTACAATATTAAATATGAGGTCTTGGCTCATATTTTAGACAAGAGATCAGAGAATCTCTATTCTTTAGAAACATGATCTACAAATTGAGAGGAGTCTCTCAAGTAGAAAAACAACTTTCTTTTTCTCCAACTCACTTATCACCTGGTGGCATATCGGGCTCAAGACCATCTCCGGCAGTACGACTACTGTTCCGGTTGTTGTACCCTGGGAAACAACCCGTCTGAGAGGAGGCGTGAAATCTGTTTTAAGGGTCCCGTGTCAAACACGATCCTCAACCAAAAACTGTCTACAACAAGTTTGTTTAATTTTGCAGCGGAGCATTATATTTGATGGTTCGGTTGAAGTTCATCAAAAACTTATGCTTGAATCTCAATTAGGTACATGTATTTAGTATCTTATTTTTTTATTTTAGTTTTGTAATCGGTAGTATACTTTTATATTTCCTATGAATAACGAGGATCTCGTTATTATGATTATTTTATTATTATTTAATAAAATTATGAACCCTATTTTCTACATAAATCACGCAATATGTATAAAAGCGTTATCTATATTATAAGTCTGAGTGATATGAAATGGAGCCCCTAGATGCTTCCTTGCCTTATGTGTCAGGGGTTTATTGGCTCTTACCAATAATACTAGCTTAAGTAATATAATAGAGCCTCCTAATCATTATTCAATCACTTATTTATTATTTATTTTGTTTTTCTATTTAAAATCAACAAAGTAAAATTCCATTTTAACTAATAGGAAAAATAAACTTAGGAAAATACAAACCAAGTTTGAAAAAAAAAAATCATAACATTTAAACTAAATAAAAAAATAAACATAGAAAAATACAAACCTAATTTAAAAAAAAATTTAACATTTAAACTAATAAAAAACATAAAATTACTGCGGGTTGAGACATTTCGTTGTTTCTTACGTTCGAAAATCGCACGATTCCCCTCCATGAGATGCGAGAGGTCTTTCACTTAAAATCATGTGTCTTTTGCCTATCAATTTGCAATTGGTGTTTCTATTCCTTAATAGAGAGAAGTCAAGCAAGTTTGTCGTCCAATTTGGTTAAGTTTGATCCACCCTTGTTATTTGTTGTTGTTGTAGATGAGGATTTGCCTCGGGCTTTCGCAGTTGTCATGCTTTTATCTCAACCGAGCGGGCATTGCAGTTCTACCGGTTCCTCAAACTCAACGTTGTTAGTGTTGTCGTTTAAGTTAAAATGGGAACGGACATCCGATCAATAGCCATAATGCAAACTAAATTCATCGTGGGCGGCCGTCATGACGTCCACATCGTTCAAACTGCTTGTTTTTTTACGATTGTTAGTAAGGCGTTCGTCAATGTTGTTGAAGTTGTTGATTTTTGTTCGCATTGCCGCCCATTTGCTCGAGAACGCATCGTTACTCTGGAAGGTTCGTGGTTCATTGCGACAAAACTTTTTTCACGAATGCGCCTCCAAAATTCGGGTGCCTCTTGATCATCGTCTGTGTAAACAATTTATACAATTTTATTTTTTTTAATAAATTACTTCATTTGACGGAAAAAGTATAATAATAATGGGATCTTTGAAAACATCGAGCCATGCTCATGCCAAAGCTACCTCTTCCTTTGTTGCCACGTCTAGTGTGACATTGGAGCACGTTCTTCTTCTGGTTGCTTCATACGATGTCTAAGTGTGGATGAAGTCGAGCGGCTCTCGGATGCGGGTTGGATTTCGGGTATGAGTTGTGATATAGGGTGAGACACATGTGGGTTAAATGGGGCTGTGAGGAATAAATGAATAATAGTAAAAACCGGGCATTTGTATATCTGGGGCCATAGGCCAGGTATTCCACATTAATTGATTGAGGTGGTGGCGGTACTACCCCATACAACCATGCCTAATTAAGTGCCATACGTAAATATGTTCACAAAGACGTTAATATTTTTTTTTTAAACGGCAAATTTCTACTCCTTATGGAACTTGAACCCATGACCTCCATCTTAGGTTTTCCTAGAAGCTTTGCTTCCACCATTGGGTCACCAATAGGGATGAGCATTCAAGCCCGAATACCGATCCCGTCCCGTCCCGATCCCGATACCGTACCGAACCGATACCGAACCGAGGGGTTTCGGGATCGGTATCGGTATCCATATTTATGGATTTTCGGTTTCGGTATTATCGGTATCGGTACGGGATCGGTATGGTATCGGTATTTTAAGGCAAAATACCGATACCATACCGGTACCGTACCGATACCGAACCGATACCGTACCGTACCGTATGTGTTCGGTATCGGGATCGGTATTGGGTTTTTGGACTTTTCGGTATCGGTATTGTCGGGATCGGTATCGGTTCGGTACCGATCCCGTCCCGAGCTCATCCCTAGTCACCAACCTAATTATAATATAATTTATAAACCTTATTTTTTAACGGCTCTACAAATCCAGTTTAAACCCGCACCAATTTGATAAGGATAAACACCTAATGCTTTTTTTTAACAACCAACAAATCAATCCCAAGCACTCTTGAAGTACTCTGAAGAAACACCAATATAACAATCTAATATAAGAGCACAAGAAAGAGATATTTGTATTACTGATTGCTTGGACGATTACAGTTACTCGAATACAAGTTGTTACAATGTTTCGACTATAATCTACCTTTCACAACTATTACAAGAATTCTCTAAGTATTTCTCTCTCTAAGAGTGTATGAATCCTTCTCCGTGGGGAGAAGGGGTATTTATAGGCCTTAGAGATGTCATGTGATTGGCTGAAATAGGAATGACAGCTGTATCGTACGATTGCAGACCGTTAACGCTATTGGCGCTGTAATCGTCATTTCTGTCCTTTTCTATACCGCGTACCTGCAGGTGATCGTGGAGCAGGGGATAATGGCCTCTAATTGGCTGCACGTCCTTTTCCTTGTCGGATTACAGCTGACATGTAGGAGGTTACGTGCGCAGGCTTCTAGAAGGTTTGGTCAGCGCTGTTACTGACGTGTTGTGAATATGTGGGGCCGTGCGCACGCGCGGGTACATATCTCTTCATATCCACTAGACAAATGAGTACTCCAAGAGTAACCCGGGTCCACCAGTAATTTCACACCAGTCCTTGGGGAAAACCCGCCGCCCGAAGGCTCACTACGGTAAAACTCGGCCCACTATTAGCATTTTAGTGCCGGTAGGACTCTAACTCCCCACCTCCCATAAGGAAAGCAAAGGTCAAGGAGGATGCCGCTCCACCGTAAGCGGATTGTCAAAACACCTAATGCTACTACACCAAAACGCCATCAACACCCATATTTAAATACATGTGTAAAATGCAAAGTTGGTATCTTCACATCTTGGGATGTGATATTCGTTGACTATGGAAAGCAAACTTTGGTAATATGCCAGTAAGCAACTCTCAAAAGTCATTCCTCTCTCTCTATAAACGTTTTCAATTGTGTCTTCCCTCATTACAACTCTCTAACTCCCTCTCTCTCTCTCTCTCCCTCACTCTCTCTCTCTACCCACATATATATTAATAAGTGTTGTTTGGTGTTATCATTTGACAATGCCTGCTGAAGTTATGTGTGAAAATACCTTCCAAGGGATGCATGCTCATGGAAAAGAAACCACTCCTATCTTCTATAGAAGGTACTATATATATATATAGCTAGCTTCTTTCACCTTCAACCTTGCGACAGCTATGATTTCGTCTCTAAATCTCACATTTTGTCTCTCAAATCCATGGGACGAAACACTAATAATGAACTTATTTTACTTATGTTTGTCATATTCATTTAATCCAAAGTGTACAAAACGTATGGTACATTTTTTTACTGATTAAAGTATATTTCGACAGCTATTGCATGCATGTGCGGCTTTTAACATAGGCTTTTCCTGCAAATTATTCGTCAAATCATGGCATAACACACAAATCATGTAATCGTCTCTCTTGTGGGGGGGGGGGGGGGGGGGTATATTATATTTAAAATCTATATATAAAGATTTGTATTCATTTTCATATCTATATGGATCCTTGAACTTAGGAACAAAATATTATTTTTCCGTAAATTAATGCAAGTATTGGAATAAAGAATACCTTTAACAATGACTAATTGATTATTTTAGTTACATTATATCTTAATTGGTCATTTGTACGTTTCGATCTTCGTCATCATATGTGAAGGACCACTTAATTAATTGAAGTTCTAGCAAAGACAACTAAGCACTTGTCAGAAAATAGATTTTATAACAAGAAAATCTCACTCGTTTATGGTGCTAATTTTTTTATTAATCAGAATAAAACACACGTATATTAAATAAAATATTCAAACTATAAATTTTAAGTAGTTGCTTATGTGTATAACACACAAACTAACATCATTATAGTCATACAAGTTGTGTATTAGCGATTTAAAGTGTATGAAATAAGGTTATGGTTAATATATAGTGATGCATTGGAATCATATATTGGATATTAGTAAAGTCATAACTATGATTTACTTTAAGATAAGGTGAGTGAAAATCAAAGACCATTGTCTATGTTAATTTTAGTGTTTCCATTTTAAGGTTTATTTGTTTGTCATCTTTTTTATTAATAAACTACATTTGACTTGTTTATAGGTTGGAGGGAAAGATTGCAATTGTCACCGGTGGTGCGGGAGGGATTGGGGCAGCCACCGTGAGGTTGTTTGTCAAACATGGTGCTAAAGTTGTCATGGCGGATATCGATGATGAAAATGGACTCGCAATCGCTAGTTCTTTGTCTCCATTAGTTACATATGTTCATTGTGATGTTAGTTTGGAAAACGAAGTCAAACACCTAATTGATTCAACAATCTCTAGGTATGGTCGTATTGATATCCTGTTCAACAATGCTGGTGTGCTTGGAAACCAGTCCAAGCACAAAAGCATTGTTGATTTTGACGCGGATGAGTTTGACAAAGTAATGAGTGTGAATGTGAAAGGAGTTGCCCTAGGGATGAAACACGCTGCTAGGGTTATGGTTCCCAAAGGATGCGGGTGCATAATTTCAACCGCTAGTGTAGCAAGTGTTATGGGTGGGATGGGTCCACATGCATACACGGCTTCAAAGCATGCTATAGTCGGGCTAACGAAAAACACAGCTTGTGAGTTGGGAAAACATGGGATTAGAGTCAATTGCATTTCGCCTTTCGGCGTAGCAACTTCAATGCTTGTAAATGCTTGGAGAAGTGAGGATGAAGAGGTTGAAGATCGAGAAATGTGTTTTAGAGCACCAAGCAAGATAGAAATTGAAAAAACCGAGAACTTTGTGAGTAGCTTAGGAAACCTGAAGGGCACTACCCTAAAAGCCGAAGACATAGCAGAAGCGGCTCTTTACCTTGCTAGTGACGAGTCTCGATACGTGAGTGGTCATAACCTTGTTGTGGATGGTGCCGTTACAACGTCTAAAAACTGTGTTAACTTGTAATAAAGAAGCACGAATAGGGCCTTGGATCATTGAAACTTCTTGTTTAAGTGTAACACATCAACATGTTACAAAAATGAAAAAGAAAAATGCTAAATTTAATTATTCTATTAAGAGTAAATAGCAAGATATTTATTCAATGTCGTTTCTATTTTTGATCATTGTTGCATGATTTGAAATCCTAAGAGTTAATATGTAGCTTATTGATCCTAAGAGTTAGGAAAACAATGAAATTGCAAAAAAGTAATTCTAAGCTTAAGAATAATGTTAAGCTAAGGATCGAGTTGAAAAGTCTTAAAGATTTGGACTAGGAGGCCTCACCCAGTAACACTAAAAAGGTAAGGAATCTGGAATCATATTGACTTTTTGTTATAACCACATAAATGCACATTATAGTTTACTCTTCTATGGTTGCCTTTTCATAGCTTATGTGTGAGTAACTCTTTGTTTTAGAATATATTGATATCTATATCTAGGGTAAGGTTAGGCTACAAAAGGTGTGTTTTGTGAGAAGAGTGAGAAGTAATTGTGTCATTTTAGATCATGTTGATGAATAGTTAAACGGATGGTAGAGTTGTATTAATAAATTGGATCATGTAAGGGCATACTTATCAAAACACCAAAAAACAATTAAACACCTCCTTAATTTAAGGAGACTTTCTCTATCTCCTTTATACCTCCATCTCTCTCACTCCTTTTTTTTTCGGTTCTCCATCCCCCTCCCATTTCTCTCTATCTCTCTCTCTCTCTCTCCCTCTCTCTCTCTTATCAAACCCTACAATCATACCAAAGAATAATTAAACACCTTCTTTGGTTCTGATGTGTTTACTGTGTTTATGTATATAGGATAGTGATAAAACACATAGTTAACCCGATAGATGGTTTTGAGTGGAAACATCGTGTTTGACGTTCTTTGTGTGTTTTATGTTTATTAACTGAGTAATCGCTACAAGGTAGGTTGCCGAGGATCGAGTACTCTACGCCTAGGCCGAGTACTTCCTGAGTACTCTCCGACTAGGCCGAGAACTCCCCGAGTACTCCCGACTCCGACTAGGGAGCGCCTAGCGACTTTTGCAACCATGTATATATATATATATATAATAATAATAATAATAAAAAGGGTATGCCACATGACATTAGGTGAGGACTTCACACTCTTTAATTTTTCTCCAAAAGTTTTTTTTCTCTCATGTGCATCACTCATGCATCCCCCCCCCCCCTCGCACACAATTTTTAAACGCTAGCAACTTTTATATGTGATATTTTAAAAAAAAAAATACACCAAATAAACGAGCGTTTTATTATCTTTCTAACGAGCACCATAGTGCTATACAAAAAACGAAAAAAAACCCCGACATTTTTTAGTGGGGTTTTTGTCTAGTGGGAAAAAAACACAATGTATTCAAATATTTCATTAATCATGTATAGGTAAGTCACTAATCATGCTAAGATAATATATATGCTTTTGAAACTACTATTACATATAAAAACTCACTAACTACATATTTATTCACATATGTAGGTAGTTTGGTAAGAATCTATATATATATATATATATATATATATATATTGTATTTTGATCGGTGCTGCTAGGAACAATAAGTACAAAGGTTGCTAAGCCGGTTATATGTAATCTATGATTCTTAGAAACCCGATTTATCTATAGTTGATAAGTAATAACTAATCACCCCACTATGCATGTATCTTAAATCAATCATCATCATGACATACTCTTTGATACCAATTTAGTTGTTGTTTTTCCAGGTTCATGCCACAGATTTAGAATGTTTTGAGAAAATGATAAAGTTGTACAGAGATTTCACTCAAGCAAGATGTGCACACATACAATTATGGTACACGCATTTTATCATTTCATATTAAATTTATCTATCCCGAAAGACACCCAATAGATAAACTAGTATATTTTTGTCGGTATGTACTAACATTATTTCCGATAACATTTTAATCCATATGTACGTGCAATATATTCATTTAGTATAACATTTTGCCAGCTGTCATTTTCAAAGTCAAAGGTTGTTGGTAGATTTAACAAGTATGTACAAGTTTTAAAGACTAAAGAGTAAAAGTAAACTATTTTGTTGGTCATAGTCAAAAGATTAGGTGACATATTTACGAAATAAATATAGTACAATATGAATTAGTTTGTCTAACGCACCGACGGTATAATTTGCAAGAGTTTCCGGATCAAACCATAAGTTAATGGATCTTTGAGTTGATTAAGATAAATTATAATACACGTCAAACAAGTTTGAATGTGTCATGGTGTACGTTTATTTGAGTTTATTACAATTCTAAATGTTCGGAAGCACCTAAGGAATGGGGTTCCAAAGGGGCAAGCCCCTTGGTGGCGCTCTTGGGAACAACGTCGATGGGAGTAGGTCTAAGGGGCGGCAGCCCTAGCAAGATCCAATGGTCATCCCTAGCAAAGTCCAAGCAACAACGCCCCTAATTAGAAAATGACACTGAAAAATTTCAAGATAAAATTGGCTTCAAATTGTGAAGCAATTTGAATTATAATAGATTACTACCTAACGACAGTTTCTAGACCAATGTCTATTATTTTTGAAATCTCTCTTTGGTCTATCCTAATGGTTTAGACTATCCTCATTCACAACCCAACTCAACCCAATCTAACTTTTTAATAAAAAAAAAATAATTTCTCTCTCTTTCACCTACACAATTACTAAACCAGACCCAATTTTTCACTCTCATTAACAACCAACCTTCACAATATTTTATAAAATAAATAAATGTAATTTATATGTTTTGATTATTTATTAATACTTATTAGAAATATAAAAATAGTATTTTAATTTTTTAAAAATTAAGTTATTTAATTTAAAAATATTTAAATAAGAAAAAAATTATTTATATTCATTAAACATACTTAATTAAATAGATAAATCAAATTACAGATGTAGCATGAAATTTAAAATTATGCTTATAAATAATACGAACTACATAAATATTCTTCTTCGCCAAATGTTATATATATATATGTATATATATATAGTATAAGGATCAAAGGAAAACCCTCCTAAATTGGAAAACTCTGGAAACTCTAACTTCCCGAGCTTTTTTTATATGAAAATTTTAGGGTATGTAATATACATGATTTTAAGCATTTTGAGCAAAAAAAAAAATAATCAAAAAAGCCGAGTACTCTTTTAAAAAAAAAATAATAAGTTTTCGAGTAACACATTGTTAACACATGTTAATTTCGCTTAACATGTGTTACCCGAAAACTTATTTTTTTAAAATAAAGTGTTCAGCGCTTTTTTGATTTTTTTGGCTCAAAATGCTTAAAATCATGTATATTACATGCCCTAAAATTTTCAGGCCCTAAAAAGCTTGGGAAGTCAGAATTTCCAGAGTTTTCCAGTTTAGGAGGGTTTTTCATGGATCCTTACCCTACATATATATATTAAACATATAATGTTAGATTTTTTAGATAATAAACTTGATACAGAATATCTTCCGAACCAATAAAAAATCGCCTAGTGTTCGATTTTTTTAAACTAGATAATGTTATATTTTTTAGATAATTGAAAAAATATGAATGATTGTTAATATTTATTTTATATTAAAAAACATTTTTTAAAACGAACTCTGTTTTTAATAAAATTTATACCAGCATGTTTATAAAAAAACACTAATCAAGACTGTATTTTTATATATTTTTTTAAAAATGTTAATTATTAGAAGTTATTAAACAAAAATAAGTTTTATTTATAACTAAATAAGTTGAAATAAAAAAAAGAAAAACAAAAATTAAATGTGTCCTATAGTATTATGACACATGGCATGATAAGATCCCCGATTTGATTTGCAATCTTGGTTGTGGGAACAACTAGATTGTTGATTTTCATCAATTTTTTACTCTTTTTTTAATTCCTAAATAGTGCCACAATCTTCTCAAGATTGTGTAAATCACCCCAAAAATCATATTTGTTCTTCCGGATCTTAAGTATGAATTTTATGTGGTTGAAAGTTCGATAGAGTCATCAAATTGTTCAATCTAAAATTGTCCATTACGACTCTCATATAATCTAAGTATTTCATTCGAAAGCCATAAAGAATGAATACTAGTACCATTACTATTGTTGTTTATTCATAATCGATATGTTTTGATATAGTACTTGTACTCGGCATAGTTTACGATACAAAGAAATAGTTTGATTTGAATGCAAGTATACAACTCTTTTTATCAATAAAAATCATATCTAAAAAAATGATGGTACGACCCCACTCCATTTAATGATGGTACAAGCTGTACTGGACTAGAAATCTTAGAAATGCCTATAAAAGGAACATGGCGGTTGAAACCAAATAGGAACAAATTAGGTGACTGTAAAAGCGAAAAATGGGTTGTTTGGAGTTATGCTACAAGATCGAAGAGCAATGGAGCTTAGGAATCAAAGATCTAACATACATGATATCGTATTCACAATTTTTTCTGAGGTTGATACTTTTAGTTTTGGATTTCCTTAATCTTTATCACGTGTGCAATGAATTATGGTTTATTGTCTTTTATTATGGTTAGCTAACCACCTCATAGCTAGTTAGGTAGGATGAATTCTTGTATTTACTAAATTTGATTGTTTTATTTATGAAAGCGCGATTTATCTCAGTTGTTTACTGTTGTTTTTTTATGTGCATGGTTGTAGGTTAACTATTGACCTTAGAATGAGCCTGTGTTGATGATCTAGATATTTCTATAAGGTCATGTATGCTGGGTCTAGTTATTCTATCTTTATATATCAATTTTTAACTTGGGCCTTGATACCTAGCTAGTGAAGGATAAGCTTGTTTAATGGTTGGTAAAGCATACGAGCTACCTACGGAAGGGATCTAAATTAGGGGTGTAAACGAGCCGAGCCGAGCCCGAGCCTGACTGGGCTCGGCTCGGGCTCGTTAAGGTTTTGTGAAGCTCGAGCTCGAGCTCGGCTCGGTTCGAGCCTACAATCTTGAGCTCGAGCTCGGCTCGCTAGAAAAATCCAAAGCTCGAGCTTGGCTCGGCTCGGCTCGAGGTGATTTGAGAATCTCAAACGAGCTCAAAAGCTCGGCTCGAGCTCGCAAAAGCTCGGCTATAACTTAGGCTCGCGAGCCCAATCGTTAAGGCTATAACTTAGGCTCGGCTGTAACTTAGGCTCGGGCTCGGGTTCGGGCTCTAGCTCGTTAAGGCTCGATTAGGCTCGCGAGCCCAATCGAGCTTTGTATCTAGGGCTCGAGCTCGGGCTCGATAACTAAACGAGCCATATTTCAGGCTCGGGCTCGTTAAGGCTCGGCTCGTTCGAGCTTTTTACCGAGCCGATCCCGAGCCGCTACGTGTCATTTACACCCCTAATCTAAATAAACCGATATCAAAATTAGTTAGAGTTTATTTTAAATTGATCTTGGTATATAGTAAATCTCATTATTCGTTAATACTAGTGGGTTTACCCGCGCGTTGCCGCGGAATCAACAAACGGGCTGCAATAAAACATTGTGTTATGCGACAGGAATGCGATACACATTAGGTGGTCAGTGAACTGAGGATCTCA
The DNA here is from genome assembly GCA_030844895.1 of Ambrosia x helenae. Lineage (NCBI taxonomy): Eukaryota > Viridiplantae > Streptophyta > Magnoliopsida > Asterales > Asteraceae > Ambrosia > Ambrosia x helenae. Next base: position 4,810,440 of record CM061230.1, on the reverse strand, counting down.
TGAAAGGTTGTACAACTAAATAAAAATGTCAGGTTTACTTATGCAAAATTTTTATCCATTTAGAAGTGTCATGAAAATGTCCCATTCCTATGTCGTCGTTTCGTGCACCTTCATTATCCGTACAACATATTTACAATCCGATAACTCGTTTACACCCATTTGACATATTAAATAAATGGGTTACCAAGTGTAGTTTTTGGGTTTCACAACTATAACTACGTCCAGGTTGGCTTCAACAATATCCTTTTTTCATGGAAATTGGGTAAAACTTTAAGGAACCCCATTTAACCTAAAAGTAGTTTCATCCACTCACTTATACGCATTGATGTCGCGTGTAACATTGTCTATTCTAGCATGAGTGTTCTTATAGTTGAAAATATCCCTGAGTAAACATCAAACTTCATGTTAAATAGAGTTTGTTATCTTACATGCAACGAATCAATGGACCTAAGGAAGATAAGAATGTACCTATTGAGGTATGAAGGTCCAATTGGATTCTGCAAGCACCTTGCAGTTTCTTTGCGATTTCACCCGATTCAAAGGTTGTCCATCAACACATTTGATTGACATCAGCTTTCAAAATTATAAAGACCAAAAAATGTAACAAATTTTGAATGTAAATACGAATCAAATACTAAGCTACCACCATTCAAATAAGATATCCACTAAGTTCACAGTCGGTTAGATTCTTCATGAATATATGTCCGATTCTAGACGATGAAAGATAATGCTGTGACATTTGGCATCCTTTTAATAGTTTCTTCCACAGGAAGTTAACATACCAGACATGCAACAAAAAGTGGAGGAAATTACGGAAAAAATATAACTCTAAATGATGGGTGAGATTATGAAAAACTATCCCGACCCATACCAGAAACGCTCCAGATGGAAAAAATCTATCATGGAACTAATCTGATTGTAAAAAAGTTAATAACAAAAACAAAATTGAAGATAATCAAGATAATAAATAGCTCTAGAATTGTCTTCTTCTCACCGTAATATGTTGTTAGAAGAAAAATGGACCAGACTTCATTAACCTAAAAAAGTATTTTGTTTTTTTAAGAATGTATTTCTTTTTTATGGCTAGAACGGGTCAAAACTGATACGGTGAGAACGGGGTCAAGTTAGATCGGATACGGGTCAGAATGAGTTGTATTTGAGTTGTATGATTACCTATCTGACCCAGTCTTGATTTTAACTGATTTCCCATTTGACCCGTTATCAAATTTGAGTTGTATTTTATCCACCTAGATTCTCAATTATACTCGTCTCCACAATGACCCTCACCTAGTGTAACATGTTTTCAATTATATCCGTGTCCAGATCAAACAAAGATGATACACATGTTAAACTTATTCTGATATACATGTATATCACATGTTCTATTATGATATGATAAACATGTTAAACTCGTTCCTCCAAATAAGATTAAAACAAAGATGTAAAATCAGCTATGAAAATAAAAAAAATATCAATTTGACTTACCTTTTTCGTATGTTGTTTCAGAAGTCTTCAATTTAGATGCAGGTGAAAAGATGCTTCGATCATTCCATGTCTCCATTCAACTTATCAAAGATGACCAAACTCATCAAAGATGATCAATCCGTAACTGGTTGTCACGGAAATGAGCACTTAAAAAAGCCAACAAAAAGTTTCTATTGGAAATGCAAACTAAAGATAATGATATAAGCCAATGTAGATAAAAGTATACTTTATAGTCAATTACATGATGAATTTCCTTTTTAAAATAACAATTTTCTTTTCAAAAGATATGATTATATGAACCGCAGTGGTGTGGTTCATGATAAAACACACACAAAAAAAAAAAAAAAACAAGAAACATTTATTTGACATACATACGAACATTAATTACTAAGAACCATTTTTTAAGCATCAGATTATCAAATAGGGGTGATCAGTGTACTACAAACATTCTAAACAACAACTACTTGTCAAGAAACAACACCTCTTCTACAAACGACATATACACAACATAAAACATATATAGCACCAAGTTGCCAATATTTCAAACATGATCTTATCACAAGCCATGAAACTTTCCTCCGAGTCCACATCAACCAAGGCATCCAAAAAGAAATAATAATAACCAACAACCAATGTGAGGAGGTGAATCTTAATTACACTCAGCATCCATTTACAAACCCATATTTAACCCTCTTTTTATTGGTTGAAACAAAACATATGCAACAGAATTCATACATAATCCAGTAGAAAATTTAAGTTGCGTATTATGATCCGAATATTTAAAGTTACTAAATCTAAGGAAAACGACATAAATATATGGTAAAGAAAACATTATAACTTTTTAGGCAAATATCAAAACAGATAGTCAAATACCCAAAATCTAAGCAATCAAAATATATGTACAGAACACATACCTGGTTATGGATGTGAAGGAGAATTGATGTGAATCACTCACCATTATAAATAAACATTAAGTTGGTAAGTGATTGGAGGATTCATTGGCAAGGCCTTCTCAACATTGATTGCATTTTTTAGGAGAATTGAAGACCATCATTGAATCAGGAACGTTTGTTCTTCTTATGTAAAGGACAATAAAGGGTAGGAGCATTCATTGACGCAAATAACAGGAGTACACAACAACTTCAATGGTTTCAAAAATAATGGTTTGGAGTGAGTGCATTAGTTATTTGTAAATTTCTCATCAAATGTTGTACACGATGGCATAAAAGGAAGAAAAATGATAAAAAATAGTGATTTATACTTGTGACTTTTGGATTGCCATCTTAAAATAATGGTGAAATGACCATCTTAGCCATCCCTCCTCCTTAATAAGATAACATAGATATTTGGTAGTAAATGAATAGACTCTAAATCACAAGTGGTTAATAAAGTGACTAATTACTTATAGTCGGTTTAGTTGGGTGTGTCTATAACTTGGATGTTTGAGATTATGTGGTCAACCATATAAGGGTATTGGTTTTTTAGCAGTTCACACGTCATTTTGATTCATATCAAAATGGGCGTTTCACAAAATACAACATTTAATAGTTTTTCAAATTATTAGAAGGATTATGATCCCAACTAGTTATCTTATATATATTTGATACCAAACCACTTATAATTGTTTTTTGGTATTTGTTTTCTTTAAAAGTTCACTATAATACATTGATTAGATATTAACATAGGATTAAGTATTAAAACTATCATGACCACGTAATGATAAACGATAAACTTACCTGATCTAATGATAGGTGCACTTGCATGTTACGTCTTAGTGTTTTTAGGTCTATTTGCCTTTAAAACTGGTATATGGTGTATTAATATTTATTTGCTACTACTTTCCGCTAACCGAGTCTCGGTATGGCTCCAGTGCTTCCATTCTTTTATGGAAGTTCTCGGTACATTTCCACCAAAAGTCGGTGCCATTTTGGTTGGTGCCTAATTTTTTTTAATGAAAAGTAAATGTATTAAGTTTTATTATTAGGAGTAAAGATCAAATACATATAGTTTTTTTGTAAGAACTGTGAGAATCAAAGGGGGTAAAAAAATTATTTTTTTTTTAGAATTTTTTTTCCCATGTGCTTAAACATTCTTTCTAGATGAATAATACAAAAAAAAAAATTTTTTTAGTGTAATTACGTCATTAAGGTAAATACATTAGTTTACACTAGAGTAATTATGTAATTACTCTACACGTAATTACTCTACACCAATATTTTTTTTTTTTTTTTTTTAGTTTTCAATACTATAATACTTGTTTAACAATATTGGAAAAAAAATTTTGAAAAAAAAAAATAAAAAAAAATACCCTCCTTTGATTCTCACAGTTCTTACCAAAAAAGCTATTTGTACCGGATCTTTACTCTTATTATTAGTACAAAAGTAAAACTTAAATAATATGTAAACAAATTGTAATAAAAAAAAATAAGTTAATTAATTACCAACAATTGGGCACGTCGATGTTTCTAGCCACGCTTTGACCAACGTCTCCATTTCGGTTCTCGTCCATGGTTTCTTAGGCAATTTCTCACCACCCTTCGCCTTTGCCTTTCCTTTCCTTTGCCTTTGTTACGCGGTGGTGGTGATGGTTGCGTTTTGGGAACAATTTCGACCTCATCATCATCTTCCTCGTCTACGATCCCTATAGGATGGCGTACTCGTGGTGTTGTAGGACTTGGTTAAGGTGGTTGAGTTTGTGTAAAAGTAGTAGTAAACAAAGGTTGTTGTTGCATTTGCATTTGATTGAACATGTTGGATTGCATAAGTTGTTGCATTTGCATTTGGCTTAGTTGTTGAAACGCGTTTGAGGAGGATTGGTTGTAGTTCGCAAATAAGGATGGAACTTCGGGCCGATAACACCCACTAAAAGTTATAGGGAAGTTCGCGTTTTGATTCGGTGTTCGTTTCGGGGTGTTCGGGTTATTTGGGTTATATTGGTTGAAGGGATCCATTTGGTTTTTTTATAAAATTTGAAAGAAAATGAGAAGAGTAGAAGATGTAGGTTGTTTTTTTTTTTTTAAAAAAAAATAAAAAGTGGTTGTTTGATTTGATTAAATAGAGTTAATTTTTTTTTAATTGTTAACGGTCATGTGACCGTTGGATGTGGCCCACCAAAAGCAACCAACCAATCAGTGAAGCCCGTCCATTTCGCCCAAGAGTAGTTGTTTAGGCCGGAGGAGGAACGGCGGGAGCGGTGTTGGCCGGCCCAACGCCGTCCCCATACCTTATATAGTCTTAGGATTCAAGAATCTGCCTTTTACGATTCTAAGGTGATATCATTTACTTTTATTATTATAAAAATAATAACATAACACAAAATAAATGACTGCCGAATGATCTATAATGGTGTAGGTTATTGCAATATATAGCATTTAGGCTGTAATCTATCTTTTTGAAAAAGGAGACGACTACTGTTAAACACAAAAAACATCCTAAGCACAGCCTTTACCTTAATTATGACTAATTTTTTTAGTGGTGCTAGATGAGAGTTTAATTAATCTTCTGCATTAAATAATATGTGGTGTTTATGACGTTCTATTATCGAACATGTTATTCGATGGATGGCAAACAATCTCTATTAGTATACCTTTTAAAATTTATTTAGACTAGACATCGTTTAGTTTTTTTTTTTTTTTTTTTTTAACGTTACATCTCCTATACTATTAATCGTTTAGTTTTGTTAAAATGGTAAAGTTGTGGTTGAATTTCAATGATTTCTTTATATAATAATAACTTTATAAAACAAATACACGTTATCTCTTTATTTGTGTTCAAACTCGATAAATATTTCTCTAGGGAAAGGTTCCATAACATGCTTTTAACCAAATACACATGCTTTACAACTCAAAGGTGTAGCTTAATTGCTGTCTTTTGACCATTACATAACCTCATCGGTATTGGATGCTACCATTGAATACTTCAAAGTAATTGCTATTTTATATAATTTGTGAAGGATTAAGGTTACACGCTAACACAGGGACACCTTTTTTTTTAATTAAACAAACAACTGATTGGATTCTTAATTTTAAATATATATATATTAGAAGTTATTTTTTTTTAACGGTCAACAAAAAAACTTTTATTAATAACACTAAGAGAGGCCAACAAACAACTAGCCCAATCCGAATACACCAAAATCTAAAAAAAAACACACATTATACACCCAAACTATGCAAATCAAAATCACACCAGGATTCCCACGTAAGGCCTTGCATCTTTGCTCGGCTTCGCATCCACAAATATCCAAGATTCCAAGTGATTTTATATCCGCAACCGCTTTAGAGAAAGACACTGCTTTCGGTTAATAGAAGTGTTTTTATTAAATATCTGACTTTTGCAAAATCCACATCAAATTACTTATAACAAAGTTTAATGATACCAGAATTTAAACCTATCAAGTTCATAAAATTCTACTTAACCTAATTAAACACCTAACTTGAATAAAGTACCATCATTATAGGTTAGGGATGATTGATCTGATCGTTGAGTTATTTGTATAAGGCTAGTGGGTGTGGAGACATCAAAAATGTAATGTCTCATTGCCACCTAGGACATGGTTCATGTTCTCTTGTTTGGGACATGGGTGGGGTGCGGAGACATGAGATAATATTAAATGCAATAATAATAATAAAAGTAAACAAAAATAATAATATTAAATCATGATTGGCCGTCCCTTATGTCCCTGAAGAAACATGAGAGATGGAGACACGGGTGGGGGTGGTGTTTGGGACGGGAACGGACGAGAGAGAAGGTGATACATTGGGTGCTCCGTCTCCACACCCATAAGCCTAACTGTTTTCTAGTGATTTTAAAAATATAATAAAATACCCTATCCCTTGTTCAAAATTATTAATAGATGAAAACGTTAGTGGCACGATTATAAATCATATATGGTTTATTATAACGATCAAAAAGTAGTTATGGAATATTCCTTTGAAAACGACCGACAACTAATGTTTTGAGTTATTGAAGATGGCTAGTGTTGATTGATTCATTGATCGATATACTGTTATGAAATATGAACCGCACTGGTTCACCGTGGCACAACCCAACAACCCATTTAAGGAGCCCAAAAAGAAAAGTTTGTTGGGTCCTAATTTTTTTTTTGAACGGCCAACAAATCAATTTTCGAGCACTCTCGGGCACCCTTTTGGCGAATCAAGTACTCGAGAGTACCCGGGCCACCAATTCCCGGGAAAACCCGACCACTCACCCGCCCGAAGGCACGACAGTGAAATAATCGGTAAAACCGGTCGGGATCAGGACTCGAACCCAAGCCAATGGCTCGGTCATCCCTCATTTCCCCCCCACCAATGTCCTCCAAATATAGCTAGTGGAATTGAACCCAAGCCTCCCATAGGAAACTTTAGGCCCTCAACCAACTAGGCTACAACATCACAAATGTAAAGAAGAGAGAATAGAGAGTAGATTAGGAATATTGTTAGAATGTTGTTGGTTTATTCTTCCCGATCTCCTACTCTATCAATTATCATTTAGTATGTTTGGTTCTTATTTGCGATAATTCCGAAAAATCAATAGAAACCTATTGAGTCCTTGGGGTTCCGAAATAGTGTAAAAAGAAGTGCTTCAAATCATTGCTATTTGACTCGGACATGTTCTGAAATTTTCTGAGGTATTTTGAATTGTTTGTTGACACGGACAAAGTCATGGAAAACCTCTGAAATTTTTTCAATATTGAACCTTGAACATATAAGAGTTTCGAATCGAATCTTTTTAGAAAGAAGATCTTTTGTCTCATGGTAGCCTTCTCCAGTCCCCTTACGGAACTTTCGTTATTGGGTTAGGCATACACTTCACATACCTATTTGTATTACTGTTGAGTTGTTAAATAACCATTCACAACGTATAATGCCACGGTCTAACAATCGCTTAATTAGATTTATTGTGAAGGCCGATTTTCTCATTTTCAAATATCGTATGAAGATGATCATGGTGATTGATGTTTATTTAAAATTAAAGTAGTTAACACTTTGAACTTTGAAGACATCTATTAGATGATTATATAATTGACTAGATTATACCCTGGGAGCGTCCCAGGTTGAGAAATTTAATATAATACATCAATTTTACATATGAAATAGACTTATGTATAACTCTAATATTAATATCTAACCTAAAACAAATTAACAATGTACAACTCCAATGCTAACACCTAACCTAAAAGAATGTAGAACTTTAATGTAACTCTAATATTAACACATCTCCTAAAGACTAAACAAATGTACAACTCTAATATACTAATATTGATACCTAACTTAAAACAACGTATAACTCTATTAACCCATTCGTACTGATTTAAACATAATTAGTGACTTGTCTATACATGATTAATGATTTACCTGAACACTTTGTGTTTTTTTTCCTGTAAGAACAAAACCTCACAAAAAAATTTCTCCGTTTTTTATATAGCACTATAGTACTCGTTGGAAAGATAATAAAACGCTCGTTAATTTGGTGTAATTTTTTTCTTTAAAAAATCTCGTATATTAAAGATATTAACGTTTAAAAATTATGGGAGGAAACATGAGGGTGAAAAATCCAATTTTGTTTTTAAATATATTAAAGATATTAACGTTTAAAAATTATGGGAGGAAACATGAGGGTGAAAAATCCAATTTTGTTTTTAAATTATTTTTTTCTAAAATATCTTAATGCCACATGGGATGACACATGACACACTCAAGGAAAAGAATGCATCTTTGAGTGCCATGTCATTAAAATGGCTTTGGTTTATTATATGTATAGATAGATAGATTTAGATAGATAGATAGATAGATAGATAGATAGATAGATAGATAGATAGATAGATAGATATTTTAATATTACTTCTAAATATTTCTAAAAGAAAAACCCTAACTTTAGGAGGACCTAATTAATGGCTATATTGTAGGCCCAATAACTCGCGTAATGTTTAGTTAATTGGACCAAGCCCACTTACTAATATTGTCCATTTGGATATTGGACTGTCAAGTGTCAACTTTGGTTCGATATATCTATGAAAATACTCAATTAATTTAAAACTTGAAGAAATTATACGCAAATGAGCTCAAAATTACAAATTTTTAGTTTGTTTGTTCATAAGTATGAGTATGAGAAGTTACACATTTGGTACCCACTATTCACTCGAACGCGATACATTTGTCCCTTGGCGCTAATAAATGGTAATGATTTTTTGTTTTATAAAATTATAGCTTTACGTTTTTAGTCGGTTAGGGTTTGTCATTCAGAAAGGGGTGACAGCGCAGCTTGTTGCCCGCCTTCTCGCTATCCTGATGTAATTTGTAATGTTTTTTATAAAATGACTAGTTTATACCCCGGGAACGTCCCGGGTTGAGAAATCTAAGTAAAGTGAATAAAATTAGAAGTATCTAAACTATAAAAATGGCATCTGGCAATATATGATTAATGAATATTATTATTATTATTATTATTATTATTATTATTATTATTATTATTATTATTATCATTATTATTATTATTATTTTAAACAAATCTCTGCCATAAGTTATCATATTTTAATAAAAAAAGGGTAATTGGGTCGGGTATCACCTAATCCCAGGCCCGACCCAAATCTACAATTTTTTTTAAACTAATTCAAACCTCACACAATACCTGTCGGGTTACAAAAAATAGTCGTTTTTTTCTCCGTTTTTTATATAGCACTATGGTACTCGTTGGAAAGATAATAAAACGCTCGTTAATTTGGTGTAATTTTTTTCTTTAAAAAATCTCGTATATAAAAGATATTAACATTTAAAAGTTATGAGAGAAAACATGAGAGAGAAAATAATAAAGTTTTAATATTTACATTTAGTAGCTTTAGGTATTTAATAGATTATGTTAAATCATATTTAAAACATATTTATTTCTTTTTTTTAATTGGTCTAGAGTTGTCACATCACATCTTATGTGGCATCTCTCAAAAGAGAGATTACATAATATTATGACATGTCATTAAAAATGCTTTGGTTTATTATATATATAGATATAGATATAGATATAGATATAGATACACAAAAATATAATTTTTTAAAATTTTTTTTTTTTGCGCTATTAGCTTTTATTGTGGTCAAAGTTGCTTCACATAAGAAATATATTTTGTCCGTTTCTATTATACATAGAGGTATTATCCTATTAGGCTTAGGCTCATAATAGAGTTGTGTAGTTTATGCCTACTACGCTTTGATCGAGTCCTCCCATTTTAAAGGAGATGTCACATAATTAAGAAGGGTACGATCCCCACGTTCACATAGAGTCCCAAAATTATACATTACCACAAAATACGATACTGATTTAGCCACAAACCCGGTCTTGGATCTCTTTTCTGACAGTCTTTTTTTATGTCTATTGCATGATTTAGAACTTGGGACAGCAAAACAGGGGTAAAACAGTCAATTCATACTCACTTAACTGATTAATTTAACTGACGTTAGAGGCAGTGACCACACGAGTGCAAATTTGTTAAACTTAAATACCAACTGTGTAATTGTTGAAGCCTTAGGACAAAATAATTCACTATCTGTAAACCTAAGGACCATCCATGTGATTCTATCAAATTATAAACATAAACTTTTATATATTATATATTATACAAATAGCAACTTAACGTTGCGTGTTAACGGTTGATTGAACCGTCCTTTTTCCGTTACCTTTCCTTCCTTCCCAGCCTCATCTTTACTAACGGCGTTTGTCGTAACAATTTCTGGCAACCGTTAACGGGTAAAAAGAAAACAATTTCAAAATCCGGCAATTCACTAATGCAACAACACCAACGATAACGACCCAACGGCGGTGGTCCTCAAGGGGCGGTGCGTCAGACGACCACTCTGCATGTCTTGATCTAGACCAGATCCAGTGGCAGCGGTGACCCGTGGGTGTTCGTACGGTGCTTTGTGTTTCCGATGATGGCCGTTTCCGGCAAATGAAAGTGTTTGTCTGTACTCTGTATAGATCGGTGGCACACAACTACGTCAGAGGGATTCCTGTGTTTCGACTCTCCGGCGAGCATGAATCTTGACTGAGGATAAGAAAAAAAAAGGTGAGGAGACGTTGAATGGGGCGGTGGCGATGGCGGAGGCGTTTATGAAGGTGCGGGATCGACAGAAGAGAATTAGAGTGGGAGAGACTTTTCACTTTTCTAATTTGGGGAGTTTCATCATTTCAAGATGCATATAAAAATGGATTTTTGAAACCGTTTTATCTTCTCAATACAAAGTTATTATTATTATTATCAGTGTTGTAAAACTCGGTTTGGCCTTGTACTCGGCGACCTACCCTGGAGCGAGTACTCAGACTAATCGGGGGAATACTTGGGGATCAAATCGGCCTATGCGGGGAGTACTCTGAGTAATCGGCCAACTCGGCTATACTCGGCGACCTACCTTGGAGCGAGTACTCAGGGAGTAATTAGTCAACTCGGCCTTGCTTTGTAACAGAGATTATTATTAAAAAATTAAAGGCACATAAATGATTTCTTATAGATTACCATCTATTTGCAATTGAATTTCTAAAAATCACATTTTTTTTGTAAATAGATGTGTTAAAAACACATTAACGCATTGACTAATATCAAACAAAAAAACGTCATTTTTATTTACGATAATTTATAATACATTTAGTAATATAACTTGAGGTTAAGTAATAATCAAGTATTTATCAATTTTCATTTATAGTAGGCATGCACAAGCAATCTGACCCGTAAAATAGACATTCTTCTATTTTACTATAATATTCTATTAACTTTTAGTTAAACTGATATATAATTCTATGGTTTAACGTGCAACAACGATATCATCAGTTATAAAATATTTTCGTGTTTACGATCGATGTAAACATGTGATGATATCCTTTTGGGCATATTTCTTTAGATTTCTATACTGTTTGTTAGTGCCATACCAAACCGATCCCGTCACAACGCGCGGATTGACGTCAACTTGTTATATATATACGCAAACGGATCATTTTTCTTTGTTTTTTTTAAGCTTTTATATCTTAAGATTGTATAGTGTATAATGGTTGGAATGGATTTGATCCCCACCATCATCAAGATTCACGATGGTGAACAAATGCAACCTACATTGATTCTCTTTAGTCTTCATCAATCACCAAACTAATAATACTACGATCGATCATTGATGTGTCTTTGAATATATGATTGTTATGAGCTGTCTTCAGTCCCACATTAAATAATTTAGCAGATGGATGTGCACGTGAGGATGACTAGTACATTTCGTGTGTAGCATGATCCAGTTGGTTTGATTTGGGCAATCACATTAAATTCTACGATCAACGAAGTTTGTTAGCCATCGGTGCAGCGCCGACAAGTTCACAACACAATAATCAAATCAACTCTAAACAAAGCTGGTTAAATGTATTTGTAGTCATCATATTTAGGGTTGTGTAAAGCGTCGGAACCACAAGAACCGTATACCCTTTTATTGTTGAAATTGTGAAATGTGAATCACGAACCGAACTTAAAAGGCTATGTGCATGGCCGGCCCTTAAGGGGTGCGGGGAGGACTCCTGGCCCGGGCCCAATTTCTCGGGGGCACATTGACCCTCCGGCAATCCAAGTTTTCTTAACAGTGATGTCCTTATTTCAATGGAATTTTGTATGTTTGAGCCCCAAAATTGTTAATCAAGTATTAATAAAAGTGAAGGATAGTTTATATAAAACAGAAAGTAAGAAATGTTGAGAGAGGCTAAGAATTAAAAAAGAAAATAAAATGGTTTGAGAAAAAAAAAATTGCAGGCTCATACTGAGTTGTTTTTGCTTTTTACCGGTTAGTTTTGACTTCCTTTTTAGCTTTTAGTTTTGTTATGAAACAATTTTTTTTTAATTTCCAAACTTTCACCCATTTATATTTTCATACTTTGTGGGATTCAAACTCCTAACCTCCTCAAAGAGAGTTTGTTACCGTTAGACTACAATCTAAGTGGGAAATAAAATTTGATCCATCAATTTGATATTACTTCAATCGTAACTTAAAAAAAATAGTTTACATTATTTATTTCGTTAAGGTCTAAAGCTAAAGCTAAGGGCACAATTTTTGCAGCTCGGCCTGGGTACCTGAAATTTCAGGACCGGCCCTGGCTATGTGGTTTCGGGTCCTAAAGGTTCTGATAGGCATTTAAAGGGTTATATACTTATATATTCTTGTTCTTTTACCATACTCATAAAAAAAAATTAGTCCATATGGTTGTTCTAACAATACCCCATGAGTTTCTTTTTTTTAAGTCACTTTTCGTTTCTCGCCGTATGTTTTCGTAACAATTTCGTCATTCTCATCACTCGAAACATTATGCGAATATGTTATGTATACATCACAAATACACACGTATATATACACATGCACACACATCAAAGCAACATACATAAATATTTACATCAAATTTGAATATAATAAAAATATAATATAATATATTGCATCTATACATATACATCAAGCCGCAAAATATTTAACAAAAATACATTGTGTGAAATTGATTACAATAACACGTAAAAAGGGATAGTGAAAAGACTAAAGAAGAGTATTGTTTTATTTTTTGCGCTGACAATACATATCAATTGGATCATTTTTATAAATTGTAGTTGTTTATAAGTTATCAATATATTAGTAAGTCATGCTCTAATTAAAATACAAACGGTTATTGTGGTTTTTATCTTAGAACCGACCCGACCCGGAAACGATATTTTATATAAATCTAGAACCGGAAACCAACACATATATTTAAAAAGGTTCGGGTCCAAGGTTCTCGGGGGTCGGGTCCAAGGTTCTCATGGGTCCGAACCACGAAATGCTCACCCTTAATCATATTATAGAACCGTAAATTGTTGGGTGATGGATATGTTCAACAGAATTTTATATGTTTACCAAAGTAGCAGTGCTCTAGCGGTAAAAAAATGACTTTTTCTAAGGGAGGTTGATAGTTTGAGTTTCGTTTGTGACAAAATGTCATGTGCGAGTTAGGGGTTTTACCATAGTAGACCTTCGTGTGAGTTACATTTGGGGAAATTCTAAAAATAACACTTGGATAATCTGACAACCGTGAATAACACTTTCAAATCGAAACAATTCAACGGTTCACTCGGATTTTTCAATAGGATAGAAGTCAGACGGGATCCAGACAAACGTGTGATTTCTGAACCCATTGAGATGACCCAAGAATTTCGCTATTTTGAATCTGCTAATCCTTGGGAACAACGTAGCGACGGATAATTCAAAATCAAAATTGGTCTAAGGGACAAATCAATAGGAAATATAATTTGCTTTGTTAGAATAAGAATTCATTTATATGAAAGACTTTCACACTAATTGTCTCAATCGTTTCTTTCTAATATCAGTTTCTAATTTCCAATCAACAACGGGTACATCTATAGGACATACACGAATGAATACTTCTGCAATAACTTGTATATAATTTGTGAGTTTTTTCATGAACCTAAGGAATAACCAAAATTTGTTTTTTGAATATTAGGGGATCAGGGTCATTAATTGCCTAACTGTAGTTATCTATACTACTATATAGTGAGTTCTGGACGGGTAAGAAAATCATTTTATAATCACTTAGATGGGCAAAATTGTAATTTTATTATATTATCAATACAATTTTAATGCAACTATTAAATAACTTTGTAGTAATTAAAAACAATAATTAATGCAATTTTAAAGACAATTTTTGCGAATGACCCCTAGCTTAGTTGGGGAGAGGTGGGAGGGTTTACTCCTTAGGGAGGTTCCCGCCCGGGGGAGGTGCACGGTTCGAATTCCAAGGCAAGCAAAAATACACCCCTTGGCGTTGAAAGGGCTTATGCCCTCAGGAACGATGCGGAGGGGATTCGAAACGGGGTACCAAGGTGATATCCTTTGCCGATAAAAAAAAAACTTATGCCTTTTATTTTAATTTAATTTAATTTTATTATAACTTGTATAAATACATCTTCCCTGTAGTTAAAATAGTAACTTGATAACAAAACAAGTTTTAAACTTGTATGTACAACCACTTAAAGCATCCCATGAGTAAGACGCGTCTCTTGGATTCTTTCAAGACACCAATTCTGATCACCCGCATCTTTGTCTTTTCAATTTCCCTCACTCTCAAGACCAATTGAATGGGATTCAAAGCAAAATTCAAAGTGGGGCGAATCTTAATCGATCGTGAATTGAAGGAGTAAGTACCCTTAGAATAAAGACATGAATTTAATCGGCCCATTCGTTATAATCGTTCGTTGTTCTTATTTTTCTGAGACTTGCACACTTCGATTTGATCGTCTTTCTTCCTATTCTTCTTCCAAACTCACGAACTTCAATTCAATCGTTATTCATGTGTAATCATTCAGAAAGTATTGAAGGAGGCCATGGGAGGATCGATTGGTACGCAACAAGCTTGATTCAAGTTACAGGTTACTTACTTCCGTTGTTTTTTAATCAGGTTTTTATTTTAAGTTATTGTTAGGATTTTCACCTCGATCAATGTACTCTGTACTGTATGTCGAAATATTTCTTTATTGCTTATATTGAGTAGACATTGGTTGGTGGCTAAACATATATAATGTATGAATGGGTGGCTGCATCATCAAAAAGAAAGAAGGTATTACATGCTGTCTATCTGCTCGTATTATGAACTATATGGAGTTTGAAAAACGAAACAATTTTCAAAGGCAGAAACGTCTCCATATACAAGGCGGTTGAAGAGATAAAGGTAACGACATATAAATGGATATTGATCTGACCAAGAATCACAAGCCAAACTTGGGAGGAATGGCGACATTTTGATTTAGTTTAGCCATACTTTATGTATTGTAATTTGCCTCAAACTTTGCTTCATATGTGTGTTTCATTATAGCAACTTGCCATGTTGAACTGGATTTTTGATGGAATAAAGTTGTCGTTGCCATTCCAAAAAGATATTTTATTGAATTTCTAATGCTTATTGTGCAACTTCTTAATCTTCTTACTATTGCACTTTTGTTTTCCCTTTTTTTTGGTCTTGGGCACGAGCCTTTTTCCCGCCTTGTGCTTAGGAAACATAGATCCCTTATAGTCTTGTGACTATTATCATAACACTAGAGGGTAGAGTTAAGTGATGCCAATCAGTCGATGTATGCTTAAGTTAGATGAGGCAAGATGACATATAGTTAAAAAAACATACATTTGAATGTTATTGTTGCTTATGCGTATTATTAACATGATCATATGCGTGCTTTAATAGTTCTTTGGAAGTCATGAATTCAGAAATAAAGTTTTTGTCAAGAGGAGTCTAGAAACGAGCAACAATGAATTCAACTACAAATTATATCATGTCTAGAAACGACCTACAACATCTACAAATTATGTTACAACCACTATTCTTATGCCATGTATAATCGTTATAACATATGTTACACCCGAAACAACATATTATGCATTCTAAATCTGACAACCAAATCAAAACACCTGCCAACCTAGCTAACCCCGCCGCAACGCACGGGTTTCTGCTAGTCTCTTTTTAATTCAAGTGCTAATAAAACGGAGGCAAAATTCATATAGACTTTTAAAGCAAATGAAAAAAAAAATCAGTTTTCTATTGTTTTTTTTTTAACTAAACCAATTTTCAAATTTTCCCTGCCCCTTAAAACCTCCGTAATATACTCCACTAAGTAGGGGTGTTCTTTTTAACCGATAACCAATAACCGAACCGAATCCGAAGTGACCCGACCTGACCCGAGAAAGTACCTTATCGATTAACCCGAACCCGAATAAGTGCATATCCGAACCCGACTAGAGTCTTTAGGGTCGGTCTTCAAATTAGTTTTTTATAATTCGGGTTGACCCGAATAACCCGAACAATTCAAAAACAAATAAATGATCTAGTTTCGATATTTTTATGTATATCGTAGTAGTGATTTTGTAGCCAAATTTGCAACTAATATTGTAACCCATATTGTGGTTTTATTTTACATATATTGTAGCCCAAATGGATAGAAATACGCAACCCAAATGACTGGAAATATGTAACTCAAACACCCAAACCATTTAACCAATAATCATTTAACCCGACCCGAAAAACCCGAACCCGATTAACCCCATAACCGATAACCATTTAACTAGTTTGGATCGGTTATCGGGTAATATTTGTGCCGCTGAAAACCCGAATAATCCGACCCGAACAACCCGATAAACACCCCTGCCACTAAGGTGTTGTTTGTTTTTTCTGCAGGAAAAGCTCTGCAGTCTGCGGACCACATCTGCAGACATCTGCAGGAGAAGAGATGGACCAAAGGTCTGCAGTCTGCAAGAAGAAGACTGTTTGTTTGTTAATGTCTGCAGGCTGCTGAAATAAACTGAAATTTATATAAACTGATTTTTTACAGCAGTCTGGTGATAGACGGTGGTGGTGGTGGTAGTGGACGGTGGTGACTGGTGGTGGTGGACGGTGGTGGTGGTGACTGGTGGTGGTGGTGGGTGGTGGTGGACGGTGGTAGGTGGTGGTGGTAGACCATGGTGGTGGTGGACGGTGGTGATGGTGGGTGGGTGGTGGTGGACCGTGGTGGTGGTGGGTGGTGGTGGAAAGTGGTGGTGGTGGACGGTGGTGGTGGGTGGTGGTAGTGGACGGTGGTGGTGGAAGGTGGTGGTGGACGGTGGTGGTGGTGGACCGTGGTGGTAGTAGTGGTGGTGGACCGTGGTGGTGGTGGACCGTGGTGGTGGTGGACCGTGGTGGTGGTGGGGGTGGGTGGTGGTGGTGGACCGTGGTGGTGGTGGTGGGTGGTGGTGGTGGACAGTGGTGGTGGTGGTGGTGGACGATGGACGGTGGTGGTGGGTGGTGGTGGACGGTGGACGGTGGTGGTGGGTGGTGGTAGTGGACGGTGGTGGGTGGTGGTGGACCGTGGTGGTGTGGTGGACGGTGGTGGTGGACCGTGGTTGGTGGTGGAAGTGGTGGTGGTGGACGGTGGTGGTGGTGGGTGAGGAGAAGAGAAGTGGAGAAGACCTTAGAAGACTTTGGAACAAGTCTGCACCAAGAAGAGGTCAGGAAGACCTTTTTGAGTGAAAGGTCTTTCAAAAAACAAACAATCTGCAGACCCCAAACGTCTGCACGCGTCTGCGTGGTGCAGACAAAAGAGGTCAGAAGTGCTTCTGAGTAAAAAACAAACAGAACCTAAGTGTGCAGTCCACACTCTTCTAATTTGCTTACACTAAAATATCTTACCTAAGGGCTAAGAATGAATCTAGAAGACCGGGTTTTATTGGATGAATGAGGTAGAGGATGGTCTATTAACATCATGCATATATGAATATAACCACGTCTCTATTTCTCTGTATCTACCATCCATGAAATTTAAAAATCAAACTATATAGCATTTCATGTTTACATAATATTTTTATCCAACAAGATTGTTTGTTTAAAAGAAGAATATGTAATAAAAGTGTATACATTTTGTATAGCTATTTTTTAAGAACAATCTTTTACTTCAAAACTACCACTTATTCAATATATACTTGGATAGACGTAAACTTACATCATATTTGCGGAGTGCAATCACATACAACTAGAACACAAAGCCATGAGCATTTACTATATACAAGTATACAACTATTTGATTTCATATCTTTCTTACCTTCCTAAGTTAATATAGACTAGTATGGAACCCGCGCGTTGCGGCGGGGTCAACAATATAAGGCGAGAACATAATTCAAACCTTAAAATGATAAAAAAAAAATCATATGTAAGTTGTATATATTTATATATAAAAGCACTCGCGCTTAACGGCAGGGAAGTTTCTAACATTCATTATGATAGTTACATGATACCATGTTACGTTCTATATACATATTGACAAAAAAAAAATATGTGGATGGGTCTTTAGTTTACACTAAACGGAGGAAGCGGAAATTCTCTTTCAAAATGTGTAAAAGTTGTATAAGAAAAAAGGAATTATACTAAAAACAATAAAAAAAAACATTTTTGATACATACAACATATATAGGTGCTTGGATGTGCTCTTTAAGTTGGTATTACAACTTGAAGTCACTACAAGTCAATATGACCAATGAAATCCAATAGTTTATTGAAACTAATAGTTAAGATTATTCATTATTGTCTAACCAAATTTTAGTTTAACCATCTATTTATATTCTAATTATTCAAGTTGGTATATTGAACCCAGTTAATTTCCATTCTATCATGAATGATTTGAGCTGTCGATGTAGTAATAACTTATTGTTTTGGCTTCAAGACTATGCCTGCATTTTCACTCTTCGCCCCTACCTTAATTTCAGCCTTCAAATCAGATATCCCTAGAAAATGGAAAAAAAATTGCATACTCTTTAAACCTTTTAAATATATAAAGGTATGGGATTGAGAATTAAAAGGAGGGAATGAAAGGGATTTGTAGTATTGAATTGGGTCTTTATAATGAGAGTTACATATTTAAAGGGGTAGAAATTGTGTATAAGACAATTATACTATTGGTATTAAAGGTTGAACACAAGGGTATAAATGGAAGAAATGTGGTAAAAATTTATAGATTACACTTGTGACTTTTGGAATGCCATCTTAATTTTGTCAAGTTGGACATCTTTACCCATTACTTTATCTTTATAATGTAGTAGAGATAATAAACGATTTGTATTGCTTTTTATTACTAAATTAAAATATTAACCAATGTATAAACTTAGAAGCAATTTTGTGTGCATGCATTTGCTTTGGTGCATTAATGGAGAAGGGACCTCAAAGATCATTTAGGATCAAACCCAATTTGTGGGTACAAAGTACATGGCCTTTTTCTCTTTGTCATCATCCATTACTCATCATATATATATACTGAAAGTATAAATTGAAAACCCCATTAAGTTAAGAAAATTTAGAAAACTCATGTAAAAACTATCTAAAAAAACTTTTTAGATGGTTTTTACATGAGTTTTTTAAGTTTTCTTAACTCAAGGGGGTTTAAAATTTATCATTCCCCTATATATATATATATATATATATATATATATATATATATATATATGGGGTTAGGTCCGTGTATAAAGAACATATTTCATGAGAAGTGTGAAAATGATTAAGAATTAACATGTAAACATCATGTTCTGGATTTAAGAATATTGTTTGAGGTTGTTTTGTCTTGAAAAAAATCAAACACAACAATTTAAAACACAACTAAAACACCGTACTTAAGACTTAAAACACACTATTTAATGTTATTGGCATTGTGTTTTAAGTTTTAAGTCTAAAATACATTGTTTTCGGTTTTTAATTGCTAGTTTGGTGTTTTTATAGGCTAAACAATTAAAACATCGTGACTAAGTTCAAATTTAAATATGATGTCTGCATAGCACTTTTTAATTTTTCTCACACTTCTCACGAAACATGACCTTTAAATAGTAACCTTATGCTATATATATATGTGTGTGTGTGTGTGTGAGAGAGAGAGAGAGAGAGAGAGAGAGAGATGGTTAATTTAAGAGCACGTATATTTCATGAGAACCACGAGAATAAAATAAAAACCATTCAAATTTAAAATTCCTATGTACACTTATCATTATTATCAAAATACAACATCAAAAAATAATTTATGCATATAAATTTAAATGTACACGAAAATATGAATTATTTGTAAGGTAAATTCTTTTTTTAATGTTGTATTCATATCAATGATAGTATAAAATAAATTGACTTTGATTAGGTTTTCTAGTAGTTCTCACGGTTCTTACGAGATTTTGTGTTATCAAGGTAACCCTCCCACACACACACACACACACACACACACACACACACACACATATATATATATATATATATACACATACATATATATAGGGGAAAGTTAATTTGAGAACACCTATATTTCGTGCGAACCGCGAGAACGCTATCTAAAACCATTCAAATTCAAAAAAAAATTACACTTGTCTTTATTACTAAAATACAATCTCAAAAACACAATTTACGCGTAAAAATTCAAACATATACGGAAATAAATTGTTTTTACACATGTGTAAATTTGTTGTTTATACACGTGTAAACTGTTTCATTTACACATATGCAAAACGTTAATTTGAAACTGTTTTTTATAAGAAAAGATGAATTATTTGGAAAGAAAATCCATTTATGAATGTTGTATTTTGATTATAATGAGGTTTGTATTAAAAAATATTTTTGATTGATTTTGTTACTTGTTCTCACGGTTCTTACGATATTTAGCGTTCTCAAGATAACCCTCTCACACACACACACATACACACACACACACACACACACACATATATATATATATATATATATATATATATTGAAGGATCATTTGAGAAGAAAGAAAATGTTATAAGGTAACATTCAATACAAATGTTAAATTATTATCTTCTCATTTCAACTCTCGGTTGGATATAGGATGCCCAAGAATTAATTAACGTTACTGTCATGGTATGATCCAAAGAGTTACACTTTTGACAACGAATAATTAATAATATTTAATTGTTAAATATTATTTTGCGAAGCACGAGGAATAATTATTTGAGAAATAATTGCAACTAAGCAAGATATTGTTTAAAAAATTAAATGAAGTAAATTTTATTATATTCCTATTTAATAAAGGAGTAACTAGAGCCCCACATAACCCTTAACTAGGGCTTCCATATCATTTGTACACATGGCATCGCCACATTAATCCTCAGCCTAGCGGTGCGACTTGTTTACACGCCTTGATCTAACTTGTTTCACTCTAAACCCTAAAAATCCACTCAACTGTTTTACTATCTATCTTTCGATCATTCTCTAAATCCTCTATAGAGTAATTCCTCTCTACGTCTAGACATCTAACACCGATTTTACATATTTAAAGTACAATATTTCTCATTTTTCATTGTATTCCTTTTATTTTTTCCTGTTTTGCTACATATAATATGTGTTCTTGGTTATTTGAAATTTGAAGTAAACCCTGATGTTTTATGTTTAAAATCACATTAGTGTTTAATTGAAGATTACGGTCCGATTATTCGATATTGGATCTTATCTTATCCTAGATTTTAATCCAAATACAATACCCTTGCCAGGTAATAGACGCTATCTTAGGAAACTCAATAATATGTATTCAATTGTAATTATGTTTTCCATGTATATGTCTATGTAATCGCCTATATAATATTATGATCAATGTAATACGAAGCAAGGGATTAAGCATATTATCTATCATGGTCCGAACTATTTCGGATCTATTGTCATGCGTTTCTTGTCTACAACCATCTTCAATCTCGCATCCCACCCACTGCCCCTGCCACCACCACTGACAAACAACCTGCAACTGCAACCCCTCCCCCTTCGCCCTAGACTCTTGGGAGAGATTAGACGCCATAGTCCTTCAATGGATTTATGGCACTATCTCAAAAGATCTTGTCAACACCATCTTTAAAACCAACACCACCGCCCATCAAGCCTGGACCGTTTTTGAGGCCCTTTTCCAAGACAACAAAGCCACCCGAGCCTTGTACTTGAAACAAAAATTCAACAACACTCGCCTAGAATGTTTCCCCAACATGGCTGCATATTGTCAAGAGTTGAAGGTATTAGCCGATCAACTCTCTATTGTCGACGCCTCTGTTGACGATGACTCAGTGGTGCTTCAAACCCTAGTCGGATTAACCGAAACCTACGAAAGCATCAGTACCATTATCCACAATACCAAACCATTACCTTCCTTTTACGAGGTCCGTTCACAACTGTATATGAACGAAACCCACAAACAGGAACAAACCAACACACGTTGCCGCCTCTGCCGAATCGGCGCTCCATGCCTTCTCCCGAAACCCTCCATCCGAACAAACCTCTACTCCGAACACCCACACTAATCACCCCAACCCTTCATCTGAACAAAACCCTGCTTCCGATCGTAACCGTGGCAGGACCAGGGGTCGCGACCGTCAATCTTGGAACAGGGGCCTGCAAAATTATGGTGGAACATATTCAAACAATTATCCTTCGTCGTATGGTGCACTGTGGTCCATCCCAAACAATTTTAATCAACAGTGGCCTTCATGAGCCATGCCACCTTGTCCTTACCCATCATCTCCTCAGCCCAATAACAGTCCAAATGTGAATGGTATTCTAGGCCCAAGACCCGATTCAGCCCACTTGGCTTACACTCCCACTAACATTGCACAGGCTATGCATGCTATGAGCTTGAACCCGCCATATTGGAATTCTATTATGAACACCGAGCCTCTGAACACTACCATCAACAGTCAGGTACATCTCAAACTCCTCTTAATAAGGGCTCTCCTAAATTTATAATTGTCGGTGATGGAAATAAAATACCGATCACTGGCCAAGGCAATATTACCCTTCCACCACCCTACCCACCCTTTAAATTAAACAAAGTTTTATATTCACCAAAACTTATCAAAAAATTGATTTCTGTTCGTCGGCTAACCACCAACAACTCTCTTTCCATAGAGTTTGACCCATTTGGTTTTCTTGTGAAGGATCTCAAGACCCGGATCCCTATCCTCCGGTGCAACAGCATCGGTGATTTGTACCTGCTCCTCCTTCCACCTGCTTCACAAAGGACATCCCCAACTGTTTTTGCTGCTCTCTCCCAATGCCTTTGGCACCAACACCTAGGCCATCCAGGACCTAGTTTATTACAGTCTTTGAAAAACACTAGTTCTATTTCTTATGATTCAATGAATAAAAATGTTTGTCATTCTTGTGTTATAGGAAAAAGCATTCGCTTACCTTTTGTTGCATCTAATTCTCATACTGTTGCACCATTTGATATCTTACACAGTGACCTTTGGACATCGCCTATGCTTAGCATTGGCAGTCACCGTTACTATATATTATTCTTAGATGATTACACAAATTTTCTATGGACCTACCCATTAGCTAATAAATCACAAGTTTACACAATCTTTTCTACTTTTGCCACCCAAATCAAAACTCAATTTGAATGCCTTATCAAAACCTTTCAATGTGACAACGGAACCAAATACATTAATAATAATTTTAAACAATTTTGTGACCAACATGGAATGTTATTTCGGCTATCATGCCCCTACACCTCATCCCAAAATGGTAAGGCGGAACGAAAAATCCGCTCAATCAATAACATGATCCGTACTCTCCTCGCATATGCGGGTCTACCCCCGACCTTTTGGTATCATGCACTCGACATGGCCACGTACCTTCACAACATCACCCCTGCCAAACCCGACAACTCCACACTCCTACCGAACTCCTATATCGTGTCACCCCCACCTATGATCACCTTCGTGTCTTCGGTTTCCTATGTTACCTTCTTATACCATCTACCACCTCTCATAAGCTTGAACCTCGTTCTCACCCATGTGTATTCCTCGGTTACCCCTCACAACACCGGGGATATAAATGCTTTGACCTTCACACAAACCAATTGACCATCTCCCGACACGTCATCTTTGACAAAACTATATTCCCTTTTTCACCATGTCAACAAAATAACCCCGTCCTATGGTTTTCTCTCCGCTCCTTTACACCCCCAACTATGGAAACACATCACCACCCCCTTGACAACCCCACAAAACCATACTCCCGAAACAACCAACCCACCAAACCAACATCCCTATACCAATCCTTCCTCACCCGTCAACTCTCACCCCACAAACTCCCCACCCTCTTCTCCTATACTAGCCCAACCACTCCTCACTTGTCACCGGCCCATTAACTAGCCCACACCCCAATACCATCGGCCCACTCTCCAGACCCTTCCCACCACTCTCCTTCCACGGCCTACACCCCTCCTAACCAGTCATCGTCGCCCGTTTCACCGACTTGAACCATGCGTACTCGAGCGATGGATGGTATCCACAAACCTAAACAACCTTTCAACCTTCATACTTCCTCCATCGATCCCATACCCAAATAACCGTCCTTTGCCTTGCCCACTCCGGTATGGCATAAAGCCATGACTGACGAATATAATGCCCTTCTTAAGAATGAGACTTGGGACTTAGTACCACGACACCTGGAGATGATGTTATTAGAAGCATATGGTTGTTTAAGCATAAATTTAAATCTGACAGCACCCTTGAGCGCTATAAAGTGTGTTTGTTTTGTGATGGCAGGTTACAACAGGTTGGCATTGACTGTGGAGAGACTTTTAGCCCCGTGGTAAAACCAACTACTATTCGAACTGTTCTCACAATTGCACTTACCAAGTCATGGCCGGCACATCAACTAGACGTCACAAATGCATTTTTACATGGCAAGCTAAATGAGACCGTCTACATGTACCATTGTACCAACCAATGGGTTTGCGCAACAAAGAGTTCCCCAACCACGTCTACAAATTGAAGAAATCGTTATATGGGTTGAAACAGGCACCTAGAGCGTGGTATCAACGGTTCACAGACTATGTTCTTCGTATGGGCTTTATTCAGAGCAAATGTGATAACTCCCTCTTTATTCTCCAACAACAATCACAGACAGCCTATCTCTTATTATATGTCGACGACATCCTCTTGGTCATATCTTCAGACTGCCTTCGTCAGCTTCTCCTGGCTCGCCTTGCAAGTGAATTCGCCATGAAGGACCTCGAACCCCTCAGCTACTTCTTGGGTACTGCTGTCACTCGGCATAAAAACACCATGTTTCTTTCTCAACAGGCCTATGCTCATGACATTATCCGTCGTGCCGACATGCAAACATGTAAACCCGTGGATACTCCTATTGACACACAGTCTAAACTTTCTTCTACTGATGGTACACCCTTCGAGGATCCCATTCTCTATCGCAGTCTTGCCGGGGCTCTACAGTACATCACTTTTACTAGACCTGACATCACTTATGCGGGCCCAACATGTCTGCATGCACATGCATGCCCCCATGACTTCCCATTGGCAGGCGCTAAAGCGCATCATTCGTTACCTTCAAGGTACAACGACTTTTGGTCTCACACTTGAACCTGCCTCTGCTCCTTCATTGACTGCCTACACCAACGCTAACTGGGTTGGTTGCCCTGATACTCGCAGATCTACACCCGGCTATTGTGTCTATTTCGAACCTACTCTGCTCTCCCGGTCCTCTAAACGTCAAACCACTGTATCAAGGTCCAGTGTTGAAGCGAAGTATCGCGGTGTAGCTAATGTGGTCGCTGAAATTTGTTGGTTACGCAATCTGCTGTTGGAACTTCCCAACCCTCTCTTAAAAGCCACAATTGTTTTCTGTGATAATGTCAGTGTCGTCTACCTTTCAAGTAATCCCGTGCAACATCAGCGTACCAAACACATCGAGCTCGATATACACTTTGTCAGGGAGTAAGTTCAGCGAGGCTTAATCCGGGTTCATCATGTTTTATCGCGATTCCAGATCGCCGACATCTTCACCAAAGGCCTTCCGAGACTTCTTTTCAAAAAATTTCGATCCAGTATCAGCGTCCGACAACCTCCTGCTTCGACTGCGGGGCTATAATAGACGCTATCTTAGGAAACTCAATAATATGTATTCAATTGTAATTATGTGTTTCCATGTATATGTCTTTGTAATCGCCTATATAATATTATGATCAATGTAATACAAAGCAATGGATTAAGCATATTATCTAACCGGGTCTTCTCCTATTATTAAAGGCTTGTACTCAACTTGTAAAAAGCTAATTTCTAGAATTTCAAGTTAGCTTTTGATAATCTCACTTTTCTTCTTTTGGCGTTAAAATTGGTTAAGGTTTGATTGCAATTTGATTGCTGATATCTTCTATATCGTTGTTCTCGTGAAAGGAGTAATGCAAAATATTAATGATCCCTTCCGGTTAAGTTTCTTTATGTCTACATGTGTGCAGGGGCGGATCTATGTGTCTTCGGGTGGGTTCCCGGGAACCCAATCGGTTTGTAATTTTTAGTGTTAATCTATATAGAAAAATAGAAAGGAACCCATAAGTAAAATGATTTAGGAACCCATTACCAAAAATTGAAGGTGGTGTAGTGGCTGGAACCCGCCCTCACAGTCAAAAAGTTCCAGGTTCGATTCCTCTTTCACGCGTTTAAATTTTTTGTTTGTATTTTTTTTTAGTTCAAACTAGGGTAAAACCCCAACCCACCTCTCACACCTTCCAAACAAAAACATTCAACACACAGTGAGCAGCTCCCCAACCCTCCTACCCCTGACCTCTACGAGTCTGCTCTCCGCCTCCTGCCTTCCTCCGCCGCCCGTCCACCTCCTGCCCTCCTCCTTCGCGTCTGCAATTGCCTCCCCCTTCAACCCTAAGCCCAAGGCTGGTAGTCGTCTTCTAGCGGATTGAAACTTCAGTTTGTTTATATGAACTATTAGGTAAACACCCGCAGGTTCTTTCTTACTCTCTCGAGATCATGCCAAATATTCTCTATATTTTACTTTGTAAATAGGATTTCTATTATTATTATTATTATTATTATTATTATTATTATTATTATTATTATTATTATTAGTACTATTATTATTATTATTCAATTGGTTGTATTTTGATAGGAATTAGGGCAAATCATGAAGTTTCTAATTACATGTGTTAGCTTAAAATTTACCAACTCAATCTATTGTTTTATAGCTAATTATGGACTCTAGAACCTAGGATTAATTTCATAGAAGGTTTCCTTAGATGATTAGGAATGTAGGAATTAGGATTAAACTTGCAAATCATAAAACTTTTGTCCAATTTATTATTTATGGCTGGCTAGATAAGTGTTTAGGTTTGTATTGTATTGTTTTTACTCTCAAAGCCTTTGTTAACATGGTAGAGGCTTTTGGCTTGCACATATGCATTTAATGTAAGTTACTGTTAATAGCTCTCTATATGGCCGAATTTTCGAATGGGTTCTAGTTAGGCAGGCATATAGGATGACAACAGACTGATCTAGCCATTGATCCGACCCGAACCGGCAAACCGACCCGAACCATTGAACCGACCCGAAATTTTTATGTTTGGTCATATGAAATTGAAACACCTAAAAAAAGGAATCCAGTAAAAAATATTCCTGGATCCGCCACTGCATGTGTGCATTCTAAAACTTTTGAACTCATAAACGTTCATGTACGTACTCACTATATAGTGTTCTTCCTACTTTATGCTTATAGTTACACTATGTGTTGTGGTTAGAGGTGAGCCATAACTTTATCCTCTAATATTATGTCATGTCAGCGCTTACTTGGCACCCTGATAAAGCTGCTGGTCGCTCGCTTGATTCTGTTGTGGGTCAAGGTAAGCAGTGACTTTATCCAGATTTTTTTATTTTGTTTTTATTTTTTAGACTTTCTAAATTTATATAATTTGTAATATATGTTTAATACAAAAATAAAGTTATTTTGATTATATTAAAAAAATAATCAGAAAAACATAATAGTTCTCCTTTTTTAACCAACCACGTGTCTGTACGTTTATTATATTAATAAAATGAATAAATTTGTTTATAATATTCATCTTTTTCTTCACTCCAAATGCATCTTCTTCTTCACTTCTTGCTTACCGGGATAAAAAAAGAATAGAAAAATATGCAGGGCCATCTTCTTCTTCCATTCCTAAATACAAACCTGCAACAAACCAAACCTTGCCGCCAACGGTCAAAAATAGCACAACGGTCAAATTATTCCTCGCTAGCCCACGCGATCTGGGTAGCGTCTACTCGCTCGCGCCTTGACTCGCTGAAGGGTGTTATGGTTCGAGTGATTCACGTGGAATGTTTTGTGGCTCGCGGCTAGTCGCTCGCGGGCCACAACGGATAGTCTTATACAGTGAAGCCATAATTTGTGTTGAAGATATACATTAATGGTTGGCAATTTTTAATGTGCAAATATATGTAGGCATATGCGAGAGGACATTAAGGTGGTACGGTAATCATGCTAATCAAGTATTAGACCATAAGTAATGGTTGATGCCTTTTATGGGGGTATTTTCCGGCATATCATTATTATAAGACCTCACAAAAAAAATGTGTAATGGTTAAAGCCACTTAATGCCCTTTTTAGTTATTACTTTCTTTATTTTTATAATATTTGGGCATTATACTAGAAATGACTCGCCCTCTTAATGCACGTATAATGTTAAAGGGGATATTGGTGTTGGGGGGCATTATCATGCTTATTTATGCCTCTATAATGCCCATTACACATGATCTTACAATTCTTAGATTAATGTGTAAAAATGTTCAAATTTGTTGCTACCTTTTTCTATATTGTTACTTATAATCATTTTATTCTCGTTAATTTAATAAAATATTATTGTGTGAAAAAAAAAATACACGTCTGTTTAAAAATTGCAGGGTAAAGAAAATAGGAAAAGACTACACAAGCTTTTCATTTTGGAGGAAAATGCCATGTAGCCGTTTTCCATGTTTATTTTGGCAAAATTAGTTTGGGCAAAGTAAACTTTTTTTTTTTTTTTTTTATTTCACCAATTATTATGTATCTTACACATTTACAACCAAGTGTAAAAAATACTCCCAAGAGTATATTTGCTTATTCCAAATCATTATTGTTCAATTTGGTTAATAAATTTGCTAATGCGGTTGGTGGTCTATTAACAAATACAAAACTTTTAAGAACATGTAGGTAAGGAGGTATTGGCTTCAAGTCCTATAAATGACAAGATTAGAGTGCCCGGAGTGAGGCGGGAATAGGGGTGGGAAGGGGGGGGGGGGGGTAACACCGCCGCCGACGGTGGCGTGGGAGGGGCGGGAGTCAAGGGGCGGGGGGCAATTGGCTGGCGTGGGGCAATTCTTTGGGACACGTGGCGTGAAATTATTGGGCCAGCTTTATTTGACCGTTTAAAAAAAAATTAAAGTTACCGTTGGGTAACGGTTATAAAAAAAATAATTTTTATTATATATATATATATATATATATAACAATACCCTCTTCTACACAAACACACCCTCTTTTTTTTTCATAAAATCCTTTCCAAACTATCATATTTTTTTTAAAAAAATTGCAAGATGTCGGACGACTCTTCGAGTTCAGATGATATGTTTGATCAACTCGCTTTGGATGACTTGGGCGAAGGTGCCGCAGAGTTGTTAATGGCGAGCGTTCAGAAAGTCGTTCAAGCTATAGCGGACGACGAAGGGACCTCCGAACCACCCAAGCGTAGAAAGTATATAGTTCGTGAACGACAAACCGCAATTGAGTCATTGGTACTCGATTACTTCTCACCCGAATCTACATACGATGAAAAAAGTTTTAGGCGGCGTTTTCGTATGAGTCGTAATTTATTTTTAAGAATAACAAATGATTTAGAAAATAATTATGAATATTTCAAACAAAGCCCCGATGCACGTGGTCAGATGGGATTTACCGCGATGCAAAAGGTCACAGCCGTTTTAGATACTTGGCTTACGGAACCAGTTCCGACATAATGGATGACTATCTAAAGATGGTCGAGCGAACGGCTAGAGAAAGTACTCAGTTTTTTTGTGCGGGCGTCGTTGAATTATATTTAAAAAGATATTTGAGAAAACCTACATTTAGTGACGTGCAACAACTTTTAGAGTTTCACGAAGAAAAACATGGTTTTCCCGGTATGCTCGGTAGTTTATATTGTATGAAATGGGAGTTGGATCTTTGTCTAACAGAGTGGCAAGGCCAACACGCGAGCGGTTTTCATAAAAAACCGTGTATGATGCTTGAAGCGGTTGTGTCACAAGCTCTTTGGATTTGGCATGCGTTTTTTGGTGTGCCCGGTTCGTTGAACGATAGAAATATTCTTAATCAATCCCCAATCTTCAACGATCTTGTAAACGATGTTGCACCAAAAGGAACTTTTTTTTTTAAACGGGGTAGAATATTAGTACAGGTATCTTCTAACAGATGGAATTTACCCTGATTGGGCCGTGTTCGTAAAATCGTTTACACGGAGGACTACGTTAGACCCTAAGAGAAAAAAGTTTAACAAAGCTCAAATGGCTGCACGGAAAGATGTTGAGCGTGCTTTTGGTGTGTTGCAAAAAAGATGGCGCATTTTGTCTATGCCATGTAGACTGTATGAAAAACCCCAAATAAGAAATGTGATGTACGCATGCATTATTTTACATAACATGATTTTGGAGGATGAAGGGCGTGCAATATGCGAGTACTTTGGTGAGGAAACGCAACAAAGTCAAGAAAACATTACTGATGAAGAAAGAAACGTCAACAACTATGAAATCAAGAATAGCCAAACACATCACAACCTTCGAGCGGATCTGGTTGATCACATTTGGAGTATACCAAGAGATTACCCATCTGATGATAACGATAGCGATAACTAAAGTGCCTTTATGTTTTTTAATTTTCATGTATTTTTTGTTAGTTCGTGTATTTTTTTTTATTTACTTTGTAGTTTATTAAATGAATTTATATTTATGTTTTTATAAAATTGTTTTTTTTATTTATTAAAAAGGAAAATAAAAAACAAAAAAAAATGTAAAAGCAAGTGCCACATGTCACTTCCCCCCCCCCCTCTTCCCCCCTTCCACTCCCCACAATTTTTCCCCCCCACAAGGGTCCCACAAGTACCACATGGCGCTTCATCCCCCTTTTCCCCCTACCACTCCGAGTAATTCCCTTTAAAATAAAATAAATAAATTCACCAATTTGGTAACATTTAGTCATAATCATCATATTTACTAAAAAAAACTTTTTTTGAACAACCAAAGAAAGCCGATCACCCATGTAAATCCAATGCGCAAAGGTTACCCAAACCCATAAACGCAGACGGCGCTAGTGACCTAATCCACCACCATTTCAGAGAAAACTCACTGTGGTAAAACCTCTACATCGACCTAGAATAATATTACTTAAGGTAAGACTTCAAACCATGACCTTTAAAGTTCGATCATGAGACTGTCAATGAACATTATGCACTACAAAGTCATTGGCATTTACTAAAAAAACGAATTTGACAATTACATCTTAGATCACCATCCACACAAATTCTGATGGTAATTTTAACCAAATTCTATCAATTAGTGATGGTCATAAAGCAGTTTTGCCTAAATCACACTACGTGGCAAATTAATCAACAATCATCAAAAACTCATATCAAAATTCTTTGGTTGGCAACTTAACTCCGTCAAGGGAATACAAATTGGATATTTACCACCAAAATCAGCATTATTTTCAGTGTCGGCCCGACATATAATTATTTCAAATTTATAAACTACATTTTGGTCAGACATTTCGTTCATTTAAGTTGAAATCAATACTATGGGTATGTTTGGCAAAATTAGCTGGAGGTTGGTAGCTGAAAGCTGTTAGCTGGTAGCTGCAAGTTGGTAGCTGAAAGCTGTAAGCTTTTTAAATATATTTTGGTGTTTGGCAGAGTAGCTGGAGCTTTTAATAAAATGTATAAAATGACCAAAATAGGCATAATTAAAAGTTTGTAAGGAATGTTTTTATTTTGTTTTTAAAATAGAATGGGTATTTGTGTCATTTACTAATTAAAAGCTTGTAGCTAGTATAGCTTTTTCTTAAAAGCTAGTAGTAGTAAGAGTTTTTTCTTAAAAGATTGAAGCTTGAAGCTCCTAAAAGCTCCTTGCCAAACATGAGAACTTCTTGTCTATTTTTTTTTTTCATAAAATATTCCCAATTTAATACCTTAAAATTTGGTAATGTGAGTTTTTCTAAGTTTCAGAATCTACACGGTTTGGTTGGAAATTTGCTGGAATTTTTATAGGAATATTTTAAATAGACAAGTTTTAACCCCTTCATTTTTTAAGTACACGTGATTAATCTCCTGTATCTCTATGGTTTGGTTGGAAATTTGCTGGAATTTACAAGTTTTGGCCAAAATTTGACCGAAAGTTGGCCGAAATTAAAGATTTTCAACAAAATCTTGCAGGTATTGTCAATTTTTGGCTGGCTGACTAGGGCCGACTACCTATTAACTAAAAATTACTCAGTAACCTAGGACTAGCGATTAATCACCGAATAATCTCTGATTAATCCTGATTTTTACAACACTGGTTGTATGTAATATTCACATTAACTAGAGATCATGCCTATACATAAAAATAGGTGAATCATACTATAAACTTATCTTTCCTTATGAATTGAGTAAAAGAAATAAAGAAAAAAAACAAGTGAATTAGGGATAATAGAGAAAGAAAGATTGAACTAAAAGAGAATGTACATAGGTAATACCTTTTATTTGGCCTAACTTACAAGATATCTAGGTTTATTATCAAATTAGTATACATTAATTTATTATAGACATGAATAATATCAATTAAGAATGACAGTGGTTTGGGTATTGATAATCTTATAGTCATACCTGATTGTTAAATTGGGTTTCATACATGGCCCATTACTCATCAAGTATTTGTTGGGTAATTAACCCTTAGGTACCGGGCATACCCATAAATGTCGGGTATACAAGTTAGTTTGCTAACAAAATACCCATTATGATTTTTCAAATACATTTTCCTACTATAATTATAATTATTATGCGCTTTTTTTATATAACTATTATATATATATATATATATAAAAGATTTATCATAAATAAAAGTACCTTTATAAATTTTACATAGTTTTAGGTATGCACTTCATAACATACAAAATATAAATAATATTATCAAATACATATTTAAAAAGAAATTTTTTTTTTTCACATAATGAAATAATGAATACATTAAAATAAAAATACAAAAAAAAAAAATTCCTAGTATATAATTAGGTACATAGTTTGGGTAAACGACAGTTATGTGCTTTTGGAATGGGTCAGGTATTGCCTAATCC
Source organism: Ambrosia x helenae (assembly GCA_030844895.1). Lineage (NCBI taxonomy): Eukaryota > Viridiplantae > Streptophyta > Magnoliopsida > Asterales > Asteraceae > Ambrosia > Ambrosia x helenae. The sequence goes on along the minus strand of CM061230.1, from coordinate 4,777,248 downwards.
CATACCTATTCCGTTACTGCGAAATTTTTAAAACTAATTTTATATCCGACCCATACCCGTTAGGTTTCAGGTATACCCATACCATATCTTTTAAGTTCTGAGTATATCGTCGGACTCATGTTTTTTTTCCTAAAGCCTACAGCCCAACTCAATAGGAACTTTGTAAATTTCTTATTATTAGGCATTTAAAAAAAGTTGTTTTTTTTAAGTTTTTATTTTTTACCTTTAAAATCAGTTAAAATGTTGTGTCACTAATAGAAAATAAAATTTTCAAATTCTTATTTTTCTCTACCTATTTTTCTTTTTATCCAGAACCTTGAAGAAGCAACATTAAATTCGTCCATATAAACATAACGAACATAGAAATGTATAAAGTAAAAATAGGTTATATATGTGGATTGTGGACAAAGCTAAGATTGAAAATATAAAAAAACAAAAACTAAAAGACATATATTTCCTTGGAGGGTCCCACTCAACACTCTTAACCAATCAACCCTCAAAATTTCTTGTATAAAAACCCTAATACCTAAAGGGATATATAACCCTCAACTTAAATATTAACTTATAAATCTCCAACCAATTAAAATGGAAGAAATCAACGTTACTGAACATCAAACACAAAACCAAACCATCGTTCATGCTCTTTACAAGACATTAGCCAACGGAGACACTAAAAATGTCACCGAAATAATAGTCACTGACCTCGAGTGGTGGTTTCACGGTCCTCCAAATTGCCACCACATGATGCGCATGCTGACTGGAGAATCCTTACCAACCGAGTTCAAGTTCGAACCGCGAAGTATAACTGCCCTCAGCGACGAGATAGTGATCGCTGAGGGCTATGAAGGAGCACACGTGTACTGGGTACACGTGTGGACCCTTAAAGATGGGCTGATAGCCCGATTTAGGGAGTATTTCAACACGTGGTTGACGGTTAAGGAGTTGAAGCCCAGACCCGTTGGACATTGGGTGGGGAAGAATAACTGCTCCACCGTGTGGAGGAGCCAGCCTCGTGATCTTTTTCGGCGGTCGTTGCCGGGGCTCATGCTTGCCATTTGATGTCATAAATTTCACTACTAGAAAACTGACCAATTGAGACTGATTTGCGACCAAAATCATGTAAAATTCCGGTCGCATCCCAGTGACAAATTTTGTGACCACATGCCTGGTCTAAAAAATAGGTAACTTCAATCACAAAAGACAGGTTTTCAACCAGAAAGGTAGTCGCAATTGATCAGTTTTCTAGTAGTAACGGGATATATGTAACCATTCTTGTGCAAAAGTATATATATACTTCTTTGTTGGCCTAGCCTCTAATTAATGTGTGAAGTTCATGAACCAAACATGCAATTTGCACACGTTTAATTAAGTATGTGAAAATTTTATAATTAATGTGTAAATTTACCCAATTTATTGTTTGGACCAATAACAAAATATGGGCAAGTATCCAGCGACTCATTTCCGTAAATTTGGGATTGTTTTGTTGTGTATTGTTATAATATGTAAACCATGTGTCATGAACATCGATAAATGTTTTGAAATAATTAATGAAATTTTATGTTAAATTATTGTACGATCTAAAGGTGTACAAAATATAGAACGGGTACTAACACCAAATCCTTCCAAGTCAAATTCTTAAACTTGGGTCTAGACTTTAACTAAAGAAAAGATAAAGACTTGACTCTAGCCACAACTTCAATAACTTTAACTTCCTTGTCTTTGAAAAACTTATCATTCCAAGCGATCCATATAGCCCAAATCGAAACCAAAACAATCCCTTGAATGATCTTTCTCGCTTCATTATTCATGTTCCCGTTCTCAATCAGTAACAAGTCTTTAACTTTATAAGCGAAAATAGGACCTAGTTTGCACCAAGAACCTATAGCCGGCCAAACACCAAACGTCCAACCACACCCGGTAAAAATATGCATAGAAGTTTCCTCCTCCACCTCACAGAGCACACATGTAGAATCCGAAATATTAATTTGCCTTCTGCGAAGCGCAACGCGAGTAGGAATTCGGTCCATTTCTAGCCTTTAAATAAACACTCTAACATTTAACGGAACCCAAGTAATCCAATGCATACAAATCGGCCGACTTTGATTCCTGTCTTGGATCAACAACTTCCTGAAATCAACAACAGTATAACTACCTTCGGCATTCCTTTCCCACTTCCAACAATCAGCAGCGTATACAAGAAGCAGCCCCTGAAGACTCGATAGCAACTGATCATACTCTTGAATCTCACCTGTCGACATGATATTGCTCCTCCACCTGTAGTTTAAAACATTAGCCCCATTGTTCCAAACAGATTCGACAGAATCATGTTTATCAACAACTAAACGAAACAAATTTGGAAAAGCTTATCTAAAAGGAACCTCCCCCACACCATTTATCAATCCAAAATCTAACATCTCTCCCATTCCCTACAACATCTTTAAATTGATAACTAACTTTTCTGGACTGCACCACTAATTTATTGAGGCAAGAAACCATAGCCTTCCACCCGCCCGAAACATAATAGTTACAAGGAAGGAGCTCCCAAGTTGTATTGCGACAATGGCAAGCTTCAATAACTTTCCTCCATAAACAAAAAGGTTCCACCTTGTATCTCCACACCCATTTAACAAGGAGAGCCATGTTCACCTCGACCAATTTAGCAACGCCCAAACCTCCATGTTTCTTAGGAGTCGTGACGATGTCCCAAGCGACCCAATGAATTTTTTTTTTTCACATTCTCATCCCCTGCCCACAAAAAACGCTTCATAATAGTTTCCAAATCTTCAATAATTTTAATCGGAGCCTTATAAAGCGACAAATAGTAAATAAGCAAACTAGATAAAACTGATTTAATAAGAATGAGAAAAGGAACGAATAGCTTGATAGACAGTTTTCAAATTAATGAATAAATAATTAGGTTTTGAATCATAAATGTTTCGTTAAATATATGAGGGACATACATATCTATTAATCATGAGGGTTGAGTTATTCTATAAAGGCTACAAAAAATGAGAAGGGTGTGAATGATACAAAACATTTATGATTCATCTATGTGGCAAAAAAAATATAACACAATGTTGAAGAGAAAATAGAAAATGAATTGAAAAAATGACACAATGATGAAAATAAGAAAAAGACACAATGATACAACGCACATTATAAAAACTACAAGCTAAAACCTCAAAAATCGAAGACCTAAAAACTAACGTCGTAGGGTTCGATAAGGCGATTCCAATGCCGCTTGAATGAGTTTAATCGGAGTCCGTTTGATACCCTTCCTACGACTTCCTATTTTTCTTTTACTGTGTATTTGATCCTAACCCTAATCATGAATTTGGTTTATATAAATACGAATACAATATAATTCCACATAACATGAAGTACGACTTAAGTGCATCTAATATGTTTGTTTGTTCACTCTAGCGAATTTTTGCTGGTAGTGTGTTCATATTAATAAAAATGTTACAATGTTCAAAAAAGATAAAACATATGAGCTTTGTCCACGAGTTTGTGTGGGCCTAAACGCCTATCGGCCCATTTTAGGGATTTAAGTATGACTAAATTAGTCCTTTACGTTTATATAGCGGATTGCAAATCGTCATGTCTTTTAGAAACATAAATTACAGAAAACGTATTTTGTGTTTACAAATCCTTACACGTTACATCATTTGACCGTAACTCATTAACTTTTCTCATTAAATATGGCCAAGTAGACCCTATGTGAGTGTAGATTAGTCTTTTTACCCATTTATTGAAAAAAAAATCATTCATTTTTTTTCTCACCTCTCTCCAACCTTTTGTTTTAATTAAGTTTGGTTTTAGACTTCTAGCATAAGAAGAAGGGATTTTTTTTAATTAGTTTCGGATTATCCGAATTCGAAAATTTGGATATCTAAAATTTCGGATCCGAATCTTGATATTGAATATCCTAAATTTCGAATATTCAAAAGTTGGATAATCCGCCTTTAGACACCCGTACCTACTACTATATAAAGCATTTTGGATGAACAAATATTTAATTTAAAATCATCTTTAATCATTTACCATTTTATTCTTCTTATCTATAACTATTAATAAAATAATTGACTTATGATGATGTGACATTTAATGGAGGCCTCAACCCCTTATTGAATGTGTCACGTGGCACATTGAGGTGAGAGGTTTAATAGAATATTTATTTAAAAATAAATAAAAGAAGATATGCATATCTTCTAATTGAAAATATTTAAAATTTAAATATTATTTTCGATATATATACTATATATAAATATTGTTTTCGAATTATGTATAAGGATTAACATAAAAATTTAAATATTTATTTGTTTACACTAAGTTTAATAAAATATTTATTTAAAAATAAATAAAAGAATATATGCATATCTTCTAATTTAAAATAGAAAATTTTATTTACAAATTAATTTAATATAGAATTATTGAGTAACCATTATAAATATATGATTACATTAACATCAAACCATTCATTCTTAAAAAGTTTATGAATTCTCCTTCTGTTCATCAAGAAGTAAGTGTTAAAAAATTTAAAAGACTTTTTCGTTTTTTCTTCTTCGTTGATTATTGAAAGTGATTTATGTTTAGATTAATAAACATTTATTAATCTAAATTCATGTATTCAAAGAAAATTCATATATGCTTTTCTTTACAAAGTCACTGTAATATTGAAATAAATGTTTTTGTTTTCAATGTGATCATGAATTCTACATCTATATCTATATTATATATAAGTCAAAGTCAAATTGTAACATATTTTAAATTGCGTGAAGATGATTATATGTTAAAAATTATCCTTTTAATACTGTATTATGTTTAATATGGTTTATGCATTTTATTTTTTAACTTATTAAATAAATGTTTTTTTTAACCAAGATTGATTATGTTTAAGTTATTTACTCTTTTCGTGATTTGAGTTTTCTTCTTTTACCATTTTTTATTAAATCATATTAAATTTTTCAACCCCGGGACCTTCCCGGAGTAATCATGAGATATTTAATATATGAATTGTATTAATAAATGGAAAACTTAAATGTATTTTTGGAATTATTATAAACATGTTCCACCTAAATTTAAACTTATGTTACATGGGAACATAAAATAAATCGTCACAAATATGTCATTTTCTATAACTGACTATGGTTCCTTAATTACAAGAAATAATGAATTAACAATAATATAAAAGTTAGGTTAACTAACTAAATACTCATCAACAGCGAGATAATAGCCTAAAATCCAAGGGTATAATTCCTTTAGAAAACAAGGGAAAGTAATTTGATATATATAATTGGAAGAATTAAAATTCGTAAACTGTAACCTTTGTACTTTTCTTGCCTTTTTTCTGTTTTTTGACAAAAATACCGTAGGAAGAATTCAAATACTTCACTTTCTTACTATTTTAAAAAATATTAAATATATGCAGGTAGTTTTGTTTTCCTTTAGACTTTAGAGTATAGGTAGTATGACAATAACAGTTGTTATTAGTAAAGTTTTAAATACATGTAAGAAATACGGCAAATTATTCATAGATGTTCCTTTGATAGTTGAGGACACAATCGTCCATGCACTTATATGGTCTAGTGGTATGAAAAGCCAAATTTGTCCCCATCTCTACCATAAATACCCTTTCATGGCGTGTAATGCGCGTCAAGAAATGTGTTTTTTTCTAGAAGCGAACGTAGTTAATCTCATGGGTGATAGGTGAATGGTGTCTTGAAAATGCAAGAAATCTATATAATGAAGATCTTGTATAAAATTTAATGCTATTTGGGTCTTCCATCGAATTCATCGGGCCTTTGGAAACAAACTCAACGACAGTCCAAAATGGAGAAAAGAATTCTACTTCTCATTGAATGGATTCAACATTGGATGTTCCCTTCAACCACTAAAAATGTTTTCACCATTATTAGTTAGCGATATATTAAATAAAATTATATTTGTATATTTACGTTTATCTCAGTAATTGTTATTAACTTATTAGTTTGTTAGGTGTTTTATTATTTATGTGATAAGAGATTCATATAACTAATTCATTCTACAGAAAATGTATTCATCTAATAGCGTCTCATCTCTCATTCTTTTGAATACTAAGGCTTTGCATATCTAGACAACTAGCATGTGTTTGTACAATTTGTTTTGACACAATGACACGTTTGGTTTCTTTGCGCCTGAGGCTATGGAGTTATTTAGCCGAGCTCATCGTTTCATGCATGATTATGTTATGACCACAACATCTATGAATGTACTTTAAGACTTAGTTTTGCTATTCTAAAAGTGTTAGCGGCGCAACTTATTGTCCATTTGTCTTCAGTTTCTTTTTCGATGTAATTTCACAATTAAATTTTGGTGTGTTACGTATGGCATTACTATACTATATTAAAAACAAAATCCAAAAATAAAAGGAGCATGTATATTTCATTCAGTTCATTAAAAATACTATACTATAATGTGAATTATTGGTTAAATTTATATTTTAATTTGATATTTAAACCTTAAAAAAATCATTAAGACCTTAACCCGTTACCCGATCCAAATGCTTGTTATGCATTTTATTTATTATTGTTATCGTAAATATAACTATCAAGTATATTGGGCAAAAATGACATATGAGTGATTTTTTAGTGAAGTAATTATACAATGAGTGATAACATTAGTCTTAAACTTGGAAAGGGTGGGACCCATTCCTTCACACTTCGTATCTCCTATAAATCCATCTCCACATTACTTCCTATTCTCAATTCACATTTCCATCTAAAAGAAATGGAAGAATTCAATAAAAATGAACAAGAATCAAAAAATCAGGCCACCATCAATGCTCTATACAAGTCGTTGGCTGCCGGAGACACTAAAATGGTCTCCGGTCTTTTAGCCACTGACCTTGAGTGGTGGTTCCACGGCCCTCAAACTTGCCACCACATGATGAGAATGCTGACTGGGGAGGCTCCACACACCGAGTTCAGATTTGAACCTCGCAGTGTTACAACCCTCGACGATCATATAGTGATCGTCGAGGGTTATGAGGGTGCAAACGTGTATTGGGTACACGTTTGGGTCTTAAAAGATGGGTTGATAACCCGGTTTAGGGAATATTTCAACACATGGCTAACTGTGAAGAAGTTGAGAGTTAGACCCGACGAGTGCCCACTCGGTTGGGTAGGCAAGAGTAATTGGTCCACCATTTGGAGGAGCCAACCACGAGATCTTTTTCGGCGATCTTTGCCCGGGCTCATGCTTGCCATTTGACAATATATGGTGAAAAACAATTGTATTTAGTTTTGTCAAGAGGCACAACTAATGGCATTGTTGTAAGTTGTTAATGAGAACATTTGCATGAATCAAATTGTTATTTGCAACAAATTTGATGTTTTTGTATCATATACTAGGATGACACAATACTCAAAAATGGATTAAATAATGTTTATTATTTAAAAAACAATCGTATACTAAAATTCTTTATCGAAGAAAACTTTATGAGTTATGAGTTAATAGCCAAAATCGTCCTTGAGATTTGGCTAGTTTTACCATATCAGTTCAAAATCAAAACTTTTTACATCTGGGTCTTTCAGTTTTACTTTTTTTTGCCAAATTCGTCCTTGACACTAACCCAGTTAACTTATCTCGTTAAGTATACAAAATGTCCTCGATTTTGTAGGCAAAAAGACATAAATACACATCAATTTAACGAGATAAGTTAACTGCGTTAGTGTCAGGGGCGAATTTGGCAAAAAAAAAAAAAAAGTAAAACCGAATGACCCAGATGCAAAAGTTTCGATTTTGGACTGATGGGCAAAACTGGTCAAATCTCAAGGACGATTTTGGCAATTAACTCAAATTTTATTTACAAAAAACAAATAGAATATATAGATGTTTTAGTGAACCTAGAGTTTTGTAATTAACGTTCTTCTGAGCCACATACCGTCAAATACAATGTGCAATGGTCGGTCTATACTAGGATTATTAAAAAAAAAATTATCTGTATTACTTTCACTAAATTAAGGGTAACCAAGTTCAAATTATAGAAAATATATATGTACGTAGAGAAGCACATTGATTTTTGAATCATGGTATCTTAAATCCTACCTAAAATACCTTAAGAAAATAAAATACACACGCAATAATAAAGTATATACGTAAAAAGATAAGACTCACACATTTTTATTAATAAACCAGCTTTCATTAATATAACAACAAACCTTCTAACTAGACGCTAAAGGTCCCAAACACGAAGTACACCAAACAATGCCAAAAACTAGAACATATTTACATCGAATTAGCACCATCTATCTAAAGTCAAAGACTTTCATCCCGCTCGAATCTTGAGACAAAAGTATGTGGACTCCTTAATAACATCGATGATGTGCGAAGACGACAACGTGCGCTTTTCGAAAATCCTTGCATTCCTGTCACACCAAATCGACCGAAGTGCCATCGTCACGATCATGAAAATAGCACGTCTACGGGTTTTTTTTACCATATTAGTGTCAGCAATTGTTTTAATCAAGTCTGAGACCGAATTGCAAAGAGCCAATTTCGAAAGTTCCACCCAAACTCCCATGAGCCAACATATAAGTAGAGGTGATAAAAAAAACCGGTTTGGGAATAGGGGCCGGGAAAACCGAACTGAACCGGTTCGTAAAAACTGGTTTCTACAAGAACCTTAAAGGATCGGTTCCCCATCTCCATGAGAAAAACCAAACCGGTTTTAACTCAAACCGGTTTGGGAACCGGTAAAAAAAAACCGGTATTTTTTAATAAAAAAGTAAATTTTATATTAAAAAATTATATATAATAAAATTATACAAAAATGTTTTCACACATACAAATATATACCCATACACCTTAAAAAAATTATAAGAATCAATAAAAGTTGAAATTTATGTAAAAAAAAGAAAAAAATTTGTGTTGCCTTTTAAAAAAAAGTGCGCAAGAATCGGTTCACGAATCGAAACCGGTCTTACGAACTGACAAAACCGGTCCAAAACCGAACCGTTTTGGAACCGAAACCGGTTTAGCCAGGAACCGGTTTGGCAAAAAAAACAAACGATTTGTACACCTTTACATATAAGTTTGCAGCGATACAATTAACCAACACGTGGCCCGTTGATTCAGCCGCATATCCACATTGGGGCACCTTTGATTCTCTGTCTAGATTCCTCTGCGATTGAGATCTGTAATGGTAGGAATCTTACATGCAAGGGCCTTCCAAACAAACATGTTAGCTTTCTAGAGAACCCAGTTGTTCCAATCCAAACCGTTATCATTTGAACTTTGCTCAGCCAAAGCACAAAGCTCCTTCCTGACAGTCCTGACCTCAAACAAGTTGCCGTTGTTTTGACCGCAACACCACAAATCGCTACCCACATGAACCTGCATATTATGTAAAGCGTCGAGCAAAAGGACATAATCCCTCCATTAATTCCATTCCGTAACAGAAGTTGGATGTCCAGACCATCTCCACAAATCGGGACCTAACACATTTCACCTAAGGATAAAATGGGAGACATATTTAAGCATTCGAGACATTTATGATGATACACAACATAAACAAGGTTATGAAATAATTTCGCTTACTTTATAAACATACAAATGAGAAAACTTAACTTTAAATTTTTTAATATATATATATATATATATATAGGAGTATAATAAATATATTCAAAATTGATTGTTCTATGATTTTTTTTACTGTTAAATTTAAAACCTTCTTCAACCGCAGAGTGGACTTGGGCTCTCCTAATAATCTTGATGGGTCACCCTGTTAAGGCCGTCCGAACTGCATATAATTTACTTCACCTTACAATCTTACAAAATTATAATTCTACATTCTACAACATTATTGAAGAGGTATAAAAGATTATATCGCGGCTCAGTGACTAGATACGAGCTAATAACCTAAAGCCGCAGCATGTCATCCCAGCCGAAAGAAAGTATCTTCGAAAGTCAAAAGCTTCCGAAGGATAGTACAAAGGGGGTCCGAAGCAAAGTACAACTTTGCTGACCACTATAAATACCCCCATCAAAGTACAATCAACACACGAATGCTTACACTCCGGACCACACTTTCTCTCTCTACTTTCTCTCACTAAACAAATACTTATCCTCACGCCGGAGGGTTGTTACAGAGAGGCCCTACCTCCTCCCCTGTAACGAGCCTAACGGTTTTCTACCTTGTGCAGGTTTAAGCCCAGGTTCGGAATATTCAAGATCCAGTTCACTCGTCCCTGTCATAAGCTTAATTTCAGGTTCGTCCAACTTTTGGATCTTCAATTGGCGCCATCCGTGGGACTCGAACCCACGACCCAGTTCCTACTGAGTCACCCAAGAACGAGGACATGCTCCGGATATTTTTGAATGTTGGTTTTATTTTCAGCAAGGCTAACATAAAGGGTTCAGTTATACCTAAAATCCTTAGGCAGATCCCACTCTGACGACTCAAAACGTTCACACCAAACCATTTCCGGGGGCAAGCATCGACTATCAAGGTAGAAAATTTGGTTCTTCCAGTTCTTAAGGCTGGTCGTTTGATAATCATGGCAACTCTCCAATGACCGCCGCTTCTCAAACGTGTACCAACTACCTATCTTGTTGAGTTTATAAAAACACCAGAACACATTCAAGTCCGCCCCTTTCTCCAAGGCCCGGCAGGACAACTCAAAGTGACTAACTCGGCTGAGGCCGAAGGGATTCACCTGAGAAATGTGAACCCATGAAATTTCAGAACCTTCATAAAAAATTTTGTGAAGGGGACACAGTAATTGGAAAAATCACTGACGCGGGTGTAAAAACCAAACTGCCCTGTGGGAAAAGGGTAGATGGTATCCGTAGGACCGAGCAGGGTGGGGTTCAGATCGCGGGGTATCCTATAGTCACTAATAAACCTAGCTAACTTGTCCGAAGTTAGCTTGGAATAGGTAATGCCCATATCATCTTTCACCATCTTTGAAAATTAAACAGGAAAAAGATGGAAGAAGGAAGAGAAAGATGAAACGCACCTTAGGGATTAACGGGAATCCGGAGATTTTGGATTAAACAAGAGAGAGGACGCTGGATTATTTATGTTTGAGAAGAAGAAGAAGGATAAAAGAAGAAAGTAAGATACAGTGAAAAGGGGTTTATATAGGGGAAGAAGGCCAACCGTCCAGATCGTGGGGTGGAAAACAACTGGCCAAGATGAGTGTAACACCCCAACCGATGGCGGAAACATCGAGGTGTCACGTAGTGATGATTGTTCAATAGCTCATGGTACTAAATGGAAGTTTAATATTACTAAACAATTTACAATTTGTCATACAATTTAATAAATACATAAACTTGATTTACATAAACTAGGTCCAAGGCTCCTATGTGATCCAAGACTTGTACAACTTCCAATAGCAAATAAAACCTGAAACATGTTGAGTTGGAAAAATGGGGGGGATCAACTATAAATAGTTGGTGAGAATACATAGGTTTTGCATAATATTGAAAACAATATGTTGTATAGCAATCATAGTTGAAGTATAATAATGAGTAATGTAAGAATATGAGTCTGACATGTAACTGAAGAAACAATAAGTATACCGGAGATTACGTATAATGTCCGGGTGGTTAATACTTATGTAACTACAAGGTTAATCCTTTACCCAAACCGTAATGGTAACCCGAGAGAGTATTAATGTGAGTAGTGTGTGTATTATGTGTGTGAGAACAAGGGATTTAAGTGGTTCGGTCGTTAATGACCTACGTCCACTGTAAGTACGCCGGAATATTATTACTAACAAAGGAGATTACAAGTTGAGAGTGTAGTCGTTATGGCTATCTTTCTTAATGAATACAAGGGTTGTATCTGATCCTATTTATAGGCCTAACAGTGGGTTGCATGGGAAGGCCCACAGGTGACTCCATTGGCTTGGGCCCAACCGAGGCCCAAATCCATGGTCTTCATGGAAATGGCGGGAAAAGGCGGATTACTGTTGATGACGTCACGCTACAGCGTGGTCGTTGTTGTTGCTGGACACGTGGCGGATTTCTGATGGTGTACAGTAACATCGTACTTGCTACAGTGTTCAGGCTATCTCTGCCGTCTGACATGATGTCTGACCGTGGGCGAGGTAATGCCTGCTGGTCACTGTTCATGACAGCATGCACAGTGTAGCCGTTCACCTTTTGTACTATCTGCCACATGTCCTTCTCTTGTTGGTGCGTGCCCTGACATGGGTCTTTATGAATCTTCCTTTTGTCATTCCTTGTACTTCGTATGAGAGGTGCTAAGGGAAGATTCCGCGCGTGGTTACACGCGCGTATCAGGTATTGTCTGTTGCTTATCATCCATCTTGGCGCGCGAGGCAAGCTGATTGTCTGCCCCGCGCGGGTGCGTTTCTGCGCCGTTACCCGGCGCAGGGTTATTGCTTCTTGGGGATAGGGACACCCTTCAGATTAGGCTCCCTATCCCTTCAGTAACAATGCGTCTTTTGTACAATCAAACCTTGTGTCGACGGAGACCTAACTCGCAAGTTAGTAAAAGTGTAATTGTTATCGATCATCTTTGAATTTATGCGGGGGTATGGGTTTGTCAGACCTATAGCGCTATAATCTAAACAGGTGGATTGATCAATGTTAATGATTGTACTGTGTCTTTTTGTTACAGTCAAATTGAATCAACAAGTTTCAACATTGTAAGAATGAGTAATTTCTAGTGTATAAAAATGTTTAAACATGTTTCACCCCAAAAATGTAAAACAGAAAAAGGGGCTATGTAAACTCACCTTAGTGCTAGAATTGAATCCCTTGATATAGAATAATTGTGGCTCTTGTGTCCAAATATCACCCTATTTATAAGGCAATAATTGAGTAATGGGAAAACTTAAAAGTCTAAGTTTTCTAGTCTACAAGTAGTTTTAGGGTTCCTAATTTGGGGCTTGATAATTGATTAATCGTTAATTTAGATAAATTATTAATGAAATAATAAATAAAAGAAATTCAAAAATAAATAAATAAAAGATTTTTTTTTTGTAAAATTTTGATTAAGGATGGTTGTATTATAATGTTGTAACTATGAAAATAATTTTTATAAAATTATTTTCTTAATAATTGAATATTTAGTATATCTCTTTTTATTTGTCAAAATATAGTTTTAATATCTAAAAATATTAAAATTAATGAAGTTTCAAATTAAAATTTATATTTCTATTCTAAATGAACAAAAATAATTTATGTAAAATTTTGATGTAAAAATAGTGAAAAATAAATTTATTGTGATTTATTTATGATTAAAATAGTAAAAATTAATTAATAATATTAAATAAACGTTTTTCTAAAATAAAAATATATTTCTGAAATATTTACTGATTCATAAATTCAAAATAATTTTTGTGTAATTTTATAAAATTGTTTAGATATTTTTATAGAATTTTCAATTTATAATTGAATAAATTTGTAATATATTTTATATATATTAAATAAATGATTTTTGAAAAACTAAAAATTGTATAATAAACTTTGTCATCAGATTAACATAAAATAATTTGTATAGAACTTATAAACCGGGTGGTGTAGGTGGAGAGCAGCCACAGGGGTATTGTGCGATAAGCGGTTCCCAAATAAATTGAAAGGGAAATTTTACAGGATCGCAATTAGACCTGCTATGTTGTATGGGACAGAGTGCTGGGCAATCAAGAAGACGCACGCACGCAAGATGGAGGTCGCAGAGATGATGATGCTTAGGTGGATGGGCGGGCACACAAGGCTAGATCGGATTAGAAACGAGGTCTTTAGAGAGAGGTTTGGAGTGGCGAGGATATCAGACAAGATAAAGGAAGGGAGATTGAGATGGTTTGGACATGTGAAGAGGAGACGAACAACAGCGTCAGTTAAAGTAGTGGAAGCATGCGTTGTAGAGGGGAAAAGGAATAGGGGCAGACCTAAATTGACCTGGGATGAGCGAATTAGACACGATCTCATAGAGTTACACCTCTCTAAGGACATGGTCCAAGAAAGGAGTTCATGGAGAAATAGGATTAAAGTAAGTTACTTTTAGGATTTGACACTTAGGTAGCATAACCGGGTATTGTGAGACCTTAACTATAGGATTTCTAAACCTATTTGGATTTATGTGTCTATTTATCCTGTTTTCTTAAGTAATGTGAAACTTACATGTGGTTCTCGTCTCTTTACATATTTGTATGATGTTCAATGTATTATATTTTTATGCACTATCTTACTAGCTTATTCCTGCACTTGGTCCGTTAGCCGATAGCGAAATATCCCTGTGGTGCTTGTCTCTTTACTTGTATGCTTGCTTGTCTTCTGTTCTTTCTTTTTGAGCCGGGGGTCTCTCTGGAAGAATCGAACCCGCGTCAAACCCGGGTTGGGGGTTTAAATCACAAGCCCAAACCAGTTGGTCTGGACCCTGAGAACGATTTAATTTGGATTTTATTATTTGTATAGGTTGTTTAGGTTATAACGTGAATAATTATCAAAAATTAAAAGGATGTGCCCGGAATCGAACCCAGACCCAAAGCCGGTTCATTGTTTTTAAGCAAACATGCATTACGAACTGATCTGTGGATCAGTTGGTGAATGATTATGTTTTGTTTTAAATTTAAAAGATGACTGCAGGAGCCATTATCCCCAATTCGTATGCATAAGAACCCTAGTTTTCTAATCGATCAAATCAGCAACCAATAGCCGCAAAAATCTTGAGGCTATTGATTGGATGATAATGAAGAATAAAAACAACAACTTAATTAGATCATACCGGACGTGATTGATGTGGAAACGAGAGTCAACACCAAAGTCAAACGCGATGCAATTCACAGATTTTGATGGGTTTTTAGGTGAAATTGGGTATGAGGGTTTGTCGTTCGGCGATGTTAGATTGTAGAGAAGGTATCAACTTATACTATAACATACGGTTTTGTAAATTTGGAAGATTTGACCCGTTCTTAATTGTAAACGCGTATTACCCTATATAAGGTATGGTTTAATTGTGATTCTTTGGCATGTAGGACACGCTGAAAGTTGATTACTACCTTCCATACATAATTACGAACAAAAACGCGTAATTGATCTTGATTTGGGAATGTTCGACTGGGTGTTGACTTTGTTTTGTCAACTGACACAGTTTAGGGAGGTGTTTTGTTTGTTTGGTTTGGATAAAAGTCATAAGAAGGGCCGTAGCCCAGTTGGTTTGAGGAGTGTGTGATGGTTGGCTGGCCGGCTGTGGACGCGGGTTCGAGTCCCGGTCCACGCAAATCATTTTTTGGCAATTATATAAGTCCGAAAATGGTACGAAATATTTTTAAAACGTACAAAAATGTCGAGATCCAATGATTTTTATTAATTAATTTTTATTACAAAATATGTTAATATACGAAACGTTACAATGAGCGGCTCAGATCATCTCGAAAACTTAACTGCCATCCCATCAGTCACTACAACATGTGGTTGTAAAATGATCCACGTGGCCCGGATCCATGACACCAGTCCCATCAGAGGATCAAGACACGTGTCGGCCATTCCAAGAGCCACCCAAAAAACCTCTTGACTCCGAAGCTCACCCGCATAGCTGCGGCCATGATCAAAGTCCAACAAGTTACAAAAAACTTGAGGATTTGGGAAGACATGAAGAGGTATAAAAGATTATACCGCGGCAAAAGGCACACATGATTCGGTCACACTTAAATCCAACAAGTTAAAAATAACTTAAGGACTTGGGAGGACATGAATAGGTATAAAAGATTATACTGCGGCTCAGTGACTAGGTACGAGCTAATAACCTAAAGCTGCAGCATGTCATCCCAGCCGAAAGAAGGTACAATATATCTTCGGAAGTCAAAAGTTTCCGAAGGATAGTACAAAGGGGGTCCGAAGCAAAGTACAACTTAGCTGACTACTATAAATACCCCCATCAAAGTACAATTAACACACAAATGCTTACACTCCGGACCACACTTTCTCTCTCTACTTTCTCTCACTAAACAAATACTTATACTGGACCGGGTGGAAGCCTTAGTGCCCCTTATGCGCAGCCTCGACTCGCTTGTGGGCCTGCCACTCTCGCGTCAGCGTGGACCCGGTTAAGACAACATAGTCTGACTATTGTAGAGTGGTTAGAAGATCCCCTTCTGAAAGATTGTGATGAACTCTACCATAACATAAAAAATCACCTTTCAAAAAAGAGGTCCGCCCCTATGAATAACTTGATTTTTTTCACTTTAAATTCATACATACCATCAATTTACTATAAAATAAAGATTATCACTAACAGAAGAATTAATCCAAATCCCTTTGGTAAAGTTGGTTTTAGTCGGTGATACTACATCGGTAAACATATGGTGAGTAATGCAGCGACAAATTACGGAAGAAATTCACCAAGGGATCATTTACAGACTTTTTAGCGACCTATTATCAACAACTATTTGAGTGTTGCAAATGAGACGCTTTTTCCAACAGATTACTAACAGACTACCTTGATTTTCTACCGTTGATTTTCCCTCAGTAATCCGTCAATGCTATAGAATATTATTAAAAATAATATTAAATTAAATTTCCTATAAATCAAAATTTTGATATAAATTTTAAGGGGAATTTTAATTTCATTTTTATTTTTCCATTTTTTTTATCTTCTAGTTAGATCCATCAATGATTACTGGCAAATTTGGAACTGTTTTTCCTGGTCCTTATTTTTCTAGAATGTCTTAGACCAAACATAGCGGAACCACCTCGTGGAATTTTCCACGCCAAATGAAAGAAAGAGATTGGCCCTCCAATCATTGTGCCAATTCATGCCGTAAAAAAATTCAAGCCCAAAGCCAATTTATCCCTTTCACGCCCTTGGTGGTCGTGTTACAGCGCGAATTGCCCTTTCCACACCCAATTTACCCACCATTACAGATGGTGTTTTACAAGGTTTAGAATGTTTTGCAAGAATTTGAATCTAATGCATAATAAATTTAGGTATGAGTAATTATAGGGTGTGATGTTATTATTGTGTTCAAATAACTGCCCGTTATCTCGATGTAATTTTCTTTGTCTTGGAATAAAGGTAAGTTTATTAAAAAAAATAACTATAACTTTTTAATTTTGACCTGAATTGAAACTTGAATAAATTAATAAGAATCTCAATTTTATAAATTTATTTAGTAAACATTCCTTACATATATGATTATACGTTGATCATTTAGCATTATCAATTTATGCATATACACACACTATAGGATCCAAGTTGCTTGTTTGTCTTTCACGGGTAGCTTAGTTGGTGAATGGATCAGTCATCTTTCTTGGAGGTCTCAGGTTCGATTCTCACGAAGGACATAATGAGAAATGATGGATGACTCATGACCTATGGCCATGAGTTCGAGTCCTGATCTCGCCAGGTTTTATCGGTTCACTACTGTCGTGCCTTCGGGCGGGTATGTGGGTCGGGTTTACCCTGGAAGCGGGCTGTTGGGCACACTAGGAGCTTCGTGCGTCGGGGTGGGCCGGGCTGTGCCCCTGTCTTTGCCACTGGGGGGGCGCGTACGAAGTATCCGGCGTTGTTTAGTTGACCGTTCAAAAAAAACAATTTCTAATCCATCATTTAACATTCCATCCTTATGTAAACATCTCATGGAGCAAAATACAAATTCATAACATTTGTAAACCGTAACCTCCTATTTTCATATTAAAACGAAGATCAAAATAACCATTTACAATGAGTTAGGGTTTCCAACATAGTTGGATCGAGTTTGGTGGTGTCATAATATTTATTTTTTTTGTCACACATAAATGTTGCTATTACTAAGATGGCAACGTATCCGAATTATGAATCATTTGATGCAATCATGCATGTTCTGTGGTTACCAACCATCCATCAAACAAAAGAAATTATGTTTCGTCCCTTTCTTCTTTTACAACGCAAAAAATAAAGAAAATAAAAAAACACATTGGCAAATGAAAATTCAAAATTCTTTGTATAGGATAAGATTTTCTTGTGCAGGTGAAGACACATGAATTTTAGTGATGATTATGAACGTTTTCACATCATTGTCTTTTAAAAAGGGTCGTGCTAATTTATTCCACGTTACTTTATTCTTATGACTTTTGTAAAAAAAGAAAATGCATCAAGCTCATACATGGTGAATATCATAACATCAAGTCAAGAAATTACAATATAATGCTCTATATATAGAGAGAGGAGGATGAACTAACAACTACTATAACCGACTGAACAAACTATCAACTCATTGTCGAGCTTCTCATACAATGGTATCAAGGTGTTGGATAAGACTTTGACTTTTCAAACGATGAGAGATTCAAATCCCATATATGACAAATATTTAGCCGTTAAAAAAAACAATAAACACACTAATAGTAAATGAGAATCATTAAGCAAATATCATAAGATTCTACCGTAACTATATAAAGATGTCCAATACTCATTTGTAATGTACATAAGAATGATCAAATAATTGATACTGCAATATATATGTTAAGAGGCTAAAATACCAGTACAAATTTATTATACTTGTGCGCTATTACTTTTTTTATAATGTTATCAACTATATATAAAGAGAGGAAAAATTGGTTTGTGTGAGAAGTATGAAAATGATTAAGAATTGACATGTAGCCATCATGTTTTTATTTTTATTTTTAAATGATGTTTTGGGTTGTTTTGGCTTGAAAAACACTTAACACAACAATACACAAAAATTTAAAACACAATCCAATGTATTGTGGACATTAAATTTAAATTACAGATAAAACACTCTAGTAATTACTTAAAACACTTTGCTTAAATGTTATTGACATAGTATTCTAAGGTTTAAGCCAGTTCTTGACATAGTGTTCTAAGGTTTAAGCCTAAAATACATTGTTTTTGGTTATTAACTGTTATGTTTGGTGTTTTCTAAGCAAAACAATCCAAAACATCATGAATACGTCCAAAAAAATGATGCATACATATCAATTTTTAATATTTCGCACACTTCTCACACAAACCAATTTTCCTACAGGAACCCTACCCTATATTTAAATATTATAAATATATATATAGTTTTTGATTATAAATAAAGTAGAGTAGGCTTTGAATTCAAAAGGGGATAGCGGCGCAGCTTGTTGCTCGCTTACCCATTATCCAAATATAAACTTGACATTTTATTAATGGAAAAATACAATACATTTGATGAATCAAGTATATAATGATTATATTCATATTGTTTCTGTATATTTTAAGAATATAAATATAAAGCTATGTTTAGAATTGACACTAGTGTTTGCTTACATAAAGTATTTCCATACAAAATGATTATAATGATTATAAATAAAGTATATAATGATTATATACATATTGTTTGTGTATATTTTAAGAATATAAATATAAAGTTATGTTTAGAATTGACACTAGTGTTTGCTTACATAAAGTATTTCCATACAAAATGACTGGACAAGTAATTTTTTTAACGTTAAAGAACGACATGCCAACCATCGTGACACCAGGCGCTGTGATCAAGGTCGACTATTCGATCGCGGCCAGCCCATTGGCTTCCCAGATGCGCGGAAACCCGACCTCTGCCAATCCGAATGCAAGACAGTGGAATAATCTGTAAAACCTCGTCTCGCATCCAAGTCGAACTGGCGCCACTCGTATTCGCTCTTCATCAACTGGATCCCGCAGAAAATAGTGGGAATCGAACCTGGGTCACAAGGAACACCAAGTATTTCTCAACCACTTCACCACTACCTTATTGGCCACGGACAAATAATTACAGTGAATAAGTTAAAGTAAATTAATATTCAGTGGGTCATGAAATCCCCGAATGCAAGCCCTAATTTAAGGTTTAATTTGTACTAGCTTTTGCAATTGGTCGACACCTTTAGGAAACATATATAAAACATGATAATGATAACTATATATCATATATGAAGGATAGCATAGCGTTTGGTAGGGTGGAATAGAAGGGGAATGGAATGGACCATTACGAGGTAATGAAAAATAGTGTGTTTGGTTGGTTAAAGGAATGGAATCACCCATTCCACAAGGCATTCCATTCCCTCAAAACCATTCCATCCACCCCCATGTTTTTTTTCTTCATTCCATCCCTCATTCACCCTTTACTAACAACACCATAACCCACCACCACCACCACCACCACCACCCACCACTCACCACCATCGTCACCACCCACCGCCGCCTCCACCACCCGCCATCGTCACTTACCACAATTTCCTTCACCCACCATTACCGCCGCCACCCACCACTGCTCACCATCGTCACCCACCCACCATCACCGCCATCCACCTCCACCCATCGCCACCATTGTCGCCACCCACCACCACGCTACCGCCACACACCACCACCTACCATCACTACCACCAACCACTACCCACCACCGCCACTACCCACTATCATCACCCACCCACCATCACGGCCATCCACCTCCACCTTCCACCGTTGCTGCCGCCACCCACCGCCGCCGCTACCGCCACATATCACCACCACTATCACCGCCACTGACCACCACCCACCACCACCACTAACCACCGATTTTATTCCTTCGTCTTTTATGTCTATCCAACAACACAAAATAATGTTTTGTTTCATTTCCACATGGCAACCAAACAAGACATGGAATGGTAATGATCCATTCCATTACCTCGTCCATTCCATTACCTCATCCATTCCATTCCCTCTTCCATTTCATTACCCCATACCAAACAGACGTCTAAAAGCCACCCACTAAGGCTATTGTGGTTCGTTATCCTATTCCTTGCTAGCTAAACCTAATGTGTGTTACTGTGTGCACCTTTCGATTAGTTGTAACCCTCCTTATCGAAATTTATCTTGGAACAACACGTAGGTTTCAAAACTTTCAAAAGGTATGGATAGAGTTAAGAATCGTGATTACTTTTATGTTGAAGTATTTCATGGATTCAAAATAAATAGTAAATAGTAGGGGTGCAAACTATTGATAAGAAGTAGTAGCTGTAAATGTTTTTAATATTATTTGATACTTTCAATGTACAGAATTACAATCTATCTATATAATAATTGAGGTCACTTGGGTTGAATCAAGGCCTTAGAGAGGGCCTCTAGGATCCAATTAGCTATATGGAGCTCCATGCATCTATCTATAAATACCATTTTCTTTGTTTTTTTTTCATTCTCCACAACATACCTCTCCTTTTCTTCCTAACCAAGCTTTCAATCTTCCTTCTTCATCTTGCATCCTTTGTTCATTCTCCACAACCGATTCAAAGTAATCATCCATCCTACTCTTCTAATGTTGATTCCTAATATTATAATATTGACTTCTCTTTTATTCTTAACATTATTAAGAAGAACTCAAACGGATTTAACTTTCTTTCAACCTAAACACTAAATAACGATGACTAATACGTATACTAATAAAACGATTTCTGAAATCCGTTATATACTATTTTCAAACTTACTTATTCAGTTAATATTACGAATTTATGTAAATCAATGTTTTGCTCAGTTTTATTCATTTGAATCTTTGGGTCATTTGATATTTTTTTAAAAGTCCGTTAGGATGATGAATAGATACATATAATTGTCATCAACGTTTTTTACATATATATTGAAGTCATTGATTTTGAAATTTAAATTACGATTTTTTTATGTTTTTAATGTAATTTATTTGAATTTTATTGATTACGATTTTAAGGTTATTTATTATTTATTGTCATTAATAATAATTGACCGAATTTAATGTTATTTATTACAATTTTTTTTGACTAATTAATTTATATTACTATTAATACGAAATTCGGTTTACCATAATTGCTCTCATTTGTTTTATTTTTTTAATAAATTATTGTTTATAAATCAATTTAACTCGTAATTTAGGCTTACCATAATTTATTGACCAAATTTTTGTCCCATTAAATTATATTACTATTGACCAAAATTTACCATATTTATTAGGATTGTTTAGTATTATATTGTCATTAATAATAATTGACCTAAATTTACCATATTTATTATGTTTTTTTTGCCTCATTAAATTATATTACTATTGACCAAAATTTACCATATTTATTGTGATTGTTTAGTATTGCTTATTGTCATTAATAATAATTGACCTAAATTTACTGTCTCATTAAATTATATTACCATTGACCGAAATTTACCATATTTATTATGATTTTTTAGTATTATTTATTTTCATTAATAATAATTGACCTAAATTTACCATATTTATTACGATTTTTTTGTATCATTAAATTATATTACTATTGACCAAAATTTGCCATATTTATTAGAATTGTTTAGTATTATTTATTGTCATTAATAATAATTGACCTAATTTTACCATATTTATTATGATTTTTTTGTCTCATTAAATTATATTACTACTGACCGAAATTTACCATATTTATTATGATTATTTATTATTATTTATTGTCATTAATAATAATTGCCCAAAATTTACCATATTTATTACGATTTTTTGTCACATTAAATTATATTACTATTGACCAGAATTCACCATATTTATTACGATTGTTTATTATGATTTATTGTCATTAATAATAATTGACCGAAATTTACAATATTTATTACGATTTTTTTGTTTTCATTAAATTCGGTTTACTATAATAGCTCTAATTAAATTCATTACGATTTTTTTGTCTCATTAAATTGATTATGAATCAATTTAACCCGTAATTTAGGCTTACCATAATTTAATGAGACGAAATTAAGTTTAATACGAAATTATTGTTAGTAATTATGAATCAATTTAATCCGTAATTATGAATCAATTTAATCAATTTTTTATTCTGGGCGATTGATTATGAATCAATTTAACCCGTAATTTATACTTACCATAATTTATTGACCGGATTTATGTATGACTGATTATGAATCAATTTAATCTGTAATATGAATCAATTTAACCCGTATTAGGTTTACCATAATTTAATCTCATTAATTTTTTACCCAATGTAAACGTGAATGCACTAACAAATTAAATTAATGAGTAATATTAATTATATAAAAATAATTGTAATGGACGTTTATGTATATAGGTGGATTCTATAAAACATAAAAAAAAAAATTGTTAATACCATATAATCACACTAATTTTCCGTAATCATATTAATAACAATGTTGACTTTTCCTACTAAATATATTCTTGACGTCAATTTAAAACATCAAATATAAACAATTGTAGACGAATCTTATTTTTAGAAGTTATATTTATGTATCTTATCTCCCAAAATACTAAATATAGAATGGTAAGTAGCCATTTTACTATACAAATTTAATAAATTCAATAAAGCATTCAATTGTATATTATTCAAAATATAGAATCGATTACCAGTAGAAATGGTAAGTCAATGAATATTGTAAACATGCATTTTAAACATCTATCTATGTATACAATGTGTAGAATCGATTAACAACTAAAGTTTTTTTTAACACTTATTACATAAATCTTTTATTCTAAAAGATATGTTATGAATGTATAGTTATCTAATTGTTATAAATTTGTAGTTATCTAATTATAGAGTGTAACTTGAGAAATAAGGTTTGGTGTTTTGAAATTAGATTTCTAAAATCGAATGAAATTTACACAGTTATGGCATGATTGGTCATCAATTGTGGAGTAAATTAGATTTCTAAATGTTAGTCATAATTGATTGATTGATTGATTGATAATATACGATCGATTAAAAATAAGAATGGTAAGTTACCAACTTACTATACAACTTTACAATTAACGTTTATTATTATTAAGAATAATAAATATTTTTCTCAAAAATAATAATAAATTCAATCAATCATTCAATTATACTAAAACCAAAATAAAAGTGCACTCATTATTATTCACAAAAACGTTTCATACCTAATAATGGTAAGTTACCATTTACAATAAACTTTAGTATTGATCCATTAACGTTTATTATTGTTGACCGAATTTAATTTTTATATTATGACTTTCTTTTAATCAATTGTCATTAAACGATAATCATCAAAATCATTTCAATAAGTTTGCTAATTTTAAGATGTCAATAATAATTTGTAGATAATTGGTAAGACAATTTGAAACGCTGATGTTTTAATGTCATTGATTTGAATGATACCAAGTTTCACGACTTTCCTAAAATCAGTTGTCAATTACACGATTAAAGGAATTATGGCGTGATTTTTGTATGAATAAATTTATTGTTTGAATGGATTTTTAATCTTATTTATTTATGGTAACTTATTAAGAATTTCAATCTTATTTATTTATTATGATTTTGATGTAATTTATTAAGATTTTAATCTAATTTATTGATTATTGATATTACCATTTTTACAACTTTCCTAAAATCAGTTGTCAATTACACGATTAAAGGAATCATGACGTGATTTTCGTATGAATAAATTTATTATTTGAATGTCTCTGTAATATAATATTATTTATATTTGTATTTTAAGTTTCATTTTATGTTTATGTTGATTTGCATTAAAATTTAATTTATTACACAACGTTTGTGGTTATACAATACATTGGTATATTAACATTTAATGTGTAGGTGGATTTTCTATAATTTACGTTTCCTAAAAACATAATATGGCGTTATAGTAAAAGGGATAACTTATAACAATAAAAATCTCTATAATATTTATAGATTATTTTCAAATCTGACATGTTATGGTTGGGTATGCCATTTTTTTTGTTTGTATAGTTGGTTTGGAGTATAATATGGATAGTTATTTTGTAATTTTTGTTTGGTTTGAATCCTGATACCTTTGAAGTAATGGTTTATGTTGGTTTGCATATTGTATTAATAATGAGTTTGTAATGTTTTCGTTTGATGTTAGTTATAGATATTTTATGAAGTGAATTATGTATTTTACTTTCTTTTTCCTTATAATTATCGTTTACTTCGTCATGTGATATTTTGATTCATGATATGTTTAAAGTACTAATTAAATCTGATGAAGTTATTTTGTTTTATTTACATATTTTGTCACTTTTTATTTATCTTTTGTTCTATACGTGTAACAAATCATATTTTGTATAAATCGTTTAATTTTTTTTAATAATTTTTAGCTATGTTTTGTTAAACTATATTTATTTACTTTGAATTTTAATGTTCATTTGCATCCTGTTACAATAAATATGTTATTGTTCATTTCATTATTTGTTTTTAAATCACATCCAATCAAACATTTGTTGATTCATATATTCATTATTGAGTAACATTAAACATTTTTATGATATTTTCTACGCAACAAAAATCCATACGAGTTGTCTTACGTAAGTTTCAATAAATAAAACTTGCATACTACAATCTTTATAAAATAATTTTCTCATTTGACTCGGAGATGTACCGGGTATACACCCGGGGCTCTAACCTAGTCTCCTATATAGGAGTACAATACATCAATCAAGGAGAGAAATAAACAAAGGTTACACAAGACTTATTGACTAAATTAATAACATTGAATACAAATTATATGCAGTAAATGGAGAGAATTATGGCTGGTTAATACGCCCCCGCATGATGGAGGATCCATTGGAGACACCAATCTTGGAACGGAACGATAGAAATGGTGACTTTGCAAGCGGTTTAGTAAGGACATCCGCAAGTTGGTCCTTTGAGCTAATGTGAAGAACTTTTAGGTGGCCGGCGTTGACTTGCTCCCGAACAAAATGATAGTCCAATGCGACATGTTTCATGCGAGTATGATAGACCGGATTCGCACATAGGTAGGTAGCATCAGTATTGTCACAAAACAAGGTGGGAGTCATTGGTTGTTGAATCCCTAGTTCAGCAAGTAGGTTCTTGACCCACGAGACTTCTGCAGCGGCATTTGCAAGAGCTTTGTATTCGGCTTCGGTAGAAGATCGAGAGACGGTTTTTGTCTTGATGACCGCCATGAGATGAGATTGGGTCCAAGGTATAATAAGTAGGCAGTTGTTGACCGTCCCCCATCGTGTATACCACCCCAGTCTGAGTCGGAGAAGGCTTGTAAGTGCAGTGGTGAATGGCGTTTTAAGAATAATCCATAATGCAACGTTCCTTTTAAATAACGGAGAACCCTTTTGAGAGCTTGCCAATGTGACTGTTTTGGAGAATGCATGAATTGGGATAGTTTATTAACAGCGAAGGAGATGTCGGGTCGGGTGAACGCGAGGTATTGCAAGGTGCCAACAAGTTGGCGGTATGGAGTGGGGTCGACTGATGGTGATGAGTCAGATGAGGTGAGAGGATCTGAAGTGTTAAGAGGTGTAAGGACTTCCTTGGCACCGTCCATTTTGAATGAGGTGAGAATGTCTTGGATGTGTCGATGTTGTGAAAGGAATAGACCATGAGAAGTGGGAATGACTTCAATGCCCAAGAAATGATGAAGAGGACCAAGATCTTTGATGGAAAACTTGTGTCCTAGTGCTTGAACAAAGGTATCCAAAAATGAATTGTTGTTTCGGTTAGAACAATGTCATCAACGTAGACAAGTAAGTAAGCAGTGGTACTGTTTTGATTGTATACAAAGAGAGAAGCATCAGAGAGGCATTTCCGCCAAACGGGAAAGTTGTGGGCAGTAAGTTTAGTAGGGAAGTGGGAGTTGGTTGTGATGTCAACAATGGTAGGGTTCGCCATGTGGAGATGAAAGAAGAAGAGGGGAGGCGCTTGCTACTGTGTTAGCAGAGAAGAAAGAGCAGCGTTGCTGCTGTGGTGGCTGATCGGGAAAAAAAAAAGAAAAAAGGGGCAGGTCTGGATCGGAGCTCAGAGGAGCAAGAATAATGCTCTGATACCATATTGATAAGAAGAAGTAGTTGTAAATGTTTTTAATATTATTTGATACTTTCAATGTACAGAATTAGAATCTCCTATATAGGAGTACAATACATCAATCAAGGAGAGAAATAAGCAAAGGTTACACAAGACTTATTGACTAAATTAATAACATTGAACACAAATTATATGCAGTAAATGGAGAGAATTATGGCTGGTTAATACAAACGAAACGAGCCGAGCCGAGCTCGAGCCTTGCATTATCGAGCTAGGCTCGTGACAATTTTCAGAAGCTCGAGCTCGAGCTTGATTCGAGCCTTGTATTTTGGGCTCGAACTCGGCTTGAAAGCTCGATCAAAGTGTATGTGGCAAGTTTAAACGACCCCAAGCTCGGCTCGAGCTCGTTTTGGACCATTAAGGAGCTTGTTTTGGACTATTAAGGACTCGTTTTGGACCATTAATGAGCTCGTTTTGGACAATTAAGAAGCCCAATGCCCAAAGTAATTTAGTTAATGCATGGGTTGCAATACAATTGGGTTATATAATATTAATTGACATAAATAAGCAAAGCTCGATAAGGCTCAACGAGCCCAACCGAGCTTTACATTCGAGGCTCGGGCTCGAGCTCGATAAGACTCGGCTCGTTCGAGCTTTTTACCGAGCGATCTCACGTAGCTCACGAGCCGCTCGGCTCGTTTGCAAGTAAATAGTTAGATAATACATAAAACCATAAAGGTATAACAAAAACTCGGGACTCATATGTGGTAAGTGGTAACTATGACTATTGACGACCCAAGCTGTTGTTGATGACTAATAACTATTGATGCCTACTGATCATAGTTACTGATGGTCGTAAGTTACTATCAATCCCACTTGCCGCTGATGGACCAAATTGCGACTCATCTTAGTTTAGATTGATGGTTAGCACTACTAAGGTTAGTACTATGAGTATTGATAATAAATTATTAACATGGATCAATTTTATGCAAATTTCCATCAATCATGCAAATATGATCAATAAGAACATAAGAGGTTTCACGCATAAACCAATTGGTAATATAAGTAGCAGCCATATGATTTATACATAAACATTGGCTTCCTTTGTTTTGTGATTTGGGATTGGGTTTACACCTGACATAGTTTTCTATCCTTTTGCTTTGTACTTAAAGTACTATGTTGTTAACAGTGAAAGTATTGGGTCAGCTTTGGTTGGCCTTTTTTTAAAGGTCAGCACTCCCGTTGGAATCCCTTTTATGACGAATTCATGATACCCATGAAGCACCCAGTCCTCCAGATTCACCAATCCAAGAAAAACCCGACCACCCACCCGCCCGAAGGCTTCTTGTTGATAAGATGATAAGTAGTTGCCTAACGGCCAATATTTTTGTTGTTATATAAGTTGGATTTTGAGGGAAACTTTGTTGGAAAAATGGTAGTGAAAGATAATTTTTCACTAATTTTGGACTTAAATAAATGTATTTATATATGTGTTATATAAATAATTATTTCGGGTTTGTGTACTATATTGTGAGAGCATCACAACGAACCATCCCATATCCAAAATAGAGCTAAGATGAATGAGATATCGAAGCTTGAAAGTTGTAGGTTGGAACAACCAAATATGAGAAAATGGATAAAGTTTTGTCAACTTGTCCTACATTGGTGGGATGACAAAAACATGAAGTGGTTTATAAGGAGGAGCACTCCTTGTATATTGTTTAGCTTGAGCCAAACACTAGTGGGACCCTAAAGGGTGCGAAGCACCCTTAACTCGCACTCGCACACGCGCACGTGCGTGGCGCTTGAGAGCCGCCTTTGTATGTGACGTGCGCGTGGCAGGTTCCACGAATGACGTGACGTTACGCGCACATGACCAGGGAGCCCCCAGGTCCGCGCAACAGGTTCTAAACGCGTGGTATGGCGCGCAGACTGTTGTGCTCGTAACGCGTTCTCAAGCAACTGTTTCAAGTTAGTTGACTGTTTCAACTTATGTCATGAATTAAAATGACAGTTTCGTTTGCCACTTGACATCCATTTATGTAGAGATTAAACACGGTTTTATTACAAGATTAATTATCTTGTTAATTAAAACATTAATGGGTTGAAGAGTTTTGACTCATAGGTTACTATAAGTATGGACTTAGTAGTTCATTCTTTGGGGATCCGAAAAATTTACTCTCTTACATAATCTCTCTATAAAAGAATTTTAGAAGAGGAGTACTCTTTCTAAGTTCTTTTTGACAACTTTATATTTTCCTTTACACATCAAGAATCACTATCATACCCGATGTTATCTCTGGCTGAGAGCCATCTCCGGCAGTACATCACTGTTCTGGTTGTTGTACCCTGGGAGACAGACCGTCTAAGAGGAGGCGCGGAATCTGTTTTAAGGGCCCCGTGTCAAACACGATCCTCAACCAAAAACCGTCAATGATTTCTTTATTCTTGCAGAGACGTTTAGTAGAAGATGAGGATATTGAAATTGCTTGAATCAACTAGAGGTACATATATTTTGTATCTTTATTTTTTTTTATTTAGTTTTGTATATGGTTATGTACTTTTATATTTCCTAAGAATAACAAGAGTATTGTTATTATACTTATTTTATTACTCCTACAAACTTTTCAAAAATTGATACCTTTAAGTGAACCCTATTTCCTACAAACTTTTCAAAAATTGATACCTTTAAGTGAACAAAATTTAATACTTTAAATTTCTGAAAAATCATTTTCGATTTATAAAAAAATGATATGTTTAAAGTTTAAATGAACAAAATTTAATAGTATCTTTCGTGGATGCTTTCTAAAAGGAGTAATGGATTTAAATAATCCAAACTATTGTATTTTGGCTGATAATAGTTCTAATTATGAAAATAACTACCGGTGGTTTTAACTTTCGTCATTTTTTTCCTACAATGGTCCCAGTTAGTCGAATCACTAACGTCGTTAGTTTGCAGCTGATGTGGCATTTCTACGTGGCATAACTTAATACACATGTCTGATGACGTGGCAAATTGTCTCTTTATAAGACTAAGGGGTGTGGTGCGGGAAAGGAGCTCGGGGAGATGATGTGGAGGGCTTCCCCGAAGGGGAACACCCCCCCCCCCCCCCCCCCGGCTTGCTTTAGGTGTGCTCGAGATCATTCTCCCGTTCTCCCTGTCGACTATATTAATATTATATATATATATATATATATATATTTGTCTTTTTATGTTTAAAAAATTATTATAAAAAGGAAAGGAGAAGGGAGAAGAAGGGGGAACCGTTTCCCCTTAAAGGGGAGGAGAGGGGGGAAGATGATGTGGCGCTGATGTGGACAAGGGGGAGGAAAGGGGGAAGGGGACCATACCCCATAGTCTAACAGATGGAGTTATTAATAAATTTAAGTGGGTCCCACTTTTATTTAAATACAACAACCCCTTACCAACACTTACCTGTGTGTGACTCTTGTTTTTCTTTTTTCTTCAACATCACCACCTCCCCAATGTCCAAAACCACCACCACCGTAACACCTCCTGGAAACCACCACTATCACCTCCAACCTGAATCACAACCATCTCCATACATCACCGGCCAACATTTATAATCCATCTCCAATAGTTACATAATAATACTCTTTCTTTTCTTCACCACTTTATCGAACTCCACTTACATAATAACCCTCTACCAGGTTAGGGCTTGTTCTTTACTTGAGAGATTGAGAGAAAATTAGGGCTTCAATCGACTGTGAGAGAGTTAGGGTTTGTTCTTCAATCGACTCGGGTTATAACTTATATGACGTAATTGGTGGCTGAAGGTTGTACATTGTAGGTGATCGGAGTGGGTAGTGGTGGTTACAAATCTGGTCGGAGGTGGATTGTTTGTTTGCTAGTGTTTTAAAGTTGACAATGGCTACGGCTGTGGGAGGTGATTGGGTTGAACGGTGGTGCAGAAGGTTGTAAGGAGTGATGATGTCGTGAAAGTGGTGATTGAAGGTTATACATTGCAGGTGGTCGGAGTGGGTAGTGGTGGTGGTTACAGATTTAGTTCAGAGGTGGAGTTTATTGGGTGGCTTGGGTTATTATGCTGACAGGTTAGGGTTATTATGTTATAAAGAGATAATTTGCCATGTCATCAGACATGATTGTTAAGCTATGCCACGTAGGAACGCCACATCATCTGTAACTAACAACGTTAGTGATCAGACTAATTGGGACCATTGTAGGAAAAAATGACGAAAGTTGGGACCCTAGTAGTTATTTTTGAAGTTGGGACCATTATCGGCCAAAGTACAATAGTTTGGATTATTTAAATCCATTAATCCTTTTTAAAACGCCTCCTCGTGGATATATATGTCCAAATCACCAAAGCTCCCCTAATGTGACACCTGGCAAACCTCGGTTAATACTTTTATCAAATATATAAGTCTACTTTAGCGAAACATTCTTAAAACGTACTTAATGGGATTAGTTGAGTCGGTTCGATGATTCGGAGATTCAACGGGAGTCTGTTTACACACATATGTCCAAGGGTTGGTGATTCGGAGGATCACCGGGTAGGAACGCACATAATGTCCATGGTTTGATGATTCGGGAATCATCATGGAAACATACACATACACACAAGCCTTGAGTCCCATAGTTGGTGAATTTACATAATTGGGGGTAACTTATCAAGTATAATATGTTCCACAATTAATTAAGAACTTGTGAATACGTGTATACGTGAACTGGTATGATAATATATTTTCCAAGTGTCATTTTTGGTCGTTGGGACGAATGAGAGACATAATTTATCATTCTCACCTATGAAGGTGCGAATGAGAGACATAATTTCTCATTCACACTAACGAAGGTGCAAATGAACATAAGTTTAGATGATGTTGATGACAATATAATTAGGGTTTTTGTGTTTTGTGTTGATAGAATGATGTTTAAATGATTTGGGATTGTTTAGGAACATGATTAGGTGATGTGTGAAGGATTGATTGATGTTTTGTGAACTTTGACCCATTTTGGGGGGTTTATGTTGTAGATCTAGGGCTTGTAATGGGAACATGAGGATAATAACATGTTAGAAACATATTAGGATGATTGTATCTATGTTGGATAATCTGGAAAATAAAGTTTTTAGATTGATTTCAATACTTTCCATTTTGGGTAAAATTTTCATGCAATTGATGTGACATCTCCATAATTTTCATGCAATTCATGTTGGATAATCTGGAAACATAAAGTTTTTAGAAACATCAATAGACTTAGAATGTTTTAAAGAACTCAATAAATTTGAGTTTGGATGACCAAGCCGTTGATGCCATGACTGTTGAGAAAGAGCAGCAAAAGCAGAAGGAGATGTGCATTGTGTGGCAGGAGGTGGCAGCAATGGATACAGATCACTGTTGCTGTTGCACCGGAGGATAGGGATCCGGGTCTTGAGATCCTTCACAAGAAAACCAAATGGGTCAAATTCTATAGAAAGAGAATTGTCGGTGGTGAGTTTGCGGACATAGATTAGGTTTTTGATTAGTTTAGGCGAGTAAAGGACGTTGTTTAATTTAAAGGGTGGGTAAGGTGGCGGTAAACGGGTATTGCCCTGTCCTGTGACCGGGATGGTATTACCATCACCGAAAATAATATATTGATTAGACGCAGTATTAGAACAAGATTGAGAATTACCTGATGATTGGAGATAGTGACTGCCCGCGCCAGTGTCCATAGTAAAGTTCCAATCTGGCGGGTTCAAAGACATAGTGTACATGACCTGTTCAATGTTGGTCGGTGTGTAGGCGGCATGAGCAGCATTGAGTCTCGAACCAAGGAGGCCGGCCTGGGTGCTTGATGGGTTTTGGGCCGAAGTGGGGTACGGGCAGGGTGGTGGGGACCAACCGGCCCATGGCTGTTGTGGTGAGATGTTGTTATTGGGCCACTGTTGTTGACCCATATAGGCGGGCCAAGGATTAGTCAGCCACTGTGGACTGAAAGCTTGTTGGTTGCCTATGGAGTAGTTGTCGCGGCCACATGACCACGTGTTTCTGCCACGTCCATGTAACACATAATTACATAATAATTTTTTTTTGAACAATGACTTTCATTAAAACGAACGAGTCCTCAAAATGAGGACTGCCAAACCAAGAACAACCGATTTACAACATGTACAAAGGATACACTACCCACTCATTCCATACAACATTTTTAAACCCACTTCTATTTTTGACCCATAAGAACGACATGGATTTGACACTAGCGACAACCTCATGCACTTTCGGCTCTTTCTTGTTAAAAATCTTGTTATTTCTAGCTCCCCAAATCACCCAAAACGTTACTATAATGATGCCCAAGATCAACTTTCTACCTGTCTTGTCTCTCGCACCTAGATTCTTCAGTTCCAATAAATCTCTAATATCGAAAGCTACTACAGTTTGTAGCCCACACCAATTTCCTATGGCGTTCCACACTCCAAACGAAAAGCCACAGCATGTGAAGAGCTGTAAAGAGGATTCGAAGTCGTAATTACATAATCCACACACCTGGTTAGCAACTCGGACATTTCTTCTAAGCAGGGACGTCGCCGTAGGAATGCGATCCATCTCGGACCTCCAAGCAAATATGTTACATTTTAGAGGCACCCAATTGACCCATTTAAACCTATACCACTCACCATAACTTCTATGCTTCAATATTAACTTTTTCACAGCCTTCACTGAGTATGGAACAACTCCATTGTCGACCCAGGACCAAGCGTCAAGCCTGTTCGCATTGCTGATTTGCTGCAGCTTTACTGACAGCATAAGCTATTCTGCAGCGACTTCTGCATCATCAGACAGTAACTGATTCTGCTCCAGCACCTCCCAAAGGCCCGACCCATTTATCGCCAACCAAACAGTCTTTTTTGCGATCTATGCTTTATAGCCGCAGGAATATATCCTTCAAAGGCCCCTCAAGAACCCAATGATCCAACCAAAATCGTATTGTCTTACCGTCTCCGCAAGTACCTTTAAAACAACTACTAAATTCAATATCCCCGAATTTCAACTTCTGGCCCACCCGAACTATATTCGCCCAAACCCCGGAAGATCCACTAGACATCGGAAGGAAGGACCACCTTTGCCTACACGGATGACAAGCAACTATGATCTTCCTCCATAAGCTAGAATCTTCGTTTTTAAATATAGTCTATTACTTTCGCTCTCTTTTGCATTAGTCTCATCGATCTCCTCTTCTCCCCACATAAAACAAACATAGAAGACGCTCTAATTACCTCCGATAAAATTTACGTAAATCAAATATCCTTTTATCCTAAACTATTTTCATCTAGCCAACTCCACGTGAATTATACTTATATTTATAGTTCCACTAAATGAATAGTGCTTGCCACAAGGCTTTTTTTTCTTTTTCTTTTTTTTATAAACACTTATTTATTAATAAATATATATGATTCTATAATAAATCACAAAATGGGTTGGTGGTGGAGTGGTTTGTGGTGCAATTATATTCCCTAAGGTCTCAAGGCTTTTTTTTCTTTTTCTTTTTTTTATAAACACTTATTTATTAATAAATATATATGATTCTATAATAAATCACAAAATGGGTTGGTGGTGGAGTGGTTTGTGGTGCAATTATATTCCCTAAGGTCTCAAGTTCAAAATATGGGAAGGGCAAGTTTTTTTCTTTCTCAAACACTTATTTATTAATAAATATATATGATTCCATAATAAATCACAAAATGGGTTGGTGGTGGAGTGGTTTGTGGTGCATTTGTATTCCCTATGGTCTCAAGTTCAAAACATGGGAAGTGCAAGTTTTCTTTTTAAATGTCCAAACACTTTTTTAATATATGTTTTCTATTGTTTAAGGTTTTAGGTTCCAAACATGGGAAGGGCAAGGGGCGAGTCCATTTTTTTTATTTACGTGTTATTAAGTAATAAATACAAATATACTTATGTTTGTGTGAGATGTCGTTTTTAAATTATGGTATGAAAATTGATAGTCACTTGGTTGATAATAGTTTTTTAGTGTTTTGAATACGATAAAATTGTAAGGTGCGCAACGCACAGCTTTAAACACACTAGTTTTTTTTATACATTGTAAATGTCTTTGGTAGTGGACCTTTTTCCAATATTTGTTTTTTATTATAATATGTACACGTCTATACATCTTATGACTTGTCATTATTCTTAGATAATTATATGACCATATATACACCTTTTAAAATTTTGTACATTGAAAGTTTGATTGTAATTTCACATACTTAACAGTGTAAAACAATTTTTCCATGAACAATGATGAAATCATATGTTTAGTGACATCTAATTTGCAACATGAGACTATATATGTTTTCACGGTAATTAGTACCTTTCTTTACTCCTTTCCTTTAAAAAGGTCAAAACTTTGAGTTAATTTATGGTGATTAAATATTATACTTTGTGGGATCTGAATTCTCCATACCTCTAGGATAGATGGGAGACACTTTACCAACACACCATAATTGTCATAACGGACCTGCATACTAGCCAAGGAGGGCAGACGCCCCCTTAAAGGAAAATTTTTAGTTTTATTTGTAAGCAAAAATCTCGTTCACCCCCCCCCCCCTAAAAATTCAATTTGACCCATTAATCGTTTCCTAGAATATAAATCATGAGTCTGTCACTGTAGTTCAGTGGTTTACAAGCTGTTAGGGACCCAACTAAAAGCTTATTCATCACATACACACACCACTCCACTCCACTCTTGGCCTGAGACAACTACTACATTCTTTTTGTTATAAATAAGCATGAAAGTAGAACAATATTTTGTAAGTAATCACTCTCTCTCTCTCTCACACACACACATTGTGTTAACTAGTGTTAGCTTCTGAATGATATTGTACTTTCTGCAAAATTCATATACAATATCTATAAGGTAGGTGCTGATCAAGATGGAGAAGCAGGGTACGTGCATTACTAAATCATCATGGAAAATAACAAAACACCAAAACTTTAACCTGATCTCTTCTGTCTTTAAACCATCATAAATTAAATGTTTGGCATGAGATCAAATGAGTTAGTGGTTCATGTGCCCGTCTTCGCCATCGTGACCACCTATACCTTGATGGTGAAGATAACATCTGAAGACTCGCGCGTACGGTATAGTATATGTAAGTCCCATATATAGTATAACATGTATAAGGATGTTATGTTTTTTCCTATTCCACTCATGCAATTATATAAAAAAACTTACGTTTGACATGTTTACAATTGTCTAAATAAGTCTATTGTGTGTAGCAAATAATATCTATCTATGTCGCATTTGTACAAGTCGTCATACTTAAAAATGTGCATACATAGCTTTAAAAATTCACTTAAATTTCTTCACTTTAATTTGACTGTAAAAATTTAGTCAATTATTGCACACTTTTAAGTGTGAATATTAGGATATGCGAATTATGTGATACAACAATTTTCTTTAGGATTCTTGAAGAGTGCATTCTCAATTTTTTAAGGGTACGAATTTTTTCAGTTCATACCTTGCAAATTACATTATTATCAAGTAGGAGCAGGTAGGCGGGCGACAAGGTACGCTGCAACCCCTTTCTGGATCTCAAATTATATTTTTATTAAGCTTGTTTACTATATTTAAGAAATCTATCTAAGTATTTCAACTTGTTTGTTGACTGTTGCAATTAGAAGAGGAAAAAAGACCCTGGCTTATAGCCCAGTGGTCAGACCCAATGATGGATAGTTCCTACCGAGACGTGGTTTGATTCTGAGGGCAGCCCGGTTTTACCCAGCTATTCCCCAGCGAGCTTCTCGTTTGGGGTAGTATAGTTTTAGGGCGAATGTCAGTTTGCGCGGCGGCTGGGGCCCGATAGAACATCGCGTTCGCGGGCGGAGCTGACGGGTAATCGTCTTCGACGAAACCCGGTGACCAATTCGGTCCTGCAGTACATAAAAAGTCACCATTCAAAAAAAAAAAAAAAAGAAGAAGAGGAAAAGGACTTCCATAGCCTCACTTATCAACATACAGTACTTACTAACTCAAAACATCAAAACATAGGCCAGTTGTATAACTGAGTTTTGGAAAATGGAATGACGTTTGTGTTGTTAATTGGATTTTAGATAGATTAGTATTTGAATTAGTTTCAAATTGTTTGTCTTGTTGGTCAAGTTTGTTAGCCTATATATGAGGCATTGTAATTATCAATATTTTATGAATAAAAAAAACAAACGAGTTTGTACAACTTGTGTGTTTGATAATCGTTTGGTAATTCAACATGTATCACATTGATTCTTCATTTTTGCACTTGGCTGTTTTAGATGCACCACCTAAAAGCATACATTGCACACGTTAACAAATCTAAATGAGCACATAAAGATTTTATCCCAAAACATTATAAGCACTTTTAAAAAGATTATATTAATAAAGGGCAAATTACATAAGGCTATGGGGTGTGGAACCCTTCTCCCTTTCATCCCCTTTGTCCGCATCGACGTCACGTCATTTCCCATCTTCCCCTCCCTAAACCAGGGAAATGGTTCCCCCTTCTTCCCCCTTCCCCTTTCCTTTTTATAATACTTTTTTAAAGAATAAAAGACAATATATATATATATATAATATATATTGATTAGATGATCGGGGAGAAGAGTGGAATCCCACCGATTGCACTGAAGGGGGAAGGGGGGCGCGGTGTTCCCCGGGGGGAGGAGTGACCCATCATCCCACCGATGGCCCTCACCGATCCATACCCCAATGCCTAAGAATAGCAGGTAGACGGGCAACAAACTGCGCCGCCCCACGATCAAGGATTGATTGTTGATATCAGAGAGAATACGATCAAGTCATCAAACCCCACGACTATGGATCGCTTGTTGATCCCATTTCATCTTCGCTTGTAATTAAACCATGGCTCAAGTCGCCGCTAAAGGTGTCGCCGCTAAAAGTCAAATTTCTTGTAGTGTTATACATCTAGCACACAATTTATGGTACAAATGAGTTCAAAAGCACAAGTTAGGCTTATGCCAACTAAGAAAATCTCAATCTAGTATAAGTTAGTTGAAACATGTTTTATGGAACTATTGACTTCAATAACACAAGTTAGGCTTACATAAACATTGCCACACAAAACACGTACATTAGTATTTTTTTTTTTTTTTGAGGAACAGGCAAGTAACTAAAAGAATTTGGGTCTACGCCAATGAGGGCTATAGCGATGACAAGAGTCATCGGCATTTGCCCTATGCTGCCACAAGTCGGCGCCATACACTCTCATACATAGACAGGGACGAAGGATAAGAAGGGCGAGGGGTGGCCCTGGCCCCCTGTTTTCTGACGCAGTGGTATAAATTTGCGATTTTCATAGGTAAATTGAGTCCGGGTTGAGTTCGGCCC
Organism: Ambrosia x helenae; assembly: GCA_030844895.1. Classification (NCBI taxonomy): domain Eukaryota; kingdom Viridiplantae; phylum Streptophyta; class Magnoliopsida; order Asterales; family Asteraceae; genus Ambrosia; species Ambrosia x helenae. Next base: position 4,739,183 of record CM061230.1, on the reverse strand, counting down.
CCACCGATTTGCCACTACCGATCGAAAAAAATTGAGTCCGGCCCCACCGATTCCGAAACCAAGCTTCGCCACTGTACATAGATATTATAAGCATTACTTTAACATGAAACTACTAAATTTTGTTTAAAATTAACAATGTTAGAAAACAAATTAAATATTTTTTGAACCATGCTACATTACATAATTCTTTCTAGCCTTCTTCAATAATATCTTGAGTCGTTTGTGTATAAGCTTGAAGATCAAATCGGCAGGGGTTGGACTCAATTTTTTCGTATTGGTAGGGGCCGAAAGATCAAATCGGTGAGGGCCAGACTTAATCCATATAAAAATTAGCTACGAAATCGCAAACTTACAGCACTGAGCCAAAAAAACAGTGAGGGCCGGGGCACCCGGCCTGGCCCCTCACTAACCTTCGCCACAGTGTGTAAAGAAGTTTGCATGAGGTGAGTGGTGAGTAAGATAGGGAAGCAGGTCATGTGCACTCACCAACTCATTATGCATACAAACAATAACACTTTTGATCTTTTGCCACCCATAAAGTATTATCTATATGGCAAAAAAGGGTCACTGAACATCTTTTGAGGCACCAAACGTGTCTACTTTTGAACTAGCGACAACAACCACAACTAATCTTAAAGTTTGGATTTCAGCTTTATTGGAAGGACATGTGCCAACGAGTTATTGCTTCAAGTCCCAGTCTTCACCACTATGACAACACGACCTTTAGTTTTGAGGAAACATAAACGTGATACGTCAAAGCTAAGACTATGTGTAGTGATTAGATAAAATGAAAACGTGAGTGTAGCGAAAGACTAGGTAGGCACTTGGGTTCTCACTAACTAAACCATTAAAAATGTGTAATGGCGTTTGGCCCCCATTTCCCCGAAACCACACCCTTCCAAATTTCCAACATATATATAAGGATACAAAGAAAAACGTTGATAAATTATTTATTTTTTTGAAAGATTAATTTCTTTTAAATCCTGTGGTTTGTGGGACTTAAACCCAAGACCTTCCACAACCTAGGTGTTTTAAAGGCTTTGTCTTTGCCAATGGACCACCACCCGCGAATAATAGACAATTACGATAGGCTCTAACTAATATATTCTATTTAAAACGCTTCCATATTCAGAGCGAAAGGGAATTGGAAACTTGGATAGGAGCGAAAACAAAGAAGGTATAGAAATATTATAGTATCTATGAAAGTAAAGACACTTTTACAGCAGTGTCTTTACTTTCTTCTCAATTTGATCACCAAACTTTGACCACTAACTTTCTTACTAACCTATGTACTTTAATTTCTTTAAATTTGACAACCAAACTTTTAGCTTTTAGCTGCAAGTATTTTTTTGAAGCCCACGTAAGAATAATAGTCACTTAATATTAACTTTTATGTCCACGAGACCCTCCATGCAACAGGAGCTCCCACAGCGACGCGTGATCTTTAACGTCTACCAAACCCTCAACACTACAGGAGCTCCCGCCACGAAGCGCGAGGTAATGGAATCCTAGTCCTAGTTTAATATATATTAGAAGAAAACAACGGTTTTAAAAACTCGTGGTTGGTGTATGATTTGATTTTGTTTCGGTTTTTAGAAAACATGGACGGTGTCTGATTTGTAATCTGTTCCATGGCAGCAAGTTGAGAAAATTACAATAAACCTTAATTAATAATTCTAACCGGTTTGTATTTTTTACCCACATAATTAAGCTCATTTACTTGGTTGATGTTAAAACAGGTGTTGCATAAATGTGTCAGTTATAGTGGTAGGTAGTTGCGACGGTGTGGGCAACGATGGTGGATAGTGATAGCGACGGCGGTGGGTGAGGGGTGGCAACGACGGTGGCGGTGATGGGTGAATGTAGGTGGGCAGTGGCCGGATGGATGGTGGCGACAGTGTGTGATGGCAGTGATGGGTGGTGGCGACGGTGGTGGGTTGTGGTAGCAGGAGGTAGGTTGTACGTGGTAGTGTTGATGAAGGGTGAAAAGGGGAATGGAAAGGGGAAAAAAAAATAGGAAGGCGGATGAAATGATTTTGAGAGAATGAAATGTTTAGTGGATTTTAGAATGGACGATTTCATTCCATTGATCAACCGAAGACTGTTTTCTTCATTGCCTCACATTGGTCCATTCAATATTTCTCCATGCCAAACACTGTCATAGTTTATATATAACAAAAAAACAAAACCATATTGGTGAATAATAATCTGTGTACTAAATAAATAGTGGCGGACCCAGGCCGGCCGAAGGTGGGCGGGTGCCCCCCTTTGAAAAGAAAATTTTTAGTGTTATATACGTGCGTTAATCCCGTTCGCACCACTTGAAAATTTTCAATCGCACCCTTGGACTTTTAAAACCAGTTTTTTCAAACCCGGGCCGGAGCCGGCTACCTCCGATGATATATGGCGGCAACGGTTTTAGGGATTTTCAGGTTTAGGTTGAATGAAAGAGACGACCAATTGATTTATTCTCTTGTCTAGGCCTTTCTTATTTTACTAGTGTGAATGTCCGCACGTTGCGGTGGGTGTTCCGACTGATATCAGATTCAATTATAATATCTATTACGAATCACAATCCATTTTGGTTTACTAACATTTTATTCTATTCAAAGAAAAATAGCCATAGAATTTAAACCGATATAACCATATCATGAAAACATCTATCATCGTCTCCTTTTGCAAAATGATTGATATGTGTTATGTATATGTGGCCAACAATTATGATGCTTGCAAGAGCATCTGAATACTCATCCATAGAGGACCGACTACGACTCTATGAGGTGCTCTATTTCAAACATTTTTATCTAAGCTTTACATTTGGTTGAAACATGCTTCTTGTACATAGGCAATCTAATCATGGGAGAACAATCCAAACTCTCCAACCACCTGAAAATTACAAAAGATCAAATATGAAAAATAGGAAATCATCTTTTTAATAAGAAATACACTGAAGTATTATAAACTCATCCAAGTGTTAGACTATATGGTGTGGGTTGGGGGAATCATTCGGGGAGCTGATGTGTCCATTTTTCCCCAAGGGGAATGTTACACCACACCATATAGTCTTATGCCCAAACACTGATTCATAATAATACCACAAAGAAACTTGTTTTTACCGGAAAGCATCTTGCAACATGACAAAATCCTTTTTTAACATTATTTTTTTGATAATATATAACTTCTTCTATTTGATTAACAAAAATTATGTAAAAACGAAGGCGTGAAGATGGCAATAGTTACCGTACTTAAATTACAAAATGAAGACAAGAAGTTAAGATCCAAGTTCACTTTTGCACCACACATACATTTTGCTAATTCCTTAACACTCAAATGTGCAGGGTACCAAAAAGATATCAAAGTAACAGTTAATTCATATGGAGTTACTGAAAAACAACAACCATGGATTTGCCACAAAAACATATTTTCATATAAATAAAATAAAGTAAAAGTTTATATACCTTTTAAGTTACATGGTTGCTTTTCGAAATAGACAGTTTTTTTCCACTATAAGGTTTATTTATTTATGGTCATTTATAGGGCTGTAAACGAACCAAACGAACAGGAACAAGGCTTTGTTCGTGTTTGTTTGTTAAGGTTTCTTGGACAAACGAACCGTTCACGAACACACTAACGAACATAATTCTGTGTTTGTGTTTGTTTGTTAAGAAATTCAGTTGTTTGTGAACTGTTCGTGAACACGGGTTTTGAACACATACAAACAAAAACAAACATTTAATATGCAACTAACTAAAAAACATTGTTAATATTAACCGTTAGACAAAGTATATCTAGTAAACGATGTCGATAAGTCAAATTGTACTAACTTAGACATAATTATCTAAAATTACTTAGGCATAGGCATGAATACATGATATTCCTAATTCAAAAGTTCATAATTATCCTAAGTTTTAACTAGTGATCGAACATAAACAAACATACACGAATGGGTATAAATAAACGAACGTAAACAAACTCATTGCCGAACGTTCACAAACGCAATCGAACGAACGAGACATTTGTTCGTGTTTGTTTGTTTAGTTAATCAAACAGAATTTTTTGTTTGTGTTCGTTCATTTATTAAACAAACGGACACAAACAAACTTCCCGCCAAACGGTTTACGAACTGTTCACCGAACGTTTGGTTTGTTTACAGCCCTAGTCATTTATGCATTTAACATACTTTACCTCTATGAAACTTATTTAGACACGTCTTCACTCGTAAAACTAAAAAAATTCCAATTGTACAACTTGTACGAAATAAATCGAAACCGTTAAATAAAAAATGATAAAATGTTATGATCATTGAATGGGTTAAAAGGAATACTTTGGCATACTACTTGCATCTAGCAGTAGCACCATTCTCACATTGTATAATCAAAATGGAAATAACTTAAACATTCAACTTATTTATGGGATTCCCCCACACCCCAGTTCACGTTGTGTCGCCCGTAAGTAACAACGTTGTATCATTCAAACCGAATTCGTTTTTCACAAGCCCACATATGCAATTGTAAATAAACCTCATAAACCAACATAACAGAAAGGCCAAAGAGCTCTCACCTGTACTTTGTGTTGGCAAGCCAGTATCCTTCTAATGGAGCTTTAACCAATTCAAATCCACGTGGCTGAAGATTTGGATCTAGTTTAGTTGAATTCCACAATTACCCAGAAACTATGTGCCTGCAAAAACATTTTCCTGTACACAAGGAGGAACAAACTATGGCCTTTTACACATAAGCACACAGTTGGTATGTGCATAAGCATAATACAAATAAACCAGCACAAGAGTAGAACCTTGAGATATTAAATTTAACATTTAGCCATAGAAAGTTCAGAGTCCAATGTTATAAGCCTAACTCGTACCTGCGTTGTATGTTATGTAGGGGCTGTTTGGCAAGTGCTGAACCAGTAAGTGCTGAATCAGTAAGAGGTCTGAATAGGTAAGAGGCTCTGAACCAGTAAGTGCTGAACCAGTAAATTATTGTTTGGTTAAACATCTGAATAAATATGTAAAATGACTATTTTACCCTCACCCTACACCACCCTCCACCCACCTACCTCCTTTTGTTTTCCTTTATTCACGACACTTTTTATCTTTTCCCAACCCCACCCACCCCATTTCTTTGTCTTCCTCTCAAGAAATGTCCAACAAACACACACATATCGATTATTATTAATGAAAGAACGGAAGAATATGTGAAACTTTTCTTTTGTCTTTCTATTATATTTTCTTTTTCACAAAACACACACTGCAGAGAGAGAAATCAGAGAGAGAGAGAGAAGAGGGGCGGAGCTGCTGGGAGAGGAGATAAGGAGGAAGGAGGGTGGGTCAGGGTCGTATGATGTGGAGGAGGATGGGTCGGAGGTAGGAGGAGCAGATTAACATGTTATGTGGGAAGAGGAGGAGATGGTTGGGGCAAATAAGGGACATCAGTGTTTAATTTTTCATTCAGCATCAACACATTGCTTAACCATTCAGTCTTAATGGGTTTCATTAAGAGGTTGGTTTTTTTCAACCAAACACTCTCACCTCTGAGCGATTCAGAGGTTGCCTCTTAATGGAACCATTAAGAGGTCAACCAAACAGCCCCGTAGTGAACATCCTCATTGTATCTTAAACTCTGAAAACCCACCTACTCATAAAAAAGTCTCAATCACTGACATTCTAGTACTAAATTATAATTTTTGAACATTTTTATTTAATGTATGTAACAGCAAGAGCTACAATAAAACAACTTTATTTAACATTGTTGACATCTTGATAACATGGGCTTCAACAGGTCCCAATCCTACACAATATAAAACAGGGAAAATGGCCAAAATAGCCCCTTGACCGAGCGTTTTGCGTAAATGGCCCCCTCCACCGTCTTTGGAGAGACGGGACACGGTTTCCAAAAGGGCTGAACCGTCTCCCGAGATCCTTTGGATTCCAACCAGTAGAAACCCAACACGTGGCGGTTACGATCCCGATGTCTGCCACCCGGCTCCCGTGGCGGCTTGAGACGTGACAGCGCCGCAAAGCCGTCTCCGGTGGGGTCCATGAGACGGTTCACCAACGGCTCAAGTTAAGCCGTCTTCGGCTCGGCTTATAATAAAATAATATATCTGATCCCACCGGAGACGGCTCCTGAGCCGGTTCGGGTACGAAAAAGCCGTCTCCGGTGACGTCTTTTAAAATTTATGAACCGTCTCCTGAGACGTCAGCGGGTACGAAAAAGACGGCTTCCCGTACCGTCTTTTTACTGTTTCTGAACCGACTCGATGCCGGACGTCGTACATCGACGGAGACGTTTTCGGTGATGTGACGTGCATGACGAACCGTTTGTTATAAAATTAGTAAATTTTGTAACAATTTTGTTTGAATTTTTTCTTGTATTCCTTATTTTTCTTTCAAAGTGTTAAAAAAAGTTGTGTTTTTAAAAATGGTTAGTTTTATAATCTATAGTGGAGGCAGGTGGGAAGTTGTCAACGGTCGAATGGAATACGTTGTTGATAGTAGCTGTAAAAGACGTGGTTTTGAAATTGATTCAAATATCTCGTATCTTAGTTTTTTAAATGTAGTTTCCGATGTGTGTGAGATTCCAAACATTTCAAGGTTATCTTATAAAATGTCAGCTTTTGATGATGCAATCGACATTTTTAATGATCGTGATGTATCTTTTCTTTTTAAAGTTGCTTTGCAAAACCCCCATGAAGTATTGAAGTTGTATGTTGTAGATGAACCAGGTGTGGGTTCGTCTAGTAATGCTCATTTAAACGACGTACCTTCAAATGATTCAAAAGTCCCTGATCTAAATTTGTCTATAGAAAATTTTGATCATTACACACCATATGGGTGTTTTGGAAATTTGGATGATGAGAAAGCTGAAAAAGAAGAATTTTATGGAAAGCCAAGTTCTGAATTGTTTTCAGATATAACCAAAAGCTCTTTAGTTTTTTCGGAAGGTTCCGTATTTCGTAACAAAGATGAATTGAAATTGCAGTTAGGAAATTTTTGTTTGTCTGAACGTTTTTCCTATAAAGTCGACAGGTCATCTAAAACGAGGTATGAAATTTCATGTCTAGTTGATGATTGTGATTGGCAATTTAGGTCACGTTCTGTCCCAACTTCAGACACGTTTTTTGTTACATTTTTTAACAACAACCACACATGTTCTAAAACTCAAACACATCCCCATCTTCGTCAAGCTAACCCGCAAGTAATTGGTAGCATACTGAAGCACCAATTGCGAGATACTAGACGTGTTTATCGTGGAAACGAAATAGTACAAGATTTTCGAGAAAGATTTAAGGTTGATATATCATATACTCAAGCTTGGCGGGGGAAGTGTCATGCACTTGAGCTTTTGCAAGGAAGTAGCAAACAATCGTTTTCTGAGCTTCCGTTCTACTGCTATAATTTGCGAAATGCAAATCCAGGGACTGTTACTGAGATTAAAACTGATGAAGACAATCGTTTTGAAATGCTTTTTATTGCCATTGGTGCAACGGTCAGTAAAATATTTTTACCTATTTTCATACCAACTTAAATAAATTATTGATGTTTTGGTTTACTGAAGTCTAAAATTTATCTGTTTTTCATTTTATTAAACAGATTCGGAGTTTTCTTCTGTCTTTAAGACCGGTCATTATTATAGACGCGGCACACTTAAAAGGTGAGTTTAAGGGAACGTTATTCCTTGCTGTTGGCATGGATGGTAACAACCAAATTTTACCCGTTGGATATGGTATCGGCAAATCCGAGGACGGTGAGAGTTGGACGTGGTTCTTATCGAAACTTAAAGAGTGTATCGGTGAGCACCCGGATTTGGCGATCATATCTGACAGAGCCAACTCAATAGATTTGGCAGTTCGGACGGTTTTTCCTAATGCATTTCACGGGTTGTGCTGTCGACATTTGATGGTGAACTTAAAGATACCAAAAAGCAAAAAGAAGGATTTAGAGACACTGTGGTGGAACACTTGTAAAGCTTACCGGGTGTCTGATTTTGAAGAAAGTTTTAACGCGCTGTGTGCAGCCCTACCACGGGTTAGGAATACTCTATTGAGTATCGGTTTACATAAGTGGTCAAGAGCACACTGTTCGGGGAAACGATATCATTATATGACATCTAACAGTGCAGAGTCAATCAACGCCTTATCTAAGGACGAACGAAAAGTTCCAATCACCCATTTGGTTGAATTTTTTAGACAAAAACTTCAACAATGGTATTACGAACGCCGAAATGAGGCTATTCAAAATAAACACGTACTGACTCCTTTCGCGGTAAAAAAAATTATTAAAAAGATTGAATATTCTAGAACGTGGAAGGCTTATGGCGTTGGGGTTAACACTTTTCAAGTTCTAGACGGTGGGAAAAATGGGTTTGTTGATCTGTCTAATGAAACATGCAGTTGTTGTGTTCCCCAGATATCTGGTTTCCCATGTGGCCACATGATTGCAGTATCAAAATTACTGAAGGAACAGGACTGCAGTCATTATACATCACCTTGGTATAGCAACCAGTTATACAAAACAACATATGAAGAGGCCATTTATCCTTTACCCCACAGGTCTGAATGGGAGACGCCAGAGTGTTTGATTCCTCTACAACCACCACATATCACAAAACGACAGTCGGGACGTCCTCGTGAAAATAAACGAATTTTATCGAGAGGCGAGGAACCTACGCCTGTATATTGCAGTCGTTGTAGAACTCACGGTCATCATCGTGACCGATGTTCAGCTCCTGTTGCCTCACGATCAAAATCTGCTAGGCGTGGTTCAAAGAAAGAAAATCATCATCAAACACCGTCCCCCACTTTCGTTGAAGCAGATGACTTTGCAGAATATGTAATTCATAATACTTGTTCGACTGTTAACCTTGCTGATTTTTAGTGGTGCAAACTTTAATTTATTTACTTAACAATGTTTATAACATAAAACTTACAAATAACTTCGATATATCAAGTTTTACATCAATACATAAACTAGGTAGATAAATATTTAAATATTTGACGGCGCAAAACGACCAGCATAAATTTCATCTGCCATGAAACGTCTGAATCTCATGCAAGCATCATGTAGGCTGCCTTCTCTCCAAGTCAATGTAATGTTTTGAACAAGATTTCTTAGCAACATACAAACGATTACCCCTGAATGTCGACCAATGCGACTATTGGTGACAGGCCAGACAACATCACCCGAAAATCGTAATGATTCAACTTCGTTTCTACCAGACTTTTGCCAGTACGTTATAGCCCCTAGAAACCATATGAAAGCAGATTCAAATTCTATAAGAATTTGATGAATTTTTCTATGACTGCAAAAAGTATCGCCGCAATCTATGGGACTACAGTTATTTGGGAAATACACTGTTACTTGTAGTAATTTCATGTCAACTTGTAGAACAAACCAGTTTTCATCGTCTATCGAGGCTGGTATATATACCTGAAAATTACAGTCCAAAACGAAATGTAGATTTTATACAGCACGATAAAAAGGTATAAAATATACAAAAAAAAACAGTATTCTACCATATCAACTTCCCAAAGAGGTGGATATATTCTTCTCGAGCCGTTTGCGTAGCAATAAGCATGGTGATCTTGTTCAATAATTAGGTTATAGAAATTAGGGGGAAGAACAGTCCAAAGACCATAACTACATGTTGTTGGTCTTCTTTGTCGTTCAATGTCCCTTAACGACATCAATTTGTTGCACCATGCACGAACATGCTGTAAATAAATGTTAATAAAATCACAAAAAAATTATCATATCATATAACGTATAACGTAACAGTCATAGTATTTACCGTTTTTTGAAGATATCCGCTTCCACAGTACCCTAAAATACCACCCCACCACTCTTTGTTTAATGGTGTACGCCCCATATAGGTTGTATAGCAACATGTGCTATCACCATCGTAGTAAAACTCAAGAACATTTGGAGCCCAAAAACTTGATTGGTTATGTGGATTAACCCAAATTGTGTTCTCTACGGGAGCAGGAATGTTAGTCATTATGCTATTTCATCTGCATGTGAAATGAGCTTCTATATAAGGACCTAGGTTGATAGGTGTACCAATATCGGGTGGAATTTGCAATTTTTGCCAAACGTCAAGGACTAAATTGGCAAATAACTATTTCGTTTTTTATAAATATACCTACCACCAACCGTTCATCATCAATTGTGTAGAGGTTTATATACCATCACCATGTCTCAGTCATCATCTTCATCTTCAAGGTCTTCATCTAGACGATTTAGCAGGTCAAGAGAAATATGTTCATGCGGTGCAACTACACGTATACTTATCTCGAGAACTGATGCAAACCCGGATAGAGACTTCGTGTGTTGCGTAAGTATTAAATTTTAATATTTATCGTGTGCTTTTAATGATCATCAAATAACTGTTTTTTTTTTAAACCACAGACTGCTGGTTGTGGATTTATTAGGTGGGTAGAAGCGTCAGAATGTTTCAGGTGCAAAAAAATCGTTCCGGGGTTGAAGCAATCGTTAGACGAGCAACAAGCTTTGGCTAGAAAATACCGTTTGCAGGCCAGATTGTTGAAGTTACTTTTGGTAGTTAGTTGGGTTTTGTTTGCATATCTACTAATGTAACACAAGAGGAGTAGTAATAATAATGACATTAGTAATATTAATTTAACAATTTCAGTTCGTCTTCATCGGGAGTCTGTCTATTATCTACCGTATCAGGTTCCGCCAAAACATTCCTATAAAATTCAATGGCCATCCTGTGCCGCATTTTTAAAGCTGTTTCTTGGGTGTTTTCATGTTTATTATATAGAGGTTCGTTTTTAATCAACCTCTCAATAAATATGCACACCCAAACCCCACAATCACCAAGATCTCCGGACTGTTGGGGTACATCTTTAGGCTCTACGACATCGAAAGGAGGGGCGTATATGTACGGGTTTACGGATTCGTAGTAATTATTGGATCTTAGCCAAAGCTCAAATGCATAATTAGCATTGCATATGACGTCTCTTTTGGCCTTCTCCGCGCCCCTCAAACCAAGTAAACTGCAAAATATAGAAAAAACATTATCAAAATTAACACTATTACCTAATGAAAACCGGCATTAAAATGAATAGGTTCAACATTTACCTGTCGTAGATGGTAAACGTTCGCTGGCGCAGGTTAAAAACTCCGAGGATCCAATGTTGTAAGCTTATATTCAACACAACATATACCTATTAAAACGCAAATAGTTTGAAACAAAATGTTAAAAACAAATCATAATATGTTCAACAAACAAAACCATGATTTAAATTTGAAAAACAACCTCGTCAACATCAGCGATTTTTGGAAACGGTTCGAATGACCCATCAAACAAATCTTTAAAAGGCGTGTTATTAGTACGGCTAAATAAACCCCCCACAAAATATGGAGGAAGGATGCTCCAACGGGAGGTTGAGCTCCAAAGAGTCTCGTAGAGATGGTGTGTCCATCCATATATGTGCTATAATAAATAATTTGAATATTCAATATTAAACTGCGGTAAATACATTAATTAAATTAAACATAGTTAATAAAAGTAACAAATATTTAAAAATTATTACCTCGCTGCCTAACCAACCGTTCGATGGATAATCGCCGAAAAGATCTTCCCAAAAGTCATCCGGGAATATATTTCCCCCAAATAGTGCACAAGTTCTATTTTTATCCTTTTGTTTTGGATACCATTTTTTTATTAGTTTTATGTTTTCATTTTCATCGTCAGATTTGAACTTCTTCTTTTTTGCACCTTTTATTGTTGTAAATGGGGAAAGCATACACGAGGATGGCTTTGTTGACCTTTGAGACCGTCTCAACTGTTAAAGTGACAAAAGTGAACCAATTATTTTGAATTTAAATGCTAAACTATGAAGGAAAAAAATAAAATAAAACATACAGGCTTTTTTAGGCCGTCGGTGTCTGGTCTATATACATCACCCGAGCAAAACATTTCATCAACATTTTCATTGTGATGCGAGCTCGTCGGGCCTTCTTCACCAGTCGGTTGGGATTTACGTACCTAAGATTTAAAAAAGTTAATTATTTTAAACTTTTCAACAAATTAATACGGATTAATAATAATCATACGACAACTTTACCTCAGGCAGTAAACCTTTCAACTTGTTATTATAAAAGTTTTCCAACCTATCATCCATCAACGCTTTAAATTGCTCTATTAAATCATCGTTGATAGTGTAGGTTGTCGGAACAGTTTCCGACTTTCTTTTTTTGGCCGTCGAATCAACAGGCTCATCACCGTAAACCGTATGCAGATCATCGAAATTTATATCATCCGCTCCCGTATTATCAAAATTTACATAGGCAGACGGATGAAACTCGGCCGACTTATTAAAGCACCCTTGAGCCCGGTTCCTTTGTCCTCGTAAAAAATGGGCACTATCAGTGTACCAGGCACAGCGCAGCTCAACGTCATTCGGAAGTAGAAACCTAAACGGCTTAAACCCTTCAAGCTGAAGCACAACAATTTTTTTTTAAATTTTATCACTTATATTTAGCTTTTCAAAAAAAAATTCGGTAGAAAATGATTTCAAAAGATTACCATAGAATTTACGGTGATCTTACGATCAATGGTGTTCCTCTGCATTTTTTTTCCCGGACCCCAGGAAAGAACTCTGGGGATTGCATCACCAACAAAAAAATGTGGATCGGTTTTAAATTCTGGAAATATCTCAAATATCCAGATCTGCAAGTTTTTAAACAAAATTTAGAAATATCAACAATATTTATTAAAACAAACAAGGTAAAAGTAAATAATTCATAAAAACTAATACCTTGAAAACCCAATTACAAGATTTTAAACTGAAGCCCCTTGTACCCTGCTTTTGAATCAGGTGCATGTTATTGATATTTTTAACCAAATCTTCCCAAAAATAACTTCCCCATGGAAATGCATTCAACGCTTCAAAGTCATCAACAAGATCGAGGACTAGATCATCCACGGTAGCGCTATTTTGGGTACCCTTAAACACCGATTCAATTAATACCAGGATACAAATACGGACAACATCATCCTCCTCATAATCGATCCAGTCACCGTTGAAAATATCAAGCACACGTTGATAAGATACCTTACTCACTTCACGGAATATTCGTCTTTTAAACGATGTTGGGGATTGTGCGAGTTCCCAACCATCGTGACGGCCAAATCTTAGGCCCGTTATCAGACAAAACTGTTGTGGAGTGAATAGAAGACTGTTAGGACCGATTTGATAAAAAAGGCCGTCGATACTAGGCAGTCCCGTCTCAATCTGATGTTGTGCCACTGAGAGTAACAAATTACTTTCGCAAACATGGCTCATAACATCCAGAAAGTGACCGAAGACGGTCGCCCTAAAACGCGTCTTCATTGCCTCGGACATTCTATTATTCATTTCTGTTACTTTGTTCCAGGCACTTCGGACTTTTATTTCGGTATCAGACTAAAAAAAAGGTTATAAAAAATTTTTTAGTAACAAACAAGGTAAATGAAAAATGATAAAAATACTTGACTGAAAAATGGTAGCAAACGCTTACCGGAGGAGGTAAGCTCCGAGGAGGATTCGGCTGTTGTGGGTGCCGAAAAAACTCTTCATACTGTTCCTCTTGTAGTATTTGATGTGGGTTCGTCGGGTCGACAAAGTCACTCGGATTAAACATGGTCAAACGGGTTTGGTCAACCTCGATTAACGGACAACAAAAAAACAAACAAAATTAAAAATTAATCGACGGTCGACGGTGAGCACGTTCGTGGTGGACCACATGACCAAAAATATGTCGGGTGGTCCCGTTTGTGTTGCGTCGTTTTCAATGAAAAAAAAAATTTTAAAACTTTAAAAATGAACGTTAATATTACCTTTTTGATTATAAATGACCGTCGTCTGATAATTTGACCGGAGTCCTAGCAAACCGTTCGCCGGAAAATAGATGATAAACAAGAAAACCGGTAAAAAGAGCGTTCCGGTCAACGTAGCGTCTTTCGGTGGAGAGACTTTCACCGAAAGTTTACTTTTACCCCCAAAAGGTAAACCCTAGTGGGACCGGGCTGCATGGGCCGGGTCCGGTTCCCAAGCCGTCTCAGGAGACGGTTTGACCAAGACGGGTTCGGTTCCCAAAGCCTCTCAGTCAACCCTCTGACAAAGACGGGTCCCGGTTCCCAACCCGTCTTTTGAGCCGGTACCCGGAACGATCTGCTGAGCCGGTTCCGGTTCCCAACACGTCTTTTGAGACGGTACATGGAAAGAACTGCTGAGCCGGTTTCGGTTCCCAACCCGTCTCACAAGCCGGGTCCGGTTCCCAACGCTAACCCGTCTGACGAGACGGTTCCCAATACTAACCCGTCTGATGAGACATTTTGTGGGCCCCTAATCAATTAAAAATTTAAAAAACAAAAAATTAAAAATTTAAATAAATAATTTATATTTAAAATCATCTTTATATAAGTAGTTGTAAACGTAAAATATTTTGTGGTTAAAAAAGGTTGTTGGAGAAGTATCGCTCAAGAAAATGTCTGACGGCCGTGATAAAAATATAGCTCCAGAAGAATACTTTTCTCAACCAGAGAAACATTCATCGAGTTGGATACTAAAAAAATGGAGGCGTCCGAAGGAACCTGAAATTACCAAAGAAAGAGAATTTATCAGTAATCGACAAAGCTTACACGGAAACGTTATCGGCAAATGGGCTATACCGGACGATGAGAATGATAATTGGGCAACTAATGTTGTTGACTTCTACAATAAAGGCGACGCACCGTTTTGTTATTCTGCTGTTTTTTCAAGAAGTATTGAGCTTGACAAAAATTTTTGGGGAATTTTGTTGGGCTATCGTTCTAACGGCTACCTCACACCAACAGTAATAACTTAAATTTTAATGTTTTTTTTTATTTTTTTTTACTGAAATTGTGATTCAATTATTTTTCAGCATGTTGAAGGATGGGTTGGAAGACTGATGAACTAGAGGAGTAGAAAGCTACAAAAAAATGCTTCGCTAAATATGCGGTGGACAATTCTTCCACCAGAATTTTATAATTCGTTATTAGAATCTGTACCAAAAAACTTGGCCAACTATTGCAATGGCAAATTCAAACCGTTTCCTTCATTTTTCGACGTTGATTTTGTTTTTTTCCCCGTTCAGCTTGAAAATAGGGAATGGTTATTGGTGCGACTAGAGTTGGTGACGCAAGAACTTGTTATGTATGCTTGCGAAGACCTTCGTATCAGAGACAAATACAGAACCATTGTTCACCCAAAGCTGACGAAGATACAAGTTTATTTAGGAGCTTTACTAGTGAACATAAGATTCTGGAAGAAAACAGGTAATCCAGAAAAATGTATAACTTTCAATCTTAACGAAGACTATGTTGCACCACATAACTCCCTGTCTGGTAATGAAGCGGTATATCTTTGTATGCTGATGGAGCATTTGGTTACTGATAAACCAATTACTACGAACGGTGATCTAAAACAAACATGTTCGTCTTACAGACGATTCATGGCTGAAAAAATGTATTTCTGGAGGTGCTTACCACGTCCAAACAATTCTTAATAAAATGTTCTTATTTTGGAAGTTTATTTATTTTTTTAATTGTCCTTATTTATTTTTATTACCTACCAAATTAAATATTTAATTAAATTAAATTATTTCACACTATAAATACCAGCCAAATTAACAAATTCTTCACTACATCACATATTTTTCTTACAAAACATCAATCAAACCAAGTAAAATGTCTTCATGGACCGACGAGGAGATCCTTGGGGTTACACTGGCATGGCGAAATGTTGCCGAAAACACCCGAGTTTCAAACACCAGTCAAGAAATTCGTGCAACTCCATTTTGGAGTAGAGTATTTTTTGAGTTTCGAACACTTGTCGGCGGTCAGACAAACCGTACGACACAAGATGTTATAGAAAAGTTTCACAACGTCAAGGCGGAGTGCACCGTATTCGAAGGGTTCTTCAACTCCAACAAAGAGGAGTCGCCAAACGAGTCCGAGGAAGGGCTCATAGAATTGGCGAAAATAGACTACTTTTTGGACTACGACGAAGAATTCGAATACCTTTCCGCGTGGCATTTGTTACGTGATTATATTTAAATTTAGGTTTTATTAAAAATAATGTTATGTAATGTTCTTTTTTTAATGTATGTTTTATTATTAATAAAGTGTTTTAATTTATTTAGTGTTTTAAAAAATGTTGTAATTTTTACTATGAAATCTATTGATATTCCCTATTGAATGCTTAACCCACCCGCATATGTCCTTCCTATATAAAGCCAGTAGACGGTTTGACATTACAGACCGTCAGTACACCGTCACAGATAAGAAACCCAAACCCAAAATCACAATGGCACCGAAACCGTGGACAGAAGAAGAAGAAATTGCCCTGTGCACTGCTTGGATAACTGTTAAAGAAAACCCACCACGTCGAGGGTCCATTTGGCCACTCGTTCTCAACGAGTTCAAAGTTTTGGTTGGAGGTTCAAGCAGGTCAACGGAGTCTCTCAACCGGAAGTGGACGGACTTGCAAAACAAGTGCCGTCTCTTCGAGGGGTTTTATCAAACCGCTATCCGTGAACTCCCACAAGACACTGCGGACCATGAAAAACTAGAACATGCTAAGATTGAGCACGAGTTTTCGGGCCGACCACCCTTTACTCATTTGTCGGCGTGGCAGATGATTCGTGATGTCGCCGGGGCTTTGGATTAGTAGTTTTTTTTTTCTTACTTTTAATGCTCCTTTTATTTTAAGTCATAATAAAAAAAATGTTTATTTTAAGTTTATATTGTTTAAAGGGAGTGTTTTGTTTAACACCAAAAAGTAGAGAACACAAGACCTTAAACAAACTTAACATAAACAAATAATAATAGGAATCCAATAAAAATACAACTAAAGTATTAAAACAATTACAATATACAAACAATTATAATTCACGAAGTTGATGAACACGTCAAACACCGAGACATTTCCGTTGCTTGGAACGCCAAGATATATTTTCGCAGTGTACTTTATACCCACTGTCCAGTTTCATCTTCATCACCCTAAATACGTACATAAATATATGTACGGACAGATGCTTACCAACGGCCCGGACAAGTCAAATAACAAACTCTCCTAAATTTCACATCCGACCGTCTTGTACATGTAAAAGACGGATGATCCAGAAGAACATGATAGAGATTTAGGAAAAGGATGAACTAGCCAACAAAGTAGACTACAACATCGTCGATGCAAATTACACGGGTTAACCCACGTGTAGATGCAACAACAATCCAAGTAGTATTATGTAGATGTAACAGCAATCCAACAGAAGCCTTTTTCGCTTTACTTCTCACTAACTCCGACCGAAACCTATCCATCACTTCAACCTTTCCCTCCAAATGTATTACCAAGTGGTTGGAGGTCAACTTGATGCTAAAGAAAATGGGTGAAAGGATTTTTAAGGCCAAAGAAAATGGGTGAAAAACTTCGGATCAGAAGCTTTCCATAGAATGGGATTAGATAAATCCCAAAGGCTTAGGTTTAAAAAGTGCAATAATTTTAACCGAAAAAATATTCGGCTATTCTGAAACTCAAAAACACGTCGATTAATCAAACTAAATTTGAAAAAAACATTTGAGAAGATTTTGTTTGATTTGGTAAAATATTTTGGCTTGGTAAAATATCTAAACGGGCTTGAAACAAACATTTGAGAAGATTTGGTTTGATTTAGATGTGTTTTTTTTTTCAACCAAACCCACATATTTATACCCAAACAAAATTTGAAAAAAAATAAAAATAAATTAATTAATGGGGCTGAAGACGGTTCAGCCAAAAGGGATTCGGCTAAGCCGAGCCGAAGACGGCTTAACTTGAGCCGTTGATGAACCGTCTCAGGGACCCCACCGGAGACGGCTTTACGGCGCTGACACGTCTCAAGCCGCCACGGGAGCCGGGTGGCAGACATCGGGATCGTAACCGCCACGTGTTGGGTTGCTACTGGTTGGAATCCAAAGGATCTCGGGAGACGGTTCAGCCCTTTTGGAAACCGTGTCCCGTCTCTCCAAAGACGGTGGAGGGGGCCATTTACGCAAAACGCTCGGTCAAGGGGCTATTTTGGCCATTTTCCCTATAAAACACCATATATCTCAACATTTCTTGCAAAATTATGCAACATGTACCTGTATACAGCAATAGTAGCCCAAATAAGAAAAAGAAGACAATAGGCAAAAAAAATGTTAATTTTTGATATACCAGAACCAACATTTATGAAATATTGGGATCGATATTACCCGATATCGGTTCGGTATTTTGACGGTAGTACCGAAACAAATACCGATTTTTAAAAAATGCACCTCACCTCCACCGTCTGCCCGTGCCTCTCCACCTCACCTCTGCAACAGTAAGTCACCAATTAACATTTTATGCTTTCAATTTGGCATTTACAAAATTTTTCTCCACCTGAAACCAGATATGGTCATAATCAGATATATTCAATCATGTTTGAAGTCACACAAATATGCATCTAAAATATCAATATTTCATTCAACCAATTTGCAAATATTCATGAACAATAAACATCAGTACTACAAATAAAAGCTACAGAAGTACTTCGAGTGTCCATGGAGGATTAGCAGACAGAGACAACTCAGTTAGTTAGTCGATGTCAACATTTCTTGGAAGAAACATAACAATTCTTAGAGCTATTTCTTTAGCCACATTGAAGAGAAACTGCCTGCAATAAGCCCAGACTAAACAAATAAATAAACAAAAATGAACTTAATAAGCCAAATAATCTGGTAAGACAATAAACAATACCTAAAATAACCTGGTAAGACAATAAACAATACCTACTGTAACAAAGATCAATGTCATATGAATGGGAACGGAAGCTGATAATCCGTACCGCAATTGGCTTTAAAAGAATGGGTCTTCTGATAGATTTAATGGGCGGAATCATGATATCAATAGATGGTTTTAGTCTGCTCACATTCATATAGCATTGAAGTGACCATTGAAGTTCAGGCAATTGATCGATTCATGAGTATGTGATTAATGGTCCAATTGAATGGTGATTGATAATCTCCATATTGAAGAATGAAACTGGGCATGAGAAGATGAAAGGGGAGGAGAGGACAAGATAGGAACAAAATTTTCATATTGCAAAGGAGGAGGGTGATGAAATGTCTAAATTACCCTTTAAAGTGTTTTAATTGTCACCAACATCCCCATAATACCCTTAAAGTTGTTGCTTAAGTATCTTGTACATATTGCTATTTAAGTTGTACGGAAATGAAAATGACTATGCTAGCCATCACTCCTTCTTAATAAGATAATATAGATATAGATTAATTGCATTACGTGGGCTTTTTCTAGTGGTATTATATGGGCCTTTTAAAGACCCAAGTCAAAGCTAGATACCACTAATACCAGTCAACTCAACATTATTTTATATTCTTTCAAAACATTTTATCACATAGTCATGTAGATATGTTCGATGAGCATTTATCATAAGGTTTTTTTTTTTCGAACCGTTTAAATTACACAAATCCTTTTTGAATGATTTAAAACACGAAAAAAAAAATGTGTAAGCAATATGAAATATTTGATTAGAGACTAAGGTTTACTAAAAAATTCAAGTGGATTAATAAAAATATGTAATAAACCCGTAAACTAATATTTGAGAAGAGCTGGGATCTCTGCCAAAAAGGAGGCCCCTGTAAACTTCCTCACAGACCCCACGGAAGGGAGATCCACCCTGCGACCTGCAGATCTGCTTGCCTTTGGTTGGGAGAGGGGGAAACATGCCTGTGTGGACCTCACCGGGTATCTCCGCTGGTTGGGTTAAGGGAAACAGGGTTCGTAGCTGGGCAAGCATCAAGAAAGGCGGAATCAAAGAAAGTAGATAAACACGCTAAAGCTTGTGCAGATAACCAACATGTCTGTATCCCTCTGGCCTTCGACACCTTTGGCTCCCTGGCGCCAGAAGCTATTCGTTTCTTGACCAGGGTCCAACGGGCATCCACAGCAATGTTTCATCCCCAGGGGGGCAAGGTTTTGTCTTTAGTAGACTAGGGTTTGCAATTCAAAAAGGGGTGGCGGCGCAGCTTGTTGCCCGTCTACCTGCTATTATGATGTAACTTTCGTATTTTGTTTTAATGAGAAATAATTAAAGATAAATTAAATGAAAAAAAAATTTTGAATGATTTAAAACAAGAATTACGAGTCACATAATGAAACAATTCTTCAAAAGTAAAGTTGATTATCCTTCTTTTCTGTATATGACTTGATTTACCCCAACTTGACCCGGCCCGACCCGATGTAGACAAAAAAGATATATATTATATAGCGATAAACAAATGATCACTATAAATTCCCCCCCCCCCCCCTAAAACATTTTCTGGGTCCGTCACTGTAAATAAATGAAAACCAAATCTTTATATACATAGAGGGATTACAAGATTGAAAAAGCCCAATAATAAAGCTAACCTGCAGATGATAATGGTAAATGCCTATACGTATCCTAGCCAACTAATGTTTTAAAAACTGGTTCATACCGTCCGGTACAACCGGTTAAACCACTTGGTATACACGGTTGAACCGCCTTGTATGACCAGTTGAACCGTTTCTGAGCCCAACCCGATATAGTATTAGACTGAGTGATGAACTCTACATGTTGTTGGTTGGTATCCATGGCATGGCTTTTACATTTCAAGCCATTTCTCTCATGGTTACTATTAGTTAAGTCGGAATCAATAACGTGGGCACATCATCATCATCATAATATATACATGATTTGTTTTTATTTTCATATTCTCTCGGGCCAAAATTGTCGATATTCGATATCTTGAAAGTAAGAACAAAAAGAGAATATTTTCCAGGCAATATTAAAGATAATCGAGATACAAACATATGTTTGATGCATGGAATTTAATATATCAAATAAGTCTTTGGGTTGGAGACCCTCTTTTGAATTGACACTGCCTCAAATATATTCCATCATAAATTTATAATATCCAACCACGAAATGATGCCCAAACACATTTTTCTTGTGTGCTTGTAGTGGGATTCGTTAAATTTATTCCGTTTACTCAACTACAAGCTTGGTATTGTAGTATAAATATATGCAACCACACTAGCTAACTCAACTCAACTCGACTTGACTCGACTCATAGGCATGGGGTTTGCCTTTGAGGTATCAAGTGGCTCGCCACAACAACTCAGTAAACCGATATGTGTTGTGAGCCACCAGTTCGTGTCTCCAAGCCCTATACACATGTTGAGTGGGAAGAAACTGCTAGCTCTTTCTGATGGAAGCTTCGGTGTTACTGATGTCAATGGTAACTTGATGTTCAAACTCAAAGGAAAACTATTGAGTGTTCGTGGTAGACGTTTGTTGGTCGATGGTGCCGGAAACCGTATCCTTACTTTGCATAAAAAGGTCAATAATTTTATCAGTTACATGTTTTTACTAGGTTAGATTATACACACACCAATGATACATCATACGGCCATACGGGCATGTATGCGTCATAAGGGTGGTATGAGGGGTTAAAAAGTGCTGGAAACTGTATCCTTACTTTGCATAAAAAGGTCAATAATTTTATCAGTTACATGTTTTTACTAGGTTAGATTATACACACACACCAATGATACATCATATGGCCACACGGGCATGTATGCGTCATAAGGGCGGTATGAGGGGTTAAAAAGTGCTGGAAACTGTATCCTTACTTTGCATAAAAAGGTCAATAATTTTATCAGTTACATGTTTTTACTATGTTAGATTATACACACACAAATGATACATCATACGGCCACACGGGCATGTATGCGTCATAAGGGTGGTATGAGGGGTTAAATAGAGGCTAATCATACGGTCATAATGTTTCATATAATCATATAGGTGTATGAGTTGGTGTCCTAACAAATCATAGACACTACTGAGGAAGGTCATACGTCATATGATATGACCTTTTTCGTCGTTTATATACATATATAGCTCGGACAACTGCCTAATCTAACCAATATTATGTTAATATTGTTAGTTAACAAGTGCCCGCAAAAGGTGGCAATGTTATAGAGGAGATAGCACAGACCCTAGAGATCACGTGTTCTCTGCCAAACAAGTAAACCGAACACAGTTCAAGACTTCACTTGATGTATTCTTGGCCTCCAATAGGACTCAAGATGTTGCTGACTTCACAGTCAAAGGCAATTGGTTTGAAAAACGTTGCGCTATCTATGTTGGAGAGAGTACTACTGTCATTGCAGAGGTAATCTAGAACATAACCAAATCAACCATTCAACCACAAATTGCATAAAAAAAGCTATGTACGTGTTGGGCTTTCGTCAATTCATCTAAGAATTTGGGTATTTTATGCCCAAAAAAAAAAAAAAACTTAAGTTATTAAAAATTTTAATCAAAAAAATTTAATCACCGTAAAAACTTAGAAAGTTGAAATTGTTAAAATTTAGGGGGTGTTTAGGATTGATTATTCAAAACAGATTATGTGTTTTGAAAAAGCACGGGTGGAGCTGCTTATAGATTATTGCGTTTTGGTAGCCTGAAAAACTGATTATCTGCGTTTTCAAAACGCAATAATCTAAAAATCAGAGTCAAAACGTAATCCCAAACACCCTCTTAATTCTTTAAACTATTAAAACTTAGCGTTTAACCTTTGTAATACTTAATATTTTTATTTTTTTAATAAAAAATATAAAAACAAAAATTATAGTTTCATATTATTTTTGTAAACTTGAATTTTATGATTGTTTAAAAACTTAAAATTGCTAAAACTTGATTTTACTTTAAAAAAAAAAAAAGAAACATCGAACCATAGATCCACGAGTTTTATAACTTAACTTTTAATTATTAACATTTAACTTTTAGAAACTTCAATGTTTAAGTTGGATTAGAGAAATAAGTTCAATGCTAACTGGAATAGATGTATCATTTGCCAAATAAGAGTTTCGAGTAAACTATGTTTAGTATAATTTTTTTTTCCAACCAAACGAAACTTTTATTCCAAAATCAAAATCAGCATGCCCCACTTTTACCATTAAAAAAATAGAGAGATAAAAGTTTAAAGTAAACGACGTTTCTATCATCCAACTTTTTTGGCGCACCATGTATGGTTCCAACTTTCAAGAAATAAAGTCATAAACAATGTCATGTGTCATCACACGCAAGCGCAAGTCTATAAAGGTTTTGCGCCATGTTGACACAAGGGAAACCGGTCAAAGGCCAGTTTCATTTAAAAAAACAGTTCTTAATGTAAATTTGTTGGTCAAAGTGGTTAATTTGAAGATTTTCCCATACTAAAATCTTTGACCTATTACTTTGAACATGCATGATAGTCTCGGTCTCTAATAAAGGTTGTTTATGGTAAAAATGTAGATCAACAAGAAACAAACCAATCAGCTCATGGCTTTTGGAGTCGACAATTATACTATTACAGTTTATCCAAATGTTGATTACGTGTTCGTTGTTGCACTCATTGCAATCCTCAATGAGATCAATGATGAGAAAGATGACGATGAGAAATGAAGATTGAAGGACAAATACTAACCTTATTAATATAATGGTGTTATGTTGAATAAAAGGCGAATAACATGTTGTTACTCAAGTTCTGGTGGTGTATCTATAGTTTTATGTCCATGGTTGTATCATTAATGAAGTGCCTAAATATATATTCCTAATTTTGTTCTAAAATTATTGTACGTCCTCTTTATTTTTGTTTGTAATCAAGTAATTATTATGTATTTTTAAGACTTTTTTTCAAGAGGTTTTTTTTTTTTTTTTTTTTTTTTTTTGGTTTTTGGAGGAAGACTGGAAGAGGGGTGCTCTATTTTCTAAATGTTATATTTTATCAAAAAGATATTCTGAGTAATGAATTACAATTGGTTTTCATTTTTTTTAAACGATTAAACGGGGCACTTTTATTTCATTATCACCAAAATACAAACACCACAGTTACACGATTACACCCGAAGCCCAATTAGCGAAATACTACCGGGGGCCATAAAAGACTTGACCCATACAAATACTAACATACGTACTTGCCCGAATGGACTCGCCCAGCCCACCTAAATTATCCTGTTACCCATTATCATACACCGAAAACTCCAACCACTTTGTTTTGTCCAAATCCGAGTGTCGTCCCCTCTTGATCATCCACAAATATGACTCCAGCTTGACTTCTTCAAGGATCTTTGGTGTTGATTTGTTGACGTCATTAAATAGTTTTTCATTCCTTCCCAACCAAAGCTTCCACAAAGTAAGAAGAATTACCGCATAAACTGTTTTGATAACCTTGGAACAACGATTTAATTTGATACACAATTCATTAATGTGCTGTACCGAAGCAAAGTCTGGTGCATCAGTGATCTTCAGCCAGTTTCGTACATTCCACCACGAAGCCCTCGCCCACACGCAATCAACAAGAATATGGTTTGTCATTTCTAATTCAATTCCACATCTTTTACATAAGCCGTCGCCTACATCGATACCTCTATGCGCCAGAGTTTTCGCAGTTGGAATTTTGTTTTCAAGTGCACGCCACTCAAAACAATTAACTTTTAGGGTCGCAATACGGCTCCAAATAAAGCTTGATTGGTGATGGTTCAGGCCTGCATACTATTCTGTCCTTGCCACATCCAGACATCTTCTCCGATCATACCGTTCTGTCCTTGTTGTTTTGACCGAGAACTCCACCATACCGTTCTGTCCTTGCCACATCCAGACGTCTTCTCCGATCCCCACTTTTCCTGAATTGATTAGCTGCCAGACACCCGTAGCATCTCCCATTTCCGTAGCCAAAGTGGGTAGTCTGCTCCAAGGGATTTCCCACCCAAGGCTGGCTGGGAGGGTGAGCCGGGTGGTCACCGGCTCCGGGCCCGACCCTTAAATGGGCCCGAACATTTTTTTAAAATATGCGCATATATATATTAAATTATATATTTAGGATATATATTTGTGTTTTATAGATTAAAGTCTTGTTAGTGGAGTTGAAAAAACCATATTAATTTAATGTAGAGGTCTCAAGTTCAATCCTTGGCTCTAGCACAATACTCAATTTTTTTTTATAATTCATTCTCTTTACAAAATTTTGGGCCCAAATTCTTTTTCGTCCAAGGCCCAAAAATTTTTTGACGTTTTCGAAGACGGCCTGTAATCCCACCACACCATATTGTTTAAGACCTTTTAACATCTACTCACATGAACTTGCTTCAATCTGCAAATTGGTTTTCATTTTGTTGTTTGACGAAAGTTAATTATTCCTTTGACGGAAAGTTCATTTATTTCCTATTCATTCATGTAGATTCATTAATGTTTGAACTATTCCTTCATGTACAAGAGCGAAGCTAGCTTTGTTTTGCTGAGGGGTGCCCCAGCACCGTGTTTTTTGCTTAGTAATGTAATGTTACGCGTTTTCATCTGAATTTTTGTACATATTTGCATTGAGTCTGACACCCTCTGTTTTAAAAGTCTCGTAACTTTTGGCCCTCTTAGAAAGTTTTTTTCATGTATGTTTGTTTACGAACAAATTATATATACATACAATTAGTAACTTTGGTCACCTTTAAAAGTCACCACTTTTTCCTATCACTTGGCACCATTTCACAAATTAATTAATAATTATCAACATGAATCTCATTCAAGAGTCACCACTCTTTCATTATCACTTGGCACCATTTCACAAATTAATTAATAACATACAATTAGTAACTTGGATCACCTTTAAAATTCACCATTATTTCCCATCACTTGGCACCATTTCACAAATTAATTAATAATTATCAACATGAATCTCATTCAAGAGTCACCGCTCTTTCCTTATCACTTGGCACCATTTCACAAATTAATTAATAACATACAATTAGTAATTTGGGTCACCTTTAAAAGTCACCACTCTTCCCCATCACTTGGCACCATTTCACAAATTAATTAATAATTATCAACATGAATCTCATTCAAGAGTCACCACTCTTTCCTTATCACTTGGCACCATTTCACAAATTATATATATATACAATTAGCAACTTGGGTTACCTCTAATCATCACCACATTTCTCTTATCCAATACACACCTTTTCACAATTTAACATGAATCTCCTTCAATAGTCACGACCCTTTACTCATATATTAGCACCGTTTCACAAACTATACAATTTGCAACTTGGGTTATCTCTAATCATCACCACCTTTCTGTTGTCCAATACCCACCTTTTCACAATTTAACATGAATCTCCTTTAATAGTCACGACCCTTTACCCATTCATTGGCACCGTTTCACAAACTATATAAATTATCTATCCATAGCAATTTGGGTTACCTCTAATCATCACCACCTTTCTCTTGTCCAATACCCACCTTTTCACAATTTAACATGAAT
Organism: Ambrosia x helenae; assembly: GCA_030844895.1. NCBI lineage: Eukaryota > Viridiplantae > Streptophyta > Magnoliopsida > Asterales > Asteraceae > Ambrosia > Ambrosia x helenae. Next base: position 4,712,814 of record CM061230.1, on the reverse strand, counting down.
CTCCTTCAATAGTCACGACCGCTCCTTCTTCTCTACTCAATTTACCCGTCTATTTATTTCCTATCTTAAAAAAGTTGAATAGTCCGACCCTTTTAACATTTTTAACTTACCCAAAACCACCTAATTTACATATATGATAACCATTAACATACTTTGCCAATTGTCTAGCCCCATGCGAGCCTCTACCATTTTTGCTCAAATCGCAAATACCAATTAATTCATGATTCGAAAAACAACCAGATAGATTTTAGAAATCTTCACATATCATATAACAATACTAAACACATTCATAATCAACGACCCGCTGCAACGCGCGGGGTGACGTAAACTCGTTACACATATACAACAAACAAATTTAATAATATGTCTACGTTAAAAGAATAACATGAACAATATTAAAAAGAATTACGTATGTTTTAAGTTTATTGTTTTATAATGGACTAGTTTTCAATTAATTTATATTTTCCATCTATGCTCAGTGTTAAAATATACCATGTTATAATTCATGTGTTAAACATATAACATTTCTATTTATTTGATATTGGGCTTGTTATTCTTAAGTGTTATAATTGGGCCTATTATGTTTGTTGGATACTTATAAAGTCCATGTGGCCCATGGCCCATGTGGATAAGTTGTTTACAAGTTGTTGCACGAGACTATCTTGACTGGAGGTGAGCAAATCGGTTTTTCTTGCCGAACCAGTTTTGGTTCCAAACCGGTTCGCTACAGTACCGGTTCCTGCTTGAACCAGTTTCGGTTCCAAACCGGTTCGGTTTTGGACCGGTTTTGTCGATTCGTAAGACCGGTTTCGAATACCGGTTTCGGTTCGGTTTCAGTTTCGGTTTGTTTCGGTTTCGGTTCTTAATCGGTTTTTCGCGCACTTTTTAAAATCATATAAATTACATAAAATTTAAATTTTAATAACTTTTAGGGTTTTTTAAAAAAAGAAATTGAATATTAATACAAAAAAACAAAGTTTTATTTGTGTTTATGGCCAAAAAAAAGTATTTTTCTTAAACCAGTTTCGGTTCGGTTTCGGCCAGTTTGTGTACCGGTTTCGGTTTCTTTTGACCGGTTTTTCCGTCGGTTTTAGGCCGGTTTTCGGTTCGGTTCGGTTTGAGATTTTTTTAGTACCGGTTTCACGTGAAACCGGTTTTGACCGGTTTCGGTTCGGATCGGTTTTACCGGTTTCGGTTCCCGAACTGGTTTTTTTGCTCACCTCTAATCTTGACCGTTGGATTGATATTGAGATCTATGGCTGTGGATTATTCTCGTATATCGAGTTGGAAGCTTCCAGGCTCAGTATAAATAGATTATTATTCTATTGTGTCATATTTCATGATCTATTGTGTTTTTTGTATCCTTCTCACCCTTCTCAATTTTATCACACTATGTAGAATAACTTGACACTACGCCCGTATAGACCTCTACGAGACGTATTTAGGGCATGTTTGATAACTTCTTAATGAGGCTCTGAACCATTCAGTTCTGAATGGTTTAGCATTCAGACTGCTTATTTCAACCTAAAAAAAGACTCTGAATAAATTGGTTAAAAGTTAAACCATCCAGAATTGATGCATAGCCAAACTATTCCCTATTAATAATAATAATAATAATGAGTAAATTGCCAAAATGGCCCCTCAGGTTTGGCCCAGATTGCTTGTTTGGGCAATTATCTTTTTTTTCTGCTAAAAGCACCCCTCAAAGTTCGAAAATTGCCATTTTGGCCCATATTTAACAGACTTTCTGACGAAGAAAAAAAACTCAGTTAAGTGGGAGGGGCATTTTCGTCCTTTCGTGTTATAACATTTAAAAACCCCATTTAAAACCCATCTTCTTCATCTTCAGACCTTCTTCATCACTACCCTCTTAATTCAAACCTGATTCCCAAATCCTACATACCCTAATTCCCAAATCCTACAAACCCTAATTCCCAAATCATACCTAGACGATGGTATTCTGCAAATGTGGAGCTCCTACTATCATACGTGTGTCTTCCACCTCTGCAAACCCTGGTAGACGGTTTTTCTGCTGCAACCGGTTGAAGGGGAGGAGCTGTGGTTTCGTTTGTTGGGCTGAACTACCCTTGGGTCAGATTCCTAGTACTATCAATGATGGTGAAGAGACTGAAAAACTGAGAGTCAAGAACACAGCCTTGCAGACCTTAGTTGGGACACTTAAATCTGAGAATAAGAAGCTGAAAACTTATCTATGGATGACTTGGTTTGGAATCATCATGTATTTTATCATGTTTTAGTTCAATGTAGGTCGTTTTGTAATGTTAAAAACTCAATGTATGTTGTTTCTTATTGTAATGATAATGTTTGTAATGACCAAGAACAATGTATTTAATGAAAACATTGAAAAGTTCATACTTAAAGTAGTGAGTACATAACCAGACAGAAACATACAAAATAAAGTTCATACTAAAAGTAGTCTAGTGCATACATGAAATAGATAAGCCTAAGTCAGGAAACATAACCTACAACAACCAACAAGCCTACTTCCAACGACAATCATCATCTGAACAGTAGTCCGAATCTGTTCCATGCTCTCCTTCATAGGGATCATGGTACCAATCCTCATCTGGGCTGTCATAATTCCAGGCATACTTTAACACCTCTGGGTCATAGTCTCTACATGGGTCAAGCTCCTCTTCTTTAACCGGTTCTTGAACTGCCTTCCCTTTAGCCTTTTCATCAACCTTTGTAACATTATGGTACCAATCATACTGGTGTGGGCTGTCATAATTCCAGGCATTCTTTAATACCTCTGGGTCATAGTCTCTACATGGGTCAAACTCCTCTTCTTCTTGAACTGCCTTCCCTTTAGCCTTTTCATCAACCTTTGTAAGTTGTTTAAAATTATCTTCAACCAACTCTTGAACCACCTTTTCATCATCCGTTGTATCATACTCTTGATCAACAACTTCAGGGTTTTCAACCGGTTCTTGGACTGCAGGTAGTGCAAGAACAACTTGCCTAAACATTTTTGGAATTTAGAGATGAAATATGAAGTTGAATTGTAAGATTGTTTTGCAATATTGGGTCTTTTAAATCAGCTGAAAATTAACTCATCCATCTACCTGAAATCTACCCACTGACCCCATAAATGAACTTCATTCAATGCAACTGCCACACAAGTGTAACACAAGTGTTCGACTGCCAAAATGATACATTATGTTTGGTCCAAACTGCCATAATGATACATTATGTTTGGTCCAAACTGCCAAAATGGTACCATATGTTTTGTCCAAACTGCCAAAATGGTACATCAGACTGCAAAAATGGTACTTAAAATGCAACATTATACTGCCAAAATGGTACTTAAAATTAGGGCTGGCAAATCGTGTCCCTAACAGGTTAACAGGTCTCTGACGCGCGCGAACAAATAAGTTCTAAACATGAACACGACTCGTTTAACTCATTTATATCTCATGTTTATAACATAGTTTTATGTTTTATGTACCAAAAAAGGGAAATGAAAGATTTTTGCCTCTTAATTCTAAGTATTAAAAAAAGTCAAAAAATCAAATAGTGTATTTTTCAGTCAAACAGGTCTTATCGTGTCTTAACAGATTACCCATTGCCAGCCCTACTTAAAATGCAACATTAAACTGCTAAAATGGTCACAAAAATATAGTAAAGTTAACCAATACAAACCAAAAGAAACCCCAACATGCTAGATTAAACTGACAAGTTACCAGTAATAATACATACCAAAACCCATACCATAAGCCATACCATATCAGTCAAAGTTCACAAACACGAAAATGACAAGTTTTAATACACCAAAATGACAAGTTTTAATACATAAAGTGGGATAACTAAACTGAATACTACATAACTTGTGAACCCCCAGGTTGTGAACCAGCAGCTTGTGAACCAGCAGCCTGTGAACCCCCAGCAGCTTTCTTGCAGGTCCTTTTGTTATGTCCTGGTTGCTTGCAAATCTTGCATTTGACTGGATTACCCTTCCTTGGCAGTTTGTCACCCTTTTCAATAGCTTTTGACAACTTTGCAACCTCATCCTTTTCAAAAGCAGACTTTCTCCTCTTCTTTTTAGGTCTTCCAACAGGCTTGTGGTATTTAGGAGCTATGAGGGTGGTGGGACAGTTAAAATGTTCCCACATATCAGTTCCATTTAGTGGTTCAATGGTATGTTCATAAACCTCCTTCCATGTATCAACCCAGTAAGCTTTGTGAACATATTTCTCAGGAACTCCATCATCCAATCCATGAAGTGCCATATTCCATATACAAGCTACAACATGCCTACATGGAATTCCACTCAACTGCCACCTCCTACAAGCACAACTCCTTTCATTCATGTTCACAGCCCTTGTCTCATTCTCTGGACCACTTACTTGATACTTTCCAGTGCCACACCAAATGACAGAATACTGGCTAGCATCATCTTTTATCTTCTCAAACAGCTCTATGGCTCTTGGTGTTAAAGTGCCTGATGATTTTGAAATCATCACCCGAAAAATCATCAACCTCTTCATACAGTACTCCCGTATAAATTCTAGACAGGTGATAATGGGTTTATCCCTGCCTAGGATCAACTGCCTGTTGAACACCTCACATAGGTTGTTCAACAGGATTTCCTGGAGTGATTTGATCCTAATTTCTGGATTTGTCCGAAGAATCTTCTCAATCTTTCTTGCAAGCCAACTTACTGTGCACAAATTAACATCCCTTGTTTGGATGCATTCATGCTTCTTGTGAAGTGTGACAATAATCCATGTGCCATGTTCTTTCAGATTTGAGGCATGCAAAACCCAAGGACATGTGGGTTCCTCGTTACTTTTAGAAGTTTGTCCCCCTTTATCTTCAACTACCACCAATTCTTTACAAATATGGGGCCCACTATCTGTAACCGGGGTGCTTTTCCCACATGACCTAGTCTTTAAACCACTTGAATTTACCACTTTGTCCTTCTTCTTTGACCTAGTCTTTACACCACTTGAATTTCCAACATTATCCCCTTGTGCCATAGGTTTTACACTCCTAGGATTCAGACCATTACAAACCACCCTAAATCTCCTTGCTTCATTTCTTACTATATGCAGCTGCCTCCTAGTCTTTATTGCATAATCCTTCACCATATTCTTAATGGTTTTTTTATCAGGAAAACATTGACCAAGTGAGAATGGACAATCTGGACTCCCCTCTAAACCAAAAGCTTTTCTTTCCCTCCTTTTTCTCCTACAAACCCTATTAGCTCTCTGCAAAGTGTTGCTCTCTTCTTCATCACTAAAACTATCAAAATTATCTAAGTCTATATCAATGTCTTCCTCAAGTGGGTCAACATTTTCATCATCACTAGCATTAAAGTCAACAACAGCCTTATATTCATCCATGTTAACCTGAATATCATCATCTGCATTGTCCTCATCAACTATGAAGTCTCTATCCTCCCCATCATGACACTCATTATTACCCTCATCACTACCCTCATCACTACCCTCATCACTACCCTCATCACCAGGAATATAATCACCATCATCTGGATCAGGGTTTACATGAGTACCCTGTTTCCCCTTGTTCTTCCTAATGGCCACAAGTCTTCTACCACATTCTTTAAGTAAATAAGAACCACTACTATCACTGCCTTCACCACCCTCATCACCCTCACCACCCTCATCACCCTCACCACCCTCACCACCCTCATCCATACCATCATCAAGACCCTGATAAAAGTTTGCCTCGTGTATGACACATGTTTCAGTAGGATCAGGCTGTGTTGCCTGGGTTATGACACCTAAATCACTAGGATCAGGTTGTGTTTGATTACTTGAATTGGAAGAGGTTAGAATTGGTTGAACATAAATTTCTATCAGCCTATGTTTTACAGAAGCTTTGAACATTCTGTTATTATCATTTTCATCGTTCAATGTTCTTAACCCAAAGTCTAAATCCTCACCTGGAACTTTAAAATAATACCTAAAAATGGAAATATCCTCTTCTGAATAACCAAGTTCTAATACCATATCATTCAGCATTGTAGAAAGATTACGATCAACATAATCAATATATGCGATTTTACCTCCCACATATGTGCTGTCTGGAAAATTAGTCAGCTCACCACCATAATGCAATTCCACTGAAAAAAACTGATGATTTTCACCTGAAAAAAAAAAGAAAAATATTATTCATCATGTTCAGCAGAGGTGATCATGACAAACCAGCAGTAAGCAACAATAACTTACGGTATTCAAGCAGAGGATTGAAATCAGCACCCTTGTCTCGAAACTGCCACATTATTGAGCAAGACGAAGACGAAGAACGTGGAAGACGATGGTGGAAGACGAGGTAAAATGGAAGACGAGGTAAGAGGTGAATAGCTAGGGTTAAAATGACTGATAAGTGAAACAAAAGGGTTTTTAAACGTTATAACACGAAAGGACGAAAATGCCCCTCCCACTTAACTGAGTTTTTTTTCTTCGTCAGAAAGTCTGTTAAATATGGGCCAAAATGGCAATTTTCGAACTTTGAGGGGTGCTTTTGGCAGAAAAAAAAGATAACTGCCCAAACAAGCAATCTGGGCCAAACCTGAGGGGCAATTTTGGCAATTTACTCTAATAATAATACTTAATAAATCAAGATTTCAAATTTAAAAGGAAAAATGGGCAGTTGTTGACAAAGTCTCATAGTCCAAGCAAACTAATAATCCTGAAAAGAAAGAGTGGAAAACAAAAACCTTATTATTTCAAATTTCAGATGCTTCCATCCATAACCATAACCATAACCCACCCAACTCTTCTCTTTCTTTCTTCCATTCATCTTCTCTCACTCATTTTTTCTTCATCTCCCTCAATCCAGGTTACTTTCTATCTTTAAACCCCCAATTATTATTATTATTATTATTATTATTATTATTATTATTATTATTATTATTATTCCTATACTCATTTACTTCAATTTCATCAACCGATATGCTTCTACTTCGCAATTCAATTATTGCTGTTAGGTCTCATTTGATTTGATTTGTTATTGCTATCTGATTCGATTGAATTTAACTCTAGGGATTACAGCTCTATGTTTTGTAGTTAGTACTTCAACAAACTTCTCTCACATTAATAATAATAATAATAATAATAATAATAATAATAATAATAATAATAATAATAGTAATAATAATAATAATAATAATAATAATAATAATAATAATAATAATAAATTAATCTGTCTAACAGTGGTGGTGGACCAAAGTTTCCAGTGGAGCCTTCATTTGAATATTTGAACTGTAATTTAAGTCGGCTCGGTCCACATTGTGTATATATAGAGATATACTTTGTTCCTGTTTCATTTACTAGTTGATGATTAAACATATCATTGTCGCGTTGTCAGTACTATCGGATTGTCACTGCATCATGCTGTTTATGTACTAACTTTAGGAACAGGCATCTTAATTTGGAACATATTAGGGTTTCACCGGAGCTCTTCTTGTCACGCGCGTGTTCAATTTAAGAGTATTAAATTCAGTGTTGCAAAAATTGGCCTAGGCAGCCGCCTAGGCGCTAGGCGGGAGTAAAAATCGGAAATAAGCCCTAGTCGCTGATCTAGGCGTTTTGGCCATTAGGCGGTCATTAGTCGGGCCTAGGCGGTGGATTTTTTTATTTATTTTTTAAATTTCGAAGTATTTCTTAGTATTATGTGTATATATCTTAACATATTTTCAAAAAACACCTAAATTTGTGTGTATATATATAAAATACGTATAAAATACCAAAACGCCTAATTCCGCCCAATTTTCGCCTAGTCCCGACTAGTCCCTAGGCTGGACCTCACCGTCCGCCTAGCGCCTTTTGCAACCTTGATTAAATTGTACGTTAGAGCTTATAGTTTATCAACCTTTTTTTGTATTACTTTACATGCTGGCTATTTAGGTTCTAAGTTTCTAACTGCATGATTAATTATTCTTTGCGTTTAGGTTTTCCGGACATACCAGGTGATTTGTTTGACAAGATAATATGTCTCTTCTCAGTAGATTCTTTTACAGAAGGCCGCCAGATGGCTTGCTTGAGCTTGTGGATAGAATTTATGGTATTCATAGTCGTCTTTCTACATGTTCTATATATGATGTTTGTTTTCCATACCTTACGTTGTTGCTAACTAATGCATTTTATCTGTCATCTTTGTAGTTTTTGATTCATGCTTTTCAACTGAAGTTCTACCCGAAGGACTGTACCAACTTTATTTGCATGAAATAAGTAATGAATTACATGAAGAATTTCCCGAGTCATCTTTTCTTGCGTTTAATTTCCGAGAAGGTGAAAAAAGGAGTCAATTCTCAGAAATATTATGTGAATATGACATCACTGTCATGGACTATCCGAAACAATATGAGGGTTGCCCCCTATTACCATTATCTATAGTCCATCATTTTCTCCATGTATGCGAGAGTTGGCTTACTCTTAACAATAATCAAAATGTCATTCTGCTTCATTGTGAGAGAGGGGGCTGGCCTGTTTTAGCATTTCTTTTAGCTAGCATTTTGATTTACAAAAAGCTGCATACCGGAGAACGTAAGACCCTTGAAATTGTTTGTCGGGAAGCGCCAAAAGGTTTATCTCAATTGTTATCGCCTTTAAACCCGTATCCGTCACAGATTCGGTACCTGCAATATATATCAAGAAGAAATTTATCTGAAGAGTGGCCCCCACCTGAGAGAGCCCTGTCTTTAGATTGTCTCATTCTTCGTGCTATTCCAAACTTTGACAATAAAAACGGGTGCAGACCGTTTATTCGAATATATGGCAGAAATCTTCTCAGTAAAGATGGGCTTTTGACACAGATGTTATATTCAACTCCTAGGAAAGGTAGAAATCTTCGGCATTACCGTCAGGTAGGACTTGGGTTTTTCTTTCCTAATACATCTGCTTTTTCTTATATTGTGATTGGCTGACAAATAAAAGTTTCGTGATGCAGAAGCAAAGTGATGTTATTAAGATTGACATTCAGTGTATGGTGGAAGGTGATGTTGTTCTAGAGTGTCTACATGTAGACATTGATTCTGAAAGAGAAGTTATGATGTTCCGCATAATGTTTAATACCGCCTTTATCCGATCCAATATTTTAATTCTCAATTGTGACAACTTGGACACTCTTTGGGACTCAAAGGCTCGTTTCCCAAAAGGTTTTCGAGCTGAGGTAAATCCTATTATTTAGAAAGTTCAAAACTATCCTTCGTTTTTCACCCATAAAAATTCTTTCTTAAAGACGTTATATTGTAGGTAACCACTATAGGTAGCTGTCATTTTCGTTTTATATCTCTAATCTCACTCACGAATATCTGGGAAGTCAGCATTTTCAAATATACTTAATTACTTACACATCCTTCTGCATGTCAGCATTTTGACCCGCAACCTGTAAGGATTACATTACCTAAAACACTAAATTTTGAAAGTATTTTTTATGGGTGAAAACAAAGGTAGGTAACTTTTATGTTTTTACAAACTGGAACTTTATTTTATGTATAATACGGAACACGGAACACCTAGCTTATATACTACTTTTTGGCACGTATCAGGTTCTTTTTGGAGACATTGAGAATGTTTCAACACCCAAAGCTCCAACTACGATGTTGAATGGAGAAGAAAAAGGTGGATTGCCTATTGAAGCTTTTAACAAAGTTCAAGAACTTTTTAATGGGATTGAATGGGGTGATGGTGGTGATGATACTGCTTTATGGCTAGTCAAACAGCTGTCACATTTAAATGATGCAAAAGAATTGTCAATGCTGAGGAATAAATTGAGTACATATTCATCACCTTTTGACTCCGAGGATGAAAATAATGCCTCTAGTGTCGCTGACAGTTTAGATTTTTTGGAATCTGAAAGGAGTAGTGATATGCCTACTGCATCGGTAAATACCTTTTTTGATGAATCGTTGGAGCATAAAACATCAGACACAGTTGATTCAAGTGTTTCATCGTCTGGAAGTGGTGATTTATTACCAAATGGCACTTCAGCATCGCCAAATAAAGTTGCGGTTGAAGATATTTCAAGTGGTCCACAACCATCTTCAACAGCTCCTGATTCAGATTCTTCTAGAGATGCTCCTCAAGCAGCGACTTCTCCTCCTCCTCCTCCTCCTGCACCACCTCTTCCACCATCACTATCTATCAGTTCAGGTGCAGGCTCTCCACCACCATTTGCAAGAGTCTCAGTTGAGAAAACCCCTCCTCCCCCACCGCCACCTCCGCTTGTGCCTCCTATCTCTACAAAAAGCCCACCACCTCCACCGCCACCGCCACCGCCACCACCAGGACCATTGAATTCTATGTTTAATTTTTCCACAAGTCCGCCCTCACCTCCACAAGCACCTTCTTTGATTAAAGGCCCTCCACCACCTCCGCCTCCGCCTTTTTCTTCTAAAGGTCCTCCACCACCACCTCCACCTCCGCTTCCACCTTTATCTTCTAAAGGCCCTCAACCACCACCACCACCCCCGCCTCCACCTGTATCTTCTAAAGGCCCTCAACCACCACTACCACCCCCGCCTCCACCTGTATCTTCTAAAGGCCCTCCACCACCACCACCACCCCCGCCTCCACCTGTATCTTCCAAAGGCCCTCCACCACCACCACCACCCCCGCCTCCACCTGTTTCTTCTAAAGGCCCTCCACCGCCTCCACCACCTCCACCACCTCCACCTATTTCTTCTAAAGGCCCTCCACCACCTCCGCCCCCACCACCTCCACATGTTTCTTCTATAGGCCCTCCACCGCCTCCACCACCTCCGCCCCCGCCACCTCCACATGTTTCTTCTAAAGGCCCTCCTCCACCACCACCACCTCCACCTGTTTCTTCTAAAGGCCCTCCACCACCTCCACCTCCACCTTCATCTGTTTCTTCTAAAGGTCCTCCACCACCCCCTCCCCCTCCCGGAGCTCCACGTCAAGGAACTGTTTCTTCAACCACCAAGCCGCCTGGTGCACCTCCTCCCCCACCTCCACCTCCCGGCCGCAATGGTCCAGGTGCCCCACCCCCACCTCCACCTCCCAGCCGCAATGGTCCAGGTGCACCACCTCCACCTCCGCCTCCAGGACGACTTGGTGTACCAGGCCCGCCTCCACCTCCAGGTGGCAGTGGTGGACCCGCTCCACCTCCACCTCCTGGACCAATGGCCTCTAATGGGCTGCAGCAACCTACCCCATCCAGTGGACGATTACGTACTTCTGGTCCTCAGAGTAGTGGAAAAGGTAGAGGTGGTGTGGGTTCTTCAATTCCTCCTAAAAAGACGTCTTTGAAGCCTTTGCACTGGGTAAAAGTTACCAGAGCAATGCAAGGGAGTTTATGGGCTGACAACCAAAAACAGGAAGACCAGTCAAGGTAATTACTGTTATAGATCATTGTAACTTATAAAAGTATTATTTGTTGGTTTTCTTGTCCAAATTGTTACCTGAAAGTAATTTTTGTAGGGCTCCTGAAATTGATATATCAGAGCTTGAGAGTCTATTTTCAACACCTTCTGTTTCTGATAATATCAACAAAGGTGGAGCTAGAAGAGGTTCAAAAATTAATAAACCTGAAAAAGTTCAATTGGTGAGTAGGCTTACTTCTACTTTAACTTATCGACCGTGTAGATTGTTTGTCCCTTTTCATCTTCAAGGTGTTAGCTAGAATCTAGATTACCCGAAAGGCATGTGGATGAATTTGTTATAATTTTTCTCATATGTTTAGAAACTGTTGTAGTTCTTCACTTGTGAAAAACTGAAAATTAGATGGTTTCTTCTGTGAGTCTTCTGGAAGATATGGTACTTGGATTTGTAAACTACATCTGTACATTATACAAAAACCAAAGTGACACAAGCATTCTAGTTACTGATACAACTTGTCCTTATTAAAGCAAGTTTTACAAGCCTTAAGGCACGGCATAGTAGTCAAATTGTTTGAATTATTGAATTTTTCTAATGATTACAAGAATGGTGAATCATAAATATACATCACATTTTTCTAAGTTAATTTATACAATATGTATATGGGCACAAAAAGTTAAGCATCATACTGATGTATTACTATAAACTAGAATATATTAAGAATACTCATATGAATATGCACCGATTTCATCTTTATCTTGAATTTCTACTTCATATGAATTGATTATGTAGTTGTCACTCAACGATATGTTTGAGAACCATAAGTACATACATCTTAATTATGCCACTTTATATGAATTGATATTGTAGTTTATCTTCCACTAATGATTAACTCCCCGTCTCTTTAGTTTCTTGCCACATGGAAAATGTATTTTTGTGTTCAATATTTTCCAACTTGGTGCATTACCCTGAAATCAGGGAAAAGACGAAAAATAATGTTTGGTTTAATCTTTTGCCCTTAATGATATGTTTATCAAGTTATAAACAATGCTAGTTAAAATTTGTTGACGGTTATTTTTTTCCTTTTTAATACTGAATTTCAGGTTGATTTGCGTAGAGCATATAATTGCGAAATCATGCTTACAAAGATAAAGATTCCTCTGCCTGATATGCTCGTAATTCTCTTTTCCTAATCCAGCAAAGTTTGCTACTTCTTAAATATGCATATATTTAGTCATTTTAGTGTTTGATTAATAGTTTGGTGTTCGTATGAATCATTTACAGTAAAAGAAAATTATATGGCAGTTCATGGCCAACATATTATGGATGTTGGCCAACTAATTCATCTGGGTTAGATGATATATTCTTTGCTTGATCTTGAAGAGAGCCTGTGGACAGTGGGTTGCCTCTTTCCACTCTCCATTACAGCCACATATTTATAAATAAAATTTGTAACTAAGTAAAACGGTGTAGTAATTCTCTTTAAGAGTACAATACCCACTTTAAGGTTAGAGAACAAATAAGGATCTGGCTGACAAGTGCTTGACAAGTTGTTGTGTATGAGTTAGCATGGACTAAAAGAAATATACGTAACATTGTCACCAAAATTTCTCCATTTAGTAGAACATGTAAAAGAAAAGAATAGTAATCAATACTGTCCATGCATTCCTTTTACACTATGTTTGTTATACATTTTTTTTCTTCTTCTGTAAATTCTATTCAGTATTATATTACTAAAAACCTTTCCTCTTTAGAACGCCATTCTTGCATTGGATGCTTCTGCTTTAGACATCGATCAAGTTGAGAATCTCATCAAATTTTGTCCCACAAAAGAAGAAATGGAGACTTTAAAGGTACTCTGCTCCACACATTATCTTCTTTGTGATATCTTTCCTAAATTATTGATGTTTGTTTAATTGTGTACTTTTGCCACAAGTTAAGTTTGTTAAGATCAATTTATCATACATGTAACGTGTCGTCGTATCTTATTTCGTGAAAGTGCTTAGGCTGCTGAAAAGTTTTTATTTTTCAATATCGTATTATTGTATTGAAATTTCGTGGACCCTAATAGTGGCATCCTTCAAAAGGCAAACATCTACTTGTTGAAGTTCTGACTCAGAACGGACGATGTTGGCGTAATCAATCAACAACGCACAGTCTTTAAAAATGTATCTTAACTCTTAAACGATAAACGGTTTTAAAAATACCATGTTGCATATTGTTTTATTAGTTTGAGTGTTTGACATATCTGTGGGGTAATTGCTTTCACCTATATTTTTGTCCTGATAATTTCCTTTTCTGCTGTTTCAGAACTATACAGGAAACAAGGAAATGCTGGGGAAGTGTGAACTGGTAATTTACTCTATAAGATCAATACTAGTTCGGATGACAATAATTATTTAATATCCGTGTATAACTTATTTATCGTCCATTTTCTTCTAGTTTTTCATGGAGCTAATGAAGGTCCCACGGGTTGAGTCAAAACTTCGAGTTTTTGCATTCACAATTACTTTTACCAGTCAGGTAAATATCCCTCCAGTGTTCCTTTTACCATTTTTCTTGACATTATTATTTGTTTTTGGCTAACTATGCCTTTATTCCTCTAAAATTTGCAGGTCAGCGATTTAAGACGAAACCTTAGCGCAATCAATGATGCTACTAAGGAGGTAACTTGCCACCAGAATTTCAATATTTGATAAACATATGAAATTGTCTTATTATCCTTTTTAAGTCATAATAATCACCTGCATAAATGCATAATGTAGGTTAAGGAATCTGCAAAGTTGCGTCAAATAATGCAGACAATTCTTACACTGGGAAATGCATTGAACCAGGGGACTGCTCGAGGTACCATTAACATTTTGTAAAATAGCTGAAAATTTTATTCGAGTTAGGAGTTCTTAGAATTTGCGGGGGCCTTCAGTCTATTCATACAAAACACATGCATGATCTGTGTTGCAGGATCTGCCATTGGATTTAAGTTGGACAGCCTTCTTAAATTGTCGGATACACGTGCAAGGAACAACAAGATGACTCTAATGCATTATTTATGCAAGGTAAGAATGTTACCGACTTATATCTATTATTCTAATACATACATTTGTCAGTTTGGAGACACATTTATTTTTGTTACTCATGTAAACTTGATATCTTCGCTAGCTCCTTGCTGAGAAGATGCCAGAGTTGCTAGATTTTGACAAAGATCTGGTTCATTTGGAAGCCGCCTCAAAGGTATGTCAGCATGTTAAAACCCAAGTGTTTTTTTTTTTTTTTTGTTTCTTTTTTCCAAGTCTGTTGCTGAGTTGTATACCTGGCATTCAATCGGCTTAAAGATACAATTGAAGACACTGGCCGAAGAAATGCAAGCAGTGAGCAAAGGTCTTGAAAAGGTTGAGCAGGAGCTCACTGCTTCTGAAAATGATGGGGCGATATCTGCTGGCTTCCAAAAAGTGAGCTCTTGATTTTAATAAGTTATCATTAGAAAATATAGGTGATTTAGGGCTGGCATAACAGGTTACACGAACCTGTTAAGACACGAACACGACACGAAATCTAATCGTGTCATTTTTTTTCAAACACGAACACGAACATGTGTATAACACGATAAGACACGATAATGAACACCTAGTAAAATAAGTTAACACGACAAGACATGATAAGAAACACGATAAGACCTGTTAAGACACGCACACGATAAGACACGAACACGAAACAGGTAAACACAAACACGACACGAAAATAAACAGGTCTTAACGTGTCGACCGGTTATAGACACGAAACCTGTTAAGGCCAAACACGAAACCTGTTAAAATCGTGTAGGTTTGTGTCAGGTTATCGTGTTTGTGTCTGAATTGCCAACCCTAGGTGAACAAAAGGGTGTATTATAATTGATGGGTATATATGCACAACATCACTTTCAGGCGTTGAAAGGTTTTCTTGATACCGCTGAAGCTGAAGTGCGGGCCTTAATCTCCTTGTATACCGAAGTGGTGAGTTTTTCGCTAATTTATAAAATTCTCAGCATTTGGTGAACATTATATAACTTAACAAGTATTATTTACAGGGGAGAAATGCGGACTCACTTTCCCAGTATTTTGGAGAGGATCCTGTTCGTTGCCCCTTCGAGCAAGGTTTCTGTAGCCATATTTAATTCATAAAGTGTCTGCGGGTCAATCCAACCCGTTTTAGATGGTGCTTTGACCCGTTACTGCAATCTGTTGTGTCAAAGATCTCAAGCTTTGTTTTGTTTGTTGATGCAGTAACACAAATTTTGGCAGTATTTGCGAAAATGTTCAAGAAAGCTCGCGATGAAAATGAACAGCAAGCAGAGGCCGAAAAGAAGCGATTAGAGAAAGAAGCTCTAAAAGAACAATCATCAGTCAATCACACTTCAAGGAAGGAGGGTGTCGATGTCGATTCCCAGAAGGACCTTAGAAACATGATCCGTGATAGATCTCTTTCGATTAAAAAACGAGACGCTGGTAATTAAAGTCGAGATATGATGCTTCATTTATACTACAAGAGCTTGCAGGGAGCAAAAGGGTATAGTTATGCATCTTCCCACATGTATAGTGACTGGCCGTAACATACAAACGGCCTTTCTAGTACTTAAAAAGATCAGTTATGCGTTTAACACCTTAACAAGTTGACCCAGCACATTAACGCTAGGCGACTGATCGCTGTTTTAATGTTGCGACCTACAGTTAAAGGGGCTAGTTCTCACTACAACGATGAGGGGTCAGCCGGTCAGGTGGTTTATGATAGGAAATAGTTTTATGATATTATATGGTTGTAATATCCTCTTTATTATGAATATAGTATCCATATCTATTTATAAACGCTGCTAATCGAACGTTAAGGTTATACTTATTCAACTCGTACTGTAAAATGAACATCTTGACCAACGGCCAACATCTGGATTGTTCGACATCAGGGCTGTCCAACTAGCTCGTGGCTCGTAATTTAATTGCGTTGCTATGGCTCAAGTTACTTGTCTAACAATTTTTCACAAAAAGATTATTTAAACCAAAATAATGCAGTACTTAACCAAGGGATAGAAACATGTTAGTATGGGATTAATTCCTGGATTATACATGACTAATCATTAATTCCTGTAAACTCATATTTTAACTCACTTTAATTATGTTCCAAACCTCTGTAATCATCCATCAAGGTCACAAAATCGTTCAAGGGTGATCAGGTCATCAATATCAACAACAATTGCCTCAGAAATCGTCTTCGGTATAACATCGTCCTTTCGTTTTGTTTTATTTCAGATTTTAATCAATCAAAACCCTAAAAACTCATTAAACAAGTGATAGAAACATGTTAGTATGGGATATCTTTGATGATAAGTTGAATATAGGTGTTAATCATGCACATGTATGGCCGTAAACAAACAAAACGTTCATGAACTGTTCATGAACACTTACTGAACGAGATTTTTCGTTGGTGTTATTTTCAAGGCCTTGTTAATAATCGGGCGGGAGATACTCCGTTTAAATATTTGGGAATTAAAGTTGGAGCCAATATGAATCGTATTAATAATTGGGAGCCGGTGATAGAAGTCTTTAAGAATCGGCTCTCTGCTTGGAAGGCGAATGTTTCATCGATTGCGGGTAGAGTGGTTCTTATAAAATCGGTACTTGAAAGCCTCCCTACTTATTATTTTTCCTTGTATAAAGCTCTGGTGGCGATAGTGACAAAGCTTGAGTCTATTATTAAACGGTTTCTTTGGGGAGGTACGGATGAGATTCACAAAGTTCATTGGGTGGCTTGGGAGAAACTAACGAAACCAAAGCAAGAAGGGGGGTTGGGTCTTAATAAGTTCGGGGATAATAATTGTGCTTTACTTTTAAAATGGTTATGGAGGTATAGACTTGAAAAAGAAGCGTTATGGAGAAAGGTAGTGGATGCGGTGCATGGAGCGGTTAGAAGATGGGAGGTTTTCCTTTGTAACAAAAGTATTTCCAGTACGTGGAACAAGATTGTTATGTTCGGCAAACGGGTGAAGATTAACGTCACGAGTTTTGCGAGCATGATTCGTGGTGTAGTAGGAAATGGTAAGGAGATTAGATTTTGGATGGAGCCTTGGATTAAGTTCATGAATTAATTGAGTGATATAGGATCGTCTCGAGGGTTCGATTTAATGAGAAGGATGATAGTTGGGTTTGGAACAATGGTAAAAATGAGGGCTATTCTGTTAAAGAGGCTCGCAGATGGTTAAGCGGTACATCTCAAGTCGATAGAGATAATATTTACGTGTGGTGAAGGATTCCAAGTAAGTGTAATATTTTTATGTGAAGAACGTTATTGGATAAGATTCCGACTAAAGCTGCTCTTCAACGGAGGAATATAGTTCATGGTGATGGTAGGTGTACTTTTTGTAGTGATTATGATGAGAATACGGATCATGTGTTTACGGCTTGTTTATTGGCGGACAGTGTGTGCATTGGCGCAGCTTTGTTGGGGCGGGCGGGGCGGCCGACCCCCCCCCCCCCCGAATTTTCGCGCAGAAGTTCTGATTATATAGTATTCGTATAGAAAATTTTGGAAATATAGGGTTTCGACCCCCCGAAACTAGTGACTTCCGACCCTCTGGCGACTTCCGAGCCCCCGAACCTTCGGGTCAAGCTCCGCCACTGGGTGTGTGGAGCGGCATCGGCTCTTGGTGTAGGCTTCCGTCTTTGTTTGCTTTTTCGACCGGTGATTTGCTAAAGTATTTGGAGCATATGGGCCTCTCGAAAACGATGAAGGAGATTGTTTATGACATTTTCGTTTTGGCTTGTTGGAGTATATGGAAAGCGAGGAATGAAAAGGTTTTCTCTAGTATTGAGCCTAGTGTTTTAAAGATCATATCCGATGTAAAGTCCTTGGGTTATCTTTGGTATATGAGTCGGTATAAAGAAGGTCAAGTGGATTGGAAGGGTTGGTGTAATTTTTTGTTTGATTGATATAACTTGTGTTTAGGCGTTTTATCTCCGGCTTGGAGATACAGCCGTTTTTGTGTTTTAATGAAATTTGCCTTCCCAAAAAAAAAAAAAAAAAAAAAAAAAAAAAAAAAACCGTAACCTACAGTTAAACGAATTGACCTCGAGCTTAGGCAAATTCGAGCTTTGATCAGCTCGTTTACACCCAACTCTTTTCCAATCAATGTTAACTTATTACAAGAGGTGACAAGACTGCTAGTTCGCCAATTCGGGTCGGGTTGTTCGGTTCATATTTACAAGTGTTCTAAAACACAAACCATTGCTTGATTAAGCTTGTTTGAGTTCGGTTTGTTAATTACAATCCTGCGACCGCCCTATGATGAACAAATTAGTATGTGTA
The DNA here is from genome assembly GCA_030844895.1 of Ambrosia x helenae. NCBI lineage: Eukaryota > Viridiplantae > Streptophyta > Magnoliopsida > Asterales > Asteraceae > Ambrosia > Ambrosia x helenae. The sequence continues at coordinate 4,694,155 of CM061230.1, read as the reverse complement.
TCCATGCATGTATAGCAACTATATATAAATGCAAAGATTTTTAAACGAATGGGACACTGAATCGAATGTATTCAATCTTTTGACAACTTCCCACGCCGTTGGTTCACCTATACGGCCAATTTAAGAAACTCGGGCATTGATTTCATCAGCATAGATGGAAACACAGGCATCGGTAGATCCAGCTGCTAATAATATTTGGTAAGGGTGGAAGGCGAGACTAGTAGCAGACACTACTTTTTGGGCCATGAAATTTGGTGAGTAGCGAATGGTGTCCAAGCGTTCACCTTCAGTATTGAAGACTTTGATGAGTTGTTTGGCTGAGCAACTGGCTACAAGTGGTGCGTGACGGTGTATTGCGAATGCGGTTAGTGAGCCACGGTGCGCATTGATGGTCAGATAGGCTTCACTTTGATTTCTGATATCTAGGAATTGAATGTCTCCTGCTTGAGATGCACTCACAATCTGAAATAGAATATACAGCAGCACATGTTATAAGTGGTAGTTAATTACTTCAAAAAATTATAAGTCGCAAAATGGGAAGTCAGGCGGGTTAGGTTATGAATGGGCTTATGTGAGCGAGGTCAGGTTTTGTTGACCCGAAACACTTGTCCAAAAAAATTATATGGTTTATAGATAATTAGCGTGTCAGTATGACTACAAAAAGTATATGTTATTTCCATAATAATCAAATTTTATCGTGTTAGTGTTAAATATTATAGTAACCTATGTTGTCAAGGCTCACTCAGGCGTGCGCTTAGGCCCACTTTTCAGGCTCGGCGCAACTTTCTCGCTTCGCTTCAAAAGCCCCACTTTTTAGGCGAAGTTCCGTCGGGATTCTATCCAATAATCTTCTGAACAGGTCTAAAACAATTATACTACCGCTAAACAAGTCTATAATCAACCTAAAACAACCTAAACTAACCCTAGAGAAGCCGAAAACATGTTTAAAACACCTAAAAATGTATTTCTATACTGTGCGCTTCACTTAAAAAAGCTCTTGCTTTTTAAGCGCTTCGCACTGAGGCCCAAGGCTCAACCTTTGCGCCTCGAGTGAGCCTTGCGCCTTTAACAACTATGATAGTAATGACTGTTTTTGTTTTTCCAAAACTATAAGAGAGGTTGAAAAATGAGCAGGTTGGGTAGCAGATCAAACGGGTTCATTACAGAGCACCTTTTGACCATTTTTTAGCAGATCAAATGGATTCGTGACTGAACACTTTTTGATCAAATGGATCACATACGACTTAACAATATGTATTATTTCAACAATAATCGTGATTTTGGGATATATATTTAGGGCGTTTCATGCAACAAGACCGAAAAGAATGGTAGCAAGTTGGTAGTTTTACCTTTGCTGGATGAAGTCCGGGTTGAAAACCGATTCCAACAACTCGTTCTACACTTGGGGTGTGGGGTTGGGCAACACAAACAAGCCTGGACAGACCAAAATATCAATTAAAAATCAGGAGTTCATGTGGAAATTCATATTTTGATTGTCTTTTTTGTAAATATGCAACATAATAATACTATGACATGCATTAGAATATAAAATATGAATAATTCACTCAAAAGATAAGAATTGAGTGAATCAAATGAAAATTTACATATTATTCAATAAATTATAATTTTAAAAATAAATTGGTTCAAAATAGCATAACATCATTTTGATTCTCATATGTTTTCAAATTTGAAAATAGTTTCTCACAGGGGCGCAGCTTAGTTGGGGCGGGCGGAAGTTCCGATTATATAGTATTCGTATAGAAAATTTTGGAAATATAGGGTTTCGACCCCCGAAACTGGTTTTCGACCCCCGAACCTTCGGGTCAAGCTTCGCCACTGGTTTCTCAAAAGAGCCATTTTAATATTAGTACACCAAATCCCATTTAGCATATTGAAATAATTCTTATAGGTCAAGTTACTGAACTCAAAACTTTTTAAGTTGCCATGTTAAACCAACACATACCCTTTAGGTGTTCGGATATCATATAATCGAACAGAACCGTCCATAAATCCAGCTGCAAATTGACCCCCATGAACTTGAGAAGCGGCCTAAAACCAGCAAAAATAAAAAGGAAATAGATATCAAAAACTTAAAAATATTACAGAGCAATTAAACAACATAAAAACAATCTTTACACTAAAAAAAATATGAAGACCAGACATTATATACAAAAAATAGTTGACCTACCAGTGCTGAAATGCTGCAAGCTGATGCTAGAGGAATAGAACTTAGAAGTTGCTCTTTATTTAGGTCCCATACCATGGTTGATGAAATTCCGCCCGAAGCATACTGCAATCATAAAATATACGTTTTATATACAAGTTCAGATATTAACTTATATTGAACCAGATTTCTACAGGTCCTGCAAAAAATATATCTTTACATGCAACCCATTTGACCCGTTACAGTAAAATATGGCTTTACATATGTAAAATATACCATATAGCCAGACTGCTGCTGCCAATCAACTACAGCACTCACACCCCTGCGACCATGAATAGAAGAAAATGCCGTTACAAGTTTTTGTTTATATTTAATTGTGTAATCTTTCCATACGCGTACATCTCCGTTACCTGAAATAATTAAAGCATATAACTTTAATTAATACATTAGAAAATAAAAGATAATAATAGTAAGGATGATTCGAATCTAGGGATGGTAAACTTACTCGAGGCTACAAGCAACAAACTATTGTGAAGCTCATTCACCAAGCATAGTTTTGATATCCCTTTGCCAGGATATTCATGATTATTAAAACTATTAAGCAACGCTGCTTTCCCGTAATTCCATACCCTAAAATAATGAACAAGTTAAGTTCAATTTCAAATGACGGAAAATGTGTATGTTTTTCTACAATGTACATGAACAATGGTAACCACACAAGTCGTTTCAATGTATGCGGTATGCATTAAGACTTAAGACAGTTGTTGCCTTGTTGGTAATTACTAATTAGCATGAAGCTAACTAAAATAACAAGATAACTGAACAATACATCTTAGCAGATCGACGTGGATTCTATTTCCATAATAGACTGAAAACTGATTCCTAAAACTATATCAATCAAGATTGATCAACACATATGAAGGTTACATCTTTGAGGCAGAATATAACTGTGACACCCCAGGAAAATCCCACATCGGCCGAGGCCAGGAGAGATCCTTGGTTCATAAGTAATGTCTTGCCTCTTAAATCACCAACGCGTTTTGGGGCTTAATGTTAGTGGATGAGAGGAGAACTCCACAGTTAAGTGTGCTCAGGTGGGAGAAAACCAATTTCTTCATAACTAAGTAACATCTATGTATTATTAAGTTACTTGCTACTTATGCAGCAAATACAACAAAAATAAATAAATAAATTAACAGTTACGCGAACGTCATTTTTTAGGTTCGTTAGAAAAGCGAGTACAAATATGTACAATACATCACATACACAAATTCAGTTCTAAATTCATAAAACATTTGATACAAATCATACAATAGCAAAGCTATCCTGCATTATCTCAAAAAAAAAAAAAAAAAAAAAAAAATCATAAAAAAATAAAACTAAACCAACACCATATATTGTTGACTGTGTCATGGGCGGTTCTTCACTAGGGCCAGACCAGGCCTCGGCCCACCCAGTTTCTTCGTTTCATAGTGTAAATTTTACCAAAAATATCCGAAAATGTTTATATATATCGAGCCCAGCCCTACCAGGTTTTTCGTTCAAGATCCGCCACTACACTGTGTATCAGTATCACACAAACACACAATTTGAAGTCCCAAACAGTTTCAATTATATCAAACCACAATCCAAAAAACACTAAAAACAAAGATAATATCACAATCACACATTTATACCTAACACATTCACCGTCATCAACAGCAACCACAATCGGCGAAAACGGTTGCAGCAAAACCGCTTTAGCACCAGTCCGAAAGCGCGTATCCCACCGAGCAATCGAATTACGAAGATCACAACCACCTAAATCAATGAAACTAATACATTACATATAGATCCAGGTAAACATTAATGTAAGTAATAATATTATTACGATCAGATTGAAGACTTACAATAACTCTGACAGCTTTTGATGCGTTCAATAGCAACTTTTACGTTATGGTTGCATGCAGCCGTAATATTAATCTGTTGAGTGTCTTCAGTTGGTGTAAGAAACGGTTTTAAAAAACGAGTGAAGCTTCGGTTGTAGATCGTTGATTGAGGAAGATGAGTGTTGTGTGAAGGTTCATGATGATCGAGTAATATAGGATCAGCTAATCCTAAACCCATTGATCGATCGGTGATCGATCGGTTGAAGGAAGTTGACGGAGAAACCCTGGTTTTATTATAAGTTGGTATCATCTAATCTAAATTTTGTTAATAATATTTTATAGATACTACAAACTAGATTTTTTTGTTTGGAGATATGTGACGTGATAACGTATAGACTGTAATTGACGAGACTTGTTTTTTTTTAACTAAATTTATATCGAAACGTAGGTTGTCTCAAATTTATACGGTTGAACGTGTTTGTAAAAATCATGTCTAGCCTCTGATTAGTTGCTAGTCGGAGGTTCACTGAGTTATCGCTGATTAATTGCTAGCCGGTGGTTGTTTAGTGATTCCAACTAAATTTCGGTTAAGTTACGACCAAAACCTTAAATTCTAGTGATTAATATTAAATACTTAAAGATATGGCTCGATGAAGGGGTTAAAACATGGCTATTTAAAAAAAACTATATATAAAAAAGTGTGTATAAAATTGAAAATAACATATAAAACCCAATTTTGATTAATCAATGATTAATCCCTACTATGCTAATCAGCAACTCACCAGCCGACTAGCGCCTAGCGAGTCTTAAAGCACTGCCATCGAATGAAAGGGTATTATTATATTTGACCTGATTGGTTTCCAAACAAAACTTATATCATAACGTAGTCCAATTCAAAACGTACATAAAAAGAAAACATTTTACGTTGACACGGCTCGTTTTCAATGACATTCTAACAGCAATCCAACTACATTCCACCACCATTGGCTACAACTCATGGCTATCATTGTAAGCCGTATGCTCCTAATCATTCGCCCTCGTCATGTTATAACAACAGCTCTATAAGTGGTGTGGGTTTGAACCAATATCTTCCTTCATATAGACTCTTTGAAGATCTTAATGTTCTTGATAATATGAAGAAATACCAAATTTTGAACTAGTTTGGTATGTTATCAATAAAAAGATTTGTTTACCATTGGCACGGTGGCGTATGTATTGATTTGTTGCTTAATTAAACTTGTTCGAGTTCGGTTTGTTAATTATATCATTAGAAATCATGATTTGTTGCTTGATTAACCCATTTAAAGGTTTTTTTCTAAATATGATATTATGAAAAGTGTTTTAAGTTTATAGCTAAATACCTTTTTATTTTGAATTTTTTTATTCCAATTATTAACTTCTAACTATTAGCAACTATTAACATTCAAAAATGAAATTAATTTTTTTTTTAACTTTTATCAACTCTTCACTTCCAATAGTTTTTCTAGTTGGTTCTAACTTCTAACTACCAATTTTCCAATCCTTCCCAATTGCTTCTTCTATCATATCAAGCTAAATGACTAAACCCAACCTTGTTAATTGGAAATGAGAGATAATGAAGCAAAAACAGACAGAAGGAAACCAAATACTAAAAGAGCTCATTTGAATTGGAATAATTCATTATATAAATTAGGCATGGGAAATTTCATACTCAATACCAGTAATATGTACCATGCCATATCATACCGGTACCAATCGCACGTATACAATACGATACAAATTCGAGACATTTAACAGTACAGTACTATACTATAATGGTACAACTAAACAAATAAGGTAGTGTATTCGGTTTTGATGTACAATATCATACCATACGACTAAACAAAAAGGTATTGTATTCGGTTTTGATTTTACCTAACATTTGGTACTGGTACCATACAATACGGTACCAGTACTGATCTCATCCATAAATCAAGTTGTTGCTAAGTCACTTAAGTACCAATCAATTCATTATTAAACATAAAACAAGTAACACACGAACGCAACACGCCTTTAAATGGGTACTATACAAGTTGAGTTATATCCGAAACTCATTGACTCTACATGATTGACACCTGAATCTCTTCAATCTCTTATGTTCATTTTTATTTGTGACGCCAACGTCGTCAAGAACCTATAGAAAACTACCCTATACCTTTCAACTTCTCCGGGTATCATAATCGCAAACATAATCAAACAATTCAAGCAATCAATCTCAAGAATGGAGAAATTTACTTCCAAACGCGGGTTCTCTTCGGATTATGACTCTGTCGATACCAAAAACGAGTAAAAATATTAACCCGCATTGCAAAAATGTGAAGTATAGCAACCAAAGACACATCAAAACATCAAAATCTGAAATCAAAAACTTCAACTCAAACACAACTTCACAAGGAATTTCAATTATATATAAACTCAAAGATCTTAAGAGAGAAGGGGTGACACATTTTTACAAATTAGAGTAAAACACACACTAAACCAAAGAAACAAATTCCAAATAAAATGAAATATTTACACCATTTTTTATACCTATGTATCATCAAATTATTTGCTGAAAGCCTCCACCAAATGTACTTCACTTTTTCCAGACTCACCGATAGCCTTCTTTTACCCAGGAGGCTTAAACGAACGTATATCTTTAACAAGCATCCCACAAGCCCGTTTGTTCTAGATTTTGTAACGGAAACCGGGCCATAGCCTTTAAATTCGGACCAGAATGTGGGTGGGTTTATCTTGGTGGTGGGATTTCATCAGCATATATGGAAACACAGGCGTCGGCAGCACCAGCTGCTAGTAATATCTGGTAAGGGTGGAAGGCTAGACAGCTGACAGGCCCTATTTTTTGGGCCATGAATGTCGGTGAGTAGCGAATGGTGCCTAATTGTTCACCCTCGAGATTGAAGACTTTTATGAGTTGCTTGGCTGAGCCACTGGCTATAAGCGGTGCGTGCCGATGTATGGCTAATGCGGTTAATGAGCCACGATGTGCGTCTATGGTCAAGTAGGCATCACTTTGATTTCTGATATCCAAGAACTGAATGTCTCCTGCTTGAGATGCACTCACAATCTGAATAAAAAGAGATGAAAGCGGGTCGTTAACTTCGTTCCCAACAAACAAAAAAAAAAAAAAAAAAAAAAAAACTAGAGGTCAAAATGGGTTTGGTTAGAAAACCTTTTTAAGTTTCATATAAAACTTTTTATCAAAAATGATGTTTTCACCAAATACGAACAAAAAAAGTTATTTTTTCCAAAAACTATTTCTTAAAAATACGAAGCAAGAAATTCAAATCAAATCCAGAACATATTTACAACAAAAATCAAAACCACATTAGACCGATTGTATCTCTATAAGGATTCTAAATTAGTTTCAGGATATCAAAAAACGATTGATTCAATTCATCTGATCCTCTCTTTCCAGCTCTTGCCTCTCTGTCTGCATTTTAAGAATAAACAAATTAAAAAAAAGTTGCAAGTTGCTTCTCTATACCTTTGCTGGATCTAGTCCAGGTTGAAATCCGATTCCCACAACTCGTTCTATACCACCAGCTCGTTCTACCCTACGGGTGTGGGGCCGGGTAACACAAACAAGCCTGAACAAAGCAAAACGATTAGATAGAAATTTAGCAAAATATTGCATAAAAACAATTAACAAACTTTAACCAACATATGTTTACAAATTACGGAAATAAGTAACATTACCCATCAGGTGTTCTAATATCATATAATCTGACAGAGCCGTCAACAAAGCCAGCTGCGTATTGACCCCCATGAACTTGAGAAGCAGCCTAAAATCAGAAACCATGAAATTACGAAATGGCAAGAATTTTCATGAAAAAAAGGAAACATAATTTTAATAATAAAAATATAATGTACCAATGCTGATATGGTGCAGTCTGATGAAAGAGAAATAGAAGTTAGAAGTTGCTCTTTATCCAGGTCCCATACCATAGTTGATGAAATTTCACCAGACGCATACTGTAAGAATAAGCAGGTAACTTTTATAAATATGATTAAAAAAAAACATAATTATTATTATTATTATTTTTTTGTAAATTCTAAATTTTAAATAAACTTATTACCATATAGCCAGACTGCTGCTGCCAATCAACTACAGCATTAACGCTCCTGACACCAGGTCTATGACCATGAATAGAAGAAAATGCAGTTACAAGTTTTTGTTTGCCCCTAGTAATATAATCTTTCCATATTCGCACATTTCCATCACCTGCGTAAATTAAACCAAATAAAGTCACCCAAACCGTTGAACAATAAAAGAAAGAACGAGTTAGCATGTATACAGAGATGAGAAACTTACTTGAGGCTACAAGCAGCAAACTTTCATCAAGCTCATTCACCAAACAAAGTTTTGATATCCCTTTATCAGGATATTCATGATTATTAAAACTGTTTACTAATGTTGCTTCCTCGTAATTCCATATTCTACAAAGAAACAAGATCAACAAATCAGTGATATTATTTGAAAAACAAATTAACAAACTTACAATAGAATAATGTAGCACTGCTCAAAAATGATGTAAAATTTTCATTTCCTACGTTAATTTGAGACATAAAAACGTTCAAGTAACATGTAGGTCTATTGCTTGCTACTTACAGAACAGGTATCTTAAAATACAAAAAAAAACAAAAACACAAAAACTAAAATTAGTAACATCATCACAATAAAAGACAGTATAAAGGATAAACAATAGCGAGTCTGATTCAATTAATAGACTTGACCAAGTAAAGTAAACAGTAATTTGGTACTAAACTAGAAAAGTGGGAAATTTTAACTACAGTAAGTCACGTAAACTAAATTTGAATTTTATTATAAACGGAGTGCGCATGTCTAAAACATACTCCAACTATAATTAGTTACAAATCCTGGACAAAATAAGTAAAATAATATTGATCAGCTTAATGAAATTTATGCTTTTCCAAGTGATCTTAGACTTTTAGTACATCCAAAAAAAAAAAAAAACAATATAGAAGAAAGAAAACACAGAAATTTAATCCATATGCCAAACTCAGCTTGTCAGGATATGGAACAATTCGAGATAACCTAAACATCCTGAAATCTAGTCGCACTCTACGTATAAGCGTCACACATGCATACATAATGGATTTTTTTTTACTTTTGCCTCCAACATGGATCTATTTTTTTAGCTTCAACCGTTGAGTTGGGCTGGTCTATTAGATTAGTTTAGCCAAGGGCGTTGTGAACTGTAATTGTGACCAACTTCCACGTAAATGGCTTTAAAAATTCTAATGATAAAGAAGTACTTGAAAGATGAAAGATTGAAAGGTGTTACAAAGTACAAACAATCCATCTCTAGATAGATTCTCAAATCTTTGATCTTCATTTATTAATAATCTTCATATTAATATTTAATAATAAAAACTTACATATTCTACTAAAATTAGCAATCTTAAGCTTAGCTTAAGTGGCAGGTCCACATGATTAAAGATCTCCATAGAGTTACCCCGGGTTCGATCCTCACCAACTACAACTCGTGTGAGTCCATAAACATTACCATAAAAAGGAATGTTGACATGGGACAAGGTTTAGCAATGTCTCCAAGTAACGTGACCGGTCATACAAAAAACATAATTGTTCCTTAAAATCATTATCGTATACATAATCGCTAGTCGAGTACACAATTTTAAGAAAATTACCGCCCGCTCTTAGAATTGGAAACCCATGAAACTGATGTGTTTGTTTTGATGAGGCCCAACAAGCAATATCAAAGCCAAGGTTTTAACCAGTCAATGTAGATGGTGTCCTTCAGTTTGCACTTGCGCCATTTACATCGTAAGTGAACTAACAATAGTGGTCCAAACTGACGGACACCATCTACATCACAACTGAGCTAACCTATGGCTCTAAAACCACATGTTAGAGGCGGACGCCTAGTAGTGTGGAGGCCTAGTAGTGTGGTCATTGGATTGGAAGGAGAATTGTTGGGTGCAAACCCAATCTCGCGTTGATGAGAAAAAAAAAGATTCAAATGCTGAACATATAAGTTTAGTGAGCTACTCTTTCTATCAGCAATCAGTACTACAAAGGATCCAATTGTTTGGCAAGATACATCCTCCAAACATTTCCATGTAAATTTATAAAAACCGCCTTTGTCAACACATAAATTAAATGCTACTTCAACTTCAACGACTGCATCGAAATATGTCCTAATCCAGGAAACTATTAAAAACTTATTTTGCAGAAGTATTGGAGTCCCATGATTATCCTAATTTCTAGATAATTTTATGGTTTCAATGAACTCGGTGTAAGTATTAGACTATTAGGATAAATTATCAATTATAAAGATCATAAGAATTGGCTTCTGCTTATTTAGGCGTTCAATCATTCATCATGAAAACGGAATATAATTTTATTTCTCACAACTATAGAATTTGTTCAGTACATCTTTGACCTCAAGCATTGCGCTTTAACTCGAATCAAATAATTCATGTGTGTTATGGCGTTATCACATAACTAAAATGAGACTCTTTTCTTATGAAACAAAAACCATGTGATAGAGAGGAAAGAGGTTAGATACTTCCATTCATTCAATTCTACCTTATGAAAACATATGTTATATTTTGATCTCATGTTTAATACTCAATATAAAAGAGTGACATAAAGTTTATAAATACAATTTTATTATTCCGTGTGGGCATCTCTTTACATGTTCTTTGAACACTTGTGAGTTGTGAACACTAAACTTCTCTTCGATGAGAAATCAAATAATTTCTATGGTTCAGTCACATGTTGGTACAAAATAATAAAAATTATTTGATATCCTCATACTCCATCTATTTCTTAGAAAAGTTGAGTACCAAAACATAAAGCATCATAAAACGCTCCATAAAATTTATGAGCTCATAGAGCAAGTCATATTCCGCAACCTAGATCTTAGATATACAACTTTTTGAAAGTTTAATGCGCCTTCTTCAAAAATTAGTTCAAATGCATTTGGCCGCCAATTTTTCCAACCAATATTAGCTTAAAAATAATGCTGTTGTATAGCAGCTCAGTTATATATGCAGGCTAAACATGCAGATAATATATATGCTTCCCGATTAATAAAATCTAAGAAACTAAACATTAGTAAATATAATTTGCAGTTCCACATTAGTTCAGTTTATATCAAACAACAATCTAAAAAACATAAATTCATCCTAGACAAAATGAATTCTAATGATAAAAAGCAACCCAAGTATCAGAAACAAACAGAAAATAAAGCTAGCATACCTGATACATTCCCCCTCATCTGCAGCAACCACTATTGGAGCAAAAGGCTGCAGCAAAGATGCTCTAGCACCGCTCTCAAACTTTGTATCCCATCGAGCAATTGGATTATGGAGATTGGTACCAGCTGAAAAACGTATATGACACATCAATTAATATAAATAAAAAAAACAAAGATGGGAGTAATAAAAATAATGGTTATCAGGGACCCACAAGAACGTTGGCATTTTGTGATGTGGTCAAAAACAATTGTTTCTCTATCTTCACGTTTAACAGCAATTTCATCGGCGTCATCGGTTGCTATGAGAAGGGGTTTTGAAAAATGGCTGCAGCTCCAGTTGTAGATGGTTGATTGTGGAAGAAAACTGCGATCTGATGAACCAGTAACACCATGTGAACCCAAAAGCGGGTCAGCTAGCCCCGAGTCCATAAAATGTGGTCTGAATTCAAGAGAACAGACCCTTCGCATTCCGGTCAAGTAACTTGGTCTTGGAGGGCTAACAGGAGGCGTTCTAAAAGTCAACGGTAGATGGCTTGATCCTAGCACACACATAAACAAAAAGAACATTATACACTGAAATGATTCAGTGCAATGATATTGTTTTCCGTTTTGCTTATTCAGTTAAACAGACCGTTACAAGTAACTCATTTTCTTTTATTTATTTATAGAGTGGATAAATACAGTATTTCGAAAGGGTAAATCATATTTTGAAATCAAGGATATATTCTAAACTTTTAGATGAATATTTATGGATTTAATCCATTTTGGATAATCAGTTTCATAAAGAATGCAACAAAACTAATTATCCAAGGGTAAAATATATATTTCCATTTCACAAACCGTCTATACTTTGCTCAAAACAATGCCCTTTAGTCATTTACTCCTTTTAATCTATTAATTTATTAATTAATCATTGTTATAACTTGAAACATCTATCCAAACACATAAATTATGATCTCAATCAGGGCATTGTAACAATTAACATTAAGAAGGATTGCAGAAAGATACCTCCATTCATATCAAACCAAGAAGATGAACGGGCTAATCCTGCAAGACTACTGGTGGTGGTTGAAGATTCACCCACTCGTACACCGCCAGTGCTGGTGGCTTTAGCTGACTTAGTCACCACTTGTTCAATTCCAATAATTGAAAGAACCCGCCGGCCCAAACTTGCAATCCGCGGGGACGGGTCTTTTGCTAATGTACACATGGCAGATACACATTGTGTATACAGCCCGTTGTCTAATTGTCTAGGTTTTGCATGATTGACCACCCCGTTTGTGACGCAATCATTTAGCATGCCAGGATCCGAGTGCTGCGAGGAGTCATCAGAAAGTGGTGACCCATGCATAATGCTAGATGTAGCAAGCGGGCTGCTGGAAGAAGCCCGCCCGTCTTTTGCAGCCGACTGGCTGTCACCACCAACCCGCGATAGAGGGCCAATTTGAGAATATTGCGTAGGGGTACTATAACCACTAACTGAATTCCTAACTGTAAAAGGAAAAGAGCTCAGCACAGAATTGGGTTGTGGTTTCCAATACGCAGCAGCTATAGATTTCAGGTTCCGATTGTGGCCAAACGCAAACCGCCCAAGAGCTGTAGATTCAGTTTGAAAATCAATTAAACATCCAAAACAGATTTATATAAACATCAAAGACGCAGTAACTAAACTCAACTTAACATATACAATTCTAAGTTCTAACAACAATATAAAATATTATCAAAATATATTCTTATCTAATATATTCTTTTCATTAAACTGGTTAATATTAATCTATGTAGAGGTGATAGGTGCACATACTCAATAGTCAATACTCTTTCCATACTAAAAAAACGGTTTTACCAGTTTGCCCTTACACATCATGAGAAGGTAAAAGCGTTGGATGTAAGAAGTAAGAACAAAATGGTAAAATTTTTGGTGAATACAAAAAAAGATTGTGTAAAAGTCACATCCCTAATATATGACCTCAAAGGTTAGTTCTTAAGCAGAGCAAAAAAAACAGAACATACCTACGGCCAGTTCAGCCCTAACTAACGGGCTTCCATCTGAAACAACTGTCAAAAGGCTTTTAACAATACTAATTTCAGCCCCAATTTTTTCATCATCATCACGTTCATCATCTCCAACTTCCCTAGATGAATCAAATCCAACATCAAGTAAAGTGCCCAATGCAAATACAGCAGAAGCTCTGACCTGAAAATTTGTATTCTTTCTAACTATTAACAGGAAAAGGCAACAATTCAAATTTTAAAGAGATAGTCACAAAATAGCAATGTACTTTTTAATGCGTTCAAAATAAAGAGATTGTTAGCTAGAGAGTTTTGGGTATGAGTTATGCATTTAATACGATTTTAGCACGTTCAATTAAAGGGTATGCGTTCAAAATAAAGAGATTGTTAGCCATGATGTCTGGCGTCCTCCATAACCACATAAATGGCTGGTTTAGAAACCATTTCTGTTCCAATATATCATTTATCAAGCCCATACACGAAGTGATACCCTGATGCAAACCAAGCGCCACCTAAATTGCTATTTTGCGACCAAAAAAAAAAAAACAATCCAAAAAGTGTAATGATTAGTAAACCTCAGGTTGGGGCTCAGAAAGTAGAAGTGAAAATACAGAAGGAGCGTTAGACTGCAGGCCTATAATTTGTGCTTCTGTGAAATCTTCCCAGAGTTTTCCCAAACAAAGACATAACCACTGTAAAAAAAGTGGTTCAGTTTGAGTGTCACTGGTAGCTGAACCACCTTGAAGATGTTTTAAACACACATGAATAAGGTTAGCTTCAATACAAGCTTCTTGACCCTTTCTGTGTCCGTCCACAATGACAGTTAAAACAAATGCAGCCATAGCACGTTGTTCAGGGTAGGCTTCAACACTATCCAAAAACCTGATAAAATAAGTGTGGCCCCCATCCTTCACCAGATCCACCTGACATGACTGTCAAATCGAAACAATTTGACTTCAGTGAACAGTATCATGTTATATGAAAAGAAATACAAAGATGGCAATTCCAACTTGTTTACTTGTAATTTGTAAAGGAGTGGATCCAGCTTATGTGTTATCTAAAGGGGTAAAAAAAATAGCTAAAAGGAAATCGGTTGAAAATGACCCCGAAGTGTTCTGCTACTGTGTAAGCCATCTAACCGTTTACTTCAAAATTTCAAATATCATGGAAGTAATATAAATTTAACCATACTTGACACATCAATTGTCTAAGAAAAATTCAAAAGTTGGAAAAAGAAATGTTTCGCGTCATCATTATAACTTACCTTATCAAGTGCTAGGATCTTTGTCCAGATGAATACAAGAATTTGTCTAAGTTCAGGTGTAGTCGTCTGCAATAGCTTCAGAACATACGGAAAAATTCCAACAGACAATGCCTACCATGAAAAAGGTTATCTTTATAAGATACCATTAAGAACTTGCAACACGCCAATGAAGAATTTATTTTTTTTAAAAGAAGCTAAAATAACCTACCAAATCAACAGCCCATGGACCCATATCAAGAAATTTTCCAAGAAGCACAAGGGCACGAAATCTGTGACATTGACTGAGTAAAACCTGAATGGTTAAATCAGTCAGCACTAAACATTAAGGGATTTTTAACTTGTATGATGTATCTATCACTTTATTAAATCTGAACAGTAAGTTACATAATTCAAGAAAACTTTAGATACCTGGAGAACAATAGGCAACTGCTCAGGCGGTTTCTTATGCTCAGACCCATGATTGAGCCATACCTCAAATGCCGTCAATTGTTCCGTGAAAAAAGGACTTGGCTGCAAAAAATAACACCAAACTAAAGCTTAACTAACAATTTTGTACAAATCTCTTGAACTTAATTACAAAGATCTAAGACCTGAAATTCTGCATTAGGGTCCTCAAGCAATGTTGGAAGCTGAGAAAGACAGATTTCAGCAGCCATGTCCCATGCATCCCTGCAATGCACATTATTACAGGGACATAACCATATTAAAAAATAAATTAATAAAAATTAAATAAAAGTATTATAACAATGTATACAATGTATTATAACATTGTAAATAAATCATGTGCCTACCACATATGATGCTGATGAGTTGGCGGCAGCATTGGATAAGAAACAGGTGAACAGTTTGCGGAGCGCATAATTCTCTCTGCAAGTAAAAAGTTCCGAAACAAACTTGCAACCAAGAGATCTTGCCTGAATAATCTCTGAAATAAATCTGCAAAAAATAACAAACAATTAAACTCAAGTGCTCGTATCAAAATTTAATCCTCAAAATAGAAAGGTGGAATCATAATAAGAGTATTGCTATCAAATATCAATACCATGTGGCAGAACATTCCAGGCGATTGTGTCTGTAACTGCAGTAAAAATCCAGTTCAGCTCACCAAGCAGTGTTTTACGGTCAGTTTGACGGCCAGGAATTCGGTCTATAAGTGAATAATCAAGTGACTCATGTAGTAAAGAACGGGTGCAAAACCTGGAGAGTTCAGTGGTATCAGAATAACAGTGTGCAAAATAAAATGAATTATGATGTAGCAGAATGAAAAAAACAATCTATTTTACCAGGTGCTAATTTTGACCTATAAACTTATAAATAGGTTGATCCCATTAACGTAGTGTTGGTGTACTTCCACTTTTATTATGTTATAGTTAAGTGTACTTCTTTTTTTGTCTGTATGAGTCTGTCAAAAGCCCCCTAGGCACTCAGGCGCATCCCAGCACACCAAATGCGCTGCGCCCTGAAAGGCGGGTTCTCAGGCGCTGCTTCAAGGTTTGTGGCCAAATTCTAGCAAATTCCAGCAAAAAATGGTAATAAACCCCTTAATAAGGCTGGAATCAACCCATATAAGCATGGAAACGGAATCAACCTAATAACAGCGTAAGCTAGCCCTAAACTAGCCGAAAACATGTCTAAAACCCCTAAAAATTGGTACTTTATACTATGTGACAACATAGATATGAGTCACTAAAAGAAAGACCTTTTCCCTGTTTGGGACATTAAGCGAACTCTTTGTACCGCTTGAGTCATTATGTGCACTAGCTGTATAAGTTTTTGTCTCGTCTAGGTCAGCATTGACAGTCTCTATAAAGACGCAGACAGAACAAAACTTCATCTTTAATGACTCAAATTTATCCAAAACAAGAACAGCGACTTAACGGGGCAAACGTAAAAGTACAATATGTTTATGCAAAAGCTGTTAAAATAATAACTAAAATACAAAATAATCAACTAGATTGAAAAGGTCAAACAGGTCAAAAGTCAACCTGCATTTAATGCAAAATAACCAGCTAAATCAGTTTAGTTAAAATAACTAGGTCCATATTCCCGTGTATTACACGGGTTGATAAATGTAATGTTATATTAAAAACTAACTAGTTTGAACCACAGTTGTTAAAAGCGGTCGCCCAGGGCGCCTAGGCGACAGAATTCCTAGAAGCGACCCTGGGTCGCTTTTCCCACCTAGCTAAATTAAGCAATGATTTTTTTAAAAAAAAACTTTTATCCTTTACCATTTTATAGCTGATTTTTTAAAACTATTAATATCCTTTACCATTTTATTGCCTAATCATATCTTCTATTTTTGGTTATGCATTCTAATCTATATAAACAACCTCTAACCCTATGCCCTATGTACAATCAAAGTCACAAACACAGCAGAGAATCATTATTCAGCAGAGAAGTTTTATTATTTTTTACATTTTGAACTTTTTTTTGGTTTTCAAGCCTGAACATCTTGTTATTTTGATATTTTCGTGGTTTTTAATCTTGGTGCTACTTTATTATATTGATTTTTATTGCTTAAAGTTGTTATTTTTTAGTGTTTTTGGTGTTTTTTACCCTTTTTTTAATTTGCGCTTTTTTTTTCTCAGGCCCACGCTTTATTTGCGCTTCTCGCCTAGGCGAGAGGCAGTACCAAAGCGCCTTGAGTGCGCCTTACGCCTTTGACAACTATGGTTTGAACGATCCAAACCCATTTAGAGGACAAACCTGCCTGATTCACCCAATCACCATTTCGCAACCTCTAACCAGCTAGACCCATCCCGGCCAAAAACTGTATGTTTTGACCCAAACCCATTTTTACCTGTTAACCACCAACTTACCCAATCCATCCATTTGGCTACCTCTAGATTCAATATTTTAATTTCAACAAAATGATTTACAAAAAAATTCACCATCTCAATGCAATCTTAATTGGAGTTGTAAGGCAGGAAGTAAACACATCAGCAGGAAACTCATGACTTTGTGGTAAGGTCTCATGTGCTTCACAAGCCGCCAGTAGAATGCAGTCGCGTGGTGAAGTCCCTGAAGAACTTGATGATGCCCAATCCTGGAGCTATAAATTTAGTATAACTAAATATTTTGACAAGGGCTAAAGAATAAAGGATCGATGATATCAAAATGTCAAAAGGTAGCAAAAGTATGATACCTCAATGAAGGCATTAACTATCATCCCTGCAGCTGAACAGTCAAACACATATATTGATGGAGTCTTCAACCACGAATCAAGTTCGCTGATAGGCAAAGGAATATACTGTGTATAACTCTACAACAAAAAAAAAAAGATTAGTATAGAAAACTAAATTTTGACTGAGGCATGAAAAAACTCTTTTAAGGAAAAAAATATATTACCCTGTTAAAAAACCATATTTCACCATTGGCAGTTGGCTTAGGTACACCATGACCATTATAATGAAATAAAACCCTTTCAGATTTTGCATATTTTCGACATGTGGTGCAGAGCTTCTTCACTTCTTCCACTGTGGGATCTAACTGAACTTTGTATTTGGCCTGTTTCCATGTTCCATTAAGTTCAGATGACACTTGTATAAAAATTTGTCAGTATATGGTGTAATTGAGCAATAATTTCTCACCTTAGGTTGCCATCTTTCATATTGAAAACTCAATGTTTTCCCAATTGTCTCGAGTGCTTTTTGTGGGGCGTTAGAGAAAGGATCTGAAACCAAATATAAGGAAATGTGGTTTTATGCTCTCAAAATTTTAAACACATGCTGAAACCAAATAAAAGGGCTGCAATTATTAGTTTCCAGTATAATTATTATGACTAACATTGGAACGTCTAACAAAGGAAAACTTATATAACAGAATATCTGTAGCACTACACAGTTGAAAAAAAAAAAGAACTAAAGCATCGTTAAAAACACAGATATTCATATATGAAGAGGAAGTTGTTCTAAAATGCAGAAATGAAATTAAAATAATCAATAGACATTCAAGACTAACAATAAAAGGAAGCATGAACACCATAATTATACCTATCCAGCACTCCATTCTGGCACAAGGTGAAATCTTTATGACGTCAGGTGGGTCCACGCTAATATTCAAGCATAGAACAAGCGCAACACATCCTGTTTTCATCTGCAGTTCCATACAAAATTTGATTAGATAAGTAAATACATAAGGCAAATATTTAATGAAAATTTTACTTGTCGAAGAGATGGGCTGATTACAGAAGCTTCTTATTAGTTCCATCAAAAGGTTATGAACTTATGATAACACTAAAAGTCGTAAACTTTATTAGCTTATACATACTCCCAACTGCATTAAACTTCCTACTTTATTACTATATACAAATAATTCCATACCGATACACAAGCATCACATTATAAGATTTTACTTGTGCGAATACATGCATATAGAAAATTGCTCAATTCTAACACTGTTTATACTCTAAAAGGCAATCCTCTCTTAGTTTTGGAAATTTTGAGATACTGGAGTTGTAAGTTTATTTTGGTTTGTCTATATCCTAGGTTATTATTACAATATCCAAATTGTGTGCAAAACCTAGGGCAATGACTTAACAATATAGTCTGATTATTTTACAATAACAAAATTGCTATGTAGGAACTAGGAAGATGACAACTAGTCAAATACATAAATTACTTTGGGAATTTTAGCAGGACCCGAGTAAATCCCAAGTCCCATGATAGATACTAGAAAACGAAGGCTGATTTTTATGGAAAAACTAGGATAGTTGGCCCGATTCGAGAGGGACTAATCTCCAATACAAGAACAATAGATAACTCAAATAAAACAAGACATCGAAAACTAGAATAGGAAATGGTTAATGGCTTAAATAGAAAATAAAATAGCTATTAATCCTAAATTTCAGCCCCTACAATCAGCCTCTGGACTTTGACCCTCTTGACTTTGACTTTGACTCTCCTAACATTCAGCCCCCACTTCCAGATTTCTTGTTTTCTTTCCCACCATCCAACATCAACTGGGTCTGACCCAACCCAGTTTGAACCTGTCCCAATATTGGGTTCCTATCATCCCAACTAATCTAATCTTCACTAGTGTGTACAGTGCAACCTGTCTTATATAAGCTTTAGCCAGTCTGACACCTTAAGGAACTTTTAAGACAAGTAAGCATATCCATTTTCAGTCCAAGTAAACCGTTAGAAGAGAAGCTAATGCATTATTGCAATACTACAAGCTTATAACACCAATAAATTACTATCTTCTTCCTTTCTGGCAACTAATAATCTTTTTTACAATGCTTAAACACTGAAATGAACTAAGGATGGAGGGGCACCAACCTCGCAACCAACACCCCCCCCCCCCCCAATCCACCAACCAATAAGATTATGCCACCTCAATTAACCCAATTCAACAGAAATAGAATGGGGCACCCACCTACCTCAACCCACTACCTACCATACAATAAGATTGTGCCACCTAGCTCAGCCCACTACCTTATTCCTCTATTACCATCGGAGTTGCTCCAAGCTCCTATACTCGCGAAACCAACCCACGTCTACCCGCCCCATGTGCGCCCATTTACTCACTCAACTCGATGCTACTTGGGGAGGTCGTGAGTAAGGTGCCACCTCCACCCTAAAAGAGCTAAAAATCACATCTTTGTTACTTCCTCCATTTTACCATTTTGGTTTAAACTTAATGTTAACATATTGAGACCCCAAGGTGTTTCTCCATAACCTCCACTTCTACAATTAACATCCATCCCATTAATTAACAATTTAACATGATATCATCAGCAAAAAAATTTACCCAACATCATCTCACATGCACTTCATAAACTTATCCATAACTAAAGCAAAAAAAAATTGAGGCAACAACTATCCAACTACACCCCCACACCCAACTGCCCAAGTGTAACGAATCCTGTGATTACATGATTACACACTCATTGCAAGCATCGAAAGGATAACAAGTCTGCTACTGAGAAAGTTACTTTTAAACATATCAGTCTTAGCCCCAAGAATTATCATCAGTAATACAGCAGAAACAAGAAACAGTTGCACGGTTTAACATTACAAAAACAGAATCTCCAGCAAAATCTCTAAAACAAACAACTTTATAATCATAATCATGTGAAACCTAACTAACAAGTTACCAATATCCAACACTAATATCATACAAAACAGTTCCACAAGTTACCCTACCCATCCAAATAAGCTGCAAGCATATATTTTGTTAACTAGAAAACCGACTCAGCGACTCCTAAGTATATAAAACGCAAAAACGATAACAAATTACCCGGTCTTTAGGCCGCCATTTCGACACAAGCCCAGTTTCCGCAGGACCAGACGGCGTACAAGCCTCGAACGCCTCATGTCTCAGCTCAGTCAAAACAAGATTCTGCGGCAAATAGGCCATACTAGTAGCCGGTATCCCAGGCGCATTTCCATAGCTAGTCGTAGCAACCGTCTCGGAGTCCTCAGTATCCAAAGCATTCCTATCAGTCTCCCTATTAACTACTGAATCAGAAGAAGAACCAATTCTATCCCTATCCCTATCCCTATCAGCATCCAGTAAGACATCTTGAACAACAACAGCAGCCGTTGGATTGAAATTGGAAAGGTGAGAAGGAGAGAAGCGATGGAGGTGATTCAAATTGGAGTGTGAAAACCTAGACTCCATCAAATCTCCCAATGCCATTCAAATAAACAACAAAGTCTCAACCCTAATTCCAAACTTATAATAACAGATTTGTAATAATAATAATAATAATAATAATAATAATAATAATAAGAGGAGAATTTAGTCTAATCGACGAAGCCGCTAAACCAGCGGCGCATGGAGATTCTTCGACGGAGGAAAGAGAGGGGGTTATCCAGCTTCGTTCAAAACCCTACGATTGGATTGGATGAGAAGCGATTGTGTGTCTGGGTTTTAGCATAATAATATTATTATTATTATTATTATTATTAATAATAATATATTATATAAAAAGAGGAAACCCTAGAGAGAGAAGTAGAAGGAAGGAAGGAGGTGATTGTTGATGGGGGTGGGGGGATGTGGAGGCGCATGTACAGTAGTGCGGCTGAACACAGAAGAAAGAAAGAGAGAGAGAGAGGATTTTATGTTATAAAAAGTTTTATAGGAAATACCACCAAATATATCATACTAGCAATTTTACCCGTCGCGTGTTGCGGCTGCGCGCGACGGATTGAACCGTGAAACAAACATTGCTGGTGTAACTGATAATAAAACAAAATAAATGTAGGGGGATTGAAGTTGCAATTAGCTGAAACATGAGGGAGTGGCAGTAGAAAGTAAGGGGACTAAACTTGAAATGTAAAATAGGAGGACTGAAGTTGTAAATAGCTTAAAGTTGAAGGGGTGGGAGAGAAGAGTGTCAGCTGACACTCTTCTTTAGTATAGATAATAACTAGTGTGTGGAGACAAAAAAAAAGTTTAGTCTCAATGCCACCTCAACATTTGAATGTCTCAATCATTTATGATTATTTTTTTTTTCTAATATTACACCAATTTTAAAAGTTCATATTCAAAAAGAAAAAGAAAACATCTCATTGGTCTGTCCGTTTGGTCTCGGTGAGGACGGGGGGAGGGTGGTGTAGCTGGTTCGAGACTAAGCAAAAGTGAAGGGACAGGGGATGCCCCGTCTCCATACCGTATAGCCTAAATTTAGGAGTGTACACAATTTAGTTTGGTTTGGTTTTTGGTAACACCATAACCGTAATTAAATTAAAGTGTTTGGTTTTCGGTTTTTAAAATCTGTTCGGTTTCGATTTTAGTAACGGTTTGGTTCGGCTTTTCAGTCTTTTCGTGACGACTAGTAATTCCCGGCTAATAATACTCGGCGTTCATCAGCTTCGCGATGACATTCGAGGTCCTGCGTGTAGCCCGCAGATGCCTTTGTGAATGTCTCGAATAAGGAAGGACACATTTGCGGAGTCTACGCATCAGAGTAACGGGCCAGGTATGATCGATGATAGAGTATTCCATTAGACTACTAATAATGGAGCGCCTTTTGTCTTGGATTTAGTGCCTCCAACTTTTTATCCGGCAGAACACCGTAAGCTAAGTAGGCTTTGATTTGCGTCATCCAGGAAGAGTTTTCGGTTTGGATGACATCGACGGTGGAGGCCATTTCACTAACCCTTAACCAATCATGGGCCTGGGCTCGAGTTAAGGGGTGCCTCCACTTTCGGGCAAATAGATTAGTATTCAGGACAGTGGCAATTAATGTTGACGAGAGAGAAATAGTGTACCGCCTTTTACGGGGCCACGTGGCGTGACGGGAGTGGTTGCACACTTGTACGTTTCTGAGAGGCGGAATGGCTTGACCATTAGAGGCGTCTAACGTGACGTCTGACGAAGTGCAGGGCAACGTGGGATGTACAGTACTTTGATAGTACTATACACAGCATGGAAGCTGTCATTTCGTTGTACCTAGTTAGGGTGGTTGGTCTAACCTTGACACGTATCATCTTCTGATTGGTTGGGCATGCACCCAAACTTTGACCGGATATTTCTGAATCAGGATCTTCCGTACATGGTTGTACTTTGTATACAATGTTGCATGTTTGTCCCGCGCGTGTGGTCCTACGCGGAGATTCCTTCTTGGTGATAACGTCCTTCTGCGCTAGTGAGAGGTTACGCAGCTGAGTAATCATGCGCATGGAAAGTTCTGCGGATGCTTGGAGAGTTAAGGTTGTTTTATGGGTTAGGGTTAACCTCGTCCGCGCGAGGATTTGGGACCCTATCCATTTGGTCCATATGATGAAGGACCAATAATCAGAGTCTAAAGTTGACTACCTAACATTCCTTACTTCCTTAGTGTAGTTTGGGGACGAAAATCTCGATCGCTCTCCTAAAAAATTCGGTTAATCCCCCGATTGCCGCCTCAGATTATGATCTTAACCACCGACATGATAATACTAATATAATATAAAAAGACCCCTCTTAACTAACTTATGAGTTTAAATTTTTGGGTCTAATCACATTTCAATGGTGTTCTTTAAAAATCTTCAAATATCAGCAATGATCAAAACACCATCAACATTGACAAGAACCTTCATACCTAAATCATAACATCATTTGTGGCGTTTTTAGACCATTTAGGTTTTTAAGAAATTTTAAGATTAACATTAACATCTCTTCATTTCATTACTGTCAAATTACATTAAAACAGGCAGACGGGCAACAAGCTGCGCCGCCACACCCTTCTGAATCGCAAAAATTGAGTTTTTTTTTGTCAATATCCAATAACTGCCCAACCAAATATAATTGATTCTTTTTGTTCTTTAGCGTGGTGAACCAAAACGATATCGCCTAGACAACTTCAATAGCGGTACAAGCATTCGTTTTTTTTGTGTGTGTTGTACTAAAAATGTATGTGTTGCATCTTGTACACTTCATACGTTTCACTTTCACCCACAAAAAAAATACATTCTACAAGGACAAATATTATACCATAAGACATTAGTATACTTTTATTTTGAAACAAACTTGGTATACATAATAATAAACTGTTATTTTGTCCTTTTATTTTTTTTCATTAGATTTGCAAGTCAATAAAACTAAATGAGCCTCTAGTTGAGCAAAATGTGTCCCATCTCCCAAACCTCTAAAGTTTGGGCTAATTATTAGAAAAAAAAAAAACCCTCTATTAACCTATCTTCATGGATTAGTACAGTGGGCCTTTGCCACTCTCTTTATATATTACTGTCTCTGCTTAATTAAGGATGAGCATGGTATCGGTCTGATACCAAAAACAACTGGTACAATATCATTATTTGAATGTAAAAATTTACCACATGTCTATGCCGGTACCGTACCAAACCGGTACAGGTATCGAAAAACAAAAAACGTGGGTACCATTAGCGGTACCGAAATTGATTCGGTACCGGTACCCGGTACCATTTGCTCATCCATATGCTCAATAGAGCCTAAAACAAGAATTACGTGGTTTTTAACTTTGAAAACATGGTCTAGAAGAAAAATAGTATTCGTAAAATAAGTTCATTCAGTACACTTTTAGATAGTGAAAATGAAAGAAAACAAGTTTGTAATAGACAACATGATACTTTATAGAGACGACGAGATGTCGGCTCATAATAATACTACTAAAGTAAAAACTTACATAGTGAAAATGAAAGAAAACAAGTTTGTAACAGGCAACACAAGACTTTGTAGAGACGACGAGATGTCGGCTCATAATAATACTACTAAAGTAAAAACCATCAGATATGGCTGCTTATTCGACCTGCTTTAATACCAAATCTTCAAAGCTTCGACATTGAATAGTCCATAACATCGACAAGAAAATCTACAAACAAAAAAAAAAAGGCAAGATTTAAAGAATTTTTTTTTTTAAATATAATAATATCTACAAAAAAAGATCGAAATTTTAAATAGTAACATACCGGCATCTTGTTTGTTGAAGCATAGTGGTGGAGTGATTCTAAAAACATTACCATAAAATCCACCTTTGCCAATCAACACACCCAAATCTACCAAATAGAACCTCTCAAATGATTAGAGCATACACCAAATAAAATTTTGTTCAAGGCTATCTAGTTCTATTCTATACCAATTACAACTCGAAGGTCCGACTAACTTTTTTATTAATAAAAAATCACATTTCTTAAAACTATCAAATAAATATGAAGATCAGAGTCAACCGACCCTCTCGGCCCCTTTTGGTTCCGCCCATGAAGTAAAACATTATTCATACCTTTCATGCTATCCATCACCTCCAATACTTCCGCACTTGCCGGAGTTTTTGATTTTCGATCGGCGACAAGTTCAACCCCAAGCATCAACCCTCGTCCTCGTACATCTCCAATTACTTTTAGACCACCCATACAACAAATTTATCAAAACAAGTTAGATATGGTCAATTATAATTGTACACGCTTTTTTTAGAACTAGACCTAATATGAAACGCCTACATAACCGATCCAACTAATTACTCTCTAACCAACAAATGGAGTAGACTAGTAGTGGACCATGGTTTTACATAATTTAATCATAATGCACATTTTATTTAGTTGACTAAGAAAGGTCAAAGTAAGTACTAACAAATACATTGGGGTTGGTAGCCCAATGGTAGAAGCAAAGCTTGTAGGAACACCTAAAGGGGAGGTCATGGGTTCAAGTCTCACAAGGAGTAGAAATTTGCCGTTCAAAAAAAAAAAGTACTAACAAATGTGACACACTTACATTCATGCTTGTCTTTGAGAGAACATAGACGTTCCTTTAAATATGATCCAACAACATGTGCATTCTCTTGAAGTTTTTCCCTCTCCATAACCTTCAGAACCGCATGGCCGGCAGCAGTGCTAACCGGGTTCCCTCCAAACGTATTAAAATAATTTCTACGGGTTAGGACCGCCGCGATCTCAGGGGTCGTAACCACCGCACCTAGGGGAATCCCGTTTCCGATACCCTATGAGACAACAAAAAAAAATTACAAAGTGTTTTGGGTCAACTCAACACTTTGTCACATCTGACAAAATACCTTTGCCATTGTGACTATATCAGGCACAATGCCATGGTTTTGAAATCCCCAAAAGTTGCTCCCGGTTCTAGCGAATCCACACTGGACCTCATCGGCGATCATGAGCCCTCCGGCTTTCTTTATGGTACTATAAACACTAGTCAAGTAATTCGGCGCCAACTCGACAATTCCTCCAACCCCCTACCGTTAAATAAAAACACTTATGGATTGAAATTCATTAACTTAAACAAAATAAATAAATCTATTAATATATATAAAAGAATTGAATTATGATGATGTGTCATTTAATGGAGGCCTCAACCACTCCTTGAATGTGACACATGGCATCATGTAAGATTTTTTAATTTTTGAGTGTTTTTTAGTAAATCTATATATATAGTTATAGATAATTATTTTAGGAAAAAATAAGAATTTAAAAACAAAATTAAATTTCTCTCTCATGTTTTCTTCCATAACTTTTAAACGTTAATATCTTTTATATATGAGATTTTTTATAGAAAAAAATTACACCAAATTAACGAGCGTTTTATTATCTTTCCAACGAGTACCATAGTGCTAGATAAAAACGGAGAAAAAAAACGACTATTTTAGTGAGGTTTTGTTTTCAAATATATTTTACTCGACTAATAAATCATTACTTAGGGTTTTTTATATTTGAATAAGAAACGATAAACATAACTTCATAGGCAGAGATTCTTTTTTTTTATTTGAATATGATAACTTATGGCAGAGATTTGTTCAAAATAAATAAATATTATTATTATTATTCATTAATCATGTATTGGCAAATCATTAATTATGTTATGATATTAGATATATTCACTCTATCTTTGTTCTACTTTTATTTGTCAACCCGGGACGCTCCCGGTGTATAATATAATTGTATTGAAGCTTTTGCAAAACATAATGAATTATTCATTTTTTAATACGTTTGGTATGTTTTCTTCTTTTATCATTTTTTTATTAAGTCATATTAGATTTTTCAACCCCGGGATCTTCCCGGGGTAATCAGCTAGTAAATAAATAAATAAAATGGTTAACCTGAATCGCTTCGAAAATGAAACCGGCAACATGACCCGAGGTTCCATACCGGATTATGTCTTCGACATCTTTAGCATACTTTTCTCCATCTGACCCAAATGTTCCTCTGTAAGGATCCGGATTTTGCGTGTGGTGCACCCCAGTCTGGTAGTCCAAAAACATCATAGAGGAATAAAATGATACACATAAGTTCAATCATCAAACATATGTTATGTTAATGGTTATTAAGTGCAAATGAATATAGAACATGAGTCTTGTGTTACAAAAAAATAAATAAATAAATAAAAATACCTGCACAACATTAAATTTCCAGTTGCACACTGCAGTAGCTCCCATTGTCCCAGCTGCATTACCATGATAAGCATTTCTCAAAGATATAACGTCTTGACACCCGGTGTACAACCGCGCGATCATCATTGCTAACTCATTTGCCTCGGTACCCGAATTGGTGAAAAACACAACCTTGAGATCGCCAGGCATCTTCGAGGCGAGGGCTTCGGCAAAATCAGCAATGGTATGGTTGAGGTAGAGAATGGTGGAGTGTTGTATGTTGTTGGTTTGGTTCACAATGGCTTGAACCACATCAGGGTGACCATGACCACAACTTACTGTGGCTATCCCTCCAAATCCATCCAGGTATCTTCGCCCATTTTCATCAAACAAATATTGCATTCTTCCATGAACAATATTCAACTATTTTCCAAAAAAAAAAAAAAACATATATCATTTTTTGAAGTATCCTTGTGTAAATGACACGCAGCGGTTCGAGAACTACTCGGGATCAGCTCAGTAAAAAGCCCGAGCGAGCCGAGACTTAACAAGCCCGAACCCGAGTTCGAGCCTGAAATATGACTCGTTTAGTTATCGAGCCCGAGCTCGAGCCTTATATACAAAGCTCGTTTAGGCTCACGGGCCTAAACAAGCCCAATCAAAAGTTATATTGTTTTTTTATGTATGTAATTTTGTTCTTTGAACATGTTCAGTTTTAATTAATAATGTTAGTGAGCCGAGCTTTTGCTCGTTTAAGCTATTGAGCCGAGCTCGAGCCGAGCTTTTAAGTCGTTTAAAAATCATTTTTTAATTACCTCAAGCCGATCCGAGCCGAGCTCTTATGATTTACTTTCGAGCCTCAAAAGAGCATGACAAGCCGAGCTTGAGCCTAGTCAAGCTCGGGCTCGGCTCGACCCGTTTACACCCCTATAAATAGGGACACACCCACCACCTTGTAGCCTAGTGGTATGTAAGTATGAGAAATTTACCAAAGAACGATGCCGTACCATATCATACCGGTATTGACTGAACGTATAGAATACATTATTTGAATTTAAATTTAGCTCATCTTCGGTATTCGGTATTGGTACTATGCGGCACGGTACCGGTCGGGTAGTTTTAACTTTTAATGGTACTCTACTACTCACATTTAAAACAAAGATACAAGTGCATTATGTTCTACCCCATGCTACATATTTTATGGGTTCTATTTGGGTTGACCAATTTAGCTAGTTCAATTAAATAGGTTGACCCGTCAACCCATTTAATTCATTTATTTTACCCCATCAACCAGATTAACACATTTACAACTTAATTCACCCCTTTGACACATTTAGATAAATGCATTAAACAGATAAGAAACTAACCGGTTTCTCGTAGAAGTACAACATAGACGGACTCAGGAACTCTTTACGCTTACGAAGAATCTCCTCCGCGGTAGGACCAGTGTACTGCGGAGGAGAGTAATCGAACCGCGGTAACGCTGGAACAACACTGGGTTCTTCATTCTTTGACACCGTCAAAGTAGAGAACCAACGGCAACGAGAGAAATGATCTTTTGTGGATTTCAGTAACGAAGTTGACGTGACTAATCTCTGCATTTCTGGTTATTGTTGTTATTGTTTAATGATTAAACAAAAAATTGGATGAATATAAAGAAGATAAGTTGATCAGGATAGATTCAAACACATGGGATAGTACTGAATGATCACGTCTCTATATTTTTTTAACATTTATAACATGGTGTTTTATTTTTTTATATTTTGTTATTTAACTTGTTGTAGAATATTCTAGAAAATAATGACCAATTGAGTAACTTTCATGTATTAAAATACTGTATTGTTGCAAGTGTATCTAATGCACAAAATTAAGTTGTACATTGAAACCTAATACACAAATTGAAACCTAATATACACAAATGGAATCTAGAAAGTAAACCTAATACATGAATTGAAGTATAGAATTAGAAACCTAAACTTTTAAGTTGGTTACTATTTTACAAAGTTACCCCTTTTCTTTATGCGGTATTTTAAGGTTGTGTTCCTGAGTTCGCTTAACAAGAGAAAAGAAGGGATTTAGAAGGAAATGAAAATTTTCTTGTGTTCCCGAGTTTCATTTAAGGAAGCAAAAGAAAGGAAAACAAAATTTGTTGTGTTCCAAAGTTTAACTTAAAAAAGGAAAAAAAAAAAGAAATGGAAGGAAAACTAGGCCAAATCATTTAGTTTAGTTTTCTTTTCGATTTGGAAAGAAACAGAAGGAAAAAATATGTATCATTTCTTTTTCTTTTCTTCGATTCTTTTCCTTTCTTTTCCTTTCTTTTCTCTCCTCAAGTAAACTCGAGAACTGAGCGTAAATTCAGGAATTGTTGATAAAAATATTAGATAGGCATAATGAGGTTTCATTTTCATTTTTATCCTTGTGTTGGGGATGTTAAAAAAAATCGCTAAACAAACACACCCTTATTAAAAGGTGAGAGAGAAAGGAAGCGGAAGGGAGGGATCTAAAATTGAACCATTAAAATCACGTAATAATCTGGTCAAAATCAAATCACAATTCAAGTGGTTTGCTTTTAGACTATGGGGAGTGAGGAACTTGGATTGGGGGCCTGAGTTGCCATCTGAAAATAGTGGGCGATGTTGGGTTAATCGGGTTGTTTATGGGTCGAGGGTCACGGGTTCAACATACGGGTCGTGGGTGATGGTTATGGGTCATCTTATTTGGTCTTGGTTGACCAGAAAAATAGAAGGTTGACCGAGTTTGTAGCATATGTACGTTGGAAGAAAGAGACGTTAGTTGTTACCGTTTCTTTAGCTGGAATTAGTATTTTATTTTGTTTTATTATCACGTAGGCGCCTATGTATATGGATATAAATAGTTCTTTTGTTTATTAATAAAGTACAACCTTTTCATTTCATTTTCTCTTTGGCAAACCCTCTGCAACAATATTTACATACATACGTGAGTGTGTGTAGGGTGTGTTTCAAAGGGGCCTAAACCAACATTTGGTATCAGAGCCTAGGGCTCGTAACGGGGAAGCCTCCACCGCCGGCGGGCATGTCGGTTGGTGGAGGGCAGGCGTGAAAGAGGGTTCGGTACAACAGGTTAGTTGTGCAAGGGTGTTCTACCCCAGTTGACGGCGAGTTGTTCGGGTCGGACGTTTCGGAATAGACGACGGGGAGTACCGTTGTTTGAGGACGAGGACGAGGTGACCGGGATGAACAAAGGTGTCCGTTCGTGGTTGTTCGGGGCTGTTTCACAGCAGAATACAGAGACAAAATGGGTGTTTGTGTCAATCGTTGTTGCGGGTGAAGTACCGGTTAGGATGAAGGGGGTGACAGGTGAACACCGGGGTGTCTCGTGGCTGTGTTAAGGTGTTAAAAAATCCGGCAAAAAGTCGTGGGTTTCACCAGAAGGAGAGGTTAACCAGGTTGCGGGAAAAACAGGCAGATGAAATCAAGTGGGTGGCTGTGATTTAGTTCGTTTAGCAGGTGATAGAAAATGGTACAAATCGAGTGGTTTTTGTTTTCTTGATCGGTAGAAGAAGGCTCTCACGGTAGTGTTGTGCGCAAAACGAGTTCTGTGTGGTGAAAAACAGCAGTCGGTACGTAGTGGTGGTGTTATACGACTTTGGCCGAGGCCGAGGTGGAGGCCGGGAGTCCGGGATAAGCTGAGTTGAGGGATGACTTTGGACGTGACCGAGGTTGAGGTCGGGTGTCCGATAGAAGTCGAGATGGTTCGAATAAGTGATTATGTGGTTGTCATGTGCGAATGGTGTAAACAACTGATTAAGGGTGTGATTGTTGGGTTAATCGGGTTGTTTACGGGTCGCGGGTCACAGGTCTAACATACGGGTCGTGGGTGATGGTTATAGGTCATCTTACTTGGTCTTGGTTGACCAGAAAAATAAGAGGTTGATCGATTTTGTAGCATATGTACGTTGGAAGAAAGAGACGTTAGTTGTTACCGTTTCTTTAGCTGGAATTAGTATTTTATTTTGTTTTATTATCATGTAGGCGTTTATGTATATGGATATAAATAGTTCTTTTGTTTATTAATAAAGTACAACCCTTTTCATTTCCTTCTCTTTGGCAAACCCTCTGCAACAATATTCACATACATACATGAGTGTGTGTCGGGTGTGTTTCAAAGGGGCCTAAACCAACAGGCGCCACTACTACAGCCCCCAAAAGATAGGGGAGTGGAGAAGCTTGGGTTAGAGCTTGGTTTAAAATGTTCCAACCAATAATGACCGATCAATTTAAAAATGAAAAGTTTAACCAATCAAACACCTCCACATCACCCCTCCTTCCCCAACGCCCATCTCCTTTTCCCGCCAAAGAGGCAACGCCCAACTCATCCAATAATGAGGGTGGTGTTTGGGGGGTTTGTTGGCATCCCACGCCCCACTCCCTTTCACTCTATTAGAATTGAGTTTCTCCATCGGTGTATTACTAAATACCCGAATGGAAAGATACTATGTCAGTTGCAATAATTTTGAGAGCCACTAATTATCATTCTATGTTTTTAACTTGTTTGATCATCTTCATCATCATCATCATACTCAGTTAATCCCAACAATAGCAAAGCTAAGGTAGGGTCTGAGGAGGGTAAGATGTAGACAGCCTTACCTCTACCCCGTGGGAATAGAGAGGCTGCTTCCAGTGAGACCCTCGGCTCGATAGTGGTTTTGTATCAAGCCTTGGACATAAGGCACATAACACTTAGCAATCGGGACAAGCCCGATTGGTGCATGTAACCCCTTGTCTTTTGGCTATCAACGCCACCACATGATGCATGATTAACCATCCGTCGTTTTAACGTTATTTTCACGAAATTAGTAAAATAACGTTAAAATTAGTGCAACTTTACTTTAGCCCCTCCGAGGACCACACATATATACATTATATGCGCACAGCCGTAAACAAGACTCTTTTTAACTTGTTTGATGAGTACCCTATATGTATTTGTTCTAAATAAGTGCAATACAAAATGAGGTCTTATTAATATTCTGAATTATATCCAACCAAGTTTCAACAATGGACACAAGTACCAACAAAACTTACTTCAAATCTTAATTATTATTTGCTTCATTTTTCCTTTTCCATAACATATAAAAACCCATTCCACCCAAACATACAACAAGAACAATTCCATCAACAACAACAATCAAAATCAATTCCCATTTCCTCAATCCATTCCCATTCTTCTCACCCTTCAAGACCTTTATCATAAAACTTGTTTTTTCAACATTATTATCAACCTCCTTCATTCCCCATATCTCTTCATACAAATAACACTCACTATTGGCATTTATAAACAATGCACCCACACATGTACAATTCTTTTTACACAAACGCGAACATGACTCCTTTGTCGCGTTAACAATCTTCCATTTATCGTCTCTTAAAACGCTCGTCACATTTTGTATCTCCTTCATATCGCCCCTTGCATTTCCACAAAAGTTACCCGAAGACCCATCAATTTGCAAACACGAACATTTGTTGGATAAAGTACAAATTTCATTCCCTTTGCAAAAATACGGTAGATCACATTTATTCCTTAGAGCTTGGAACGAGGTTTCGAATTTCCTTGTTATATTTGAGTAGTAGTAAAAACCTAAGTTCCCTGTCGCGTTATCAATTGCTAAAAACCTTAAAAGTTTAAGTCTTTTGCAAGGAATTTGGGCAAACTTGTGGTACTTATGGTTGAACAAATGCAACCCGTTCGTTGCCAATTGAACGAATGATATGTTTTGGGGTTTCTTGGGGTTGAATTCCCAGTATGAGTAGTGAAACTTGCCCGAATTTATGTAAAGTGCGAGTTTTTCTTGATGAATTTCGAATGAATAATTTGAATGTGTAGAAAGGGAAGTTAGCTTTGTTGCAGCTCCTAGTCTTTGTCCATATAACATTACATTTGTGGGAAAATGAAAGCTTTGCCATTTAATGATGTTGAAATCATCCACAAGAACAAGATTCCCAGTGTTTGATAATTGCAGCCTCTGAAATGTGCATAAACAACTTTTGCTTATTTTTTTTTTTTTAAATTGTAGTAATATAAAAGACATATCAAGATAACAAGATTACATTTGTTAGATCATGCTAGGCATTGCACTAGCTTGTACCGAAACCGGAATCTCAAAGGGTAGTTTTAACAATATAATTAGTAGCCAATACTCAATAGGTACGCAAAAAGTTGTGTAATCGGTATGAGACTGGAATTACCAAAACTTGTCCATGTTTGTTTTAAGAATGTAGATGCATTGCTATGCAAATGAATACTTGCACGATGAGATTTGCATGCTCCAATCATGGGCGGACCCAAATGGAGTCCAAGGGGTGCGGCCGCACCCTTTGAAATTTATTTTAATGTGTTTTATAGGCAAAAATTCCGATTACACCCCTTGAGTGTTTGGTAAAACTCACCAATCGCACCCCTTAAAAATATATCCTAGGTCCACCACTAACACCAATAACATATATGGTACAAGCATGAAGATACTTGACATATGATCAAGAAAATTATTATGAAACCAACTCAAAAGCTCCTAGAGTCCTAGTATGAAACCAACTCAAAAGCTCATAGAGTCCAAGGACAATTACTTGACTTTTAACTATTTGTAATTTTGAATAGAAAAAATGTGTTGGGCACCAACCAAGCCCAATTCAATTTAAAACATCTATTTTGACCTGGATAGGAAGAAAACATCTATGGTTATTTAAGTTTTGATTATTAATGGTGGGAATTTCTGACACGACGTGAATTTACATACGGGCTTGGGTTAGTTTCAGTTTGAACCCACGAACACATTTAGCTAAACGGTCTGTATTCATGTTAACCTGATAGATTTGCGGATGGACACTTTAACCTATTTATTTAATTTTTTTTCTAGTTGTTATAAATGTGTTTTATAAAACTTCAACTGTTTGGCTATTTTCTTATGTCAAAATTGAAAATTATAAAATTAAATTGGCATAATTTCAAGAAAAACTGCTTAAAAAAATATAAAAACAGTATGTAAATTTAGAATTTTAAAGTATTTATAGGCAAAACAAATAAAATATTTTTTTTTGGGTTAAACCGGTTGTGTTCGAGTTAACCCGCCAATACAAGTGTTGTATTCGGGTTCATGCGTGACATTATCAAGTTTGTGTAGAGATATCGGGCTTGTGTCAGGTTCGACCCATCAACCCACAAACACGTCCTGCTTGCCAACCCATTGATGCAGTTGTACCACCACTATGTTTCATGAATCTTAAAAATGCATTACAATAAACCAAATTTACCTTTATACCTTGGCCATGTGTAGCGGTTTGCCATCCTATTTGCCCATTCTGGCCCGACAATTGCAAGTTCCCGTCCCAAGTAAGGCTAATCACACATTTATCGGTGGTAAAAAATCGCGATAAGTGTGACGAGCTCCAAACCTTAAAGTCCCCAAGAAAAACATCAAATGAACAAGCATAGTTGTTTTCCTTAACGGCTTCAACCATAAGCCCAGCCCGAAAACTAGGCACCGGTCCACTAGTCTCGAGTATATATGTTGGTACAACAAACCCATTCATGTATAGACTAGGCAAAACAACGGTCCTTTCGGCACCGAGTTGAAGGTTGTTAGTGGTGCAATGGCCATGAAAGTGAGATGAGAAATGAATGAGTAATGCAAGTGATAAAAGTTTGTTCATGAGAGAAACAATTTGAGGTGTAGTCTTCACATAGTTGGTGTGTGTGTGTTTTGATCAGTACCTTCCAAATTTCACATTGGACCAATGGGAGCAAAAAGAAGGCATGATTGTGTTGTTATCCCACTCCTTAAAAGATGGCATGATGCTTACTTTCCAATTTTCCATCTAAATGGTGTAGGTTGGGCACTAGACATTACCTTCATAAGGGCCATTTTATACTACCTCATATTTATATAATATGTTGGACATATAATTGTGTGGTTATGATGATGTAAAAACAATATTTTTTATTTCATTTCTTCTAACTATTTTTGTATTTATATATTATAACACATTCTATAGTTTATTAGTCTTATAGGTTATTAAATTTTAAAGCTTTCACTCTCTTTTTATACGTATTGTTGTATTGTATCTCATTGTAAGGCATAAAAACATATAAAGCTTTTGGACTCAAATATGTTTGGTTTTTTCCTCTCATTAGATCCTAATACACATTCATCTCTTCTTCCGACGACATGCATCAATCCCTCATCTCTCTATAACTGCCGAAATTACAATCCCTTTGTAATCAACACTCCTACAAATCCACTTACACGACGCCACCTCCCCTATGCTCGAATACCTTTAAAGATGACAAAGATTTGGCTAAATCAATATCTTAATTTGTTATAATTAGGAGGTGTTTAAAGCACTTGATTATGAGTTAATAACCTTTTTGAAATTATATGTTAATTTGCACACTTTAAAGTCAAAAGTAGTATTAAATTAAAATCTTATTTGTCACTCTTCAAGAATAAACTATAAGGTAAGAGGACACATAATCTTCTCTCTTTTGTTATTATAGGACATTCTAAAAATGTACCCATCACTTAGTCATCTTTTTATATTATAAATCAAACTATTATACTATATTTGTGAATATTTAAAGAATTGTTATTTAACTTAAATTACATAAATAGCCCAACTTATCATATATATTGCAGAAGTGTAAGTGGGATGTGATGCAAGGCCTTCGAATGAAAATGTGTAATGTTCCACTATTTCTTGTTAGAGTAGTTGCTAACGCAATTATGATCTCTAGATGACGTACACAAGATTAAAAGTAGAGATAACTTAAGTAATAGTCCTTTAACTTCCACCAATTGATCACTTGGATCTTATGCACACCCTCAGTGAGAAGCTTGAGAATTCGGATTGGGGTCAGAAGTATATAATTATTTTTTTTTTTAAAAACGGGGGATCGAAACCGCATATACTAAAAAAATTCATACGAATACTATATAATCCGGACCTCTGAGCGAAAATTGAGAGGGGGTAGCTTCCCTTAAAACCTGCACCACTGTAAAAAAAACGTGAAAAATTGTCTAATTTTAAGGTACAACTTCGTTTTTTTTTTAATTATTAGTAATGCATTAATATATTTCCGATTATTAACCATAAATTTTTAGGACATTAGAAGTTTACTCATAATGATTTGAAATATTCTTAAGCCGGAGTGACTTTGAGCTTAGTAATCTATATCTGTCTATACATATAATAAACCAAAGCCATTTTAATGACATGTCACTTAAAGATGCATTCTCTTCCTTAAGTGTGTCATGTGTCATCCCATGTGGCATTGAGATATTTTAGGAAAAAAAATAATTTAAAAACAAAATTGGATTTTTCACCCTCATGTTTCCTCCCATAATTTTTAAACGTTAATATCTTTAATACACGAGATTTTTTAAAGAAAAAAATTACACCAAATTAACGAGCGTTTTATTATCTTTCCAACGAGTACCATAGTGCTATATAAAAACCGGAGAATTTTTTTTGTGGGGTTTTGTTAATACAGGAAAAAAACAATCATTAATCATGTATAGACAAGTCACTAATTATGTTTAAATCAGTAAATATGAATTTTTTTTTCAACCAGGGCCGAATAGGTTAATAGAGTTATACGTTGTTTTAAGTTAGATATCAATATTAGTATGTTAGAGTTGTACATTTGTTTAATCTTTAGGATAGGTGTTAATATTAGAGTTACATTAAATATCTACATTCTTTTAGGTTAGGTGTTAGCATTGGAGTTGTACATTGTTAATTTGTTTTGGTTAGATATTAGTATTAGAGTTATACATCAGTCTATTTCATATGTAAAATTGATATATCATATTAAATTTCTCAACCCGGGACGCTCCCGGGGTATAATCTAGTAAATGTATATTCCAAAGTCAAGCCATAAAGGTTATTTGGAATTTCAGAGTCAACATAATCCGATTAGTTTTGATACTTTCTAAAACTACCATTTTGACCTTAGATCTTACGAAGTCTAGTTTGATCAAGTGATATCAATCGTCGACAAACGAATTGCGAGATACGGATCTAACTATTAAAACTATTTCTATTTCTAACTTCTAAAATGGAACGTAGCCTTGTGTGATAATTGTGGACTTAAAATCAGTGGCGAAGCTTGACCGAAGGTTCGAAGGGTCGGAAGTTACTAGTTTCGGGGGGTCGAAACCCTATATTTCCAAAATTTTCTATACGAATACTATATAATCGGAACTTTTGCGCGAAAATTCGGGAAGGGGGGGGGGGTCGGCCGCCCCCGCCCGCCCCAACAAAGCTGCGCCACTGCTTAAAATCCTTATGTGGGAGTCTAGGGGTAATTATTTGATCCATAGTTCTGATTCTTGTATAACTGAAAGCAAATTTTGACTTAATTACGTTGTTCTGAGTCTAGCGTTCGTTTCATGGATTACAAAGGAATTAGAATTGGAATACGCGCGAGAACCATAATTTGATTTGGAATTTTGATTTGTCTTGTAACCCCTGCCTCCAACATTTATATTGGTTTCTCCCCTAGTTTTACCCTTGTTAACAGGGGGTTCCCAAACTTTACCCTTGTCCATAATTGGCCCCTTATCTTTTGATTTTTTCACAGCAGCTGTTGCACTTCTTAACTTTTTCCCACATGCCCCTTTAGGTTTGGTTGACTTGAAACATGAACACCAAAATCATCCACTTCAAATTCTGGTAAACTACCATGGCACACTGCCCTAACCCTTTGCTTATCATCCTTCACAATAACAATTTTCCTTCTTGTCTCAACTGAATGAGTTTTAATCAACTTTTTTGCTTCTTCCTTAGTACCAAACACTTGGGACACATAAAAAACTACTCTGCTCTCATCCCTATTCTGATTTGCCTTTTTGATTTTTTTTAGTTGTCTTTTCCTAGCACTAGTTTCATAATCATCAGACTCTGATCCACTTAAGAAAGCATCATTCTGCATCACTTCATCATCATCAGCCTGTACATCATCTTCTTCTTGACTACCTAAATCTTCTTCTTCAACATCAAGGTCAATATGCATCATATAGTCACTCATATCTACATCATCTTCAGCCATACAATTGTCATCAACTATAAAATCACTATCACTATCCTCATCATTTCTTATAGAAACAGTTTCAGAATCACAATCATTGGACTGTGCTGCACTACCTATAACCTCTTCATCTTCATTTGACAATGGTCCATTATCAGTGAAAAACATGTCATCATCTTGATTTGGCAATGGTCCCTTATCATTAAAAAACATGTCATCATTAACCTCTAATGGAGTTACACTACCCTTCCCAACCACACTAGAATGCCCACCATCACAGTTTTGACCAGCCCCACTAGACTCCACACCTTTGCCTAATCCACTAAAGTTTAAGTTTCTAACTACATTTAGCTTAGCAGGAACTAGTGCATAGGGTCCAGGTTCATCAATTTCTTCAATGGTAACACTGTGTTTAGGTTTAGTTGGTGTCAGCAACATTTCCTTTATGTTATCTAAACCATGTTGAGTAAACACATTGATTAACTTATGCACTCCCACATGTTGAGCAAGCCTCAACACATCCTGATCAGAAGTTAGGTCTTCAATACCATCATCTAAATTTTTTTCAGGATTTTGGAAAAAGTAATAAATATGATCAACAACAGAGTATCATAACAGACCCATCATTAAAGAAACTTCATGCACAGAGAACATATCAATATCACACAAGTCAATATAGTCAATCATACCACCTACATACTCACGACCTGGACTTTGAGTCAATCTACCACCACGATGAAGCTTTATACTGAAGAAATGGGGCATTCCAACTGCAAAATTTTAAAAATTTGAACTTTATACATCATTCAATAGCAAAATCAACAAAATCAGAAAACCTAGGTTACAACTTACAGTATACATCATCGAGATCAACATTAAGCCCTGGTCATCGTATGGTCCAGCCATCATCCCAGCCATCCTCCCACGTCATTGTTGTGATCGTGAAGTAGAAGTGAAGAAGAAGATGATCGATAAAGTTGAAGGTGGATTATGATTTTGTCTGACATTATGAAGGGTTTTATTGAAGAAAAGGGGGAGGGAAATGGGCAGATGAATTGACGAATATACCCTCACGTGCCCCCCACATGATCGGACTTAACGTTAAAAACTAACCAAGTTAGGCCCTTATGACAGTGGGTGTAAGGATTTTAGGTCGTTAAGGACGAATCTCATCAACTGAAACGCGAAAGGACATCCACTGAAAAATGGGCCAAACCTAAAGGACGAATTGTGTAATTTATCCTTATATTTATCTATAAAGGCAAAATTATAATTTTATTAAAATGGCAAGACAAATTTAATACAATAATTAAATAACTATTCTATTAATTACATGCACAAAAAGACAAGAAACATTAAAATTTATATGATATTTTACATATTCAAATGAATAAGCAAATTTATATGATATCTTCTCCCCATGTACCTACACATCGTCATTGAAAAATGAACCGACGTGGAAAAGAGAAATGGTCGGCCAACCGTTAACTTGTAACTAACCACTCAATTCAACTCATTCAACGTTATTAAATCATCATCAAAGCAATTACATTAAAACCAATTGGAACACATCTGTTTAAAAACCCAAAAACCCACGACCCAAACTTGTTTCCCTCGACCCTATCTGTTTCTTACCACGTTCCTGCAAACCGAAGTCCAGCAACAAAACCACAATCACCTCTGTTCCGACCCTTAGTACAACTACTGCCTTCCGGCAGCCCCACGACTACCTCCGACCATAAAGCAACACCCAACCGAAAATATTGTATGTTGGAAGTTTGATTGTGACAGAAAGATATTTGTGGTTAAAAGAAAGAAAGAAAGAAAGTATCCAATATTTCAAAACTAAATTTGATATGCAAACGCTTCCTAGCTGGAATATTCATGATTTGAGCAAGGTGAAATTGATCAATCCTTCAAATAATTCTGCAGCACGGTTTTGTTAAAAAAATTGATTAGAAAATATTGTTTTTCAAAGTTTATGGTGTTTAAAACATAGGTCACTAGAAGTTTGATGCAAAAAACTATTGACCGCTTAATTGGTAAAAGAAAATATATGGGGTTACACGTTAATCTGACAAAAGGTACTCCAACCAACCGATATAAATTATCTCTTTACTTTCCTTACCATTTTGATGGCGCTTCAAATCAAGCAGAAAAAACAGCGAGGCCATTAACCAAATGCAACATCTAAACAACGTGCAGCTCCGCTGCAACGCGCGAGTTCATGGTAGTAACACAAAGTGGTTATTATTTAGTATTGACTATTGATTACCAAGAGGTATAATTAAGTTTTGGGTTTATGAACCAAGCCTTGCAATTTCGTTAACTTGAAATACAAGTCTTATATTTTCTTAATTATATTGCTTTTCAAAATTATAAACCAAAGTCTAGGTTCACCGATTCTCACTTTCTTTATTCTTTTAATATCATTTTGAAATTAATAATAAAATACACATTTTGTGTGTTATTTTTTAGATTGACAAATTCTCGTGGTAACTAAACAATAGGGTTTTTGGATTACTAGCCAAGTCAAACCATATGTACTTTTATTTCCCATATCTTGTAGACAACTTATGGGATTATGATATCTACATGTAAGTATAATGATTTACTAATAACACTTGTAAAAAGTGAAAATTGGTTGAAAATTGAATAACTAAGTCTTATTGTATGAGTTCTAGAGTTATGAACCAAGTCTCCTACATTGTTTAGTGCAAGTATTATAATATTTGTTTTGTTTCTGAACCATTTCTAATACTAAACATCTTTACCATTGGTGAACCTTACAAATATAACATAAGACCATAATAACATAATACAACACAAATATTTTATACTAAAAAACCTTTTGGATGCTAATTATGGAAAAGATGAACATCATAAGTTTTTTATTCTTTTATGTTTTTACCATTCTTTCTTAATCCATTGCATCTTCACACTTGGGTTTGTCATCAAGTTATTATGATCGAGTTTTCCATCAAGCTCTCCCGACTATCAAAGGTGGAGGATGCATTGGCACAAGAACGTCGTATGGGCGCTTCTCTATTGCGTCTTCATTTTCATGATTGCTTTGTTAATGTAACTAACTAATTCCATGGTGGCCCATCATGGATAGTAAAGCTTGGAAGAAGAGACTCAACCAGAGCTAGCCGGATCACAACTGAAGGTAACATCCCAGCTGTATTGCATTGCTTTTATCATGTACAAAAAGTTATAGGTATGCTTCTTTGCAGGTTGATTACATATGAGTCTTTCCAACCTCCTCTTAATGTGGATCTTATAAGGGTCCCTATGCTTTTTTCTCCTCTGCTATCTCTCCAGATTTGATACTTTCAACATATTGATTAAGACTATTAGTATAATCATAGTTTCTAATGAGTCAAACAGCTACTTTCATTTTTTTTACTGGCATGTAGCTCAAATTGCATATGGTATGTAGAACGTAGCATGTTGATGTGTTGTAAAACGCATCTCTTATTCGGTTTATTTTTGTATATAATTTAATAGCTTTTTATTCGTCTTGTATCGTTTTTAATATTTATTTATTATTTTAGCATTTTGTAGCTATTTATAGATTTTTGTTAGTTTTTTATATATTTTTGGTATTTATTTATTTTATATTTTGATAGGCGTTCGAATGGATGTTGGAGCGTAAATGAGGAACTTTGGTCGGGTCAGGAACGCTTGAGTCGAGAGCATGGAGTTATAATAATAATAATAATAATAATAATAAACGAAACCGTGACTTCGGTCACGGCCCACAGCCCAATCCCTTTTGGACTCTACGTGGATTTTGTGAGGGCTCTAAAAATGTGGGGATCATTATAAGACATGACGGTTGGCATCAAGAAAGGGGGGAGCGATAATACTATAAGGAGAAGACAACAGCAGCAATATTATTGAAGGAGGTGGGTCGATGGGAGTGGAGGTCAATGGTTGAAGCATAGGTGTGAGCACAAGTCGGTTCTAATTCAATTATTTATTGTTTATCTATTCTAACCCGTTGTGAACACATGAATTTAATTTGTTTCTATTGTTTTGATTTTATCATGACTTTTAGAGGCTACACCTTTTTGCTACATAGGTTAAAGATGATTACACTTGTTTGATTTA
The DNA here is from genome assembly GCA_030844895.1 of Ambrosia x helenae. Lineage (NCBI taxonomy): Eukaryota > Viridiplantae > Streptophyta > Magnoliopsida > Asterales > Asteraceae > Ambrosia > Ambrosia x helenae. Next base: position 4,651,620 of record CM061230.1, on the reverse strand, counting down.
TTTTCTTTTGGTTTTGGAACTTTTGGTTGTGAATGAATTTTAGAGTAAAGAACTCTTTATTTTCTGGTTTGATGTATATGCATATTTAGTTTTGTTTAAATAACTTTTATAAACTCCACTTGCGTTTTTGTGAATGTCTTTCATGTATGAATGCGAGTTAGGTTGCGGACTGGGTGTTAGCAGCTAGTTTATGGTTAATTGCCATGGGTTATCCATAGGAGTTGTAATTGTTAGTTAGATAACTCTAAGTGTTCTACTAATTCTCAATAGCTGTAAGGTGCGAGATTGTTGGTCTGTCTAGGGTGTTAAATTGCTAGATCTAGAGGCTTTGTGAGAAGATCTTCCTAGTTTCCCTAACATTCCTTGTAAGCCAAGTCTTATCAGAAATATTATAGTTACCCATTGCACTTTCGGGTGTATTATGACTTTCGCGCTGTGAGGTAGACTATCTAGCGGGTACTTCAAGATTCGAGTAGGTAAGTCTGTGAGGGTAACCTCTCGACCAGTGGTTTAACCGCACAAAAGTATTCTAGGATTTCCCCATGAGAAGGGTCGAGGGTGTCTAGTTTATTCTTGATGTTTAGTATTTTAAGATCCCGGTTCTACACCAGTTTAATAGCCGTTAAAAACTTATCATTCATTTGTAGGTTTCTAGCCTAGGTAGTGCCTTCCCATCATCTGATCCCAGTTGCAGTTTCCAGTTTGTGTCTTTAGTTATTTTAGTTTTATTTTATTTATTTGCATTAGTCTGTTAGAAAGCCCCCCCCCCCCCCCAAACCATAAAAAAAAAAACAATTTAAGTCAGTTTGTAGATAAGTAATCGAGTCTAGTTTACGTTTTCCGGTAGAGTCTCGTGGGTTCGATACTCGGACTTACTTTAGCTATACTCTGCTGCAACGCGCGGGTAAACATGTCTTTGTTTTGGAAGATGGAATCTGTTGAGGTGGAATCTTTGCATGTTGTGAAATCGAAGCTTGAAAAGAAGAAGAATAAACATAAAAAATGTAATCGCATTGGATGTTGGAGCTGGTTGAAAACAATTGGCACTTGTGTTTCTTCAACCTCTAAGGTTCAAAATAATAATAATAATAATAATAATAATAATAATAATAATAATAATAATAATAATAATAATAATAATAATAAGGAGAAGAAGAATAAACATAAGAAATGTGATGAGACTAGCACTGGATATTGGAGCAGATTGAAATTGATTAACAGATGTGTTTCTTCATGATCTAAGGCTGGTTCTTCAATATGTGGAATCAGCATTCACACAGGTAAATTCATTTATCCTTTTAAATTTTTGTATTTTTTTTCTTTTTGCATGAATTTTAATTTTTCTAATTGTTTCTTTAATCTTAGAAAAATTAACATTCATGCAAAAAGAAAAAAAAATACAAAACTTTAAAGGGATAAATGAATTTACTTATGTGAGTGCTGATTCCACATATTGAAGTACCAACCTTAGATCTTGAAGAAACACATATGTTAATCAATTTCAACCTGCTCCAATATCCAGTGCTAGTCTCATCACATTTTTTTATGTTTATTCTTCTTCCCTTTGTTGTTGTTATTGTTATTATTATTATTATTATTATTATTATTATTATTATTATTATTATTATTATTATTATCTTGAACCTTAGATGTTGAAGAAACACAAGTGCCAATTGATTTCAGCCAGCTCCAACATCCAATGCTATTACATTTTTTATGTTTATTCTTCTTCTTCTTCTCAAGCTTTGATTTCACAACATGCAAAGATTCCACCTCAACAGATTCCATCTTCCAAAACAAAGGCATGGATGAAAGTACAAGCTGAAAAACAAAACAAATGGACCCAAAACAAATCAAATCAAAGGCATGGTTTTATATATATACATACTTATTTATGGGGTTATCTTACACATTGTGAGAACTTCACAACAAAACAAATCAATGGACCCAAAGATGATGAGATATCGAAGTTACAAGTCATTTGGTTGAAACTATTAAAGCTATGAAAAATTGGAAGTACATTGAAATGGCTTGTAAAGTTAGACACACCAAATATTGCTTGATTAGAATATTGGTGGGAAAGCAACGGTCTGAGTATCGTTTTGCTTATCCATAACCAACACAAACCAATAAATCTGTCAATATAAGAATCGATACCCCCTGAGAAGAAACGGTATCGATGATCACCCCTCGCAGTAGCTGCTCAAACGTCGGTGCCCTCAGTGTATAATCTAGTAGCGACGGCGAAAGCAGGCACCGACATCTTGTGAACCCGCCTACCTAGAGCAAATGAAACTGTATCGGGCTAAAAAAAACGCACCTGATCTGTACTTCACAGTCGATTGGTGAGCTCGCGATACTGAGGCCAGGTAGGTGTAAGCGCCATGAGCCATCTCTGTCCCAGCAAGCCCCTCAATTTGTCCTCTGCCCCTAACTGCCTCATGATATCCCAGTGAAAAGTTCGGAGCGACATCGATAAAAATTTGCTGAGAAGCCTGTCCACTTCCCATGACCCAACCTTGAACATTAGCAAGGTGTGGTGTTGTAGGGCACTGGCGTTTGAGCAACTACTGCGAGGGGTCGTCACCTATACCGTTTCTTCTCAGGGGGTATCGATTCTTCAAATATTTCTACTGGATACTCATGCCTTTAAACCATGTCTCGCTAGTTTTTTTTTTATTTTTTCAACGGAAGTTGATCCAGAGAAAGTAACCATTGCTGAAGCTTCTAATCAGTTAATTTAAAACCTTTTCTTATAACAATCGTTTCTAAATCACCACACCTTCATAAATCACTACTTGAGTTTAATAAAATAAATCTTGTTAGAAATATGAGACAAAACAATTAGTTAAACACAAATGATCGAGCAGAGGTAATGCAGGGTACGGATGAATAACAACAAGTAAGCTTTGGTTTGTTACCTGTTCAAGGGTGATTACAATGATACCGGGTTCCTTGTCAGTTGAAGCAGGGTACGCGATGGGTTGTGGTGGTGGTGATCAGTGGCGGATCCAGGAATTATTTTTAGGGGTTTTACTTTTTTATGCTCTAATTCCATATAACCAAACAAAAAAAATTCAGGTCGGTCTGACGGTTCGGATCTGGTAAAGTTCATCATATTTTCATACTCCAATTACATCTAAAAGCTTATTTAACAACGATTCAACAAATTAACAACATTAAAAGACTATTATACGTATACAATTCAAATTGGGGTGAAGAGTTCTAATTCGGTATGGGTGGTTTTAGGCGGTGATGACATGTGTCAAACTCCTAATGACTGTTTTTTTTTTGCCTACATGAACCTTCATTGTTGTATTAAAATGCTTATGTTATAAAAGAAACTTTAAACATTCAATGGTGTAGTAGTTCTAATGCACACCCTCAATAGGCCTAGTTCAAACCTTAGCGATTCTTTTTCCATTCTAATTGTTTATCTTAATCAGCTTTGCTTTATTAAAAGCTTTTGTTTATAGAACAAACATTAGGTTCAAATCTTGGTAACCCCATCCTAATTATTTTTTCTTTCTCTTATTTTTCCTCATTTCATACTTTTCTTCCTCCTAGAATTCAATTGTTAACGTTTCTTCTTCTTTTTAATCTCTTAGTGTTTTTAACACTTCCGTTGTATTCAATTAAACATGAGCTACGGCCGCGAAGCACGGGATAAATACTAGTTCGACAACAATTCAACAAATTTAAAAGCCTATTTGTTAGAAACCTACCCCTTGTTATTCTGTTCCACAACAAGTCAAATTCAACATATTAAAATTTAGGGAAATTGGATTTTAACACCCTGAACTATTGACAATTGGCCGTTGACATACTGAACTACAAAATTAAACAACATCGCACTGTACTTTCAACTTATTGGCCTGTATCACTCCCAGACTAACTATGGTTAATTTTTGCTGACGTGGCATGGTGACATGTCCATTTTTGCTGACGTGGCAGGTGATGTGTCCATGCCACGTCAGCTTATTCCCCATGCCACGTCAGCAAAAATGAACACGTCACCATGCCACGTCAGCAAAAATTAACCATGGTTAGTCTGAGGGTGATACAGGCCAATAAGTTGAAAGTACAGTGCGGTGTTGTTCAATTTTATAGTTCAATGCGTCAGCAGCCAATTGGCAATAGTTCAGGGTGTTAAAATACAATTTCTCTAAAATTTAAAAGCCTATTAAGATTTTTCTAACTCTAAAACACAAAAAAATTAAAAAAACAAATTTTATTACCTGCAAGGGTGGAGCCGAGGAGGGGACAAAGGGGTTGCAGCCTGCTGATCGACTGTCGAACACAAGTACAGAACAGAGGTCAAGGAGGGACTGGGGTTGAGTCGCTGGATAGAGAGGGATTAGAGGCTTGGAGTTGAGGGTTGGGTTGCTGGAGTATACAACAGAGGATCAAATAGGTTGTGTTGTGTGAAGGCTGAAGAATGGTAACTAAAAACCTTAAGTTGGTTTTAAATAGATAAATAAAACACAAAAAAAACCTACGAGACAGGATTCGAAACAAAGACCTGTAGGTTAGATGAGACGGGATGAACCACTGGAACAATCACAAGATTTAGTTGTGAGGTTCCCCTAATATTTATTTAGGGGTTCCCGGAGTATTTTTTAATATATTTAACACTAAAAATTTTAAATTGAATGGGTTCCTAGGAACCCTTTTTTAAACCGTAGATCCGCCCCTCGTGGTAGGGATGAGATCGGTACCGTACCTATACCCGTACCCATATCGAAAATGCCTATACCGAATTTGAACAAAAGTGGGTATCGAAAACCGTACCGAATATATAGGTACGATACGGGTACGAGTACGAGTATCGGTACCGGTATTTCGGTACGGTACCCGTTTGGTACCATTTTGTTAGTTTTTTTCTTTCTTGAGCACTCGTACGGGTACCAAGTAGGTAAACAATTACGAGTATCAATACTAGACGGGTACCAAATTGAAAATTTTGGTACGGGTACCAATATGGTACATGTACCAAATAGGTAAAATTGATACGAATACCATAAATATGATAATACGATGTAAAACATATAATCAAATTCAATAGTATATAGAATTCGGTACCCGTACCAATTTTACCCGTACTCGTACCCGTACCAATACCGAAAGTACCGAATACCAAAATCAGTAAAAGTAGGTACCGATACCTATACCGAGTACTCAAAATCGGTACGGGTACAGGTACCGGTACCAGTACAGGTACGGTATGGGTACGGGTATATGTACTAGAGAAAAAAATGCTCATCTCTACCTGGTGGTGATCGAGTAGAGGTAACGCAGCGATGGGTTGTGCTGGTGGTGATCGAGCAGAGGTAATACAGCGTATGGGTTGGTGATCGAGCAGAGGTAACACAGCGATGGGTTGTGTTGTGTTGGTGGTGATCCAGGAGAGGTAACGCAGCGATGGGTTATGCTAGTGGTGATCGAGAAGAGGTAACGACCACGACCACTACCACGACCACCACGACCACGACCACCACCACGACCACGACGACTACCACTACCACTACTATTATTATTATAATGGGTAGTATTGGAATAATTTTCATGACATCTTAGGTGTAAAGCAATAAACTCTTCATATGTCATGTTAAAAATCATAGGAAATTACTCTTATAGCAACCTTTGGCTCTTTATAATGTGTATATATATATTGCTAGTAACTCGGTAGTGCTGGGTGATTAATAAAATTATGTTGGCTATTAAAAAAAATTGTACATAACTTATCAAATATGCATTATTAAGATTTGTTTTACGTTGATTACTTGATTTATTGTCATTGCTTGTTATTTCAAATACTACTTTTATCGACATATGTCAAATCATTTTCATAGTTTTTTCACAAACCTGCCACGTGTTCTTTTTAATGAATTTATCAGTTTTATCATTTATGTAAGGGCACAAGTAGGGCTGTAAACGAACCGAACTTTCAGCAAACAGTTCATGAACCATTTGACGGGAAGTTTGTTTGTGTTCGTTCGTTTAATAAATGAACGAACACGAACAAAAATTTTTGTTCGTTTAGTTAAACGAACGAACACGAACAGAGGCCGCGTTCGTTCGTTTATGTTCGTGAACGTTCGGTAACGTGTTCGTTTATGTTCGATAGTTTAATAGGGTTTTTAATTTTTATAATTTTTAGTTTTCTTATATTTACCCAAATAAATAATATATGAGGTAAATATGTTTGGATAATTTAGTTATATTTTGGGTGGATTTAACTGATATCTTAAGAATTATATTGTATTCCAAAGTTAATATATGTTCGTTTGTGTTTGTTAATGTTCATGAATATTTCTTTGTGTTCGTTTGTGCTCATGAACACTTGTTTGTTTTCATTAATATCCATTTGTGTTCATATACGTTCATGAACAAAGTTAACAAACGAACATGAACACAAGTGTTTTCTTAACGAACGAACACGAACAAAAAATCTCGTTTGGCAAGTGTTCATGAACTGTTCGTGAACACATGATTTCCTTAACAAACAAACACGAACAAGGCCTTGTTCGTGTTCGTTCGGTTCGTTTGCAGCCCTAGGCACAAGGGGCGTTCCACTAAAGGTGTTTTCACTTCACTGATTTCTATCAATCCTGCACTGTCACATCATTTCACTGATTACTTCACTGAAACACTTTTTTGTAGGCAACACTCCACTGAAATATTTTTTTTTCTATTTTTTAAATAAACATTATTAAACATATCTAGTCTCATTTTTTTTTCTAAATATATTTGACATATTCATATAAGTTAAAATAAAAATAATCTAATTAAAAAAAAGAATAATAAGAACTAGTTAGATGCTTTTCACGATCTAAAAAAAAGCAATATTTTAATGTTATATGTTATTCCCATTCCCTATCTAACGGATGTTAAAAAGAGAACAAATATTTTAATGTTTTTTTTCTCTCTCTGTATACTCCACACACACAATACACATATGTATACATACACTATATGTATCACTATCTTCATCTTCATCTTTATGCTTTCAACACATGTAAAAAAAAAACAAACCTTGCAACAACTATATCACCTATCATCTTTATACAAGTATTTATTAAGGCCAAAAGAGAGCTCATGATGAGAAGTTAAAGGTGGTTAGAATACACGTACGGTGTGTAGGCGAAGAAAGGGGAGGGCAGGTCGCTACACGCCACCCGACATATTGTGAACTAAAACCTGACATATCGCTCTTAACAAGTTTCCCTTCTAATAAATGATGAATTTCCTGGAAATTTACACCAATTAACATAAATTTACGACCGAAAAGGATACAAAATTTGTCTGTTATCAACAGTACTATCACCCTTTGCAATTAGAAAATGTAGCATGTGTGAAACACATTTGTAAACAACCGGATTGGACTTGGGATAGTTGGGTGAAGTTCGATAGTCCCATAACTTAGGATTGTCTAAGTCATGTTATTTGGGTGTATTGGATGTAGATAGCATCTTGCTAGATACACATTATGTAAAACATTTTGGTGATGAATGAAATTTGATGTTTGCCGATCAAAAAAAAAAAAGAAAATGTAGCATGTCTCCTACATAACTTCAAAATATCATATCACTAGAGATCAAAGATCCAAACACTCCTTTTGTAGATTGTAGGCTAAAAAGTCAAAAGACTTTACGTTTGATACAATTTGCCTCATAACATGCAATCAACATCCATTGCCTATCCTTTTTAGCAACGTTGCTACACCATAGTTTTATTGTCTTGTCATGAGAGACATTGGCAATACTTTGTCCGTCTACAAAATGGAAACATGTTCACTTTGTAAATTCGGTTTGGGTCAGTTCGTGTTGACTAAAAAATTTTCAGACTTTTGTTTACACAAAATTTCAAACTTTTGTATGCACATTTTATCCAAAATTTTCAGACTTTTACACGAACAAAACATGTTCAACATAATAATATATAACTTTGTTTAGTAACACGGATAACAATAACCAACCGTTTAACATTGTTAGCAACCAACAAATTAAGTATTACATTTAAGAACTTCATTTGGACACCATAACTAATCGAATCGATTTATTTCATACAAACTAGAAGGAAGCAATACATTAAAACAAACCAGAACATTTGGACATAAAATGGTGTCTCGGTTTGTGCAATCACATTTGAAGCAAACCAAACAAACCCGAAAATGTTTGAAGACCAGTTTGAAGCAAATCGGAAGATACCTTTCTTGAACCAAACCAAACTTAACCATTTATGCAATCGTATATTTTCAAAGTTCATACATCCATTTCATGTATTTACACCTATAATATTTCATATATTTTAAGCAAAAATTTTAACCAAATTTTGGGTTTAGTTATTAACCAAAGTTAACTGAACCAACCTGAAAACCGACAGTTTAACTAAATAAGCCGAACCAATTAACTGATCGGTTAATAATATCGATTAACCGATGATTTCAATTTCGGTTGAGTATAATAACCAAACTGTAACGAACTATACATACCCTTAGAAGTACATGTGTTCTTGATGCATCGCTCAAGAACCCTCCTAGTCACAATTAATATATGAATTTGATGAGTATGATTACTTGTTTATATATAAAAAAAAAAGAAAATAGAAAATTGTAAGTCAAGTCTTGCAATTTCAATTTAAAGCTATAAATTGTATGTTAACATATGCAACTTCATAATACAATCTTTAATAACCATAATTATAAAGTGGGTAATATAACCAAGAAAAATATATTAATTACTTTTAAATATGTAATATCACGACCAAGAAGTATGCTTAAGTTTTGGGTTTATCAACCAAGTCAGTGCAATTTCGTTGGCTTGATATTTTCTTGATTATATTACTTTTCAATTTATAAACCAAAGTCCATGTTTACGAAATCTCAATTTGTTTATCTTTTATATCATTTTGAAATTAGAGAGAATTACACAAATTGTCCTTTAGTTATTATTGAAATTGCATCCTCTGTCCTTTATGGAAAATTTTCACTCCTTATATCCTTTATTTTATCAATTTGTTACACCCTTTGTCCTTTAGCCTAACTTAGTTAAAAAAACTTGGTTAACTTTATTTTCTAAGTTTACATTTTTAGCCCCTATAGTTTTGATCGAACCATAACCCTTGATTGACCTCAAATTCGACCACGGCAATTAACGAAATCATAGGGCTATCATAGAACATCAAATTCCGATCAAAAGCATGTATAATAATCGTACCGACCTAATCGTTTTTAGGCTAAATCGAACGATTAAAACTGCGACTAGTTGATCTTGTTCTTCAAATTGCAAACGATTTGGTGAGTCTTTGTGGTATATTTTTGCACAGAAGCGGTCAACTAAGGCATAAGATGTTTAGCATGTTCCATAAACGTTTAAAAATGTATTTTGAGAAAATAAAGGTCTTCAAACGTTTGAAAACCCACTTGCAAACCGAGCCTCTATACCATAAATTGAAACGTGTTATAACATCTTTTGCCTTAGTCGACCGTTTCTATGCAAAAATATACTATAAACACCACCAAATCGTTCGAAATTTAAAGAACAAGATCAACCAGTCGCAATTTTAATCGTTCGATTTAGCCTAAAAAACGATTAGGTCAGTACGATTATTATACATGGTTTTGATCGGAATTTGATGTTCTATAATAGCCCTATGATTTCGTTAATTGCCATGGTCAAATTCAAGGTCAATCAAGGGTTAGGGTTCGATCAAAACTATAGGGGCTAAAAGTGTAAACTTAGAAAATAAAGTTAACCAAGTTTTTTAAACTAAGTTAGGCTAAAGGACAAAGGGTGTAACAAATTGATAAAATAAAGGATATAAGGAGTGAAAAATTTCCATAAAAGACAGAGGATGCAATTTCAGTAATAATTAAAGGACAATTTGTGCAATTCACTCTTGAAATTATTAACCAAAATATGAAGATACACATGTTGTGCATGTATTGTTTTAAAGATTGACAAATTCTCCTGGTAATTAAACAATATGGTTTTCGGATTACTAGCCAAGTCAAACTGATAGGAGTATGAACCCGAATCACCGTTCAACTAAAACGGTAAATTAAAGGATAGAGCTAACGGCTCGTTTGGATACAGATTCACCACCAAACGAAACGATAGGGCTGCGAATCACTCCCGAAGATACAGATACACCACTCCGGTTATGAAATCGTGTTATGCCAAAATTGAGCTAGCAAAGACAAATCAATTTTAACCTCAAAATCCATTGAGAGAAAAATTAATCAAAAGATTTTTTTTTAATCATAAACTCACTCTGCCTTCTTCATTAAGAAAATACCACTACATAAATAGTGCCTCGGTTTGTAATCATATTTGAAGCAAACCACACAAACTTGAAAACGTATGAAGACCAGTATGAAGCAAATCAGAAGATACCTTGCTTGAACCAAACCAAAATTAACCATTTATGTAATCGTATATTTTCAAAGTTCATACATCCATTTCATGTATTTACACCTACATTTCATGTACTTTTAATAAAAAATTTTAGCCAAATTTTGGGTTTAGTTATTAACCGAATTTAACTGAACCAAACTGAAAACCGCGCTCTAACTAAATTAGCCGAACCAATTAACTGATTGGTTAATAATATCGATTAACTGGTGATTTCAATCTCGGTTGAGTCTAATAACCAAACCAAACTATACCGAACCATACACGACCTTAGAAGTGTATGTGTTCCTGCTGCATTGCTCGGGAACCCTCCTGGTCACAACTAATATATGAATTTAATGAGTATGATTGCATGTTTATACATATATAAAAAAAGAAAAAGAAAATTGTAAGTCAAGTCTTGCAATTTCAATACTAAAGCTATAAATTATAATATCACGACTAAGAAGTATGCTTAAGTTTTTGGGTTTATCAACCAAGTCAGTGCAATTTCGTTGGCTTAATATTTTCTTGATTATATTACTTTGCAATTTATAAACCCAAGTCCATGTTTACCAAATCTCAATTTGTTTATCTTTTATATCATTTTGAAATTATTAACTAAAATATGAAGACACACATGTTGTGCATGTATTGTTTTTAAGATTGACAAATTCTCCTGGTAATTAAACAATATGGTTTTCGGATTACTAGCCAAGTCAAACTATATATACTTTTATTTCCTGTATCTTATTGACAACTTATAGGATTATGACATCTACCTATTGAGTTACAATAACACAAAAACATTAAATTATGATTTGAAAATTGAACAACTCAAAGTTTATGGTATGAACATTAAAATTTGAATAACTCAAATCTTATGGTTTGGGTTCTAGAATTATGAACCAAGTCTCCTACATTATTTATTGCAAGTATACTGATACAAAAACATATATAGTTTTTTCTTTGAACATTTCTAAAACTAACCATCCTTTACATTTGTGTTCCTTATAAATACTAACTTAAGAACTTAACAACATAACACAATTCAAAGACTTTGTACTAAGAAATCATACTTCTAGTTGGCCATTTATGGAGAAGATGAACACCACAAGCTTATTATCTCTCATTGTTTTTATTCTTTTTTCTATTGCTACTGCATCTTCAGACTCGGGCTTGTCATCAAGTTATTATGATCGAGTGTGCCCTGAAGCTCTCCCGACCATCAAACGTGTGGTGGAGGATGCATTGGCACAAGAACGTCGTATGGGTGCCTCTCTATTACGTCTTCACTTTCATGATTGCTTTGTTAATGTAAGCAACTTATTTCTACCAATTTATTTTTGAGATTCCCTATTTGTTATTCATAAAGCTTGGCACTTTTTACAAAGCTATATTTTTGCCATGGAAATGGCTCGTTTGTGAACTAATACTTCCACATCGCATATCCTAGGAAACGACTTTAAAATGTTTAAACTTTTGATCTTTTATAACCATAAATCCCTAATGCATTTGAAACTTAAGAACTAGGCGTTGCAAAATGAAGTGTTATCTTGTACAAATGTAGCATTTAAGACAGTGGAAAGTATTGATTGTTGTTTTTGAGCTAACTTTCTATATCATGTAGGGATGTGATGCTTCCATTCTTTTGGATCAGACAGAAACAATAGATAGTGAGAAAAATGCAGGCCCCAATGCAAATTCAGCTAGAGGATTTGAGGTCATCGACAAAATCAAGGATGAGGTTGACAAAGTTTGCGGTCGCCCTGTGGTGTCTTGTGCTGACATCTTAGCTGTTGCTGCTCGTGATTCTGTTGTTGGTGTAAGTAATTAAAACACATTTAATGAGTTTCTAATAGTTCAATTGGGATATACCTATTTGGTACACTTAGTATGCATGTTTTCATAAAATGCTATTTATAGATGTAAAAAAAGTGTATAATAATGCATTTTTTACGGTAAATCTAAAACTTCTATGATTTGCAGCTTGGTGGCCCATCATGGAAAGTCAACCTTGGAAGAAGAGACTCAACCATGGCTAGTCGGACCACAGCTAACGCTAACATCCCAGCACCATCCATGGACTTACCTGCCCTTATAAAGAACTTTGAGGACCAAGGGCTCGATGAGGAGGACTTAGTTGTGCTTTCGGGTGCACACACCCTAGGATTTGCTCAATGTCGAACCTTTAGGCCCCGTATTTACAATGATAACAACATAGATCCTGCCTTTGCGAGTCATCTTCGAACCATTTGTCCACAAGTTGGGGGCGACTCAACACTCGCACCACTTGACCCGACACCAAGCTCATTTGACGTTAAATACTTCACTAATTTGGTGAGTAAAAAAGGGCTTTTGCACTCTGATCAAGCATTGTTCAATGGTGGCGAAACCGCCGAGCTTGTTTCGAAATACAGTGGGAACCATGAAGAGTTTTGGGAGGATTTCGCAGAGTCTATGATCAAAATGGGTGATATAAAACCATTAACAGGGAATAGAGGTGAAATTCGCAACAACTGCAGGAAAGTTAATTCTCAATATTAAGAGTTTAATCGAGTGCGTTAAATTGTTTCATGTTAATCTAAGTATATTATGATTTTTTAGGCATTATTTCTATTGTTGTCGCAAGTCGAGTTCTTTCAAATTGTAGTATGGTTTCGTTCTTTTAATTTCAAATTAAAATCGTCTGTAATTTATTATAAAAGCATCATTAAGATTTGTCCTTTCTATATTTCGGTTAAGATTATGGTTTTTTTTTTTTTTTTTTTTTTTTTAACTTTAACTTTCATTAAAAAATCAAAGACAAGTTCCATAAAACAGGTTCACCAAACCCCACAAGCCACAATTACATCATAATGTAGGTTAACCTCATGCCTATTGTTTAGACTCCAAGTACTTTTATTCTAGCTTTTTAGAGTAGTGAAATATCTATTTATGTGATTTCCCATTTCAATTATTAACTAAGTCAATACATCAACTAATTTTTTTTATATTATTATAACTTAAGGGATTATAAATATAATAATACCCACCCATTCATCGTATTATTAATTTGATGATATTATATTATTAGGTTAAAGCACGTACTTGTATTATACTGGCTGAATAGATTGAATTACAAGTTTTGTCCTTTACATTTATACCATATTTCAACGCATGTCATTTACCTTTAAAATTGATGAGATTTGTACTTTATGTTTCAAAATCATACACTGTATGTTCTTTGGTTCTTACCCACTTAATTTTTATCGTTAAGTGGAGGGTAAAATTGTCTTTTTACCCATTTATTTAGAAAACCATATTAAAATTTAAAAAAAAGATTTTTTTAAATGGATCTCTCTCTCTCTAAACACACACAGACACACTATCTACTCTCTATCTAAAGTCGTACCCTCATCACTACCTCAACCGCCATACTATCACCTGCCACCACCCACCACCACGCTATAACCACACCAACTTATCTTCCTCAACCTCAAAACCCTTAACACACCAACACCCCACATAACCTTTCCACTCATCTAAAATTTGAACAACAATTCACTATCTACACCATTATCTTTATCAAGATTCAACACTCAAGGCAAACCTATAACAACTACAAAGTTGTTACAGAAATACCTTTGTACTATTCATTTCACTTGAAATTAATATATAGTATATATATGTATATATATAATTATAATAAAGTTAATTACAATTTTATAAAATTAGAATAAATAAAAATGAGAGAAGGGATATAATGGTAACATGTGATGTTGTGTATAACCATTTATTATAATAAAAATATTATTATATATATTATATTATATTTATTTTGTATATTTTAATTTGATATTTTTTGAGTAATAATAGGTTTTCTAAAAACCCAACTTCACAATTTTTTTTCCAACACTACGAAATAAATTTTATTGTAAATGGATATCGTGCTGCTGACATACTAAGCCAAGCGAAAACCGATGACGAATAGTCAGTTATTATTTATTGGGAAAATGGATTTTAATACTCCCAACTATCGCCTATTGGCGGATATCACTCCGAACTTTCACTTTGGCGAATAGCACTGCCAACTTTCAACTTATTTTCTTCCATCACCCCCAAACTAACGGAAGTCTAACCTGGTTAGTCTTCGTGGCAAAAATATAAAAACCAAAACTTCTATGTGGCCAAAATGTAAAAACCAAAACTTATGGGGCATTTTTAAAACTTGTTATTATTATTATTATTATTACTAGTGGGATGCCTTGTTGCGCGTTGCGCAACTTTTGATTATGTTTGTGAGCGATTAGAGACGTATTTACTACGCAACAGGCGCGCATTGTTATTCGGTTATTGAAATACAAAAAGAAAACGCTAGCTGGAAACCCATTTAGCCCAATCGATCTCACTTCTTTTCGACCGGTTCTTCAACCACAAAAAGGACATTGCTTTAGTTTCACAAAAGATTTTATCAATGGTTGTTCGCTTCCCTGCAAAAATCAAATCATTTCACGCCTTTCAAATCGCCCAACACATGACGATGATAATTGTCCGCGCCAACTTCCTTTTTGCAGCCGCTTCCTCAAAGTATTTGAGATGCTCCAACAGAGTGTTCTTGTTTTCAATAGGGACTGCAGGAATACCGAACCAAATGAATGCCGAGATATATACTCTTGCATAGTCTTCTGGGATGTTATGTAGATAATTCAAATTCATAGAGTATAATGAACCAAAAAAGAAGCAAATTGGTTTGTACCTTATGGTTACTAACTTGTAAAAACAACTTGATAATTACATCATGTTCATCTGTTGCCTCTTAGTGGCCTGACTGTGATAAATGCTTCAACTAAAATCAAAGGCGCAATTCTTTAATGATACAATAGTGTTAAACAATGTAAATACTTTGTTGAAATGAAATACGAAAACGCACCAATACGTGTTACTGTGGCTGTTGGAATATTAGACACCAACCTGCACAAAATAAAGCATAATAAAGCAAAAGATTACACCAAACAAATATGCTTCTTCTCAACCAAGACAACCCTGAAATATTGCAATTGAGTTGCAATCAAACACTTTCAAGCGTAACAACCTCTAAGGTGATCCGCATGAATGGCAGCGTATACCTTTATCCATTTTTGCAGATTTAAGAGCGTCAACACTTTTTATCGACACGGTATATCGATAAACATCATTGTTGATCTATCTTTGACTCCTGCAACCTGCGACAACCAAATATGAAATAACGACCTAATTAATTATGCAGGTTATGATTAATTAGCATGCAGAATTACAAAAGTGTAGGAATAGATGCAATGTAATTTCAGAACCGTTATTTAGTATTGGGTTAACATCATGATTTAGTATTACCAGGTAGGTTGACAATATACTAAAAGTATAACTACATGTCAATCTAGTTGGTTATACCACAACCATCATCTTAGCTCTTTTCCATAAAAGCAAAGAAAATATGTATGATATTATCGTCATCAGTAGGCCACAATTTATTCTAGACAATGAAAAGAAACCAACTTGAAGCGAACAAATATCCATTCTGATATACCTATTGCTTTCAGTCTACCATATTTGTTCTTGTTTCGGTATTTTTAACAGCTCAGAACAGGTAAAGTGGTTATCATGGCGACATAGCAGGTTGCGATTAGCAAATAGTGCACTCGCCATCCTTGTTATGCAACGTCAAACCTGATTTTCATTCACCAACATCATCATAGCCGGCAAATAAATTCAAGATGCAACGACCGAATAGGACCTGATCTTAAAAACTCTTCATTCCATCATTTCGGTCAGCCATTAAGTTGGGTTGATAATGGCCAAAGCAAACCAGCGTACAAAAAACCGTATATAAAATCTGAAAACAAAAACACTAAACGATTGAGGGTATAATCTATACAGAAATGTCGGGCTAAAGAATCAGAATAGCACGGAGGAACGGTGGGAAATTTACCTTTAAATCTTCTTGCAATCGATTGTCCACATACTCTCTCTCGCGTATGTACCATCAAACACCCACAACTGCAGATGATCAGGAAGACGAACCACAACTACCAACGCCACCATTGACAAACCACCAAAAACAGTGAGCATCTAACCAGCGCCACCATCCAACCGACCGACCGTTAAAGATGCCTAAACAGGCCGCACAGAAGTGCTACGTCATTGTGGTTGCAAATAACATAATTGCCACGCAAAAAACAATGAATATAGCAATGATGTTGATCTCATCATCGCCTGTCAGCGTATTAATTCACAAGTCGTGTCAAAGCTTTCCAAACTCAAAAGAAAGAACTATTCATCAACGCTTGTAGGGCAGATTAGCTGAACACAACAACATACCATCTTTACTAGAACCAAACAATTATTCAAGGCTCGAACCAGGGCAAGTTCCCTGAACACAACAAAAACACACCATATGTACTGGAACATTTATTGATAATATATTCAAACATAACAATATAAATACCGTTATCAATAGCAGAGATGGGAAAGAAACAAAAAGTACTATTCATGGGAGTCCATAAATAAAATAGCAGAGATGGGAAAGAAACAAAAAGTACTATTCATGGGAGTCCATAAATAAACATATAGGATAATTAATAATCCTACGGACAGAAACTGCAGCTCTAAGGCTTAGAAACGCCAGTTCATTGTGGCTGCAAATAATATAATTGCCACGCCAAAACAATGAGCATAGCATTTTTTGCTGTCACCATCGCCTAACAGCGTATAAGGCGTATCAGAAACGCCAGTTCATTGTGGCTGCAAATAATATAATTGTTACGCCAAAACAAACAATGACCATAACATTTTTTAGTGACTGTCGCTTGACAGCGTATAAGGCGTAAATACGTGCATCGATGATTCAAAAGGAATGAAGAGATCATCCACAAAATACTAAAATGCCTTAAGAAACCACTTTATACAGTTGCTACTTTTTTGCATCATCTGATCGTTGTAAGCAGGGGATGCGTTTCTTATCAATCAGTGTTGTGGCTCAGATCTCGTAGGAAAACATGGCGGGAAGGTCGGTTGCAGGCACACGCCTACCATTCAACACCCATGCCATGTCATCCTTGTCACATGTTGTATAAATTCGAAACTCATCACTGTCACTAAGTAAACCGATCCAAACGTTAAAAATGCCAGCAATTAGCATGCAAGTTGATGAGGATGATGAGGTGAAACAGTTCAACAACATCAAACCAGCACCACAGTTGTTGATAATGTTGGTTACAAAAGGTAGAACTCATGTACTTAAGTATGTATCAACATGATGCTTTTAAGTGTTTTTCAATGAAACAAAGGTTGGTTTAACATCAGTTAGAAGTTGTCTTGCACCATCAACAGTATTCGGTCTTTGTACTGAAAAAGAAACCGGGCCAGAAAAGCAATCATCAAGTCGTCAGCAGCAGCTCAAAACCACCAGAGTAACATACAAGAAGGCAATGAAATGAGAAATATTTAATCAATATACTATATCTACTGCGGAAACCGATGAAAGAAATGGCTCTAATCCAGCCCCAACACGCATAAGTTCACCGGATTAAAGCTAAATTTGCCAACAATATGATTTTGGTAAAAACCTGCAAGAGATGATGCACCTAAAAATGATCGGCTCCTAATGAAAAAAGTACAAAGTATCATTTAATAAATAAGTCAATTAATCATAAATGTGTAAGGTTACAAATCTTACTAATGAAGTCACGTTGATGAAGCCCTAGTGGTATAATTTCAATTCAAAACAAATTTTCTAACTTGGTTCAAATCCCAAGCATAATAACTTTTTTTTCTTTTTCTCGATATTGAAGGCAATGTATTAGACTATAAGACCACCCGGTGTGGTGCCGCTCCGGCAAAGGAGATGGGCCGCCACCCACCAATCACAAGCCACAAGCCCCGGCATCAACGGCAATGGGGTGCCGGCTATGCCGTTGCCGCGCCAGGGGGGCGGTGTAGCCCGGCCCGGCTTGGCAACGCCGGCCCCATGCCGGCCCCCATACCCACCGGTCTAAGGAGTGGGGGGCGGGAAAGAGGGGGATGAAGCGCCATGTGGCACTTGTGGGACCCTTGTGGGGGGGAAATAATTGTGGGGAGTGGAAGGGGGAAGAGGGGGAAGGAAATAATATTATATTGTGTTAAAGTTAAAAAAAAATAAAAAAAAACCTGACCAATAAGAAGCTGCCACCTCACCCCCACCCAAGCCCCACGCCAGTGAACCATCTCCTGCCCCCCCCCCTTCCCGCCCCTTCCACGCTGCCCTTGCGGCGGTGTTCCCCCCTTCCCGCCCCTTCCACGCTGCCACTCCGTTCAGTCTTACACTACCAACATACATCTATTTACAGTATAGCAAAACCAAAAGACTCATAATACATAATCCATTGTTTACCCAAATGTATCTAATTGGATGGCATTATCATGGTGAGGGAAATTGAATTATAAACCAAGACAAAATCCCTGCATATAACTTATTCTAAAACCTCTGCTAACATAGATTTGGAACCGAGCAAATCATAACCAGAAGGAAAGAAGCGACCGAACAACACTTGAATTCGTAACCCTTGCGTGCGAGAAGAGCGGAAAGCGAGAAAGCTTACCTGAATACCGGTGAATGAAGGATGAAAAAACTTTGATTTCTGTGGCGAACGGATCTTAATCTTAACCCTTTTATGTGGGTTTCATGTAAGCAGAGCACCGGCGACAGAATCGCCGCAGCGCAAATATGATTGAAGTGGCGGTGGCGGTGGAATCTATAGGGAGATATTGACAGAGGCATGGAGATATAGATGTTGTATCTCTGAAGAAACGTGGAAAGCTATAAGCAAACGATGCCTAGCTGTGAAGAAACGTGAAGGTAATGAGCAAGTATGTCGTGGGCCAATCAGCAAATCACACCTAGCTGGGTGCCACTATGCGTTAACATTACGTGTGGGCCAGGTGTCCCGTATTTTTTTAGCAAAAATATAAATACCAAAAACTAACCCAAAGAAGTGCTGTTTGCAAGGCTCGAACCAGAACAACATCCATGAACACAACAACAGCACACCATCTGTCCTGAAACACTTTTGATGATATAATCAAACATAAAAACATAAATACCGTTATTAATAGTAGAGATGGGAAAAAAACAAAATAAGCACTATTCATGGGAGTCCATAAATAAACATATAGGATAATTATTATTATTATTATTATTATTATTATTATTATTATTATTATTATTTTAAATTCTATAAATCCCCCCCCCCCTTTTATGTATCTGTCTCTTTCTCTCTCTAAACCACCACTACCCCCTTCACCGTCCACCACCACCCTTCACCGTCCAAATCTAACTTACCTGTGAACCGGACTCAAAGCAACATCAACAGCTAGCTGACATTGTCTCAAAGCTTTCAGCTTTATCAAGAAAAGGTCAATCTTTGGTGTGTTAAAGCTTTCACTCTAATGCTCTGTTTCAAAAACATAGTCAAATACCTCAATTACTAAACTAAAATAGATCAGTGTATTAAACTTACAACACCCCCATGCTCTGTTTATCAAAAGATCCAAAACAGCCTCAAATGAAGGGGCTTTTTGGTCAATTTAATCCGTAATTGATCAAACATAATCTTCAACCCTACTGAAAGCTTGAAGGTACTGTGTTAGGGTTTATTTCGAATTGATTAATTGAAGGATGGATGGGTTTTGTTGGTGGTTGGGGTGTGGTTGGGGTGGTGGGTGGTGCAATGTGGTGGCTGTTTTGTTGATGGTTGTGGTGAGGTTGGGGTGGTGGGTGATACGGTGCGGTGGTTGTGGTAGGAGATGCAGTGGTGGTGTTTGGTGCGGTGGTGGAAGGTGTGGTGGTTGTGAGATGAGGAAGTAGGTGGTGGTTGTAGAAGGTGTGGTGGTGGTGGTGGTTTACAGAGAGGATGAGGGGGGGGGGGGGAATAAATATAATAATAATAATAATAATAATAATAATAATAATAATAATAATAACAAGTTTCAAAAATGTCTCAAAGTTTTGGTTTTTATATTTTGGCCACGAAGACTAACCAGGTTAGACCTCTATTAGTTTGGGGGTGATTGAAGAAAATAAGTTGAAAGTTGGGAGTGTTATTGACCAAAGTGAAAGTTCGAAGTGATATCTGTCAACAGGCGATAGTTGGGAGTATTAAAATCCATTTTCCCTTATTTATTGGTATTTATTTATTTATGTGATTTTAGAAGACTCGGAATGAGCAACATCTTTTTTTTTTATATAAAGTATAAACTAAGGTGCTTAGAAAATCAAGCTTTTGTCACTATTTTTTACATTATATACATATAATCACACGAACCAATAACAACTAGAGTCATATTGTACGTGTAGCATGATGGAAAACGACCCAACTCTCGTCACGTAGTGCGGGGGGGGGGGGATCTAGTTATTACTAAAACCAATTAATTATTACTAATTTTACATCTTACCCTCCTCAGACCCTACCTTAGATTTTGTTATTGGTGAGATTAACTGAGTATGATGATGATGATTGTCTCTTATCGTAATCTTAATATCATTTTGAACTTATTATTAAGGATTTTCTAATACAAACGATGCACGATTCGACCGTTGCATCAACCTTCAAACTTCTAAGACTTTATTTAGTTTGTATTCGCTTCTTTTTTCCCATATCCCTCTCTGCCCCCTCCCGCTCTTTCCTCTCCATCCTTCTCTCCCTCTCCCTCTCCCTATGTCTATCTCTCTCTACTATTTAAGCAACTTTTCTTTGATGCACATCACTTCTCAATAGAAAGATGTTATGGTGATTACTACCAAAATTAGTGAGATGATGTTACTTCTAGGGATTAGCATTTCAGTACCGAGTACCGAAAATACTGGTACCGGTCCATTTTCGGTACCAAGTTTTGGCGATCGGTACCGGTACTTTCGGTATGGTACTAGCTTGGACTGATATTTTACCTTAAATTGTTGGTACAATACCGTATCATACATGTATTTTCAGTACTGATACCAAGTATTGGTAATTTTTGACATCGGTATCTTCGCTATGGTACTAGTAGCGAGCTCGTACCTAATTGCTTTGAAGCTTAGTGAGGTGTAAAGAGATAATTATTACTTTCTTAATGGGATGTTATAATAGTAATCACTACCAACTTTAAGAAAAAAAATTAGTGTAAACAATAGTAGTTAAAAACGGATGACTCCCAATTTAGTCTTTGTTTTGTGGTGATTTATTTTTGTTTTTAGTTAGTTGGAAGATTAGATGCAACAAGTATCATATAAGTAAGATTACTAACAGTGCATATCTTAATCATCGATATATCTACCACGTTTAAGCATGACGAATTCTTATTTGTTGAATTTTAAGATTACTAACCAAGTCAAATATAACTATGAAATTTTATATGACAGGTAACTTAGCCCATCAAACCATACGTATTCTGGACTAGACTAGGTAATAGGATTTTTATTATTACAGGATATTATTAAATCAATAATCAAAATTTCAAAGCACTTGTCTTTGCATTAAGTATAACTTTTTTTTTTATGAATTATTATATTTTTTATGACTGAGAATAGCTTTTATTTTTTTCCCTTTAGCAAAGTAAGTTGGAGTAATTATGTAATTGTGCCACTGTTAAATTCCTAATGACGACCCCTGACTAATTTTGAAATTACTAACCAAAATTTTTACATTTTTGTATGTTTTCTGAGTTTGACAAATTCCCTTAAGGACAATTAAACAATAATAATTCTAGCCAAGTCAAACTCTACTTACAAATATAAAGAGTATTTTATGTATAACTTATGGGATTATGAAATTAACCAAGTATTACTAATACTATATATTAGTTTTTGTCTATGACTATTTCCAAAACCAACCACCTTTAACTTCTTATAAATACCACATAATCTGTGTTTATAGTAAATACAACACAACTCAATACAACATAGAGAATTTGTACTTTGTACTAAAAAAAAAACTTTTGGATACAAATATTATGGAGAAGATGAACATTATAAGCTTGTTATCTCTTTTTCTTTTTCTCATTCTTTCTATTGCTACATCAGACTCAGACTCAGTTTTGTCATCAAGTTATTATGACCGAGTGTGCCCTGAAGCTCTCCCAACCATCAAACGTGTGGTGGAGGATGCATTGGCACAAGAACGGCGCATGGGCGCTTCTCTATTGCGTCTTCATTTTCATGATTGTTTTGTTAATGTAAGTAACCTCTTTCGACCAACGGTTCCCCATTTGTTATTCATGATGCTTGGATATTCATTTCAAATTTATACCTTTCCCACTAAAACACAACTAACACATCCATATGATTATTAGTTCAATTTTATAAACAAAATATACAAAATTATTACACAAGTTTTCAACTTGATAACGATAGTCAGTGGCGGATCTAGAAATGAATTTCAGTAGTAACGTTTTTCATTTTTTTTTCATTTTAGTAGCAACGTTTTCCAAATTTCGTAAAAAAAAAAAAAACCAAATTTTCCACTAATTTTCCACTATGCGTGTGGAGTTTAGCAGCAACGGACGCGGCAGCTAGTTATACACTAGGTCCGCCCCTGACGATGGCAGTTTTGCACATATCAATACGATCGACACACGTAATGCAAAACATTGTTCTTAATGATTTTCCACCAAAAACTTAAAATTTTATTTGTTATTTAATGAAACATGTAATTTCCACATATAAGTTGTGTCTTGATACGTTTGCTAAATTGCGCAATCACAAAGTTCCATTATACTTCCCATGATTTGGCAGTAATCTTAAAATTTAATTTGATATTGTTTCAACTATTTTTCTGTAATTATGATGCATTAGGATGAACAAGGTGTTGCAAAATGAATTGTTATCATGTAGCAATGTTCCATTTAATAGCGTGCAATATGCTGCTTTTTGATGAGTTTATTTTCTATATCTATGTAGGGATGTGATGCTTCCATTCTTTTGGATCAAACAGAAACAATAGATAGTGAGAAAAATGCAGGCCCCAACGCAAATTCGGCTAGAGGATTTGAGGTCATCGACAAAATCAAGGATGAGGTTGACAAAGTTTGCGGTCGCCCTGTGGTGTCTTGTGCGGACATCTTAGCTGTTGCTGCTCGCGATTCCGTTGTTGGAGTAAGTAAAGCACATATTTAGGGATGTTGAAAATAAAAAAAAATGTATGATAATGTGTTTTTTTGCCATAAAACTAAAACTTCTTTTGTTTGCAGCTTGGTGGCCCATCATGGAAAGTCAAGCTTGGAAGAAGAGACTCAACCACGGCTAGCCGGGCCGCAGCTAACGCTAACATCCCGGCACCATTCATGGACTTACCCGCCCTAATAAAAAACTTTAAAGACCAAGGGCTCGATGAGGAGGACTTAGTTGTGCTTTCGGGTGCACACACCCTAGGCTTTGCTCAATGTCGAACCTTTAGGACTCGTATTTATAGTGATACCAACATAGATCCCGCCTTTGCGAGCCATCTTCGAACCATTTGTCCACAAGTTGGGGGCGACTCAACACTCGCACCACTTGACCCGACACCAAGCTCATTTGACGTTAAATACTTCACTAATTTGGTGAGTAAAAAAGGGCTTTTGCACTCTGATCAAGCATTGTTTAGTGGTGGCGAAACCGCTGAGCTTGTTTCGAAATACAGTGGGAACCATGAAGAGTTTTGGGAGGATTTCGCAGAGTCTATGATCAAAATGGGTGATATAAAACCATTAACAGGGAATAGAGGTGAAATTCGCAACAACTGCAGGCGAATTAATTTGAACTATTAAGAGTCGATCAAGAGAGTTAAATTTTTTTTATGATAGCTTATTATATATGAACTTTTGGATTTTGTTTTCTAATATTGTTGTTGCGATGTCGATTTGTTGTAATGTTATATGTATTTTTTATTGTTCACATTAAAATTGTTTGTAATTTGTTCGTTATTAAGAAACAATTTATTTTTCTTTAGTTTCTTTTGCTAGGGTGCTTTATTATATGAGTTTTCTGCTAAAAATAAAAACAAGTCATTTCCATATTTGGATGATTCCAAAAATCACTAGATTTATTTGTTCAACAGGTAGATATTTCTTTTTGTTTTCACTTATTACAACTTACAAGAGGCGTCATAGCAGAGCAATAGCGTCAACTTTTGTCGCCTCTATTGCTCTGTTTCCTTGTAGTCACTATTTGATACGTATTATGATCGTTGGTTATATCTTTTAAAGGAATTAAGTTACGCAACTTTTACATAAAAAGGATTAGTTCATAACAAAGAAAACACATGAATTTACGTACATAAAGGATTGGTTCAGTTTCTTATCAAAGGAAATACAGATAAATTCGATATAAATGATATATTTTTTAAAATGACCTTCCAGGAAGATTGGATCTAAAATCTATGCCACTCATATTTGTTTCAATTTGTGTATGTGTACGTCTATAGTACCGAGCAAACTAATAGAATACCAAATAAATAAAATGTATAAGTATCGATGGAGAAATGTTAAGGACAAAGAACATTATGATGATTTGATGAAGATGTTTCTAAAAGATTTCATTATCTTAAAGGCTTTATAAAAGTGTTTCTAGCCTTTTATAACTTAGATTATGGGGTGTGGTACCAACCACCCCCTTCTTCCCCAAGTTCACCTCATCTTCTCTCTCCTCTTTCCCCATCAAGGGGTGGTGTTCCCCCTTCCCCCTTCACCATTTCCCTCCATTTCAAACACACATACATTAATAAAATATTATTATTTTATCATCGCGGAGGACGGGAGTTTTCCACCGATTGCACCGATGTATAAGGGGGGGGGGGGGTGTTCCCCGAAGGGGGAGAGCTCCACCGAAGGCTTCCCCCTTCCCACACCCCATAGTCTTACTATGTGGTGCACGGTTGTTAGGAAAGTTGTCTATGTGCAGTTTTGTATATATCCCCAGCTAGTGATAGGTATATATTAGTTGTAGGATAGGTTTATATAATGTTTATAGTAATTATAGTAGGTTTCTATATCGGATGTCATTAATGAACATATTGATGATTTTGGGTTATATGAAAGTGTTCATACGTCTGACCCATCAGGTGTACGTAAGGGCCTCATATGCCTAGAACAGTCCAAGCGTATGAGGGAAGCCTATATATAGGCCCCTTAGCTATTTCATCATTAACTCTTGCACTTAAACCTTTGCATTTTAATCAAATACACGTCCAATTGCTACCCGATTTTCGGGTGATCTTGTGTGTGTTATTGTTTTATCATTCTTAGTGTAGTCTCTAAATCTTGTGTAACAAGATAACAATAGTTGTATACTTGTATACAACTAGTTTACATCAAACCGTAAGACTCACAATCCTATTGAATTGAGATCAACGATATAATGCAAGACTTAATTAGGTCGAGAGCTTAACTAAACTACTACTAATCAAGATAGTTCGTTATATATCCCTGGCAAATTAATAGGACATGTCCTTTTATTGGATACGTTAACGTTTATAAATCTAATAGAAGGAAACCGAGAGGGGGTGTGGAACTCAACGACTCTAAATGAGTATTATAGATGTAAAGATCTTGGTGTATTATGTATAACTAATTATGGGAGGGAGATATCTACTCGCAACAAAATATATCGTAATTTGGATATTGAACGACTAAAATCATTTACGAGTGATCAAGAATTACAAACCAAGTCTTCTACGTTGTCTAGTGCAAGTATCCTAATACTAAACGTTAGATTTTGTGTTTTGACCATCTCTAAATCAAACCCACCACCTTATAAATACAACATATGACTATAACAATACACAACACAGAACTTGTACTAAAAGCACATTTGGTCACCAATTATGGAGAAGATAAACATCATAAGTTTCTTACATCTTTTTGTTTCTCTCATTTTTTGTATTGCCATTGCGTCTTCAAACTCGAGTTTGTCATCAAGTTATTATGATCGAGTATGCCCTAAAGCTCTGCTGACCATCAAACGTGTGGTGGAGGATGCATTGGTAGAAGAGCGCCACATGGGTGCTTCTCTACTGCGTCTTCATTTCCATGATTGTTTTGTTAACATGTGTAATTTATTCCTACAAATATATATATTTGAGATTATGCGTACTCATTATATTCGTTATACATAATAATGATGCACACTTGAAACAAATCTATTTTTATATCATGAATGGGTGTGATGCTTCTATTCTTTTGGATCAAACGTCAACAATAGATAATGAGAAAAATGCATCATCAAACGCGAATTCAGCTAGAGGTTTCAAGGTTATCGACAAAATCAAGGATGAGGTCGACAAAGTTTGTGGCCGCCATATAGTGTCTTGTGCTGATATCTTAACTGTTGCTGCTCGAGATTCTGTTGTCGCGGTAAGTGACAACGAATTTTAATAAAAACCTAAATAATCATATATATAGTTGAAAACAAAGTAATGTACTTATCCCTCTTTAACAATTTTTTTATGATGATACATATCATGAGTGTAAATCTAAAACTATTATGGTTTGTAGCTTGGTGGCCCCTCCTGGAAAGTAAAGCTTGGAAGAAGAGATTCAACCATGGCTAGCCGAATCGCAGCTAACGCTAACATCCCATCACCACTCATGGACTTACCTGCTCTAATAAAAAACTTTGAGGACCAAGGGCTGGATGAGGAGGGCTTAGTTGGGCTTTCGGGGGCACACACCCTAGGGTTTGCCAAGTGTCAAAGCTTTAGGGATCGTATTTACAACTATACCAACTAGGGGTGAGCATACGAAAACCGAAAACCAAAAAAAAACCCAAAACCGAACCGATAACCAAACAAAAAATAACTGAAACCGAATTAACCGATCGGTTACGGTTAACATATGGCCAAAACCGAACCATTCGGTTACGGTTTTGGTTTTCCCTTCTTTCGTAACCGAAACCGAACTGATAGTTATATACTTAAGTATTTTTCATACATATATCCACTTATTTGGAACATATTTTCATGTAGTTCCGGTATATTTCATGTATCTTTCATATACATCTATGTACTTGAAATATATCTTTTATATAACTCATGTATTTTTCATGTATATCCATATAGTTGAAGCATTTTTATTTGTTTCCTCGGTATTTCATGTATTTTACTTGCGTTTTTATATATATTTGTATTCTTGAAAAAGATCCAAACACTTTACTAACTATTTTAAGTTTACAAGTTTGCACAAGCTTTATGTTTGGATATTAACCGAACATAACCGAAACCAAACCAATAACCGACATATTAACCGAATTAACCGAACCGACGTAACCGATCGGTTACGGTTATGGTTTTTCCTAAAACCGAACTTCGGTTATTGGTTTCGGTAATATGTAAAAATCGAACCGAACCGACATTTACTCACCCCTAATACCAACATTGATCCATCCTTCGCGAGCCACCTTCGAACCATTTGTCCACAAGTTGGGAGTGACTCAAGGCTCGCACCACTTGACCCGACACCAAGCTCGTTTGATGTGAAATACTTCTCCAATTTGTTAGGTAAAAAAGGTCTTTTAAGCTCTCATCAAGCACTAATAAATCGTGGCGAAACTGATAAGCTTGTTTCGAAATATAGTCGGAACCATGAAGAGTTTTGGGAGGATTTTGCAAAGTCTATGATTAAAATGTGTGATATAAAGCCATTAACAGGAACAAGAGATCAAATTCGTAACAACTGCAGAAAAATTAATTCTAGACATTAAGATTTGATCAAGTATTTTTCTAGTTAATTATGCTATGAATTTTAAGGTATTATTGCCTAGTATTATATTGGTAATGTGGATTTCTTAATAGTTAGTATGTGGCCTAGTGCTAAAAGGGCTGGTTCTCTCTTTGGGGGAGCCGGGTTCGATTCCCACGGGAGGCATGTGATGGATACCCCCACCCTTGTGGTGGGGTAGGTGGTTGGGAAGTGATGGATAGACCCTTGACCCTTGTGGTCATGGGTTCGACTTCTGACCCCTCCAGGTTTTACCGGTTCACTACCGTCGTGCCTTCGGGCGGGTTTGTGGGCCGGGTTTTCCCTGGAACAGGAGACGGGTGTGTTAAAATGTTGTAGTTCAAAAGGTATTGAACGTATGATATTTATGTTTGTGACATTATGCATCTTGGGCTTATATATCATTTAAGTCTTGCAGGATTGGTCCATTATGTTTGGCCTGTTTGGTCAAGCCCATGACAAGGCCCAAGGCCCATGTGCAACTTGCAGCTGTGTTTGTTCAAGGTGTTGTTATCACCGTTTGATTGTATTGAGTCTAACACCCAATCTATTTCACAAGTGGTTGAGCCTACACTTCCCAATGATGAAGGGGAACCATATGTATCTAATGATGTTCCTGCTAGTATGCAATCAGGAGATCCTCCCAGGGCTACTGGGGGTAGACTCTGCTGTTGCCAGACAACAGGGTCAGCAGCCTGGTAGCCCAGGTAGCAGGTACCCTAATATGGCAGGCAATGATGTGGGAACATTAGGTGTTGAAACCATCCCATCTGAGGGAAGTAATATCAGGAGCTCTGATAGAGTGTCTAACCTGCCTAGGAGGTTTAGTGATTATGTTGTAGAAGGCAAGGTTAAATATGGGGTTGAAAAAGTGGTCAATTATTCTAAGTTGTCAACAGAAAATTTTTGTTTTGTGTCTGTATTAAACAAAACTGTTGAACCCACTTCCTTTGTTGAGGCTGCTAAGGATCCCATGTGGGTTGAGGGAATGAACTCTGAAATTGAGGCCTTACATAGGAATCAGACCTGGATTCTTACAAATTTGCCTGTAGGAAGAAAGACAATAAGATGCAAGTGGGTTTATAAGGTTAGGTATAGGTCTGATGGTGAGATTTAAAGGTATAAGGCTAGACTAGTTGCAAAAGGGTTTAACCAAAGGGAAGGTTTAGACTTTGGAGAGACATTCTCTCCAGTTGTAAAAATGGTCACAGTGAGATGTGTTTTGAGCATTGCAGTTCAAAACAATTGGCCATTGTTTCAACTTGATATCAACAATGCATTTTTGTATGGGTCGATATCAGAAGATGTCTATATGACCTTACCCGAAGGCTATTACTTTAAAAATGAGACTAAAGTTTGCAAACTAGTTAAGTCTTTGTATGGCCTGAAACAGGCTCCTAGAAAATGGAATGAAAAGTTAACAAATGTCTTACTTAATATGGGTTTTGTACAAAGTGTTTGTGACCACTCCTTATTTGTTAAATCTGATAAGGAAGTGTTCATTGTCTTATTGGTATATGTGGATGACATTGTTATAACTGGGAACTATGAATCAAAAATTAACAATGTCAAAACGGTTCTTAGATCAAATTTCTAGATTAAAGATCTTGGAAAATTGAAATATTTTTTAGGTATAGAAGTGTTATATTCTGAACAGTCTATTTGTTTGTCTCAGAGGAAGTACTGTCTTGAGTTATTGAGTGAGTTTGGTTACTTAGGCTGTAAACCTGTGAGTACACCAATTGAACAAAGCTATATAGTGTCAGGAAAACATAAAAAGAGTGAAGTTGCTCTTGAAAATGTTACTGGTTTATCAAAAAATGATAGGTAAACTAATTTATCTATCATTGACCAGACCTGACATTAGCTATGCAGTTCAATTTCTTAGTCAATTCATGCATAAACCAACTGAATTTCATCTTCAAATTGCATTAAGACTTCTTAGATACTTGAAAATGTCACCTGGAAAAGGTATTGTATTAAGGAAGTCTGATCAGTTTAATCTTAGTGCCTATGTTGATGTTGACTGGGCAAAGTGCATAGTCACTAGGAAGTCGGTTACTGGCTTTTGTGTGTTTTTAGGTAATTCTCTTATATCTTGGAAAAGCAAGAAGCAGAGCACAGTCTCACGGTCCTCAGCTGAGGCTGAGTACCGAGCATTGTGCTCCACGACTTGTGAGATCATTTGGCTAAAACACTTGCTAAGTGAACTCAAGGTTAGTGTGCATTTACCTGTATGTCTATATAGTGACAGTAAAGCTGCAATTTCAATTGCAGCCAATCCTGTTTTTCATGATCGTACCAAACACTTTGAGATAGATATCCATTTTATTAGGGAGAAAATCTCAAAAGGTGTTGTGAGTACTATTAAAGTTGACTCTAGCAATCAGGTTGCTGACATTCTAACAAAAGGGTTAGATGTCAAACAACATAATGTGTTGTGTGAAAAACTTGGGATGCTAGATATGTTTAATACTTGAACTAAGGGGGCATGTTAAAATGTTGCAGTTCAAAAGGTATTGAACGTATGATATTTATGTTTGTGACATTATGCATCTTGGGCTTATATATCATTTAAGTCTTGCAGGATTGGTCCATTATGTTTGGCCTGTTTGGTCAAGCCCATGACAAGGCCCAAGGCCCATGTGCAACTTGCAGCTGTGTTTGTTCGAAGTGTTGTTATCACCGTTGGATTGGATTGTTTATAGCCGTTGGATCTTGGCTGTTGAGAACCTTCGAGAGCCTCATACATAAACGGGAAGATATTTCTGATTATTATTATTATTATTATTGTCATTTTTTTCTTTTCAGCTTGTATTAGGGTTTCTCTCATTTTCTCTGTATTTGTCTCGTACAATCTCTCTGTAAGTCTTGTATGATTATCTTCTTATGTCTTCATCTGCTGATCTTAATCATCAGCAGCTGATAGACAAACTTTGTATTGTTCGAACTCAGTGATTTGCTGAGTTCTTTGGGTCTTGGTTGGGTACTTTTCTGGTTTGGGTAACTAATAGATTTTGTCACCGTTTTGTCGCTATTAGCTCTTGTTCTGTGTTGTGTTTGTTGTTTGAGATTGTATTGGTTAGATTTATCTTTTTCTACAGGGTGGGCCGAAGGGCTCTGTCCGTACAGACTAGAGGCCGTCTGGGGCCCCTTTCGGCCATTGGGGGCCGCGTACAGAGTACCCGACAATACTTTAGTTGATCGTTCAAAAAAAATAGTTTGTAATGTGTTTGTTATTAAGTCACTACTAATAAATGAGATTTGGTTTTATATATCCTCCTTAAGATTACGCATATTGAATTATACAGTATTACTATTATTGATTGTTATTTGAAGTTATAATACTTCTGTAGACATAATTTAAGTCATTTTCATCCTTCTAGTTTCTTGCTAGCTAGGGTGCTTTATTATATTAGTTTTCTGCTGTTATACAAAAAACTAGGTTATGTACCCGTGTGATACACGGGTTGAACAATTTAAATTATATATATTATATATAAATTTAAAATATAATTAAGAAAAATTAGATTACTTATTTTATTTAAAATAAAAAAAAAGTTGCATTTACAACCGAAAAAATATTTAATATTCATCAGCCCCTAAATGATTTATTGTAAAAAAACATTTTTATTCACATAAAACTTTTTTCAAACATTCCAAAATATATCTTCCATACCTTGGCTATTACCTTATAAGACTGCAGGTACAACAAAACAAAAAAAAAATCAAAAAGTAATAAAGGTAAATTTGTTTAAGCTAGGATATAAAAAAATGAAATTAATTTAAAAGTATCTCCTCATCCGTTAAACCATCCCAATCGAGTATTGTTCATTTTAAAATTTACATCAAGTTTATCCCAAAGCCAAAGTATTTCTAACCTTGAGTGTATAATCATTTTTTTAACATCAAGTTCCTTAAACATAATGACATTTATTGGTTCAGTTTTATTGTATTATAAAAAAAATTGTGAATTAATAGCATGGAAATAAAGATTGAAACGAATTAGTAATGAAAACACGGTTTAGCTATTGCATTTCTCTATTGAAGTAATTGAAAAAACAAAGTCAATGAAGATTTCAAATAATGATTTTTCATATATAAAATGTATTTTATATATGAAAGTATTATAATACGAAAATAGCCAAACATATTTAGTTTTGTATTAAATCAAATATTTAATTAATGTGAATTGAGTTTTTTTATTTTTTTTGTTCAGAATATTGTAAGAAATATAGTTTTAAACTTAGAGTGAAAGACCACATATTAAAAACAGGTTTTTAAGGTACACGATTTAAATTTAATAACACATAAATACGCTATCTTAAAAAATAAAATTTTTTAATAAAGATTACTTTTGTTAGTTCATAAACATTTTCAAATTATGTTTAATAATTTATTTCTAATTTTGAATTATAATATAATTAAATTAATTGATTTACAAAAAAACATAGAATATATTTTATTTATTTTTTTGAACAACATGAAAGTCTCACAAAAAAGCTTGACTAATTGCATTGTGTTATTCTTAATTTGTTTATTTAACTTTTGAATTTTAAGTATTAAAATTAATATGTATTTGTTGAGCATAGTTTAACATCTAAAACAATGACCAAAATAAAAAACAACTTAATAATCATTTGTCAAATATTGTATCAAACTTAATTTTAAACTTAGAATAACATATCAAATATTGTAAAAAGAGTCATGTGTTTTCTTTTATTAATGATTTCAGTTACAACTATGATTATTAATATAATTAATACAATTCAATTTAATAAATTTATAAAGAGTCATGTGCCCTTTGCTTTTGACACATTTGGGGGCCTTGCTCCCGATGCAATCCGGTTTTTAGATCGAGTGCAGAAGGTGGTGCAGAGTAACTCTCCTGCGGCCAAGGACACAAGCTTTATATTTAATAGAGTAGGCTTTGCTATTCAAAAAGGGGTTGCGGCGCAGCTTGTTGCCCGTCTACCCGTGCCTTACTTGTAATTCTTGTTGCTTTTAGTATGAAATGAAATCTATTTCTCATTAAAAAAAAAAAAAAAAAAAAAAAAAAAAAAAAAAAAAAAAAAAAATTATTATATTTAAATTTGAATTTATTGTATTAAATAATAAAATGAGAGAATTCATGAGGGAGTGCCATGTGTCCCTCATATGTTTTCTTTTATTATATAGTGTAGAAGTGTAGATGTAGATTAAGTCACTTTCACATTTGGATTGTTCCAAATGTATACATTAATTGTTTCTATACGTAAAGTTATAAATCTATTTTATTAGTTACATTTTTCTTTTCTTTTTTAATCTCCCATTATAAACGCAAACATGTTTTGATTAATTCTCTATGATCATTAGATCCATTGCCTCCATTTAGTTTCATACAATGCGCATGCTTGTCTTCCTTCTAATCCCTATTTAATGGCTACAACATATTTAATTCGTACCACTTATATTATGTGGTGTTGGCTAAAACAAGCGTAGCATCCACAATGCTCTATCATGACATGATCTAAGAAGTAAATGTGACAAAGGTGCAATCCATTGCATGTTTTTACAAAAGGGACAAACTACCTGTCTTTGAGAGCTCTGGTTGGTGTTGACCATTTTCTTGTTTGGATAAATATTCGTTTTATTGTTGTGTTTTCTATTCAGGTATTATTTATGTATTATATTAACATTTTAGCTAGCTAATTGTCACGGGTCAACTATTTGATAGTCGCAATGCTAAGGTTGTACTTGAATGCTTAGGTTCATTGGGCGAGTCATGGACTGCATTAGGGACGGCAAGAACTCTCGACTAGTGGTGCGTTTGACACATAAACATGTCTTGTCAAGGGGTCATCCTTCGATCCCCATATGGCGTCCCCAATCCCTGGGGACAACTGGACAAGCCAACCTATCCCGTTTCTTTAATCTGGGTCACTGGTTTCGTCCTACCTTGGACTTATCAGGAGAGCGGCAACAACTCTAGATTAGTGGTGCGCTCGACACTTAACATGTCTTGACACACACTTGCTCTAAGGTGCTGTTTGTTTTTTGGTTAGAAGCACTTCTGACCTCTTTTGTCTGCGCCACGCAGACGCGCGCAGACGTTAGGGTCTGCAGATTGTTTGTTTTTTGGAAGACCTTTCACTCAAAAAGATCTTCCTAACCTCTTCTTGGTGCAGACTTGTTCCAAAGTCTTCTAAGGTCTTCAAAGGTCTTCTCCACTTCTCTTCTCCTCATCCACCATCACCACCACCACCCACCATCCACCACCACCACGGTCCACCACCACCACGGTCCACCACCACCATGGTACACCACCACCACCACCGTCTACAACCACCGTCCACCACCACCACCGTCCACCACCACCACCACCGTCCACCACCCACCACCACCACCACCGTCCACCACCCACCACCGTCCACCACCCACCACCACCACCGTCCACCACCACCGCCCACCACCACCAACGTCTACCACCACCACCACCATCGTCTACCACCACCACCACGGTCCACCATCACCACCACCACCGTCCACCACCACCACCTACCACCCACCACCATCCACCACCACTGTCCACCACCGTCCACCACCACCACCCACCACCCACCACCCACCACCACCACTGTCCACCACCACCACCATCCACCACCACTGTCCACCACCATCCACCACCACCACCACCACCGTCCACCACCACCACCCACCACCACCATCACCGTCTACCACCAGACTGCTGTAAAAAAAATCAGTTTATTTAAATTTCAGTTTTTTTCAGCAGCATGCAGACATTAACAAACAAACAGTCTTCTTCTTGCAAACTGCAGACCTTTGGTCCACCTCTTCTCCTGTAGGTGTCTGCAGATGTGGTCCGCAGACTGCAGACATTTTCATGCAGAAAAAACAAACAGCACCTAAGTATCACCAAATTGAAATAAATAAATAAAAATGTCTTTGTATTTATCTCTTTTTTTTATTCTTAGTCGATAATATCCAGAATCATCCAAAATGCTTCCGCACATACCTAATCCCTTGGTGGCCCATAAGTTCTAGTTTGACCCTTCATCTTGTTTCTTGGTCAAGTTTCATACCTTTTTTTTTAAATATAAATACAGTATTTATGTTCAAGACAAATAATGAACACCATAAATCGATTCTAAATGTGTGCTTAGTATAAATGCATAAAAAAACAGGCTAAATAATAATAATAATAATAAAAGAATATAAAATAAAACTTTGAGTAACGCAATAATGCCACATCAAAACTGAATAACATTTTATGCTTGTGTATGTCGATTTCTCACATCGTAAGCACCCAACATCAAATTGATGAGTTTGAGTTTGGTCTAAACAAGTTGAAGTTAGTTTTGGTCAAACCCCAAACACATTTAGTTAAACGAGTCGTGTCCATGTGAATCTTGTAGTTTATGCATTGACCTGCTAAATATGTTTATTTACATATTTTTCTTTGAAATTCTTTTGTATCATAGCTTAAACTAATTGAGCAGTTATGCAAAATATGAAATATAAAAAAAATAGAATTAGACAAATGTATTCGTATACATTGTAAATTTCAAAATTAATGTATTAATATACAAAAACTTAAATATTTTTATATTAAATAAACCTTGGTCATTCCAACCTTTAAATACGCGTGTCGTGTTC
The DNA here is from genome assembly GCA_030844895.1 of Ambrosia x helenae. Taxonomy (NCBI): domain Eukaryota; kingdom Viridiplantae; phylum Streptophyta; class Magnoliopsida; order Asterales; family Asteraceae; genus Ambrosia; species Ambrosia x helenae. The sequence goes on along the minus strand of CM061230.1, from coordinate 4,615,849 downwards.
AGTTATCATATTTTAAACATCCATATGAAGTAAAATAAACTTAAAAGGGTCAATCAAGCTGTTTTTAGAACTTAAAGAAACATTATTAATAACATTAATAAACCAGGGACCAATTCTGCACATATAGAATAAAACAACAATTGATATTTTGTGTAGACTTTACTTGCCCTTATTATATCTACACTCAATTGATGATCAACATCACATTACTTCAAAGCAAACAACTTTGTTTTTAATTAATCATCTCTCTCTCAGTAGACTTTCGAATCTGCATCCCTAATTCTTACACAAGGTATGGATTCCTTTCATCTGATTTTTATTATTATTTTTATATATATTTGATGATGGGTTTGGATTGCAATTATGTTATAAAGTTTGTGTCTTTAGCTGGTTTTTTTTGGTAAAGATTTATGGGTTTTGTATTATATGATGAGGGTGATTGATGATTTTGATTGATGTTATGAATTATAATCAAAGTTGTGATCTTTAGGGTTTGTGTGTGTGTGTGTGTGTTTTTTTTTTTTTTTTTTTTTTTTTTTTAATATGATTTGATTGATTTTGGTTCTTGAATACAGTCTATGCAGTTTATGTAAGTGTTGTTCATATGGGTTTGCAGGGAATTTGATTTTTAAGTGTTGTTTGACTTTTTTTTTAATCTGTAGTAGTTAGTTGATCCCCTGTAAATTAGTGTTTTTATTTTATTTGTTGATTGATATTTTTTATATATTATTATTACTGCTTTTCTTTAAAAAAAATTGATATCTAATATTTGAAAATTCATCATAGGTTCATAGCACTTTTTAAAATCTTTATATATTTTCCTTATATGTGTTGTTTGATGTTTATTCCATCTTGAGAATTCATTAAGCACTCACATGGCTAGAGAACTTTCTTGTTATTAATACGAAACGTCGAAACAACGCAAACAAATAACCGTACCCAACAAAATCCCACCTGTAGCAAAGCTTTTGGTAAGGTCTCGGCCCTCGGGGATGTGGCGCTAGGGTCTGGAGGAGGTGGGATGTAGGCAGACCATAGCTATATTCATGAGAAATATGGAGGAGACCAAGGCTTCAAAACAAACAACAGACAAAGACAAACAAACAGTTCTAAAAATATAGCATTAGAAAGCTACCAATAACCAAAGAAATAGTGATATTGTAAGGTAGAAACAGGAATGACATCATAAGATCATAGTTGTCAAAGGCGTAAAGCGCACTCAAGGCGCTTTGGTACCGCCTGTGGCCTAGGCGAGAAGCGCAAAAAAAGCGTGGGCCTGAGAAAAAAAAGCACAAATAAAAAAAAAGGGGGAAATCACCAAAATCTCTAAAAAATAACAACTATCAGCAATAAAGATCAATATAATAAAGTAGCACCATGATTAAAAACCACCAAAGTATACAAATAGCAAGTTGTTCATGCTTGAAAACCAAAAAATAGTTCAAAATGTAAAAAATAATAAAACTTCAAATCCAAAAGGGCATAGGGTTAGAGGTTGTTTATATAGATTAGAATGCATAACTTGTTTAAAAAATAAAAGATATGATTAGATATTACTAGTTTTAAAAAATCGGCTATAAAATTGTAAAGGATAAAACTTTTTAAAATAAAAACCATTGCTTTATTTATCTAGGAGAGAAAAGCGACCTAGGGTCGCTTCTAGGAAATTCATCGCCTAGGCGCCCTAGGCGTTCGCTTTTAACAACTGTGCATAAGATTAAGAAAGACAACGTATAGCCACAACTACAAGAATATAGTATCATGTAAAGTCCACGAAAAGTGTAGGAACACGTTTGATAACTTGTTAAATAACAAGAATTTATGATTTTAATTCACTTCCCAATATAAATTATCATTGTTGTATTTGTGACTTACTTCAGGCACAATGGGTAGAAGAGTTGGTATCATCTTTGTGTTCTTGCTGGCTGCCAGCTTGGCATGCGAAGCTCGGGATTTGACTGCTACCTTGAGAAGCAAGGTTTCTGTAATTTCAGGTATATTTATGCTATCAGTTTCGATCTATTTATAAATTTATAGTTATAGTATCTCACAGGACTCTTGCTTATATGGTTGTTTTATAATATTAATTATTCATTCCTAAGTTTCGCAATTTAAATGCAATGTTTGATGATTAGACGGTTTAAATAGAGTCTTTTGACTGAATGGGTGTGTTTCAAAAGTTCATATACATCCTTGTAAGTTTCATAAATATCATGTACACTCTTTTAAACCACTAATAGTTCCGTACTCTTTTTGCCTAAGATTCCCAACATCATGTTTTAACTATTTTTTTTTCGACAAGTAACGTTCATATTTCCACTCCATCATAGATCAAACTACATTTGGATAATGGGTAAACGGGCAACAAGCTGCGCCGCTATCCCCTTTTGAATCGCAAAACCTATCTTGCTAAATACAAACCCTTGGTTCTTAGGGCTCTGTGAGTCGCTGTGAACCACCTTTGACACTCGTTCCAACTTCCAAGAAACGCACTAACTGATATGCTTGTGAAAGGATAGATATGATGTCATGAAATTTAGGAAGATATATATGAAATTTGAACTTGTAGAACCAAGTGATATGCTAATCGAGTCTTTGCAAGAATTGAACATAACACCTTTTTTTTTTCTCTTGTAGTTTTGCGATCAAATGCCGAGAAGAGATTTGGTGTTTTGGAAAACATGGGTCAAAAGGACGAGCTGTGCAGTTTGTGTGAAGAATATACTAGCGAAGCTCTTATATATCTTCAACAGAACAAGACCCAACAGGAAATCATTTCAATTCTTCACGACTCTTGCTCCAAGCTACATACATTGAAGCAACAGGTTCGTTTTTCAAATATTTTTGTAAGTTGCAGAATAGGCGGGTCAGTGAGTCAGGTTATAGGTCAAAATGGGTCGGTCAGGCAAGTCAGATAGTATACTATTATAATACTAATCCTTTTGGGTTTGGTCGTTTGCAGTGCATCACTTTAGTAGATTACTATGCTCCGCTATTTTTCCTTGAGCTCTCCACCATCCAACCAGAAGACTTTTGTGGAAAAGTCAACCTTTGCAAGGAAGTTGTTGCTTACGCTCGTGAACTATCAGAAAACAGCTGTGATGTTTGCAATTTGGCTGTTTCGGAAATCATCAATTTGTTGAAAGATCCTGATAATCAGGTATTGCTCATTTATAGTAATTCAAGATTTTTCATAATATTTATTTCCTGTGTTTAATGTTCATCACATTTGTTGGTGTTTTACAGTTGCAAATCTTGCAATTACTCTTGAAACAATGCAAATCCGTGGAGAAATACGTGCCGAAGGTTTGCTTTATCCGACTTTTTTTTCCTGGTTCATATAAAATTGTTAAATATTTATATAGGAGTATTGGATTTAAATACTCTCAACTATGAGCTATTGGCCACCACCTGTCCCAACTAGCAAAATATGTGCTGGCGGTCCGACCTTTTAACATATTGGCCACCAACGGATTATGACTAAAAATAAATATGTTTCATTTAGAAAATCAGATAGTATTCTGTTAGTCATAGTCCATTGGTGGCCAATATATTAAAGGTTGGGACCACCAGCACACATTTTCTTAGTTGGGACCGGTGGCAGCCAATTGCTAATAGTTGGGATTATTTAAATCCAATATTCCATTTATATATATTTTTAACGAATAATCAGTTTTCTAGACCCTTGTACACAGTCTTCTGTGGCAAACTAAATTTATTTTTATAAAAACACGTATGTTTTGGTCATCTTTATGACATTTCCGTAAATATTTGTTACTCTCTTTTTTTATGCTTTTCGACAGTGTGAAGTTTTGGTGTTTGAATACGCACCTTTGATCCTCGCGAATGCCGAGCAGTTTCTTGAGAAACAAGATATTTGTACCAAGCTTCATGCCTGTGATGTTCATGGACCCATTGAAGAGGCATCTTTGGTTTCAGACAACTAAAAATGACAACTTTATGTGATCTACTATTGTGTTGTTCCACACTGTGTACATTACATTTAAGTTGCAAACTTTACATTTGGAACTGGAGAAATTCTTCATTGTCATCAACCTTGTAATTATGGATTGCTTCTTATTTTGTATGCTATGACATTTGTTTCATAAGACATTCTTGGCCTTTTATTATTGGTTTTAGTCTAGCAATTGGCTAATCTCCAATAGTTCATCATTTGATTACAATGGTTATATTAGTTATCAGAAATCTTTAGTTATCAGAAATCTTTAGTTATCAGAAATCTTTAGTAACTACGGCCATGGGGTGTACCTTAATACCAAATGTGTTAACGGTGATGTGACATTTTAACATTCATTGTACATCACTCCCTTCCATGTTAAGGGGTGTTAAAGTGGCCATATGTCATGTTAACAAGAATCAAAAGAGAGAAAATTAAGGGATGAGGTAGAGTTAAAGGGTGTTAAACCATTTTCTTGAAAGGAAATAGTGTGAAAACCGAAAAAGTAAAGGATGTAACATTTAGGTGGAGTTAAAATATACTCCATGGCCTCATAAATTTAGGATTCGTCCATAAGTTCAACAACTCACACTTTACATAATTGATCAAAGTTTTATTTGTCATTTATCTTACGCATTCAAACTTGAAGTCGCCCATGCAAACTTGAAAACATTATCTAACTTTACTATATTAAATAGGTTCTCTCTCACCATCAAAATAGTTACACTAATAATTACTATATTTTTCTTTTCTTTTCAATTAAATAATATTTTTATACATTTATTATTACCTTTTTTTTCCTTCACTTACTCACAACCACTTCAAATAATATTAAAAAATAAACGCGGAGAAACAATGTCTTTCAAATATACGAATGAACAATAACTTTTTCTATCTATTGTACTCACAATCCCTTATAAAAAAATACATAACTCACTCACAAATATACACACCGATGTTCTAATAAAAATTAGTAACTTTTAACTTCAAAATAATTAAATTCAACAAGATAAGAGTACCCGTAGTGGGCACGTTATAGAGCGCTATAGGCCCTATAGCGCCGGGGAACACCGCCCCCCAGGCGCTATAGGGCGTTTTGGGTTTGATTTTTTACCCACATAGCGAGCGTTATGCATGCATTGGGAGGATAAATTGCAGGTTTGAATGCTTTGACCGGTGGTTGGGGTGGTTTGTTCGAAGCATTTATTAAAAAAAAAAAAAAAATTGTATATAAATATACATACAACACAAGACTCACACACATATACAATCTTCAGCTGCACAAACACTACACACACACACTTTGAAATTTTATTGTGAGGGAAGAGATGAATCCTTTCGGTAGAGGTTTCGGATTTGGTTCCCAAACCAGTGGCGACAACACCCGACCTATAGCTCCGGGTTCGGGTTCAAATCCGCAAACTTTCACGAACCTCTTAAACCAACCGTATGGTTGGGACCCGAACATGTATAATGTTAACATGGGAGGGAGTTTTGGGATGTCCATAGGAGGTGGGTTTGGCCAATCCCAAGTGTACGGGTCATCCCAAATGTTCGGCTCTTCAAACGCTTGGCAAGAGTCGGTTCCGGAGACACAAGGCCCGGTTGAAGAGGAAGAGCCCGTGCGAGGCAAAGCACCCGCCCGACGCCACACAAGAAAAGAGACGGGCGGTCGTGCCAAGAAAAACGTTATACCGTGGACCGACCACGAGTTGTACTCGTTAACCCGAGCGTGGGTTGACGTGTCGGAGGATCCTGAAGTCGGTAAGAAATTATATATTGTTTTGGTAATGTTATATATTTTTTTGGTAAGATATATATTTTTTTGGTAAGATATATATTTTTTGGTAATTATATATTGTTTTGGTAATGTTATATTTTTTGGTATGTTTTTTCAGCCAACTATCAATCCAAAGGCGATTTTTGGAAAAGAATACGGACAATATTTTTTGGTCTCTCGGGTAAAGGAGAAGGCTACCGGGAGAATGATTCGATATCGGGCAAGTGGACCGATATCAACCAAAAATGCACAAATTTTCAGGCCATTTATCAGCGCACCAAGTACGGGTGGAAAAGTGGGCAAAGTGACGAGGATGTCTTTGTGGCGGCTTTGGAAGAATACAATCAGACGTACGGGAATTTCGCGTACGTGAAATGTTGGCGCGTGCTGAAAGACTGCACCAAATGGCACCCCGTGCGCCCAACTGTTGGATCTTCTTCATCTAGGGCCAAAAATACGAGGCCTTCAAAAAAGTCGAGGACCTCTGACTCGGTTGATCCCGAAACGCCTACGTCTGACGCGCGTTATGTCGACCTCAACTCACCAGAAGAAAATCCCTTTTTTGTAGGGGAGGAGGGGGCGGAGGAGCTACCTCGTCCCGCCGGTCGACGGGCTGCTCGAGCCGCACGGACGGAGTCTTCGTCGGAGGTTGATAAGTTAGTCCCGGCATTTGCTGAAATGAACCAGCGGCTCCAAGACTTGCGCGATATCGGGGCTCAGCGTATCCAAGAAAACCGAGAGGTCGTTGACATCATGAAAGAACGACAGTTTGAACGCGACTTTGCTTTTTACACGGCAAACTTTGACCACCTAGAGGGGAAAGCGCTGGAAATGGCTTTGAGCCGAAAGGCAAAAATCGAAAAAAAATATGGTTTCTAGTATTTTTATCTTTTATTTATGGTTTGTAATTTTTTTTTTAGTATTTGTATTTTTTTTTTGTTTTAGTATTTGTAATTTTTTTATTTTTAATGAAATATTATTAAGTATTAAATATTCTTATTTAAATAAAAAACAATAATTAACCAATCATTACCAATCATTTATAACCCCAACATAACCCTCCTTCCCACTACACCCTCTTTTTCCATAACCCCAACATAACACCTTTTCTATTACTTTTTAATATTTTAATCCTATAACCCCAACATAACTATCCACCACTACACATACCCTAAATCCAAACACCCCTTTTCTATGGCTCTATTTAAACAAAAAATGAAAGTACAAGTGTCCCCATTCCCATTTTCCATGTCCTTGAAATAATAATAATAATAATAATAATAATAATAATAATAATAATAATAATAATAATAATAATAATAATAATAATAATAATAGTGAACTGGATGAAAAAAGTCTTGGTATTTCTTGTGATCGAAGTTTGATTCACACTTTTTTTATTATTTTATGTGGTATTCAGGTGAATAGTGAATACAGGTGGCATCGGTTCGACTTGTATGAGAGGCGAAGTTTTACCGATTATTCCATTTTCGTGTCTTCGTGCGGGTAGAAGTCGGATTTCCGCGCATCTAGAAGAGCCAAGGGGCTAGTGGCAGTCAAGTAGTCAACCTTGGCCACAGCGCTCGGTATCACTATGGTTGACACGTCGTTCTTTGCCGTAGTAATAATAATAATAATAATAATAATAATAATAATAATAATAATAATAATAATAATAATAATAATAATAAAAAGAAAAATTTCCATGAAATTTGCAATATAAATCCGAGTCAAAGGCCGTGTTTTGGACTCTTTAACACTGTTTGGAAGAAAAAAAAAAAAGGTTGTGTAAATCAATCAGTAGTCGGTCAGATACTTTTCCTGATTCTCTTCTGTTTATGAAACTTATAGATGGCTTTTCGATCTTTGAACCTTGAGTCAACACTTCGGTAAATCTTTAATCTTTTTTACAATCCCTTTTATTTCACAATCTTGTTCTTATTCAAGAACCCTAATTAGGTTTTTAAAAAAATCCAATCTTTTTCTGTTAAACCACTTCAATTAGCTCTAAATCGAAAAGGGTTTGGATATAATCCAGTTTCTTGGTATTTACGAGGTGGGTTTGTAATATTATCCATTTATCCCCAAATTGAATAAAAAAATTGGGATTTGATGAGATGGAGGAAAATGCAGCAGCTTTGCATACTGCTATGAATTCTGTACAGGCATTGGGGAAGGGTTTTGATGTTAATTTCGATACGAGGTTGTTGTATTGTAAGGGGGTTGCAGGGTCTAAGGTTGTGGAGATTGATGAAGAGCATACAAGGGATTTATGGATTTATGATAATTTGGTTGTGCCGAATGTGTCGAGGGATGTAGAGAATTGTCAGGATCCGGTTGACCGTGTTATGTCCGGAGTTTGCAGTTATTATGAGGTATATTGTTGATGATTAGTTGTTGGTACCGAATAGCGGACGGTAGGGACAGGCTATTGATACGCTGTGTAGCGATAGCGATGAAATAGCGGGCGCTGGTTCATGTTTAGCGACACGCTAGAAGAAAATTATAGAGATATTTTGTATGTATATTTTACCAGAAAAAAATAAAAAAATAAAAAGATCTCGCCGTTTCCCGCTATTTGTCGCTATCAACCATAGAGCGACACATGAGCGCTACGCTATTCTTTGTAGTGGGTGCTATGGTCGCTATTAACAACTATTGCGTTGGTTTACATTAGTTTTTGTTTTTTGATTGTTGTTGTGGTTGTGGTTGTTACATGTTATAAGGATCTTTGTTGTTAGTTAGGGGCTTTTGATGTCCAAGCATAGAGTTTTTAAGTTCTGAAGTAGTTAAAACTATTAAAAGTTTGGAAGTTAAAATCATAAAATGTAGTTGTTACACATAAAAAGTCTAAGGGATTAGGGAGGGGGGGGGGGGGGGGGGCCTTGAATTTACATATTCAAGCTGATTATGTGATAGTTTCCCGTAGATATTGATTTTGATCGAATAATCAGCTTTGGACAATCACTTTTATAAGCTAGCGCTAGCTTTCACAAGAATGTCCGATTTGTTGAACGCTTGAACAACTGAATGACTGATTATCTGAATGTTACAACCTTAACAACATTATCTTTTAAAAATCTTGAATCTGCCTTTATACAACATACGATACAATTTCATTTTCATTTTCCCGTTGACATGTTTGTGATTCTTGCGTCTTGCCATTGATTTCTCAAGTTTCGTCTATATTTGTATTATTGTATATACTGAAAAGAATAATTTTTATAATGATGAACTTTATGATTGCAGATGGTCGAGTATTTTAACAAGAGAGCTAACCTATCAGGAAACGTTCCTCTTGGTAGCTTTAATGCTGCATTTAGTTTTACGGGTTCAAAACATGTAGATTCTGCAGCGACTAAAACCCTATGTATGGATGGTTATTTCATCCCCCTTTCTAAATTTGAGCTCACAAAAACCCTCTTTAGTGTTGCACGAAAGTGTTAAACGAGCAGTTCCCACAACGTGGGACCCACCAGCCTTAGCAAGGTATTCATTTTACTGGGACTAATTTAGTATGTGTCCTTAAAGTCTAAAATTTCACATCTATGCTAAATTTCATAATATCCTATGCATGGTTTAAAAAAACGGGTGAGGCGTGCGCCCCGAGGCGCGCCTCAAGGAGATTCTGTAAGAAAACGAATCTGAGGCGGTGCCTCATGGTGTTATTTTGTACGTGCGCCTCATGGGTTTTTGATGTTTTGAACTTTTTGCGTCAATTTCAAGCATTCCATGTCTTTTTAATGTGTGTTTTTGATAAATATGATGATGAAATTAGTTAGGATATCATTTTTTATAAGATATATAAAATTTATATTTATTTTTTATTTCTGCCTCGGGCTTACGCCTCGAGGCGTACGCCTCGTGAGGCAAAGGGAAAACGCCTTGAGGCACGATTCCGTACTTTTAAACCTTGATCCTATGTACCCGTTCAAAATACTCAAAATGTCACATTTTTTTCATTTCATAAATATATGAAATATGACGTATTTAGTGTTTTGAAAGAGTGAATATGATATTACGGAATTTATTAAAAGATATAAAAAGTTTTTTAAAAGGGTATATATGAAACCGACTCATATTTTTTGTATTAACGTAATATAATTTTGTGTTTTTTAACCTAACATTATCACTGATGGTTTATTTATATATTGTCTTTTGTGTGATAGTTTTATCGAGAATTTTGGCACTCATGTAATCACGTCCGTTACAATTGGTGGTAAAGATGTAATATATGTGAAACAACACCTATCATCACCTTTATCGACTGCTGAAATAAAAAACTATGTTCAAGATATCGGAAACCAGAGGTTCTCCAACCCTGAAAACCTTACCAATTCGGGTCTTTTGAGATACAAGGAAAAGGCGAGTTTCTCTTTTCTTATTCATTCATGCCCAAAATTGTTTTTTTCTTTCTTTCTTTTTTCGTCCATGATCTCTTCGAGTTGTTTCTTACTAGGGGTGGCAAAATGGGCAAACGGGAGGACATTATAATACACAGAGAAATGGGGCATTTTGAAATGGCGCGCAAACGCTTTCTTGTCCATTGTATCCAATTGATTTGTTATTTATGGTTACACAATAATACTATTTATATAAATACGATAATAAAATGCTTTAGGAGATTGTATGCATTAAAAGTAGACTTTGGTTATAACACAACTCAAAGTTTTAAACTAGGGTCAAACTGTATGACCCTTTCGCATTTTAGTTAAATTTTTAACTTTGAGTGTGTGAGATATGCCACAACCCAAATCGACCCATTAACAAGTAAATGGGTCAAAATTGCCACCTTTAGTTATTATTTTAATACTTCTATTTTCATGAAATTATCACTAGGTGTGATTTTGATTTGTGTTTTTCCGTTGGGTCATGTTTTTTTTTTTTTTTTTTTTTTTTTTACAGGGTGGTGATCCATCGTTGTTTAGTAGCCAAGGCGTATATCCTCAACCTGCAAGTGCGCCATCACTTGGTGGAAATGCAAAGGAAGTATGTAAGACTGTATGCTTGTATTTCTTTCAAATTCTAGCAACTTATTTGACAGTGAAAAGTCAATGGTTGACTTTTTCTCACTTGAGTGAGTAGTAAAACATGGTGGCGATTTCATTTGTAATTTTAAATTTTTGTGATATTGAAAGTGTTTTTAAAGGGTAAAATGATACCATGGAAGTTTACAAGGCTTAATAAAAATGTTGCAATATTAGATTATAATTTTTTATATTATTTTTACGGTTATACAGGACGTGACAGTTATTTTCAGAAGAAGGGGAGGAGATGATTTAGAGCAAAGCCATATTCAATGGGGGAAAACTGTAAAATACTCTCCGGATGTCATTGCCATGTCATTCGTTTCCATCACTTCTCTTCTAGAAGGATTATCCGGAAAGGAGCATTTGACTCGGGCTATAGATCTTTACCTTGAATGTACGAGACGTGTTTTTGTTCTTCTACTTTTCTTTGCTGATATCATTTTAGTGTATATATATGATATGTCACACGTCGTCGAAAGTTATATTTAATATTTACTTATAATAAAATTTAAAAAACCAACTTACTAATTATTTTTTTATGTGTTCAAACTCGTTTGGTGCGCAGACAAGCCTCAGATCGAAGAGCTGAGATACTTTCTCGAGTTCCAGGTGGCACGAGTGTGGGCCCCGTTACAAGACCGGCCTGCAGGACATCAAAGAAAGGAACCCGTTTGTCCTTCTTTACAATTTAGCATGATGGGTCAAAAGCTTTATGTTTCTCAAGATCAGGTATGTGTCTTTGAATCTACGTTTTCAATTTTTTATACGTGCATGACCATTAGACGGGTTGTAAATGGGTTGTACGGTACTAAAAATTCAATACACATTGACGTATTTGACCTCAATAAGCATTTATTAAACATAGTATCATTCTTGGGGACAAACAAGTCAAAGCCGTTTATAGTTTTTGCGATGTGGTGTCAGTCTCTATCCGTTCATTTGGAAAATGTCAATTCGAATTGTATCTTATTCGATAATGGGTCGAAGAGGTAAAGATATAAATTGAGTAAAAAAAATAATACTAAAATATGATAGTAATGGGTCAAATGGGTCAAACGGGTGTTGTAAGGTTATATCTGATTGAAACGGGTAAACGGGTCAATTCAGGTTGTACCTTTTTGATGGATCAAATAGGTAAAAACATAAGAACAGGTAACACAAAAATGTTGATAGAAGTATCGGTGGGATGGCCCAACCCGACGTATATACAAAAAGTCATGCTTTTTTCTGTCTATTGTTTTCTCTCATCTATATACCACGACGTATTTTGACCCGTAACCATATTATCGTTATTATTGACCAATAATTTGTTTTGTTTAATTAAACATAGGTATCAGTGGGACGGAAGCCCGTTACAGGCATAAGATTATGCTTAGAAGGTTCAAAACATAACCGCTTAGCCATACATATCCAACACCTGCAATCCCTCCCAAAAATCCTTCGTCCGCATTGGGACACACATGTAGCCATTGGGGCACCCAAGTGGCTAGGACCCGAGGAGCAAGACAGCCGATGGTTCGAGCCCGTTAAGTGGAAAAACTTCTCTCATGTAAGCACCGCACCAATCGAGAGCCCTGAAGCCTTTATCGGGGACTCATGTGGGGTGCAGATAGTCACTGGGGCGCAGCTTGGTGTCTGGGATTTCGGGTCAAGAAACGTTCTTTACATGAAACTTTTATATTCCCGACTGCCTGGTTGCACTGTGCGACGATCTTTGTGGGACCACTCTCCAACCGATAACTCAAAGCGGTCAACTGATAATGGAAATAGTGTCAGTGATTCGAGCTCAGGTTCAGGAAGTAATAATAAGCTGGCGAAATTTGTGGATACGTCGGAGATGAGTAAGGGGCCTGCGGATCCACCGGGTCATTGGGTGGTTACTGGTGGTAAGCTTGGTGTGGAGAAAAAGAAAATTGTATTGAGACTCAAGTATTCTCTGCTAAACTATTGAGTATTGTTAAGCTGGTACCGGGCCGGGTCGGGCCAATTCGGGTCGGGCCGGATCATAGCGTATCGTTATGGATTTTTGTTTCTTGGGTAGGAGTGTTTTAACTTCTGTAGAAAGTTTCGGAATATTTTGCTCGCTGGTCGCGTATTAACTATGTATGGATGGTTTATGTATCGTATAAATCGCGTTAATGTCTAGGATCGTACATTCGACAATTATTTATAACAAACGCAACTCGGCATGTAAACTAACAAGCGAAAAACCGAAGTCAATAATCCCCTTTTTATTCAACACACGAGGGACCGGGAACCGCTATCTTGAACCGAACTGATTCGGGCGATATGGATCTCCATATTAGCTGTATATTGGTTTTCTCAAAGATCTTTAAACTGACCACCTCGAAACGTTTGGCCGAACCGCCAACCAGAAGGCGCCACGTTGTAGCTAGTGACAACTCTTCCGTCGCTAGCTGTTACTCTAAAAGAAAGGCTCTGACCATCGAGGTAAGAGTTGCTTTGCCAGTTTTGGCCCCAATTCCTTGTCATCGTTTGCCAACTTGTTTTCGACCCTTTGATAGCGACGCTATGAACATCCCCTGCACCGCCAACGTTGGTGATCAAAACCAAGTTGAAGTAAGAGTGACCATTGATTGTGAATCTCATGCCTCCTTGCTTTATACATGGTACCCTATATATTAAATACACCACAAATTAAAAAAAAAAATGTCAAAAAATTATTTTATTTGAATAAATTAATTAAAAAAACAAAGGATTTATTTTGTTTGAGTTAATGGCGAAAATCGTCCATGAGTTTTGGCCAATTTTGCTACATCAGTCTAAAATCGAAACTTTTTTACATTTGGGTCATTCTGTTTTACATTTTGTTGCCAAATTCGTCTCTGACAGTAAACCCAGTTAACTATTGTCGTTAATTCTGTGGGTATTTTTGTCTTTTTGGTTGCCCCTTTTTTACATCTGAGCATTTTTGTCTTCTAGGGGTATGAATAACTCTGTTTATATTGGGTTTTAAAAAGGGGCAGCCAAAAAGACAAAAATATTTTCAGAGTTAACTGGATTTAGTGTCAAGGATGAATTTGACAACAAAATGTAAACAGAAGGATTTTAGACTGATGTGACAAAACTGGCCAAACCTCAGGATGATTTTGGCCATTAACTTATTTTGTTTTCTATGCTCTAAAAAAAACTTATATTCTACGTACATCCCTCCCCTATATATATATCCATAACCGATAATACCTTCTATACGCAACTGGGACGATTCCAGCACGATATTGCGCGATCTTCAAGAAAGCCGGTTGAGACAGATCAAAGTGGCGAAGAGGCGGGTTGCACCACCCGCCATTGTCATTGGCCAATGCGTAATTTGGCGGACAATAGTTGGTGGCAGTGATGGTGATGATGCCATGAAGACACCATTTTGGGTCATCGATACAACGCAACTGGTAGCACGCGCCGCAGCTCAGCCCGTTGTTAAAGAGGGTCGTGCTCAATGCAGCCGTGCTTGAGCCGTAGCCGTCACTGTAGAGGTTGCCGTAACCACATGCACCACCTATGCATTAAAATTGTTCATGTAAAGTTAGTTGACAAAGAAGTTAGGTGCCACCCATGCATTACTATATAATTTTTTTTTAAATTTAATTTATAGGGTAAAATTAATACATTTGCAAAAATCCAAATAATCTAGGTTCATTTGTTTAGTGGAACGAACGAAATGCTCGTATTTTTACTAAAAAGAAACGTCGCCCAATTGAAATCATGGCATCGGTTAAGTCCTCTACTTTCTTTTGGATTAGGAAAAATGTCGATTGGAATAGTTGGTATAGATATCCCCTCGACTTGATGTAATTTGGTTTTTATTGCCCGGGGGTCCTTTTTTTGAGGACCGCTTTTGGGTGTTGTTTAATGAAATTCTCTTTTTAAAAAAAAACGAATAAACTAACGAAAACGGGCAGTTTCACAATTGGAATAGTTTGTACTAGTTCATCAAGATGTTTAACGTTTATTTCGTTTCATTCATAGTGTTAACAAACATAATTAAACAAATATAGTGAACATAAATGAGTCAACGCAAAAGCATGTAAACATGAGTAACAATCTTGGTTTTAAAATGCGCGATGCGCTCCAATGTGTTTTGATCCCAAAAGCCGATGCACGCGCATCACGTATACAACGCTTTTGTTATTTAAAAAAAATTATATATAGATAACATTTTAACTTGTTGACTTTAAACACTAAAAATCAAGATATTAAAATAAGTAAATGCAAGAAAATAACTTTAGTACCATGAAAAAAAGTTCAATATAACCAAAATAAGCCTTGAACCCTTATGTGTACAAGTATCCTATGTAAAAGGTACAAGTAATCTATGTAGGAACTCACTTAACAACTTCACCAGCTCATTGTACAAGCTTATTAAGCACGTTCTACTAGCTCATTGTACAATTTTACTCTATAGTGGTCGGTTTTACAAAAATGCACGCATCAGGACGCATTATGCGGGTGCATTATGCAATCTAGAGCACATCATCCTCGAATCACGTAATAGGTGCGCATCGCATCACCTGATGCGATCTCATCAGCGCATCACGCATTATGCGCGTATTTTAAAACCAAGGTAACAATAATTAAAAGTTAAAGATCATATCCAAATTAAAGTATAAATAAAATCATCATGGCATGATTGAAGAATATAAAAATCATAAAAGTAAACAACATGTAAAGTAAAGTGTTTATACCATTAGATAATTCAAATCGGTTCTATATAAATATTAGTAATAAGTAAATTAACTTGAATGCATTTTATAAACATAAAGGAATGTTCACGAGCGTAAATGAATAAACGACCCATCATGTCCATTCTTTTAATCAAATTAACAGTTCACAAACCCAAACACGTGTGCACGTACACTACTCACGCATAATAAACACATCACACACGCATAAAGTGACAAAGACACATACCCATGGTACCAGACGCGTCTTCGCCACCATAAAAAGTTGCATGAGCCTTTTGCCAACCGCCTTTTAAGCAATGGGCGGTACGGAAAGACAAGATGATGATACTTAAAAGCATGAGATAATTACCCATGATTTGCATGAAAAGTAATTGTACGTACAAATGTACAATGAGGAGAGAGATCGAGAGAGAGAGAGATGGTTGGAAAGAGGAGGGAGATAGGGAAGGTATAAATAGTAGATGAAATTAGAAGTACTAATAAGGTGTGCATGTAATGGAATCACGGTTGAAGGCGGCCAAAAAGCCATAATAATTCAATTCAAATCATATGCATCCATGCGACCGACCGGCCTATGCATATGACTCAATTAAACTCAACCTTTGACTTTCATAGTGTTTGGTATACTAACGTGTAAAATCGATCTAGACCTACACAATGTAAAAATGTTTGGTTGTTAGCTTGATCAATATCAAATTACATTTAATTTAATATACATATATACACACTAGTTTATACCCCGGGAGCGTCCCGGGTTGAAAAATCTAAGTAAGTGAATAAAATTAGAAGTATCTAAACTATAAAAATGACATCTGTCAATATATGATTAATAAATATTATTATTATTATTATTATTATTTTAAACAAATCTCTGCCATAAGTTATCATATTCTAATAAAAAAAAGGGTAATTGGGTCGGGTATCACCTAATCCCAGGCCCGACCCAAACCCACAATTTTTTTTAAACTAATTCCAAACCTGACACAATACCTGTCGGGTTACAAAAAATAATCGTTTTTTTCTCCGTTTTTTTATGTAGCACTATGGTACTCGTTGGAAAGATAATAAAACGCTCATTAATTTGGTGTAATTTTTTTCTTTAAAAAATCCCGTATATAAAAGATATTAACATTTAAAAGTTATGAGATGAAACATGAGAGAGAAAATAATAAAGTTTTAATATTTACATTTAGTGGATTATGTATTTAATAGATTATGTTAAATCATATTTAAACCATATTTATTACTTTTTTTAATTGGTCTAAAGTTGTCGCATCACATCCTATGTCACATCTCTCAAAAGAGAGATTGAATAATATTATGACATGTCATTAAAAATGCTTTGGTTTATTATATACTAGCTGATTACCCCGGGAGGGTCCCGGGGTTGAAAAATCTAATTTTACGTGATAACCTATTGTAAATGGCTCAAGTTAACTAACCACAAAATCTCTCAATCATTGCATATTCATAGTATTCTACTCAGTAATAACTCATATTCCCCACAAAATCTAATTTTACGTGATAACATGAACACTTTGTGTGTGTTTTTTTCTGTATGAACGAAACCCCACAAAAAATAGTCGATTTTTTCTCCGTTTTTTATATAGCACTATGGTACTCGTTGGAAAGATAATAAAACGTTCGTTAATTTGGTATAATTTTTTCTTTAAAAAATCCCGTATATAAAAGATATAAACGTTTAAAAATTATGGAGGAAATATGAGAGAAAAAATTTTAAATTTATTTTTAATTTTTTTTCCCTAAAATAACTCAATTTAATTAAAAAGAGAAACAATTCAAAAACACTAAAAACTCTCTATTATGATGTCACGTGGCACTCTCAAGGGAAGGTTGAGGCCTCCATTGCACGTCACGTCAGCATATACGTTTTCTTTTATATATATATATATATATATAGATATAGATATAGATATAGAATATAGATATAGATATAGATTTTACTAAAGGATGAGATTCATTTTGGATCAATAAATACGATGGTTCATATTTTTGAAAATTATTACTTTTTATATATATGTGTGTTATCTTATATATGGATTTAAGACCATTAACTAATTTGTTCGTAATTTTTTTTAACGTTTAAATGTTTATTTACATATGCGTATGCGATATTACCTATAGATGACTTGCATATGTGTAGATTGTATAAATAAACCTAATTTCTTCTTCTTCTTATTTTTTTTTTTTCAAATTTCAGGATATGAATAAAAGTTACAGTTAAATATATTTTTTTTTTAATATACAAATTAAGAGATGAATAAGAACTGCATTTAAAAGAGAAGTGGATGTGAACCATCGTTATTGATGTTATAACGGCATGTGATGTTAATGATAGGGAGGAAGGGGCATTTTAGGCTTCAAGCCTAAGGTGTATCAATATCACAATGTCACGTAACAAGCCTAAATACTGAAAACGCCTAGCCTATAATACCCTAGAACTTGTTTTTTACATTAATTCATTAAATTAATATAAAACCAAATAAACATCAATTAAATAAAAAAATACGTTACAAAGTAAAAATAAATCATAAAAAAATTCAACTAAAAATTAAATTATTCAACGTTACTTCTTGAGTTGAGATATGTTCGACTAGGTCAATGCGAAGTCGGAAATACGTGTGTGGATCCATAATTTCACGAAGGGCATCCTCGTCAAAAACGGGTTGAACAATTGGACCCCTAATGTGAACTGGCGAGAAGGCTTTTCCTCGTCTTTAAAGATCATGTTATGCAATATCATGCATGCATACGACACGCTTCTAATCTTGTCCACAATCATAGCCCGCATGGGTCGCCTTAATATGCCCCATTTTCCCTTTAGAGAACGAAAAGCGCGTTCAACATTCTTTCTTGCGCCTTCTTCCAATCTCTTCCACTTCTTTTCATAAACAAAGCCCATGTATGGTATATCCCGTCGGTTAGATAGTATCCACGTTTGTAAGTGTGTCCATTGACAGTAAATGGACATCTAGGCACCGTTCCATTCCGTTCAATGAGAAAAATATGAGAAGTTTGGAGGACATTGATGTCATTGAGTGAACCGGGCGGACCACATAACCATGCCAAAACCACATATCCTGTGACGCAACCGTCTCGAGTACAACCGTTGGGTGACCGTACTTACCTTTCGTATATGTTCCTTTCAACTCTCTGTGACAATTCCTCCATTCTAGATGTGTACAATCAATGCTACCCATCATGCCAGGAATATGATGTTTTTCTTCTTGATTTTGGTATAAATTTGCAACATCGTGGTTTGTGGGTCTATGCAGAAACTCCTCGCCGTAAATTTGAATTACGGCGTTGCAAAAAAACTGAAGGGACTCATGTGAAGTCCTTTCAGACATGCACAGATACTCGTTGTATTCATCCGGTGTGTTAGCGTGTGCAGTGCAAGTTGTTTAATAGCAAAAGTGATTTTTTGAATTTGTGTAAAACTTTTTTTTTTTTTAACCTTCCATTGTAACCCCCTTGAAACCATGGATATTTGGCTGCGATGTCGGCAACAATTTTTTAAAACAATTGTTTCGACATACGAAATTGATAGCGGAAAACATCATCATTATATTTAGGTTCATCAACAAAATAATCGT
The DNA here is from genome assembly GCA_030844895.1 of Ambrosia x helenae. Lineage (NCBI taxonomy): Eukaryota > Viridiplantae > Streptophyta > Magnoliopsida > Asterales > Asteraceae > Ambrosia > Ambrosia x helenae. The sequence continues at coordinate 4,596,761 of CM061230.1, read as the reverse complement.
TCATAAGGACTTCGTTACCTTTTACGCAATCACGTTTAACGACTCGTTTAGATATTGCCGTGTCTTCCTCTTCAACTTGTTCAATGAGATACTTAAAAAAATAAGACTGATGTCGTTTGAAATATCGTCATCCGATTCCCATGGTGGAATAATCATAGGTAATTTATTTGCCATTTGAAAAGAAAATTTGGAAAGTGAATTTTGGTATGAGAGTGGTCGTAAATTTTGGATGAGGGTAGTATGAAATTTGTGTATTAATTGTTTGTTTTATATAGTGTTTAAAATAATTTTAAAAAACTTTTTTTTAAGGTTTAACGGTCAAATGACATTTGAAGATGGTGATACATTCGGCAAGCCAATGCTGAGAATCCAAGTTGATTGATCAAGCCGAACAATACGGGCCGGTGTAGCCGAATCAGCTACGAAGCCGAATGTACATTACCGAGCCCGCCCCGTCCTCCCTTAATATTAACCATTCAATTTGTTATACATGCATTGATTAGTCCTTAATACAATAACGTTTGATTTTTGATAAATATCAACTTAGAATACTACAACAATTGTTTCAACTTGAAATCATAAATTTAAAATATCCAAGTTACATCTAGATAATGGGTAAGCGAGCAACAAGCTGTGCCGCTATCCCTTTTTGAATCGCAAAGCCTATTCTACTAAATACAAACCCTTGGTTCCTCGGGGCTAGGGATCCAAAAGTGTCGAAAGCAAACGGAATGAATACATGCTGATTCTCTAAACACGTTGCCTCGTGCTTAGCAACCTTTCTAGCTTCCGCCTTCAAAACCGCCTGTGCTTAACAACAATTGAAATATTTATTTTTATCTTTCTCATATTCATGAGCCTAGCTTTATTTTTTTACGACTAAATCTTTCTCCCATTTAAATACACTTATTTTTGCCTCTTATGAGGCTTGAACTCTGATGACGTGGGTAGCCTAAAGTAAAAATAAATAAACAACATTACTGAACAATGCTTAAAGGGTTGAAGCCTACAAGGCTTCAGACAACCAAGAGCATCCTAAGTAAAAAAGATGACTTGTCCCGTCATCTTTTTCATCGAGCAAGACAAATAAGCTGATGGAGTAACATCAGCCAACAGACCGCAGGTCCATAGCAGCCACTTACCATTTGTGGGATGTCCTTTAGTTGCAACAAGGCTCAAGGCAAGATGCTTTCTCCTTATGGAGATCTCCTTTCTCTATAAATCAGAGGCTGATTCCTCAGCTCTGGACACACCATCACAATCACTCACACTTCACTCTTCTAATTCTTTTGGTCCTGCACGTGGAAGAATATTTCCCTCCACTCGGATCTCAAGAACTTCCTTTTCTGGTTTCGAGTACATCTCAAACCAGAACCTTAAAGCATCTAAAACAAGAAAAATAACCTTGAACCTCCTTCTACGTTTGCAACGTAGAAGGACACCACGACCTGCGTTAGGCAAAGTGGAACCCTTGAACCCCTGAACCTCCCTTGTTGATCTCCTGGAAGAAGCAAGGGACCCAGCAGCAATCCGTGAAGCTCAATACAAACAAAAGATGGAGTCCTACTACAACGCCAGGGTTAAGCACGAACGATTCAAGCCCGGCGACCTGGTATTGAGAAACAACGAAGCAAGCAAGAAGGAAAGTCAAGGGAAGCTAGGACCCAAGTGGGAAGGCCCATACACAATCCTAGAATCCCACAAAGGGGGATCCTATAAATTGGCAAGCATGGAAGGCAAAAAACTCCCCCGTCACTGGAACGACAAGAACCTCAAAAGGTTCTTTGTTTAAGTTGTAAGAAAATGTTGTTCTTTTCCAAATGATGTAATGTTATTCCATCTAATGAATGAAATGATCATTTGATCCTCTTTTAGAAACTTTGTCTTTCTATCCTAAGTTCAGGTTGAGAACCTTGCAAGAAACTCCATGGTAGAGACCATGTAAGGGGATGAGCTCCCAGGCCATTTCGCTCAATAAGTTCGAAGGATAAACGGACCTATATAAGGGGTGGGTTCCTAAATCAATCCTACTCCATGAGATAAACAAAAAACACTTTTAAGAATCTCATAGACAGGTTTGAACAACCTACACCAATCGTTCCTTAAGTTTAGAAAACAAACTTACGAAAACACATCGAGAACACTTGATTAAGTGTATATAGGATAGATGGTGACATGTTTGCCTAGACTACCTTAAGGATGAATGACTGCAGCATTCAACCTTTAAAGGTGCTACCGGATAAACATTCCCAAACAGCAAAGACAAACATAAACGACAACAGAAAAACAACGATAAAACTTAAACACCAGCCACAAAGACTTAACATTTAAGGGCTTTTAACAAAGCCAACAAGTAGCATAATTGTTCAAAGGGCTACAACCCACAACCATCAAGGAACCACTGAAGGTTCCAACAAAAGATAAAAAGTATTTAGAAACACAAACACAAAGTTAATTGTTTTAACAAACCAAGATGCTAAGAAAGCTACGAATGGGAAGTTCAGACATCACCACCAGACTCTGAAGGCTTAGAGGCTTCATCCTCATTCCCAGCCTTGACCACCTTTGCCTTCTTTGCCTTCTTCCCTTTCTTTGGAACCTCCTCCACAAGTCCAGCTTCAGAAGCTTCAACACTAGCATCCTTGGAAAATGTTTCAGCCACATCCAACGTCTCTTCACTATCACCAGAATGTGCCCTCTTCCTTGAAACAGATTGAAGCACCTTTGCAGAAACAACTTCGTTTAAACCAGCAGGCTTCAATTCTTTCAGCTCCTTCAAAGGTTTCCCATAGAAGGAAGAGACTTGTGCAACATAAGGGTAGCTGGAGTGTTCCATCTTAAGGACAGTTTCCTTAAAAACGTCTAAGGAGTCAGGCTGATAAAAGGGAGATTCTTCCAAAACTTGGCCGGACTCGTGAGCTTTAAACCCTGCAACAAAACCAGCATGCTTACCATGGGTCAAAAGCTTGGTATATACCTCCCCAAGGGCAGAGTTGAATTCGGTAGAATGAAGAAGGGAGGTAACGACTTGCTGAAATCCTTCCTCAATTAGCCATTTGTTATCACTTTGGGCAGCAGCAATGGAAACCTCCAACCCCTTCTTTTCACTTTCAAAAGCCTTTTTCTCCGCTTCTAAAGCCAATTGATCTGCCTCCACCTTAAGAATAGCAGCTTCATGCCTTGTCATCTCAGCCTCATGTCCTTTCTTCAATTCATCAATGAGGGAAATTAAAGTAACCTCCTTCTTAGCATACTCCTCAGCATCCTTCTTCATGTCAGCAATGGACTGTTTCATCTCCCTCTTCTTCTTGGCAAAGTCACTGTACTTACCCATAACCTTCCTAAACCTGCTAATCCCCTCTGGTAGCATAGCAGCAAGGTTACAAGTACCCACCATCATCTTTGCCAACAGAGCATCATCATCCAAACCCTCAAGACAAGCCTTGGCACCAGGAGTAGCAAAGTGTGCAAGAACCTCCTCACAAACAGCCGAAGACTTAAAGTTATCACTAGACTTCACGTTCCACCCAGGAACATACAGACCTTCCTCATCAAAGCTAGCTGACACATCCGTTTCTTTCACCACTCCAACCTTCACCTTCTTGCCCTTACCTTTCTTAACAACAGCATCCACAAGAGCATCATCCATAGTCTGATCTCTCTCATCTTCAGACTCCTCAATATCATCACTAACCGTCACTGCTTCAGAAGGATCAGCAGGCTTAGCAGCCTTCAAAAGCCGTCTACTTGACCTCCTTGTTGAAGCCTTGGAAGAACTGGCTTTAGCAAAACCCTTCACATTAGGGACAACAACATAATTGGTCCCATCATACCCCCCTTTCTGATATTTGGTCAGTGCATCTTCCCCATCTGCTGCTTCAGCATCAGAAAATACAACGCCCGAAGCATCATCACCTTTGATAAAGTCAAGAGCCGACATAACTGCAAAAATAGAACACATAAGGAAGAAACAAAGAAAGCGAAAGAAATCAACAATAAACAAAATTCATACCCTGACCATCCTTCATCACAACAGGATCTCTACCCGGCTTGTCCCAACGAGTGCTAACACCGGATAATACTAAGAAGGGTTCAGCAAATGGACGAAGCCTCGAAGGTCAGGCTCTAAGAGTCGTTAGGAAGGTATCATCTAGTTCAGACTCTGAGGGTTCCCCTTCATTAAGAACGGCCTCAGGATGCCTCCACACAGGCTTAAAAGGGAAAATAGAATCAGACACCCAAAAGAACCTATTCTTCCACTGCTCAACCGTTGTAACATGGGAAGAAAGAAGGTTAGTCTCCACTGATGACCCCTCGAAGGTGAACCAGTCACCATTCTTGGCAAGGCGAAAGAATCGCCTGAACATCAATAGAGTGGGATCATACCCTAAGGCTCTACAAAGACATTCAAAGTGTAAAACACGGCCAACACCATGTGGATGGATCTGACCAAGGGAAACCCTATAATACTCAAGAACATTCAACAAAAATACAGAAAAAGGATGACGAAGGTTTGCAAATTCAAAATGACGACAGTACAAAGCAATAGAACCAGATGGACACTCAGAAACAGAAAGTTTTTTACCAGGAGCCACAGGATTGAACGACAAATCAATATCCCATTTGGCACAAAACGATTCTACCTCTTTCTGAGAAAGAGTTGAAAAAGTAATGGCCATGTACTTTTTAGCGCCCATTGTGCTCAAAAGGATGATCAGTAAACAAAGCGAGAAGAAGAAAAACTAACCTGCTGTGGTGAAAAATCACGAAACCCTAAGATGGATGAAATGTTTGAGAGGATGAAGATGAAGAAAAGAAAAAGGTAAAGTAAAAAATGAAGAAGGTTTAAAAAAGAAAAATAAAACGGTTATTTTAATTCAAAAAACCGTAATTATGACATGCAGTAATTACTCTGAGCGAACTGCCAGATGTCACGTCAACAGTCCAATCAACATTAAAACTGCTGAATAATAACCGCCCAAATCACAACGAACCCTCGAACCTTTCAAGCAAAGGATAAACCAAGAAAACAGTCAGAAGCTTTCAAGATACCTCATCAAACCTTCTGACTTGGGGGCTGATGACGTGGGTAGCCTAAAGTAAAAATAAATAAACAACATTACTGAACAATGCTTAAAGGGTTGAAGCCTACAAGGCTTCAGACAACCAGGAGCATCCTAAGTCAAAAAGATGACTTGTCCCGTCATCTTTTTCATCGAGCAAGACAAATAAGCTGATGGAGTAACATCAGCCAACAGACCGCAGGTCCATAGCAGCCACTTACCATTTGTGGGATGTCCTTTAGTTGCAACAAGGCTCAAGGCAAGATGCTTTCTCCTTATGGAGATCTCCTTTCTCTATAAATCAGAGGCTGATTCCTCAGCTCTGGACACACCATCACAATCACTCACACTTCACTCTTCTAATTCTTTTGGTCCTGCACGTGGAAGAATATTTCTCTCCACTCGGATCTCAAGAACTTCCTTTTCTGGTTTCGAGTACATCTCAAACCAGAACCTTAAAGCATCTAAAACAAGAAAAATAACCTTGAACCTCCTTCTACGTTTGCAACGTAGAAGGACACCACGACCTGCGTTAGGCAAAGTGGAACCCTTGAACCCCTGAACCTCCCTTGTGACTCAGAACCATCGTTAGGCAGTTATTTGTTGTAGCAACAAACTCCGAATTTCTCCTTTGAAACACCAACACCTTTACCACCACATCACAAAGAAACATATATAATTTAATAAGTCGTTCTAGTTCGAATTTGCATACTAGGCTTGTATAACGATAAAATTATTATTAATAGCAATTAATTTAGGATTTTTAACATAATACATTATATTTGATGTTTCACATTCGTATGTCACACAAGACACCAATTAATGTAACATTTTTTTTTTAAATAAATAAACAATAGTTAAGAAGCAATTAAATAGCATCACAAGTGAGAAGGTTACATGTCAGCAAAAATGACACGTCATTGACGATATTTTTCAGCAGGTGATTTGTAATAAATACTTTGCTGACATGTGAACTGCTATCAGCCCATTTTAGCTAGAAATATAAATGAAAAGGTACACATAAGCAAATTTAGGTGTTTGGTATACTCATGTGAAGCAATCTCATCAACACTCCAACTTTTCCACCAAACTCGGTTTTTCCATGTCATTAACACTCCAACTATATGAGTCATCTCATTAGGGATGAGCATATAAGGCCGAATACCGATCCCGTCCTGTCTCAATTCCGATACCGTACCGAACCGATACCGAACCGAGGAGTTTTAGGATCGGTATCGGTACCCATATTTATGGATTTTCGATTTCGGTATTATCGGTATCGTTACGGGATCGGTATAGTATCGGTATTTTAAGATAAAATACCGATACCATACCGGTACCGAACCGATACCGTACCGTACCGTATGTGTTCGGTATCGGTATCGGTATTGGTTTTTTGGACTTTTCGGTATCGGTATTGTCGGGATCGGTATCGGTTCGGTACCGATACCGTCCCGAGCTCATCCCTACATCTCATACTAGGGGATCACCTAATGGGTATCGGTAGCAAAAATCTCAAAAACTTGGTATCGGTACTGAAAATATTCGGTACAGTTTCTCTTTTAGATAAAAATGAATTCTTATGTTTTTATTTCAGGAAAATTGAAAACTGTTCGAATTGTATAATCGTCAATTATTGACATTGGTAACCGACCCAAAGCAATTTGATTATAATTCAATTCGTGACGATCATAAGTAAAAAGTTCATATTCTTCAGTCATTGATAAACAATTTGTTGGACAATACTCAACGCAATTACCACAAAATATATATATTCCGAAATCAATACTGTAATTAAGCAATCGTTTCTTTCTAATATCAGTTTCCAATTTCCAATCAACAACGGGTAGATCTATAGGACATACACGAACACATACTTCACAAGCAATGCATTTATCAAATTCAAAATGGATTCGACCGCGGAAACGCTCGAATGTGATCAATTTTTCGTAGGGGTAATGAATAGTTACAGGTAAACGATTCGCGTGTGATAAGGTAATCATGAAACCTTGATCAATATACCTTGCGGCTCGTACTTTTGTTGGCCATAATTCATGAACTCAGTTACCATAGGTAATTTAAGCTAAAATACTGGTCCAAACAAGTATTGTACCAAAAATACCGATACTAAAAATCGCCAAAACTTGATACCGAATCGGTATTAAAAATGAACCGGTACCGGAAACTATCCGTTTCCTGACCAGGGTCCAATGGATTATCCATAAACTTATTACGTTTAGATTGTAGGAGTAGTGAGAGTAATTAAACCTAAGCAATTCAACACAATTGAGAAGATATTATCTTCGAACATTTGATCCGTCATATTCTCACAAGCCACACTACCAAAACATGCATGTACTCATGCATTTGTTGGACAGGTGCAACAATACCCCACAAATACTCACTCACTTTGGTTAAGAGCAATGCCCAATATCTACTGACCCATATCAATAAGCAGGACATGATAACTTTTATATGGGCAACGACATCGTTTCGTGGGCCCTGAAAGACAAAAAGCAATAATATATTAAATATATTTTTGTTTGTTCTAATATAATAATCTTGTTGTAAAAGTCTTGGGGTGTAAACGAGCCGAGCCGAGCCCGAGCCTGACTGGGCTCGAGCTCGGCTCGTTATGGTTTTATGAAGCTCGAGCTTGAGCTCGGCTCGGTTCGAGCCTACAATCTTGAGCTCGGCTCGCTATGGTTTTATGAAGCTCGAGCTTGAGCTCGGCTCGGTTCGAGCCTACAATCTTGAGCTTGAGCTCGGCTCGCTAGCAAATTCAAAAGCTCGAGCTCGGCTCGGCTCGGCTCGAGGTGATTTGAGAACAATCTCAAACGAGCTCAAAGCTCGGCTCGAGATCGCAAAAGCTCGGCTCGCGAGTGTTATTAAATGGGCCTATGAAATAAGGACTTGGGCTTTGGAGATGTGGGCTATAAATTATAAGAGATATATAAATAACTTATAATTATGTTTGGGCTCGTTTAGGCTCGCGAGCCCAATCGAGCTTTGTATCTAGGGCTCGAGCTCAGGCTCGATAACTAAACGAGTCATATTTCAGGCTCGGGATCGGGCTCGGGCTCGTTAAGGCTCGGATCGTTCGGGCTTTTTACCGAGCCGATCCCGGGTAGCTCTCGAGCCGTTACGTGTCATTTACACCCCTATGTAAAACAAGGTCTCGGAGGCCTCATAGTACTCCCCGATCGAGTAATCGCTACAAGGTAGGTTGCCGAGTACCGAGTACTCTAGGCCTAGGCCGAGTACTCCCCGAGTACTCTCCAACTAGGCCAAAAACTCCCCGAGCACTCCCGACTCCGACTAGGAAGCGCCTAACGACTTTTGCGACATTCATAATGATAATAACAAAAATATATGTATTTCTGTTACAACCTTTTATGTTAGAATCCTAGACGCACAACTACAAGTTTCTTGTAAAAACTTATCATCACACACAACAAACACATGCTTTGTCTCAACATCACACATTATATATGCACCCAACACCTCTCTCTCTCACCTTCACAATCCAATGGCAGGCGGAGCAAAGGCGGCGTTGGTGGCGCTACTCATCGCAATGGTGGCACTGACCGCGCCTCTTTCAACTGAGAACGCGGTCACATGCAAGTTGGTGGTGCGTAGCCTGACTCCATGCGCAACATACCTCATTAGAGGTGGACAAGTTCCTGCAAAGTGCTGCAATGGTGTGCAGTCACTCTACAAGGCTGCGGACACGAAACCGGACCGACAAATGGCTTGCCGATGCATGGAACAAGCCTCTAAATTGGTCCCAGCAGTTAAGGAAAAATACGCTAATAGCCTACCTGAAAAATGCGATGTTAATTTTCCTTACAAGATTACCCCTACCTTCGATTGCTCAACGTATGTTTTTTTTTATATATGCATGCACACACTAGTAAAAAAAATTGGAGTATTAGATTTAAATAATCTCAACTGTTGACAGTTGGCTGACACTGGGGCGAAGGTTAAGACCCCCCCCCCCCTCGCGCCCGTTTTCTGGCGCAGTGGTAGAAATTTGCGATTTTTATAGGTAAATTGAGTCCGGGTTGAGTCCGGCCCCCACCGATTTGCCACTACCGACCAAAAAAAATTGAGTCCGGCCCCCACCGTTTTGCAAACCAAGCTTCGCCACTGACTAGTCATAACTAACGAAATATGTGATGGTGGTCTTCACCTTTTAACATATTGACCACCAATGTACTATGACTAATAACTATTATACAAAAAGAAGATATTTTTTAATAATATTATGTTGGTGACCTGTATGTTTAAAAGTGGGGCTGCCAGCACACATTTCGCTAGGTTGGACTGATGGTGGCCAATTGTTAATGGTTAAAATTATTTAAATCGAATACTCATAAAAAAATTAACAACTGTATAAGAACTTTTTTTTTTAAAATTACAAAATAATCATTGAGACAAAAGTGCCGACGGATAAAAGCAAGGGTTGAACCAACACTTTTTCAACAAAGTTATAAAAAGCAACAGTTTGCTAGCGCTTTTGTCAGAACGACGGCTTAACTGGTTCTTTTGCTAGAGAAATCTACGAATGAGTGCTAGCCACCTCAGCAGACGGAGCTTACTTTTATGCAATCTGATTGGTCTAAATAGTTTTAAAAAGTTTAAAAGTGATATATGTTTCTTTTGGGAAAAAAAAAATTTAGTCAAATATGTATATTTTTGTAATTTTTTTGATTCTAACTGTGAAATACATAAAAATGTGTATTAATGAATGTATGTTGAATTTATGTTGCAGGGTACAATAGGAAGGATATACAAATGGAAGTGAAGATGCAGGATATACAAGCACTATAGTGTGATTAATAATGATATAATAGTCTAATTAAACTAGTATCGAACGAGCTTTCATATTGTCACTTCAATATGTTTGTTTAGTTGATGTAAAATTAATATAGTTATGATAAAGGGATATATAAAGTTATACCTAATTAACCCATTAAACCTTTTATAGTTATGATTTTAAAAATGAGGTTGTATAAAAAGATAATTAGAAAAACTTTATAAAGCTATATGGACTACTAAATGAAAAGTATAACAAAGCAATATTAAAAAACTGGCAATGACTATCGGCGCATGGATCAGGGTTGACCCATAGCAAGTGCGGGGCGGGCAACCGTACAGGGTTTATTCTCAGGGGGACCTATTATTTATTTATTTAGGTCTAGTGGTAGGGCTGCAAACGAACTGAACTTTCAGAGAACAGTTCATGAACCGTTCGGCGGGAAGTTCGTTCGTGTTCGTTCGTTTAATAAATGAACGAACACAAACAAAAAATTCCGTTCGTTTAACTAAACGAACAAACATGAACAGAGGTCGCGTTCGTTCCTTTATGTTTGTGAACGTTCGATAACGTGTTCGTTTATATTCGTTTGTATTCTGTAGTTTTGTAAGGTTTTTAATTTTTATACTTTTTTATATTCTTTTATTTTTATTTATCTTAATGTATGTGAATTCGATGTTATTCAAAAGTTAATATATGTCCGTTTGTGTTTGGTTCTATTGATGAACACTTCTTTGTGTTCATGAACACTTGTTTGTGTTCATTAATGTCTGTTTATGTTCGTGTGTGTTCATGAACAAAATTAACAAACGAACACGAACATGAGTGTTTTCTTAACAAACGAACACGAATAAAAACTCTCATTCGATAAGTGTTCATGAACTGTTCGTGAACACATAATTTTCTTAACAACGCCTTGTTCGTGTTCGTTCGGTTCGTTTGCAGTCCTATCTAGTGGTATGATGTCCCCCGTTATAAACCTGAGGTTGTGGATTCAAATCTCAAAAAAAAAAAAAAAAAAAAAAAAAAGCAGCCAAAATGCAGTTAAATAAATAACAGAATTATGGTTAAGGTTAAATAAAGTAAACCAAACTGCAAACTGCATACACTCTTTAATATAAAGAATCAGTCTCATATGTTATACAACAGTAAGTTTATGTATTCAAACAGAATCTGTCTAAAAGATTATCATATAACAACACCTCACTCAAATTATATCACAACAACAAAACACCTTCACAAAAGTATGAAAAAGATATAATTTTTCAAACCAAAACTATGAAAAGTTTTCAAATTCCATCAAGTGGGAAATAATTTACGAACCGTTATCGTCATGGTTGGGTCCTTGAGGCTCGTCCTCTTGAACCGTAGGTGTAAAACCGGAACTAGTTTGTGGCAACGGTTGTGAACCAGAGCTAGCTTGTGGCTCGGAAATTAAGCTTGTGAGACCATTTTGTTTCATATATGTCTCGAGTGGCTGATTTGCCGCTTGGAGAAGACTCATCATGCTTACATGGGTTGTATTTGACGGACGACTGTCATGTACACGGTGAGGATCTATGTTCAAGTCTAGTTGGCCTTTGACGGAAGAAGATGTTGACTGTTTGACCTCTGTCTCGTTGTTGGTGGGGCCCAGTTTGAGTTGGCTTTTCTCTGCTAGTTCGGCTTCACGTTCCGATTGGCGTTGTTGCTTACGTAACATTAGGGTTTTGAATCGGCGTTTGACCGTCATGCAGACGGTGCATGTGCAGTTGGGCTTGTGTTTGCCTTTGCCGCTTGGTGGTTGACTGCAGACTATGCATGAGCAGCCCGGGCGGTGTCTTGGGTGCTTGGTGGTGGTTGCGACAGATGGTTCCATTTGATTCGGTCCACTTGGTCCCTGTTCTTGGTCTGGATTATGGCTCATGGAATTCCTCCACTTGTGATGTTCTGAGTTATGCACAACAAAACTCCTTTAGCTTTCATTTTTTTTTTATTTAAACAGTTTCATGTTAACCGAATCCGACCCGTTAACCAGCCTGACCATTTTGCCACCTCTTATCTTTCATCAACAAGATTCTGTTTTCTAGTTGTAATATGGAAATTTATTTTAAACATTTAAAAAATAGTATTAACACCTCTCAAAAACTATTTAACCAAAAAAATTGTACAAAATTTGTAACTGTACTTGATAAACTGATTGCGCCCCATTTACGGTGTGCGCATATAATGTACATATGTGTGGCCCTTTGGGGGCAAAAGTAAAGTTGCACTAGTTTTAACGTTATTTTACTAATTTCGTGAAAATAACGTTAAAAACGACGGACGGTTAATCATGCATCATGTGGTGGCGTGGATAGCCAAAAGACAAAGGGGTACACCGTACATGCACCGATCGGGTTTGTCCCGATTGCTAAGTGTTTTGTGCCTTATGTCCAAGGCTTGATACCAAACCACATCGAGCCGAGGGTCTCACTGGAAGCAGCCTCTCTATTCTTAGGGGGAGAGGTAAGGCTGTCTACATCTTACCCTCCTGCCCTCCTCAGACCCTACCTTAACTTTGCTATAGGTGGGATTAACTGAGTATAATGATGATGATGATGATGACTTGATAAACTGATTGTCTATTAGAAAGAGTTTTTGCATAGATGTGTTTCATGTTAACTAAATCCGACCCGTTACCCAGCCTGACCATTTTACCACCTCTTATCTTTCATCCACAATATTCTGTTTTCTAGTTGTAATATGGAAATTTATTTTAAACATTTAAAAAATAGTATTAACGCCTCTAAAAAACTATTTAACCAAAAAAATTGTGCGATTTTCATAAGACGATCAAACTAACAAACAATGAAAGCGTCATACCTTTCATCATTCCAAGAAGCTCCTCGAGTTCTCTAGGGTTTAGTTCATCTGGCGCAAGACAAGAAGACCTAATAATGGCAATTCATTAGCGGCTAAAATAAATTACAACAATTCTCTGTACAAACACAATCATCGTATAAACGTTGAATTTATACAATAAAAATAAAAAGAAAAGGAATAACCTGCTCCCATCCCATATATTTTCTTGGCATGTCCATTTAGCAGGGAGAAGAAAATCAACAGGTAATCTTCGCCATTTTGAACAGTTATCACATTGGGCCCACTGTTCTTGCTCCCTGAAACGCCACTTTTGTTTTAGGGTTCAGTGAAACATACCGTTTTAAGCAACTGTTCTTATTGTATTTACTATGACATGGCCACATGGATAAATATAATAATTTTAGTGGTTTTGAAAAGTTATACTTATATATGATATTATGATATTTAGAAGAATATATAATGCAGTGATTTAATGGTTCTTACCCAGATAACCGAACAGTGAATATACTCCCCTTTCCAAAAACAGGAGGTTCCTACAAAAAGGAAATGACGACATAAATGAGTGATTTTTATGCATATAATATTGAAATCATAGTTGTCAAAGCGCCTAGGCGCATAGGCTGAGCCCGGAGCACAGGCGCAAGGCGCATAAAAACGAGGGCTTTTTATAATTAGGCGCATAGTATAAAATACATTTTTTAGGGATTTTAGAGATGTTTTAGGCTTGTTTAGGGCTACATTAGGATGTTTTAGGGCTGTTTAGGACTTGTTCATAACTCATTTAGGATGTTTTAGAGGTTTAGGCAACTTTTAGCCTGAATTTGGTCGGAAATCAGCCTGAAAACAGCCCCGATAGTGCGCCTCAGTGCCTAGGCGCGCTTTTGACAACTATGATTAAAATTGAAAATATCAAAAAAAAAAAAAAAAAATCACTTACTTCATATTCTTCAAATTCATGGTCTTCAATGGTGACGGTACTTGGGTTCATAGTGGGTGGGTTAAGCATATCCTGTAATTCTTCCCATGTATATTTAAGATCAAGAGCATCTTGATTTTCCATAAGTAATCTTTTACTTTTTGACCCGATATTTCGACTTCTTTTTTTGTCTGGTTGGAATGACGAATCTGCCCTAGACTTGGCATCTCCAATAGGCAAGCTCATGTTTCTCGCTAACAAATTTAGATGAGAATCTGTGTTTCTCTTCAGTGATTGAAGAAGATTAGAGTAATCATTCATATTTGAAAGATTCCCAATAGTGTTAACACCATCATGCATTGTGGATATACGAGAATCCTGTTTATATTTAGATTAAAATGATTATATATTACAAAATACTCCATCGTGGATCATAGCTTTAGCGTAAATTACACCAATGATGACAGAAATTATGAAAACAGTCCCTACATGTCATATACTGCGAAAACATGGTTTAAAAAAACAGGTGAGGCGTACGCCTCGAGGCGAAACTCTAAGAAAACGAGTCTGAGGCGCGCCTCATGGGATTCAGATTGTACATACGCCTATAAGGGCTGAGGTGCTAAGAAAATGTGCGCCTCGGGTGTTTTTGATGTGGTTTTTTTGGTGCTTTAGACTTTTTGGGTCAATTTTTTTATTTTTGGTGTTTTAGACTTTTCTAGGTCAAGTATTTTATTTTTTATAGACACATAATTTTTATATTTATTTTTTGACTGCGCCTCGAGCTTACGCCTCGGTTCGCCTCGACGTTTACGCCTCATGAGGCGAAGGGAAAACGCCTCGAGGCTCGTTTCCGTTCTTTTAAACTTTGTGCGAAAATAGTCATTCTGGTATGGAATTGTTTAGCGATTCAATCCCTTGACCGCAAAACTTAACAGTCCATCTGTAAATCTAAAAATAATGACAGTTTTACCCTTTTGAAACTAAGTCTTTTACATTGTCTTTATAGAAAATAAATGTTTTGTTTTTGTTTTTGTTTTTGTTTTTGTTTATACACTTGGTAACTCTTTAAGAAGAGTGACTTTCAAATCAATAAAATGGTCAATTGTTAAATTTACCAGCCGGACAGTATATTCTAACAGGCAAGGGATATTTGATAAAATTCGAAAGAATAATAGGGACTGTTTTCTACATTTTGCCATATAATAGGGACCATATCTTGTAATTTACTCTATAATATACTATCTGAAATCTGAAAATACATTACCTGAACGGAAGTACTAACTGCGGCTTTTCTAGAGCCCATAAGAAGCTTTCCTTCAGGTTCCATACGGCTGAATGTCACTGAAAAAGTAACAAAAATCACACAAAAAACTACAGGGTTGAAAAGGTAACTAAAGGACGTTAGGGTATAAATGAATACCAGTATCCCCTGCTTTCAATTGCATGGATTGTATGCATGGAGTGACACCTTCTAGAACATACATTCGGCTGTTATTATTTGGCCAAAATCTGAACTGAAATGACCATTCTTTGCCTTTAACATCTTGAATCCTCAACGGAAGTCCTTCTGGTTGAGAAATGGGTGGAAAATATGCCTGCAGCATAGTAGTCGAACATTATCAAAGAAATGCCCTCAAAAACCAAACGCCTCTTAAAAGTTTTAATAACTTAGTGGTGTAAACTTACTTCAGCACATGCTTTTGGGAGAACCAAGCGGCCGATTCGACCTGCATCGCTGGCACTCAGAACTTTCTCGAAAAGTGGAACAATGGTGGCATTTGAGCTTAGAGAATCAGAATTAAGGAAATTATGACAATGAACTATTGTGTAGGGTGGAAGTTGGGCAGACTTGGTAACAGGTCAAGTCAGGCTAGTTCCCTAGCGTCAGAAGCTATTCGTTTCTTGACCAGGGTCCAACGGGTCATCCACAGCAATAGTTCATCTCCAGGGGGCAAGGATTTGTCTTTGGTAGACTAGGGTTCGCAATTCAGAAAGGGGTGGCCGTCTACCTTCTATTGTGATGTAAACTTTCGTATTTCGTTTTAATATATATAATATTTTATTAAAAAAAAAAAATCTTCAGATCAAGATTATAAAAACACTCCTGCCAAAACCATAATGTAACTTTTTGAATAAATCGATTTAGTTGTATAAGAATCATATACCCCAAGCAGGAAACTTTCAACCCATTTGAACAATATCCCTTTCGGCCAATTTTCCCGACCTAATACATTAACCATTTAGGGATAAACCATAAGCCAAATTGACACTTCACTAACTAAACGGGTCAAAATTAAACTTTTCAAAAAAAGAAAAAAGAAAAAAGGATACTCTCCAGATATCTGTTGCAACTCTTGTTCTGTAATTCTGGGCCAATAACGAGGAAGCAGCTGATTTTTTACCCGCCCCTCAACAGGTGGCCGGGCGACCCGTATCTGTGAACTTATACCAGAATTTGCATCAAATCCTTGTGGGAAAATGGATTTGGGCACTTTGGGCAAAATATGATGAGCCCAAGGCCCGTGTTGCAACGAAGAATATGGTTTACTCAATTCCCTTTCTTCATTGGGGAAAAAAGCAGGTTTTTGTGAAGAAGAAGAAGCCAAGCCTATGGTTAATTCTGTTTCGACATCTTTAACCCCTGTATTTTCTCTATATTTAACATTTTGTCCATGAGCAGATTCAGCAGTTGTATTGTAAATTGAAATAGATGTTGACGTGGTTTGAATTTCTTCTTGTTTCATGTGCGATGTGGATGCATCGTCATCATAACCAGTGCCATCACATGATTGTTTAAACATCTTTATTGACGATCGAATTTCTCCAACGCTATTCTCTACTGAAATCCCGCATTCTTCAGGCTTATCCTCACTTGTGCTCTGTATGTAATATTTGAAACTTTAGTATATATTTTCACTACAAAGTATAGATGTAACTTGATCTTACAGGGTCACGTTTGAAATTATTTGAGCAGCCGATACAATTTACACCACCATTTTCAAGTAGCTCAATGAAAGCGCTAGAAGCAATGCATCCACAATGGAGTCGCTGAATTAGACGAAAATATTAGAAAATCCATAATATAGCATTCCACAAATGCATAAAGATAGTCAGGAATGTAATTTAAAGACTTGTTTTTGCAGAATTATCAACGTACTCGGTACTTTCACTTTTCTCTCGTTTTAGTCGGCATATCTTCTCTTTTCGCAATTAAGTCATTAATTATTATATATTCACGGGTAACCAAATGGGACAGAGCTTTTACATCAAGTCCAAATGATGACACAACTACACAAATGGTACTAAAGATGACCGAAACAGAAAAAATAACCATTTTTAATGACTCAAATATATAACAACTAAAAAGGAACAACAGTTAAAATATATTGGTAGCTAATGCAACAAATCCTAATTTAAAATTATTAATATTATGTACATGTTGTTTACCTTCCCACAAGAAGTGCACTCCCTCCAACCAGTGTCGTCTAGGTGAAACAATTCACAGAATGCTAATTGTTCATAAGCAGTACTGAAACGATACAGAACTTTTGAGTGTTAAGAAGTTATACAAAACTTTCAGCAAAAGAATATACGCAAACCTAAAACAGATAACACAGTGACTAAAAAGTTAACTGCAAAACAAACAGATTATCGGATTCATTAGGTCGTTCTTTCGGTTTATAAAATTTTAAAGCAACCATACAGCATAGTAGCTTTACTCAAAACAAGAGATGTGCTTATATGTTAAAGATAAACTCCACATGATCTAGTTCCATTTTGAAAGACAAAAGTTTTAGCAGAAAACACGAGTCTTCTCTTCCTCTGGTACAGAGCATAACAATTTATCAAACATGTTGAAAGGAACCGAGGGCCGACTTCAGGTGAAAACACAGATAAAGCCAAGAAGCATATGAAGCTTGGTTTTAAAATTACGGCTAGTAGGAGACTGATATACAAAAATAATACCTCACGTACGTACATGATGCTGGTGCCTCAGCTTTTGGACCTAAACGCATAGCACTTTTTTAATAAAGATATGAAGTTAGACTGTCCGTTGTGGACACGCGAGCAGCACGGCGTGAACGAGGTTTCAGCGTCGGTGCTCACCCCCCAGCCACAACGGCCCCACGCAAACAGCCCCGGCGCGAGCACAATCGAGGGTGGTCGCATGGGTTAACCGGAGAAAGTGACCTGTGGTCGCGCCGGTGCTCACCCCTTGGTTTTAAAAAGCGCGAAGCGCACAAAAGCGACGAGGTCTAAAACCGAGGCGCAAAGCGCAAAAGCGGTGGGCTTTTCGTACGCGAGGCGCAAGACAATTATATAATTTTTTTTATATATGCTATAAGTTTTTAGCATTATTTACTCAAAATATAGATACAAATAAGGTATATATATGATTTAACTAAAATTTACAACCTTTTTAGCTACATGTATAACAATTTTAAGCACAAAAACATCATGTGTACAAAAAGCGCTTTTTTTTCTTGCGCTTTTCGTGCGCTTTTTGCGCTTTTCTTGGCTTTTCGTACACTGCTCGCCTAGGGTTACATAAGGCGCACGGATTTGCGCCTAGGTGCGCTTTGCGCTTAAGCGCGCTTTTTAAAACATAGGCTCACCCTAGCCACAACGGGGTCAAGTGACCGGATTACTTGATAATCATGTTGGTGGCTCGCGCGTCCACATCGGACGGCCTTACTGGTTACTCAGATGCCCTAAGAGACTAGCTATCAATAGGGACTGATAAAAAGATTATAAATAAAAAATGTTTACTCAACTACTCTAAAAATGATATCTAAAACAAGTCACAGTTGGTTTAATGATAATCACATTTCAAAATCACAACAATTCCATCTTCACAGATTAAAATAAAAAACAAAACTTGAAATGATAAACCTCAGAGATCTGGTATAATAAATAATAAATAATAATAAATTACCCGCACTTAACACAAAGATTAGCAAAACCACCAGATCGCAAAGGCCAACCTTTTTTAAACTCAGCAGCAGCTGCAGTTAACAAAGCTCCACACAACTCATTCAAGCATAATATTCTATCCTCCATCAGTAAAACCCTAATCCCAATTGACCCAAATCCAATTCAACAAATTAAACAAATAAAAAAACAATCTTTAACTACCAAAATCAACCAATTAATTAATTAAACCATCAAGCACTCAACTTTATTACAAAGAAACTAATCCCAGACCTAATTAAACAAAACCCATGTGTCTTTTTATTGTAATAATAATAATAATAATAATAAAGATGAAAGACGCTTACTTTGTGTTTGGTTGGTTGGGTATTGGGGGTGTGGAGTTAGAGCAAAGGGTTGAAAGGGTGGTTTAGGAAAGATGGAGAGAGTGCATGCTTAAAGAGAAAGAGATTAGAGATAGAGAGAGAGAAACAGTTGCATGCACGACGCTTTAAGGCACAGCAAGGCTATGAAAGATTATTATTATTATTATTATTATGATGGTGATGATGATGATGGTATGAATTGGTTAATGGTTTATTGGTGTGTTTGTGGGCAAGGTCTATGTCTATCTAATGACATCTACCCACTACTTGAACACTAATTTAGGGGTTTTAATCAAGATCAACAATTACTATTGTGTTGAAATTTGCAAACCACTACACTAAAAAAAAAAAAAAAAAAAAAAAAAAATTGCAAGTTTTTGTTTGTAGAAAAGGTGTGTGATTTTAAGACAAAAGGTTAACGGAAAAGCAGTGTTTTCAGAACCGGACCGGATGTCGAATCGGATTCGTCACCGGTTCATCGATCCGGCCGGCCCAATGAACTGCCCCAAAAAGTCGAACCAAAACCAAAAAAAATAAAAAAACTGGTCCAGCGGTTCAACCTCTGGTCCTATGCATGGGCAGTCCAATGTGGTGACCTGGACCGGGGGTCCGTTTCCCGGTCCGACCGACCAGTTCGATCCGGGTTTCAAAACCTTGTGGAAAAGTAAATATGATTTAGGATTGTCACAACTCATAACACTATAGTATACGCCACTACAAATGGGGATTAACCATCGTTTATAAAGGGGTAGATAGGTTTTAGGGTGTTTATCCGTTATTATGTATTATGCCCAAACCGATTATGCTCTACACAGTGGCGAAGTTTGGTTCCGAATCGGGAGGGGCCGGACTTAATTTTTTTCGATCGGTAGTGGAAAATTGGCGGGGGCCAGACTCAACCCGGACTTAATTTACCTACAAAATCGTAAATTTTCACTACTGGGCCAAAAACAGGGGGGGCCAGGGCCACCCTTGGCCAAACCTATCCTTCGTCCCTGGCTCTACAAATATCACACGAATATTCTACCATAATGGGTATTCAATAAACTGATTTTCTTCCAAGAAATGGATTCAAAATTAAAGTAAGGAGTGGCAAATATGAAAATAAGAGCTTCTGTTCGTAAAATTTGTGAAAAATGTCGACTAATCTGTCGTCGGGGACGAATTATAGTAATTTGTTCCAACCCAAGACATAAACAAAGACAAGGATAATAAGGACAAGGATAATAAGACTCGTTAAAGACCAATATATAAATAGGGGATCTTTTTTGACATGAAATGGATATATCCATATATCTCTGACTCAAATTTATGAGATGATAAAATATGGCAAAAGCTATACCGAAAAAGGGTTCACGTGAACGTATTGGTTCACGTAAGAGTATACGTAAAATACCAAAGGGGGTTATTCATATTCAAGCAAGTTTCAATAATACCATTGTGACTGTTACAGATGTACGAGGACGAGTGGTTTCTTGGTCTTCTGCCGGCACTTGTGGCTTCAAAGGTACAAGAAGAGGGACGCCAAAAAAAATGTGTTACAAACACATTGTGGAAGTGGTTATGGACAAGACACTTTCCACTCCAAACAAAATGTGTTTGTAATTTTTTTTTTTTTTTTTTTTTTTTTTTGTAATGATTCACATTTTATGTTTCCATTAATATAAAATGAAAAAAAATAAAAAACCGAGCTTTGTTGTAATTTTATAATATTTAGAAAAAAAATATAAAAGAAACACTTCAAAATCGATTTTTTAATACCTGTTTCCTATCGGGTAGGCTTTTCCTTTCAAAAAACCGGTTCCATACCTGACCCGGATTCTCTTTGATCATACCAGTGAACCCATTTGACGATACCGTAACCGGTTTGTAACCGGAATTGGTTCTAAAAAGTAGCCGATTATGTGAGCTAAATCATAGCTCTAGTAGCACTTGCATAAGGCATATTAGTTAGCCCACTTGTGTAAATATAATTCAGCACGAGATTCCATCATCATTTTTCTTACAAATGAAGCATTCACTAGCCACAAAATGGCTTTGGGATAGTTAGTTGAAACAAGTTTCATGACTATTATTTATGTTTGTAGTTTGTATTCCATATACAACAGTCAGAGCAGTATATTTATCGTTGGCAGTGGCGAAACTTGACCCGAGACTTCGGGGGTCGGAAATCACTAGTTTCGGGTGGTTGAAAACCAGTTTCAGGGGGGGTCGAAACCGTATATACCAAAAACTTTCTATACGAATACTATATAATCGGAACTTCTGAGCGAAAATTCGAGGGGGTCGGCCGCCCCTCCCCGTCCCTTGAAAGCTATGCCCATGATTGTTGGAGATGGAGGGGATATCTTTGTTTCTTTCGTGGAGTGATAGTAAATTAAATAAGGAGATTACCAATCATCTTGGCTCCTTATGAATGATTTGATCATCCGACTATCCATTATTGTAATAACGAGTTATTTTTCTATGCTCATAGACTAGTCTTTGTTGGTTCAACTAATATGTATACAACTTACTTTTAAGTTGTATAAATAAATTAAACAAATTACAATGCAACTAAGATGATAAGTAACAAGTAGAGGCCGCAAAAGTCAGTGGGGCGAGGAGCGGGTAATATTGATGGGCAATAAGAGGGTGGCGATGTAGATGGATAGATGGTGATGCTTGCGACAACACTAGTGGATTAGCGATGGATGTGATGACAATGAAAGTGACAAAGGTGACGACAGTCTAAAGGATAATGGAGTAGGAGATTAAATTCTTCGATCTTTCACGATTTAAAAGTGATGTTAATTCCTTTTAAGTGAAAAGTATTTTAAGATAATCCATGCCAGTTCTAATTGTCTTGAATCATATCAAAGTCCTTTATACAGGTAAACAAATCGGGTTTGGCACAAACCGATTCGGGCTTGAAAGCAGGTTAAGTTTGGTCAACATGTGTGAAAAACAGTATGAAACTGGGTTTTATAGAAGAAAGTCTCGGGGTTGACCAATTTGGGCTAGGGGGTTACAACCTAACCCTACGGGTCATGTCAGCTGTCGAGTTCTAACTAGGTTCAACCAAACCAGTTTCAAAATCTTGATGGGCTCACAACCTACCTCTAGCTAGAGCCTTGACATGCACATAAAACTCGGTTCCGGACTCAGTATACCCGACCCACAACTAGTTCCTACCTTATCCGACCCGTGGGTATAAACAAGTTCTAGGCCCATGTTCAGCAAAAGTACCCAAACTCAAATGTACCGGGATTCCGGGAACCAGTTCCTACCCTATCCGGTTATTGACTTTGTTAACCAAACTCGAACCCAGTTCCGGGCTCTAAAAAACCCACTTTTGTGCATCCCTACCTCTAGCCCTCCTACCCAAAAAAAAAAAAAAAAGTTTAATTTGAAAGACAAATTAGTCCATGTTGAGGCCCGGCCCGGCCCGGCCCATATTGTAAGTAGACCGAAGATCCGAAGAAAGAAACTACTTAAAATTGGGCCTATGAGCCCAATAATGTTTTATTCGTTATTGCTATCGAACAACGTGAAGAACAAACACATCTATGATCTATCTATCTATCTACTACCTTACGACATTTTAACGATTTGAAATCTCAACCAATTTCAATTCAATTCAAGTCACCACATAATCAATCAACCAATCACTCGACTACTTTACAATCGCCACTTGATTATTATTATTATTATTAATATTATTATTATTAATATTATTATCATTCGTATTAGGTTTTAGGGTTTTCTTTTTCTTTTTTACCAAGATAATGACACTGTTTCATAACCTGGATCGATCACCACCCCTATTTACTCTTATATCAACACCTTAAATCAGGTTATCCGTGGTTTGTATATATATATATATATATATTATATTTGAGTTTTGTGGATCGAATATTTTGTTTTGGGTGGAATGGACAAAAATGGATCGGTGATTGTATTATTTGTATTATTAGTCGTCGTTTTCGGTCGGTCTGATGCGTCCAATTTGAGGAAATTAGATTCGATCCCTGATCCGAATGGCACTCAGGTTTGTGATCTGTTTATGCTTATTGATTCGTGCGGTTCTGATGATACCGATACTTGTACTGATGTTGTTTTGTTGGTATTGGTTCGGTTTGTTTGTTTTAGTTGTTTTGTTGAATTTGTTATTGTTAAGTGTTTGATATATACAATGTTTGATGTAAGTATTGTTTAGTTAGGTGATTAATTAGGTCACTTTGCAGCTATACTTAATGTTGTATGTGTTTAATAAAACAAACATTTAGGGGTTGTTTTGTTAGGCTCTTAATGAGCCTCTGAATCATTCAACGGTCAACGATTCGGCATTCAGCGCGCTTGTTTCAGCATCTGAATGGAATGGTTAAGGCTGAACCATTAAGCACTGAATGAATGCATTTTTACTTCCCTTGACAATGTCGGACAAGAAGACTAACCATTTAGAGGTCCAACAAAACAACACTTAATGATTCCGCATTTAATCAACCAAACAACTTAGTGTGCATCATACAACATCTGATGTAGCAGTAGAATGTTGAACGTATAGATAAAACATTAGTGTGAAGACAAAACTAGTAATATTTAATTGGTTTGATTTGCTTAAAATAATATGTTAGATGTAATGCTCAGGTGATTCTAATTAATGGTAGTGTGGTCACCTGTAAATGGTTTTTAGGATTCTGCGTTATCTTCTCCGCCACCTCCTGATAAGACAGGGGATTTGTCTACGGTTGGTACACCCAAACCAAAGGATGAGCCGGTTACGAATTCTCCAGATTCTGGTGAGAAGAAACTAGATGCCGGGAAAAATGAAGGGAAAGGGTCGAAAACATTTGCCAACGAAAGTTGTAATGGGAAACCGGTTTGCAATGACCAAGGAAAAACCATTATGGCGTGTGTTCAAGATTTTGGAAATGGTAAACTCCTCTCTTCTTTTATATTCATTTGAATTATTTAGATATTTATATTGTTTACTGTTATAACTTTTAAGTTTATCTGTAGTAGCCTTTAGGCTTAGCATAATTATATATAGGGTATGTTTGGCAAAACTAGCCGGTAGCTGTAGCTTACTAGCTTTTTAAATATATTTTGGTGTTTGGCATAGTAGCTTAAGATTTTAATAAAATGTATAAAATGACCAAAACAGGCATAACTAAAAGCTTGTATGCATGTTTTTTTTATTTTTTTATATGGTAGAATGGGTATTTGTGTCATTTTACTCATTAAAAGCTAGTAGCTAGGAGATTTTTCGAAAACGCTAGTACTAGTAGCGTTTCAATATGAAGTTTTTTCTCCTAACCTAAAAGCTTCAAGCTCTTTCAACCAAACAAGGTTTTTTTATTAAGTAGGAGCTTTTTCATAAAAGCTTGAAGCTAGAAGCTCCTAAAAGCTCCTTACCAAACATACCTGAAGATTTTTCTTCTTGGATGCTAACCTAAACATAATGTTGAATGGTTTAGCCTTGCCGTCTTATTATATGATCTTAGCGAATGTGCCCATGAATTATGTAAGAAGGAAATGTTAGGAATGCCTTTCTTTTCACTATTATAATAAGTTTACAAGATTCGCGCTCGATCAAATATTGTTCAAGATTTCTAATTTCCACACATGGCGATAGTTCTTGCCTCTTGGAATCACCCTTGCATGAACCTCTTATTAGATGCACTAGTTTGAAAAAAAGAGGATTTAGTCCAAATTTAAACCGTTTGGGCCAGGTTTCCTGAAACACTTGTCCAATGTTTTGCTTTTTTATTAAATGAGTATTGTATTACATATAATTTGGACTAATGGGTTGGGAAGCTTGCGACATGCAAAGTTTAAAAGAACGGAAACGAGCCTCGAGGCGTTTTCCCTTCGCCTCATGAGGCGTAAGCTCGAGGCGCAGTCAAAAAATAAATATAAAAATTACGTGTCTATAAAAAATAAAATTCTTGACCTAGAAAAGTCTAAATCATCAAAAACACACATAAAAAATAAGATAATTGACCCAAAATGTCTAAAACACACACACACACACACAAAACACCCTAAACCACCCGAGGCACACCTGAGGGGCACATTTTCTTAGCGCCTCAGCCCTTAGAGGCGTATGTACAATCTGAACCCCAATGAGGCGCGCCTCAGACTCGTTTTCTTAGAGTTCCGCCTCGAGGCATACGCCTCACCCGTTTTTTTAAACCATGGCGACATGTTTGACTGGTCTTTTTTTTTTCCAAGCTAATCTTTTTTATTTGACCCATCATGGATAGTCATAAAACATAAACCAATCTGATCCGTTCGAAAATAAATGGGTTGATATTGCCACCATGTCACATTGTATGTGTTGCATTCCTTTTTAGTTATGATTTATTTATATTCGTTGAACTTTTCTGCTGAATACGTTTGCAGGCTCCAACAACCTAACACTTATTGTGCAAAATGAACAAGATGTAAATTTGAAAGTGAATATAACATATGGAACATCTATTGTGCAAACTTATGAGCTACCTGCTCATACGGCTGAAAAGGTATGATAACTGTATTTAATCTTGAATATTTTTTTTGTTCTATTTGATTCATGAAAGCATTGATGCTTGATATTTGCAAAAGAAGATGAAACGTATTATATGTTTATGGTATGGTGGCATAGTTATACTTACTGCATAACGTGTTGATTGTGGCTTAGATTGTAAGAAAGGTTGCACATTGGAAGTTAGAACACTTAATTTTTTGTTTGAAATATTAGTTTTAAAGTACTAGAGGATCACAAGCTTGGTTTTAAAATGCGCGCATCATGCGTGATGCGCAGATGAGATCGCATCAGGTGATGCGATGCGCAACTATTACATGATGCGAGGATGATGCGAGGATGATGCGCTATATATAATTTTTTAAATAACAAAAGCCTCGTATACGTGATGCGCGCGCATCACGCATTACGCGTCGCGCATCGGCTTTTAGGATCAAAACGCATCGGAGCGCATCGCACATTTTAAAACCAAGGTCACAAGACGTAATAAGAACCCTGGCAATGAACATTAATGTAGGGAAATTGCTTAATAACATAAATCTTGTTTTTTACTATTTTATATTATAGATTAATATTACATTCTCTGGAGACAAAAGCAACAAAGTTATTCTAAATGCTGGTAATGGAGATTGTGAGCTACAGATTAGTCAACCTTCTTCCGTCAACAGTCCTTCAAAACCTAAAGATCCTGAAAATACTTCGAACGCTAAAGATGCCAAGAACCCTGTCGACAGCCCTGCAAAGCCCAAAGACGTCAATAACACTGCAGACACCCCTGCAAAGCCGAAAGATGTTCAAAACGCCACAGACACCCCTGCAAAGCCCAACGATGTCAACAACCCTGCAAACAGCCCAACAAAACCAAAAGATATGGACACTCCTACCAAATCCAAAAACGAAAATGACCCTGAAAAGTCAAAAGTTATCAACACCCCTCCAAAGTCAAAAGACGGCGATGACCAGTCAAAGGCGAAAGACGCTGATGACCACTCGAAGTCGAAAGAAGCTGATGACCCTACAAAATCAAAAGATGTTGACGATTCGACAAAGCCTACACCCGTATCTAAAAACAACGTTTTTGACCAGTTCACTTTCTATTCAAAGCAAGTAACACCAATGCACGGGGCGTATTTAGCTTTTCTTGTAGCCCTAGTGATAGGGGGTTCATGGGCTTTGTGCAGCATCAGAAAAAGGCGAACCGGTGGTGGGGTCCCGTACCAGGAGCTCGAGATGGGACCCTCAGAATCCGCAAATGCAGTAAATGTGGAAACTGCAGAAGGGTGGGAACATGACTGGGATGACGATGACTGGGATGAAGATAAAGCCATAAGATCACCAGGTGGTAGTAATCGGGCTATAACTATCTCGTCTAATGGGCTTACTTCGCGCGCCACAAAGAAAGACGATTGGGATGCTAACTGGGATGATTAGTTATCGAAAAATAAGAAAAGAATAGATACAGATAATGATGATGATGATGGTGTATGATAGAAGTTTTGTTTTCTTTGATTTTGTTACATGTTATGAATTATAAAATTTTTGTTGGTTGTAATTTGATGCTAATTTTTTATACAAATTCTTGATACAAGATATGCTCTAAACAATAAAGAAGTTATTTCCTCTTGTGAACTATCTGTTGTGAAGTTATCCTATCTCTGCAGATTTGGAACACACTTTGGTGTTGGAAATGGATTCGCAAATAAGTTCACACTTTGGTACCGGTATTCGTTCTTATGGTTTCCGATAAATAAATGTAATACACGTGTTAATATGCTTTTCGGTATATCACGACTTAAATTTGTTGGTTCTCTTTTTCGGTTGCTATACCTAGGTAGCACCGAAACGGGTATAGTACGGCAAGTTGATATGGGGATGATAAGGGAACGGGGAACGGCGAAACTCAAAAATTCAAAATACGGGAACGGCAAAGAAACGGCAATAAGAAATATAAAAATATAGCAAAGAAATTCCAAAATAGATATTTATAAAATATAACAAATAAAATCCAGATGAGTAGAAAATTCCATAATAATTAATAATGAAATATGATAAGTTAAAAAATATATACAAATTATAGAGTGATAGTAAATAATTAAACTATAAAAAATAATAATAAAAGGTACCTAGAACTAGGATACTCCACTTGAAAACTTGTAATACACTTCTTTAACATTTATTATAGAAAACCATTTTTTTCTATTTTCTTTGAAAATTAAACTCAAGTTCCGGCCTCCGTCAATGACGATGAAGAAAAAAACAAGTCATTTGAGCACTTCCCAGTCTTCCTGTTAGAAAACTTACATTGTAAACACCGCAACGCCTCTCGTACATGAAGCTCGCATGTTTCCGAGTTTCTGTACTTGCTGCAATAAACTGTAACAGAATAGAAAAAGGAACCGGGCTTGTGTTTGACACAATTCCCTTAAACAGATTCGTCGTCTGTTCCCAGGGTACACCGGTTCAACAGTGCGGCGCGGTGCACTGCGGACTATCCCACTTGCCTGAAAAGAAACCGGAACAAGACTGTTTCTATATGTGTATGCGACTTGGATATAGTGCATGATGGGTTACGAGTCTATCCATCTTTGCACAATAGTGCAGGTTTATGTAGATTCAAGAAACCAAAGGAAAATTGAAACGGTTGCTCGTAATTAATCATCAATTAATCACGCTTAATTACTATTAACTGCTACTTAAGTCTAGTAGTTGAAACATTTTTCCTGGAAGCTTCTTCTAGTCATAAGAATAAAAACAAAACGGGTAGTAAAACCCAGCGTCACGCGAACCCGGGATTTTACTCCTTCCAATTTAGTTTCACCTTATAAACTCTTCCACTTTCCATCTCCCCACCAATGTGGGACACAACCAACTCACATTCACAAATTTCCAACAATCCCCTACATGAATGGGAGTTATTCAGAAACAGCCTCATTTTGATTAAATTTCAACAGTTGAGTTTTGCATACGATAGGTAGGTGTGACCCTTTGAACCTTCGCTTATGAAACGCACTTAGCCCACTGGCTCTGAGTAGAACGCGTTGTCTTTGAACTCGTATGTCGTTTGTGTGGACGACAATACGCTTCACACAAATCTCTCATTGACAACGTCAAGTCCTCATTGTTGTGTCCGTTATGGTCATGGACACGTGCCTGGTTCTGCGAGAGCTATTAAGTATTGTGCCTAGGGCTGTAAACGAACCAAACGAACACGAACAAGGCCTTGTTCGTGTTCGTTTGTTAAGAAATTAATGTTGGATCAGTTTGCTCTTGTTTGCTAAGTAAGAACTTGCTATCTTGACACTTAAGTGTTTAGCAAGTCCTTAGAAGATCAGATTATAAGCACAGCGGAATGTTATAAGTTAAAGCAACACTTTTTATACAAAGGCAGAGTTATAACTCCCACTTGATGTTTGAAACTAATAAATGACAAAGTATTTATGATGAATCTAAGTTGTAAATGAGAATTAGATACTTAGAGAGATTCACAATAAATACAGAAATGGAATATAACAATGAGAGTGTTTGAAGGATTTTTCTGTTAAAAATCAATGTCTAAAATAGAATGTTGAAGCCTTCTATTTATAGACGATTACATGCATGTATCTTGCCTGAAAAGCAAGCACAGAAACTCCAGTTACAAGTTGCACAAGTTGCAACATTGAAAGAAACAAATAAAGCTAAAAGTAATATTAAACAACAAACTACTGATGCAAAAAGGCGGTGGAAAATATCTTCTGTTAAGTGCTGATGAAGGACAACTACTGAAGAGTAGTTTTGTCTTCAGTACTTCTGAAGTGAACTTGTCTGGTTTGGACTTCAGAACTTCTGCAACTTCAGCACTTCTTCATATCTTCTAATCAGCAGTTTCTTGTCTTCTCTTCAGTACTTCTATACTTAGCCAAAATGACAGAAGTGAATTAGACTAAGGTTTACAAAAGTGGTTTCACCAATCCTCTTTGTCCTAACAATCTCCCCCTGGATTGATGAAGCCAAAACCTTACTAATTCCTTATGTGTTTCTTCTGTCTTGAACAATCTTCCATATCTCTTTGTACATGGTGTTCTTGAGCTGGTTGTACTGACCATCAGATAGAGATCCTCTCTGTGGTTCTAGATGTTGAATTGTGAGCAGGTCTTGTGTTGACAGTTTCTTCAGATCACTGATCTTCTTGTAAGCCCTGCTTGAGAAGTCTCTTCTTGTCAACAGTACTGAGTTGTTATCAGTAAGTGACCATCTGATGATAGGGATCTTTGACTTGTTAAGGTCAGAAGAATAGGGAACCAGACTTGTCCTTGGGTTGATGGTCCTGAGTGCTGGATGTCTTCAGTTTCAGATAGCCTCAGGTGGGATTCTCTTCCTTGTTGTTGTTGCATACCAGGCATCTGAACAGTTGGGAGATGGTGTTCAGTCACTACTTTGGTATGCAGCTTTTCTTTGATTGTCTTTTGTATTTGATAAGCAAAAGTGGAAGGATCCCTGAACTGTGTTAACAGAGGTTTCTCCTCAATGTCAAAATCTGAATGGACTATTGAACTTCCTTCAAGTAGTACCATTTTGAAATCAGTTTTGACATTGTCCTCTGCCTTCTTCTTCTGAGCAGCAGATCTTCTAGATACACCAGAAGTTCTAACTACTGATCTTGAAGGATCAGCAGTTTGAAACTTCTCAGGATTTGCAGCCTTGGCAGCCAAGTATTTTCTATATGTATCCATTAGTCTTTCTTCTTTCCATCTGGATACAGAGGCTTTTGAACCATATCCTTCTGCTACTAGCTCTTCTATTATCTGGGCTCTCTTGGCCTTTCCATCTTTGCTTGTGGCCATTTTGTCTGCAAGCAGTTGTGCTCTTCTTGTCAGCTCTTGCATAGAGAGTCCTTTGAGTGTAAAGGCTTTAGTCTTGCTGTTCTTGGTAATATAAGACACCAGTTGTTGTCTTTTATCCTGTTCAGCAATCTCATCAAGGCTAGCCTGCCTTTGTAGTTCAGCTGCATAAGCCTGAAGTTTTTCTTCATGGCTTAAGTCCAAATCATCCCTTTCTTCCAGAGATTTCCAAATCTGATCTTCTCTGGCCTTCTTGTTGGCTGCAATTAAACTCTTCTCTAATAGTTCAGCTGATTGAGAGATGGGAGAAGGGTTTAATACAGTCATTGTTGTAACAGATGTAGGCCTGATGGGATCAGATGTTGGTTGAATGGGAGCAGTGGTTCTGGAAGGTTCAGTGGTTTGAGGTTGGGAAGTGTTAACTTCTGATGTGCTGACAACTGCTGATGGTTTGTCAGCTACTGAAGGATTGTCTTCAGTACTTTCTGATTCTTCATCAGAAGTTTGGTCATCAGAAGTTTCTTCATTGTGCATTAGGGAATCTTCAGAGCTTTGGGTCTCATCTTCTTTCTCAGCAGCTTCAATTTCTTCAATTGAGACACCAAACTGTTTGGCCAATTTTTCTTTCCTGGCCTGATCTTTCAGATCTCTTTCAAGGAGTGCCACTCTTGCCTTTACCCTGGCTTGGAATGACTCCTTAGGTTCCCTGATCTTCTCCCCCTTTTTGGATTCATCAATTCTTACCCTTGAAGCAGAGGGTTGGGAGAAGTGTCCTTGAAGATGAGCAATCTGCTGGCTGTTGTAGTCTATTTTGTTGGACAGATCGTTCATCTTGGTTTTAATCACTCCAAATTGGTTCTTGATTGACAGCTCCAAGTCAGTTGTATATGTTTGGAAGTGATTTCTGATGAGTGTATTCATCATGTGGTACAGGGGACCCTCTGGGCTGCATAGCTGGTTCAGGTCTATGCTTGTTTGCCCAGGGAATTGGGTAGGCATTTGCTGTGAAGGGGGTGTTTTTGGGAGATCCTCATGTTGTACAGAGGATGCCACTCTAGGGGTTTTAGGGATTGAGTGGGCTTTAACCTGTGCAGAGGTGACTGGCTTCTTGAGCCTGGATACCTTTGCAACAGGACCTTCAGAAAGTGCCGTCAATTCAGTAGTTTTAAATTGTGAAACATCATCCAAACTAATGGAATCATCTGAATCCCTGATGTTGCCCTCAGTGAGGACTGTCTCAGTTAAATCATGAGCTGAGCCCAACTCAGTTCTCTCATGAACCTCTGTTTCTTGGTACTGAGGATTTCCTACTTCAGGCATTAAGCCTTCATCAGTAGTTGCCACATCTGAGGTCTTAGCTATGTTACTTCTGTCCTCAGATCCACCACTGGGTGGTAACTGAGTAGTAGCAGCCTCAGATGCCCCAAGAGTCTCTAAAATTGGGCTTAAAGACTCTGGTCCACCCTCATCTCTTGGGATAGGGCTAGTAATGTCCACATCCATGTCTGATGTAGTAGTTATGTCCCCTGTTTGTTGTGGTTGATGGGGACTGACATGATCAGATGGGACATTCTCTTTTAGCCCAGAGAGAAGTTTGGCAATTTCTATTGCCTCTTGTTCAGAAATTTGTGGGGATGGTTCAGTAGTTTGGGCAATAGGTTGGTGTTCAGCAGTTTCAAAAGAAGAGTGTGTTTGATATGTTTTTCTAAGTCTTTTTCTTTTGAATTGAACAGATATGGGTGCTCTTGGTGGGGTTTGAGATGGATGAGACTGAGAGGGTGTTTCAGTCTCAACATTTTGAAGAGCAGAATGCTCAAGAGCATGTTCAGGCATCTCAACCTCCTGAACAGCTTTTCTTTTGGGTTGGTGGGGTGCAGTTTTTGTTGGCTTGGGCTTTTTGGCTTTTGGTGGTGTGAGTTTGGAAGATGTGGGCTTCAGGGGGACTTGTTGTTGTTCTCCCTGATCATCTTCTGGCCAGATAGCCGGTTTGTTAAGTCTTGAGTATGCTTGTGATGTTAAAGGATTTAAAGTTGAAATTTTTCCCACAAGCACCTCATTACCCAGTTCCCCTATTATGCATTGCATAATGAACCTTGGGTACAACAAAAACTTTTTCTTGGTATTATTGTGATGTAACACCAACTCATTGAAAAACAGTTTTGATGCCCTGAATTTAGTTTCATTCACAATGGAATGAAATATTGGTTGAAAAGTGGAGGGCATCTGGTCATAAGACCCTGTTTTTGGACTCAAACACATAATAATATAATGAAACAAAAGTTTGTATTTTGGTTCAAAATATTTTTTGAATATTGTAGCATGGGAGAGAGTACCTTGATAACCACACTCAGTCATGGTTAGATGAATATCAGTGTTAGCAACATGGTCAGGGGCAGCTACATCATCCAGACCCAGTCTTGTTGCTAGTGTGGCAGGTGTGATGGTCAGTTGTTTCCCTTTTATCTGGTAGAGACCTTAAAAATCTATGTAACATAGATACTGTTGTATAGGTCTGACCATTTAACTTTAGCTCAGAGATTAATGAGGAGAATCTTTCAAATTGTTGTGTCAAAGTTTCCCCATTAATATAAGCAAATGTTTCATATTGTTGAGCCAAAATTTCTCTGGTGTTGGCAATCACCTCTTCAGTTCCTCCAAACTGTTCTTTAAGACAGTCCCAAAGTTCTTTGGCACTTTCACAATGTAAAAGGCCAGAGTATATTTCATTTGGGAGAGCCATTGCCAACATAGAGAATGCCTTAGCATCTAGCTCAAGTTTTAGGAAATCCTCATCTGTATAGTCTTTGGGATCCTTAGGAATCCCTTCTTTAGTTTCAAGATTTATGTTTACTGGTTTGTGTGGACCATATATCACAGATCTCCAACAACCTGTGTTGGTTTGTGACAAGGTATGTGCCATTCTCTTCTGCCATATATTGTACTCATTTCTCACAAGCATGGCAGGTTTGGTGGCAGAACCAGTATTATGTGGATCCATTTTTAAAGAGTATAGATTTGTCTGATGACTCTTTTAAGTGATGGATATTGATAAAAAGTGAACTTTTGATCTTTTTATTGAATATCAATAAGAGCTTTGTGTCTGATTCTCAATTTGTTAGATTGATATGTGATCAGATAAACCAATGCTCTGATACCAATTGTTGGATCAGTTTGCTCTTGTTTGCTAAGTAAGAACTTGCTATCTTGACACTTAAGTGTTTAGCAAGTCCTTAGAAGATCAGATTATAAGCACAGCGGAATGTTATAAGTTAAAGCAACACTTTTTATACAAAGGCAGAGTTATAACTCCCACTTGATGTTTGAAACTAATAAATGACAAAGTATTTATGATGAATCTAAGTTGTAAATGAGAATTAGATACTTAGAGAGATTCACAATAAATACAGAAATGGAATATAACAATGAGAGTGTTTGAAGGATTTTTCTGTTAAAAAATCAATGTCTAAAATAGAATGTTGAAGCCTTCTATTTATAGACGATTACATGCATGTATCTTGCCTGAAAAGCAAGCACAGAAACTCCAGTTACAAGTTGCACAAGTTGCAACATTGAAAGAAACAAATAAAGCTAAAAGTAATATTAAACAACAAACTACTGATGCAAAAAGGCGGTGGAAAATATCTTCTGTTAAGTGCTGATGAAGGACAACTACTGAAGAGTAGTTTTGTCTTCAGTACTTCTGAAGTGAACTTGTCTGGTTTGGACTTCAGAACTTCTGCAACTTCAGCACTTCTTCATATCTTCTAATCAGCAGTTTCTTGTCTTCTCTTCAGTACTTCTATACTTAGCCAAAATGACAGAAGTGAATTAGACTAAGGTTTACAAAAGTGGTTTCACCAATCCTCTTTGTCCTAACAATTAACGTGTTCACGAACTGTTCACGAACACTTACCGAATGAGATGTTTTGTTCGTGTTCGTTTGTTAAGAAAATAATGTGTTCACGAACTGTTCATGAACACTTACCGAACGAGTTTTTTGTTCGTGTTCGCTAGTATATATTTGCTGAATTTAGGTGTCAGACAAAAAACGAACACAAACAAACACAAATTATGAATGTAAACGAACACAAATAGGCATTACTGAACAAAATCGAGCACAAACTAACACATTAAATTCCGAAAATTCGCATTATACTAATCCAATTACTCAAATATACGTGACGTAATCTTGATCACATAATGTCTTATAAAAACACAGAGGTATCATATTAAACTTGAAATCCTAGTTTAATCCACCAAAAATAACAGTTAATCAAAATAGTTAAAGTAATATTAACATGTGATACACTAATATATGTTAAATAATCTACCACTGGGAAATTTGAAATACTTATATTAAATATAAAAAATTAAAAACCCTAATGAACTATCGAACAAAAACAAACATACACGAACACGTTACCAAACGTCCACGAACATAAACGAACGAACGCGACCTCTGTTCATGTTCGTTTGTTAAGCTAAACGAACGGAATTTTTTGTTTGTGTTCGTTCATTTATTAAACGAACGAACACAAACGAACCTCCCGCCGAACAGTTCACAAACTGTTCACCGAACGTTTGGTTTGTTTACAGCCCTAATTGTGCCCCAACAATACCCTTCGAAGCGACCCCATTTCTCTCTCACATAGGTGATCTACTGGGACTGGTTACCTCAGTCCGATCATTAAAAGCCATAAGCTTAACCTCAACCTTGTCACTTTTTAGGAATGGACTAGGAAGCTTATTAAATTTATAGTAAGCTCCCTTTTTCAAAATGTGGGGTTTCCACTAACTCTCCCCCATAGAGACCTTCGTCAGTTCATACAATTAGGTTGTCCTATTGAACTCAGATCTTGGGATCTCCAGTCAGCTGTGTTAGGTTTCCTTCGCATAAACATAGCCTTTTATGGGCTTTAGTTCCATTCCCATTGACGACTTCTGAACTAACTCTCTGCTTAAGCCTTTTGTTAGCGGATCCGCAATGTTATCCTTTGACTTCACATAGTCAATAGTGATTACTTTTATAGAGATTAGTTGTCGTACCGTATTATGCCTACGTCTTATATACCTGTTTTTACTGATACACATTGTGATATGAGCTCTGCCAATTTCCGATTGACTATCACAGCGTATGCATTGGCCCAATGCCGGCTTCGGCCACCTAGGTATATTCTTAACAAATTGACGTAGCCATTCTGCCTATTCATCTTCTAAAGCGATGAATTTTGATTCCATCATGGATCTAGCAATAACCATTTGCTTAGATGATTTCCATGTTATCGCAGCACCTCTAAGTGTGAACAAATACCCACTCGTTGCCTTGGAATCATTCGTGTCAGATATCCAATTCACATCACAGTAACCTTCAATAACTGCTGGATATCTTTTATATTGCAGCCGTAGTCTCGTGTGTATCCTAATCACCAAAGCACTTGTGTCACATAATTCCAATGAATTAAACTTAGGTTGCTCGTGTATCTACTTAGCTTGGTTGCTAAGTCTGGTATGATACAACTCATCAGATACATCAGGCTGCCAATAATTCTTGAGTACTCTAATTGGTTAACAGGCTCACCTCGATTCTTAGCTAGACGTTGACTCGTGTCAATGAAAGTTCTAGCCACATTAGAGTCATTTCAATTGAACTTCTCAAGAATTTTGTCCACATAATAGGACTGACTTATAACAAGCTGTTCTAAGTTCGTGTGATTTGTACTTCCCAAAATCACATTCGTTCATATCAAACCTTCTATTTTCAAATGCAAGTCACCTCCACACTTAAGTGTTACTAGATAACTGCCAAATGGGGTGATGAAAGTTTCTTCCTTTCATATGTAGCTTAAAAACATCTCAAGTACCATTTTTACATCCCTACGGATTGTTTCTTAAATGGCTTTCCCCCCCACATTTCTTGCACTTTGATTAAGTTTGAGTAATATCACTCATGATGACATTAGACACCCGTGATAAGATAGAGACTATCTATATCTTTGTGTTATAGAGGTCATCCATTATATTACTCAACCCACACAAACCTTTTTATGAGCTATATGAGTTCTCCTCATATTCAGCTAAATAGTATCATAACCAATTAACTATATATTCGGTCCGTTCGAGTCATCCTTTTTAATGAATTATATATTTGCTTTTACAAAATTCATTCTTATGTCGTTACATATATTTGAATGTTCAAAGTTAATTTATTCTCCGTGGAGCATCTAAATTAACAAGTATTAGTCTAACATGCTTTAGACTACGAATACTTAGCATGTGAACAGAAGATGCATCATTCTGATTCTTCACAACCTTAAGAGATAACTCACTATCTCTTCCTAACATTCACGTCTTAATTTAGACACAAAATGATTTTTGTTTACCATTCCAAAACATTGGTTTAAAGAACGCTTCAAAACCATAATTAATTCCATCCATTAGGATCAAGACTCGTTTGCCTTTAATTTCCAAGGCTTCACCATTGACTCTTTAGGACTTAAACATAAGTCACTTTGATGAACATATTCATCATCAACAAGTCAATTAGATTAACACTCAACGACATGACATTCACATATGCCTAAGTGATATGTATATATTTTGTTGAAACTATTTATTGGGTAACTCTCCCAAAATATATCACGAATCCTCCATATAATTCAACTAACATTGATGGTTTGTAGAGACTTTACACATCCATCACTATTCTAAGTCTTTTATAATAAATCTCGCAATATTTATCAAAGAATTATGAATAATAACATATATTTCTATCATATGTTATAGTCATCAAAACTACATTTGTGCATTTCTACGTAAATGCTCTCAACATTAGATGACATATCTTGTTTTCGTGCATTTAACTTCAATACACTTGCCACGTTGATCATGATTATCTTAATGGGAATGGATGAAGAGTTTTTCTTCTTAGTCACTTAATTAGAGACTTAATTTAAAATAAAGGCTCCAATAAATTGACGTAAAAGCTCTAATAAAGTAACATAAAACTTTAATTAGAAAACATGAAACTCTACTCAAGAGTTTACTCTTAATTCACCACATTAAGATTCCAATTAATAATTATAGTTTACCAAATTATAATTTTAATATAATCCAAAATCTATATAACATATTACATATATATTTAAAAGGATTATAAGGATATATAAACATCAAATCTCAAAGTGTTATTCTCTTCAACACTTTATAGTTCGACGAAATAATAGCAATTATATCGTCTCGTGGCATGTTTCGAGGTACTCCCTCAATACACTGTTTAAAAGAACACAGTTGTTTATACTTAACTACTCACAAGTAGTCGAACAAGTAAATATATCCAAAACAACATCAAGTTGTTTTACACTAAATAGTCTCTCTAGACTATTATATGGTTCAAGTCATCATACTTCTCATACAAGTATCAAACCATGTATAATTTGTAAAAGACATGTTTTACTCATACAACACATTTATACTTTTACAAGTATTTTTCATAAACTATACATATTTATGGTTTTGACGCTCTAATATAGTTTTATTATTTAAACCATTCATAACTCACTAGTTAGAGTATATGGTTTTCATTGTTAACCATTTCTAATTTGCTCATTAGAAACTATACGTGTACCATATAAACATATACGGTTTCAAAATTAACCATTTATAACATACTTGTTAGAATACAAACGATTACACGTTTCATCATATGGAGTTTTGGTTAAATAAACTTTTTCTACCACACCGTTAGAAATAAACGATTACCTAAAATCGTTTTAAATATCATTGATATTCTCAACCGTTTCTAACATTTTTGTTAGAAATACATGATTATGACAATCATTTTAGAACTTATTGGTTTATATAAAATAAATCGTTTCTAACACTCTCATTAGAAAATTAAACCATTTATATAAATGGTATTAACTTTGGATTTTCCAAAATATACCCGTTTCAAACTCGCTCGTTCAAAACTGTCAAATTTTAACCAAACCGGTTAAATGTTGAAAAGGTTGAAACACCCAATTCTCCATAAACCCATGAGTTGAGACACCCTATTAAAACCTTTAAGAATATTTAACCCAACTTAATGGTATTCTTATTATTTTTAAGTTTCAAATTTGGAGTTTTAATTAGTATTCTTACTATCATTTCCAACACATTTGTGTATTTTGTACAATAATCTTTTCTAACACACTTGTTAGAAAATATAAACATCTTATTTTGTCTTTACAAAATCATCAATTTCTAACACGCACGTTAGAAAAATTAATATATAAGTTTACAAATTAAACTTATGATTTTGTAAATAATAATTTCTAATACGCTTATTAGAAATGTATCATGACACGTTATTCATCCAACGTCGTCAATTCTAACACGCTTGTTAGAAATACATGTTTCAAAACCTTATATTTCGAAAGCTTTTATTTTCCAATACGTTCATTAGAAAATGTAAACATTATCAAATGTTTTTCATGGGTTTACAAATATTATGACTTTTCTAATACTCTCATTAGAATTTTAGTATTTCAAAAACGTCTAAATATATGTTAATAATCCGGTTTATCTAAACACGACACAAAACCCATGAACCCGAAAAACCATGAATATTCAGATTAAAGATTTCACTCCAATCACAAATTTAATCCGATTCGATGTACCACAACATATTTCAAAAGAAAAATATTTACAAACTTTCGTGAACCAAAAAATTCTTAAGAATAAGGTTTTAAAGATTGGTTCCCAATCTACACGAAAGTCTGTTTTACTAATCTGTTTAAGTTTGTTAGAAAACTTACATAGTAAACACCGCAACGCCTCTCGTACATGAAGCTCGCATGTTTCCGAGTCTCTGTACTTGCTGCAATAAACTGTAACAGAATAGAAAAATTAACCAGGCTTGTGTTTGACACAATTCCCTTAAACAGATTCGTCGTCTGTTCCCAGGATACACCGGTTCAACAGTGCGGCGCGATGCACTGCGGACTATCCCACTTGCCTGAAAAGAAACCGGAACAAGACTGTTTCTATAAGTGTATGCGACTTGGATATAGTGCATGATGGGTTACGAGTCTATCCATCTTTGCACAATAGTGCAGGTTTATGTAGACTCAAGAAACCAAAGGAAAATTGAAACGGTTGCTCGTAATTAATCATCAATTAATCACGCTTAATTACTATTAACTACTACTTAAGTCTAGTAGTTGAAACATTTTTCCTGGAAGCTTCTTCTAGT
This sequence comes from Ambrosia x helenae, assembly GCA_030844895.1. Taxonomy (NCBI): domain Eukaryota; kingdom Viridiplantae; phylum Streptophyta; class Magnoliopsida; order Asterales; family Asteraceae; genus Ambrosia; species Ambrosia x helenae. The sequence continues at coordinate 4,557,259 of CM061230.1, read as the reverse complement.
CATAAGAATAAAAACAAAACAGGTAGTAAAACCCAGCGTCACGCAGACCCGGGATTTTACTCCTTCCAATTTAGTTTCACCTTATAAACTCTTCCAGTTTCCATCTCCCCACCAATGTGGGACACAACCAACTCACATTCACAAATTTCCAACAATGTCCACCCATTTTCTTTAAGCTCCGTCTATCACGTTCACCTTCGTTGGAAATGTTTCGACAATCACGGAAACGGTTTGGAAACGTTTCCAGAGTGTTTCGTTGGAGAATCCGTTCCCTAGCCGTTTCGAAACGGGAACGACATGCTTCTAGACGTTTCGGTGCTTCGGAGGATATACCTAGCTAGGGTCATTCTCCTAAAAGTTCTAATTTTATTATATATCAATTTACCTTAGTAATTCCTTTTTGTTTTCATAGATACTAATTAAATATAAATTTAAATTTTTTTAAGCCCTAATAAAAGTAATATAAAAATACTTTCATCTAAAAATTGTGCATGTTTTTAAACGATAAACTAATCTACTTCTAAAAGGGCTGACGGCACAGCTTGTTGTCCGTCTACCCGCTATCTTGTTTCATGGAATAAAACTTAAAATCTACTTCTAAACCTGCTTCTTGAGGGGGATGCACCTTAAAATTGTTAAATTGCTAGCTTTCCATCTTTTTTTCCTTTATTAACGTGAGATAGTAATTTGTAGATTTATTATAAAACTGATTATCATACATAAGCTGAAGAAAAATTAGTTAATGTTACAACTTTTGTCTCCAAAGTACATGTTACATACACTCTTTTATCACAAGAAAAAGGGCCAACGAAATATATAAATATTCACAAGATTAACCAAATCGAATCAGCCGAAGAAGATATAGACATAAAAAGCTAGTAAAAATATAACATGATACATATAGACATACAAAGACATGTAAAATCCACCTAAATATATTAAAACACAGAGAAACAAGACTGATAAAACTAATATAGCTAGGGGGCTAAATAATCAGGACACACACACACAAAAAAAAAAAAAAAAAAAAAAAAACCAAGAGTTCTCGCTAATCTGTCATATACCACTCAAAACGGTGTTTATGCTTGCATACGGATCTATGATGAAATCTAGCTGTGATCTCCCAGTGAGCACGAATAACAATTGTTGTATTTAGTTCCTTCTGCAGCTGCAATAGACCAGGCAACCCAGGTGCACCCATCTGAACACTAACTTGGTTATGTTTCGGTTTATGCTGATAGAATCCTGGATCTACGTTACTTCCAACATTAATATTTGTATCTAACCTTGGATCATGATAATACAATGTGACGATGAGATCATCATATGTAACTGATGCCAATTTATTGCGGTTGTTGAATGTGAAAGTTAAGTTAACCGACTGCTTCATGTCTTGGGTTATATTGACTGATTCGTTATCAAATAACGGAAGATCAGATACATCAGCTTCCGGTGTAAAGGGATACTTGCAGCCGGTTACAAGAACAAGTGCTACATATAAAATAAAACAAGTAGCATAGAAAACATAGAAATAGACTTTGTTTTTCCTAGGTAAAGTATGATCACTTTCCTGATTAACCAACTCAGAATTGTCGTACGACTCTTCCACGCTCAACTGATGGTCGTCGGTTGTAACGGGATTATGATCAGCAGGTGTTTGATCAGCTTCAATATCATTATCGGTTGACTTTGTGATTTCTGCAGACATGTATGAGGTGGTTTCCGTTTCACGAATCGACTATGAGAAAGAATTAGAGACTGTGTTTGCGCGTTGGTTAGCTGTAATTGATTCGCGGAAAGTAATTATATATAACCTGGTAATTTTGCATATTCAAGTTTTATGATATTTCGAAATTTCACACAAGTCGGAGTCAACGGTCTTTTAATAATAATAATAATAATAATAATAATAATAATAATAATAATAATAATAATAATAATAATAATAATAATAATAAATAAATAAATAAATAAATAAGTAAATAATAATAATAATAATAATAATAATAATAATAATAATAATAATAAGGGGCAGGATCAAATACAAAGTAATACAAACGTGCGAAGGATGCGAATGATCACTTTGTACATGATAATTACGTAATTATCATGTACAAAGTGCATGATAATTACGTAATGATAATTACGTAATGCTTTCATGAACATAAAAAACATTACGTAATTATCATTACGTAATTATCATGTACAAAGTTCCTTCGCATCATTCGCACGTTTCTTTTACTTTGTAGAATAACCGCCCCCATAATAATAATATCTATATCTATATCTATATCTATCTATATATATAAAAGAAAACGTTTATGCTGACGTGACGTGCAATGGATGCCTCAACCTTCCCTTGAGAGTGCCACGTGGAGAGTTTTTGTTGTTTTTGAATTGTTGCATTTTTTAATTAAATTGAGTTATTTTAGAAAAAAGAATTTAAAAATAAATTTAAAATTTTCTCTCTCATATTTCCTCCCATAATTTTTAAACGTTTATATATTTTATATACGTGATTTTTTAAAGAAAAAAATTACACCAAATTAACGAGCGTTTTATTATCTTTCCAACGAGTACCATAGTGTTATATAAAAAACGGAGAAAAAATCGCCTATTTTTTGTGGGGTTTCGTTCATACAGGAAAAAAACACACAAAGTGTTCATGTTATCACGTAAAATTAGATTTTGTGGGGAATATGAGTTATTACTGATTATAATACTATGAACATGCAATGATTGAGAGATTTTGTGGTTAGTTAACTTGAGCCATTTGCAATAGGTTATCACGTAAAATTAGATTTTTCAACCCCGGGACCCTCCCGGGGTAATCAGCTAGTATATAATAAACCATAACATTTTTGATGACATGACACTCAAAGAGGCATTCTCCCCCTTGAGTGTGCCATGTGTCATCTTAGGTGTCAACTGTCAAATGGTATATAAGTTATAAAAAAAAAACCTAACCTTTTAAACCCTAATTATTATAACATCCCAAACTCTCCTAATCAAACTCTTCCAACAGTTTCGTTCCAGATTCACCAGTAATACACCGGAACCGAACAGTAATGTTTCTGTAATTAATGATGACGTCATTATGACGTCACATCCGTGGCCGGATTGGTCGGAGCTACTGGAATTCTAACGGTGTCCACAGGAAGTCCGAGGTTGTAGATGAGGTGGTTTGGGCGTACGAGGTTTGTGATATAAGAGGAAGAAGGATATTATTATTATGGGAGATGGGATTGGCATGATGGTGGATTTGTGGTGGTGGCGGCGGCGTAAGGGTAGTGGTGGGAGGACTGTATTTAATAGTTAGGTTGGGTGGTAATGGTATTAATAATTTAGGGGTGGTCGGCAGTTGATTGTCGACATCGTATGAAGAGTTGAAGGAAGAACGTTGACTTGGGCCATATTTCTACATATTATGATTGGTCTAAAGTACTCTAAAGTCTTATATATTGGACTTTGTTTGATTGATTGGTTGGGGATAGTGTTCTTTTTTCTACAGTCCTCCATAGCCAATATTATGAATGAGTTTGTGCCGAATGAGAGTTTATCCATGGTGTTTGTGGATGCCGCGTGTTTGTTTCTAAGGTTTGCGATTAACAGACCTGACGTGTTAGGGTTTGTTGTTCTATTACTTTGATTTGTTTTTAAATTCATATTATGTTATATTATATTTGTTTAGACAGGGATCAAAACAACATTCACCAACTAAAATTCTAAAACCTAACCTAAAAAACTAAAACGCTCTAATGGGGAGTCGCCGGAATCCAATTCCGGAGAAGCTTCAAGGTCGGATTACGAAGTTCTTCATCACAAATCTACCGGATAAGTGTAGCGGGAGAGATCTTGCAGAGTTCCTTCGCCCTCTAGGGATTATTTTCGATCTTTACATCGCTAGAAAACGGGATAAAAATGGTAATCGGTTTGGTTTCGTATCCTTTGTAGACGTTAAAGATGCAAAAGAGATGGTGAATAATATTGGTGGCATTCGTATGGGAGATTTCAATCTACGTGCTAACATCGCTAGATTCACCTTCGAGGATGGAGAGATCCCTCCACCTCCTAGGGTGAACAAAAGTTATGAGACGTTTGAACGAAGACAGGAGAAGAAAGAAGAACATAGCACGGCTCCTAGTACGTTCATGCATGGAGGAAGAACTTTTCAGGATATGCTTACGGGACGTCAAAAAGAAAAGATTATTAAAGTGGATGATAGGATTGACACTTTTCATGAGTCTCATGGAAAGGCGTTGATCATGAGGATGATAGATTTGGAGGCACTCAAACATATTTACTCTATTCTCAAGCCACTCAATGAGGAGGAAGGTGTAGTCCAATACTTGGGTGGTTTATCGGTTATGGTGACGTATCAGAATAAGGAGGTCGCTCAGGCGGTTCTTGAGGCAGCCAAGGAAGTACTAGGAAGATTTGCATCGGTCGATGTTTGGGCTGGACAATCGTTTGCTTTTGAAAGGTTAGCCTGGTTGAAAATACATGGGTTACCGATTCAGTTAATGGATAAGGAAGTTATAAAAAAGATAGGGGAGTTATTTGGGAGGATTGTTCATGAGCCTCCAAGGGCGGACACCAATGCAGATCTGTCCTATGACTACATGGGGGTGTTGGTAGGGGAAGGGAAAAGAATTGCGGAAGAGATCACGTTGCAGTGGAGAGATAAGAGGTTTCGGGTTTGGGTGTCGGAGGAGGCCGGGGACTGGGTTCCGGCTTTTTGTGATGATAAAACTGATGACCGGAAGTCTACTGAGGAAGAAGTGAAAACTTCGGACTCATCCAATAGGGAGGAAGTTGAGGAGGAAGATTGCATGGAGGAAGAATTGCAGCAGAATTCGGTGGATGATGTTGGTGATACGGTGGAGGCTATCCAGGTTGTGTCGGTCGGAGTTGATGCGGCTGTTGATGCTCCGGCTGTGGTTGATTCGGAAGTTTCGCATCCCATTTTGGAAACCTTTAATGAGGCAGTAAATGAGGACGTTTTTAAGGAAGGTGATATTATTAGTGAGTTTATTCCTGGATGGTTATTTGATTTTGAAAAGGAATTGAATGCTAATGAATTGGGTGATTTTGTGCCAAAAGTCAATAAACGTAAGAAAAAACAACCAGGAGTTTATGTTGTGGGCCAGGCCAATGCACAATATTCAAGCAGCCTTGAAAAGGCTAAGGAGATCAAAAAGCCCAAACAAAGGGGCCCGTTAGAGTGTGTCAGCCCATCTAAAAGTCTGGATAGTCAGGGGGGTTTTGCTGGAAATGGGGAGGATAAGGAGGACCATAATGTAATATTCGAAACTCCTAATTCTTTTTCTATTTTACACTTAGTAGATGAGGAGGCTACTGAAATGGGGTTCAAGATTGGTTTCGATATGGACAAGGAGAAGGAGGTAGATACAACAATTCACATGGGTAATCTTTTGGGGGCTCAATTACAAGATCACAGAGATTTGGTTCAAGAGGCTATTTCGGAAGAAGGAGTACAATCGGTTGTCCGATGAATTTCTTATCTTTAAACATTCGGGGTATGAGGGTTGGGGGAAAAGCTAGTTGGTCTCGTGGTCTTCGAAAAAGGTATGGTGTTGATTTTCTTGGTTTTCAGGAGTCGCAGGTGTCGGGTTTGTCTAGTCGGGAGGTGGGTTTCTTTTGGGGTGATGGGGGGTTTGATTTTGAAGCTGTTGATGCGTCTGGAAGGTCGGGGGTGTTGTTAATGTCTGGAATACTAAGGTCTTTCAGAAAACGTCTAGTTATAAGGGACAGAATGTTCTAATGACCAGCGGCGTTTTAACTTCCGATGGGTCTGTCATCAACATTTTTAATATTTATGCTCCGCAACGTGCCGGTGCTAAGAAGAGGTTGTGGGAGGAGTTATCGGGTATTATTAGAGGTTGTCATGGTATGATTGTTCTTCTTGGTGACTTCAATGCGGTTCGGTTACCGGAAGAGCGGCGAAACTCGAGGTTTAACCATCTTATAGCATCGGATTTTAATTATTTTATTGACGATATGGGACTGAAAGAATATGTTATGAGGGGGTTCAGATTCACGTTCTTGTTTGGGAAAGGTATTAATCACAAGCTTAGCAAGATAGATCGGTTTTTGGTTTGTCAGGAGTTTTTTAACAGATGGCCGACTGCTTGCCTGAGGGCTTTGGGCCGGGAGCGTTCGGATCATTGCCCTTTGCTTCTTACGGTGGTTGACACTAACTATGGGCCTAAGCCTTTTCGATGGTTCAATTCGTGGCTAAGTAGAGAAGGGTGTGAGAATTTTATTGTGGATACTCTTGATAGTTGTGTGGTGCAAGGGCTGCCAGATGAGGTTATTAATGCCAAATTTCGTCATCTTAGGCAGGCTCTTAAGGTTTGGTGGAAAGAGAAGTCTATTTTCGAAGGGGAAGAGTTGAAATCGGCTAGAGAGGAGATTGAAAAGTTAGAGGTTCTGATTGAAACACGAGATTTGGAAGAAGAAGAACAGTGGGTGTGGGAGGAGTGCATGAAAGGTATAGATGAAATGGAATTGTGCAACAATAGAGATTTAAAACAGAAGTCTCGGGTCAAATGGGCTAAGGAAGGGGATGAAAATTCAGCCTTTTTTCATGGGGTGGTTAGTGGTAGGAAGGCGTCTAATGCGATTCCGGGTCTTTTAATGGATGGTTCTTGGGTGTCTAAACCGACGTTGGTTAAGAAAGAGGTTCTAAGGCATTTTAGAAGCCATTTTGCGGAAAAGGTTAAAGATAGACCATTCATTCGCTGTGATAATATTAAATTGTTGTCTGTTTTTGAGCGTGACTCTTTGATTCAAAAATTTTCTAAGCAAGAGATTAAAGAGGCGGTGTTTGCGTGTGGGTCGGATAGAGCCCCGGGTCCAGATGGCTTCAATTTCAGGTTCGTTAAATTCTTTTGGGCTTTTCTTGAAGATGATTTTACTAATATGTTTGATCAGTTTTATGATGGTGGAACTATTAGTAAGGGGTATAGCTCGTCATTCATTACGTTGATACCAAAGTCTAAGACGCCAGTCGGTTTATCAGATTATAGACCTATTAATCTGATAGGGATTATCAGCAAGGTCATTTCTAAGGTGCTGGCTCTGAGATTATCGAAGGTGTTAAATTCGGTTATATCGAGTACTCAATCGGCGTTTTTGAAGGGCCGTTTTATCTTAGACGGGCCTTTGATCATTAATGAATCTATTGGTTGGATTAAGAAGAGTGGTAAAAGGGCGTTTATGTTAAAGTTAGACTTTGAGAAGGCTTATGATAACGTCAATTGGGGTTTCTTGTTAGACGTTATTAATCAGATGGGGTTTCATGATAGATGGCGCATGTGGATAAAAGGGGTGTTGGAATCTGCCAGATCAGCCGTGTTAGTGAACGGGTCGCCGACTTTTGAATTTCATTGTGAAAAAGGCGTCAGGCAGGGGGACCCGATGTCTCCTTTCCTCTTTCTTATTGTGATGGAAGTGTTGCATTGTATGATGGAAAAAGCGACTGACTTGGGTATATTTAAAGGCATTTTGTTTTCTAATGAGGAGAAACCGTTGACTCATCTTTTCTACGCAAACGATGCGCTTCTTGTGGGAGAATGGTCTAAGGATAATGTGAATAATGTGGCGAGGGTTCTTCGGGTGTTTCATCTTTGTTCTGGGCTCAAAATTAATCTGGCAAACTCATATATTTATGGGGTTGGAGTTGAGAATGGGGAGGTTGTTGATATGGCTAAAATATTGGGTTGTAGAGTGGGTACCTTGCCCTTTGATTACTTGGGCATAAGGGTAGGTGCCAATATGTCACACCCTCAAAATCCACTTGCGGAGTTTTACCGCGAGGCGCATGAAAAACCAGGATCCAAACCAACGATCACAATAAACAAGTCTAAATGTAATTAATGCAATACCAAAACATAGTTTTAAAATCCCGTTTACAGCGGAAGCTTATTCAAAATAAAGTTCAACATGAATAACCAAAGTTCAATGTTTATGAAATCATGCAACTCTATCTAGACGCCGTGCAGACGCGTGCGCCCTAGTTCCATGTGCTACCTTAGCGACCTGAGAAAACATGTAAAAGTTTACGTCAGCACAAAAATGCTGGTGAGTTTACAGGTTTGCAGTTCAAGTACCAAGTCCACCTGTCCATACTATAACAAATAGAAAACCAGTATACGCTAGCTAGGCGTACGTTTTGTTACTACCACGATTGGAAAACCATTACTAACTCGAATACCAGTTTTGTGCCCGAATAGTTCCAAATGTTCCTGTTGTTCCTGTTTGAGACAATATGCACTCGCCCGGCCCTCCAAGCCGACGAGTGGGGTTGGTTACTCCCAATAGCGCTATTCACATTTCCCCGTTGTGCAAACCCGCACATTCATGGTTCCCCCGGGACTTCCAAAGATCGTGTAGTACACAATAGAAACCCATAGTATGACAGTAGTTACCAAATAATCGTTTTAACACATGTTTTCTCCCCCGAAAGTATGAAACCAGTTTAAAAGAGGGGCCGTAAACTCACCTTAAGTTGCTTTACTCCTAATCCCGAGTAAACTCAGCTGCTATGTTAGTCCCGTACAGTGGCGACCTAACATACGACAGTTACAAGTACTTAGACTAATAACCCGCAGGTTAATTAGTCCCTAGATGTCCAGACCATAACCAAGTTCGTTTTGAAAATACCGTGACTGTTTAACTGACCCAATTGACAAGACTCGACATCCCATTGGTGACCCGAGACTCCCCGTGTTATGTTTACGCTCCAAAACATACAATAACGCAAGTACACTTAACATACGTTAACACACAACAAGTTATAGCACATAGTTCACGTATCACCGGAATACATCCAATTATATGTTGCCAAGTTATTAGACATGTTACGGGGTTCCTAGCATGTTACTACATGTCAAATCAGGTCTCGGTATGCTAATATACACTTACAGCAGCAGTACACGCGATTAGGAGCTAATCGCATGAGATGTCACACGATTTGGGCTAATCGCCCTTAATATTAAGCGAGTAGGGCTACTCGCCTTTGCTGCCATGCGATTTGGGCTACTCGCCCTTTATGTCCTGCGAGTGGGCTAATCGCCCTTAATACCACGCGAGTGGGGCTACTCGCCCCTGTTATCATGCGAGTGGGGGCTACTCGCCCCTAATACAGGCGATTAGCAAGGCTACTCGCCTGTAACCTTGCTGTTCCGGTTTTTCGCGCGTTTAACGCTCCGAATCAGATCCAGAGCGTGTGTAACCACCCAATATCATCCCAAACTGTAACACCCCAACCGATGGCGGAATCATCGAGGTGCCACGTAGTGACGATTGTTCAAAAGCTCATGGTACTAAAATGTAAATATATGATTATTGAATATTGTTTTACAACATGTGAAATTAAATACAAGACAACAAAATAAATATAAATGATTGATTTAATCTAAGTCCAAAGTCCTATGTGAAGCGTCAAGCAGCTTATCCTGAAACATGCACGAAAATAATTTTGTCAACATATGATGTTGGTGAGTACTACTTAGTTGTGTACGTATAGTATAAGTTTTGAAAAGTAGTACAATTCATGTGTCTAGCATCATCGAGGCATTATGTAAACACGCAAGTAACCAAACAAGACAAAGATCACATGTAAAGTTGTACAATGAAATTGATAATGAGCACCTCAACACGTGTGAGTCTAAAAGAGCACCATAACACAAAGTTATGTCTGAATGAGCACCGTAACATAAGTTACGTCTATATGTAAAGAGCACCATAACATAAGTTATGTCTGAATGAGCACCGTAACATAAGTTACGTCTATATGTAAAGAGCACCATAACATAAGTTATGTCTGTATGTATGATTTTGTATGTAAGCTACGTTCATGTTAAAACATAAGCACAAAGATAAACAAGACACGTATATGAATTGTAAATGAATAAAATGTATGTGTAAATGAATATGAAGGTTTTGTATACTTGTGCATGAATCACCCCAAAAGTTGTAAAAGTGAAAAAGGGGATAAGTAATACTCACATTTAGCAAGGTGGTAAGTCTCGTGTAATTGAATAAATATATTCCAACGTTGCCAAGTATCACCCTATGTATAATGTAACAAATAAGTCTAAGTCTATCTAGTCTATAAGTATTTTCTAGGGCTTCGAATTGGGGATAAGTATTTATTTGGTTAATAAATTAAACGTTTAATAAATAAGAGAAATTTGGTAAATAAATAAACAAAAGTCTTTGAGTAAACTTTAAATCAAATATGGTCACAATATAAAGTTTTAAGTGTGAAAATCATTTTTATAAAATTATTTTCTTGAAAATAGAATATTTAATCTAATTATTTCAAATTATCAAAATAGGGCTTTAATATCTAAAAATATTAAAATCAAAGAATTCTTGAATTAAAAATTGTATTTCTGTTCCAAATGAATAGAAATAATTTATGTAAAATTTTGGTGCAAAAATATTAAAAATTGGATTTATTATGATTTAATTATGATTAAATCTAACAAAAATTGATTAAAAATATTAAATAAATGATTTTTCAGAAATAAAAATCATTTCTGAAAAGATTAATGTTATAAAAACTTAGGATAATTTTTGTGGAAATTCATAAGATCGTTTTGATATTTTTATAGAATTTAATAAATATAAATGAATAAACTTGTATTATTAATAATATATATTAAATAATTCATTTTTGAAAAACTAAAAATTGTATGTAAAACTCTTTCATCAGATTAATACAACATAATTTTTGTAGGATTTTTGAAAGAATTTTAGTATTTAAAAATGAATTAAAAAGAAACATAAGAAATATACATAAGCTTTAAATGATAAAAAGTTTGTTGCTTATGCTGGGAATCGAACCCCTGTCCTGCAGCGGTTCTATGTTTTTAGCAATGAGAACATCACCAACTGGTCTGAGGATCTGTTGGTGATTATGTTCAGAACGAATTAAATAAATACGATGACTGTGAAGAGTCATCTTCCCCAATTCAATGCTTCAAACCCTAGCTTTTCTAATCGGTTTAATTACGATCCAATAGCCTCTACAATGATAGGGCTACTGCTTGTTAGTGACCGATTAACAAAATCATACAACAAATTTGGACTTACCATTTGATTTTGATGTAGAACGATGAGTCAAACAAAAGTCAACGAATCGCGAATTAGCGCGAGAGAGCGAGTGAGAGTGAAATATGATTGTGAGGTTCTGATTTTCGGCACATAGGAATGTTCAATTGAGGTTCAATTTATAGATCCATGGCCATTTAAGAAGGTTTTAAAAATTGAATGTGCTTGGTTAAAACCCGGTTAATTCTCGCGTATATAAGGTAAACGAAGGTTAATTGGACGCGGAGATTAAGTACTAGTTATTAGGCGAGCTCATCAAGTCAATTGTTTCCAATATTGCGCCTGATCTGGTCAAAACTTGTGGGTGTGTTGCTGCTGTCTCGCGTAACAGGAAAGGAAAGAAGAAGGAACAAGGAAAAAGAAGGGATAAATGTAAATAGGGTTGGGTCTCTTTCAGATAAGAGCTTGTGGCTCAGTGGTTTGGACTCGCGTGTGATACAGCTCCTGCCCGGGTTCGAGTCCCGGCAGGGGCGTTTTATTTATTTTTTTTTGTTTTAACAGAATGGAGTACAAAGGGAAGTGGGCTGGACCTTTGTTGTGGGCCGGTGTTGGGTTTGTTCTGGTGGGCCGATCCAGCTGGCTGTTGGGCTTCAGGAAACCCACAAAGAAGCATTGGGTTTAGGCTAATGGTTCTATGTTGTAGTATATATATATATTTTTATAAAACTGAATTATTATTATTATTATTTATTATTATTATTATTTATTATTATTATTTATTATTATTATTATTATTATTATAAAGATAAAACGTGACGTATAAGATAGGAGATGCGAAATAATAATAAAAAAAAATGTATATTTATATATGTGTAATAATAATAGGATAAAAGTGACGGATGTCACAGCATCCCCTACTTTTAGAAACTTCGTCCCGAAGTTATTAGAAACATAGGGTTATGGATGCTTGGGTAAAAAAAAAATTATGATAACTGTGGTTTGGAAATTCGAATGATTTGGATATGAGGGTTGATGGGTATGAGTTAAGGATTTGGATTAGGTTCGTCTTGAATAATAAGGAGAATAAGAATCTAGTACAACGCTAAGCATTCTAAAATAAATGTATGAATTGATTGACTATAAAAAGTCTAGATGAACTACCAAGTAAACAGAGTTTGTTCCTGATCCGACTTCCAGTCTCACTTTCAATGCATCATTAGTGTTTGTATACAGGGTGTACCGCAGCTAACCCACCACACCTTTGATACCTCGAAAACGTACTGGACGCCTACCAAAAACTCTAATAGAATTTCACACTACCCTAACGCACCTGTAAATTCATGATTACGTTCCGGACCGGAATCATCAATTTACCTTACATTAGGGTTTTGTGTCCTTCTATGGCCCCACCGATTGTTGAGCAGGTTTGATAGCCTCCACCAGCCGTGGAGTAGGTTGTAGGGCCTCTCCCGACTGTTTGAAAAGGCATAGTGACCTCTACCAATCGTTGAGTATGTTCGATAGCCTCTACCAGTCGTGGAGCAGGTTGTAGGGCCTCTCCCGACTGTTGAAAAGGCATGATGACCTCTATTAAGTGCAGCAATTATTATTCACATAGATTGCAAATTGGTAGTATGTTTGTGCAAGCAAGTTTGTAAGTACCACTACCATTTATCATGAATAATTAAATGTTTACGAATATCATGAATAATTAGATGTTCAATGCGTAGTCAAATTAAGGGAAAAATCTAGTTTCATGTAATGATCAATGATGTTTTCTTAGAAAAGCACCTGTAAGATCAAGTATCAAGTCCAAATGTTTCAAATAAGTGTAATGTAGAGTCTTGTACGAATAAACGTAATCAATATGATAAATTTCCAATCTGTGTTTGTACATTATAGTATGCAAGGAAATTTCTAGATGTTATATGCTAATGAGTATGACATAATTGGGTACAATAAGATCAGAAAATGAAAACACGAGTATCATGAATAATTAAATGTCCAGTGAATAGTCAAATCAAGTTTCACCAACAATGATGTTTTGGAAAAAAAAAAATCATGTAAAATCAAGTATCAGGTTTTTAGTAGTATGATTATCATGGGTAACTAGCTCACGTGTGAGAAAGGTGAAGGGTATGAATTTAGTTCTTGAGAGGATGATGAAAAATTTTTGAAGCAGAATCAAGGTTGTGAGAGATGGTGAATGTGAAGAAAGTTGATAAAGAGTTTATTTTATAGTATAGCAGTGTAAATTTTGGGGTTTGGATCAAAGGTTATAATCAAATGTATAAGAAAACATGATTGTGGTGTATGCCAAATATTGTAAAAATTTGAACAAGTTGAAAATGAGTGATTGTTGATGTAGAATCTAGAGACTAGATATTATTCCAAAAATATTTTCAAAATTTGGTTTTGTACATAAGGCAAAAGTTGTTAAATAGTACAAGCTAAGTAGGCTTTGTAATAGTTTAAAACATTATATAGAAAATCGTTTGTTACGTCAATAAATAATCAATTGAATTTAAGTTCGAGGAAAATATGTACTTTGTAAAGTTGCTAGGTAATACAACTAGTTTTAGAAATCTTTAGTTTGTGCTAAAGTATGAGGTTATAGTTTTTAAAATAAATAACATATGGAGAAAAGAAATAATATGATTTGGGTAGGGTGTTGAATATTTAAAAAGTGGCTAAGAGGGTAAGGTGAAGTGTGATTGTGAAATCCATAGATGGTTATGAAAGTATGAATTTGTAAGCAATATATGAAAATCGTGAAATACAAAATATTGTTTATGAACCGAGAGAGTATTATTGAAAAAGCTTGCATAAAATGCTTGGAGTGCCCTTGTCTAGCTGTAAAGCCCAACAAGAACGTTGACTTTTCAAAGGAATTGAACCCAATGGTGATCAAAGAAGACATGCTTTAGCCTATAAGTGGACACTCACTCCAGGAATCCCCAGGTAAGCATAACAGGTCCGTAAATGGATTTATGCGCTATGCTTGCCTATGCCAGAAAACCCAGTGTACAGGCGTCCACCCTTCCAGATTGCACGTGTCCTTATCACACTCATTAAAGTTCAACAACTCTGAAGGAACAAAAGTAAAAGTAGGCATTATGCCTAAGAGTGTCTTCATGAAAGGTACTGTTTTCATCCCATGATGATGTAGACTTTCCACTCCCTTGTAGGACACCATCTCTATGTACCATGATGAAAGATGAGAAGAATGGAGAAGGAGAGAGAGATAGAAGGAGGAAAGTAGAGGGAAATGAGGATAAGGTAATTTATGAAATATAATGCATGAAAGTTGAAATTCGGTTATAGTCTAGGCCTTTTTATCTAATAACCTAGTTCCCTATAACCATGGCTCTGATACCAATCTGTAACACCCCAACCGATGGCGGAATCATCGAGGTGCCACGTAGTGACGATTGTTCAAAAGCTCATGGTACTAAAATGTAAATATATGATTATTGAATATTGTTTTACAACATGTGAAATTAAATACAAGACAACAAAATAAATATAAATGATTGATTTAATCTAAGTCCAAAGTCCTATGTGAAGCGTCAAGCAGCTTATCCTGAAACATGCACGAAAATAATTTTGTCAACATATGATGTTGGTGAGTACTACTTAGTTGTGTACGTATAGTATAAGTTTTGAAAAGTAGTACAATTCATGTGTCTAGCATCATCGAGGCATTATGTAAACACGCAAGTAACCAAACAAGACAAAGATCACATGTAAAGTTGTACAATGAAATTGATAATGAGCACCTCAACACGTGTGAGTCTAAAAGAGCACCATAACACAAAGTTATGTCTGAATGAGCACCGTAACATAAGTTACGTCTATATGTAAAGAGCACCATAACATAAGTTATGTCTGAATGAGCACCGTAACATAAGTTACGTCTATATGTAAAGAGCACCATAACATAAGTTATGTCTGTATGTATGATTTTGTATGTAAGCTACGTTCATGTTAAAACATAAGCACAAAGATAAACAAGACACGTATATGAATTGTAAATGAATAAAATGTATGTGTAAATGAATATGAAGGTTTTGTATACTTGTGCATGAATCACCCCAAAAGTTGTAAAAGTGAAAAAGGGGATAAGTAATACTCACATTTAGCAAGGTGGTAAGTCTCGTGTAATTGAATAAATATATTCCAACGTTGCCAAGTATCACCCTATGTATAATGTAACAAATAAGTCTAAGTCTATCTAGTCTATAAGTATTTTCTAGGGCTTCGAATTGGGGATAAGTATTTATTTGGTTAATAAATTAAACGTTTAATAAATAAGAGAAATTTGGTAAATAAATAAACAAAAGTCTTTGAGTAAACTTTAAATCAAATATGGTCACAATATAAAGTTTTAAGTGTGAAAATCATTTTTATAAAATTATTTTCTTGAAAATAGAATATTTAATCTAATTATTTCAAATTATCAAAATAGGGCTTTAATATCTAAAAATATTAAAATCAAAGAATTCTTGAATTAAAAATTGTATTTCTGTTCCAAATGAATAGAAATAATTTATGTAAAATTTTGGTGCAAAAATATTAAAAATTGGATTTATTATGATTTAATTATGATTAAATCTAACAAAAATTGATTAAAAATATTAAATAAATGATTTTTCAGAAATAAAAATCATTTCTGAAAAGATTAATGTTATAAAAACTTAGGATAATTTTTGTGGAAATTCATAAGATCGTTTTGATATTTTTATAGAATTTAATAAATATAAATGAATAAACTTGTATTATTAATAATATATATTAAATAATTCATTTTTGAAAAACTAAAAATTGTATGTAAAACTCTTTCATCAGATTAATACAACATAATTTTTGTAGGATTTTTGAAAGAATTTTAGTATTTAAAAATGAATTAAAAAGAAACATAAGAAATATACATAAGCTTTAAATGATAAAAAGTTTGTTGCTTATGCTGGGAATCGAACCCCTGTCCTGCAGCGGTTCTATGTTTTTAGCAATGAGAACATCACCAACTGGTCTGAGGATCTGTTGGTGATTATGTTCAGAACGAATTAAATAAATACGATGACTGTGAAGAGTCATCTTCCCCAATTCAATGCTTCAAACCCTAGCTTTTCTAATCGGTTTAATTACGATCCAATAGCCTCTACAATGATAGGGCTACTGCTTGTTAGTGACCGATTAACAAAATCATACAACAAATTTGGACTTACCATTTGATTTTGATGTAGAACGATGAGTCAAACAAAAGTCAACGAATCGCGAATTAGCGCGAGAGAGCGAGTGAGAGTGAAATATGATTGTGAGGTTCTGATTTTCGGCACATAGGAATGTTCAATTGAGGTTCAATTTATAGATCCATGGCCATTTAAGAAGGTTTTAAAAATTGAATGTGCTTGGTTAAAACCCGGTTAATTCTCGCGTATATAAGGTAAACGAAGGTTAATTGGACGCGGAGATTAAGTACTAGTTATTAGGCGAGCTCATCAAGTCAATTGTTTCCAATATTGCGCCTGATCTGGTCAAAACTTGTGGGTGTGTTGCTGCTGTCTCGCGTAACAGGAAAGGAAAGAAGAAGGAACAAGGAAAAAGAAGGGATAAATGTAAATAGGGTTGGGTCTCTTTCAGATAAGAGCTTGTGGCTCAGTGGTTTGGACTCGCGTGTGATACAGCTCCTGCCCGGGTTCGAGTCCCGGCAGGGGCGTTTTATTTATTTTTTTTTGTTTTAACAGAATGGAGTACAAAGGGAAGTGGGCTGGACCTTTGTTGTGGGCCGGTGTTGGGTTTGTTCTGGTGGGCCGATCCAGCTGGCTGTTGGGCTTCAGGAAACCCACAAAGAAGCATTGGGTTTAGGCTAATGGTTCTATGTTGTAGTATATATATATATTTTTATAAAACTGAATTATTATTATTATTATTTATTATTATTATTATTTATTATTATTATTTATTATTATTATTATTATTATTATAAAGATAAAACGTGACGTATAAGATAGGAGATGCGAAATAATAATAAAAAAAAATGTATATTTATATATGTGTAATAATAATAGGATAAAAGTGACGGATGTCACACAAACACTATCCTAAACATGTTTAACTCAAAACCCTTCGTTCATCCTCGTAAAATCAGTCCTGCATGCAACCAAAGCAATCCAAACACATACACGTAGCATGCAATATCATACCGACATACATAGCAATAACCCTAATAATCAATTAATCAGGTTTCTATCATCATACTATCAATATCAATTCTGACCTAGCATGATAACACATCAAAACATCATCAAGATTCATAAAAATCCTATCTTTCTAATCACACATACCCATAACGCATGTTTATTAATTATAATCCGATTAATAACTCTTATTAACGATTTTCAGAAAGCTTTTTCGTTTATGATCAGGTCTGGACCATTAGGGATTGATTGAAAACGTTTACAAAGTGTTATGGATGAGAATCAAACCTTGGAATTGTAAAAGATTGATGGTTAGACCTTGAAACCTTGTGTTTTTGATCAAAATCGCCTTCCAGAGGTTGTTTCAGTGTTTGGGGCGGTTATGGGACGACTAGGGTTTGTCTAATTGAGTTTAGGAGGTTAAGTGTTGTATTTATAGGCGTTTCTAGTCGTCCAGCCCGTTCCATGCGATTGTGCAGGTTTATACGCGAGTAGGGTGCCTAATCGCATGACTGTTCATGCGATTAGCCCTATTCGCCTATAGGGATCCTCCTACTCGCCCCAAAGTCATGCGATTAGGCTATCCCCCAAGCCTAATCGCCTATAGCCCCTATGTTGGTGTGTTTTGCGCGTTAAACCCCGTTTTAACATATGTTAATGCATATTCATGTACCGACAAGTCACATAATGATTGTAAACACATAACACAAGTAAATACACATATTCACACTCGTTCACCAATTCCCGGGACTCGAGACTCGTACGTTCCGTATGCCCTGACGATCCTACAAATCGTCACCGTTTGTACACTTGGTTAAGGACTGACATCTACCGAACCTCTAGACCAACATCCAATGATCTTCTAGACTAACCAATAGTTCCCGAACCATAACCCGACTTAACTAACCCAGTTAAGTACAATATACACGTGACTCGCTAAGGTAGACTTTCATCTAGACAACGTTGTTAACCCGAATTTGCCAGGTGTCACATCATCCCCACGTTAAAAGAATTTTCGTCCCGAAAATTTGTACAAGTACAGAAAGGACAAAAGAAGTAACGAAGGAAACAAACAAAAGATAGAAACCAAAATAGAGATTTACCCGAGTTGTCACATCATCCCCACGTTAAAAGGAATCTCGACCCGAGATTCATTCAGCTGCCGAAGAGACATGTCTTGACTCGAACGCTTCCTTAGGAAAGAGATGAGGATACTTAGACTTCATCTGATCCTCCCGTTCCCACGTATATTCCGGTCCCCGATTCGAGTTCCACCGAACCTTAACGATACGAATCTTGCTGTGACGTAGGCTACGAATCTTGTAATCAAGGATCTCCACAGGTTCTTCCACAATCCGAAGACGATCATCAACCTTGATCTCTTCTAGTGGAACGATGAGAGACTCGTCAGCCAGACACTTCTTCAAGTTTGACACGTGAAAGACGTTATGTACGTTACCGAGCTCCGTCGGTAGATCAAGTCGATATGCCACCGGCCCAATCCGTTCCAGAATCGAAAATGGGCCGACATATCGTGGATTGAGTTTGCCACGCTTCCCAAAGCGTATGACGCCCTTCCACGGTGAGACTTTTAGAAGTACCTTGTCATTGACTTGGAACTCCAGTGGTTTGCGACGCTGATCAGCATAACTCTTTTGCCGGTCCCGTGCCGCCGCCAACCGATTTCGAATCTGTACGATCTTTTCCGAAGTTTCGTACACTAGTTCGGGCCCAGTGAGTTGACTCTCACCCACCTCAGCCCAACAAAGAGGAGAGCGGCATTTCCGTCCGTACAGTGCCTCGAACGGAGCAGCCTTGATGCTCGTGTGATAACTGTTATTGTACGAGAATTCTACCAACGGCAGATGAGCTTCCCAACCCTTGCCAAAATCGATCACACATGCCCGCAGCATGTCTTCTAAAGTTTGAATCGTACGCTCACTCTGACCGTCCGTCTGTGGATGGTAAGCCGTACTCATGTCTAGTTGGGTACCCAAAGCCTTGTGCAAAGACTTCCAGAAGTGAGACGTAAAATGGGAGTCACGATCCGAGATAATAGAAACAGGTACCCCGTGCTTAGAAACAACTTCTTTCAAGTAGAGACGAGCCAAACGATCCATAGTGTCGGTCTCCTTAATAGCAAGAAAATGGGCTGATTTCGTTAACCGATCGACAATCACCCATATCTTGTCGTTCCCGCTTGGTGACCTTGGAAGTTGTGTGACAAAATCCATAGTAATCCGTTCCCATTTCCATTCCGGAATTTCAGGTTGTTGCAGGAGACCCGACGGTTTCTGGTATTCCACCTTGACCTTAGCACAGGTCAAGCATTTGCTCACGTATGAGGCTATGTCCGACCTCATGTTTGGCCACCAGTAAAGCACTTTCAGATCTTGGTACATCTTATCCGAACCAGGATGAATAGAATACCGGGACTTATGAGCCTCATCAAGGACAAGCTCCCGTAGTCCCCCGAATAAAGGAACCCATATGCGTTCTGCGAAGTAGTGCAGGCCATCAGGCCTTCGCTCTAGATGCTTGTCGGCACCGTGCATAGTTTCAGCTTTAAGGTTTTCCTCCTTCAAAGCTTCCGATTGGGCAGAACGGAGTTGATCAGGTAACGATGAATGGATAGTGAGCTGCAACGCTCGAACGCGACGAGGTTTAGAAGATTCCTTCCTGCTCAAGGCGTCTGCTACAACATTCGCCTTGCCAGGATGGTACTTAATAGCACAATCATAATCGTTCAAAAGTTCGATCCAGCGACGCTGCCGTATGTTCAAGTGTTGTTGGTCGAAAATGTGTTGGAGACTCTTGTGATCGGTGTAGATGGTGCATTTGGTACCGTACAAGTAATGTCTCCAAATTTTCAACGCGAATACCACGGCACCCAACTCCAAGTCATGAGTTGTGTAGTTCTTCTCGTGCACTTTGAGTTGACGAGAAGCATACGCAATCACTTTCTCGCGTTGCATCAACACGCAACCGAGTCCATGAATGGAAGCATCACAGTAAACGACAAAATCATCAGGACCCTCAGGTAAAGACAGAATAGGAGCAGAACACAGTTTAGACTTCAGTTCTTCAAACGCGGACTCTTGTGATTCACCCCAGTCGAACTTCCTATCCTTCTGAGTGAGAGTGGTGAGGGGTTGAGCAATCTTCGAGAACCCCTGAATGAAACGACGATAATAGCCCGCAAGGCCTAGGAATTGCCGCACCTCAGTTGGCGTCTTTGGTGCTCCCCAGTCCTTGATCGCTTCGATTTTAGCAGGATCGACATGAATCCCTAGTTCATTAACCACATGTCCTAGGAATTGGACTTCGCGTAACCAAAAGTCACACTTTGAGAACTTGGCGTAAAGTTGTTCCCGTCGCAAGAGTTCCAAAACTAACCGCAGATGTTCCCCGTGTTCGGTCTCGTTCTTGGAGTAGATCAGAATGTCATCAATAAATACAATGACGAACTTATCCAGATATGGTTTACAGACGCGGTTCATCAAGTCCATGAAAACCGCTGGTGCGTTCGTGAGACCGAAAGGCATGACCAAGAATTCGAAATGGCCATAACGTGTTCGAAAAGCAGTCTTTGCAACGTCAGCCTCCCTGACGCGCAGTTGGTGATAACCGGACCTCAAATCGATCTTGGAATAATAACTAGAACCCTGAAGCTGGTCGAACAGATCATCGATACGTGGAAGAGGATAACGGTTCTTGATGGTCAACTTGTTCAGTTCTCTGTAGTCTACGCATAATCGGAAACTCCCATCCTTCTTCTTGACAAATAAAATCGGGGCTCCCCAAGGGGAAGAACTTGGACGGATGAAACCCTTATCCAAGAGTTCCTGTAACTGACTAGACAACTCCTGCATCTCGGGAGGTGCAAGACGATAGGGGGCCCGAGCAATAGGAGCAGCCCCTGGTACGAGATCAATACCGAACTCGACTTGACGATGAGGAGGAAGACCAGATAAATCATCGGGAAAAACATCAGAAAACTCGCGTACCACCGGAATGTCGTCAATCTTCTTCTCATCACTAGTGGAAACAGATAAGAGCGCCAAAACGGCTGGATAACCCTTTCGAAGACACTTAAGGGCTTTCATGCTAGAGATGATGTTTATCGAAACACCACCCTTGATACCGTACACAGAAAGAAATTCTCCATCAGGGAGAGGAATCCGAATAATCTTATCGTAACAGACGATCTCCGCGCGATACAGTGATAACCAATCCATTCCTACCACAACGTCAAAACTACCCAATGGTACTGGCATAAGGTCGATGGGGAACGATAAACCCGACAACTCTAACTGACACTCCCGAAGAACACTAGTAGCTTCAATTGTTTTACCGTCAGCCAACTCAATAATATACTTGGTCTCTAATGGTACAGATACTACATCTAGTAGTCGACTAACGTCCATGGATACAAAACTCTTGTCGGCACCAGAATCAAATAACACGCTAACAGAATGATTATTGAGAAGAAACGTACCGGTGACTGTATCAGGGTCCTGCCTAGCCTCAGCAGCTCAAATGACGAAGGCACGTGCATTTCTGCCGCCGCCCCCGTTGTTCCCATTCCCGTTATTTCCACCTTGTTTCAGTTTTGGGCAATCTTTCTTGTAATGCCCAGTGTCACCACAGTTGTAGCATCCTTGTTTCCCTGTAGTACCCTGAGTAGTCGGAGCTGAACTGTTAGTCGGAGCCTGAGTTGGCGGAAGTGTAACCCGACAATCTTTAGCATAGTGGCCTGTTCGCTGGCAGCGGTGACAACGGTTACTGTCGCAGTTCCCTTGGTGATGGCGTCCACACTTGTTGCATTTGGGCAGTTTTCCTGCATAACCACCCTGCTTATTACCCGAAGACGATGAACCCCCATTATCAAACTTTTTACCCTGCTGTGCAGACCCAGACCCTTTCCCGTCGTTTTCCCACTTGCGCTTATTGTTCTCTGGAGTCTTAGCAGTCGAACCTTTCGCCGGCAAAATCCCTTCATTCACCTTTAAATTAGTCATCCTATGTGCAGATCGAACTACCTCCGCATAAGTAGGATGATTCCCAGCAGCCACTAACCCTGCAATTTCCGGCACCAACCCTGAGACATAATGTTCAATCTTACGATACTCTGGAACGTGCAAATCGGGACATAGCACTGCCAACTCATTCCTCCTAACCGTATACTTCTCGATTTCCGACCCATTCATCTTGAGGTTCCACACCTCATGTTCCAGCTTCTGTACCTCTTCTCTCGGGCAATACTCCCGCTTCAGCAACTGCACAAAGTTCTCCCATGGCATAGCATATGCCTCCCCAATACCCATGTTCTGGGTAATACCATTCCACCAAGTCAATGCCACGTCCTGAAATAACGCAGCCGAATACTTCACCCGATCTTCTGGGAGACAGTTACACATCAGGAATACCGACTCCACTTTCTCCAACCACCTAAGCAGACTGACCGCACCCTCGGTGCCAGAGAATTCCTGGGGTTTGCAGTCCCGGAACATCTTATAGGTGCACATGGGTGGGGGTGGGTCAACAGGACCACCTGAAATGAAACGTATGAGAAACCACGAAATACGTAAACAAGGCTCACCAATGAGGCAAGGAAAATGAATAAAACAACTTACCACCACCGTTGTGCCCTAACTGAAAGGCAGCCTGGAGCAAGTTGTTCAGATCAGCCTGTGACAGGTTAATACCTCCACCACGACCACCAGCACCACCACGACCACCACCACGTCCACCATTGCGACCACCTCCTCGTCCTCCACGCACTCCAGACATGATTCTGGCAGAAAGAACGAGAAAATTTAGTTTCGCAGTTAAAGATAACCACTAATGTTCACAAGATTAAAGCCAGATCCAATCCAGGACTATCCTCTCAAACCCAGAGCTCACTAGTGCTTCCATGCATTTCGTTTTATGATTTTGTGTGCACCCAAAATGATAAAACGCTCTACATGGTCCTCCAAGTGTTCTCCTAGTTCAAAGTTCAAATCACCGAACATAGACTCTTAGCTACACACCGTAATACTACGGTAGTTCATGACAAGTGTTTCTATTGGAATACGAAAGGGAGATGTCCGAGCCTTGGACAAATCTCAAGAGCACACGAGTTACCCCAATAGACCACACTGCCTAGAAAACAAGTAACCCAACCTAAGATAGAACGGATGATGTAACGTAGAAAGACCAACGATTTAGAGACACCCCGACAAGACCATACGTAACCCACTATAACGTTTAGTACCATGTGATCGTCTAGTGTGTGCGACTCGGCTATAGACTAGACTCTACATGCAGTCCTAGTTCACTATAACCATTGGCTCTGATACCAATCTGTCACACCCTCAAAATCCACTTGCGGAGTTTTACCGCGAGGCGCATGACAAACCAGGATCCAAACCAACGATCACAATAAACAAGTCTAAATGTAATTAATGCAATACCAAAACATAGTTTTAAAATCCCGTTTACAGCGGAAGCTTATTCAAATTAAAGTTCAACATGAATAACCAAAGTTCAATGTTTATGAAATCATGCAACTCTATCTAGACGCCGTGCAGACGCGTGCGCCCTAGTTCCATGTGCTACCTTAGCGACCTGAGAAAACATGTAAAAGTTTACGTCAGCACAAAAATGCTGGTGAGTTTACAGGTTTGCAGTTCAAGTACCAAGTCCACCTGTCCATACTATAACAAATAGAAAACCAGTATACGCTAGCTAGGCGTACGTTTTGTTACTACCACGATTGGAAAACCATTACTAACTCGAATACCAGTTTTGTGCCCGAATAGTTCCAAATGTTCCTGTTGTTCCTGTTTGAGACAATATGCACTCGCCCGGCCCTCCAAGCCGACGAGTGGGGTTGGTTACTCCCAATAGCGCTATTCACATTTCCCCGTTGTGCAAACCCGCACATTCATGGTTCCCCCCGGGACTTCCAAAGATCGTGTAGTACACAATAGAAACCCATAGTATGACAGTAGTTACCAAATAATCGTTTTAACACATGTTTTCTCCCGCGAAAGTATGAAACCAGTTTAAAAGAGGGGCCGTAAACTCACCTTAAGTTGCTTTACTCCTAATCCCGAGTAAACTCAGCTGCTATGTTAGTCCCGTACAGTGGCGACCTAACATACGACAGTTACAAGTACTTAGACTAATAACCCGCAGGTTAATTAGTCCCTAGATGTCCAGACCATAACCAAGTTCGTTTTGAAAATACCGTGACTGTTTAACTGACCCAATTGACAAGACTCGACATCCCATTGGTGACCCGAGACTCCCCGTGTTATGTTTACGCTCCAAAACATACAATAACGCAAGTACACTTAACATACGTTAACACACAACAAGTTATAGCACATAGTTCACGTATCACCGGAATACATCCAATTATATGTTGCCAAGTTATTAGACATGTTACGGGGTTCCTAGCATGTTACTACATGTCAAATCAGGTCTCGGTATGCTAATATACACTTACAGCAGCAGTACACGCGATTAGGGAGCTAATCGCATGAGATGTCACACGATTTGGGCTAATCGCCCTTAATATTAAGCGAGTAGGGCTACTCGCCTTTGCTGCCATGCGATTTGGGCTACTCGCCCTTTATGTCCTGCGAGTGGGCTAATCGCCCTTAATACCACGCGAGTGGGGCTACTCGCCCCTGTTATCATGCGAGTGGGGGCTACTCGCCCCTAATACAGGCGATTAGCAAGGCTACTCGCCTGTAACCTTGCTGTTCCGGTTTTTCGCGCGTTTAACGCTCCGAATCAGATCCAGAGCGTGTGTAACCACCCAATATCATCCCAAACACTATCCTAAACATGTTTAACTCAAAACCCTTCGTTCATCCTCGTAAAATCAGTCCTGCATGCAACCAAAGCAATCCAAACACATACACGTAGCATGCAATATCATACCGACATACATAGCAATAACCCTAATAATCAATTAATCAGGTTTCTATCATCATACTATCAATATCAATTCTGACCTAGCATGATAACACATCAAAACATCATCAAGATTCATAAAAATCCTATCTTTCTAATCACACATACCCATAACGCATGTTTATTAATTATAATCCGATTAATAACTCTTATTAACGATTTTCAGAAAGCTTTTTCGTTTATGATCAGGTCTGGACCATTAGGGATTGATTGAAAACGTTTACAAAGTGTTATGGATGAGAATCAAACCTTGGAATTGTAAAAGATTGATGGTTAGACCTTGAAACCTTGTGTTTTTGATCAAAATCGCCTTCCAGAGGTTGTTTCAGTGTTTGGGGCGGTTATGGGACGACTAGGGTTTGTCTAATTGAGTTTAGGAGGTTAAGTGTTGTATTTATAGGCGTTTCTAGTCGTCCAGCCCGTTCCATGCGATTGTGCAGGTTTATACGCGAGTAGGGTGCCTAATCGCATGACTGTTCATGCGATTAGCCCTATTCGCCTATAGGGATCCTCCTACTCGCCCCAAAGTCATGCGATTAGGCTATCCCCCAAGCCTAATCGCCTATAGCCCCTATGTTGGTGTGTTTTGCGCGTTAAACCCCGTTTTAACATATGTTAATGCATATTCATGTACCGACAAGTCACATAATGATTGTAAACACATAACACAAGTAAATACACATATTCACACTCGTTCACCAATTCCCGGGACTCGAGACTCGTACGTTCCGTATGCCCTGACGATCCTACAAATCGTCACCGTTTGTACACTTGGTTAAGGACTGACATCTACCGAACCTCTAGACCAACATCCAATGATCTTCTAGACTAACCAATAGTTCCCGAACCATAACCCGACTTAACTAACCCAGTTAAGTACAATATACACGTGACTCGCTAAGGTAGACTTTCATCTAGACAACGTTGTTAACCCGAATTTGCCAGGTGTCACACAATATGTCTAGGGTGTGTAATTGGAGCCCGGTTGTTGAGACCATTCAAAGCAGGCTTTCGTCATGGAAAGCTAAAACACTTTCGATGGGAGGCAGACTTACATTGATCAAGTCTGTCCTTGCTAGTTTACCTATTTATTATCTGTCTATATATAAGGCTCCTGTGCAGGTGTTGGATACTTTAGAGCGGCTGATGAGAAACTTCTTGTGGTCGGGTACAAACGAGGTGAAAAAGATGCATTGGGTTTCTTGGGAGGTGGTTTGTTCTCCTAAGAATAAAGGCGGCTTGGGTATTGTTAAATTAAGGGATGTTAATTTTGCGTTATTGGCTAAATGGGGGTGGAGATTTACGATTGAAGATAAGTCTATGTGGAGAAAGATCATAGTATCGATTCATGGTGGTAGAGGGGCCTGGTGTTTCTTACCAGTCAAGAAGTCCATCACGGGCTGCTGGAAATCTATCGTCTCGTTACTGGAAGATAGAGAGATTCAAGGCAAGAAATGCAAGCAGTTTGTTCGAGGCATTATCGGCCAGGGGGAGTCTGTGGCCTTCTGGACAGATTTATGGTTCGGAGACTCGATCCTGAAAGACAGATGGCCATGCTTGTTCAGGTTAGAAAAAAAAGAAAAGATGCAAAATTAATGAAAGGATTGCCAAATGTGGGGATGCTTATGTTTTCAATGGCTACTGGTATAGAGGTCCCAGGTCAGTGGAGGAGTTGTCCGAAGCGCAGGACCTGGAGCGCCTCTTGTCTCAGTTCAGTTTTGGTGGGTCTAAAGACTCATGGACTTGGGGTCAGGGGACTCAAGGGATCTTCACAGTGGCTGGTTGTAAGTAGTGGATTGAAGAAGAAAGGGTGGGGACGCTGCAGTCTAATTTTAAATGGGTGGGTTGGGCTCCTTTAAAAACTAATCTGGTTGTTTGGAGGGCTGCCATGGATAGATTGCCGACTAAGATTGCTTTGGCCAGAAGAAACGTGCACATGACATACGTGATCTGTCAGTTTTGTAGTTTACAGAATGAAGACTTGAATCACCTGTTTGTTGGATGTGGAACCGCTTATGGTGTATGGAGTTGTATTTGCAAATGGTGTAAATTGGACCCTTTTTTCGCCTATGAGTATGACGATTTGCTAGAGCTACACAGAAACATTCATGGAGGTAAATGGAGGAAAAAGATAGTGAGAGGTATTGTGATGATCACTACGTGGGTCATTTGGATGTCGAGAAATGAAAAGATATTTCAAGGGAAGGATAAGAAGGTGATGGAGATGGTAGCGGAGATTAAATCTAAATCTTTCCTGTGGTTGAAAAATAGATCAAAGTTCTCTTGTATAGTTTGGAAAGATTGGGCTTGTTATCCTTTGTATATGGGTTTGTAGTTGGCGGCTCTTGTTTTTAAGGGCTTGCCGTTGTGTTTTTTAATGAAAGTCAATGTTCAAAAAAAAAAAAAAAAAAACAACATTCACCAACAAGATTTGCTTCAGGTATCCCGACTCCTCTGGCAGCCATCAGCATCAAGGTCTGACTTTGGATCAAACTGCAGCATACGGTCTCGGTGACGAATCTTCAAAGAGGGTACGGGAGGATGAAAATGGAAAACGAGCAAATGGTGTTGGAACTGAAATGTAAGGAGATATCTACATATCTTAATTGATTCACCATGATTTTAATCTAAGGTTTACTAAAATTTCCATTTATGGTTGGTGACTTTTATCTTGTATGAAATATTGAAATATTAGAGAGTGGGATAGAAAGAAGGGTTTATGAGTAGTAAAAAGTGGCAGTTCAAAAAAAAAAAAAATTAGTAAAAAGTGATTAGGCTTTATCATGAGTACACTTATAGTAGGTTAGAGCATTCACGTTAGCTCCTCTATAATGGTGTACTGTTCAATAGTAAATTTAGAGGAGACACTGTTAACATTGGATATATACATTGCTAATTATTTTAGGTTAGATGTTACCCGAAGCTTTTCTGCATGTAAATGTGAAGCACAACAGTCTATTTCATATATAAAAATTGATGTGTCATATTAGATTTATCAACTCCGGGACACTCCCAGGGTATAAACTAGTATAGATTTATAGACCAAATACCGTATTTAATAGCATTCAGTACATTGGAATTTTAAAGGGTAATCCCCAATTTTGTTTTTACATCCCCTCGTATATATGATTAGATTAGTTTATACCTCTAGAGCGTCCCGGGATTAAAAAATATAATGAGAGATTAAAATCCTAATATAATGACATAAAAACAAATAACAAAATATAGATTATATCTTAGGAGTGTCCCCAAGTTGAGAAATCTAGTATGACACATCAATTTTACATATGAAATAGACAGATACGCTTCACAAATACATGCAAGAAAGGTTCGGGTAGCACCTAACCTAAAACAATTAACAACGTATAACTCTAATGTTAACATCTAACCTAAAATAGTGTATAACTCCATTATTAACACTTAACCTTAAACAATGTATAATTCTGATGTTAACATCTAACCTAAAACAATGTATAACTCTAATATTGACACCTATCATAAAGGCTAAATAAATGCATAACTCTAACATAGTAATATTGATACATAACATAAAACAATGTATAACTTTAATATTAACACATATCATAAATACTAAATAAATGCATAACTCTAATATCAATTTTCAATACATAACCTAAAACAATATATAACTTTAATATTAACACCTATCATAAAGGCTAAAAAAATGCACAACTCTAATATCAATATTCAATACCTAAGTAAAACAATCTATAAATCCAATGCTAACACCTAATACTTCAACATAAATAAGTATTAAAAACCTAGCCACGGTAAAAGATACATGACATATTATACAAAGCGTCTCAGAATATTAAAATAATCATCACAAGTCCCAAGGAAACAATTTTCTTTTTCACTTTATAAGACTATAAGGAGTGGGTGTGTGGGTGTGTGTGTGTGGGGGGGGGGGGGGATGAAGCTTCATGTGACACTTGTGGGGGCCATGTATGAATGATGAAAATTGTGGGGAGTGGGAGGGGGAGTGCCACGTGGAATTTGTTTTTTTTTTTTTTTTTTATAAAGTTTAATAAATGAATAAATTTAATAATAATAAAATAATATTTAAACCCAAATGTTCATTTTTTTTAAAATTTTAATTTTTTTAAACCCACAACGGTCAAAAAGTGCCACCCAATAGAAAGATGCCACGTGGCCTCCCCTCCCCCCGGGAATCCTCCCGCCCACGGGGCTTCCTCCTTTCCACGCCTAACCGGGGCGGTGTTTGGGGCTTCAATGTATGGTTCTTTTTTCCTTTTATTTTTTTGCACGAACTCCAAAGGGAAATATAACACCTTCTTTTGCACAGTTCTTCACACCACTGGCGAACCGAGCTACAAACAAACAATTTTAGAAAAAAGACCGGTTTCAATCGACAACCTTAAACCTAATCGTCCTTCAATGCTTTGCATACCAGATTCCACTACCAAACCAAAACCAAAACCCTATTATGCCCAAAGATTTGTGGGGGTTTAGAAGAAACTGGTGTTCCTAATTCAATTGGATTTTGATTGTTTGATTGGTTGATGGTACCATTCCAGATGTTGATTAGGATTAGGGTTAGGGTTTGAGGAGTGTGTAGTTGAAGGAGAGAGAGAGAGAGAGAGAGAGAGAGAGAGAGAGAGAGAGAGACGGGGGTAAGAAGAGATTGAGGTTTTAGGGTTTGGGATAGGAGAAAGCGGGATGAGTTTTTTTAATGCTTACTACCACCTAAGAGGGGAGGTTGACCTCTTTGAATGCCACGTAGGATTTCATGATTTGGAATATTAATATATACTAGTAGAGAGGCCCGCGCGTTGCGGCGGGTTTTCTTTCAATTTTCGTTGTTCATTTTGCAAATGGGTTGACATATTTTGTTCTTTATAGTATTTGCAAGCACAACTTATTTATATAAAAAAGGATTTTAGTGTGAAGAAAATGATTTAAAATAGAAGACTTTAAAAAACCAAAGTAGAGTAAACATTAATATGCAAATTGTAAACTGATGTGTGTTAGAAATGACCTCAACAATCCAAATTGGATTTTATGGATTTGCGCACACACAAAAGTCAACAATTATAAAGACCGGTTTTTAAAATATTTTTTTTTCATAAACAGCCAATGCTTGTTGTTTGGCGCACGTCTTGTCCCCTTCCTTCCCCCCTTGTCCACAAAAATAAGGTTCTGCAATTTCTCCTCAATATATTACTCAAGCATATCAAGTGTAAAGATCGTTGTATGGAACCAACACGTAACCATATGGCCTGAAAAAAGAGACATACAATTAATAGTTACATATCTTGAAGCATACTAATTTTAAGAAAATGCTTTGTTGGAAATCTAATTACTTCGACCATGCATTTTTGGAATCAAATCACGTGTTTCGTATGACAAATTAAAACAGTAATGAGATCACCCAACCATATAATTCGCCTAAAAATCACAAAAACACCATATTAATATACATTAGAATTCTCAGAAGTGGCACAACCAACGACACAAACGGGTCAAACAATATATTTGACGGGTCAACTTGTTGAGAGCTTTTTAGTACTTACTCCCATTTGCTTGGGTCGATTCCTATATAACTAAAAGATACAAATAGATCGTACAATATGTTTGTGGGTCAAAACAGCTAAAAATTGAAACTTTTTATGGATTCATTTGACCCATTAGTCATGCAGTCTAACCCATCCGTTTTGCCAACTTTAATAGAACCCGTAAAACAAATATATAAGTGACTGAATCAACTTTTACTTTTAAAGCATAATCTCACCAACTAAGATGCAACTATAAATGTTGACCTAATAGACTTTACAAGTTATATGGGCTAGCCAGAATATATTTCTAACTTTGAGGTATTCTAGCAATTTTCTCAAAATAGACATCATGTTACAACTTCGCCAAAGAACAAGATTTTTATCTCCTTTGGAAAACAAACGCTCTTCTGATCCTCTTACGATTATTGAAACCTGTCAAGCATCTATTTGTTATAGTTGCACACAAATTCACTACTCTAAGGCTGTGGGGTGTGGTCACCCTTCCCCCTTCCTTCCCCCTTGTCCACATCAGCGTCACGTCATCTCCCCCTTCCCCTTCACCAAACCAGGGAAATGGTTCCCCCTTCTCCCCCCTTCCCCTTTCCTTTTATAAAGGAAAAAGAGGGTGTCCACCTCACCTCACTGACCTCCTCCCCGTTGCCACACCCCAAGGTGTAAAACCACACATGTATAGATATATTTGTATGTGTGTAAATCAATAGAAGTAAGGTCCCATCCATCAATTTATTAGTTAAACTTGATTATACTACCCGGTACTTTCGGATCATATTTGACATACTACCTATTTTCAGAAAAAGGAAAAATAGTGTTTCTAGTCAAGCCAATCCGTTTCAACCAACAGAAAATATATCCATTTTGACATATAGCGCAACCTGTCGCCCCGCCCATTTTCCCATCTCTAGTTTCTTTGGTAAAAAATGGGAGAAGCATAAAATTCTAACCTTGTATGCACATTGGTATTCTCATGCCTGCACAACATAAAAGGGGCATCAAAGAAATTAAAATAGAGCTATCATAGTCTCAGCCTTTATGAAGGAAAAATAAAAAAAAAAGAAAATATGCTTTCAAGTTTCACCCATAACGTAAATATTAGGATCAACCGTCATTTCCTTGTCAAGAGCAGAGTTCAAAGCATCTCGAACTCACATCTGTATAAACATGAAACGTCAATATAAAAGCGAAATTTTTGAAGAATATTATGTAGGCACAAAAAAACTTTAGGTTTTCAAGCAAAGAGTCCTAGAATCAAATAAGCAATTTAGGAGACTAATAAATGAATAAAAACAACTTGAAATATAATTAAGAGATTAAGAATATTTGAAATAATAAACTAAGTGGCCTCCTAATATTTGCTAATTGCAGACTTATTCAAACGAATTCAACAACAAAAAAACACATTATAACGAATTCAACAAAAAGTACATTACTTAAATTTAAATTAAAAATTAATACCTAATAAAAAAAAACATTACCTTTCAAAGGAAAACCCAAGAAACCCATTAGAGCTCTGATGTGTTCTAGTAGAGACTTTAGTGGCCATGTTTCTGAAAGATAACTGAAAAGTTTGAATTTATTAAAAGGTAATCCACATGCTATGGATGATTAATGCATGAATTTATTAAAATGACAATAGCTTTCCATCTTGTGTAACCTTAAGAATGTGAAAGGAGAAGAGAATTTGAAAGGATGAGAGGATTGTGAGGGTATGGACGGAACACTTTTTTTCATATTATGAAGGATGAGGTGTGTGAAATGTCTACATTACCCTTATAGGTGTCTTAATTGTCACAATTATGCCCAAAATACCCTTAAATTTCTTGCTTAAACATGTTGTACATGTTGCTTCTTAAGTTGTACTGAGGTGAAAATGACTTTGTTGCCCATCACTCCTCCTTTATAATGTATTATAGATATATAGATGTGCATGGGGTTTAATGGGTTGTATAAGGTTAAAATGCATTAATTGCAACCCCTCTATGAGTCGTAGAGGTACGAGGAAATATGAGGTAATCAGATTTATATCTTGGGAGCGTCCCGAGGTTGAAAAATCTAATATGACATATCAATTTTACATATGAAATAGACTGATGCGCTTTACAGTTACATGCAGGAAAACTTCGGGCAGCAGTAGTACCTAACCTAAAACAATTAACAATGTATCTCCAATGTTAACGCCTAACCTTAAACAATGTATAACTCTAATATTAAAATTACCTAACCTAAAACAATGTACAATTCCAATGCTAACACCTGTTGTAAATAGAATTCATATTTACTGGTTTGAACATAATTAATAACTTGCCTATACATGATTAATGAATAACCTCAACACTTTGTGTTTTTTTTCCTGTATGAACAAAACCACACAAAAAAATAGTTGTTTTTTCTCCGTCTTTTTATATAGCACTATGGTACTCGTTGAAAAGATAATAAAACGCTCGTTAATTTGGTGTAATTTTTTTTCTTTAAAAAATCTCATATATAAAAGATATTAACGTTTACAAATTATGAGAGGAAACATGAGAGAGAAAAAATCAATTTTGTTTTCAAATTCTTTTTTTTTCTTCTTAAAATCACTCAATGCACATGGCATCCTATATGGCACTTTTAAAGGGGAGAATGCTTACATGAGTGCAATCTAGGATTAATCCCTTTAATATATATATATATATATATATATATATATATATATATATATATATATATATATATATATATATATTAGCTGATTACCCCGGGAGGGTCCCGGGGTTGAAAAATCTAATTTTACGTGATAACATATTGCAAATGGCTCAAGTTAACTAACCACAAAATCTCCCAATCATTGCATGTTCATAGTATTCTAATCAGTAATAACTCATATTTCCTAATCTAAAACCTAACCAGTTTTCATCTAAAGAATCACTTATGTAAGCTGCAACTATTAAAAAACTCATCACATCTCTCTAATTTCTCACATTCTAATGGCTCTTATAATTCCTAACCTAATCAACTAAACAAACACTTAAGTTGAAAGTTGTAATCATTGCATCTCATTATGCCACGTGGCATAATCAAGAGATGGTTGAGGCCACCATTGAATGCCACGTCAGCAACTATCAATTCTTTTCGGGAGCGTCCCAGGGTTGAAAAATATAACC
Organism: Ambrosia x helenae; assembly: GCA_030844895.1. NCBI lineage: Eukaryota > Viridiplantae > Streptophyta > Magnoliopsida > Asterales > Asteraceae > Ambrosia > Ambrosia x helenae. The sequence goes on along the minus strand of CM061230.1, from coordinate 4,523,305 downwards.
ATTGTAATAATACTAATACTAATAGTAATAATTATTACTCTTGTAATTAATTAAATAAAAAAATAACCTTGCTATAAGGTGACACCATGTGTTGCAGTGTTGCGCGATTCTTTCTCCTAACTTCTCTTGATGAAGTATACCTAATAAATTTCCAATGATAACATGGCGATTGGGTTGATTTTCAACATCGTAGATAAGAACCTGGTTTAAAAGAAAAAACATGATTAATGAATAACATGAACACTTTGTGTGTTTTTTTCCTGTATGAACGAAACCCCACAAAAAATAGTTGATTTTTCTCCGTTTTTTATATAGGACTATGGTACTCGTTGGAAAGATAATAAAACGCTCGTTAATTTGGTGTAATTTTTTTCTATAAAAAATCCCGTATATAAAAGATATAAACGTTTAAAAATTATGGGAGGAAACATGAGAGAGAAAATTTTAAATTTATTTTTAAATTCTTTTTTTTTCCCTAAAATAACTCAATTTAATTTATTGTTTTATGTTTATCTTTTTTTTTAATTAAAAAACGAAATAGTTCAAAAACACTAAAATCTTTCAATTATGATGCCACGTGGCACTCTCAAGGGGAGGTTGAGGCCTCCATTGCACGCCACGTCAGCATATACGTTTTCTTTTATATATATACTAGATGATTACTCCGGGAGGGTCCCGGGGTTGAAAAATCTAATTTTACGTGATAACCTATTGCAAATGGCTCAAGTTAACTAACCACAAAATCTCTCAATCATTGCATGTTCATAGTATTCTAATCAGTAATAACTCATATTCCCTAATCTAAAACCTAATCAGTAATCATCTAAAGATTCACTTATGTAAGCTGCAACTATTAAAAAACTCATCATATCTCTCTAATTTCTCACATTCTAATGGCTCTTATAATTGTTAACCTAATCAACTAAACAAACACTTAAGTTGGAAGTTGTAATCATTGCATCTCATTATGCCACGTGGCATAATCAAGAGATGGTTGAGGCCACCATTGAACGCCACGTCAGCAACTATCAATTCTTTCCGGAGCGTCCCGGGGTTGAAAAATATAATCATTCTAATAATACTAATACTAATAGTAATAATTATTACTCTTGTAATTAAATAAATAAAAAAATAACCTTGCTATAAGGTGACACCATGTGTTGCAGTGTTGCGCGATTCTTTCTCCTAACTTCTCTTGATGAAGTATACCTAGTAAAATTCCAATGATAACATGGCGATTGGGCTGATTTTCAACATCGTAGAGAAGAACCTGGTTTAAAAGAAAAAACATGATTAATGAATAACATGAACACTTTGTGTGTTTTTTTCCTGTATGAACGAAACCCCACAAAAAATAGTCGATTTTTCTTCGTTTTTTTATATAGGACTATGGTACTCGTTAGAAAGATAATAAAACGCTCGTTAATTTGGTGTAATTTTTTTTTCTTTAAAAAATCTCATATATAAAAGATATAAACGTTTAAAAATTATGGGAGGAAACATAGAGAGAAAATTTTAAATTTATTTTTAAATTCTTTTTTTCCTAAAATAACTCAATTTAATTTAAGGTTTTATGTTTATCTTTTTTTTTTTAATTAAAAAAAGGAAATAGTTCAAAAACACTAAAATCTTTCAATTATGATGCCACGGGGCACTCTTAAAGGGAGGTTGAGGCCTCCATTGCACGCCACGTCAGCATATACGTTTTCTTTTATATATATAGATATATATATATATACACACACACACACACACGCACACTAGCTGATTACCCCGGGAGGGTCCCGGGGTTGAAAAATCTAATTTCACGTGATAACCTATTGTAAATGGCTCAAGTTAACTAACCACAAAATCTCCCAATCATTGCATGTCCATAGTATTCTAATCAGTAATAACTCATATTCCCTAATCTAAAACCTAATCAGTAATCATCTAAAGAATCACTTATGTAAGCTGCAACTATTCAAAAACTCATCACATCTCTTTTCTCATAATATAAAATTGGTGGGTGTTAGGGTTAGCAAGGGTAGTGCCCTTCCTCCCAGTATTTTACCTTTCAGCAAAAGTTTTACTTAGGCTCTCATTGGCAAGCCAATCTTTTAGAGAAATCCTCGTCACATAATTGGATTTACAAAGCATTGTTTATACTTTTGAACTGTATTTCAACTAACATACAGTGAAGGCATCGATGTCATAGAAACGATGAACTATTAATTAGTTTAGATTACTTTCACTTAGTTGACGTACATAATGCTCAACTTAAATACTTGACACAACTATGAGGGTTTGTCTGCTTGACTATAAGTTGGTCAACATTCACAATGTTTCCTACGTAAGTATACTAGTTTTTATCCCGGAAGCGTCCCGGGTTGAAATATATAATTTAACATAATAAAATATATTATTATTATTATTATCTAATATAACATAATAAAATATATTATTATTATTATCATATTCAAATATATAAAAAAAAACGAATCTCTGCGCCGGGGTATAAATCTAGTGCCATTACAAATGAATTCAGAAGTTTGTAATCGATCATTCTAAACAGAACTAACATGAAATAAGAAAAAAAGTTAATTATTGAAATATCGAATGCGTTAGTCTAAGGGTTGTGTGATGCGTTAAAAAATTCATGGGTATATGATCGGGTATGTAGTTCGGGTATTTGGGTATATATGTTGTTTCGGGTAATCAGGTCGGGTATCGCCTAATCCCAGACCCGACCCAAACCCACAATTTTTTTTAAACTAATCCCAAACCCGACACAATACCTGTCGGGTTACAAAAAATAGTCATTTTTTTCTTCGATATTTATATAGCACTATGGTACTCGTTGGAAATGTAATAAAACGCTCGTTAATTTGGTGTAATTTTTTTCTTTAAAAGATCTCGTATATAAAAGATATTAACGTTTAAAAGTTATGGGAGGAAACACGAGAGATAAAATAATAAAGGTTTAATATTTAGATTTAGTAGATTAGGTATATTAATAGATTAGGTTAAAGATTATGATAGATTAGGTTAAATCATATTTATTTCTTTTTTTAATTGGTTTAGAGTTGCCACATCACATCCTATGTGGCATCTCTTAAAGAAGAGATTGCATAAGAGTATGACATGTAGGATTAATCCCTTTGCAATATATATATATATATATATATATATATATATAGATTTAAGTATTGAAGGTTTTGATGTAGCCAATGATCTTTGGCTCAGTCGGTAAATGCTGAACAAAAACTCACTAAAAAAATATTTTTTTTTCGTTTTTTGTATAACAATATGGTGCTTGTTTTAAAGATAATAAAATGATCGTTAATTTGGTGTAAAAATATTTTTCAAAAAAATGGCATACATAAAAGTTACTAACGTTTAAAAATTGTGAGCGGAAAATAAGGAAAAAAATAAAGATAAAAATATTAATTAACATATTTGAAATTTTAAAATAATAATTAATAGTTCAATAACATTTAAAAAATGTGAGAGAAAAATAAGGAAAAGATATTAATTAACATATTTGAAATTTTAAGATAATATAGATATAGATTTTATTTAAAAAACAAAATAAATAAATTTAAAAGAGAGCTTCACATGATGCCACGTGGCACATTTAAGGAGGGGTTGAGGCCACCATTGAATGCTACATCATCTAAGTTCAATTCTTTTATATATAGTTATAGATTATAGATTATAGATATATATATATATACACACACTAGGTGAAATCCCGTGTGAAAACACGGGAATACCATTTCGTACTTTAAGGACTGTTTAGTAAAACCAACATTAAGAAGGCAATCGTCTGCTGCGAAGAAAACCTGCTTAGTAGCATCAGTTTCTTCCTTTAAAACAATTATTACTACTGAAAATATAAAAAAACATAAACTGGACAACTGTTATGGTCTGTTTAGTAAACACCAAATTAAAGAGTCGATCTACTGTTAAAAATAAAAATTGTATTTCGTAACGTCTGTTCCTTTCACGATACCAATTAATAATACTGATCAGATGTTTAATAACTGAAACTGTTACAACCAAGGAAAGATAAATCTACAGACGGATTAAAGCTCTGTTGAGATAACACATATTAAAACAAAAAAAGGATGACCAAATTAAAAAGTAAATCTAATGTTGAAAGAAAAACTGTATTTGGTAACGTCTTTCAAAGGCACCGCGTCAGTTAAGCAGATTTTTAAAACACTGTGTTTAAAACACTGCTGATTAAAACAGATGGTACTTCAAAGGTTTGTTCAAACAGTTGTTGCCTTAAACAGTTTCTACTAACAATGACATAACATTTACATTTTTAATGTTTGTTTACTAAAGACGAAATCATCTGTTGATTTTAACGGTAGACTATTGATATAACTAATCAATGTTATTATACTCAAATTTGTATTTTTCATACAATAATATAAATCATTATATAATGACGGCATAATATATAAAATAAAAATTTCAATATATTTACGGCAATAAAAATATCAAATACATTTCAATAATTAATCTGTGGTTTTCAACAGTTCCTTCAATCTTTTGTTCTTCTCTTTAACAAAGTTTCTGTAAAACCTATATATTTTTTGTAGATCTTCACTGAACTTTTCATTTGACCTTAGATTTTCCAAAAGAAATGATGAGGCCATCCATCGTTCATTTGATACTTTGGCAGCAATAACCTGATTAAATTTTAAGTTCGTCTTCCAAATGTGATGTTCAAGCAGTCGTGTGGCCCCTTCAATTACTTCAAGAATCTCCAGCTCTTCGTCCTCTTTAAAACATTCCAAAAGCATTTTCTGAACATCTATCATTTGTGACCATTTACTGCTACTGGAATCCATGTTAATAATATTTTTATAAGATTGATAAACCTATGCAGATGTAGAATGTAGTGTTTAAATAGTGTGCTAGATAAAGAAATGAAAATCGCATTTATAGTAAAAACAATACATTAACTATAATAAATCTATTAACTACAATGAATTAACTATAATAAATCTATTAACTACAATGCACTTTTATTAATCTTAAATACATACCGTATTAATTTGTTTATTTTCCCACTGAAACAACTATTCAAATTCTATTTTTTTTTAAATTCATATTTCAAGACAAACACAAATACTATTTACCAATATTTGTAGAAATATGAACATGTGATGTTTTACGTTTTTTATTTTATAAGTAATTGTTTAACTTCTGTCTTATCTAAATTGGACATGAAAAGGTTGTTTTATTTTTTGTTTATATAAGTAAGTAAAGATAATAAATATAAGTATATTATTTGTGAATATAAATTATTAATCTTAGTTTGATTGCAAAATACTGAATTCTTACACTTGAGTTTATTCCAAGTATACGAATTAAAAAAAGATGTATTAGTACATCATTTGATAAAAAGACGTTGTGACTAACAATGGTTATCTAAAAATCGTTACTTAATAACCGTCCATCATTTGATACTGTATTAATTTATTTATTTTCCCAATGTAAAAACTCTTCAAATTCTATTTTTATTTTTAAATTCAAATTTCCTGACAAAGACAAATACTATTTACCAGTATTTGCAGAAATATGAACATGAGATGTTTTACGTTTTTTATGTTATAAATAATAATTTAACTTCTGTCTTATTTAAATTGGAGATGAAAAGCCTGTTTACTAAAAATAACATTAAGAAGCCAATCGTCTGCTGTAAAGAAAACCTGTTTAGTAACATCTGTTTCTTTCTTTAAAACAATTATACTACTCAAAATATAAAAAACATAAACAGACCAACTGTTGTGCTCTGTTTAGTGAACAACAAATTAAAGAGCTAATCTACTGTTAAAAGAAAAACTGTATTTCTTAACATCTGTTCCTTACATGATACCAGTTAATAATATTGATCAGAATTTTAATAACTATTACAACCACGGAACAAATCTACAGACGGATTAAAGCTCTGTTGAGATAACACATATTAAAACAAAAAAGAGGATCACCAATTAAAAAGTAAATCTAATGTGAACTGAAAAGTGTATTTGGTAACGTCTTTGAAAGGCAGTACGTCAATTAAGCAGATTTTTTAAAACACCTGTTTTAAAACACTGTTGATTAAAACATATGTTACTTCAACGGTTTGGTTCAAACAGTATGTTGACTTAAATAGTTGCTACTAACAACGATATCACATTTACATTTTTAATGTTTGTTTACTAAAGACCAACCATCTGTTGTTTTAACAGTAGACTATTGATATAACTAATCAGTTTTATTATACTCAAATTTGTATTTCGAGCAATAATAATATCAAATACATTTGAATAATTAATATGTGGTTTTCAAAAGTTCGTTCAATCTTTTTTTCTTCTCTTTAACAAAGTTTCTGTCAAACAGCTGTTATACAATTCAACCATATTATTACAATTTGATAATTTGAGTTAAATATTTAATTTAACAAAAATAAATACAAAATGGAAGACTTATAAAAGAACAAATACAAATATGCTTAAAAAACTACTTTAATGACAACAAAATTACAATATGCGAGTTTACAAACTACAAAAAAATACAAGGAAACATAAAAAAAAGCCTTGTAACAACCAAACCCTAGAGAATGATCTTTCTTCCCAGCATCATCGGAACAAAATCACAAACAAAAACAACGAAAAGAAGTACACGACAAGAGCTCGTATTTAAATATCATCCAGTTCTAAAAGCACTAAAGATTGAAAATAGGGAACTGGTACTGGATATATATAATAATACTGGATTGATGTTTTCCTTTGATTGTATGAATCATCGAAAAACATCAATTCCAACTTTCTTACCAACGGATTGTTGGTAATCTATTTTCCTTTGATTGGAAGAATCTTTCGAAAAATTTGTGGAAAGACATTTGAAAGTAATATCATTATGAATTTGGGATGGAGAGATGTATGTGAGAATAGTTAAACGAATATATAAAGATGAAAAATGAATATTGGGAATTCCTCCCCTTTTATAGGGTGAATATACTAACTGTTCGTAAAGTTGGTTTTCAACTTTATCAGTTGGATTTCAAGTAAATCTAAAGTTGGAAGTTACATTTGGGACTTTTTATTTATTTTTTATAGAATGAAAGGCAATTACAAACTAATACAAAAGGAAGTCTTCTAACAAAAAACTCCAATACTAACTATGACATTTCTTCAATCAAGCTAAAAACTAATACAAAAGACAGCCAAAACATAACCAAAAAATCCAAAGAAGATAAAACCGAAAACAAAAAAAGCATACATGATAATGTCTCTAACTCCTTAATAACGAGAGACATATTACTTCTCTAATCAACCTGCATTTGGTCTGGTGATTTTCAAGTAAACATGAAACCATTACATTCACAAAAATAAAATAATAAAATAATGTTATAAATAATTTACTACTATAAATATTTTCATTTGATTGTAAGAATTGTAGGAATCTTTTGAGAACACGAATTCCAACTTGATTACCAAAGGTTTATTGGTAATACATTTTTCTTTCATTAACAGAATTTTTGAAAAGACTATAGGTAGGAAATTAAGCGAAATAACATATTGCTGCATTTATCGGCGTTTGGTTTGATTATCGTATAAAATTAGAGAAATAAAGTTACAAATTGAAATGACGATTTCCTCGCCTTTTATAGTGTAAAAAAATATTAGTCTTTTCAAACACAATAAATAAAATAATAATATAATGTTATAAATAATTTACTACTATATATTTTAATAATATTAGCCTTTTCATTCATAATTACAAAGGGTCGAGAACTTATAACTTTATAGATAAAGGAAGTAGATGGAAACTTGCAAAATACGATAGTCGTTAATGTGACACCCGGCATATTCAGGTTAATACTTTTCATACTTTACATACATACTTTTCGTACTCTACATACATACGTTTCATACTTTGCATACATACGAGTCTACCTCAACGAAAACATTGAAAACAACTACTTAATATCATACTTGACCGGGGCGGTTGAGTCGTGTCGATAATTCGGGAATCATCGGGAGTCGTTACAATGGTCCGAGGGATCATTGGGTGGCGGTCCATAACCATGTGTACAAGGTTTGGCGATTTGTAGAATCGTCGGGCTTATTGCACACACGCAAGTCTTGAGTCCGGGAATTGGTGATCGGATGGGAACGTGTTAGTTATCATGCATTATGTACTTATAATCACTATATGACTTGTCGGTATGTGAAAACGTGTTTATATATGATAAAATAGGGTTTAACGCGCCAAAAACCCGGATACATAGGCTATAGGCGATTAGGCATATGGGATAGCCTAATCGCCAGTATAAGGGGCGATTAGAAGGTTTTAGGGGCGATTACGGGGCTATTCGCTAGTTGCTACTAGCGATTAGCAGCCCTACTCGCCTATAACAACCTTGTACTCGCCTGATCTGCAACATGACGACTAAAAACGCCTATAAATACCAACCTTATGTTTTAAAACATCATTTGTGAAACCCTAATACACCCCAAAGCCACCCCACACCTTATCCAACCTCTGCAACACGTTTTTGAGCAAGAAATCACATTTCCAAGCTTTACACCTCATAATCTCACCATTTCAAGGTGTGTTCTTCATCCCAAAACCTTTGTAATGATATTGTTTTGATCCCTAAAGGTCCAGACCTGATTTCTAAACATTTGTGTCTTTGAAAACTCATCAAAATCAGTTTCTAAACAAACCCAAACCTCTATACTTGTTATATGTGATGTATTCATGCAAGATAGGATTTTTATCGTTTAAACATGATTGTTCTTGTATTATTATTGTGTTTCTGACCTAAATGAGTTAATATGATGATAACCTAGGAGTTTGAAGTTCATAGATGTGTAATATTGATATTAGGCGTTTTGACCCGTTTGAATGATTATGGTGGATTGATGATGATATGTTGTGTTTTGTTAATTGTTTGAGGTTAGGGTTTACTCTAGGATGTTGCTAGAATAGTAGGATATTGTCGGACAACGTCATTATGTGATGAAATCTGGATATATGCTATTTAGGGTAAGTTTTGCATGAGGATGTGATGTTTGCATGATAATATTGCTATTTTGGGAAAACACATGCATTTGGGATGGCTAGGGTGATGATAAATTAGGGGTTTTTGCTTGAAATAGTTGGGTTAATGTTTTGGGTGGATATTGGGTGTTTCCACATGTTTCGGATCTGATTTAGAGGGTTAAACGCGCAAAAACACGTAACAGAGCAGTAAGGGCGATTATGGGTTCTTAATCACCCGTATTAGAGGCGATTGGCCCCCAATCGCATGAACTATAGGCGATTGGGAGACCAATCGCCATTATGACTGGCGATTACAGTCCTACTCGCCATTTTGACTCTCCTAATCACCACTTGACTTTTCCTAATCACGTTTTTGCTTCCTAATCGCGTGTACAGCTGCTATATGTATATTTTAACATCCCGAAACACGGATTGACGCCTAGGAATAGGAACCCCGTGACATGTCCAATGACTTGATACCGTGTGTTCGGACCTATTTATGTGTTAATTGAGCGTTATGCTAGACTAGGTGAACTCTTGCGCATATTAAGTGTTTAATTGAATATGTTGCATGATATCTTACTTTCGGCTAACATGTGGGATGTCGGGTCACCAATGGGATGTCGGGTCTTGTCCTGCCCCCGCCGCCATTCCCGTTACCGTTACCGTTTCCGCCCCTCCCATTATCGCCCTGCTTCAGCTTGGGACAATCACGCTTGAAATGTCCCGTGTCACCACAGTTGTAACACCCCTGTCTCCCCTGAGTCCCCTGAGTAGCAGGAGCAGGAGTAGCCGCAGGAGTCTGAGTTGGGGGGAGCGCCACCTTGCAATCCTTAGCATGGTGCCCCAACTGATGGCACCGATGACAACGAGCCCGATCACAATTCCCAGAATGGTGAAAGCCACACTTGTTACACTTGGGATGCTTCCCAACGTATCCACCTGTCTTCTGCGCTGAAGACGACCCAGATCCCTCAGTCTTCTTGGCCGGTTGAGACGGCGCCGGCACTGCACTCTTACCCACGTTCTCCCATTTCCTCTTGTTGCCATCAGACCCCTTCGCAGTTGAACCCTTAGAGGTAAAGCGCCTCCAAAATCTTCATGTTGGTCATCTTGTGTGCAGAACGGACGACCTCAGCCAGTGTAGGAAGGTTCCAGCAGCTACTAACCCAGCAATCTCCGGCACCAACCAGAGATGTAGTGCTCGATCCTACGGTACTCAGGTGTGTGCATGTCAGGACACAACACCGCCAGCTCATTGCGTCGAACAGTATACTCCTCGATCTCGGACCCCACCATCTTGCAGTTCCAGACTTCATGTTCCAACTTCTGTACTTCCTCCCTGGGACAGTACTCGCTCTTCAATAACCGAACAAAATCCGCCCACAGCATAGCATGAGCTTCCCCCAAGCCCATGTTCTGCGTCGTAGCATTCCACCATGTCAAAGCAGGACCCTCAAATGTCGCAGTGGCATACTTGACCCGTCCTCAACAGGACAGTTACACATCAGGAAGACAGATTCAACCTTTTCCAACCATCGGAGCAGTCCCACTGCCCCTTCAGTTCCAACGAAGTTATGGGGCTGACAGTCCCTAAACTTCTTGTAAGAACACTGAGGTGGAGGCGGGTTGACAGCAGCACCTGAAACACGACACAAAGATAAACGACAAAGGAAACATGACACCCAAGAACGAAACAAGGCAGGTAAGAACCAACTTACCTCCCATAGCATTGTGCCCAGCCTGGAAAGCAGCCAAGGCTATGTTCACTTGCTGTTGAAGCAAGTTGTTCAGCTCTGCTTGGGTCATGTTGATGTTACCACGACCGCCACCACGGCCACCGCCGCCACGGCCACCACCACGACGGTCCCCACCACGTGCGCCCGACATGATCTGACAAATCAGAAATCGAGAGGTTCAGATTCGCTGCTAGTGTCAACCACTAGTAGCTAGAAAAGTTACGTCTAGACCCAATCCAGGAATATGCATCCAAGTTCAGAGTCCACTTGGATTCTCATGCATTTCAGTTTATGATTTCGTGTGCACCCGAAATGATAAACTGCTCTACATGGCCCTCCAAGCTTTCCCTTAGCTTGAACTCAAGTCGCCGGATGTCGGCATCTAGCATCATGCTATCACAACATAAGTGCACAGGATAATGTGTGAGCAAGTGCGTCTATTGGGGTACGAAAGGGAGATGTCCGAATCCTGGACAGACCTCGAGAGTACGCAAGACTACCCCAATACACGACATTGCCCGTGCAAAACCAACGAGTCAACTCCTTCTCCTTCAAACCCGAAGAAGAACATAAGAGTGTATAAAGCCAAGAGTAAGATCGGATGATGTAACAGAGAAGTGTGATGATAATGTAACGACACCCCGACAAAGTTAGTACATGTTCCAAACCGACACAAGTATGTGACCGTCTAGTGTGTGCGACTCGGCTATAGACTAGACTCTAAATGCAGTCCTAGTTCACTATAACCATTGGCTCTGATACCAATCTGTCACACCCTCAAATTCCACTTGCGGGGTTTTACCGCGAGGCGCATGACAAACCAGGATTCAAGTCAACGGTCACAATAAACAACACTATACGCATAATACAAAACCCAAAAGATATAATTATAAAAGCATAAACTGTAGCGGAAGCTTTAAATGTTTACAACCCAAAAGACATAGTTCAAATGTTTAATGAAGACCATGCTCTAAACCCTAGACGCCCGTGCCGACTCGTGCGCCTAGATCCAGTTGTTGCTACCTTAGCGACCTGAGAAAAACATGCCAAAAGACGTCAACATATAATGCTGGTGAGTTCACAGGTTTGTTCAAAAATGTTTATCCAAATGTTACCATGTCCATACTATATCAATGCTACCAAGTACGCTAGCTAGGCGTATGTTTTATTACTACTACGATTGGAAACCATTACTGGACACGTTTAGCAATGTTTAGCATGTTTAGCAGCCCGTAATGTTCAGCACGATAATGTTCCTGTTCGAGACAATATGCACCCGCCCGGCCCTCCAAGCCGACGAGTGGGGCAGGTCACGCCCAATAGATCTATCCACATTTCCCCCGTTGTGCAAACCCGCACATTCATGGTTTCCCCCGGGACTTTCCAAAAGATCGTATAGCAATATAAAGTTAACACCATAGTATGACATATGTTACCAAAACTGTTTAGCGCATGTTTTCTCCCCCAAAAGTTAAAGCAGTAAAAGTGGGGCCGTGAACTCACCTTAGATTGCGTTCCTCAAATGTAAGTAAAAGATGTTTAGCCCTTGATGATCCCTCTACCGGAGATCTATCAAAATGTTCACATAAGTGTTCCGACTAATAACCATAAGGTTATCTAGTCCCCGATTGTCCAGATCATAACCAAGTATGTTTTTAAAACGTGTTTACGTGTTTAACCGACACACTAGACCACCCGACATCCTGTTGGTGACCCATTACCCTAACTAATCAAGTACACATAGATTACACGCAAGGTTCAAGCATAAAACACTTAGTTTGTATCAAAAATCTCATTTTTGTTAACGTAGGGGTCGAATGTGACTGTAAGTGGTCGAAGGTGTCCTTATTTGGTCGAATGTGTCTTTGAAATTCCACCTTCCCCCTTTTCCTCCCACCTTCGCCCACTTGTAGCACCTTCGCCCTTTCAGCTTCCAGGTTCGACCCCTGGAATCCACCTTCGACCGTTCGACTGGTCGAAGGTATTCCAGGTTCGCCCCTGATGTCAGATTTTTCCAAAAACGCGTCGAAAAACATCCGAAAACATCACGAAACATCATGAGTTACAGCAGTCAAGCATCATTAATATATTCCTACGAAACCCTACCAATTTTACCCCAAAATCTATCCGTTGACAAGTTTCCTAAAATAGTAAATTATGGAGATGTCACATCATCATGCATGAAAATATTACCCAATTAGGAAACTTTCTGAAATCGATCAATAATCAGTTTATCATACTCGAACCATCATGAACAAGAAACCCCTATCATAACCTTATCATAATCATCCAACAACAAACCCTAAATCTAACTAAAACCCCTTTAATCGCCAAAACACCATCAACAATCAAAGGTAACATGTTTCAATCATAACCCATCATTAATAACAGCCCTAGGTTGTTGTCATATCATCTATACAACAAGTAATCATCAAACAATGCATAATATCATACTAACACATGTTTATTTGCATAAAACTCATTGTTTATGAATAGGTTTTGGTTAGGAAAGGTTTTTATTCATAAAATAGGTTGATATCAGATCTGGACCCTTGGGGTTTAGATTAAAACAAGTCAAAATTGTTTAAAAAGGATTTGTAATGAAAGAACACACCTTAGATCTTCACTTGTAATGATTTAGAGAGTTAGGTTATGAAAAACAAGCTCAAAAACTCCTTCCCCAATGATAATAGCTGATAGAGAGTGTTTTGAGGCGTTTAGGGTTTGTGAAATGGTGAAAAATGGCTAAGGATGGTATTTATACCCAGTCCAGGTTCGCCCAGTTTATGTGGTCGAATGTGGAACTTTTCCACATTCGCCCTTTTTAATGGTCGAATGTGGAATCTTTCCACATTCGCCCACTTTGTTTCCACATTCGCCCATTTCTCAAGTCCCATTTCCACATTCGCCCATTATTTCCACATTCAGGTCATCAGCACTTTTTAACACATGTTAACAGCACTTTTAACACATGTTAACCTTTTTCCAGTTTGTCGTGTTTAACGCATTCTAACACATCTTAACACATAAGCATGCATCCATAGTCTATACTTAGCATGTTTAGGCACGTATAATCATTTGTACATCATTTAAGCAAGTATAAGCATACAATTCACCACACGACCCATAATCTACACATATACTTAATTAGTTCATGTAATGTCACCAACGACGGAACCCCGGTACTAATGTATTCCCAAAACGACTCCCAATGATCCTCCAGATCATTGACCCTGGACAATCCTAATTTGACCCGACTCAACTGACCCAGTTAAGTTTGTTTATAAACGTTTCTCGCTAAGGTAGACTTAGATGTTACTATTATGTTTAAGCCGAACATGCGGGTGTCGCATCATCCCCACGTTGAAAGAATTTTTAGTCCCGAAATTGCGCAAGCCCAAAAAGAA